>JAUPFZ010000032.1:8417500-10971624 GCA_036937285.1 Euphydryas editha | reverse complement strand
CCTAACCTAACCTAACCTAACCTAACCTAACCTAACCTAACCTAACCTAACCTAACCTAACCTAACCTAACCTAACCTAACCTAACCTAACCTAACCTAACCTAACCTAACCTAACCTAACCTAACCTAACCTAACCTAACCTAACCTAACCTAACCTAACCTAACCTAACCTAACCTAACCTAACCTAACCTAACCTAACCTAACCTAACCTAACCTAACCTAACCTAACCTAACCTAACCTAACCTAACCTAACCTAACCTAACCTAACCTAACCTAACCTAACCTAACCTAACCTAACCTAACCTAACCTAACCTAACCTAACCTAACCTAACCTAACCTAACCTAACCTAACCTAACCTAACCTAACCTAACCTAACCTAACCTAACCTAACCTAACCTAACCTAACCTAACCTAACCTAACCTAACCTAACCTAACCTAACCTAACCTAACCTAACCTAACCTAACCTAACCTAACCTAACCTAACCTAACCTAACCTAACCTAACCTAACCTAACCTAACCTAACCTAACCTAACCTAACCTAACCTAACCTAACCTAACCTAACCTAACCTAACCTAACCTAACCTAACCTAACCTAACCTAACCTAACCTAACCTAACCTAACCTAACCTAACCTAACCTAACCTAACCTAACCTAACCTAACCTAACCTAACCTAACCTAACCTAACCTAACCTAACCTAACCTAACCTAACCTAACCTAACCTAACCTAACCTAACCTAACCTAACCTAACCTAACCTAACCTAACCTAACCTAACCTAACCTAACCTAACCTAACCTAACCTAACCTAACCTAACCTAACCTAACCTAACCTAACCTAACCTAACCTAACCTAACCTAACCTAACCTAACCTAACCTAACCTAACCTAACCTAACCTAACCTAACCTAACCTAACCTAACCTAACCTAACCTAACCTAACCTAACCTAACCTAACCTAACCTAACCTAACCTAACCTAACCTAACCTAACCTAACCTAACCTAACCTAACCTAACCTAACCTAACCTAACCTAACCTAACCTAACCTAACCTAACCTAACCTAACCTAACCTAACCTAACCTAACCTAACCTAACCTAACCTAACCTAACCTAACCTAACCTAACCTAACCTAACCTAACCTAACCTAACCTAACCTAACCTAACCTAACCTAACCTAACCTAACCTAACCTAACCTAACCTAACCTAACCTAACCTAACCTAACCTAACCTAACCTAACCTAACCTAACCTAACCTAACCTAACCTAACCTAACCTAACCTAACCTAACCTAACCTAACCTAACCTAACCTAACCTAACCTAACCTAACCTAACCTAACCTAACCTAACCTAACCTAACCTAACCTAACCTAACCTAACCTAACCTAACCTAACCTAACCTAACCTAACCTAACCTAACCTAACCTAACCTAACCTAACCTAACCTAACCTAACCTAACCTAACCTAACCTAACCTAACCTAACCTAACCTAACCTAACCTAACCTAACCTAACCTAACCTAACCTAACCTAACCTAACCTAACCTAACCTAACCTAACCTAACCTAACCTAACCTAACCTAACCTAACCTAACCTAACCTAACCTAACCTAACCTAACCTAACCTAACCTAACCTAACCTAACCTAACCTAACCTAACCTAACCTAACCTAACCTAACCTAACCTAACCTAACCTAACCTAACCTAACCTAACCTAACCTAACCTAACCTAACCTAACCTAACCTAACCTAACCTAACCTAACCTAACCTAACCTAACCTAACCTAACCTAACCTAACCTAACCTAACCTAACCTAACCTAACCTAACCTAACCTAACCTAACCTAACCTAACCTAACCTAACCTAACCTAACCTAACCTAACCTAACCTAACCTAACCTAACCTAACCTAACCTAACCTAACCTAACCTAACCTAACCTAACCTAACCTAACCTAACCTAACCTAACCTAACCTAACCTAACCTAACCTAACCTAACCTAACCTAACCTAACCTAACCTAACCTAACCTAACCTAACCTAACCTAACCTAACCTAACCTAACCTAACCTAACCTAACCTAACCTAACCTAACCTAACCTAACCTAACCTAACCTAACCTAACCTAACCTAACCTAACCTAACCTAACCTAACCTAACCTAACCTAACCTAACCTAACCTAACCTAACCTAACCTAACCTAACCTAACCTAACCTAACCTAACCTAACCTAACCTAACCTAACCTAACCTAACCTAACCTAACCTAACCTAACCTAACCTAACCTAACCTAACCTAACCTAACCTAACCTAACCTAACCTAACCTAACCTAACCTAACCTAACCTAACCTAACCTAACCTAACCTAACCTAACCTAACCTAACCTAACCTAACCTAACCTAACCTAACCTAACCTAACCTAACCTAACCTAACCTAACCTAACCTAACCTAACCTAACCTAACCTAACCTAACCTAACCTAACCTAACCTAACCTAACCTAACCTAACCTAACCTAACCTAACCTAACCTAACCTAACCTAACCTAACCTAACCTAACCTAACCTAACCTAACCTAACCTAACCTAACCTAACCTAACCTAACCTAACCTAACCTAACCTAACCTAACCTAACCTAACCTAACCTAACCTAACCTAACCTAACCTAACCTAACCTAACCTAACCTAACCTAACCTAACCTAACCTAACCTAACCTAACCTAACCTAACCTAACCTAACCTAACCTAACCTAACCTAACCTAACCTAACCTAACCTAACCTAACCTAACCTAACCTAACCTAACCTAACCTAACCTAACCTAACCTAACCTAACCTAACCTAACCTAACCTAACCTAACCTAACCTAACCTAACCTAACCTAACCTAACCTAACCTAACCTAACCTAACCTAACCTAACCTAACCTAACCTAACCTAACCTAACCTAACCTAACCTAACCTAACCTAACCTAACCTAACCTAACCTAACCTAACCTAACCTAACCTAACCTAACCTAACCTAACCTAACCTAACCTAACCTAACCTAACCTAACCTAACCTAACCTAACCTAACCTAACCTAACCTAACCTAACCTAACCTAACCTAACCTAACCTAACCTAACCTAACCTAACCTAACCTAACCTAACCTAACCTAACCTAACCTAACCTAACCTAACCTAACCTAACCTAACCTAACCTAACCTAACCTAACCTAACCTAACCTAACCTAACCTAACCTAACCTAACCTAACCTAACCTAACCTAACCTAACCTAACCTAACCTAACCTAACCTAACCTAACCTAACCTAACCTAACCTAACCTAACCTAACCTAACCTAACCTAACCTAACCTAACCTAACCTAACCTAACCTAACCTAACCTAACCTAACCTAACCTAACCTAACCTAACCTAACCTAACCTAACCTAACCTAACCTAACCTAACCTAACCTAACCTAACCTAACCTAACCTAACCTAACCTAACCTAACCTAACCTAACCTAACCTAACCTAACCTAACCTAACCTAACCTAACCTAACCTAACCTAACCTAACCTAACCTAACCTAACCTAACCTAACCTAACCTAACCTAACCTAACCTAACCTAACCTAACCTAACCTAACCTAACCTAACCTAACCTAACCTAACCTAACCTAACCTAACCTAACCTAACCTAACCTAACCTAACCTAACCTAACCTAACCTAACCTAACCTAACCTAACCTAACCTAACCTAACCTAACCTAACCTAACCTAACCTAACCTAACCTAACCTAACCTAACCTAACCTAACCTAACCTAACCTAACCTAACCTAACCTAACCTAACCTAACCTAACCTAACCTAACCTAACCTAACCTAACCTAACCTAACCTAACCTAACCTAACCTAACCTAACCTAACCTAACCTAACCTAACCTAACCTAACCTAACCTAACCTAACCTAACCTAACCTAACCTAACCTAACCTAACCTAACCTAACCTAACCTAACCTAACCTAACCTAACCTAACCTAACCTAACCTAACCTAACCTAACCTAACCTAACCTAACCTAACCTAACCTAACCTAACCTAACCTAACCTAACCTAACCTAACCTAACCTAACCTAACCTAACCTAACCTAACCTAACCTAACCTAACCTAACCTAACCTAACCTAACCTAACCTAACCTAACCTAACCTAACCTAACCTAACCTAACCTAACCTAACCTAACCTAACCTAACCTAACCTAACCTAACCTAACCTAACCTAACCTAACCTAACCTAACCTAACCTAACCTAACCTAACCTAACCTAACCTAACCTAACCTAACCTAACCTAACCTAACCTAACCTAACCTAACCTAACCTAACCTAACCTAACCTAACCTAACCTAACCTAACCTAACCTAACCTAACCTAACCTAACCTAACCTAACCTAACCTAACCTAACCTAACCTAACCTAACCTAACCTAACCTAACCTAACCTAACCTAACCTAACCTAACCTAACCTAACCTAACCTAACCTAACCTAACCTAACCTAACCTAACCTAACCTAACCTAACCTAACCTAACCTAACCTAACCTAACCTAACCTAACCTAACCTAACCTAACCTAACCTAACCTAACCTAACCTAACCTAACCTAACCTAACCTAACCTAACCTAACCTAACCTAACCTAACCTAACCTAACCTAACCTAACCTAACCTAACCTAACCTAACCTAACCTAACCTAACCTAACCTAACCTAACCTAACCTAACCTAACCTAACCTAACCTAACCTAACCTAACCTAACCTAACCTAACCTAACCTAACCTAACCTAACCTAACCTAACCTAACCTAACCTAACCTAACCTAACCTAACCTAACCTAACCTAACCTAACCTAACCTAACCTAACCTAACCTAACCTAACCTAACCTAACCTAACCTAACCTAACCTAACCTAACCTAACCTAACCTAACCTAACCTAACCTAACCTAACCTAACCTAACCTAACCTAACCTAACCTAACCTAACCTAACCTAACCTAACCTAACCTAACCTAACCTAACCTAACCTAACCTAACCTAACCTAACCTAACCTAACCTAACCTAACCTAACCTAACCTAACCTAACCTAACCTAACCTAACCTAACCTAACCTAACCTAACCTAACCTAACCTAACCTAACCTAACCTAACCTAACCTAACCTAACCTAACCTAACCTAACCTAACCTAACCTAACCTAACCTAACCTAACCTAACCTAACCTAACCTAACCTAACCTAACCTAACCTAACCTAACCTAACCTAACCTAACCTAACCTAACCTAACCTAACCTAACCTAACCTAACCTAACCTAACCTAACCTAACCTAACCTAACCTAACCTAACCTAACCTAACCTAACCTAACCTAACCTAACCTAACCTAACCTAACCTAACCTAACCTAACCTAACCTAACCTAACCTAACCTAACCTAACCTAACCTAACCTAACCTAACCTAACCTAACCTAACCTAACCTAACCTAACCTAACCTAACCTAACCTAACCTAACCTAACCTAACCTAACCTAACCTAACCTAACCTAACCTAACCTAACCTAACCTAACCTAACCTAACCTAACCTAACCTAACCTAACCTAACCTAACCTAACCTAACCTAACCTAACCTAACCTAACCTAACCTAACCTAACCTAACCTAACCTAACCTAACCTAACCTAACCTAACCTAACCTAACCTAACCTAACCTAACCTAACCTAACCTAACCTAACCTAACCTAACCTAACCTAACCTAACCTAACCTAACCTAACCTAACCTAACCTAACCTAACCTAACCTAACCTAACCTAACCTAACCTAACCTAACCTAACCTAACCTAACCTAACCTAACCTAACCTAACCTAACCTAACCTAACCTAACCTAACCTAACCTAACCTAACCTAACCTAACCTAACCTAACCTAACCTAACCTAACCTAACCTAACCTAACCTAACCTAACCTAACCTAACCTAACCTAACCTAACCTAACCTAACCTAACCTAACCTAACCTAACCTAACCTAACCTAACCTAACCTAACCTAACCTAACCTAACCTAACCTAACCTAACCTAACCTAACCTAACCTAACCTAACCTAACCTAACCTAACCTAACCTAACCTAACCTAACCTAACCTAACCTAACCTAACCTAACCTAACCTAACCTAACCTAACCTAACCTAACCTAACCTAACCTAACCTAACCTAACCTAACCTAACCTAACCTAACCTAACCTAACCTAACCTAACCTAACCTAACCTAACCTAACCTAACCTAACCTAACCTAACCTAACCTAACCTAACCTAACCTAACCTAACCTAACCTAACCTAACCTAACCTAACCTAACCTAACCTAACCTAACCTAACCTAACCTAACCTAACCTAACCTAACCTAACCTAACCTAACCTAACCTAACCTAACCTAACCTAACCTAACCTAACCTAACCTAACCTAACCTAACCTAACCTAACCTAACCTAACCTAACCTAACCTAACCTAACCTAACCTAACCTAACCTAACCTAACCTAACCTAACCTAACCTAACCTAACCTAACCTAACCTAACCTAACCTAACCTAACCTAACCTAACCTAACCTAACCTAACCTAACCTAACCTAACCTAACCTAACCTAACCTAACCTAACCTAACCTAACCTAACCTAACCTAACCTAACCTAACCTAACCTAACCTAACCTAACCTAACCTAACCTAACCTAACCTAACCTAACCTAACCTAACCTAACCTAACCTAACCTAACCTAACCTAACCTAACCTAACCTAACCTAACCTAACCTAACCTAACCTAACCTAACCTAACCTAACCTAACCTAACCTAACCTAACCTAACCTAACCTAACCTAACCTAACCTAACCTAACCTAACCTAACCTAACCTAACCTAACCTAACCTAACCTAACCTAACCTAACCTAACCTAACCTAACCTAACCTAACCTAACCTAACCTAACCTAACCTAACCTAACCTAACCTAACCTAACCTAACCTAACCTAACCTAACCTAACCTAACCTAACCTAACCTAACCTAACCTAACCTAACCTAACCTAACCTAACCTAACCTAACCTAACCTAACCTAACCTAACCTAACCTAACCTAACCTAACCTAACCTAACCTAACCTAACCTAACCTAACCTAACCTAACCTAACCTAACCTAACCTAACCTAACCTAACCTAACCTAACCTAACCTAACCTAACCTAACCTAACCTAACCTAACCTAACCTAACCTAACCTAACCTAACCTAACCTAACCTAACCTAACCTAACCTAACCTAACCTAACCTAACCTAACCTAACCTAACCTAACCTAACCTAACCTAACCTAACCTAACCTAACCTAACCTAACCTAACCTAACCTAACCTAACCTAACCTAACCTAACCTAACCTAACCTAACCTAACCTAACCTAACCTAACCTAACCTAACCTAACCTAACCTAACCTAACCTAACCTAACCTAACCTAACCTAACCTAACCTAACCTAACCTAACCTAACCTAACCTAACCTAACCTAACCTAACCTAACCTAACCTAACCTAACCTAACCTAACCTAACCTAACCTAACCTAACCTAACCTAACCTAACCTAACCTAACCTAACCTAACCTAACCTAACCTAACCTAACCTAACCTAACCTAACCTAACCTAACCTAACCTAACCTAACCTAACCTAACCTAACCTAACCTAACCTAACCTAACCTAACCTAACCTAACCTAACCTAACCTAACCTAACCTAACCTAACCTAACCTAACCTAACCTAACCTAACCTAACCTAACCTAACCTAACCTAACCTAACCTAACCTAACCTAACCTAACCTAACCTAACCTAACCTAACCTAACCTAACCTAACCTAACCTAACCTAACCTAACCTAACCTAACCTAACCTAACCTAACCTAACCTAACCTAACCTAACCTAACCTAACCTAACCTAACCTAACCTAACCTAACCTAACCTAACCTAACCTAACCTAACCTAACCTAACCTAACCTAACCTAACCTAACCTAACCTAACCTAACCTAACCTAACCTAACCTAACCTAACCTAACCTAACCTAACCTAACCTAACCTAACCTAACCTAACCTAACCTAACCTAACCTAACCTAACCTAACCTAACCTAACCTAACCTAACCTAACCTAACCTAACCTAACCTAACCTAACCTAACCTAACCTAACCTAACCTAACCTAACCTAACCTAACCTAACCTAACCTAACCTAACCTAACCTAACCTAACCTAACCTAACCTAACCTAACCTAACCTAACCTAACCTAACCTAACCTAACCTAACCTAACCTAACCTAACCTAACCTAACCTAACCTAACCTAACCTAACCTAACCTAACCTAACCTAACCTAACCTAACCTAACCTAACCTAACCTAACCTAACCTAACCTAACCTAACCTAACCTAACCTAACCTAACCTAACCTAACCTAACCTAACCTAACCTAACCTAACCTAACCTAACCTAACCTAACCTAACCTAACCTAACCTAACCTAACCTAACCTAACCTAACCTAACCTAACCTAACCTAACCTAACCTAACCTAACCTAACCTAACCTAACCTAACCTAACCTAACCTAACCTAACCTAACCTAACCTAACCTAACCTAACCTAACCTAACCTAACCTAACCTAACCTAACCTAACCTAACCTAACCTAACCTAACCTAACCTAACCTAACCTAACCTAACCTAACCTAACCTAACCTAACCTAACCTAACCTAACCTAACCTAACCTAACCTAACCTAACCTAACCTAACCTAACCTAACCTAACCTAACCTAACCTAACCTAACCTAACCTAACCTAACCTAACCTAACCTAACCTAACCTAACCTAACCTAACCTAACCTAACCTAACCTAACCTAACCTAACCTAACCTAACCTAACCTAACCTAACCTAACCTAACCTAACCTAACCTAACCTAACCTAACCTAACCTAACCTAACCTAACCTAACCTAACCTAACCTAACCTAACCTAACCTAACCTAACCTAACCTAACCTAACCTAACCTAACCTAACCTAACCTAACCTAACCTAACCTAACCTAACCTAACCTAACCTAACCTAACCTAACCTAACCTAACCTAACCTAACCTAACCTAACCTAACCTAACCTAACCTAACCTAACCTAACCTAACCTAACCTAACCTAACCTAACCTAACCTAACCTAACCTAACCTAACCTAACCTAACCTAACCTAACCTAACCTAACCTAACCTAACCTAACCTAACCTAACCTAACCTAACCTAACCTAACCTAACCTAACCTAACCTAACCTAACCTAACCTAACCTAACCTAACCTAACCTAACCTAACCTAACCTAACCTAACCTAACCTAACCTAACCTAACCTAACCTAACCTAACCTAACCTAACCTAACCTAACCTAACCTAACCTAACCTAACCTAACCTAACCTAACCTAACCTAACCTAACCTAACCTAACCTAACCTAACCTAACCTAACCTAACCTAACCTAACCTAACCTAACCTAACCTAACCTAACCTAACCTAACCTAACCTAACCTAACCTAACCTAACCTAACCTAACCTAACCTAACCTAACCTAACCTAACCTAACCTAACCTAACCTAACCTAACCTAACCTAACCTAACCTAACCTAACCTAACCTAACCTAACCTAACCTAACCTAACCTAACCTAACCTAACCTAACCTAACCTAACCTAACCTAACCTAACCTAACCTAACCTAACCTAACCTAACCTAACCTAACCTAACCTAACCTAACCTAACCTAACCTAACCTAACCTAACCTAACCTAACCTAACCTAACCTAACCTAACCTAACCTAACCTAACCTAACCTAACCTAACCTAACCTAACCTAACCTAACCTAACCTAACCTAACCTAACCTAACCTAACCTAACCTAACCTAACCTAACCTAACCTAACCTAACCTAACCTAACCTAACCTAACCTAACCTAACCTAACCTAACCTAACCTAACCTAACCTAACCTAACCTAACCTAACCTAACCTAACCTAACCTAACCTAACCTAACCTAACCTAACCTAACCTAACCTAACCTAACCTAACCTAACCTAACCTAACCTAACCTAACCTAACCTAACCTAACCTAACCTAACCTAACCTAACCTAACCTAACCTAACCTAACCTAACCTAACCTAACCTAACCTAACCTAACCTAACCTAACCTAACCTAACCTAACCTAACCTAACCTAACCTAACCTAACCTAACCTAACCTAACCTAACCTAACCTAACCTAACCTAACCTAACCTAACCTAACCTAACCTAACCTAACCTAACCTAACCTAACCTAACCTAACCTAACCTAACCTAACCTAACCTAACCTAACCTAACCTAACCTAACCTAACCTAACCTAACCTAACCTAACCTAACCTAACCTAACCTAACCTAACCTAACCTAACCTAACCTAACCTAACCTAACCTAACCTAACCTAACCTAACCTAACCTAACCTAACCTAACCTAACCTAACCTAACCTAACCTAACCTAACCTAACCTAACCTAACCTAACCTAACCTAACCTAACCTAACCTAACCTAACCTAACCTAACCTAACCTAACCTAACCTAACCTAACCTAACCTAACCTAACCTAACCTAACCTAACCTAACCTAACCTAACCTAACCTAACCTAACCTAACCTAACCTAACCTAACCTAACCTAACCTAACCTAACCTAACCTAACCTAACCTAACCTAACCTAACCTAACCTAACCTAACCTAACCTAACCTAACCTAACCTAACCTAACCTAACCTAACCTAACCTAACCTAACCTAACCTAACCTAACCTAACCTAACCTAACCTAACCTAACCTAACCTAACCTAACCTAACCTAACCTAACCCTTCCGCCGTCGAACGCACTCGAGAGTGGACGCGTACAAGTGTTTTTCGCTGCTGCTCCGTTCAATTTTAATCTTTAAAAATCGATTAAAGTGGTAAAAAGTGCACCGATTTTTATAAAAAGTGCACGTCTCAGTGCGCCCTACATGGTGGTATAACGTTTCACCTCGCTCGTGTTTGTTTTCCCTGCGAAAAGTGAGGAAAAGTGCCAATTTTCTAAAAATTAAAAATTTTGACGGCGAACGCTGCGCGATCAAGATCGACGACGTATAGTTTTTAATACGTCATTCGACGCGGCGCTTCAAGCCCTACCTGCTGACACCAAGATCGGATTTTTTCCGTGCAAGCGCGCGGAGAAAAAATTAAAAAACCGACGACCACGTGGCCACGTGGTTATTGATCCAGCGGGGTGAGGGAGGTGTTACGCACCTCTATCGACGCGGCGCAACGCGAGGAGCCCAGCGGCGTTTCAATTATAATTTTAAGGTGAGTGGTTCCGGAGATATCGGTTTTTAAAATTTTCTTCAAAATTCAAAATTTAATATTTTAAAAACGAAATCGACGACCCCCCCATATTTTTTGTAATTTTGGTAGACCCTGATAAGGTCTAACCACATACCAAATTTGAAAATTTTTGAACCTGTAGTTTTGGCAAAATAATTTTTTGAAATTTCGAGTGGGGCACGTGGGGTCGCAACCCCTGGACCGATCTTTCCGGAACCCCCTTCTAAAAATTGTACATAGTTAGGTTAAGTAGTTTAATTTTTTGTAGATTTTTTGCATTATTTTTGGTTGTTCTATTTTAATTTTTTCGTTAAATTTGTATATTTTTTCAACCCCAAAAATCGGGGGTTGTTTTAAAAAATTGTTTTTGTCCACCATTAGAGAGGTCTCAAAAAGCCCGATCGATTGAGCCCAAGCACGATTTATTTCGGTGAAATATACCCGAGATAGCGCTTTTGAGGTTTCTTGGCGGCCATATTGCCCGCCATTTGTAAATATTTAAATTTTGAATATCTCGGGCTTGGGCGGTCGTACAAACTCGGGGTTTTTTGTATCCGAGTAGTTAGGACGAATACTATAATTTTAGCACGTCAGCGACTCTAGGTAGAGCTGACCCCTCGAGCCCTACTTTTGGGTTCATACCCTGGTGGAGCTCGCGGAGACCATCACGGAGAGCCGTCGCACGCTGTTCTGCGGCCGGTGGTTCCCGAGATATTGAATTTTAAAATCTCGCGCAAGGTGCGCGGACGCCATCTTGTTTTTATTCGAGGCGCAATATCTCGGTAACCGCTGGCCGTAGCGCGACGCGGTTTTCTCTGGGGTGGTTGCCTTAGTGAGGGGTACATTATTGGACCACTTGGGGCTCTATATAGAGACACCCCAAGAATTTTGAAACAACACCGGGTTTCGGGTAGAGGGCGAGGAGCCCATCACGGAGAGCCGTCGCTCGTGTCTCTGCGGCTAGCGGTTCGCGAGATATTAATCTCTAAAGTTTGGGTTGTGGCGGAACCACTTTTTGGTCCGCCATCTTTGAAAAATTAAAATCGCGATAGCTCGGGAACCGTTGGTCGTAGAGCGACGCGGTTTTCTCCGTTGACCTGCCCCCAGCTAGGACTATCAGCTGGTACTGGTACGGCGACTCTACCTAGAGTCGTTGTAGAGACCTTCTGCGGATCGGCTGCGGAAGTAGTTTTATTAGTATTTAAGGTAGTTTTAAGTTGTTCTTAGCTGTTTTAACTGCTGTAGCACTGTACAGCGCATATATTGACGGAACAGTCTCTGTTTTTGTTGTTTTATACACCCCGCTATTGCGGAAATTTTAACCTTTGACTTTTATTTATTTTTATTTTTATTTTTATTTTGACATTTATTAAGGTTTTATTTTAACATTAACGCGACCTTCGACAAGATGGTTCTTGGACTTAGGACCCCAGTAAAGAAGGCGGAGACGGTGAATCCACCCTCAACTCCCCCCAAAATCGTCAAAAAATTACCAAGACGGAGTCTGGAGAAGTTCGGGGGGGCAGCTCCTGAGTCGGCTTATACGGCCGAACAGAGCGCCTCGTCTACCTCCAGACTAAGAACGACGCCAACCCTAAAGCCGGTTGACAGTCCGAAGGAGGGGGGAGAAGCGCGGGTCCGACCACCGGTGGCGACCACGGAACGGACAAGGGTGCAGCAAGCGGCGGCCCTCGTAGAAAAGGCGAAATCCCAACTTGAAACGTCCAGGAACCTCAGGGGCGACATCAAAGCTTCGTTCTTGAGGTCCCTGGACGGGCTTGAGGAGCTCGTCGCTGAGTCCGAGGCCGAACTGATGGCCGAGAGGGCTCGCAAGGGGAGCGAGGGTCCCGTGAAGGTGGTGCCGGTGACTATTGACACCGACGCCACATTTACGGTGCCCCCGGACTCCGGGCTGAGCGCTAGGCTCGACGAGCACTCTCGGCTTCTCCTGGAGAGTAATGAGAGGATACGAGCACTCCAGGAGCAGCTCACTACGTGCAGCAGGGCGGTCGAGGAACAGCGACGCACTTATGCAAGTGTGGCCGCCGCGAAGCCGCAGCAGCCTCCGAGGCCTGTGGCCTTGCACTCCGTGGTCGTCACCTCCAAGGACGAGAATGAGACGGGGGAGGAGGTCCTTGGGAGGGTGAGGCGGACAATCGACGCCAAGGAGGGATGGATAAAGGTTGACCGGGTCCGTAAGGCCAGGGACCGTAAGGTAGTCATGGGTTTCGGCACTGCCGAGGAGAAGGCCAAAGCCAAGAATAGGCTTACAAAGGAAGGATCGGGCCTCGTGGTAGAGGACGTCAAGAATAGAGACCCGCTTCTGGTCCTCAGGGGAGTCTTGGCCGTAAACACCGACGGCGACATCATCAAGGCACTGAGGAACCAGAACCGGGACCTCTTTGGCGGCCTCGGCCCCGGGGAAGACCGCCTCCAGGTGAAGTACCGCAGAAGGGCCAGGAACCCGCACGTGGCCAACGTTGTCCTTAGTGCGTCGCCCACCCTCTGGGCAAGGATAACCGGCGTGGGCTCGGTCCATGTCGACCTGCAGAGGGTGCGAGCGGAGGACCAATCACCATTGGTCCAATGCACGCGATGCCTAGGATTCGGCCACGGGCGCAAGTACTGCAAGGACCCAGCGGATCTTTGCAGTCACTGCGGTGGGCCGCACCTTAAGGCTAAGTGCGCGGATTGGCTGGCGGGGTCCCCACCTTCCTGCCGGAACTGTCGTCGAGCGAAATTCGACAATGTCGAACACAACGCGTTCAGCGACGACTGTCCCGTCAGGAAGAGGTGGGATGACCTCGCCCGGCAATCAGTAGCATACTGCTAAGGGCGTGCCGGCGGACGCAGTGGCTCTCAAAATCCTCCAGTCGAATCTCCAGCGTAGTAAGTTGGCATACTCCGAGCTGCTGATCGAGGCCTCTAACCAGCGTGCGCGGGTTGCCTTAGTACAGGAGCCATACGTCGGCGGGATAGGGTGTGTGAAGGGTAGTAATGGGACCAGAGTCTTCCAATGTGCGGACCGTGGAAGTGGGAACGTAAAGGCCGCGATCATTGTTTTCGATGCGGACCTTCACATCATACAGTTCCCAAAACTCACCACGAATAACATCGCAGTGGTGGGGATCCGTGTCCGCAATTGGGAGATCATCCTGGTGTCATTCTACTTTGAGCCTGACCTGCCGATGGACTCGTACTTGGCACATCTGCGCCGGGTGCAGCGCGAGACGGGAGCTCGGAGTATGATCATTGGAGGCGACTCCAATGCTAAGTGCGTCTGGTGGAGAAGTCCCGTGACCGATCGCAGAGGCGTCGAACTGCACGGGGCACTGGAGGATCTCGGACTCAGTCTCCTGAACCAAGGGGAAACCCCCACATTCGACACTATCCGGGGTGGCGTAAGGTACAGCAGTTATGTTGACATAACTGCTGTATCACAGGACCTTCTTAGCTTGGTGGACGACTGGCGCGTGCGCGAAGACCTGACCAGCTCGGACCACAATGGCATATCCTTCACATTAAGGACGGGGCACATAAATAAAAACCACATAAAATCCACTACCCGGGTCTATTTTACTAAAAATGCGAATTGGGCCCAGTTTCGTGAGAAACTGGGCCAAATTTTTCTTAGAGAAAACTTTTCCATAGACGTTCTTAAAAATTTGGAAACAGGCCCACAATTAGATCACACAGTGTCCAAACTAAACGAATCCATAGCCGAAGCATGTGCTTTGTCTCTTCCGCTTATTAAGCGGAAGGATGTGCTGAATATGCCATGGTGGAACGAGGGGTTGGCAGCGCTCAAGCGCGAGGTGGCCACCAAGAAAAGTCGGATTCGCTGTGCAGCGCCGGTTAGGCGTCAGAAGGTGGTTGGGGAGTACCTCGAGGCGAAGGAGCGGTACGAGACCGAGGCAAAGAATGCGCAGACGCGCAGCTGGGTCGCCTTCTGCGAGCGCCAGGACGGGGAATCGGTGTGGGGGGGAATTTATAGGGTCCTCGGCAGAACCTCCAGGAGAGACGAAGACCCACCGCTGGTGGTAAACAATATGGAGCTAGACGCCAAAGGCTCGGCGAGGCTTATGGCCGAAACCTTCTACCCGGAGGACTCCGAAGAGGATGACTCCGAGGAGCACCGAAGGGTGAGGGTACAAGCTGAGCTCTTTGACGTTGAAACTTCTTCGGATTCGACGGACCCGCCCTTCACTCCTTTGGAATTGAAGTTGGCCTGTCGGTCCTTCAATCCGAAGAAGGCTCCAGGCGCGGACGGTTTTACCGCCGATATATGTTTGCACGCGATAGAGTTTGACCCCGAACTCTCACTGGCCCTTTTCAACAGGTGCCTCGAACTCCGGCATTTTCCCGAGCGCTGGAAGGAGGCCACGGTGATCTTCCTTCGGAAGCCGGGTAAGTCTACTTACACGGCACCGCGGTCGTATCGGCCGATTGGTCTTCTTCCGGTGCTGGGGAAAGTGCTGGAGAAAATGCTTGTCGCTAGGCTAAAACACCATATAGCGCCCAGGCTCAGTACCCGCCAGTTCGGCTTTATGCCCCAGCGGAGCACCGAGGACGCCCTCTATACTCTGGTAGAGCACATTAGAGATCGGTTACAAAACAAAAAATTGCTAACACTAGTATCCCTAGATATAGAGGGCGCCTTCGACAACGCTTGGTGGCCTCGTATTAAGGTCAGGCTGGCGGAGGAACGAGTGCCGATTAACATCCGTAGGCTCCTGGGCAGCTACCTGAGCGGCAGGCATGTTCGCGCACGATACTGCGGGGAAGAGCACGTGAGAGAAACCGGGAAGGGTTGCGTGCAAGGGTCTATCGGTGGGCCGATATTGTGGAACCTTTTACTGGATCCACTACTTCGAGAGTTGGAGGCTGAGAAACATTACGTACAGGCATTCGCTGACGATGTGGTGCTGGTCTTCGAGGGTGAGACGGCTCATGAGGTCGAACGCCGTGCCAATGCCGCCCTCGAACATGTGAGGGAGTGGGGAGTCCTTAACAAGCTGAAGTTTGCGCCGCACAAGACCAGTGCCATGGTCATCACGCGCAAACTAAAGCATGACACCCCACGCCTCCACATGGGCGGGGTCGACATTGGCATGGTCGGAGATGGCATGGTCGGAGAAGTCAAGTTACTGGGAGTCGTCCTAGACCAGCGCCTCACCTTCAACACGCACGTCGCGAATGTCTGTAGGAAGGCACTCGCCTTCTATCACCAGCTTTCGAGAGCCGCGAAGGCGAGCTGGGGCCTCCACCCCGAAGTCATCCGCGTTATTTACAGGGCGGTGGTTGAGCCCGTGATATTGTATGCGGCTGCCGTTTGGGCGCCGGCTGTGGATAAGCTCGGGGTTCGTAAGCAGCTGAACGTGGTCCAGCGGGGCTTTGCGCAGAAGCTGTGTAGGGCATACCGCACCACCTCCCTGAACTCAGCACTGTTGCTCGCTGGGATACTCCCCCTCGACCTGCGCGTCCGCGAAGCCGCGGCGCTGTATGGCGCGAGGAGGGGTATACCCCAGGACGCGATAGGGGATCGGGAGGTGGAACGGATGTCCTCGGCTCTGCGGTCTCCGCACCCCGCTCAGCATATCGACCTGGACTTCAAGTGCCTGGCGGACGAGGAACAGCTCGCGGCCAACGTTGGCCACGACCTCAACATCTATACGGACGGCAGTAAGATTGAGGGCAAGGTGGGTGCGGCGTTATCCATATGGAGAGGCGCCGCCGAAACCAAAACCCTCAAGCTTACTTTGCCGTCCTTCTGTACCGTCTACCAGGCGGAACTCCTGGCGATATGCAGGGCGGCGCGGACGGCCGCAGATAACTCGGCCAGATCAATCGGGATCTACTCCGACTCCCTGTCGGCACTGCAAACGACAATTAATCCAGTTGCCCTCCACCCCCTGGCCGTCGAGGCGCGGGGCCACCTGCGAAGGGCTTTGATACAGGACAAACATGTAAATTTGTTCTGGATCAAAGCCCATGCGGGACTAGAGGGGAACGAGCGTGCCGACCATCTGGCCAAGGAAGCTGCGCTAAAGTCAAAACGCAGTTTTGACTACGACAGCTGCCCGGTTTCATTCATCAAGCGAAGCATTCGTATGCGATCGCTTGATGAATGGAACCAGCGATACCGGGACGGTGAAACAGCCGGTGTCACCCGGGTCTTTTTCCCGGACGCGATAGCCGCATACCGTATCATCGGTAAAATAAAGGTGGACAGATTTGTCACCCAGGTGTTGACGGGGCATGGTGGATTCTCCGAGTACTTGCACCGTTTCAAGTGCAAGGAGAGTCCATCGTGCGTCTGCGATCCCAGGTGTTCTGAATCTGCCCTCCACGTCCTTCTGGACTGCCCGGCCCATGACTACGATAGGCTCAAAATCGAAAACGTTATTGGAACTAGACTGAACAGTAATTCTTTATCAAAAATTTTGGAAAGCGAAAGCAGAGACTCGTTCCTTCAATATTGCGTTAGAATATGTAAGATTGTAAATAATAGGAATAAGGTATAAAAATTATGTTGTTTAAATATAATGTAGTATACTTAAGTCAACATAAAATCTATTGTATTAATAATTAAGGAACGTAGTTAAGTTAGTTATAAGAAATAAATGTAAGTATAAAACAACGTTTTATACAAAAAATAAGAAGTTGTAAATAAATTGGTTAAATTTTCTAGTTGTATACGAGCCTATTGATTAAGCTAAATATATTGTAATTAGATTAAATAGTTAAGAAGTAGTAGTTGTATAAGAAGTTGTCAAAAATATTTAGAATAAAGATTTGTTATTGCTTTCCCCCCTTATTATCCCCAAAAAAGAAAACTATATTAGATATAAGATTAGGTACACATGAGCCTTAAGCTGTAATGGGAAAGACCCACAAAGTATGAAAGACGATGAATGTAAGAAAGAATTAGTATGCAGAATGCTAGACGAGCAGAGAAAAAGCGAGAAAACTAAATTATAGATTAATAAATAAAATTGTAAACACAGACTCCTTCAGTTTGTCGGAGGTTTAGAATAAAAAAAAATAAAAAAAAAAAAAAAAAAAAAAAAAAAAAACCTAACCTAACCTAACCTAACCTAACCTAACCTAACCTAACCTAACCTAACCTAACCTAACCTAACCTAACCTAACCTAACCTAACCTAACCTAACCTAACCTAACCTAACCTAACCTAACCTAACCTAACCTAACCTAACCTAACCTAACCTAACCTAACCTAACCTAACCTAACCTAACCTAACCTAACCTAACCTAACCTAACCTAACCTAACCTAACCTAACCTAACCTAACCTAACCTAACCTAACCTAACCTAACCTAACCTAACCTAACCTAACCTAACCTAACCTAACCTAACCTAACCTAACCTAACCTAACCTAACCTAACCTAACCTAACCTAACCTAACCTAACCTAACCTAACCTAACCTAACCTAACCTAACCTAACCTAACCTAACCTAACCTAACCTAACCTAACCTAACCTAACCTAACCTAACCTAACCTAACCTAACCTAACCTAACCTAACCTAACCTAACCTAACCTAACCTAACCTAACCTAACCTAACCTAACCTAACCTAACCTAACCTAACCTAACCTAACCTAACCTAACCTAACCTAACCTAACCTAACCTAACCTAACCTAACCTAACCTAACCTAACCTAACCTAACCTAACCTAACCTAACCTAACCTAACCTAACCTAACCTAACCTAACCTAACCTAACCCTTCCGCCGTCGAACGCACTCGAGAGTGGACGCGTACAAGTGTTTTTCGCTGCTGCTCCGTTCAATTTTAATCTTTAAAAATCGATTAAAGTGGTAAAAAGTGCACCGATTTTTATAAAAAGTGCACCAAAAGTTTCGTCTCAGTGCGCCCTACATGGTGGTATAACGTTTCACCTCGCTCGTGTTTGTTTTCCCTGCGAAAAGTGAGGAAAAGTGCCAATTTTCTAAAAATTAAAAACTTTGACGGCGAACGCTGCGCGATCAAGATCGACGACGTATAGTTTTTAATACGTCATTCGACGCGGCGCTTCAAGCCCTACCTGCTGACACCAAGATCGGATTTTTTCCGTGCAAGCGCGCGGAGAAAAAACTAAAAAACCGACGACCACGTGGCCACGTGGTTATTGATCCAGCGGGGTGAGGGAGGTGTTACGCACCTCTATCGACGCGGCGCAACGCGAGGAGCCCAGCGGCGTTTCAATTATAATTTTAAGGTGAGTGGTTCCGGAGATATCGGTTTTTAAAATTTTCTTCAAAATTCAAAATTTAATATTTTAAAAACGAAATCGACGACCCCCCCATATTTTTTGTAATTTTGGTAGACCCTGATAAGGTCTAACCACATACCAAATTTGAAAATTTTTGAACCTGTAGTTTTGGCAAAATAATTTTTTGAAATTTCGAGTGGGGCACGTGGGGTCGCAACCCCTGGACCGATCTTTCCGGAACCCCCTTCTAAAAATTGTACATAGTTAGGTTAAGTAGTTTAATTTTTTGTAGATTTTTTGCATTATTTTTGGTTGTTCTATTTTAATTTTTTCGTTAAATTTGTATATTTTTTCAACCCCAAAAATCGGGGGTTGTTTTAAAAAATTGTTTTTGTCCACCATTAGAGAGGTCTCAAAAAGCCCGATCGATTGAGCCCAAGCACGATTTATTTCGGTGAAATATACCCGAGATAGCGCTTTTGAGGTTTCTTGGCGGCCATATTGCCCGCCATTTGTAAATATTTAAATTTTGAATATCTCGGGCTTGGGCGGTCGTACAAACTCGGGGTTTTTTGTATCCGAGTAGTTAGGACGAATACTATAATTTTAGCACGTCAGCGACTCTAGGTAGAGCTGACCCCTCGAGCCCTACTTTTGGGTTCATACCCTGGTGGAGCTCGCGGAGACCATCACGGAGAGCCGTCGCACGCTGTTCTGCGGCCGGTGGTTCCCGAGATATTGAATTTTAAAATCTCGCGCAAGGTGCGCGGACGCCATCTTGTTTTTATTCGAGGCGCAATATCTCGGTAACCGCTGGCCGTAGCGCGACGCGGTTTTCTCTGGGGTGGTTGCCTTAGTGAGGGGTACATTATTGGACCACTTGGGGCTCTATATAGAGACACCCCAAGAATTTTGAAACAACACCGGGTTTCGGGTAGAGGGCGAGGAGCCCATCACGGAGAGCCGTCGCTCGTGTCTCTGCGGCTAGCGGTTCGCGAGATATTAATCTCTAAAGTTTGGGTTGTGGCGGAACCACTTTTTGGTCCGCCATCTTTGAAAAATTAAAATCGCGATAGCTCGGGAACCGTTGGTCGTAGAGCGACGCGGTTTTCTCCGTTGACCTGCCCCCGGCTAGGACTATCAGCTGGTACTGGTACGGCGACTCTACCTAGAGTCGTTGTAGAGACCTTCTGCGGATCGGCTGCGGAAGTAGTTTTATTAGTATTTAAGGTAGTTTTAAGTTGTTCTTAGCTGTTTTAACTGCTGTAGCACTGTACAGCGCATATATTGACGGAACAGTCTCTGTTTTTGTTGTTTTATACACCCCGCTATTGCGGAAATTTTAACCTTGGACTCTTATTTATTTTTATTTTTATTTTTATTTTGACATTTATTAAGGTTTTATTTTAACATTAACGCGACCTTCGACAAGATGGTTCTTGGACTTAGGACCCCAGTAAAGAAGGCGGAGACGGTGAATCCACCCTCAACTCCCCCCAAAATCGTCAAAAAATTACCAAGACGGAGTCTGGAGAAGTTCGGGGGGGCAGCTCCTGAGTCGGCTTATACGGCCGAACAGAGCGCCCCGTCTACCTCCAGACTAAGAACGACGCCAACCCTAAAGCCGGTTGACAGTCCGAAGGAGGGGGGAGAAGCGCGGGTCCGACCACCGGTGGCGACCACGGAACGGACAAGGGTGCAGCAAGCGGCGGCCCTCGTAGAAAAGGCGAAATCCCAACTTGAAACGTCCAGGAACCTCAGGGGCGACATCAAAGCTTCGTTCTTGAGGTCCCTGGACGGGCTTGAGAAGCTCGTCGCTGAGTCCGAGGCCGAACTGATGGCCGAGAGGGCTCGCAAGGGGAGCGAGGGTCCCGTGAAGGTGGTGCCGGTGACTATTGACACCGACGCCACATTTACGGTGCCCCCGGACTCCGGGCTGAGCGCTAGGCTCGACGAGCACTCTCGGCTTCTCCTGGAGAGTAATGAGAGGATACGAGCACTCCAGGAGCAGCTCACTACGTGCAGCAGGGCGGTCGAGGAACAGCGACGCACTTATGCAAGTGTGGCCGCCGCGAAGCCGCAGCAGCCTCCGAGGCCTGTGGCCTTGCACTCCGTGGTCGTCACCTCCAAGGACGAGAATGAGACGGGGGAGGAGGTCCTTGGGAGGGTGAGGCGGACAATCGACGCCAAGGAGGGATGGATAAAGGTTGACCGGGTCCGTAAGGCCAGGGACCGTAAGGTAGTCATGGGTTTCGGCACTGCCGAGGAGAAGGCCAAAGCCAAGAATAGGCTTACAAAGGAAGGATCGGGCCTCGTGGTAGAGGACGTCAAGAATAGAGACCCGCTTCTGGTCCTCAGGGGAGTCTTGGCCGTAAACACCGACGGCGACATCATCAAGGCACTGAGGAACCAGAACCGGGACCTCTTTGGCGGCCTCGGCCCCGGGGAAGACCGCCTCCAGGTGAAGTACCGCAGAAGGGCCAGGAACCCGCACGTGGCCAACGTTGTCCTTAGTGCGTCGCCCACCCTCTGGGCAAGGATAACCGGCGTGGGCTCGGTCCATGTCGACCTGCAGAGGGTGCGAGCAGAGGACCAATCACCATTGGTCCAATGCACGCGATGCCTAGGATTCGGCCACGGGCGCAAGTACTGCAAGGACCCAGCGGATCTTTGCAGTCACTGCGGTGGGCCGCACCTTAAGGCTAAGTGCGCGGATTGGCTGGCGGGGTCCCCACCTTCCTGCCGGAACTGTCGTCGAGCGAAATTCGACAATGTCGAACACAACGCGTTCAGCGACGACTGTCCCGTCAGGAAGAGGTGGGATGACCTCGCCCGGCAATCAGTAGCATACTGCTAAGGGCGTGCCGGCGGACGCAGTGGCTCTCAAAATCCTCCAGTCGAATCTCCAGCGTAGTAAGTTGGCATACTCCGAGCTGCTGATCGAGGCCTCTAACCAGCGTGCGCGGGTTGCCTTAGTACAGGAGCCATACGTCGGCGGGATAGGGTGTGTGAAGGGTAGTAATGGGACCAGAGTCTTCCAATGTGCGGACCGTGGAAGTGGGAACGTAAAGGCCGCGATCATTGTTTTCGATGCGGACCTTCACATCATACAGTTCCCAAAACTCACCACGAATAACATCGCAGTGGTGGGGATCCGTGTCCGCAATTGGGAGATCATCCTGGTGTCATTCTACTTTGAGCCTGACCTGCCGATGGACTCGTACTTGGCACATCTGCGCCGGGTGCAGCGCGAGACGGGAGCTCGGAGTATGATCATTGGAGGCGACTCCAATGCTAAGTGCGTCTGGTGGAGAAGTCCCGTGACCGATCGCAGAGGCGTCGAACTGCACGGGGCACTGGAGGATCTCGGACTCAGTCTCCTGAACCAAGGGGAAACCCCCACATTCGACACTATCCGGGGTGGCGTAAGGTACAGCAGTTATGTTGACATAACTGCTGTATCACAGGACCTTCTTAGCTTGGTGGACGACTGGCGCGTGCGCGAAGACCTGACCAGCTCGGACCACAATGGCATATCCTTCACATTAAGGACGGGGCACATAAATAAAAACCACATAAAATCCACTACCCGGGTCTATTTTACTAAAAATGCGAATTGGGCCCAGTTTCGTGAGAAACTGGGCCAAATTTTTCTTAGAGAAAACTTTTCCATAGACGTTCTTAAAAATTTGGAAACAGGCCCACAATTAGATCACACAGTGTCCAAACTAAACGAATCCATAGCCGAAGCATGTGCTTTGTCTCTTCCGCTTATTAAGCGGAAGGATGTGCTGAATATGCCATGGTGGAACGAGGGGTTGGCAGCGCTCAAGCGCGAGGTGGCCACCAAGAAAAGTCGGATTCGCTGTGCAGCGCCGGTTAGGCGTCAGAAGGTGGTTGGGGAGTACCTCGAGGCGAAGGAGCGGTACGAGACCGAGGCAAAGAATGCGCAGACGCGCAGCTGGGTCGCCTTCTGCGAGCGCCAGGACGGGGAATCGGTGTGGGGGGGAATTTATAGGGTCCTCGGCAGAACCTCCAGGAGAGACGAAGACCCACCGCTGGTGGTAAACAATATGGAGCTAGACGCCAAAGGCTCGGCGAGGCTTATGGCCGAAACCTTCTACCCGGAGGACTCCGAAGAGGATGACTCCGAGGAGCACCGAAGGGTGAGGGTACAAGCTGAGCTCTTTGACGTTGAAACTTCTTCGGATTCGACGGACCCGCCCTTCACTCCTTTGGAATTGAAGTTGGCCTGTCGGTCCTTCAATCCGAAGAAGGCTCCAGGCGCGGACGGTTTTACCGCCGATATATGTTTGCACGCGATAGAGTTTGACCCCGAACTCTCACTGGCCCTTTTCAACAGGTGCCTCGAACTCCGGCATTTTCCCGAGCCCTGGAAGGAGGCCACGGTGATCTTCCTTCGGAAGCCGGGTAAGTCTACTTACACGGCACCGCGGTCGTATCGGCCGATTGGTCTTCTTCCGGTGCTGGGGAAAGTGCTGGAGAAAATGCTTGTCGCTAGGCTAAAACACCATATAGCGCCCAGGCTCAGTACCCGCCAGTTCGGCTTTATGCCCCAGCGGAGCACCGAGGACGCCCTCTATACTCTGGTAGAGCACATTAGAGATCGGTTACAAAACAAAAAATTGCTAACACTAGTATCCCTAGATATAGAGGGCGCCTTCGACAACGCTTGGTGGCCTCGTATTAAGGTCAGGCTGGCGGAGGAACGAGTGCCGATTAACATCCGTAGGCTCCTGGGCAGCTACCTGAGCGGCAGGCATGTTCGCGCACGATACTGCGGGGAAGAGCACGTGAGAGAAACCGGGAAGGGTTGCGTGCAAGGGTCTATCGGTGGGCCGATATTGTGGAACCTTTTACTGGATCCACTACTTCGAGAGTTGGAGGCTGAGAAACATTACGTACAGGCATTCGCTGACGATGTGGTGCTGGTCTTCGAGGGTGAGACGGCTCATGAGGTCGAACGCCGTGCCAATGCCGCCCTCGAACATGTGAGGGAGTGGGGAGTCCTTAACAAGCTGAAGTTTGCGCCGCACAAGACCAGTGCCATGGTCATCACGCGCAAACTAAAGCATGACACCCCACGCCTCCACATGGGCGGGGTCGACATTGGCATGGTCGGAGAAGTCAAGTTACTGGGAGTCGTCCTAGACCAGCGCCTCACCTTCAACACGCACGTCGCGAATGTCTGTAGGAAGGCACTCGCCTTCTATCACCAGCTTTCGAGAGCCGCGAAGGCGAGCTGGGGCCTCCACCCCGAAGTCATCCGCGTTATTTACAGGGCGGTGGTTGAGCCCGTGATATTGTATGCGGCTGCCGTTTGGGCGCCGGCTGTGGATAAGCTCGGGGTTCGTAAGCAGCTGAACGTGGTCCAGCGGGGCTTTGCGCAGAAGCTGTGTAGGGCATACCGCACCACCTCCCTGAACTCAGCACTGTTGCTCGCTGGGATACTCCCCCTCGACCTGCGCGTCCGCGAAGCCGCGGCGCTGTATGGCGCGAGGAGGGGTATACCCCAGGACGCGATAGGGGATCGGGAGGTGGAACGGATGTCCTCGGCTCTGCGGTCTCCGCACCCCGCTCAGCATATCGACCTGGACTTCAAGTGCCTGGCGGACGAGGAACAGCTCGCGGCCAACGTTGGCCACGACCTCAACATCTATACGGACGGCAGTAAGATTGAGGGCAAGGTGGGTGCGGCGTTATCCATATGGAGAGGCGCCGCCGAAACCAAAACCCTCAAGCTTACTTTGCCGTCCTTCTGTACCGTCTACCAGGCGGAACTCCTGGCGATATGCAGGGCGGCGCGGACGGCCGCAGATAACTCGGCCAGATCAATCGGGATCTACTCCGACTCCCTGTCGGCACTGCAAACGACAATTAATCCAGTTGCCCTCCACCCCCTGGCCGTCGAGGCGCGGGGCCACCTGCGAAGGGCTTTGATACAGGACAAACATGTAAATTTGTTCTGGATCAAAGCCCATGCGGGACTAGAGGGGAACGAGCGTGCCGACCATCTGGCCAAGGAAGCTGCGCTAAAGTCAAAACGCAGTTTTGACTACGACAGCTGCCCGGTTTCATTCATCAAGCGAAGCATTCGTATGCGATCGCTTGATGAATGGAACCAGCGATACCGGGACGGTGAAACAGCCGGTGTCACCCGGGTCTTTTTCCCGGACGCGATAGCCGCATACCGTATCATCGGTAAAATAAAGGTGGACAGATTTGTCACCCAGGTGTTGACGGGGCATGGTGGATTCTCCGAGTACTTGCACCGTTTCAAGTGCAAGGAGAGTCCATCGTGCGTCTGCGATCCCAGGTGTTCTGAATCTGCCCTCCACGTCCTTCTGGACTGCCCGGCCCATGACTACGATAGGCTCAAAATCGAAAACGTTATTGGAACTAGACTGAACAGTAATTCTTTATCAAAAATTTTGGAAAGCGAAAGCAGAGACTCGTTCCTTCAATATTGCGTTAGAATATGTAAGATTGTAAATAATAGGAATAAGGTATAAAAATTATGTTGTTTAAATATAATGTAGTATACTTAAGTCAACATAAAATCTATTGTATTAATAATTAAGGAACGTAGTTAAGTTAGTTATAAGAAATAAATGTAAGTATAAAACAACGTTTTATACAAAAAACAAGAAGTTGTAAATAAATTGGTTAAATTTTCTAGTTGTATACGAGCCTATTGATAAGTTAAATATATTGTAATTAGATTAAATAGTTAAGAAGTAGTAGTTGTATAAGAAGTTGTCAAAAATATTTAGAATAAAGATTTGTTATTGCTTTCCCCCCTTATTATCCCCAAAAAAGAAAACTATATTAGATATAAGATTAGGTACACATGAGCCTTAAGCTGTAATGGGAAAGACCCACAAAGTATGAAAGACGATGAATGTAAGAAAGAATTAGTATGCAGAATGCTAGACGAGCAGAGAAAAAGCGAGAAAACTAAATTATAGATTAATAAATAAAATTGTAAACACAGACTCCTTCAGTTTGTCGGAGGTTTAGAAAAAAAAAAAAAAAAAAAAAAAAAAAAAAAAAAAAAAAAAAAAAAAAAAAAAAAAAAAAAAAAAAAAAAAACCTAACCTAACCTAACCTAACCTTTTTTTTTTTTTTTTTTTTAACGTGTGGAAATGCGTTACGCATACCCGGCCGCCGGGGAACGACCGGGTTATGTGGGACTCCTGCCAGACTGGCAGTTTACCCACTAAAACCACACGGTGTCCACTTTCGTCGCCTGTGCCGGGGTCGCAGGGATCCGGATTCGTCTGCAAACCCCGGCGGCGTGCCTCATCAGGCTCTTACTCGGTAGTTCTTACCATGGGTGGCGCGCGGCGGACACCGCACGCGCCTACCCGGGCAGATTCGGTGGACGGCCGACTTCCCCAAGTCGACCGCCCTCTGCCTGGCGCTAAGGGGGAAGGCGACGATCGTGCGCCAGCCTCCGACGCCCAGTCCTTTTGCGGCGGAGGGGGAGGTCGGTGGTGTCCTCCCTCACCCGCTCGGCCGCCTCCTTCTGCGACATCACTCGCTCACAGAAAGCGAGGATGGCGTCCCAGCATCTTTCGCTGCCGACCATGGCGGAAATCACAGCCGGCAGCGAAAGGTCTGCCCCCACAACAAGTCTCAGCGCCTCGCGCTCCTCGTCCCAAGCCGGACACACCTCCAGCGCGTGCTGTGCCGACTCGTCGGAACAGTCCCGGCAGTGGTGGCAACGAGGAGAGGGCTCCCTCCCAGCGACCCGACACAGGTACCCCCCGAAGCAACCGTGCCCCGAGAGGACCTGCGTGGTGCGAAAGGTTAGGACGCCATGCCGTCTAGCCAACCACTGCCGGAGGACCGGCCGAATTGCCTCGATCGTCCGGTGCCCCGCACTCGGACGCTCGAGCCGCCCCTCCCATTCCGCGATCGCGGCATCCCGCTCTCGCCTGAGGTGGTCTTGTAGCCCCCGTGGTGCTGGACTGAGGGTCCCGGACGCCAGACCCCGACGCCGCCGGTAGGACGACGCCAGAGAAACCGCGTCCAGGTCCCAGGGCAGGACTCCAGCCAGCACACACGCTGCCTCTCCCGAGATGGTACGGTACCCCCGTACGACCCTTATCGCCATCACCCTCTGCGCTCTCCGCAGCAGGGCAATGTTGTCGCGATCCAGGGCGTCGGCCCAGACGGGAGCACCGTACATCGCCATCGACCTCACGACGCCGGTGTAGAGACGACGACAGCTCACCCCGGGACCCCCCACGTTAGGCAAAAGCCAGGACAGAGAGGCCGCCACCTTCAGTAGGCGCGGGACCAGCCGCTGAAAATGCGCCCGAAACTTCCATCGGCCATCGAGCACGAGACCCAGGTACGTCATCGTGCCTGACAGACCGATGCGAGTGCCCCCCACGATCAGATGGGCGTCGTGAGGAGGCGCCCTCCTTGGGCCATGGAAGACGATGCCCTCCGCCTTCTCGAGGGCGACAGTGAGGCCGAGGCGCCGGATCCGCGCTACGACCTGCGCGACGCCTGCAGTCGCCAACACTGCCGCATCCCTGTACGTCGGCCGCCGAGCCAGCACGAGCGTATCGTCGGCATAACAGACGACGCTGACACCGCGCAACAGTGTGCCCCGTAGAACCCAATCATATCCGATATTCCACAGGAGTGGACCGAGTACCGACCCCTGTGGAACACCGCATACGACCTCCTTGCTCACCATGCCGTTCTGGCCAGGAAACACGACCCACCTGTCGGAGAGGTAGGCACCCACCACTCGACGCAGATAGGTCGGCACCCCGTGGTAGCGGAGCGCCTCCCTAATGCAGCTCCAGGGCAACGTGTTAAACGCGTTGGCGATGTCGAGGGACACCGCCACGACGACGTCGCCCTGAGCCACTGCGTCCCGCACCTGGGCTCGGACGCACAGAATGGCATCCACCGTGGAGCGGCCACTGCGGAAGCCGAACTGCACGCCCGAGAGGTCCGGTCCCCTCTGCCCGAGGTGCGCCACCAGACGCCCGACCACCACACGCTCGAAGAGCTTCGCCAGCTCGTCCAGGAGGACGATGGGGCGGTACGCCGACGGCGACTCCGCCGGCCGGCCTTCCTTCCTGAGGAGGACTAGTCTGCCTGTCTTCCACCGCTGTGGGATTAAGGCTTGAGCCAGACAGGCAGAAAATAGCCCTCGAACTCGGGGCGCCAGGTGTTCGTACGCCAGCACCCACGCCCTTCCCGGAATTCCATCCGGACCTGGAGCGACGCTCTTCCTCCTGAGCTGTGCGACGGCCTCCTCGAGCTCGGACTCCCCGACCTCTGGTGCCTCCTCTCCGACATCTCCCTCCGCGTCTGCTGGTGCCATTTGCGGCGGCTGGTGCTGTGCCGGCGCCGTCGGGAACAACGCCGCGACCACCTCACGGACCACTCCGGCGTCCAGGGTCTGCGTGAGTGGCGGAGCCCAGGGACGGACCTTGTTACGAACCCGTTTGTAGGGCTTCCCCCACGGGTCGCTGTTGAGCCCATCCAGCATTTCCGCCCTGGCCGCGGCCTGAGACTCGCTTATGGCATTTTGGAGGCTGGTTTTGGCTGACGTGTATAGGGCGTACAGCCGTTCACCCTCCTCCTCGTGCCGTGTCCTGTCCAGCGAGGCAAGGGGCGAGCGGAAAATCCGCCTCCTGCAACGAGTGTACTGGCGTCGGGCGGCCACGCACTCCCTGCGCAGCTGCGCTATCGCCTCCGACCACCAGTACACTTGCGCCCGTTGGGGGCGGCATCTCGACCTGGGCATGGCCACGTTGCACATCCCGGTCATCGTGCCCACCAGCCATTCTGCCACACTGTCTGGTGAACCACCGACCTGTGGCTGACAAGAGGCCACTATCGCCGCCTCTTCGAATCGCTCCCGGTCGAGACGCTTTAGTTGCCACCGCGGACCGTCCTCCGCCGAGATGCGGCTGGGACTTGGCGGCACCGCGGGACGAGCGGAGATCTCAAAACGGATGTAAAGGTGGTCCGAGAGAGTCTCCACGTCGTCCAGCACTCGCCAGTCCTGAACACGGCGCGCTAGGGCGGGGCTCGCGAACGATACGTCCACGATGGACCCACCCCACCTTCGCACACACGTGTTGGCCGTCCCGCGGTTGAGGACGGTCAAGTTGGTGGCAACCACCCACTCCTCGAGGATCGCCCCCCGCGCATCCGTAGCTGGACATCCCCACAGCTGGGACTTCGCATTGAAGTCCCCGAGCACCAGCACCTCTGCGGGTTGAAACTGCCTTATTAGCAACTCCAGTTCGTCGAGGTACGCCTCGAAGTCGGCGACCGACTTGTTCGGGGAGAAGTAAACCCCCACTACGGCCATCCCCCCCAGCAGTGCCGCGACGCAACCCGAGCCCTTTACAATACGCGTAAAGGGCGGGGTGCCCGCGGCGACCTGGGTCACGATGGCCACCACACCATCGCGATCGCCGACCCAGTTATCCCTCGGCGGAACCGAGTAGGGCTCGGCCACCACCGCCACCTGCACGGACCACTGCACCAGGCTCTGGACAAAAAGGTCTTGGGCCCTGGCACAGTGGTTCAGGTTAGCCTGGAGAACTTTTTGTGCCATTATTGGGTCTCCATGTTACTTTCCACCCCGACTCTATTGGTGGGCGGTGTTTGGGTTTGGGGCCCAGCTGTCGCCTTCTTCCTTTTATTTGCCGACTTTTTCCGGGGGCACATAACAATTGTGTGCCTCGCCGGTCGGCCGGCGGCCTCACAGACCGGACAGTTCGCCTCGGCGGTGCAGTGCCGGCGCGTGTGCCCGTCCTTGCCGCAGCGGTAGCACTGCGTGCTGCGGTCCACCTCCTTGTCACACTTCGCCGCCACATGCCCAACTTCGTGGCAGCGATAGCACTGACGAGGCCTCTCCTTCAGTAGCTGGACCGCGGCTGAAACGAAGCCCACCAGAAGGCGGCGCCCGTCGACCACCCTCTTGGCCGCCTCGACTGGGCAACGGACCCATGCCGTCCCGACGCCGGTGTAGTTATGGCGGATTTCGCCAACCTTGATGGACTCCACGGCGCATCCTCCCGCTTTGGCGATTACGCCAGCCAATTCTGCGGGAGTAACCGAGTCGTCCAATCCGGCGATCCGGAGGTCGGCACACTTTTCTGGCCTGGTGACCGCCACACCCTCGCCGACGATCTCTTTTATGCGCCGGGCCAGCACGTCTGCCTTTTCCTTTGAGTCGGAACCGGGCAACTCGAGTCTGCGCGCGCCTGTCTGGGAGACCTTATAGCGGGTCTCCACGCCCATCCCCGCTATAACGCCATCGGCCTTTATGGCCCCTAACACTTCCGCGTACGTTTTAGTACTGCCCGGCAGCAGCGTCAGTTGCACCGCCGCTGTCCGGGGCAAACGCAGCTTCGGCGCTTTGGCCTTTTTGGCCGGCTGCTTTGTCTGGTTCGGCTGCCCAGTCCTCTTACCTCTTCTCGCCACCACGTTCCAGCCCTCCGTCACCGGAGCGGCCGGACCAGACGGTGTGGGGCGAGGTTCTGGGGGCGCGGCCGCTTGTGCGACCGCACCTTTTTTAGTCCTTTTTCTCTTCCTTGTTTTTGTGCTTGTGCCCGGATTGGCTGGCGGGGTCAGCGTGGTGACACTGGGCTCCGCCGGCTGGGAAGTTGGCGCCTCTGTCCTCTCCGTTGATGCGCTGGCCTGTCCTTGTTGCGTCCGCGTCTCAGGCAGGAGTCTACCGGACGCCTCCAACTCCCTAAATCGGGCGTTAATCAATTTGTCCACCCCGTCCATGATCTTTTTGACGATCGCGTCATCGTCAACGGCCTTTTGGTTAGAGGGAGGAGGAGCCGGAGCAGACGTCGAGCTCAACTCTCGCCTTATATCGGCCACGCCCTGCCGCAGTTCAGCGATTTCTGTTCGGAGCTGGGCGTTTTCAGACCTAAGGCGGTCATTGGCCTCCTGCAGCTGCCTGATTTCATCTGTGGCTGTCCGCTGGTAAAGGACGCCAAGTACCTCTCCAATAGTCTCAGCGGACTCGTTGAAGGCCTTCCTGAAAGTGCCCTTTATGTTTTTGGAGCTCTTTGTCAGTTTCAAGATTGCATCGACGCATTCCTGGGCCCTCTTGTGGAGGTCCCGTGTCGAGCATTCGTCTGATCTGTCCGCGTCGATATATGCAGCCGCACGCGTCGCCCTGATTTGGCGCGTAATCGCCACCACCTCACTTTCCGCCTGCAGCTCCAGCTCCTTTTGGCACTGGGCGAGGTATTCGGACTTTGCCTTGGCTAGGCCAACGTACTGCCCAGTCGTGGGTGGTCGGCCACGGCCTCTACGCGCAGTGGATATTTTGGCTGGGGCGTCGTCATTATCCGCGTCCGACGCGCCGTCATCCGTCTCGCAACGCCGGCGCTTCCAAAAACGTCCGGACGTGTCCGAGCCAGATGGTGACCCCGACCTCATACTTGCATCAGAAACCTCAATAACAACGCTGTTGTCATCGCCCTCCTCGAGCCCCACGTCATCTCCGCCCTTCTCGGGCCGCCGGCCGGCCGATTCGCTAGCTAATTCAGAATCCAAGGAGATCGCCTGGTCTATGCGGGTAAGCACCACCTGTGGCTGCCATACCCGCCCACCGCCCTTCTCGGGCCTGACATCTTCACCGCCCTTCGCGGGCACACACCCAACTCCGCCCTTCGTGGGCGCAACACAAACACGGTCGTTGCCCCCCCCAGATTCGATGGGGCTGCACGCCGAAGCGTGGCGGGATTCTCCGACGCCTGAGGCGTCGGTACCCGCCTGGGGTAGTGAAGTTTTAGCGAACGTGTCCATGTTGTAAGTGACACAGATTGACCGAACCTCCCGTCGGCCATGCATCCCTTCACGCTGTGTCGCCGCTTGGGATTCGGGGTGATTTTTTATAGAGGTTTTCTTCCTCGCGGTCCGGCCGGCTAAGGCAAGACCCTCGGTCCCGTACGTGGCCGCGAGACATGACCACGACACCACGAAACGGGGTTACGATATTGACGGTGAGCAAACAGGGCTTCTGCTCGCTCGTCCGACGGAGGTGTTAACACACGTCAGACCCGCCCAGTCTCCGTGCTAGCACAGCGCGCGAGCGCAGCGCCGCTGGAGAGATCCCACCCTATACGCGCTCAACGGGACAACTCTGCTACGAGCAGAGCGCCGGAGCGCGTTCCTCCCCGAGTCGGTCGTTAGCCGTAGGCAGCAGCAGTTCCGCAATCGCAACTGTGCAGCTGCTGCTGCCTACGTTTCCAGGGTGCACCGCGCGGAGGTCACCGACTGTAGCACCCCAACCTAACCTAACCTAACCTAACCTAACCTAACCTTTTTTTTTTTTTTTTTTTTTTTTTTTTCGTGTGGAAATGCGTTACGCATACCCGGCCGCTGGGGAAGAAAGGCCGGGTTATGTGGGACTCCTGCTGTATAGGGGCAGTTTACCCACTAAAACCACACGGTACTCCATCTCTCCGTCGCAGTGCTGAGCCACGGGGACGCGTCAGCTTGCTCCGCGACTCTGCTGACGGCCGTCTGTTTGTGCAGACCCAACTATTGGAGGTTTCTAGGCCTCCATCGTCCTTTAAATGGACCTTGTCCTTTCTGTGATGATGCCGCGATGCGCAGGAGTACGTTGCGTATCGCGGTCCGCTCGGGGACTCGATTCGATGGGTGATGGCGTCCCCACACCGCCACCCCGAGATCCCCCGCTAAGGCGGGACGTTGCGATCGTCATGGTTGACCGCGCGGCGTCTCCGTCTCTGCCTTCTTCTAGGGTCGATCGCCTCTATCTCCCTCCGACGTTCGGCCTCTTCTTTAGTGGAGATCACGTTTTGCGCAAATTCCTCCACTGCGTCCCACGATGCCTCACTGCTCAGCATTGCGCAGATGATTGCTGGCAGTGAGAGGTCATATCCAATGGCGGCCGTTAGGGCCGCACGTTGACTTGTCCAGGAGGGACAGGCCGTGATGGTGTGCTCGGCCGTGTCCCTGTCCGCGCTGCAATGGTGGCATCGCGCGGTTTCCTCTCTTCCTGCGACCTCACACAGATACCGCCCAAAGCAGCCGTGCCCCGTCAGCAATTGTGTAAGACGGAAGGAGAGCGCGCCGCTCTTCCTATTTATCCACTCCTTGAGATGTGGGCGAATGGCCGTCAGCAACCTCACACTGACTTGTGATTCTTCGAGCCGCTCCGCCCACAACTGTATAGCCCTCTCTCTTGCGGTGTCCCTCCACCGACGTACGACTTCCGGGAGAGGGTTGCTGCCCTCCGCGCGGACCGATGCGCACCGCCAGTAAACGTCGGCGAGAGACTGGGCATCTAGGTCCCAGGGAACGCTGCTCGCAAGCACGCAGGCCGCATCTTTAGAGACGGTGCGGTACCCACGCACTGCCCTGATCGCCATAATTCTCTGGAGCCTTCCCAGAACCAGTCTGTTTTCGGGCGACAGATGTTCGGCCCATATTGGCGCTCCGTACATCGCCATGGAGCGGATTACGCCCATGTACAGGCGACGACAACTGAGGCTCGGACCCCCCAGATTTGGAAGAAGTGACGCTAATGCTCCAGCCGCCTTCGTAGTCTTCTCCGACAGACGCCGGAAATGTTCCCGGAACGTCCATCTACCATCGAGGACCAGGCCCAGGTATGTCATTGTTGCTGTGACATTTATTCTGGTCCCGCTTATCACGACTGCCAGATCGGAGGGCGGTGCGTTCCTAGGCCCGTGTAGGCAAAGAGCCTCTGACTTTTCTAGGGCCACCGCGAGGCCCAGCGCCCGGATTCGGCGAACCACTTGCGCTACTGCCGCCGTAGCGAGTATCGTGACTTCCCTGTGTGTCTTTGCGCGGCTGACAACCAGGGTGTCGTCTGCGTAGGCGATGACCTCTACGCCGCGGAGGTTGGCGCCGCGAAGCACTGGGTCGAATCCGATGTTCCACAAGAGCGGACCGAGAGCCGACCCCTGTGGAACACCGCAGACCACCTCCTTTTCTTCCCAACCTTCCTGTGTCGGGTACTGCACCGACCGTGCCGAGAGGTAGTCGTTAATCACGTTGCGTAGATACCTCGGCACGCAGTGGTGTCTGAGTCCATCTTTGATGGCTTCCCAGGGCAGCGAGTTGAAGGCGTTGGATATGTCCAGAGACACAGCCAAAACTACACCACCCCGGGACACCTCTTCTTCCGTGATCGCCCGCAGGCGTTGTATCGCGCCTATAGTCGCTCGGCCTGAACGAAATCCATACTGGTTTTCGCTCAGGTTTGGTCCGACGTGCTCGAGATGTTGAGTGAGACGCGCCACGATGATCCGCTCCAGTATCTTGCAGACCTCGTCGAGCAACACTATAGGACGATACGCCGACGGTTGATTTTCTGGACGCCCTTTCTTCCGCAGCAGTACCAGTTTTCCCGACTTCCAGCGACGCGGTACTCGGCCCTGGACCAAACAGTTGGTCAAAGCGACTAGCACACGCGGCTCCATGTTTTCCATCGCCAGTGCCCAGACACGTCCCGGAACGCCGTCGAGGCCGGGGGCCGTGTTTTTTATGCTCATTTTCTGAACTGCGACGGCTAGTTCAGAAGACGTGACTGGCGGTACGTCATCTTCTTCGGAAGTGGAAATATCGCTCTGTGCCATCGCTGGAGACCGCTCGGCCATCGTAGGGAACAGGGTCGAGATGACGGTGTTGCGGAGCTCCGGTTGGAGATTCTGAGTGAGCGGTGGGGCGGCTGGGCGGAGCTTTTGCCTCACCCATTTGTACGGCCTGCCCCATGGGTCGCGTTCCAGGGTTTCCAGCCACTCCTCCCAGGCGTCCGACTTCGCCTTTTGGATGCCGAGACGAAGGGCGCGGCGCGCCGTGCGGTAGCCATCGTAAATGGTGTCCTCCTCAGATTGGTTCCTATTGCGCCTTCTTCGGTATCTTGTGTAACGGCGCCGGGCTGCTACACAATCTTGCCGGAGTCGCCTTATATCAGGACGCCACCAGTATGTTTGGCGTCGAGGCTTGTATGGTCCCGCACGTGGCATCGAGGCGTCGCAGATGTTATGCATCGCCTCGTTTAACCATTCTGCGCACTCTTCTATCCCTCCTGAAGGAAGTGGGGCCCAGGACGCAACGATTGCCGCCTCCTGCAGTAAGTCCTTATCTATCCTCTTGAGGGACCACCGCGGGCCGCCGCCAGATGTTGTTGGGCGACCCAGTTCCGACGTGTGAGCGGAGATGTCGAAACGTATGTAGCGGTGGTCCGAGAGGGTTTCGGTGTCCTCCAAGACCCGCCAGCTTTTGACTCGACGGGCGACAGATGGACTGACGAGAGTCAGGTCCACTATCGACTCGCCTTGTTGCCGGACACAGGTATTCACGGCGCCTCGATTGGCCAGGACGAGTCCCGTGGAGGCTAGCCAGTCCGCCATCGCTCGGCCTCTTGCATCTGTCGCCGGGGATCCCCAGAGCGTTGACTTCGCGTTGAAGTCTCCGGCGACGATTACAGGGCCTGACATTGCGCTGATGAAGGCAGTCAGCCGTAGGAGGAAAGCCTCGAAATCGACCAGGGGTCGGTTAGGGGAAAAGTAAACTCCCACCACGGTGAGAGCCCCCATCTTCGCGGCGACGAATCCATGGCCCCTGGTCGTATTTTGCCACGATGGAGTAGTGATTTTAGGGCCGAAAACCAGCGCCACTGACGCATTCAGGTCTCCGACCCAGTCGCATCTGTCTGGCACCCGATACGGCTCTGCCACTATGCCGACGTCGATTGACCACTGCGCTAATGTCTGAACCAGGAGATCTTGTGCCTGGGCGCAGTGGTTCAGGTTGCCCTGCATGACGCGTAGGGTGTCCGTTATTGCGCGTCCATTTCTTCCACTCCAGCTCCAGTGGCCGCCTTATTTGTCGTGGCTGCTGTCTGGGGCGCTGTGCTCTTTTTGGAGCTGCTCTTCTTTTTCGCTGCAGGCTTCCCGCAGGTCTTGCTGCCCACGCTGTGGTCCGCCGGCTTGCCACTTGCTGCGCACAACGCGCAATGTGGCGCGTTCTGACATTGCGCGGTTGTGTGGCCCGGTTGGCCGCAGCGGAAGCAGAGACCACTGCGGTCATCCGCGCAGGTGCACGTCGCCTGCGTGTGGCCGGTCTGGTGGCAGCGGTAACACCGCATGGGGCGCGCGGACAATAGAGTAACACGCACCACAGTCCATCCGACGTACACTTTAGTATTCGGTGCCGTCACCTTCTTCGCCGCCTCGACCGGGCACTTAAGCCAGGCAGTGCCGCGGCCACTCCGGTCCAAGCGGATTTCGCCGACCTTGACTTCGCCGGATGTGCAGCCACCTGACTTGGCAACTGCCTCGGCGATTTCCGCTGACGTGGCCGAGTCGTCGAGTCCGGTTATTCGGAGTTCGGCGCACTTTTGAGGTCTGGCGATGCGCACATCCTCCTCCTCCATTATTTCTCTCAGTTTCCCGGCGAGAGCGTCCGCCTTCTCTTTGCAAGCATCTCCCGAGACCTCGTACATGCGGGCGCCGGTGACCGCCAGCTTGAACTTGACGGCCGGGATCTGCAGCTCGGCTAGCTCGAGTCTCTGTTTCGCCTTCTCGAGAACGTCCTTGTACGTGACGCCGCGTTCCTCCGCACCCGGCTGCAGTGTAATAACAACGACTGCAGACTTAGGGGCACGGAGTTTCCCACTCTTTTTTCCCTTTCTTTTGGGCGCTTTGTCATTTTTATCCACCTTTTTTGGTGGTTTGCCCTTCTTCTTAGTCACCTCCGCCCATGACTCTTTGGGAAGGGGCCTCGGCTCCGCTGCTGGCGTTATCGCAGCGTCGCGCCTTGTGGCCGCTGCCTCTACCGCGGCGGCAGACTTCTTCCCCTTCCTCCTCTTCTTTTTCTGGGCGGGGCCGGGATTCGCCGGGGGCGCCAGGGTCGAGACCGCGGGCACCGGGTCAGGAGTCTTCTTTGCTGTTTGAGACGCATATGTTTGTGCGTCTTGGGCCGCATTTCTTTTGTCGGCTGCGAGAGGAGGTCGCAGGCGGGGCTCCGGTAACAGCCGGGCCTCAAGACCCTCCAGCCGTGCGTCTAGCCTGGCGCTTGAAAGCGAAACCGCCTCTTGTATTGCCCGCTGCACCATCTCTTCAACATTTGACGTCGGGGCCGCAGGGGCGACCCGAGGTCGATTTTCGTTGAGCTCGCGTTTGACTGACGCTAGCTCCGTCCTTATTTCAGCAAGTTCTCTGGAGAGGCGTGCATTCGCCGCCTCCAGTGCCCTCGTTTCCTCTGAGGTTGAGCGGCTGAGCAGGGCCGCGCAGGAATCCTGTATGGCGCTTGCCGCCTCTTTAAGGGCTTTGATGTATGGCCCGCTCAGGTTCTTCGATTTTTTGGCCACGTTCATTATGACCTCTAGACTGGCGGAAATCGTCGAACCGAGCTTGGCCGCCGTGGTCGCATCGTCTACCATGGTGACGTCCGAGTTGGAAGAGCTTTCTGACAGCCGCGGTGATCGTGTCGGTAGCAGTCTTCTCGTTATCTCGACCATCTCGCGGTCCGCTTCGATGGCTAGGGCCTCGCGCTCTGCAGCGTTTTTCTCTCTTATGGCCTGGGCTAGACCGACGTATTGTCCTGTGGTCGGTGGTCTGCCCCTGCCCCCAGTGAGCCGCTTGGTGCACTTTGGAGTGGCCGTGTCTCGTGCCTTTTCAGAGTCGTCTATGTCCACTTCACTTCCGCGTCTTTTCCGAACACGGCGATTGACACATTTGTCTTCATTCTCCGACAGAGAGACGGCGGTCTCGTTTCCGCTCTCGTCTGCCGATTCTCCTCTTCCAGGTTCATTTCTAAAGAACCTACTTGGGGTAACAACGAGGGACGCAGGCGTTACCACTCTCGATCCTGCCTCTCCTTCGCTGACTGACAACCATTCCGAATCGCTAGCCAAATCCGATTTATCCAAAGAGATCGCCTGGTCTATGCGGGTAAGCACCACCTGTGGCTGCTTCACCCGCCCACCGCCCTTCTCGGGCCTGACATCTTCACCGCCCTTCGCGGGCACACACTCAATTCCGCCCTTCACGGGCGCAACACAAACACGTGGGTTGCCCCCCCCAGATTCGGTGGGGCTGCACGCCGAAGCGTGGCGGGATTCTCCGACGCCTGAGGCGCCGGTACCCGCCTGGGGTAATAAAGTTTTGCCTGACGTGTCCATGTTGGAAGGCTGATGCACAGCTTGTGGATTTTTGTTCGGGGTTTACTCCCCTAGGCCGTGCGGCTAGCAAGCCGCTAAAGGTGCGCCCTCACCTGCTGGTTTTGGTCCGCGGGGGTCAGACACCTAGTCTGACCCCACCACTCGCAAATAGTGCAAGTGGCGAACCCCTATCCGCCACCCGGGGGACGCGCCCAGTGGAAGTCCAGCAACTCCCAGTCCAGATTGGACCGTCTGGGAACCTAACCTTTTTTTTTTTTTTTTTTTTTTTTTGTTGACCCAGGGGAAATCCCTAACGGATCCCCGTGGCCCTGGGGGGTAAAGAGTCGCGGGGTATGTCCGATTCGCACGGACTAAAACCCCTGGGGTGTTCCTTCACACGCTTTGACGGGATCGCGGGGACGCTACGCGCTTCCGTAGTCCCGCCGGCGTTTGCCCTTACGGGCCCGTCGTAATTACAACTCCTGAGGGCGCTTCCTCGAACACTGAGGGCGCCTCCTCCATGGGACCTTTTTTGTGATGCGGACGTTAGACCCCCCGATCTATCGCCCGTTGGTCCAGCTTACGGCCGCTGCAGACCTGCCAGGTAGGCTCTGCGTCGCCGACCGCGCCTCCCGCGACGAATCGGGAGCGAGTCCGGGTGTTGTTCTCGCTCCCGTTCAGCCGCTTCCTTCCGCAGCATTACGTCGCTGCAGAATGTAGCGACGGCACTCCATTTTTCCTCACTGCCGACCATGGCCGTGATCAGTGCCGGCAGCGAGGTGTCCGGGCCAATTGCTGCTGTTAGAGCAGCGCGCTCCTCGCGCCACGCCGGACAGACCGCCCGTGTATGTTCCGCCGTGTCCTCGGCGTCGACGTCGCAGTGGTGACACGCAGACGTCGGCTCCCGGCCCAGCGCTCGGCACAGATAGCGGCCGAAACAGCCGTGACCGGTTAGCATCTGCGCCATGTGGAACGACACCGCACCGTGTTTCCTTTCGACCCAGCCACGCAGACAGGGCCGAATCGCCGCCACTAACTCCCGGCTCGCCTCCGGGTCCTCCAGGCTCGCCGACCACCTCCGGAAGAGACCGTCGCGAGCCTCTCCCCTCCATCGCACGACCTCTCGCGGAGGAGGTGGCTCCCCCCTCTGTCGCGCCTCCATCACGCGCCAGAAGACCGACGCGAGAACTTCCGCCTCCAGCTCCCAAGGAGGGCTGCTAGCGAGAAGACACGATGCGGCGTAGGACACCGTGCGGTACGCGCGAGCGGCTCGCAAGGCGATAGCGCGCTGCGGTCGCCTCAATAGCGGCGCGTTCCTGGGACATAGTGCGTCCGCCCAGATCGGCGCGCCGTACAGCGCCATGGAGCGCACCACTCCCACGTACAGTTGTCTGCACCTGTCGTTGGGCCCTTCTAAGTTCGGCAGGAGCCCTCCGAGTGCCCCGGCAGCGGCCAGAAGCTTCGGGGTCAGCCGCCGGAAGTGCTCGTCGAACTTCCACCGTCCGTCGAGAACGATTCCTAGGTACTTCATCGTCGACCCGACGGCGATGGAAGTACCCCCGACGACTATGGACGTCCCGGGCTGTGGAGCGCGTCTGGGCCCGTGAAACGCCAGGACCTCCGTCTTCTCCAAGGCGACGACCAGCCCGAGCTTCCGCACTCTGGCCACCACCTGGGCCACGCCGGCCGTGGCAAGGCGGCCCGCTTCGCGGTGATCGTCCGCACTCACGGTGACGAGAGTGTCGTCGGCATAGCACATGACGGACACTCCCGACAAGGTGGCACCGCGGAGCACCCAATCGTAACCGATGTTCCACAGGAGCGGCCCCAGAACCGAGCCCTGTGGAACACCGCAAGACATGGACCGCCTCGCCCATTCGCCACCGCGGATCGGAAACTCTACCGCTCTCCCCTCGAAGTAGTTGGCGATGGTGCGACGAAGGTATCGCGGGACGTTATGATATTTCAGCGCGGCCTTCACTGTTTCCCAGGGCAGAGAGTTGAACGCGTTTGAGACATCCAACGATATCGCCCACAAAACTCCGCCCCGGGAAACCGCCGCCTCGGCGAGGTCCTTCAGCCGCGCGATGGCGGATACGGTAGACCGTCCTCGACGAAATCCGTATTGTGCTTCGTGCAGCCCGGGGTCCATCGATTGGATAAGGCGGGCCGCCAAGACACGTTCGAAGACCTTACTGATCTCGTCGAGGAGGACTATCGGCCTGTAGGCAGAAGGCTGTTCGGCCGACCGCCCGTCCTTCCTCAGCAGCACCAGCCTACCTGCCTTCCACACTTGTGGGAATCGGCCACTCGCCAGGCACGCGGAAAATAGAGCCCGCGTCCTGTGCTCCAAGCGACCCATCGCGAGCAACAGCACTTTTCCCGGTACGCCGTCCGGGCCCGGGGCGGTGCGTTTGGACTTGAGCCTCGCGATGGCCGCAGCGAACTCCTCTTGTGAGACGGGAGATGCCTCGCATTCCGCGCGACGCGACTCTGCGCCTCTCATGGGAGGTGGGCACCATTCAGTCCTCTGAGGGAAGAGAGACCCGACGACGCGCTCCAAGAGCTGTGGCTGCAGACTACTGGTCAGGGGCGGAGCCCAAGGCCGGAGCCTCTTACGGACCGCTCGATACGGCCTGCCCCAGGGACCTGGGAACCTAACCTAACCTAACCTAACCTAACCTAACCTAACCTAACCTAACCTAACCTAACCTAACCTAACCTAACCTAACCTAACCTAACCTAACCTTTTTTTTTTTTTTTTTTTTTTTTTTTTTGACGCTGTGAAATACGTTTACGTATCCCGCCGCCCGAAGGTGACGGGTATGTGGGACTCGCTGACTGCGGAGTCAGAATACCCACTAAAACACAGCGGTGCCCTCGTCGTCGTACAAGGACGCCACGGGATCACGGTCGTATGCCACCGTGACGCCCCGACGGTTGGCCCGCCTATGCGGACCGCCTCCGGTCATAGAGCGCTCGCGGGCACCGTGAGCGCTCTATCTCCGCTGCACCAGGGACCGGCGAACGGGGGAACTGCGGCAGGTCATGATGACATAGCCGCAGTCTCCTCCGTGACCTGGTGCGATGGGCTTTGGGGAGCGGTCGGGGCCTTTGCCGCCGCCGCTCTAGCCCTCGATTTTGGGGGGCGGCACTCCCGCCCTCCCATTATATGCGACGCCGGTTTGCCGGCGTCCGCGCAAACGGCGCAGCGCAGTGCTCCGGTGCAGTTACGGGCAATGTGGCCCTCCACTCCGCACCGGTAGCACGCGCCTCTGCGGTCAACCGCAGCCGGACAAGTCGGGCGAGTATGCCCGATACCCATGCATTTGAAGCAGCGCATAGGGCGCTGCTCCAAGACTTGAACCCTGGCCGAGCTCCACCCGACCAGCAACCTGCGCGCCTCGGCCAGAGCCTTGGCGGTTGGGATCGGGCATCGCACGACAGTGCCGCCCAACCCACCCGGTCCGACTGCGATTGCGCCGACTTTGACGTCGCCGGCGTCGCACTTGCCCACCTTTGCTACCGCTGTAGCGACCGCCTCGCTGGTAACGGAGTCGTCCAGCCCAGAGACCCGCAGACTCGCGAGCTTCATGGGTTGGACGACCCTCGCCAAGCTGCCAAACGCTGTCTGCAGCTCTTCGGCCAACCGTTTCGCCACCTCCGGGGTCTGCCCTTTCGGCAACTCTAAGAGTCGTGCCCCGGTAGCGGCCCGCCGGATGTTGAGACCACCGTTAATTCCTAAATCCGCCAGGTTGACCGTTTCTGCCGCTCGCTCGAGCAGGTGGCAGTAGGTAATCCCCTTCGACTCCGCGTACTCCTCCAGTGTAATGAGCACTGCCGGAGCTCGGGGGATAGCCAATCTGGGCTTCCTCACCTTTTTCGGTCGCGGTTGCGGTTTCGGCTTCGTCTGAGGCGTCGGAGCAGCTGCAGCGGCAGCGGCGTATGTTTTCGCCTTCTTTTTCTTCGTTTTCTTGACGACGGTGGTCCATTCACCGCCATCAAGGCCCTCTTCTGTTGCGGCCGTGTTCGGCGTTGCCTTCTTCGGTGCCGGCCCAGACGCGGGCGCCGTCTTCGGTGTCGGCTTCTTTTTCCTTTTAGAGTCAGACGCAGGCACCGTTTGCACCTCTTCCCGTTTTTTGTCCGCCGCCAACGGCGGGCGGTGAGACTGTGCGGGCAGGAGCCGCTCCTCTAAGCCTGCAAAACGGGCGTCTATGATCCGCTGGACCGTCCCCGACATAGAAGCTCTCATCTCCTCGACCAGGTCAACTATCGGTGAGGAGATGGCAGGAGTGCGTTCCCGGCGCTGATACCGGAGCTCCTCATTCTGCAGTTTCAGCTCCTGCATCTCCGACCTCAGACGAGCAATCTCCGATTGGAGTTTTCGAACCTCGTCCGAGGCCGACCGCTCTCTAAGAGCCTCTACCACTTGCGAAATTGAGGCCGCCGCATCTTTGAGTACACGTTGGAATGTGCCCTTTAAATGTGACGACCTCGTGGCCACCTGGCAAATCAGGTCCACGTCTGTGGCAACCTGTTTACAGAGAGCGTCGCCTGTACGTGGGTCTCCTACGTCCAGCCCGAGCGCTCTGCGGCTCTCCTCGGCCGCTCTTGCCTGCACCTCGATAGTCCGCTCAGCTTCGGTGCAGGGCTCCTCGTTCCTTATAATGCGCCGCTTCGGTCTGCCTAAAATAATGCTCCCGTCGCTTGAGCGTCGCTTCCCATGTCTGCTAGACTCACTAGCAGTCGCCACCGAACTAAGGTCATCGGAGTCAAGCGCTGTTGTCTCCCCCTCCGCGTCATCTTTTTTCTTCGTTTTAAAAAATTTCAGAGTAAGTGCCATATTGTTCCCACGAGTATGGGGGAAAGACGGTCCGCCCAGGCAGTGCCCCCTGTACCTGGGTAAGCCTAGCGTAACTCGTCGCGGGTGTCGGCCGGTACCCGGACGAGGATCGCAGTCGAGACTGATCCACCCGTCAGCCATGCATCCCCTCGCGCTGCGTCGCCGCTTAGGATTCGGGGTGATTTTTTATAGAGGTTTTCTTCCTCGCGGTCCGGCCGGTTAAGGCAAGACCCTCGGTCCCGCACGTAGCCGCGAGACATGACCACGACACCACGTAACGGGATTACGAGAGGACGGTGAACGACTAAGACAAGCCTAGCCGTTCTGTCTGACGGCAGTGCGAGTGCACATCAGACCCGTCCACCTCCGTTGCTTCACCGCGCGCGAGCGCAGTGGCACCGGAGCCCCCGAGGAGACGACTGTCCCCTACACGCCATGCGGCCGCTCAACGGGGCAACTCTGCGTAACAGAGGAGTCCCCGGAGCGCTGAATCGCATCCCCGGCGTTCCCCCGAGTCGGTTGTTAGCCGTAGGCAGCAGCAGTTCCGCAATCGAAACTGTGCAGCTGCTGCTGCCTACGTTTCCAGGGTGCACCGCGCGGAGGTCACCGACTGTAGCACCCCAACCTAACCTAACCTAACCTAACCTAACCTTTTTTTTTTTTTTTTTTTTTTTTTTTTAACGTGTGGAAATGCGTTACGCATACCCGGCCGCTGGGGAACGACCGGGTTATGTGGGACTCCTGCTGACTGGCAGTTTACCCACTAAAACCACACGGTGTCCACTTTCATCGCCTGTGCCGGGGTCGCAGGAATCCGGATTCGTCTGCAAACCCCGGCGGCGTGCCTCATCAGGCTCTCACCCGGTTGTTCTCACCGTGGGTGGCGCGCGGCGGACACCGCACGCGCCTACCCGGGCAGATTCGGTGGACGGCCGACTTCCCCAAGTCGACCGCCCTCTGCCTAGCGCTAAGGGGGAAGGCGACGATCGTGCGCCTGCCTCCGACGCCCAGTCCTTTTGCGGCGGAGGGGGAGGTCGGTGGTGTCCTCCCTCACCCGCTCGGCCACCTCCTTCTCCGACATCACCCGCTCACAAAAAGCGAGGACGGCGTCCCAGCACCTTTCGCTGCCGACCATGGCGGATATCACAGCCGGCAGCGAAAGGTCTGTCCCCACAACACGACTTAGCGCCTCGCGCTCCTCCTCCCAAGCCGGACACAACTCCAGCACATGCTGTGCCGACTCGTCGGAGCAGTCCCGGCAGTGGTGGCAACGAGGAGAGGGCTCCCTCCCAGCGACCCGACACAGGTACCCCCCGAAGCAACCGTGCCCCGAGAGGACCTGCGTGGCGCGGAAGGTTAGGACGCCATGTCGTCTAGCCAACCACTGCCGGAGGACCGGCCGAATTGCCTCGATCGTCCGGTGCCCCGCACTCGGACGCTCAAGCCGCCCCTCCCATTCTGCGATCGCGGCATCCCGCTCTCGCCTGAGGTGGTCTTGTAGCCACCGTGGTGCTGGACTAAGGGCCCCGGACGCCAGACCCCGGCGCCGCCGGTAGGACGACGCCAGAGAAACCGCGTCCAGGTCCCAGGGCAGGACTCCAGCCAGCACACACGCTGCCTCTCCCGAGATGGAACCTAACCTAAAACGCATACCCGGCCGCTGGGGAAGAAAGGCCGGGTTATGTGGGACTCCTGCTGTATAGGGGCAGTATACCCACTAAAACCACACGGTACTCCGTCTCTCCGTCGCAGTGCTGAGCCACGGGAACGCGTCAACTTGCTCCGCGACTCTGCTGACGGCCGTCTGTTTGTGCAGACCCAACTATTGGAGGTTTCTAGGCCTCCATCGTCCTTTAAATGGACCTTGTCCTTTCTGTGATGATACCGCGATGCGCAGGAGTACGTTGCGTATCGCGGTCCGCTCGGGGACTCGATTCGATGGGTGATGGCGTCCCCACACCGCCACCCCGAGATCCCCCGCTAAGGCGGGACGTTGCGATCGTCATGGTTGACCGCGCGGCGTCTCCGTCTCTGCCTTCTCCTAGGGTCGATCGCCTCTATCTCCCTCCGACGTTCGGCCTCTTCTTTAGTGGAGATCACGTTTTGCGCAAATTCCTCCACTGCGTCCCACGATGCCTCACTGCTCAGCATTGCGCAGATGATTGCTGGCAGTGAGAGGTCATATCCAATGGCGGCCGTTAGGGCCGCACGTTGACTTGTCCAGGAGGGACAGGCCGTGATGGTGTGCTCGGCCGTGTCCCTGTCCGCGCTGCAATGGTGGCATCGCGCGGTTTCCTCTCTACCTGCAACCTCACACAGATACCGCCCAAAGCAGCCGTGCCCCGTCAGCAATTGTGTAAGGCGGAAGGAGAGCGCGCCGCTCTTCCTGTTCATCCATTCCTTGAGACGTGGGCGAATGGCCGTCAGCAACCTCACACTGACATGGGATTCTTCGAGCCGCTCCGCCCACAACTGTATAGCCCTCTCTCTTGCGGTGTCCCTCCACCGTCGTACGACTTCCGGAAGAGGGTTGCTGCCCTCCGCGCGGACCGATGCGCACCGCCAGTAAACGTCGGCGAGAGACTTCGCATCTAGGTCCCAGGGAATGCTGCTCGCGAGCACGCAGGCCGCATCTTTAGAGACGGTGCGGTAACCACGCACTGCCCTAATTGCCATAGTTCTCTGGAGCCTTCCCAGAACCAGCCTGTTTTCGGGCGACAGATGTTCGGCCCATATTGGCGCTCCGTACATCGCCATGGAGCGGATTACGCCCATGTATAGGCGACGACAACTGAGGCTCGGACCCCCCAGGTTTGGAAGGAGTGACGCCAACGCTCCAGCCGCCTTCACAGTCTTCTCTGACAGACGCCGGAAGTGTTCTCGGAATGTCCATCTACCATCGAGGACCAGGCCCAGGTATGTCATTGATGTTGTGACATTTATCCTGGTCCCGCTTATCACCACTGCCAGGTCGGACGGCGGTGCGTTCCTAGGCCCGTGTAGGCAAAGCGCCTCTGATTTTTCTAGGGCCACCGCGAGGCCCAACGACCGGATTCGGCGAACCACTTGCGCGACTGCCGCCGTAGCGAGTATTGTGACATCCCTGTGTGTCTTTGCGCGACTGACAACCAAGGTGTCGTCTGCGTAGGCGATGACCTCTACGCCGCGGAGGTTGGCGCCGCGAAGCACTGGGTCGAATCCGATGTTCCACAAGAGAGGACCGAGAGCCGACCCCTGTGGAACACCGCAGACCACCTCCTTTTCTTCCCAGCCTTCCTGCGTCGGGTACTGCACCGACCGTGCCGAGAGGTAGTCGCTGATGGTGTTGCGCAGATACCTCGGCACGCAGTGGTGTCTAAGTCCATCTTTGATGGCTTCCCAGGGCAGCGAGTTGAAGGCGTTGGATATGTCCAGAGACACAGCCAAAACTACACCGCCCCGGGACATCTCTTCCTCTGTAATCGTCCGCAGGCGTTGTATCGCGCCTATGGTCGCTCGGCCTGAGCGAAATCCGTACTGGTTATCACTCAGGTTTGGTCCGACGTGCTCGAGATGTTGGGTGAGACGCGCCACGATGATCCGCTCCAGTATCTTGCAGACCTCGTCGAGCAATACGATAGGACGATACGCCGACGGTTGATGTTCAGGACGCCCTTTCTTCCGCAGCAATACCAGTTTTCCCGACTTCCAGCGACGCGGTACTCGGCCCTGGACCAAGCAGTTGGTCAAAGCGACTAGCACACGCGGCTCCATGTTTTCCATCGCCAGTACCCAGGCACGTCCCGGAACGCCGTCGAGGCCGGGGGCCGTGTTTTTTATGCTCATTTTCTGAACTGCGACGGCTAGTTCAGAAGACGTGACTGGCGGTACGTCATCTTCTTCGGAGCTGGAAGTGTCGCTCTGTGCCGTCATTGGTGACCGCTCGGCCATCGCAGGGAACAGGGTCGAGACGATGGTGTTGCGGAGCTCCGGTTGGAGATTCTGAGTGAGCGGTGGGGCGGCTGGGCGGAGCTTTTGCCTCACCCATTTGTACGGCCTGCCCCATGGGTCGCGTTCCAGGGTCTCCAGCCACTCCTCCCAGGCTTCCGACTTCACCTGTTGGATGCCGAGACGCAGGGCGCGGCGCGCCGTGCGGTAGCTATCGTAGATGGCGTCCTCCTCCGATTGGCTCCTGTTGCGCCTTCTTCGGTATCTTGTGTAACGGCGCCGGGCTGCTACGCAATTTTGCCGGAGTTGTCTTATTTCAGGACGCCACCAGTACGTTTGGCGCCGAGGCTTGTATGGCCCCGCACGTGGCATCGAGGCGTCGCAGATGTTATGCATCGCCTCGTTTAACCATTCTGCGCACTCTTCTACCCCTCCTGAAGGAAGTGGGGCCCAGGACGCAACGATTGCCGCCTCCTGCAGTAAATCCTTATCCATCCTCTTGAGGGACCACCGCGGGCAGCCGCCAGATGTTGTTAGGCGACCCAGTTCCGACGTGTGACCGGAGATGTCGAAACGTATATAGCGGTGGTCCGAGAGGGTTTCGGTGTCCTCCAAGACCCGCCAGCTTCTGACTCGACGGGCGACAGATGGACTGACGAGAGTCAGGTCCACTATCGACTCGCCTTGTTGCCGGACACAGGTATTCACGGCGCCTCGATTGGCCAGAACGAGTCCCGTGGAGGCTAGCCAGTCCGCCATCGCTCGGCCTCTTGCATCTGTCGCCGGGGATCCCCAGAGCGTTGACTTCGCGTTGAAGTCTCCGGCGACGATTACAGGGCCTGACACTGCGCTGATGAAGGCAGTCAGCCGCAGGAGAAAAGCCTCGAAATCGACCAGGGGTCGGTTAGGGGAAAAGTAAACTCCCACCACGGTGAGAGCCCCCATCTTCGCGGCGACGAATCCATTGCTCCTGGTCGTATTTTCCCACGAGATTTTAGAGCCGAAAACCAGCGCGACTGACGCATTTAGGTCTCCGACCCAGTCGCTTCTGGCTGGCACCCGATACGGCTCTGCCACTATGCCGACGTCGATTGACCACTGCGCTAATGTCTGAACCAGGAGATCTTGTGCCTGGGCGCAGTGGTTCAGGTTGCCCTGCATGACGCGTAGGGTGTCCGTTATTGCGCGTCCATTTCTTCCACTCCAGCTCCAGTGGCCGCCTTATTTGTCGTGGCTGCTGTCTGGGGCGCTGTGCTCTTTTTGGAGCTGCTCTTCTTTTTCGCTGCAGGCTTCCCGCAGGTCTTGCTGCCCACGCTGTGGTCCGCCGGCTTGCCACTTGCTGCGCACAACGCGCAATGTGGCGCGTTCTGACATTGCGCGGTTGTGTGGCCTGGTTGGCCGCAGCGGAAGCAGAGACCACTGCGGTCATCCGCGCAGGTGCACGTCGACCGCGTGTGGCCGGTCTGGTGGCAGCGGTAACACCGCATGGGGCGCGCGGACAATAGAGTGACGCGCACCACAGTCCACCCGACGTACACTTTAGTATTCGGTGCCGTCACCTTCTTCGCGGCTTCGACCGGGCACTTAAGCCAAGCCGAGCCGCGGCCACTCCGGTCGAAGCGGATTTCGCCGACCTTGACTTCGCCGGATGTGCAGCCACCTGACTTGGCAATTGCCTCGGCGATTTCCGTTGACGTGGCCGAGTCGTCGAGTCCGGTTACTCGCAGTTCGGCGCACTTTTGAGGTCTGGCGATACGCACATCCTCCTCCTCCATTACTTCTCTGAGTTTTCCGGCGAGAGCGTCCGCCTTCTCCTTGCAAGCATCCCCCGAGATCTCGTACATTCGAGCGCCGGTGACCGCCAGCTTGAACTTGACGGCCGGGATCTGCAGCTCGGCTAGGTCGAGTCTTTGCTTAGCCTTTTCGAGGACGTTCTTGTATGTGACGCCGCGTTCCTCCGCACCCGGCTGCAGTGTGATGACAACAACTGCAGACTTAGGGGCACGGAGTTTCCCACTCTTATTTCCCTTTCTTTTGGGCGCTCTTTCCTTTTCCTCCACCTTTTTCGGTTTGCCCTTCTTCTTTGTTACCTCCGCCCACGACTCTTTGGGCGCGGGCCTCGGCGCCGCTGCTGATGTTGTTGCAACGTCGTGCCTTGTGGCTGCTGCCTCTACCGCGGCGGCAGACTTCTTCCCTTTCCTTTTCTTCCTTTTCTGGGCCGGGCCGGGATTCGCCGGGGGCGTCAGATTCGAGACCGCGGGCACCGGTTCAGGAGTCTTCTTTGTTTTTTGCGACGCATTTGTATGTGCGTCTTGGGCCGCATTTCTTTTGTCGGCTGCCAGAGGAGGTCGCAGGCGGGGCTCCGGTAACAGCCGGGCCTCAAGACCCTCCAGCCGTGCGTCTAGCCTGGCGCTTGAAAGCGAAACCGCCTCTTGTATTGCCCGCTGTACCATCTCCTCAACATTTGACGTCGGGGCCGCAGGGGCGACCCGAGGTCGATTTTCGTTGAGCTCGCGTTTGACTGACGCTAGCTCCGTCCTGATTTCAGCAAGTTCTCTGGAGAGGCGTGCATTCGCCGCCTCCAGTGCCCTCGTTTCCTCCGAAGTTGAGCGGCTGAGCAGGGCTGCGCAGGAGTCCTGTATGGCGCTTGCCGCCTCTTTAAGGGCTTTGATGTATGGCCCGCTCAGGTTCTTCGATTTTTTGGCCACGTTCATTATGACCTCTAGACTGGCGGAAATCGTCGAACCGAGCTTGGCCGCCGTGGTCGCATCGTCTACCATGGTGACGTCCGAGGTGGAAGAGCTTTCAGACAGCCGCGGTGATCGTGTCGGTAGCAGTCTTCTCGTTATCTCGACCATCTCGCGGTCCGCTTCGATGGCTAGGGCCTCGCGCTCTGCAGCGTTTTTCTCTCTTATGGCCTGGGCTAGACCGACGTATTGACCGGTGGTGGGTGGTCTGCCCCTGCCCCCAGTGAGCCGCTTGGTGCACTTTGGAGTGGCCGTGTCTCGTGTCTTTTCGGTGTCATTCACGTCCAGTTCACTTCCCCGTCTTTTCCGAAAACGTCGGTTGACATTTTGGTCTTCGTTCTCTGACAGAGAGACGGCGGTCTCGTTTCCGCTCTCGTCTGCCGAGTCTCCTCTTCCCGGTTCATTTCTGAAGAACCTACTTGGGGTAGCAAGGGGCGCAGGCGTCACTACTCTCGATCCTGCCTCTCCTTCACTGACTGACAACCATTCCGATTCGCTTGCTAAATCAGATTTTTCCGAAGAGATCGCCTGGTCTATGCGGGTAAGCACCACCTGTGGCTGCTTTACCCGCCCACCGCCCTTCTCGGGCCTGACAACTTCACCAACTCCGCCCTTCACGGACGCAACACAAACACGTGGGTTGCCCCCCCCAGATTCGGTGGGGCTGCACGCCGAAGCGTGGCGGGATTCTCCGACGCCTGAGGCGCCGGTACCCGCCTGGGGTAATAAAGTTTTGCCTGACGTGTCCATGTTGAAAGGCTGATGCACAGCTTGTGGATTTTTGTTCGGGGTTTACTCCCCTAGGCCGCGCGGCTAGCAAGCCGCTAAAGGTGCGCCCTCACCTGCTGGTTTTGGTCCGCGGGGGTCAGACAACCGGTCTGACCCCACCACTCGCAAACAGTGCAAGTGGCGAACCCCTATCCGCCACCCGGGGGACGCGCCCAGTGGAAGTCCAGCAACTCCCAGTCCAGATTGGACCGTCTGGGGAGATGGAACCTTTTTTTTTTTTTTTTTTTTTTTTTTTGACGCTGTGAAATACGTTTACGTATCCCGCCGCCCGCAGGTGACGGGTATGTGGGACTCGCTGACTGCGAAGTCAGAATACCCACTAAAACACAGCGGTGCCCTCGTTGTCGTACAAGGACGCCACGGGATCACGGTCGTATGCCACCGTGACGCCCCGACGGTTGGCTCGCCTACGCGGGCCGCCCTCGGTCATAGAGCGCTCGCGGGCACCGTGAGCGCTCTATCTCCGCTGCACCAGGGACCGGCGAACGGGGGAAACTGCGGCAGGTCATGATGACATAGCCGCAGTCTCCTCCGTGACCTGGTGCGATGGATTTTGGGGAGCGGTCGGGGCCTTTGCCGCCGCTCTAACCCTCGATTTTGGGGGGCGGCACTCCCGTCCTCCCATTATGTGCGACGTCGGCTTGCCGGCGTCCGCGCAAACGGCGCAGCGCAGCGCCCCGGTGCAGTTACGGGCAATGTGCCCCTCCACGCCGCACCGGTAGCACGCGCCTCTGCGGTCGACCGCAGCCGGACAAGTCGGGCGAGTATGCCCGATACCCATGCATTTGAAGCAGCGCATAGGGCGCTGCTCCAAGGGGAGATGGAACCTAACCTTTTTTTTTTTTTTTTTTTTTTTTTTTTTAACGTGTGGAAATGCGTTACGCATACCCGGCCGCCGGGGAACGACCGGGTTATGTGGGACTCCTGCCAGACTGGCAGTTTACCCACTAAAACCACACGGTGTCCACTTTCGTCGCCTGTGCCGGGGTCGCAGGGATCCGGATTCGTCTGCAAACCCCGGCGGCGTGCCTCATCAGGCTCTTACTCGGTAGTTCTTACCATGGGTGGCGCGCGGCGGACACCGCACGCGCCTACCCGGGCAGATTCGGTGGACGGCCGACTTCCCCAAGTCGACCGCCCTCTGCCTGGCGCTAAGGGGGAAGGCGACGATCGTGCGCCAGCCTCCGACGCCCAGTCCTTTTGCGGCGAAGGGGGAGGTCGGTGGTGTCCTCCCTCACCCGCTCGGCCGCCTCCTTCTGCGACATCACTCGCTCACAGAAAGCGAGGACGGCGTCCCAGCACCTTTCGCTGCCGACCATGGCGGAAATCACAGCCGGCAGCGAAAGGTCTGCCCCCACAACAAGTCTCAGCGCCTCGCGCTCCTCATCCCAAGCCGGACACACCTCCAGCGCGTGCTGTGCCGACTCGTCGGAACAGTCCCGGCAGTGGTGGCAACGAGGAGAGGGCTCCCTCCCAGCGACCCGACACAGGTACCCCCCGAAGCAACCGTGCCCCGAGAGGACCTGCGTGGTGCGGAAGGTTAGGACGCCATGCCGTCTAGCCAACCACTGCCGGAGGACCGGCCGAATTGCCTCGATCGTCCGGTGCCCCGCACTCGGACGCTCGAGCCGCCCCTCCCATTCCGCGATCGCGGCATCCCGCTCTCGCCTGAGGTGGTCTTGTAGCCCCCGTGGTGCTGGACTGAGGGTCCCGGACGCCAGACCCCGACGCCGCCGGTAGGACGACGCCAGAGAAACCGCGTCCAGGTCCCAGGGCAGGACTCCAGCCAGCACACACGCTGCCTCTCCCGAGATGGTACGGTACCCCCGTACGACCCTTATCGCCATCACCCTCTGCGCTCTCCGCAGCAGGGCAATGTTGTCGCGATCCAGGGCCTCGGCCCAGACGGGAGCACCGTACATCGCCATCGACCTTACGACGCCGGTGTAGAGACGACGACAGCTCACCCCGGGACCCCCCACGTTAGGCAAAAGCCAGGACAGAGAGGCCGCCACCTTCAGTAGCCGCGGGACCAGCCGCTGAAAATGCGCCCGAAACTTCCATCGGCCGTCGAGCACGAGACCCAGGTACGTCATCGTGCCTGACAGGCCAATGCGAGTGCCCCCCACGATCAGATGGGCGTCGTGTGGAGGCGCCCTCCTTGGGCCATGAAAGACAATGCCCTCTGCCTTCTCAAGGGCGACAGTGAGACCGAGGCGCCGGATCCGCGCTACCACCTGCGCAACGCCTGCAGTCGCCAACACTGCCGCATCCCGATACGTCGGGCGCCGAGCCAGCACGAGCGTGTCGTCGGCATAGCAAACGACGCTGACTCCGCGCAATAATGTGCCCCGCAGAACCCAATCGTATCCGATGTTCCACAGGAGTGGACCGAGTACCGACCCCTGCGGAACACCGCACACGACCTCCTTTCTGACGATGCCGTCCCTGCCAGGAAACGAGACCCACCGATCGGAGAGGTAGGCACCCACCACTCGACGCAGATAGGTCGGCACCCCGTGGTAGCGGAGTGCCTCCCTAATGCAGCTCCAGGGCAACGTGTTGAACGCGTTGGCGATGTCGAGGGACACCGCCACGACGACGTCGCCCTGAGCCACTGCGTCCCGCACCTGGGCTCGGACGCACAGAATGGCCTCCACCGTGGAGCGGCCACTGCGGAAGCCGAACTGCACGCCCGAGAGGTCAGGTCCCCTCTGCCCGAGGTGCGCCAACAGACGCCCGACCACCACACGCTCGAAGAGCTTCGCCAGCTCGTCCAGGAGGACGATGGGGCGGTACGCCGACGGCGACTCCGCAGGCCGGCCTTCCTTCCTGAGGAGGACTAATCTGCCTGTCTTCCACCGCTGTGGGATTAAGGCTTGAGCCAGACAGGCAGAAAATAGCCCTCGAACTCGCGGCGCCAGGTGTTCGTGTGCCAGCACCCACGCCCTTCCCGGAATGCCATCCGGACCTGGAGCGACGCTCTTCCTCCTGAGCCGTGCGACGGCCTCCTCGAGCTCGGACTCCCCGACCTCTGGTGCCTCCTCTCCGACATCTCCCTCCGCGTCTGCTGGTGCCATTTGCGGCGGCTGGTGCTGTGCCGGCGCCGTCGGGAACAGCGCCGCGACCACCTCACGGACCACTCCGGCGTCCAGGGTCTGCGTGAGTGGCGGAGCCCAGGGACGGACCTTGTTACGAACCCGTTTGTAGGGCTTCCCCCACGGGTCGCTGTTGAGCCCATCCAGCATTTCCGCCCTGGCCGCGGCCTGAGACTCGCTTATGGCATTTTGGAGGCTGGTTTTGGCTGACGTGTATAGGGCGTACAGCCGTTCACCCTCCTCCTCGTGCCGTGTCCTGTCCAGCGAGGCAAGGGGCGAGCGGAAAATCCGCCTCCTGCAACGAGTGTACTGGCGTCGGGCGGCCACGCACTCCCTGCGCAGCTGCGCTATCGCCTCCGACCACCAGTACACTTGCGCCCGTTGGGGGCGGCATCTCGACCTGGGCATGGCCACGTCGCACATCCCGGTCATCGTGCCCACCAGCCAGTCTGCCACACTGTCTGGTGAACCACCGACCTGTGGCTGACAAGAGGCCACTATCGCCGCCTCTTCGAATCGCTCCCGGTCGAGACGCTTTAGTTGCCACCGCGGACCGTCCTCCGCCGAGATGCGGCTGGGACTTGGCGGCACCGCGGGACGAGCGGAGATCTCAAAACGGATGTAAAGGTGGTCCGAGAGAGTCTCCACGTCGTCCAGCACTCGCCAGTCCTGAACACGGCGCGCTAGGGCGGGGCTCGCGAACGATACGTCCACGATGGACCCACCCCACCTTCGCACACACGTGTTGGCCGTCCCGCGGTTGAGGACGGTCAAGTTGGTGGCAACCACCCACTCCTCGAGGATCGCCCCCCGCGCATCCGTAGCTGGACATCCCCACAGCTGGGACTTCGCATTGAAGTCCCCGAGCACCAGCACCTCTGCGGGTTGAAACCGCCTTATTAGCAACTCCAGTTCGTCGAGGTACGCCTCGAAGTCGGCGACCGACTTGTTCGGGGAGAAGTAAACCCCCACTACGGCCATCCCCCCCAGCAGTGCCGCGACGCAACCCGAGCCCTTTACAATACGCGTAAAGGGCGGGGTGCCCGCGGCGACCTGGGTCACGATGGCCACCACACCATCGCGATCGCCGACCCAGTTATCCCTCGGCGGAACCGAGTAGGGCTCGGCCACCACCGCCACCTGCACGGACCACTGCACCAGGCTCTGGACAAAAAGGTCTTGGGCCCTGGCACAGTGGTTCAGGTTAGCCTGGAGAACTTTTTGTGCCATTATTGGGTCTCCATGTTACTTTCCACCCCGACTCTATTGGTGGGCGGTGTTTGGGTTTGGGGCCCAGCTGTCGCCTTCTTCCTTTTATTTGCCGACTTTTTCCGGGGGCACATAACAATTGTGTGCCTCGCCGGTCGGCCGGCGGCCTCACAGACCGGACAGTTCGCCTCGGCGGTGCAGTGCCGGCGCGTGTGCCCGTCCTTGCCGCAGCGGTAGCATTGCGCGCTGCGATCCACTCCCTTGTCGCACTTCGCTGCCACGTGCCCAACTTCGTGACAGCGATAGCACTGCCGCGGTCTCTCCTTCAGGAGCTGGACCCCAACCGAAACGAAGCCTACCAGAAGGCGGCGCCCCTCGACCACCTTCTTGGCCGCCTCTACTGGGCAGCGAACCCAAGCCGTTCCGACGCCGGTATAGTTATGGCGGATTTCACCAACCTTGATCGACTCTACGGCGCATCCTCCTGCTTTGGCGATTACGCCGGCCAGTTCTGCGGGAGTAACTGAGTCATCCAGTCCGGCGATCCGGAGGTCGGCACACTTTTCTGGCCTGGTGACCGCCACTCCCTCGCCGACGATCTCTTTGATGCGCCGGGCCAGCACGTCTGCCTTTTCCTTTGAGTCGGAACCGGGCAACTCGAGTCTGCGCGCGCCTGTCTGGGAGACCTTATAGCGGGTCTCCACGCCCATCCCCGCTATAACGCCATCGGCCTTTATGGCCCCTAACACTTCCGCGTACGTTTTAGTACTGCCCGGCAGCAGCGTCAGTTGCACCGCCGCTGTCCGGGGCAAACGCAGCTTCGGCGCTTTGGCCTTTTTGGCCGGCTGCTTTGGCTGGTTCGGCTGCCCAGTCCTCTTACCTCTTCTCGCCACCACGTTCCAGCCCTCCGCCACCGGAGCGGCCGGAGCAGGCGGTGTGGGGCGAGGTTCTGGGGGCGCGGCCGCTTGTGCAACCGCACCTTTTTTAGTCCTTTTCCTTTTCCTCGTTTTTGCGCTTGTGCCGGGATTGGCTGGCGGGGTCAGCGTGGTGACACTGGGCTCCGCCGGCTGGGAAGTTGGCGCCTCTGTCCTCTCCGTTGACGCGCTGGCCTGTCCTTGTCGCGTCCGCGTCTCGGGCAGGAGTCTACCGGACGCCTCCAATTCCCTAAATCGGGCGTTAATTAATTTGTCCACCCCGTCCATGATCTTTTTGACGATCGCGTCATCGTCCACGGCCTTTTGGTTAGAGGCAGGAGGAGCCGGAGCAGACGTCGAGCTCAGCTCTCGCCTTATATCAGCCACGCCCTGCCGCAGTTCGGCGATTTCGGAACGGAGCTGGGCGTTTTCGGACCTAAGGCGGTCGTTGGCCTCCTGCAGTTGTCTGATCTCGTCCGTCGATGTCCGCTGGTACAGGACCCCAAGCACCTCCGCAATGGTTTCGGCGGACTCATTAAAGGCTTTTCTGAACGTGCCTTTTATATTTTTGGAGCTCTTCGTCAATTTAAGAATTGCATCGACGCATTCCTGGGCCCTCTTGTGGAGGTCCCGTGTCGAGCATTCGTCTGATCTGTCCGCGTCGATATATGCAGCCGCACGCGTCGCCCTGATTTGGCGCGTAATCGCCACCACCTCACTTTCCGCCTGCAGCTCCAGCTCCTTTTGGCACTGGGCGAGGTATTCGGACTTCGCCTTGGCTAGGCCAACGTACTGCCCAGTCGTGGGTGGTCGGCCACGGCCTCTACGTGCAGTGGATATTTTGGCTGGGGCGTCGTCATTATCCGCGTCCGACGCGCCGTCATCTGTCTCGCAACGCCGGCGCTTCCAGAATCGTCCGGGTGAGTCCGAGTCATGTGGAGATTCCGACCTCATACTCGTATCGGAAAGCTCTATGACGTCGCTACTGTTATCGCCCTCCTCGGGCCCCACGTCATCTCCGCCCTTCTCGGGCCGCCGGTCGGCCGATTCGCTAGCTAATTCGGATTCCAAAGAGATCGCCTGGTCTATGCGGGTAAGCACCACCTGTGGCTGCCATAACCGCCCACCGCCCTTCTCGGGCCTGACATCTTCACCGCCCTTCGCGGGCACACACCCAACTCCGCCCTTCGTGGGCGCAACACAAACACGGTCGTTGCCCCCCCCAGATTCGATGGGGCTGCACGCCGAAGCGTGGCGGGATTCTCCGACGCCTGAGGCGTCGGTACCCGCCTGGGGTAGTGAAGTTTTCGCGAACGTGTCCATGTTGTAAGTGACACAGATTGACCGAACTTCCCGTCGGCCATGCATCCCTTCACGCTGTGTCGCCGCTTGGGATTCGGGGTAATTTTTTATAGAGGTTTTCTTCCTCGCGGTCCGGCCGGCTAAGGCAAGACCCTCGGTCCCGTACGTGGCCGCGAGACATGACCACGACACCACGAAACGGGGTTACGATATTGACGGTGAGCAAACAGGGCTTCTGTTCGCTCGTCCGACGGCGGTGTCAACGCACGCCAGACCCGCCCAGTCTCCGTGCCAGCACAGCGCGCGAGCGCAGTGCCGCTGGAGAGATCCCACACTATACGCGCTCAACGGGACAACTCTGCTACGAGCAGAGCGCCGGAGCGCGTTTCCCCCCCGAGTCGGTCGTTAGCCGTAGGCAGCAGCAGTTCCGCAATCGCAACTGTGCAGCTGCTGCTGCCTACGTTTCCAGGGTGCACCGCGCGGAGGTCACCGACTGTAGCACCCCAGATGGAACCTAACCTAACCTAACCTAACCTAACCTAACCTAACCTAACCTAACCTAACCTAACCTAACCTAACCTAACCTAACCTAACCTAACCTTTTTTTTTTTTTTTTTTTTTTTTTTTTTTGACGCTGTGAAATACGTTTACGTATCCCGCCGCCCGAAGGTGACGGGTATGTGGGACTCGCTGACTGCGAAGTCAGAATACCCACTAAAACACAGCGGTGCCCTCGTCGTCGTACAAGGACGCCACGGGATCACGGTTGTATGCCACCATGACGCCCCGACGGTTGGCTCGCCTACGCGGGCCGCCCTCGGTCATAGAGCGCTCGCGGGCACCGTGAGCGCTCTATCTCCGCTGCACCAGGGACCGGCGAACGGGGGAAAACTGCGGCAGGTCATGATGACATAGCCACAGTCTCCTCCGTGACCTGGTGCGATGAGCTTTGGGGAGCGGTCGATGATTTAGTGACCGCTCTAACCCTCGATTTTGGGGGGCGGCACTCCCGCCCTCCCATTATATGCGACGCCGGTTCTCCGGCGTCCGCACAAACGGCGCAGCGCAGTGCCCCGGTGCAGTTACGGGCAATGTGCCCCTCCACGCCACACCGGTAGCACGCGCCTCTGCGGTCGACCGCAGCCGGACAAGTCGAGCGAGTGTGCCCGATACCCATACATTTAAAGCACCGCATGGGGCGCTGCTCCAAAACTTGGACCCTGGCCGAACTCCAACCGACCAAGAGTCGCCCTGCCTCGGCCAGGGCCTTTGCGGCTGGGATCGGGCACCGCACGACTGTGCCGCCCAACCCGCCGCGTCCGACCGCGATTGCGCCGACTTTGACGTCGCCAGCGTCACACTTTCCCAACTTGGCTACTGCAGTGGCCACCGCTTCGCTGGTGACGGAGTCGTCCAGCCCAGAGACTCGCAGACTCGCGAGCTTCGTGGGTTGGACGATCCTCGCCAAGCTGCCAAACGCCGTCTGCAATTCCTCCGCAAGACGTTTGGCCGCCTCTGGGGCCTGCCCCTTCGGCAGCTCCAAGAGTCGTGCCCCCGTGGCAGAGCGCCGTATATTTAGGCCGCCGACTATTCCGATTGCCTCTAAGTCCACCGTTTCTGCCGCTCTCTCCAGCAAGTGGCAGTAAGTTATGCCCTTGCTCTCGGCGTACTCCTCAAGAGTAATGAGCACCGCCGGAGAGCGAGGGGCTGCCATCTTGGGCTTCTTAGCCTTTTTTGTTTTCCTCTTCGGCCGCGTAGGTGGCTGCGGCCGCGGCTCTTTTGGAGCAGGAGCTGCGGCGGCGGCGACGGCGGCGTATGACTTCGCCTTCTTTCTCTTCTTGACGACGGTGGTCCACTCACCGCCGTCAGGACCCTCTTCAGGCGCAAGTTCCGTCCTCGGCGTCTTTTTCTTGCCAGGCCCAGGGGCGGGCGCCGTCTTCGATGCCGGCTTCTTGCGCTTAGCTGCAGAGGCGGGCACCGCTTGCAGATCCTCGCGGATTCTGTCCGCCGCCAATGGTGGTCGGTGCGACTTTGCTGGCAAAAGCCGCTCCTCCAGTCCCGCCAGTCGAGCGTCCAGCATGCGACCCATCGACCCCAACATGGAGGCCTTCCACTCCTCAGGTGGGTCCTCTCCATTCGCTAGTGGGATGATAGGGTCGCGGTTTCGGCGCCGATGTCGGAGCTCCTCCACTTGTAGCCTAAGCTCCTGCATTTCGGACCTCAGACGGGCATTCTCCAATTGGAGTTTCCGTACCTCGTCCGAGGCCGACCGCTCGCTAAGAGCCTCCACTGCTGACTTCATGGAGGCCGCCGCATCCTTCAGGACACGCACAAACGTGCCCTTCAGGTTCGACGACCTCGTCGCCACCTCGCTGATCAGGTAAGCGTCATAGCTGGCCTGCTGTAGCAAAGCGTTGGCCGTGCGCGCGTCACCGGTATCCAAGCCCAACGCTTTGCGCCCCTCTTCGGCCGCTCGCACTTGCTCCATAAAATCTCCCTCTCCTTCGGTGCAGTGCTCATCCCGCCTAATAATACGTCTTTTTACACCGCCAAGGATGACGCTACCCTCCCTGGAAGACTTTGGACTTCCATGTGGCCGCTTCTCGGCCCTGCTGGTCTCACCAGCCGCCGAACTGTAATCGTCGGAGTCGACAGTAGTCGACTCCCCATCCACCTCTTTTCGTCTGTAAAATTTTAAAGAGAAAGCCATAAATGTTCCCACGAGTATGGGGGAAAGACGGTCCGCCCAGGCAGTGCCCCCTGTACCTGGGTAAGCCTAGCGTAACTCGTCGCGGGTGTCGGCCGGTACCCGGACGAGGATCGCAGTCGAGACTGATCCACCCGTCAGCCATGCATCCCCTCGCGCTGCGTCGCCGCTTGGGATTCGGGGTGATTTTTTATAGAGGTTTTCTTCCTCGCGGTCCGGCCGGTTAAGGCAAGACCCTCGGTCCCGCACGTGGCCGCGAGACATGACCACGACACCACGTAGCGAGATTACGAGAGGACGGTGAACGACTAAGATAAGCCTAGCCGTCCTGTCTGAAGGCAGTGCGAGTGCACATCAGACCCGTCCGTTCTCCGTTGCTTCACCGCGCGCGAGCGCGGTGGCACCGGAGCCCCCGAGGAGACAACTGTCCCCTTGACGCCATGCGGCCGCTCAACGGGGCAACTCTGCGTAACAGAGCAGTCCCCGGAGCGCTGAATCGCATACCCGGCGTCCCCCCGAGTCGGTCGTTAGCCGTAGGCAGCAGCAGTTCCGCAATCGCAACTGTGCAGCTGCTGCTGCCTACGTTTCCAGGGTGCACCGCGCGGAGGTCACCGACTGTAGCACCCCAACCTAACCTAACCTAACCTAACCTAACCTAACCTAACCTAACCTAACCTAACCTAACCTAACCTTTTTTTTTTTTTTTTTTTTTTTTTTTTTTGACGCTGTGAAATACGTTTACGTATCCCGCCGCCCGAAGGTGACGGGTATGTGGGACTCGCTGACTGCGAAGTCAGAATACCCACTAAAACACAGCGGTGCCCTCGTCGTCGTACAAGGACGCCACGGGATCACGGTTGTATGCCACCGTGACGCCCCGACGGTTGGCCCGCCTATGCGGACCGCCTCCGGTCATAGAGCGCTCGCGGGCACCGTGAGCGCTCTATCTCCGCTGCAACCAGGTACCGGCGAACGGATGGAAAACTGCGGCAGGTCATGATGACATAGCCGCAGTCTCCTCCGTAACCTGGTGCGATGTATTTTGGGGAGCGGTCGGGGCCTTAGCCGCCGCTCTTACCCTCGTTTTTGGGGGGCGGCACTCCCGCCCTCCCATTATATGCGACGCCGGTTTGCCGGCGTCCGCGCAAACGGCGCAGCGCAGTGCTCCGGTGCAGTTACGGGCAATGTGGCCCTCCACTCCGCACCGGTAGCACGCGCCTCTGCGGTCAACCGCAGCCGGACAAGTCGGGCGAGTATGCCCGATACCCATGCATTTGAAGCAGCGCATAGGGCGCTGCTCCAAGACTTGAACCCTGGCCGAGCTCCACCCGACCAGCAACCTGCCACCCTCGGCCAGAGCCTTGGCGGCTGGGATCGGGCATCGCACGACAGTGCCGCCCAACCCGCCCGGTCCGACTGCGATTGCGCCGACTTTGACGTCGCCGGCGTCACACTTTCCCATCTTGGCTACAGCCGTAGCCACCGCCTCGCTGGTGACGGAGTCGTCCAGCCCAGAGACTCGCAGACTCGCGAGCTTCGTGGGTTGGACGACCGTCGCCAAGCTGCTAAACACCGTCTGCAGCTCCTCCGCCAGTCTTTTCGCCGCCTCGGGGGTCTGCCCTTTCGGCAGCTCTAGGAGTCGTGCCCCCGTAACCTAACCTAACCTTTTTTTTTTTTTTTTTTTTTTTTTTTTTTTTTTTTTTTTTTTTTTTTTTTTTTTTTGTCGCTGTGAAATGCGTTTACGCATCCCGCCACCCGCAGGCGACGGGTATGTGGGACTCGCTGACTGCGGAGTCAGAATACCCACTAAAACACAGCGGTGCCCTCGTCGTCGTACAAGGACGCCACGGGATCACGGTCGTATGCCACCATGACGCCCCGACGGTTGGCTCGCCTACGCGGGCCGCCCTCGGTCATAGAGCGCTCGCGGGCACCGTGAGCGCTCTATCTCCGCTGCACCAGGGACCGGCGAACGGGGGAAACTGCGGCAGGTCATGATGACATAGCCGCAGTCTCCTCCGTGACCTGGTGCGATGAGCTTTGGGGAGCGGTCGGGGGCTTTGCCGCCGCTCTAACCCTCGATTTTGGGGGGCGGCACTCCCGCCCACCCATTATATGCGACGCCGGTTTGCCGGCGTCCGCGCAAACGGCGCAGCGCAGTGCCCCGGTGCAGTTGCGGGCAATGTGCCCCTCCACGCCGCACCGGTAGCACGCGCCTCTGCGGTCGACCGCAGCCGGACAAGTCGGGCGAGTATGCCCGATACCCATGCATTTGAAGCAGCGCATAGGGCGCTGCTCCAAGACTTGAACCCTGGCCGAGCTCCACCCGACCAGCAACCTGCCAGCCTCGGCCAGAGCCTTGGCGGCTGGGATCGGGCATCGCACGACAGTGCCGCCCAACCCGCCCGGTCCGACTGCAATTGCGCCGACTTTGACGTCGCCGGCGTCGCACTTGCCCATCTTCGCTACCGCTGTAGCGACCGCCTCGCTGGTGACAGAGTCGTCCAGCCCAGAAACCCGTAGACTCGCGAGCTTCGTGGGTTGGACGACCCTCGCCAAGCTGCCGAACGCCGTCTGCAGCTCTTCCGCCAGACGCTTGGCCACCTCCGGGGTCTGCCCTTTCGGCAGTTCTAAGAGTCGTGCCCCGGTAGCGGCACGCCGGATCGTTAGGCCATCCTGTATGCCTAGACTTTTCAAGTCCACCTGGTCCGCCGCTCGCTCCAACAAGTGGCAGTACGTGACCCCCTTACTCACGGCGTACTCGTCCAATGTGATGAGCACCGCCGGAGAGCGGGGGGCCGCCATCTTCCGCTTTTTCGACTTTCGCCGCGCATGTGGCTGCTGCTGCGGTCTATTTGGAGTTGCGGCAGCGGCGGCGGCGGCGGCGTAAGATTTGGGCGCCTTCTTCTTTTTCTTGCGTTTAACGACGGTGCTCCATTCACCGTCGTTATCTGCACCTGCGGGTGTTGGCGCCTCGTTCCCGGACGCTTTCTTCTTCCGCGCTGGAGCGCGGGCGGTGCCAGAAGACGGGGCCGGAGCGCTCGCCTTCTGCGTCGTCTTCGCCTTTTTCTTGTCCGCCGCAAGCGGTGGACGCAGCGTCTTCTCTGGCAGAAGACGGTCCTCCAGGGCGGCGAACCGGGCCTCAATCATACGGCCCAGCGATCCTGTGATGGAGGCCTTCATCTCCTCTGGCGTCTCCACTCTGCCGGCCGGTATGGGCAAGATGGGAGAGCTTATTCCGCGGTCATGTCGGAGCTCGGCTACGTGCTGCCTGAGCTCGTCCATTTCCGACCTCAGACGGGCATTCTCCATTTGCAATTTGCGGACCTCGTCTGTGGCCGTCCTTTCTTTAAACGCCGCAACAACAGCCTTTAAGGAGGCCGCCGCATCCTGCAGGGCGCGTTGGAACGTGCCCTTGAGGTTGGACGACCTCGTTGCCACAGTGCAGATGATATCTACATCTGTGGCCGCCTGCCTCGCCAATGCGTCAGCCGTCCGTGGGTCACCGGTGTCGATGCCCAAAGCTTTTCGCCCCTCCTCAGCCGCTCTCGCCTGCTCTTCGAAGGCCTTTTCGTACTCGGAGCAGGGTTCCTCCCGCCGAATAATTCTCCTCTTACATCCAGCGAGGGTCAGGCCCTCCTCCCTGGATGACCGCGGACTCCCATGAGGCCGCTTCGTACTCTTGCTGGCATCGCTAGCCACCGCAGCCGAACTGTCATCGTCTGAGTCGATGGCAGTTGACTCCCCCTCTACGTCTTTCTTCGGTTTGTAAAATTTTAAAGTGAACGACATACTTAATCCCACGAGTATGGGGGAAAGACGGTCCGCCCAGGCAGTGCCCCCTGTACCTGGGTAAGCCTAGCGTAACTCGTCGCGGGTGTCGGCCGGTGCCCGGACGAGGATCGCAGTCGAGACTGATCCACCCGTCAGCCATGCATCCCCTCGCGCTGCGTCGCCGCTTAGGATTCGGGGTAATTTTTTATAGAGGTTTTCTTCCTCGCGGTCCGGCCGGTTAAGGCAAGACCCTCGGTCCCGCACGTAGCCGCGAGACATGACCACGACACCACGTAGCGGGATTACGAGAGGACGGTGAACGACTAAGACAAGCCTAGCCGTTCTGTCTAACGGCAGTGTGAGTGCACGCCAGACCCGTCCACCTCCGTTGCTTCACCACGCGCGAGCGCAGTGGCACCGGAGCCCCCGAGGAGACAGCTGTCCCCTTCACGCCATGCGGCCGCTCAACGGGGCAACTCTGCGTAACAGAGGAGTCCCCGGAGCGCTGAATCGCATACCCGGCGTTCCCCCGAGTCGGTCGTTAGCCGTAGGCAGCAGCAGTTCCGCAATCGCAACTGTGCAGCTGCTGCTACCTACGTTTCCAGGGTGCACCGCGCGGAGGTCACCGACTGTAGCACCCCGTAACCTAACCTAACCTAACCTAACCTAACCTAACCTAACCTAACCTAACCTAACCTAACCTAACCTAACCTAACCTAACCTAACCTAACCTAACCTAACCTAACCTAACCTAACCTAACCTAACCTAACCTAACCTAACCTAACCTAACCTAACCTAACCTAACCTACCTACCTACCTACCTACCTACCTACCTACCTACCTACCTACCTACCTACCTACCTACCTACCTACCTACCTACCTACCTACCTACCTACCTACCTACCTACCTACCTACCTACCTACCTACCTACCTACCTACCTACCTACCTACCTACCTACCTACCTACCTACCTACCTACCTACCTACCTACCTACCTACCTACCTACCTACCTACCTACCTACCTACCTACCTACCTACCTACCTACCTACCTACCTACCTACCTACCTACCTACCTACCTACCTACCTACCTACCTACCTACCTACCTACCTACCTACCTACCTACCTACCTACCTACCTACCTACCTACCTACCTACCTACCTACCTACCTACCTACCTACCTACCTACCTACCTACCTACCTACCTACCTACCTACCTACCTACCTACCTACCTACCTACCTACCTACCTACCTACCTACCTACCTACCTACCTACCTACCTACCTACCTACCTACCTACCTACCTACCTACCTACCTACCTACCTACCTACCTACCTACCTACCTACCTACCTACCTACCTACCTACCTACCTACCTACCTACCTACCTACCTACCTACCTACCTACCTACCTACCTACCTACCTACCTACCTACCTACCTACCTACCTACCTACCTACCTACCTACCTACCTACCTACCTACCTACCTACCTACCTACCTACCTACCTACCTACCTACCTACCTACCTACCTACCTACCTACCTACCTACCTACCTACCTACCTACCTACCTACCTACCTACCTACCTACCTACCTACCTACCTACCTACCTACCTACCTACCTACCTACCTACCTACCTACCTACCTACCTACCTACCTACCTACCTACCTACCTACCTACCTACCTACCTACCTACCTACCAATCAATAATATTGCTTGAGTACTTATGCTTTTGAATAAACGAAGCAATAGCGCGATTCATTAAGACCGTAACGCCATCTTTTGATGATCGTCCGAGAAAAAAAAAAATGAATTGATACAAAATAATGATAATTTAATTCAAAGTGGTAATAAGTCAATTCACTTCATTAAAGTATGCAATATTTTTGTTTTAAATTACTTGAATACTGATGCAAAGGCGAACAAATATGATTTTTTTTTTGGAGTTTACTCCTTAACCCTAGAGTAATCGCGCCTTTCCGTAGAACGCGAGTGATCGCGTGGGGAGCATTTTGCCGCCCATACTTAGTACGATTTTTTTTAGAAAATATGAGTTATATGATTTTATATTTATGTTTAAAGGATAGAATAAAGCATAAATTATCAGAATGAGAAACATTTATTAAAGTTTTAAACTTAAAATTTGGATAACAATGCTTTGGGAAATATTAGGTAAAAATTATCGGTTTTTGCAACCTTTTTATAATTATTTATATAAAAGAAATAAAAATTAAAATTAATAGCTAATTTACGCATTTTCACAATCTACAGCCTGTATTTCAGCAAAACAATCATGACACATGTACATGCAATTTTCGTTGCACAGTAACTTTGCACATCTATTGCACCCTTTTTTCGTCCTTCTTTTTTTCTTGGACGGACATCCTGCATCTATATCTTCCCTACCTGATGGTATATTTTGATGATCCGATGGCACGAATCGGGCGATTTGGTTTCTCAGTTGTTTGTGCAATTTGTTAACGTTGGATCTTCTAATAATATGTTGTCTAGTCGTGGCCAGGGCAATTTCTTTCAGAAATTTTCGTATAACTGATCAGTATTTTCTTTGTATATTATCTGACTATTTAAGCCAGCAATGTTCAGAAAAGATAAAAATAATCTCATTAACCATCTGTCCGCCATAACGTCCACGATCACGTCATAATGACTCCTCGACAGACGCAGGGGATAGTACAGGTGTTACTCGAGATCTCACATCCTTGTCAGATTCTGCCGCTCATTGCTCCATGTCAGTATTATGAACACTATGTTCACATCCCAGTTACTTTCAGAGACTATTTGCGATGAACTATGTGCATCATCTTCATCATCTCCTCTTCAAATCATGCAAGTTTATGTTTGTCTTGTTTATACATTTCACGCGGCGATTGTCTAAAAAGATATAAAATAAACTGAGCCAAACAAAGCCAAAACACAACGCCCAATAAATAATAAAAACAAACTAAAAATCAATTTGAATACGATATTTACATCAAAACAATACTATTCGCAATTAAAACGAATAAGATTTCAACTATAATAAAAAACAAGAACCACAAATTTTACTTACGTGAGTAGTCGCGCAGTGAGCAATTTGCCGTCAAACGCGACACACCTACGACAACCTTTGTTTCCTGCAGTTACTCGCGCACTGAATTTACTCTAATTTCTAAGACCCCGTTCAGATGACAAGCGCTTAACGCGCGTTATGATAACGCGCGCTTACAACTACATACATTTTATTCAGGCCGTACACATGCTAACGCGCGTTTAACGCGCGTTAGCATGTGTACGGCCGTACGTACGGCATGTGTAGTTGTAAGCGCGCGTTATCATAACGCGCGTTAAGCGCTTGTCATCTGAACGGGGTCTAAAACACGGAGGACAGGAACAGGGGGGCAGCTACTAGGACGCTTGACACTGACAAAGACCCCGTTCAGATGACAAGCGCTTAACGCGCGTTATGATAACGCGCGCTTACAACTACACATGCCGTACGTACGGCCGTACACATGCTAACGCGCGTTAAACGCGCGTTAGCATGTGTACGGCCTGAATAAAATGTATGTAGTTGTAAGCGCGCGTTATCATAACGCGCGTTAAGCGCTTGTCATCTGAACGGGGTCAAACGCATCGTGTACAAAATAAGACAAATATTGTGCCGCGAGCGGCAAAATGCTCATAGCGCGAGCACTCTAGGGTTAAGAATCGATTTTCTGTATAAGGCGCCCGGTATGAGAAAAATATGAGAGGTAAAATCTACTGATGAATGACCTCGTTACTTTTTCGGTACGCGCGCACCTATGGTGCGCAACTTTCTAATTTGGTTGTGAGTGTATTAAGGTGGACATGCATAGGTCGACTTTCATACATTTTTATTTTTGATTATTCTTGAAATGTATACATTTTTTTTTAAACATTTAATTTGTTTTATCATTTCTTTAGAGCTTTTTATATGAGCAATGTTCATGTCAGCTGTAATTAAAAATGAAAGTAATGTTGATCTAATTAATATTGAAAAATAATATTAAAAAAAAAAGATAATTGTCAGATAATAATAATTACATAATTTATCAACATTCCTAATGAAATATTTGTGCACATCTGAAATTGACTATTGTGAAAAGTTTAATGTAAAATATTTCGCCGATTAGTTATAATAAATGTATATAAAATGAATAAATATATATTTATATATGTATATTATTTTCATTAATTTGTTAATTTACCCTTTCATATGGTATTAATCTTATTTTCAGTTGGATAAACTCTTTTTGCGTATGTTTAGACTATCGTACTTAAGGAGTAAACTCCAGTCGTGCGTCGGAGCTGACACACACAATTTTTTTTTTTTTTTTTTTATACAATAAGTAATGTAGCAAAATTCACTTTCATCTATTACCTATTAATTAATTTTGGACGTGATAACGTCTAGTAAATTGATGAAAGCTACTGGGTGCATGTTCGAAGAAGATGACGTCATTGTCACAATTAGTGAGCGACAGCGCGGAACAAGCGGTAAAGAGGTACGATCGGCTCGGCCTAAGCGTTCGGCTCACGATCGGTGGTCGGCCTAACTTATGACCCGTCCGAGTGTCCGAGTAGAAATGACAGCGGTAAATGGCGGCAAACTGTTTTGTCATTAAATGAATTTCACAAAATGAAAGTTTCGGCATCGAGAAATATACATAGGTAGGTAACAATTTGACCGCCATTGAATTTGCCTTAAAAACTTCTTTTAAGCCCTTTCTAAGCGGTCTATGTATGTTTTGTAAGTCGGATTCCAAACTTGAGATGCATATTCAGATGGCTCCGAACAAAGGACTTGACGGCCGGCTGGTCGAGTGGTCAGGCAACTGGACACTTTACGCAGCGGTCGCGGGTTCGAATCCCGCCAGGTGCAGATAATTTGTATGACGAATATAGATGTCTGCACCTGGTCATGGATGTGTATTTATGTATATATGTATTTATATCTTAAATTTATTTCCGTTCCTAGTACCCGTAACACAAGTTCTTACGAACTTAGCACGGGGCTAGGTTAACGTGGTGTGATTGTTGGTTAATATTTAATATTTTATTTAAAGGAACAATTGTAACGTTGCGCTTGCACGTTACTTATTGATAAGCAAATAATTGAATAATACAATAATAAATAAAGTTTAAATTTAATACTACCAATAGCGCCATCTATCCGTACTGTAGTTAACATTTGACAGTTGTTATTGACCCATCAACGTCGTTTCTAATCGACTCAATAGATGTCGCTTCGTAATCCAATACTTGTTTAATAAATGTCTGTCTTAAATAAACTTAATAAACCAATTTACTTATTATAATTAATTATTCTAAATCTAATAATCTAATCTAATCTTTAAACTATAAATAACAAAATATGTAAATAAAACTAAACTAAATTATAAAATTCAATTTGTCATTAAACTGTGGAACGTCACGTCTTGATTGGAATGTTCTCGAACGGTTGGGGGGTTTCTTTCTCTCTGGTCATCGGGGACTCCTTGCAGACCGCTGCCGACCCTCGAGGCCTAACCTCGAACTAAATAAGGCTAAAATCCCGCTGGCGTAAGTGTCCTGATATTCTAATTAGAATTGTAAGGTGTTCTTATTAGTTATAAAAAGTGAAATGTATTTCCTTAATGGGAGACTGGTTCCTGTAAATTGTTTCCTTGCTTGACATGGAACTTTCTACACTTCCAGGATTTTTATTTTCTTCTTATAATCTACAAGTGGACTAATTCGAGGCTAACCTTCGGATTCCCTACGATGGCCGGCTGAATCTAATACCGGCTGAATTGAATACCGGTGGAGATCTCCCCGCGTGCTCGGACTAAAGGAAGCCATCATCACCTGGAGTCATCAGTCAGGCCAGTGTCCTTCCCTAACCTAAAAGTTACGCTATCGGAGCGTGGGCCAGCTAAAGAAAAATAAGGCTTAAAATAAGGTACCTCCAGCATCTTGTTCCGAACCCCTAACTCTAATCTGTCCGCATCTCACCTAACAACCACCCATAAACGCGGCACAATACAAAATCTTAATTGTCTTTATGTGTTTAAACTCTGAAGAAATTCTAAAAATGAAACCTAGTGCTTTCGTGGCTTTACTGACGACGTTCTCAATGTGTATGTCAAAAATGAACTTAGAGTCAAAAATAACGCCGAAGTCCCTGATCATGTCCTCACTCTGGTAAGACAAGTACCAAATAGTTAATAAGGGAATTGAATACGATTTTGTTTTCTAGTAAATGAATATGTATAGCGCTTTGAGACGTTAAGATCAAGCTTATTCTTTGAGCAGTAGTCTAAAAAGCTATGCAAGTCTTTCTGCAAAAGATAAGCATCTTCGACTCAACTTATTTGCTTCATGATCTTAACGTCGTTAGCATATAAAAGGATTTTGGAGTACTAAATACAGCTAGAGACGTTATTTATAAATATATTGAATAGGAATGGCCCATATAAAGATCCTTGAGGCACTCCCGAGTTTATCCCCATGGCTTTAGACGTGTATCCATTTAAAACCACAGTTTGGCACCTACCCTCAACGTAGGACTAAAACCACCTGAAGAGATTACACCTAATTCCAGCTAATGATAACTTTCGCAATAAGATCACATGGTCTATATGATCAAAACATTTACTATAATCAGTGTACACCACGTCGACCTGCGTTCTTTGTGTCCTACAGTACAGTCTGACAAAAAAAATCACTATATATAACGAGATTCGAGGTGTTGGATCTACCCCTTATGAATCCATGCTAATGTCCACTAAAACTATTTTTCAAATGGAAATATAATTTTGTATAAACAAGTTTTTCAAATATTTTTGCTAAGCAACATAGTTTGGAGATGGGTCGGTAATTTTCTACTTTCTACTTCTGGCACCTTTTTTGTAAATGGGCGTTATGTAGGTAGATTTCCAGATCGTTGGCATTGATCCGGAATTCAATGAGCGTCGAAGCAAGATGGATAGTGGAACGGTAAGACTTTTAACGCATTTAGCTATAAAAATTGGGCGAATACGGTCTATTATTATATATTATATTATATTATATTTACGGCAGATTTATTAATATTGACATGTTTCAGTAGATCCAACGCGTTATTTGTTCGAATCGAGATAATAATGATATCCACCAATGGCGGCTCTGTTGATTCAGGTATAAGCACTTCTGAGATACCACCACTGGATTTTTCCAGGAAATTGTAACTAAAATAATCACCAAATATGTCACAAATCTGTTTCCCGTCACTAGACGATAGCGAACCAAAACACATAACTGCTGGATAGGAATTAATGATTTTTTTAGATTTAACATAACCCCAAAAAGCTCGCGGGTTCCTACAGATATTCGTTTCAGTTCTTAAAATGTAGTCATCGTACAAGTCTCTCTCTCTACGCTTTTAGCTCCCTGTCGTAACGTATGACTGTTGATCAGAAATGTTCTTATATTTTTTTAAACTCAGAAAAGAATTTAGCCTTTTCTTTAATTATCTTTATTGAAGTTTTATACCATGGGGGATACTTTCCAAGGGATGTAACGCGTTTTGATGGAATATACTTAATGTGTAACTGATACAATGTATCATAAAAGTAAGTCACCCCCTCCTCCAGCGTCCTGTAACTAAGCTTACAGTGCCAATCTATGTGATCGATTTCCTCTCTGATTTTATCAAAATCGGCCTGGTTATATATAAATTTAGTACGTTCCTGGGCTTGACAGCACTAGGTCTAGTAACTTGTTATTAATATTAAGATGATTATTGTAATGAGATAAGATACACATATTAAGATTGTCGATTAGACTTGTTTTAATTTCGCCATACAATTTGGTAAAAAAGTATAAAAATTGTTTGAATAGAAAAAAAAAATCAGAAGAAAAAAAAGTAATTTTCAAATTTTATGTTTTTATTGCCTCAAGAACTTATTTTTGTGTGCTTTTAGCACATGCTAATATTTATTTGCTATTTATAAATATAATCAAAGCATTTTTTTTACAGTCAAAATTATAATTTAAATGAATGAACAATTAGTTTTAAATTAAATTTATTGACGCTCTATTTCTCTCTTCTCGCCACTTCAGATTCATTAAACTAAGCTAAAACCATTTTGTCATATAATTTAAGCTCATATGAATAAAAAGTGAAAAATTAACATAACAGTATTGAATATTTCGGGTGGTGACTTCAAACTTTTGTGTTCTCATTTTTGATTCATCTGATTGATATGTTTTATGATGTAACGTTAAATAGTTAAGTAATTACTAAGTACCTATAATGAGGATTTTGTTTTACGCATCACAGTAAAGGTTGAAAATAAAGTATTTTCACATACTTCATTTGTATGGAAAAGTATAAAGTATAATTACCAAAAATAAATTAGGATACGTTATTATAAAGTATGGTTGGCAACCCTAGCTGCGATGCGAGCTGAATCACGCGAGAATGTAGCGCGAGCTTTTGCGAGAGTGAAACCATGGAGTATAGAAATACTCCATGAGTGGAACCAAGACAGGTAGGTTCTTGTTCTTCTCTTTCGATCCAGTGAATCGATATTTCACACTCGAAAATAAACATTCGATTTTTTATGCTTTCATAAGGAACCATAAAGATATTTTTAGTTAGTTGTTACTGTTTATGTAGATATCTTCCGGTAATGGTACTTGCCGCAACACGAACCGCGGCGCAGCCGCCAGCAGCACGCCTCCCTGTTTGCACCCGTCTGCCCGGTCGCAGCGCACCATGGAGTACCCCGTTGGAAGTATCTCTCCACACTGTATAGATTCGTTGCATCCTGTTTCGGCGATGGCAAACGGTGAATACAAACTCTGATGTCTTTGTTCGTAGGCCTCTTACGTTCTGATAAAATACGGTAACCGTTCTATTATGACTGAGTCTGGTTTTGTGTATTGTTTGTTTTACGAAAAAATACCCACTCACTATATTCAGCATTCTTGGGCCAGACGTTTGTGTCGAACAATTTTGCGAAATTATTTTCGGACACGCATATTCTGAATGAAGAGTATCCTCGTTCAGTTTTATGTTTTATCTTGTTACGTTACGTACTCTGTTAAATTGTAATTAATTGAGATGGCGCTGATTGAAATTAAATCGCGCTATTAAAATTTATTCTTGATGATATATAGTGTATTAATAAAACGGAGTTTTTAACAGATTTATTATTAGTATAGATAGATTTTGTTTCATGTGCTGAACTAAACCGGTTTTTGTGATGACTTTGTGATTTTTCATTTAAATTTTTATTTATATTTTAGGTACAATACAACTTCGAAAAATAATAGATTTTTGAGAAATCGATCTTTTAGACCTCGATTTTTTTAAGAATCGATTCATTATGTTGCGATTCGGAGCAGAATCGGCATCCCTACTTCGGACACATCAAAACTATCGATTTATACATCCGATATATCGAAACGTATATAAACGTATATTTCATCCGATAATTATGAATATATTTATCGGATATATCGATAAGTAGGTATCGATATTATATGTATATTATAATTGATATAGTTTTCAAACCATACATTATTTTATCGATAAAAATATCAAAACTTTTTTACGTGAACATTCCTACTCATAGTATTCATTTAATGGCGCTACATTCTGGCTTATCGAATTCGCGCGAAATGGAAGATCGTAAGCGCCTTGACTGTCCACTCCGAAGAGATCCAGAGCTAGTTTGATGATGACATTAAATGTGGATCTCATAAGCGCCTCAGGCGCAGGGCGGCGGCTTATGCTCAGCGGGGGGCTAGAGGGACCCGGGGCCCGTGGGGGCATCGGGGCTACCGGGCGCCGACGGAACGCGTGGCCGCGGCATCACCAATAGCAGCTTCTCCCAGAAGTGCGGATCGTCCCAGCGCAGGTAGGTGACGGAGGCGATGTAGGCGCGCAGCTCGGGGTCGGCAGCGGCGGCGCACTCGGGGCTCATGCCCGGCAACAGCACCAGCAGCAGACGTGGCCGCTGCTCGCGCAGCGCCACCGCATGCGCCTCGCGCAGTTCCGCGCGTGCCCACGTGGACGACAGGAAACTCTCCGACAGCAGCACCAGCGTACGCCGTGACTCGCGCACCGAGCGCGCGATCTGCGCCGGGATCCACTCGCCCGGCCTCCAGTCGCGCTCATGAAGGCACAGCCGCAGCGCCGCACCGCGCTCCAGCCGCGCACCAGCTCCATCGCGAACGACGCATCGCGGTGCGAGAATGACACGAACGCGTCGTACGGTAGCTCCGCGTCGTCGCCCGCACGCAGCGGCTGCAGCAGCCAGCGCAGGCACAGCCCACGTTCGAACAGGAATCTCTACGGAGAGCGGCACGTGAGAGACGAGCGAGGAGCGGGTGAAGGACGCAAACATCGGCTCGGAAGCGGGCTCACCTGGAAACACTGGCGCGCGGCGGGGCGCACGAGGCAGCCGGCCAAGACGGCGGACGCCGTAGCCAGCACCAGCGCGGCGAGCACGAACGGCCACACGGTGGGCTCGCAGCGCTGCGCGAGCTCGCGCAGGATGCTGAACGCGTCACCGCCGGCCCGGCACGTCTAGCACGTGCCATCCAACCCACCCACCTGGGGCGCCACGTGCGCCAGCAGCGTGCGCATCGGTGGCAGCGCATCGCAGCGCAGCGGGTTGCCTCGACTACCGCTTCGACGACTGCAGACGTGAGAAGTGAGAAGTTCGTACCCGCGACGAGGCGAAGTCCGAGGACACGTTCCCGGCTAGTACGGCATCGAATTGCTCGCGTGTGTAGTGCACGCCACACAACGGGTTACCGCGTAGTTTCACGAGCGTCGCATTCCTGCGCCGCCACTGCAGGTCGTCGAACTGCAAGCACAGCGTGGTTAGTCGGCGTTGACAGGGGGAGGCGAGGGATGGCGGGGGGCGCACTTACATCCAGCAGTGACACGTTGTTGTTGCTCAGGTCGAGATCAGTAAGCCATTCCAGCTCAGTGCGCCAGTCGCGACAGATGCGCGTGAGGCCGGTGTCCCTGAGGCTCAGCGCCCGCAAGCCGCGTGCGCGCCACAGCGGTGACAGCGCTGCGGACAGCGATACGTTGTTGTTCGTTAGGTCGGAAACATACTTACGTGTTGTACCTTAAAATAACCCTAGCTAAATAGAACACACACGCACACACACACACACACACACACACACACACACACACATACACACACACACACACACACACACATACACCACATCACACATAAATACACACACGCACACACAAACACACGAAACGCAAAAGCAAGAGTTAGGTTAGCATTAATTTTATTTATTAGATTAACATTAATTTTATTTATGTTACATTGATATTGTTTGGTACTTCTTTTGATCTAGTTTAATTTATTAATGTCAGATAGTGATCGAGGGATCAACTGGCTAAAATACTGCATAACAGAGCTCCATCTAGTTAGCCAGTTAACAATAGTTACAGAGGGGTAAAATTTTCAAGGATATTGAAAAAAAAATTTTCAACGTCTTTCGGGGTGATAACTAGATGGAGCTGCATAACAGCTCATATCAGCGCTGCACGGGACCTACGGCCCTACGTTAGCACACAAGCTGAGTCTCCTCCCATTGCCATAGACATAAGTGTAAAATGTTAATTAATGTTAGGCTAAGAAATATTGTGTAGCAATAAACTTATTTTGATTTGATTTGTGGCGTGTCGTGCCGCGCCAGAAGCATATCAATTTCATACATTTAGTATAACGTGTCACAACACGACATGACATGTCCGCAGGTCCCCAATTGGCAATGTTGTGACCATCGGAAGTATGCCGAACAGGATTGCGAACCTTATACTCAGAGTATAAGGTCATACAGGTATACGCACCGACCTCGGCACACCCAGATGAGGAAGTAGCGGCTATGTATGAGGAGATCAATAGAGCCATATACACGAATAAAACCTACTTCAATGTTGTCAACTTGCCATGGAGGACTTTAACGCGAATATAGGCAAAAGACGAGACGATGAGTTGAGAGTAGGGTAAATTGGATATGGAGAGCGGAACCATTATACAACAAATATTTTTCTAAGAAAATTTTAATATCAGATATTTTTAGAAGATTTTTTAGTTTTATTATAATCTAAATTTTGAAGCCAATTATCTTTATATTTTTGTCCTTATCCTAAAAATTAATTAATGTCTGCTAAGTTGAGAGTCATATTATTAAATTATTGTTAATTTCAATAATTAATATACATTGACATTACTTTCGACGAAAAGTGAAGTTAAAATAAAAATAATACCAAAATCACAATTACGTGACGATTTTTCAAAATGGGGTTACGGATCGACTATTAAGATGCGAAGAACTTAATTTAGAAAGACCGATGCGAATTTGTCAAGCAGAAGAAATTGCACAAGAAGGTAAAAAGCAAATATGTAGTACAAGTGGAAATACCACATATCCGCTCAACTGCCCGTGTCAACTACTAGTTAACAAAAGTTTACAAACTAACCGCAATAACCGCAAGCACCCGTGTCAAGTAATGGTCGCCATGGCTATATTGGTCATGTCAACTTTTTTCGACACGGGAATTAGTACGAGAAGTGCACATGTCAACTACAGGTTGATTAACGTATATTACACTATCACCGGTGAGAAATTACGTAACAAAACGTGAGAGGCCAACAAAGTAGCTAACAAGTTAGCTCGCACTTCAATTAGCGTCGTAATTCGTGGCGTAATACTGATGACGTTCCTGGATTATCATCAATGACTCACTGTTCGAGTTGTGGCTACTCATGGTGTAATAAAAATGTCAAATGTCGTGCACGTCAAGTTAAATGTTTCACTTGTGGTGATCAAGGGAATTTTTCCCGTATGTTGTAACGTTATACGTACATATTTTATATTACTACATTAAAATGCATTTAAACTTAATATTTACAATACTTAAAACTAATTAAAATTACTATAAAATTGAATCTTTTATTAAAATCTATGTTTAAGTATCGAACACAATTTTATTACAACTAATTTTAAAAAATAATTAAATAATATTTATATTGAAAACTGGCTATTTACAATAATAAAAATATATACAGTCTTTAAATTGCAACATGAATTCATCAAGCGGCATTTTATACTCACGCGATGTAACATTTTAGCGTTCCAAAGTAAATCTTTTGTTCGATTGAATTAAAACTGTACTACCTACCCGGCGCCGGTCATTTTTCAACATCGACCTTATCTCGAGTTGGTTGAGTGAACGCACGTCACAGGAATATTAAATATTCATTAAAATTTTATGGTCGCTTATACGGAATTTTCATAGAAAAGGCCGTAACCGTAAAATTTATCATCTCCGTGTTCGTCCCTAGGCGTTCCTCAAAGAATAATAAATTAGTGAGTGTTGATCGCCCCTAAACTGGGGTACGACGCTAAGGTTCGAAGCTCAGGTACGACGCTCAGGTTCGACGCTCAGGTTCGACGCTCGGGTTACCGAAATAACCGGTAACCTCTCACAGCCCTAACATCACAACGACGACAAGGGTGCTCTCCGCCGGGTTTGGTTACCCTCTCCTGCCGCCACCGGTCGCCTGCGGTTTCCAGAGCGCGACTCCCGGGATCACCTATATATACGCAGGAGAGTACCTGAACCGGGTTAAATTTTAACTTGTGTGAATTAAGTGCCGAACACCGACTGAGAACAATTATTTTCTTTTAATAAATTTATTAATATAATTATTGATTATTTTTTAAATAAATTTATTTGTGTAACGTTTTTTTTTTTAATTTTAAATTTTGATTTTTTTTATTCTTACGTGAGAACTTTTAATTTTTCTTGAATAAATTTATTTATTAATCGTTTATTTTTTTTAATTTTAATTTTTTATCCTAATGTGACACTGGCGCCTCAACGTGGTTAAATTCACACAAGTTCTTTTTGTTCTCGGTTTTTGTAGTTAGTTTGTGTTTGTGGCTTATTTTTGTAAAACGTTTTATTTATTTTTTTTTTTTTTGGTTTTTTAATTGCTACTGAAGTGTACTAAATATTTTAATAATAGCCTAAATTATTGTACTCATCGTTCTAGTTAACAATTTATTTTCTAAACAAATTTATTTCTACCCACATTTTATTTCAAAAAAAAAATTGTTGTTAGTTTTTTAAAGTGTTTAAACTTTTATTTTTATTTTATTTTATTTTTTTTATTTTAGTTTTGTGAAACATAAAATTTTTTTTTAAACAAGATTTTTTTTAAGAAACTTTATTGGAAAGTACACATTAGTAGCACCTTTTATTTTTTTATTTTGCTGCTACCCTCTTTTATTTATTTTTTTTTGTTTTGCTAAATTTTTAATTGATTTTGATTTATTTTTAATTAATATTATAATTTAAAAAAAAACCAACGTTGATTATAGTATATATTGTAACAGATCGGAGAACGGTTACATTTGTAGATTTGTGCTTTTATTTGCTTTTTACCACTTGCCCATTTTAGTTATTTATATTTTCATAATGTTACCTGTAAAATATCTATCGCTTCAAAAATCGGAGCTCGAATATGAAGTTCGGATTCGTGGTGCTACCGCGGCGTCTTCTGTTGAGGAGTTACGCAAACAAATTGTTAAATTATCGTCAGAATACCCGGCCGAACACATATTGGAGTCTCCATTAGATATTAAACAGGACCTTAAAGGTTGTCTAGAAGTTCTCACTAAAATTCAAACAAGCTTAGATGTATCAGACCCTAGTGAACCTTCCCTCATGAGAACTCAAAATATGTTGAATCACCTTCACAATCGTTTAGCGAGGTTAACGCCTAGTAAGGATACGAAAGATGAGTACGATGAAATTCTTAAAGGTCATAAAATTTTATCAAAACGGCTCGCGTCTCTTCAATTAAATAGACCAACTCCTGGACCATCTAACTCGAGCTCTGGTTTCTCCTCGACCTTGGCACCGGAAGTGCAAAATTTAATTTCGGTAACATGCGATCGTACTGCAGCTGATATAAATAAATTAAAATTTAACGGTAAAACATGCGTGCGGTCATTTATACAGCGCGTTGATGAATTTATTGTTGCACGGGGTATAACACCTTCAAAAATATTAGCTTTCGCTACTGAAATCTTTCAGGATGACGCTCTTCACTGGTACCGTTCGGTAAAAGACAAAGTCTCATCTTGGTCTGAGCTCTCTTTTAAGCTCAAGGAAGATTTTGATCAGTCTGATTACGACTACCGCTTAAAATCAGAAATTCGTTCGCGCACTCAAGGGGAACGCGAGAATATAACCATTTATCTCTCGATAATGAGTGGAATGTTCTCCCGTCTTTCTAAGCCTTTTACCGAGTCGGAACAGTTAGAGATCCTGCTACATAATATAAGGCCTTGTTATGCCAGCACATTAGCCGCATCAGTGACTCAGATTGACACCATAGATGCCTTACGCACACTTTGTCGTAATTACGAGATTGTTCATTCCCGACTTTCACAATTTCATGAACCTCCTGGAGTTAATTCTGAAACAGTTGCACCTAAATTTGCGTACTTTAAAGAGGCAAATAAAGAACCTAATAAATTTGTCACAAATACAAATAAACAAAATTTTTCACTTAAAAATAATTATAGTAAAACAAACTTTTCAAAAAATCATAACTTTAATCAACAATATTATAACAAAAATCAACAGCACAGTTCAAATAAAAATCAACATCAAAATTTTATACACTCGGTTCAATCAAATAAACAACAACCATACTGCCCTAGGTGTCGCAGTAACTCACATCACATACGTCAATGTAAAGCAAGTCGCGACATATTTTGTTTCAAATGCGGATTGAAAGATGTAAAGACACCTGAGTGTCCAGTATGCATTAAAAATAATAATTTAAAAAACTAAATGAGCAGAATTGTAGAAATTTCGTTAAGGAAGACTGGGAAACTTGGCTTTCATTTATTAGAACATTTACCTCTACTTATAGAATATCTACAATTCTGCACACGAAACCCACAAATGACTCTAGAGCTTATGTAAATATTAAAATTAACAATGTTGACGCTTGTGGTCTACTTGATTCTGGTGCTGCAGTAACAATTTTAGGTAACAATTCCCATTTACATTTTGTTGATTGCACTTTGCAACAGGATGACAATATATCGATGGTGGCCGCTGGCGGACAGCCACTGAAGAGTATCGGTTACATGTATTTGCCCGTTACTTTCGAAGGCCAACTACATATTATTAAAGCATATGTGGTCCCTGAAGTGGAAACACCTATCATATTAGGCATTGACTTTTGGCGTATCTTCCAAATTTGTCCCAAATATTTAGGTAGTATCACAATGTCTAAGAGTTCATTAGCTGAAGTGAAATTAAATAACTCGCAAACTTTCATTAATTCATACGATCAATTAGTAGCATCGCAAAAGTCAATAGCAGACAATATTATAGCTCAATTTAAATCTATATCTATAGAGGAGAAAGGTCTAGGTAGAACAAAATTGATTACCCATAGAATAGACACTGGAGACGCCCAGCCCATAAGGCAGCGTTATTACAGAATGTCTCCAGAGAAGCAGCGCATTTTATTAGAGCAGGTCGATGAAATGTTAGCGCTCGATGTTATCGAACCTTGCGAGAGTGCGTGGTCTTCTCCAGTGCTTATCGTGACTAAAAAGAATGGACAGCCCAGGTTTTGTCTTGATAGTCGAAAGCTCAACGCTGTAACAAAGAAAGATGCCTATAATTTGCCATATGTCTCAGAGATTTTGGATAACTTACGCGACGCAAAGTATCTTTCGAGCGTGGACCTTTCGAAAGCTTTCTGGCAGATTCCGATAGAACCAAAAGATCGCGATAAGACTGCTTTTTATGTACCAGGACGAGGCAGCCTACGGTTTAAAACCACTGCTTTTGGTCTGACGAATGCACCAGCCACTCAGCAGCGCTTAGTAGACTTACTTTTCGGCGACATGGAAGGGAAAACTTTTGCGTATTTGGACGATATTATAATTGTAAGCTCAACCTTCGAAGAACACGTGTCTCGTCTGTTGCGTGTCCTAGAGAAATTAAAACAGGCCAACCTGACAATAAATTTTGAAAAATGTAATTTCTTTAGAAGCGAACTTAAGTACCTAGGATACGTAGTAAATGCTCGTGGTCTACACACGGACCCAGAAAAGGTACAAGCAGTTTTAAATTTTCCAGTCCCTACAAGCAAAAAGGAACTGAAACGCTTTCTCGGTACCGCTACTTGGTACCGACGTTTCGTTCCTAATTTTAGTACAATAGCTGGCCCACTTAATAAACTAACATCTAACGGAAAAAAGTCACCTCCTTTTCAGTGGACGCCAGAGGCTGATGCAGCTTTTAATGCTCTGAAGGAGTGTCTCGTCTCCGCACCAGTTCTCTCTTGCCCGGTGTACACTGAGCCCTTCCAGGTCCACACGGACGCTAGCAACTACGGCATTGGAGCTATGTTAACGCAGAATATTGATGGTAAAGAGCATCCCATTGCCTACATGAGTAGATCTCTTTCCGGTGCCGAGAAAAACTACAGTATCACAGAAAGGGAGACACTTGCTGTGTTAGTCGCTCTCGAGCACTGGAGATGCTATCTCGAAAATAGCCTTAAATTCGTGGTGTACACTGACCATTCTGCGTTGAAATGGTTCCTGTCGTTAGATAATCCTACTGGAAGATTAGCGCGTTGGGGAGTAAGGTTATCTTCATTCAACTTTGAATTAAAGCACCGAAAGGGCGTTGATAATGTGATACCCGATGCTCTCTCACGTGCTGTTCCCATTTCGGCCATCTCTCTTTCTAATGCTATTTCCACTACTTCTGATGATTGGTACAAAAGGATATATAACGGCTGTCTTAATAATCCTAAACACTATCCAAATTTTACTATTAAAAATAACTCCTTATTTCGGCTTTCTAAAAATAAATCAAGTCTCACATCTGAATTTGCATGGAAAGAAGTTGTTCCTATTGAATTTCGCGAACAAATTGTAAGTGAGAACCATTCTGTACCAACAGCTGGTCATCTCGGTATTTTTAAAACATATAACCGCTTAGCATTATCCTATTACTGGCCTGGTATGCATGAAAGTGTTGTAAAATACGTAGGTTCTTGTTCGGTTTGTTTAGCTTACAAGTCACAAAATCACACTACATTGGGAGAAATGGGCCGTCCGAAGCAGTGCTCACGCCCCCATCAAATGATTTCAGTTGACTTTGTAGGTCCTCTACCTGTCACTCGTAAGCAAAATAGTTACATGCTTGTAGTGACCTGCTGCTTTACTAAGTATTGTAACATTTTTCCGTTACGTCGCGCTACTGCAGATGCAGTCGTAAAGATTTTAGAAGATTCAATATTTTTAGTTTATGGTGTACCACAAACCATCTTTTTAGATAATGGTAGCCATTTCATTAGCTCAACTACTAAAGCCTTGTTTGAGAAATACAAAATTCCTAATGTATATTTCACACCTAGGTACACGCCCCAAATAAACTTAGTCGAACGTTACAACAAAACTAAAGTCACCAGCTTATCAACCTTCGTTGAAAATGACCATAGGTCTTGGGACACTTACATTCCTCAGGTGCAATTCGCAATCAATAATTCAGTAAACGAAGCTACTGGGTACACTCCCTCTTTCTTAGTGTACGGTAGGGAGTTAGTGTTATGCGGTTCGCACTATACAGACTCTGACATAGGTGACGAAGTTTTGTTCTTGCCACGCGATATATACGCTGAAAACCTTGGTTGTCTCTCATCAATATTCAATGATGTCCAAGCCTCACTGTGGAATGCACATGTGAAGAATACCGCACACTATAATTTGCGTAGAAAACCAGCTGAATTTAACGTAGGTGACGTAGTCTTTAAGCGTACATACATATTGAGTGATAAAGACAAATACTTCAGTAAAAAGTTGGCTCCTAAATACATTAAATGTCGAGTAAGTGAAAAACGATCACCACTTGTATACGTACTAGAAGATATGTCCGGAAAAAACATAGGCGTTTGGCACATCAAGGACCTAAAACTCTTCGGTAGTAATAATAAATAAAAATAATATCTCTCTATATATATCTCTCTATAACATCTTGTTCTTTTAGCATGAGTCAATAGCTTTATAATAACTACTGACTTTAAGTTTGATAGGACGCGCCAATGGCGTAAATAATGCTGTTGATGCTTTTGTGTTTCTTTTTTTGAATGATGGAATGAAAGTAGATTGAATGAAGAATGAATGAGGAAATGCTAAGAGCAGTCTAAGACGGGTTTTATTTAAGAACAAAACCCTTTTCCAGACGAGGAGGGGTATATGTAACGTTATACGTACATATTTTATATTACTACACTAAAATGCATTTAAACTTAATATTTACAATACTTAAAACTAATTAAAATTACTATAAAATTGAATCTTTTATTAAAATCTATGTTTAAGTATCGAACACAATTTTATTACAACTAATTTTAAAAAATAATTAAATAATATTTATATTGAAAACTGGCTATTTACAATAATAAAAATATATACAGTCTTTAAATTGCAACATGAATTCATCAAGCGGCATTTTATACTCACGCGATGTAACATTTTAGCGTTCCAAAGTAAATCTTTTGTTCGATTGAATTAAAACTGTACTACCTACCCGGCGCCGGTCATTTTTCAACATCGACCTTATCTCGAGTTGGTTGAGTGAACGCACGTCACAGGAATATTAAATATTCATTAAAATTTTATGGTCGCTTATACGGAATTTTCATAGAAAAGGCCGTAACCGTAAAATTTATCATCTCCGTGTTCGTCCCTAGGCGTTCCTCAAAGAATAATAAATTAGTGAGTGTTGATCGCCCCTAAACTGGGGTACGACGCTAAGGTTCGAAGCTCAGGTACGACGCTCAGGTTCGACGTTCAGGTTCGACGCTCGGGTTACCGAAATAACCGGTAACCTCTCACAGCCCTAACATCACAACGACGACAAGGGTGCTCTCCGCCGGGTTTGGTTACCCTCTCCTGCCGCCACCGGTCGCCTGCGGTTTCCAGAGCGCGACTCCCGGGATCACCTATATATACGCAGGAGAGTACCTGAACCGGGTTAAATTTTAACTTGTGTGAATTAAGTGCCGAACACCGACTGAGAACAATTATTTTCTTTTAATAAATTTATTAATATAATTATTGATTATTTTTTAAATAAATTTATTTGTGTAACGTTTTTTTTTTTAATTTTAAATTTTGATTTTTTTTATTCTTACGTGAGAACTTTTAATTTTTCTTGAATAAATTTATTTATTAATCGTTTATTTTTTTTAATTTTAATTTTTTATCCTAATGTGACAATGTGTAAATTTTATCGTAATTTTACTCGTAATATAAATAAAAACATATAAATTAAATTGGAAAATATTGGAACAGAGTAAACACAACAAAATGTATTTGTTTTAACGAGGTTTTATAAAAGTCAAATAGGCTGTATGGGCTATAGTCCTTTGTCTTTGGATAAATTCTAAAACAACAACAATTTATAAAAGTAAAAATTGTAAAAAGAGAAATTGCTTTGTAATAGTTCGGTTCTGATTCCTTAGATGTCGCTGTATAACTCGACCGTTTTTCTAGATCGCGTAGGCTAAATTCCTCTCAGACCGAGGCCTCCCTCGTTTTCATTTATACCTCTTCTTTTCAGCTTATTATATATTTGATTAATATATGAAAGGTCCCGCATTGCGGGACTAGTATTTTGACAGAAAATGTGACGGTCGTAGTGTTACGATTTTTGATTTTAACATGCTATTAGGACTTCTCAGCCAGCCAGCGCTCGGAGCAGACGCATTTGGACTATCCGAGTAACTGCTGAGTTTCTTGCCAGTTCTTCTAGGCAGAATCTACATTCCGAACCGGTGGTAGCTTCGCGGTAGTCTTTTAACTTTCATTCCTAATATAAATCAGTAAGAATAAAGATTTAAGCAATCAGAGTTCTAATTTTTTATTTTCACTAATTCCTTCGAGGTGACAGTAGTTTAAGAATAAATTATAAACCTACCTACGTAAATTATAATCGTTAAATAGTTCTATTAATATTCTTAATTTTATTCCCATTTGTTTTTGCTTTCATTTTCATTATGTGGGTAGTAATAGGGTAAATATTTGAAAATGCGCATATGGCATAGTTTCGGAGATTAAGAAAAAAAGGTGAGGAAAATGATTCTTTATATGATTTTTGTAATCTCAGGTACTTTCTTTTTAAAATAGTATCTAAGGGAATGCCTTAAAATATTTACTTTTTGTATGATAGGCAATTCAAAATTCATACGAACGGTAGTGATAAATATGAATAATTGGTAATTAGGTCACTCACAATGTAATGAATAGCTTTCAAATAGTAATTATGAAAAAAAATTAGAGATGATAATTAAAAAATAAAAGCTGCTTTACCAATTAGAGATGGTGGCATCGGCGTGAGAAAAATTTCTAGTGTCGCTCTTCCTGCTTTTTTTGCTTCTGTGCATAGTATCAAAGGCCTATGTTCCGAAAATTTAAAATTAGATTCAGTCCAAATTACAGAGGCTACAGACGCAGTAGAAAACTGGAGGTTGGTGTGTCCTAATGACGATAGCCCCAAGGAAGTTACAAAACAAAAACTTTGCGATACGCCATTAGTTCACAATACTTGTGAAAATTTGACGTAAAATCTTACTAGTGACAAAATCCGTGCAAGGCAAAAAATGCACCAACCCTCCTGTCACTAGTGGAGGATATGAGACGTAGAGTTAATTCTTTTAGAATTTTTTTTGCACTGCTACTCTAAGGTTCAAGTGTTTCGACTGTAAACGGCACAAAAACATAACATGGGATAAGTTACAAATATTTGTGCCATTTAGTCATTTCAACTTTCTCCGCAGCGGCTTCCACTCTTAAAGCTGTGTCCCTGACGTGAGACGGAGCTAACGCAGGTTGAGTCCCATAAAAGCGCCCGTTCCCTTTCCCAGGGAATCAGTGTTAAACCATCAGGCCTCTTGTCATTATCGCGACCAATTCCAGTAGGCTCAATAAGAGCAGGAACGTCGATGGTGGCAAGAGCCCTTTTAATGGTTTCATTCAGGGAACCTTGGCGGGAAAACATACCTGAACTCTTGTTGCAAGAAAGGCCGTGTAGTCCGAAACGTGGCTAAAAACCACAAGTTAAGTGAAAGAGAAGTACTTCCCCGGCGCGCCGCCCAATTTGGCTGCAAAAGGCTTGCATTAGGCCGCTGCTTCTATAATAAAATAGACCAAGACTTCAAAATAGACCAAAAATGTTGTCACAAGAATCACCTCCTTTCCGCACAGACATCAAAAATGCTGTCACAAATTAAGACGAAATTTCAACATAATTACCATTTCTAAAAAAAACTAATTACCATTCGCTTGTGCGAACGGCAAATATCGGTAATGAGACAAATGGTAAGTAGTATTTCAACTATTTTCTTAAATAAATCAGTCTTGTGTTAGAAACATTCTAATTCTATTCTCAAAATCCAAAAGGAGTCACTATAGGGACTATATAAAACATGTTATCAAAAATATGTAATTGATCACTTACCTAAAAAACAATAAATGGTTATTAGATAATATTTTTACTAAAACACTTTGAGGACGAGATAATCACAATTGGCGCCAAAAAGACTGATCTTTGACATTAGCCTTCGCTCGTGTTCGAGCTCTAACTGGTACCCACGCGCCTATGTACTATTGGGTTGGAATATTCCAGTTTTTACAAGAAAAATCATTACGGAATGTTCCCAAATGGTAATTAGCAAGTTGTCCATGGACATTTTTTAACTGATCTTATTTTTAATAAGTTATGTTCTTTGCGTGTTAAAGCATGGTTTTATGTGCTCATTAACAACTTAAGTTTATGAATATCTTACCAAAAGTATAATCTTCAAGAAGAATTTAACAATTTTAGGATAATTATTGATTGAAAATGGAGAATTGGACACGAATGGGAATTAGATTTTGGCTCTTTGATTTGTAATATCTCTAAACTCAATTTATAAATAAGATTTTTAGTTATCGGTCCATATTTGAGATACTTTTTTACATAAGAAACAATTCACAAAAGTAAAAATATAAACTCCGCATTCGTTCTTTAATAACCGCCGCGCGATTTGCATGTTTTCAAATATTTGCCCAATAACAGAACCGAAGATAGGTCTTCATTTAGGAATGAGATCGACGGTTCTGCTGTTTTTAAAAAATATTAACGAGACCGCTAATCCGATCTCGCATACGTCGATATAAAAGTTTCACTTCAAAAATTGTACATTTGTCCAAAACACACAAAGATGTTTAAACTGTTATATTAATACTTTTAATTTTAAATACAAGGTTTTTTTATTGATAAAAAGAAAAACTTTATACTTTGATCCACATATTTTTAGTTTTAATGTACGAGAAGAGCTAAAAATGGTTAAACGAAATGTTCGTCGTAATAAAAAAATATAAAACGCAGACCGTTAGCGTCTAAGACTAAATTAATGAAAATAATATACATATATAAATATATATTTATTCATTTTATATACATTTATTATAACTAATCGGCGAAATATTTTACATTAAACTTTTCACAATAGTCAATTTCAGATGTGCACAAATATTTCATTAGGAATGTTGATAAATTATGTGATTATTATTATCTGACAATTATCATTTATTTTTTAAATATTATTTTTCAATATTAATTAGAGCAACATTACTTTCGCACCGCACCGTAGGTGCGCGCGCACCGAAAAAGTAACGAGGTCATTCAATAGTAGATTTTACCTCTCATATTTTTCTGATACCGGGCGCCTTATATATGAAAATCGATTCTTAAGGAGTAAACTGGAGTAAACACTCCAAAAAAATCTAGGTATAAATCGTTTCATATTGTTTGTTTAAGTTCAACACAAACCATTGACGTGGTAGAAGTATTCACCGGAGACGGAGCGGTCTTCTCGACATTGGTAGATGGTGGCACCCTGCGGGCACCGCGGTCCCTCGGCCGTCGTTGACACTAAGTACATCCAAACTAACACCCATATTTCATTTCGTGCCATTTTCAAAATTATCATTTTGATACTTTCTTGTTGTTAATAATTTAAATGTTTTATCAATAAAAAGATTTTTGTTCGTTTAAAACTTTTCGTATAAATATGACAGCCACGTTCCCACTATCACACTAATTATTGTTATCAAAACTTCATTATGAACATGAACTAATAAATTGAAATAATATAACCACAATTCGTTTCGTTCGTGAACTTCAATTGACAGATAATAAAACTACACAAAACACACTACTACTCCGCTTGAGTGATGTCGAAGACTAAAAATATTTTTCGTGCCATCTCCCAGCAGACGCGTCTAGAGGAACAGAGCGACGTGTGCGGCACGGATGCGAGTCCAAGCTATTATATACTTTATATATATTTTTGACGTGATAACGTCTTATAAATCGATGAACGCCGGTTGCAAGCACGAAAAAGCATGACTCATTGTCATGTTCCGCGAGCGAGAGCGCGGAATAAGCGATAGAGAGGCACGATCGGCCTAAGCGTTCGGCTTGTGACGTATCTATCTTTCGTCCACTCCATCGACAGACGCATCCGAGTAGAGGAGAAAAAATATTTGAATTAACGAGTGCAAATAAATGTTAATTTATCAAAAAAATATATAATTTTCAATTAACTCTTTCTTTGTATTATACAAAATAATGATAATTCAATGATAATAATTCAATTAAATTCATAAAAGTATGCAATTTTTCATCAACGTTTTCTTATGAAATTAAAATTAAAATTATCGTTCGTAAACCGATTGTACAGACAACCAATTTTTTCATTATTATTTTTAATTAATTTATCGATGACCGTTCTGGTGTAGTGGTGCGAGTAGTCGCCTCTACGATAGCGTTCGCCGGTTCGATTCCCGCTCGAGGCAGATATTTGTTTTTGGTTTCCCAAGCGTGCCTCGGAGGGCACGTAAAACCATCGGACCCGGTTATGATAAAGATCGTTACTCATGGTAGGAAAATTATCCCCTCGCAGTGGAGCAGCGTGATGGATTAAGCTTTAACCCTTCTCTTACATGTAGAAGAAGCCTTTGTCCAGCAGTGGGACGTTTACAGGCAGATTTAGTTTAGACAAGTTAATGTAGTAATCGACAACTGTAAGTTAGGAGTTTATTATACCGCTGCGTCAAGGTCTGACGTCGGTTCTTGGAAGGGACTTGTCACTTCCAAGCGTCATCACCGCGATGCTCGGCGACGACGAGTCCTGGAAGGCGACGGTCTCCTTCTGCGAGACAGTAATGTCCCAGAAGGAGGACGACGAGCGGGTGCGAGAGGGGGCCGCCGACGTGGCCTCCATCCACGGGCGACGAATGGGGATGCGTAGGAGGCGCTACTTAATGCGCCTCCAGTAACGTCCCTGTGCCCGTGTCGGGCCGGAATGGAAACCCGGTCCTGTTAGATACGGTGTCGTCGAGACTGTTCAGAGGTGAGCCGGACAGTCCCCATGGAGGAGAAGTCTGGCCTTTTCGCCGAGGCAAGTCTGTTGCTGGAGGGATCCTGTTGCCTGCAGACCCTCCAATTAAAGCGGCTGAAGGCTCCCGCAGGGGTTTAGTACGGTATTGCACCCCCAAGTCCTGAGTCCGACATACAGTCTAGGACTGCCTACCCGGGCGTCCTGGATATAAACCGTAAATGGGTTCCCGTGCGATACAAAAAAAGAAGTTTATTATACCTACACAACAACAATACCTTGCTCTATAAAGGAAACATTGACTACTATTATTCTTTTTCGAATCGAAACAATGTTTGTTACTTATTTGTCAAAATAAATAATATACGGAACATAATAATTATAATGAAATATAATATTATAATAATAGTATGTTTAAACATACACACACGGTCCACTGTCCCTAAGGTAGGCAACATAATGCCTGTGTTTTAGGTAACAGTTGACTGTTATACTTTTTTTTTAATAAATATACATATAAATAATACATGTAGAAATAAATACATAATACACCTAGACTCGGGGCGGTAATCGAACCCACAACCCTGGAGCAGAAAACAGGGCCACTGCTAACTGCGCCACGGGCCAGTCAATATAGTGTAATCGATGTCTATGTATGCCTATTTTATAAAATGTTAGAGACTCGAGCTTCAAAGTTATAAATACCGCGATTAATTCTTTTTGAAATAACTGAGTGTATTTACACTTTAAGTATGTCTAGCGGTACCTACGCCATAGTAACAAACCGTAAGAATTAAAGCAATCCAACATTACACATGGCCGAAAATGCGGTTTTTAAGATTACATACGTTCACTAATCATATAACAATTTCGGAAAAATGCCTCGATAGTAGTGAAAATTGCATTAAAATGTATAGCATGGTTCGCAAGCGAAACCCGTAGGTATATTTTACGGATGCTCTTCAGTTACACTGGGTTCCCACTACGCCGAACCGGCGAAATTGCTGGTATAACAGAGTTACCGGCGCGGACTCGTTCACATTACTCCGGTCCGGGTATTTCACCAAAAATCCGCAGTGGCAAAACCGGATAAATGTGAACAGCTTCATATAAAATGTATGGCCACTAGTCTTTCCGACAGTTTCACCAATCCGGTGAATGCACCGGTCCGGCGTAGTGGGAACGCAGCCTTACATGATTGGTGTTAATTAAAATGACGTCAATGATTCAATGGGGAAATAATACTTTCTGTACTCGTTGTATATAATTTGAAGTCGTTATCAATTCAACAAATAATATGTCTTAATGAAATGTAATCAAACAATGTACTAAATTTATAAAGAGTAATGATTGTCAGTTTATATTCGATGAAATATTAAAATGATTTTAGTAATTATCTTATTATTAGATAGCTACATTATCCAGACGGTTAAGTATTAAACCGTCTATCTTTATTAAATGTGTATCTTCTAAAGTCAAAACACAACAATCATTTTCCCTTTAATTTTTATTTTAATCTTTTTGGAAAATCCAACAGGAAAGTGCACGCCTCATAATCTCATTTTTAACAATAAAATAATTATATATTAATACAGTTAACAGGAAATTGGACATTGGATGTCAACCAAAATACCAATTGTTAATAATGCAACGTTTCGATCATATATTTGACCTTCATCAGGCATCTAAAATTTAATTACACAAAACACATTACAAAAAGCTGTACACAACCAATATTATTTTTATATTTTTTTTTCATTGACGGCCGGCTGGTCGAGTGGTCAGGCAACTGGACACTTTACGCAGCGGTCGCGGGTTCGAATCCCGCCAGGTGCAGATAATCTGTATGACGAATATAGATGTCTGCACCGGGTCATGGATGTGTATTTATGTATATATGTATTTATATCTTAAATTTATTTCTGTTCCTAGTACCTGTAATACAAGTTCTTACGAACTTAGCACGGGGCTAGGTTAACGTGGTGTGATTGTTGGTTAATATTTATTATTATTTATTTATTATTTATTATATGGAAAAACATATTTACCTTAACTCGTAGTATACAACTAACATCATATATGTTGAAAACTTGATCTTAATTAATTTTAAACCCATACTTTTGTTAAATAACTATTTCGAAACATAAATGTGACCATTAAAAACGTGTGATGCACAGAAATACAAATTATCAGTCATTAAGGTTTAGATTCCTCGCGATCGTTCTCGGGCACCTCAGCGACAGTTTCCAGGAGCTGTTTGACCGCTGCCTGCGGTCTGGACAATTCCCGGGAGCCTGGAAGGAGGCTCGGCTCTGCCTACTTCCTAAGGCAGGGCGGACCCCGGACTCAGCTTCGGTGGTGCGACCGGTGATGTTGCTGAACGAAGCTGGGAATGTCTTAGAGAAGATAGTGGCCTCCCGGCTCCTTCAGCACCTGGTGGAGCGCTCAGGACCCGGACTTTCAGAATCCCAGTTTGGGTTCCGAGGACGCCGGTCGACCGTCGATGCCCTCAAACTCCTGCGGGCGACGACGGGTGAGGCAGAGCACGGGACAGAGGTGATTGTCGCAGTGTCTTTGGACATCGCGAACGCCTTCAACAGTCTCCCGCACGCAGTGATACGGGAGATACTGAAATAAGAAAGAAGTAAAAAGACTGAAATAAGAAGAAAAAATAAGAAAATATAATTAAATAAGACAGTCACCCTAACGACATGAGCACACTTTGTGGAGTAGACTGCCTACTAATACTTCTACTCAGGGCGAGTCGAACCCACAACTCTGGAACAGAAAGGGTAAGTTCACGGCCAACTGCGCCGGCGTATAATTGTCTTTATAAAAACGCCATATTGTCACAGCGCAGTGCCTTCACAAAAAAATCTATTTTTACTTAATCGTACATGTCATTGCTATAATATTTTTATAGGCGCATTGTTAAATAACGCTAATAATAAAATAGAAATTGTTCCATTCCCGCGTTGGCTCACATGATCGGCACGACTCTATCAACCCACTACGAGCACATTTCGGGAATTTATTGACTCCACTGTATAGTTAAATATAAACACGTGTTAACAAAAATATTTTATACATTAAATAGTACATAAAATATATTCAGTCGAATACCAAAAACTATATAAATCTGAACAATATCTTTTCACAAAACACACATAAGGGGCAAACGGAGAAATTACTGTTTTAATAATTTGCTTAAAATATAAATACCTACTATTATTTCTAAGAAAATATTATCAAAATCTTCGGAAGAAAGCTCGCAACGCTTGTTACCTTCCAATATGGTGATAAAGCTGCACACGAAACACACTCTACTGCTGTCTCTTAAAAACCTATCCGCATTTCTTGCAGAACTTTTATTTGTTGTAATTACCTCATTTAGTGTCGCTGAAATAATTACTTTAAAATTATGAACGTTTTCGAGTGAAATACTTTCTGTTTTTATACTACACGATATGTCACACGTTTACACGTAGATATTTTTAATGTAAGAGTAGCCATATCACGCGATTTTACGCGCGATTTAACATTAAAAGCTTTACTAAAGTTAAGATTTTAAGTTACTTTAAATATAGTCTACACTTAGTGGTGCTATCTGTATGAACTAGTATCCTAATTCCAATCCCGAGTCTGGTTATTATATATATTTAACTATTATTGATTTGTATATTTTTACTAAAAAAAAGTATATCGGTAGGCTGTTATCTAAAACACAGGTAAAGTTGACTACATAAGGAACAGACGATCGTGTGTGTGTTGAAGAATTTTTTTTTAAATCTATATAATCATCGATTAATATTACAAAAAGAAGAGAAAGGTTCTCGAGTGGAGACCACGTACCGGCAACTACTTGGACGACCGTCTGCGAGATGGATGGACGACTTGAGAAAAGTCGCCGGAAGCCATTGTATGGATGCTACTTTGAACTGGTCGCTCTGGAGGTCGATGGGGGAAACCTACGTTCAACAGTGGATATCCGACGACTGATATGATTATGATGATGATTACAAAATAGAATTAAAAGAGAAAGAGAAATTCCCAAGTTCATAATAGTAATAATGTAACGTGGGTTATTTAAATAAAATAATACTTGTAATGAACGGTTGCTTTATTGGACTTGTATGTACATGTAGCGCACGAGAGAGGAAAAGGAAGTGTTACATTACGACAGATAATCATTAGGTGTCAGCCAGGGCTCATTTACGAAGTATCTTTTTGACGTCTAATGTCTATACGTTACATCTCCCTTTCTATAAAAACAAATTCAAAATATCAATAAACATATTAGGCTAAACAACAGTTACACACTGGCTTAAGAGATGTTACAATTTAGTTAGTAATTTAAGATTACAATGTTTCAGTATTAAGTCTCTACTATTATTAATCTTATTTAGTATTTATATGTTTTTTCTAATAATATATCTAAGTTATATTTTATACATTATAAAGTTTTAAACAAAGTAAATATTTGTACTACTAATTGTAATAACAAGTAATTAATCATCATAGAGTATCATAAATTTACATAAGTTTTCAAGTATATTATATACTAATGCGTTACAGACAAATATAGAAACTTAATAAGAATCATTATTCTAAAATTAATTAAAGATTAATTCTTTTTATAGGTTTAATTATTCTACCATATCTTGATGTCTTCGGTGCTGTCACTGGTTGAGCCGGATTTGACTCTTGCACATTGTTTGTAGAGCTTGTTGATGAATGTGGTGACCTTGGGAGTGACTTTGGAACATCTGGTGACTGAGCTTGTCCTGGTATTGGTTGTTCTGCTGGTTCTTGTACATATTTAGTTTCTGGTACTACCACTCTGTTGCTGGTTATGTCTGCTTGTGTCTTATGCAGGTGGTTTGAGTTTCTTCGTAGAGTTTGACCTTTGTCTGTTTGTATTATCACTGACCTTGGTAGACTTTCAGGCTTTTCCACTACTCTCGCCCCTTCCCAATGTCGATGAGACACTTTATGTCTGACTTTGTCATTGATTTCAAACTTCTGTGATTTTGTTGTATGTCTGTTGCTATAGTTAGCTTGCTTCTCTCTTAATCGTTGTAATTCAGCTGTAACTCCTTGTATGATTTTAGGTTTTAAATTTTTGTCACTAGTAGGTACTGGGCATCTAGTAATTCTGCTGAATAGTCGTTGGTTGGGTGAACCTAACAAGTCATTTCTTGGTGTGTTTCTCCAGTTCAACAAGGCAAGTTGGACATCTGATTTGTCGATGCTGCATTTCCTTAGGATATTCTTTGCTGTTTGCACTGCTCGTTCAGCAAGGCCGTTGCCTTGGTGATGATGTGGACTGGATGTGACATGATTAAACTTCCACTCTTTTTGAAAATTCTTAAATTCACTAGACATATATTGTGTTCCGTTGTCTGTTTGTAACTCTTCCGGTACACCATGAACAGAAAACCATAATTTAAGTTGTTTTATTACTTCATAGGATGACTGACTTTTTAGTTCTTGAAAATCTAAGTATCCTGAGTAGCTGTCATATATTACAAGATAAGTTTTTCCTTTTAACTCAAATAAATCTGATGCAACTATTTGCCATGGGAGTTTAGGAATCCTTTTAACTAATACAGTATCTTTAGTATTATCTCTTTGTGTTTGTTCGCATATTGAGCAACTTTTTATCAATTTTGTAATATCATTATATTGTCCTTTCCAATAGAGAAATTGTCTGGCTCTTCTTAAGCAACTTTGTATCCCTAGATGACCTTGATGAATACTCTTTAACATCTTAGGAATCTGTGATTTTGGTACTACAATTTTATCACCTTTATAAATAATTCCTTTATAATAACTTAATTCTTCCTTGAAGTTAAAATAATGCTGTAACTCAGGAGGTAGGTCTTTGACTGTGTCAGGGAATCCTTGCATTATTATTTTTATTAATAACTGTAGATCTGGGTCTTCTTTTGTTGCATTGATAAGTTCATCTATAGCATTTATTGACATGGGTAGGATAATAGCAATTTTTAGATTTTCTTCTTGTTCATATTGTAAGTTTGATGCGTCACAGTCTCGGCTAAGAAAGTCTGCTAAAGGAATTTCTGTACCTTTTTTGAATATGACTTTTGGCGAGTATGGCGCAAGATGAAACATTATGCGTTGCAACCTGACTGGAGCAGATTGTATATTCTTCTTAAAAATTGTTTCTAGTGGTTTATGGTCTGACTCCACAGTTAATTCTTTACCATAAACATATTCATGGAACTTCTTACACCCAAAGAGTATAGCGAGCGCTTCTTTTTCTATTTGTGGATAATTTTGTTCAGATTTTGATAATGCTCTTGCTCCATAAGCTATAGGTTGTCCTTCTTGGAGAAGTGCTGCTCCCAGATTTTTAGAACTAGCATCTACGGTTAAGGTTACAGGTTTGTTTACATCATAGAGTCTCAGTACTGGGGGTCTCTGTAGTACTTGTTTTATTTTGTTGAATGCTTCTTCGTGATAATGTTCCCAAATAAAATTTGTGTCTTTATGTAATAACTCTCTTAATGGATTTGTTAAATCTGACATATTAGGAATAAATTTATTTAGGTATGTAATCATCCCTAACAATCTTTGAAGTTCTGTTTTATTTGTTGGTGTTTTTATTGCTTGTATGGCTTCTATTTTATCTGGGTCTGCTTCTAGTCCATTTGCGGAGATTATGTGCCCCAGAAATTTTATTCTTTGTGCTTCGAGAATGCACTTACTTTTATTAAGTTTGAAGCCTGACTTTTTCAGTATGTCGATGACATCACCAACTGTCTTGCGTAGTTCTTCTCTACTTTTTGCATGAATAAAAATATCATCTATTGATACTCTTACATTTTTAAACTTTCTGAACAAATTTGTTAAAATTTCTTGGAATATTTCAGGTGCTGATGATACTCCAAAGGGTAGTCTTTTAAAGGAATATCTTCCCCATGGTGTGGCGAATGTTAATATTTTTTGTGTCCTTTCTGACAATTTAATTTGCCAAAATCCCTTGGTACAATCTAATAGTGCGAAGAATTTGGAACCTTTTATGTCAGCTGAAATTTCTTCTATTGTAGCAAGTGGGAAATGACGTCGCAGGATATTTTTATTTACATCTGATGGATCTATACATATTCTTATTTTACCTTTTTGTCTGACAACAACCATAGGACTCACAGCAGGAGTAGGCTCTGTTTCAGGTTTGATGACATCTAATTTTACCATTCTATCAAGTTCTCGCTTAACCTCATCTCGTATAGCATGTGGAATTCGTCTTGACGGTTTAATTTCTAGTTTTGGGTTCTCGATCAGGTCGATGTCATACTCATAGTCTTTATAACAACCTAAGCCTTCAAAAATATCTTCTTTGGAATGCGTCTCCTTTAACGTTTTAACTCTTGCGATAAGGTGCAATTTTTCACAAGTCTCAAGTCCTAGAATTGGTGTTACATTTTCTTGAACTACTTTAAATACAATATTAGTTTCTTCATTTTTTACTTTACAGCGTAGCTCTGTTTCACCTAGAACTGCCATTTTGTCATCTGTGTAACTTATTAAATTTTTAGTTCTACTTGCTTTTAAGCTTGCATTAGTTTTGTCCATCAAATATCTTGGTAGTACATTGCACTCAGCTCCTGTATCTAATTTTACTTTAAACTTTACATTGCCAACTTTTATTTCTTCTGTCCAATTATTGTTACCACTGGTACTAATCGCTGATATATAAACGTCATCTTCTGAATTTGAGCTTTCTTCTAAAGCATTTACTCTATTTTTGTGTTTAATCTCATATTTCTTTTTAGTTCTACACATCTTAGCAAAATGACCGGTTTTGTTGCACTTAGTACATACTTTGTTAAACGCTGGGCATTCTCTGGTTTTATGATTTGTACCGCACCTTTTACAGTTGAAACTGTTGTTTTGTTCTTTTTTGGAATTTACATTTTTCATTGTAGATATTTTGTCAATTTTATTTCCACTTTCAAACTCATCTAGCTGCTTAGAGGCCTGTTCACTCGTCCTGCAGATGCTTATTGCTTTATTTAAGTTTAAATTATCTTCTGTTAATAATCTCTCTCTTATTTGATTAGATCTAATTCCAAAAACGATTTTATCTTTTAACATTTCATCAAGTAAATTATCGAACTCACACTTACTTGCTTGTGTTTTTATTCTTGTTAAGAATTCGTAGAACTGTTCATCTTCGTTTTGTTCGATTTTATAAAATATGTATCTCTCAAAGGATATGTTTGTTTTAGGCGCGAAGTATTCTTTAAACTTGCCTTTAATTAATTGTAAATTATTTTGATCTTCATCTCTCAGATTGAAACTATTAAAGATTTCAATTGCATCCGAACCAATCACGGCCATAAATGTTGCTGCTTGAACCTCTGCTGGTTTTTTATCTAATTGTATAGCTGTGGCATACCACTCGAATTGTTGTAGCCATTTTTTCCAGCACGTGGATTTGTCCGAGTCAACGTGTAGGTTGGCTGGCGGTTTTATGCCGGATACTGCGTCGTTCGTAGCCATTATGCAACAACTTTTTCATTAATTTGATTAAGTATTTTCACTTCTGACACCATGTAACGTGGGTTATTTAAATAAAATAATACTTGTAATGAACGGTTGCTTTATTGGACTTGTATGTACATGTAGCGCACGAGAGAGGAAAAGGAAGTGTTACATTACGACAGATAATCATTAGGTGTCAGCCAGGGCTCATTTACGAAGTATCTTTTTGACGTCTAATGTCTATACGTTACAAATAATTTAATGAATTTTAATAATATTAAAATAAAGATTTTCAGAGGATTTAAGAAACATATATATATATACATATATATACGGTATTTCTTTATCTGTACTATATTTAATATTTTAAAACTTAAAAGATACAAGAAGCCTGAAGAAAATACAAGAGCAATACTACGTAACGTTATACGTTTTAAGTTAAATATCCAGGCGTTTTGTTTTTTTATTAATATAATTATGTATTTATATCATAATATCATATTTGCTTTCACGCTACTTTATCTGTTTGTTTGTAATGACTGTAAAACAATCATGTGTATATTCTTTAATTATGATCTCATAATTTACTCTTTAGCTTAGCAAGTAATAATAAGCTTAATTTGCATCAAAGCCTCTCTCAAAAGAAACCTGTACTGTACTGTATCAGCCTGTAAACAATCCACTGCTGAGCGAAGGCCTCTTCTCCATAGAAGAAGGGTTGGAGCTTAATCCAGCACGATGCTCCACTGTGGGTTGGCGGATAATTTTCCTACCATGAGTAACGATCGTTATCAGGTGTCTACAATAACAACTGGGACCGACAGATTTACATGCTCTCCGAGACACGGTGGGGAGACCCACAAGGACATAACCGGAAACAAATATTTCGCATTGTGAGAATTAAAGTGACTCAATCCAAAATTCAAAACTTTAGGGAATCATGGAAAATGATAAAATAAAATAAAAAAATATTTGTCACTAGCACTGATTACTAAATCATTATGTAAGACTAAATTTGTCTTAGGTCATAATTATTCGTTAGGTCATTATTATATTAGGGAATCATTTTCCATGATTCCCTAAAGTTGTGAATTTTGGATTGAGTCACTTTAATTCTCACAATGCGATTTGTACAAATACAAATATCTGTACCGAGTGGGAATCGAATCCGCGATCACCGGTGCGCGGCGTTGAGGCGACTACTCGCACCTACACAAAACGATCGTCGGTATATTCATTTATATATAACGGAGACGTCACGATATCGTATCGTTTACTATAAACGCAACATCAATCAATTGCCACAGCATGCGAGCAAATTAAATCAAAATCGGACCAGTAACTGTCACATTCGTTTAGGCAACAGTGTCTCTGGGATCGTACGCATCGCCCCGCGGAACACGACAAAAACCGGGGGGGCGAACGTACGTAATAATTTATTTTAAAAATATATATGCTTACGAGTTAAACGGACTTTTAATAGTTTGAAAATTTCATTTAATTTTATTTTAGGCTAGCTTTGCCCCGCGGTTTAACCCGCGTTAATTTGAGGGAAAAACGTACTTAAATATTTTTAAACAATTACTTAAGAGTTACTAGCTAGCTTAGCTACTGCCAAGTAAGGTTTCTCAGTTTTGATTCCTGGGTCGATCAACGTATTATTGAGTTTATTTTTTATTTTTCGGAAATTCTCAGTAGAAGAGTGACGTTATATTTAATTTAAAAGTGGAACTATAGTTAAAAAATGTCTCGTGAAGAGAAATATTAAAGGACGGAACGAAAGCTTAAAAAAATATTATTTTTTCCCGTTTTCGTAACATTTCTTACTATTGCTCAGCCCCTATTGGTCGTAGCGTGATGTTATAAAGCCTATAGCCTTCCTCGGTAAATGGGCTATACAACACCAAAAGAATTTTTCTATTCGAAGCAGTAGTTCCTGAGATTAGCGCGTTCAAACAAACAAACTAACTAACATTCTCTTCAGCTTTGTAATTTTAATTTCAGATGTGGTGTAAGTCAAATCTTATTCTTGTTAGATTATATGTCCTTGTTTCTGCACTATTCCTCTGTATCTACATTGTTATTATATACAGGATTTAACCTAAGCGCCGGCCCTGGGCACTGGAGAAAATGCCGTCCTACCATCGTAATTTTACATCAAATTATGGTTTTGACATACAATTTGTTAATAAATAAAATGACTCATCTACAGCAGAAAATTTATTACATACTAGTTTCTGCCCGCGGCTTCACCCACGTGGATGTCGCTTATCGCGACCAAAAAAAAAAAGTATCCTATGTTACTTTTAATACCTCCAAGAATATGTGTACAAAGTTTAATGATGATGGGTTAAGTATTTTTCGCGTGAAAGCGTAACAAACAAACTTACATTTCACATTTATAATATTATAAGAGATAAATAGATTAAACACTTACACTAGAACTTTTTTCATTGTATTATTGATAAATTGTAACCTTTATAATTATAAGCACAATCTTAATAATAGCTAAACTTATTTTATTTATTTGAAGAAGATTCCAACACAATTGTACTTTTGAAATAAATTTCGATAGCGCTAAAAAAAAAAAAAATTTCGCTCTTCAAATTACGCCGTCCCAGAAAATTTGCCGCCCTGGCCATTAGCCCCGATTAGCCTCTAGTGTAAATCCAGCACTGATTATATATTATAAGTTATTTTATTGTATCTATGTATATCATGTACATAAATAAACGACTAAGTCTGATGGTCCAAGATCCCAGTGCCCCCAGACCTACGTCATTTTAGCAAAGCTGAAATTTTGAGGATTTCTAGTCTACTATGTAGTTAAGATAGTATGCGTACTTACTAGTTCGAAAGCGGGGCCCTTTCACAGGTAGCGCGAACTAAAGGTATATAAAAACCTTACTCACCTACGTTAAAGTAGCAAGGCTCATATTTAAATATGTTTTTAAGAATATTATCAAAAACTGATATTTATTATTGCCAGACCATTTCCGTGGGCCATTACTTCCGCCAGACGTTATAAAGGTTACTTAAAAGTTAGGTAAACTACGTTATACTAGCAAGCCTACAGTTTACATATACCACTCATGGTACTATTTCAAGATCCTTTGTAAGCAGCCAGACCAATCCGATGGGCCAATCATTCTCCCAGACGCCTTAATTCTGGCGTATGAATGCGAGTGAGAACACTACATGGTTTTATAAGACAGATAATTGAAATTATGGTTTTATTATTTATTCATCTTGATTAAAATTTTAAATAAATATAGTTATGATCATTCACTAATATTTAAATTTTTTTTTTATATTAGAGGGGGCAAACGGACAGTCGATTCACCTGGTGGTAAATAAAAACGACATCCATAGACACCCGCTACATCAGAGGATTAGCGGGTGCATTGCCGGCCTTCTAGGGAGGGGAGGGATGTTCAACCGGATCCTGGAGGGAAGGCAAGGGATGGGCTACCGGATCTCTCACAAACCGAACGAAACACGACGACAGTGCCGTCATTTCACGTCGGTGTTAAGTGCGAGCGAAGTACTTTCCCGGGCGCGCCGACCCATTCAGCTGCAAGCAGCATGACGCTACTTCGGTAAAATAGATGCAATAAATTGGAAACAATAGAAGTGTAAATAATTTTATGGTTATTTTTAGGGTTTTGTAGCCAAATGGCAAAAAAGGAACCCTTATGGATTCGTCATGTCTGTCTGTCTGTCCGTCCGTATGTCACATCCACTTTTTTCCGAAACTATAAGAACTATACTGTTGCAACTTGGTAAGTAGATGTATTCTGTGAACCGCATTAAGATTTGCACACAAAAATAGAAAAAATCAATAAATTGTGGGGGTTCCCCGTACTTAGAACTAAAACCCAAAAAAAAAAAAATTTCACCAAACTCATACGTGTGGGGTATCTATGGATAGATCTTCGAAAATGATATTGAGGTTTCTAATATCATTTTTTTTCTAAACTGAATAGCCGCTTGAGTGTCCAGGCAATGACCTTTTAGTTTACCAACTGCACAAAACTGCCCAAGAGCTCTCACGTTTTGTTACGTAATTTTCCACTGGTAATAATGTAATATACGTTAATTGACCTATAGTTGACAGGTGCACTTCGCGTACTAATGTGCCCGTGTCGAAAAAAAAGTTGACATAGGCAATATAGCCATGGCGACCATTATTTGACACGGGCGCTGGCGGTTATTGCTATAAGAGGTTATAAATATAACGGTTATTATTATAAGATTTTGTAAACTCTTGTCAACTAGTAGTTGACATGGGCAGTGGAGCGAATAGTTTGCGCGAGAGACACTTCCAAAGTCCACCTGTAACTTCTAAAATAAGAAAATGATAAAACTAAAAAAAAAATATATGATGTACATTATTTATTAAAATTTTTGTTGAATGTTACAGTTTACAAATTATGATTTAAAAAATATTATCTATTATGTTACAAACTATTCATCTTCATTTTTCATTTCATTTCAACTGCTTGCATCGAAATTTCTCAAATTTTTCCGGTTGAATTATTCATTTACATTGACAACTGTATATTTATTAATAAAATGCTGAAATCGCGCAGGATCTACGTCAACTAAGGCTTTCTTTAAGGCGTCTGGGAGAATGATTGGCCCATCGGATTGGTCTGGCTGCTTACAAAGGATCTTGAAATAGTACCATGAGTGGTATATGTAAAATGTAGGCTTGCTAGTATAACGTAGTTTACCTAACTTTTAAGTAACCTTTATAACGTCTGGCGGAAGTAATGGCCCACGGAAATGGTCTGGCAATAATAAATATCAGTTTTTGATAATATTCTTAAAAACATATTTAAATATGAGCCTTGCTACTTTAACGTAGGTGAGTAAGGTTTTTATATACCTTTAGTTCGCGCTACCTGTGAAAGGGCCCCGCTTTCGAACTAGTAAGTACGCATACTATCTTAACTACATAGTAGACTAGAAATCCTCAAAATTTCAGCTTTGCTAAAATGACGTAGGTCTGGCGGCACTGGGATCTTACTCTATGAGTCAGTCCTGCAAATTAATTGCCTTTTCATTAGAAAACGGAAACACAAATAACCCCTCGGTATGTAATATATATTTGCTTTCAATAAATGAAAACACTTATACTTTATTAAAAAGGTATGTAAGAAAAAATATTTCTACTTCTTTTTTTTAAATTTAGTAGTTTAGCTGCGCTGGTTAATATTAAAATTTTGCTCACTAAATAATCCTTCGGATAAGTTGGTAAATCGTCCCGCAGCTCGTGTGCATACACACGTCCACCATTTTGTTTGCCGAATTGTTAATTATCGACTTTTTCTCCCCCCAAGAGCCGATTGGCCGCGCGCCGGCAGGACGCAGTTTTTGCGAGCCGCACTCTTTCTACGAAATGAATAAACGGACGACATTTAATTCGAAACGTTTTAATATCATCTCTGGAACCTTATTAATGTCTGTGACAGGTGACGGTAGATGGCGCTGTTTAGGAGATATCGAAGTACGAAAAAATATGTGAATTCTGGTGACCCGCTTCGACATCGCTTGGTTATCTGTACGAATAATTAAAATTTAATGATTAATTATATAATACATACGTGGCAACTTATTCAAAAATTGTCGTTTCCGTATAATTATTCATTGGAAATTGATGGAGCAGAAAGGTTATCGAGTGGAGACCACGTACCGGCAAGCGCAGCGTCGGACGGACGTCCGCAAGATGGACAGACGCCTTGAGGAAAGTCGCCAGAAGCCGTTGGATGGAGGCTGCTTTGGACCGGTCGCTCTGGAGGTTGATGGGGCGGGGGGGGGGGGGGGGAGGGTTACGTTCAACAGTGGCTATCCAATGGCTGATATGATGATGACGCTTAATTAAAAAGTTGCTTAATTCGTAAAAAAAGTATTTTATAAAAAATCAGCAGTGCTGGCTAAGATCTGGTCTGATCTATTGGAAAGATATGTGTTCTATTCACTGTACCATCTCTGCTTTACATACTTAAAGTCTATGATTTTTTTACGTGATAATGATATGAAAACATATACGAATTAATTTGATATTTGTATTTTACTGCACTGGGTGTGACATAATAGACGTCCCACACTAATTTTCTTGCAAAGATATTAACTACTGTCCCACTACTACAACGTGATGTTTTTGAGCCTGTCCTATTTTTCTTGTGTAGTGATGGTAGTTCAGTTTGCAGGTTCGACTGCTGCTCGTAGAAGATATTGGTACAATCATTTGTTTTTGGTTTGTGAAAGTCCCTGCCCAACGACCGTTCTGGTGTAGTGTTGTCTTAAAGCCGCGGGCCGACGGTCGCGGGTTCGATTCCCGCTCGAGACAGATATTTGTATTTGTTCAAATATTTGTTTCCGGTCTGAGTGTATATCCTTGTGGGTCTCCCCACCGTGCCCTTGAGAGCACGTAAAGCCGTCGATCCCAGTTGTTATCATAGACACCTGATAACGATCATCACCGATAGTAGAGAAATTATCCGCCAACCCGCAATGGAGTAGCGTGGTGGATTAATCTCCAACCCTTCTTCTATATGGAGAGGAGGCCTTCGCTCAGCAGTGGTTCGCTTACAGGCTGATACAGTAAGTCCATGTGTCCTCGCCGTTTCTCGAAGGCCAACTAAAGCTGCAGTGGAGCAGCGTAGTTAATTAAGCTCCAATTCTTCTCCCATATATAGAGAAGACTTTTGCCCAGCTGTGGGACTTTTACAGGTTTATTTAGTTCATAATTATTTAAATCGAACAAACAAACAAATTAACAAATAATTTCTCTTCATAATATTAATATAGTTTTAACTGAATTTCCTAGAGTCATTCGTCACAGAAACGAATATTAAATGAGCTCGTTAAACAGAATTAGTGATGTTCGGGTTTTATCGATAAATATATCGACACTGTGTATTTGTGTTTTAATAATTGTCGTAAGCTTGTTAAGTATTATGTATGTATTTAAATATATTAATTACTAGTGTATTTTTTTTTTAATGTTAATTTTACCAATCCTCAATTTTTCACACCTACAAACGTCCGCTCTTTTACGTCCTATGGTAGAGAATGCTTTTAGCATTGAGCCCCCCTTTTATACAATTCTTTAATGCATTTTGCAATAAAGTAGTCATAAATAAATAAAATAAATAATTAAATAATGGTTATTATATATAGGTTATTATGGAGTTTCTTGCCGATTCTTCTCTGCAGAATCTACATTCCATACAATCGGTGGTAGCTTTATTTTTACAAAAATAATAATCACTTTTAAGTTTTATTTTGTAACATGACGATTCGAAGGTGCTCGTAAGGCCTATTTGAATAAAGTTATTTTATTATTTTTTTATTTTGATATACAGGTTATTATAATATATAGGTTGCTTTATATAGTAGGACCAGACTTCTATATAAATAAAACGATCCTTATAATACGAGTTTTATCAACGATAAAAAAATATCCAAAAAAAAAAAAAACTGAAGAATATTTACAAAATAAGATTTAAACAAACATCCGTTGAAGTTATCGATATCGACATAGCGATAAAACTCTGTCGCTGTGTGCATCACGAAAAAACTACTGGATAAATTTTGACCAAGTCTTCTAAGTTTTATTTCTTAGACACGCGACTCTTATTTAAAAGATAATTACAATAACTTAGTTTAATGTAAAGTTATTAAGGTTTAAAGAAATGATTTTTATAATCACTACGTGTTCAGTGATGTGTGTTCTTATTCTAGTAGTTAATATAGTAGATTAAAAAGAAGTTAACACGTATAATTACTCCTCTGTTTCAATAAGTCAATATGTACTCAATAATAACAGAAAAAATGGCTATATGCAGAGTATCATCTGTCTACACCATAATCTTTAACTACTCGTATCTATAATTAACTGACTGACTAATGGCGATGCGTTGGTGCTGTGGTCATAGCAACTGGCTTATGCCCTAGCGGTCGCGAATTCGATCTCCGCACATGACGAATATCTGTATAGGCCATACGGATATTTGTCGTAGTCTAGACGCTTGTGCTTGTGTGTTGTGTGTTTTTCCCGATACAGGATAAACATCCTACTGGGGGCCGTTTCGTGTGAGGTGTTTATTTATTTATTTATAAAACTTGGTTCGTTGTGTTAATAAACTATATTTAAGCTATGTTCTACAGTATATTTGTTGTGTACAATAGAGTATAAGTAAATAAATATATTATTCATATATAACCATTCTGGTATTGTGCGCTCATGAGAGATATTTGTATATGTACAAATATTTGTCTACACTATATGTATATATATAATATTTGTTTCTAGTCTGGGTGTATGTCCTTGTGGTCTACTGTATACTCTGTCTCGGAGAGCACGTAAAGCCATCGATCCAGATTGTTATTATAGACGCCTAATAGCGATCGTTAATCGAGGAGCTGTGGAGTATGGTACTGGATTAAGCTTCAACTCTTCTTCTATATGAAGAAGAGGCCTTTACCCTGCAGTGGGACGTTTACAGGCTAAGCTTCACACAGCACCATTCCACCATCAGACGACACGACGTGGACGGGGATTTCATCCATACGTGGTCGACATTTCTCCGGTTCGCACCTCGCGGTTCGCATCTCCCTTCATTATTAGAACTGCAAAGGAATGGAATTCTCTTTCTGCGTCACTGTTTCCCGATACGTATAATTTAGGTATTTTTAAGGCAAGAGTCAACAGGCATTATTTGAGTTTGCGTGCTCCACTTTAGACTTCATCGTTGTTTACCATCAGACAAGATAGAGGGCGAACGCACTCAAATTTTTGATTTAAAAAAAAAGCTCAATTCATAAGTCGAGTTTTGATCTTTTTTTTTTTTAATTCTGTATATTCCTGGTAACCATTAAGTGACAGGGTAATTAATACAAATATATTATATTTTTATAATGTACAGTAAGCTCTAGGAGGAAGCTCTCTTAGCTTGTTTAAAGAAAAAAAAAATTCGGTTCTTAAATCTTTAGACAAGACTATCCAGACAGTATTATCTATATTTGGAATCACTCAGCTTCCAAAATTCGTAGATGCTTTGAGCCTAACTTATATAGGCTATATTAAATAGGAGTTCTGACATTTAAAAAAAATTACGGTATCTGAGTAAGTAGTAGATTTTAGAAGAAATTAGCGCATTCAAAAAAACAAAAACAACGAACTTTATTGCCTTATAATACGAGTATTACTAAGGATAAAAAAAATAATATCGAAAATAAACTGAAGAATATTTACAAAATTAGATTTAAAAAATATACCCTAAAGTTATCGATATCGACATAATGATCGCAGTCACAGCATTAGCCCCCATGACTAAAGCCACGTCCACAGTATTGTGTTCGACAATAAAACATAAATAAACCGAATGGTTCATACTTAAAAGCTTTGTGTGATATATACTAATACGAGAATTTTACTATAAACTTGAATTTATTTATTTGAAATTGTAAAATGAACTGTGTGAAATCAATCAAAGTTTTAATAATTACGAAGAGTTTACTGTCCTGTGCTGTATCAGCCTGTAAATAACCCACTCCTGAACGAAGGCCTCTTCTTTATATAGAAGAAGGGTTTGAGCGTAATCCACCACGCTGTTCCACTGCGGGTTGGCACATAATTTCCCTATCATGAATAACAATCGTTATCAGGTGTCTATGATAACAACCGGGATCGACGGTTTTACGTGCTCTCCGAGGCACGGTGGGAGACCCACAAGGACATATACCGGAAACATATATTTGCACAAATATAAATATCTACTCCGAGTGAGAATCGAACCCGCGACTACTCGCACCACTACACCAGAACGGTCATCGATACGAATACGAATGGTTTGTGATCATATTATTTATTATTAATAAGATTAAAGAACCGTGGAGTTGTCAGCACTCAAACATTGTTTAAATTGTTACAAGATATAAAACGTTTACCTGCCTCCATTGCCTTAGTTCATTTATAAAAATCACAAAATTCTCCACACACCGGAATAGTCAATGAATTCTTTGTTGTTTTTTTTTTTTTTGGTTTCATTCAAATTGTATACTTATTGAACAATAACAATAGTCAGGAAAACGTCGCACACCTTGTACAGAGGATACAGTTTTAAATTATTATAGCGATTTTAGTTGATTTTGAATTTATTTTTCGACTAGCCGTATCCCACGGTTTCGTTTGTGGAATTTGGAATTGGGTATTTCGTATCTTTATTAAAGTGAAACTTCGTTAGAATCGTTGTGAATTGAAACGGGATGCGACGGAAAAAACGACAAGTAAGAGATACAAATACAAAAATGTTTAGGAGAGAATGAGATAGTATGATGTCGCGTATCCTAGCAACGCGTATCCTAGCAACGCTTAAACAACGCGTAAATAAGTAATAGAATATTTAACTATTAATATTAATAAATTTTAAATTGATTTTGCCAAAGATGTTTCACTTCTGACATGTGTACTCCGTACACACGATATTTTTTTATCTCTTAATTATTTTTGTTATCAAGTATCAAGTTATATGTGTTTTCCAATAAATACATAAAATAGACAAATTCATTTTCTTGACATATTTATTTCAAAGATGTTATTATGGATGTCGATCCTTTAAATTTGATATGCAGAATTGGGCTATCCTATATGAATCAAATCAGATCAAATCATACAATTTTTTATTCAAGAAAGCTTCAAAAGTAATTTTGAATCGTCATTTTACAAAGTAAATGAACTGAAACTGAACTCAATCAGCCTGTAAAGAACGCACTGCTAGGCAAAAGCTTCTTCTCCATATAGAAGAAGGGTTTGGAGCTTAATCCGCCACACTGCTCCGCTGCGGGTTGCCGAATTATTTCCCTCCACGAGTAACGGTCGCTATCAGAGGTCGCTATCAGATGTCTATAATAACAAATGGGACCGACGACTTTACGAGCTCTCTGAGGCACAGTGGGGAGACCCATAAAAACACACACCCAGACCCGAAACAAATATTTGTATTGTACATATACAAATATTTTCTCCGACCAGGAATCGAATCCGCGACTGTTAAGGCGACTACACGCACCATTACACCAGAACGGTCGTCACAAAGTAAATATTCATTACTTAATTAACCTTAGTTAATATGAAGCTACCACGGACTAGGGATGATTGTCTTGAGAAAAATCGGCAAAAAATCATCGACTATTACTATTTTAAAAACCGTCTCTACATTTCTCAAACATTATAAACATAGTCATATGTGTAGAGTAGGCAAGAAACTCAACAGTTTCTCTTTGAAAAACCGTCGACACATTACTTTAACATTATAAACTCATTTCTCTATATACGTCATATGTCCTGCATAAAAATTAATGCTATAAAACCCTCAAATCTTTGTTGGAGTCTAAATAACCTTGTACCGAATCTCGCGATGAAGCAGTCTGGTGGATTAAACTTCATTCCTTCTTCTGTGTGAGAGAATATGCTTCAACCCAGTACTGGAATGCTTACAGACTAAGATTAATGACATATTATTAATAAGTCAGATTTATTTGTGTCCTAAATTCTGCCGGTCATCAGACATTGTCGCAGATCCGAGAGCATATGCCAAATCTTTAGAATGTTGTGAAAAAACTACAGCTTCCTGAGAACACAATCGTGATAAACATTCTTTGTAGACTCATTAGGTTGACGTCCTTTTAAAAGCTTGGCGATAGATATATTCGCGAGATTAAATTATTTATATATATAAATATAAAAAACTAAATCCACGAAAATTGGAAACCAAAGAGTTTCTAGTAATTTATATCACAGAGTATAAGCTCATATAAATTTGTGTATGAACTCTGTAATTACTGAAGCAATTTTAATAATTCTTTCTCCATTAGAAAGCTACATTATCAAGAGTAGTACTGTCGTTAAGATTTTTCTTTGTTTTGAACTGACAAAATCACATTATTGTAGACTGTCTCAGCTTGTTCATAGTGAATTCGTTTGTAAAATATCGTAATAACTTATAGCAATTTGCGTAATTTTATTAAAATAAACTTACCTTATAATCAAAGCATAATCTCTCACAAATTTTATCTTATACATATATAGAACTTCATCTGTTTATCAAATTGCAAAGTTATATTTATAAGTTCTTATATTTTGCGTGAAAAATTAATAGAGAACCAAGGGACTAATAACTATGTCTGACAAAGATGATGATGATGATGATGATGATGATGATGATGATGATGATAATGAAAGAATGATTAACGGAATGAAGGATGAGGAAGGAGGATGAGTTATTAACGGTTTTTAAAAGGATAACTGTTATATTTCTTAACAATTTTTATCTGCAGAATCTACATCCTGAATCGGTAGTAGCTTCACATGGGCTATGGTTAATTATATTGTTTTAAGCTTCCCGTGATAGGGACCTCAACAAAATTGTAAGCGCGGTAAGCACCCGAACAAATATAAATTTAAATATGGTTAATTAATTAAAGAATATTATATACTTTGTAAAATGATGATGCAAAAGTTGTTTTAAAGCCTGCTTGAATAAATATTTTGATTTTGATTCTATATACTATAATTAGATTCTTTACTATAAAGATATCGCAAATTTTCTAAGAGGCAGTGATTACCTGAAATGAAAAGTATCACATCGCATGGCATATTATATCACGACCGGTATAGTCTCGACCTTACCACGTGGGCATTTGTGACTAATTCAAAGAGCCTTCCCGTCGCCTGCGTCTACTACTTGGAAAGATGGCTTTTGATAAAATACTTTGACATTTTAATACTATTGATCGGCTCCTCAAAGGACGTTAACTCGAAATCAACAAAATGTATTATATTTAGGAATAAAAGGAATGTCCGTATTTATATATATCCTATCATATATACAATTATACATTATGTACATATTAGTTCATACTCGTGATATCATCTGCATTATTTAAAAAGATTTTGTTACGATTTTACTACAATTGTTGATAGAGCGATAACTCAACTTCTAGACGGTGTATGAAGATGGAACCTATACCAGATTTTAACATAGAACTCCAGAGTTAAAACATTAAAAAATCGTATCAAATTTCATGCAACTGATTTTTTATGATACCGGAATCAATATACAGATAGACAGACGCCCAAAAATACTAAAAATATTTTTTTTGGTGGATATTGCTTTCATAAAGAGCTTTGTAATTCTTTCTTTCCATGTATCTCTCATGTACGGACATGAGCCGGTTACAACTTTATTATAAATATGAACTGAAATAAATCAGACTGTAAACGTCCTACTACTGGGCAATGGCCTCCTCTCCGTATTAGAGAAGGGTTGGAGCCTAATCCACATCGCTGCTCCACTGCGGGTTGGCGGATAATTTCCCTAACATGAGTAATGATCGTTATCATGTGTCTATGATAACAGTCGGGACCGACGGCTTTACGTGCTCTCTGAGGCACGGTGGGGAGACCCACAAGGACATACGCCCAGACCGGAAACAAATATTTGTACAAATACAAATACATATTTGCCCCGAGCGGGAATCAAAGTCACACCAGAACGGTCGTCAGGTACGTCGAACGGTCAGCTCGTAGTAAGGTTTCAAATCATACCAAGTTCCATTCAAATCCATTCAGTAATTTAGTCGTCAAGCTCGTCCGAAATACATACAGCCAGACTAATACAGCCAGACATTTCAAGAAATTATAGTAAATAATTGTTGTTTTTAGACACCAAACAAAAATTTTCGTAAAAAAATTCTGATAAAATGTCGGACACGTGCTTACAATTTTATTACATGCATAGATATAGACAAATAACGTTTTAATTAATAAAATATTCAACAGTACGAGTAGTGACGAGTGAGTTAGTTAGTGAGCTGGCACATAATAAACATATATTGTGACAACAAACATGTGTGTCTGTGTGCTTTTAAATGTTTTTTTTTAATCCGGTCCCGCCTCATTTGCGTCCTATTGTGTGAGGGCACTGCACACACGAGACATACGGACAGATAATCTTTTACTAGTTTAATATATAATTTGAAGACGGGTTGGCTCAGTAGCCACAACTGGTTGTCGGAGTATGTGTCACGGGATCGATCTCGTTACATGACAAATGTTTCTATGGTTAATGTTTGTTGTGTTCTCGGATCCCGACACAATTCATTCAACTGTAGAGTTAGAGATTATTGAAGACCTTGTATAATTTTTTTTGACGTGATAACGTCTTGTAAATAGATGAATGCGGCTCCACGCACGAAGTAGTGTCACGTGTCGCGAGCAAGAGCGCGGAACAAGCGATAGAGAGGCACGATCGGCCTAAGCCCTAAGGGTTCGGCTTGTAAATGAAAAACAATAACGCAGATTAGAGGATCTTAAATATTACACATGTACATATATAAGTTGTAAATAAATTGTTAATAGCACGTTGTTACTTGTAATTAATCTGTATAATTTAAGTAATATTTATTACTTAAATTATACATATTTATTACTATTTAAGTAATTTTTTAATTAACTAGTTCAAATAAATGTTAATTTGTCAAAAAAAAAAATGTAATTAATCGAATTAACTCATTATTTGTATTATACAAAATAATGATAACTCAGTGATATTAATTCAATTCAATTCATAAAAGTATGTAATTTTTTATCTATGTTTTCTTATGACGTTATCACGAAAAATTATCGTCCGTAAGCCGACTTTACAGACAACTAATTTTTTATACAAATTATCAGCTTTTCTATTTAAAAAAATCATACTACTAACTATATTTATTAACTATCATACAAATAACGCATTACTACCTTTAGCCGATCACTCGGTTAACCGCTAGACGTCCGCTCGACTCGTACTATACAAATAAAGCCCGCGTGTTTACTTAGGACCGTAATTATGACATTGTTGCTCGGTGGCACCTCGTCCATGTTCTGTAGGAATTTATATGTATATGTATGTATGTTCGTAAAGTAATTGTTTATAAATAAATCCAATAATATAGAAAAAAAAGAAAAACTAATTATAGATGCTGACAACAACTCATGTACTAACACAGAAAATAATAATTCCCTTTTAAAAGCGATTATTAATTTGTTTATTTCTTTATCGAATCTCTTTCCTTCCAACAGTTAATTCTCAACTAAAAGATTTTCTTTTTCTATTTTCTTTGTAAGCCGTGGTTAGCGGAGTTGATGTCACATTAACAAAGTATTTTGTGCTTCATAACATTGTTATTAAACTTTATTGTGACATTGCTCGCTTGACCCAAATAAAAAAAAAAAATTAAATTCATTAAAAAAAAAAACGCTAAACATTGTCAAAGTCTGTTGTCAACATGGTCTTAAATACAGGTCTTGCAACGAATTTTTTATCGGAATTTATTAACACAGATCAGATCCAACGACTGCTGCATATGCTCACCATGTTATGCGCAATCATATTTTTATGATGGTGACAATGCTGTCAATTATAGATTAGGTCGAATTTCGACCACTAAGCGACCACTAGTAATATTATAATGTATAATTACTATAGAAGACAGGAAATAAAATAATCATTGGTGTATAATATCTTGCGTTTCATCACCTTGTCAGACCTCAGCAAGGTATAGATAATTTCAGGGTGGTGCCGTCCCAATCTGCTCGAAGTCCTACCGCAATCAGAGCCGTCACAGACAGAAGACAAATCAAACTAAATATATTAAAAATGATTGATATTTTAGGAGCTCGAATTGTACACGTCAGGCTGCATTTTCTGTTCATTCTGGGAGCTTTAGTCTCGCTATCTATAGCACGAGCTGTGCTGTACCATGCTCCGCTATATTTTGTTAAGTTAATGTTTAATATGCCATTAAAACATAGTCTTTTTTTATATCTATACTTTCGTCCCCGAACCTGCGAAAAACATAATAATATTTCATCAATTGTCTTTATGGATGTTTAATTTATTTTACTGACAATGTTTTTTTTTAAACAAACGCTTCCTACTCAACGACTTCCAGTATGATGAAAATCCCTTGTCGAGGTTCTTCCCTTGTTGTTAAGCATGCAAAATAAACATTAAGTTAAGTCTCGACAAACAGCTTTATGGCTTACATTAAGTATTCCGAAAGGTATCGATCCAGATTCCCTTGGGGTCGAAATCGGTATTCCAGGAGTTGATATAAACGAGAACTGATTTATTTTTAAATTGGTAAGTATTTTGTATCAATAGGGAAAAAAAAACTAGAAGATAGGAAAAAAACTAGAAAAACTAATTCATTTTGCAAAAGGTGTCTCTTGCCCAGAATAGTTTAGGAATCGCTGGCCTACACAAACTCTCATAAACGGAGAATCAGTGAGTGTAGTGCAACAGCCAGTTTCTATAACCACTGAGTCAACCAATCGTTAAATATACGGTGAGCCAAAGCGTAAACAAAGCTATGCAGTGCTATAAGTTCAATGGAACCCGACCTTGATTCGCAGAAGTACATCGGTTCTCAGTATATCAAAAAGTGAAAAATCAACTTTTTATATTTTCTCGTATCTCCGTTATTTTTTGTTTCCAGAATCGGTAAGGTTCACTCGATGTCTATATTCATGTACTAGTTTACTTTCCCGGTTTTGTTCACTTTTGAGCTATTTAATTTATATTAATTATATTTAGATATATTTTTTTCCTTTTACTTTAATTATTTAAGATAATTGTCCATAATGATTACTTTGATAATTAAACACATACTACTGGAAACAGAAAATAAATACATATTTCAAGTTAGTAAATATATTTTTACAGATTATTACAAAATAATAATTATTGTTACATTCTATATGAATGATGACGACCGTTCTGGTGTAGCGATGCGAGTAGTCGCCTTAATGCTGGCGGTCGCGGGTTCGATTCCCGTTCTGGGCAGATATTTATATTTGTGCAACTATTTGTTTTCGGTCTGGGTGTATGTCCTTGTGGTTCGGAGAGTACGTAAAGCCGTCGGTCCCGGTTGTTATCATAGACACCTAGTAACGATTGTTACACCTGGTAGGGAAATAATCCGCCAACCCCCAACGGAGCAGCGTGGCGGATTAAGACCCTTCTTCTATATGGAGCAGAAAACTTTGTCCAGCAGTGGGACGTCTACAGGTTAGATTAGTTCAGTCCACATTTTCATAACAGAAGGGACTGATTTTAAATTGAATATTTAAACATATTTATTTACCTGTTTATTAAGTCGTCAAAAAATTTAATTAGATATTTCAAAGTATCTTTGTGTGCGTCACGTTGTATACAGTAACGTCAGTAACTGTGTGTATGTGTGTGTATATATAACAATAGATACATTCAATTGTTTTTCGTTAAAAAAAATAAGGACTGAATAAGTCAAATTCAATTATTTTTTTCCAAATTTAGTACAAAAATCTTTGCGTTCGGTAATAAACGGTAATTTCCCTAAAATGAGGCCCCTGCAGGTGTGTATGATGACAACCAGGACCGACCCTTACTTACGCCCAGATCAGAAACCAATATTTGTATAAATGCATTTACCACAAGAGTACCAGGATTCGAACCCACGTAATTGTTGTTAAGGTATCTTCAAACACACTAAAAAAACAGAACAGCATCGAAATGACTAGTTTTACTTTTATCGCTAGTAACCGTTAGTAAGCTTAATAGCTGGATATTATCCAGAAGTGATATAGGCTATAAAACTTCCTACTACGGCTTAAAACAGCAGAGTAGCAGCCACAAATATATATAGGATAAATTGTACTGTATCAGCCTGTAAACAACCCACTGCTGAGCGATGGCCTCTTCTCCATATAGAAGAAGGGTTGGAGCCCAATCCACCACGCTGCTCCACTGCGAGTTGGCGAATAATATCCCTACCTGTTATGATAACGACCGGGACCGACGGCTTTACGTGCTGTCCGAGGCACGATGGGGAAATCCACAAGGACATACACTCAGGACCACCGGAAACAAATATTTTCACAAATACATTTGTATTTCTGATTATTTTTATTGATCTGCCCCGAGCGGGAACCGAATCCGCTATCGCCGGCATTAAGTTGACTACTCATACCACTACACCATAACCATACATATATAAAATAAACTTTAACAGAACTTCAATCAAAATTTATAAACTAATTAACATCTAACGATATAATTAATAATAAAAATTAACAAATATGAAAGAATATTTATTAATTAGTCGAAAAAAACCTTAAAAACTATTTTAAAATCAATACCGAGAATAGAAAATTGTTCATCAAAATGTCGGATGCAATTTTTGACAAAATGGCGCCGAAAAACGATCCTCAAGACGTTATATAATATGAGCGAAATACATTGTAGCATTTATAATGAACGATATTTCTTAACACAAGGTCGTAAGGTCTGAATTTGCGTGTCCTTTAATAATTTTGGCATCCAAAATGTTACTGAGTAAGACAATTAAAAAAAATTACGATAAAAAGTTTAAATCAAACGGAACGCTCGTCTCAGTGAATGTTTTCGACTTGTATTTAGGCAAGCTTAACATTGCGTTATAAACACACGGACAGAATGCTATTTTAATTATGCGTGTGTGAGTCGGTATAGACTAAGAATATTCGAGAGAAATGGCGAGGCTAGGGAAAAGGTGGCGAATTGAAAGATTTTTGAAGTGAAACTTCTATACAGACGGGAGGTATTAGGATTTTCTCTGTCACGAAAAAGCGTTATGGCTGCGTGGAGGGGGTAGACGATATATTGCGTGGAGACGATATATCGTGTGAGAGGCGGCAGCGGCGAACGGCTGTATTAGAATGTAGACTATGGATGTTTTTTTTTTTTTTTTTTTGATTCCGGATTGAATTGAGTTTTTTGATAAAATAAAATATGTTCATATAAAAATGCATTCATTAAAATGTACCTAACCTTTTTTTTGTATCTCAGGGGAACCCATTTACAGGTGATATCCAGGACGCCCTGGTAGGCAGTCCTAGACCTTATGTCGAACTCAGCACTTGGGGGTACCATTCCGTACTAAGCCCTTTCGGGAGCCTATAGCCGCTTTAACTGAAAGGATCCCGGATCTGCAGGCAACAGGATCCCTCCAAAATGTACCTAACCTAATTAAATCATAATTAGCAGTAAACCTGTGAAAAAAGTTTTTTTTAACTGCCTATGGCGCCGGTGGTCATGGTTTTGTTTCAACAAGTATAGTAGGTACGTATAGAGATGTGTATCGTGGTCTGGGCGTTTGTGTTTATGTTCTGTTTTTCCCGATCCCGACACAGGATTTTATCCAACTGGGGATCATACCAAGTGTGTGACATTTATTTATTTATTGCTTTAGCTGACGACCGTTCTGGTGTAGTTGTGCGACTAGTCGCCTCAACGCCGGTGGTCGCTGTGTCGATTCCCGTTCGAGGCAGATATTTGTATTTGTAAAAATATTAGTTTCCGGTCTGGATGTATCTCCTTATGGATTTCCCTACCGTGCGTCGGAGACCATGTAAAGTTGTCGGTCCCAGTTATTATCATAGACACCTGACACGGTAACGATCGTTGCTCATGGTAGGGAAATTATCTGCCAACCCGCAGTAGAGCAGCGTGGTGGATTAAGCTCCAATCCTTCTTCTATATGGATAAGAGGCCTTCGCTCAACAGTGGATTGTTTACAGGCTGATACAGCACAGTACAGTAAGCTTTCATGGTCACTAATATTATGAATCATATATAAACCAGGATATTTACTATGTTTGTTGTTGAATATATTGAGTTCCTGATATTTTCGGCACCATTGCAAGTGTCATGCTGACGGGTATACTCTCAGTGTGTCCGTTTTACTAACAAATCATTTACATGCAAAATACTATGGTATACTACATACGCCTGGCTCAAATGGGATAGTACCACGATATCATAAAAAACCTGATGTTAAGTAGCCGCCAAACCCCAGTGGAGCAGAGTGGTTGATTAAGCTCCAACCCTTCTCCTACATAAACAAGAGGCGTTTGCTCAGCAGTGGGACTTTTACAGGCTGATTCAGTAAGTAACAATTAAAGTTAGAAGATAACACCCTCTCCCTTTACTTACTACTTCCCTTTGTTCTTCTAACGAGGCACTTAGGCCATTCTGGTGCTAAGAAATATCATTGCCTACGATTCTCTAGCAACGGGTAATACACTTTCTAATATAGCATGTTATGTATTATATTCAATTGGCAATAAGGTAAATAGTCGCAGTTTACCGTGTCGACATTTCGTCAAAGATTTTGATCTATATGTTTAATAATCTATGCCACACAGGCCGCATATCTCGCGCGCCTCTCCCTTTCGTTTGATATATACCGACGCGCTGGTATCCCACTTATTGAAAAAGTACATTATAACAAATTAAGGATTTTCTGTCTGTCCGCTTAATTGTTCGTTCGACATCGCTGTAACAATTAACTAAAAATTTCGTCATATTTTTCTTTCAAATTAGTTTCAACGATTATGAGTTTTTGAAATATTCCAAAAAACAAAATAATAGATATGACTTTGTTCCAAAAATTTTTTGTAAAATTATTTTGCCGTATGGTCTCCGCAGACTGCACCGACAGAGAAACCTCCGCAGGAAGTCCCGGCCTCTTTCTTGCCCATGTATTGTAATAGGCGACTAAGGTTATAGTTTACATCAACTACGTTACACCAATCGGGATGGTGATGGGCAGCGTCACCATCTTCTACCACAATACATTGGGCTCGCCAACCCGCCTGCCAAGCGTGGCAAGTGACAAGCAACAAAACCCCCAGAAGTTGTGGGAGTGTCTACATACAGCAGATAGCATCCAACGGCTGATGTGGTAGTAGATTTTTCCATTCTACCCTCAAAGGTTTAAATACATTTACGTTATCAGGCTGAATCAATCAATTATATTATAATCTTACCCTGTGTCGGGAGTTCAGAAACACGCAAAACAAACACAAACGTCCAGAACACGACAAACCAATACTAACACTTGTTATTAACGTATACGCGCCGAGCTGCCGTCAAAATATTATAAAAGTAAATTTAAGTTATGTAACAAAATAAAGTTATTAAACATGTTTTGTAACTTGTAACATATGTTAATTAACACGTTAACTCATGTTACAAATCTTTAATTAATAGGACTCAGAATAGAAAGACAAAATTTTATTGAATTCGTATTAGAATCTTAAATTACTGTAAGTTTTTTTTTTATATTAGAGGGGGCAAACGGACAGTTGGTTCATCCGGTGGTAAGTAAAAGCGACATCCATAGATAGCCGATATAACAGAGAATTAGAAGGTGCGTTGCTGGCCTTTAAGGAGGGGAGGGATGTTCCACCGGATCTGTGGAGGGAAGGAAAGGGTTGTGCCACCGGATCTCTCACAAACCGAACAAAACACGATGACAGTGCCGTCATTTCACGTCGGTGTTAAGTGAGAGCGAAGTACTTCCCCGGGCGCGCTGGATCATTCAGCTACAAGCAGCATGGCGCTACTTATTTTAATCATCATAAGAGGTATTATAGATAGAGTAGGGAAGACACACGGCTGCCTGTAAACGGAAACGTCCAAAATTTAAAAAGAGAGAGAAGGTCGCGGTACCCTATTGGCCTTGCGGTCTTAAGTTCAAATCTCGATTTTTTTTATGAACATTTATTATTTACTTCTATTTTAATTTTTCAACTACAAACAAATCATAGATACAACTCTAATATGCACAGTAATATTATATTGGTATGTAATTCAACTAGTACCGCGACCGTAGGACTAGGGAACTAACCGAGGGACAGCTGGAGGCCTGGCTTTCCTGCTCTATCTATAATACCTCTATGGCTGCCTGTGGCAAGTATGTGAAATTACAATGATTTTTCACGATAGTTTGCTATTTGCAAGTTACGTGATAACCCCACCGGCCGTAAAAATGGACGCTCGTCCTAACTAAGGGTGTCTCCTAACGAGATCGCCCCTCGGCCCTTGTCTTAGAACGTCGTCGTCGAACGGCAGGACATACGACTAAGCCTATAATTTGTGAGTAATGTAGGTATGAGTTTCTTGCCGATTCTTCTCGAAAGAATCAAAATTCTGAATCGGTTGTAATTTCACATAATATAATATTATACTATGATTCAAAAAAGCCTTTAAAAGTGATTATTTGAATAAATTAAATTTTATATTTTTTTTAAAATATTCGGCGTTAAATTATAGTACCATCGTCAGTACCAAAGTCATTTTTTTTTCTTTAAGGATAATGATATTTTAAATGCTACCTACTATATGCGATGATATTTCTTTTGTTTTTAGTTTTAATAGAATAGTCGTGATTAAATATTAAAAAAAAATGTATCAAGGCATCCGTCGCTACAAACATTTCAATTCTTCGAAACAAAAAATGTCTATCCGTCTCATCAGTCAAAATTCCAGCGAAATATTCTGAAGGATAAATAGGTACGAATCGCTTGACGTGGGTTCTGTATACGAGTTATTTTTATTTTTATTTTAAATCCGTTATTAATTTTTTTTTAAACGAGAATGGCGAAGTAATGATTCATAGATAAGGATAGTCGTTCATGTGTAGTTGTGCGAAAGTTCCATTAACGGCGATGATCGCGAGTTCGATTCGCGCTTGGAATGAATAATAATTGGATATTTGTATTTGTAAAAATATATTTATTTAGTTGAGACGTATGTCCTTATTTTAAGGATTTAATCGAAAAAAATATCGATAATTATCATATCGTGTTATCGATAATTATCGAATGATCAGTTATCGATAATTATCGGATGAAAACTGTCGATAGTTGGCGATAGTTATCGATTATTGAATGAAAATTATCGGCAATTATCAGGCGATTCGATAATTATCGGATTGACTTGAGAATTATCGGATGAAGGATGACAAGTATCGATAATTGTTGTGTAGTGGCAAGTGCACACGAAAAAAACAGGTTACCGGTGTAGCCTAGCCAAATTCCTAAAAAAATTCATCCGACATCCAGTATCGACATATCCCTTGTACCCACCCTATCCAAATACCTAAAAAAAGTTCGTCACATCTCCCTGTCAAACTTATTACTCGATAATTATCGGCTGACATGTACCGATAATTATCGAATCACAATCATCGATAATTATTGGATCGAAATTAAATCTTGATAATTATCGGATCAAAAAAAAAAAAAATAACGATAATTATCAGATCAAAATTATCGAATCACACGTCTTATCGATAGTTATCGAATGAAAAATTATCGAGTAGTTACGAATTATCGATAATTATCGCACACCCCAGCACACCCCTATCTTCTTTATCTTTCAACAGTGCCTCAGAGAGCACGTAAAGCCGCCGTCGCGTCGGTCCCAGTTGTTATCATAGACACCTTATTAGACACACGTCATTCTTGGTAGGGGAATCGAATCCAACTACTCCCAGTTAAGTAGTGTAGCGGAATATGATCTAACCCTTTTTTATTTATAAAAGAAATGTTGGCGCAGCGGTGGGACATTTACACAATGTTAAAGTTTGATTGTATGCCTATAATTTTTTTTAACCTATTGCTTTAAAGGATAAGATGAGAGTTATGTATTTAACCTGTATGTATGAATGTATGATCCTTCTTAATTAGATAGTTAAGACGTTCTACTATTTGGGTTGTTTTGTTTGTTTTTTTTTTTATTTGTCATGCACTGAATGACGTACACAAAAAACATATCACTTAAGGTCCAACCTTTATCCTTTAGAAAAAGTGACAACACCCCTGATTCCTGATTTCTTACAAAACTGGAACAATCCCATCAGCCCTGAGACTTTATTGTACTACACGCGGTATATAAGCACAAAAAGATTTCAAATATTTATAAATGTACTAGCGGTCCGCCTCGGCTGCGCCCGGGATATATATATGTACCTAAACCTCTCTCATGAATCGTTCTATCTATTGGTGGAAACCGCATGAAAATCCGTGCAAAGGTTTTTGAGTTTATTGCGAACAGACAGACAGACAGACAAACGCGGTGGAGGACTTTGTTTTATAATATGTAGTGATTATCAGAGTTACGAATTAAAGATAAAAGAACATATAATATAGTAAAACACTTAATAAACTTGGAACAAACAATCTCAACGCGTTGTTTGTGGAACGTATTTTAATTGCTGGAACCGCTGGATTTGATGTTGGATTATGAGTTACAAAAAAACAGACCACCATAGACAGGCGTGACGATTGTTATAGGCTGTTGTTAAAAAATTTATAATATATTTGAGGTAAAAAAAAATACAATTTTCCAAGTAAAATATAATATTGCAAAACAGTATGAATCAATTATATATATTTTTCCATTATGAATTAATTCTTATAATAATAAAGAGTATTTATTAATTTATGTAATACAAAAAGAAAAAAAAAGAACAAGAGAAAAAAAATGAAATAAAAAAATAACGATTTTTGAACTTTTTTTTATATAGGTATATAAAAAAAAGAAAAAAAATACAAGTGGATGTAGTAAATATTTCAGTCGGGGGACACACGCTACAAATTAGAGACTATAAGTTTTTAAACCTAAGTTATTTATAAATTAGCAGCTACCATGTACCAAGTATTTAATAACAAAATAAAGTTGGAACAAAAAGGCATGGGCAGAATTAGCCTGTGGGTATAAATTTATAAAAAAATAATAAAACAAAATAAAATACAATATCTGTAGATATTGACAACTAGACAAGTATTTGTAATTTACCGTTCTAGTGTAGTGATGCGAGTAGACGCCGACGGTTGCGGATTCGATTCCCTTTCGGAACAGATATTTGTATTTTTACAAATATTTGTTTCCGGTCTGTGTGTATATCCTTGTGTGTCTCCCCACCATGCCTCGGAGAGCACGTAAAGCCGTCGGTCCCGTTTGTTATAATAGACACCTGATAATGATCGTTACTCGTGGTAGGGAAATTATCCCCAAACCCACAGTGGAGCAGCGTGGTGGATGAAGCTCCAACCCTTCTTCTATATGGAGAAGATGCCTTCGCTCAGCAGTGGATTGTTCAGAGGCTAAAACGAAACAGTACGGTATGGATAAATTGCAAATTCCTGCCGAGTAAAACAGATCCCTAGGGCCTTCTTCACCTCAAATAAAAACAAATATTGGATTCATAGGTTGCGAATAGGACAGTGTAGCGTCCTTGATTGTCTAAATACACACTTTTTTACTTGATAAGGTATGAAGCGTCCTTGATTGACTCTACACACTTTTTACTTGATAAAGTATGAAGCGTCCTTGATTGACTCTACACACTTTTTATTTGATAAAGTATGAAGCGTCCTAGATTGACTCTACACACTTTTTACTTGATAAAGTATGTAGCGTCCTTGAGTGACTCTACACACTTTTTATTTGATAAAGTATGAAGCGTCCTTGATTGACTCTACACACTTTTTATTTGATAAAGTATGAAGCGTCCTAGATTGACTCTACACACTTTTTACTTGATAAAGTATGTAGCGTCCTTGAGTGACTCTCCACACTTTTTATTTGATAAAGTATGAAGCGTCCTTGATTGATTATACACACTTTTTACTTGATAAAGTATGAAGCGTCCTTGATTGACTCTCCACACTTTTTATTTGATAAAGTATGAAGCGTCCTAGATTGACTCTACACACTTTTTACTTGATAAAGTATGTAGCGTCCTTGAGTGACTCTACACACTTTTTATTTGATAAAGTATGAAGCGTCCTTGATTGACTCTACACACTTTTTACTTGATAAAGTATGAAGCGTCCTTGATTGACTCTCCACACTTTTTATTTGATAAAGTGTGAAGCGTCCTAGATTGACTCTACACACTTTTTACTTGATAAAGTATGTAGCGTCCTTGAGTGACTCTACACACTTTTTATTTGATAAAGTATGAAGCGTCCTTGATTGACTCTACACACTTTTTACTTGATAAAGTATGAAGCGTCCTTGATTGACTCTACACACTTTTTACTTGATAAAGTATGAAGCGTCCTTGATTGACTCTCCACACTTTTTATTTGATAAAGTATGAAGCGTCCTTGATTGACTCTCCACACTTTTTATTTGATAAAGTATGAAGCGTCCTTGATTGACTCTCCACACTTTTTATTTGATAAAGTATGAAGCGTCCTTGATTGACTCTACACACTTTTTACTTGATAAAGTATGAAGCGTCCTTGATTGACTCTACACACTTTTTACTTGATAAAGTATGAAGCGTCCTTGAGTGACTCTACACACTTTTTATTTGATAAAGTATGAAGCGTCCTTTATTGACTCTACACACTTTTTACTTGATAAAGTATGAAGCGTCCTTGATTGACTCTACACACTTTTTATTTGATAAAGTATGAAGCGTCCTTGAGTGACTCTACACACTTTTTACTTGATAAAGTATGAAGCGTCCTTGATTGACTCTACACACTTTTTACTTGATAAAGTATGAAGCGTCCTTGAGTGACTCTACACACTTTTTATTTGATAAAGTATGAAGCGTCCTTTATTGACTCTACACACTTTTTACTTGATAAAGTATGAAGCGTCCTTGATTGACTCTACACACTTTTTACTTGATAATACGAAATGAAACCCGAATTACGATTAATTAAAATAAAATGATTTATTGATCCCTTGATATGATCAAATGACCGGGTGTGCGAGCACGCGCGATCGCCTTGATAGATCGGAACGTACTGCTTACATTTAATAACTAATTTATTAATAAAGCGCGTCTCACAAACCACTGATTCGTAAATAGGCCAATGTACGACTTGCCTCGTACAGACAGATAAAGTTGCGTTTAATGGTGGAAACAGTAGCATATTATACACTTTTATCTGTGCGATTCCATAATCTGTCAGATAAACTTATCAGCAACCGGTGCACCACCATCCTTAGCGTATTAAGCGAAGGTGGCTCGCAAAGGCGGGCCAATTGTCGGGGCGTCACAGTATTTATTGTATGCGCAAGGGATTCCATGGCGCCCCACTACCACGTCGAGGGCACCGCTGGGTTTTAGCTGGTATTCTGTCACGCTCTGCAGCCAGCGAGTCTCACTTACCCGCCGCTTAGCTTTCGATGACCCGTTGGCGCAGTGGTCACAGCAACTGGCTGATGCGCTAACGGTCGCGGGTTCGATCTCCGCACATGAAAAATATTTGTATAGACTGTTTGGATGTTTGTGCTTGTGTATTGTGTGTGTTTCCGGACCCCCAACACAGGATTCACATGAGACGAGAGAGACGTTTATTATTATTTACGGTGGGATGCGTAAATGCATTTCCCAGCATCAAAAAAAGGCCCTAACGTACAGAATTAGATCCGTTACAGATTTAATAGAAATATAGACATAGTAACGCGAGCGCCCTGTACGCAATGTTTGCTCGGGACGTGTGACATTCGTCGACAAACAGACGGACGAAATCACATGCTCACTAATTTTTATTAAAAACAAAGAAACACAAATAGTGTCTCCTACTAAATATCACACGTGCAGGTTCATTCCCGTACACACACACATATCACAGATTATAATATTGACACGTAATGTTGCTAAGATAAAAATTTGAATATTGAAATTTAAAAAGATTTATTTGCGGCAGTTTGACGACAAACATGTGTAATAATAATGCTAAGTTAAAAAAACTTAGGCAGTTTATAGATATTAAAAAAATTGATAAAATATAATAAAGTAAAAACAGAATAAATACAAATAAATATAAAATTAAAAATAGACTAAAAATAGCTTCCTAAAATATAAATCAATTTTCTATTAATATTTTTATTTAATATTACATGAACACATACATACACTTTGAAACAAAAAACATTATGTAAAAAAAAAAAATTGTCCCGCTGAGTTTTTTCGCCAGTTCTTCTCAGGTCAGAGGCTTCTTTCCGAACTGGTGGTAGACTCGTGACGTTCAGTAAATAATTGTAATAATTTTATGCTGAATAAAATATTTTGACTTTGACTTTGACTTTGACATGACATAGTTAGGTTTACTTTCATTCCTCTGATTTTTTACATACTTATTTCAAAGACAAATTCTTATCGTTTAAAAAAAACAACAAAATGTCTATCAAAATGACGTAACGATGAAGATCACTTCCGTGAGAAACATGAAGGATGTTATACAACACCCAAAGTTTCCATGTTCAAACGCTGGTATTCAGTGATCTGGAGGATGTTTCGAGAAGATCTGATTTTATCAAGGACCTATTTCAACGGTTGTGACGTATAACGGTATGCAACAGATAAAAGCTTCTGAAATGTTCTTTATGTTTCACCATCAATCTCCACTTTATTGGATATTAATCCTATTATTATCCTGCTAATAAAGAATCTGATAACCTAACTGGTTAATGATAAAGTTTATGCCGCATATAAGATACTGATAGGCTTCATCAGCGGTCGGTCAGATTTAAATCTATATTATTTTTTATAGCGAATAGATATGTCTGAATATCTATGTAATAATAAATATGTAATGTATGTCTATATGTCTGTTCTTCCAAAAGACTCAGAAGATTTTTCACAATGTTTTGCTGAAGATCAGGTGAATTTTAAAAGACAAATTTACGCTTCAAAAAAATCAATTGTATCAGCCTGGATTTAAATGTACCACTTTCTGGTATTCAATTATATGCTATCCGCTGGACCATTTTGGATCTTGCATTATACCACAATTGTTAAATTAACAATATTATTGAAATTATAAACCTTATACAAAAAGTTAATGATGTACACATATTTACCAAAAAAAAAAAAAAAACTTAAAAAAAAATCTAACACCTTTACATTAAATCCGAAATTACATTTCGCATTCCACAATGAGGATAATAAATCTTTTTCTAAGCAATTCATACAACAGTGTTAGGTTACGCTTAGAATTTCAAGTAAAAAAAAATCCTATTCTCATTGCTAATCTGATGTCTATGGAACGAACGCTTCCAATTTCTACAAAAGAAAACAAAACGTAACCATAAAACCGGCACAAATTAAAATAATTCAAATATAAACCTTATGTCTTTATAATAGAGACTATTAATTATTTATCGAGAGACATTATTATTATTGTCGATAGATGTAAAGATTTCTGTACAAAAGATAAAACCGTCGATGGTAAACATAATGCATGAATTTAATCCTTAACTTTTTTTTATTGTGTCAAAACTGAGGGTAGTTCTTAGTTGAGCTTTCTGGTCTTATGATGTTATCAACATTTTTAAATTTAGAACTACTGCAGATGTGTTTTTTTATTTTATTTATCCGACCGATGTCTATTCTCTCTAAATATGAATCAGTGCAATGTTCATTAATTACGTTAGTGAAGCTGTATTCACTACATATCAATGAATTTCTATAAAAAGTTATTGAATAGTCACTAATACACATACAAATATTCAATGATCGAAATCAATGGACTCGCATATTCACATATTCATACATTTAATAGTCTCTAATTCTGCGGGGTACGATTCTCACATCGATAAAAAGTAAGTAGTCACTTAAAATTAGTGAAATTCGACTGATTCGTGCTTAGAGAGAAAATAAGTGAGATATTTGGGAGAAACGTATTATAGGGGTCTTAATGAGAGCAATAGAGGACAAAATTATTTTTAGAATTTTAGGTGTCTGATTAAAATCTGCTCTATGCAATTAGATGCGGTGTTGGCAGTTGTAACCCTTTTTTTATTGACGCTGGGAAATACGTTTACGTATCCCGCCGCCCGAAGGTGACGAGTATGTGGGACTCGCTGACTGCGATGTCAGAATACCCACTAAAACCCAGCGGTGCCCTCGTCGTCGTACAAGGACGCCACGGGATCGCTGTCGCATGCCATCGTGACGCCCCGACGCGCGACGGTTGGCTCGCCTACGCGGGCCGCCTTCGCACATAGAGCGCTCGCGGGCACCGTGAGCGCTCTATCTCCGCTGCACCAGGGACCGGCGAACGGGGGAAACTGCGTGGCAGTTGTAACCCTGGAGTTCTAACTTAGAAACTTAAAATCTGTTGTAAGTTACATCTTGATACATCTAGAAGTGGAGTTATTACTATAATTATAATACAAGTAATGGTATTGTAAACATATTGTTTTAAATGTATTCTAATAGCGGCCCGACCCGGCTACGCCCAGGGTATGTTTATATACCTAAATCTTCCTCATAAATCACTCTATGTATTGGAGAAAACCGCATGAAAATCCGTGTATTAGTTTTTGAGTTTGTCGCGATCGAACAAACAGACGCGGCGGAGGAATTTGTTTTATAATATGTAGTGATTTGTTAATGTATTATTTATATTAAAATAATTATACAGTCAACATTTTAATTATTTAATATAATTTAATCTTTACGCGAAGTTATTCTTTATAGTAACTTATTATCTGGATGTACAATACAATTTTGAGTCAGGGCTTACTTAGCCGCTCCATTACTAATTTTAAACTCAATTAACAGATTCGCTGCCAGCCACTCGGATCCGAGTAGGGCTAGGTGCATTAGCTAGGTGCCGTCTACTCAACTGGCCTAAGGAAAATGAACGTGCGAGATACTCGGATCCGAGTGGACGGCACCTAGCTATTGCACCTAGCCATACTCGGATCCGAGTGGCTGGCAGCGAATGTGTTAATGAGATGATAATTTGATCTATGTAAAATGTTAAAACTAGTTTTTAGAAACAATTATTTATAATTTTATAATAGAAATAATCAGTGAGTAGGTTCGTTACTTTATTAAGCGACCAGGTGATCTTCATGTATGGACTAATAGATGGATAAAAGGGGGTGTCAGCTGAGGAGGCTTCCTAGGTTTCTCACTTACTTTTGAAATACTGTTATTATACTGTTCTCTTATATTTACGCAAATTTTACTCATTTAATTAAAAGTCTAAATCGGATTTTATCGCGTTTATTTGTTTTAAAACTTTACAGTTTAACGATTTTTAATTAAATTAAATTATTTCCCGACGTTTCGGACCCTTTATAGCGTCCATGATCTCGTGGGACTGAGGTGGTGGTTTATTCGGACACCCACCACCTGTAAAGTTTTAAAACAAACGCGATCAAATCCGATTTAGACTTTTAATTAAATACGGTTATTATAGAAAATTTAACCTATATTTTGTGGAAATGTGATAAAATACTGGTCATGTGAGCCTAAGAAAATCAGGAGCCTGTAACCAGGTTATAATAATACATTTAAAAGCTATTTGTATGTAAATATAAATAATTAACTAAAACCACTGCGTGAAGTATAAATTAAGTTATGAATCAGCATGTAAACGTACCACTATTTGGCAAAGGCTTCTTGTCCATGTAGGAGAAAGATTGGAGCTTAATCGACCATGCTGCTCAACTGCCGGTTGGCGGATAATTTTATTTTATGAGCATTACGTGCTCTCCGAGACACAGTGGGGAGACTTACAATGAACAAGTAAGTTGTATAGCAACAATATACCCAAAACGACAATTGTCGTATTATAAACTTAAACCCTTTTAAAGCCTTAAAATGAAATAACAAGCAATTTTCACAAACGTTCAAAATGCCTGCGGAGGTGACAGACAAACATACAACGGAGATAAGAACATAGTTTAGGAGGTAGTAATAAACTGTCCCCATACGCACTTACGAGCTTGACCGATTACGAAGGTATTATTAAAACTTGACCTGGTTTTTGTTTACGGGTTCTGTAGAATTAATCTATATTAATTATTAAACTGTAAAAGTTCCAGTCTTCTACATTGAAGATACCTTAAAAAGATTTTTTTGGTTTTGTCTGGCTGTCTATATTTTAGCCGTGAATAGCGCGGAAACGACTGAATTAATTTTAATGAAACTTAGTATTATTTTAGTACTACAAGCTAGGACACTGGATACTCTTTATCCCGTAATCCAGTACGATCCCCTTGGGAGAGGGGATGAAAGTTATTATAAGTAATAGCAAGCGAAGTTAAGAATAGTTAAACGTTATAATAATTTACATTTCTCATTTAGTTTCGTGAATTTATTGATCTATTGCTGTTTTTATTTCAAATATATTTTGACAGTAACGTTCAAATAGCTTTTGTCCATATTGAAGCCAGGACCAGAGAGGGCGCCACAGACTAACGGAAAACATTATAGACACTTGTTCAAAGATTAAAAAAAATTACTTATGATCTTAGAGCATTGTGTTTAGTGTATCATTTGGGTTTTTTATCTAAATGTATTTAGTAATTTTTGATATAAAGATCATTAATGAAGAACTTTCATAATAAATTTATCAAATAAAATACACAAATACACACAAAACACCATCCACAATACTATATACAAGACTGAGTAAATTTTATTACAAAAGAATCTTATTAATTGGTTTAAAGTCCAATGGGAGGTTTGCTTTGCTCGTTCTAATAAAATACTCTGACCTCAAGGACTTATATTTATGTAAAGTTATATAAAATTTTATTTAAGCATTGTTTTTATTATTATTGTAAAAACAAAAATTAATAATAATATCTATTTGTTACACTCACGGTAATCTAACTATGGTTCCACAAAATTTATATAAAACTTTAATAAGGAATTTAAATAAATAATTATTAAAATCTACAATAGGCAGATATAGCATAATATATATATTCCATTAAAATATGATAATTTTGATAACGTGCTCTTTTAATATTAATCAACAATATAGAAAATAAACAAACTTTTTGATACAATTAAAGTGCATACGGATCTCCAAAGTTCCGACCTCTAGGACACAACTTAATGCATACATTTGAAAAAAGAGCCCTTTATGAATCATTGCCTTTATCGGCGTCTTTAAACCTTTCGATAAATGGAGTAAAGTACTATGCAAAGAGTGGAAAGCTCACAGATGTGACACATACACAACAATAATGAAATTAGGAGTTTCTTTTTTTTTTTTTTTTTGATCGATAAACTCTGAAACGAGTCGATTTTAATAATTCCTTCACAATTTTTTTTATTATTTTTGTTTTGGTTTTTAATGACATTTCTTTTATCGATTCTTGATTAAATTTGTCGTAAATTTTTATTATTTATATATTTTTTCTTTATAATTCTGTTTTTTTTTTGTTAATTTAATAAATGTATTTATTGTTTTTTGTTTTATACAAAATTATTTGTCTTAAGTTACTGCAATATTGTGATATCCCAAATAAATATATGTTCTTACTTAGAAAATTCTTACTTTTATTTAAAGAAATTTATTTCATTAGAGAGCTACATTACCAAAATAATATATGTTGTAAAGCGTCATGCGCCTGCGCTGTTTTTACTCACGTTTATACTGGGACACCATTCCATTACAGACGTGCCACAATGGCACACCACTGGTCGAACAGTGATTTCATTATAGTTGTTTTCGACATACTACTTATTTAATCGCATTTTTATGATGTTCCAGTGAGAATAACAATAATTAAAAAAAAAACTTTGTTCACTCGCTTCCCAAAACCCAATTATAATGGCCTTTTGTAAATTTCAAAAAACAATAAATCTTCAAAATTAATCTATATCTATATTAAAAAGATAACAAAATTATTCGTCTGTGGAGACGTCAATCTTAACATCTACTGAATAGAATTTAAAAATTACCATACTTATAAACCCTATTTATTCGAAAAGATATACCATATCATCTCTGATAGAAAGCCAATTTAAATATTAAATAAATAAACGTCTTACACTCAACGGCCCCCAGTAGGATGTGAATCCTGTGTCCGGGGTCCGGAAACATACAAAATACACAAGCACAAACGCCCAGACCAGGACAAATATCTGTATAGCCTATACAAATATTTGTCATGTGGAGAGATCGAACTTACGACCGCCAGCACATCAGCCGTGACCACTGGGCCAATGCGTCGTCAATTTAAATATTGAAGTAGTTACACGTAAACCTTTACCACATCTGAGGAGTTGATCTCTGCCCTCCCCCCAGTATTCGCCGGGAGGTCCGACGTTTTGACGAGCAACGAGCACTAAGTGAAACAACATATCACTGGCACTTAATACTCGGTAATGCTCGAACTCGATGCGCCGAAATAAAACGCCAATCGCCAACGTTATGTATGTTAATTCGTTTTATCATTTTGTAACGTGTCATTTTTAAAGATAACGTTTTAAACCATAATTATTATGGCAAGATAGACAAATGACTGCTGTAGATATTGATTGATTATTACACATATTTTCTTTTCGAATTAGCTTGGAATGTAATGCTAAATCCACCTTTGGGCTTAGACGCCTGACTACGTTGGTGTAAAAGTATAACCTTGGTCTTTTGTTATACTAAGAGATATAATTCTTATTCAACTATCTCAGTGTACAATATTATCAACCCAATCTGTCGAAGAAGAAATAATTACCATAAAACGGGGTGAATAGGTACGAATATTATATCGGTAAAATATAATGGAAATTCTTAATGTAGTCATAATCATTAGTAAATTTCATTTCTCGTTGTATGCGATCTCTATTCACCCCGTTTCACGATACTGAAACAAGCACCATCTATTGACAAAATGAGCCTGTAATTAGCTTTAATTGCCTTGAAGATAATTCATATATTCAAATCAACTTAACTTGTTATTTAAGAAACAGTATTTGAATTTGAAGATTATAAAAATCCTTTAGTGTTTTTATGTTGTTATTCCAATCAGCGATACCACAATTACCACTTGATTTAATTTTAATTTTCATGTTTATTTTAATTGTCGTAAACGACACACTAGAACCTAGGTAGTCATAAAAGAAAGTAGAAGGGTTAAAAAGTGGCAAGCCGCTGGGTTAGGAGATAATTTCATTCACTGCTGGAGATAGGCCTCCCCGAGCTCGCACCAAATATCCCGGTTTTCCGCAATCTTCATCCAGTCTCCGCCGGCAACCTTCGTAAGTCATCGGTCCAGCGTGCCGGAGGACGCCCCACACTGTGTTTGCCGACACGCGGTCTCCACTTCAAGACACATCTGCTCTAGCGACTATCAGTCCTACGATATACGTGACCAGGCCAATGCCACTTCAAATTGCTGATTCTACGAGCTATGTTATGTGCTGTGTTACTTTGGTTCTCTCGCGAATAATCGTTCCATAGCACGATTATTTCTGATAATTTCCTTACCGTACGTAAAATATATCCACAACCTCAGCCGTTGAATGTCCACTGCTGAGCGTAGGCCTCCCCCATCATTTCTGGAAGGGGGTTTGTCAATACTCGCCACACTTGGCAAGCCGGTTATCGGGCGCAGTGTGTTGTGTCAGGACATGGTGATGCTGCTGCCGCACCAATATGGTCTTAGTTTCCTTTTAAGACACTTCGGCAAGAAAGAGGTAGATATAGTACCTTCTCTTCTCTGCCGGTCACCGCACGGAAAAATATTTAAATAAAATAGATACCTACCTAATTAAAATACGGTTTCGAATTGTATAAAACACTCTTAAATATTCGTTGTGAACTATGATGCAAATAACTGGAAAAACGACTTTAAAACATTTGAACTGAACTGAATTGAATTGAATCATCCTGTAAACGTTACAACAAAAAAGTATGCTTAATTAAAAAAATCAAAAAAACCCGACTGCGTAAAATACTCTTATTATAAACTAAAAAAAATAAAACAATTTACTAGCTTTCATTCGATACCCATATTGCTACAGTAAGAAAAAAAATTCAACCCCCCCCCCCTCATTCCGCCATTTGCGGGCGCCATTTTGACGCCAAGACACATCCAAGACAAATCCAAAGACACCTCATATGTCAAAAATAGTCCAGCTGTTTGGGCTGTAGGGCATGCCAAAGAAATGGACATACACACACATACATACATACACTCGAAAAACATAACCCTCCTTCTGTCGCAGTTGGGTAAAAAGGAAAAGGCCTCTTCTCCGTATTGAAGAAGCGTTGGAGCGTAGTCCGCCACGCTGCTCCTCTGCGGGTTGGCAGATAATTTTCCCTAACATGAGTAGCGATCACTATCAGATGTTTATGATAATCGGGACCGACGGCTTTAGCTTTACGGACTCTCCGTGGTATGGCGAGGAGAACCACAAGGATATTTATCAATCTTTAACACAAATAGATATCTACCCCGATGAATGGATCCCCGATGGGAATCGAACCTGCAACCACCGGCGTTGAAGTGACTATTCGCACCATTACACCAAAACAGTTGTAAGTCATTGTTTATGTATGCACCTTTTAAAACGTTTGCTTTTTTAAGTTGCGAATTGTATTGTAGTATGCTTTGTTAGTAAAATAAAACATACTTATGCAAACCATTCACAAATTAACATTTCATTATTGTCATGACAGTTCGACGTGAAGCTTCTACAGGAATGCAGATTCTGACAAAAAGGTTTCGTCACAAACTCGACTTCTTTTGAAGTATCTCAGTACAATGTTGCTAAATACAAGTGTGACCAGCTGTTATGTGAGAAGTTCTCGCTGTCTTTATCTTTCAAATAATCGCGTATAATCTAATATACCTTTCTGAAGTTATACTTCTTTTGGCGCGCTTGGAAAAAAATATGAGAGTAAAATTTTTACAATATGCGCGCACATCGACAGCCAAAAAGCGACATGATGAAGTTAGCTGATAGCCGTCATTCAATTTTCCATGAAAAATCATAACATTTATATCAGTAGAGATAAAAAATATATATTAATTCATAAATATAAATATACATATGCTGGGCGTTGAGTGTGAGACGTTAACTATTAATATGTTTATAATTAATCGATTATACGACACCATATTTACGATAGACGCAAGAACTTAGTTTAAGACTAATAAATTTGTTAAATAGTTTTTGATATTAACAAACACGAATTTAATATTCAATAACCTTAATCATATTATATATATTAGGTTTAACATTAGTACATTGAGATTTTAGATGCGTAATGGCCGTCTGTCAACGACAACGCATAAATCCGAAATAGCACTCCACTTCGGTGCCTATATCGTCTTATTGGTTGGCTCATCACAAAGACTTCTTTATTTTTTGACGGCCGGCTGGTCGAGTGGTCAGGCAACTGGACACATTACGCAGCGGTCGCGGGTTCGAATCCCGCCAGGTGCAGATAATTTGTATGACGAATATAGATGTCTGCACCGGGTCATGGATGTGTATTTATGTATATATGTATTTATATCTTAAATTTATTTCCGTTTCTAGTACCTGTAACACAAGTTCTTACGAACTTAGCACGGGGCTAGGTTAACGTGGTGTGATTGTTGGTTAATATTTATATTTATTTATTTATAGTGTACATAGAAGTCTTAGCCTCAACAAAGTTAATAATAATAATTACGAGAAAAATATAACATATAGGTATGAATAAATTAATTCTCATTCGAGCAGAAATTATATTAAATAATTATTAAAACTATTGATAAAATACAATTTGAGTTGATTTCGAATTATAATCCTACTAATATTGTAAATGCGAAAGTTTATACAAAAGAGTGTTCGATCACGCAAAAAATATTGAACTGATTGCGATGAAACTTGGTACGTAGATAGTTTGAGACCTAAGACAAACTGTGTTCTTGTTCCGAAATTCCAACGTTATCAGAAGTTACACGGGTAAAGTCGTGAGGCAAAGTTAGTAGTGAATATATAATAAAGAGTGTTATTAACTTATCTAAATATTATCTGTGTTCAATAATAAATATAACTTTTTTTTTTGTTATAATCTCGACCGTAAACAAACGCCCACAATAGGACGGCATTACAATATGAAATGTATACGCAGCATCTTTTCTACCTAACTATACCAAGGTAAGTAACTTTTTTTTAATGTAAGTAAATTTTCAATTTTTTTTTTTTCTTATTTTTTCGACATTAAAACCTTTAAACAGACACACGATATTTTATGTTTTTTTATTAAGTATAGATACCGGTGGAATTCTTTAAAATTATAAATAAAATTAACATGTTAATATATATTATTGAACGTCGCGAGGTACGGTAATAGTTTTCAACTGTCAAAGTTACGGCTTTCGCGCGTAAATCAACCAATATGGCCGCCTTGGTGACAAATTGTGAGATAAAGAGTTTCAAAGTTATAGAAGAGACGGATAGAAAAAACCATCTCATACCCAACGATGTCTAGTAGCATAAAACTCATTGTCCGAAAACACAACATATACACCCAGACAACGACAAACATCTCTATGGTCTATATGTCATGAACGGCGATTGTAATGACAGCTCGTGTATCAGCCAGTCGTGACCACTGTGCCAAAACTTTGTTAACAAGCACTAATTGATATTTATGACTTGTAAGTAAACTCTTGACTAATGTGACGTATGTATGCTTTTATTTTATAGTTTACTAGCTTCTGCCCACGTGGATGTCGGTTATCGCGACCAAAACACAAAATACCTCCAAGAATATGTGTGCAAAGTTTCATGATGATTGGTTAAGTAGTTATCGCCTGAAAGCGTAATAAGAAAACTTAAATTTCACATTTATAATATTAGGGATGTATATCGTTTGGTTAATACAGTAAAATAATATACCTATGTTAAGTTTCTGCTCGCTCACCGTGGCCATTACTCAATATCCCGTATCCGGGTGCTGCCAACGGTGATAAACACATTTATTATACACTACAACTGGTATCACTGTATGTGAACTGAAGATAATTAACTATAAACTATTTCTTCTTCTCAAATTCTAACGCTAAGGTTGCCTGGAAGAAATCGTTATTGAGCGATAAGGCCGCCTTTTTGTGCATTTTTGACACTGATAATTTTTTTGTACTATTTTATTTTGTGTGTGGTACACAATAAAGAATATATAATAATAATAATATTTTCTATAACCTATTGTGTATTATTTCTATCTTAGTTTCTAGTTATTTAGCTATAATCAAACACCATCCAGTTATTAAACTTCGAAGATTAGAGACCTTTAAGCAATTCTAAATCAAAATAATAATTTATTTCATTTACTTTTGAATCGTCATTGTTTAATAATATTGTTGTAGTTATTGTGAACCACCGGATTCAAAATGTAGGTTCTACTGAGGAAAATCAGTTAAAACACTCAACAGCTAAAAACAAGTAAACAAATACATGCCTTTAAACACATTACCCTCATTTCTCGACGATCGATCGAGGAGACAGATCTAAACATTCGTATGATATCGAAGTCGTTATAGCGAAATTATTTAAATTTTATTTTTTAATTTATTACGTCTTTCAAAGTGTGCGTGTGTGTGCGTGTGTGTGTAAAGCTCACAATAAATTCAACTAAATGATGTTTCCGAAAATATAATGGTCAGTTTTATGCGAGATGACGCATGAATATAAAAATAATACAAAAAATATTAAGGAGTATTTATTTCGTCCTTCAAACTTTAAAGTATTGGAATATAATGGAACAAATCTAAGTTACAAAGATGTGTCCTTACTAATATATAGAAGCGACTATTTACTAATATATATAAGAACAAGCATATAAGCCCTAAAAGAACTATAAAACTATGTCAAATATACACATTAAGACACTTTAGTACATTTATCATCAACTTTTTCTAACTTCAAGCACACACACTGAACATATTTTATACTATGACTAAGTGACACGTATCATAATACAACACAAGCAAAACCGGAAGCGAGGTCTAGTTCAATAACAAATTGATATAAAAACATTTTAAAAACAACATAGTCTTTATTGCATATCATCATTCATTTGACATTTTAACAGAATTATTTGCGTTCGTGTTAAGATCCGTTTACACTGTAACAACGTTGCATCACATCTACAAAGTACAAATTCCTAAATAAATAAATGCCTCAGACAAACACAATGGAGCCAGTAGGATGAAATCCTATATCACACACAATATGTTACGTATCCTGTATAAACATACGAACGAGGATTGAACACGCGACAGCTGGCGCAATAGTCCGTTGCTGTGACCGCTGCGTTAACATGTCATCTCGTGAGTGGTTGAATAAGCATCAATTTTACTAGTATGAATTGAGGCCGTTGTGCAAAACGTTTATTGAGAAAGTATACAATTACAACTTAAGGAATCAGAGCGATGACTGTGAACCCGAGTGAAAACATGTGTGCTTTCTAGTTTTATTTACATACTTATTACATATTCTAAAAGATAGTCTAGATACTATGTGCGAGATACCATGGCCAAAAGAATAACCTTAATTTTTTTGTCTCTTTGTGTGAATGCGATAACATATTCATAAATCAAAACTTTTTTGCTGTCACAATAACTTAAATATGATTTTTCTCTCTACCATCTGTTTCTTATTCTATAATTACAAATAGAGGCATCATAATGGCACAACAATGGTTTTCATAATGCTATTAAAAACATCATATATTATAAAAAACTTGATTAATAAACTTAACTCAAACATTGCGACAGTTAAACAAGTCATCAATTGGAATAGTGGATTATGGACCCGGGTGACGTGTTCTTTCTCTGACAAAACTATATTCAGAACTGAACTGTAGAAGAAATGTTGGAGCTAATCTGGATAGATTATAATTTTCCTACCAAGAGAAAAAATTGCTCTCAGGTGCCTATGATCACAGGGACCGACGGCTTTACGTTCTCCGAGGCACGATGGGAGGATCCTCAAGGACATACATCTAGATCTGAAGCAAATACATGTACAAATATAAATCTACCCCGTTGTGAGACTGGAATTTACGTATGTCAGTATTTAGGTTACTTTTCGTACAACTACACCAGAACGTTCGTCAAAAATACAAAAACAACATTCGGATGGTGTAAATACACTTTTAAGTATTATGTTTAAAATAAGTTAACCGGTGTTTTCACATCGACGTAGTTTATCACTTTACGTGTCAGTGGAGAAAAAAAAACTTAAATCAATAAACATATTTTCTTAATGTTACACCAGTTCCTGTGTTATTGCTGCTATCATATATACTTACTACATATAATAAAATTGTTGCGAGCCGATGTGAGGTGTTTGTATATAAGAGATATTTAGGAGAAACGAATTATAGGGTGTCTGTCTATCTGTATGCTTGTTCCCGCATTACGCAGAATCTGCTAAGAGAGACTGGATTCGGTTTTCACAGTTGTAATTCCGGAAGTCTGTCGAACTTAATATCCGGTGTAGGTTTCATCTTGTCACACCGTCTACTATGATTATAATGAATTTAAACGAAACTTCTCCTCATAAGTGCGGTTCACTCGGGAGGGGGTATAAAATTGAAAATGTGTGGTAACGACCGTTCTAGTGTAGTGGTGAGAGTAGTCGCCTCGAACCGCGCGCAACCCTTCTATATGAAGAAGAGGACTTCGCTCAGCAGTGGGCTGTTTACAGGGTTATACAGATCACGAAAATAGTCACTGGTACAGCAAGTCTTTAATAATTATAAAGATAGAAATGTTGTTCGTAAAAATACTTGACATGTCCGCAGTTTCACCTTAATAACGAAAAAATAATCGGGACGAAAACTTAAAAAAAAATCCACAATAATATTTAAAAAAAAAACACTTCCGTTGCTTAAATATGATTATAAAATTTATTTGAAATTCTTATCAAATAGTTCTCTTCAGACACTACAAATAATCGTAACGTGATGTTTTACGGCCTATAATATTAATAAACTAACATTTTAACACGTCGAAAGAAACAAACAAAACTCAGTTTTATAAATTAGATACAGAGAATAAAAATTTTTTTAATAAATACATTTCAATTCATAAAAAAATATTAAAGAATATTTTAATTGATTTCGACATGCAAACGACGACCAGAGTTATTAATAACACGACTACCGAACAACAATATTAAATTATTACTAAATATTTCCACAATATAAAGGTCAGATGTAGCTATTCATCATACAAATAATCGTTTCTTATAGACGTTAAATATATTAATAATATTATAGATATTAAAAAGAGCGAAAGTTGAATATGACGGGCCCGCAAAATGTTTGTTTTGTTAGTTTTTTTTTTTTTAATGTTAGAGGGGGCAAACGGACAGTCGATTTACCTGGTGGTAAGTGAAAACGACATTTTTTTTTAAATCAAAAATTTGAGTGCGTTTGACCTCTATCTTGTCTGATGGTAAACAAGATGAAGTCTAAGGTGAAGCACGCAAACTCAAATAATGCCTGTTCACTCTTGCCATCCATAGACTTCCGCTACATCAGAGCATTAGCGGGTGCGTTGCCGGCCTTTAGGGAGGGGAATGTTCCACAAGATCTGTGGAGGGAAGGGAAAGGATGGGCCAAGTAACGGAAGGGATGGGCCACAGGATCTCTCACAAACCGAACGAAACACGACGACAGTGCCGTCATTTCACGTCGGCGTTAAGTGAGAGCGAAGTACTTCCCGGGCACGCCGGCCCATTCAGCTGCAAGCAGCATGGCGCTACTTTGGTGAGTTCAGAAATCGCAATGATATCTCGATCGGTAATAATTTCAACTTATTGCTCATCTTAATGTAGGACATGCTTTGTCATAAAGACTTAATGAAATATCGATGTCGATTATATATATAAACATGTATATAAATGTGTTAATATATATATATATATATATATATATATATATATATATATATATATATATATATCAATCGGCTGTTACATAAAACACAGGCACAAGTTGTCTACCTCAGGAACAGATGACTATGTGTGTGTGTTAAATATATTTATATTACTATGACACGCAAAGTTTGGTGATCTGACCAAGCTAAGTGCGAGTCGTAAACCAAGAAAGATTCCGTAACATTGTAATGTGTAACAATACATAATAGTTAAGATGGAGCTGAAACTAAAAACGTCTAAAGTTTACCGAGTAAAGATAAATATCTTTAAATTTTCCTTTTTTTTTGTTTTAATAAATAAATTGTGGGTTTAGGGTCACTTTCATACATACGACTGAGTTTATGTTTGAGTTATGTATTGTAGCTTTTTTTAAATAGTAACTTTTGAGTTTCTTGCCGATTCTTCTAAACTCTACATTCCGAATCAGTGATAGCTTCACATTAACTATAATTAAATATATATACGTTAAAAATTACTATTTAAAAGTGATTTTGAAGTATACAAATTTCTCAATTTATTAATATATAAAGATTTTTTTTTTTATTTTTATCCCTAAAAAGTATGTCTATAACAGCCTAACAGCTATTCAACCGCAAATAGGTTTTACATGTCATAATAAAAATCCTGATCATGCAGGTTTTTAAGCGATGATGTCACTCACCGCTGTGATAATGATTAATATTTTAACTTTAGAAGAAATTTAAACCCATATGACTCAGTGAATACAGCAAAAATTGACAATAAATGGACACGGGTTCAAGACAGAGGCAGAAAGCTTTGCTCCGTTCAATCGAAATTCGAATTCGAAGTGAAAAATGAACTTGTTTTTCCTACACCATTGGAAGATCCAATCATGTAGTTAGTCGATTAATTACGTGACCTCAAATTGGGGGTCGAATAAAATCTTATTAAATCTCATCGACTAATCGAAAATCTCATGTCAACTCTGAAAAAAAATTTTTTTTTTTGAAGATAGGTAAATATTTTGAGTGTTCATTTTGCCTGCTTAAATTTTTTTTTATGTACCCGCTCTTTCTGCTATTAATTTTTTTAATTTAAATATATTCATTACAGTACACCTGAACTTTGTATTATTTTCCCGATTTATAAAAATAAAAGCCTTTTAACTTTTTTGGCCTAAATCTTACGTAAGGGGGAGCGGGTCTAAACAAATCTACCTAAATCTCACTTAATTTGTGTAAGAGTCTAAATTGGATGAAAAACGGCTCACGTAATTAATGGATGCCCCTTAAGCTCCTTATATTCAACCGGTCCAGAAACGCAGAAAACAAACGGCCAGACAACGACACATCTCTATGGCCGATATTAACAGTAGTCTCGACCACTGCGCCAACCCGTTTCCAAAAGATAGACCTTATCTTTTTTTTTTGCTCTATTTCTTCAAAATTTTGCTAATACTGTTAAAGTTACTACTTATTACTAAGTTCTTCTTTTGTGTTAATCTACGCATAATTCATATAGTCGCATTTAATTCATTGATGTATAATTATAGATCGATGATTTAATTTAATATATTTTAATGCTTTAAAAAAAAATAATTTGAAACAGTTACATTGTTTTGATTAAATAAAAATATTTACATTAAAACTAGCGTTATAATTTAAAATAATTTAAATGATATATTGACTATTTTCAAAAGAATTTTGTTGAGTTTCTTGCCGATTCTTTTCATTGGAATCTATATTTGGAATCGGTGGTAGGCTGGTAGCTTCACATTAATGAGAATATATAATTTTTGTACAATGACGACACACAATAGCTTTTTTGTGTTTGTGTTGTTTCCGGACCCCCGACACAAGCCTGTCATTCTACCGGGGTCCATTGAGTTTGAAGTCTGTGTGTGAAGCTTTGAAGTTATATCTTTGAAATAATAATAGGGTCCACTCTACGTGAGATTAACAAAATCATTTGTACTAGTTTGGCACAGTTGAAAGCCGGAAACCAAATGAATTAATTAATTAATTAATGAACAATAATACGTAGAAACAAGTAATACGACAAATAATGTGTGAATAATAAGAAAGAAGCCGAGCAGTGCGTCTTACCTGTGTTGACATATGGCACCGAGACGTTGACACTGACGACGGGATTAGTACACAAATTTAGTCACTCAACGTGCTATAGAACGGAATATACTTGGAGTCTCTCTCAAGGATAAAATCAGAAATGAGATTATCCGCGAGATTGAAACCAAGTAACCGACACAGCTCGTAGAATCATCAAGTTGAAGTGGCAGTGAGCTGGTTACGTATGTCGCAGGACCGATGGCCGCTGGAGCAGACGTGTCCTCGAGTGGAGACCGCGTATCGGCAAACGCAGCGTGGGGCGTCCTTCGGCCCGGTGCAGCGGTGGTGGTGCTTACGCAAGGTCAAGGATTGCGAAAAAACCAGGATATTTGGCGCGAAATTGGGGAGGCCTATGTCCAGCAGTGGACTGCGATAGGCTGAAGCGAAGCGAAGCAAATAAGAAAATAATGAAACATTGATAATTTATTTCTTCAATGTTTTTAGCTCTTGAAAAAAACAAAGTATTAAAAACTTCACGAGGACCGTTTATTCGTGAGTTCGACTCGCACTTGCACAATTTATTTTGAATGTACTAAGGTCAAGTGAAGTTTATGTTGTACAGTAATAAAATGTGAGTCGAATCGCTTCCTATAAATTCGAAATTACAAACAATAGTACTATAATTAGCGTGTAACGGGATCTTGGAGATATCAAATGTTAATGTTTCTGACAATAAGGTCTAGGTCTACGGAACCTTTCCAGTAAATTCAAGATATACACTAATTATTATAAGACCAACTAATATTCGAGACTTCGCTGTGTTGTTTATTATGTGTATACCAAGGAATTTATATCGTAACTGGAACGCTTACTTAATAAAATTGTATATTCAAATATGTACCTTTAAATTTTTGACATAAGGTTGACATTGGCTTATAACATGTAAAGTGAAAAAATCGTTCCGAGCATTTCGTTGACTACTGGTTATTTGTATCTTTCTTACGAGAGTTGTCTTGAACCAATTGTAGAAAGAGATGCAATCCCTGCCGTATGAACGTTTTTTGAGTGCACGTGAGCATTCCAGTTTGTATATAAATTCCTTGATGTATACATAACGACTTCATTATGATTCCACTACAATTGTTTATAGGGTAATAATTTCGTTCCTAGACTGTGTATCTAGATGAAACCTACACCAGATATTAAGTTAGACCTCTAGGATGTATATTATCAGCATATCTTTTTAATAAAGATATTAAGGCCAGTATATCCCAAATCACCTGTTTTTGATAGAGTTTTAAACATAGTAATATTCATTTTTTTGATCCGTTAAAAATATATGTTATAGTTTAACAAACGTTCTTGATTATTCAACGGTTCAAAACACGATAATTGTAACTTGACTCGATAAAAAAAAAACATAAAGAAAGGATGTTTTTGATTATTTTTCGAGTTTTATTCGAAGAATATCAGATTTTAAGTTACAATATTCACATGTAAAAATAGGTAATAACTTTTAGTAGAACATTTAACGGTTACTTTTTTAAATAAATGTTTCTATTTTTTTTAAATATTAAATATTTAAATTATATAAGAAAACGGCCCGCGCGCCTCGCTTTAGTTGCCTGCGAGGCGTCATCGAAGTAGTACCTGTATCTCTGCTGTCTGGCGGCGTCCCCCCCCCCCCCCTCTAAAGATTAGATTTTTTTTTTTATAACAAAAATATCCACGGGCTTATATTTGCCCGTGCCTTTTTTTAATTAAATGTATAAGATTGTTCATATAGTTTCATGCGTACTATTTTAGACTTACATTAGCTAGACTTATTGTCAGGATCTCTATGACGCGAGTCCGTATACTGACCAGTATTTATTTATTATTATTATAATTTTTTTTAATACATATAATCATATTTACATACATATAATCATTTTTAATAAACATAATCTTTATTTACAAATATAATTTACATATACAAATATACACACATACATATATATACATATACATATATATACATATACATATACACACACACACATATATATTATATATATATATATACATATAAATATATATATATAATTTTATTTTGTCTTTTTTTTTCTTACATCTATTTACATCGTGTTTCTTATTTTCTATGTACATGCGTTTATTCCTTGATCTAATATAATCTAATATTTCATTGCTTGTTAGTACATACATACCAGCCACCACATTTTTACGGCTTGTCTACATTTACTTTTGAGCTCTTTATTTTTGTATTATTTATTGGAGACTCTGCCGCAGCCATCCCCCGAGGGAAGCTGTTCGAGCACATCCTCAATGACGGCGGTGTCTCTTTTATGTATAGCCATCTTGAGGGTGTGCTCGAGTATTTCCTTTGTTGTGGCCTCCACCGAGGCCGACAAAACGACCGATTGCATCACCACCGTCGTCGGTGTAGTAGACACAGGTCTTTGTGTGCCTGGTCACCGCGACCACAGCATGCGGAACACTGTCATGAATCCGCAGCCTCCTAGTCTTTGTCTGGACGATGATGACTGCCTCGCGTGTCTGTCCCTGTGCCTCGTGGATAGTCATGACGCTCGATCCCTGTCCGGTGCCGTATCCCTTGTCTATCAACGTCTTCTTTTCCTCTTGTGTGAAAACCGATGTATAGGGTCCGGTCTTGTCTCTTAGGAATTCGAGCGCCAGTGAACCTCTCTATCCTCAGAGAATGGATAGTGTGGTTTGAGAAATAGATTGGATAATTTTATTTAGTACTAACTGTGCCCCGCGGTTTCACCCGCGTTAATTTGAGGGAAAATCGTACTTAAATATTTTCGCCTCGTTGGTCCAGTGGTACCAAGCGTTACTGCCGAGCAAGGGGTCTCAGGTTTGATTCTTGGGTCGTTCAACATATTACTGAGTTTTTTTTTTCGAAAATTTACAATAAAAGAGTGATGTTATATTTACTTTAAAAGTGGAACTATAATTAAAAAATGTCTTGAGAAGAGAAATAATAAAGGACGCAACGGAAGCTCTCAAAAAAAATTATTTTTTCCCGTTTTTGTAACATTTCTTATTATTACTCAGCCCCTATTAGTCGTAGCGTGATGTTATATAGCTTAAATTCTTCCTCAGTAAATGGACTATCCAACGCAAAAAGAATTTTTAAATTTGAACCAGTGGTTCATGAGATTAGCGCGTTCAAACAAACAAACTCTTCAGTTTTATCTATTAGTATAGATTATTATTGATTATTTTATTAGATTAGTTTAGTTAGTACTCTAACAACGTTGGAAGTGTTTTTACTGTATAGCAGTGTAGTGTAGATATAAAATGGGGAATAAAACTAGAAATAAAAAGAAAATATCTAGACGTGAACTACGTAAGCTTAGAAAAGCGATCAGATAAGTACTCGTAAGTTTAATGAACACTCAATCTATTTTTAGCTAGAATATAATGATTGTCATCGATATCTTAGACCGATATATTAGCATATCCAAAATTTCAATAAGTTATATTAGTATTTTCACCTAACAGCGGCTAGCTAGCAGCTAGCGGCAATTGAAGATTCTTCGACGGTCAGCGAATGGCGATGGGTCCCAACCAGGCTAAACGTAGCCGACGACGCGGCGCGGGACGTACCAGCGGGATTCAGCAGTGGTCACAGATAGTACACAGGTCCTGAATTTCCTTATCATCCGGAGTCCACCTGGCCCACGGAAACGTCCGCCTTGTCGTCGTCAACCGAACCTACAGGCGAAGAAAAAACTCATCACGTCACCGATCGTAAACAGCCGCGACTCAAAGAAGGGTTACCAGACTGCACACGGTACTCCAGCTGGAACTCCGCTACACGACGGCTCGAGTGCTACAGTTTATAGAACTCTGTCGAGCCAATACACAACGAGTCAACTATAAAAGGACTAAGAAAAGCGCGTTAAAAGACCCAGACTGGAAAAGGACGAACAAGAAGCTGAAAACACGCCAGAAAATAAGAGTAGAGCTCGAAGAAACTTTGGAGGTTCGTCCGGTCTCCGCGGAACTTATCAGGAAAGCTGAAGACCTATTCATGAGAACAGTCCAAGAAGAATCTTTCCCAAATGAAGTAGAAAGCATTAAAGACGGGAAGTCGTTTACCCGAAACAGTCGCCTCAAGCAGCTGAGCATCGAGTGTGCAGAGAGAGCCCTCCGAGTCCGTAGTCGTATTAACGCCGCGGAGCAACTATCAACGCCATCTAAAAACCCGATGATACTAGATAGAAATCATCACACAGTGAAGTTGTGGATCATAGCGATGCATAGAACGAGGCATCACACGGGAGTCGAGGCGACTGTGAACGAATGTCGACAGCACTACTGGATACTACGCCTGCGGCCCGTCACAAGAACGCTCTTTCCACAGTGTCTAAACTGCCGGATTAGGGCAGCGATCCCGCCACACCCGAGAACAGGAGACCTACCTGCGTGTCGCCTAGCTCACCATCAGCGACCCTTCACATACACAGGGGTGGACTACTTCAGACCATTAACAGTCACCGTGGGACGCAGCCAACAGAAACGTTACGTGGCAGTATTCACGTGCCTCACTGTAAGAACGATCCACCTAGAGATAGCGACGTCACTGAGCACAGACTCAGTGATAATGAATTTAAGAAGAATGAAAGCTCGACGAGGACAACCTGCTCAAATCTGGTCCGACAATGGGACTAACCTGCGAGGTGCCGACAACGAATTGAGACAGGCAATGGACAGAGCGACGTCCTCACCTTCGTCGCTGGGTCAACAGGCGGCATAGGGTCCTTACGTTTCGGCTGTCGCCGGTGCTTACCGGGCACGGTTGCTTCGGTAAGTACCTGCACCAAATCGCTAGGCGAGAAGCCACCCCTGATTTTGCCACGAGTGTAGCGCGCCAATCGACTCGGCGCGTCACACCCTGGAGGAATGCGCCGCTTGGGAGCCCCAGCGCAGGGCCCTGGTGGCAGTAATAGGTGGAACATAAACATTTAATACCTAAGAGAAGAAATAAAGTTTAAATCTACTTCTCTTAGGTATTAAATGTTGTAAAGTGTATTAATTAACAAAAAAAACATACTGATAATTAATATAAATTAAAATATTAATAGTAAATTTTTTTTTTAGCTATAAACCCATAAAAAAATTAATAATGGTTTTTATCTACTTCTCTTAGGTATTAAATGTTTATGTTGTATTTTATACTGTGCCTTCAGGATCGAAAACAAAACTGAATTATGAAATAACCTAAAGTAAAAAAAAAACCTAGTAAGTTACTGTTAAATTATATATTTATTTCCGTGCGCCGTCGCCGCGCGCGGGGTCATCGAGAGTTCATTTGATCGGAGACTTCGCGTAACTAGTCGCGCGGGGAGGGAGGTAGCGCTAAATACCTACAACGCTCGAATATACTGGCCTTAAAATATATTAGATTTTTTTGACGTGATAAAGTCTTATAAATCGATGATTGCCGGCTGCACGCACGAAGAATTGTCACGTGTCGCGAGCGAGAGCGCGGAACAAGGGATAGAGAGGCATGATCGGCCTAATCGTTCGGATCGTGAATGAAAAACAATAACGCAGATTGAAGGATCTTAAACATCACACATGTATACTCGTAAAGGTTGTAAATAAATTGTTAATAGCACATTGCTACTTGTAATTAATCTGTGTAATTTAAGTAATAAAATATTTGAATTAACGAGTGCAAATAAATATAATTTGTCGAAAAAAATTGTAATTAATTGAAATAACTCATTCTTTGTATTATAAAAAATAACTCGGTGATAATAATTCAATTCAATTCATAAAAGTATGCAATTTTTTTTCCATGTTTTCTTATGACGTTATCACGTAAAATTATCGTCCGTAAACCGACTTTAAAGACAACCAATTTTTTTTATATTGTATTTTATCAGCCTGTAAACCACCCACTGCTGAGCGAAGGCCTCTTCTCCATGTAGAAGAAGGGTTAGCGCTTAATCCACCACGCTGCTCCACTGCGGGTTGGCGGATAATTTCCTACCATGAGTAACGATCGTTATCAGGTGTCTTATGATAACAACCGGAACCGACAGCTTTACGTGATTTCTGAGACATGGTGGGGAGACCCACAAGGACATACACCCAGACCGGAAACAAATATTTGTACAATTACAAATATCTCTCCCGAGCAGGAATCGAGCCCGCGACCGCTGGCGCGCCATTTAAGGCAACTACTCGCATCACTACATCAGAACGGTCGTCAATAATAAAAAAATAGATATACCTATAATATATTTAATAAGGCCATCTTTCTCGTATTGACGGAACAACTATTCTTTGCTAGCTAGAGCGAGCTAAGAGTTTCTTGCTGAATATTTTCAACAGAATGTACATTCCAAATCAACTGTAGCTTCATATTAACAAAAACAATTGCACGATGATTTAAAAATGTATTTGAATAAAGTAAATCTTAATGTATGTCTAAATCTCGTGTGAAACCGTACGGGTCGCTAGTCATATGTAGCTATGTCATTAATAAATAAGAGTATTAAATAAAATAAAAACTGTAAATATTTTTATAATTTTTTGAACGCATATGATCCTTGTTCGCTTCAATTGTTTGACAGGATAGCGTGATGTACACGACTTGATCGTTGCGGCTTTTTTATATTTATTTTATCAAGACCGCATATCGGTGTATAAATTTTCTTTCGTTTATTTTTAATTCGCGATTGAAGTGTGAAGGCTGTGTTATTTTAAGTTTTTAAAGCTTTTTTTTTAATATACGAAGATAAAATGAAATGGTCTATGTTTTATTTTTTTAACTAGAGCTTCTACGCGTTTTTACTTACATTATTTCTATTTGAAATGGATTCATTGAGTTTTATAGATACTGCTCTTCCTATGAGTCAAAGCGTGAAGTTATACAGCCTAAAATATTTTTTCAAGCCTAACAGTTTATGTTGAAGGTGAGGCTTTAGATATTTTCAATTTCAATTACAAAAGGCTGCAATAGTTCAACCCAGTTAGGTTTTCTGTAGTAATATGTAAACTTTTTTAAAATATTTTAGAATAATTTTAGCTATGATGAGCGTCAAATACTTAATAATTACCACGAACTTTATAAATTGTCTGCTTATTTTTCTGATAGCTTTCATACACAAACAAATGGGTTACAAAATAAAATATAATCTGGAGATAGTTTGACACCTGCAGAAGGACATATAATATATGTCTTCTAAAGAAATATATTGAAATGAACTGAACTGGATCAGTCCTTTAATGTTCCACTTCTGGGTAAAGGCTTCTTCTCCATATAGGTGAAGGGTTGGAGTTTAAACCACCACGCTGCTCCAGTGCGAGTTAGTGGATAATTACCCTACTATGAGTAACGATCGTTATCGGGTGTCTATGTCATGGTCACCGAGACACACAGACCGGAAACAAATATTTGTACAAATGTAAATATCTGTCCCGAGCGGGAATTGAAAACGGCATCATGCTTAGACAACTACTCGCACCACTATATCAGAACAGTTGTTAGAGATTTTCGTCAGAAAAAATATGTAGGAGAATGGATTTCCAAAAATCGAGATCTGCGATCGATCAATCTCCCCAAATTAGTGTCTATGTGTACTCCCTGGGAAGACTCAACCACAATGTATTGTATAAGATTTTTTTTCTTTTATTATTTTTTATTTTTTAAATCATTTGTTTTACCATATTTTAATAATAACTAGTCTCGCTAATAAATAATGCTAGATCCATTCTTTCAAGTCTGCTTTCATCGCACTAGATTTTTTAACGCATTACAAAAATTTCTTTTAAAGTTAACATAATTATGACACAGTACATACGTAGCAACTTTAGATGATGCAACTGTCAATCTTTTATAAGCTTATTTAACTGTCGCCAGTTGCAATAACAAAAGAACCCTTAAGAAAACAGCATAAGCAGGCTGTCGGCTACCAGTTGCCGTTGTTGTTCAGTGTCTAAAAGATTAAAGGAATATCAAATGCATAACTCATATGACCGTTCAAGATTATTATAGAGATAAGAGATAGAGTCCAGTTCTTAATATATTGAACCGTGTTTATGAATCTCCTTTCCAATTAACTGAACTTAATTTTAAGCAGCTTATAAGCATCCCAGAGTCAGCAAAGACCTCCTTTCCATATAGATGATGAGAGTTGAAGCTTAATCCGCCACGCTACTCTACTGCAGTTTGTTGAATAATTTCTCTAGCAAGAGTACCTATCGTTGTTGGATATTCATGATAATAATTATCATTTACGTGCTCTACGAGGCATTGTGGGGACACTACAGTGATATACACCCAGACCAGAAACATATACATATATATATGTTTATATATATAATGTAATATTTGAGTAAGTTAATAGCTATCTAATATATATTATATCTGTCAAGGGCAGAGTGTGATGTAGGTTCTCACTATCATAATGGTTGGTCATGGTGTAAGATTCAGCTAAGCTTCGTAATTGTTTAATAATCTATCTTTAACATGTAGTGACAAATGATTGTACTAATATAGTCAGATTACAAATTACCTCATCCGCGTCTCGAACCAGAGACTTAACGCTAAAAATGTCCATCGTCCTCTGTCTGAGCGTACCACCATGATGTTACAACTTCGTCCAAATGTGTTACTTGACGTTCCCGTTAATCGGGACTCATTTATTAACCACAAGATGGTGCTAAGCTGTCGACGCTGCGACATATTTATTTATTTTTGAACTTGCCTATTTCCACTCCGACGACGTTCCAAGCCGAGGTACGATCTCACAAGGACGAAAGTCCATTCTGAGTTCTAGAAAGGATTCCCAATTTTCATGAATGGGTCTCAGTACTCGGCTCCCACACCGGTGACGCTTTAAGCGCCGCTAGGTCCAATAGTTACATACATTACGGAAAAAAAAACCGACCTATTTTATTCACATATACTACTCGTATTTTATCAATAAATTCCTCTCACCAAACATTGTCTTTAAGGGGTTGATTATAGAAAAAGTCTGTGTGTGCTTTTTTTAATAATGAAATTGATATCTGTATGGCTTATACAAACATCATAGACAAAGAAAAAAAAACAAGTATCAAAACCGATCAGTCCCGCTATTCCCGTCGCCGTAACGATGAGCCATTACTTATTTTGATTAATTACCGGCGCTCGCGCATCTATCAATAATTATTCATTTATAAAGTTACCGAGTTAATTATGTTAATTTATATGTTAACACTTGCGCAGTCAGTTTTAGTGATTTTATATATTAAATATACTGCGCTCAGCGCCCTTTTATACATTAGGCCCTTTAAGTAAGGGCCCAACAAAAAGTCCCCAAGTTCTTGCCGATTCAGTATCTAATAACTAATACTATCCAAATATATTAGGACAAGCTATACCCGTGACTTTGTTCGCGATTACCCATTTTGACATTCATCCCTTCCCCCAAGTGAATCGTACTGAATTTCGGGATAAATAGTACCCAGTGTCCTAGCTCTTAGTATGGACTCAAATCATACTAAGTATTATTATAATTCATTCATTAGTTTCGGTGTGATATGTGGCCAGGATAAAGGTAGACAGATAGATAAAAAAAAATACATTGTTGGCTCCAAAAAAAATTTCAAAATATTTTTAATGTACAGAATTAAATCTGATACATTTTTTATTTTTATTTATTTAAATTCTCTATTGTACAATAAATGAATACAAGTGTTTTTAAAAGGCGGGATTAAGGGTGCCTGTCCATTGAAACGGAGCAAGGATGCGGAGCGGAGAAACGGAGAAATATTAACCAATAGCCCTTGTCCACTGGAGCGGAGGAGAGATTTTTTGCAATCCTATTGGTTAATATTTCTCAGTTTTTCCGCTTCGCAGCCTCGCTCCGCTTCAATGGACAGGCACCATAATGCTCCTGCGTTTTCTACCCGCCAACCATGGTACCTATGTGAAAGAAAGTAAAAAGTGTGTGTTGGTGTACAATAAGACAATAATACAGCCAATATAATATAATATAATTTAAAACAATACAATATAATCTAATATAATACAAAACAATGTAATATAAACTATAGATAATAATTATTACCTATGATAGCGTGCATCTAAGGTTAAAAATAACTGGGTGCATTGTTTTGTGAAGCCCACTGCTGGGAAAAGGGTATTTTAAAGAAAAGGATGTAAGTACTGTCAGATATATTGTGCGTGTGTATGTGTTGTTGTGAGCTCAAAAAAACTTTTTAAGGTATTGTTGTTGGGAAAACTATTTTTTGTAAGATTTTCTCCCGTGTTAGGTTATTTTTCTTTTAATAAAAAATTATAGTACACAACTTTTTTTTGATACTGTTTCATAGAGTGTTTGTTTTAATAACTTTTTTACTAACAAGGAGACGACAAGGGTGTGGGGTCCTCAAATCAATGTATAAAAGTTCAAAAGAAACGATTTATAATGATTTATTAGACTTTAATAGGTACAAAATATTTTTTTTTTTAAGTTTAAGAATTTTTTTCTCGGCAATGGCTAAGTAGTGCGCTCTAGGGTTTGACTATATGAATACACTTCCTGAATGCTAACTACACGCAGAACCTCCATTTGATTTGAGGACCCCACACCCTTGCCGTCTCCTTGTAAGAGTTGGGGTAACATAACGTTCGGTTAATAATAAACCGAAATAAGTCAAAATAAAAAATTTGTGGGAAATCGCTGTTAAAGTTTTGTTCTACCTTGTTGGAGGCATTCTGTCGTCTTTGCGATCCATTGAATCGGTCATTTTGCTCTGTTTCGCGTGGCGGCCAGATTGTACCTATTCTTTGAGCTGAGTTAGTTAATTTTATTAGAAAAAGTAGAAATCAACAAATTTTGACTTATTTCGGTTTATTATTAAGCGCGCGATAATGTTTTAATTTTCGTTTTTAAATTAAATTGTATTAAAATAAATTATTAGCTTAATAACAATTTACACTTACATTCTATCTTCCTAAAATATTTTATTATTAACGTCAATATGAGTGAAACCGGATAGATCGTCATGTTTCTACGTTCAATAATAATACAAAGAAAGAACAAATAAAAATCTTTTATTGTATAAAAACTGTGAATTTTAACAAATATTCCATAAAAAGATCATTCTAAAGTTCACAGCGTATCATATCACATAATTTGCAAAAAATTTTGAACAATAATTAACATAACAAAGACGCCTAGACACACAAATATTGACTATTTTATCAAAATTATATTCTACTTAAAAACATTTAAATAAAATTAAACCTTAATACATAAGATACATGATATATAATAGCTCGAATATTATGTAAATTATTTTTAAATCTTATCTAAAAAATTAACATAATGTACTGTCTGCAAGTGTTTGGTTTTAAATATACTTATAAATCAATCTTTCGTTTTTTACGAATTTGTTTAACTTTTATCTTATCTCGGAACTAATGGCTCTTTGAATAATAATATAATTTTATTAATAACTCTAATAATGTGAAAAGGTTGAGACATTTCATTTGTTTACCAGAGCGGTCAAATAACCGCTCTTGAGACTTTAATTAAAGTTGCGAAATTCTAGTTTTACATTTTTCTTGAACTTATGCACGACTATTTTATAATATATAGCTACTTAAGAAACCTGTTAACCTAAAAAAAAATCTAAAAAAATAAAAACCTATAAACTAGCTACCTATAACATGTATTAAATGATTGGGTTAGATTGTGTGCGGATAGTGTCAGCAAGGTAATCGGGGACGATAGAAGTAGAGCCGTCTTCCTAGATTTCTGCAAAAGCATTTGCAAAATCGTAAATAAGAGAAACAGCAATTAAAAATTATGTTTGATTAATATAATTGTATATTTATTATAACATATACATTTGTTAATAAATAGGATAGGCTCAGATTAAGGAATTCTGTATATTATAATCACAATAATGAATTGTGTATAATATTAAAACAGAAATAATATGTAAATTAATAATTTTTAGATTTAGTTCCTGATTGTTAACATGTAGTAATTAGTAAAAACAAGTTAAAGGTCCTGTATTATATTAAATTAAGATAAGATCATACTTTGTAAGTCGATTAGTTTTTAAGCATCCTATAAAATAGAAAAACAGTTAAGTGTAAAAAGAGTGGGAAGGGAAAATGAATGAAAGAAGAAAATTGATATGAAGTATATAAGTGCGAGAAACATGAATGCGTGAACTAGTGTAGTTGTAATAAAAAAAAATCAGGTATTAAGTTGCAAGGTAATATAAGGGGGTGCAATACCACTGCGGGAGCCTTCAGCCGCTTTTATTGGAGAGTCCTGGTTCTGCAGGCAACAGGATCCCTCCAGCGACAGGCTGGTCTCGGTCAAAAGCCAGACTTCTCCTCCACGGGGTCCGGCTCTAGGTATTAAGTTGCCTACATTAGAAACAGACAACCGAGTGTGTATGTTAAACATATATTTATGTATATATTTTATTATTATACAATTATTTAGACTAACCTTTATTCCAAAGTGAAATTTCCAAGTCTTGTTCTCTCCTTATTATAAACATAATTTCGATAAATACTTATATGATATATTAATTATTTTATTTAAGACTCTAAAATTATTACAACTTCAGTTCTTTTCAAATAAAAACGACAGTTAGATGTAACCCAGCAGTCTGTTTGTCTATAAAGAAAAAACGAAGGGTGTCTGGGAATGGTAGGCTGGATGGCAGAGTAATGTCTGCCCTTGACCAATTTTGATTCAATATAGAAACGATGTGAGGACTTATCCATGAGTTCGTGCCAGAGCCCGCAGGTCTTGGCTTGAAATACAAAAATATTCAAGGGAACCAAGTTGTACAGCTAATTTAGCACAAGAATCAGCAGTCTTATTACCTGTAATACCGGAGTGAACTAGGATCCATACTAATATAACTTGTAAAACTTTTTGATAGCATGAGAGAAGAGCCTCCCTGATCTTTAAGATGATGGAAATTCTAAATTTGCTTCGGATTATCTTTAATTGCTAACGAACAACTTAAGGAGTCGCCACAAATTAAAGTTTGTATGATATTACTAACCGCTGTCTGCGACGTCGTCTGCGTGAACGCTATTAGATTACACGTTGTTACAGAATGCGTTGAAGAAATAAAGGTTCACTGCACGTTCCCCGTAAGTGATAGCGTGATAATATGTAGCCTATATGTTGACCCGACTTCTTAATAATATTCGTGCCAAATTTGAAGTAAATCCATGCAGTACTTTTTGAGTTTATCCCGGACATACATACAGATAAACAGACAAAAATTCTAAAAACTATAATTTTCTTAATAATACTTAATATTCTTTAAAAAAAATATTCAACGTATAGTTTTGACTTTCCTACCATTTTATTATATGTATAGATGTGACAATACATATATGATTGCTTCCAACAGTGTAATAGCTTCTGTAAAAACTAAAGTTTGAGGGGGACGAAATGTCATAATAATGTAACTATAATTATATAACTCTTGTACTTGATCACAATGAAAAGATTAACCCTCTAATAAAATTATTCAACAGCTTGGCTGTGACACACACATCGTTATATAACTTATCAGATAAATATTCACGCTAGCATCTAGACTTAAATAATTCAGGTTTAAAATCTCGTTTTTTTTATATTTATTATTGAATTTATTGTCCAGACTTGTATTTATGATCGTAAATATACAAATTCTTATATTATTAGTTCAGCTGACTTTGATTTAGGAGTTTTTATGAGTTTTAAATTAAATTTTTTAGAAAAAAAACTTCCGAATCCCGTCACATAAATAACAACTTGTTATAAATTTTATTTTTAATAAATATTATTACACATATTATTTTAATATGTGTAACGCTTTTGAATATTTCTTTATGTAAAAAATATATTCAAAAATATTGCTAAAGTCCGTGAAATATATCTACATATAGGTACATACTTTATTTGAAAAAGAAATTATTTTATATAGATGTATAATTTTAGAGTTTAAATAAAATAATTAAAATATCTTCTACTTGTATATGTCTATCGAATTTTTTATAGCAATCTTTTTATAACAAGGGAAGGACACGACTTGGGAAATTCAGCTTGGGATGCAACTCAGTGTAGATAATTTTATTACAATCATATGTAGGTATATATTATAGCGGCCGTCCGACGCTGCGCTTGCCAGCACGTGGTCTCCACTCGAGAACATTTTCTGCTCCACCGGCCGGCTACTTGTAGTTCTACTTCAGCTTGTAAATCCATTGGGCTATGTCGGCATCCTTCCTTGATTCGTTCGTATATCATGGATATATTAAAATGCATGGGGTAAAAAAATGTCGAGCGTGCGATACCATCCCATTAAATTATTAGCATATAAAATAAAGAACATGAGCCAGCTCAAGGTTAGCCGCACGTTCAAAGATTTCTGTACATTCCGAGTTTCAATTTATTTGGACCTAGTACCGAGTGTAATTATGTCTGTTATTTCTGAACTGTCAAAAAATGTCCTTGTAATATTTACCGGATAATATATAAACATAAAAAAAAATAGGACTACGCGTTAATTAATTATACTAGTTTACAAAAATTTAATTTTTGTCTTTTGCCGCGAATAATACGGTGGTCGTTATTTGCTAATGACATGTTATTTTCAAATATACCATCAGAATTTTTTGTGCTGCTTATATTTATTTTATTGTTGATTTTCATCATCTAAGTGTTTTTACCCGACTGCGACAGAAGGAGGGTTACGTTTTTCGAGTGTATGTATGTATGTATGTCCATTTCTTTGGCACGCCCTACAGTCCAAACAGTTGGACGGTTTTTGACATATGAGGTGTCGTTGGATTTGTCTAAATTGTAGTAGTGACATAGACTATATACATTTTCAAAATGGCGCCCGCAAATGGCGGAATGAGGGGGAGGAGTTGAATTTTTTTTCTTACTGTAGCAATAATCGGAACCAACGGTTTACGTGCTCTCCGAGGCACGGTGGGGGGACCCACAAGACAAACAACCAGTTCAGAAAAAAAACTAAACAATTAAAATTGAATAAAAATCAAGTGATGCTATAAGTATTTTTGACAAATCACAAATCTATAGCTTAGCAATAGACGGTGGAAAGACAGTATCAAGGGAAAGCTTGTTAAATATATATAATTAAAAATATATCAGCTGCTTATGTGTCGGAGCTAGTCGATTAATATTAACAAAACAAATTCACGCCAAATAAATTATAAAAAATCGATTCCACAAACGAGGCGGCGATAATTTAGAAAAAAATCGAATCACATTCAAATTAAAGTTTAAAAAAAAACCGATAACGGAAATCGATGTTTTACTAATCGATCGTTACGTTTATTATCTGTGACGGATTTTAATTTGTTGATGTTACGATAATTGAGATCGGCGCAAGAGTCGTTTGATACACTAAAAATTTTATTATAAAACTATCCCTGCCCCGCAGTTTCACCCGCAGTTAGTTTATAGTAATGATAATTTGTTAATTTTAAAAATTGCTTTAATTTACCTCGAAGTCGTTTGAATTAATGGATTTCAATAGTGACAAAATATTACGGATTTTTTCGCCAATGTCAAGTAGAATGTAGAAGACATGAAGGCGATAAATCGGTGCGGTTGAGATAACAACATCAATATAATTTTGAAGACCGCACAATTCATTAATTTGGCTCTTCTACGACGTTGTCTGATTTTAGTCTATAACAGGTTATAGACATTAAGACTATTTTAAATAAATCTGTTAATTCCTGTCTTATAAGATTAGGATATTTATATAGATTTTTTTATCCACTTTTCTTGGTAAGTGCGTATTTCCAACCAGTTAGTTAACTAAAATTATTTTTGTTTCGACAATTCAAAATAGAAATAGATCCAATTAAATTATTTATCATCCAAAAAAAAATAACCAAATTCTCTCCAATCCAAATATAATCCGTCGAAATTAAACGTTACGCCGGTAATGTTTTTATGTTTACGGAACTTGACTGAATTCAATGGAATGCAAACTCCAACTCAATTGAGTAGGTTTAAATCACGTTCATTTGAAAAAGGTTTTTTTTTTACTATTCGATATTTGACAATAGTTGAATTCGGTTAGTTAGAGCCAGTCACACGTATTTTTTATTTTTCATACATACTGCAAAATTAGCACGCAATTGTAGACCTTATGACTCTTGTTTTAAATACTTATTTTGTCTAAACAATCTCATATTTAAGGACGATTATGTTCAAGCAATTTTGAGCTGTATTCATATTGGCATATGTACGAGATTTCTTTGAAATAAAAGCATGAATAACACGATATGTGCCAGTCATTTGTGTTCATTATTAAAGGGTTGCTTGTTAAAAATAAACTTATCGTCTTCGTTAAACGAAATTGTATCTTATTTAAATGATTCTAGGTTCAATTTCGTTTACTATTTTCTTAGCTTTTATAAAATACCACCATTCAGATTTTTTCCTTTATTGGCTTTTATGAGAAATTATTCTTTTGAAAACGTTTTGCAAAATAAAAGAGTCTCTGCGTCACGTCTGTGTTCAAAAAGTGCAATGGACTAATTAATAGTATGTCATCTGATTGCCTTAAGAATTTCATAAGGTTTGTTTAAATAATATTAACCGACGTTTTTAGAGCGGGGTTTTGTGTTACACGTCGTTTTGTTATTTGAGACAGGTTTGTGGAGAAAGATTTATTTATTGCTGTACATTAAGTAAAGTTCTCTTATATTTACGCGAATTTTACTCATTTAATTAAAAGTCTATATCGGATTTTATGGAGTTTATTTAAAACTTTACAGTTTAACAATATTTTAAATTATTTCCTGACCGATGAAGAATTTCATTCATTATTCGGACACCCACCACATTAGACCCCCGAGATAATGGACGCTGTAAACTTGTAAAGGGTCCAAAACGTCGGGAAATAATTTAAAATATTGTTAAACTGTAAAGTTTTAAATAAACGCGATAAAATCCGGTATAGACTTTTAATTAAATGATTAACACGAAACAAATTTTAAATTTAAGTGTTTATTAAACTAATTTAATCACAAGAATCGTGATTATCTGTTGCACGAAACCTACATCTGATTAAGTTAACAAAAAAATTTAGTTTAATTCAAGACCTATCTAACGGATGATTAATTCCAACAGCTTTAAATTAATCATAAGATCAACTAATTTTAAGATTAATTGCAACTTAACTAACGGAAAGTTAGTAACGGTTTCGTGCAACTCGCCGTAAGTAAAGTTAAAGTTATTGGATATTGTAGTGATCGAGTCTTGAACGAATATTTTTACATTTACATACTTTCTGTTGACGACTCATGGTTCGCGCGCCAACGGTCGCGTGTTCGATTCTCGCTCGGGTCAGATATTTGTATTTGTACAAATATTAATTTCCGCTCTGGGTGTATGTCTAGGGTTGCCATTCGTCCCGATATATCGGGATTGTCACCCTCATTGGGTCCACTGTCCCGACGTCCCGACAAAGCCCAATTACGTCCCGTTTTCTCGCGCAGTCACAGCAATTCAAATACGCGCCTCAAATTACTCGGACACGCGCTTGCGACGAGCAACGTTGCGAGATCGGCGCTAGGGAAGAGAGGCAACCGCGCCGCCTTCACGTTGCCCACACGTCGCCGCGTGCTATCGACTATCGTAGCAACAAACAGCAAGGCAGTCGCCACTTGCCAGTTAGTACTTGGTAAACAAAAACTACAGTAACAGTGGACCGATGAAAGATATCGCCTGCTGCCGGAGACTATGTAGTCGATTTTACAGTGTCAGGTTAACTTTAATATGACTTTCACGGAGTTTTATAAATATGTAAAAGGACAGAAAGAATTACTGAAAAAAGTAAGGTCTTCAGCAAAATACGATCAAGCCACGTATGCTTCCATACATTAGAATTTGTATTTTTTTTAAAATAAAATATTCGTACTTAAATAGTTCTCTCTTTGCGTCCCGACACGAGCCTTGCCAAATATGGCAACCCTATGTATGTCCCTCGGAGTGCACGTAAAGCCGTCGGTCCCGGTTGTTATCATAGACACCTAATGACGATCGTTACTCATAGTAGAGAAATTATCCGACAACCCGCAGTAAAGCAGCGTGGTGGATTAAGCTCCAACCCTTCTTCTATATGGAGAAGATGCCTTCGCTCAGCAGTGGGTTGTTTACAGGCTAATACAGTACAGTACATACTTTATGTTTCGAATCGATTTGCTTAGAATATACTCGTATATTTAGCTTATATACTATATAATATACGATAGTAACATGTGTTCATTGCATTTTTTTTATTCGTAATTTTTTTTGCTGATCTTTAAAATTTATTTATATTTTACACACCTACATACTTTGATTCTAGGTATATCGTGTGCTTTATGGCGTTCAATAAAGTGTTACATAAAAATAAAAATAAAATAATATTAAAATATAATAGTACAGTATATGTTGGTAACAATGAAAAAAAATCAATTCAGTTTTATTTCATATTTGTGTAGTTTTTTTTTATTTTTAATTTTAGATTAACAAAAAAAAAACAATAATCTTTCGATCTTGACATTTTCTAGATTAACCATAAATTATTACGTCATTATTATTGACAGGATAAACCGTAAACAATGAATATATAAGTTTGGGTTAGTACATAAATACATTGGCAAACCCTCCCAAAAAGACCAATAATATAGAGCCCAGGCGGTCGCTCTAGAGGTCGATGGGGGAGGCCTACATTCAGCAGTGGAAATCCAATGGCTGATATGATGATGATGATGATGATGATGATGAAATACATTTGTAATTTATATGTATTTATTTCTATCCTGAACTGCACTGAATCAGTCTGCAAATGCCTCTTCTCCATATAGGAGAAGGGTATTGTTCTCCGCAGATTATAATTTATTTTTCTTAAATAACAAATTCGTTGACACATTTCCTGATACATAAATAGTAATTTTATTTATAAAGGCACCACTTTGTCAACTTTTTGTTTTCTGAATTGTAAAATTTGAAACTCCCACATCTGAGATCATTGCATCGAATAGATAGCTCCCGATAAAGAACGAAAAAGCGATAAAGACGCATTACATTATATTTTAAATTAATTTAACTCTAGTCAATCAAATCAATTTAAAAAAAAAAATTTATTCAAGTAGGCTTCATCAGCATTTTTGAGTGGTAATTTTACAAAGTATATAACATTTTTATTTAATTAACTATAGTTAGTGTGAAGTTACCACGGATTCAGAATGCCGATTCTGTTGAGAAGAATCAGCAAGAAACTCAACAGTTACTATTTGAAATAAAACCATCAATACATAGCACACATTATAAATTTAGTCATATTTTCTGAATGAATAATAGTCCTACTAAATCAACACATCCTTTTCATTATTAGTATCGAAAATATTTGAAAACTAATCTCTTTTAGGGGTCATGGTAATGGTGGTCAAACGCAAGCCTATCTTAGTATAAAAAAGACCTATGTTTCCACCCTCTTTTTACTACCGAATCGCTAGGTATCCTAAGGGTCTGAATCCTTCACTTCGCTTCAGCCTATCACAGCTCACTGCTGGACATAGGCCTCCCCAAGATCGCGCCACATATCTTGGTTTTCCGCAATCCTCATTCAGCCTCCACTGGCGACCTTGCGTAAGTCATCGGTCCAGCGGGCCAGAAGACGTCTCACACTGCGTTTACCGATATGTGGTCTCCACTCGAGGACACGTCTGCTCTAGAGGCCATCGGTCCTGCGATATACGTGACCAGCTCACTGCCACTTCAACTTGATGATTCTACGAGCTATGTCGGTTATGCATCCTTACATAGTTGATATTTCTTGGACCTGTATGAAGCACTTCGCTTCATCGTTTCTAAATATATATCATCATCTCAGCTTAAATATGGAATACCCTACCAGCTTTAGCTTTTCCTGTCAGTTACAATATAAGTACCTTCAAAAGAAGAGCGAGTGATAAGGAATTTATGTATAAACTGGAATGCGCACGTGCACTCAAAAAACGTTCCTAAGAGAGGGATTGCATCTCTTTCTACAATGGATTCAAGGCAACACGTAAAAAAGAGACAAAATACTGGTGGTCAACGAAATGCTCGGAACGATTTTTTCACTTTACATGTTGGAAACAAATCTCAACCTTATGCCATTTATTTCAAGGTGCGTATTTGAATATACAATTTTATTAAGTGAGCTTTCCAAATTATGATATAAATTCCTTCCTGAATAGACATCTGTGTTATGCTGTAGCATGACTTATCAACAAAGTGATCAACATTGTGTAATCGGTCTGAAGAACAGCCACAGTTTAAAAAATATATAAGTAGATAAATAATAGAAATATAGATTTATAAAATTTTCTGTAAAGAAAATTTCCAAGTCCACACCGCCCCTGGCTAGCAAAGTTTCTATTGACGAGCACAGTACAGAGGCACGCCTTTTGAATATTTATTTAAATATATGGAGTGTATTGTGTTAAGGAAGGACGGGCTTCTGAGGATGACGGGATTTTATTTGTTTTCGTTAAGAAGACGTTCTGGTTAATCGGATTCATAAAGGGAATAGTTCAATCTGTGTCATTTTTTGGTTCCGTATTTAATGCTAACGGAATCCTATTGTTAAGATTCCGCTGTTCCGAGATGTATCTTTGAAATAGTAATAGGTTGACATTTGAAAGTAACCCATTGACTGGCCCGTTAGTGCAGTTGGCAGTGACCCTGCTTTCCGCTCCAGGATCCGTAGGTTCGATTCCTGCCCGGAGTCTGGGTGTAATATTTGAATAATTTGTATGTATTTGTATATTTGCTAAAATAATATTTATGTACGTCAATATCAGTCGTCTGTTACCTAACAACACAAGCATGAATTTTTCTACCTTAGGGGCAGACCGTGTGTGTATATCAAGATATATTTATAATAGACGTGTTTATTAACAACTGTTTCCGGTGTAGTGGAATATTTATATATATATATATATATATATATATATATATATATATATATATATATATATATATATATATATATATATATATATATATATATATATATATATATGTATATATATATATATATATATATATATATATATATATATACCTATATATATATATATTTTTTTTTGAACCTTCAGATTCTTGAACCACCGAAAATTGATTCACAACCAACTGGTGTCTGTTGAGTGTGATGCGTTTTTAACCGACTTTAAAAAAGAAGGAGGTTCTCAATTCATCTGTTTGTTTTTGTATGTTTGTTACGGGATTACTCGTCAATTATGAATCGATTTTGATAATTCTTTATTTAATTGGTAGGTCATACTTCAAAAGTGGTCCCATAGAAATTTTATAGGAATCAATTTAGCGTTTTTAAGGAAAATCAACAAAAACAATTATTGAGCAAAAAAAAAAGAAAAGAAAAAAATATTTTTAATAATTCTATCTTTTAGTTCAACTTTGTACATGTACCTACCTAATAATCTTGAAATCGGTTTAATAATAAAAAAAAAAATTATTTTATTTATATATTTTATGTTATTACAAATAAAATGATGATATTAATAAAACACATAAGCGAAACAGAATTACATTAGTATATCTTAAAGGAGTTCAACGACCGCTTCACAACTCACATCTATTCATGCCTTAATTTTTTGCTCATCTCGGTGACATTATACCTATTCTATACAATAAAGATCATAAAATAGGATATACATGTAGTTGTACATAATTTATTTAAGACATTATAATATTTATGTGTGCGTGTATTATTAGAAGACCGTTCTAGTGTAGTGGTGCGATTCGATTCCCACTCAGGTATTTGTAATTGTATAAATTGTTGTTTCCGGTCTGGGTATATATCCTTGTGAGTCTCTCTGTGGTCCCGATTGTTATCACAGACACCCGATAACGGTCGCTACACATACATACACATACATACATACATATAATCACGCCTCTTACCCGTAGGGGAAGGCAGAGACCACTTCTTTCCACTTGCTACGATCCTTACATACTTGTTTCGCTTCGTCCACTTTCATTATTCCCTTCATAAATGCTATTCGATTTAGGGTACTCTTGACCTGGCCTTTTTTCAAGACGTCCCTGATTTGGTCTTGAAACGTTCGCCTAGGTCTACCCCTTCCAGCACTTTCATTCACACTCGCCTTATACACTTTTTTCGTCAACCGTTCTTTATTCATTCTCTCGACATGGCCAAAACATCTCAGCATACCTTTCTCAATTCTTGTCACTACATCTTCTTTCAGACCACAACGTTTCCTTATCTCACTATTTCTTATCCTGTCACTCAGCTTAACTCCTATCATACTTCTTAACGCTCTCATCTTAACTGCATATATTTTGCTTTCATGTTTCTCCTACCATACCCAACTTTTACTTCCGTACATGAGTGTCGGTACCAACACCCCCTTATGAACAGCCAAACGAGCCTTGTTAGACACCTTCCGACTCCTCATAAAGGAGTGCAAAGCTCCATTCACCATGTTTCCTGCATTCACTCTTCTTTCAATATCACTCTCACACTTTCCATCTCTTGTAAACTTTGAACCCAGATACACAAACTCATGGTAGAGAAATAATCCGCAGTGGAGCAGCGTGGCGGATTATGCTCGAGCCCTTTTCCAATGAGCGTTAACAATCTGATTAGTTCAATCAAATGATTTTCCATGACTGAGTTTTACTATTTATACCAACTTACATTAACCTGTATAGTTTTCGTGAAACGTTCCGGTGCAGTTTTACGAGAACTCGCTTTAATGCCAGCGATTGTGGGTTCGATTCCCTCTCGGCGTAGATATTTGTATTTGTACAAATATTTGATTCCAGTCTGAGTGTATGTTTAGATCTCACCGTGCATCGGAAAGCGCGTAAGCCTGCTGAGCAAAGGCCTCTCCTACTAAGTGTGTATTTGCCCAGCAATGTTTGGTTCAATTTCAGTGCGTTGTTATGTTTGTGTATATGTTTATTTAGTTTTTCCAGTGTCGATACAAACTGTGCGTATCGTCGTTACGTCGGACGATTAACCCTTTCGCTTCCAGCGTCACATATTTTTAACAACCCGATTTTCTTACTGGGCCCGGTGTCACAAATATGTGACGGGTGTTCATTATCAATTTATGATAAGTGTTGTATCAGTCGTACTGCACCAATGTGCACAATACATACATACATCAATATGTATGTTATTTAACAATAAAATAAATGAAAGATGTTACAGGCAGGGCCAGCCTGAGAGGTATGAAGCCGCAGACGCGTGCCTTTTGAAGGGACTTTTGGAGAAAATTTGCCTTAAAAATTAATTATAAAGGCGCAAAAGTGACCAAAAACTTTTAGAACTTAAATTTCAAAAAAAATCCGGAGGGCCCGTACCCACCCTTGTACTAGGGTGGGGTATTCCATACCCCCCAGACCTCCCGGTAGAGACATAATGTGACTCTTGCACACTTGCAATTTTTGCCTTAGGCCGGCCCTGTTTATTGATTTGCAATAATTACAGTTGTTTATAAGATCTAAGCGTTTTTTTCCTGAGGTCCAGGTAGTGAAAGGGTAAATACAGGCAATCGCACTTCGCGTATTGTGCGTTCACAGATAATCCTACTACATACTATTACAAATACGAAAGTTGTGTTGCTTGCTACTATTTCACGCAAGAACTACCGAACCGATTACAATGAAAATTGGTACGTAGATAGCTGAAGACAGAGAATAACATATAGGCTACTTTTAAGCAGGTTAAAATCCCGAGCGAGGCACAGGTAATCAATAAATATTCGCAATTTTTTTTCCTTTTTTTTAAATTGATTATGATTAGAAATCTTTAAAGTTTCAATGTGAATTCATATCTCTAAATGTCAGTCTATATTTGAAACCTTTTCTTCGTAACGATGAATTATTTATGGGGGCGTGTCGGAATAAATAACAAAAGAATTATGAAGTGAAGTTATTTTATTTATTATAATTATTACATATATGTATACATTTATTTACATGACTTAAAGCTTGCTGCTACCGTCGTTATATAGCCTGTGACGAGTGTGATAATCATAGAGATATTATAGAAAGAGTAGGTGAGACATACGGCTGCCTGTATGCGGAAACGACCAACGATTAGAAAGAGAGAGAAAATCGCGGTACCCTATTCGCCTTGCGGTCTCAAATTCAAATCTCGATTTTTTTTTTGTGAACATCAATTATTTACTTCAATTTTAATAAATAAATCATAGAAACAACTCTAATATGCACAGTAATATTATATTGGTATGTAATTCAACCGGTACCGTGATCGTCTCTCTCTTCTAAACGAACGACAGCTGGAGGCCTGATTCCCCTGCTCTATTTATAATACATCTATGGTATAATATCGACTGTCCCTACTTATACTATCGAAACTGAAAAAAGGTACTTTACAGGAGAGCACTTTTAAGTTAATTTTGTGTACAAAATTGTCACTTATTTGTTAAGAATCGATATCATACTCATGAAAAATTTGGTTTAATATGTATTTTTTAGCTTATTCTCTTTTTTTGTATGAAAACATATATAAAAAAGAGTTTCTTAGTGCAATAAAAAAATCGCAAATTTTCAGTTTCGATACTGTACGTAGGGACAGTCGATATGTAAAGATACGTAAAGAAAAATAAAATATAAGAAAAGTTATAAAAAATTTCCATATTTACATTTTGTAAACAGACTTATTTACATGAGGGTAAGTAACTAAAATACATTTGCAATAGTATTTCAGACCTCAGTCGACTACAGTATATAAATTAGTGAAATTTTTGGTAATGAACTTAACTCGAACAACATGTCTGAACTCGTTACAGTTACAGCGTTACACACAGAATATATTTTTACCCGACTGCGACAGAAGGAGGGTTATGTTTTTCGAGTGTATGTATGTATGTATGTCCATTTCTTTGGCACGCCCTACAGCCCAAACGGCTGGACGGATTTTGACATATGAGGTGTCGTTGGATTTGTCTAAATTGTAGTAGTGACATAGGCTATATAAATTTTCAAACTGGCGCCCGCAAATGGCGGAATGAGGGGGGGGGGAGTTGAATTTTTTTTCTTACTGTAGCAATATGGGTATCAAATGAAAGCTAGTAAATTGCTTTATTCTTTTTAGTTTATAATAAGAGTATTTTACGCAGTCGGGTTTTTTGATTTCTTTAATTATATAATACAAAATTATTTAAGTAAAAATACATAAGTGAATACAAGTCAAAATAAGAAAAATATATGTAAAAAGAGTCTTACAATCAATTATAATAATTTGAGACTATTTTAAATTGTAATTAATTTACAAATATATCTTATATATACATATGTATGTCGTCACAGGTTATATATTTTATATACATTTAATTACAAATTGTACGAAATATAAAACATTTATGTACAAATATATAAACACAGCGAACAATATACATTATTTTATTGCATTAAATTATTATATTAATTATATTTTTATATTTGATACAAATTGTAAATAATAATTATAAAACGGTACGCATATTTACTAATAATTATATTATTATTATTAATAATTATTAACAAAATAAATATCACCCCGAAACAATTACTGGCACATTTTTACAATAAATAAAAAGTATTTGGTATCGAAACACACTATCATATCACGTGTCTTTGCTCGCACTGAAAAAATTGAAGTATGGTAAACGCATCTATTAGCAACCCATAAGATACTGGAACTATAACCGACCTATTTACATTATTTGTTATTTTTTTATGAAGCAAAGCGAATACATTTGTTTTATTTATGAAGTATTAAAATGTAATGGGTGGCTAATTCAAGCATTTACCGTAATAATATAAAATTATAAGGACATAATACATAAAACAGAAAAACATGTATTAAGGTTCAGTCAAACTGGACATGAATTTACGTCTCGCGATAATGTCACAGAGTTGCGTTATCATACTCCGTGCTTCCTAATGTCTCTTTGACACCGTTGTACCGTTATAAAATAAAATAACACACTAGCATCAGTACGCGATAAAGATACGCGCTCAGTTTGACAGAGACATTAGTTTCACAAATTAAATTATTGTTTTTCCAATCATTCGAAACAACTAAAAAAATCAAGGCCTTTATTTGATATTTTAATCTTAACAACGCTAGTATGACAAGTATGTCAAATATAATCTTGTGGTAAATAAATATCTTACAAAACAGGAGTTACACAATTTTATGCAGCTTTAGGTAAGTACTTTTTCAGTAAATATATCATTCTAGACTCTCTTAGGACCTCGAGTCATTAACTTTTACTTTAGAATTGTACATAATTATGGAAAAAATCATTGAAGTAAATATTTCCAAAAACAAAAAGAATTTTCAGTGCGAGATAAATTAAAAATGATCTATCTATTAGAAAAAGTCTGTGTACACTTTTCGATTTGACTCAAAACTTTTCCTATCCTATCATGTAACACTTTCGCATTCTTCTCCGGCAAAGGTGGTAAAATGTCCCTTATAACCGCATTGTTTTTCTTATGAAACAAATCACTTAATTTACCACCAACCGAGCTTTCGTGCAAGCTCTTCAACGAGTCAACGGTCCTCTGTCTAAACACACACAAATTGTCAAGCATTAAACTGTGGTATACGTTATACTTCTTCAACAATCTATAACCGTGTAATAAACCGGATTCGTTGTCCAAGAACAATAATAATCCACTATCCATTTTCCTAGCTAAATTATGCGCAGGACCATCCATAATGTTAACATTCCATTGGAAGTTAAATAAATTATTGACTATTCTATCCAAATTCGCGGTTAGATAGTCAAATATGATCAGATCAGACCACTGCGCCAGTTCTACAAATAAGTCAATTGTTTTCTTACTCAATTTAGCGTCAATAAAATCGAATTTATCAATTGAATCGGTTTTCGTTTTAATATTTTTCGTCTTCAGTTTTTCTAGTAATATCTGCTTATTGGTTTCCATCGTACTATTTTCTTTTTGTGACATTTTAAAAACATCATATTTGTTTAAATGTCGAGTTGATGGTTTGAATATTTCAGGTATAGTTGCCGATTCTAAACTCGGAATGTATTGAGTTAGAACGACAGCTCGGTTTGTGTTCCACTGTGCTGCAGCGATGTCGTTAGCAACACCTTGCCATAGTTTATCTTTTAAATCAACGACTTTGACGACAGATGGCGCTAGATTGGTCAAATTTAATAATCTTGCTACATAGAAACTGAAGATTTCACCTTGTATTTGGTCTGTATTTTGTCTGTAACGTACGCAAGCTTGGATACCATCTTTAAACGTTATGAAACGGTTCTGCATTCTTCCGCATCCAGGCTCCATTTTGACCACTTCGCTTTGGTCAACGTATTTTTCCCATATTTCAGCAGAATTTTCTCCATATCCTTGAGGCATTGAATTTTCGACTTCCGGCCCCCAGAATATGTTATTATACAGAACTGTGTCTGTGTTAGGAACATGTGTGGTTGCGTTCATAACGCTCGATATGGACAGTTTGTGTTTGGTTACTTTATTGTCTTTGAGAATCTCCTTCATATCATCCGTGAGACTCTTAGGGTAAATATCTTTGTTTTGTTTATGAGGATCTGTAGGTCCAGTAAAGGAAACTGTTGCAAATCTATCTACATCTACTTTATCAGGAATTAAACTATCATCTAATCTTAAATTATCAGAATATTTAAGTGAATTTAAACTTCTCTGCACTTCTTTACTCGTATTTATTCTCACTAATTTCTTTGAACTAAAATTAGGAGTAATTACTCTTCTTTCAGGAGGTCCAACGATTGCTATACCAATGACTAAACCTAGTATGAAACTTAGACAGACACTAATGAAGCAGTAATTATAGAAACCATATTCTTTCTTAACGGCTACTCTTCTCGACAATTCTTCTTTGTGACCAAATTTGTTATACAATAAGTATGGTTTTCTCATTTTATTGTTTGGTTCGATCCGTATTTTAGATTTTTCTATTTTAGTAGTATCTGTTTCGTTTTCTAAGTTGTTTAAGTTTGGTAATCTATCTGTTGGACATTCTGTCTTTTCTCTTCTGTATTCAGAATCTGGACCGAAGGACGCCATCTTTGTTGAAGGTGCTATTCTACGCTAAACGCCATTTTCTTTATCTGTAACAAGACAAAAAAAAAAACCTTTAGTAAAATTGGAATTATTAATCATTTATCATATGTTTTATTTCTCTTTTTTTATATATACTTATCTAAAAATGCTATTGTCTTTGTATATATTGTCATGAATATTAAAAAAGTACATAAATGAAATGTGTATATCTATATAAATCTTGCAAGGTGCTTAAGATTAAGTTGAGATGAAAAAATGGATGAAATTGCAGCGAATGAAAAAATGGATCACAACCAAAGTCTTAGTCTAAATTTAGGTTCGACAACGCGCTTGTGATGCTGTTGCAGCATCATAACGCACAAATGCTGTTGCAGGCGTCCATAAGCTACAGTGACCCTTACCATCAGGCGGAAAACTCGCTTGTTTGCCACCATCATGGTATAAAATATAGTAGGTTCAAATTAGGATCGGTATAAATAAAAATATCATAAAATAGCCATACCAGCTTATTTGTTTATAATTCTTTATTGTACACCACTTTTGAAAGAAAAAACTAAACATTATTTGCAAAATAAGACGGTCATCAGAAGGAATCTCTTCCAGACAACCTTACGTTGTGAGGAATTGAAACATAGCCGGAGTAAAATGATTCTAATGGAAAATATAAAATTAATTTAATTCTAATAATACAAATCAAATGGAAATATAATAAATAATATTTTATGAATTTTATTACAGTATTATTTTTATATAAAGAATTTTTTTATATTTTTATTATATGCTATAAAAAATTATCCTATATAAAAAGTTAGAAATCTTTAATTTGTTTCCAAAATATTTATCCAAAAGTAACATATTTAAAATTTTATTCCGAATCAAAAGCTAAACAGGCAGGTGAAACCACGGACGACAGTTAGTTCTAAACACATTTACTATTATCCTCGAGATATTTAATTGCGATCATATTTTATACATTTGCGACTTTTACGGTGACTCTAAGCTTGGCCGCTATAAGTATGTTTTGTCTCCCTCATTTATTATGAGATAAAGAGAGACGGGCGACACTTTGAGTTAACCTTTAGCTTGTAATAACATCTTAATGTCGTAAAGATTTCCCGCGATTAAGGGTTCGGTCAAACTAGACGTGTATTTGACGACGTGCGTTGCGATGAGCGTCTTGCTCACCTGCTCCGTAATTCCAGCGTTGTCTGTTTGACAGCGTTGTTTATAAACTCACACTCAACGGCCTCCAGTAAGATAAGGTTTCTGTGACCGGAAACACACACAAAACAAGGAAACGCCCAAATCATAACAAAAAATTGTATAGCTGTCACGTGCGATTGAACCAAAGACCACTTGCGCAATAGCCAATGCCGTGATCATTGCGCCACCACTTCATTACCGTTACAATAAAATTTGATCGGAGTTCTTCCTTATAGAGCTTATCTGTCCGGTTGGACGATTTCTCACGATCGCGCAAGTTACGTAATAGATCCATGGATACGGGCCTATGAGCTGAGTCTCTATGCCAGAGCATATCCTTACCGGGAGTCATCCTCCCAGGATCGTTTTATTTTAGCGCCATGGGCTAGGGACATGGCTGTTAAAACAAGCCATGCCGTCGTGGATGTCATAATTAGATATCATTAGAAAGAGTAGTTGGTCGTATATAAAACTTAAACTCTAACGCAGTCAGAACGCGACACTAACGCTCCCAGTCTGAACGAGACATTATTATTGCTTTATTTAAAATTGTGTGACCAAAGCGGCTTCATATGTATTTATGATTACTGAGAAAATTAGGAACTCCACGTTATTTTACGGCCGAACACAAAAATAAAAATAAAGCTGGACAGACAACGCTTTGTTATTATCATATAGACAAGTTTTACCTGCGACATCATTCGTAATTACGCGATTTGATTTTGATCCGCTCCTCCTAGATAACCGGAATGAATATCGAAATAAATATATATTAAAACAATAATTAAAACGATTTGTTTCCAAAATATTTAACCAAAAGCGACCACATTTAACATTTTATTTCGAATCAAAAGCGAAACAGGCAAGTGAAACCACGGGTGACAGCTAGATCAAAACACATTTACTATTACCCTTGAGATATTTAATAAATTACAATATGATATTTAGTAATATCGATATATTTCATTGTCCTCTCTTAACATTGAAAAAGAGCTAATATTATGTATTGTAATATTATATTAATATTACGATACTGGCTTGGCAGCAACTGGTTAATGCGCTAGCGGTCGCGGGTTCGATCCCCGCTCATGACAAATATTTGTATAGGCCATACAGATATTTGTCGTGGTCTGTGCGCTTGTGCTTGTGTGTTGTGTGTGTTTCCGGAGTGTAAGACGTTTATTTATTTTATTTATTTATTTATGCCACTATGAACTGTACCATATTTTTTCCTATATTTGAATTTTTAATGTATTGTTTTTTTTTTAAATATATATATAAATGTAATGTTTAATTTTTTTTAAATTATTTTTTTTAGATAATTTTATTTAATATCGTTATATTTTTAAATTTATTGTATCTAATGTGTTAGTGAAATGTGAAAACTTGATTGGTTTATGTATAATTTGATTTTTTTATTTTTTATGTAAAAATAAACTCTATGTTTCCCGAATAAGTAAATTAAAAAAGTAAATAAATAAATATTATATAGTGTCATAGTCCGTAGTATGAAGTCAAATCATGACAACTTTCAATTCAACTCATTCAGTAGTTTGTGTATAATACGCGGCCAAGGTACAAACAGACAGGCAAAAATTTTCAAAATTACAGTTATAGATTATGATCATAGAATGCTTTTAACAAAATCAGAATATCTTCAATGCACAGAATTCTAGAAGAATTGTGGAAGAGTTGAATAATTAAGCTCCAACTGTTTTCCAATATCAAAAAGAGGCCTTTCGGCACAAAATAGAATTTACATATAAATAATCAACTTACAGATAAATATTCAACTTACAGATAAATATTCAACTTACAGATAAATATTCAACTTACAGATTTGTCTCGCTGGATTTTTTTTGAAGATATTTGAATTTTGTTTAAATAATTGAGTAGCAAAATACGAAAACATAAATCTTACTGTGCGAGCGGAAGAAGAAATGAATAAAAAATGGTTATTCATAGGTTTTTGTATGGAAAACTTACTTTTTGATGAGTAAACGGCTTAAAATCAAAATTAAGGGCCTTATTATAGCTCAAAATTTTTGTTTTTTTTATCGACTACAAGATTTTAGGTGAGGCTTTGAAAAAAAAAAATGTCACTCTAAAATGAAACATACTAATATGTATATATGTATATAGTCTATTTAAACTATGGTTGTAAGATGGTTTTTAAGGTTAAGGTGACTGTTCCATATTTATAAGTTATGGTATGATTTTTATAGCCTATAATATATAATAAACAATTGTTAATATATACAAAATAATAAATCAAAACAGAAAAAAAGGTACAAGTAATAAAATATATGATTTATTAGATATTAACACACATACATACACACGGACGTCTCGTATTACCCGGACGTTAATCATTTAGAATTTATTTGATATCGCGTTTAAGATAATGTCACAACGATTTGTGTTCGATTTTAATATTATTTAGGGTTCCGTGGATAAATATTATTTATATTTATTTTATATTTTACAAATTATACTAATTAATTAAATTTTATTAAAGTTTTTAACATTCAAACTTAAATCGCTATACCGTTTCGTAGTAGTTTGGCGGATACAATATAAATTTGAAAAACGTTGTTTTTATATCCGTTACTGAATTCATAATTTCTAAACATTTATTATAATTAATATATAATTGTTTAAAATTTTAATCTTAATTATTATATGCTATGTTACATAGTATGTGTTTATTATAATTGACATGTAGCGACTGATCGCGAGATGTTTGCTCGATAATTGCTATTTGTATGCTTCTCGAGCGGAAAAAGAAAAATGACACACTAGACTGATACTGCTGCTACAACCGTTTCGTAATTGTAAATCATTAGTCAGTTAATAAGTTCATACTTATTTTTTATAAAATACTAGAGGCCGCCCGCAACTTCGTCCGCGTGGATACCCTATGAGCGACTTCTTCCCCCACCTCACATGCCGCTCGTCGGACCGCCCGCCCTGCACCCGCTCCCGCTACCGCCTTCGGCGCCGCCGTGTCGCTAGATCGCGCATTCATTTTCAGAAGCGATAAATGTATCTATTTTCAATTAGGAATCAATCCCGCGGGATCTCCGGGATAAAAAGTAGCCTGTGTTCTATTCTGGGTCTTCAGCTACCTACATACCAAATTTCATCGTAATCGGTTCAGTAGTATTTGCGTGAAAGAGTGACAAACATCCATACATACATACTCACAAACTTTCGCATTTATAATATTAGTAGGATATAACAATTTTTTTATATGTTTAACAACACACACGGTCATATGCTCCTACGGTGGGGAACTTAATGTTTGTGTTTTAGGTAACAGCCGATTGATATAAATATTTATGAAATTTTGTTTTATAATATATAAACAATACCGGTGGGGGGGATGCGCTGTGCTGCGCTCCCGGCTGCATGGGTACCACCATCTTGCTTGTTTCTCCCGCGAAACAGCTTTGCTGTGTTTCGGAGAGAAGGGCAAGACAGGCAGTGTAATTACTGGCACCGAGACTTTAACACATTATGTCTCTGGATAGGTAACACATAAATGAGTTTCCTAGGCTAGTTCCAGGTAAACTAGTTTATGTTCATGGGCGACGTTAGCCACTTAGCATCAGGTGGAACGTCTGCCAGTTTGCCTATTCACTTAACATTAAAAAAATACATACATAAATATAATAGTCAAACTTGGTACGGGATTGACCCCACAGCCCGGACGGAAAGTAGGGTCACTGCCTGCCACTGCCACCACTGGTCACTGCGCCAACGGGGGTTAGGTGTTGAACTTTTGACTAGCAAAACTTACATAATAAATGTCACTAATTGACCATTGAAAATTATTATAACTAACTTCGCCAAAAAATATTCGAGAAAAGTAGAAAAAAATTATTTTGAATATTTTATAATCGAGAAATTTTGTATTTAATGGACCTTAATGCATCTTAATCTGCTCATTTCTTTAAAACTATCCATTTAAGCGATATGGATGATGTTATTATAGATAATTAAGTTAAAAAGTAGAAAAAATGACCTTTAATACACTCAACACGAGTCGAGTTAGAGTAAAAATATGGTAAGGTCTTTTGAAGAGTATCAAATACTACAAATAACTATGTTTATTAATATGATAGCTTAAAACCCAACAAAGTTATAGAAATTACGAAAAAAGTGATTTGAAATACATACTTTTTAACTGGAAAAAAAAAATCAAAAAGGAAGTTACTTAGGATTAAAATTAAGGTCTAAAATTTTAACTGGATTTTTGGAGTTTATTGGAGTTTACTCCTTAAGAATCGATTTTCATATACATATAAGGCGCCCGGTATGAGAAAAATATGAGAGGTAAAATCTACTTATGAATGACCTCGTTACTTTTTCGGTGCACGCGCACCTATGGTGAGGTGCGAAAGTAATGTTGCTCTAATTAATATTGAAAAATAATATTTAAAAAATAAATGATAATTGTCAGATAATAATAATTACATAATTTATCAACATTCCTAATGAAATATTTGTGCACATCTGAAATTGACTATTGTGAAAAGTTTAATGTAAAATATTTCGCCGATTAGTTATAATAAATGTATATAAAATGAATAAATATATATTTATATATGTATATTATTTTCATTAATTTGTTAATTTACCCTTTCATATGGTATTAATCTTATTTTCAGTTGGATAAACTCTTTTTGCGTATGTTTAGACAATCGTACTTAAGGAGTAAACTCCAGTCGTGCGTCGGAGCTGACACACACAATTTTTTTTTTCTGCATCTAAAACGATATTTCAGGATGGGAGAAAAAAATACATAATGATTTAAAATGAAACATCCTTATGAATCTCCCCACCGTGTTTCGTAGACCACGTAAAGCCGTCGGTCTCGGCTGTTCGGCTGATCCATTGGCGCAGTTTGCAGTGACCCTGTTTTCTGCTCCAAGAGTTGTGGGTTCGATTCCCGCCCCGAGTCTGAGTGTAATATATGTTTATTTATATATGTATTATTTATATGTATATTTATTTAAAAAAAATGTATATCAGTCGGCTGTTACCTATAACACAGGCATTAAGTCGTCCTACCTTAGGAGCAGACGACCGTGTGTGTTTGTTAAACATATTTATTTATTTATTTATTTATTATTTATCACTAACACTATGATAACAATCGTTACTTATAATAGAAAAATTAACAGCCATCCCTTTTACATGGAGAGAAGGCCTTTTACCCAGCAGTGGGACGCTTACACGGATCAGATCAGAAACGTATATCAAATGTTTCATTTTGTCATATTAATATTATTATTAACATTTGAAACGAACAGACAGACATTTCAATTTTATTAAATATAAACATACGATGTGTAATTAAACTCGTTCTAAATCCGGAAAGATGTAAAAAACCGTTTTATCTCAATCTAAAGCAATTATAATATTAAAACAGAAGTCTGTTACAGACGTCTGTGTGTCAATCATTTCGAGGATTACATATGTTTGACGAACAGCTACGTTAATATATACATATGTAAATGTATGTTTGTGTATATATTATTATACTAATTGTATTCACGGCTTTGTTCGCGGTTACACGTTTGACTTTCATCCCCTCTCATAAGTGAATCGCAATGAATTCCGGTGTATAAAATTGATCTAGTTTCCTTTACCGTGAGTTGACTGGCAGAGAAAAATAGTCCAGAACATTCCGTAAAAGGTCACCCTTTTACGGAAAAGGGTCACCTTTTTAGGTCACATTTTCATAAGACCATAGTGGTGCTAAGAACTGTATACAAACCAGGATTTTGATGGACAGCACATCACCCTGTCCTGCCGCAACACGGGCGAGTATTGTCACCCCCAAGATGATGGGAAAGGCCTACTTTCAGCAGTAGACATACAACAGCTGATAAAGTGAGGTCAAGCTCGTAGTATGTTGTGTATAATAGTTCGTTTAAAGACTGACTTACTCAATATTGACTGGTCGTTAACTCAGTTGGCAGCGATTTTACTTTCTGTTTCATGCTTGTGGGTTCGATTCACGCCTCGAGGCTGGGTGTAATATATATGTATCATGAATAAGAACCTTATCTTAGGAACAAACAACCGTGTGTGTGTGAGTGTGTATGTGTGTTTAAACAAAGGTAAGGCAAAAAAGAGGTAAATAATTTTTTTTTTTTAATATTCAAGAACAAAAACTTTGAAATTAATTTAAAAAAAACTTCAGTTAAAAATATGGTTTTGTAGAAAATTGTAAACAAACAAACACGTCACAAATCTCTTAATCTCGTTTAAACCGCATCAGTAACAGTTCAGATACAATAAATACATTAGCGTGTAAATTACACGGCGCTGTTGAAACCCCCAATTATATGAAACCGTCAATTTACTAATAATTCAATTATGCTAAAGTCTGTTATTGTTTTTATGTTCGTCTCGACGTCCACTGGTCGTGCTAAGCTATGCTATACTATCCTATACTATACTATCTTATCATCATCATCATCATATCAGCCATTGGATGTCCACTGCTGAACGTAGACCTCCCCAATCAACTTCCAGAGCGACAGGTTCGAAGCAGTCTCCATCCACCGGCTTCTGGCGACTTTCCTTAAATCGTCTGTCCATCTCGTGGACGGCCGTGCGACGCTACTACTATACTTACTTTTTATTATTATTATATCGTGCTATGCTATGCTTTAATATGCTATACTGAACTAAGTCAGCCTATAAACGTCCCACAGCTGGGCAAAGGTCTCTTCTACATATTGGAGAAGGTTTGCAGCTTAATGCACCAAGCTGCTCCACTGCAGGCTGGCGGATAATTTAACTACCATGAGTAACGATCGTCATCAGGTGTCTATAATAACAACCGATACTAACAGCTTTCCGTGCTCTCCGACGCACGGTGGGGAGACCCCCAAGGAAATACACCAAAACCAGAAACAAATATTTGTACAAATACAAATATCTGCCCCGAGCGGAAATCGAATTAAAATTATTTTTTTAGTAAAAGCACCGTGTAACCACTCAAATACATTGAGCAAGATGCTATTACTTTGAAATATAATATTATAATAATTGCGCTATATAGTATCGCTTCGCACGTTTTCAACTGGTGAATCGTCCTAAGACAGAGGTCGCGCGGAGATTTTATAGAGTTGTTACCACTTAACGTAATATTTCAAACAAGTTTGAACATGGCTCGTAAAAAGTTAACGTCTTACATATTACTTTTATATTATAATAATAATTTGATTCGTTAACAAAAATTTTATTATTTTTAATAAAATTATAAGTATCTTAATTACAAAAAATGTTTATTTTCTGAAATAAAAAATCTAAAAGAATTGACCACACATCTCATCATCCACTGGTGACAGGAGAGCTGATGCATTTTTTTGCCTACAGAATCGAAATTGCGATTCAACGGAGAAATGCTGCTAGTATTATTGGCACCATTCCACGCGGACATCATGATTACAAAACTGTCTGTAAATATTTAAAGTTTTGCATTGTAAATATGTATAATATTATGTAAAGTACCTAATATGACAATTTAATTACAATTTGAAAATATTTTAATAATGAAAGAATCAGTTTGTTTGTTTCTCCAAGGGTGCTAATCTAAGAATATACTAGTCCGATTCTAAGGATACGTTAGAAAGCTTATCAATTAAGGGAGCTTCTAGGCTGTAACACATAACATTATGATACATAGGGACGGAGTACATACATACATACAGGTGGTAAATCGCAGGTCATCTAGATTTAATTATGAGCCCGTCTTTTATAGTATTTAAATTAGTATTTTGTGAAAATAATAATAAAAATGCAATAACAGCTCCATATAAATATCATAAGTTATAAAAACTTTTTACGCTCGACCTCATCGGTCTCGGAGCTTTTTTTTATTTATTTTTTCTCGTCGCTCGTCAGAATTCGACGATTCTGTTAAGTCTATGTCGTTTTTAGTGTTGTTTTTTTTGTGTTGTTAGTTACACCACTTTACATCGGTTATGATCATCGGTTAAATTTTTTACCAGTTTTATTTTTGTTATAATAGAAGACAAAATATGTTTTTTATACGAATAACATTTATATGACAGTTATAATTGAGTTCTTATCTTATTATAAATTCATCGTATTATTATATATATATGTTGAATGTAAGTATTATCCAATGTATACACTGCAATGTATAGACTATACTTGGACACGCGACTTTGCTATTTTGATACTATTTTGATACTATTGATCTAGTGTTTTGCGAAAATTTTACCTCAATAGTTGCTAGTTCGATACCCACACGGAGCATATACATATTTATACAACTATTTGTTTCTGGAGTACATTTTATCTATAGGGTCTCCTCACCTTACTCCGGAGAGCACGTAAATCTGTCGATCGATAATTATTTACATTTCCTTGCCAATATTACTCGTATAAAGAGAAAAGATTAATCACTATGTAATCAATGAAATTAAATATTAATAATTAATTATAATAATATATTATTACTGTTATCAAACAGACATATTAGTTAAATATCAAACAGTATAAAAAATCACATTGAAATTTATAGTAGCGAAACTGGACCGAACCGTAACAATCTATAAACGTCTCACAGCTTGGTAAAAACTTCCTCTATACATATATAGGACAAGGATTAGACCTTAATCAACCTCGCTGCTCCACTGCTGGTCGGTGGATAAATACACTAATAAGAATAAAGATTCCTATCGGGTGTTTATCATATCATTCGGGACCGACGACTTTACGTGCTCTCCGAGACACGGTGGGAAGAGCCAAAAGAACTCGCAAAAAAGCATGAAGAGCGGGAATCGGACTGTTAATGAACGAATGAGTTTACGCACTATACCAGAACGACTGAACTGAACTGGATTGAATCAGCCTGTTAACGTCACACTGCTGGGAAAGGCTTCCTCTCAATATAGAAGAGTTGAAGCATAATTCGCAACGCTGCTTCACTCCGGGTTGGCAGATAATTTTCCTATCATAAGTAACGATTGCTATCAGATGTTGGCCGGTGCAATAGATTTACGTGCTCTCCGAGGCACGGTGGGGAGACCACCAAGGACATATACCCAGACCGGAAACAAATAGTTATACAAAGACAAATATCGGTACCCGAGCGGGTACTCGCACCACTACACCGGAACGGTTCTAAAATAGTATTCCTAAAGATGAATAAAAACAACAAAATGTAATACACAGTTATATCGAGGGTCAAGAGCTTTACCGACTCTCCAACGAGGTATTGTGTGTTTGTCCGTGTCATCGCTCTTAATCATTAGAAAGTGTTTGAAGAACACAAACACAAACACAGAGGGTTATATTTGAAAGGTAACTGTTTCAATTCGTTTAAACATACACGTAATAGACTAACTGATGCCCGCGGTTTCGTCTGCGTTGCTTATTATATTAACCATGTATTTTATGTGTAGAGGAATGTAAAACATAAACATACTTTGCCTACAAATTTTTATGACACGTTGTGTTTGTTAAAATCTTAATTTCGTAAAATAATTTAAAATAATTAATAAGCTTTTATTAAATAAAGATTTTTGCAATTTCATATTTATTATTATTATTATAAAATCGAAGAAATTTACAATAAAATCTTTAAAAAATCGGTCACCCCTCCATTCACAAACTAACTTAATCAACTCTTAACCAATTATAATTCAAGTAATTATAATAAATAACGTCAACTCGTTGTAGTAAAACTGAAAACCGGACGTTTTACGACGTGTCTATGTACCTGAACTGCGACATAATTGTCAACAGGTCATATTGCGTTATCGTATTTTAACAATAATATTATATATGAGAAAATAAATCTGTCGCGAGTGAACCTGTAAAATAATATTAGATTAAGTTTTTGTATAAGTGATGATTTACCGCAGCGCACAGCTATTATATAAATTCCGCAGAGCAGTGGGGGTTGCCAATGTTTGCCACGCTTCGCAGGATTGTTGGCGAATACAGTATGTTATGTCAGGACATGGTTTTACAACACCTCGGCAGGAAAGAGGTCGGGACTCTTCTTCTCTGCCGGTGACCGCACGGCCAATTATCATGGGTTCCCCATGGCTGTCATGGGCCTACGTTCAACAGTGGAGATCAAATGACTGATATGATGATGATAATGATTGTAATTGGAAATAAATTGTAGTGAAATCGTAATGAAGCCGTTATGTACACATAACAAGCAAAGTAGACGAAGTCACGGGGGTCGGCTAGTACCTAAACAATATAAATATATAAAAAATGAAGATACGAGTGGGCGAACAAATCTTGTTGTAACTGTCATTATGATAACATTATATTTTCATTCATTGTGTGTGTTATTATAATATTTTTCGTATACTAACGTCTCACCTGGTTTTACTTGTTTTACACGTTGACATTTTATAGCTAGACTTCTACTACTATGGTATGTGAGCCGTACAGCGATGTTAGCTGTATAGCTTATGTTTAGATAAAATATAAGAAAAAAAATATCTTACTATAATTACATATACACACAATTACATATCTATATAATATAAAATCATAACCTCCAAAAACAACAACAGCAACAAAAAAACAATAACCTCAACATCAAAAACAAAAATCAATTATATTAATTAAAATCGTAAATATAATTACAGTGTTGTAACTATATAACCTAATAAGTATTTACCTACATTATGAAATCTTTTAAAAAATACCATTTATAAGTAAATTTATTAGAACTATGCCATTCGTTCCATAAACTGAATCGTATGTCGTAAAAATTTTACAAAGAGCGGAGGATTCTCTGGAAGATCCATCGGGGACTTATTTATTTAAATATGGATAACAGAGTCTGGGGGTTTGTGTTGTTTGTTTTCGGAACCCGTACACAAGATTCGCGTCATTCTGGGGACTATTGAGTGTGGGGAATTTTTCTTCTTTATCATAACGACTGCCGTAGTTGGTCTATGAAATTTGGTCTGTGTTGTTCTAAAAAGTCCTGGTTTGATACATTATTGATGAAGACACATTAATATATACATATAAGCATTGACAGCGATTTAAAATAAAACTATTAAAGTATAACAAAAGTAGCCAAAATCTGTTATTAACATTAACTCTCCGTCCGTTTCCTTTGCATGATGGGAATCAGCATCACCATGTCCATAACACACTGTACTCGCCAACACGCCTGCCAAGCGTGGCGAGTATTGGCACCCCCCTTCCCCTCTATGAAAATCAAAAGATAAATACAAACAACATGAAAATTGCGCCAGATTTTAAGATATAATTACAGTGAAACCGCGTCATATTTCGTGCTGCAAATTTTTTGTTATTCAGGAACAAAACATTCACACAAACAGACATAAACATACTAAAAATAATTGTTTTTGCTTCTATTGCTCTCATGAAATCCCAAACAATTAATTTTTTTTAAAGTGCCGTAATATTAGACCAAACGCTTAAAAATTAGCACAACATAAAGAAGGACAAAAAGTACAATATACTTAAATGTGATTTATTTATTTGATATTAGTATCTCAAACTTTTGACTAACATCGGTATAGCAGTGACATCATCAATGAATCCAGGATTTCAAATGTACCATACCACTTCTACATACTACTGCTCTATGGAGAACATTTAAACGATTTCCGAGACAGCCGGGGGTCTCCGCTCGGAGTATTTTAATTACGTAAAAAAGTGTAGGAACTTTTCGAGATCGAGTTAACTCTGGTGTAAAAACTCGTCGCGTTTAGTTTCGCGTACACTATGATCGGATACAATATGGCTTTCAATTTAAATATACAAAAGCCTCACAGGCGCTTATTAAACATGAACTATACTGTACTGTACTGTATCAGCCTGTAAACAACCCACTGCTGAGCGAAGGCCTCTTCTCCATATAGATGAGAGTTGGAGCTTAATCCACCACGCCGCTGCACTGCGTGTTGACGGATAATTTATCTACCACGAGTAACGATCGTTATCAGGTGTCTATGATAACAATTGGGACCGACGGCTTTACGTGCTCTTCGAAGCACGGTGGGGGATCCACAAGGACATACACCCAGACCGAAAACAAATATTTGTACAAATACAAATATCTGTCTCGAGCGGGAATCGAACCCGCGACCGTCGGCACGCGGCGTTGAGGCTACTACTCGCACCACTACACCAGAACAGTCGTTGAATATAAAACGTATCATATTCAAAAGCCCCCAGTTAGGATATAAATTTAATAAGGCCGTTGGCGCAGTTGGTAGTGACTCTGCTTTCGTCAGGGTTGTGGGTATTCAAAAAATAAAATTATATATATATATCAGTTGGCTGTTACCTAAAACACAGGCATTAGGTTGCCTACCTTAGGAACAGACGACCGTGTATGTTTGTTTAAACATGCATATTTATTTATTTAAATCTGGTGTTTGAGATCCGGAAATACACAAACCCAGCACACAAACAAGCAAAAAACAGACCACGACAAATAGCTGTGCCAACATTTGTCATGTGCGAGAATCGACCCCGCAACCGCTAGCACATCACCCAAATGCTGTGACTACTGCACCAACCATATACATCGATGGCACCAACACATCGTCGAACTACGATCACAAAGACAACGAAAGATTGGAGGCGTTTGAAATCTGGATGCTGTAGAATGTATGTGTGACAATTATAATAAGGGGTTTACACGGCTCGTTTTCCACCGTGCGGCTAGTCGCTTCACAAATCACCTCACGAAGCTGCATCGCTATAGCAGTATGAGAATGATTCTCACTCGACACAAGTGACTGAAATCGCATGCGGCTCGGTCATTTCCTTCAAAAATGTTGAGCAGAATATGTGTTTGTGCCGGAATTGAAACGGTTAGTTATTCAATTATTCAAGAATACACAGAACCATAAGAGGTATATTATTGTTCCTGTAATCTTGTTCCCTTGGGTTCCATAAGCATGCATGTCTTTCGTAGCATTCCAAAAACTATAAGATATTCTTTTTATTCATGATTGTTTCATTGTTTAACCAAACGATTTGTACGTAGAATCACGGTAGAGGAATAACGTGTGCGAAAGACTCCTGACACGGTCGATTTTAATCACCAGCCGCATGCGGCCGTTCGCCGCGCGGTCAAAGTCGGTTACTACCCAACTTTGGGGATTGCGGCTATAATCACGTGCGATCTAGCCGAATCGCCATTTAGATGGTCGATTTTCGCCGCGTGGCAAAAATCGTGCGGCTTTAATCACCCGTGTAAACCCCACATAAGAGTCACACAGTTCTGTGATCCTTGATTTTTCCTTAAAAACAACATGCTACCGTTAGAACAGTAAATACCACTAAAGAACCATTCAATCGGAATATACTAGTTGTTAGCAAATCCTATTATATATATATATATATCCAATCCTAAATTAAAATAAAATCAGATTTCACAAAATATTTCATTACAAATATTTTGTGAAGGTCATACAGACGTTTGTCGTGGTATTTCATCCTACAACATGGAACGCGGGGGGGGGGGGGGGGGGGTTAGATGATGAGAATGATTCTGACTTGGTTTTTTTATACACATTTTAATATGTTAAATTTATTTAATGACGGTGATATGCCCTAGGCTTAACAATACCGTTAGAACTCAGATCTCGTATCGATCGCTGACCGACCTGTCGCATCCCGCTTCTAGACTTTATGGTGCTAAAACACACATATACATACACGGACGTAGTAGGCTTACTTTACTATCATAATAGATAAATTTACTAATATTAATGAAAGGTATTGTTTGTTTGTAAGCGATTTTGTAATTCTTTTACCATTACAAGTTTATATTATCCAAAACATAGGCTAAAGAAATCATAAATTTCTTTAAGTAGACTTCAAAAGCTTTTGAATAAATTTATTAATTATAATGTGAAGCTACCACTGATTCGTAATTTTGATTATGCTGAAAGGAATTACCAATAAACTCAAAAAAACATATATTAACATACATATTCCTTATAGAGTGCCTGTGTATGATAAGTGTATGATAAAAAAAAATTTACGTGATAACGTCTTGTAAATCGATGAATGCCGGCTTCACGCACGAAGAAGTGTCACGTGTCGCGAGCGAGAGCGCGGAACAAGCGATAGAGAGGCACGATCGGCCTAAGCGTTCGGCTTGTAAATGAAAAACAATAACGAAGATTGGAGGATATTAACTATAACACATGTATATACGTTGTAAATAAATTGTTTATAGCACATTGTTACTTGTAATTAATGTGTATAATTTAAGTAATAAAATATTTTAATTAACGAGTGCAAATAAATGTTAATTTATCGAAAAAAATTGTAATTAAAGGAATTAACTCATTCTTTGTACTATACAAAATAATAATAACTCAGTAATAATACTTCAATTCATAAAAGTATGCAATTTTTTTCAATGTATTCTTATGACGTTATCACGTAAAATTATCGTCCGTAAACCGACTTTACAGACAACCAATTTTTTTATTAATGATATTTTGATACTTAAATTTACTATAATTGACATATATAAGGTTATTGACATTGTTTATTTATATACATATTTCATATATCATTGTATTATTTGATATTATTTATATATCTTGTAGACCAATTTTTTTTTTAAATCGAGATTTTCAATTAGTCTTAATGGTACATCCTTTTGAATTAAGTAAATAGCTAATAATAATAACAAAAACATTTTTATACATACATAAGTACGCATTATATATGCATACGTATATATATTCTTTATTTATTAATCAATTTAATATATTTTACGAAGGTTTTCGATAAAATCTCGTATTGAAATAGCGTTACTTACGATCATTGTAAGATTGAATGAAGATAAAAGATAAAACGAATATAATCCAAAAATTTAATCGAATTTAGAAACCTAAATAACATATTTTCAAACTTAACACAGTCGTATAAAGAAATTTCATTCATTCATTCCCACTCGTGTATCGAAATTTACATTTATTCAGCCCCTCGGGGTTATTGCCGTGTAATTTAATCAAAATGGCGTCGTGGACGATAATTTTTAACAAAATAACACATTTTATATCGAGATCACGATAACAATATTTGGCGAAATTTCACGTTGCACTAATTTAAGGAGATTTTCGATGTAAAATATATAAAATACGGTACATACAAGGCTCGGTTTGGAAAGGTCATATTCTAGAAACTTGGTGTAAAAAAAACAATTTAACATTAGATTATGGGCCTGTTTCACCACTTTCTTGATAAATTTTATCTCGTGCATAAGTAACTGACACGTTTTGTCAGGGGGGGGGGGGGGTGGTAAAACAGACCCTTTGGGAATGTTTCACTTCAACTAATAAACTACAACTTTTGCATACACATCGCCATAATTACATCGCCATGATCCCCGTGATCATGGCAATTGAAACTTTGCCGAAATATAGGGACCTTAATAAAATTATAAACGCGGTAAGCACCCGAACAAATATAAATTTAAATATGAATAGTGATCGCGTTAGTTTGAAACAGTGAAACAGACCTTAAAGAATTAATTATAGATTGCACTACTAGATGAGAGTTTGTGAAAGTTTAGATGTATGGACGTTTGTTACGAACGCCAAAACAACAGAATCTGGATGAAATTTGACACAGAATTGGTTATAGTATTTTAAAAATATACCGTTTGAACGAACTTATATGCAATAGCTAGCTGTCCATAATGGAGAGACAGGGTTTATTTTAAATAAATGAAATTAGGAACTTCATTGAAATCCAGGTCCCAGTCAGTAATAACTTGTATTGCCTATCAATCTAGCGCTCAAGATATCGAGTCTCGAACAATGGATGTCATAAGATCATCGCCGATCGAATTTCGTTCAGCGCCATCTTGTTTTAACGTCAAACCGTAGATTATATTAAACTACAGTTTACTGTTATACAATATTCAAAGTCACTGAACTAGTCCCTAGCAATGAAAAACCTGATAAATTTTATCGTTGTGTTTATGTTAGTTCCTGAATAGCTTAGAATCATAATATGATCCAAAAGATGGTGTTTTAACAAACATTTTTATGAAAAAAAAATATGATTTCTTTGTTCTGCTAGTAGAAAATAAATAATAATAATAATAATAATCATTTATTTCGCACCATAAAATAAATGTTCGTCCATGTTAGTTGACATTTCTGATTACTAGTCATTTTTGACTAGCATTGGTGCAATTGGCCTGTTCTCCGTGTCATATTTGTAGGTTCGATTCCCGCTCCGAGTCTGGGTGTAATATTTTTATATTATCTATGTTCATGTATATTTACTATAATATGTTTATGTATGTATATCAGTTGTTTGTTACCTAAAACAAATACATAAAATTGCCTACTTTAGGAGCAGAAGTACCGTACGAGTATGTTAAACCTATTTATATTATATTATAGTCAGGTGTTAAATATTGTTGTATGATTTATAGCCCATAACAATTCTCAATGAAATGACTATGAGACTTAATGTCGAAATAATTATATAATAAGATAAGTGCATTCGAAAAAACAGAAAAAGGGACCTTTGTATTACATATTTTAATACAATTTAAAAAAAAGAAGTATGTGTTTGTAAAACGTTGTATAACAAAATCCATTGAAGCTCTTACCCCTAAACGAAAAAATCCCGTGATTAGATGCCAATGCTTTCCCAAACAGAGGTTCATTCTATGATATATTCATATTAAACAAGTAAAAGATCCTCAGTATCGCATACTACTTAATAAGGCCTATTATTTTTTATTGAAACAGAAAACGATGAAAACAACTTAAGTAATAATAAAATTCAAGTTAGTAAAGTAAAGTAAAAGTAAAAATTTATTTATTTGGAATATCACAAACATTGCAGACACTTAGTGACTAAAACATTTAAACAAAAAAAAACGAAAGAAGACACAAACATACAATTAAAACAAAAACAAAAAATAAAAACAAACAAAAAAAAACACTAAATTATAAAGATAAAAAGAGCAATTAAAAAAATCAACAATAATAAAAGATTTACAACAATTATCATTAAATTAAAAAAAAAACAACAACAAAATAAAGAGTAAACAATGTCTGCAATTATGTGTTGTGCCACAAAAAGGTGTATCACTCAGCTGAAAAGCTGTAATTTAAAGTAATATTATTCAGTTCAGTTTAAACTATAGTTTATAAAACGGTGGTATTCACCCTTACACGTAAGGTTTCTGACCAAGTCGCAGAATGTCACTGCGGCAAGTATAAATTTATTGAAAATTCAAACAATTCTCAACTTTATCGCTATGAATATAAGAATCAAAATGTACGCAAATATAAATATGTAAGTATTAAAACATTCTGTATTAGGTTCAGCGCAATTTGTCGTTGTATTTTTTTGCTTTATTTTATTTAAAGTTTACGGATAGTTTTATGTGACATTATTTTTTAAATCAATTTTATATATTATAGTTTTCGTTTGGCTACATGTGTGTTTATAATATCGCTCTTACAAGTCATAGAGTAATGTTAGGGGTTAGAGCTTAATCCGCCACGGTGCGCGATTGCGGGTTGGCGAATATTATCCTATCATGAGTAACGATCTTGCTTCGCTTACCTTATTATAAAAATTTTAAAATGAAAAACGTAAATTAACAATAATAATAAAAATTTAGCTACGATCCAGAGATAGCTGGCGAGCTAAGTATCCAACCTACGTAAGGGCCTTAAAAAAATAAAAAGGGCAGCGAACACGAGTAAACAACAAAAAAAAAAACAAATAACATCAATGATATGCCCTGACGGTTCACGTAGCGTTAGGACGACAATTACTATTATTAATAATATAAATTCTTATAATATTATATTAACAAGCGGCCCGCCCCGGCTGCGCCCGGGGTAATTATATATACTTAAACCTTTCTCATGAATCATTCTATCTGTTGGTGAAAACCGCATGAAAATCCGTGTAGTAGTTTTTGAATTTATCGCAAACAGACAGACGCTACGGAGGACTTTGTTTTATAATAATTATGTAGTGATAAGAATTAATCATTCTATTTGAAGAGACAACGTCGGGTGTAGTGGTGCGAGAATTTCTTTTAACGACGACACTCGTGGGTTGATTTCCTGCTCTGTGTGGAGCTTAGATATTGACATTTATATAAATACTAGCTTCCACCAGCGGCTTCGCACGCGTGTTTATATTGATAAAAAAATGTCTATGTCCTTCCCCAGGTTTCATACTATCCGTATCAAATTCTTACAACAGCTCGGTAACAAAGACTCTCATAAAAAATCGTTCCTCCACGCACACAGAGTGCACAGTAATAAATAATCCCAGTAATATTATATATTGTGGCCTATGTATATACTATATGTACATATATACTATATGTATATGCAATTTGTCTGTTTGGTTCATGTGTATAATGAATTATATTTTAGTGTGTGAAATGACTTAAATCATTGTTTTCGTATTGAATAACTTCTATTATTAGTAGAAAAAAATCGTCATATTAATTCTATTTTAAAAGACAAATTCAAAAAACATCCCTCTCAGTCAAAACAAACTGACGACAAAAAATACTTATTTATACGTATATTTAAAAAAAAAACATTCAAAAACAAATATATTATAATAAAATTAGTTAATTATTAACATACAGGTAACTGTCTTGCGAACCGTACCCGCTATCTACTTCGAAAATTTTTGGAATACCATCCGGCGGGTGATCATATCTCCTAAACACAACGATCCGACCGACCGACGACTGAGGACTCTATTTAATATACGGATATGTTTAAACAATCATAATTTAATTTAAATTATTACAAAATACGTAGCCATAATCTTAATAATATTACAAACTAGTTGACCCCTGCGGTTCTATCCGCTTTTGATTTTAATCATTACTGCTCTACTGATGTATCACAACTCGACGTTGAAGAGAATAGACAGACGAACAAACATCAAATTTTTAATTCTAAATTTGGTTTTTATATTCATAGTAAAGGCAACGGCTGTCGATGTTAAAAAAATAATGTGTGCTTAATGACTTTGTTTCAATTTCACTACAATGGTTTATAAAGTAATCAAAAATCAAAATCAAAATCAACTTTATTCAATTAGGTTCACGAGCACCTTCGAATCGTTATTTTACAAATTAGCACTTTCAAGTGATTATTATTTTCGTAAAAGTAAAGCTACCACCGATTCGGAATGTAGATTCTGCAGAGAATAACTACACTTCTAGAAGGCGTATCAAAATGAAACCTTCACCACATATTAATTTAGATATTCGGGATCACAATTGTGAAAACCGCATCCAATTTCATACAGTAGATTATGTGTAATGTTATACCGGATCAAACGTAAATAAAGACAATAATTTATAACTAAAAGTGATATCTTACAGGCAATATGGATAGAATAAATGAAAATTTGCCAGATATAAACGGTGCTTAAAGTCTTTTTTCCAAGATATTCGATTTGTAAAGTTTTAATTAATAAGTACATAAATAGCATACATACTCATACACATTACTTCAAACACACATACAACCGCATATAATATACACTACTTAAATTCTAAAATAGAAGTAATCATAAAAATATATGCTTTTCTTAATTGTTCAAATAAAAGTTTTTGATACAATTTCGAAAAATGCCAACTGATTCAAATTATATAATTACGTCACTTATGTCACTGAGTAAAGCGTTCCATAAATTAACCGATCTATCGGTGACGGATAGGTTACGGGTAAATACGCAAGACGCAACTAGTTGATAATTTTTTCTAACTCGGCAGATAGATCATCATAGTCATCATCATTATCATACTTAAAGCTATATTAAATCAAAACTGATTCAGTTGATTTTTACTAGAACCCGTTTTGATTGTATTAATATTCTTGAAATTTTGTATAGTAAATACATTCCATAAAAACATACACATATACAATCCGTAGTCGCTTTAGTCTTTACAACGTAATTTAATACACGACAAATCGTTTCTTGTAAAACAGCTTCAGAATACATTTAAAGTACATCAAGGTTAACCCACGCTGTAGTTCAAATATAACTGGATTCTATTCCCGTAAACTGGACGAGCGTCCCGGTGTCACCTGCGTACGCTTGTTAGAAGTTTCATGCAGGACATATAACTTAGCTACAATTATTTAAATCGGGATATTTACCATGTTTTTTATTTTCATTTGGTGGAGCTCGATATTTCGACATTATCTACAAATGTCTTGTTCACGAGACTGACATTCGTAAATAATGTCGAAATATCGAGCTCCACCAAATGAAAATAAAAAACATGGTAAATATGCCGATTTAAATAATTGTAGTTATAAAAATAACAACCATGTTAATTTGAAATCTTTTATATAACTTAAGCTATAATGATTAAATATGAAGTAATTGTTGAGTTTTTTTTTTTCGATTCTTATTAGCAGAATCTACATTCCGAATCAGTGGTAACTTCTAAAAATCTAAACTATAATCAATTAATTAAAAAATATATACTTTTTAAAATGACGATTTGAAAGTGCTTTTAAAGCTAACTTGAGTAAAGAAATTTTTGATTTTGATTGTATTTGATTTTGATAAGTTGTTTTTAAGGTTCTATTCCAAGACTAGTGACCATATAATTAAGATTTCACTGTTCTGTTCTTTACAAATTACAATAACAATCTTTGGAAATTTAATAGGATGCCTAATTTGGTTACAGAACAGGTATTACTGAGATTGTTATAACGATGAATAACTTGAAATATGTTTAAAAAAACTGTTCTTCAGCGTTTTAGCTTTGAACTCAGTTGAATTAACCTGTAAACATCACACTACTGAGCAAATGCTGCTGCTCCACTGCAGGTTGGCGGATAATTTCCCTACCATTAATACGATAGGTATCAATTGTCACCTGATAACAATCAGGAAAGACGACATTACATGCTCTCTGAGAAGGACACACACGCATCGGAAATAAATATTTGTAGAGATGCAAATATGTGCCGCGAGCGAGAATTGAACTCGCGACTACCTTAAGACGACTACTCTACACCTGAACAGTTGTCAGTGGTGTTTTAGCTAGATCCAATTTAATGTTTTAACACTATAAAGTGGTTGGAACCATTCGAGTGCGAGTTCGACTCACACTTCGGCGACTTTTTCATGTTTCTTTTATATACGTCCATAACGTGACGTTATATTCAAGTTTTATATCGGGAATTACGCATCCGATATCAAAGATTAAAAAATATACGCTTTAATAATCAATAGGCTGTAATACATCACGTTGTAACTCATAAGAGTGAGGCGCTAATTATAAACGATGAGGAAACCGCATAAGTTCTAGTATATCAATAATTAATTACGTATTTTTCGTAATAAATATGTGTTTAATGTTACGAAATAAGCACCCATACTTGACACTGTAATTATAATATTTGTAACAACAAATTTTCCAACAGTCTCAACAAAACAACAATAGTGCTCATGTCCCGTCCAGTGTATCTCGACCCCGTCCCGATAAATGCTATTTTGTCTTCGTGCTGTCCTGATTGTTAGGAATAAGTTTTATAAGGTACGCTCTCTATTAAATATAGCTTCGTATCGCGATATTTAACGCTTTATGCAAAAAATTTAAATGTTCTGCTTGACTAAGGTTTTATTCTAGTTACTTCTATTGTCCTATAATAATAAATTATAGGCTATATAAGTATTAATAAGCAATATAAATAAAATAATTCTAATGAAGAAAGATTTTATTTTTATTTAAAAAAAAATCTGAGATGAACTCGTATATAAATAACTAAAAAAAATAATTAGCAAGTGATTCTAGTGTGTATTATTTCAAAGATATTTACACATATGGCCCATAGCCAGAAGGACCACACAGAGGGTTTCGTACCAGTATAATAAAGGCCTCACAATCAACGGCTCCAAGTAAAGCTCCCCTTTATCAGGGGAGTTCAGGGAAAACACATTCAAAATACAACTATAAACGCCCAGACCACGACATACATCACTAATGATTATTATCATCATTATATCAGCCATTGGATATGCACTGCCGAACGTAGGCCTCTCCCACCGACCTCCAGAGCGATCGGTTCGAAGCAACCTCCATCCAACAACTTCAGGCAATTCACCTCAAGTCGTCTCTATAACCTATACAAATATTTTTCATGAGCGAGGACCGAACCCACAACTGTTAGCGCATTAATCAATTGCTGTCACTACTGCGCCAACGTTGTCTTTATTGTTTAGCAAACTTTTTTGAAATCGTCTTACTAAAAAAACGCTAATTTTTTTTTTACTTTATTTTATATATTACATTCATAACGTTTGTAATATATATTCTTATCCTTAAATATATCTTTATATCGCTTGAGGTAGAACCTTAACCTTAATCTCGACACGAGTCCTCAGAGGAACAGGCGAACATTATTGTTAAAACAATGACCACATTTATACGAAATATAAAAAAAAAACCTCCAACACTACGAGACTACACTTGTATAATTTATATTTGTAACTGATTTTAATTGAATGTTTGATGAAATATAATTAAAGTGATTCGATTCCCGCCCCTAGCCTGGGTGTAATATATACTATTATACTCTCTACATGACGGTGGAATTACTTTTTTGAATAAAATTTATTATGATTTAAGTCCATACTACGAGCTAGGATACTGGGTACTTTTTATTCCGAAATTGAGTATCGCAGTATTTAGACAGATCGCCCTTGAAAGGGGTGGAAAGTTAAAATGTGTAATTGTGAACGAAGTTGCGGTACAGCTACTATTAAAATATAACATTTTACATAAAAAAAATTATTTCATTGAATATTTCACGAAGGATCGTCTAAATTTATAGTTATTGCTTCTGTTCTATGAAGCACAGCGTCATGTTACAAAAAAAACCTGATAGATAGAGATATATAGATAGGCATTATGACAGATACTGATAGAAAGTAAAGAACTTATTAATTGCGGAAGGTCAAATAATACGTCACAATACAACTTACAAGAATTGATAAATTATTATTAATGCTTGTCAGATCAAGGTAGTTATCTACAATTTGGTGACTACCTGTGTCGGACGGCCCAAAGGGAGCCGACGACTGAGTGTCACGATTGTGGCGCAGCGGTGGACTCTGCCCAGCACACCCTCGAGGTGTGCCCGAGATGGGCGGTGCTGCGTCAAGGTCTGACGTCGGTCATCGGAGGGGACTTGTCGCTCCCGAGCGTCATCACCGCGATGCTCGGCGATGACGAGTCCTGGAAGGCGATGGTCTCCTTCTGCGAGACAGTAATGTCCCAGAAGGAGGCCGACGAGCGGATGAGAGAGGAGGCCGCCGACGTGGCCTCCATCCGCGGGCGACGAATGGGGGTGCGTAGGAGGCGCTACTTAATGCGCCTCCTGTAACGCCCTTGTGCCCGTGTCGGGCCGGGATGGGAACCCGGTCCTGCTAGACACGGCGTCGTCGGGACTGTTCAGAGGTTAGCCGGACAGTCCCCATGGAGGAGAAGTCTGGCCTTTTCGCCAAGGCCAGCCTGTCGCTGGAGGGATCCTGTTGCCTGCAGATCCGGGACCCTCCAATTAAAGCGGCTGAAGGCTCCCGCAGGGGTTTAGTACGGTATTGCACTCCCAAAGTGCCGAGTCCGACATAGGTCTAGGACTGCCGACCCGGGCATCCTGGATATCATCCGTAAATGGATTCCCCTCCGTAAAAAAAAAAAAAAAAAAAAAAAAAATAAAAAAAAATAAAAAAAAAAATAAAAAAAAAAGGTAGTTATCTACAATCCATATATGTCTAACGGCCGGTTTCTAATAATTAATATTTTTAAATAAATAAATAAATAAATATTAACCAACAATCACACCACGTTCACCTAGCCCCGTGCTAAGTTCGTAAGAACTTGTGTTACAGGTACTAGGAACGGAAATAAATTTAAGATATAAATACATATATACATAAATACACATCCATGACCCGGTGCAGACATCTATATTCATCATACAGATTATCTGCACCTGGCGGGATTCGAACCCGCGACCGCTGCGTAAAGTGTCCAGTTGCCTGACCACTCGACCAGCCGGCCGTCAAAATATATAAAGAGAAAACAAAAGAAAGAGAAATAAGGTATTTTCTCACATTTAACTTAACAGCGACATGTTTTTGATACAACTCGTTTGAAGTATGTCTTAATATTATCTCTGGCAAGCAAAATTAGACATAGGTTATTGTATTTATTTAGTTTGCAAGAATAAATTGAAACTGACGGCCGGCTGGTCGAGTGGTCAGGCAACTGGACACTTTACGCAGCGGTCGCGGGTTCGAATCCCGCCAGGTGCAGATAATTTGTATGACGAATATAGATGTCTGCACCGGGTCATGGATGTGTATTTATGTATATATGTATTTATATAAATTTCTTCAATTTATTTCCGTTCCTAGTACCTGTAACACAAGTTCTTACGAACTTAGCACGGAGCTAGGTTAACGTGTTGTGATTGTTGGTTAATATTTATTTATATTTATTATTTATATCTGCACTCTTTCAAGATAAGGCTAATTATCGGAAACACGATGGAACTTAGTATATAAATAGTTGAAGACTCTAATTAACGCTCAGCCTACATCAGACTGAAATTCCCACAGGGTTACAAATTGCACAGTCAAAACCACAGGGCATAGCGAGTTATATAGTATATTCCTTGCAAATTCACACACGTTAATACGTCTTAGACTTGAAGTCATCGATATTTGTGAACAAAAAGCCCAGCGGTGGGCTAATGACGTGGAATCTCTTTGTATTGGCTCGGTATTTATTCCGCGAAACGTTCGACAATTATACGTTTTGCGGCGACAGAATTCATCGAGGCCCGATTGTTTTTAATTGTTGCGCTTTTTGGGTTCCACCATCGAATAGTTCTGTATCGAACATTTAATATATTTGGTATTATATTATATAGTAAATAATGTATATATTTGTGTATATAAACTTCAGGTATACTTTAGTTGAATGGTAAAGTAAAAAAACATGTCATCCAATTTGAATAAAATAAACTAATAAAATTGTACTTTATCATGACTCAATAAGCTTGACTAAGGTCTGGCCCGGTATGACAAGGCCTGGCCTAACCTGGTCTGGCCTTATGACGCTAGTAAATACGTTTACGTATCCCGCCGCCCGAAGGTGACGGGTTTGTGGAACTCGCTGACTGCGAAGCCAGAATACCCACTAAAACCCAGCGGTGCCCTCATCGTCGTATAAGGATGCCACGGGATCGCTGGCGCATGCCACCGTCAGACCTGTTTTGGCCTGGCTTATAATAAACAGTATCCTACAGACACAATTATAAAATTTCAATAGCTAATTATGTTACTGGTTTTCCTAATTTCGTTATTTTTCAATTTACTATTATTGTAACTTAAACTTGTTACACTAATATACATTAATATAACGAAACTGAAGTGACTGTTTGTTTGAACTATTTTAGGGATATACAGGACCAATTCGAAGGTTTTATTTTGCGTTAGATAGCCTATATAATAACAAAACTTTAGGTAATTGGCATGACATGATACGACTATAAGAAACAATAAAACGAGTAAAACAACACAGGTCGTCTTGTATTTTATTAAAAAAAAAAGATTTGTGATTATATTTAGTTTTGGTAATGTTTAAAAAAGCAATTTTTATTGGCTATTACTATTTAACATTTACATGATCTCTATAATCATTTACTCTGTTATGGATATTGTCATAATTCTCGAACTGGTTTGACTCGTCGTGTCAACCAACCTAAACACTTTTTAAATAAATAATGGTTCTCTTTCTGATGTCACAATTATAAAATCAACTAAAATTTACATTTACTTAATCATTAATTTTAATAAATAATATTTGAAATATTAAAATTAAAATCTAGAATAATATAATTTATATATATTTAAGAAACAATACATAATTTATTTAACATTTTTAAATATATTTAGCACGATAGTGACAGAGCGGACCAATACTTCAATTTTCACGTCACCTTCACGTTCCTTATAAAGACATCAACGCGCATTGCAGCTCGTCTAATACAATGTAGGTGAGTGTTTAAAGGTGTTGACGCAGTGACAGCAAATATTTCACTAACGGTCGCGGGTTCTCATGCCAGTTGCGCTCGATTTTTTTTTTTTTTTTTTGTAAGTCAGTGTTGATCAAAATTTTAATGCAAATAATTGTAATAACAGGTAAACATCCCAAATATAGAAAGAAATATTTGAATATATATTGATCCGAGTGAAAATCAAACCGTTTATAAAATTATTTTAATCACTACTACGTCATAACAGTCGCCATCATGGGAGAAATTTGCGGTGTTTTATATTCGCACCAACCATTAGTTCTCACGGGAAGAATTAGTAATTGTACTCGGTAACACTTGCGTACATCAACCATAAGACTTTACACATTAAATTAAACATGTTTTTGAGTTTTCATCATAATTACATACATACTGATATTATTATTATACCAATACGAATTTAATTTTGTATGTATTTTTTGTATATTAATTATAATGTTTCTTAGTTATTTTAGGGTTTACTATTACTAAACTTCTTTAGAATCGTTGTGATTTGAAACGGGATGCGACGGATAAAGCGACAAGTAAGAGACACAAATACAAAAATGTGTAGGAGAGAATGAGATAGTATTATGTCGCGTATCCTAGCAACGCGTATCCTAGCAACACGTAAACAACGCGTAAATAAGTAATAGAATGTTTAACTACTAATATTAATAAATTTTAAATTGAGTTCGCCAAAGATGTTTCACTTCTGACATGTTTACTCCGTACACACGAGTCTATTTTTTTTTTCATTATTATTTATTTCGCACATAAGTTACTTATATAGGCTATCAGAGATTCTATCAGCAGTAGGTAAAACAGATTCTTAGAGGCTGTTTCACAGAGGCAGAGAAGAACAGTCCCAACTTCTTTCTTGTAGAGGTGTCGTAAAAGGCGGCTAAGGCCATAGTGGTGCGAACAGCTGTACACTGACCAGGGTGATAATGTGCAGCAGCGTCATCATATCCTGTCACAACAACACAACACACAAACCTCCCATAAATAATGGGAGCCTACGTTCAGCAGTGGACAGCCAACTTCTGATGTGGTAGTGGATTTTTTCATTCTACCCTCAAACATTTAATAGAATACATCAGCATCATATTAGAAATTATCTCATAGTAAATATATGATCAATAAGATCAGAGACATTTCTATGTTATTATTGTTATTTACGCGAATTTTACTCATTTAATTAAAAGTCTAAATCGGATTTTATCGCGTTTATTTGTTTTAAAACTTTACAGTTTAACGATTTTTAATTAAATTAAATTATCCCCCGAGATCATGGACGCTGTAAAGGGTCCGAAACGTCGGGAAATAATTTAATTTAATTAAAAATCGTTAAACTGTAAAGTTTTAAAACAAATATTATTGTTATTATTTATTTCTATTTCATTTAAAAAAAAAAATCTATGTTAGTGTTTATGGATATCGCTTTCATTTACCACCAGGTGAACCGACTGTCCGTTTTCCGCCTCTTCTATAAAAAAAAAAATCAGGAATGCGATTTAATCGATCAATCAGAATCAAAGATAAACTACAACTCTTGATTCCAAAGGTTTTAAATAGAAATATCTCAAAAAAAAAGTGGAGTTAAATGGTGAAATAAAAAAAAACATCAAAATCTTTTATTTGTTGGATATCGTTATATTTTAGATAACTATCTGATACTTTATTAGCAACTGTTGAAATTGGCCCTTAGTATTTTATTTTGTCTTTTAAATGTGAATTTACTCAATTTCCCCATTTGCACTTACAAAGGTCCTTTCTTGTACGTCCTAAGGTTGAGAATGCTTTAGCAATAAGTCCGTCTTTTGTACAATATATGTTTTATAAATATATTGTGCAATAAATAACTTTAAAAATAAATGAAGTAGGTACTTATAAATATTATTTAAGATTTAAAACGTAATATATTATTAATTTCAAGATTTTAGATTAAGTTTATTATTTAAGGAAATATTATAACAAAAATATAAATTATAATAGAATATTTGGAATTTATAACAGGTTATATCAGGGTATTAATAATAATTTTTGGGGTTCCGTTATCAATGGGTTCCGAGGCCTATTACTAATACCTGTCTGTTCGTCTATCATAGGACTGAATATTATGAAACTTAATATTAGAAATTATCTCATAGTGGACCTTACATCAAAGACAATATTTCTCGTGTTATTTTCCACTTTTAGAATCGGGATTGCGATACAATGGAGTAATATTTTTAGCATTCTTGTCACCGTTCTTTGAGAAATGATGTGTTTAGCAATAATCATTAAATTAGTATAATCATGAGTTTATATTAAGTACTTTTGATTATTTATTAAATTATTAATATAAATAAAGTATTCTTAATACGAATTAACGCTGGTGGTCGCGGGTACGATTCCCGTTCGGATCAGATATTTGTTTCTAGTCTGGGTGTACGTCTGTGGGTCTCCCCACCGCACTAACCCTTGCCCTATATGAAAAAGATGCTTATACCCAGCAGTGGGACGCTAACAGTAGCCTGTTTATATATATAATTCAGTTCATTCTTATCATAATCTATTATATAAAAATAATGCGGGTTTTCCTTCCTGACGCTATAATTCCAGAACGCACGAACCGATTTCCACTGTTTTGTATTCGTTGGAAAGGTCTCGGGCTCCGTGAGGTTTATAGTAAACAAAATTTAGGAAACATTTCAACAGAAAAGCAGGAAAACAGGGAAAATCATTTTTCACATACAGCGCCATCTCTGATACATAGCATGTACTACTTCATCTTTTAATAACCAAACGAAATGTTACAAATATATAAAACGAAGCCATCTGGTGGCGAAACGGAGTTCGCCGGGTTTGCTAGTATAATAATATATTATTGTAATTATTATTTATTATTACACAATAAGGATAAATGTAAGGCTTGTTAAATGTGAGTCAGACCCCACAAAGGTTTTTTTACCATAAAATGTTCGATACTATATATATTTTAAGTTTGAACTAAGAACACCAAAAAACACGTTTGTTTGAAGCCCCCTGCTGAGCAGAGGCCTCTTCTACCAAGGAGAGCGAACTAAACATTTGAAATAGCTTTAGAATTCGAGAATATAATAAAATACTTTGACTTCCGGCTAAAATCCTGTACATATCCGGTGTCCGGTAAAACCATTACTTTTAACAACCCTTTAAGATAAGATAAGAATATTAATAAATTATATTATAACAATTATTACAATAATATAATTATCATAATGACCGGCCGGTTTAGGGTTTTAATAAATTATTATTTTTTTTAATTAATATTTAAAGTATAAACAATAAACCGGTTTTTTGTTATATATTTTAAAGTAGGCGAGTTTGTTTGTCAGTAGGCTTAAGTTAACACGCGTTAACACGTTGTGATTTATGGGTTTGGAATCATACCTTACCAGAAAAGTCATGTCGCCATTAATTGAACTTAATCAGCCTGTAAACTTCCCAATGCTGGGCAAAAGCCTCTTCTCTATATAGGAGAAGCGATGGAGCTTAATCCACCATGCTATTCCACTGCGGGTTCACGGATAATTTCCCTATCCTAAGTAATGATCGCTTTTAGGTGTCTATGATAACAACCGAGATCGCAGCTTTACGTGTACTCCGAGGCACGGTGGGGAGACTCACAAGGACATACACACAGACCGGAATCACACATTTGTACAAATATAATATCTTCTCCGAGCGGGAATCAAATCCACGACTGTTAAAGTTAAGGACTACATCTACCACTGCAGAAGACGGTTGTTGTTTCGCCATAATTAATCATATTCTACATTAGTGTACACCCCTAATATACAATTCCACCCCTTGTCTCTCTGTCTATCATCTCTTCATTTGCTTAAAATTTTGAATGTAATTCTGGTGTAGTGATGCGAGTAGTCGCGGGTTCGATTCCCGCTCGGAATAGATATTTGTATTTCTGGTCTAAGTTTATGTCCTTGTTGGTCTCCCCACCATGCCTCGGAGAGCACGTAAAGCCGTCGGTCCCGATTGTTATCATAGACACCTGATAACGATCGTTACTCATGGTAGGGAAATTATCCGCCAAACCGCAGTGGAGCAGCGTGTTGTATTAATCTCCAACCATTCTTCTATATGGAGTAGAGGCCTTCGCTCAGCAGTGAATTGTTTACAGGCTGATACCATACAGTACAGTACGTAAAATAGAGAATGCATTGAAATATTCAGTCGGAATAGACATAGTCGCTGTACGATATAGACATTTGTCAAAAAAGTAATAAAATCTGTTGGGTTTGTTCTGTCCACTGTGCTTATTATCTATAGTTATAATAAAATTGTAACAAGTTCAGTTCTGTGCATTGAAGATACTTTATTTTTATTTTTTATTTTGTAATCGATACTCAAGTCGAAATTATATCTATTTTATTAGTTTTGTCTGTCTATCTGTATCTCGGCTGTAAAATAAATGAATTTTAATCAAAATTGGTATAATTTAAGTCCATACCACGTATTATTTTGGGTGCACAACAACGGTGTACCACCTACCTTTTCTTTCTACAAGTATGGAAGAAGTCGCCGCTTAGCGATAAGACTGCCTTTTTTAATTAGCTATAGCTTATATATTTAAGTTTTTTTTAATGTTTTATCCCTTCGAAAGTAGCGTACAATAAAAAAATTCTATCATATCCTACTCTCTAATTACGAATCAGTGGAATATTCATTAATTATGTCACTGAAGCTATATTCGCTACATATCAGTGAATTTCAATAACAAGTTTGTAATTCTCGCTAATAAACATACAAATATTCAATGATCAAATCAATGATCTCTGATATTCACATATTCATGCATTGAATAGACTAATTATTTGTGGTACGATTCTCACATTGACAAAAAGTGAATAGTCACTTAAATTTCGTGAAATTTCAGTGATTCATATTTAGAGAGTATCCTATCTTATTTTATTCCATTTTACGTCCATATTACGTGTTAAGTACATATCGCATGCTTAATGAAATTAACCAAAATAAATCAAAATTTGTTGACGTAAAACAAGTTAATTTAAAAACGAAAATAAAAAACATTATCGCGCGTTTAATAATAAACCGAAATAAGTCAAAATTTGTTGATTTCTACTTTTACTAATAAAATGAACTAACTCAGCTCGAAGAATAGGTACAATCTGGCCGCCACGCGAAACAGAGCAAAATGATCGATTTAATGGATCACAGAGACGACAGAATGCCTCCAACAAGGTAGAGGCTCAAAACTTTGACAGCGATTTCCCACAAGTGTTTTTTTTTTCTTTTTACGGTTTATTAATAATCGTGCGATATATACATTTTATCCCGGAATTAATTCAGTTCAGGATTCTCTACGAAGAGGGGATGAAAGTCAAATTGTGTGACCGCGAACGAAGTAGCTGAAAACAGCTAGTCATAAAATAAACTCGTTCCGTCGTAACCGCTAAATTTGTCGTAAGTAATAATTTGTCCACTTTTATCGTTTTTATTTAACGGTTTCCACAATTTTTCGACGTATCGTAATAAAAATAACACGTTACAACGAATATATGTCGCTTTTAAAAATGTTTATATTCACCGTGTCTCGGCTCGTTTTGTCGAGCGGCCATTTTGAATATTGGCACTTTGTCTTGTTTCGCGCTTGACTAGACAGCTCACGTGTGTTCACTTCATTAAATTTCAAGTTATATGTGTGACATTGTTGACAATTATTCTTTATTTAATTAAAATTCTATAACGGATTTTATCGCGTTTATTTAAACTTTACAGTTTAACGATTTTTAAAATGATTTCCCGGCGTTTCAGACCCTTTACAGTGTCCATGGTCTCGAGGAACTGAGGTGGTGGGTGTCCGAATACAATATTCGTTAAACTGAAAAGTTTTTTTTAAATAAACGCGATAAAATCCGGTCTAGACTTTTAATTAAATGAGTAAAATTCGCGTAAATATAAGAGAACAGTAAATTATTGCTTATAATATATATTTCACCAAATGAATTAATTTTTAATAAAAGCATTTGTATATTAAATACTGTATTGTCTGCTTAGGTGTCTCTTCTTCTGTGAAGGATATACTAGAGAAACTGAATGTTGGGCTAGCGGTCACGAGTTCGAGTCCCGCTCATTACAAATATCTGTGTGCCATACAGGCTATCAGCTCAGTTGATATTTATCGCAATCTGAATGCTGCATTTTTGTTTCGTTTTTCCGGACCCCCGACATAGAATTACCAATGGTGACCGTTTAGCATAAGGCATATAAAAACAAATCAACTCATACAGATTTGAATCCGGGATATTTCCGTCATTATAAAGTATCCGATAGTATGATCCAGTGGACCGCCGCAACTCAATTACCTATTAAAATTTTTAATGAATATTTTAAGGCAAATAAATCACTTATTAAACGAGTGGAGGCCATAAAATGTTATGCATATTGTAGAACCATCGTACACAGCACGCCAGATTGAGTAATATAATATTATTAATATATAAAATATTTAAATAGCGTCGTCTGTCCGGTGTGCGATAGTTTTTTATAAAGAAGTGTAATAACAGATAATTTACCGAAAGTGTATATATTTACTAAAACTTATTTTAATCTTACTGATTCACTCCACCCGTTCAATAAGATATATAGCTATACATAATATAATAAAATACTTATATAAGGCATATAATCAAATTTACACATACATAGTAAGCGGGTGGAGGATTACGCCTTGGCAGGGAGATCAAACGACCGGGGGTTAGGGCTGTCAGCTGAGAAATAGGCGGACAATCCTAGCCGAGTCGAGCAATACCGCCTTTTGCATCTTGACTGCGAGCGAACGGCCAAGATACCAAGCTGCTTCAAATGACAAGCGAGGCTAACCGGGATCAAACAATTGGCATATTTTAATTATTATTAAGACGCAAAATGGGATGAGTACAATGTTTCTCGTTGATCTGAATGATATTTAAGCTCTGTTGCAAGCGGCATGATTATGGACACCCTTGACCATTATTAATAATAGTGTCAGTGACCATGATTTTAAATGTTCTACTTTTAATTATAATAATATATCTTAAATGCTAAATATGTATCTCTCGTAAACATTTCTCGAAATAATTCCAATTAAGAGTTTAAAACCGACCTGTTTTTAAAATATGATCTTATTTTGAACAAAATCCATTACTTTTTTAATGTTCATTAAATTTAGTTTCATTATTTATTATTAATATAATACCTAGAGAACTATTTAGTAATAGGTACATTTGTATATTATGTTAATTTAATAATTTATTTTATACAATAAAAAATAAACAATTTAGTTTAAGTAATTTTAATTATATGTACTGTATGTACTATATCACCCTGTAAACAACCCACTGCTGAGCGAAGTCCTCTTCTCCATATAGAAGAAGGGTTGGAGCTTAATCCACCTTGCTGCTCCACTGCATGTTGGCGGATAATTTCTCTACCATGAGTAACCATCGTTATCAAGTGTCTATGCTAACAACCGGGACCGATAGCTTCGTGCTCTCAGAGGCACAGTAGGGAGACCCACGAGGACATACACTCAGACCGGAAACAACTCCCCCCCCCCCACCAATGTTTTGTGTTGTGATTCAGATGTATTGTCAATCAATGATACGTTTGGCACGTTTGCATAATTAGCAATGAGCCTTTTTTTTGTATCACTTGGAGGTACAATACCGTACTAAACCCCTGCGGGAGCCTTCAGCCGCTTTAATTGGAGGGTCTGCAGGCAACAGGATCCCTCCAGCGACAGGCTGGCCTCGGCGAAAAGGACTTCTTTCTTCTTCTTTCCGCTACAGGAATTTTCGATACCCGGCCCTATCCTGGATGTAGTACTTATAAATATATTACTTATATATGCTTTTATATACAAAATTTGTAAATATGTATATCAGTTCGCTTTTAGCTTAAATACAGATATTAAGATGCCTAAAGAACAGACGACTCTATGTGTATGATAGACTTATAGCAGCATATTATTGTTATTTAGTAATTATATCATAAAATTACAATTGTACAAAGCTTATAGAGCTTTGCAAATAATAAATAAATAAATATATTTAACACACACACACGGTCGTCTGTCCCTAAGGTAGGCAACGGATTGCCTGTGTTTTATGTAATAGCCGACTGACATACATTTTTTTTAAATTAAATATACATATAAATAATAGATATATAAATAAACATAATATATTACACACAGACTCGGGGATGAATAGAACCCACAACCCTGGAGCAGAAAACAGAGTCACTGCCATCTGCGCCAAAGGGTCAGTCAAATGTACTATATTTAGCTTATAGTACATTTTATGAGCTGATGACACATTATTACCTTCCCTTAGTATGAGTTACGACTGAGATCAATGTGTGAATGGAGGATAGGGCTATTAAAATTAACTACTCTCGGAATTTATTACAAACAAACAAAATTTATTCTCTATAATTTTTTTTTTGTCCCAGGGGAATCCATTTGCGGATGATATCCAGGATGCCCGGGTGGCAGTCCTAGACCTATGTCGGACTCGGCACTTTGGGAGTGCAATACCGTATTAAACCCCTGCGGGAGCCTTCGGCCGCTTTAATTGGAGGGTCCCGGATCTACAGGCAACAGGATCCCTCCAGCGACAGGCTGACCTCGGCGAAAAGGCCAGACTTCTCCTCCATGGGGACTGTTCGGCTCACCTCTGAATTCTTTATCATACTAATATTATAATTGTGAAAGTTTGCATCGATGTCTATTAATATTTTGCCACAGCTACTAAAACTACATGGATAGCTGGAGATCCAGAATAACGCAACTTTTTATTCCGATATTCCCTTCGATTCAGATGTTTCGCGAGTAAAACCACGAGATGCAGCTAGTGATATACAAACAGTAAGTTTAATATAGTTATATATATTTTAACCTATAAAATGATACTCAAGAAAACATGAAAATGTACCAAAAAATTGTTTAAATGTTTTTTATATCGATTCGATCGATTTCTTTCTTGACACCGTGTCATAGGGCAATAGAATATCATTCTATGGGATAAGTCAAGCGTGATCTGTTAATTATATTTTATTCATTATTAAATATATTCATTTAAATTACTAGATATTGCCGGAGATTTCACTCGTTTTGAAATCTATCCCAAGGGAACTATACATTTATGGGGATAAAAAACCTTGTACTATTCCAGGCTTATCTCTGTGTCAAATTTCATTCAGATCCGTTCAGTCGTTCTTACGTGATCGAATAACAAATATACACCCAAACTTTTGAATTTATAATAGTATATGGATATACAGTAAGATCAAATTAAATAAATTAGGAAGGCATCTGGATTGCATCACTTAACTTACTATTACATTACTGTAAACTGAGTAGATTTTCATTAAAGGAAAGAGAAGAATATATCAAAATCAAGTAATGAAGGATCTTGCTTTATCGATTCTCCTATTCTCATGTGACATAATTTTGTTTTTTTTTTATATTTAACATACGCAGTCGTCTGCTCCTAAGGTAGGCAACGTAATGCCTATATTTTAGGTAACAGCCGACTGATATACATTTTTTTGAATAACTATAATTATGTATACATACATATAAATAATACATAGACTAAGGGCGCGAATCGTACCCACAACCCTGAAGCCGAAAGCACTGTCAACTACGCCAAAGGACCAATAATTAGCTCTTAAACTAATAATTACCAGTCAATTCCATTTGTGTCTTCTCTATTTTACACTGGCGAAATCATCTTCTCTTTTGGCGCCATTGAAAGCGATTAAATCAAATTAATGAATAAACTAAGAATTGAATTAAATGAAAATAAATATGGTTTTTAATTTCAAAAAGCTGAAGGAACTCCAAAGTCATCTCCAAGTCGTGACCCCGCCATTTTGACCGGCCGGTCAGCCGTCACGATGCCTTTGTTATATGAATTTTTGTCTTTGTGTTTGTTCCCACGCAGCGACAGATTATAAATGTTTTTTTTTTCCTCATAATCTATCGTTGCGTGCGTATTAAAATGTATTATGACTAGCTAACCCATGTGGTTTTTCTCGCGTTTGTTAACTACTCATCATTATACTCCATTATGCTTAGTCTACCTTATCACAGTATCATAGTTTTAATGCAGAGATTTTTTTTATGTGAACATTCCACTAGACCTTGAGATTATTATCAGCTTGCAAACAAACACACATTTTCAATTTATTATATTTATGACATGATTTATACCAAAATTGTTTGTAAATAATTATTTTAAGTTTTGAATTGTAAATATGTATATTATTGTAAAATTTTATATTAATACAGATTATAGATCTAAGCACACAAACACTTGTCATGACATTTCCGAAGATTTACGTTTCATTAACATTTAAATCATTAAAAAATACAATTTTTCGCCATTTAAAACACAATAAAACTCCTGACATCTACTCTCATAAATTTAGATAAAAATATAGATAAAAAAAGACATTCGCGGAATGTTATAAAATGCATAGCAACTTGTTTAATCTGTGAACAAAAATATGGCGCGTAGTTTTTTTATTACTCAACTTCAAGTATAATTTATGAGTCTAAGCATATTTAGTTATACGTTTAATAACACCAGTCGATTGACGCGCTTTTGCCCAATTTGGCCCTTATAGTTCCTTCTTTGCCTTTGGGTAGTAACTGGTGGCCCACACATTTAAGAATAACAGGGGGCCCTAAGTATTTTAATTACGGCTTATTATTATGATAAGTACATTTAGCTATAAATGTTTCATATTCGCAAAATGTACAAGTTTGTGAATATCGGTTATCAGATGATTTAGTTAACCTACGAAGGGACCTCGTTGATTGCGGGGGTCTAAATACTTACCCAGAGTTTTCTGTTATAGAGTTGTATCATACCTTCATAACCTCTGTCAATAAAAGGATGGGTGTTTTTAATCTCAACTTCAGTTCGTTTACCTACAAACTATTGCTTAATAATATTAATATATTAATGAACCTATAATGAAAGTGTAATTTTTACATTTCTATACATTTAAGATTGAAAACAAATTGAATAACTATAATCGATGCTGAAACCAAATACATATATATTTCTTCTGTATCTTGTCTGCGTATCACGTTGTAATTACTCAAAGAATTTTAAAGAATTTTAAAATAATTTGAACTCATACTCAATTCAGTACGATTCCCTAGGGAGAAAGGATGAAAGTCAACGTGTCGCGAATGAAATCGCAGCTACAACTAGTATATAATAAAAATAGACTTTGTATATATTTATAATTACTACGATTTAAAAAAGCTTGTCATTGTGGTAAGTTAACGGACGTTAAGCGGTCGTTGACACTATAGTTGTTCTTATGGTTTAAATGTGATTTTTTTAAACCACCAGCCTTCCGTAGTTTTTAAGGTTTTAGAGGATTTTATGTAGTGACAGCAATTGGCTGTTGACATTCCCGCTCATGACTGTTTTTATAGGTTAGTACCTGGATGACAGAGCTTTGATCGGTATTTTTTTTGGAATTGGAAATTATATTCAGATACGAATTACATACTGATGAAATATGAAAAATATTTTTTGATCTTACTGACATAATAATAATAAAAATATGAACTACTTATTGAATTAAAAATTAAAACATGCTCTCAATAATAGCTTTTCTTACAAAAGATGGAACTTGGAAAAAAAGAGAAAAAATAATTAAAGGATTGGAGACATCTGGACTCGATCTGGTCTTCTAGTTTCAGGAGCGCCCCATATCCCACCTGAGCTATTATAATGTTGGAGATAGCTCTATATATCTATTGTTTATGAATGACTCCATTTAGATCTGCGCTCAAACAGCGTCTTTCAGGTCTGTGGGCATAGAGGGAAAAGCGCCCTCTCTGGTTTCAGGTCGCGTCTTTGCATCCACGCTTATCGAGTGTCTCCTTATAAATATTTAAATTTAATAGTAAATAGTACATAGATGGTGGCGAAATTTATCTTCGTATTCTAATGATATTGTAGCAGTTTTTTAAAAACCCCCTGCAAGCAAAATTCCATGAAAATCGTTTTTACCGTTTCCGAGATTCAGATTTTATACTGTATATGTAGAATTGCTCTTTTAAAGGTATTAGATACATGTGTATGTCGTGTTCTGGACGTATGTGCTTGTTGTGTCCGGACACAAGATTTCACAACTGGGGGCCGTTGAGTTAAGCGTTTATTATTAATAATTAATAACATAGGTAGTTAATATATTAATAAATATTCTTATACCTCGTTTAACTTGTTTTAGGTGACAAGTCGTTATAAAATTTATTATTAATAATCATATGAAACTTAATATAATATTCTCATATATTCTTATTAGCAATCTTCCTAAGTTTTATTTTGATTAGAGGAACTATAATTTGTATGAATTTTGCTACTGCTGCAACCTAAAGTGGCAGTGGGCGGCACATAGCTCGTAGAACTAATGGCCGATGGAGCAGAAAGATTCTCGAGTGAAGGCCACGAGCTGGCAAGCACAGCGTATCCACGAGATGGATAGACGACTTAAGGAAATTCGCCGGAAGCCGTTGGATGGAGGCTGCTTCGAACTGGTCACTCTGAAGGTCGATGGGGGAGGTCTACGTTCTGCAGTAGATATCCATTGGCCGATATGATGATGATGATAATGATTTTTTATGATACGACAGCTTGGAAAGGGCTGGTAGTAGTAAGCCACGCCTTTTAAAGAAAAACTCTTTGAAATCCTTCCAAAGGGTTGTTCTTCTTCCTTAGGGTTGTTGTTCTTTGGGTGGGTTGGTTGGTTCTTTGGGTGGTAAATATTCATGACTCTTTCCCACTAAGACTATTGAACTATAAGTGACTATATTACCAAAGTAATATGAAGTTACTTTTTATTAAGAAATATCAAGGGGATAGAAATTTATACGGATAAAACCGGGAGGCATAGCTAGTGATATTGTGATGGCAATTAGTAACATACATAAAGTCTTACTCACACAAAGATATATACTCGTATATATACAAATAAATTAAAATTAATTTAATAAATTTTGTGAGTTTGTCTTTTTCGTTTTGTAATATTTATTTTATTTTAAACATCTTTAACTTTAAATAGGCTGTTGACGGAATGTCACTCGTAGGAGCGAAATATAAAAAGGAACACATTACCTGAATCTATCCGTAAGGCTGACATCACGTGACTCATTTAAGAGACGAGTTAAGGAATTCTTTTTAACAAAAATTTAACCTAATTCGACGAACCCAATAAACACAATGAATCTGTGTTTTGATTATTGTCGTCAGCTTGTGTTAAGTATTATGTTTGTATATATGTATATCTGTTTATGTATATGTATTTATATATATTATGTATATATTGCTCATGTATTTAATATAATAATTGTTACGAAACATTTTTTTATGCCTTTCAAACTAAATATATTTTCTCAATTTCCAATTTTTGCACACCTACAAACTTTCGCTCTTCTACGTCCTAATATTGGCTGGTAGAGAATGCTTTTAGCATTAAGCCCGCCTTTTGTACAATTCAATTTTGTGTTGTGCAATAAAGTATAAATAAATAAATAAATAGACCAATAATGTCAAGCAATCGGAAATATTTTATATCAACCTTGGTCAAAACGTGCGAAATATCTAGCATTACATATTTAAAATATAAGATATATATACATAGGCTATAAGAAAAAAAATTAGTAACTTAAATGCCATAAGACTATTAACATATGGAATGTATTTTCATAAAATCTTCCTGGTTGTCTGTACCACATAAAAACAAATGAACAAACAAAAATTTAATCGCTTTTTTAATTTATATGAATTACACCTCTTTAAAAGTCGGTAACAAAATTATAATGTATTAAAAAGTAATTTTAAAACAACGTCTTTTAAAAGAGTCATTTAAATCGAATAAATAACTTTTAAAACACTCAAAACCTTTTAACGTATTTATTATCTTTGAAACGAAAACCAAATAAACAAATTAACTGTAAAACGAATGATTGTATTAAGAGTTGCGCTTGCGCATGATTCGCCGACGTCGATTTGTGTTCGCTGTCATTTGTCAAAACAAAGGCGGCCATTTTGATAACGATAAATAATGATTGGCATAACTTTTGGCGTGATTTTTTTTTTTGTAACAGCTGTCATATAGGTCTTCAGATATATTTGTCGGATGTTGATACGTTTGCTATTTTCTTAACTTAAATTAAATTAATAAAAAGACCAAAATTTATTGCAAATTTAGTTACTATAGGTTAATTTTTTAAATATGGAGAGTTCCTTTATTAAAAAATAAAGCTACTCGTAGCATTTATGATCTTGGACCTCGATTCATCCTTCGGGATGTTTGTACAAAAGATATACTTACAATTATTAAGTCCAAGTAAATGTTGCCATTATTTATAACAAAATCCTACAAAAGATTTTACAATTGCCAGTAAATAAATTTAACATACATTAAAAAAAATAGCCAAAGGATATTACTCTGTACAAGATAATGTAAATGTACAAAAGATGTGTGGGTTTAGTGGAGCTGTCCTTCCATAGAGGTATTATAGATAGAGCAACAGAGCCAGTCAGCTGTCCTTCGGTTAGAAAGAGAGAGACGATCGCGGTACCTATCTGTTGTTATATATATTTCATTACTTCAAAGAACTTTATAAGGTATTTTATTATATATTCGTATTTTAAGTTGATTTGATTTTATTATTCGAAGTTGTCAAAATAACAAGCAGTCCTTTACTGCGCGTGCGTCAGTAGAGAAATACAGATGGGGGTACTTCTCTCTCTTTCTAACCTTTGGACATTTCCGCTTGCAGGCATCCGTATGTCTTACCTACTCTATCTATAAAACCTCTATGTGTCTTTTACGCAAGACATATGACTGAGTAGGTATATGTTTGAATTATGTTCAATACATCACTACTGTATTGTGATTAAAAGAGTAACTATTGAGTTTCTTGCCGATTCTTCTCAGCAGAATCTATGTTCCGATTCCATGGTAGCTTCACATTGATTATAATTAATGAATTAAAAAATATTCTATAATTTGTGAAATGACGATTCAATGGTGTTTTAACCTACTTATATATAAAGAAATATTTGTTTTTATTTCATTTAATCGTAAAATTGTGAGCTGGTATAAATAATCTTCCATTATATTAAGTATTTTAGTTGGAAGCGCGGTGACCGCTGTCTCTGATACTTCATTCGGTTCATTTTGTGTTTTTATTGAAATTTCATTTGTAAATATCTTCCCAGTATAGAGTCTCGAAATAGTACACGATTTTTTGTGATAAGGAAGTCTTATTAATGAATATCTTTTGGTAATTTTTTGACGACCATTCTGGTGTAGTGGTGAGAGTAGTCGCGTTAACGCCGACGGTCGCGGGTTCGATTCCCGCTCAGCGCAGATATTTATATTTGTACAAATATTTGTTTTTAGTCTGGGTGTAAAGCCGTCGGTCCCAATTGTTATTATAGACACCTTTTTTTTTTTTTTTTTGACGCTGTGAAATGCGTTTACGCATCCCGCCACCCGCAGGCGACGGGTATGTGGGACTCGCTGATTGCGAAGTCAGAATACCCACTAAAACACAGCGGTGCCCTCGTCGTCGTACAAGGACGCCACGGGATCGCTGACGCATGCCACCGTGACGCCCCGACGGTTGGCTCGCCTACGCGGGCCGCCTTCGGTCATAGAGCACTCGCGGGCACCGTGAGCGCTCTATCTCCGCTGCTCCAGGGACCGGCGAACGGGGGAAACTGCGGCAGGTCATGAAGACATCGCCGCAGTCTCCTCCGTGACCTGGAGAAGTTATTATAGACACCTGGTAACAATCTTTACTTATGGTAGAGAAATTATCCGCCTACCCGCAATGGAACAGCGTGGTGGATTAAGCTCCAACACTTCTCCTATATGGAGAAGAAGCCTTTGCCCAGCAGTGGGATATTTACAGCCTGATTAAGATAAGTTTAGTTTTTGATAATAGTTTATATAACGCGAGTCATCCCAAGTTCACCTTTTCTAAAAAAAAAATCTTATGGAATTCCAGTGGACGCGACCGCATGACCATGTTTTACCATGTCTGACCACTCAACTTAACAGTTTCTAATAAAATAGGTAACAAACAGATAAGTCAACGATAATAACTATTAAGATGAATTTATCTTGATATGAACGTGTATGTACTTGAGATAACATCTCCTCAAGGGATTCCAATTAAGGTAAAATTGATTATTTAATCGCTAGACAATTAACGACATACCGATTTTACCTAAGGAGAAATTGTGTTTGAAGACAATTTTAATTAATTATTATTTTGTAGACGACATTTGACATATTTTTTAAATATAATTTTGTTTTTTGAAATTCTATGTTCTATGAGATGGAGAGGAGAGATACTTTAAAATGATACCAGACGGTAGGAAATTCGAATTTTTTTTTTGTTTTCTTTAATAAACCATATCAATGGACTTCTAATCGCTCGAGCCTTTTATACATCATGCATTTTATTATAATACTTATCGTAAATGCGATTTACAAATTTTACACCAGGTCAGTAGTCCTTTTTTTGTATCGCAGGGAAACCCATTTACGGGTGATATCCAGGACGCCCGGGTAGGCATTCCTAGACCGTATGTCGGACTCAGAACTTGGGTGTGCAATACAGTACTAAACCCCTGCGGGAGCCTTCAGCGGCTTTAATTAGAGGGTCCCGGATCAACAGGTAACAGGATCACTCCAGCGACAGGCTGGCCTCGGCGAAGAGGCCAAGAGTCTTAGGACTGCCTACCTAGGAGGCAGTTCGAAACTGATGGTATTATTCTATTACAAATATAATTTTAATATAGTTTTTAAAATAATATCAAGGAAAAACTTCCATGTTTCAGAGAACATTCTACGTAATGTAGAGCTAACACGTGATATATCGTTGTGGATTAAGTACCAAACAATCTTAGTTTCTAAACTTTCACAATCAATATTGATACTTTTATTTAAACGGAACTTACCGCGATTATTGTTTTGAGAATCTCTATATATCGGTGACGTTACAAACGCCATGGTGACGGGAGTTAATCCCGTTTAAATGCAACTTTTTTTTAAAAATGTAATAGGGGGCAAACAGACAGTCAATTCACCTGGTTTTAAGTAAAAGCGACATCCATAGACACCCGCTACATCAAAGGATTAGCAGGTGCGTTGCCTTTAAGAAGGGGTGGGGGGGATGTTCCACTGGATCTGTAGTAGGGAGGAGGGATGGGCCACCGGATCTCTCACAAACCGAACGAAACACGACGACAGTGCCGTCATTTAACGTCGGTTTTAAGTGAGAGCGAAGTACTTCTCCGGGCGCGTCGGCCCATTCATTTGCAAGCAGCATGGCGCTACTTCGGTAAACTACCAAACGGTCTCTTTAATAGAAGATGCCTATACCCAATTCCTTATACGGTGCTCTAACCTATTGAGCTAACAAATCGACAACTGTTTTGGCTTAGTGCTGCGATTAGTCGCCTCAAAGCCGGCAGTCGTGAGTTCGTCTTCCCACCGTGCCTCAGAGAGCACGTACAGCCGTTAATCCCGGTTGTAATCATAAATACCTGATAGCAATCGTCACACATTGTATGATTAATTAAGCTCCAATTCTTATCCTATATAGAGAAGGCGCTTTTGCCCAGCAGTGGGACGCAGTTCAATAAAACAAATATTAAATTACAAAACAACCTAGGTTTTATTTGCTCTGGTCTAGATTTTACGAAAGTAACAACTGGTTTCATAAGTTACGTAAACTCCTAACAATGCACGACTGTTAATATAATGAATCATGTTCTATTTCTAGATCATTCGATTATCTAGACTTTATTAAATCTTACAATACCTAGGTCATAAATTATGCGTATAATGATTTAATTACAACTATCTCTATGATTTAGAATTTTGTGAATTATAATTGTAAATAAGCGCCTCATAGTTAGCCCCAGTAGGATGAAATCCTGTGTCGGGAATCTGGAAACACAGAACACAAGCACAAACGACCAGACCACAACACAAAATATGGCCTATACAAACATTCGTCATGAAACGAAATCAAACCCGCGTCCGCTAGCACAAAAAAAAGTTGCTGTAACAATTACAATACCAAAATCGAAAAAAATGTATCTAAATATATATATATATATATATATATATATGTATGTGTGATATATGTAACAGTTAGAGTACACAACATAGAACAGACTTATTGTTTACCAGATTTAATTAATTAAAAATAAAACATTTTAAAATTATACATAAATTATCCTTAATATAAAAACTATATATATATATATATATGAACATATAGTATTATCTAGATATATGATAATAAAGTTATTTACATTAGCAAATGAAAAGGGTAATGTAGAAAACGCCAGGGGCAGTCACAGTGCACTGCAAGTAGGTACTGTGCCCCAAGGGCAGAATCCTTGCTTGGAACAGGACCTTGATTCGTAACACTTTCCATTACAGGATTGGTACAACGATACTAGGAATGTTTAACCATGATATGTATTTGAAAAAAAATATCACTAGATATTACAAAAAAAAGTCCTCCGCCTCTGTCTGTCTGTTCACGATAAACTCAAAAACTACTGCACGGATTTTCATGCGGTTTTTACCAATAGATAGAGTGATTCATGAGGAAGGTTTAGGTACATATATATACCGGGCGCAGCCGGGGCGGGCCTCTAGTTTTACATAATTTCATGGATAAACACAAATACACCATACCATTGTTACCTTTTTAACTTAATTTTATTTTTAGTAATTATTATAGCATTCATAGTAATACACTTTCTGTGATAATATGAAGTATACGAGTATATTTATTACAGCCTAAAGATAGTCCTATAACAAACGAATGGACGAACGACAGACAGCGAAATTTTTACCTTCCCACTTTTTTTCCTTTACATTTTGAGTAGAAAACCCTTGAAACTTAAAACCTATATAACTAGATGTCGCAAGCGATTTTACATTCTCTGTTTCAAAATGTTTAAAATTACCTGATATTAGAAAACAATTACTATCGTATGTTATCTCATCGAATCATTTAAAGCAAATAATAATTTTTCGAATCGATTTGAAATTGATAAATTCTTTCGTTTTTTATTACCCGACTGCGACAGAAGGAGGGTTATGTTTTTCGAGTGTATGTATGTATGTATGTATGTATGTCCATTTCTTTGGCACGCCCTACAGCCCAAACGGCTGTACGGTTTTTGACATATGAGGTGTCGTTGGATTTGTCTAAATTGTAGTAGTGACATAGGCTATATAAATTTTCAAAATGGCGCCCGCAAATGGCGGAATGAGGGGGGGGGGAGTTGAATTTTTTTTCTTACTGTAGCAATATGGGTATCAAATGAAAGCTAGTAAATTGTTTTATTCTTTTTAGTTTATAATAAGAGTATTTTACGCAGTCGGGTTTTTTGATTTTTTTAATTAAGCATACTTGTTATTAATATATTGTAGTTTTTATTTAAGTTATAATGTGTACATAAAATTACAAATCATTATTTTATAATTTATTACCAAGTTTTTAAACATAATTAATTATACATAAAAATATTAACGACGTTCAATAATGACGGTTCGTTGTATTATAAATTTATTAAACAATATCCTTTCATAATTATTACGACAATATCAACATTGTTGTAAAAATCCATATTATTTATTACTGTCGATAAAATATACCTCGTCGTGAAATTGACAAACTTTATGAAAATTGATAAAGCCGTATGTGGTTTTATCTCAAATACTCGTTATAAATTTTACATACTAATAAACAGTATTACATCTTTAATGGTTTATTTGTGATTTGAAATACAAATATATGATTTGTTAATCAAAATCAAAACACTACCGATTAGCGTTTTGGTGTAGTGATGATTCGATTGTGTTCGATTCCCGCTCGGGGCTTATTATTTATTTATTCTTGGATTATTTCGCAGTTTTTTAATCTATCAACTTAGGTTATCTGTGAGAGGTTACTTATAGCAATAAGACGGCCTTTGCATGTACTGTTTTTAATATTTTATTTGTTTGCAAGAAATAATCAAAATAAACTATTATTTGAAGTATACTACAATTTTTTTAATTCCATTTTACTATATTTCGTCAGAGAAACAGTAAAAAAAAATCCAAATAATATTCGCTTCAAAAGCGTTCAATCGTAATTTTACAGAGAAATTAATTATTATTAAATTAATTATAGGTAATCAGAAGATGCCACCGATTCGGAATGTAGATTCTATTGAGAAAAATCGGCAAGAAAATCAACAGTTACTCTTTTAAAAAACTGTCAATACATCACTCTACCTTTATTCACTATATGACTCGCATGAAAGCCAACGTTATATTTTTTTAAATATGTTTAACACACACACACGGTCGTCTGTTCCTAAGCTAGGCAACTTAATGCCTGTGTTTTAGGTAACAGCCGACTGATATACATTTTTTTTAAATAAATATACATATAAATAATACATACATATATAAATGAATACATATTACACCCAGACTCGTGGCGGGAATCGAACCCACAACCCTAGAGCAGAAAACACTGCCAACTGCTCTACGGGCCAGTCAATATATATCATTAATCTAAATATATCATTAAAGTAATTATTAAAAGTCCAAAAATATCCCACAGGTGGGCAAAATTTACTCAATACCCTCCACATACACGTGTGTCAGAAATCTTCCAAAGAGTAGGTACGAGGTGGTCATAAGAATATTGTAAATACTTGCCTCTCGAAAGATTCAATGGTCCTTGTCCGGTCAAGATCCAAGCTCTATTCATTGAACCATCTTAGTTATTTTTAGTATATTTTTATGTCTTCTAGCAAATGTTTCTTGACTTTTTACCCGACTGCGACAGAAGGAGGGTTATATTTTTTGAGTGTATGTACGTATGTATGTATGTCCATTTCTTTGGCACGCCCTACAGCCCAAACGGCTTGAAGTGTCGTTGGATTTGCCTAAATTGTAGTAGTGACATAGGCTATGCAAATGGCGGAATGAGGGGGGGGGAGTTGAATTTTTTTTCTTACTGTAGCAATATGGGTAGATATCAAATGAAAGCTAGTAAATTGTTTTATTATTTTTAGTTTATAATAAGAGTATTTAACGCAGTCGGTTTTTGATTTTTTTAATTTATCAATAGTTTTTAAGAGATTAAATATTGAGTTACGAGTTGGTTCTCAGCGGAATGTATATTGCAGATCCTGCGTTAACTTTTCATTAGTTATAATATATTACTCTACTCTCTAAGCATAATTCAGTGGAATTTTCATTAATTACGTTATTGTTATTATTCACTACATATCAACGATTTTCAATAATAAATTAGTGAATACTCACTAATAGACATACACATGTTCATGATTAAATCAGTGCATTCTGATATTCACATATTCATACATTAAAATAATAGTCACTAATTCCGCCTGGTACGATTCTTACATTGATAAAAAGTGAATAGTCACTTAATATTAGAGAAATTCCACTGATTCATGTTTAAAGAGTACAATGACGATTCAAATTTAAGTTTAAAGCCTACTTGAATCTAGTAATTGAGTAAACAGGAAAATCTATAATTAACAGAAATATGCAAATTAATTTATTATATGTATATACGTATAAACACAATAAAAATATATAGTCTGTCAGTTTTGTTATCACGAGATTTGTGTGAAAATTAATTTATGATTTTTGCTAAACGAAAACATTTTCTTTATTAATACACATATTACAATTATGCGAAGCTTGGACTGATTTTAATAATAGTTTAAAATAAAATACAGATTAGAAATTCGATTGTATGTTTTAATTTGCGAAAATTTTATAATTTTCGAAAAGAAAAAAAAAGTTTTATTATTATTGTATATAGGTATAATATGTACATTTGTCACCGAAATATAAATTCATGTTTGAGTTTTAAGAATGTTTGAGACGTTCTTAATAATCAAACATCAATCTCATTCGATTCACGTATTTTGTTCACTACACACGACGGACGACACACAATTTTAATAACTATTCTATTCAAGAATTAATAAATAGAAATAATAATATTGTAACAAGATTTCGTGATAAAAATATTAATTAATGCTTTGTTAAGTATGAAACTTAAGAAGTATATATATATATAATATTTTACTCTCTATGTATGTAATATATATATTTTATTTATTTATTTAAATTGGCTTACCAACTAAATACGTATTAGATTATTTCAATAGTTTAAAATTATTAATAATATCATTATAAATATGTATTTAAATTATAGGTATGTATGCACAGCATTATTTTTTGTTTTATAATAACTAAAGAAAAAGTAAATAAGCATTGGTTTATTTAATAAGGTACTGAACACTTCAAACATTTTTCTCCTTAAAGTACCCAGACTGTCGTAAAAGATATCGATGTCACAATTTTTATCATATTTTATCATTTTTTGTTGTAAGTAGGTATATAATCATGTTTTATGTATATCCCATGTAGGCGACAACGGTGCGACACGTAGCTTTTCTTAACATATGCTGGGTTGTCTGGAAGATATCGCTACATAGCGATAAGACCGCCTTTGTACATTAAAGCACTTTATATAATTAAGTTATACGTGTATAATCTAAAGTGGTTACAATAAAGTGTATTCTATCTATTTATCTATCCAAGGACGTAGTCAGGTTTTGCCATAGACGGGGGCAGATAAATAAAATCATAGGCTGTATTGTTTTAATTGTGGTTTTTAACATTTTATATGAGTATCTTACATTAGTAGTTGAGGTATTTTTTTATTAATTTTACTTATCGTTATTAGTGACATCGCTTAGAATAAGAAAAGATGGAATTTTTTTATCAGTGAACGACCACTCTTCTAACTTTTCTAGAGGAGGGTAGCTGCCCTCCCCTCCTGCCCATACCACGCTACGCACATTTATCTATCTATCTATCTATAGAAACATTTTATGTCAATCTATTCTAATTTTTTTAGAAATCCTGTAGCAGTGAATACAATATTTAGTTGAGTAATGAATTTTATTGAATATGCTTTAAACCTTGACCTTTAATGTCAGTTCTGAGAATTCGAAAACCTGTAGGAACTCGAATTTGACTACACAGACTCTGTCCTAGCGCTTGTATTGACATTGATTTATTTAAGGGCTTATTGCACGATACATTATTAAATAGTACAAAAGGCTTAATGGTTAAAGCATTGTCTACCAGACAACCTTTAACAAGAAGGGATATTGGTAGGTCTGTGAAATGGGAAACTAAGCGATTTAATTTCAACATTAAGTTTAATTTAATTAATAGACAAAAACAAATAATTTACTCCACATTACTTCTAGATAATGACACTTCTTATTTTATAACATTTAGTAAACTACTGAACCGATTTTGATATTGTTTTCACAATTAGAAAGCTACAATTACGAGTAAATGAATTAAATAGAAAATTACAAAACAAGTACAATACAAGTATCAAAACAACGCAAGTAAAACCACAGGGTTAGCTAGTTCGTTTAGAGTGAACGTCACCTACGGTCACTACTGGACATTTACTACTGATATGTTATAGCGTGATTTATTATAGCCTATATTCGGGACAATGTTCTTATTGTAAATTAACTATTTAAATTTATTTATTAGACTTTTTCGTCTTCATACATTAACTAAAGTAAAATTATAAATAAAATATATGACTAAAAATAATCCTTAGTGTGTAATAAATAAAGATTTTAATTTCAAACGTTTCCATATCAAACCGTTATAATATAATTTATATATAAAAAAGAAACGAAAATCAAGTTTCCTATGGTTTATATATTATAATATTAGAAGAATAAACCGATTCCAGATAATATAATATGCAAAACAAATGTTATAATGAAAACTGGTCATTTTCATTATCATAATAAAATTGTTTAAATTTATACCGGATATTATATAAAACCAAATGTGTTTAATATATTTTCTAAATTTTTTGACAATATAGAATTAATATATAGTTATTTTACTGTTTTCTAATATTTACGCGAATTTTACTCATTTAATATAAAAATCTAAAAACGGATTTTATCGCGTTACTATTCGATTATTATTCGGACATCCATCACCTCAGTACCCCGAGATCATGGACGCTGTAAAGGGTCCGAAACGTCGGAAAATAATTTAAAATATTGTTAAACTGTAAAGTTTTAATAAACGCGATAAAATCCGTTTTTAGACTTTTAATTAAATATACTTATTTTACTTAGAAATTTAAATAATTAATATAATAAACATATGTCTAATAAATATAATAATATATATAATATTTCTTTTTATTACAAATATAAATGCGAAAGTTTTGAATGTATGTTTGTTATTTAGTCACGACAGAACGAACTGGCTCTAGAAATTTGTTTAGTCTGGACTCTGGATTAGCACAAATCTACTTTTTATTCCGGAAAATGTGCGGTTCTCGTGTGATGGAATTCCAATAGAAAAATTCGCGGGCAACAGCTTGTGGGTTTATAAAGAAGATAAATAGACAAAATATTTTAATACGAACCGTATTTCATAGATCGTCGACACGAAATCCCAATTCACCAAAACACATAAATTTTATACACAAAAACACATAAATTCCATGTATTATATCAAACAATATACAGTAATAAAGTTATACAATATACATCGCACATAAAATAAGTCAATACTATTTGAAGAAACACTTAAAAAGTTTACAAATTTAATTTAAATAAAGGAGAAAAATATAGGTCCGTAAACGAACAAAAAACGCATCCGTCCCCAACGACGGATTGCTCAAGACTGACTCAAGTAAAAACATGCACGACTGAATAAGAGACTATCTGTCTCTCTCTAACGTTCGCATCGCCGCGTGCGAGACGGAGACAGTTATAATGGCATGCATTATGGTAGTGTCTCGTTTGACTTTTTTCCAATGATTTCTTTGAACGATCGAGCGCTGGATCTATAGATCATTATAGTAAGCGTGAGTTATGCTCCTGAACAGTGATTCATTGATACGGCAGTTAGTTATAAAATTATAGTATTTGCTTTGAATCTAATAAATTGATACCGATACGGTACGTTTTATAGTTTTCGTTTTATTCAATTATACTATTCTCGTTGTGTTCTATTGATTTGTTAATCGTCTTGTTATGGATAAAATTTATTAATAATTATAATATAATTTGTTAATAGTTATAATAAATGGTATGAAACTCGTTTTTATATTTATATTCGATCTATAGTGTTGAAAATTGTGATTTCTTCGTTACTCGTGATATGTGAAAATCTATGATATTTATAGACTTTCTAACTAAAAATGAATTCTTTAAATAGTTAATTTTTAAATATATTTAATTTACATATGTTATTTCATTTCTCAGATGTTACATAATAAATACGATTAGGATATTTAATTAATTTTTAAATACTGTCCAAATGCTTGGAATACCATCGTTTTAGAAGAGCTCGGCAGACTTTGATGATTATTTTTGTTTTAATATAATTCTCAGTTTATTTGACATAAAAAAAAATTAACAGAAATATTATAATAAATAATGAGTAATGAGTATACAATGTTAGTTAGTAAAGCCAGACTTATCTCTAGAAGAGATCTCTACCAAACCAACCAGCGGTTGTGAGAAATAATGTCATAAAGCAGGCTAAAAGTGCAGTACCTACATTGAAAAGATAAAAATACACATGCACAAAAGAGTAATCGATTTAGTTTATTTATTTTAATTCCTTATATATATAAATATATATAATTATATAATACATATAATAAATTCACGACCAACTGCTAATATTAATGTATGTAGATATGTAGTTATAAAAACTTATTTTAGTTGATGGCTGAGAGACACCACTTTAATCACCAATTTCATTAAATAAGAAATAGGGGACAAATATATACATACAAACTCACTACTTATGTATAAAAGACTAACTTTACCTCGCAGTTTTACCCGTGTAACTTCTGAATAAGAGCAAAATATCAGGTGAGGCCTGGAGCCGGCCCCCCCCTCGTCGTCAAGGCGAGGGGCCGCGGGTACGTGGCGGCGGTTCGGGGAGAGGTGGCTTTCGTCGGAGTCTACTTCTCCCCGAACCGTGACCTGGCGGAACTGGAACGGTTTCTAGACGTTCTGGGACCGCTGGTGGGGCAGCTAGCCCCCCTCCAGGTGTTCGTGGCCGGCGACCTCAACGCCAAGTCCACGGCTTGGGGTAATCCGGCTACGAACCCAAAAGGGAGGGAGGTGGAGGAGTGGGCGCTAGCTGCCGGACTGTCCCTACTCAATGTGGGGGCGGTCCAGACGTGCGTGCGCTGGTCGGGAGGTTCCGTGGTGGACGTCACCTTCGCCACGCCGACCATCGCGCGCAGAGTGGAGGGATGGAGGGTGGAGACGGGAGTGGAGACTCTCTCGGACCATCGGTACATAAGGTTCGAGGTGTCTTCAGCTCCCGTCCGTCCGGCGTCGTCGTCAATGCTGTCCAGGGGGCGAAGCCAGTTTCCACGTTGGGCACTGTCCAAGCTTGACCGGGAACTGGCAGAGGAGGCCGCTATCGTCGGCCGCTGGAGCCTCCCGCCACTGTCAGAGTTGGGGTTGGAGGAGGCGGCTAGCCGGCTCTGCGACGCATTAACTGCTGTCTGCAGAGCGGCTATGCCACCCGCGAAGCGTCCACCCCCGCGGCGGGCACTCTACTGGTGGTCGGCTGAGATAGCCGGTCTCCGGGCCGCCTGCAATGGGGCCAGGAGACAATATACACGGAGCAGGCGGAGACGCCCCCAGGACGTGGACAGGGACGACAGGCTGCGCAGGATCTACGTGGAGAAAACGAAGATTCTGCGGCAGGCCATATGCCGAGCCAAGGAGGAGGCCTGGTTGGAGTTAGTGGGGGGTCTGGAGAGAGACCCCTGGGGCCGACCGTATAATTGGGCGCGGAACAAGCTACGCGCCCAGTCGGCCCCCATCAGCGAAACGCTCCAGCCGGACCAACTGGGGAGGATCGTCGGGGAACTCTTTCCCGACGAACCCGAGGGCTTCGTGCCTCCCAGAATGGCTCGGCAGACGCCGGATGAGGAGGATGGTGTTCCGCCACCCGTCACAGAAGCTGAAATGGAGGTGGTGATTGCCCGCCTCCAGGGTAAGAAGAGGGCGCCGGGTCCAGACGGGGTGCACGGGAGAGTCCTCGCGATTGCTCTCGGGCACCTCGGCGACAGCCTCCGGGAGCTGTTTGACCGCTGCCTGCGGTCTGGCCAGTTCCCGGGGGCCTGGAAGGAGGGTAGGCTCTGCCTACTACCTAAGGCAGGGCGGACCCCGGACTCGGCTTCGGCGGTGCGACCGGTGGTGCTGCTGAACGAAGCCGGGAAGGCCTTGGAGAAGATAGTGGCCTCCCGGCTCGTTCAGCACCTGGAGGAGGGCTCGGGACCCGGACTTTCAGAATCCCAGTTCGGGTTCCGAGCAGGTCGGTCGACCGTCGACGCCCTCAAACGCCTGCGGGCGGTGACGGGTGAGGCGGAACACAGAAGGGAAGTGGTGGTCGCGGTGTCGTTGGACATCGCGAACGCCTTCAATAGCCTCCCACACGCGGTGATACGGGAGGCACTAAAATACTTCGGAGTGCCCCCGTATCTAAGGAGGCTATTGGAGGCGTACCTCTCCGATCGGAGGGTAGGCCTCGAGAACCGGTCGGGGTCCGTGGAGTGGCGGCGAGTCGGCTGCGGTGTCCCGCAGGGATCCGTTCTGGGTCCGATCCTGTGGGACATCGGGTACGACTGGGTCCTGCGAGGCCGTCTTCTCCCCGGGATGGGTGTTATCTGCTACGCGGATGACACCCTCGTTTATTCCCGGGGACGAAACTACAAGGAGGCGGCGCGGCTGGCCGAGGTCGGACTCGACCTCGTGATCAGCCGCATAGAGAGTTTAGGGCTTCGTGTCAGGATTGACAAGACCGAAGCCCTGCTTTTCCGCGGGACCGGCCGCAAGGGACCTCCACCGGGGGCTACCCTTCAGATCGGAGAGGAGAGAGTCAGGATGAGCCCCCAAATGAAATATCTCGGGCTCATCCTGGACGGAGGGTGGACCTTCGGCCCACATTTCGCTATGGTGGGACCGAAGGTCGTGAAGGCGGCGAGTGCGCTGGGCAGACTCCTCCCGAACCTCGGAGGACCCAGCGCCGCCTGCAGGCAGCTGTACTCCGGAGTCTGCCGGAGTATGGCGACGTACGGTGCCCCGGTTTGGGCGGATCGCCTCACCGCGAAAAATAAGGCAGCGCTGCGCGCTGCGCAGCGAACAATCGCGGTGAGGGTGATTCGGGGGTACCGTACGATATCGTGGGCTGCAGCTACTGCTCTAGCCGGCGACCCCCCGTGGGAGCTCGTGGCGGAGGTTCTTGCCGAGACCTACTCATATGTCTCGGGTAGGAGGGCTCTTGGTGAGAACCCCACGTTGGACGGGATCCTACGTGTGCATCGGATAGGGCAGGAAGCGCTAATGCGAAGGTGGGGGGAGGACCTGGTGGAGCAGCCGTATGGCACACGCGTAACGGCTGCCATTCGCCCGGTCCTTGAGCGGTGGATGCGTCGAAAACGCAAGCCCCTCACCTTCCGTCTGACGCAGGTTCTCACCGGGCACGGTTGCTTTGGTGACTACCTGTGCCGGACGGCCCAGAGGGAGCCGACGACTGAATGTCACGATTGTGGCGCGGCGGTGGACTCTGCCCAGCACACCCTCGAGGTGTGCCCGAGATGGGCGGCGCTGCGTCAAGGTCTGACGTCGGTCCTCGGAGGGGACTTGTCGCTCCCGAGCATCAGCACCGCGATGCTCGGCGACGACGAGTCCTGGAAGGCGATGGTCTCCTTCTGCGAGACAGTAATGTCCCAGAAGGAGGCCGACGAGCGGAGGAGAGAGGAGGCCGCCGACGTGGCCTCCATCCGCGGGCGACGAATGGGGGTGCGTAGGAGGCGCTACTTAATGCGCCTCCAGTAACGCCCTTGTGCCCGTGTCGGGCCGGGATGGGAACCCGGTCCTGCTAGACACGACGTCGTCGGGACTGTTCAGAGGTGAGCCGGACAGTCCCCATGTAGGAGAAGTCTGGTCTTTTCGCCGAGGCCAGCCTGTCGCTGGAGACATCCTGTTGCCTGCAGATCCGGGACCCTCCAATTAAAGCGGCTGAAGGCTCCCGCAGGGGTTTAGTACGGTATTGCACTCCCAAAGTGCCGAGTCCGACATAGGTCTAGGACTGCCGACCCGGGCGTCCTGGATATCATCCGTAAATGGATTCCCCTGCGATAAAAAAAAAAAAAAAAAAAAAAAAGAGCAAAATATCAGGATAAAAAGTAATCTATTTATTATTCTGGATTTCTAGCTAACTACGTACCGAGTTTCGTCGCAATCGGTTCAGTAGTTTTAGCGTGAAATATCAACAAACACCCATACAAAATTTCGTATTTATAATATTAGGAGGTACCTAAGTTATCAGTACAAAAATCGCTCTATATTGAATATATTAAATGATGCATTCAATGGCAACATTTTTGATGTTATTAATAAAATCTGTCCGTGTGTCCGACGATATCGCCTGAAGCGATGGACCGATTTAAATAAAACTTTGCACTTGGCATTTCTCTCAAAACCTTTTTATTTCGATATCGCGCTGTTTCTTTGAACGTTATGAGAATTGTAAGTTTTTTTAAATAAAAATAAAGTTATTTATATATGCACTAGATATTCCCTACGGTGTTGCTCGTGTAATTTAATGCTACTGCTTACTTTAAGTGTTTACCTATAAATATATATATTTTTAATAATTATCCAGTAGAAACTAGGTGTAACCCGCGATTTCGCGTTATGTTCAGAAAACTATTTATAAAGTTTAACGATATATCTTGTTACAACGCCTTTACTACTAAACATACTATACTTAAAATATAATCAAAATCGGTTCAGTAGATCCAGGGTTTAGTGCGTTAAGATAAACAAAAATTTTATAAGAATGGGTTGTGAGGAGTACATCTTACAAAAATCTTTTGAGTTTTGGTAGTTTACGTCACCTGGTGCCGTGGGAGGTATGTCTTACGCCGTGTTCCCACTACGCCGAACCGGCGAAATCGCCGGAAACCGTATCCTGAAACGAGGTGTTCACATTACACCGGATCGGCAAAAACACCCCACAAAACACCGGATCCTGTGTTTACGCCGGAACCGGATAAATATGACCAGCTTCATATAAAATATATGGCCACTAACCTTTCCGGCAGTTTCACCAATCCGGCGTCCGGCATAGTGGGAACTAGCTCTTAGAATCTTTATTTCTGGAATATTTGTTTCTGGTCTGGGGGTATCCTTGTCCTTGTGGATCTTCCTAGCGTGCCGAAGAGCACGTAAAGTCGTCGGTCCCGGTTGTTATCATAGATATTTGATACCAATCATTACTCATGATAGGGAAAAATTCAAAATCTAAATCTAAAACAACTTTATTCAAATAGAGTATAGATCCTACGAGCACCTTTGAATCGTCATTTTACAAATTAACACTTTAAAGTTATTATTATTTTGTAAAAATAAAGCTACCACTGATTCGGAATGTAGAATCTGCAGAGAAGAATCGGCAAGAAACTCCGCAGTTACTATTTCGAAATTATCCGCAAACCCGCAGTGGAGCAGCGTTGTGGATTAAGTTCCAACTCTTCTCCTATATGGTGGCCTTTGCCCAGCAGTGGGACGCTTACAGGCTGATTCAGTTCAATTCAGAACTATTAGGACTTTATACACACACCGGCATATTTAGCGGAACACAAAAAAAATGTTTGATATCAGTATCATATAAGGTTGCTGGCTGGTTTATACGTCATTTAATTTAAAAAGAAATAATTTCAAATTAAGAAAACAACTGAACATTCCCGGTTAGGTACATACAATACGGTACAAGTTCAAAAATGTACCATTTTTCACAAAAGCCTTTACTTGCAAAATCTGTTCTTAATGTGATCTCATTTTAAGTAAAACAAATGAAACTTTAAATAACAAAAAAAGTGTAGTAAGTAGATTTTAAAATAAAACCATATTTTTTTAATTATGGACCTTTTTTGTGTGCCGCTAAATATGCCGGAATTCAAGGAATAAATAAAAAATACCTAACAATAATGGAAGAATTTAATCAACTACATTATTACTTGTTTTGATTGATTAATAATTTATTAAGTTTTGAATCAGTACAGCTGAATAACTAATTAACCACCCCAACCCCTCTCTAACCCTAAAAAATCACCAGCAACTCATTTTTCCTTTTTTTTTGTAACACATACAAGTATACACCGTTCTCTGCCTTCACTGGTGACTGATATATATTTATATATTTTTAAATAAATGCCTTAATATTATATTATATGTATAAAATATAATACACCCAGACTCGGAACGGGAATCAAACTCACAAGCCTGAAGCGGAAACCAGGATCACTGTCAACTAATATACTTAAAAATTTAGTATATAGTATACAATTTTTGCTACCTTATCTAGAAGAGGTTCCTCCCAGCCCGTGGTAGTGAAAAATACAATTAATTTTGTTTAATAAAAAATCACAATTTATTTATTGTTACTATAACGACTAGAAATAAAAATCTACAATAAAATGGCGAGACGAATTCCAACACGAAAGGCACAAAAGGTCCCATAAAACCATACTTATTAAAATCTAGGTAAAATTATCAAAAACTACGCGCCTTGATAGAGAACTATAACTCTCTTTCATTTTAAATTAAATTAAATTAATATTTATTTATTATAGCGACTATATTAATAGATATTCTGTAAAAATTTCATGTTTATAATATATTACGATATCAAAAACACAGCCCTGTTACAGACAGACTTTTCTATTTAAAATACTGTTTTATATATTATATAAATATAAATTTTATATTTTTTTTTATTTAATTAATTAAAAGTCTAAAAACGGATTTTATCGTGTTTATTTAAAACTACAGTTTAACCATTTTAATTTTAATTATTTCCCGACGTTTCGGACTCTTTACAGCATCCATCGTCTCGGGGGACTGAGGTGGTGGGTGTCCGAATAATGAATTAATTGTTACATACCCGTTCCTATTCATGCAGAACGAACTTATTGTGTCTGGAAGTCGTGCTGTGTTCTTATTTTCCTTGGGTTCAATTAATTTCAGTACTGGCTCCCAAGCTGGTGGTACGTTCCAACCATCCTCTCTATTGAAATAAGGATGTTCATAAGCTTACAAACAAACATTAAATAAATAAATAAATATGTTTAACATACACACACACGGTCGTCTGCTCCTAAGGTAGGCAACTTAATGCCTGTGTTTTAGGTAACAGCTGACTGATATACATTTTTTTTAAATAAATATACATTTACATAATACATATATAAATAAACATATATTACACCCAGACTCAGGGTGGGAATCGAACCCACAACCATTGGAGCAGAAAACAGGGTCACTGCAAACTGCGCCAACGGGTCAGTCGTACATTAGTATTATATATATTTAAATAAATATTTACATTAGCTAAGTATATGTTAAGTACTAATATAGTTTTTAAGTTCCGCTCTTACTCTATTAATGAGTCTAGTATATATACTCTATTATAAAGTATGAATATTTATATATTGACTGACCCGTTGGCGCAGTTTGCAGTGACCCTGTTTTCTGCTCAAATGGTTCGATTTGCGCCCCGAGTCTGGGTGTAATATATGTTTATTTATAAACGTATTATTTATATGTATATTTATTTTTTTTAAAAAGTATATCAGTCGGCTGTTACCTAAAACACAGGCATTAAGTTGCCTACCTTAGGGACAGACGACCGTGTGTGTGTGTTAAACATATTTTTTTTTTCACTCACTTTATTGGGGTGAACAAACAGTGTTACAATGAATAAGACATAGCAAGTATATATTACAGTACAATTAAAGCAACACCAACACCGTTTACCACAAATTACATACAAAAGCTGAATTTTGACACTGTTGAATAAATTTATATATTTAAATATATAAATTTATTCAACAGACACAAGATACAGAGGTCATCAAATAATCATTAATATACAATATGGGATGTATAATTGTTAATTATACGAATATTTTTAACGTCAATTTATTACCGAACACAGTAGTGTACGAGAGTCGAAGGGTCGAGATTTTTTCATTAAAATTCCTCCCGAATAAAACTTTGATATGCGAAAATCCAATACATAACACTTTGTATCGAGTTTTTTTTTGTATTTATTTTACAAATCTAATTATAACAATGAATTGGGAATCCGCAATAATGATTGATGACTTAGGTCCTGTTCGGACTGGTGGAAAAAATTACTGTGCTAACAGTGACTTGATATTCAAAAATAATTTTTTATATCTTACAGAAGAAGAAGGGATTCCTCCCTTAGCACTTTTAACTAAATTCTTTTTTAAATAATTAAAACTCTAGACCGGATTTTATCGCGTTTATTTAAAAAAAACTTTACAGTTTTGCGATTTTTAAAATTATTTCCCGACTTTTCGGACTCTTTACAGCGTCCATGGTCTCGGGGGAAAAGTCGGGAAATAATTTTAAAAATCGTACAACTGTAAAGTTTTTTAAATAAACGCGATAAAATCCGGTCTATACTTTTAATTAAATGAGTAACATTTGCGAAAATATAAGAGAACATTAATTTTGTATAAAATCTACTCAGTATGTACAGTCTTGTAATAGTCATGATCTTATGTGATGTGGTCTAGATGTCGTCATTATATATATTATACTTATATTATTCTCTATCTATACGAAGTTTTTTATTTATAACGTATATATTTGTTATTGTTCTTTTACTAGAAGAGCCACATTATTTTACTTATTTTGACATTTATGGCTATGGATCTCTTCCTGTGCGACATAACAGGATGTCATTAGATGAATTAATAAATAAAAGTGTAAATCCTTTGTCAGGGATCCGGAAACACACACAATACATTAGTAGTATAGCCTACACAAACATTGGTCATGTGCGGGTATCGAACCCGCGACAGCTAGCGCAACAGTCAATTGTTATGACCACTGTGCCAAGGCGCCTCAAAAATAATGTTGTAAAATCAACACGTAAAAAATAACAGTAGTTTTTTTTTTTTGTATATCCTATTTTTAGATCTTAATGTAGACAAAAAAAAAAAATTTCTAACACTGTGCACAGACCCTTACCTGCCAGGTGTAAAATCCATCATAACAATGTTAATTTGAGCCGCGGATGATTACGTTGCCTCACTTTTGGGGGGAAAAATGAAAAAAAGAACACTTTCATACACAACGGTTAATGAACCTTCACAGTTTGACGGGATATGCGTAATCTTTCAAATAATTTCATACATACATATAACACTGCTAGCGTTCCTGCTGTCACATGAATATTTATTATAAACTAGCTGTGTCCCGCGGCTTATCCCGCGGTAGACGTGTACATAACGACTCCGTTACGATTTCACTACAATTGTTTGTACTTCACTTTTAAACGGTGATTTTAAGTTAAATTTTAAGGATTACAACTGAGAAAAACCCAAAGTTTTTGTTCGTTTTTTGAATTTAAGTACGAATTGATTGAAATTCGACACCATGGCAATTTTTTGGGATCGCGCAAGTTACATAATGGCCGCAACGTGCGTATCCAATAAATTGAGTAGGGCAAGAAAAATATAGATTCTAAAAATAATGGTTTTGGCTTTTCTTCCAAATATATCACATGAACAGACATCGACTAATTACAATTTTATTATATGTATAGATTTCTAAATTTGCGATTTGAATTTCTATGTTGAGTCGTATCAATACTAGCTGTTGCCTGCTACTTAGTTTGCATTGAAATTCTTATGTATATAATGTGAGAACTGACCGCCTGATCGAAAGAATCACATGTTGGTTACAATTGTAAAGCTATTCTTTAGATCTTAGAAGCTTATTCTATAGAATCGTGAATTTTCTGGGATAAAAAGTAGAATACATCATTCTCTAATCCCCAAACTACCACTACACAAATAATCACGATTCCTTGCTCTGTATTAAACAAAAACAAATCAATCCCACGAGTACCTATTCGATAAAAATAACCTGTATTTATTTTTATTTTCCTCATGGTAGAAATATTATGCGCAATCCGCAGTGGAGCAGCGTGGTGGATTAAGCACCAACTCTTCTTTTGGATAGAGAAGAGGCCTTTTCCCAGCAGTGTAACGTTTACAGGCTGATTTAGTTTAATTATTTTATTTATTTATTTATTTATTTATTTTATTTATTATTAATTAATTAGTACGGGTCAACCAATTACACTAATTAATATGATACAGAATAATAAAGATACTGTTTAAAAAAATTAGGTTATAGAACATTTAACGAAGATATCACATTATAAAATATTATTAAATGGAGGTCTTAAAATCAATTCATTAAATACAATGTCAAAATAGATCAATTAAATGCAAGTCATAAATAATAGTCATAAGATTAAAATAAATATAAATTAAGTACAATATAATGAAAGTCAATGCAAATCTATGTCAATAACAATTAGGTATAAAAACAAAATCAAATAATAAATTAAATTAACTCCGTTATCCTTACATACATCACACATTCAATTCGCAGTACTGCAAACACTCGGATAAGATCGAGTTCCATTCATCCGCAAACACGTCACAGTGTGGTGCGAGGTCCAGGAGAGCATTGAGCGCAGTGAGAGACCGCGGTATGGGAGACTTCAAACGAGCTACTGTACGACATCTGGGGACAGCAAATAGCTTGAGCTTCCTATGTCGACAATAGTTGTTAGGAGCATAAAGCCTATACAATTCCTCATGCAGGTCTGGTGCATCCACCTTACCTCTGAGAATTTTGCACATAATCAAAATTTGGTCTCTCCATCTTCTAGCCTCCAGGGAGTTATATTCAAGGCACCCAAGAAGGAACTTGGTTGGGTACATAAGCGGGTAGTAGCCGTACGTGCGCTTGTATAGGTATCTTAAAAAAGCTTTTTGGACCTTTTCCAATAAAAGCGTGTACGTTTATTTTATGTATCCTTTTGCACTAGCAGAGAATTAGCGCAGATGGTGTGAAAAGTGGTGCAATACCATATATTTATAAACAAAAATTAATAATATCGTCACTGCATGCGTCAATGCATGCAAAAACAAAGTTCTTCGCTGCGTCTGTCTGTCTGCCTGTACGCGATAAACTCAAAAACTACTACACGGATTTTTATTCGGTTTTCGCCAATAGATAGATTCATGAGGAGGTTTAGATACATATACATACCCCAGGCGCAGCTGGGGCAGGATGCTAGTATTATACAAAAAAATGGATAAATTCATATATAGAAACATTATGATTTTATAATATTATACATTTGACTGACCCATTTGCACAGTTGGCAGTGACCCTGCTTTCTGCTCCAGGGTCGTGGGTTCGATTCCCGTCCCGAGTCTGGGTTAATATGTATTTATTTATATATAAATAAACAAATAAATAAATATTAACCAACAATCACACCACGCTAACCTAGCCCCGTGCTAAGTTCGTAAGAACTTGTGTTACGGGTACTAGGAACGGAAATAAATTTAAGATATAAATACACATCCATGACCCAGTGCAGAGTATTCGTCATACAAATTATTACCTGGCGGGATTCGAACCCGCGACCGCTGCGTAGTGTTCAGTTGCCTGACCACTCGACCAGCCGGCCGTCGAATATATGTATTATTTATATGTATATTTATTTAAAAAAATATGTATATCAGTCAACTTTTACCTAAAACACAGGCATTAATTTACCTTATTTACCTAACTTAGGAACAGACGACCGTGTGTGTGTGTGTTAAACATATTTATAAACATATAATTATTTATATATATACCTATATATTTATTGTAACGTTCTGCTATTCCAGATTATAACCATTTCTTTTCCTTTTATCGCAATCCATTAAATCATTCTGTCGTTATTAACAAGCATACATCCAAATTCGTATTTATATTAGTGGTAAGAAAGAAACTAATCGTTACGGTAAGGACGCATGTTTTAAGCTTATCGACAAGTCTAAACATGTGTAAGTTAGACATCTCTCACGGTTTGACATGCAGGTAAATTGATATCCTTCATATTATTACACGTAGACATGATCATGTGTAATATAGCTTATAAACTTTCTGAATGGAATTATCTTTGAGATAATTGCACTTAAACAAACATACTCTACACTTAATTATATTATTGAAAATAACATTATATACATATCATATATGTAATTATTATTCAATGCTTGTCAGATTTTGATGTAACTTTTTTAAAAATAATGTTTTAAAAATAGACTTCACGCTAAATACTGATAAATCGATAAATACGAGTCGACCGCGACATGACGTACAACAATTATACGGGGGTTTATGAGAAAAAAACACACAAACACACACATATACATCATTAACTAGCCTCGGACTACGGCATTCCTGTCGCGGGAATGTCTTAACATTGTTCGTTAAGGGGTAGCGGTAATGTATTTATTTATTTGATACCCATGTTTATGATCTTGACTACTGTTACAGTTCTATGCGTCATAGTATGTTGTTATATAGCCTATGTTAATTCTGCTTCGTTTAGCTTTATAATAGTGAAAGAATTACTAAAATCGGTTCAATAGTTTCAGAGATTATCAACAAACAAAAAAATCTTATTTCTTTGATATTAATAGAAATATTTAAAATAGAATCACTAGTGTTCTGTTATATTTACGCGAATTTTACTCATTTGATTAAAAGTCTATATCGGATTTTATCGCGTTTATTTAAAACTTTACAGTTTAACAATATCTTAAATTATTTCCCGACGTTTCGGACCCTTTACAGCGTCCATGATCTCGGGGGATTCCCTAGAGACTTTTAATCAAATAGAATCACTAGTATTTTACATTTGCACGTAAAGCCGTCGGTCGCGGTTGTTATCACAGACATCTGATGCCAATCTGACTCTTGATAAGGAAATTATTGTAGTGATTCTGAATTTTTAAATGTTGGATAGTATATTAATGGTTTTAAAAGAGTAACTGTTGAGTTTCTTGCTGATTCTCTTCCGCAGAAACTACATTCCGAAATAGTGGTAGATTAACATCAACTATAATTAATCAATGTATATTGTGTTGTCTGTAAAATGACGATTCGAAAGTGCTTTTTAAGTTTTTTATTTTTTCAAAAGTTTCGAAAATTAAACAGTCACCTCATAACGTAAACATCAACCATAACTAGTAAAATCCGAGAAAAATGATAAGTACAAAATACTCAAACCTTCCTCTTAACACACAAAGCTCTGAAGCTTGAATCTCAGCTTTTGTTCGGTGGATTTTTGGTTGCTATCGCGCTGATTTATTATGTATCTGTCTTTCACACGAGCTTACGACACTGTACCGAAAACAGCGGGTGAGGAATATATAATTATTGATAATATTTTAAAATTTAAACGCTGGAAAACGTTTTTATTTCGAAATGTTACAATATTATATATATTTACAGTACAAAACTTAAAAACTAATTATTTACAGACAGTTTTGATATAAATCATGTCCGCATGGAATGGTGCCAAGAATGCTGGCAGAATTTCCCCGTTGAATCACAATTCTGATTATTTGAACAAAAAATGCACCTGACCTTATTTATTATAATTTTACTTTCCAAACACACCGTATCGTAATATATTGCAATAAAATAGGACATAAACAAACAAAATTGTACTTAAAAATAGTTTAATAGTTAGAAAAGTGCAAAGAAAAGGAAAACAAACAATACTTACAAAAAATTCATAATACTAGTCATTACATAATTGAAATGAAATATTAAACATATTAGATATAATTAATATAAACAATTAATTATATTATAATTATGAAATAATTATAAAATACATAATAATAATTATGAAATAATGAATCAAACTTATTTTGTATTAGTTTATATATGGGTATAGTGACGCTGTAATCTTGCTGTAATCTTGTCTGCCGTTCACCACACTCCGCTCCGCTCATCGCAACGCTAATCGCTCTCTCCTACGACCTCACCCGTAAACGTGTGTCCACTAACGTCGTTTTTTTATCTGTACGTCATAATAGGTGGTATCTATTTAGGGTTTTAAAGGGTGAGGCAGTATTTTTTTTACGCACGAGTTTTGACTGTTTACGTAAATAGAATTATCTATATTTGAAAAATTAGCTTCGTTATAAATTTTTTGATCGGTAATGAAAAATATTATGACAAATACTAACGCTAACTAATAGCAGCTAACTAAACAGAATCTACATTTTAAATTCGGTGGCAGCTTCACATTAACTATAATATAATTATTATTGTACAGTAACGATTTAAAATTGCTTTTAAATGGTACGGACGGCCGGCTGGTCGAGTGGTCAGGCAACTGGACACTTTACGCAGCGGTCGCGGGTTCGAATCCCGCCAGGTGCAGATAATCTGTACGACGAATATAGATGTCTGCACCGGGTCATGGATGTGTATTTATGTATATATGTCTTTATATCTTAAATTTATTTCCGTTCCTAGTACCTGTAACACAAGTTCTTACGAACTCACCACGGGGCTAGGTTAACGTGGTGTGATTGTTGGTTAATATTTATTTATTTATTTACATGATTTTTTTTTTTAATTTAAATTTTGATCATGAGCATCTTGAAGATATTATTAGACCAATATATGTATATCCGTCAATCTGCTCTAGAAAATCATAGCAGATTGAGTTCTAATCCTTCTCCTTACTAGATAAACAGCTTTGCAGACTATTACAGTATAGTAAACTAAACAAATACGTGTTTCTAGTATGAATGTTGATCTCCTCCTTGTTGATCTCCGCAACATACCTCGAAGAGCAACTAAAGTATTGGTAGTTATTATAAACATCACTTTACGGTATCGAGTGATCGTTACTCATGATAGGGGATTCGTGTGTCAATCGGTGGGACAATTACGTAACTTGTGTAATCTCGAGAAATCGTTATCGTATCGAATTTCAATACTAATTGATGCTCAATTAGTATCAAAATTCGACACCACAACGATTTTTCGCGATCGCGCAATTTACGTAATAGCGCCAATCCGATGTGTATAATCGTGGCACACTCCAACCCTTCCCATCATTGAACTATTATTACAGTAACTCAATGCTTCCCATACATTATTAATATTCTTTAGTCCTTTGAGGAATTATTTAAGTAAATAAACGTCTCACACTCAACAGCCCCCAGTAGGACGTGAATCCTGTGTCGAGGGTCCGGAAACACACACAATACACAAGCACAAACGCCCAGACCACGACAAACATCTGTATGGCCTGTAAAAATATTTGTCATGTTCGGGGATCGAACCCGCGACCGTCAGCGCATCAGCCAGTTGCTGTGACCACTGCACCAACAGTCGTCAAATTACGTCATTAAATTAAGTACATATTAATTCAATGAGTTCAGCATGGAAAGTATAGAAATCGTTCCAGTTCAATTTACTTTAGACTAATATTGTAAAATTGTACTAGATTAAGGCTAAACTACTGAACCATGAATGCTTATGTAAATACAGACAAAAAAACTTTAAATAAATGTAAATACTTATTCAAACCTAATTTCCGCTCCAGTGTTCCGTTTTCCGCCTCGTGACTATTTTTCTTATATACATACATATGTAATACATAATAATTGAGTTATATAGTATCAAAAACGGCAGTCTCCATTTTTTTAACTCCATTTTTTTATTAACTAAGATGGAAGAGCTGATTATAGAGGACATTTTGGCATAGATAACTTTTTTTGAGTAAAATGTGGAGACTGCCGTTTTTGATACTATATGACTCAATATCAGTCAACCAGTCATTTGTGCATTAAACAATTCAGCTATATCCGTATTAAGTTTTAACACAACAAGTCAGAAACTTTCAAATTTATAATACTAATATATTTTCAAAATTAATTCGAAAGTTAAATAACTGTTAACTAAAAAAAAAATCACAAACAAAAAAGTTACGTTTTACGACAGAGCATACCTACGAAATGACTCATTCAAATTTTTTAAACAAAAAAAGTCACACAATTGTGTTTATAAATAAAATTTACTGTTTTTAAAACGGTTTCCGATAGTATTGTTCCAAATTATTACAGTTAACAAGGACTCGTAAAACTTAAAAAACGTTTGAGAGAAATTGACACATTGTATTTTTTAAAACGGTAATCGTTTTTGTCAATACATAATATTTTTAGCAGAATAATAAATTTATTTTTACCTAAAATTGTGTAATTTAACTAAATTACATTAATAACTGTTCTTGTTGGTATTGTTGTAACCAATTTGTGAAATGCAATCGTTGAAAATTCTTCGCTACCTGCATTGTCTACAAGACGGCATTCGACTCGGTGCCTAATTCATATATTCTGAGGGTCCGCCATTGAATTATTATTACTACGCTAGTAATAGTAATTCAGTGGGGTCCGCGAGCTGTACAATATTGACAATGCAGTTCGAAACTTCTTACGAGTACGCATGAAGCAATGGAGTGGTGTTAAATTGCCTTCAGCGCGAATGACTGGACAGATGTCAATGACCCAATCAAGATATTGAGGGTAATTTCCAGGGTAATGGTCTGAGCCTGCTTTGGTTTTGTTTGTCCTTAAATCCTTTAAGCAATCTGCTGGTGCGTAGAGGGCTGTTCAGCCTAGGAGAGGGGGAACTAAAGTCTCCCACCTTCTCTACATGGATGAGCTCAAGCTGTTGGCACCTAATGCTGCATGCCTTGTGGAACTGCTGAAAATCACTACTGAGTTCAGCGGTTCCATCGGGATGCAATTTGGACTGGATCAGTTTCGACGCCCTTGACCTGATTAGCCCTGAACAGAACAGTCCGCACGATTATGACTTACAATATATCATCCAAAATAACAAGCCTGATATCGTGGTGATAGATAGGACACGCTCGATGGTGTTCTTAGTGAACATAACCATCCCGCATGACGAGAACCTCGTGAAAGCTGAAACAGAGAAGTCAAAGTCAAAGTCAAAGTCAAAGTCAAAAAATGACTCATTCAAATTTTTTAAACAAAAAAAGTCACACAATTGTGTTTATAAATAAAATTTACTGTTTTTAAAACGGTTTCCGATAGTATTGTTCCAAATTATTACAGTTAACAAGGACTCGTAAAACTTAAAAAACGTTTGAGAGAAATTGACACATTGTATTTTTTAAAACGGTAATCGTTTTTGTCAATACATAATATTTTTAGCAGAATAATAAATTTATTTTTACCTAAAATTGTGTAATTTAACTAAATTACATTAATAACTGTTCTTGTTGGTATTGTTGTAACCAATTTGTGAAATGCAATCGTTGAAAATTCTTCGCTACCTGCATTGTCTACAAGACGGCATTCGACTCGGTGCCTAATTCATATATTCTGAGGGTCCGCCATTGAATTATTATTACTACGCTAGTAATAGTAATTCAGTGGGGTCCGCGAGCTGTACAATATTGACAATGCAGTTCGAAACTTCTTACGAGTACGCATGAAGCAATGGAGTGGTGTTAAATTGCCTTCAGCGCGAATGACTGGACAGATGTCAATGACCCAATCAAGATATTGAGGGTAATTTCCAGGGTAATGGTCTGAGCCTGCTTTGGTTTTGTTTGTCCTTAAATCCTTTAAGCAATCTGCTGGTGCGTAGAGGGCTGTTCAGCCTAGGAGAGGGGGAACTAAAGTCTCCCACCTTCTCTACATGGATGAGCTCAAGCTGTTGGCACCTAATGCTGCATGCCTTGTGGAACTGCTGAAAATCACTACTGAGTTCAGCGGTTCCATCGGGATGCAATTTGGACTGGATCAGTTTCGACGCCCTTGACCTGATTAGCCCTGAACAGAACAGTCCGCACGATTATGACTTACAATATATCATCCAAAATAACAAGCCTGATATCGTGGTGATAGATAGGACACGCTCGATGGTGTTCTTAGTGAACATAACCATCCCGCATGACGAGAACCTCGTGAAAGCTGAAACAGAGAAGAAACGTAAATATCTGTATCTCCTGCACGAATCTGTCGATATGTGGGGCCTGAAGTCTGCTAAAGTCACCCCTATCGTAATATCTGCCAATGATCTAACCCGGTTAGTTTCGCTCACCATCTGAGGCAGCTGGAAACCCGTAACGGTCGAAGCCAGAATGCAGAACGCAGTATTGCTATGTGTAATTTAATGTAATTTTATTATGAGGGTGATATAAATATTAAGACGACCGTTCTGGTGGAGAGGTGCGAGTAGTCGCCTCCACGCCGTCGGTAGCGGTTTCGATTCCCGCTCGGGGCAGATATTTGTATTTGTGCAAATATTTGTTTCCGATCTGGGTGTATGTCTTTGTGAGTTTCTCCACCTTGCCTCGAAGAGGTATCGAGCGTTAGTTATGGTAGGGATATTATCCGCCAATTCGCAGTAGAGCAGCATGGTGGATTAAGCTCCAACCCTTCTTCTAGATGAAGAAGAAGCCTTTGTGTTGCCATGCGGGAGTAAAATGGTCTGCTCTCCAGTTTCTATATAATTTCGTAGATGCATTCGTAGCAGATTGCTATTGCATCCAAGCAAAGACATACAAGATGTTAAAGTAATTTGTAACAAAAACTCCCATAATAACTTTATTGACCATTGGAATAATAGAATCATGTCCCAGAAAGCCTATGTCGCAATGTGAACTTTTGATATATTATATTATATCAGTGGGCTGTTACCTAAACGACAGGCATTAAGTTGCCTAAACCCTTGCGGGAGCCTCCAGCCGCTTTAATTGGAGGGTCCCGGATCTGCAGGCAACAGGATCCCTCCAGCGACAGGCTGGCCTCATCGAAAAGGCCAGACTTCTCCTCCATGGGGACTGTCCGGCTCACCTCTGAACAGTCCCGACGACGCCGTGTCTAGCAGAACCGGGTTCCTAAGCATTAAGTTGCCTACCTTAGGAACAGATGACCATGTGTGTATGTTAAACATATTTAAAATCAAGAAAAATAAAGATGTACTTCAATATGCTATAGACTTGACATCCTGTTAAATCCAACATATATAAATGAACTTAAAATGAAAAAAACAGCGTACAAAATGATACATAATAATATGTCACAACATAAAACCTTTTACACAATAAAAATATTATTTCATTAAATTTAACAAGCGTATATTTATTTTTTTTATCCGATTCAAAAATACGCGATATTACGACAATGTTTCCATTGGGTGACGTCGAAAAATGTAATAAAAAAACATATTTTATGTTATAGTCCGCAAAACGATAAAAAACTTATAAAACTTCGCATACACACACATCCCGCTGATTGTATGAAAAATTTTAAATAAATGCAGTATTTTAAATAACACTCGATTATAATACGCTCGGCTGGTTGCAGTGCGTTCTAAAGATCACAAAATATTTATCTCCTGATACAAAAGCTAGATAAACTTCTAAGTTTTATATTATATTTATTAACAACAACAATAGCGTAGGTAGGTAACCAAAAGCCCTGGTGCAAAAAATAAAGTAGGGCCCCAACTAAACTGTTTAAGTTTTATCAATACAAGCAATATAAATAGTTATATTTAAATACTAGCGGCCCGCCCCGGCTTCGTACGGGTATTTAACTAAAATTTAAAAAATTATAAATTTATATTTTTTATCACCTACATGCGCCATCTATCGTATAATGGTAGAATATCGTTTTTATATTTAGTGACATTTAACATAATAGTACCTATATTAATTGAAAATGATGTTTATCTAAAATATTAAAACGATTTCTATTCCTATCCGACATATTTAGTAAACTTTTAAGTTTAACAAAATAATAGCTCAAAAATAAGTTTTGTGAGTTTTTAAGATACCTTAGACCAGATGGCGTTGGCGGCGTAGGTACCTATTTCTATTTTTTTTAATGTTTATTTTTAAATTTAATTACAATGAAACAAAAACTAAATTATACTGTGAGTTATGTTTAAATTTTATATATTAAAGTTATTTACATTGGTTTTGTACTTTTTACGTGATACGTGAACACGGAAAAAAAACGATAAGAGATGGCGCTGATACAAAAAAAACGCGCTATTAAAATTTATTCTTGATGATATATAGAGTATTAATAAAACGGAGGTTTTACCAGATTTATTATTTGTATAGATTTTAAAGGTGCAAAGTTACTTTATCATCTGCTCTTTATCATGTACAGCAGGGCCCGTCCAAATTTACGCGCAAGCAAATTTCAATAGTTCAATTTATAGTTTGTTGGTCAGGTTCTGAGGGCCTCCTGAGCTTGGGCGCCCCGGAGCAAGGCACCGTCTAGCCCTCCGATAGTTACGCCACTGAACAACAAGTACCTAGTACAAAATATGTATTTAGATAATTGCCTACTTTTATTGATACTCTTAAATCACTTATTATATAATTAATATCTTACATAAATAAATTAACTAACTGTCATATGCTATTTAATAAACAATAGTAAAAAGTGCATTATTTTAATAAAATAATTAAAAACAATTAAAAGGTTAAATTAAAAATGAATTTATTTGTATTTCAATTGAACTTTTATAAAATAACTTGTCAAGTAAACTAGACTTGAAAAGCCGTAATCAACCCACCTATAATACTGTCTCTGACTCACAATCAGTGAACAAAAATATTGCTATGAGTAAGCAAGTTTCCGGTCTGGCTGTATGTCCTTGTGGGTCTCCCCACCGTGCCTCGGAGAGCACGTAAAGCCGTCGGTCCCGTTTATTATCATAGACACCTGATAACGAGCGTTATTCATTATAGGGAAATTATCCGCCAAACCACAGTGGAGCAGCGTGGTGGATTAAGTTCCAACCCTACTGCTATATGGAGAAGATGCCATCGCTCAGCAGTTGGTTGATACAGTAAAGTATAGTAAACAAGTTTCGATGCGAAAACTTTTTGACAGTTAGCGAGCGATCAGCAATCGATTAATTACGTAATACCTACGGCTGTGGTTGACATAGAGCAATTGATCGCGATATCACTGTACGACTATCGCTAATTGCTTCATTTTAACACTGAATAGAGTAGTTGTGAAGTCGGATAAAAGACGCACATGTATCGCTTGAATATTTTTCACAGATTATTTATGTATCCAAGAAAACCATTTTCAATTATAATAATTTTTTTATTCGTTTATTTTTAACTTCGATACGTGAATTGTTTTAATGATTATTAACGTTATAATTGTAATTTTTAATGAATTCCGTTATCGTTATTGACACTTTATAATAACGAATACACAAATGTATCGACTCTCTAATCTCTACTTATAATAAAATTGTAACATGATCAATTCCGTACAATGAACATGTTTTGAAAATTTTTTTTGTAGGAAAATTTGTAATCTTAATATATAAAAGCGAAAGGTCACTCACTCACTCACTCATCACGATATCTGTGGAACTATAAGACCTAGAGACTTGAAATTTGGTAGGAATATTCCTTTTGCCAAGTAGAGGTCAGCTAAGGACGGAATTTACGAAATTGTACCCCTAAGGGGATGAAAAAGGGGGCAAAGTTTGTATGGGACAACGTAATTCCTTGGTCTAATCTACTTCAAGTTTTGCATAAATATTCTTTAACAAAATTGATTGAATACTTATATTTATCAAAAATCATTCACTAACGGGGTTAAAAGGGGGTTGAAAGTTATTTGCTTCGAAGTTAATTTGACAAATCAATCCGTCTATTATATTTTCCAGTATCGACGCAGGTGTAGGTGATAAAAAATATAAATTCATATGTTTTTAAATTTTAGCTAAATACCAGTGTGCAGCCGGGACGGGCCGCTACTTGATACATATGAGACATCCTACGAGCTAGAACACTGGATACTTTTTAAAACGCTTTTATAAGCTTAGTATGTATCTAAGTAACGGAATCTTTGAACGTAATTTTCACCCCCTTCATAACGTCAGATTGATTTGAAACTTTGCACACTTATCAAGGATTGATGACAACGCAATAATTTAAATAGTCTGTTACATTATTCATACCAAAACACTCAGGATTAGGGATTTTTCGTATCTGATATCCGGTAGTGTCTTTGAGCCAAGTACCAGGGCGCGAGCGAGCAGACATTTTCAAGGCTTTTTTTTTTCTTTATACAGCAAAGATAAATAAAAGTTTAAAAAAAAACGCTTTTGTAGTTAGCAGAACTAAAAAATAGGAAATAAATAAGTAAAAAACACAATTTAATAAAAAATCAAACTAAAAGGTAGAAAATAATTTTCAATAAATTTAAACTAAGAATAGCGTGATTAACAAAAAGATTTTACTGTAGAAAAGCGTCAGGTGCTGGATGTCAATTGTTATATATAATATTTTATTGACAAATCGCTCATTAAATACAAAACAGCCGCAAACCTGAAATTGTATTTTATTATTGTCTTCATTTTATCATAAAATACAATCAATTTTGAACACTTTTTTGCAATAAAACGATTTTGGCATTTTTTTTATTTGTGGCCCTTTTGTATTTAATGAGCGAAATATTGGTAAAAGTAGAATCGATCGTTATCAGTTGTCTGTGATAACAACCGTTATATACGTAAAATTTAGGTAATTAGAGTAGATTCAACTCTTATTTCGATGCTTATTAGTCAACGTTATGTACCTATATTATGTATATATCTTTAATATATATGTAAGTGAATGTGTTGTAGTTTTTATATACATGATATACATATATTATGTTGCTTTGGTAAATAAAATAAAATATAAGTATACATTATCATAAAATTGAGTTAAAAATTACATATAATAAATTTATTATATGTCCGCCTGTCATTTCTAAATTAATTTTATTACAAATAATAAATTTGTCGTTATAGCGGTCAAAATAATATATTATTTATGAAAATTACGGTTCGCAAGATTTTCGACAAACGGACGGAAGGACAGTCATTTGATTTCGGAACCCTACGTATAAATTAAAGATAAAATTTAAAAATAATGTCTAAGATACACACTTTTTTTTGTTTTAAGTCTTCGAGTGACATCATTGATTTTTACGGTTTTTAAACCTATTGTTTGATATTTTTTTCCTCCAGTGTATTTTTTTTTTTTTTGTAAGAGGGGTAAACGGACAGTTGGTTCACCTGGTGGTAAGTGTACGCGACATCCATAGACACCCTCTAAATCAAAGGATTAGCGGGTGCTTTACCGGCTTTTCAAATAGGTGGGTCATTGTCTGTATTTTTTTTTTTTTTTTTTTTTAATTCATTTATTTTTTATTCAAAAAGATTTAACAAATAAAAATTATTTGTATCAACATTTAATTAATAACATTATATTAACATTATTATCATTAACATTATTATTTTATTAACATTTAATTTTGTGAACATAAACTTCTATTTTATTCTATAATGTAAATCGTTTCCAATTTTTTTTAAAGATGTTAACTATAACTAACTCATGTAGAATTCTATAGCACAATTGTGACTCAATTTTATGGATTTTTTAAACAAAAGCTTCATTCAAACTGTAAACCTCTTTGTTAGTATTCGGTTAAAACTCCTCACAGTTTAACTTTTTCAATTTACTGAAAATTTAAACAATATAATTAAACTAGTGTGACGATTTGTGACGACTTTTCTGGTGTAGTCAACAAATCAAATCAAAAATTACGATTAGGCTTTAGGATATTATTAGAATAGAGCAGGAAGGTTCTCGAGTGGAGTCGGACGGCTCTCCACGAGATGGACAGGCGACTTGAGGAGAGTCGTCGGAAGCCGAGCCGCTTCGAACCGGTCGCTCTGGAGGTCGATGGGGGAGGTCTACGCTCAGCAATGGACATCCAATGGGTGATGTGATGATGATGATGGTGGTGATGATGATGATGATGATGATGATAATGGTGATGATGATGGTGATGATGATGATAATGGTGATGATGATGATGATGATGATGATGGTGATGATGATGATAATGGTGATGATGATGATAATGATGATGATGATGATGTTTTTGATGATGATTAAGGATATTCGAGTACCTAGGCTTCATAAGCACTTTTGAATCGTCATTTTACACAGTATATACTTAATATTTTTAATAAATTAATTCTAGTTAATGTGATGCTACCATCGATTCGGAATATAGATTATGTGAAGAATCGGCAAGAAACTCAACAGTTACTCTTTTAAAAAAAACAGTCAATACATTACACAACCATTATAAACTCAGTCATATTATGTCCTGCTTGATATAAAGCGTCACTAAACACGTACATCTCTGTCATTTACACAATCTTATACAGAGTAATATGCTTTGGCATTCAAAAACTTTTTAATATAAACTTTAAATTTGTTAATTTACAATTGTAAAATCGTTTGTGGGATTTTATTATAAATAAATCAATATGTTTATATATAAATATGTATATATATATATATATTTATATGACGACGCGTTGGCGCAGTGGTCACAGCAACTGATTGATGCGCTGGCGGTCGCGGGATCGATCCCCGCACATGAGAAATATATTATACACATATTTTTTTAATAATATACATTTAAATAAAACATACATAAATAAATAGAGGTATATAACATACACACTTGGAGCGGCAATCGAACCCACAACCCAGGAGCAGAAAGCAGGGTCTGCAAACTGCGCCAACAGGCTAATCACTATATTAAAAAATATTTTCCCGGACGGATGTCTGTCATTGGGACAGACATCCTTGCCATCCTGCCTTGAAGAGCACGAAAAGTTAAAGTCAGTCGGTACCCTTGTTAGAAAAAAATATTTTCATAATTAATTATTATCTGTCATTATTGTATATAAGAACCCTCAAAACAAACCAAATAGCACATTAGGCACTAGTACATAGATACATACATATATAACTACTTACTTCGCTCACATTATATACAATGTTTCCCATTGTAAAACAATTTTATTTAAAATCGATAAAGGATTTATGTTCCCGATTTATCTCGGGACGAATAAAGATACACAAAGATGGCGTCCGTTCTCCGTTTTATATAATAATAAAAAGAGAACCTAGTCCGTCTGTTCGTTGCAAACACTGCGTTCGGTATCTCGTACTGTCGTATTTATTGCTTTATATTAGACTAGCTTTTACCCACAGCTTCGTATGCGTGTTTGGGATATAGGAACAGATATACAAAATGGTTTTTTTTTATTATTTATTATTTAATTGGTTTCTATATTCATAGTAAAGATGATATGGAAAATAACGATGTGTGTTAACACAACGCCGCGCGCTCAGCAGCAGCGGCTGGTTTACAGGCTAATACAGTACAGTACACACATAATTTTGTTTAAACGACTTTTTAATTTAATTTAATTAAACGACGTGAATACAATTGTCAATTAATGAAATTGCAATAAAGTAATAAAATATAGTAATGTCATACAAATATATTCAATAATGGATTATAAATTTTTACAATTCATGTTCTAATAATGTGCAAAAGAAAAATAGAATAAAAATGTTAATTCAATGTCAGCCAATAAATTCATTAAGTCAGTATTATAATTATTATTACAATAAAATCAAGTAATTAGATTATATCATCTATATATTAATACGTGAAGCAAAACTTTTTACCCCCTTTTAACGAAAATTACGCAGACGGAGATGTATGAAATTTGATACAGTTAAAGTTTATATGGAGAAGAAGTGCATAATGATAATATTTTTTATAATAATGCTCAAAAATACATTAAATTCATTTAAAAAAACGCTAAATACACTAGGGCACACACACATAATTATGTACAATGACATATATACACAAATTTTGTTTATTGTCAAAGTCTGTTGTCAACACGGTCTTAAATACAGGTCTTGCAACGAATCTTTTATCGAAATTTATTATCACAGATCAGGTCCAATGACTGCTGCATATGCATGATTAGGTCGAATTTCGACCACTGATCGACCGCTAGTAAATATTATTGTAAATACTGTATTATGTAATGAAGATCTCATCCCGCAGTTACGACAGAGCAGAAACCAGTAGCGGGTAACTTTTACAGAGACAGTAACCACATCTTAACCTTCAATTGTAATATCGTAACCGCGATAAGGGACCCGCATTGTCAAACGTACTAATTTTATACTATGACTTTACTTGTATTTCTTATATAATTACAGTTACTAGTGATCGCCCTGTGGTCGAAATTCGACCTAATCTATAATTGACAGCATTGTCAACATCATAAAAATATGATTGCGATATCATGATGAGCATATGCAGCAGTCATAAAAATTTCGATAAAAAATTCGTTGCAAGACCTGTATTTAAAAATTTGGTTGCAAGACCTGTATTTAAGACTGTGTTGACAACAGACTTGTGTGTGTGTGTGCTGTAAGTCTGTGTAGTGTTTTTTTAATTAATTTAATGTATTATTTTAGCATTATTATAAAAAATATTAGCATACTGCACTTCTTCTCCATATATACTTTATTCCATATAAACTTTAGACACCATTTTTTTAAGGTGTCGAATTTCAATACTAGCTGAGCCTCAATTAGTATTGATTCGATACCACAGCTGATCCCCGGATTCGGAGGACTCCACCGGATTTGAACTATCGACCTTCGGTCATGATTCACGAGTGATATAACCACTACGATTGTCATGTCATCAGTTCTGGGTGGGCCGAATTATATACACATATATACTTTTATAACATTATCAAAAATACAAAATAATTTAACTGAAGTCAAATTAATCATATTTACATTTTTGCCGTTATAATATAAGTAGCATTAGACATTATGAACTATTGTCCTTTTAACTGTAAGCTAAAAGATCTTAAAACATGATGATATCCTGTGATCCGGAAACACACAACACAGACACACGCCCAGACCACAATAAACATTTAACCTTAACAAATATTTGTCATGAACGAGAATCGAACCGACCGCTAGCGCAACAGACAGTTCTGTAACCACTGCGCCAACCCGTCACATAAACATAAAAAATATCCAATATTTGTCATAAAAATTCGACCACGCGATAAATTATTAAAATAAAACCCTCTATTCACCCCGAGATTGAGAGATATGAAATATTTTTTTTAATATTGAATAAAAACTTAGATTATTATCATAAGGACACCCGGACTTCGAGATTTTAATCCGACTATGAGAAAGAACCTAAAAATAAAAAAATTATAAAAAAAAAAAACAAAGTAGCCGAGTAAACATTCGAAATATCCGTCGTAGTAATATTATTTTTTAAATTCTTTATGATCCCCGACCGGAGTCATAACTGGTTATAAAAAATATATACACCTATCTCTCTCTAGTGAATCGGAAATGAAAGAGAAGTCCGATTGATCGTTGCTTCTATTGGATTTTATAATATGGTTTAAGCGTTTCGTATTATATAATTTTTGTTTCTAAGACATCACCCACGTTTCTTCCTCGTGTGGTATCTATTTAGTGAGGATTTTCTAAAGCTAATGTTAGTATAGATTCTAACATAGTGCTTCAGCTCACAAACTCTAATTATTGTAATATAAATTAATTTTATTTCGAAATACAATAAGCAATAAAATATATAAAGATATATGTAATTCATACAAAATTTTGTTTCAGCTTTTCGTGTATCTTCTTGTATGGTATATGGTAGAGCACGTAAAGGCTTTGATGCCGGTTGTTATCATAGACAAATAAATAAATAAATAAATAAAAATAAAATAAAATCATGATCTCATAGTACTACTACAAATACTAGACACTAAATTAAACATTATTTAAGTGTTACACGAATATGAAACATCAAATTATGACTTTAGATTGTCAATCAGCATAAGAGCAAGTAAAGCAATGTCGGCTTTTTTAATCCTCCCATTCGCCACCAGGGCAACATAGTGTTCACGGTGCTCGCTCTATAGGCGAAGGCAGCTCGCATAGGTGGGTCAACCATCGGTTCGTCATGGTTGTATGTGCGAGCGATCCCGTGGCGCCCCACTACGACGATGAGGGCACCGCTGGACTTTAATGGGTGTTCTGGAATGTTCTGCCGTACCAGCGAGTCCCACATTACCACCGCCTTCCTGCGATAGAATGCATAAATCTATTTCCCAGCGATAAAAATGGGCTGCCTCCCAGGGTCCTCTCCAGGGTCAAGGTCTACGAATCGACGAGTAAAATTATAATAAGAAAAAAATCAAAGTTGCATTCCATCTAATTAACTTCTCGATGTATAATTTTGTAGATTATAGGTTGGACAATCGTTTACTTTATTGATAAATATTTTTGCAGCATGTATGATCTTGATTTTCTTTACCTGACACCTACTCCCCTTTTTAATAAAATTCTGGCTATGCCCATAGTCAGTTATCTACATAGTAATATTGTATAAAACTAATAATAATGACAACAAGTAAGTAAAGTAATTTAAGTACTCTTTATTCTATGCCAACAAACAATTACATAACAATAAATTTTATCAAAAGATATAATATCAATTTCTTTTTTCCACGTATCGTCAAACATTAATTAAATTGTTTTTCAAATTCTTTAAATTTCAAGGAAGATCCTACACGTTTTTTAATAAATATTGAACGTAAGAATTAATAGTAATTTTCTTTTAAATAGGAATATAATTTTTTATTTTACTTATTCTACAGTATTGTGTGTATTAATAAAAATTTGATTTATAGTTATTTATAGGTAACAAATATTGCAAGGCATGTATTTATTTTAACAAACATAATACCCAAAAAATCAAACAAATTTATTTTCATAACTTATAGTAATAATTTATTCAATAAAACTATATCTCTCCCTCTCTCTCATATATTAAAGTATGTTCCAACTCGCGCAGACCGAGCTACACATCTATGGTATCTTAAAGGCCAGCGAAAGAGAAACAAAACGGTACGTTACTTTTTTTTACATTCGAAATTTAAAATGTATTCCTTTTTTAAAATAAACATCATGGCGTCACACGGGGAGACAAATGCCCGCCGTCCAATATTGAGGGCCTTTAAAAAACATACGATATTTAACGATTTAATTTGTTTTAGTGTGACATATTCTTTATAGCATCGATGGTCTTATGTCGGTTTTGTTACCCGACTGTGGGAAAAGGCTTATTATGTGTTTCAGTCGAAGATCCGTAACACAAATTTGTTAACGACGGCCTCTCTATCTAATATGTATTAAAATAATTTGTTAAAAAGATGCTTTGTGGAACAAGGTTTTTTTATTTATTTATTTAACACTTTATTATACGTACAGTATTATACTCGTAGAAAGATACATGTCATTGAAACACAAGTATAAAGGCTGTGCTTATCCCTAGAAGAGATTTCTTCCAGCACACCCGAAAAGGACACACAGATAGAAAATAGAAGATGGTAGACGTACAATTTACAAAATAAAATAATTATATTTTATTATGATTTCGGCGCCCCTGAAACTTTCACTCGGGTATGTGGCCCAGTTTGCAAGCCTCTAATCACACGCATACTACTACATCCAGGAGTCGATGTATGTATGTACATTATAAAATAGATGAGACACAAGCCTAACTCAGACTAAATAATAGTTTATTACCAAAGTTGTTGATTGAAAGAGACTAGAAAGGAGATATGGTTAATAAAAGAGGGGGCCATTAATATAAATAATAATAAATAAATATTAACCAACAATCACACCACGTTAACCTAGCCCCGTGCTAAGTTCGTAAGAACTTGTGTTACAGGTACTAGGAACGGAAATAAATTTAAGATATAAATACATATACACATAAATACACATCCATGACCCGGTGCAGACATCTATATTCATCATACAAATTATCTGCACCTGGCGGAATTCGAACCCGCGACCGCTGCGTGAAGTGTCCAGTTGCCTGACCACTCGACCAGCCGGCCGTCAGCCATTGTTGGCTGACGACTATTTCAGTCACTGTACAAAAGCTATAGTATCCAATTTGTCCCGATTTAAGGATGAACCAATTGTAGAGTACAAATGAACATACATTACAATTTCTAGGTTCTTATTCAATAAAAGTTTATTGATATATTTTAAAAGAATAAGCATTAAGTTTACTCTCATCTCATATTCAGCAGAATCTAAATATGCCTGCATTGCCTATCCAAGTAGTCATTTACAAACTGTTAAAGTACAGGATAGTATAGATTTTATATTGTCCAATTAATATTTATTATTTTTTATTGTTAACAGATCTGTACATATATAGTTTTGATCTTGCAGTAGCAGTGCAAAAAATTTTCTAAAAGAATTGACCCCACGTCTCATAGCCTCCACTGGTGACAAGAGGGTTGGTGCATTTTCCGTCCAGAGAATCGAAAATGCTGCCCGTATTCTTGGCACCATTCCACGTGGACATGATTTATATCAAAACTGTTTGTAAATAATTAGTTTAATTTTTGCATATTATGTATAATATTGTAAAATTTCGAAATAAACATTTTATCAACCTTTCTGAGTCGTCTACGTCCATTAAGTATCTTAATTTTTATTTTCTAGTCACGAGATACTTATCTAAAAAATTAAGATTATCTAAAGATACCAACCGAAACCAATTACATTAATTAAAGGACAACGCAGTCATACTTCTCGCTCACTGAACTTCAATTTGAATATTGCGATATCTTAATTTAATATTAAGTTATTAAACTTTTAGACGACTGTTCTGGTGTACCTAGTGGTGCGAATGTTAAGTTTAATGTTAGATAGTTTAGGATAACCTAGTACTCTGTCCCACAGCTAGATAAAAACAAGAATTTCTTTTAAGTCACTATTTATAAAATATGACTAAGCTTATAATGGTCGAGTTATGTATTGACGGTATTTGAAAGAGTTACTGTTGAGTTTCTTGCCGATTCTTATCCGCAGAATCTACATTGCGAATCGTTCTTAGATTCACATTAACTATAGTTAATTAAAGAATATTTTACGAGTTTCTTGTCAATTCTTCACAACATAATCTACATTTTGAATCGGTGGCTTCACATTTATTATAATTTATTAATTTAAGAATGTTATATACTTTGAAAAATGGCGATTCAAAAGTACTTTTAAAGCCAATTTGAATAAAGAAATTTTTGATTTGTTTTAATTAATTAGTATTCATATTGTTTGTAGTTTTTATCAACACTCTCTTATAATTGCTTTCTGATAATTATTTCATTGCTCATAGTTTGTATGTAACAATAATATATGTAATTGTATATTTCTAAAAAATATTCCTCTGGGATTTTTTACGACGGGGCAGAAATCATAGCAACTGTTGAGCTAGCGTTAGCGGGTTTGATCCTTGCTCATGATAAGGTTCAAATTATATGTAAATATGTATAAATATACATTAATATATTTAACATACACACACGATCATATGTTCCTAAGTTAGGCAACTTAATGCCTGTGTTTTAGGTAACACTCGACTGATATACATTTTTTTTATAAATATACATATCGAAATAAATACATAATACACCCAGACTCGGGGCGAGAATTAAACCTACAACTCTGAAACAGAAAGCAAGGTCACTACAAACTGCACCAACGGGTCAGTCAAATGTGGCTATGTATGTATTTTTGTTGTGGTCTGAACGTTTGTGCGTATGTGTGTGTTTCCTAGTACCTACTGGAAGCCGAGTATGAGACGTTTATCATTATTTTTGAAAACAAAATGTACATGTTACAGAATGTCTCCCAATACATGCACTTTATTTTAATACCAAAGTCTTCTATCTATTCAATCTCGACTCCTACATCTTGTATAAAATATTATTAGTAAGTTAACTAGTGTATAGATAACAAACACGGATTCCTCAGTTCAAATATTCCACGCGTGTCTGCTCCACAGTCATTAATAACGGACGCTATTTTGACGTTATTTACACGACACGTGACGGATACGACACGGCTGTGATACGTGTACGATTTTGGTTATACTATTTGTATCGGTTTTTTGAAAATAAAATCAGAATATAATAAAAACCATTGTATGACACACACACACATAACCAAACTATACATAAAATAGAAATTCAATGTACATAAAAGTGCATAAAAAGTGTAAAATAAACTTGCGTCATCGTCTGCGTTTTGTTAGTAGTTAGTAGCCCTTTTTCTCTCTACTTTCATCAGTTTACGTTAATTTTCTTTATTTATAAAAACAAATGAAGATTAACTAAAACATAAAATTTGTATTAGTGAAATTGAATTTAAAGTTTGAAAGCAAGACGTTTGTGGAAATATTTGATTTTTAAAGAGGCCCTTGCCCAGCAGCGAGTTTTTAACAGGTTGATTCAGATCAGATCAGTTTAACAATTCAGTTAATAACAATTACAACTTATTTTGTCAACATCATCATCATATATCAGCCATTGGGCGTTCACATCTAAACGTAGGCCTCCCCCATAAACCTTCAGAGCGACCGGTTTATAAAATATGTTCTTTAAAAATAAATATAAAATTTAAAAAAAAGACTTATAAATATGTATATAAGTCGACTGTTAACTCAAACACAGGTATTGTTGCCTACCTTATGGACAGACGACCGTGTGTGTACGAGTATGATAAACATTTATTTATTAATATAGACTACAATAATTACTACCGCTTTGTTTTTCTTTTTTTTTTGTCAATAACTACTGGAATAGTCTAAAACACTAATTTTTAATTTTAAAAATAAAAATATAATAACTTTAAATAGAAATATATTGTAATAGTTTAAATTAAAAAAGTCGCAAGATATAATAAAACCACACGATACGACATATCGTAACGTGTAAAAAACTGGTATTTTTAACATCGGAATCGGTTAACCGAGCGGTGACTTATGAGCGGAGGCGGGATGTCATTTTTTAATCGTTTTTTTTTTTAACCTTTTTTATATTTTTCTTCGTCCAAAGGGTAACCTTGATGATTCATAAGTATTGTTTTTTTTTATTAACTTCAAACATATACAAAAGAAACTCCTTGACATATGATTAAGAACTATTGCGATACCGCCAGTAGAATTTGTGTTATTACTCTTTAAACTATAATTGTAGTGTTGTCCTAAATGTATTCTTAGTTATTAATTAATTAAAGCATTGTTCGACTTCATTATTTTTTCTTAGAAATAAGATATTTTAAGGCATGTCCTGTAAATATTTCAAGGTTTTTGATTTGTTAATTTAGAAATCACAAACATCATAGCCCTCAACAAGAGTCCAAATAGCTTGAAACTCGAAGTGTAAAGAAACATTTGAACATACGGCTTACCTTAAGCTGGTTTTTATATCTTATATAATTGTATATATATTTAATAATATTTGCCGTACAGCGACCAGCAGAGACGAATAGTCCCGACCTCTTTCTTATCGAGGTGTCGTAAAATGCGAATAAAGCCATTGTGTTGCGAACAACTGTACATATTGCGTGGTGATGGGAAACAGCGTCACCATATCCCTACCGCAAAACACTGCACTCGCCAAACTGCCTGCTAAGCGTAGCGACCATTGGCAAATCCCCCACAAAGATTAAGAAGGCCTACGTTCAGCATCGGACAGCCAACGGCTAATGTCGTGGTGGATTTTTCCATTATACCCTCAAATATTTACATTAGAAGGCAAATCAGTATTTTTTTTTTAATTTTAATAGTAATAAGTGTACAGTTTCTTCGATTCCCGTTCGAGGCAAATATTTGTATTATGTACAAATATTCGTTTCTTGTCGGGGTGTATGTCCTTGTGGGTCCTCCATCATACCTCACAGAACAAGTAATGCCGTCGGTCCCGGTTATTATTATAGACTCCTGATAGCGATCGTTCCTCATGATAGAGAAATTATCCGCAAACCCGCAGTGGAACAGTTCAGCGGATTAAATTCTAACCCTTCTATATAGAAAAAAGGCATTTAACAGTGGGATGCTTATAGGCTAATTCAGTTTAAATATAATAAATTAGAAAGAATAATTTCTTACTTACTCGATTCAAACTATTGCATTTATAAATAACATTATATTTTACTAATATAAACATTATCTCCTTTAAAGTCGGTAAAATTAAAACGACCTAAAAATAAGGTCATTAATTAAAGTCGAAATCCCGTCATTTGTACCCGTCCGTCCGTCCGTCTCGTGTTCGAGTGCGGATTTTTATTACCTAAGCACTAATATTAAAATGTTAAACAATTTGTTTGTTTGTTCAACCTTGTTTATCTTAGGTATTTATAATATTTATAAATATACTTTGTGTTAAACGGATCATGTCTTTGAAAAAAAAAATGGCGGTAAAATGAGGGCACTGGGCACTTCAAAATAAGGGCCGTCTATAACCGTTATAGTCTTCTCTTCATGTATCCGCTTGTAAACCACCCACTGCTCAGCGAAGACCTCTTCTACATATAAAAGAAGAGTTGGAACTTAATCCACCACGCTGCTCCACTGGTGGTTGGCGGATAATTCCCCTTTCATAACAACCGGGACCGACGGCTTTACGTGCTCTCCGAGGCACGGTGGGGAGACCCACAAGGACATAAACCCATACCGGAAACAAATATTTGTACAAATACAAATATCAGTCCCGAGCAGGAATCGAAAACGCGACTGCCGGCGTGCGGCGTTGGCATTACTCGCACCAGAATCGTCGTCTTCTCTTCATATTTTCGGATATTGATCTAGTAGGGACTAGGGGGCTTCAGTGGTTGCGGAGCCCTGAAAAATTTGCAAGATGCACTGTGAATAAAAATGGCCTATCTTAATTAATTATTAAGGAATGCCAAAAAGCTATAAAGCATGTTGATATGACATATTATGTGTGGCGGAATGATTACCATGAATATTAACTAACTTGAAAAGTAAAGGAATTTAGGCGGTAGAAACTGAGTAGGACGTCTAGTGCTAAAATAATCATAAACGAAATTAGCTCACAGCGGGGTATTTATATATTAACATTGAATTAAGAATACGAGAACAAGTTTAACGTATAACTTTTACATAAAAACTTTGGTTATATATTTATATTTACATATATATTTATTTGTATATTGTTAAGCCTTCTAAAATTGTTTAGTTTAGTTCTAATATTATGTTAACTTCTGAAAGTTGATCGCAATCTACCTCTGGATATATCCCAGAGTTCGCGCCAAATATCCCGGTTGCCTGCAATCTCTATCCAGACTCCGTCGGCGATTGTGCAAATTGTCGGTCCAGCGGGCAGAAGGACACCTCACACTGCGTTTGCTGAGATACGGTCTCTACTCCAGGAAACATGGTTTTTTTCTTTGTAACGCGGGAGAGCCCATTTACGGGTGATATCCAGGATGCCCGGGTGGGCAATCCTAGACTGTATGTCGGACTCAGCACTTGGGGGTACAATACCGTATTAAGCCCCTGCGGAAGCCTTCAGCCTTCAGCTTAATTGGAGGGTCCAGGATCTGCAGGCAACAGGATCTCTCCAGCGACAGCTGGCCTTGGCGAAAAGGGCAAACGTCGACGATCGCATGAATTGTCAGTCCAGCGGCCAGAAGGACACCTCACACTGCGTTTACCGAGATGCGACATACGACACATATACTCCAGCGGTTATCGATCCTCATCTCTCGCGGATAATCTCATTACTAATCTTACCCTTGAAAGAGACTCCAAGCATAGGCCGTTCTATAGCACGTTGAGTGATTTTACATTTGTGGACTATATCACGTCAATGTTCACCTCATTATCACTTCTCTTCTTTTCTATTCTTTTTTATTGCTTAATGTAATTAAAATATATAAAAAAATAAATAAAATTAAAATATAAAAAAATAAAAAAAATTGTTACGATAATATACGACGTAAATTATATACGACGATAATACGACGTAAATTTGTTACGATTTCTCTTTACCATTACAATGTTATACCTATAATTTTGTAGGTAATTTTTTTATATCAACGTATGCCGTGATTTTGCCTGTATTCAAATACAAATAAATCTAACATCGATAATCCAAAATATATAATCAAAATCAAAAATCGTCAAAATCATTGTTATGAAATTAATAAATGGCCACGAAGGCCATAGTGGTACGAACAACTGTACAGCGACCAAGGGTGGTGATGAGCAGCAGCGTTACCATCTGCCACAATACATTGCGCTCGCCAACCTGCCTGCCAAGCGTGGCGAATTACATCATCATGCAAATTCAATAAGAAATAAAATGATGTATCGACAATTTTTAAAAACATAACCGCTCAATTACTTGCACTGCTTCTCAGCAGCTAAGTCCCGTGAGTTTGGTAAATGTTAACAATAGATATCTTTCAATGTCTTTTAGCAAATACTAACTGTGCCCCGCGGTTTTACCAGCGTTAATTTGAGGGGAAAACGTACTTAAATATTTTTAAACAATTACTCTAAGTAGGTACCCGCCTCGTTGTTCAAGTGGTCGCTGTTACTACCGAGCAAGGGGTCTCAGGTTTTATTCCTGGGTCGTTCAACGTATTATTGAGTTTTTTTTTTTTTCGAAAATTCGTAGTAAATGAGTGATATTATATTTACTTTAAAAGTGGAACTATAGTTAAAAAACGTCTCGAGAAGAGAAATAATAAAGGACGCAACGGAAACTCTCAAAAAAGATTATTTTTTTCCGTTTTTGTAACATTTCTTATTATTGCTCAGCCCCTATAGGTCATAGCGTGATGTTATATAGTCTATAGCTTTCTTCGGTAAATGAACTATCCAATACAAAAATAATTTTACAATTCGAACTAGTAGTTCCTGAGATTAGCGTGTTCAAACAAACAGACAAACAAACAAACTCATCAGCTTTGTAATATTATATATAGTATAGATATCAAAGCGATGCCGAATATCCTACATTATATTATATAGCAGCATATACCGACTCCGTTTAATTAGTAATTATGTTCATTAATTATAACCGCTTTGTTAAAAATAATTAAAGTCATATACACGACACGTCCGAATACAAATTAAAAATAAAAACTCGTGATTACAATAACAACATTGTACATTAAACAGAAGTACGTTAATACGAAAAACTACATTTCTTGTTTAAAAGCAAAAAAAAAATCCGATCCGTTAAATTCTCATAACTACAACTCGGATGTGTAAAGTGAGTTATGGAGAAGGCAATCTGTGACTGTCACATTGGCGCAGTTTGCAGATCCTGACTTCTGCTTCAAGGTTTTGGGTTTAATATGAATATGTAAATCAGTCGGCTGTTACCTAAAACTGCTCTATATACCTATTGTTTATGAATGACTCCATTTAGATCATCAGTCAGTAAATCTCTCGTTATTGTTATCTGCGCTCAAACGGCGTCTTTCGTGTCTGTGGCCATAAAGGAAAAGCACTCTCTCTGGTTCCGGCTCGCGTCCAGACATCCACGCTTATCGAGTGTCTCCTTATAAATATTTATAAAATATAGGTAAACAGTACAAAAACAGACATTAGATTGACTATCTTACAAATAATCGACCTTGTGTGTATTTTTAACATATAAATTTTTTGACGTGATAACGTCTAGTAAATTGATGAAGGGGTGCCCGTTCGAAGAAGATGACGTCATCATTGTCACAATTAGTGAGCGAGAGCGCAGAACAAGCGATAGAGAGGCACGATTAGCCTAAGCGTTCTGTCTTACACTCCATCGGACCGCGTTCGAGTAAAAGAGACAGTGGCGCCACGCAATCTACACGCGAACTGTTTTGTAGGGATGTTCATCGGAAAAAAATATCGATAGTTTTACTATCGATAATTATCGATAATTATGGAATGAATAGTTATCGATAATTATCGGAGGAAAAGTTATCGATAGTTGGCGACAGTTATCGATAATTATCGGATAAAAATTATCGATAGTTGACGAAAGTTATCGATAATTATCGGTCGATGGTTATCGATAATTATCAAATTATCGATATATCGATAATTATCGGATCAAAATTATCGAATAACACTTATCGATAATTATCGAATAGAAAATTATCGAGTAGTTACTAATTATCGATAATTATCGCACACCCCTACTGTTTTGTGATTTGTCAATTGTTTGGTAGAAGTAGGGATGTTCATCAATAAAAAATATCAATAATTTTACTACCGATGATTATCGAATCGTTTTATCGATAATTATCGTAGGAAAAGTTATCGATAATTATCAGTCGATAGTTATCGATAATTATCGTAGGAAAAGTTATCGATAATTATCAGTCGATAGTTATCGATATTTATCGAATGAAAAATTATCGATAATTATCGGATTAAAATCATCGAATAACACTTATCGATAATTATCGATAATTATCAAATGGAAAATTATCGAGTATTTATGAATTATCGATAATTATCGCACACCCCTACTGTTTTGTGATTTGTCAATTGTTTGGTAGAAGTAGGGATGTTCATCGATAAAAATATCGATAATTTTACTATCGATGATTATCGAATCGTTTTATGTTTGTAGGGATGTTCATCGGAAAAAAATATCGATAGTTTTACTATCGATAATTATCGATAATTATGGAATGAATAGTTATCGATAATTATCGGAGGAAAAGTTATCGATAGTTGGCGACAGTTATCGATAATTATCGGATAAAAATTATCGATAGTTGACGAAAGTTATCGATAATTATCGGTCGATGGTTATCGATAATTATCAAATTATCGATATATCGATAATTATCGGATCAAAATTATCGAATAACACTTATCGATAATTATCGAATAGAAAATTATCGAGTAGTTACTAATTATCGATAATTATCGCACACCCCTACTGTTTTGTGATTTGTCAATTGTTTGGTAGAAGTAGGGATGTTCATCAATAAAAAATATCAATAATTTTACTACCGATGATTATCGAATCGTTTTATCGATAATTATCGTAGGAAAAGTTATCGATAATTATCAGTCGATAGTTATCGATAATTATCGTAGGAAAAGTTATCGATAATTATCAGTCGATAGTTATCGATATTTATCGAATGAAAAATTATCGATAATTATCGGATTAAAATCATCGAATAACACTTATCGATAATTATCGATAATTATCAAATGGAAAATTATCGAGTATTTATGAATTATCGATAATTATCGCACACCCCTACTGTTTTGTGATTTGTCAATTGTTTGGTAGAAGTAGGGATGTTCATCGATAAAAATATCGATAATTTTACTATCGATGATTATCGAATCGTTTTATCGATAGTTATCGATAATTATCGTATGAACAGTTATCGATAATTATCGAAGAAAAAGTTATCGATAGTTGGCGACAGTTATCGATAATTATCGAATAAAAATTATCGATAGTTGACGAAAGTTATCGATAATTATCGGTCGATAGTTATGGATATTTATCGAATGAAAAATTATCGATAATTATCGGATCAAAATTATCGAATAACATTTATCGATAATTATCGCTAATTATCGAATAGAAAATTATCGAGTATTTACGAATTATCGATAATTATCGCACACCCCTACTGTTTTGTGATTTGTCAATTGTTTGGTAGAAGTAGGGATGTTCATCGATAAAAAATATCGATAATTTTACTATCGATGATTATCGAATCGTTTTATCGATAGTTATCGATAATTATCGTATGAACAGTTATCGATAATTATCGAAGAAAAAGTTATCGATAGTTGGCGGCAGTTATCGATAATTATCGGATAAAAATTATCGATAGTTGACGAAAGTTATCGATAATTATCGGTCGATAGTTATCGATATTTATCGAATGAAAAATTATAGATAATTATCGGATCAAAATTATCGAATAACACTTATCGATAATTATCGAATGGAAAATTATCGAGTATTTACGAATTATCGATAATTATCGCACACCCCTGCTGTTTTGTGATTTGTCAATTGTTTGGTAGAGAGTACCACTTGAAACACTCCTCTTGATTTCCTACTTTTCATATCATCTTCCTATCCTTAACAAAATAACTCAGATTGGAAAATCTTGAATATCACACTATCATATATATATATATATATATATATATATATATATATATATATATATATATATAAAGTACTACACTATCATATATATGTAAAGTAATACACACTATCATATTATATATGTGATAATAATTCAATTCGATTCATAAAAGTATACAATTCTACATCTATATTTTCTTATGACGTTATCACGTAAAAATTATCGTCTGTAAACCGACTTTACAGACAACCATTTTTTTTTAAATAGATTTTTGATTTTTAAAATTATAACCATAATTATACGTAAGCAAACAACCGAGCTTGGTAACAACTGTACGTCTACATGACTTTCCAGAGATGATAGTTCACGATACACGCTAGCGAGTGTAGTAGACAATTTGTATGGAAAGTTGAGCAGCGCCTCTCGCGGATACTGTCATTACTATTGCGTTTCTATAGTTATTCTACATTACTGTAGTCATGTCATCTGCGCTTGTAACAAAAACTCGTGGTAGATGTACTGTACAGTGAAAATGTTAGAGTGAGATAGCTTTAATACTAGGTTATCGTCGTCCATATTTAAAATTTAAAATGTACCAAAAAAGGTCTCAGTTATGCTGTACTTCACTTTGTTATTTTCTATTCTATGTTAGAAAAATTATATTAATTAGTATTATAAAATAACATACTTAGTACATAAAATCATTTCTATAAACGTATCTATACAAATAATAAATCTGTTAAAACCTCCGTTTTATTAATACACTATATATCATCAAGAATAAATTTTAATAGCACGTTTTTTTTGTATCAGCGCCATCTCTTATCGTTTTTGGTCGTGCACGTATCACGTAAAAAGTACAAAACCAATGTAAATAACTTTAATACATAAAAATTATGCATAACTCACAGTATAATTTAGTTTTTGTTTCATTGTAATTAAATTTAAAAATAAATATTTAAGAAAATAGTAATAGGTACCTACGCCGCCAACGCCATCTGGTCTAAGGAATCTTAAAAATTCACAAAACTTACTTTCGAGTTATTATTTTGTTAAACTTAAAAGTTTACTAAATATGTCGGATAGGAATAGAAATCGTTTTAATATTTTAGCTAAACATCATTTTCAATTAATATAAGTACCTACTATTGGGCGCTTGTGCACTACACGGAATTTTACTGGCCGGCGTCCGATTTTTTACTGTCCGATTTGGTAATGAAAAAAACGGGTAAGCGTTTGTGCACTACACGGAATTTTACTGTTCGGTAGTAACCTTGCGAATTTTATATCACTGAAAAGATAAGAGATTTTAGACTAGTTATTTAACATAATTATTCTAATATAGTGTTCTGTGATAGAATAGAATTTATTAAACAATTATTTTATAGTTTAATTAAAATAAAAAAACTGCAGATACGTATAGCGCCATCTTGTATATCAATAAGATACCGGTAGTTTTGAATCAATAACTAATCACGCTCAAACGAGATGGCGCTTAGAAGTGATTTCCTTTAAGATTATAATGTAAATAATAATAAAATATTTGTATAAAGACTTAACTGCGCATAAATATGTAAATAAACTAGGATTTAGAACGTTTTGGTAAATAACATTATAATAGACAAATCGTAGTTATGAAAATATATATATATAAGTACGTATAAAATATGTACATGTTTATTAATTTATTCGAATATTAACTAATAAAATACAATCAATTTATTTATAAATTTTCCTTATATATAATACTTAAATATTTTGTATTTTATTATTATTTATTTTTTAAGACTCAAAAAAACGGTCCGGAATAGGGAAAAGTAAAATGTCGGACGGTAAAATTACGGATAGTGCACAAACGCTCTATACATTTATATGGCGTGCCATGTCGGACCGTAAAAAATCGGACGCCGGGCAGTAAAATTCCGTGTAGTGCACAAGCGCCCATTATGTTAAATGTCACTAAAAATAAAAACGATATGCTTCCATTATACGATAGATGGCGCATGTAAGTGATAAAAAATATAAACTTATAATTTTTAAAATTTTAGTTAAATACCCGTGCGAAGCCGGGGCGGGACGCTAGTTTTAAATAAATAGAAAAGTAAGTATGTAATATAAAAATAAAAATTTAAATTCAATTCCTATTTAGGACAACAAAGATTTTTACTCCCATATAAAACTGAAATTAATTAATTTATTAATATTATTTTACAAATTTATTATAATAAAATATTTAAAAATAATTTATTAACATCAAGTGTCATCCAGTATAAACTTAAAAAAAAGTATTTGAACGTATGTAAATGAATAAAAAGTAATATATTAACGATTAAAAATTTGAACTAATAGTAGGAATTGAAAAAAAAATTGTTCATTATAGGAATTGAAAATTATAGTTTAGTATAGTAAAATATACATAATATAATGGAATATCCATTAAAATCATCTCAAGGAACACCACCAAATAATTTTAACAAAGAAAAACATCAAAAAAACCTCCGAATACCGACAGACAGGACAAAATGACCCTAATTACTTGCAATTGAGCATAACTCGTTACTAAATCAACTGCGCACATCGAAAACAATATTTTCTTTCAAAATTAATCTTTATTACCGTCGCAATAAATGTCATACTCTACGTCATCATGTTGAGAGATACATTTGTAATGCAATACAAATTTTAAGACCCGCCCAAGTGGTGTTTTTTACGTTAAAATTTTTGGTTTGTAGGCGTGGTGTATTTGTGTACCTCCCAAGTAATTGTAGGGTGGAATTTCTATAGAAATAATTAACAAATAACATATCATTTTGACACATTTGTCGACACGTCGAGTCTTGGTTGTTAAATTAGATATACCGCATGTGAAAAGATATGGAAGTCAAGATGGCGCAGATTTTAGCACATGTGTAATTTAACCGAAATATCGTGGGATAAAATTCGTGTTAACAATGACGAAACTTCAAGGTTAGATAGCCTTGAAATAGAAAATAACTTCTACAGCTTTACAAAATATGTATAATATACATTTATAATTCTATTTTAAAAAAGACAATACGTAATATCATTATCTACTTGTCTTGTATCTACTGTCAAAATATCATTTTTCCACTGACCCGTTGACGAAATTTGCAATGATCCTTGACTCTGAATGTAATATATATCAGTCGGCTGTTACCTAAAACAGGCATTAAGTTGCCTAACTTAGGAACAGACGACCGTGTGTATATGGTAAACATATTTATTTACTTATTATATTATTTAATGTATATCTAATATTCAGTTGAACTGAACTCAATTAGCCTGTAATCCTCCCACCGCTGGGCAAAAGTCTCTAAGAGATGAGTTGGGATCCACTGCGGGTTGGCGGATAATTTAATTACCATGAGCAACGATCGTCATCAGGTGTCTGTGATAATTAACGGGACCGAACGCTTTACGTGCCCTCCGAGGCACGGTGAGGAGACCCACAAGGACATAATTTCGGTTAATTCAAATATATATTTTTAAGAAGACACTTAATATACTTTTAAAATCGTCAGAGCCGGAAACAGATAGTGCCTTACACAGACGCCTCTCCAGCTCACATGATGACGTTTGAGCGCAGATAATTAATTTAAGAGATTCTATTTATTATATTTTGACGACGCGTTGGCGCAGTGGTCACAGCAACTGGCTGATGCGCTGACGATCCCGCATTCGATTCCCGCATATGACAAATATTTGAATAGGCCATAGAGATGTTTGTCGCGATCTGGCCGTTTTTGCTTGTGTATTATGTGTGTTTCAGGACCCCCGATACAGGATTCTCATCCTACTGGGGGCCGTTGAGTGTGAGATTTTTATTTATTTATTTATTCTAGACTGAACTAAATATAGACAATATTTGACATTAGATAATGTCAAATATTGTCTTATATGGAGCATTTTACATCGGCTTTATATCCTTATGGCATGTAAAACCTATCGTCTCTTAAATTATCTTACATAAATCATGTTATAGGTTTTTAAACTGGAGTCATTTATAAATAGACATCATATCAAACATTAGAGACATTAAGTTTTTAATTAAGTCCTTAATAATGTAAGCAGCTACCATTGTACTAAGTATACCTAAATCTGGAATAAAAAAAGGCATGGGCAAAATGAGCCCGTGGACATACATTTATATATATGTATATATAAAAAATAGACATCATATCACATATTACTTCAGCCGCTGCAGAAAAGAGATCTGATAACTTTATATTAGTTTGATATTAAACACATTAATAAAATATTTTTATCAATGTTTTCCAATTACTTCTATACTTATAAAATTTGAATAAAAATATTTTAATTTGGTTTAACTGGCCAGTTAACGCAGTTGGCAGTGACCCGTGTGCTTTACGCTCCAAGGTCGTGGGTTCGATTCACACCCTGGCTCTGGATATATTTTTTGTATATTCTGTATATATACTAAAAAATAGTCTTTTTATTTCATTATCAAATAGAAAAAAAGAACAATATAAATAAATTTATAACTCTAGATAGCAAAAGAAAACCACTAAGGTTTATACAATGCTACTTTTTTTTTAAATAGTACAATGTAAATTAAAAAAAAAAAAACAATTTTAGTTGCTAAATTAAGATTATTACAATACAATTATACATTAAATATAATATATATGTTACGTATATCATTCAACTGTTACCACACAAAAAAACAAAACATTAAGTCGCCCATACCTTAGGAGCAGACGACCGTGTGTGTGTGATTGAAAAAAAGAAACAATAATAAAAAATTAACTGTTGTATAAAAACTTTTTTTTTTTTTGAAAAAAGAGTAGAAACTTTACTGTATTTTAAAATAAAATAAAAATACCTATTTGTATGGACATTTATAAATTGTTATTTAGAATTTAAAAAAAAACCGTAGTCGCGTACAATGACCAGTGGTGTGTGAGAGCAGCTCTGATTGAAAATTATGAATATAGTCCCCAGAATACTTCTCTCTCATTAATTGTAAGAGTGACACGACACTGTATTTATAGACGAATAATAATAATATTTTACTAAACATGATTCAATAATATGTAAATATTTGTATTAATAGTAAGAATCATATTTATTGGAAATAAAATTTATAGAAACCGTGAAAAAAATACGTGATAAAATTTATTGGCGAATATGAAAAAAATACGAGGAGGTAAATGCGAACATAGAACCTTTTAAACCTTTTTAGAAGGTTATAAATACAGCCTTTCCTCAATCAGCTGCAATAAAAGAATATTTAAAAAAAACTGCTTCAATGTCTCTTGTCATCTATTTCATATATATTTTATTTTACTTATATCTCAAACCTCATTAATGCTATTTTGAAAACAAAATTAATTATAATAATATTTTTTTTATGTAATTATATATATTAATTTTTTTTTGCCTTTCAAACTAAATATATTTTCTCAATTTCCAATTTTTGCACACCTACAAACTTTCGCTCTTGTACGTCCTAATGTTGGCTGGTAGAGAATGCTTTTAGCATTAAGCCCGCCTTTTGTACAATTCAATTTTGTGTTGTGCAATAAAGTATAAATAAATAAATAAATTATCATTGATATACCTTTCCACTTTATTATTTTCATGTCCTTTGCTCAAAATTTGTCTGCAATAGTTTGCTGTTTTAGCGATAAGACCGCCTTTTGTACATTATTTATTTTCATTCTTTTTTTTTTTGTATCTTTTAGTGTACAATAAAGAATATTTATATCTTTATAAATAAAATAAAAATACAAAAAACTGTTTGCTTAGTAAATGGTAGTAAAAAATGGTTAAGCATATATGTATGTATATGTATATCTGTTCCTGGCCGCAGTCATATCTCCTGATGTATCTATTAAACATAAGCGGCTTACTGCTGGCTTCGATTCCCGGTTGATTCAAACAAGAATATTACGACGTTCACCGACCAAGGAATGAGATGTAGCGATTTTATTTTAACTTTAAATTTTTTAATATAAAGTAAAAATTATATTTGGCTGTAGCTTAAATCAATATTTTTTTCTAGATTTTGTCACTTGAAAATGTAGTAGCTAATTTCTAGAGCTAACTAAACCATATTTATGCTACTACAGCATGTTCTGTAACAGTCTGTAGTCTAACAAGTGGAAAGAAGTTTTGAGATTATTCCACCATGTCGCTACACTAAAACTACTAGAATTTGTTTTAAAATATTTAGGTTATCTCACAATATAGTTTGGGGCTTTTCAAATTAAGACAAGTTGGAACAGGATATGGTGACGCTGCTGCCTATCACCATCCTGGTTGATGCGCAGTTGTTTGTGCCACTATGCCCTTAGTCGCATTTTACGACACCTCGACAAGAAAAAGGTGAAGACTATTCATCTATGCCGGTCACCGCATGGCAAATTCATATTGTTTATATACTGTTTGTATATTAAAATATTAGTAAATATTAGAAAAATACTTCATCCAGAAGTAAAATAACCTATAAAACATCACGCCATGAATCATCATCAGGGTACGCCTAATATTATTTTAAATAAAATTTAGAAGCTATTTTATCTGTTATTCATAAAGTCGCTAATAGATTCAGGCGGGCTGAGTAGTTTTCTGTTAAGCTGTTTGTCTCTTAATATTTTACTCACGTATGAAACAAGATTTAGGATCAATTTCACTGGTGGCTGATTAAATTTCATGTTGCTATCTGTATAACTACCATGTATCCAACTGTTAAATGATATATATTTTTCTGTTTCATCATCAAACTTCGTAAAATTGTAGCTTATCTCACACTGAAATTACTAATAGGCTATGTGAACTATTGAACTTTATCGGCAAGAGATGAAACACGCCAATAGTAATATATATATATACCAAATTATTTAAATTAAAATCAATAAACCGCTACATCTTTCAACTTGTAACACAAAACTTTTATCTCTTAATAAATTGCTTGTAAGTGCTCCTCCGACGTCGTAAGTGAAGAGATTTTGTTTTACCTTACATATGTACATGTTTATTTGTCTATTTACCTTTACACTGTATCTCGTTAACATGAACATTCAGTTTTTTGTTTTTTTTTTTTTTTAGATCTGATAAAGATACTCGTTTAAGACCTTGTTTGCTTATCAATCTGATATTAAACCTTGGAGTGCAAAAAAATTCTAAAAGAATTGACCCCGTCTCATATACTCAACTAGTGACAGAGGGACTGGTTCATTTCTTGTCCAGAGAATAAGAATTGCAATTCAGCCAGTAAATATGGTGCAAAAATACTGACAGCATTCCACGCGGACATGATTCATACCACAATTATTATCTGTATTTAAGTTTGACATGTACAAGATATTTGAAGATATATCAGTAAGAAGATTTGTTAAGTGTGCCTTTTTTACAATCCACTATTATCAGTCATAACTAAGAACAGCCTAATATTTGATTTGAGCAGAAAACTAAGCCAATTGAAAACTTTGACTTCAACCAATTTTATGGATGAGAAAATAACACAGATGAATAAAAAACATATTGTACAGTCATTTAATCAATCCATATCAACATTAGACAAATCTTCTGTTTTCTTTTTAATTTCCTCCCGAGTTCTCTTCTTTTCTATCATCTTCTGCACTTCTTCCTTCTTTTGGTCGTAGGGTATCTTCAAGTTATCTAGAACGGACTGTGGAATGTACTCTGGCTTTGGCTGGTGTATTTCATATTCTTCTTTTTCATTTTTAACTAACTCCACAACAGATTCTTCTAAATTGATGACGTTATTCGGTTTTTCTGGTTTATTGACTTGTTTTGGTTGTGATTTTATCTTCTTCGCCCAATTTATGAGGTATTTTCCTGCGTCTGATTCGCGATTCTGTAACAGCATAACGTAAATTAAGTCTTTGAAATATTTTTAATGTTAAATTTTGTTCTATTGTTTTATGTCGTTACGAGAATTAGTTTATAAATCTATACTAAAATATTAATAAAGCTGTCGAGTAAATTTGTTTTAAATTTATTTACAAAAGATTTTTTTATCTGCCAATTTTTTTTAAATGACAAGTCTCAAAATCAGTGGCAAGTGTTTCATATTATAATAATGTACTGTTCATGGAGTATTAAACGAGAAATAAAGGAGCACAATCTCATATGGCTGTTTGACACAAAAAGTGTCCACAAAATACCATTAAATAAAGGGGGCGCTGGTGTAGTGGAGAATATGATCTGAACTTAACTGTTTTAGATGACTTGAAGTTTGCTGAGTGGAAGTAAATATAATTTCAAGTATTCTCATAGACTAGAGTAAGGTAGTACATGTGTTGTAATTAAAAATTAAATGGCTAGCCAGTTAAACAAATTATCTAACCTAAAAACTGTCCTCTGGTAAAGCAACGCCATTTTTATTTAAGATTATGTCGGGGACGCTTTTTGTAACACAAGATAGTACTTCTTTAACTCTATACTCCATTATACTGTTATTTACTTCGATATTTCTAAAATTTTTGCATGTCATAAATAGGCGGATACCGGTGGACACACTTATGGAATTTTTCAATATGTAAAATGATTCATTTTCATACATATAAATGGATTGATTTGATTTGGATAGTGAAGTCAGTGCGTTTAAACAAACAGCCTCCTCGAGTATTATATATACATACAGTTCAGTAGACAGTAAAGATTAAAGAAAATGAATGGGTATAATAAGGACATCGCGATCGTATGCGATAGATGACCGAGCGGTTACCACGCAAGTTGAAGTACGAATTTATGTACAAACATATACATAGATATAATATAGGACAAAATATGTGCAGTTCATAAACTACGCCACGATAAATGTTATTTTCTTTTATTTTCTCCCCTTCTCTGGTTACAATGCCACTCAATTTCAGCGACGAAGAGAATAATTACGTTTGTTTGTCCTACTTTCGTGTCCACAGCTTCGACCGATCGGAAGAAGATCAGGCTTTTAATAAAAATATATCCAAATGCAAACTAAATATAGATTGTTACATAATATATTTAAAAAAAATACAAAAAAAACGCCTGACATATTTTAATAAATATTTTACAAATAAATAAATTGCTATTTTTTATCTTTTTAAATTTTAATTATTATTATTCAAACTTATAAACAACCAGAAATCCTCCACCTTCTCTTCTACGTTACTATTTGATATAGTATTATTACCTTTTCCTTGTTATTATTTATTTTCGTCGTTGGTAACGCTGTAGCTTGTCTCTTATTGTTAGAGTTGCTGTTATTAGAAAACGGTTGGCCGGCTGAAATTAAATCACACATTTTAATAAAACTAGTAATTGATTGATTGATTCAGCCTGCTGTTGTTAACCTATTTAAATCTTTGAAGATGAAGTAGAAAAATCTACTACCAAAGTAGCCGTTGGATGTCCACTGCTGAACGTAGGCCTTCCCCATTATCTCTGGGGGGTTTTGCCAAAACGCTACGCTGAGCATATATATACAATTTTTTTTTGATTCATTATACATATATTTTTAAATAGTCATTGGTGTTCTTATTTTGAAAGTAAATTACCAAATTGATACCGTGCAAACGGTCGCAGGTTCTATCCCCACTGTTTACCAATGTTTTGAGAGACATATGTGTGTGCTATGTGTTTTCGAACCATCGACGAAAATTTTCAAGCATTTGACAAATGATTTCAACCTACGGGGGCCATTACTTTTGATATGTTAATTAAGTCCTACTCACTTAAATTCATAGTGTTAATCTGGGGTCCTAACTCCAACACGACCTGGAAGTCCGCGTGTTTGCCGAAAGCGAAGCCGAAGCCTATCCTGGAGTCTGTGCCTGAGAGATTATAAATAAACACACTTTAAAATGTTCATGTAAAACTCTCTACTATTTACATACCCTATGTTTTACACATAATTACAACGAATGTAACTACAATACGTCTATGTATATGTGTGTGTGTGTGTATCAGAACGTTAAGCCTTTAGAGTTCGAAAAAGATTAATCTGGATAAATACGAGTATATAATTATATCAAAATGATTTTTTTTTAAAGTAGTCTTCAAAATAGGGATGATCGATATTCATCGATGTTTCATAAACATCGATGTTTAGCTGAAAAAATATCAATGTTTTTACACCGATGGTTTGACTTCGATAACATCGACTCATCGATGTAAAAAGAATAAAACATCGAAAAGTCAATAATTCTTTAGAGTGTCATCTAGCGTTATTTAATTCATCAGTTATTAATAAAATTTATTAAGTTCATTAAGTTAAGTTAATAAAATTTAGACATTTTTTTTTTTGTTTTTTACTAAAAACATCGATGTTTTAGATACATCGCTGTTTTTCAATCGATTTATATCGTACATCGATACTTTTGATTCGATGTTGACTTCGATGTAAACATCGATGTTTTTCTAATATCGAATTTACAAAGTATAAAATAGTCTTTAATTAATTATAGTTAATAATAACCTACCACCTATTAATAATTTAGATTTAGCTGAGAAGAATCGAAAGAAACTCAAAAGTTACTCGTTTAAAAACCGTGAATAGATTACTGAACCATTGTAAATATATACATGTATATAGGTACACAAACACATATACAGATACACAGATAACGAAAATAAAAACGCTCAGACCACATCAAACATCTGTATGGCCTATATAAATATTCGTCACGAGCGTGTATCGAATCCGTGACCGATATTACAGAAGCTAATGCTGTCATAACTGCGCTAATACGTCATATACATACATTAAGAATACTAGCAAGAAAAAGGCAACTAAAGTATTAATGAATTATATTCAAAAAAATAATTATATATATAATTAAGTACCTTATATATAGTACAGCATGAATATTAAATATTTTCCCAAGTAATTTCATAGTGCAATGAACCAAGAAATGTAACTAGATAACTTCAGTCATGACATTTACGAGCTTGGCTCGCGTTGAATTCTTTTACCTGTAATAGTCATCATCTCAAAATTTTATAGATTTATTGAATGTATACTACCATCTATATTTTCATTTATATAACTAGAAATATTATAAATGAACAAATAAATTATTTATTTTATATTATATATTCATACTCATTTCATTGAAATTCGGGAAATTATGTCAATAGATGGCGCTAGTAGCATTTAAGAAATTACAATTATCATTCTACCTTAAAAATAAATGTGTTTTTATTTTATTTTATTTCCATTCCAATTTAGGCACTTAATTCTATCGACAATTTATTTCAATTAATAAAATGATTACTAATTTTTCTGATTACCGTCTTAATTCATTCATTTTACAGATTATTGGGGACGGACAGAGACAAAGACAAAAAAAAAGTTATTTTTCATTTACTTAAAATAGACAGTTAATACAAAATCATAGACAGACATTTATATTTTATTTATATATTAGGTGTAAGAGTAGTATATAATATGAAAAAAAAAAACTTTGTACATAAAATTAGGTGTCAAATTCAGGAAAAAATATTCGGTTTGGACTACTTACTTTGAAGTTAAGATTACTTGATTACCTTTAACTGACTACAAAAAAGTAGAAGGTCCTCAATATATATATTTTTTGTAGTATTCAATAGTAATAAAAAATCACCTTTCTTTACGGGAGGGACGAGTAGAAGTGCAGTACCCAACAAGGATGGCACCTCCCTCGGTATGATGAAACATGACCCTAAACAACACAAGAACATTTTTCAGGACAGATATGTACGTAAAATAGTAAAGAGAAACTTTTATGAGTTAGCGAACCAAGACAATCCAAAAACATAAGTTATCGGCTTCATAATGGTCACAGATAATTTTATTGACATTAATGATGTTCTGTTAAATCGTCAGGTCTGTGTCTTCTATATTTAGTCGTATTATACTTACGTATTTCACTCGTTCAGGCAAAAATACTTATTAAACCAAATTTATTTCATTTGTATATGATAATATATCCGATCTTATTATTGCATTTTATTTTAGGAAGTGTTTATTCATATCGTACGAATATTTTTTTTGTTATTCATACGATTATTGGAAGTTTTTTTTCTATTTATCGAACAATCGTATTGATATTTTTTTTTTGTACGATCTATTTTATGTTAATTAAAAAATATTAATTCATTTTCTTTATTAAGTTATTAGGTTTTTTTATTTTTTATTGTTAGGTTGTTAGGTTTTTTTTATAACAATGTTTTATTTTTTACGATATCGTTATCGTATAATTGTTAATTTTTTTTTTTAATAGTCGTAGAATTTTTTTTCTCATACGATTTTCGTATGAATAGCAACATTCTTTATTTTATTTTATAAGGCTTACTACGTAAATTTATATTGAAACACAGCATATAAAACATTTTTGCCCCAGTACTAGATGCGCAACTACGAAGTCAACTCCCAGTCCGATTCCTTCCCTTACCCCTTTATTTTCTGTACGAACAAAGTTAATAACGCTTATGAAAAATTTACCTAACAGTGGCCTAATGTTCGCAAAAAAATGTTTGCAACTAGAGTTTAATGTTAGTGGTACGCAAACAAAAACAAAGTTGGTAAATATACGTTACGTCGATTTTGTTGTGGTTTTTTAGGGTTCCGTAGCCTTATAGATTCGTCATGTCTGTCTGTCTGTCCGTCTGTGTGTCACAGCCACTTTTTTCCGAAACTATAAGAACTATACTGTTGAAATTTGGTAAGTATATGTATTCTGTGAACCGCATTAAGAGTAAGATTTTCACATAAAAATAGAAAAAAAAACAATAAATTTTGGGGGTCCCCATACTTAGAACTGAAACTCAATTTTTTTTTCATATAGATAGGTCTTCAAAAATGATATTGAGGTTTCTAATATCATTTTTTTCTAAACTGAATAGTTTGCGCGAGAGACACTTCCAAAGTGGTAAAATGTGTGTGGGGGACACACACATGTATCTTGTAAAATAAGAGAACGATAAAACTAAAAAAAATATATGATGTACATTACCATGCAAACTTCCACTGAAAATTGGTTTGAACGATATCTAGTAAATATTTTTTTTTTTAATAAAAAAATACACTATTATTAAAACATCGATCAAAGTTATAATAAAATACAAGAACTTTTATATGATGTAACTTGCTGCTACGGAACCCTTCATAGGCGAGTGCGACTCGCACTTGTTTAATTTTATTTTTTTGGTGTGTGGCTTTCATCACACACTATTAACTAGTAAGTACCTAGAATAAAGTAACTACTAGTTGTTAGGGTATCGCACCTATGAATTTACTAATGAAAAAAACGAGAAGTCTCTCGTTTTCATAAAACATTATATGCTTGACATTCAAACGACTCCCACGAAATTTATCATATGTTCTAATACGAACTGTCAACAGAAAACTACATTCTTAATTTCAGTTTGAATTATCAAAATCGTCTCAGTATTTTCGCAATCTATCGATTGCAGAATAATAAAGGTATTTTTCCTCTTTATAATGTTAGTACATAATAAGCATTTCATTAATGTGTCTTTACGCAAAGTCCGAAATTACGTTACGTAACGTGACCTTTATATTACAAAATAAAGTCTTGAATCATCGTAAGAAAGTTATAACGCCCCTTCTCTTCTCCCTTAGACTATGCACATTGGTGACGTGACCTGTCATGATCTTTAGGGGACAAATAGAAATATAATAAAGATGTTTATAAATTGAAAATAAATAAATAAATTGAAAAAATTATTTTATTTTTATCTTTTATTTTTTAGTTTTTCTTTTTTGTATTTGTTTTATTTACTAACACCATTATTGATTTTTGATTATTGATTTGTTTTACTAACCCAATATGGACCTTAGTCTGAAATAAAGAGTTATTATTATTATTATTTATTATTATTTATAAATACTTTTTTTATGTTAGTTGGATAGACAAACTGGCAGACGTTCCACCTTATGGTAAGTGGTTGACGTCGCCCATGAACATAAACTAGTTTACCTAGAACTAGCCCAGGCAACTCATCTATGTGTAGCCTATCCAGAGACATAAGGTGTTAAAGTCTCGGTGCCAGCAATTACACTATAATATGATAAAGATGTTACGTAATAATACGTTGTAATATCAATGATGCAAATCATTGGTACGAAAATAAAGCTCAAGCATGGCTCCCAAAAAAACCGCGTCTTTTTAAGAACCTCAAGCTTGTTTTGGCAGCCTTCGGTAAACCTATGTGATGGAACGTAAGGTTGTGCCTTTGCCCTTGCATACTAAACGAATACTACCGTTTTATCTGCCCTACATCAATCTACCATTATATATGTAAACACACACTCACACACGAGATCGCATGAGATTACGTGCAACGTTACGAGTGTTCTGCTGAAACATGTCTATCGTGGAAAAGAACTACGCAAGAACAGGGGTCATGATGATATATTTTGGTGTCCTAAATAATATCGTGGTATGCCTAGAGACGACGACTACGACATAAGCCCGGTTCCTATATTCGTTTAGCTTACGAATCGCCGGACCATGTTCGGAAAGATCTGGGCTTTGATCGCCGTCAGCTTACACTTGAATATACTCATGGTCATTGGTGATACTGAAATCCTGCCGGTATTACTGTCAGTGTGTGTGTAGGTTCTTAGTCTAACATTATAGACTAATGAAAAAAATATTTGATGGCCGGCTGGTCGAGTGGTCAGGCAACTGGACACTTTACGCAGCGGTCGCGGGTTTGAATCCCGCCAGGTGCAGACAATTTGTATGACGAATATAGATGTCTGCACTGGGTCATGGATGTGTATTTATGTATATATGTATTTATATCTTAAATTTATTTCCGTTCCTAGTACCTGTAACACAAGTTCTTACGAACTCAGCTAGCTAGGCTAACGTGGTGTGATTGTTGGTTAATATTTATATTTATATATTTATATTTATTATGGGTTCTAAACAAAAAGGGAACCTTAGTCAATCTTTAAGGCACAAGAATTATATACATTTATTTGTAACTTTCTTCAATAAAAAAGTTTCTATTATTATTATTACCTATTTAATAGCCTGTAAAAAAATATTATTTTTAGTTTAGAATAATTGAAATAATTTTCAATTATTTCTTATTTTTAAACAAGTTTCATTAATATTTTTATTTAATAATAATATAACTTTTTATTCAGATATAACATAATCTTATACATAATAAATAAAATTCTAATACAAGATGTCGAAAAAACAAAACTAGTCTAGAATTTGTTGTATTTGTTATTTTATGAAGATCTTTATGCCAATTAACTAAGGCCTCCTTTAATCTTTTCCATTCTAATCTGTCTCGAGCCACTCTGTTCCACATCACGCCTGCCACTTGTTTTATGTCATTCCACCTCTTTTTCGGTCTACTTTCCTTCCTTTACTTTCTCTGGGGTTCCATTTTGTCACTGGTTTCCTCCATTTGTCTTGACCTCTTATCAGGTTGCCCTGCCCATTTCCACTTGAGTCTTCTGATTTTCAATGTTACTTTGCTTTTGTCTCCATTTATCATTAATCTGTTTTTATCTGGATTCAGTTTTAACCCTAGTTTCTCGCTTTCCGTCGTGAACTGGTTTAACATTCCGCTTATATCTTCTGTTTTGGTTCTTGGTTTTGGTTAACACTATGTTATATGCGAATATCAATAGCGTCAGTGACACTCCATCCACATTAAGCCCAAAATATTCCCAATCGAGTCCTCTGAAAACTGATTCCAGCACAGCCGAGAATAATTTTGTAGGTCTCCTTGTCTAATACCTTTTTATTTCTAAATCTAAATCGAACGCAATCATTCAATTCATTCACGCAATTGCACATATGTATTTGTATATGACGACCATTCTGGTGTATTGGTCGTGCCGCGGAGGTCGCGGGTTCGATTCCCGCTCGGGACAGATATTTGTATTTGTACAAATATTTGTTTCCAGTCTGGGTGTATGTCGTTGTGGGTCTCTCCAGCGTGCCTCGGAGAGCACGTAAAGCCGTCTGTCCCGGTTGTTATCATCGACACCTAATAACGATCATTACCCATTATAAGGAAATTATTTGCCAACCCGCAGCGGAGCAGCGTGGTGGATTAATCTCCATCTCTTCTTCTACATGGTGAAGAGGCCTTCGCTCAGCAGTGGGTGGTTTACAGGCTGATACAGTACATGTATTTGTGTTCTATTCTCTGTTTTCTTAGAGCCTCCCATATTTTCCAGTGTATCGGATAATATTATATCGTCTATCGTCTATATCTATCGTCGTCGTCGTATCGTAATGTACTTCAGTACCTTTGTACGCAGTATCGTATCGTAAAACTTTACTCTTACTCTTCTTTTCTATCTTTATTCTATCGTTTTCTATAGCTACAATCCTTCATAGATATGAAAAAATAAAATGAAAAATAATTGAGAAAAAATATTTTGTAAGCGTTAGCGTTAAAGAACATTTTACTTTTTAGGATCAAACTCTTGCAATGCGCCTTCGGTCGCAAAACTACAACTTGCTATTAAATTTCTTCTGCCGCTCTCGTTGTGAACTCTCAGCTGTTTATTTTTTTTTCTATATTTTTTCTATTCTATATATTATTTATTAAAATAGTTATAAAATGTTTTTAATTACTGAGTAATTAACATAATATTACAATATATCAAATTTTAGTTCACAATATTACAACATAGATAATGAACTTACTTTTGTAACCTTCAACAATTATTAACTATTAAGACTCTGTTTCCATATACCCATGTACAATTTTTTTCTTTTTTTGTGCTTTTTTTTAACATATTGGTCTACATTTGACTGCGATCACGCAATATTAATGAGTGGAGACGCAGCCTAAGGTAGAGTAAGGTAGAGCATGCCTAGAAGATAACTATTCACTCTTCTTTTAGGTATCGATACTCTAAATAATAGGAAAAATGGAAGTAAGGAGAGAATTCCTTATTCTAGCAATGCGTATTAGAAATGAGGAAGCGAAACGGTTCGTACAAGTCCGAGCAATATTGAGTATATCTGGTAGTAAAAAGCTGAGGGGGAACTAAGTCAAATCGTTTTTAGTTGAAATAATAATAATAGAATAAATCTTATTCTATTCCTATATAATGTAGTATGAGTGTGCACCTTTAGCTCATTCATGACACGTACCAAAAACTCTGAGGTTACCATAAAGTCAATTCTAAGAAACACTCTACTTTTATGATGACCACCTTTAGTTCTCAAGTATTTCTGATTTTTATTTATGATTATAGCAGTTAATATGATACATATTCTATGCAAATTCAAGTGATTCCTAATACGATTCCAAAAATACAGACCTGTTCAAGCAAAGAGATGCATCCGTTGGCACCGTTTGAATACTTAAAAATACACCCAGAATAAATACCTTATTTTTGAATTTGTTTAAAACTAAAACCTACTCTTTTGTTTAATATTTGTAAATAAATAATTGCTATTTTAAATTAAATTATAAGCCTAAATATTAAATGGTAAACATACCAAAAGAAAGGAGAGTCGAGAAAACAAGAACTTTATTTTCCATTTTTTCACACCATAAAGTTTCTGTAGTATACGTATATTTCTATACGAACTCAGAATAATTAATAAAGTAAAAACAACGATCTGTCAACCGCCGTGTTTTGCCGCCAACTGACCACCGCACCATATTATTGCTACTTTCACTATTACGACAAGGATTTATCTGATGTAACTTGCAAGCGAATTGATATTTTATTTCTTAAACGCTAACGACTAGATTCGTTTGTAATATACCTACAAAATTAACTTTATGAATGAAGACGGATAGAGCTCTGCGTTTAAAAAAACTACTATTTTATTTTATTTTATTAGACATAACAAAAAACATATCGCCCATAACTATTAAAAATGTCGGATATAAAAAAAAATAACTTTTCAGGAGAGCGATGCAAAGTGTAAATTGCATGCGTCTTTTTACATATATTTTTTTTAAATACCGAAATTTATAAATTAAGTGATTAAAGAACTATGCATAAAATAATATTTTTCTTTTCAGCTGATGTTAGACTTGGTTATTTAGGAACGTTTTATGAAATCAATTTAAAAAAAAATCGATTTTGCAGTTCCGACGATGTTAATAGTTCCTAGCGTATAATTGTGTATAATTTAATGTCTATTGTGATGTATCTATAACAATCAAAAACAATATAAATATATATTGCATGATTATAATAAATTAATTGTTGCTAATATTAATTTATTTTATTCTTTTATAAAAAAGAGTGCATTTTGTTTTAATTCCTAAAAAATTGGGTTCTTGGTAACTTAATATAATACATAACTTACTATATTACTTTAATCTTAATTTTTTGTTAAATTTACTTTATCTGATAAGGTTTGTAGCTTAATCCACCACGCTACGCCACTGCGGCTTGGCGGATAATTTTCTTATCATGAGTAACGATCACTATCAGATGTCTATGATAACAACCGGGACCGACAGCTCAACGTGCCCTACGAGGCACGGTGTAAAGTACCACAAAGACATACACTCAGATTAATAATAAATATTTTCACAAAATATACAAATACGTATTTAGTTAATAATAATAGACAATTAAAACAAATAAAAACCCATTTTAAAATAATTTAATTAATCCAAATCGACATTAGACAAATCTTCTGTTATCTTCTTAATTTCCGTTTCGCTTCTCTTCTTTTCTACCATCTTCTGCGCTTCTGCTTTCTTCTGGCCGTAGAGTTTTTTCAAGTTATCCAGAACATACTGTGACATGTGCCCTGGCTTTGGTTGGTGTATTTCATATTCTCCCTTTTCATTTTTGACTAGTTCAACGACGGATTCTTCGAGATTTATGACGTCATCTGGGTTTTCTGGTCGCTTGACATATTTTGAAGGTGATTTCATATTCTGCGCCCAATTCTGGAGGTATTTTCCTGCATCTGATTGAAGGAACTGTAACAAATGGATTTTTTAGTTAAACTTTTGGATTTTTTTAATAACTTAATTTTGAAAAGGGAAAAGATTAGTAATTCAATTGTTCAACGAGAGGTTGGATCTTGAACACTTCTTGTATGAGATCTTGCACGATTTTTTGAATACATATCTTTTTGAGATTCTATTTAAAGAACTACCAAATACGAAATATGCTCGTTTCTTCACATTATTTATCATCACCATCGCACAAGAATAAAATTTCTAATATATAGCCAAAATAAGTCTTCCTCTCTACCTAAATATTTCGTGCCCCTGCGGGGTAAATAATTATCTTTTGTATTTTATAAATACAATATATTATGGTTATGAAGTAAACGAATAAATAAATAAATAGATAAATAAATAGGAAACGAAAATTCAGACCGGTTATGAATCCTATGACCGTCTGATATCAATTAATCTGTTCTACCTACTAGGCCATCTAATCATTTTTCATTAAATAGAGCTAAGTAAGCTAACTAGTATAATCCGTGCGCAATAAGAATGGGATGCTACCTTTTGGAACTGGGACGTTTCGTCGACCAGCCGTAGCGTCGGCAAACTGGACTGTTAATATATTTTTTAATATCGGATTTTCGATATATTTTTAAATATATAAATATCGGAGCTTGATATATCGAAACAAAAAATTGGTTGTCTTTAAAGTCGGTTTACTGAGGATAATTTTACATGATAACGTAATAAGACAACATTGATGAAAAATTGCATACTTTTATGAATTTTAATTAAATTATTATCACAAAATTATCATTATTTTGTATAATACAAAGGAGGAGTTAACTGATAATTACATTTATTTCTATAAATTAACATTTATTTTTAATCGTTATTTAAAAAAAAAAATCTCTTCTCCTTGAACGCATCTGCCGATGGATTGGAAGGGAGATATATGCGTTACAAGCCGAATGCCTAGGATGATCGTGGCTCTCTATCGTTTATTCCGCGTTCTCGCTCGCGGAACGTAATAATGTGTCATGCCTTTTCGTGCGTGCAGCCGGCGTTCATCGATTTATAAGACGTTATCACGTCAAACATATTGAGTTTTATTTTAAACGAGAGATGTATATTTTATTAAATTGATAAAATGAAACATTTTTATGTATTTTTATAACCTTATATAGATCGCAAAAATAATTAATACTAGCTAGTACTAAAATAGAATTAATCTCATTTGTTCAGCACTTTTTTGCTAACACTACTTGAACTACTAACTGTCATTTTAGATTTACTTAGACAAGGTTCCGTCCCATTCTCATCGCGCACGGATTATAACATATTAGTGATAATTAATGATAAACAATCGTTCTCGTGCAGTAATGATAAAGTTATATAAAATTCGATTAACGTCGATCGCGGATTCAACTTTCGCTCGGAGAGGATATTTGTTTGGTCTGAATTTTGGCCTTGTGGGCTCCTACCATTTGTTCCTACCATACTATTGAAAGCACGTAAAGCTTTCATCAGTATCATAAGCTTGGTTGGGGAAATTATCCATCAATCAAAATTCCAACCCTGCCGCGAAGCTTTTATTTATTATTTATTATTTATTTATTTATTTATTAGGGATGGTACACAGCACAGAAAAAGTTATAAAAGAAAAAATGTAATACAATTATGAAGGCCAATTACGACCATCCATCCGTTTAAAGTTAAATTAATTATATAGAACAAAAGTGCAAAAAAAAAAACTTATTATTATCCTATTAAACTAATTAATACTCTAATATAAATTTTATTCCATCATTTCTTCTATATAGAGAGTTTTACAGAAAAGTTATGTATTCATATACACTAGTGATCGCTGAGTGGTCGAAATTTGACCTAATCTATAAGTAAGAGCATTGTCAACATCATAAAAATATGATTGCGCATAACATGGTGAGCATATGCAGCAGTCATTTGACCTGATCTGCGATAAAAAATTCGTTGCAAGACCCGCATTTAAGACCGTGTTGACAACAGACTTTGACAATAAACAAAATTTGTGTATATATGTACATTGAACATATGTGTGTTTGTCGTAGGATGTGTAGTGTTTTTTTTTAAATTAATTTAATATATTTTTTGAGCATTATTATAAAAAATATTAGCATTCTGCACTTCTTCTCCATATAAACTTTAACTGTGCCAAATTTCATACTTCTCCGTCCGCGTAATTTCCGTAAAAAGGGGTACAAAGTTTTTGCTTCACGTATTAATGTATAGATTTACCTTTTCTTTATTCTTGTCTATTTTCGCCGGTGGTAGTGATGGCGCTTGTCGCTTATTGTTGGAGTTACTGTTCTTAGGAAACGGCTGGCCGTCTGGAATGTACACAAATATATCATTAATACTTAAAAATTTAAGAAATACGAGTCAGACTCACACATATAATTCCGTTTTACTGATTGCGCGTTGGCGCAGTGGTCACAACAACTGGCTGATGCGCTGACCGTCGCGGGTTCGATCCCCACACATGACAAATATTTGTATAGGCCATACAGATGTTTGTCCTGGTCTGGGCGTTTGTGCTTGTGTATTGTGTGTACTGGAGGCCGTTGAGTGTGAGACGTTTATTTATTTATTATATAACACTATATATTTTCAAGATGAATCAAACAAAAATATGTCACTATAGCGGCCATTATAATAGATGAACTGAATTGAACTGTATCAGCCTGTAAACGTCACCCTACTAGGCATCTCTCAATAAGGGTTGTATGCACCACGCTGCTGCACTGTGGGTTGACGGATAATTTCTACTACCGTAAGTGACGATCGCTATCAAGTGTTTGTGATAATAACCGAGATAACTTGTAATTGCTCTCCGAAGCAAGGTGACGAGAACCACAAAGACATACCACCCAGACTAGACACAAATGTTTGTAAAAAACAAATTCTGCCCCCTAGGGGGAAATAGGCCTTATGATGTACTTGTCTTACCACTACACTACAATAGTAATAGATAGATAAATTGTATGTAATATATATAGATATACTGTATATAATAGAAATTCGGAGGGACGGACGGACAACGGCATCTTAGTAATTTTATATCATATATATTATATGGTAGAATTATAATAAAAACCTAAACAGAATCCTAAAAATGATCAAAACAATAAAACTATAACACAAGTAAATTAAGTAAAAAAATTAAAAATGCACTTTTATAATCTTATTATTATTATATTAAAACTTCAAAATTTTACACAATTCAATGACTTATCACAGAAATGTTACCACAGATAACCTTTATTTAATTCTTTATTATACGTACAGAAAATTACAAAAAAGATACAACTTCTTGAAATGAATGTATAAAGGGTTTGCTTATCCCCATAAGAGATTTCCAGCACACCCGAAAAGGAATCATCTTAGACATAAATCAGATGAGGTAGACGTACAATTACACACAAAAAAAAGTAAACTAAATGAAAATAGAACTACATTATCAAACAAAATTATGGGCGAAGAAAATGTAGAACATACTATACTTATTCATATCCAATATGTGTATACATACATATATATATATATATATATATATATATATATATATATATATATATATATATATATATCCGTGTCCGGAATATAATGAATTAATCAATAACAAAGAGCTGTATCAACCCCAAGTGATAAGAGCAATAAATAAACCACAATGATTTGGAAAGTGGCTCTAAAGATACTAACGGAATCTAGGATTAGGAGATTTTGAGTTTCGAAATTCGATTTGAAAAGGACTTAACTTCGGAAAAGCGGATTTAGTTACACTTTTTAGTGTGCAACGTCAGTTTCAGTCGTCCTTAATTTGTACGCCAATCTTTTGAAGAGTAGGGAAACTATAAAAAAACCATCGGATACAAAATAGCATTATTCTCTTCTATTATACTACATGGCGGCAGACAAGATCATATACAATTCGGCATAACTATAGCCTCCCAGTTCGGTCTCCTAGTTACTATATACAAATAATTAAAATAAAAGTTTCATTATTACATTATTATTTCTTATAAATAATCAGACAGTTTACATCTGTTTTGTATTATACATAATATATTAAACCAAACTAAGCGACTACGTTTGTCAAAGACGACTTTACTATCTTTTTGACAAACATTACTATTTCTTTTTCGGTCTTAATAAATATACTCTCACCACTACTGCTGTGAGAACCCAGTTAAACTGTTAAAACTAGGCTTCGTTGTTTGATAGAAAGAAGAAAGTGAGAAATTAATTAAAGAAATCAAAAACCCGACTGCGTAAAATACTCTTATTATAAACTAAAAAGAATAAAACAATTTACTAGCTTTCATTTGATACCCATATTGCTACAGAAAGAAAAAAATTCAACTTGCCCCCCCCCCCCCTCATTCTGCCATTTGCGGGCGCCATTTTGAAAATTTATATAGCCTATGTCACTACTACCAACGACACCTCATATGTCAAAAACCGTCCAGCCGTTTGGGCTGTAGGGCGTGCCAAAGAAATGGACATACATACATACATACATACATACATACATACATACATACATACATACATACATACACTCGAAAAACATAACCCTCCTTCTGTCGCAGTCGGGTAACAAATAACTTACTTAATGGCATAGTGTTCGTCTGGGGGCCGAGCTCCAACATGACCTGGAAGTCCGCGTGGTTGCCGAAAGCGAAGCCGAAGCCTATTCTGGAGTCTGTGCCTGAATGAATATGAATGAACAAATTTACATATAAACCAGATGGCTTAGTAGCGTTATTGTTTACATTTACCCTTTTTTTTAAATATACTGTCTGTTTCTAAGGCAACTTAATGCCTGTGTTTTAAGTAACAACCGGCTGATATATAAATCGATCGGTATATAAACATATATATAATATGTATATAAATATCTCAACGGCCAGTCACAATTATACAACAACATTGAAAAGTTGAAGACAGTTTGCACTGTTACTGTATCAGGGTCGTAAAGTGCCCTCAGTTTAGTAACTTAGGGCCTTTGCTGTTTTATTTTTTCGCGATTTCAGTTAGATTGCTACTGTTCGTGTTTAAGGTGAAAATATTGTTTTGAGAACCACAAAATACAAAATACTACATTAAAAAGACAAGAACTTTGTGTCGAAAGGCGATGATAAATCTACACATGATATTACTTAATTTTGTACACGCAAAATAGGTGCACAGTGAAGTCGAGTTGCGGAAACAAGCCCGTCATTACTTACTTATATTATCCTTAATTTTTGTATACTGATGGAGGACTTTATAAAAATGTTTTATGTAAACTTCCTTTTCCGAGTAGACTTCATAAACACTTTTAAATCGTCATTTTACCAAATTATATTGTAGTTTTTATTAGTTTATGTTAATAACAATTAATGTGAAACTAACGTCAATTCGGAATCTAGATTCTGCTGTGAAGTATCAGCAAGAAACTCAACAGATATTCTTTTTAAAATCGCCAATAAATTACACAAATAACTATAAAGAATAAATTACAGACCTTAGACGCGATAATAAGTGAATAAGGTTATTTTAATACCTAAGTAATATTTATTAATATGACATTGATATTTTAGGAACTAAATATTAATTAAGCACGTTGCGAACAAAGGAAATAAATGGAGTAACTTTTATATGACCTCCAATCATGTAAATTATATATACTAGCTTTTCGCCTGGACTTCCCTCGATTACGACTTATTAATATTCTAGGTAGTATGTTTTTATTTTTATTTTTTTGTATATAGTGTTCTTTTTTTTGGCACGGTCGTCTGTTTCTAAGGAAGGCAACTTAATGCCTGTGTTTTAGGTAACAGTCGACTTATATACATTTTTTTTAATAAAGATATATTACACCCAGACTCGGGACGGGAATCGGACCCACAACCCTGGAGCCGAAAGTAGGGTCACTGCTAACTTGACCAACAGACAAAAGTCAAAACGTGTTATTTTTGTTTATATAAATTTAATTTTACAATGTATGTTTGCAATGTCTGTTACATATCGAAATAAATAATTATATTATTATTCTTATTGTATATACTCGATTCAGGTATAACTTTTTAAACTTTCATGGTCACTAACAGTTTAATTAAGACGTAAAATGGTATATTATTTTACAAATGTTGTGTGTGTGTGTGTGTGTGTCCGCGACAGTGACAAAGTATCGGGAACTCAGAATGAGGAACGACAAACATGGTAAATATTTAATTTTACGTCATAATAACTACAGTTCAAATAGTTTTTATAAGTAGTAGTGCAAAAATTTTATTAACGTATTTACATGACTTTAAATTAAGATAAAAAAACTTCAATAACAATTCAATGTATATCATACAAGCTTCGCTCGCGTTGAAGTCTTTTTGTAACTATAGTCATTTTGCTCCTTAACATTTTAATGGTTAATTTTTTTTATATTTTACCCTTAGTCAAATATTACTCTACAGTTGTATGTTCTTTCATACCCTTACTAAACATTCCACGCAGCTTTACTTGCGTTTACGGTTACCGCTTTTTAATTATAATGACATATAATTAATATAAGATTAAGAGTAACGTGAATTTAAAAAAAAAAATCCATCTTTATAGTATTAAAATGAGGATCGTTCTGGTGTAATGGTGCGAGTAGTCGCCTCAACGACGGCGGTCGCAAGTTCGATTGCCGCTCGGGGCGGAAATTTGTACTCGTCCAAATATTTGTTTCCAGTCTGGGTGTATGTCGTTGTGGGTCTCCCTACCGTGCCTCGGAGAGCAATTAAAGCTGTCAGTTCCAGTTGTTAACATAGACACCTGGTAACGATCGTTACTCATGGTAGAAAAATTATCCGCCAACCCCTATTAGAGTAGCGTGATGGATTAAGCTCCAACCTTTCAACTACATGGAAACGAGGCCTTTGGCCAGCAGTGGGACGTTTAAAGGTTTATTCATTAGATTACAGTTCAGTATAAAATATACATATTAAATCATTAATATAAATATATACTAAACAAAAGGAAACGGATGTTATCATATATAAAATAGAATATTTTTTAAACAAGGAAGTTATTTCATAATCACAAACAGACCTGTCAATTCTGATTTTTATAATATATTATAGAAATAAATTAATCACAAACATTCACACGACTGTTACAGGTTTTTTTTTTTATTAAATTAATTCCGCGTTAATACGTAATAAGAAAATATACTGATATTATTATTATTTTTCAATTATTTTAACAAGTAGTGATGAAACTTTACCTTTCTTTATGGGAGGTATGTTAGAATACGCCACAGACAACAAAGATGGCAGCTCTTCCGGTATGATGACGCCGCATGACGCTGAAAAATAAATTATAATATTTTTATTACAAGAAAATCACTAAATGTAACTTTATATTTTTTTTTTAATTTAAGCATGATTTATACCATAATTATCTATTAGTTTTTAAATATTGCATTGTAATTATGTATAATATAATTTAAAAGCGTAAATGTTTTTTGTCGATTCTGGATTCCGAATCCTTAACCTGTGGTTGATAATAAATCACCATAATGAACCTTATAAGAGAAAACTACCAGTACCCTTTAAAACGCCTAAATCTTCTGTGACTCATAGTGAGTCTAGCGAGCCAAAATTGCTTTCAAATCTACTACCGCATAAAACCACTGATAGTAAACATTACACGTAGTTATAAATGATTTAAGACTTATTTCGTGGTTTGAAGACATATTATTATGTTTAAAACGGGTACATACCACGACACCACCAGGACATCGAGTCCTGTCGCGACCACGATCCATGCAACTGGGTCGAAATATTGACGCAAAATCACTGTGTTATATCGTGGTATGTACCCGTTTTAAACATAATAACACGTCGTTATTTCTCAATATAAGGCTTAACGTGAAATCCGTATATGATACATAACGTGACCTCTAAGTTGCAACACCAAGTCTTGAACAACACCAGGCGCCGGCACACATCTCCTTCCTTCCTTAGATAAATGTTATAGACTCACCTTTCAATAAAGGAGTGCATAAGACAAAAAAATTTGTTTAAAAATCAGTGTGTCTGTTGCGTATTTCGTATGTCTTTTTGACTCGTTATGTAATGTATTACAGCCTATGACTTATGTTGAAGAAACAAGATGTATAATATAAAAATATTCTTAAATCCAACGTTAAGTATTTGAGAATAGTGAATTCAACAAACCCAAATTATTTTATATCAAAAATATAAATTAATTTACATCGCTCTACACGTAATGTGTGAGTGTAAACTCAGTGTCTACACGAGTATCTCTGTATAAATGTATGTGTCATATTATGTCATGACACTAAAATTTTATTGTGTCATAACGCAACTATTTGGCCCAGTATAAATCGAGTCACACACAGTGTTCCCTAACTTTGTACAATATTTAATACTATCCATTTTTGGAGATATAGTTAAAAACAACAACCAAAACTCGTTTAGGGGGAGGGGGAGTTAACTTTGTTTCATTATCGTTATATACATAGTTATATCAATTGCGCAAAAATAAAAAAAATATATCATATCTAATAATGAGGGTTCCAAAGGTATAAACCTTGAAAAAAGACGACTTTACTAGCCAATAATGCTCGCACAGCAATTTCGTTTAGCTTAGGCTATAAATTGATTCGTTTTACGTATTTTAAACAGTCGCAACTAAACATTCGTCTCGCAATAATATAACAACATATAGTGCGGCTCAGATAACTCAACTATAAACGTTATTTAATAAAGCGTTTAACATAACAGTGGTTTGGTGTAACCTTAATACCTAAAACAATAACTGGAGTACCGTCAACGAGAAAACCCCAACAACGACAGACGGATAGACAGTAAGAGTAGTAAGACCAAAGTTATAATATTAGTAACAAGACCCCGTTAGTAACCTTTGAGTCTAGAATTCAATATCACATTGTCTGTCCATTATAACTTTCTCTAGAATCGATTTCGTTTAACATATCTATAAAAGAAAAGTCGAATGTCGAAAATTCTATAGCTACTTAGCAATAAGATCACCTTATTATGCATCTTACGTTAATCATAAGTTATTGAGAGCCTGTTTCACAGGTTGCTATTTTATCGTACTCGTAGTTATCAAAATCAAAATCAAAAACAACTTTATTCAAATAGGCCCTATGAGCACCTTTGAATCGTCATTTTACAAATTAACACTTTAAAGTTATTATTATTTTGTAAAAGTAAAGCTACCACCGATTCGGAATGTAGATTCTGCAGAGAAGAATCGGCAAGAAACTCCGCAGTTACTCTTTTGAAAATAATATAAAAACTGTGTTTTAGTACAAAATTAGTAATATCTTGCTTGAAATACAGCGCCACTAAGTCCACACATCTTTATCGACTAAGTAAGCCTGCACCGAATAATAAGCTTTATTTATTAACTTTTTCTTAATAAATTCTTTAAATTTATTATGAGACAATTCCAGAACTGTTTGTGGGATTTTATTATACATACGCTTTATCTATTAATTTTTATTTTTTAAATAAAATCTTTAAATTTATGTTGAGACAATTCCAAAATTGTGGGATTTTATTATACATGCGAATACCATAACCCAGAAAGGAGACGTTTACTTTGCGCAGTCGGAAGCTTGAAGTTACAATTTTGTTATTCCTTCTAGTGTTTACACTGCGATTAATACTATTTATTTTAAAACAATGAATATTCTGGTATATATATAATATTGTTATAAATATATTGCGACGCAATTGTTAATATGTCTACCTTTGGAAAAACATCCCCTAGGGAGACGTATATCTTACGTATAACGATATCCAACAGATAAAAGTTTATGATATATTTTTATTTTTCACCATCAAAATCTATTTCATTTATATTAGATACTTATATTTTTAATCTGTGAATGAAAAGTTGTGGTTTATGATTTAAGGTAAAACAGGCCCTAAGAGCCTGTAAAACCTCTTGCTGATATCAATCACAAATGTAGGTACGAGATAAACTTTATAAGGAACCGGTGAAACAGCCTTTAAATCTTTTGTATTGTTTAAATTAACTATGTGAGTACAACGAAGTAAATTATTATTAATCTCGAATAATTACTACGCAGTAATATCACAGATTATTTAATAGTTAGTATTTGTATGTGTGTGCGTGTGCGTGTGTGTTTTACTCCAGTCCTCTCCCCAAAGTTGCCTGCAAGAGATCGCTGTGTAAGCGGTAAGGCCGCCTGTCGCAAATGATGCAACATGATTTTAAATTACACTTATTTGTTATCAATTTTCTATTACTATTTTGTATTGATATGCAAAAAGTATGAATAAATAAATAAATAATGTATAGTACTAAGGAATTTAGCCTTCACTCTTATATATCTGATTGGCCTATGGACACAGTTGCCAGTGAACCTGCTTTCTGCTCCAGGGTAGTGGTTCGTTTCCCACCCCGAGTCTGGGTGTAATATATATTTATTTATATACGTATTATTTCTATTTATAAATTTATTTAAAAAAATGTGTATATTAATTTTTATTACTTAAAACACAGGCATTAAGTGTGCCCATCTTAGGTACAGACGATCGTGTGTAAACATACCTATATACCTATATTATTTGAAATATAACACAAAACATGACACTAACAATGTGATACTAATACTGACTTCACGAAGGAGACCAACACCTTTAACCCAGTAAACCCCTACAAATAATAGAACTTACTGCCCTAGAAACTCCTTTAAATGAGTAATGCTGATACTTTTTTACGAGTACTACAACTACAAGGCGATGATCAGTTATATAGGTAAAGCAATCTAGCTACTGTAGCTAATCGTAAACTTAATGTTTTAAGATTATTAGAAATCAACGTCTAATATTATTTTATGTTGTAATTTATGTCAAAACAATAATAAATATTTACTACCACAATAAACCTCTGATGTCGCGAAAAGCATTTATTGACCTTACGCCTTTATTTCAGTAACACACATAACTTAGAATACGACGCGTTGACGCAGTAGTCAGAGCGATTGACTGATACGCTAGCGGTCGCGGGATCAATCCCCTTTCATGACAAATGTTGTTATGTGTCATACATATGCTTGTCGTGGTTTGTGTTTGCTTCTGTCTGTCTTATTATATTCTGGAGCCTGACACAGGATTCACTTCCTTGATCGTGAAGTGTTTATTATTATGTATTATTTTTTATCTAAGTATTCTTTAATATTTTGTATTAAGACCTAACGTAGTTTGGTAATATTATTATTCATAGTAATATTGTTAATTTTTCTCTATTAATTAATTATAAAATACATTTATTAATAAAGTAATTACAATTTGTTTCGTAATTTCGAAGAATTTGTTATCAGTAATTATATATTTTAAGTGATTAAACTAATGTTTATTTACCAATATTCCGGTTTCTTTTTAAATTATTATAATGATTTGTTATTATATAATAATAGTTACTTTTATATATAAGTATTGTGTTTTGTATGGCTCATGTTAAAAAGAAAAGATTAATCTTTTTGGAATTGATAAGACGACGAAACAAAGGAATCAATAACAATAAAAGTTGAATTAATTTTTACTATAGGAAAGCTGTATTAAGAATGATCACACTCCCGTGGAGCGTGATAAAACGACAGAATAACTTATTTTTCTCGTATAGCGCGTTCGAGCCCCGATTTAACCAGGCAATTATTTAAAAATCTATGAATCTTCCTTATTCCAGTAAAATGTTCAATCTACAATATTTGAGGTACTTCGCCTCCATGTGGCATAGCCGTGGGACATCCGGTATAATGTATATACTATTTTATCCCCAAATACAGTACGGTACGGTTACATTCCGAGAAGACACATAAGTCAAATCCTATAATCGCGAACAAAGTCAAGGGTATAGTTTGTTTCTAATAAAGGTATTTTTTTTTATTTCATTGACTTTAATTTAGAATAAAATAAAAATAAACAAGTTATTCCTACGTTTATAGTCAATAAATTATAAGACTATTCAACTGATTTTAATAATTCTTAAGCCATTGGAAAGCGACTCAAGACAGAGTCAAAAACAAGTTATAAAAAATTAAATAATAAATAAACTACACTTATAAATACTTTTTTTTTTACTTAATAATAATAATCTAAATTAACAATAAAAAACTTTACTAATAATTAATTAATTATTAATTTGTTTTACGAAGCGTTTATGTACTTACTCAAAGAAACGAATACTATAGTACATTTCATTTTACAATATAAAGCCTAGGCATTCAGGTTACTTACCTTAACCTACTGACTCTTTTATAAATACAATCTACTATTTTAATTTATATTACTAAAAAAATAATATTTAAAAATAAATAAAAGTTTTAAATATTAACTAAAAACATACCAAAAGAGAGCAGAGCCGAGAAAATTACAGCTTTAAATTCCATATTGAATTCACACCATGAAGGCTTTATAACATTTTCACACACAGATTAAATTAAAAATAAAAAAATAAAACGATCTGTCAACCGCCGTGTTTTGCCGCCAACTGACCGCCGCGCCATATGACCGCTACTTTCACTATTGCGACAAGGATTTATCTAATATAATTTACAAACTAATTATTGCTTTATTACGTAATTAATTAGGATTACATTGTTTTGTAATGAATCATCTTTTACGACTTTTTATCATTAGTAAACACTTGAGAACTAAATTCAAAATCTTTTGTTTGCAATGCAAAAATAATTTGTTATTTTATTTCAACTTTATTCCCTTGATTTAAAGTTGATTTTTAAATTTTATTTACATATGTGATGTATGTGTTTGTTTCCATTCACTTGGACAGGTTATATATTGTTTATGTTGAATAAATTTGCTGTTCAATTTTGATTCTTTAGAAGTTGTTTTAAGGCGTATTTTAATAATTGCAATGTTTGAGTTATGACATTTTATATTGAATCGTACCACCACTTTCATATTTGTGAAACCAAGAGTGGTGGTGTTTTCCAGCTGTCATAGAAAGCTTACACTGTGTGTTATAACTCGTTACATATTATGACACAGAGTAACACGCTATAATTTGTGTTTAACAACCATTTATTACGGATTTTCGTATTTATTTAGAAAGACATTTGGAATTAAATTAAAATATTTTAGGGAAAAACTACGACATCTGTGTATAAGATAAGAATGTTAAGTTTTTTATTTAAAACACACAAAAAGCTACATGTATGTAAAATGTCATAATGTGAACACGATTGGCACAGTGTGCAATTGCATCCGGCTTGCGGGTTCGATTTCCTTTGCAAATATTCATAACAAACATATATATATATATATATATATATATATATATATATATATGTATATATATATATATATATATATATATATATATATATATATATATATATTATAGATTCGAAAGTAGCTCAGTTCTTCTGTCCAATAATAATTATAATATAAAAATATAAATAAAAATATTTAAACTTTAAGCAAATATAATTTTAAAAGATAATTACAAAAAAAAAATATACCTAATTATAATATATACCTACATAAATATAATGTTATATGTATGTATGTAAATGTAATGTATTATAAAAATGTAAATGTTTTCATATTAATTCATCAGAATCATCTGAATTTTGTAATAAAAATAATTGTTACGTTTTATAAATTAAACTAGTATTTTTTATAATATTTATTTATTAATTACAAAAAAAATAAACATAGTACACCATAGTCAAGTCGACAATATAAAAATAAATTGAACATAATCACTAATATATTCTGAGGTCTGTCAACTTGTTCGCCCTCTTTTTTATGTTAGTTGGATAGGCAAACTGGCAGACGTTCCACCTGATGGTAAGTGGTCGACGTCGCCCATGAACATAAACTAGTTTACCTGGAACTAGCCCAGGCAACTCATCTATGTGTTGCCTATCCTGAGACATATGATGTTAAGTCTCGGTGCCAGTGATTACACTGCCTGTCTTGCCCTTCTTTCCGAAACACAGCAAAGTTGTTTCACGGAAGAAACAAGCAAGATGGTGGTACCCATGCAGCCGGCAGCGCGGCACAGCGCATCCCTCCAACCGGTTCCGTCTAATCATGAGTTCGTTATACAAGTAGAGCTGGAATTGAACCCACGACCGTCGGCATTGAGGTGACTATGACACTACTACACCAGAACAGTTGTCGTAATCTGTTTGTCGTAGTCTCTACCCTGGTAAAATTGAATTCAGTTGAACTAAAAGAAAAGATTATCTCAACTATACAATTGCCCTTATCTTATACTGGACTAGACTGAAACAGCCTGTAGATATCCCACGGCTGGGCAAAGGCTTCTTCTCTCTATAGGAGAAGGCTCCACTGACATTTGGACGATAATTTTCCTGCCAAGAGTAACGATCATTTGAGGTTGTTTTTAATAATCTCTAATCTAAAACCGACAACCGTTCTGGTGTAGTAGTGCGAGTAGTCGCCTCAAACCGCGCGCTGGCGGTCGCGGATTCGATTCTCGCTCGGGACAGATATTTTTATTTCTAAAAATATTTGTTTCTGGTCGGGGTATATGTCGTTGTGGGTCTCCCCACCGTGCCTCGGCGAGCACGTAAGGCCGTCAGTACCGGTTACTCATAATAGGGAAATTATCCGCCAACCCGCACTGGAGCAGCGTGGTGGATTAAGCTCTAACCCTTCTTCTATATGTATTTGGGCGTTGAGGTCACCAGTTTGGAGGATGTGAAAATGAAGGATCCTTCTACCAGACGGTGTTGCGTCTGGTGGGCTACGCGCCACTTAACGTTTGTTTTCGGGTTCTTGTATATATATTCAATCGCTTTGAAAACTTTGATAGCGCGATGTAGGATACGTCAGTTTCTTCTAGTTCGTATATGGCGAGATAGATGTCGCTACATCACTCCCCCTCCGAGATCGGAGGTCGATAGCAGGTTGAGTCGTCCATACATCTTGTGATGCTTGCCGGGCCATTGGAATGTTCCAGTGAGTCGGAACCAGATGCCGCATAGTTCACAGTGAGTCGGAACTGTCTGCGGTGATGCCCCAGTGAGTCGGGGTGGTGCAGTGCTGCGTTGTGGCTGGCTGCTGCGTCGACCAGGAGAGAAGTACGTCTCTGCTAGCTGACCGGCCGAAGTGCAGTGTGCTGTGCCGAGGTCGCTGCGAAGGCTGTAGGTGATGACCAGGAATGCGCGTTCGCTGCATGCTAGTGGTCAGGATACCCGTAGTAGCCGTGGATGCTGGCTGGCTGTATGACTCGCTGCTCGAAAGCGTGAGGAAGTGATGATGATGTCATGATGACGTAGCTTTGCGTTGGCTGCGCTGACGTTCATGCTCGGGGTCACCAGTTTTTCGTAGTGAGAGGTTGCCATTGAAAAGGAAGGATCCTTCGACCAGACGGTGTTGCGTCTGGTGGGCTACGCGCCACTTAACATTTGTTGTCGAGTTCTTGTATATATATTCAATCGCTTTGAAAACTTCGATAGCGCGATGTAGGATACGTCTGTTTCTTCTAGTTCGTATATGGCGAGATAGATGTCGCTACATGTAGAAGAGGCCTTCGCTCAGCAGTGAGTGGCTTACAGGCTGATACAGTAATCTGAAACCGATGGCTTCACTTGCTAACCGAGGCTAGAAGGAGAGACCCACAAAGATAAACACAATATCAGAATCAAATTAATTCTTTAAATACAAATATCCACTCCGAGCGTGAATCGAACACCCACCAATGGAACTATATTTTGTACAAGGAAATTCAAATAAAACATACACATAATACGTACATTTAAATAAAGATTTATGCTATTTACGGCGAGTTGCACGAAACCGTCGCTAACTTTCCGTTAATTAAGTTGCAATTAATCTTAAAATTAGTTGATCTCATGATTAATTTAATGCTGTTGGAATTAATCATCCGTTAGATAGGTCTTTAATTAAACTAAATTTTTTTGTTAACTTAATCAGATGTAGGTTTCGTGCAACAGATAATCACGATTCTTGTGATTAAATTAGTTTAATAAACACTTAAATTTAAAGTTTGTTTCGTGCAACTCGGCGTTAATAGCTTAATTAAACAATAATTTAACAAGGTTACGCCTCTATGTCGATACGGGTCGACGTCCTACGATCGTCTATAAGCAATATGTATGTCAAAAAAAGAAACATCCATTTTGTACCTACTGTAGGTACTGTGAGTTGATTAATTTTAATTACCGTGGGATTATATAACCTAGGATACTAACAAGACCTAACAATAGTATTCACATCATTCGTCACCTGTCCCCCATGACCGACAGACAGAATTTTAAATTAAACATAAATTTCCTAATTTGTCATAAAGTGTCGCCATTTTAAGTTTGTCAAAAATGACATCTGTATTTCTCATCTGTTTAATTATTTTGATTTTGACGTGTAAGTATTATTTATAATTTATTATTGTTATTATTTTTTTCGAAAAGCGAACACATTTGTCTATTTTCATCTCAATAAATTTAATTTCGTTTTGTTTATTTTTACCTAATTCTTTGACTCCTGATTTGGTTACTTACGCCAATCTTAAGCGTGCGTTTTGAAAAAGTCTCTTTATACAACAACGCCTATATATTAAGAAAGTTATATGCTATAAAACATAGTGCTATGTACTTATAGAAGTGGAGCAATAGGAATATATATAAATAATTGTTACGAGTAAATTTGCAAATGAAATGCCAACGGAGGCTAGGATATGTATAAAATACAGGTATTAAAGTACAGTAAAATTTTTATGTATGATTCAAACTATAAATAGCCAATGAATTTATCCTTTTAACAGTAAATTTCTCATATTAAGAAGTTGATAACTACAATAGGCTGTTTCCTAAGTGTCACGGATTTGAGTTCCGCTAAATCCCGCTTTTGACTGTCCGGTGGCGCAGTTAGCAGTGGCCCTGTTTTCTGCTCCAGGGTTGTGGGTTCGATTCTCGCCCCGAGTCTGGATGTAATCTGTTTTTATTTATATATGTATTATTTATATGTACTTATATTTATTTAAAACAAATATATATCAGTCAACTGTTACCTAAAACACAGGCATTAATTTGCCTACCTTAGGAACAGATGACCGTATATATGTTAAACATATTTATTTGTTTATTTATTTATTAAATACAAAGTATGCCATAGACTTAGGGGATAGATCACGTGAATCGACCAGATCTGTTTCGTCGATAAAATCATATGAAGATATTATATTTTGAATTAATGTTAAAATAATAATAATTAGATTTCTCTCAGCTGAATCTTTCGTATCCGGGATGAAAAAACTACTCAATTTACTAACCGGATGTAAGCTACTATAATAAATGATAGTAAAATGACGATTTAGAATTATTTTTAATACCTACTTGAATAAATACAATTTTGATTTTATTTTAATAAACATTATATCATATTAATCTTTATAATGAAACATAAATAAATAAATAAATATTAACCAACAATCACACCACGTTAACCTAGCCCCTTGCTAAGTTCGTAAGAACTTGTGTTACGGGTACTAGGAACGGAAATAAATTTAAGATATAAATACATATATACATAAATACACATCCATGACCCGGTGCAGACATCTATATTCGTCATACAGATTATCTGCACCTGGCGGGATTCGAACCCGCGACCGCTGCGTAGAGTGTCCAGTTGCCTGACCACTAGACCAGCCGGCCGTCAGACATGAACATGACGGACATGAACAACATGACAAACATGACGGTATAAAGCGCCTTTTCAGTCGAACTTTAATGGTTAAGAATTGAAATATATTTAACGTATTAAATATTCAAAATCCGTATTTCACAAACATTTAACATAAACGTAAATTGACGAAAAAACGGTTATCTACGCGTGTGTCTATTGCGTGTCAAGGCCTAGCGTGTGTCGTGTGTTGTATTGCGTAGTAAATAACCAGCTAGGACACGACCTGCAAGAAAATTTACAAACATTTAGACATTACACTTACAAAATTCGTAAGAATGACCTAACCTTTATTACCCGTGGATCATAGTCTGTGCTATTTCTTAATAATCGGGTTAACAGCGTCGGAGTTGTAATATGATTGAAGCGATTTTGATGAAATAAAGGCTATAATGTATTACCTCGAGACATGCTTTATGTTTTCATGCTGGTTTTTTAACCTAAACTTATTACTTTAGCAGTAATGCGTGTTCAAATAAATAGACAGACAAACAGATAGTTCTAAAAATAATAGAAAAGTATATAATTAGTGTAAATTGACGACGCGTTGGCTCAGTGATCGCAGCAACTGGCTTATGCGCTAGCGGTCGCGGTTTCGATCCCGCACATGACAAATATTTGTATAGGCCATACGGATATTTGTCGTGGTCTGGGCGTTTGTGCTTGTGTGTTTTGTGTCTTTCGGAACCCGACACAGGATAAACATAGTAGTTGAGTGTAAGACGTTTGTTTAAAAAAAAATCTTAACAAAATTGTGGAAAAAAGCTACGAAATTTACAATTTTATTGTATTATGTGTAGATAATAATAACTCTGTGTATTTCAAGTAATAATAATTGAATCTCGTTCCTCCAAGGTTCCCAAGGCGATTGCTTTTTCTTCGTAGTCCCTGAAGACGTTGCGATGGGATTCACGACGTATTACGGCTTTGCTCCGAGGATTTTTAAAGGTAAACATTCAAAGTATCTTCGTATTTAAATTATAATAATGTATTAATTTCGTACTCTCAAAAACTAACTCTTTAATTTTACTTATTAACAATGGTGTCCGATGTTGTAATTGTAAAATAAATCTAATAAAAATTAAGTTGTTTAAACTCACGAGTCACAGAATTATTTTACAACATCGATTTTAAATATGTAGTAGTATATTACAGCATAGGATTATACCAATACCTATAGTTATACCTGTTATTAAGACTCAACGCAGGCGAAACAACCATTTCATAACGAAAAGTAAATTTAATATGCTGTTAGTTAGCAGGGAAGAGGACATCAGGTACCAATCTAAAACACCAATTGCAAATTCATGCGACGTTTCGATCCTTTATTCATTGAACAAACTTTTTCTTCACCTCACTTATTGCCTATATTTTGTAAATTATATGTATGGCCTTTCACTCATGTATAACAATAAATTTGTAGATGCCTGATGAAGGTCCAATAAAGGATCGAAACGTCGCATAAATTTGCAATTGGTGTTTTTGATTGGTACCTGATGTCCTCTTCTCTGCTAACTAACAGCATATATAATAGTATGGACGTAATAACAAATAAAGTAAATTTAATATTCTTTCAGGTAACGATCATCGGTTAGGATTCGGTTTTCGTTTCGGTAACCACGCTGACCTACAGATCCTGTACGAATTCGGTCCCCAGACGTCAACAAAACCTTTACAGGACATTAGTGAGTGGAATAGTGTAAAATAAATCTCACCAATATGATAACCTGGTTCTGGTGTAATGGTGCAAAAGTCGCCTTAAAGCTCGCGGTTGCAGGTTCGATTCCCGCTCGGGGCAGTAGTCGTTATTCACGTTATGGAAATTGTCCATCATGTCATCCGATTTGTACAAATATTTGTTTCCGGTCTGGGTATGTCCTTATGGGTCTCCCCACTTTACCTTGGAAAGCACGTAACGTTAGGCCCCTGAGGTTATCACAGACAACTGATAGCAATCGTTACTCACGATAAGGAAATTATCCGTCAACCCACATTAGAGCAGTGTGATGAATTAAGCTCCAACCGTTCTCCTATATGAAGAAGAGACTTTTGCCCAGTAGTGGGAACCTTTACAGGCTGATTTAATTCAGTTGAGAGAATTCTTATAATAGATATATTTTATTTCATTGTACTTAATATTTATCTTTTCCCAGAAGTACCATCTTCGTCTCCGAGACAACGAGACGTGCGGCTCCCCTTCATAGAGTTTTTACTTAAAACGAGATTTCTGAAGAGAATTGCTTACACGAACAGCATCCTTAATAAGATGACAGAAATTAATAAGCAATCTTAGCAAAATCTACTTACCTATAATACTATTATTCAGAGTTGGATTCTCAAACCCAGTTTTCAGCTGAGTGCTACACCTTTTTGGGTCACAACACATAATTGCAGACATTTGTTAATTTTTTTTAATTACTTTTTTTATCTTTTGATTCAATTTTTTTTTCTTTTGTTTTGTTTTTTACTGACACTTCTTTTATCGATTTTTGAATTCCGTTAATTTATGTTGGTACATATCTCTATTTCTTCTATTTGGGATGAATTTTTTATTACTTTTTACATTTTTACTTTTTTGTCTTTATTATTATTATAAAGAAAAAAAATGGTGGTATGCTTGTTTTTTTTTTGTATACAATTAAAAAGTAGTTTGTCATGTATTTATTTCATGTTTTGTTTTTTAATTATTTATTAATTTAGTCGTTAAGTGTCTGATGTTTATGTCTCAAATGAATATATTATTTTTTTCTATTTACAACGACGCATTGGCGCAGTGGTCACGGTGACCGTCTGTTGCGCTCGCGGTCGGTTCGATCCTTGCTCGTGAAAAACTTTTCTACCCGTATAGATTTCAGTTGTTATCTGCCCTATTGCAAAACTCCAAAAGGATCCGATAGAATGCGACAAAACCCGCATAGAAAACAAATAACTTTCTATCGGAGTTTTTCAATAGGGATGGTAGTTTGTGTCGTGTGTTTCTGGAGCCCCGACACAGAATTTCATCTAAGTGGAGGCCGTTGAACTTGTTATTATAACTATAGCTTCGATTCCTGCTCTGTTCAATTGTATATTAAATAATGATATATAAATAAAAGCACACACTTTTATGATATTTTTATTTTTATCAAAAATGTTCATCTTACACTAAACTGTACACGTAAAGTATGAACGAACCCTCCTCGAAGTCTGTTAAATAATAATAGAGTATGAATTAACTACCGTCTACACTAACGCCATTAATTACACTGTATGGCAGATAAAATCAATAATTAAACCATTTTCACACTGTTTCAATCAAATTGTACTAAATAAATGTCCTTTTTATTTGATAAACAAACTTTCCCGCGATTCATTAATGTAGTTTGTAACTATTTTAAACCTTTTTTATTTATTTATTTTGACAACCTTTTTTAATCTGCCATATAAAAAATATTTAAAAAAAAAACTAAAAACCTGATATTTTTATTACATAACTTTTACAAGTACAATTTTATAGTGTTACGTAAAAAAATTCTTTGATCGAAACAGTGTAAAAACACTATCATTTCAAAATACAATTTTAAAAACAGTATTAAATTGAAAATTTGAACAAGATATTTTACTAAAAATGACATTAGCAAAGATACTGTTTTTAATAAGCAACAGATGACAATTAAATTCCGTCATTTTTAAATAAAATGGTGTATTGAATAAATATAATTTAAAAATATATATATTATTAATTATAGTAACTACTTGATTTAAGTAAGCAATGAAAATAATTATAATTTTGAATAACATATCGTTTTGAATTTTTTTTTTATTGCTAGTCAGATATCCTCAATAACAAGTAATATTTTAGGTTTCTCCCATGTCAAACTAAATTAATGAATTAGTATTTGAAATTAACATCAAGTGTAATCCACTGCAAGTTTAAAAACATGTATTTGAACTTGAGTGGATGAATAAAAAATATTTTATTAACAATTGAAAATTTTAACAAGATATATAAAAATATATACGGAGAGTGTGAGTAATATAATAGTAGAAATTGAAAGAGTAATTTTTAAGTGTAAGTACAACAGACTCCCAAACTTTTTTATTTTACTAGCTTTCCATATTTATCATATACAGTTGTCATACACTCGGTGTACACTTGAAGGAGATAAGAGCTGACCATAGAGGTATTATAGATAGAGCAGGGGAGCCACGCCTCCAGTTGTCGTTCGTTTAGAAGAGAGAGACGATCGCGGTACCGGTTGAATTACATACCAATATAACATTACTGTGCATATTAGAGCTGTTTCTATGATTTGTTTGTAGTCGAAAAATTAAAATAGTTAAGTAAATAATGGATGTTCACAAAAAAAATATTTATATTTTATCGAGATTTGAACTTGAGACACAAGGCCAATGGGGTACCGCGATCTTCTCTCTCTTTCTAACCGTTGGACCGTTTCCGCTAACAGGTAGCCGTATGTCTTTCCTACTCGATCTATAATACCTCTATGAAACTGACACCTTAATTAGGTTGATTTGAAAGTGGACAAAATTATTTTATTGCATGACTAAGCTAAAGAAATATGTTACCAATGGAATGAAATGTTCAAGTTATTTGGTTATTATTTTCATTTGTAAAAATATTATTGAATTATTTTTTTTAATAAATCCACTATCACTGCTTTCATTTATGTACACTTAATTTTATTTGGTATTTATATAACCCACCTGCAAACTGAATTCAATCTCTTGTGGTCAATATAGACCACTTTGAGAATCACTGGATTAGAATGGAGAATATTGTGGATTTATCATTTTGGTACAATTTCATTGATATCTAACTCTACATCAGAATAAGAAAGTAAGAAAGATAGAAATTTTGAATATTTAATAATTAATAATAATAATAATCTATAATACCTTCAAGTGTTCAAAAATATAAATACATATAATTAGGTTATATACAAATAATGTGCAATAAATATAAAATATTACATGTAATGTGAAATATAATATATTTATTTATATTATATAATATAATATATTATATTCCTTCAAATCCTTCGTTAATTATTAATTTTTTAGGGGTCATACATAAAAACGTCACATGAAAGTTTGGTGAGGGATGGATTGATTTGATGGATGGATTCTTCACTACCTTCCATAATGTACCAGTGGAGGATATAAAAGTTTTTGAAACTCTCCTCAGATCTATATTAGTACGATAAAATTAAAAATATTCCATTGTTTAAACGGGCTAATCCGAGGCTTTAAAACAACGATGATCAATATCGAAGTGAAACTGGACGCGAGTAAAATCACGCTGTTAGGCTAGTGTAATTAAAATAAATACATCTCTTAATTAAAATTTCGTACACGACTTACGTCTTGTAAAGCTATAAAATAGGAAATAATAATAAAAATTCACGGTTTCTCTTATTGTAAGATATACAGTAATCCCCCCTATAACATGGTAAATTAGTTTCGCGTTAAAGGAAAACGCGTTGTACGAGTATATATCATTTTGATCTCGTATAATGCGTTATTTTGGCAATATTCGGCGCGAGTTTGGGAAGGCCTAAAGCGAAGCGATTGCGTTATGTACAAAATATTCATTAATTTAATTTATTTATTTTTAGAATAGATTTGACACAATGTGATAACGTACGTGAAATTGATTATGAACTGTTAAAACATTATAAATTTTACAATACAGAAATATAACTTGGGAAATCCCCGCGTTATATGGGGGAAAACACGTGTTATATGAGGGACATAACATCGCGTAATATGAAAACGCGTTATGAGAGTACCGTGGTATAGGGGTGATACCTGTACTTCCATTTCTCTCCTAAAAGTATTTTATGGATGACCCGCTTTAAAAAACATCAAAACATGTGTGTGGTAGTAAAGTGAGTACAATTATCTAATTAATTAGCAAATTTACTTTCATTATGCATTGAGAATTTTTTTTAACCATAATAAATAGATAACCATAAAAATTTCCATAAGTTTACTATTTAACATAAGATCTCTTTTGAAAATGAAAAAAATGTTCTCATATGTCGGAAGTGTGTTTGCTTGTTTTAATCATTATTAAATATATATTATCTGTTATGTACCTAATTCATATTCTTTGCAAATCCTTTAACGATGTCAATTCCGAAATCACATTTTTTTTTAAAATTAAAAACATACGTATATTGGTAACTACATGTATATATGCATTCAATCTAAGCGTAATAAATATGTAAATAAATAATAAAATAAAATATCAGAAAAACGAAAAAAAAAAACCAAAAAATACTTCAATTATTGTGTAATATCATGTACATATTATTATTTATATTATATAACATTAGTCTTTTTCGTAAATGGCATTACAATTTTGAACATTAAATAATAAACAAAAAGAATATCTACAGCGCTACCAACCCTATAATATTACAATATATTTAACTATGAGAACTGTCAAAACAACACACAATGGACAAATGGACAGATTTATTATTTAAATTAGAACATCAATTAATATAACAATTAAAAATATACTTAAAATTTAAATTAAGCTATTTGATACAATATTTTTTACATAAATCTAACTTAAAAATAAGAAAAATTTTACAAAATTTATTCTTTTATAAGAAAATGTTTTATACAATTGACAGTTCTCAAAGTGAAATGACCGAATCGGGTAATCTATATGGATGAATTAATTTCGCATTGCACGGGAATATGACCTAAAACCTATTCGTTTAATATTCTCATATTGTCACATTACATAAAATTAAAAATCAATACTAATATTTATTAAACAATTATGAACCAATATAAAAAAAAACCTACACTCCTAAATGTCTGTTTGTTTAAATTAACAATTTGAAGTTTTATTAGTCTTCTTGTAATATTTTAATTATATAATCAATATAAATATCAAATTATCTAATAATATTCAATTTCTCTTTTACTTAGTAAAGCGACAAGATTATCAGGAATTCTTCGTTCCAAATGCAAAATTAATTCATCAAAAAATATCAATTCACTCTTCAAATCCCGTTACAGACGGACAAGCATTCTTTATTTATATTAGAAGCTCTTGTAATCGGATTTTACATGTCATTCCGTCTTATATTTAAATTATTATTCGTAATAACTATCTCTCATGCTGTCTCTTTAGTGTTTCTGTCAAATTTTCTGTCACAAATCACCTAAATATATGTTAGAATTTCACTTAGTTTGGAAAATTCTCGATAATATTGTATTATTTATAGTGTTTAGAGTTCCATCCGGTAACAATGGGGCTCTAACTGAAGTAACTTTGTAAGTCCATTTACGCATATGTCACAGGACTGTATTTTTTGAAACGTAACCCTTTTAGCGACTTCTTTTGCTCCAAATTGTACAATAATATGGAACCCTTTGTTGTATGCAAGTTTGACTCGAACTCGATGGATTTAATGTTAATTACTTGAAACTTGAAAAAAAACTGGCGAGGCCTGTGATTAGCAGTGGAGATGTGATGATGATGTGATTGTTAAATTATTCTGTTTCGTCTATAAAAAAATCTCAAGTTGCTCTTGCGGTCTTACAACTCAAAAGTTATTAAAAATCCTTAAATAAACTATTAATTCAATGTGAATTTGAACAATATTAAAATAGATTTTACCAAATGTCAAAACAAAGAAGACGTTAAATTTGACAGTTCCAACTTTGTCTAAAAGAGAGGCACTGTCCGAGAGATATTTTACGTAACAATATAACATTAGAATTGTGACATTATAACCTATAACTAGTTACATAGACTTGTGGACGTCATTCTCGTAATTACTCCCTACGTAGAGTTTCATTTGAAATTATCCAACTAGTAGTTTATTGATTAATTATATGAATTAATGATTTTTTTGTGTCTCCTAATACAGGCAAAACAACATTATAATATATTTATGCAAGTAAATTAAATAATGACATGTAGAAATTTAATTATAAACTTAATGAACAATTTCAAAGGAGTTATAATGGAATTGTCTCTTAGAAGATTATACAAATTGGTAGTTTTTCATCAACCATTATATATTATTTTAAAATATATATTATATTCTAGACAAAAGCTTTCTAGAATAATTAAGTAGTTTGAATTTCGGGAAATTCGACCTAATAGTTATTTGCCTGTATAATTAGAGTAAAAAACATCATTTACTAAAATATGGATAATTTCAAAACATCAAACTCTGTGAAACACATCACGCCAACAATTTATCGTTATATATTCATAGTTAACGTGAATTAACGAATATTTACCTTAAGACATTTAAATAAAGTTTAAAATTAACAGTCTCAAGGTAGAAACATTAACAGACATACAAGTATAACTTTATATATATGTAACAAAAGTTCAGGCCTTCGTCGTTTTTTGTGTTAAGACGACCATTCTGTTTTAGACACGAATATTTTGAAATGAATCATCAATCACGTAAATATTTTTGCTTAATGTCAATGCGATAGAAAAAAATAACAAAAAATAAAATAAGAGTCATTAAGTTCAATAGGAAATTAATTAAAAGAAAATGGCCGCCTTTGACAATCAATTATTTTCACTATAAATCAGTTACACTTTATCATTATCAATTCACTATTTTATCATGAATATTAAGGAATGCAATATTATAGGAATAATAGAAATAATAAAATAAATGCTTTGTATATTTGTTTCATATTATCAAGTCAACTACTGGATCTCTATAGTAGTAATTACAATATATTTTGTTTGAAATAATACTGAATTGATTATAATTTTATTTAGTATGTATGTATGTATGTGATATTTAGTAGACATATTAATGAGTCATTTGTAATTTATAGTAAAAAAATGTCTTTTATTATAGGAATATAAAAGAGCGGTAAAATGTGAAACATCTATAAGGCATTAAGGCCGAGACTCCACCAGAGCGGAGATGTGTTTAAGCAACCAATAGAATTTCGTAATTCACACACCTCGTCTCCCCTCCGCTTCAGTGGACACCACTGAACGAAATTCTATTGGTTGTTAAAACACATCTCCGCACATCTCCGCTCTGGTGGAGTCTCGGCCTAATAGAGGTACAAGTCAAGTCAGGAAGGGTGACATATAAACATTAGATGTTTCACATTAAGGAAAGGTTAATAGTCTTTTCATCGCAATAAGTTTGTTACTTGAACTTAAATTTGTAAAATAAATCATATCCTTCATTTTACAATTTAACGACACATGGTAACATTAAGTTGCGTGACCGTTGCGCAACATTGAAACAACACTCATCGAATAAAACATCAAATCGAGTAAACACAGAAATGACACATACCTTAACCAACAGTTACTAACCGACGAATTTCAGTTACTTAAACGATATTAACCGATGACATTGAAGTGTAAACCACACACACACACTTAACAGTATTAAAATCCTTTATTAACCATCCAAGTTGAAAAACACATTTGCATACACTTGAAATAACATCCGTTATAAGCCGACTGAATTAAGAAGCACATCACTCGCTTGCACACACTTGTTTATGGTGTAACACATTTATTTTCACTGTTCACACTATCACTGTCACTAGCTGTCCTCCCGAGGGGTAGGGGGGAGGCTCTGGGGGCTCTGTGAGAACTGGTTGACCATTTTGCTCTGCATCATATTCAGGAGTATGTCCGAGTATTGCTCTATTAGGGACATCGCTGGATTACCGGCTGCGGTTGATTCTGAAATGTCCGAACATTATTTGAGTGACTAAATTTTTTATCAGTAAAACTCTCAAACTTAGACTTTAGACTTTATTACAGTAAGCTGTTAGGATAAGCAAATATTATACTATTTTCGAGGCATTATAAAATGTAAAAATCTTTATAACGTAACATCATTTTCTTTTATGATTCATACATAAAACCTGTCACGAATCACAGTCACGAATATCTGAATTCCCAAGCCTTTACAAGAATTTGTTTTTGTTGCCTTCTTGTAATATTTTCTAGTAAAAACCTAAAATTTATTCGGCGAAAATCGGCAGAAAGTCTCCCTTTCCTCAGTTCCTTCTATTCCCACTCGTCAGCTACGCAATTGTGGTTTCTCTAGTTCTAAAGGGAACTTATTTACTGATGTGGTGCCGTGTGATGGTAACTTAACTCCAGGTAATCCACGAGTTTGTTTACAAGAGACATTCTCTAACATGCAAATTCTTCGACCTTCTAATAACGCTAAAGTAATATACCTTTGGCCACAAGGTGGTCGAGCCGCTGGCGAGCAGAGTCGACGGCGAGAGCGCAGTCTCCGTCCCCGTTCTGTACCGACACTGCGCTGCGGAGAACCTTCTGCGTCTCTAGGATCGCGGCTTCAAGACCTGATATGGAACAAACATGTATATTAATAAACGTCGACATGAGGTCATGGAGGACAGCAGGAAACTTAGCGATTAAGAAAATGTATGTCCGGCAACAGTCAATGGAATTGGCTGGTGGATTTAGGCCAACAACCCATAGGCGGATTTTGGACAGCATTAAATATATTTACAACACCCACAACAACAACGTAGAGTATAAACACCTTGAAGCAAAACATCTGTCGAACCTGTAGCCGATTTCGAAATGTATAACAATGATGAGTGTCGTCGTAAACACGACGACGACGATGACGACGACGATGATGATGATGATGATGATGATGATGCTGATGATGATGATGATGATGATGACGACGACGACGACGATGACGACGACGATGATGATGATGATGATGATGATGATGCTGATGATGATGATGATGATGATGACGACGACGACGACGATGACGATGACGACGACGACGATGACGACGACGATGATGATGATGATGATGATGATGATGATGATGATGATGATGATGATGATGATGATGACGACGACGACGACGATGACGATGACGACGACGATGATGACGATGACGGCGGCGACAACGATGGCGGCGATGACGATGATGACGACGACACGCCACATTAGCAACTCACCGCTGATGTCGGCCGCGCAGTCGGGCTCGTGGCGCAGCTCGCGGTAGAGCGCCACCACCTTGCCGGCCGTGCGCGTCAGCTGCTCACATTAGCAACTCACCGCTGATGTCGGCCGCGCAGTCGGGCTCGTGGCGCAGCTCGCGGTAGAGCGCCACCACCTTGCCGGCCGTGCGCGTCAGCTGCTCACATTAGCAACTCACCGCTGATGTCGGCCGCGCAGTCGGGCTCGTGGCGCAGCTCGCGGTAGAGCGCCACCACCTTGCCGGCCGTGCGCGTCAGCTGCTCACATTAGCAACTCACCGCTGATGTCGGCCGCGCAGTCGGGCTCGTGGCGCAGCTCGCGGTAGAGCGCCACCACCTTGCCGGCCGTGCGCGTCAGCTGCTCACATTAGCAACTCACCGCTGATGTCGGCCGCGCAGTCGGGCTCGTGGCGCAGCTCGCGGTAGAGCGCCACCACCTTGCCGGCCGTGCGCGTCAGCTGCTCACATTAGCAACTCACCGCTGATGTCGGCCGCGCAGTCGGGCTCGTGGCGCAGCTCGCGGTAGAGCGCCACCACCTTGCCGGCCGTGCGCGTCAGCTGCTCACATTAGCAACTCACCGCTGATGTCGGCCGCGCAGTCGGGCTCGTGGCGCAGCTCGCGGTAGAGCGCCACCACCTTGCCGGCCGTGCGCGTCAGCTGCTCACATTAGCAACTCACCGCTGATGTCGGCCGCGCAGTCGGGCTCGTGGCGCAGCTCGCGGTAGAGCGCCACCACCTTGCCGGCCGTGCGCGTCAGCTGCTCACATTAGCAACTCACCGCTGATGTCGGCCGCGCAGTCGGGCTCGTGGCGCAGCTCGCGGTAGAGCGCCACCACCTTGCCGGCCGTGCGCGTCAGCTGCTCACATTAGCAACTCACCGCTGATGTCGGCCGCGCAGTCGGGCTCGTGGCGCAGCTCGCGGTAGAGCGCCACCACCTTGCCGGCCGTGCGCGTCAGCTGCTCACATTAGCAACTCACCGCTGATGTCGGCCGCGCAGTCGGGCTCGTGGCGCAGCTCGCGGTAGAGCGCCACCACCTTGCCGGCCGTGCGCGTCAGCTGCTCACATTAGCAACTCACCGCTGATGTCGGCCGCGCAGTCGGGCTCGTGGCGCAGCTCGCGGTAGAGCGCCACCACCTTGCCGGCCGTGCGCGTCAGCTGCTCACATTAGCAACTCACCGCTGATGTCGGCCGCGCAGTCGGGCTCGTGGCGCAGCTCGCGGTAGAGCGCCACCACCTTGCCGGCCGTGCGCGTCAGCTGCTCCGTCAGCGACGCGCACAGCACCGACGACGACACTGCGTCAAACAATAATTATCATTACATTTTACTTGTATCTAGTATGAAGTAACTAGCTGATAATTAGTGTTCCTTCACGAAGTATACCATTGTATACTTCATTAACAATAACATTTTTTGAAATTTAACTAAGTTAATTCTGACATTCTCAACTATTGACATTGACATTCGAACAATCACTTTATAAGTGATTTATGATTGCATAACATATTTGCGATAATTGCGCAATCATCGTGCAATCCACTCCTCAGTAAACAAGTTGTAAGGCATAAACCTTAAATATTAAAATATACGCCGCTTTTAATATAAAGATGTACTGTAGGTGTAGTAGATCAAATTCCAGATGAAAATATATTAATTTTTTTTTATTTATAATTATACGAACTTGCTGCTTGCGTTTATTGGATAATACCGTCCTTCATTCATCCATGAGATTACTGACCTTTGGCCGCAAAGCCGATAATTTATTAAAAGTACACACGAGATTCGCTCTCGAATAATTTTTCATATATATGTATTGAGAGAGTTAGATATTTTAAAGGTCTCGAGAGTTAAGGAATGCGATAAAACTAGTGGTTTATTAAGTACAATGTAAAATAAGAGTAAAAAGATAACGTAGCCCGAGATAATCTCAATAATTTGGAACATTAATAATGACTTCCGTATGCAATTAAGAACAGCGTATGTTAAAAATTTATTATCCTTGTAGAAATCTAATCTGGCTCACACTCTAGCGCCAACATGGGACGATGCTATACAATATACGCAATCATGCTATACAATATAAGTTATTAGAAATTTTATTTTCATGCGGAACATTTATAAATAAATTTAGTTAGCGTTAGTTGTCTCTGGTAACCATCTAAGAGTTCCTCTTTTTTTAATTATATTGAATATAAGTCATATTATGAGTTTCATTACATTATATGGAAAGAAAAAAATAATGGCAAAGAAAATTCGCGTCATCATGTCTCGTATTAACAATTACTAATCATGATTTAGACTACGTTTAACAACTATGATATTCGACTAACAGTTGTTCTCCCCCGGGTTGTCCTGCTTGCTCCTTTGCCTGGTGTTGCTAGATGTGAGCCGCGCGGTGACCTCACGCGCCTTCGCTGATATGTCGCGCTCGCTGCCGCTGCGGCCTGAAATATAATATTTATAATAAAAATCTTATAAGAAAGCACTAACTCAGTTTGATACTTTAAACTCTTTAAAGTAACATAATTTTTCCCATCAAATAACCAGAGACAAGTATATTATACATACAATTAACCCTTTTCTTGGTAATGTATCTCTGGAGATACATCAGAATTTAAAAAAATCTAGTGCCATTATTTTTTAGTGCAAACTTAATATTTTTATATGAATGTTTAGGTAATTTCTTAGGTTTTTAACGCACGTTTAGTTTTTTCTGTTGGCCAGACTAATAAGCTGATAAACTTCACTTTATTTTAAGTTCCACCACATTGCCATGAAAGAAGGTAAGAAAACTTATGAAAATATTTTTGTTTTTACATATTTTATGAATGGGTGCGTAAAATTATAAATTATAAGTATATTTTGCACTAAAGTAAATTACTTTTGATGTTCTATAATTGTCTGGTTGATGCTTTATTTGACTTTTTAAGTGGATGTATCTCATGGTACACACTGCCAGCTTCGCTAACAAATTATACGGAATCGTCCTGTATCTGTATATGCACACTGCCAAGCTTATTGACTGTTCATATGCTTATGCATTTTCAGATTATTTCCTATTGTTTGAAGGTACATATGCTTTCAAGAGCTAGCAAAATACTCACATTGGTGCCCAAACACAATCAATCATCAAATAATGAAAAAAGTTCGGATTCTAGTAGTGAAGTTAAGAATTTTAATTTTCATAAACGTGGCAGTACTGAATCTTCACCAGGTCCTTTGCTTCCTTCTGCTCTTTAAAATCTTCACATACTTTCTGACGATGAAAACAACCTTACCGTGCCCTAAATTACTGCTTCCTGCCTTCCAATGAAACCAGCTACTAAAAATCTTTTCTTGGATTTTTCAGCTCAAGATTCTCTTCAATCGGTTATACCTCCTTCACCAACCGCCATAGCGAATGTTGTTCAAAATAAAAGGCCTAGATTTGCCCGAAAAGTACCTGAAACACCTGAGTCAATAGTAGCAGCCTCACCATCGCCATCAAATATAAAGAATTCACGTTCAAAATAGCCAAAGCTAACTGTAAGACGGCCTGCGCCTATACAAAGAAAGCAATCGAATTTCCATTGGATAAACAACAAATTGAAATATAATGCCGAAATACATGATAAACTGTTACCTATTGACAACATCAAAACACCACTAGAATATTTTAATTATTTCTTTTATGATGACATTCTTCATAAGATTACACTGCAAAGTAATTTATACTCAACGCAAAGCAAACGGTCGCTCTCTTAATTTTTCAAAACAAGATATCAAACATTTTATCGCAATTAAATCATGGAAATTGTGAATATGCTGATTTATACTATTGTTCTCAAGAATTTAGATTTGCACAAATAGCTAATATATTGACACTCAAAAAATTTCAGCAGATACGAAGGTACCTTCGTATTCTGCTTTAACGACAAATTTCTTGATGACGTGATTGATATTTAATAGTTGAGCCCCTCATTGAAAAAGTACGTGTCAATTTTTTGAAGCTAGACTACTGTTTTGTGCATAAAATGTGGTATGAGGTTGTGTCTATTACCGGGTAGAGACATTTTTTTCAATTTCCACAATATAAATTTCCAAAATCAATCTGATATTGTATTATTTTTATCTAATAGAAGTTATATTTTTGTCACTTAAATAAATGGTACAGACTACTGATTATAAACGCGGTTTAATTATAAATATAAATATATTACAAATGTAATTGAATCATAGCTTATTTTGGCAATGTATCTGTAGAGATACATTGTAAGCGTAATGTATTTATTAATGCGCTTGGCAATGTATCCCACAAGATACATTTGGTTTTTTTATAACTACCCTAATGAGATTTTTTTTAGTATTTTTCTAGACATCCTTGGGTCATAAGAATTAAGTGGTATAAATATTATTATGATATTTAAAAAAATAAAATTCTGCCAAGTTAAGGGTTAATCATGTCGATTTAAAAAGTATCTGAAAATTAATTAAAGTTAAAACTATATATACATTTACAACAATTTTTAAAGTTTTATACTTAAATATGAAAGATTAACGAACGTATTCAGTTTTTTTAGGGGCATCATTTTTACGTCGCCACGAAGAATAAATTTTAAATTCATCAATTTCTATTTATTCGTCAGGCTAATTATTTATTTGTCTTCAACGGTATCTAGTAATTAGTTTTTTTTTTTTTATTATTAAACCTTTATTGCTGATAAAGTTAACAATGTTTCATGCAATTTATGTTTATCAACAATATTACTGAAAAGATACATGGTAACATTTATCCGCGTGTCCTTAGGACACAAAGGTCTCCTCCAACTCCTTTCACTATTCCCGAGACAATGCAGCCCTCTGCCATAATGGGCCTGCAGCCCCCCTAATCTCATCTGACCATCGCTTTCTTTGTCTTCCTCTTTTTCTTTGAGTATTAAATCTGGTGGTCCACAAAGACACGTCCCTCGTCCATTTATTGTCAGTATCTCAATAATTACTATATCTTTATATAAATTAAAAATATTATTCTAAATAAATATCATTGCTAACGAGCGTAAAATTTAAAAGTAGTAATGTCATTGGAAGTAGTGTTGGTGGTAGTAATGTTGTTGGTAGTAGAATTTGTGGTAGTAGTGTCGATAGTAGTAGTGTTGTTGGAAGTAGTGTTGGTGGTAATAGTGTCATTGTAGAAGTGTTGTTGGAAGTAGTGTTTCTTGTAATAGTGTCGATGATAGTAATGTTGAAGGTGGTGTTGATGAGATTGGTAATGGAGATGGTAGTAGTGTTGGTAGTTGCATTAGTAATTGTATTAACGATAAGAATAGTTTGGTGCTAGTTTCATCAGTGATATGGGTCATGAGTGTAGTGTTACTGTGGCGGTAGTGGTCGCGGCACTCACCGAGTCGGCGGGACGCGCGGTCGACGGAGGCGGCGCGCGGGCGCGGCGCCTCGTCCGCCTCGGAGCTGGACTCGGAGCGCGCTGGAACAGGTTCCGTTCTGTGCGAGGCTCGCTCTACGTGCGCGTGTGTGTGTGTGTGCACGTTAGTTCACGAGCGTTACTTGGTGTAACTGACTGTATGCTACTAGCTTCTAGCCTAATTTTAGTTTGATTGGACTTTTTTTAATTCATCTATACTAATATCATCAAGAGTTTGTTTGTTTGTTTGTCTCTGATGACGTGCTTTACTCGTCCAATTAAAAAAAAAAACTTTTTACATTAAATAACAAATTCTCTACCATAACGATAAATTTAAAAAATTATCCATGTAGTGAATTTTCATTGAAAATATTTTAGACTAAATACGTCATCATTTTCTTTAAAATCAATACCATCAATCTGTGAATTTATTTATCTAATTTGTAAATATTTAATTAATTTTTCAACGCAACAGCTTTTTTTAAATATATTAACTAAAATTCGAATAAATCTTTCTAAATTCACAATAAATATTTTAATTTAATAAAATATGTAGCATCAGTTACACAATAAATTAATTCAAGATATGGCAGGCCAACTAATAGTTAAAGCAGTATGAGGTTGTTTTTCTATATAGTTACTATTAATTTTGGAATAATTAAGTTTTAATTAAGTGCTATAATATTATTTGGAGTTTAAGGTTTACGTATTGGTTTAGCTAGAAAAAAAGGCAGTTAAGATATCACGAGAAATTGTACTAAAAAAAATTATAGCAAGAATTTTGATCATATGGACTCCAAATCTGAATATTGTAGAATACCTTCGAAAGTAGATCTATAACAGGTCATTAAAAAATCTTACTGATAGCTTTTAAAAAAATAGAGGATAACTTTATTGAAAACTTTCGAATAATGTATGAAATAAGTACCTATTTGTACATTTTACTTTACTTTTAAACTAAAAAGTTTTCGCCATATTTAAGTAAAACTAGCTAAACCAATAAATCTAATTCGTTAAAAATTACCAACAATTATTTAGTTTCTAGTGACATCAATCCTACAAGAGTTAGGTATCTCTTTCTGTATATCTGTCTGTCTCACCTGCTCCGTAGTTATTGGTGAGCCCGCGTCTCCGCGCAGTGTTGGCTGCCGCTTTATTCGCAGACGATATGGTGGGTCGCATCAACCCCTGGCCACGTGATTGTTGACGGGTGGGTTGGGGGTCCGATTCTGAATCGCTCTGAGGGAAATCGTTTATTTTTAATTATTGTTTTTATTTAATTTGACTGGCTCGTTGGCGCAGTTGGGACTGGACCGTTGGCACAATTGGCAGTGACCCTGCTTTCTGCTACAGGGTTGTGGGGTCGATTCCCGCCCCGAGTCTGGGTGTAGTATATATTTATTTCTATATGTATTATTTATATGTACATATATTTTACAAAAAAAAAATGTATATCAGTCGGTTGTTACCTAAAATACAGGCATTAAGTTGCCTGCCTTACGAACAGACGACCTTGTGCGTATGTTAAAAACATATAACATATAAAACATATTTCCAATGTGACAAATAATTTAATAAAGACACTGATAAATCTTTTAAAACAAATATTAATTACAATAAAACTCACCTGGTTGTTCAGAACGCCGACACTCGAACTCCTGGTCATGTTGGACTTGTTATTGTACCGAGGCGCCGGACGGACGAAACCGCTCGGCGACTTATTCGTGTTATTCGACTGAGCCGGTTTCGATGCGGCTGGAGAGAGTTTATCATTCAATGTAAGAACTATACAAAACCACTTTCCTTTAAAAAAATAAGTTTTTAACGAGCTTTAAATACTTTTTTTACATTATACAATAAAATATATAAATTTTAAAACTATAATATTTGAAAATAGCCGAATTTTACCCTGCATTAACAAAACTTTTATCATCGTATGTCATAACTGACTGCACTTATCAACACCTCAAACTATATTTAAATCCAAATAAAATATAATTTCTCAAGATAAAAAAGTATTAATTAATAAAAAAAAATAATCAATTAATAAAACATAAGTCAATATTAAAATACCTTACATACCTTAACTAAGAATAACTAATTAGTGTAATAATGATAATTTTTAATGATTAACGAAGCTTTAATAACTACAATTATTAATAATTATCTACAAATTAGTAGCACAAATGAAACATGCACGTAATGACAATATTAATTACAACAAATACTAATAATAATAGAAGAAATTCATATTAAAAATTTAAATAGTATAATGGAAAAGGGAATTATTGAAATCAAAAGGTTCAGAATTCAAATCTGGGTAAGCAGCACTGAGTTTTAAAGTACTAAACTTTAAAAAAATCATCTTTAGTTTAAGAATAACATTCGAAAAAACCTACGTGTCTCCAAAGAAATTCTACGGCATTCGCCTATCCGAACTGAATCAACATGGCGGGTCTATTACCTATTCTTTTTCTTATTTTCTAATCCTTTTTATTAGAAAATTTTACAGTACGGATAAAGCGATACACTTGTGACAAAACACTTGTGGTTTAAATTCTTTACAACGTGTATGTGAAGCTATATTTAAATATACAATTAAGTTATGTGCATGTGCGTATTTGTGATAGATTCAAACTAATAATTAAAACTTCACTGTGATTTTAAATTTACGTGTAATGTAAAAATGTAGCAATTGATACAAAAATAAAAATTGTGCGTGTACTAGCGTACACTCGTAAGAAGTAAAACTTATAATAAAAACAGTTTACTTTTTATACGATCGTAATTATATGAGTCCTAATAACTTTTTAGTCAAAATTGTAATATAACCTATTATTACTGCACTCGCCCACCGATGCTACTTATTTTATAATCAAAGAACAAATATATGAGATTATATCGCTAATCGGATTCTTAAAATGCAAGAATTAATTACCTTTTTTGCTGCAATTGTTGTTGTAATAAACTATGGTAACCATTTTATGATTTTATTAACTTTTATTTCTTCCTTTTGTAATATAAGTAAAGCACTAAATTTTCGATTTCCATTTTCCTTTCCAAATTTTATTATTACGACTAAACTCTCTTAAAATTCGTAGTTAATTAGTTAGTTAATGAAATAAACTACACTAACTTAAGTAAATTTCTATCAATAAATATTTATCTAAAATCCAAGCCACCTCATGTCTCTATGTTATTAAGAATGTACTCACAGTTTTTACGTAACATGTTAACACCAAAATCACAAATATAACAAAAAAAAAAAACTGTGAAAAAAAAAGATATCAAACGAAATTTTTAATAACCTCTCTCTACAATTAATTAAAATAATAAACTTGAGATCATCAACAAAGTAAGACAGTGTTAATACTGAAGAATTCAAATATTACGAGTATATTTGAAAATCGATTGTCTTAATTTTGTATTGAAAATGAAAATGACCTTAGTCGCGTTTTCTCGCTTAATTGGCTATGAAAATCAATCGTAAATGTTCAAGGTCGCATCTTATTTATAAATATATCGTTATATTCGATTTAGTCTTGTTTTGTATAATATACCTAATCTGCGAGAGTAGGTATGCTCGTTTCTTTGTCCCACTTTGTTTCTTTTTTAAAATTTGAGGTGATATTAGATAGATCTTTATGAGTGACAAGTTCTACTTATACAAGATCATTTAATTTTATTTCCGTCATTATAAAAGCACATCATAAATGGACACCTTTACACATTTCCTATCAATCAATGTACCAAAAAATCTGCCAAAGATTATTATTAAAACTGTCGCCAAAACAGCAATTCTTGTAATTTTTTTAAACAAATTTAAGCGGTATATTACTCAATGTTTACTTAATAACATATAGTCGCTGATAGTGCAAATACTTGTAAATAAAAATAAACATCAAACATAAATTCTCTAAACATATTTCAAATATCTAATAGGTAAAATTGAAATCTTATTACTTTTCATTTACGATATGTGTATCTGCACTACCTTGTGACGATTTACCATCTACCATCACCAAAGCAACCAACCTTGTAACATCATTTCTACTTTTTCTAAAGTATTACACAGTGTAACTCTATTATATATACCATCTACCACCATTAGAGCATCTACCACCCAACCAACCTTGCGGCGTTCTCGGCGCGGGCACGGGCTTGGCGGCGAGATCGGACAACGATATCGCGCGTCTCATACCCGTCTCTTCGGGCTCGGAAGGTGACAGGTGGTTACGCGCTGTCATGTCAATCATGCAATATTTGGTCAAATGTTTGCCCAAATCTTATCAAATTGGTAACGAATGAATTTGGTCAAATGGTTCATCAATATCCCAATGTAAAACAAATTGGAACAATTTATATTCCTGACGATTCCGATATTTGAGAAAATTAATACAGCAGCAATTTCAGTTTTGTCAAATATTCAATTAGATCAATAAATTATTATCTATTTTTAAATTCTAAATATGCTAAAGTTTGACCAGTTTTTAACATCTCCTCAAAGATTGATTGATCCAATTTGTAATCCAAAATAAACTAACGTTTGACCAAACTAAACAAACAAAACGAAGCGAAAATTCAAAACCGTGCATCGTCGCAACGAAAATCATTAACCATGCTGACAACAAATAAATCAAAGCGATGATTTGTGATGTGTTGTGAAGTAATTAAAACGATATCATAAAATATAAAATACCTCTCACAAAATATCACAAATTACCTAACGCACTATCGGCAATATATATAGAGATCGACCAAAGAAAATTCTAGAACAAAAGCGCAAATAAAAAGATTCGTCACGACATCTATCATGCGATTCCAACCTGGTATTGGGTTAAATTTCGACGGCAGAACTGGAGCTATAGGAAACTTCCTAACTAAACCCCTTACGACATTCCCCGAACTTATAACGGGCCTAATTCTACTCGAAGCTACATATTGATTATCGGTATACAATCTCGGCGCTGGTACACGAATTATTCTTCTAAATGGAGTCTTCGGTCGATTGAAACCGTAAAAAGTCATTCTTTTCGGCGAATTCGTACAACTTGAGCTAGTTGTCGACGATTCGTAATTCTCACTATCTAAATGTACATCTGTTTTAGGTATAACCATTTCATTGTAAACTCTCTGTGGCAGTGATTTCGGTGGTTTCACAATGTTTTGAAATGTATTATTTAGTTGCGTTTTTGGTTCAGATACGTCTTCTTCTATGTTCTCGTTTCCAGCTTCGTTGGACACGTCAACGCCTCCAACAGTCAAGCCGATTTGATCAGTGTCAAGTATGTCTGGTAGACTTAAATTACGTTTAATTTCCTTTTGATCGGAATTTTCGGTATCAGTATCAACTTCTTCTAAAGTAAGTGATGCAAAATTGGGTACGGTGCTCTGTTTTGTTGCTAACTTTTCGAATTTCCTCGACAAAACTTTAACTACACCTTTACCGTCATTAATATTAGCTTTCAAAGGTCTCATTCGCCATTCTTTCAAAATTTTTTCTTGTAATATCTTACGTTCCTCCATTTCAACTAACTTATTTATAATTTCTAATTTGCGTTCTATGTATTTAAATTTCTTAACTTCATCACTATCTTCTGGTGCGATATTTTCTTTAGCTTCGATATTCTGCCGACTGTGACAGGGCGTATCTAAGTCGTTTTTGGCATATTTTAAATTCTTTTGATCTTTAACCGTTTTGTTGTAGAATTTATTATCTTGTTCTGCATAATAGTCTAAAGAATCTTTGGCAAAGTCATGATTATCTTCAATAACATCCAAGGAATCCATGCTCACGTGTTTCATTCTTTCGATTCTTTGCATTGCATATACTTCAAGACTGTCTAGCTGTATTTCGGATCTATTCTCGTTAATATCCTTTTCTTTTACAAATACATCAAATGTTTTCTCTGAATTATCTTGTGTTTCTTCCAAATTCGAATTTTTGTCTTCCTGTTTTCTATTTGAAATGTAGTTTTTATTTTGCAAACCATCTAATTTAGCTTTATATTGTGAGGAAATGGACGAACTGAGACCTGACTTATCTAGCCCTGCTTTTAACCTGTTATTTAGTTTTATTGAAGATGTTCTTTTGACAGGCTTTGGTGGTTTATGTGGCACGAATTCCATTGTTATTTTAACATTATTATTCTTCTGGCCTGAATCTCTTTCGAGGCTCTTTGTTACCTTATTATATTTGTCTACATTCGCCTTTTCTTTATTCAGCTGATTTTTACTTATTTTAGTTTGAGTATTCTTTCTAATTTGCTCTTCGAATTTCTCTAAATTTTTCTTAACGTGAGAATTTCGTTTTTCCATTAGATTCTTCAAGGGGTTCGGTTTAGATGCCGGTTCTAGAACAACTTCAAAACTACAACTCTTCGACTTAACCATCGCATTTTGATCACATCCTTCCATTTCGCTTTTATACTTGTGTTTATCTGCAAACTTTGGTTGCAGAGATTTACTAGTATTTGCCATATAGTCTCCTTGATTTAATCTCGGTATTTCATCTGCCTTTTTCTTTTCTTTACTATATTGTTGTACGTTATTTCCATCAAAATAATATGCGATATTTTTAGCTGGAGGCGGCTGTTTAGACGCTGAATCATACAGGCTTTTAGATCGAGTTACAGTTTTGTGTCCGGAAAATTCTGCTGCTGGGATTTCAAATCCATATACCTTTTGTATTGGTGGTTTTGGACCAACAACCACTGGTGCTTGGACTTTATTATCAGTCCTAGGACTAGATCCTTCACCTATATAATTGTTATACATGTAACCAGTTAAATAGGGAGCATTGTTAGGACTCGAGCCGTAGCTTTTTGATGAATTATCAAATTCGTAGCAGCTTTGACTGTTAGGAACTCCTACGGGATTAGTCTTATGACGAATTCGTGTTCCTTCAAATAACATTTCTAAAGGAGCACTTTTAGTACACTCCGAGTCATCAGACAAAACGCTTTCTAACGAATTACAATTAGTTCTCGACAGATGATTATCGTTATCGATAAATTCGTCCGATAGGACAGATTCTTGACTACAACTAGATTTCATATATTTCTTCTGATTTAGGAAGAAGCTGGCGCTGCTGTGTCTGTGATTCTCAAGATAACGTGCATCTGGTTCATTGATGTTTTCGTAAGAACAATTCTGCGAGTCGTTCAAGTTATATCTACTGTCAGTGAATTTCGCTTGTTGGAAAGCGACTTCATTTCCGTATTTTAGAAATATCTCGTTAGATACGCTCGAACAGTTGGAGTGGTCACTAAGCATGGACTCATTTGATCTTGTAACGCACCGTTTTGTTAATACACTTTGGCATCTATAGATGGTATACCTCGGATTCATATCTTCGTCAACTATATCGTCTAAATTCGAAGGCATGTTTCGTGGTAATGTTGAACTCTTTTGCGAGACACACAGTGGTTTAGCGGGAACGATCGGTTTTTCATATGTTCCTCCGTATATTTCATAATTCGACACAGCTCTTCGTGGCATGCCACTAGTCTTATTATGCTTCTTGCAAATTTTCTTAGAATATTGTTTATTTTTACAACTAACGTCTTGACTTAGACTACAGTCTTCGAGGGAATCGGACGAAAAGTTGCCGTCATCTCTCTCTTCGACTTCTTTAGTCGGTTGGAGATCTAAATCGTTTCGCGCATTCGGTTCAAATTCATCCAAATCACCATACTTTTTAGTTATTTCTGCTATCATTTTCTCTGTATCACTTTTAATCGTATCAACTATGTTTCGACTATCTTTTATCTTATTTTCTAAGCCAACAAAAAAGCTAAGAGAATTCCTCTTTCTTGGATCGACAGGATTTTCTTTGGGTTTATTAGAGTTTTGGTTATTTTGATTCTGTACAACTTTGTCTGCCCATTTACACTCTTCGGAAACTGGCGAAACTGGACAAGACTTATAATTCTTAAAAATGCTTCTAGCGTTAGGTTTCGGAGTTTTCGGTTGCGGTTTCTCGTTGAGATTTAAATGAAAATTACGCGGAGGTATTTTTGGTGGTTCTTTTTCTTCACAAGCAGTCGGAAATAGTCGATTAAAAACTTTCGATACAGGCTTCTTGCCCATGTCTATTGTGAACGCCATATTATGTTTTTGACCTACTACATTATCCTTGAACACGACCGGTTTAGTTGTCGGAGGTAGATTTATATTTCTCTTAAGATTCTGTCCGGATTCTAAGTTGACACGAGGAGGTATATATGGAGGTGTGTTGTCGAAATATTCGGGTATCATTTTATGGTTCAAATTCGCGGGAATGGCGTAAGGGTTTTTGTTCCGATAGTTCAAATTCATATTTTGATAGTTTAGACTATCGAAGTAGTTGGTCGTTAGACTGTCTAGATTTTCTTCGGGACATATTGGGGGGTTAGAAAATCCTGGTCAGCATTAAGGGAGGAATATCTTGTTAGTTAAGACACTTTATAATACTTATCTCATATATTAATGAACTTGAAATTATACTATTATTTACTATTATACCATAATACTAATGGAATGTAATCTCTTGGAATTTCAGTAATTTGATATAAAATTACTTTTATATTAATTTAGGAATCAATTGTCGATTTCAACAGAATCTATACTATATTGTTACTATTAACTGATAGTAACATTAAAATCTTTGTATAGGTAGTTTTTATATATATATATATATATTTTTTTTTTAAATACATAAAAAAAAATTATGTTTGTGTCTAAATTATCAAATTTATCATAATTATTGTTTTCAATGTTCAGTAAAATATAAAATACAAACAGGTAAATTTATACATAATATATCGACATATTTCAAAAGTTATTTTGACATCATACTAAAATTATAAATGCAAAAGTAAGTTTGTTTGTTACGCTTTCACGTGAAAATTACTAAACCGATCCTGATGAAACTTTGTACACATATTCTTGGAGATATTAGAAGTAACATAGTATACTTTTTTTTTTGGTCGCGATAACCGACATCCACGCGTAATTTAAATGAAAAATCGATTTGTAAAGTAAAGAGTAGATGTAATCTCTAAGGACTCACCGTAGGGTCGCGAGGAAACCGGTCCGGCGACGGACAGCGGCCGACTCCGGCGCGATCCGTCTTTCTCGGGGACGTACGACAGGTCCGTTGTCGACTGACTCGACTTCAGATTCGAACGGAACGCCACCTATCACACACGCTCATACTTCACATACACATACATGCCTCTTGATTTTTGTTCAGCTAGAAGTTGTTAGCGAAGCTTAACGTCTACGCATTGTTATTAATAAAAGAAAGAGAAATCCTTTTTAACCTAGGAACATCCCCTAGAAACTCTCCTACCGTTATATCCTCTCCTATGTGACCATTCCCTCTGGCCCCTATATCCCCGTTAAGCCCCTCCCCGAACGAACCCCTGTACTCACGCTCTCGAGCTGTCTCCTGGTCTCCAGGATGCGCCGCTGCAGCTCCTCGCGGCGCCGCACCGCCTCGGGGTCGCGCGGACGGGACAGGTGTTGCGCTGACAGAGTTTTTGTACCTGGAAGCGAATTAATGATATTTATTTATTCATAACGACCGTTCTGGTCTAGTAGTGCGAGTAGACGCCTCAAACCGTGCGCCGGCGGTCGCGGGTTCGATTTCCGCTCGGGACGGATGTTTGTATTTGTACAAACGTTTGTTTCCGGTATGGGTGTATGTCCTTGTGGTCTCCCCACCGTGCCTCGGAGAGCACGTAAAGCTGTCGGTCACGGTTGTTATCATAGACATCTCATAGCGACCGTTACTCGTGGTAGGAAAATTATCCGCCAACCCGTAGTGGAGCAGCGTGGTGAATTAGACTCCAACCCTTCTCCTATATGGAGCAGAGGCCTTCACTCAGCAATGGGTTGTTTACAGGCTGATACACTACAGTAAAGTATTTATTTACTCAGTAAAGCAACGGCATATTCTTGACCTATTTTTATAATAATAAATAATTAATCATAGCACCAAAACTGTCGTCCCGCTGAGTTTCTTTCGCCAGTTTTTCTCAGGTCAGACAGAGGCTTCTTTCCGAACTGGTGGTAGACTCATGACGTTCAGTAAATAATTGCAATAATTTTATGCTGAATAAAATATTTTGACTTTGACTTTGACTGATTTTACAGATAAACATATAAATTGGATTAACGATTGTCTAATAAATTATGTGTGCGTTGTGAGCTGCTCATGCTCACATTTCTCTGTTGCTTATAATATATGTGGTGAATTTTTTATTACTTTTCTTATATTTTTAATTTAGTGTTGTGTATTTTTTTTTAATGTGTAGCGCCACATTTGAACTGACGTATGTTACACATCGCGCTATCGAAGTTTTCTAAGCGATTGAGTATATATACAAGATCTCGACAACAAACGTTAAGTGGCGCGTAGCCCACCAGACGCAACACCGTCTGGTCGAAGGATCCTTCCTTTTCAATGGCAGTCTCTCTATCCATAAACTGGTGACCCCGAGCTTGAACGTCAGCGCAGCCTTCGCAATTCTACGTCATCGTAACGTCATCATCACTTCCACAAGCTTTCGAGCAACAAGTCGTACAGCCAGCCAGCATGCACGGCTACTACGGGTATCCTGACCACAAGCATGCAGCGGACGCGCATTCCTGGTCATCGCCCACAGACTTCGCAGCGACCTTGGCACAGCACGCTGCACTTCGGCCGGTCAGCAAGCAGAGACGCACTTCTCTCCTGGTCGACGCAGCAGCCAGCCACTACGCAGCACTGCACCACCCCGACTCACTGGGGCATCACCGCAGACAGTTCCGACTCACCGTGAACTATGCGGCATCTGGTTCCGACTCACTGGAACATTCCACTGGCCCGGCAATCATCACAAGATGTAGTATGGACGACTCAACCTGCTATCGACCTCCGGTCTCGGAGGGGGAGTGATGTAGCGACATCTATCTGGCCATATACGAACTAGAAGAAACTAACGAATCCTACATCCCGCTATCGAAGTTTTCAAAGCGATTGAATATATATACAAGAACTCGACAATAAGCGTTAAGTGGCGCGTAGCCCACCAGACACAACACCGTCTGGTCGAAGGATCCTTCCTTTTCAATGGCAACCTCTCTCTACGCCAAAAATGTTTTAATTGTATATATAAACACTTCTTTTTTTAAAATTAACGATGTATTTATTTTACTTTTTTTTTTCTTTCTTTCTTTTGAATAAATATTTTAGTCATTAAGGGCCAGTTTCACCAGTTGCTATTAAGTTCCGAATAACCTAACTAGCACTTATTTTGACAGATAATCCATACAATTACCTGTCAAAAAAGTGTCAGTTAGGTTAGCCGGAACTTAATAGCAAGTGGTGAAACTGGGTCTAAGTGTCTGCAATGTTTTTGATGTCCCAAATTAGTATACTTTTACTTTACTTTTTTTTTACTCACGTGTTCGAGTGTGCGATCGCGTGTGTATGTTTGTGCGTGTATGCGTGTCGGGATGAAACGAGTCTGATGACGAGTATTTTAGCAATAGAAAAGTTGAAGTAATAGCATCTCGACGACTTGGAGACGATTCCATGACGCAGGAGAGTAGTGGGGTGGCGGGCACTCACCGGGCTGCGGCGTGTCGTGGTCGGGGTTCCCGCTGAGGCTGTCGAAGGCGGAGCGGATGTAGCTCTGTGGGGCGCGTTCCAGCGACTCGCACGAGCCGGACAGGGGGTTGCGGTCCGCGTTGTCGCCCGACGGGGTCGACACCTGGCGGGTGTCATGTGTTTAAGGGGGGTGACATATATTTAAGGTCGTGGTTGTAAAGGTAACATATATTAAAGGAGTGTCGTTTAGAATCTATTGTATCAATCGGTTAAATGAAAATGGATACATAATTATTTAATTTTTTCAAAGGTTACTCGATAACTAAATACCGAAAAATACTTAACGTTTTTACGAGACCGAATTCTATAAAAATTACGGTGTAACGTAAAATTTTTGATGAATTACTTTCTTTGTTAGAAATTAAAACAGTTTGAAAGAATCGTTAATAAGGAGCAACAATCGATCCGTCATATGAGATCGGTCAATCGGTCACTTGCGCAATCGCGAAAAGTCAAAGCGAATCAAATTTTAATACTTATTGAGGCTCGGCTAGTATTTAAATCCGATACCACAGCGATTACTCGCGATCACGCAAGTTACGTAATAGTTCTTTCTATAAACATTTCGTTTGAAATCCACGTCTTCCAAATTATCATCAACTTTGTTTGAACCTATCCTATTAAAATCATCAATAGCCGCGTCCAAACCGACCGAGCACGGCCGGCAATTGGCTCGCGAGGCAGCCTCGCGAGCCAATGGCTCGGCCGGTGTGGACGGGGCTCGGGCTGCCTCGGGCTGCCTCGGGCACACGTTGGCTCGGCCGAGCGGCGCTCGACCGCGAGCCATAATTTGTCGGTTTTTGGCGATGCCCAAAGGCGCCTCAGTTTGAGCTGCTCGGGCGGTGTGGACGGATATAACGACGCTCGCGGGCCAGTGAATTAAAAATGAATAAATAATACTTTATTATTAACTTTGACATAATGTAATTTAATTATTATTAATTTAAATTGACTGATTGACATTACCTATATTGAATTACATGATTTTATTTAATTCAATGTTAAATTATATGTTTTTTTTTATTTATCTTTGCTTACTTCTGCTATAATGTTGTTGTATTTTATTTTCTGCTTTCTGTGTTCTACTTGTGACTCCTACTGTAAAATAATGTTGATTTTGACGTGATAACGTCTAGTAAATTGATGAAGGGGTGCCCGTTCGAAGAAGATGACGTCATCATTGTCACAATTAGTGAGCGAGAGCGCAGAACAAGCGATAGAGAGGCACGATTAGCCTAAGTGTTTTGTCTTACACTCTATCGGACCGCGTTCGAGTAAAAGAGACAGTGGCGCCACGCAATCTTCACGCGAACTCTTTTGTAGGGATGTTCATCGATAAAAAATATCGATAATTTTACTATCGATGATTATCGAATCGTTTTATCGATAGTTATCGATAATTATCGTATGACCAGTTATCGATAATTATCGAAGGAAAAGTTTTCGATAGTTGGCGACAGTTATCGATAATTATCGGATAAAAATTGTCGATAGTTGACGAAAGTTATCGATAATTATCGGTCGATAGTTATCGATATTTATCGAATGAAAAATTATCGATAATTATCGGATCAAAATTATCGAATAATACTTATCGATAATTATCGAATGGAAAATTATCGAGTATTTACGAATTATCGATAATTATCGCACACCCCTACTGTTTTGTGATTTGTCAATTGTTTGGTAGAAGTAGGGATGTTCATCGATAAAAAATATCGATAATTTTACTATCGATGATTATCGAATCGTTTGATCGATAGTTATCGGTAATTATCGTATGAACAGTTATCGATAATTATAGAAGGAAAAGTTATCGATAGTTGGCGACAGTTATCGATAATTATTGGATAAAAAATATCGATAGTTGACGAAAGTTATCGATAATTATCGGTCGATAGTTATCGATATTTATCTAATGAAAAATTATCGATAATTATCGGATCAAAATTATCGAAAAACACTTATCGATAATTATCGAATGGAAAATTATCGAGTATTTACGAATTATCGATAATTATTGCACACCCCTACTGTTTTGTGATTTGTCAATTGTTTGGTAGAGAGTACCACTTGAAACACTCCCCTTGATTTCCTACTTTTCCTATCATCTTCCTATCCTTAACAAAATAGCTCAGATTGGAAAATGTTGAATATCACACTATCATATATAAAGTACTACACTATCATATATATGTAAAGTAATACACACTATCATATATAGGTATGTGATAATAATTCAATTTGATTCATAAAAGTATACAATTCTACATCTGTTTTCTTATGACGTTATCACGTAATAATTATCGTCTGTAAACCGACTTTACAGACAACCATTTTTTTATGGACAAGAAGTCCGAAATAAACGTTTTATTTATTTATTATTATTTATTTATTCGCTTAATACCAATTTACGGAAGTTTCAAAATGTTGTGGGTTTCAAAAGACCCACATAATTTAGCAGCTGAAAACACGTGATTTATCATCGTATGCCGGAAAGAAACTAAATGCTCAAAATGGCTCACCTTGGCTCGCGAGCCACGCTCACAACCTTTCAAATTTGCCTCAGGGCCACGGCTCGCGAGGCAAAAGTCCGAGCGTGGCTCGCGAGCCGTGCTCAGTCGTTCTGGACGCGGCTAATGTATTTTTAATATTTCGATTTATTTATTATGAGAGAACGTTTTAACTACACAGTTTTTAATTTTCATAATACTTTTTACTAAAAAATATATATTTTTTAACAAAGTTTTTTATAATTTTTTTAACAGTATCAACTTCAGAAGCACTTATTATTTAAAAAAATAAAATAAAATAAAATTAAAAAAAAATAAAAAATAAAACAAAAACAATTATTTATATCGCTTTCTTATATAAACTTAATAAAAAAACTAGGAGTTCTTTTGAGATCAATCAAAATTTAAAAAATGACAAGGTAAAACTAAAGTCTAAAATTTCAACAAATTTAGTCCCAATATTTAGTACAGGTAATATTTTTAGCACTTAAGAGTACATTTCAGGTCCTTTTTTCGTTTGCATTAATAGCATCTTCCTCTCATAAGGCTGTTAGCTGGGTGGCATTAGTACAATTATCTTCTTTCGCGTGAAGTTCTTTCAAAAATTTTTTTATTCTTTTTCTTAAGTCTAACGAAAAATTACAATTTTCTCTTATTCTGTTTTATATAAAAGGCACGATTAATTAAATGGCAATATTTTTTATGTGTATTTACTCCTCTTTAGGCGTTTTTCTGAATATGCTGCCTTCCATAAAACGTAACCATTCACCATCGAAATATTCATAATAGCCGAAAAGATAACGCACAGCCATCGTTGAGTCCTTCTAGCTACAGAATAATTGGCACATTTCTGGTCCTATGCATCTACGCCTCCTTCAGTTGTATTATAGCAAGTTATTACATCTGGCTTACCGCTACTTGGATCTATTGATTTATCGTGGTGCATGGTTGAAATCAAAACAAAGCTTTTTTTTGTGAACATACGAAGCTAGAGTTTTATCATTAGTATACCCAAATACTGATAAACCTCTAGAACGTGTATTTAGTGAAAAAAAAAAATGAAAAACATTAGAAAATTAATTAATAAAAAATGTGAGCCGTCACGGGACGCCTGGCAGATGTGAAACATCGACATTATTTTGTAAAAGTAATATGCAGAAAAGAACATATTGTGATAGGAACTAAATATGTCATAATGATAAAATAAAATATTACGATTTTTTTCCAGATAACGATGACTATTTATTGAATAAACATTTATTTTCATTAAATACAAAAATTTACGAATTTATTTCAAATCGTGACTACTTAATTCGTTTAATCAGTGACTTCGAATGCGCATGCCGTGAGGCGTCGCCACGGGATGTGTCACCACGCCAGAAATCGGTTTTACGTGCGCCTATAGATGTTTCACATCAATAATACAACTATTCCTGGAGTCGGGGGTCATTTTTGACCCCAAGTGTGTAAATAGCTTGACTTTTAGTAAATGCTAGACTTAGAGCTATACTAAAGTTAATGCTAGTACATCACCCGTCGTTAACCCGTGACGTAGTGAGATTACTCAAGCACAAAGGATTGTAGGGCCATAGACCTAAAAGTTATTTCGCGAAATAATGACGTTGGGGGTAATTTTTGACCCCCGACTCCTAAGGGTTAATAAACAATCCCTAATATTATAAATTTGAAATGTAAGTTTATTTGTTTCGCTTTCGCTTTCACGCGAAAATTACTAAACCGATCATCATGAAACTTTGTACTAATATTCTTGGAGGTGTCAGAAGTAAAATAGGATACTTTTTTTTTGATCGCGATAACCGACATCCACACAGGCGAAGCCGAAGATCAATAAGCAGGCCAGTAACGCAACAGGCGCTCACCTCGTCGTCGGAGTCGTGCGGCGAGCCGCTGAGCGAGGCGCCGGCCGCGGCCGACGCGGCGGGCGCTGCGCGGCGCGCGCGGCGCAGCGACTGGCGCAGCTCGCCCGCGTCCAACGCCGTCACCAGGAACGAGCTGCGGACATGGTATCGACAAATTGTATTGAAGAGTAAGCCAATTCACAAAATATATTGTGACGAAAAAAGTGAAGTTGTGTAGTCGTTGTCCTAGTCTAATACGTGAAAGGAAGTCACTTTAAAATAGACTTAGCTGCGTATTCAATTAAACGCAAAACCGAGATGCTGCTATCCTTCCGAGATACCAAAGTAAAACCGATCTCTGAGGACCGCAGCCAGCGGAACTTCTGACTGATACTTTCTACTCGAAGGAACGTGGAGCACTCTGACTGTCCAGAACACAGTGAGCTACGAGCAAGAATAAATGACAAACTTGACAAAATAGCTCACAGAATAATCAAACCGAGCTCGCTGCCATTTACCAGTACGAAGATACGGCACGTATTACAAACATGAGAACTTTGGCAAAGCCTTCTTAGCAAAAGCCACCGAAGGATATCTTTAAACTCTAGCACTCTATGGAATTCTGCTATTTGACTTATGGGAAGAGGAGGCGGCAGAGCTCTACCATACAAAGAGGGTAAAATCCATCACGGACTTTTCTGAGCGATAGCCGTAGGTGCGAATCAGTCCTTTCGGACTACCGCACCCAGCGAAAAGACGCCAAATAATACATGAATACTTATGTGCACCTGAAGATACAACGAATATAGAGCCAGAAGATCTGATGCTATTCGCAGATGGTAGTAAGATCGAAGGAAAAGTGGGAGACACGGTGACCCGCTGGAGTGACGTGCTGAAGTGGGTGGGGGAAAAATGTATATCTAAAAACAAAATAAAATAAAAAACAAAATGAAAAACAATAGGATATCCCAAACCTACCTTTGAGTATCTTCATCATTGTTCCCCGGGTAGTAAGTGGGTCTGTTCCCTCTCTCCGAGGAAGACGTCCTCTCGCCGTCAGATATATCCTCGATGTCTCCATCGTGCTCTGTTGATTCTAGATCCTGAAAACAAAGTTATCCAATTAAATATTATAATTTTACACTTCCTATCAGAAAAACCGCCAGAACTGTTGCCCTGACAGAAAAAAAAAAATGAAAGCAGTTCAACAATTCACGAGAAAATGGGACATTTACGCAGAACACAGCTTCAATTATAAGTAAATAACACAGGCTTTCTAACGCTAAGCGTGTTTAGTGAAAGAGGCTATAAGCCATGTCGCCATTCCATTAGGAGTAATCACCACAAAAAAAAATTCCTCTAATATACATTAGAAAAGATATACAAGGAGTATAGTGATAGACTGGAGGATAGAAAGTGTTTTTTTCAATGTCTAGGAAACTTTACACAGAAAGAACTAAAGAACTTATTTAAAACACAGAATCATAATTCATAATTCAATTTTATTGTATTACAATGGTTAATCAGTGGTCGATGCTGGACATTTAATACAATGTCTGTCATAATGATGTAGTAACATAATACCCTTTACGTAAGAGTAATATTGTATAATTATAATAATTAGTGAACTACAATATTAGACTTGAGGCCAAGTTTCAAGGCCAAATCTAATAGATTCTTTTTAATTCATGCATTGTTTGAATCAACATTATAGTACTGTATCGAGGTAGACAATATTGATGTATTTTAAGCTAAAAATCTATGAGAAACTCGATCATCACTTGTTACATATTTGAAACAAATTCAGAACAAATGTTCTGAATTGGTATATATGTACTAAATAGTACAGTTGTACATACTTTAAAGAGGAATCTTACCAAAGCTAAATCATCGGATACGTCACAGCTTAAGCTCTAAAAATTATAAGAACAAAGCAAAATAATAATAAAAATAGATACAAAAATAAGAAAGGGAAACAGTAAATGGTCAAACCTCGAACTTGAGGCTGCCGAGCGAGGAGTCGTCGGTGAGCGGCCGAGCGCGCGCCACCTGCGGACGGCGGACGGTTAGAGACACCTCACACGCTTATACGATAAGGGATACTACGTGACCCATACTACGTGACCCATTTTTTACAATTTTCTACCCTCCTCCACCCGATCGGTCGGACCGTAGTAAATGCTAAGACCCCGTGAATAATTCTTGCGTTCCCAGGAACTGGTACCCTCTGGTGTTAGAAGGAATAAAACGACCAGTGTGGATTGTTTACCTGGTTTATTTTTCAATTTTACATTAGTTATGTACAACTTTAATGCAAACAATAGCGCGATCTATCTACTTACGCCATCTAGGGGGCACACAACTTACAACTATATTCACCCATTATCAAAGTTATACACCGCCTCCTCCACAATTTTTAGGTAGTAATTCATAAATGTTTTAGATGATTTTTTGTAAACAGAAAGTTATAATAGTGTATTCAGTATTAGTACTGGTAGTGTAGCGTAGTGTTGCACCCTGCAAGTTTAAAAAGCGCTAAACACTGCCCGCCATATTTGAATATAACTCGAAAAAAGCGCGAGATTTCTCTAGAGCGTGGTATTTTTTAAGACCTCCCTTGCCCCCTTCCTGAACGGATCACGTAGTATGAATACGTTCCCTTAAGTGATGGACACGATTTCAATGGCCAAGTGTGTTATGATTACGTGTTGCCAACTATTTAGTTTCATTTTGATTTTTAGACAAAATCGTGATTTATTTCGTGGGGGGTATGAAGAGATGGGGGTATAGAGGGGGTAGAGAAGAGGTAGAGAGAGAGAGAGAGCTAGACAGTAAATTTGTAATGAAATCATCAATTTACAAAGTATACATTTAAATAATTATAATTAATGTGAAACTACCACCGATTTGGAATATAAATTTTGCTGAAAAGAAACCGCATGAAACTCAAACATTTACTCATATAATAACTGTCAATAAATTACTCAAACATAAACTCAGTCATGAAAGCCAGCCCATACTTAACCATAACCCACACATCTACTGTCGTTTATGTAATATTGTACCGAAGAAAGAGATAAGAAATCCTTTAATGAAACAAGTCCCTTACTTTTAAAGTCAAAGTAAAGTGTACAAGTGACTAAATAGTTGACAACATTATAAACTTAAACTTTAACATTCCAATATAGTATATTTGTGTCGAAGCATGTATTGTGCTCATGTGAAGAATTTGCACATAAAGAATATTCTTGTTATATAATGTGCAAAATCTTTTTAAATAAACAGTTTGTTATTTTATACTATATAATATATATGATGATGATATATACATAATTACATATATATGTATATAATTATATAAAGCTATACGATTTAAAAGCCAAGCATTAAAATTTATCCTTTTTACCCAAAAATTAATAAATTAACTACTTCTAAACACCTATTTTATATTTGTTATAAAATATAATTAAATGTCAGTAAACGTATTAGTTCCGACACCAAAGTTATAAAATATTTATTTTATGTATCGACATACATCTTCTCAAAAGATGGATAAAAATATACATACATAGGTCGTTGTTCGATCTCTTTCCAAGTTTCCATTTCTATCATTTTTTATTTGAAAATTATGAAAACAAAAAATTTACCTTGAAATTAAAAAACATATATTATTTATTAAAAAAAAAAACAAACATCATTAAAAAAAATGCCGAAACGCGAAATAAAACACACGTAAATAATAACAAAATGCGTAGCGACAATTTGGACACAAAAACAAAAAAAAACGATGCCACAATGCGAAAAATGTGATGAAAGCGAATGCCACAAAATGCCATAAAATGCCACATTACGAAATTATATAAAAAATGACCTTTTCGACCCTCGGCGATATCGTTAATATATCGTAGGTCGCTTTCATGGTCGCGTCAAAGTCTCTGAAGAGCGCCTCGACGCGCGGCAGCTGCGACAAGTTGAGCGAGCGCGGCCGCAGCGGCTTGGGTTCGGTTCGACAACGAAATATATGGAGTCCGGTCGAAAACAAACATTTAAACGAAAAAAAGAAAATAAACTTTAAATTAATAAACGCGAAAAGAAAAAAGAAAGTGGTCGAATTAAATTGTTTTTTTGACGTGATAACGTCTTGTAAATCGATGAATGCCGGATGCACGCACGAAAAAGCATGACTCATTGTCACGTTCCGCGAGCGAGAGCGCGGAACAAGCGATAGAGAGGCACGATCGGCCTAAGCGTTCGGCTTGTGACGCATCTATCTCTTTTCCACTCCATCGGCAGATGCGTCCGAGTAGAAGAGAAAAAAAATTTGAATTACCGAGTGCAATCAAATGTTAACTTATCGAAAAAATTTGAATTTTCAATTAACTTCTTTGTATTATACAAAATAATGATAATTTAGTGATAATAATTCAATTCAATTCATAAAAGTATGCAATTTTTCATCAATATTTTCGTATGACGTTATCACGTAAAATTATCGTCCATAAACCGACTTTATAGACAGTCATTTTTTTTTTTCGGTTAAAAAATTTAAATGTTTGTTTTAAGAAACATAAAATAAATGATTAAAATAATATAGAATTGAAAACCATCACCGTTTTGTGAGTGATTAGACAGCACGTGTTAGTGACAATATTGAAACTAAAAACTTACTTTAACAAAAAATCAACAGAAATATAAAGAAAAGTAATTTAAATTAAAAAACAAAGTGTCGTTCGGATCATTGGTTACCATAATTGGTTTGGGTTTTAATAGTCGCTGGTTCGAAACCTTAATATAATCGAAATGTATTTATGTACAAAAAATGGATGAAATTACAATTATAGCAAAAAAAAATTAAATTGAACTTGCATAACATGCAACATTGACAACGAAAATACAAAAAAAAAAAAAATAGTTTTTAAAAACGTTAAAAGGGTAAAAATTGCAAAAAAATATATCTAAGACATAAACCGACGTACACAGAACGAGTAAATTATATACATATAATATCGTGTTGGACATACCTGCTTACCGCCCGGCTCTCTCCGCTTGTCGTTGTACCTCGTGTCCGTTCCGCTGTCTATCGAACTGTCTTTGGATCCGTCCGAGTCGATACGTTTATCTGGAAGTAGGCAGAAGTAAGTGGACTTGTATGGTACGCCTTGTGAACAGATTACTAAATATTTAGACTTGGAATTAACTGTGGTAATGTGATTTATAGCGTGGTGTTTAATTTAATGGTAAGGGAGCGTTCAAGTATTACGTAAAGCAATTTACTGGGGAGGGGGTCTTGTAAAACGTTACGATGCGTTACAAGGGCGAAAAGGGGATTCATACTAACGCGTTACGTAACGTTATTATTATTTTTTTAAAATAAAAAAACTAGGAAATTAAAGTTTCCCAAGTTGGCAACCCTTTTCGTTTATGTTTTACGGCGAGTCCCTCGATTGTATTGTACGTAATTGTTATTTTGTTCTCCAAGTATTCATCATCATTATCATATCAGCCATTGGATGTCCACTGCATAACGTAAGCCTCTCCATGTATTACGAGTTAGAAATCTCGTTTTATTTATTATTATATACCGCAAACGCGATAAAAACAATAACAAAGGTATTTTACCGACTTTCCGGTACCTTGTACAACATAATTGTGTCTTTTAGGTTAAAAAAAGTAACGTTACCAACTTTGGTGTTACGTAACGTTTAGAAAAACGTTACAGCGCGTTATACGGGGAGGAGAAAGGGTCAAAAATCTTCAAAAATCGCGTTACGTAATACTTGAACGCCCCCTAAGAATCCCAATGAATTTTATAAAATATATTCCTGTTTATTATTTAGTCTGACATACGAAAACTAAATCTCGAATTAATAATTAATATTAATTGACATACATAAATTAGAGGACCTTCAAATCAAATTTATTAACGGTTTTTTTCAAAAAAAAAATGTACTTTGAAAACATATGATATATATATGTAGTTGGTGCACAATTTATCAAGTATCAAACTGAGTTAACCCTTTCGCTACCAGCGTTGCATATATGCGACGACCCGATTTCCTGTGCTGGGCCCGGTGTCACAAATATGTGATGGGAGTTCATTATCAATTTATGATAGTTGTTGTATCAAGTCGTACTGCACATAGATGTATAATGTTATATAACAATAAAATAAATGAAAGATGTTTTGGTCTGGCCATAATTACAGTTGTTTATAAGATCTAAGCGTTTTTCTCCTGAGGCCCTGGTAGCGAAAGGGTTAATGCGAGGTGTAGCAATTAGGAATACTACGTGAAGATATTTTATTATCTGTGCGCAACGGGAACACGTCACCGCCGCACACGTGGCCGGAGAGCGCGCGTGTCGACGGCGCACGCGCACGTTCGAGCAACAGGGTACACAACAGAAATGACACAAGATAAATGTAAAAAAATTTATTAAATAGTAAATAGATATTAAGTGGTTAATGTGGACTCATGGTTTCAGAACTAAAGATCCTAAGCATAGTTCATAAGTAAATAATAGTCTGCTGATGTAAATTAGCCTATGTAGAATAATATATAAAGGCAATGAAAAGGGTACAGGCGCCTGAAAGGTCGTAAATGTATTGTATACTCGTATTACAAAAAAGGAAAAAAAAATAGAGTTGTAGAACAGGTATTATAGATAGAATAGGGAAGACATGCGGCTGCCTGTAATCGATTGAAATATATGTATATAGCAACAGACAGGTACCGCGATCGTCTCTCTCTTTCTAACCGAGGGACAGCTGGAGGCCTGGCTCCCCTGTTCTATCTATAACACCTCTATGTGTACAGCGCGTACCGGCGGGCAGCACGCGCGCCGCCCACTTGCCGCGCGGCGCGGGGGCGGGCGCGGGGGTGGTCGGGGCGGCGGGAGGCGGGGCGGCGGCGCCCGCGCGGCGCGCGTCCGGCGCCAGCTCGTCGCCCAGGCTCTTCTTGGCCCACGACGGGAGCTTGCCGATGCGCAGTCTGCACGCGTACCGCGTACGTTCCATGAAACATTTTATAATACGTGACGTCAGAAACTAAGGCAAAGGATAATACACAATTAGATATTTATACGTGAACCGAGACAGGTCAGCAAAAATATGAAAATATATATGACGTTACACTCAGAGGGTGAGAGATGCACAAAAGTATTTTGCCATGGGTGGGAGAAGACAAAAAAAATCATAAAATTCGTGTGACGTAATTAATAGACCGCAATACAGGTGAGTAGAATATTCCACAACTCACGTGTAATCCGGCACGACGGGCGTGGTGAACTTTTCGTCGGCGGTGATCTCGCGCGGTGGGGAGCCCAAATGGGAGTCCGTCTCGCTCTCCAGACCGGACATACCGTTCGTCGGATCGACCTTCCTGTCAGACAGGAAAACATTAAATTAATTTTGAGTACCGTGGAAATAATGATAACTTTAAAAACTTGATTATAATCCTTGGGTTTAATCATCTGTGGAATCCGGAATAATTTTATTTCTCCTTTTCATCATAGATCAGCTAAGTGCGGTAGACGCATGGTGACCACCATGTCGTGCGGCACGCGCCACACGAACACGCGCCGGATGCGCGGCGGGGGGCGGGGGGTTCGCGGTAGTCTCACTCACCGTCCGCGGCGGATGGCCTGCTGCGCGAGGCGCGCGCGCATGGTGACCACCATGTCGTGCGGCACGCGCCACACGAACACGCGCCGGGTGCGCGGCGGCGGGCGGGGGGCGGGGGGGTCGCGGTAGTCTCACTCACCGTCCGCGGCGGATGGCCTGCTGCGCGAGGCGCGCGCGCATGGTGACCACCATGTCGTGCGGCACGCGCCACACGAACACGCGCCGGGTGCGCGGCGGCGGGCGGGGGGCGGGGGGGTCGCGGTAGTCTCACTCACCGTCCGCGGCGGATGGCCTGCTGCGCGAGGCGCGCGCGCATGGTGACCACCATGTCGTGCGGCACGCGCCACACGAACACGCGCCGGGTGCGCGGCGGCGGGCGGGGGGCGGGGGGGTCGCGGTAGTCTCACTCACCGTCCGCGGCGGATGGCCTGCTGCGCGAGGCGCGCGCGCATGGTGACCACCATGTCGTGCGGCACGCGCCACACGAACACGCGCCGGGTGCGCGGCGGCGGGCGGGGGGCGGGGGGGTCGCGGTAGTCTCACTCACCGTCCGCGGCGGATGGCCTGCTGCGCGAGGCGCGCGCGCATGGTGACCACCATGTCGTGCGGCACGCGCCACACGAACACGCGCCGGGTGCGCGGCGGCGGGCGGGGGGCGGGGGGGTCGCGGTAGTCTCACTCACCGTCCGCGGCGGATGGCCTGCTGCGCGAGGCGCGCGCGCATGGTGACCACCATGTCGTGCGGCACGCGCCACACGAACACGCGCCGGGTGCGCGGCGGCGGGCGGGGGGCGGGGGGGTCGCGGTAGTCTCACTCACCGTCCGCGGCGGATGGCCTGCTGCGCGAGGCGCGCGCGCATGGTGACCACCATGTCGTGCGGCACGCGCCACACGAACACGCGCCGGGTGCGCGGCGGCGGGCGGGGGGCGGGGGGGTCGCGGTAGTCTCACTCACCGTCCGCGGCGGATGGCCTGCTGCGCGAGGCGCGCGCGCATGGTGACCACCATGTCGTGCGGCACGCGCCACACGAACACGCGCCGGATGCGCGGCGGGGGGCGGGGGGTTCGCGGTAGTCTCACTCACCGTCCGCGGCGGATGGCCTGCTGCGCGAGGCGCGCGCGCATGGTGACCACCATGTCGTGCGGCACGCGCCACACGAACACGCGCCGGGTGCGCGGCGGCGGGCGGGGGGCGGGGGGGTCGCGGTAGTCTCACTCACCGTCCGCGGCGGATGGCCTGCTGCGCGAGGCGCGCGCGCATGGTGACCACCATGTCGTGCGGCACGCGCCACACGAACACGCGCCGGGTGCGCGGCGGCGGGCGGGGGGCGGGGGGGTCGCGGTAGTCTCACTCACCGTCCGCGGCGGATGGCCTGCTGCGCGAGGCGCGCGCGCATGGTGACCACCATGTCGTGCGGCACGCGCCACACGAACACGCGCCGGGTGCGCGGCGGCGGGCGGGGGGCGGGGGGGTCGCGGTAGTCTCACTCACCGTCCGCGGCGGATGGCCTGCTGCGCGAGGCGCGCGCGCATGGTGACCACCATGTCGTGCGGCACGCGCCACACGAACACGCGCCGGGTGCGCGGCGGCGGGCGGGGGGCGGGGGGGTCGCGGTAGTCTCACTCACCGTCCGCGGCGGATGGCCTGCTGCGCGAGGCGCGCGCGCATGGTGACCACCATGTCGTGCGGCACGCGCCACACGAACACGCGCCGGGTGCGCGGCGGCGGGCGGGGGGCGGGGGGGTCGCGGTAGTCTCACTCACCGTCCGCGGCGGATGGCCTGCTGCGCGAGGCGCGCGCGCATGGTGACCACCATGTCGTGCGGCACGCGCCACACGAACACGCGCCGGGTGCGCGGCGGCGGGCGGGGGGCGGGGGGGTCGCGGTAGTCTCACTCACCGTCCGCGGCGGATGGCCTGCTGCGCGAGGCGCGCGCGCATGGTGACCACCATGTCGTGCGGCACGCGCCACACGAACACGCGCCGGGTGCGCGGCGGCGGGCGGGGGGCGGGGGGGTCGCGGTAGTCTCACTCACCGTCCGCGGCGGATGGCCTGCTGCGCGAGGCGCGCGCGCATGGTGACCACCATGTCGTGCGGCACGCGCCACACGAACACGCGCCGGGTGCGCGGCGGCGGGCGGGGGGCGGGGGGGTCGCGGTAGTCTCACTCACCGTCCGCGGCGGATGGCCTGCTGCGCGAGGCGCGCGCGCATGGTGACCACCATGTCGTGCGGCACGCGCCACACGAACACGCGCCGGGTGCGCGGCGGCGGGCGGGGGGCGGGGGGGTCGCGGTAGTCTCACTCACCGTCCGCGGCGGATGGCCTGCTGCGCGAGGCGCGCGCGCATGGTGACCACCATGTCGTGCGGCACGCGCCACACGAACACGCGCCGGGTGCGCGGCGGCGGGCGGGGGGCGGGGGGGTCGCGGTAGTCTCACTCACCGTCCGCGGCGGATGGCCTGCTGCGCGAGGCGCGCGCGCATGGTGACCACCATGTCGTGCGGCACGCGCCACACGAACACGCGCCGGGTGCGCGGCGGCGGGCGGGGGGCGGGGGGGTCGCGGTAGTCTCACTCACCGTCCGCGGCGGATGGCCTGCTGCGCGAGGCGCGCGCGCATGGTGACCACCATGTCGTGCGGCACGCGCCACACGAACACGCGCCGGGTGCGCGGCGGCGGGCGGGGGGCGGGGGGGTCGCGGTAGTCTCACTCACCGTCCGCGGCGGATGGCCTGCTGCGCGAGGCGCGCGCGCATGGTGACCACCATGTCGTGCGGCACGCGCCACACGAACACGCGCCGGGTGCGCGGCGGCGGGCGGGGGGCGGGGGGGTCGCGGTAGTCTCACTCACCGTCCGCGGCGGATGGCCTGCTGCGCGAGGCGCGCGCGCATGGTGACCACCATGTCGTGCGGCACGCGCCACACGAACACGCGCCGGGTGCGCGGCGGCGGGCGGGGGGCGGGGGGGTCGCGGTAGTCTCACTCACCGTCCGCGGCGGATGGCCTGCTGCGCGAGGCGCGCGCGCATGGTGACCACCATGTCGTGCGGCACGCGCCACACGAACACGCGCCGGGTGCGCGGCGGCGGGCGGGGGGCGGGGGGGTCGCGGTAGTCTCACTCACCGTCCGCGGCGGATGGCCTGCTGCGCGAGGCGCGCGCGCATGGTGACCACCATGTCGTGCGGCACGCGCCACACGAACACGCGCCGGGTGCGCGGCGGCGGGCGGGGGGCGGGGGGGTCGCGGTAGTCTCACTCACCGTCCGCGGCGGATGGCCTGCTGCGCGAGGCGCGCGCGCATGGTGACCACCATGTCGTGCGGCACGCGCCACACGAACACGCGCCGGGTGCGCGGCGGCGGGCGGGGGGCGGGGGGGTCGCGGTAGTCTCACTCACCGTCCGCGGCGGATGGCCTGCTGCGCGAGGCGCGCGCGCATGGTGACCACCATGTCGTGCGGCACGCGCCACACGAACACGCGCCGGGTGCGCGGCGGCGGGCGGGGGGCGGGGGGGTCGCGGTAGTCTCACTCACCGTCCGCGGCGGATGGCCTGCTGCGCGAGGCGCGCGCGCATGGTGACCACCATGTCGTGCGGCACGCGCCACACGAACACGCGCCGGGTGCGCGGCGGCGGGCGGGGGGCGGGGGGGTCGCGGTAGTCTCACTCACCGTCCGCGGCGGATGGCCTGCTGCGCGAGGCGCGCGCGCATGGTGACCACCATGTCGTGCGGCACGCGCCACACGAACACGCGCCGGGTGCGCGGCGGCGGGCGGGGGGCGGGGGGGTCGCGGTAGTCTCACTCACCGTCCGCGGCGGATGGCCTGCTGCGCGAGGCGCGCGCGCATGGTGACCACCATGTCGTGCGGCACGCGCCACACGAACACGCGCCGGGTGCGCGGCGGCGGGCGGGGGGCGGGGGGGTCGCGGTAGTCTCACTCACCGTCCGCGGCGGATGGCCTGCTGCGCGAGGCGCGCGCGCATGGTGACCACCATGTCGTGCGGCACGCGCCACACGAACACGCGCCGGGTGCGCGGCGGCGGGCGGGGGGCGGGGGGGTCGCGGTAGTCTCACTCACCGTCCGCGGCGGATGGCCTGCTGCGCGAGGCGCGCGCGCATGGTGACCACCATGTCGTGCGGCACGCGCCACACGAACACGCGCCGGGTGCGCGGCGGCGGGCGGGGGGCGGGGGGGGTCGCGGTAGTCTCACTCACCGTCCGCGGCGGATGGCCTGCTGCGCGAGGCGCGCGCGCATGGTGACCACCATGTCGTGCGGCACGCGCCACACGAACACGCGCCGGGTGCGCGTCGGCGGGCGGGGGGCGGGGGGGTCGCGGTAGTCTCACTCACCGTCCGCGGCGGATGGCCTGCTGCGCGAGGCGCGCGCGCATGGTGACCACCATGTCGTGCGGCACGCGCCACACGAACACGCGCCGGGTGCGCGGCGGCGGGCGGGGGGCGGGGGGGTCGCGGTAGTCTCACTCACCGTCCGCGGCGGATGGCCTGCTGCGCGAGGCGCGCGCGCATGGTGACCACCATGTCGTGCGGCACGCGCCACACGAACACGCGCCGGGTGCGCGGCGGCGGGCGGGGGGCGGGGGGGTCGCGGTAGTCTCACTCACCGTCCGCGGCGGATGGCCTGCTGCGCGAGGCGCGCGCGCATGGTGACCACCATGTCGTGCGGCACGCGCCACACGAACACGCGCCGGGTGCGCGTCGGCGGGCGGGGGGCGGGGGGGTCGCGGTAGTCTCACTCACCGTCCGCGGCGGATGGCCTGCTGCGCGAGGCGCGCGCGCATGGTGACCACCATGTCGTGCGGCACGCGCCACACGAAGACGCAGCCGTCGCCCGACGCCGACACGAGGTGCTGGCAGTCGGGAGTGAACCTGACGGTGATAAGAAACTCATGTTAGAAAACGAAATTAACGTTCAGAACGACATTAACCGATTCGTTGCCACTGCCGCGACAACGGCCTCCCGCCTGCGCATTGGCGCCAGCCGCCAGCGCAGTGGCGACCCCGCGCGACAAGTAAAGTGTGCGAGTCTCACCGCAGGCCGGTGACGATCTCCGAATGTCCATACATGGTGGCCATGCACTCGCCCGAGTAGTAGTCGTACACGCTCAGGATCTTGTCGGTGCTGGACGTCGCCAGATAGATGCCGCTGCTGTCCAGCGACACCTAGAATGGAACCAATTATGTATTATTTATATATAAACTAGTGGAAAAAATTAAGGGATCAAAGAAAAATTCAAATTTGTAGCGATTTTTCAGATGGTTGTATAAAGATACAATTAAAAAAGTGAAAAATTGCCGTATTGGAATCATAAAAAAGCCTTTTCATAAAAAAATTCATGCCTAGAAGTCTCTGGTTTCAAGATTTTTGGACGAAAAAAATTTCGAGTAACGAGTATCGCGCAATTCTAATGATCGAAAATCGTTTTTTTTTTTTTTTCAGACTACGGAATTGCAAAAAAATATTTTGACTAAATCACTGTATGGATCAAATATACAATTTATCTAGCTTTAATTTGTTTTTTTTTTTTTTGTAAGCTTCAATATGACCATATCTCGCTAAGTTGTCGGACTTTGAATATAAATAGATCATTTTGTCTTTGATCATCGATATCTCAACAAAGAATTAAGAATTAATTTTTTTTGGCTCTATTGTTTTTTTTTTTTTTTTGTCTGTAATTGATACTGAAGTGTAATTAAATTTAATTTTTTTTCTTTTGTCTGTCTGTCTGTCTGCATCTTAGGCGCGCATAACGTTGAAACTACTGAATAAATTTAAATAAAACTAGTGTTCGATACTTTTAATGCACGGAATACGATATACAAAAATTTGTACTCTGTTAACTCAGTCTCAATAAAGGTTTTGTGAAGACAACACGCGTTTTAAATATACACCCGCTTCATCGTACAAAATTGAACCATAACACACAAACATATGGTCGATAATCGAGCCGGATCGATCGGTGAAGCGGTTAGCGACTCGAGCGTTTGAAATTTGAATACAAATACAATAGGCCTACTCATTTCTCAGAGCCGGGCGGGTTTAAGTGCGGAAATAAGTGCTAAAAACATTGTGGTGAACAATAATCAAGTGGTTAAAACTTAAAATAGAACTTATTAAGTGCGTGATTTAAAAGAACAGTCGAACAATATTTTTGTTTAAAAATTATACTTTTCATACGTTGTTGCAATAAAACTGAACAATTAACTTTTATTATATTTTATGTGAATCAATAGTGAACCTTAGTTACGTTTGCGGTTGTTAAATAAACGTAAAGTTATTTATTCAATTTAAAAATGTCGCCACCTACTCCACAACAATCTCAATATTTGGCTACATTAGAAGACATAGCCAACATGATACAAAAGGCGCAAATTAATATTAAGAAGTGCCCTAAAGTACGGTTAACAGAAGGTTACATAAAAGGAAGATTGAAAACAATTGAGGATTATTGGAGTATGTTTAGACAAACACACAATGAACTTTTGAAGTGTACACCACAAGAACATCGCGGAGTTTTGCCATATTTTCTTAATGAACAATACTATACATATGAGGAAATGTTTCTTTGCTTACAAGGAGATTTGACGGATCAGCTTTTAAGTTTAGAATCGAAAAGAACAACCGAAGTAAATAACATGTCAGCGCCGTTACTAAACGGGCAAACGTCGTTCGCTAAGCTACCTAGAATACAATTACCTACATTTTCTGGAAAATATGAAGATTGGCCTACATATCAGGATTTGTTCATGGCACTTGTTCACAACACTAATATAAGCAATGTACAAAAGTTACACTACTTAAAAACTAGTGTGACTGGAGAAGCAGAAAGATTATTAAGGCATATAGCTATTACAGATGACAATTATACGCCAGCCTGGGAATCACTATGTAAGCGATTTAATAATACACGAGCCATTGTAAACTCATTAATGAAAAGGTTATTCAGCCAAAAGAAATTAACTAGTCAATCAGCTAATCAAATAAAGTCATTGCTCGACACTACAACAGAATGTATAAATAGCTTTAATAATATGAAAGTTTGCACTGATCACTGGGATCCTATACTAATATATCTCGTTGGACAAAGATTAGACGCCGAGTCACTTAAGGATTGGGAGGAGAGTGTTTATAAGGAGAATAAGGATGATCTACCTACATGGAACGATTTAAAGCGCTTTCTTGAGTCCAAATTTCGAACACTTGAATTAGTTAATTCAACAATAACTTATACTACTCGAGAAAAGCCTCAGGAGCACAAAACTTTTCACATCAACTCGAAGGCAGACCAAAATAATTATAACAAATTACAATTTTCGCATGGTAAAATAAATGCACAGCCTTCCTGTAGTTATTGCCAAGGAGAACATTATATTTTTAACTGTAAGGATTTTACAAAACAATCGGTAGAAGAAAGATATAATTTTGTTCAAAATAAAAACTTATGCTTTAATTGCTTAGCTCCTAATCATCTTGTGTTCAACTGTATACGCAAGACTTCATGCAAGGTATGTGGGAAAAAGCATCACTCCTTATTGCACAGAGACACAAAACAAACATCTGAAGAAGTTCGAGACTCAGAGAGAACAAAACAAAAAGATCAAGTACAACCTAAAGACACGAGGGTAACTGTGACACACATTTTAGGAGATAAACAACCTGATCAAATGGTAATTTTAGCAACAGCACTGGTAGACGTCAGCACAAGTGAAGGTCAAACACACGTCTTCCGGGCGCTTATTGATCAGGGCTCAGAGGCATCGTTCGTCACTGCGAGAGTAGTGGAGTTACTGGGTTTGCAAAAATTCAGAATCAGCGGCGTTGTTTCTGGAGTAGGTGACAACTCGATAAGTATTAATCATACAACACAGTTACAAATAATTTCTAGATGTCAACAATTTTCATTTAAGGTAAATGCTTTTATTTTAAAATCATTAACTAGTATGCTACCTCCTAAAAATGTAAATCTTAATTATCATAATTGGTCTCAACTTGATAATATTAAGCTAGCCGATCCAACTTTTGCCTCATCTGGTAGGATAGACATTTTACTGGGTGCTGACGTCTTTGGTAAAATAATAGACGTAGGGTTGATAAAGGGACCAGGAGAAATAGTTGCACAATGTACACGGTTGGGTTGGATTTTATCAGGCCGATTAGGTGATTCAAATATACAACATGTGAAAAGTTTGCATGTATTAAGACAAGTCGAGGAAGACAATAATCTTTTAAAGAGATTTTGGGAAGTGGAAACAGATTTATACAAAAAAGAAAGATTCTAACAAAAGAAGAGGAACGATGTGAAGAGACTTACAAGAATACAATGAAGAGAGTATTGTCATATTGCAGAAGATTTTTAAAGGCAAAGAATAAAAGAAACATTGAGAAACACTTAACGATAGATGAAATAGAAATTATTTTAGAGAATTGTATTAAATATTATCAAAGGAAAGTATATAATAGAGAGATAGAAGACATTAATAAGGATGGAAGGGTAAAGAAAAGAAGTTCCCTTGTAACACTTTCTCCTTTCTTGGATAAGAACGAGATAATAAGAGTCGGAGGACGATTGCAAAATGCAAACATTGCTGAGTCATCACGACATCCAATTATAATACCGCCAAAAGTTCATGTTGCCAAACTATTAGTCAAGGAGGCGCACATTAAGACTCTTCACGGTGGTATTCAGTTGATGATGGCATATATTCGTAGTAAGTACTGGATTATTAACTTAAAAAATGAAGTAAAAAAATGTATAAGAACGTGTAAAGTTTGTATAGTCGACAAAGCAAAAATCTCAACACAGAAAATGGGACAACTTCCTTATGTAAGGGTTAATGAGCATCGAGCATTTCTAAACACGGGCGTTGACTATGCTGGCCCTATATACATTAGAACATCCAAGGGGCGTGGTCACCATGCAACAAAGGCATATATCTGTTTGTTTGTTTGCATGGCAACTCGCGCTATTCATTTAGAAGCTGTAACTGATCTCACAGCACAAGCTTTCATTGCATCATTTCGCAGATTTGTTGCTAGAAGAGGACCTTGCTTGCATTTATGGAGTGACAATGGTACTAACTTCATCGGTGCCGCCAAAGAACTTAAAACACTTTTCAAAAGAGGCAAAGCCAACATCACGGAGGAAATTGCAGAATTGTTGGCCAATGATGGGACGACGTGGCACTTTATCCCTCCGAGAATGCCGAATTATGGTGGTTTATGGGAGGCAGGTATACAATCAGTTAAGAGACACTTAGTACGAGTGAACAAATCTACAAAGTTGACCTATGAAGAGATGGCTACACTATTGGCGCAGATAGAAGCATGCTTAAATTCGCGTCCATTATGTCAACTTGATGATACCGTTGAAACGCTAAATCCACTTACACCAGGACACTTTCTCATAGGAGAACCCTTAATAACTGTGCCTGATGTGAATTATGAACTGAGAAACATTAACCTACTCAGCAGATGGCAGATGATACAAAAGATGACGCAAGATTTTTGGAGACGATGGAGGTTAGAATACTTGAACACTATGCAACAACGCTATAAATGGCAAACTGACATACCGTCACCGAATATCGGAGACATTGTTATTATCAAAGAAGATGATTTACCACCAACCAAATGGTTATTAGGACGTATAAAAGACGTGCATCCAGGATCAGACAATTTAGTTCGCGTTGTATCCGTCCAGTGTAAAGGCAATAATATTTTGAAGAGACCTTTATCCAAACTTATAATTCTTCCTAAAGAAATAAAGGACTAAACTTAACTAAAGGCTAACTCTAACTTAATTTAACAATTTGTAATCTAAAATATCTAAAAGCATTTATTATTCTTGATTTTAATTCACGCGAATGTCAGTCGCTGCAATAAGAGTTTTATTATTATATTATGTTATATTCTATTAATGTATTTTCACTACTACAATTTAATCATGTAATTTATGTAAGGTAATATAGTTTTTGTAATGTTATTCATTGGAAACATCAATATACAGTCCACTTGTTAAAATGTTGAAATGTTGATTCTTAATGTAAACCGTTGTATACGCTTTGGTGGGCGGAATGTTCGATACTTTTAATGCACGGAATACGATATACAAAAATTTGTACTCTGTTAACTCAGTCTCAATAAAGGTTTTGTGAAGACAACACGCGTTTTAAATATACACCCGCTTCATCGTACAAAATTGAACCATAACACACAAACAACTAGCATGATTTAAGTCCATACTACGAGCTAGGACACTTGATACTCTTTATTTCGACATGAAGGAATATGCAAGTGATTTAAATTTACGTATTTTTATTAAGGTTTATAATAAATAAATAAATTTTATATTTCTCCCTATACGTAAAGTATAGGACCAAAACAAATATCTATTATACATAATAAAATATAATTATTATTGCAACACAAAATTTCAAGTATCAAACTGAGTCAATGCTCAGTATAGTGGTTATTTAGGGATACCATACCAAAAATTATTGTAACCAAATTTTTGGCATTTTTAAAAGATTAACTATTATTATTTAATTAGCTATTTATTTTTATGTATCTTTAACTTTATATTATTTACATCACTGCAAAATTTTTTCAACCTGCTTTATGACATTATTTCTCACTACCGCAGGTCGCATGGAAGAAATCTCTTCTACTCCACCTTTGCTAACAAATATATTATAATCATTACTGTACACTATTTTTAAGAATACTGTATAATAACTTTCGTATATGTATTCACCTTAATTAGAGTTCCGTCTTCGGCGGTGGTTCCGCGGAACGTTTTCGTGTGTCGCCCGTTCGCCGCGCTGTACACGCGCACGTTACGGTCCTGCGGTGGAAAGTAAATTATTGTAATGTGTGAACGAATGACAGATTTAAGACTTACCCACTTTTAAAAAGCCGAGTATTATGTGTTGTTTATTTACAGAGTGTATATAAAAAACAGTTGTCGATCTCCCCGCTGTGGTTCGGCGAGAACGTTACGCCACTGGTCCCGGTTTTTATAACGAACATTGGATAACGAGCGTTACCTTTGGTAAGAAAATCATCAGTCAATCCGTAACTAAGCAATGTGGCAAATTCACCTGCAACCCATATGGAGAAGAGGTGTCGACCGGTATTGTTTACAGGCTGTTTTAGTTCAGTGTAGTTCAGTATATAATACCAGACTTCTTTGCGGTTTTATCCGCGTTGACATTTATGACTATCGTTCATCTGCTGCGAGTCGCAGGATCTTGTTTTACAATCTAAGTTTTGTTCTTCTAGAAAATCATTAAGGGAGCGTCCATTAATTACGTGAGATAATTTTAGCGATTTTTGTACCTCCCTCCCCCCTTGGTGAGATTTCGTGAGATTTCGTTTGACCACCCCACCCTCCCTAAACGCGTCACGTAATTTACGGCTGCCCCCTAATATGACAAGGTAGTTCCGTATGTGGTCGCGCCCGCACCTGGCAGGCGGTGAGCACGTGGCGGCCGCCCGCGTCCACCTCCATGTCGTACAGCGTGCTGCGCCCCGACACGTTCTGCCCGCGCGCGAACTGGTAGCTGCCGTCCGCCGTCTGCGGGACACGCCTCTCGTATTATACTGCGAATCATTCTAAACTTACTGGTTCACCTTCTGCTTTGCGAAAATGAAGCAAACCCTGAACTTAAAATCGATAATTTATAAAATCCAGATAAAGGTAATTAACTAAATAATATCGTGTGGTGAGTATTACAACTAGGTAACTACAAATTTGTTTTTCCAAATTTCTTACAAAACTTTGTTCGAAACGAGACAAATATTTCTAATCAAATAAAATTTAGAAATCGGTGGTAAAAGAAAGAGAGGTAGAAGGGTAAAATAACATTTATTCAAGTCTCGATAATCTCTAAAAATCTTGGTAAAACTTTAGTTTGTGTTTTTCTCGAAACAGCTGAATTGTAGTATTCACCCTCACGATATCAACGTATTATTAACAGTACGTATTGTAATCAATAAATTTTCTGACAGAGCTACTAAAAAAATAGAAAACTCACAGTCCTCAACTGCCTAAACAGTATGGTCTTGTCCGCGCCACAGGACACCATCTGCAGACCACTCCCCGAACTCAGGAATCGAACCGCCGTTATTGAGGACGAGTGTTCGTCCAAAGTTTGGAGGATTTGGTAGCCCTGAAATTTAATTGTAATTTATTAAGAGTTGGGTGTGACGTATGGGATATTTTTTTGGGCAATCATATGTAAAAACTTATATAGATCACTCTCTGAACTCAGGATTGAAACCACCTCTATTGAACATAATTTTATCTAGATTTGGAGGTCTGAAGCTCTAAAAAATAAATTTTATTAGTCAACTCTTGACTAGAGGTTAAGAATAGGTTTTGTACATATTTGCCTAATAAAGTGATATATTGCTGATTTACATTTTTTTTTTTTGTTGCATTTGCAACACTATAGTCTATTCGCGTTAAGAAAATAGTGACTCATCGTTGTCACTCAGCTTAGCCACGCCTCTTGACCAATAAGATCACAGTAAATTATAAAGTCGTGTTCACTTTGAACAGTTGAAGCCCTTCAAACAGTACAGACGTGTTCTTTGCCAATTTTAAAAATGAATACCTCACCTATTCTTAAAAATAATAGTGGATCAATATTACATAGCGGAGAAAGACGAGTGATTTACAATGTTTTTAAGTACTTTAAACAGTGTGGTGACCAAAACGTGACTATGGAGAGTATAGTAGTGAAAAAGGCTAGTGCATGCGGTGTTTCTGAAAATACGGTTCTGACGATTCTAATCATTTTTTTAATGTAATAACTACTTAATTTTAATATTTTAAAATACTGACATAAAAAGTTTGCTTTAATATTAATGGTTTAATTTTTACCCCAGTATGAATACGCCTTTACTTTGATGAGTCACTATTTTCTTAACGCGAATAGACTATAGTGGAGATATAAATGTACTGCTGGTGGGGTAGAATCGAAGGAGAATAAGATGCAGTAAGACAGAACATTGATGAAATGTCTATTCACTCTTCTTTTAAAATCCCCAAGGTGTAGGCAGAAATCACGGATGTTGGTGCATTCCATACCTTGACGGTTCAGATCAGGAACATTTATGAGTAACGTCTCCTGGTCGGTGCGGCTATTACGTAACTTGCGCGATTTCGAGAAATCGCCGTGGTATCGAATTTCAACACTTACTGACCCTCAATTTGTAATGATTACGAGAGCGAGAGCGAGAGCGTTACCCGGTCGACGAGGAAGACGTGCACGAGGCGGTCGCGCGAGGCGGAGGCGAGCAGGCGCGGCGCGGGCGCGTACTCGAGGCAGAGCACCTCCGCGTCGTGCGCCTCCAGCGTGTGCAGCGGCGCGCCGTCCGCCGCGAACACCCACACGTTGCCGGCGCGGTCGCCCGCCGCCACGTGCCGCCCGCACGGCGACACGCGCACGCACCTGCCACGCACACGCACACGCTCATAGACACACACACCGCGACCGGCTCTCCTGTAGCGGTCGCGAACCGAACGTTACACGCTATAGTCACGAAGCGGGAACGATCTCGTACAATTACCTCTTTGCCAACTGACAGTGATCACAAACATTTTTCCATTACGTGTGGTTTATATAAAATATTTGAAGGAGAAAAAAATAAATTCTTACCAATATGTTAAATAAATTATTGTTATTATAAGAAATATTTATTTTGATTGTACTATAGGCTTATTAACCAATAGGATTGCAAAAAATCTCCCTTCTTCTTCCTATTGGTTAATATTTCTCCGATCCGCCGCCTCGCTCCGCATCAATGGACAGGCACCCTTAGGCTCTGAGTCTAACTGACCCTTTTAAAAATGAAATAAACAATGAGTATAGAAAAAACAATTCAAAATCAGGTAAACGGTTTACAATCCCTTTGGAAACCGCCATTTGCATCTGTGCGAGCGAAACGCATTATATTTACGCGGGAGTGACAGAGATAGATAATAAAAGGTCAATTTACGAAATTCTTTCTGCTTCGCGTCTGGACTATATACACTATACGTATCGACTTATTATGATGAGTGTTACCTGACGCCGGTCTTATCGTCATACGTCTTGGACTTGTCCTTATCGCTGGTGGCCGTCAGGTCGACGTCCTTGAGGAACTTGAGCTCGGGGTCGATGTACAGTACTTTGGTTAGTTCCTGGAAATATAATATATACCAGTCAATTAACATATTCAGGAGAAATAAACAGTAATTTACAAAAGTTTGACTATACATACATACACATACTTTGAATGATTCCGATTTCTCTAAATAATCTAAAATAAATTATTCGTTTTATAATTGACTATAATAAAGTGTCAAAATGTTTTCATGAATAATACGCGTCACTACTGCTATTGAAGGCCCCTTCAATAGCAGTAGTGCGTACAGGCACGCACACACTCGAGTACACAGGCACCCACGAACGCAAACAGGTACGCACGCACGCAAACAGGTACGCACTCACGCAGCACAAACTCAGGCACACAGGTACGCACACACACACACAGGTACACACGCACGCACACAGGTACACACACACGCACGCACGCACACAGGTACGCACGCACGCACACAAGCACGCGTGCACTCACGTTGCTGTAGATATTGGCGGGCTGCGCGGCGGAGGGCCGCAGCGCCCACAGGCGCAGCGTGTCGTCGCTGGAGCACGTGAGGAAGGAGCCGGCGCCCAGCGGGCCCGCAGACACCATGTCCAGCCCCCAGATGCACGCCGAGTGGTACAGCGCCGAGTGAGACTTGCCCACCTGCGACACACATACAGACGATTAGGTACTACCTACACAAGTAAACGGGAGCTTTTTAATAATCATACTAATATTATAAATGTGAAATGTTTGTTTGTGAAACACGTGAAAACTACTTAACCGATCATCTTGAAACTTTGTACACATATCCTGGGAGATATTAGAAGTAACATAGGATATTTTTATTCTTGGTCGCGATTATCGATAACCACGCGTGCGAAGCCGCGGGCAAGTAGTTAGTAATAAATATAACATTTAAAATTATTTACTTTTAACCAGTGAGATGACCGAACACAAGTGTGCTCTGATCAACTAAAGTTACAACTTAAAAATATTACATTATAATTTTGGGTTCTCTAACAAGGGATGATTTTTGTTCCCATTTAAAATACACTAAGAGTCTTGTGGCTACCACAACATATCGCAACACACTATCACTTTTCGCGTTGCGAACGCCGCCGCAACTCGCTAATGTCTAATACGCACGAACGACAAAGCCTACGCGCAGCTCGTTGGTGCACTATATGACGTAAACATTATGTTGTAAATATTTTGTATATAATATCTTATAAAAAATAAATGCTTATTGTTCCCTATTCGAGTAACCGATTATTATTATTCGACTATTCGACTATTTGCTTCAAAACCTTCTGATCTACAGGGTGACTGGTAAATTACTATCAATATTTAAGGAGAATACTCGGTACATGATTCTCATTCGAATCATGTGAAAAAATAGGCACTTAATTTTTTACCAAATTCTCATATATTTCAATTCAAAACAAATGAGGCGACGTAGGTATATTTCCAGTCATGCCGGCGGCGCGTGCGATGTGGTGTTTCACTGTGCCGCTAGCACCCGCACTCCCGCCCCGCGGCTAAGGCCACCCGCAGGCGTCTAATATTGCGTTCAAAAATTTCATGTACTTACTTTTTGGCTATCGTTTTTAAAAGTTTCTTAAAAATACTAATTTATTAATTTAAAATAATGTGATTCACGTGGAATAAATATAATGTAAAAATAATAAATAATATACTAATAAATAATAATAATTAATAAATAATAAGCTGTAATCTTTTCATAATATTAATAAAAATCATAATGTATGTGGAGAATACTGATATTGTATGGAATTCCGGGCTTTCTGAATTAATAATATGAATTCAGAGAGACATTCGGATGTTTGTAGCCGGCCTAATTCCCAGTAATTCGCTCGACGAATTCCGCTAGTAGGTCACTAGGTCAGTAAGGCATAAGCCTTGGCATGGCGCGCACGCGCGTGTCGTCCCGGCTCCTGCGCGTCTAGTGATCGATCATACGCGTATACCTAATCTGTCGTGTGTGAGTGTAATCTGTCATTAGTAATTAGGTATGGCTTATCAATACACAAATGCAGAATCACCATTGCTTTCGAAACTGTTAAAAGTGACTGTGTGTGTGTTAGTGTAGTTATGTAGGTAAATAGGTAGTTTAATGATTGACAATCGTTGTAAATAAGTATGATTCCATTTTAAATACGCCGGAAATACCAAGATAGGTAAACAGTTCATATTTATTTTTGTTCAAAGTTTACATTATTTACCTAGTCAACGAATTTGTTGCTCATCAAATCCAAATCAAATGGAATAAACATATCTTTCCACTCGTAAGTAATATTTAAAGTAAATTATTTATTTTGTCTAGAAAGTTCGGTGATTACCATGCATCTATCGGCAAGTAGCAAAACTACTGGTCTCCCAGGGTCGTACTTAGATTTTTTTTTTAAGTCGGACACTGACTACGAGTTTATTGGAATTTTATTATTGAAGATAGCTCACTCACTCAGCGAATAAGGTGTTCTTCCGAGGCAATTTCAGTCGAATTATTGTAGTGAAAATTCTAATTATGTAATTTAATATTCTGGGCTAAGGTTCGAACCGGTAGTAGTTGGTTTTGACGTTCAATATTTAAATTATGTAATGTGATGTAGTAAAAAATATCTTCTTTCTTGCTATAATAAGAATAGTAATTCATGATAATATTATGTAGCCGTGTGTGCCATCCAACTTCAAATCACACCTATGATTAACAAAAAATTCTGAGTACAGCCCTCTTATTGCGACACCAAGTGAAATATAGCAGAACTATTACGTCTGCCAATATTATAATCAATTAATTGTTTTGGCTACTGGTCGCTAGATGGCTTGATTCTATTATTGCTTGCTTTTATTTAATAAACAACAGTTAGCTGTTCAACAAATGACAAAGTTTATTTTTGTTGTATTTTGTTTTTTTTTTATGTTTAAATATTTTCAAAAGTGACTATCATTTTTCTACGTATATAAAAATCTTCTATAAAATCTGATCTTATTCTATGACGATGATGATAAAAAGAAAAAAATTGATCTTTCCTAAAAAAATTTAGGAAACTTTTACACAAAACACTATTAAAAATTACATTTAAAAACTATTTAAATTAATTAATTATTATTAAATGAAAACACGACGCGCGACGTTCTGGTGTAGTGGTGCGAGTAGTTGCCTCAACTGCAACGCCACGCGCTGGTGGTCACGGGTTCGATTCCCGCTCGGGACAGATATTTGTATTTGTACAAATATTTTTTTTCCGGTCTGGGTGTATGTTCTTGTGGGTCTCCCTACCGTGCCTCGGAGAGCACGTACAGCCGTCGATCCCTGTTGTTATCATAGACAAGATAACGATCGTTACTTATGGTAGGGAATTATCCGCTAACCCTGTTAACACTTGGCGGTGTTTGGACGTAAGTAAACTATCGCGTGGAAACTAGGGTGTCCAGACGACGCGTAAATAATTAGATAACTGTTGGGCAACTTTACTTAGAAGCTAATTAATATTTATGTTATATTTTTACATAATTTGAATGAGAATCATGTACCGATTATTCTCCTTAAGTACTGATAGTATCTAAGCAGTCACCCTGTATATCTCCAAGTCTTACTCTCCAAAGTCTAATTTATTAATAACCCAAATAAATTCATTACTTCAGATACTAGATTCATTACATTCTAATGTTTTTGTGTTTAGTATAACGTGTCTCATGTAGATAACCAAAACTAAATAAAATAAAATAAAAACGCATCGCATTCCAAGGAGTACTACAAAATCCTGGGTCGTGGGTCCAGACACATTTCGTCATAGTCGTAGAATAGTGACGGATCTTGCAGATTTGAAACTTTGCAGGGCAGACGTTTCAAACAGTTATGTTGTTGTTGTTGTATATTTGAAATGGCTGCCCTGTGTCGTTTTGAATTTGTGGAATCCGTCACTATTCTACGACTATGACGATTTGTAACACATACACCTGAACTAAGACAAACATCTATATGACGCATAAAGACATTTTTAATGAGTGGTGATGAATAAAAATTTATAAAACTATCCAAATCGGTATCTATTATAGCCTATACCATAAACAGTATTGTAGTATGAGCTCGGTCAAATATTGTCTGTCCAACTTACCCGTTTGATGTCCCTGACGTCCCACACATACAGGCTGTGGTCGTTGTATACACATGTCAGCTTGTGGTTTCTCTCGTCGTATGTCAACGCAATCGCGTCCGGGTACCGCGCGTTGTTCGGCTGGCTGAACATGTGACTAGAGAAAAAATATATATTAATTAGAATATAAAATTTCTTGCTTTATATGACACAGTAAGCCGAGACGAAAGTAAATACGAATAGTATTTTATATATTATACAGCCATTCATTTTAATTGGGTAGTACTGCACTCGACAAAAGATGTACTGCATATGCACTGTATATTAAGGATTCTAACATTATATTAAAGCATTTTTTTTTTCTTTAATTATTTATTATTATTAATCTAATAAAAACATTTATAATAGAAAAAAATAAAAAAATAAGTATTGTTACTACATGTTAACTTACTATATAATAAAAGTACATCTATTTAAGTAAAAAATATTATTGACATTAAATATCATTGAACGATACAAAACGTGTCTTAATTACGTAAGGTGTCGCTATGTCACACTCCTTGTACGAGGCCCACCTGATGTTGTGTCCCTGCGACACGTCGACCCCGAGGTAGTGGGTTCGAGGCAGAGTGGTGACGTATCTGAGCGAGGCGGGCGCGAAGCATCGTACGATCCCCTCCGCGCACCCTACGAATATGTACTCGCTTCCGATCGCCATGCAGTTCGCTGATGTTGTCTGAAAATACGACAGTTCATTTTTTTTTCTACTTCCCACTATTCGTCACTAGATGGCGCCATATTAAACTGAAAATAAATGTTGTTCAAGTGAGCTATTAAATTCCATTTTAAATTGTTACTTTACCATCACATCATTTTACATGAAGGTAGCGCGGTTTTTAAATATAAACCGTAAGGTCAAAAACTTATTATTTACTATTTTCAATATTTATGTACTTTTATAGCTCTGAAATATTACTTTATACAACGAGCCAGTGCTTGACCACCACCTTGCCTCATCAAAATAAGACACATCTTAGAAAATACCTATTCACCTTATCTTGAAGATACCCAAGTTATAAGTTGCGGCAGACACAGGTGGTGTAGTGACAGAGAATAAAATATCAACCTACCCTCAATTCCACCCACTTGTCCAACAGTCTCCTGCTATTGAACTCGCACAGCAGGCCGCCCCGCGTGATGGCATATGTACTCTCCGCGGCTTCGCCTCTCCCGCAGACCACGTCGCAGAACTCGTTGTCCTTCTGCTCGCCGAGGATCGCCGACCTACCCATTAAGGGTACTGGTTCTTTGAACTGTAATATTAAAATGCAAAAATATTAGTGCTATATTAGGGGGCATCCATTAATGCCGTGAGACAATTTTGGCGATTATTTTTAACACCCTCCCCCTATTCCCCCTTTGTAAGATTTCATGAGATTTTACTCGACCCCTCGCCCCTCCTGTAATATGACGTGATTACAATGTAATGAGTTAATATGAGATCAAATACGTTAGATTTATTATTTAAAAAAAAAAACATCTTTTTTATTTAAGATGTTTAATGACAAAAAAAAATTACGTGATATTTGCCGAGACCACCCTCTCTTTTTGACACATTAAATGACACATGCTTCTAATTATGATTAATATTTATTATATATATTAACACACTTAAACAAGTGTTTCCGAAGAACAATGCAGTATAATATGTTTTCCCATTAATAATGATATCATATCTGAGTCACAAACTGCATACTTACTACGAGTAATCTATGCAGTATCAACATCTTAATTATTTTATTAGTTTGACTTGACTAATAATATACGTACTAAGATAACACTATATCTGAGTCGGGCAAAAGAAAGTGACGATTATTATGTTCTAATTTTATTTCATATAATTAAAAGATTTCATTACTCATTAGTATGAAAGCAATATAATCTACTAATTTTTAAAATTCAATGTACGTTAAACATTTCTCACATACACACACTCACAAGTGCAAACTCACATACGCGTGCACGTACACACGTACAAACGAACTAATTTCTGATTTTCTTTTATGTTAAATAGCCTATTCACTGAGAAATGGTATAGGCTATATAACATCAAGCCCTCTCTCATAAACTGACTAATAAACAGATAAATATTGTTAGTATGAGTAAACTATATCAAATTTTGAATTTTTCAATTCACCTTAGCATTCCTCGAGTATTCCAAATACCAGAACTTGACATGTCTGAAGCCGACTGTGACGAAGTAGTTCCCGCTCTCGGAAAAACTGACCGCTTTCACTCGGGACGACACCTGAAATAAATAATAAAAAAAATAAACAAACTATGATTTTAGATTTTTGTACCTAGAGGTTACCACCAGGATGCTATAACTAAGGCGCTATGGTCTGTTCGTCCGTCAATCACTGGATCGTATCTGATCTATGATAGACAGAAATTTTCCTTAGTTTTTCCTTTAGTCCTTACTATAGTGATTACAAAAATACATTAAAATTAAATATTGTAAAAAAATTCGAGGGTCCATACCCTCCCCATGTGTTTTAATCTATAATATAAAAAAATTTAAATTGCGTGTACTAGCGTACACTCGTAAGAAGTGAAACTTATAATAGTAGTAGTATATAAATATATATTTATTCATTTTATATACATTTATTATAACTAATCGGCGAAATATTTTACATTAAACTTTTCACAATAGTCAATTTCAGATGTGCACAAATATTTCATTAGGAATGTTGATAAATTATGTAATTATTATGATCTGACAATTATCATTTATTTTTTAAATATTATTTTTCAATATTAATTAGAGCAACATTACTTTCGCACCGCACCATAGGTGCGCGCGCACCGAAAAAGTAACGAGGTCATTCAATAGTAGATTTTACCTCTCATATTTTTCTCATACCGGGCGCCTTATATATGAAAATCGATTCTTAAGGAGTAAACTCCAATTATTTAAATCGCGTGTACTAGCGTACACTCGTAAGAAGTGAAACTTATAATAAAAAATGGTTGTCTGTAAAGTCGGTTTACAGACGATAATTTTTACGTGATAACGTCATAAGAAAACATAGATGTAGAATTGTATACTTTTATGAATCGAATTGAATTATTATCACATATATAATATGATAGTGTGTATTACTTTACATATATATGATAGTGTAGTACTTTTTTTATACAGATGATAGTGTGATATTCAAGATTTTCCAATCTGAGTTATTTTGTTAAGAATAGGAATACGATAGGAAAAGTAGGAAATCAAGGGGAGTATTTCAAGTGGTACTCTCTACCAAACAATCGACAAATCACAAAACAGTAGGGGGTGTGCGATAATTATCGATAATTCTTAAATACTCGATAATTTTCCATTCGATAATTATCAATAAGTATCGATAAGTGTTATTCGATAATTTTGATCCGATAATTATCGATAATTTTTCATTCGATAAATATCGATAACTATCGACCGATAATTATCGATAACTTTCGTCAACTATCGATAATTTTTTTCCGATAATTATCGATAATTTTCGCCAACTATCGATAACTTTTCCTTCGATAATTATCGATAACTGTTCATACGATAATTATCGATAACTATCGATAAAACGATTCGATAATCGTCGATAGTAAAATTATCGATATTTTTTATCGATGAACATCCCTACTTCTACCAAACAATTGACAAATCACAAAACAGTAGGGGTGTGCGATAATTATCGATAATTCGCAAATACTCGATAATTTTCCATTCGATAATTATCGATAAGTGTTATTCGATAATTTTGATCCGATAATTATCGATAATTTTTCATTCAATAAATATCGATAACTATCGACGATAATTATCGATAACTTTCGTCAAATATCGATAATTTTTATCGGATAATTATCGATAATTTTCGCCAACTATCGATAATTTTTCCTTCGAATTAATTATCGATAACTGTTCATACGATAATTATCGATAACTATCGATAAAACGATTCGTTAATCATCGATAGTAAAATTATCGATATTTTTTATCGGTGAACATCCCTACTTCTACCAAACAATTGACAAATCACAAAACAGTAGGGGTGTGCGATAATTATCGATAATTCGTAACTACTCGATAATTTTCCATTCGATAATTATTGATAATTATCGATAAGTGTTATTCGATAATTTTGATCCGATAATTATCGATATTTTTTAATTCGATAATTATCGATAACTATCGACCGATAATTATCGATAACTTTCGTCAACTATCGACAATTTTTATCCGATAATTATCGATAACTGTCGCCAACTATCGATAACTTTTCCTCCGATAATTATCGATAACTATTCATTCCATAACAATCGATAATTATCGATAAAACCATTCGATAATTATCGATAGTAAAATGATCGATATTTTTTTTCGATGAACATCCCTACAAAATAGTTCGCGTGTAGATTGCGTAGCGCCACTGTCTCTTTTACTCGAACGCGGTCCGATGGAGTGTAAGACAGAACGCTTAGGCTAATCGTGCCTCTCTATCGCTTGTTCTGCGCTCTCGCTCACTAATTGTGACAATGATGACGTCATCTTCTTCGAACGGGCACCCCTTAATCAATTTACTAGACGTTATCACGTCAAAAACAGTTTACTTTTTATACGATCGTAATTATATGAGTCCTGTGTTTGCGTTCGGACATATTTATATTCGAATTACCTACTCACTATAGAATACATCATACAATAACTCCAAACTTCTATATAGTGATACTTAATTTCACTCAAGAATCTTAGAGATTGCTAGCGTAGTGGCTGCCAACGCGAATTGAATTTCGTATATCGCTCGAGAGCTGCAAGTTCAAAACCCTGCGAGAGCCACATTTTGTAGCATTCAAAATTTGATATTTGATTTATTTAGTTTAACTATTTATTAATATATAATATAATATATAGGATTTCATCTACTACCACTCGGAATCTTCCTTGCGCATGTGTTTATTGAAAAACGACTGAAATACGCAATAATCAAGAACAAGATGGCGCGTAACGCAAGATGGCGCGTAACGAAAAAATCTTTCCAACCCCGATAAAGAAGTTTCACTTCAATAAGTCGGGTTTTCCTCCCTGACGTTATAATTCCAGAACGCACGAACCGATTTCCACGGTTTTGCATTCGTTGGGAAGGTCTCGGGCTCCGTGAGGTTTATAGCAAACAAAATTCACGAAAATTTTTAACAGAAAAGCAGGAAAACAGGAAGAATCATTTTTCGCATACAGCGCCATCTCTGATACATAGCATGTACTACTTCATCTTTTAATCCCCAAACAAAATGTTACAAAAAACGAAGCCATCTGGTGGCGAAACGGAGTTCGCCGGGTTTGCTAGTCTATAAGTAAAATTACATATGTATGATTGATTTGTGAATCTTATTCAAAACTACCACTATCTAAATATGGAACAGTACCAGTGAATTATCATAATTATCATTTCTCTTAATTTATCTTTTTTTCCTGCGGTGAAGGAAATATGAGAACATCTGCATATTTGGGAATAAATTCTGAGTCATGTAATGTCTGAAATATGTCCAATTCAAGGAGTAATATCGTGAGAGATTAAGCTAAAACTCTACTCATTCTCTCAATAAACTCTTTTTCTTTATAGTAATAGAAGAGACCATAAAGATAGGGCTCCCATCCATATAATTTTTGCTGGATTAGTCTGTAAAGTGAGTAATTTTATAACATTTATTTTGTAAAATCTATTTTTGTTTGAAAGCAAATCTCACCTTATTACTGGCAAGCTTCAGATTGGCGCGCCAGTCCCATACGTTTACTATCATATCATGTTGAGACCCGACCGACACCAAGTACTTCGAAGAGGTCGAAAATGCCTGCAAAGAATATTAATATCAATTTTATTTCTGTATAATATCATCTTATTGTTTAATATTTTTGTAAGTGGGCATTTTTTTATTACTTTGTTGTTACCGAATACATTTTTTTTTTTCTATTTGGCCTAAAGGTCAACTGGGATAGAATTGCACTAAGCATTAAGGCCGCATTCATTCCAACATATTTCTTAGTTTCATTGATAAAGTATTTAAATAGATAAATATGGTTTCCTGTCCATTGATGCGGAGCGAGGCGGCGGAGCGGAGAAACGTAGAAATATTAACCAATAGGATCGCAGAACCTAGTCCACTGGAGCGGAGGGGAGATTTTTTACAAACATTGGTTAATATTTCTCCGTTTCTCCGCTCCGCCGCCTCGCTCCGCATCAATGGACAGGCACCCTTAAGCCCTTCAACCAAACCTGCTCTACGGTACATAAGCCTTATGGTAAAACGAAGGATTGATTACTTATTTTAAAAAAAAAATGTTAGTCTGAAAAATGAAAATTATGAAATTTTCACTTTTGTCCTAATAAGTAGGTTCTATGAATGTTCGGTTCAGTTTCTTCTTATCTCCAATTTTCATCAGCTGTTATCACAATAGCTATACTATATTGAATGGCTGACTATATTGACTGGCCCATGGCGCAGTTGGCAGTGGCCCTGTTTTCTGCTCCAGGGTTGTGGGTTCGATTCCCGCCTCGAGTCTGGGTGTGTTACCTACTACCTTAGGAACAGACGACCTTGTGTGTATGTTAAGCATATTAATTATTTTTTATTAAAATTAAAGTTATATATAATACTATATTTCATTCAATGGATATAATTAATAAAAATTAATTCATGATATCGTACCACACAGCTAACTCCATGCGTGTGTCCCGGGAACTCGGCGATCTGAACCGCGCCTGAGGCGGTGGGATCCTGGAATTGAGACAGGAACACATATACATTTTTTTTAAGGAACTATTTTAAAAACTAACTCTTATCTGTATAAATAAATGAAATTGAGATGTTTGTTTGTAAAACTAATTTTTTTTTTATTAAACGTTTATCAATCTCTACACGGTGCTTAAAATACAATATTATTTAATTATTAATAAAAACCTCGAAAAAAAAATTGCCCTTAAATATAATTTTTTGTATATTATGATATTTAGATATTCCGTCTTGAGTATAATATTATAAAAATCAAGTTCTAGTTCCGCAACTCGCCACTAGATGGAGTTACCATTATATAATATAATAACTTGTATATTTTTAAAACTAGTTTATAATAATATACTATCACACTACAATTAATAACAAATCTTGGAAAAAATCACTTCGCCTAAATGAAGAACAGGCTTTTGCTCAGCAGCCGGACAATTATCGCTGTATTTTAAACATCCTTTCTTTACAATCCAGAATTGGTATTGGTATTGGTATTGGTTGTGGGCTCAATTTTCCGCATTTAGACTCGCTTCTGGTCCATTATGCGTGAAAGAGGTCTGACTAATTCAGCCAGCCAAGCTCCTTCCAGAAGCTCAGAAGCCTCCTGGGGCGTTCACAGGCTTCTCGGAGCGTCCTTATTTCCTTAAGGATATTTTACACTCCATAAAACTGTGGATTGATGTATGGATTAGGGTATTTTCAGACTTCCGAACACGCGTCCGATAGAAAAAAAATTATATAAGAGGTGGTAGTTTTGTACCAGTCAACGAATAAACGGCTCACAATAGACAAAACTGAACCGAATCAGCCTGTAAACGTCCTACAGCTGGACAAAGGACTCTTCTTCGTATAGGCGAAGGGTTGGAGCTTAAGCTTTATTATTAAGAATAGAGGAGGACTAAGCTCCGACACTTTTCGTATATAAAGAGGAGGCTAAGTTGTGTTACGACTAGTTCAGCCAGATATCGATAATTATCGGATGAAAATTATCGATAGTTTGAGATAGTTATCGATGAAAATATCGATAATTTTCCTGTCATAAGTATTCACGAAAAAAAAAGAAGAAAAAAAAGGTCGTCGCGATCCCACACCGATATTTACCCCTTCGGGCTATGCGTATTCCTAAAAAAAAAATTGTCATCGCCTCTACCTATTTTTTATGTCAAGGTTAAACGAGAAAAAAATATATAAAATGTAAAGTTGTTTACTATTGTTTACTAGACTGAATTTGTTTTTTTTTCCGAAGTCTTTATTGTGGGGGCCCCTCTTTTGTGGAGGCCCGGGGCTGTTGCCCCGGGTGCCCTCCCCAACTCCGGCCTTGACGAGAGTACCTGTAGGTCCCACACTCGTACGGCGGGCGCGTGTCCGCACTCGCCGGTCGCGAGGTAGCGGCCGTCCGGCGAGAACGCGACGCACGTGACGCTCTTCCGCGACGCGTTCAACACGTGCGACTGGCGGTTCTTGCGCACGTTGTACAGGACTACCGTGCATCTGAAATAGGGAGACAGATAGTTAATTATTATGATTAAGTTATCTATAATTGTAATAAAACTATATCAGATTCAATTCTGTTCATTAAGGTAATTATTTAAAAATAAAAAATCGAGGTCGTTCTGGTTTAAGTAGTCGAAATCGACCACTTAACTAACCGCAATTTTAATTGGTAATTATTTTGTATCTAATTAATCGATAATGAAGACGAAACTCTAATTTTTTTGTCAGTCAGTCTGTTTGTCTATCTTGGCCGTGCAACACGCACGCACGCCGGATACACTGAATGAATTTGAATAAAACTTTTCTACGATTGAAGTGCATACTACAAGTTAGAATACTGGATACTTTCTACCCCTTAATTCAGTTACGCTTCCTCCGGGATAAGGGATGGAAACCAAAACGTGGAATGGCAAAGAAAACCAGGGGTAAAGTAATGACATGTTTGTGAATTAAGCTGCTTCCAAAGATTACATTTATAAATTCAATTTATTTATTACGTTAGATGTTAGAATACTGATGTAACTTACGATCTGCCGTTACTTGACATTCAGCTATACTGAGTTGAATATTTATACCAAATGTTCATATTTAGAGAATTTTGTTGTGAAGACAAGTTGACCCAGTGGATTGTACATGTTGATTGATACCAGACAATAGCGGGTTCTTAATTATCAAGTGGTAAATTTGTTCACAAAATTATCTAATGTCATCATATCATCCGCCTATTCGCTGTGGATATTAGCGAATTAAGCTCCAATCATATTTGAAAGAAGAGGCGCTTGCTCAGCAATTAAAAATTACGACATTTTAAAAGATTAACTGTTGAGTTTGTCGCCGGTTCCTCTCAACAGAATCTACATTCAACATCCGGTGGTAGCTTCACATTAAGTATAATATTATACTGTTGAAACGTAAAAACGTACGTATTTTTAAAGCTTGCCTGAATACATTAAAAATTAATCGTTTCACAGGTTGTTAGCAGTACCCATCGAATCCAAGGATTTTAAACCGATTCTAACACACAATTACAATTATACACAAACACATCAACATTTAAATATATGTATGTATGTGTCATCATCGACATGTAGGTACTAAACATGCACACAAATATTCAGTCATTTATAGGTAAAACAACAGTACCGGCCGTCCGTCGTGAGAAAGGTCGCGTCATTCGTCATACATATGAATAGGTTCGCTCATGCGACTGTCGTATTGTGACGAGCGGAGCGATAAGCGGTAGCGGTTTGGGGTAGAGGGGCTGCCTTTGAAAAGGAAGGATCCTTCAACCAGACGGTGTTGCGTCTGGTGGGCTACGCGCCACTTATCGCTTATTGTCGGGTTCTTGTATATATATTCAATCGCTTTGAAAACTTCGATAGCGCGATGTAGGATACGTCTGTTTCTTCTAGTTCGTATATGGCGAGATAGATGTCGCTACAGCGGTAGCGGGCGAATTGTCTTTAATTTGACGATAAAGGTTCACATTGATGACAATAAATAAGCATGTATTATCTTTATCAATATAAAGAAATAACTGTGTTAGAAGTTCTGCTTATTTTAGAATATACGGAACAGTAGCCGCAGATATCATGGAGGGTAATATAGTTAACTTTATGTAACACTCCATTATAATAGATTAATGAAATCGTCTTTAATTTTATTACCTAGTGTTCTTTGAGCCGAGGAAAGAGGTATAAGTCACTGGGCGCTTAATCTGGCGAATAGGGTAAATGTTCAAGTAATTCTAATCCCATTTCTTGAATGACAGCTATCGCAACTGGGGCTCTGTGATCGGGTGGAATAGCACTTATTAAATATACTAGATTGTCTTTGTGGTCTTTATGATGACCTAGAGAGTAGATAAGTTAACACACAAAAAAATGTGCGAACTGGAAATAGTCGATTATCATTTTGAATCCCTTCGTACATACAATAAATTTTACCTGGCATTTCATTTTTCACTAGGATTAAATTTCGATATTTTCAGATTCCACAGTCTAATTAACATATAAAATTAAGGATACGTATAATATAATCCTGTATCTGGAAACGTCTGTATGGTGTATATAAACAATTGTCACAATCACAGCGCAAACTATCGTCCCTTCAAGACCCTTAAGATTCGCTCTACTATTTATGAAAAAAGGACTTCAACTTTGCGCTATTACATATGTTCGCACTTTTTACAAGTCAATACAAAAAGTAACAAAAATAGAATCTAAAATATCTAAGTTGTATCAGTTGCAACTGGCGGTCTTATTGCTAGCACGGCGATCGATTCCAGGCAACCATTTATTATAGATCCCGGTCTCGATTCCGCCCCCGCTCCTCTCATCAGTGACACCACACCAGAACGCCGTGGCTAAAACATTACGCGTCCCATGTTAAACCATTGTCGACACGTGATGTTCACTTAGTATGTACACCGCGACCTCCTACATGACTATGGTTTATTTTAACGTGTATGTGTTTGAACTATGTATAAATGATTTACAATATAACTAAATGTGTCTTGCTTGTATAGTTGTATAATTATGTACATAGCCGATAGAGTAGGTTTAATGGAGCTGGCTTTCATGCAGGACATAATATGACATACTGAGTTTATAAAAGTTGAGCAATCTATTGACGGTTTTTTAAAAGAGTAACTGTCTAGTTTCTTGCCAGTTCTTATCAGCAGAATATTTTTTTTTCTTTTTTTTTTTTTTGTTGCACACCACAATTATATTACAGAGCATAGATACAAAAAAAATTAAGATTGAGTATCACAACAGCCGGTCTTATGGCTAATTAGCCATTTCTTCCAACAAAAATGGAAAAGGACAGTTCTAAAACGAAACCGGGTAGGTTGTGCAGCTATATAATAAACTTATATACTAATATCTACATACTAATACTTATACATGATACATACGTAGATGAAAATATAACAAATATCCCTCCTCCTAATTATAAACTTATAAATATTAAATATAAATAAAATTACATTGAATGTTCATTCCGAATCGATGGTAGCTTCACATTAACTATAATTAATTAATTAAATAATATTATATACTTTGTAAGATGACGATTTCAAAGTGCTTTTGAAGCCTACTTTTATAAAGAAATTGATAATTTTATGTCTCGTTCGATTTTACCTGTGTCGAGTGTCAATGAGGTTTATAGTCACTGCTCCGATACTATGAGTTTCGTAGTCGCAGCGTGATATTTTATAGCCTATTTTCTTTGCCAATAAACAGGCCTTCTAACGCAAAATTATAATCTTATGTAGAGATGATTAACCTAACCTAATGAAACAGGCTCGATAAAAATTGATTTAGTTAAAAATAACCGTTTATCGAAAAGGTTATAGGCTATAAAAAGACACAACTTTTCCTAACAGCAAAGTAGTAACAGAACATTTAATTTTATATAACAAAAAAAAAAGAAACGACACAGCAACAACACAGCAACAACACAGAGAAACACAAAGAGACGACACTCACGGTATCTCAAACACAAGCTTGCTCTATTACTGTACAAAAGTAAACATAACGTTTTACGATAAATCCCGGCTGGGTCGCTCGGGATTGAACCCACGTCACTGTGTCACGGACGATTTACGAAACCGGAAGTAGAGGTCCATGAACTTCGGTTAGTTTTCGGTTCCGTTATTATAGCGACATTGTTGCGTTACGGTTATAATGTCTTACGATAATAATACACTATCAAGGTTATTATGAAAAGAAATGAGTTTTTTTTAAATAACTGTGTCCCGCGGCGTCGCCCGCTCAAGTTCGCGGCAATCATTCAAATAACAATAACTCTTGATGAAGTAACACATTTTAAGGAAATAGAATAAATGTTACTTGGTGATATACTTTATGATGATTTTAAACAAACTTTCTTTTATTTACAAATTTAAGACAAAGTTTTTTTTTTTTTTTTTCGAAAAAACTAATTAACTTATTTACAGACAATTTTGGAATAAATCATGTCCGCATGGAATGGTGACTAGAATACTGGCAGCAATTCTCCGTTGAATGGCAATTCCGATTCACTGGGCGAAAAATCCACCAGCTCTCCTGTCACCAGTGGAGGCTATGAGACGTCGGTAGTCACCAAAAGACTCCGACTGCTCGTTTGCCCCCTTTACTATAAAAAAAATCAGCTTTCTTCGCAACGGCTCCAGCTCTTAAAGCTGTCTCTCTGACATGAGACGGAGCAAATATATCGACGAAGGTAATAAAAAACCTTAGTACTTTAAAAGAGATGCATCTCCGAATAAACACAAAGACAATTCTAAAAATGATAATAATTTCCGAGCCAGTGGTTATTTCGTGAAAACAAATCCTGTATATTAAATACGGACATTTAACCCTAGAACTGGTAGCGTACGTAATTTTGAAGTGTTTACGTAACATTCAATCCCCCCCCCCCCTCTTTTGATCAAAACATTAGGTGTAACTCAACCTTTTAAAGTAATGATAATTTAACTTATTTCTAATTAGAAAAAAGAATCAGGTAAGTTAATTTTACGTATCTCTTACCAATCTAAGGATATAAATGATGCTACCGTTCTAGAGTTAATAAACCATACACTACTCTCTAAACATGAATCAGTGAAATTTTCATTAATTACGTTAGTGAAGCTCTATTCAATAAATACTAGTGAATTTCAAATAACAAGTTAGTGAATTATCACTAACACAAATGTTACACATATTCAATGATCAAATCAGTGGACTCTGATATTCACATATTCATACATTGAATAGTCACTAATTCTGCGAGGTCCGATTCTCACATCGATAAAAAGTAAATATTCACTTGAAATTAGTGAAAAATCACTAATTCATGTTTAGAGAGCAGATATTTAGCAAGCTACCCACACGACCTTCCCATTTCTACTAACGTATATCCAAATTATCCAAATTATCTATCTGGATGATTCCAATAATAAACTTAGATAATCCAGTCTCCTGCACACTTCCCAATTCAGAAAACATCTATTTTAAGTTAAAACATATTGATCCGGGGAGTGTAGGGTAAGCCGCGCCCTCGGACACTCCCATACCCCCGGTCGGTGTCCCGGACTCAATTACTTAAAAAATCGCTTCCCCGCCGTACAAGCACGAATGAGGGGTTGAAATATCATGTTTTAGGGTTATTAACAGTTTGACCGCTTTTGAACTTTTTAAATTATTTGTTTCATTGGAAATGTAATATTCTAGTATTTACTGGTGTCTGTGTGTCCGTTGGCGCAGTTGGTAGTGGCTCTGCTTTAAGATCCATGGTTGTGAATGTGATTCCCACACCGAGTGTGGGTGAGATAAGCTTAGAGCATTTTTGGCAATCTATTCATTATTAGAAAACGTTTGAATTACCAACTAAAAATAATTCTATATGCTCTTGCAGAGTCAATCATAACATATGGATTATGCAGTTACGGACGAACAGACAAAACTCGCCTACAAACACATACAGATACAGAATTACAGATGTAGCGTATTTAATATTTAACAATCGATTTTTGGATGTGTGGTATAACTTATTCTTAATTATTGTAATATAACTGATTTAAATAATTAATGTGTGTTATACATATTTATTTAATTATATTATGTTTCAGTATTATTTCTTTAGTAGTGTGTTTACACTAATTTGATTAATTAGGTGTACTTAGTCAAATTAGTCTCCGTCTTGTTGGAGTTAATGATATAAATAAAAGGGAGTGATAACAAGAGGAGAGCTCATTCTAATTTCAAGTAATTTCAGCTGAGGACTAAGAAGCAATACTGAGAGCCCCGTTCTACATTTTTTTAATAAATTGTATATTTGTTTTAAAAGGAAATATAATTATATCATTTAGAGGAATTGGCTTTTATTCTCACATAGATTACAATAAAAAAAATTAAAAACTATTATACCTATTAAATCAGAAGCAGAAAACGATGGAAATTTTTAATTAAAAATTGTAAAATAATTAATATTTTCGATAAAGTTTTAATAAGAGTATATCGCAAAAAAAAAAAAAAGTGTCACATATCATTTTTACTCGTAAGATAGCCCAACAAAAATTAATAACAATACCAGCCAAAACTTAATATGGTAAGCGAACCACTGCCTACACATGCCCTCGCCGTTGGCGCAGTTTGCAGTGAACCTGTTTTCTGCTCCAAGGTTTGTGGGTTCGATTCCCGCCCCGAGTCTGGGTTTAATATATGTTATTTATATACGTATTATTTATATGTATATTTATTTAAAAAAAAATGTATATCAGTCGGCTGTTACCATAACACAGGCATTAAGTTGTCTACCTTAGGAGCAGACGACCGTGTGTGTGTTAAAACATATTTATTTATTTTAAAAAAAAAAACGACATTAAAGTTAGAAACAAATTAACAAAAAATAATGTAAAAAAAAAACAAATAAAAAATTATATTTTATAAACAGAATATAGTAACAGCCACTTTTTGTATAGGTATATATAGCAAAGTCCAGTTATTACTAATTGTAATACAGTTATAAATAGTCTTAATGTATTATTATAGAGTATAGTATATAAATTAGTTATAACAGACCGAATATATGCAAGCGTTGTTGTTGTATATTGCGCCTGTGTTAACATAATATGGCGCCGAGACGTGGACACTGACGACGGGATTAGTACACAAGTTTAAAGACACTCAGCGTGCTATGGAACGGGCTATGCTTGGAGTCTCTCTGAAGGATAAAATGAGATTATTCGCGAGGGAACCAAAAGTAACCGACACAGCTCGTAGAATCAGCAAGTCGAAGTGGCAGTGGGCTGGTCACGTATGTCGCAGGACCGATGACCGCTGGAGCAGACGTGTCCTGGAGTGGAGACCGCGTGTCGGCAAACGCAGTGTGGGGCGTCCTCCAGCACGCTGGACCCATGACTTGCGCAAGGTTACCAGCGGAGAATGGATGAGGATTCCGGAAAACCGAGATATTTGGCGCAAGCTAGGGAGGCTTATGTCCAGCAGTGGACTGCGATAGGCTGATACGATGCGATGCAAGCGCACAACTCAAACCTGTATAACCTCAACTATGTATAAAATATGAAAATTTTATAGCAATAATAAAGAGAAATATATATATAATTATATATATATATATATATATATATATATATATATATATATATATATATATATATATATATATATATATAATTGTCGGAGTAGGAAATGTTTTATAAGTCTGATAACGAGAATATCTAAAAAATATATTTTTTAGATAAGTCGTAAGTCGTCGTTTTACGTAAGCCGGGGTAGCGTAAGTCGAGATATTAAGAGTACTTTAAATTAATGGTATCTATACATAGCTGAAAAGTAATGCATATACAAATGTGATATATAAATTGCTGCCGGTAGTACAGTTGATAGATCACATTAATCATGTGTATAAGGTCACACATTCAAATCTGGGTGGTAGTAGCTGAATATTAGACTGCTATATTTGTCTTTAAAAACTCGGCGAGGTAAGTAAACGCATCATGTTTCGAAAATAATTCTGTGTCATGTCTATCCGTGATCCAGCAGTGGAGCAGCGTAACGGATTATGCTCCAACCCATCTTCTTCACAAATAAGAAACCCTTTCCATACCAGTGTGATATTCACCGGAACGGGTAACGGAAAATCAATAGTTTAGTTACAAGAATGACAATACAGTGACATGAGTCTGACGGTCGATCACGGTCGATGACCACAGGAATATTAATGATGTAATACCAATTACGTTGTCCGTCCGTACGTCACATCCGCCGCCTAAACTCTATGCTAACAGATGAACCGCGCGAGCGTTGAATTTACATTAGACGGACGGACAGACGGACGGTTCGAGAATACTAGTACATATATAGTTGTCTTTTTATATCTATATAAATAAAATATTAGAGGCCTATCGTTGTGTGCGCATGTCACGATAAAACTACTGGATACATTTCAATAGGGTCTTGTCTAAAGGTAATTTTTGCGACTGCAATATCTTTATTTGATATAAAGTCATTCCGATCGGTGGCGATAGTCCCATCAGCGCCACGCAGAAAAAGAATATAAAGGAAAATTGTTGCATGTGAAAAACCCACTCAGTACGCAGATTTTAAGGTTTGAGCCATTTCGGGTCATTATTAAAATATCTTTTTGAATCTAATCACTACCGGTTGTTGAATAAAAATACAGTGTCGGTCGATCCTGTAAACATCCTGCTGGACAAAGTCGACTTCTCCATATAGGAGAAGGGATTTCCCTACCATGAGTAACGATCGCTATCAGATGTCTATGATCATAACAACCGGGACGGACGGCTTTACGTGCTTTACGAGGCACGGTGAGGAGCCCCAAAGCCCCAAAGACATGCAACCAGACTAGAAAATAAATACTACACAAAAACGACTGTCAAATATACAAATACATAATATATAGATACTTTAAAACATACATATATATATATTGAATTATTTTTATCGCAAACAAAAAATGTTTTGAATTTATTATAAATTAATATATTAAGTAAACAATTATTGTGTTTTTATCGCTTAAAGCGATCACTTCCAGGCGACCTTTACTGATAGTATTTTAAGACATTGCGTAAACAACACAATGCAAAATTATAAATATATAACATAGTATATCGCCGACGAAGAGTCAATATATAATAACTGACATTTTGGCCATTTTTGTTTTATTGAATTATTCATTGTAAAATAGAGTAATACACATGATGACAAAAATCTTGGGTTCGTTTCTTATTAATTTTCCAAGATAAACAGTTGTTGCAATATATACTAAGTGTTTTTACGTCATTTATAATGACAATAGATACTATCTACGCTCAATCGCCTGCATTTGTGATCGTTGTACCGAGCGTACTGACAGGTTGCGAGTTGCGACGGTCACGAAGTAACCATATGTATCAAGGCTTGCGGGGAAAAAAGATTTTGGAAAATCTCAATATTAATAATGTGACTAATTTGAGACAACCCACAGAAAATGAATATAAATACCTTTTTTGAAACAATCATCAGCTTGTAAGTTCTTCTTTTTTTTTTGAAATTTCGTTCCATATTTTATCTGTTTTGCTTTATTCTAAAACCAATCACCCTCAGAGTGATCACACAGCGTTTCATTAATTCTTTACTACATGTTCCAGAAATTGAAAGGCATGATGTTACTTTCTATTTGTTGTTCTAGCTCTCAGCCGAGCACGATAGCTTTGGTCGGTGAGACTGCCGCTTGCCGAGTTTAAGTAGTCAGATGCACAATAAGACTATCTTTAATGAGCCTGGTCCTAGTTACCTTGACCACGAAGATGACCTGTCAAGTGTCTAAGTGATTTAGATCCTACAGCTTCTACATTTCACCATGAACTCGATGTCGAATTATCGCTTACTATACTACAGTCAAATCACCATCAGGCACCACAAGTCGATGAGTGTCGGAACAAACTTGTGTCTGAAATCGAGTCTCTTTTAGTCAAAGTCTCGCAATGGGGGCGACTTATTCTAGTCCAATTTAACCCCACCAAGACACAAGTTTGCGCTTTTAGCGCTTAAAATCTCCATTCGTCGTTCCTCTTCAATTTGAAGGTAAAAATTGCCCCTAACCGCCTCAACCAGTATTGGAATACTTGGTGTCGACATATCTAGCAATGTACAATTTCGTGGTCATTTGGAGGGAAAGGCTAAACTGGCCTGGCTGGCGAAGCAGTATTTCATGCCTTCCTATCGCCTGCAATTGTTTTTAAGTGCAGATCCGGCCCCCACATGGAATACTGCTCTCACCTATGGGCTGAGGCGCCCCAATATTAGCTCCTTCCATTTGACCGCGTTCAACGCCAGACGGCTCGAATTGTCGACGACAAGGTTCTCTCCAATCGGGTTGATTCTTTGGTACTGCGTAGAGATGTTGGATAACTCTGCATCTTATACCGTATCTATCACGGGGAGTGTTCTGAGGAATTGTTCGGATTAATACCTGTAGCAGAATTCCACCACCGAACATCGCGTCAAAATTCCAAATTTTACCAACATCACCTCAATGTCCGGATATCTACAACAACCCGATTTTTACGGTATTTCCTACCTCGCACGACCAGTATATGGAACCAGCTGCCATCTACGATATTTCCGAACCGATACAAATTAGGGAACTTCAAGAAAACAGCATACACCCATTTGAAAGGCTGGCAACGCACCTGCTAATCCTCTGATTTAGCGGGTGTCTATGTATGTCGCGTACACTTACCACCAGGTGAACCGACTATCTATTTGCCCCCATTTACATTTTGTATAATTTCTTCAGACTATGACATTAACTTGATACGTACGTTCACCAGTTCAGCCTCGTCAGATCCTGGTCGCTTTCGGATCTTAAAATAAGATAAGATACTAATAGATACTATTAAAAGCCTTAGAAAGGTTCAGACTGCTCCTATGGTGACAGATACTAATTATTTTGGCGGAGTAATCGTGATAGTCCTTCAATTTTGTTTAATTTTACGGCTGATGATACAAATAATATAATTGACACAGATGCAAATAGTGAGTATGAATACCAACCCTCCAAATAATGCTCATGATAATTCATCAGAATTTGAAATATAATTTGATTACATGAACCAAGGCCGAAAGCAGCGTCACAAAGCTGAACTTACTCTTTGGAAAAGAAATCTAGGAAAAATACGTGGAGCGAAAGGTGAAGATTTATTGGGATACTCCAGAACCGCAACGGAAAGCTTAAACAGGATACGTTAAGGAATGCTAGGGAGTTGGGAGAGAGATGTAAGTCTGAAGATTGTAAAAAAGTAAATTGGAAAAGAGGATGTAGTAATAAGATTAGTGGAGAAAGTAGGCAAGTAACTCATACATATTTTTGTAAACAAACTGGAATCAGCGCAAATTTTACAAATCTCTAGTACAACTAACTGATACGGCAAGAAAAGACGAAAAAGAATGGTAATTCTAGGCGTGCAGGGTCTGCTTGTTATTTTTTACCTATAAAATGTGACGGATCTGAATCATCATTAATATAATTTTATTATAAAACCTTAAATATCTCAACATATTTTTCTAGTTATAGCTCTCTTCTATCACATAAGTGCTGCCTATCATCACTTAATTTTAAAAATGTCATTAAAATATTTTATTATCTTCGTGGTATTTTAATATTTTTGTGTAAATTTAGAAACAATTGTTCTTCTATATCCACTAGCAATACCTAATATCTTCAAATTGCAACATTATATTTCAACCAAAGAAACAATACCTTATATCTGCAATTTATTTAAAGACCCGTAATATTTTTAAAAAGTTTTGAATTTCGTAATATTGCAGTCAGTTTACCTAAAACATTAAAAAAATAAAATATAGTAAAAAAAATTTTTAAAGGACTTGAGACGTTTTTTTCGTCTCCTGAAAAGTTGCATTTTTGCAGTTATTATTTATTGACTCTTCGTCGGCGATATGTAGATAATTTTTTTTATAAAGTATACATAAAAATACTAGGTACGTAAGTATGTACATATTTACGTTACTAAAGCTTCGAGCCGCCCCTCGACCGAGTTAATAAAGGAGGTTAAAACGAACGCTGAAAATTCATATTAATACGGTAATTGAGAATCTACTTTGCAGCAACGAAAACGACCGTTGAAAATAATGTCAAAATACTCGCTACCGTTCTCTCGTACCTATTTTATCCTTCTTTTTGACATACATGGACAGACGCCTTGAACAAAGTCGCCGGAAGCCGTTGGATGGAGGCTGCTTCGAACCGGTCGCTCTGGAGGTCGATGGGGAGGTCTACGTTCAGCAATGAACGTCCAATGGCTGGTATGATGATGATGATGGTGGTGGTGGTGATGATGATGATGATGGTGATGATGATGGTGGTGATGATGATGATGGTGATGATGGTGGTGGTGGTGGTGGTGACGGTGATGGTGATGATGATGGTGGTGATGATGGTGATGATGATGGTGATGATGATGGTGATGATGATGATGATGATGATGATGATTTATTATAATTTTTTAATTAATAAATGTACGTATATACATTAGGGTGGATCGAAAAAAATTTTTTTTTTTTTTTTACTTAGCCTGGGGGTAGAATTTGTAGCTTATAAAAAAAGAAAATTTTTCAACAAAAAAAAAATATTTTTTTCGCAACATTTGGAGGTAGCCCACTCGTTTTTTAATAAATTAATGGATCAAATGGACTTATTCTAGCGAAAAAATAATAAAATATTTTAACGATGTTTTAGAATCTGTGGAATGTCTTTTTGAAAGCCAAATGGAAATCAGAAGTCAAAAAAAATTTTTTCCTATTATTTTTGTAACTTAAGCGAAAAATAAAGAATTAAGCAGCCCTTTTATCTGTATTTAAGTAAAAGGTAAGTGAAAAAAAAAAATCATATTCAATTATTTTTTCATGTTTTCCACGATTTTTGACGGAAAAAAAAATTTTTCGCTAGAATAAGTCCATTTGATCCATTAATTTATTAAAAAACGAGTGGGCTACCTCCAAATGTTGCGAAAAAAAATTTTTTTTTTGTTGAAAAATTTTCTTTTTTTATAAGCTACAAATTCTACCCCCAGGCTAAGTAAAAAAAAAAAAAATTTTTTTCGATCCACCCTAATATACATAATGCATGTACAATATATAGATAATTTATATAAATATTAAGATTGTTAGGTAATAATTATCTCTGTCTTCATTAACCCAGTATACAGCGTCAAAAACAAACACAAAACGCACACACATACATACACAAGAACAGAACCAGTTCACGTGAACTAGATTTGTTTTATCTTTATGTTAATGTACATATTATTACTTGCTTTTGACATGTTCTGATACTTGCCAAACCGTATGGCTTTTTCTGCGTTTACTTTGTTGACTAACGCGCTATTACTGCTCATATTTCTTGTCATAGCACGATGTTCAAACAGACAGACATTTTTTTTTTAATTGTGGATTTAATTTTTATATTTCTAGGAAAGACAACAAACATTCACTATTTAAAAAAAATTAGTTGTCTATAAAGTCGGTTTACGAACGATAATTTGAGTTACGACTTACGTGATAACGTCCTAAGAAAACATTGATAAAAACAGTTCGCGTGTAGATTGCGTGGCGTGCTGACGCTGTCTCTTCTACTCGGATGCGGTCCGATGGAGAGAGATAGATGCGTCATAAGCCAAACGCTTAGGCCGATCGTGCCTCTCTATCACTTGTTCCGCGTTCTCGCTCGCAAAACGTGATAATGAGTCACGCTTTTGCGTGAAGTACCTGGTGGCTTTCATCGATTTACTAGACGTTATCACATGAAAAGCAATACCTATATAACGACTTAGTTACGATTCCACTACAATTATTTATAGAATAATAACTCTACTTCTAGAGGTGTATTAAAATGATACCTACACCAGATTTCACGCATCCAATTACGTACAGCAGATTTTGTATGAAGGCGCGTTTTGGCAAATACTACGGGTGCTCACAGATGGGAGGCGGGGTGTCGGGGATTGTAAAAAATGGGTAATTGTAAAAATGGTAATTCCTTTTAATTAAAAGTCTATATCGGATTTTATCGCGTTTAATAAAACTTTCCGATTTCCGATCCTTTTTTTTGTTTTGTTACAAGGGAGATTTTTTTGCCCCATAAATATTTCAAGGTTGTTGTATTGTTAGTTCAGTAATTAAACACATAACCCTCAATGTGAGATCCAAAATAAATTGAAACCCGAAATATACAGAACCCTTTGAACGTAAGGTTCATATTAAGCTGGCGTACGTACCTACGTTAAATTAAAGGGTTAATGAATAATAAAGTTTTGAACACTGTTTTTAACCGACTTAAAAAAAAAACATCATCAACTTAGTCGAAGTCAATTAAATACGCGTTATTAGGGATAAATTAAAAACTACTCGTCAGATCACGCTAAAGTTTAAATGGGACAATGAAAAGCACTAGCTTTCGAATATAAAAAGAATCATCAAAATCGGTATATCCAGTAAAAAGTTGTGAGGTAACACACATTAATAAAAATACAGTCGAATTGAAAACCTCCCTTTTTGAAGTCGGTAAAAAAAAGGATGACAAACGTGAACAAAATCACGGGGTATAGTTAGTATTATAATAAACTACACCAACTACGCGAAATAGCCTTGATACCCTAGACATGTACTACCTTTTTTTTTAACGCAGGGAAATCCATTTACGGATGATATCCAGGACGTCCGGGTAGGCAGTCCTAGACCTATGTCGGACTCGGCACTTTGGGAGTGCAAAACTGTACTAAACCCCTGCGGGAGCCTTCAGCCGCATTAATTGGAGGGTTCCGGATCTGCAGGCAACAGGATCCCTCCAGCGACAGGCTGGCTTTGGCGAAAAGGCCAAACTTCTCCTCCATGGGAGACATGCACTACCTACTACTGCATACGGTAATGTAAAATAGGTTGGTAAATAAAAATACATGTGACATCCCTACGGTAACAACGAAAAGTGTTTTAACGTTGTCGACTAGGCCAATAATAATGACACATAATTGCAATCTTCCTTATAGTTTAATGTATCTAAATTACAGCTTATAAGACGAGCGCTTTCTCTATTTTCTAATATAATCTAACTTTAATCAGTTCCAACCAGTAGCACATTTTAAGATTTTACCTTTTGAAAAAATTGGACGCGTATTGTCTCTACCCAAGTATATTGGATTCTTATCCTTAAATGTGGACCTACCATCGTTCCTACATTGGCTATATAGATTTTGCTGAGAAGAATCGGCAAGAAACAAAAAAGTTACTCTTTTAAAAAATATCAATACATAATTTAATAATTATATTTTTTAACAAAACGAAGATAAATTAGGACTAATGTCCTGTACCTACTCGTAACGTAATGCTTGATCATACAGATACATACCAGTTCCCAAAATAAACGCATCACACACACTATACGGCTAAGGTCCAGGCTAAATAAAACCGTATGATGACTCACCCAGCGGGATAAGCGACGACCTCTGTGTTTGGGTCGCAGTCGAGAGCCGCGTTGCTGCTCACCGTCAGCCCGAACACAGTCTCCAACTTGATCTGTCGACAAAGATGTATTATTATTATTAATTATTTAAGAAATTAAACGAAAAATATTAGTCATATACCTAGCTGATTGAAAACTGTTTTGGTTGGTGTGATAATTATGATGAGCAATATTATTCATTCATTAATTCATTCAGTTGGATTAATGGCTTCCAATAGTGTCAAAATAGCACGGATGATTTAGCCAATGTCACGTAATTGAAAAGAAGCGAAAGAAATTAGTCGGTACAACCTAAATAGAATTTTGAAGAGCATAGAAATAGTACTAAATAGTATAAAATAGTACTAAAATAAATAGTACTAGTATATTACAACCTAAATAGAATTTTGAAGACCAAAGATATAGTCGATAGTTTATAGTTAACCCTTAACCTAAATCAACACAAATACTTAAAGAACGATAGACGTATCCAAACATTGTGAATAATCTAAGTACAGTATTTATATTGATGTAATTATATTGTACTGTAAGGCTTATTTAAATATCATCTAAACACAGCACAGCCTATATTTCGTGTATAAAATTCTAAATATTCAAGCTTAAAATTAAACATGGTAATTTTTTAAACGACTTAAATGTGAGACTTCAAGACATTTCAATACATGGATGCGCGGTGCTATGGGTCGGATCAAACAGGTGAATTGTAAACGAAACGTCGCGACCTTAAACGTGACAGAAAAGAAACCTGCGCAAACCTATTTACAGATAGTCAGAAAAACAACCTACAGATAACAAGTGAAAGCAATTTTAAAAAACTAAAAAACCCGACTATGTTTCTGCGTAATTTGGAAATGAATTGAATTTGGCGCCAAAAATCCGCAATTTTATTTATTCTTTATTTTGATATACCCAGTGTCACTCTCACAGTAAATACGAATCTAACGACACCTCTCAAGCTTAAATCCATCGAGCCGTTCAGGCCGCAGAGCGTGGCAAACAATTGTACATACATACATACATACTCTCGAAAAATATAACCCTCCTTCTGGCGCAGTCGGGTAAAAAAAGTATAGAATAAATTAAAAACCATGAAATATGTTACGAAAAAGCTAATTCTTATATATTACCATCGAACGACCTTTCCTCAATTATTTACATAGTTTTAAGCATATAAGCGATAAGGGACAGACAGCGTACGTTTTATGTTAAAACCCATGAGACTATAGTAAACAGCAAGGCGTATAGAGGCGCAAGGTCATACTTTACAAATACACAGAACCTTGAACGCGTTACCATTAAAACGGAAAAAGGAGATACTACTGACTGTTTCAGCTCTAATATCGACCGCTGAACGAAAATGATTTCTCTCGCTTATCTGTGCGATATATCACACACGTTCAGTTTTATCTGTGCGATAAAACTGTGCAGTCGAACAGTACAGGTAAATCGTACGCCCCTAGAGCCAAGCCTGCTTGTAAAAATCGTAAAAACTGTACAGTTTTTATCACACACGCGTTTCGATTATCGGTGCACTTTAAACGGTACCTACAGTGCGATCGTAACGATTTCTCGTAGCGTGTGTGCCACCCATTAATCGATTTATCCGACGATCCAGCTTTGGCGTGGTTATCCGCGGCCTAAAGTTTTTTGGTCGATCAAAATACTCCCCAGTATTTATAAATTTTTATCACGTTTGCTTAGAAGCAGTTTTCGATCGATTCATTCGAATTGTAATTGATTAAATTGTCTCATTTTGCTTCCGTAGAGACACGATTAGTCTTCGTTAAGTTGACCAAAAATTACGAGCTATACTCATACTTTTTTTGTACGAAATTAAACGTAATAATAATACTAAGGCACCGGATGATACATTATAAACTATTTACATTAATAATGTACTGTATTATTGCGTGGATCGACAACGAGCATCTTGTTCGATAGATCGTCTTAAACTTGAAAGGTTAAGTACTTGTGCGACGGACCTATAAACAGTTGTAATTCATCGTCTTGACTTTTGTCCGCTAGTGCATATATATATATATATATATATATATATATATATATATATAGTCACTGTACATATATTAATTGTCACGTTATGAATGGCTGTATTAAATCGTATCATATTACTACACTCGAAAGAAATGCGCTAAAACAAAGTCAGTCAAGTGTGATAACTACGATATGCATCTCTTCCAAGGACGACCGGTCGCCAACTTGGATCATATTTCAACCTTGTGCACACACACACACACATACTACGTCGTAACACTAACACTGTGACCAATTTTCGTAATGTTTACAGAATTTAATTAATATTATTAAAGAATTTATTTATTTGTATAAGTTGAGTTCAGGAATTATATTATGTCCCTTTTTAAAACAATTCAATTCCCGCTCTAGACAAATTATCATAAAGATCATTCGGTTGTTTGTCGTGATTTGTGTTGTTTATGTTTTCGGACCATCGACACAGGATTTCATTTTACTTGGGTTAGTATGATGCGTTTATTGACTGTAAAGATATCTTTATTGCCTTTGAAGTTTATTGAGATACAATATAGGTTAAGAAAACAATACTTTACGGCTCATACTCGTAGTAATATAGAAGTATTAACATCCATCTATGAGAAAGATAACATTTAAAGCTGAAACTTCGTGACTAATTAATTCGTTTGAAATTTTATGCAGTATATAGCAACTTTTGGAATAGTTCATTTAATTTCTTCTTTTTTTTTGGAAAGAAAGTTATAAAACTCAAAATAATTACATACCTATTTTGCGAATTTTTTCGCAAACTTCAATAAAATAATTAAATAACTTAATATTTTATATTTTTAACTATTTGCACTACAAGACACGCCTCAGAGGAATATTTTTTTTTCTGTTTCACACAAGAAATATCTTTAAATAAAAACACAAACTATATAGAATCTGGTTTTGCCTAAGAAAATAATTTAATTAAAACGAGTCGCAAGCGACAATTAGTCGAGTACGTAAAACCGTACGTACGTAGAACCGGTTACACGGACAAGGGAACGGGTCCGTGGATGACCTTGCGGAGCGTCCTTGTGGTACTTGACGAGGATTATCGAGGATCTCGTTTGAGATTATATATGTATGCATAATTATCATAAACATCAAACGATTTGGTTTAGAGTCGCAGGTTCGATTCCCACTCGGAATAGATATTTTTTTTTAAATATCAATATCTATATTTGACGCGTTGGCGCAGCAGATCCCCGCACATGACAAATATTTGTATAGGCCATACAGATGTTTGTCGTGGTCTCGGCGTTTGTGCTTATATATTGTGTGTGTTTCTGGACCCCCGAAACAGGATTCACATCCTACTGGGGGCCGTTGAGTGTGAAACGTTTATTTATTATTTATTTATTTATTTCTGATCCTAATCCTTGAAAGGAATATTTTAATTTAAAACTCATTAATTATACTGTTTCGTTCTTTTAGTTCATTTGCCTATATAAATAGATTGCGCTCTCTTGTATCTTATTGTACTTTTTTTTTTAAATAATTATTATAATAATACTTAATGCGCACGTTATTAATTATTACTTGACATGATATACACTAACAGGCACAATTAACCGCCCACATTATTTTTGTAGAATATGATGAATTGTCTTTAAATTGGACAAATTTTGTTATTTTCTTATTACGAGTCATACAAAAACAATTTAAAAAAAATTGAAACTTGGTAATTGAGTAATTACATTAAAAATAAACCAACGTCAAAACTAAATGATTTAATATATGTGTATTAAAAAAAAATACACAATTTCAATCAAAGTACGTTTTTTTATTTTTAAATTATTTTTAATGTACTGTTCTCTTATATTTACGGGAAGTTTACCCATTTAATTAAAATTCTAACTCGGATTTTATAGCGTTTATTTGTTTTTTTAAAAAACTTTTCAGTTTAACGATATTTCAATTAAATTATTTCCCGACCTTTACAGCGTCCATGATCTCGGGGGACTGAGGTGGTGGGTGTCCGAATATTGATATTAATGTTCTTTTAAAATATTTTTATAAATTACCCTTTTAGGTTCTAATAACTATCCAGGGAGTACATCAACGATGTTTTGGATGTTTGATAACGTAATATTGTTACTTCTCTAGCCAAAGTGATTTCGATATCCTCATTTGTCCGAGGGTCTGATGCCCTTGTCCAAACCCGTCTTTCAAGGTTATCCCAAGTAATCCTGACGATATTTAGGGCAAGGCTGCGTTCTAGCCATGATAACGCTTAAATACCGACTCCCATATATCAAGTTACTGGAACAGTAACATGGCATAGCAGTTTTATACATCAGACCAAAATTTGTCGCTAATAAATTACAAGAATGGGAGAACTTGGTCTTGGAGAACCTCATCCGAGCGGTTAGCGAACACCACGAGGTCGGTACAATCTTCGTATCAGATTTCACCACAAATCATTATCAATCCTCACTGATAATCTATATTTTTTACCATGGTACCTACATGGAGGTGAGACTGTCGTTTTCCATGCGGACCCTTAAGGATATTTTGCTTTCGTTTACCAAAGCATGGTATTCCACTACTCTATAGTCTAATTAACAAATACTCCAATAAATCTTTGGTATTCTGGGAGAATTCCGTTGGCGCGAGCTGGTCGACGCGACGCGCCAAGATCGTTCCGCAACACTTCCTCGTTCATCAAACATCAGTCATCAAGATCACTCATCATTTTTATTGTTTTGTACTATGACTTTTGTGTTATGCTTTAAAATATACATTAAATTAATTTTAATTACAAAATATATTCGACTTTATTTAACTACGGACAATCGTTCTGGTAGTGTTTTTTTATGTTAGTTGGATAGGCAAACTGGCAGACGTTCCACCTGATGGTAAGTGGTCGACGTCGCCCATGAACATAAACTAGTTTACCTGGAACTAGCCCAGGCAACTCATTTATGTGTTGCCTATCCAGAGACATAAGGTGTTAAAGTCTCGGTGCCAGTAATTACACTGCCTGTCTTGCTCTTCTCACCGAAACACAGCAAAGCTGTTTTACGGGAGAAACAAGCAAGATGGTGGTACCCATGCAGTCGGGAGCGCGGCACAGCGCACCCTTCCTCCGGTGTTGCAAAAATGTTTAACGATCTCGCTCGGAGCAGATATTTGAATTATACAGATGTTGGTTTTTGATCTGCATGTTTCTTTTATTTAATTAAAAGTCTAAAAACGGATTTTATCGCGTTTATTCAAAATTACTGTTTAACAATTTTATTTTAATTTATTTCCCGACGTTTCGGACCCTTTACAGCGTCCATGATCTCGGGGGACTGAGGTGGTGGGTGTCCGAATAATGAATCAATTGTTACATACCCCGCTTTTTATACAATTGTAAATTATTACTTTTGACCGTTCCTATTCACATAGAATGAACTTGTTGTGTCTGGAAGTCGTGCTGTGTTCTTATTTTCCTTGGGTTCAATTAATTTTAGAACTGGTTCCCAAGCTGGTGGTACGTTCCAACCATCCTCTCTATTGAAATTAGGATGTTTTTTTATTTCAATAGCCTCGCGAATCATCCTTGGTAGGAATCGGTGTTCTTTAGCGAGAATTTGTGGCTTATCAAATCTAATGTAGTGGTTGGTACCTTGTTGAGTATGTTGATACACAGCAGACTTTGTCGACCGTTGGTGTTTAATGTCAGCTATATGTTCTTTTACGCGTGTCTCTATACTCCGTTTAGTTTGTCCTATATATGAAAGACCACATTCACAGTCTAATTTGTAGACCCCTGCATCTTGTAAAGGTATTTGGCACTTGACAGATGGTAATAATTGACTTATCTTCGTTGGCGGCTTGTAGTAAGTTTTGATTGAAGCTCGCTTCAAGATGTAGCCAATCTTGTCAGTGACTCCTTTAACATATGGTAGTACGGCAGGCTGGCGCTCAACTGTGGCAGTCCTCTTCCTCCGGGATCTGTGACGCTGACGCGGTGCTCGGAGCTTGTTGTCTCGCAGTACCTGCTTGATGTGCTGTAGCTCTGCGTCCAGGTGTTTCTCGTCACAGATCCCGTGAGCTCTCTGAAACAGAGACAAACCAACGGCAGAGAGTTGTCTAGGATGGTGGTGAGAAGCACCGTTCAAATACTTGTTTGTACAAAAAGTTAAAAGTTGTCTAGGATGGTGGTGAGAAGCACCGTTCAAAAACAAGTATTTGAACGGTGCTTCTCACCACCATCCTAGACAACTCTCTGCCGTTGGTTTGTCTCTGTTTCAGAGAGCTCACGGGATCTGTGACGAGAAACACCTGGACGCAGAGCTACAGCACATCAAGCAGGTACTGCGAGACAACAAGCTCCGAGCACCGCGTCAGCGTCACAGATCCCGGAGGAAGAGGACTGCCACAGTTGAGCGCCAGCCTGCCGTACTACCATATGTTAAAGGAGTCACTGACAAGATTGGCTACATCTTGAAGCGAGCTTCAATCAAAACTTACTACAAGCCGCCAACGAAGATAAGTCAATTATTACCATCTGTCAAGTGCCAAATACCTTTACAAGATGCAGGGGTCTACAAATTAGACTGTGAATGTGGTCTTTCATATATAGGACAAACTAAACGGAGTATAGAGACACGCGTAAAAGAACATATAGCTGACATTAAACACCAACGGTCGACAAAGTCTGCTGTGTATCAACATACTCAACAAGGTACCAACCACTACATTAGATTTGATAAGCCACAAATTCTCGCTAAAGAACACCGATTCCTACCAAGGATGATTCGCGAGGCTATTGAAATAAAAAAACATCCTAATTTCAATAGAGAGGATGGTTGGAACGTACCACCAGCTTGGGAACCAGTTCTAAAATTAATTGAACCCAAGGAAAATAAGAACACAGCACGACTTCCAGACACAACAAGTTCATTCTGTGTGAATAGGAACGGTCAAAAGTAATAATTTACAATTGTATAAAAAGCGGGGTATGTAACAATTGATTCATTATTCGGACACCCACCACCTCAGTCCCCCGAGATCATGGACGCTGTAAAGGGTCCGAAACGTCGGGAAATAAATTAAAATAAAATTGTTAAACAGTAATTTTGAATAAACGCGATAAAATCCGTTTTTAGACTTTTAATTAAATGAATAAAATTCGCGTAAATATAAGAGAACTGCATGTTTCTTCTTGTTCGTTTCCCCACCGCGCGCCTCGGAGATCACATAAAGCCATCGATCCCGGTGTTTATCGCAAAAACCTGATCTTTACTCCTAATAAATAATTCACCGCGAAATAGCAATGAAACAACGGGGCTGATTAAACTTTCTCCTATATACCGTACATTCCTATTCCCAGCAGAGAGACATGTAAGGGCTATTTAAGCTCATTAAACTATAGACATAATTATTTATCAGAGTTATTGCATTAAATTAGTAATTTCTGTATAATTCTCTGATCGATACGGTACTGTTTCTATTCTGCTTCCGGTGGCCGTTTTGTGTCGGTAATTAATTATTAATTATTTTGAACAAATTTTTAAGAAAGTAAATCCTATCATCAATTATTGGATAAGGATTTATTATTATTACATTACTGTCGATATCGTTTTGACGTTTCCGAAAAAACGATATCGATGTTTCCAGGTGAACGGATAACAGGTGAGCTGGGGATCATTATCTGGACGGAGCGTAATCGGTTAACACGTGTCTTGGATAGCTAAGGTAATTCTTGGATATTGTTATAAGGCTGTACTGTGTAAAATCAAGTGGATAAAGGTTTCATTTGAATGAGCTGTTATTTGAATATCTGGCTGTAGCCAATAATATTGAGTAAATTATGTTTAATTTTAAAAACAAATCGTTTTAAAATTATTTAAACAATAACATCGCACTCACAGTTAAGGTGAACTTTCGAACGGCGATTAAAATTAAAATTGATAAATGTAACGGAATCGAATCGCTTTCACTCGGTCCATCGATTCGATATCTCGATATATCGAGACACGGGATCGTTTTATTAATCGATTAAAATCTAAAATTTTGCTAGATATATTTGAAAATATAGTGATAACTATAAACTTTATATATTAAAGTTTACGAGTACGTTTGTTACAACGCTAACCATCTAAATTACGCAGTAATTATTTATCATCATAATATAATAAATTATAATTAATGAGAAGCTACCGCCGATTCGGAATGTAGATTATGTCGAGATGAGCCGGCAAGAAAAACAACAGTAAACAACGAAAAGTATTTTTTTAAACGGAACCGTGTGATTAACGTATTCATATAGACACTCCAGCTTAAAAATATCAAAATTTGAAGATGATATTTCTATGAAATTGCACGTCTAACGGCGAGTTGCACGAAACCGTCGCTAACTTTCCGTTAGTTAAGTTGCAATTAATCTTAAAATCAGTTGATCTCATGATTAATTTAAAACTGTTGGAATTTATCATCCGTTAGATAGGTCTTTAATTAAACTAAATTTTTTTGTTAACTTAATCAGATGTAGGTTTCGTACAACAGATAATCACGATTCTTGTGATTAAATTAGTTTAATAAACACTTAAATTTAAAATTTGTTTCGTGCAACTCGGCGTAAGACTTTTTATTTCTATCAGCTGTAATCGTTTCTTTTTTAATGTGCTGGAAAAAATATCTTCTAGGTATAAGCATTAAACACACTTTATATTCGTGTTTTAATTAAATATATCTCTACATATTTTTATTAAGTATATTAGCATTAAAAAGTACAAGATATCATTCAAATCTTCTATGAAAATAAAATGCTAGAGGTGTGTTGTTTTGAATAACAATGAAAAACTTTTGAATTGATTTCAATTGAGTCTTCTTATTGTAAGTTTAATTTCTTAGTCACGCGGCCCTTATTTAAAACAAGACGATATCTTCATTTTTAATATAAGCTTTCTAAACTTAGAATCGTCCGCGTCGTTTTTCAAAAAGCATTTCGTTATAATATAAATGTTTTAATTTGTGATGGTTTATTGAATATTTGTTTTATATATTTTTAATTTTTGATTATTTTATTAATTTGACATTGAATAATGATTATAATTTTTTTTAATTGATTATATTGAATTATTTTAATGAATTTTTATTGTAATTATTAAAAATGGAATGCTATTTATCATTTTTTATTATTTGATGTACAAAAATACTGTAGGATTTTTTTTGCTAATCAACTTAAACAAGGCATTGGGTTCCCTGTAATGTCAGATATAAATTTTATGTCATAAATAAATAAATAAATAAATTGTTAATATAATAATCAACTCAGACGAAGTTGCAGTTTCAGCCAATACATGTATAATTCTATCACCTTTTTTTTTTGTTTTGGCGGGAAAAAATGTACCGGAACGCACACCCTGTCGTCCGGGGAGACAACGAGGTAGTGTGGAGCCCTCACCCACTAAATTAACCTGTCGTGCGCCCTCACCCGCCCTAACAAGGCGGACCACGGGTACCGCGTATGTTGCTCCGTGGCCCATAATTCTATCACCTACCATTATTTCTATAATATAAAGTACTATAATAACTAGGTGAATATATATTAATATAATACAACACTAACGAGGCGTGGGTATGTACGTACGTCTGTTGAAATTATTTAAGTTTCGTCACCGGGCCGTTTATCGAGCGGACCTTCAAATTTGCATAACCCGTATCGTTAGATATTACATAATTTCTCCTAAACTCGATATACACGTATGTGACATTCCTTTCAATATATACCGAGCTGGTTGTTCTTTTGTGTGTTATTTCTCAATGATTGTCTCATGTATATGATAAAGATACACTTTTATAAGAGAGTGAGACAATTTTAATTGGTTTTAGTATTCCATCTGAACCATTAGGACGTATGTACAACCAGTCCAGAAGCAAATATTTATCTATACAAATACTAGCTGTGCCCCGCCGGTTTCACCCGCGTTAATTTGAGGGAAAAACGTACTTAAATATTTTTAAACAATTACTCTAAGAGTAGGTACCCGCCTCGTGGCTCGAGTGTTCGCAAGCGTTACTGCCGAGCAAGGGGTTTTAGCTTTGATTCCAGGGCCGTTCAACGTATTATTCAGTATTTTTATTTTTCGAAAATTCTCAGTAAAAGAGTGATGTTATATTTACTATAAAAGTGAAACTATAGTTAAAAAATGTCTCGAGAAGAGAAATAATAAAGGACGCAACGGAAGCTCTCAAAAAATATTATTTTTCCCGTTTTTGTAACATTTCTTATTATTGCTCAGCCCCTATTGGTCGTAGCGTGATGTTATATAGAATATAGCCTTCCTCGGTAAATGGGCTTTCCAAGACAAAAATAATTTTTTAATTCGAACCAGTAGTTCCTGATATTTGCGCGTTCAAACAAACAAAGAAACTTTTCAGCTTTATAATATTAGTATAGATCTGCCCCGAGCGGGAATCGATCGACTACTCGTCTACAACTACTGACGTAGTGGAATGATCGAACAGGTAACTTTCATAGTACTTATTAATGATTATTTTCGCTCCAGTGAAAGCCTGGTCCCATTGGTCATTGACACAGAACGTCGAGGTAGGCGCGAGTTACGTCATCACATGGAAAAGTACGAACCGGTCGGTGTTCTTACGGTTCCGTATATTTGAATTATTGTAATGTACCAAACGGTAGCCGGTTCAAATCCGGCCTCAATACCGCGGAGTTTACAGGTAATATTTTTTATTTGTTAAATGTTGTATGGGTAGTCAGAAAACTAAATTATAAACTTCAATTTTGTCAAAAATAACTTTTCAAATATATTTCACCATATCGACATCATTGGTTTTTAATTTATCTATTGCATACAATCCAATTGTAAACTGGTACAAAACTTATATCTGAATGAGCCGAATCAGCCTGTAAACACGTCCCATTGCTGGGCAAAGGCCTCTTCTCCATATAGAAGAAGGGTTGGAACTTAATCGACCACGCTGCTCCACTGCGGGTTGGCGGATAATTTCTCTACCATGAGTAACGGTCGCTAAATGAGCTAGAGCGCAGATGTCCATGAAAACAACAGAGACCGACGACTTTACGTGCTCTCCGAGGCAGGGTGGGTGCACCCACCGACACGACAGGACTCACACCAAAACTAGAAACAAATATTTGCGCAAATACAAATAGCTGCCCCGAAAGGGAATCAGACCCGCGATCGCTGGCGTTAAGGCGACAACACGCACCACTAAACCGGAACGGTCGTCCAAAACTTACATCTTATATATTAAACCATTTCCATTTATTTACTTGACATTTTACTATAAATACAGATATATAGAAAGATATTATATCTGAGGCGAGAGCGTCTTAAAGTCTCAGAGCCTGTTTTACTAGTTGCTAATAAAATGTTCGATAGTTATCTGATATACAACAGTATCCAACAGATAAAAACTGATATTTTTTATCTGTTTTACTATCAAACTCCGCTTTATCTATCAGATATTAATTAATTTATTTATTTATTTGGAGACAATACAAAAACAATTACAAGAAAAACAGCGTGGCATAAAAACAGAAAAATAGATACAAATTGTCCCCTATGTGTCTCACTAAGAACATTGGGCTTAGACTTACAGCTAGGACAGTAAAGATGATTAGTTATCACTAACAATAACCGAACATATTTTATGTTATTTGTTCACCAATTAGGTTAGGATTCACAATTGTACGGTTTGCTATGGATGAATTGTAAATTGACGATAACTATGTAGTTGAATATACTAAGACAAATAATAAAAAAAATTATAAAGCCTATTTATCAAGGAACTTTTTAGGCTATAAAACATCACGCCACGACTCACGGGAGCGGAGAACGGCGAGGCGAGCAGTAGCCATCAACATCAACGGGGTTGTAGCCGCGCGGACGGCGTAGTATAATTATAATTATAAACGCCATTACCGATTCGATATCGATACCGGCGAGTTAATCGCGCATTAATACGATAAGGTGCTGTGTCGAATCCGATGTAATCGAGTCAAATTCGACCTTGGTCTTTGTGACAATTGGATTACGCTCGGCTGATGAAAAATATTACGTCTCAATGATAACGAACGTATTGTTATATACGTATAGGAATAAAAGATCACTGATGACCGTTTGGTGTAGTGATGCGACTCGAGCCCAATTTTACCACTCGAGTCATTCGAGTCATTTTGCAATTTCACTCGAGTACCACTCGAGTGGTCGAGTCACTCGAGTGGTTTTCGAGTCACTCGAGGACTCAAATCACTCGAGTAATCTGTCACAATGCTTGGTAAAAACATGCATTAAATGAAGCGTAATAAAACTAAAAGTTTAATTAATTAATCATTCATAAGTGTTATTGCACACAATTTTCAGTATTTCAAAAGCAAATAAAAATATTATAAATTAAAATATTAAGACAGAAAAAAAATACGAACTAACATAAAACTTTTCAACATTATTAAACATTCAAATAAACTTCTTTTTTAGATTTATAATAATAAAAATAATTATTTATAAAAATAAAAATAAATTCACAAGTCATAATGCTTGATAAAAACTTGCATTCAATGAAGCGGAGGATGAAGCGTAATAAAACTAAAAGTTTAATTAATTAAAAAAGCAAACAATTAAATAATATTTTAATATAATAGCACCGAATATCCACTCGACACAACTACGCAACGGCTAACGGCTTGTCACACTCGTACATGTTTAAACTTGTTTGTCTCGGCGAGTGATGACTCGAGTCCAAGTGAATTCGACTCAATATTTTTTTCATTCGAGTATGATTTTTTCCGTAGTCTACTCGAGTCACTCGAGTAAAAGTGACTCGAGTCGCATCACTAGTTTGGTGTAGTGGTGGGAGTACTCGCTTTAACGCCGACGGTCGCGTGTTCGATTCCCAGATCATATATCAGATATCCTTGTGTATCCTAAATGTGTGACATTTTTACTCCCGCTTCACAGAGACAAAACCCGAACTTTCGGCCTAGGTAGGAAAAAAAAATTTATTTATTTATTCCCATAAACATACTACAATTACAGGTTAGTTACATAATGCGATAGTACATACTATAATATTAAAAATAAAACACACTAATCATAACAAATAATAGATAAAGCAGCCCTTCTGAATTCGTTCCTAGTACAACCGAATAGGTCCACCCGGTCTGACAGCTGATTCAGAAATATACGTGCAACATGGGGACGAAAGTACTACATCCTTTCCCGCATGTTTACCATTTCACATGCGGGACGGAAAGAAGTACTTTCGCCCCTTGTGACACAATATACTATACGAGTATTCAAGTCGACTTCAAAAGCACTATTGACTCGTCATTTTACAAAGCATATATAACGTTTTTAATTAATTAACTATAATTAATAGGAAGCTAGAAGCGATTTGCAATGTAGATTCTGCCGAGAAGAATCGACAAGAAACTCATTAGTTACGCTTTAAAAAAACCGTCAATATAAATAAATAAATAAACAAATACATAAATAAATAAACGTCTCACACTCAACGGCCCCCACTAGGATGTGAATCCTGTGTCGGGGGTCCAGAAACATACACAATACACAAGCACAAACGCCCAGACCACGACAAACATCTGTATGACCTATACAAATATTTGTCATGTGCGGGGATCGAACCCGCGACCGCTAGCGCATGAGCCAGTTGCTGTGACCACTGCGCCAACGCGTCGTCAAATAATATAATATTCAATCGTTATAAATCATTAATAGTTCACGATACATCTTAACAGACATGTTTCACTTACAGTTCAGTGTATAAAATCTTGAAAAGCGACATTTCTCAAGCGTCCTTCCCAACGTAACGTCGATCTCAGTGGAATGACAATCGATCGTTACTGGAACGGAATACAAATGCAATACGCGATAGAATACACAATACTTGGTAACCGACTCGCTCGAAGGTTGCACGTTTTTGACCATCCTTGTATATTGAATACTATTTTTAGGCTTAGAAACTCGCGGTTTTCAAACATAGTTTAGTTTTTAAAGATAAAAGCGGGGTACGTAGGAAGGTCTCGTCGTGATCTGACATATAACTGGTCCGAAATATCGACGAAAATCTTCAAAAAACTATATTGATGTGTACCCGTTTTCATCTTTAAAAATAAACTATCTTAGATACCTACTAGAAATAACATTTAACCTGTACTGTATCAGCCTGTAAATAACCCACTGCTGAGCGAAAGCCTCTTCATATAGAAGAAGAGTTGGAACTTAATCCACCGTGCTGTTCCACTGCGGGTTGGCTGATAATTTCCCTACCATAGATAGTGATTGTTATCAGGTGTCTATGATAACAACCGGGACCGACGGCTTTACGTGCTCTCCGAGGCATGGTGGGGAGGACATCCACCCAGACCGGAAACAAATATTTGTACAAATACAAATACCTGCCCCGTGCGGAAATCGAACCCGCGACCGCCCCGGCGCGAGGCGTTGAGGCAACTACTTCGCACCACTACACCAGAACAGTCATTTAACCTAAACCAATATAACGATATCATAGATCAAAACTTAAACGAAACAGTAACTATCAAAGGTAAAGCGGGCAAAACCGCACGTATCAACTAGTATCACGATATAACACCAACACAAGTAGGCCCGCAGTTCCTTAAGACATTTAGATCACAACTAGAATCCCTAAGCCCTATAGTACGGCGCGCCACGAATTCCTCTGAAATCTGTCGTCCGGAATGCCGTCGGCTGGGCGGTAGTGGGTGGTGGGTGTCTACCATCAATTGACCACTACCTGCTATCGTTGTTACATTAGATGATATTGTTTGAAATTCACACTTAATATATTTTGGTATGTAATGTTAGTCACGAGTATATTTATGTTTGTCGCAAATATAAGCGTATTAGTTATATGTACACACCCCAACGGTACATAAACATTACATTAAAAATCATAATGAGCGAATTCTGAAGTAACAAACGTAAAAAATACAAGCGAATTGACGAATGCGAATGAACCTCCTTTTTTGAAGTCGGTTAAAATATAAATGTAGAAATAAAAACAATATTTGTATACGTAGAAAGAAAATATATGATTCAAAATAGGAATCTTCCTTCTCCTTCAATAGTCGGTTAAAAAATTATTTTCATAATAAAATAATTAATTATTTTGGTGTAATTTACACTTAATAATTTTGGTGAATATATACGTTCAACGGCCTATATAGGCTTTAAAACATCATGCTATGACTCATACTATTTTAGTAATAAACTCAACGGTAAGAAAGAAGAAAACCACAAGAGGCAGCTCCCATAACAAACTAAAGCACTGACACAATCCTACTTTTTTACGCAGTAGGACAAAACTCAAAGCCGTCGGTGTATCCTTGACACACTCACTTATCTCCGAAACCACTGAATATTCATCAGACATGTCTGCAGCCCACTTTCGTAACGAAAAAAAACCTTCTTCCCACTCACACTTGACCGGATTTTTATTATATTCAAATAGTTCCATGCTTAATCACTACATACTATAAAAAATAAAATCCTCCGCAGCGTCTGTCTGTTCGCGATAAACTCAAAAACTACTGCACGGATTTTCATGCGGTTTTCACCAATAGATAGAGTGATATATGAGAAAGGTTTAGGTAAATATACGTACCGCGGGCGCAGGCGGGTGGGACGCTAGTAATTTAATATAGTTGGTTCGTACTTTATAGTATACATTACTACATAGTTATTATTTAAATAATACATAAATAAATAAATATGTTTAACACACACACACACACACGGTCGTCTGTTCCTAAGGTAGGCAACTTAATGCCTGTGTTTTAGGTAACAGTCGACTGATATACATTTTTTTTAATACATATCCATATAAATAATACATACATATTATATAAATAAATACATATTACACCCAGACTCGGGACGGAATCGAACCCACAACCCTAGAGCAGAAAACAGGGCCACTGCTAACTGCGCCACTGGCCAGTCATTTGTAGTAATTGTTCAATATGTGAGCAAAAAATATTGCTAGTTATTAATAAGAACTATTAGGTATATGTATATATTTTATATAATTGTTATTGAAGTCAAATTATCTTTATATACACTACGGAAAATTACTAAGCGAATTTTTTTATTTAATTCATTATTTATTAAAATGATATAGCGATATTTACCGGCTGGGTTCTTTATTACGTAACTTGTAGTAGCGAAGCGATCGAAAAATTGTGCAATTATCGCTGTCAAATTGCAATTCGGCGAACGACACGTAAAATAAAAATTATCATGTCACCGTTATTATTATTTTAAGCTGTGGTTTCAAATCAAAATTGTATTTAATAAACAAAAGCGATTAGTTTTTTGATATTTTGATTTTGGTCCGTGGCTTTCGGGTTTAATTACCACTCATGAAAAATTATTACGCGTACGTGCGTGTGTGCGTGTGTATTACCGAACGGGTAAAAGATTATATTAAAAAGATTTAAATTAAATACAGCTAATAATATTAACATTTTACGATTTACATAATTTTTTACGGTTCGTACCGAGCGTCGCGTTACATGCTGTGATTGTTATTAATATATGAATGTTCTTGAATATTCTCACAAGCGAATCGCTACTTGTTTATTTGTCGTTAAGTATAAAAACTAGGTAAGCTTTAGAGTCTCGTGCGAGATTTTTTTATGTTCTAGGAAATAGTTTCTACCGGTGGGAGGGGTGCGCTGTGCCGCGCTCCCGGCTGCATGGGTACCATCATCTTGCTTATTCCTCCCGTGAAACAGCTTTGCTGTATTTCGGTGAGAAGAGCAAGACAGGCAGTGTAATTACTGGCACCGAGACTTTAACACCTTATGTCTCTGGATAGGCAACACATAAATGAGTTGCCTGGGCTAGTTCCAGGTAAACTAGTTTATGTTCATGGGCGACGTCGACCACTTACCATCAGGTGGAATGTCTGCCAGTTTGCCTATCCAACTAACATAAAAAAATTTAAATTGTGTGTACTAGCGTACACTCGTAAGAAGTGAAACTTATAATAAAAACAGTTTACTTTTTATACGATCGTAATTATATGAGTCCTGTGTTTGCGTTCGGACATATTTATATTCGAATTACCTACTCACTATAGAATACATCATACAATAACTGCAAACTTCTATATAGTGATACTTAATTTCACTCAAGAATCTTAGAGATTGCTAGCGCAGTGGCTGCCAACGCGAATTGAATTTCGTATATCGCTCGAGAGCTGCAAGTTCAAAACCCTGCGAGAGCCACATTTTGTAGCATTCAAAATTTGATATTTGATTTATTTAGTTTAACTATTTATTTATATATATAGGATTTCATCTACTACCACTCGGAATCTTCCTTGCGCATGTGTTTATTGAAAAACGACTGAAATACGCAATAATCAAGAACAAGATGGCGCGTAACGAAAAAATCTTTCCAACCCCGATAAAGAAGTTTCACTTCAAAAATAAAATAAAAAAATAGTTAATCTGTACATGTACTATAACGAAGCGACGTCTATTAAATAGTTTATTAAAATACCCAACTACAAGGATGAAACCACAAACCTCGGGTCCGAGATGAAATCTCCTTAATGTTAACAAGTCATAATCCTTCAAACGAATGATAAAATTTTTAACGAGGTCATGTCCAGGGCTGTCACACAACGCCAAGTGTTAAATTGAAAAAATAATTAACTGCTAAAATTTTTTATATTATTATTTATTATTTTCATGAATTAAATGTATTAATTATATTTAAGTATTGAAATAGGAAGACTGAATTTGAATTTAACATGGATAGCATAGGAACTAGTCTGTATTGTGGCGTCTTTTATCTTAGGCTCTCGAACAATATACCGTCCCAATTATGAATATTAAAAAAAAAAAAAAAAATTTAAATAAAAAAAAATTTAAATATTGTTGATTAAATAAGCTGACAGAATAACAATAAACTATTTTTTAATGTATTTCTCGCAATTTATTAGTCGCGGCGTGTTCTTCTAGCATAGCTTTAGCCTCGGTGTTATTACCATTCCGTAGAAATTTGAATATAAATATCGTATATGTTATTCCGAGTATACAAATATCTAAATAGCAAGCTTTATCACACATACGGTAGTTATGGTTTAGTGCTTTTGGAAAAAAAAAATCTTAATGTGTTAGAAATGTTTACAACTGCTTTTATATTAGGAAATATGTTTGTCAACCCTAATCGTTAAATATGTAAAACGCGTCCATGACGTATGGCCAGCGTGGTGGGCGTCGCTCGAAACTGCGCTGATTCAATGTAAACATAACAATGGAGTACATTCATAAGATACATTATTTCATTGAGTTCAACTGCATTAAAATTGAAACAAAGGAACGACGTCGTACACTTGACAAAACGGGAGACATACCATTCTTCATGTTGAATTTTAATGTAATATTTTGTATTTTTAACATAACTTACGCTACCTATCATCATCATCATCATCATCATCATTATGAAAAGAACGACGTATACTTGAGAAAACGGCAGGCATACTTACGTACCGGGGATTCATCGATCTTGAATTTTAATGTAATAATTTGTATATTTTAACATAACTTTTGCTACTTATACCAAACATTAACTAAACTTATATCACTACATATTATAAAACAAAGTCAACCGCCGCGTCTGTCGGTCTGTTCACAATAAACTCAAAAACTACTGCACGGATTGATTTTCATGCGGTTTTCACCAATAGATAGAGACATTCATCAACCTTCCTCGGTTTAGGTACTTATACATACCCCGGGCGCAGCCGGGACGAGACGCTAGTTGTATTTATACTCTGTTTTTTATGAGAACGAGTTTCTTTAAGCCTATACATAGATGTCGTGCGGTGACCGGCAGAGAAGAATTATCCCGACCTCTTTCTTATCGAGGTGTCGTAAAAAGCGACTATAGCGACAGTCGTGCGAACAACCGTACACCGATCAAGATAGTGATGGGCAGCAGCGCCATCATATCTAGCCACAACACACTGCGCTCGCCAACCTGCCTGCCATGGTGAATATCGGTACCGACGGCTGATATGGTGGATATATAGGTGTGACTACAGGTTGACAGAGTGGTCACAGCAGCTGTCTATAGACTGATACTGAGTTATATTTATATAATTTTAAATTTCTCTACTTTTTAATCTAAATAAATTTTCTTTCTTTTTTTCTTTCATTTTTCTTAAGCCTTCTTACAATAAGTAGTCGGTTAAGATCATTAGTAAGTTACAAATAAGTAGATTTCTATAATCTTGCGAGTCAACAGTTGCTAATACTGTAAAACTTTAGAATTAACTCTGCTAACAGCGATGCAATTCTAACTTAAGAAACAACTTAGTAAGGATTCTAAGTGTTTAAGCAAATAATTCACTAGGCGGCACTCGCGGTTTCGCCTGCTATTTACGAGTTGTAGCGTTATGATAAAAGGTTTATTAAAAATCGTTTCAGTAGGAACTTAGTTCATCGATTATTGCTTATTTTTTTCGAGGTTATGTTTTTCGAGAGTATGTATGTATGTACAATTGTTTTCCACGCTCTGCGGCCTGAACGGCTCGATGGATTTTAGCTTGAGAGGTGTCGTTAGATTCGTATTTACTGTGAAAATGGCACTGGGTATATTAAAATAAATAAATAAAGTTAGCGGATTTTTTGTGCCAAGTTAATTTCATTATCAAATTAAACAGAAACGCAGTCGGGTTTTTTAGTTTTTTTATCAATATTTATTTTTTGTTTTTTAAAAATTTTAATCATAAGGACGTGCGAATCTTGAATCCTACTACTACTTGAATACTACTAAACAGATTTTAATTATAATTTAAATGATTATAACTTTTATACTTGGCCTTAATTAAGCTGTAAAGCAAGACACTTGACTTACCTATATTTAAACAAAACAGTGACATCAACGTAGGTAAAACCACGAGAATAGACTAATCCTAAAAAAAAAACACAGTAACGCAAAAACAACTTTTCTTGATCCATTAATCGTAAATTGAATATAATTCTTATTATATATCATAATAGATGTTAATGTAATACATATTCTGTGAAAATTTTAAGCGTCTACCTGTAACAGTTTTCAAGATATAGCCTTGTGACAATTTAAGAAGTCATTTTGTTCCTTTAGCGTCCTCTCGATACAAAACGATCTAATTACGAACAATTTATTTCGTATCTCATAAAAGAGACGCGTGATAACTATTTAAACTTCCGTGATCAATTACAAAATCAAAAATTAAATTAAAGTCTTTATTCAAGTAGGCTTCAAAAGCACTTGAATCCTCATTTTACAAACTATGTATGTATGTATGTATTCTTCTTCTCAAATTCCTACCCTAAGGTTCCCTGGAAGAAATCGCTATTGAGCGATAAGGCCGCCTTTTTGTGCATTTTTCACACTCTCATAGATTTTTTTTGTACTATTTTATTTTGTGTGTGTACAATAAAGAATATATAATAATAATATAATAATATGTAATATTTTGTAATTAATTAATTATACTTAATGTGAAGCTGACACTAGATTTGGAACGTAAATTCCGTTGAGAGGATCGATAAGAAACTCAACAGTTACTCTTTTAAAAACCGTAAATATTGAATCGTAAAACGGAATATTTACCATGTTTTTTTTTTGTTTGTTGGTCATTTTGAGTTCTCGATATATCGGCATTGTTATGCAAGCGCCACGGTCACTGGCACGCTCTGAATGTCTCAACAATGAGATGAATTATTTCTCAACGAGTACCATCTCGAGACCTAGGACATAGCGCAGATCGCTGGAATTCTGTCACGTCGCAGCAAGAGGTCGTTCACCTTGCGACGTTTAGCGCAACCGCGCAGAACGGGCGTTAAGTTACAGTGAACGAAAATAGATTTGGATGGTTGACCGTGATCCTGATGTTTTAATTGCGTTTGTTACTAGTTTCGAATTTTGCGTCTGTAAATACAGAATGTTTCCGTTAATTTCGTTTAGATTTTCTCTTCAATATGAGCTCTGTACTCTCTAAACACGACTCATTGTCAGTGAAATTTCCATTAATTACGGTAGTGAAGCTATATTCACTACATATAAGTGAATTGCAATAACAGTTTAGTGAATACTCACTAATACACAAATCAAATCAATTGACTCTGATATTCACATTTTATACATTGAGTAGTCTACTAACACTTCTGCGTTGTACGATTCTCACATTGAGAAAAAGTGAATAGTCACTTAAAATTAGTCAAATTCCACTGATTCATATTTAGACAGTATACTTCTATAAGAAACGCAAACTCGAAACTCTTCCCACTGCTGGGTAAAGGCTGCCACGCTTCTCCAAAGCGAGTATATGGATCCTTACAACAACAGCATAACGGTCGTCATATAGAAAATCAACAAAAACAATGGAATGCTATTGGACTTCTCTACCCTGGAAGAGTAGTAGGTAGTAACAATCGTTATCAGGAATTTGTGTTAACAACTAGGATCGAAGGCACAAGTACCTACACAGAGCAGGAAGAAATATTTTTACAAATACTATTATTATATCAGCCCCCGTTAAGAATGACCACTATACCAGAACGGTTGTCGGTTAAACGGTGAATTAGCTATAATAGCTGTTCATCTTACAATGAGTGATAGAGTTGGAAACCCAAGAACTTTTCCCTATTCTTTCCCCCCACTTTACCTTTCTTCATCCTCTTAAACCAGCAACACATCCGTTTACGAGCGGCGGCGACTCGTAACTTGCTCATTTCCTGGTTTTTATCATGAATAAATCTTCAAAAACAACCCAAATCGAGCCAGCCTCATACGAGCTGTATAATTGGCTACAGCTTTTCTACATGTAGCTGCAATTGGTACTAGTACCATAGTACTCACCTCATACGCCGGTGTATGCAGACTGTCCTTGATAACGGGCGCGCTGTTCCTCGGAGCGATGAGCGCCATATTAACATTGTATGTCACAATATTTAGATATATAGCACTTCACTATGTAACTTCACTATGTATTAATTACTTTGGCACTTATATCACTTCTAAATGCACTGAATTTTACATTTTTATTCGAACTTCTTATAAACTTTCTGGAGATGGAAACGGTTCGGTTCAAAAAAAATTCTACTTATGGAAACGGTAAGTCCACTCTGTCTAAAGTTAAATTAAAGTCCGCCCCCCAGTCCCCCTTTACATTACAGTTATAGGCATCATGGTATCTACATTTTTATCATTCTCCAAATGCCATAACTCAAGCTAAGTATAACAACTTGTTTTACTTTACCATACGTAGACAAAAATAAGAGGTCATCGGAAACTGTGCTCTCGATTTTTCCGAGTGGACAAAGTCACGTCTTAAGTGGACACCTCCCACCATTTCCTAGTCGCAGCTAAACCCACGTTTGTAATAAATTATAAATATTATATTAATAATTTTTAAAATAAGAATTCCAGTCCTACAATCAATAGTATATTGAAATCAAGAGCGTTTTTAATCACGTGCTTGTTTTACAAAAATATTTAAATCACTTTTAAAAACTTGATATGTTTTCAACTAAATGTGTGACGATTGGCGCGGTGGTGACAGCATCAGGCTGTGGCCATACAGTTGTGTGACGTCATATAGGCTTGCATGTTTTTTTTTTAAAGTAAATTTATGTCCACGGGATCATTTTGACCATGCCTTTTGTTTTGTTAATTTTTACTTAGTACAATAGTAGCTGGTTACATTAGTTGTAACTTTATTAAAAACGTAATGTCTCTGAGCTTTCATGTTGTGTGTTGTGTGTGTTTTCGACAGCCGGTCAACGAATTTCATTTTACATATTCTAGGTACTGAGAGTAGTTTAGTGCGTGGCTTTTATTGTACTTTATATCAATAATTTAATGATCCGAAAACAGCCGAAAGCAAAACAGTAATTTATAAATTATGGTTGTTCAAATATATTCTTCCGACTTCAAAAAAAGGAGGACGTTGTCAATTCAACTGTTTTTTTTTTATTTGTTACCTCTAACTTTTAGCTGGGTGTACCGATTTTGATAATTCTTTTTATATTCGAAAGCTGTTGGTTGTCATATGGTTACATTTCACTTTGAGAGAGATCTGACGAGTAGTTTTTGAGTTATGCCTTATAATGCGTATTTGACTTCGACTACGTTGAAGATGTTCTCTTTTTTTTAAGTCGGTTAAAAACAGCGTGATCATAACTTCTATTATAGCCAATAAAATATAACTATTTACATCATAGCAAATATAAACTATTAACCAACTCTGCTTTGCTTGAGCCGAGCAAAAACTGTTTTTTTTTTTTAATTAAAAAAAAATTAAATAACCTTAGCGTATAATGTATATGCAGTTAAATTCAATAACATATCATCCTTAACGATATTTCCAGACAGAACATTTTTATGCTAAATCATTTTAAACTCTCAAATTTCACGGCCATTGACACCGATACAGCTTCAGTTCATTAGATTGCGTGTGACCCACTGACTAACATCTGTAACAGAACGGCGCAATACTGTACCGAAATTGACGATGTGCGCTACGGTCATGTTTCTTAACGATATTTAGCGGTAAAAATAATATAAAATCATAGGCGACATCAAAATATTAACAAAATTTTTAATAAAAAAACATTAATAAGCTAGTTATTAAACAAATACTAATTTAAAGCACTAAAATACGTCTCGTTAGATAATTTAGTTTCAACTAGTTTCAAGTATACATGTACATAAGTAATCGTACTTCCTATATGTACGCCAAGGCCGTATTAACGCCTCCTGCGGGCGGTCTAATCAAATGTATGCATAAACATATTGTTTGCTTCCTAAAAATACTCAAAATTAAAGTTGCTCTATTTAAAACTTTTAATTACTTTTTTTTTTGTAATTTCGTAGGTAATTAGCGAAATATTATAACATATTAGCATGTTCTTTCTTAGACGTGATGATGTCGTCATAATGCTGTCATAACGGATTTGGCGTAATGTTTAAATGTTAATAATGTTATTCCGTGTAGTATTTTTTTATTAAATACCTATATTTGATTGTGGTGACAACTTTTATCAAAATCGATGATGGTGGGTTCATTTTGAGCTCAGAGTAAGCTTAGATATTTGTATTTGTACAAATATTTGTTTTTGTTGAATATTTCTCCTCCTCGGTCCACCCATAATTTCTGCCCTCTCCCCTTATCGGTGACCACCCGTAGTATTTGAAAAGCATTTCAAAGTCAGTTAATATTGATTAAAGATTTTAAAAAAAAACCAACTTCAAAAGTATACCCACATGCACAATTTTATTTTCTTTTTCTTAAAAAGCGCTAAATCGATTCCGATAAAATTTCTATGGGACCACCTCTGAAGTTTGACCTACTGATTAAAAAAATAATTATCAAAATCGCATTATAATTGGCGGAAAAATCGCGTAACAAAAATACACGTGGTCTCGTCGTTACTTATTGTCCGAAATATCGACAAAATCGTCAAAAAAAACGATATCACAGTATAAACCCGTTTTTATATTTCAAAATAGAGTGTGTTTAAACATGTTACTTTACTAATAACTTAATTAATCATTCTCTCTCAATTAGGGTGTGCTTAACACAGTATTTTTTTTTTTTGCTTAAAAGTAACCTCAAACCCTTGTTGATAGTAAATATTTTTCCCTAATAATATATTTTTTTCTTTTTCTTAATTATTTTCAAATATACCGAATACCTGTACATGTATGCTTGATAAATAATTACTCTTTAATAAAATCTAGCATATAGTATCATGTTTATCTTCAAAAGGTTATGCATATTAATATAATAAAGTAATTACGAAATTCCTCAATGACAATGTCGCCCACCGTTGAACAGAACATAACAAAACAATAAAATTGCTCGTCTGATATGTGGGTACATAATTATTATATTAATTATAAATTATTCTAAGTGTTCGATCAAAATAACGACAAGTTCAGATGCTCTTTCGACCCGTTTGACTAAGTTCCGTAGACAATAATATTGAAGCTATGTATGTCCTTTAATTTTTTTTGTTTGGTTTTTTATTTTACATTTAAATACTTAAATAATAGTATATATAGGTAGTTTGTAAGAAAATTTATATTACGTAGATACCTTGGTGGATTTAAGTAAATAAATAAATATTGAATAAAATATAGGTCATCACCGATTAATAAAAATTAAAATTACTTTTTGGTGTTTTATAGTACGAGCGAAATTATCTTTAATCATAAAAACCGCTCTTTGCACATATGACATCATTCTCAGAAGTCGGTTCGTAGTAAAACAAATTAAGCGCTCAAAGAACGCATCATTATTCGAATGTGACACCGCGACCTTGATATACAGCACCGCGTCCACTGATCCGTTGCAATTTTTTTTATTTCGTAACGTAAGATCACACCGCTGTCAACTACTGTTGAATAACTGATCTGTCAATTTCGTTTATATAGTATTTCCTTGTAATATTGACTGTGAGAAAAAAAATATATTTTACCTTTTCACCGAATTGATAGAAAACGTGAATTAACTTCTGTTACCTCATTGTTACGGTTCGTGACATCTTGCACTTTTGATTTAGGACGAAACAGAAAATTTTAAGAGTATTCTATTTATTTACTTATTAACAATATTGTACAATACTTTATTTAATTGTACAAAAGGCGGGCTTAATGCTAAGTATGTACTTTATTTACCGGTCAAACTTGTTCAAAGGACGTCCAAGAGCGGACGTTTGTAGGTGTGCAAAATTAGTAGCAATTGTTATATTATATACATGCATACATAAACAGATACATAGATACATACACATGTAAATATATAAATAAATATATATTTAATTTGATAAAACATGTTATTTTGTATAAAAATTTCAGGATATATCGATCCGACTTTTCTTTCGACTTTCTTTCTTTCGTATAGGTCATATGATTGAATTTATAATAATTGAATATTATATCAAGAGTTTTTTAAAAGAGTAGTGACATATAAAATTGTACGAAATAACATAATAATATTAAATAAAAATAGTATACATTGAGAGTTCAGTGTTTATCGCTAAGTCCGTGGCACGCCGGGAGGCAAACCGTGGCTCGAGAAAGCGTTCAAATTAACCAGAGTTTCACCGGTGAAAGTAAAGGTGTTCCAGAACTTGCACGGGCTTGTCATTGATAGTGTAAGATTATTACTATATATATATATATATTATATTTTATAGTCAAGAATAAAAAAACCTAACCTAACATATTTTTATATGGACTTACTATTTTCGTGATATTGCCAATCGTGGATGACAAAATCATGAAACGTTCACGAATTAATGATCTGGTCAAATTTAGTTGCCCACATCATGAAATGCGACCACTTCATGAAATTCTCGAGCAAATCATGATTAGGACAAATCTACGGTATGGCCACGACATAATATATAGGTACCTACTACATATACTAGTTGAGCTCGCGACATCGTTCACGATTGCCATTCCTTTCGTCAAGCCTATAAAATAAAGTATGTACGCCAACATAAGATAGGCGGTTGGTGCATACAAAAGTTTCTGTAAAATTCGGGTTTCAAATTATTTTGATAATATAATACTGAGGATTTTAATGTCTGGAACAATATTTAAAATATCTTTTTTTTTTTCTAACATTAAAAGAATTAATTAATAACTGATAATACACTTTTATTTTCATCCTTTCTCCCAAAGGAACCTCGCTCATTTGTGGTTACTAAATACCTTGTGTCCTAGCTCGTCATATGAACTCAAATCGTGCACAACTTCATTCAAATACATTTAGTATTTTCGGCGTGATGCTCAGCCGAGATACAGATAGACATATAGACGGACAGACGGACAGAAAAAAACCAGTTTCCGCTTCAGTACCGATTATAGAATACCCTCAAAAAAACTTTTTAAACAATCATCAATGTAGAGTTTTATCAAAAGATATATCTAGCGAGTGAATGATCGGAAAGAGTTTACGAACTCCTGATTAAATCTTACATTCTTGTTTCAACTGGGAGAGATTGTCTATTGTCACAATCGTGTCACAATAATGTCACGATTGTAAGTCATTAGAATCAGATAAAATAATTTGTCATTTCTCAACGAGCCACTCTTTCACTCGTAAATGACAAGCACTCGTTAATTATTTAAATTTTCATAAATTTGAACATTTCCACAAACGAATTAGTTTTATCTATCAAATTAACAATTAATAAGTAAATAAAGCTCTTTAAAACAACTGATTTCTTAACAAATCCAACTTATATTAAACCAAAATAATATTTACTTAAATATGAGTAGAAGAATAGTTTTAAAAATCCTTAAAACACCGAACAATAGAGAAAACCATATCGGGTCAAGAGCTTGAACCGTTGCGTTGGTGAGATTTCGAGGACTATTGTGCTTTTCGCACCAGTTCAAACATGTTAGCTAGTGAACTAGCTGTGTGTATGTGTTCTATAATGTCCTTTATATATTTACCCTTATACACAAATATTGTTTTCCGGTCTGGGTGTATGTCCTTGTTGGAGGGATACGCTGTGCCGCGCTCCCGGCTGCATGGGTACCACCATCTTGCTTGTTTCTTCCGTAAAACAGCTTTGCTGTGTTTCGGAAAGAAGGGCAAGACAGGCAAGTGTAATTACTGGCACCGAGACTTAACATCATATGTCTCAGGATAGGCAACACATAAATGAGTTGGCTGGGCTAGTTCCATGTAAACTAGTTTTATGTTCATGGGCAACGTCGACCACTTACCATTAGGTGGCACGACTGCCAGTTTGCCTATTCAACTAACATAAAAAAAACGAGTACCTTCTCGTGTAGGTACATATACAATATTACATGACTTTCAGCTTTTAATATATCTTTGAAAAGAACTTCAATATTTAGAGCTATAGGTATATATGTTCTCATTTCATATTAATACGTAAAAACATACCATCATTTTACGTGAATGCTCTTTATATTAATGATATACCGTCTTTGAAATTAAAACCGCGAAGGCCGTTTAAAAATAAACATAGCCAAAAATCTTGTTTGTAAAATGACTCGATATATTTTTTTAAAACAGTCTCTTATCAAGAAAATTTATAGGCTATAAAACATCGCGCTGTGGCTTAAACGACGTGAGCAATAAATAAAAACAGCATAACTATATTTCTACGTCAAACAAATTTGTAGATACTTTGTAGTCGGTAGTAGTTCTATTAACTAGTCGTCTTAACAAAGAACCATTTTTAGTGATAACAATGATAACTATCAGCGACGTCAATCTTGTCTTTAACATTTCCGCAGAGTTCCATATATTTCCATCATCATCAGAATCATCTGTGGAGTGAGCGATATCAAAACAAAAAAAAATTGAAGTTCACAATTGACTAAACGTAAGTTATACAAACATAGAACATTCTCATTTTTTAAAGTCGGTTTAAAACCGATTACTTTATTCGTTACTCGTTTAAAAAATTCGCATGATTATTAATAAACCGAAATAAGTAAAAAAAAACACTTTTGTGAGAAATCGCTGTCAAATTTTTGAGCCTGTGATCCATCGAATCGGTCATTTTGCTCTGTTTCGCGTGGCGGCCAGATTGTACCTATTCTTCGAGCTGAGTTAGTTCATTTTATTAGTAAAAGTAGAAATCAACAAATTTTTACTTATTTCGGTTTATTATTCTAAATGAAATTATTTGTAGATTGATAAGTGAAATGCATTAAAAAATCACAAATGTAAAATCATTCTCGACAACGCATTCGTCACGCTCGACTTCAACCGAGAATCGAAACCACTCTCTCGTTGATCGATTGATGTCTTCTCTATATACATATATATATGTGAAAAATAAAATGAAACTGTCCGTCTGTACACGAAATTTCCTAAATTCATATAGTAATAATCACTTTACGAATACCTCTTGCGCAAATTTTTTATATTTTATTTGCCTGTCAAGCATTTCATTCATTAAGAAATGAATGAATTAATGCTTATTAAACTTATCGTTATATAATTTAATTAATTAAGTGTTTTCGCGATTATTACATGAGATGCTATCAAACGGGTTATATAGCACGTTTTTAATGTCCCGTACGAAATGCGTGCCAACGGAATAGTATTACTAAGACTCCGCTGTCCGTCTGTCACTTCTTGCTATATCGAAATTGACGTTGACTGTCTCATTAGCCCCGTTGACAGTGATAACTACTGGGTATAATCTATATTTATTTATATATGTAGATTTATTTTAAATATATATATATATATATATATATATATATATTAGGGTGGATCGAAAAAAAAATTTTTTTTTTTTTTTACTTAGCCTGGGGGTAGAATTTGTAGCTTATAAAAAAAGAAAATTTTTCAACAAAAAAAAATTTTTTTTTCGCAACATTTGGAGGTAGCCCACTCGTTTTTTAATAAATTAATGGATCAAATGGACTTATTCTAGCGAAAAATTTTTTTTTCCGTCAAAAATCGTGGAAAACATGAAAAAATAATTGAATATGATTTTTTTTTCACTTACCTTTTACTTAAATACAGATAAAAGGGCTGCTTAATTCTTTATTTTTCGCTTAAGTTACAAAAATAATAGGAAAAAATTTTTTTTGACTTCTGATTTCCATTTGGCTTTCAAAAAGACATTCCACAGATTCTAAAACATCGTTAAAATATTTTATTATTTTTATATATATATATATATAACTGTCGACTTATACCTTAAACTCAGGCATTAAGTTGCCTACCTTAGGAACAGACGACCGTGTGTGTATGTTAAGCATATTTATTTAACTTTTCACATAATATATTATATCCCCGATACTCGTTTGCTCCTTTGCTCTCCGATATCATTATAAATTAAGTACGTATTGGACGAGTTTACACAGTGGTCATAGTAATTAGAAGTTAAATCAGCTCTCTCAGGCAAATCCTTTTATCTACTTTACAGATGTTTGTCTTGGTTTGGACGTGTGTTGTGTTTCCCGACACATCCTTAAAAACGAATAACATACCACGATATGGATTGTCAATTAATTGTCAATTGTTTGTTCCGGTCGCAACGACCGTGATCGCAGCTTCACATGTGCGATTTATCATTCTTTTTAGCTCGAAATATACGTAGTGATAAAACTGTGATATGTATATTGTTTCGAATTAATCAACTTTTCCCTTTTTAATTTCACAAATGATCGATAGAGATCTATTTGAGCATGTCGCGCATGCGCACTCACATACAGACATGATCATTAACAAATGGTATTTATTCTTGCAATTCAAGTCGCTCCGTCACGATTACCGCCGCGGTCACGAATTCGACTCTCGCCACGCCCGTGGTGTAAAACTATGATTGGTGAATGTCTGATCTATTTATTATGAGATTCATTTTCACATAGAGTATGTATTATATAATAAATAGCTGTTATATAAAAATGGAGCTAGAGGAACACTTAAATAATTATTTTTATATAATACAAATATAGATGAGAAAGTCACTGAGATGACCCTTGTTGAGAGAGTAACCCTTTCACGCAATAATTACTAAACCGATCACGATAAAACATGTTATGTAGATAGGTGGAGATCCAGATAACATATAGGTTATTTCTTATACAAAAATTTTTATTAGATTAGGATTTACATGTATACATGACTTACACGTAACTAGTATAAAAGTTCAACTTGATAAAAATTTGTAATAAAAAAATTTTAACTTTGGGGGTGAGAGGAACAGGATGTAAAGTTCCTCATCCACCATTGAAAAGGGAGGATCCTCCGACCAGACGTGTGTTGTATCTGGTGGGCTACTGCCCCGACGGTTGTTGTCGAGTTCTTATATAATATACTAGCTTTTACCCGCGGCTTCGCCCGCGTGGAATTCGGTTATGAATTCGGTTATATCGCGCTTCTTAGTTTTCCCGTATATATAGAGTTTAGAGTTTTTAAACCAAAACTGCGTGGTAAACTATATTATATGTTTTACGTTGGGGAGCAAAAACATGCAAATTTTGGGCACTGGATACCCGGGAACACGCTACAACGCGTTTGAAGAGGCGTCTCATTAGCTCTCAAAATAGCTTGTCTTTCTGCTTGCTCCTCAAGTCTTTGTTGGCGCTGAGATGGTAGCTCAGCAGCTCTCGAAGCAGCTTGACGCTCTGCTTGTTCGCGCCTTCTTATTTCAGCATGAAGAGACGATTCTTGAGATCGGGCAATTTTCATTGCCCGAGCTTTAGATGAGGTGCTCGACAAATTAGATTTCCGTTTGCGAGGCATTGTGAAAATAGGATGAGTAAACTAAAAACTATAAACCTAAAGTATAATCCAAAACTAAACTCTAACGACCTAAACGATGAACAACGCGACTTAATTACCTATCGAAAAAACAATAACTATTTTGGTTAACTACCTAGAAATAAAGCACTTAACTAACCTAACTATTATACAGCTACTATTTTTTTTAATCAACCTAAACGATGAACAAAGCGACTAATTACCTATCAAAAAAACAATAATTACTTTAGTTAGATGTCTACCTAGAGAAATAAAGTAACCTATATAACTATAACTGTGCTATAACTAACCTTACGGATACCTAACCTAACCTAACTTAACTATTATACAGCTACTGCCTAAACCTCAATTCTATTTAAAAACAAAAAATATTTATAAAACTAACTGAAAAAAAACTATAGTGAAATTAGGTTAAACAGCAAATAAATGAGTCGAAAAGTGCACCGAATAAGTATAGGTAGCGTATGAGCTATAGGTTAAAGCGCGAGATGTCATTCCACTACTTACGCATCTTAGAAAACACAACGATACCACGTTTTAAAAACCACCAAGCGCCATCTATCGCATACCTTAATAACTAAATAGCGTAACTGCTAATACTTTATACTTATTTCAGTATATTTGTCATATTTGCACGTAATAATCTACTTTTTTGAAATTTCTTCACTTTTGTAAACCCTCTGGAACAGTATTATACCAGGATAAAGGGTAGGTAAATAATAACAGAAGTTTTTGCAAAGAAAATTACTAAGTACATAGGATTAGTAGATGTAAAAAACCAGTTTAGAAGATAAACCAAATTCCTCATTTTCGGGGATTAATTATCATATCATTTACCTTCTAAGTTTACATTGTGTATATTCGTATGCAAAACATAACTTTGTTTTAAACTACACACAGCGCCATCTATCTCCAAACTAACAATATTTTGTTTTCCCTCGGGAAAATCAAACTTTTTCGGGATAAAAAGTACCCTATTATTTAATCCGGACTTCTAACTTTACGTCTGCAAAATTTCAAAGCAATCGGTTCAGTAGTTACGGCGTGAAAGCGGAACAAACATACAAACAAACTCACTTTCCCATTTATAATATTATTATATAGTATAGTAAGGATCTTCAATCGCTCGGATAACTTTGATAGCGCGATATAGGATACAGTTTTTCTAGTTCGTATGTGGCGAGATAGATGTCGCTACATAACCAATTCGTTTTCATTTACTCGAATCTCTTCTGGTTTCGTTATTCAAAAAATCAACAAAACTAGTTTCCTGTTGAAAACCATTTAGGTAGGTACTACAGAACTGGAGATAGGAATAATTCTACAAATACGATTTCAAACTACAGTAATTGTAAAAACTTTGAAAAAAAGAAATATTCATATATTTTTAACGATCAATTAAATTAAAACTATCAATACAATGTATATTAGAAAGTGCTCCAAAATTTCAATTAGCTAACCATTTAAGAGCTTTCGAAACAAAACACACATCCATCACTCACGAGTGCCCGCGAGCGAGTGACATTTAACGCGATCACGGATCAACCGTCGACCGTTCAAAGCCAATTCACCTCTGACCTATGATTGGTCAATCGCTTTTCGATCCGATTTATGATTGGTTATCTTTATATATGATTATATTTCCCGCGCGGTTTCACATTTGGCGCGATTGACATTGTTTGATAAAATCGTATTTTTATGACTTTTTAAGATAGATTAAAATATTTAACTTTTATTATTATTAATTTACATCTACAGGCTTAGATGTGCCCATACCTTTTTTTTTCATGTATTAGATTATTACATAGATATAGATAGGCGTTTTTACTCGGTAAATTTAAACAAATAAGTACTTAAAAACTAGACTTAGTATCTCTAGTCGATGAGATGTGAGTCCATACTGACTGCTTATATTTATAAATAGCTACTATTTTTTGTGTTAAATTTTACGAAACCCTCTATACGTAATAAAGTTCATTCATATTATTAATGGAATTGCAAACTTTAAATGGAAACAATATAAATACCAAACGGCAATAACGATAACGTCTTAAAAGGGAATCGAGTTGAGAAAATTACTTCCGCAGAGATGGCTGCGGAAACATTCTAAGAAAGTTGTACGATCATGATTTATTGTGACGTCACTTCCGCGAACCGCAGCCGCGGTCCGTAACCGACCATGCGTAGATCATATATGTAAGAACGTCTGTCATTCACAGCTGACTCACAGATTTTAACTTATAAAATCCTTAAACCGTTCTGGTATAGTTGTGCGAAAATTCAATTAACGGTAATGCTTGCGGGTTTTATTTTAGTTCGAAGCGAATATTTGTGTTTGTATAAATGTTTGTTTCCTGTTTGGCTGTTTGTCCTTTTGGGTTGCCAGATCGCACCTAAAATCCTTTTTTATCATTGAGAATTGATAATGATTTACTCGTGTTACAAAACTATCTATCAGTCTCCGGTGAAGCGAGAAGTATTATTTGGTCTTGATGTATGTCCTTGTGGACCTCGCAACCGTGCCTCGGAGAGCACGTAACGCTATCGGTTCCGGTTGTTAATATAGACACCTGCTAGAGATCATAACTCATGGTAGGGAAATTATACGAGCACGCAGTGGAGCAGCGTGACGAATGAAGTTCCAACCCTTCTCCTATACGGAAAAGAGGCTTTTTCCCAGCAGTGGTGTACTTACTAGGCTGTTATAATTCAGTCAATAAATACATAGTTATTATGTCGACAACGCAACAAACTGGACCAGCACTAGCGTCGATAAAAAACAGTACCTACGCGTTCGACATCGAAAGTTACCCGAACAACTTCACTTTAATCAGCGCCTGGTTTATACTTACTTTCTATTGAATAATTATTAATTTATTACTTATTAATAAATCAATTTTAATATATATTAACTATTAACTTTCGTGTTTATCGTTCAGCTAGACGACTCGCGTGGTTTTACCCGCGGCTGCGATAACGTTCAACGCTCGTATACATTTCGTAATATTTTTTAAATCCTATAATATTCTTGGATAAATAGAATTTCTAACTCATAGTCAAGACGTATGTATCAAATCGAAATAGTAGTTCTTAGGATAACCGCATTCAAATATAGCTCATTAAATAATGACTAATACTACTTTGCGAAGGGAAGATTCAAAATTGCTTTTAAGGCCTAATTGAATGAAGACATTTTGATTTTGAAACAAATAGACAACCTAACTCATTTACATTATAATATTATTATACAACAAAACGAAGTGTTTTTGTTTACGCTATCTTTAAGATCTATACGGTATAATTACAAATATTTTTTTAACGTTAAAACTCCTCTTTTTTTGGTATTTTAGGTTCCTAAAATATCAAACAGTCTGACACAAAAGTATACACGCAAACAAAGCACACATAGAACATTACATTTCAAATTAACCGTTAACAAGATTCCATCGTCTTCCGGTAGATGGCGTCAAACGGGAAGCGCCGCGCCGCGCCGGATATAGCTCCGGACCTCCATATCGGTGCATCGATCATGGCTCGGAGGACCGGTTATGGATGTAAGCTTTTATCACTTTGTGGTTTGTGTTTTATGAGGTTTTTATCATAATTATACCATTTAAGTTGGCTCCCTACTATTGTATAGCCTTGTAGCGTCACACACATATTATGGTTTTTTTATTTATTCATACTTTATTGCAGAACACAATATTGAATTGTATAAAAGGCGGGCTTAATGCTAAAAGTATTCTTTACCAGCCAACCTTAGGACCTACAAGAGCGGACGTTTGTAGTTGTGCAAAATCGGAAATTGAGAACATTTATTTTCAAAAAAGGCAAAATAAGATAATAAAATTATATAGTAACAATCATTATATTAAATACACGAGCAATTAATAAATATACAATACATAAATATATAAGTATTTGCTTTTATTAATTGCTATTATGGTTAGTTCAATATATTACCCGAATAGAAAAAACCTTGTTCTAATCCACATTGTCTCTTGTGCCAAATTTCATCCTGATCCATTCAGCTGTTCTGTCGTGATTGAGTACCAAACCACCAAACTTTCGTATTTAAAATCGTAGATAATACTGATCTGATATAGCCTGTAAATGTCCCACAACCGGACAAAAATCCACTCTTTATATAAAAGAAAAGTTGGGACTTATGGCATTACACTGCTTCACTGTGGGTTACATTCCTTTATTTATTTTTTGTGTAAGAAAAAGCCTGAATTTAAGGTTTGACGGTAGATTAATGATGGAAAAATAATCTAAGGGTTGGCTTGCCTATGTTTATGTATGAGAGATGTTTAGGAAAAACGAACTATAAAGGTCTTTATGAGATCAATAGAAACTAAAACAATGAATTTTAGAATTTTGTCTATCTGTCTGTATATATATTTGTTCCCGCATAACGCAAAAGCTACTTACTTAATAGAATGCGTATAATTTTCACAGTTATAATTCTAGAGGTCTAAACTAAAAATGGTGCAAGTATCGCTTGATACACCGACCGTATAGAAGTGGAATCGGTTGGAATTCGTAACGAAATCTTCTTGCACACATATAATAACCAACATAGACGAAGTCCCGGAGCTAATCAAAAACCATAAATTGGTTATTGTCCCGATATTAATAGAAATTTCCACTCCAATATCTCACGGCGCACGTACGAACAGACATACGCTCCATTGTCTCAGAGCGACGTATATCGCATCATTCACAATCGAGAAAGTCAGTAAAAGTGATATATTCATCTGTGCGTATGTATTATACGAGTACATATTAAATATTCTCTGTCTGTCGTTATGCGCGTGTTACGGTAAAAATACTGGATAAAATTTCAATTGAGTATTCTAAGTTCAATTTATAAGACACTTGGCCCTTATCTAAAAACAAAATTGCGATATCTGCATTTAATACAAAATTAAAGTTTTAGGAAACAACGATTTTTAACACTAAACCTACCAGAGCGGTCAAATTAACGCTTCTGAGATTTTGATTAAAATTGTTAAATTCTATGTTGACAGTTTTCTTGAACTTGTGCAAACTTCTTCTATAATATATAGCAGCTACTTAAGAAACATGTAAACCTTAAAAACCTAAATGTAAACGTAGAATTTAACAATTAAAATTAGAGTCCCAAAAGCGGTCACATTTTACCGCTGTGGTCCTAGTTTTAGTGTTAAAAACGTTACGTGTTCTTACAAGAAAACTATCCGACCGTTTTGACGTTTTTTTTCCTCTTTACATTAAAATATATTGTAAATATAATAAACAACGCAAACATAATCGTGAGTATCAACTAGTACAAATAAATAAAAAACTACGCGTCTGTCTGTAACTTGAATAACTTTTCATTTACGATCATCCTAGGTTAGGAATGTAATTGGAGACAAATACGTTTACGTTGTTGAAGCCGGGTTGGCGAAATGGTCAACTGGATGTTGCGCTAGCGGGTTCGATTCCGGCTCACGTTTGTATAGATCATACAGTTGTTTGTCGTGGTCTGGATTGTTGTATGTAGGCGCTTATTTATATATATAAAAAATGTATAGCTGTTATGTGTACGCGTGTGTTAATGATCTTAAATTCTAAAGAGATATTAAGTGGTCAAGACAATATTTATATTTAAAAAAAAAAACGTAGATACCATGATGCAGATATGATGATTTAAAATATTCTTTTAAACATTCCTTGAATAAAATAAAAAGTAAAGTTTTGATTTCGACTTTGATAGGCTTACAACACTACCTACAGTCTATCAAGACTTAACTGCGACTCTAGGCTTATCATGCTGTGAGCTGCGAGTGCAACGAATCGACTACCGTGACAAAATTCACGAGGACGTTACGAAATAAAATAAAAAAATACCAAGACGTGGTAGCAAGCACTTTATTAAAATTATTAATTTAGTGCTTCTATAATTTATCTTGTTATCGATGAAATTCTGTGGAACAAATGCTCTGAATAGCTTTGTAAACCTGGTAGGAAAAGCGCAGTCCCCAAAGTGTACAGAGTGCGACCAAATTGAAGATATTTATCATATACTCGTGGAATGTTTGCGGATCGAGGCGGAAAGACAGACCTTTATAACCGTAAATAATATTAATTTACGTGATTTAGGAATAGTTAATGTAATATTAAGTAATCCGTTATCATCAGAAGCAAAAATGTTGTATCATATTTATAAATGAGCTTGTAAGGGGAGAAGATTTTAAGATGTTCCTATAAGAGTTTCATTTCCAATACTTGAACAAACCCTCATTAAATATTAAAGAATTAAAAAAAATGCTCGGTAATTGTTAAAAACGTATATAATATACATAAATACATATCTAAATATGTATTTATTATATCTATCTATAATTTTTTTAAGATTATTTTCTTAATCTATCTGTATATATGTATAAATTACACCACCAATATAACATTTCCTCTGCCCAGTCTGCCCTAAGGTTGCCTGGAAGAGATTATTCTTTAGCGATGAGGCAAAACTAGTGTAAAATAAACTGTTATAATAATAATTATTATAAATGATACACAGGTAAACATGTCTACGCCCACACCGTCACCGACACACGCTATCCGTACATCGCTTCAGGCTGCCGTACTGCGTCATTTTTGAAGTCCATCAAAAACTTCAAAACACGAGAGAGAACCTCTTTAGCAAGTATTTAATGAAAAAGTTAAATTCGCCTGAATAGGCACTAATGAGATATTAACCTTGACGTATATCTCGGAGCTTTGAAAAGACCTAGATTTTAACGTTTTAATAGGTCAACTGGGAGTTTCAATTGGGATGCTGAATTTCAAAATAAAGTTAAGGCTATTTAGTCAGATATAAAAATGAGTATATGCGTATATATATATTTATATTGTATAAGTATTAATATGTAGACATTTGTAGGTAAGGTTATTATATAACAACACCTACCCGATCTCGATGTTAAATTTTCCATTTCCCATTTGGGTTGTCTGTGTTGTACGGTATAAATAAATACATTACTTCCATAATATTGGCAACAATTACACTCGCAAATCGATTAATCTAGAAACCTAGACCCGATGACACTTTGCCTTTAATCATTCCACGTATCGGTTTGGAGGGCTACGCAAAGTTAGCACCCCACTGAAGGATTTTTGAAATCAAAATGACTTTAATCGATAGGTCTACGTTAGGTCTGTATACTATACAAAAAAAAAAAACCTAACAACCTAAAAAAAGACCTAATAACCTATTATTGATAGGTTGTTAGGTCTTTTTTTTTTGTTGAAAAAATAGACCTATTTATTAAAAATATTTATTAAAAAAAATAGGCGACCTAACAAAAATTTTGGTGGACCTATACAGACCTAACGTAGACCTATCGATTAAAGTCATTTTGATTTCAAAAATCCTTCCATGGGGTGCTAACTTTGTGTAGCTGGTTTGGAGCTTATTCGGTACCTAAATCCGTCGCTGACAGTTCGTTCACAGGTGAAGGGCCAATCTAATATAGGTTAGAGTCGCACGCCGCTGACATTTCAGAGTTCAACCGGCCGTGTGATTGCTCGTCAAATTGACGACTGGGGATATAATTTCGTAAACTTTTATATTAATATGGAAATGAGATGACCATACTGAAGCATAATATTAAGGGGCATTTTTTAAGTATCTAAAGGAATTTTAAGACATATTGCATTTGTATTGAAACAGGATGATAGAATAAATTCCTATCTCTCTCTTCAGCATGAATAATGAAAAGGCATCTTCTCTCAATATCTTTTCACATACACAGCAACACTCTCTATCTCTTACAGGCAACAGCTCGCGTTGTCACATGTCAGTAGGGTTCGAAAATATCCGATATTTATTATAAATATCAAAATATCGGATATTTATGATATATATCCGATATATATCAAAATTTTTGATATATATCGGATATTTATATATTTGTATAAAAGCCATATTATTAATTTATTGTTATTATTATTATTTATGTATACTATTTGCATACGTGTTACATAAACATAATTAATTATTTAAAAAAAAATGGTTGTCTGTAAAGACGGTTTACAGACGATAATTTTTACGTGATAACGTCATAAGAATACATAGATGTAGAATTGTATACTTTTATGAATCGAATAGGGTATTCTACTATGTTTGAAAAAGTACTTCAAAATGTTGATTTTCCTTTTTTTTTTTTTTTTTTTTTTTTTTTTTTTTTCGCAGGGGAATCCATTTACGGATGATATCCAGGATGCCCGGGTCGGCAGTCCTAGACCTATGTCGGACTCGGCACTTTGAGAGTGCAATACCGTACTAAACCCCTGCGGGAGCCTTCAGCCGCTTTAATTGGAGGGTCCCGGATCTGCAGGCAACAGGATCCCTCCAGCGACAGGCTGGCCTTGGCGAAAAGGCCAGACTTCTCCTCCATGGGGACTGTCCGGCTAACCTCTGAACAGTCCCGACGACGCCGTGTCTAGCAGGACCGGGTTCCCATCCCGGCCCGACACGGGCACAAGGGCGTTACAGGAGGCGCATTAAGTAGCGCCTCCTACGCACCCCCATTCGTCGCCCGCGGATGGAGGCCACGTCGGCGGCCTCCTCTCTCATCCGCTCGTCGGCCTCCTTCTGGGACATTACTGTCTCGCAGAAGGAGACCATCGCCTTCCAGGACTCGTCGTCGCCGAGCATCGCGGTGATGACGCTCGGGAGCGACAAGTCCCCTCCGATGACCGACGTCAGACCTTGACGCAGCACTGCCCATCTCGGGCACACCTCGAGGGTGTGCTGGGCAGAGTCCACCGCTGCGCCACAATCGTGACACTCAGTCGTCGGCTCCCTTTGGGCCGTCCGACACAGGTAGTCACCAAAGCAACCGTGCCCGGTGAGAATCTGTGTCAGACGGAAGGTGAGGGGCTTGCGTTTTCGACGCATCCACCGCTCAAGGACCGGGCGAATGGCAGCCGTTACGCGTGTGCCATATGGCTGCACCGCCAGGTCCTCCCCCCACCTCCGCATTAGCGCTTCCTGCCCTATCCGACGCACACGTAGGATCCCGTCCAACGTGGGGTTCTCACCAAGAGCCCTCCTACCCGAGACGTATGAGTAGGTCTCGGCAAGAACCTCCGCCACGAGCTCCCACGGGGGGTCGCCGGCTAGAGCAGTAGCTGCAGCCCACGATACCGTACGGTACCCCCGAATCACCCTCACCGCGATTGTTCGCTGCGCAGCGCGCAGCGCCGCCTTATTTTTCGCGGTGAGGCGATCCGCCCAAACCGGGGCACCGTACGTCGCCATACTCCGGCAGACTCCGGAGTACAGCTGCCTGCAGGCGGCGCTGGGTCCTCCGAGGTTCGGGAGGAGTCTGCCCAGCGCACTCGCCGCCTTCACGACCTTCGGTCCCACCATCGCGAAATGTGGGCCGAAGGTCCACCCTCCGTCCAGAATGAGCCCGAGATACTTCATTTGCGGGCTCATCCTGACTCTCCCCTCTCCGACTTGAAGGGTAGCCCCCGGTGGAGGTCCCTTGCGGCCGGTCCCGCGGAAGAGCAGGGCTTCGGTCTTGTCAATCCTGACACGAAGCCCTAAACTCTCTATGCGGCTGATCACGAGGTCAAGTCCGACCTCAGCCAGCCGCGCCGCCTCCTTGTAGTTTCGTCCCCGGGAATAAACGAGGGTGTCATCCGCGTAGCAGATGACACCCATCCCGGGGAGGAGGCGGCCTCGCAGGACCCAGTCGTACCCGATGTCCCACAGGATCGGACCCAGAACGGATCCCTGCGGGACACCGCAGCCGACTCGCCACCACTCCACGGACCCCGACCGGTTCTCGAGGCAAATGTTGATTTTCCTAATAAAAAGCCACAAAAATATATATTTCGGCAAAATAAACACGCTTTCTTGCAATAAAATCAAATTAAATTTAAAACCATTTTTATTCCCGCGAAAACGCTGTCAGCTATTTTGGTGACGTAATATGTGTAAAAGCCGTGTTCCGATATACACTAAGAGCACTCTGAGGTGTGACGTCAATTCAGTATACTGCGAAGCCGTTCCTTTTTAGTTTGCTATACTGTGCTATACTGGTTACTGATAAAACGGAACGTAGTCCAATATACTATCGTCCTCATTTTTCGACATTGTTTTCAAATAAAAATATTTATCATGTACCTATACATTTTCTGTTCAATAAGAAAAAATATTAAGTGAATATTATTGACATTTTTGAATTACAATATTAATTAACAATAACATCAATCATTCTCACTTCTATTTTTTGATCACGTGATCAAAATACTGAGAGCACCTTACCTGGAAAGCGCCAGTGCTGACAGTACAGAAATGGCAGCTATTTATGACGTCATATATTTATCTATGGTATTGCGGCAGTGTACTGGTACCCCATAAAGGACGAATTTTTCACCAGTAAGAGCACTGAGCAGTGCTCGCAGTACACTGCGAGCACTGCTCAGTTACACATCGGAAACGTCTCTATGACGTCACACCATGGCGGCTCGTGTTTTAGATCACGTGATATACTGATTAAAAATTACGACTTTTAATTGCAATATAATAGAACAATCATGTGCTTTTATGACTCAAAATCAGAAAATTTAAGTATATTATACATACATTTTAATTTTTATCAAATTTCATAATTTATTTTTCACTACCGAAAGTACCCTATTGAATTATTATCACATATACAATGATAGTGTGATATTCAAGATTTTCCAATCTGAGTTATTTTGTTAAGGATAGGAAGATGATAGGAAAAGTAGGACATCAAGGGGAGTGTTTCAAGTGGTACTCTCTACCAAACCATTGACAAATCATAAAACAGTAGGGGTGTGCGATAATTATCGATAATTCGTAAATACTCGATAATTTTCCATTCGATAATTATCGATAAGTGTTATTCGATAATTATCGATAATTTTTCATTCGATAAATGTCGCCAACTATCGATAACTTTTCCTCCAATAATTATCGATAACTATTCATTCGATAATTATCGATAACTATCGATAAAAGATTCGATAATTATCGATAGTAAAATTATCGATATTTTTTTCGATGAACATCCCTACAAAACTGTCTCTTTTACTCGAACGCGGTCCGATGGAGTGTAAAACAGAACGCTAAATCAAATCGTGCCTCTCTATCGCTTGTTCTGCGCTCTCACTCGCTCGCGGAACGTGACAAAATGGCGTCATCTTGGAAAAAAATACCCGATAGATTTCATCAATTTACTAGACGTTATCACGTCAAATACTAAAATGCTTTTAATGTTTTATTTATTTAGGTACTTAAAATCTGACAAATGAAACCAAAACATAAAAACTTTTTCTAGATCAGGCAAAATCAACTAAAAAACATAAAATCTAATATATAAAAAAATCAACTTAAAAACAGCCTTTTTACAAATTCTAATCAGTCAATACCTACACTTAGGTAACAAAACAGGTTTTTAATTTTGATTTTGATTTCGATTTTGATTTTGGTCTTGATTTTGATTTTAATTTTGGTTTTGGTTTTAATTTTGATTGAATTGTAATTTAAACTTAGTAGGTATTGATTGGATTTAGATTTCAATTGTGACTTTTATTAAATTTTAGTAATTCTAGTTTTTGACAGAATTTTAGTATTGATTTTGAATTCTTAATTTTAATTTGTAATTTTCAATGAATTTTGGTATTAATTTTAAGTATGATGATTTTTAATTTTTAGTTGATTGAATTTTGTCGTTGATTTAATTTCGATTTAAATTTGCTATTATTAACGGTTATAAGAAAACTTTGTAACTAACACTATATGGGCTAGTCCTGTATTAAAGGTTATTATTATAAAACAATGAACATTACTAATAATAACTCTAGAATATAATCAAATAAGTCTTTTAGTTATCAAATCAGTTATCAGACATTCGTAATACACTGTTAATTTTCAATATAAAATAATAAAATAGTTCCGTATTAGGGAGTTTGTTTTAACTCTACTCCAACGCCTTCTACATTTGGGAAGTAGAAAATTAAAAATACAGTAACAAACGCCAAATATTACTTTATAATATAAAAAATTTAAACCAATTTTGTATTGATATATATCATAAAAAATCATTTGATATATATCGGATATATATCACGATATATATCATGATATATATCCATTGATATATATCCTCGAACCCTGCATGTCAGTATGTGATTTATACTTATTATCTAGTTATAATAAGTATGATGTTTTAAAGCCTATCTTACGTACTGTATAACGCACTTTTAGTGGTAATAGAATTATTAAAATCAATGTGAATTAAGATTATATATTAAAACCAAAACAAATCTTTTCTCTTTATACACACTAATGGATATTTTTAACATAGACACACGGTCGTCTGTTCTTAAGGTAGACGACTTAATACCTGTATTTTAGGTACCTAATAATAAATATATATTACACCCAGACTCGAGGGCGGGAATCGAACCCACAACCCTGATGCAGAAAGCAGGTCACTGCCAACTGCGCGAACTGTAGTCAAATTCGAAATAATTTATTTTACTTTTCGTCATCACGAAACACATACCTAACCAATGTTTAAACATATTCACACCCACAACGCTCGTATCGAGCGTGGTGTTTACATTATTATTTCACGCATAATAATCGCATATTTAATAATATAATAAGCCACATAATAAGTACGCCGTCCTTGGCCCAGCGATGTTGTTCGTTCGTTCGATTGTCTTGTTAATATGGTGTGACCTACTGGAACGATCAATGTAGCTGGAAATCTTATAGTGGATTCGAATCATGATCATGATTTATGGGTAAAGCGGAAGCCTGTAAATATCCTACTAACGATATGGAGTTCGAAACTTCCGCGCTCCTCAACTGCGATTTAAAGGTAAAAGTCTGTATTTATAATCAATCTTAATTATACAAATTTTAATAAAAATTTGTAAGTATAACTATTTATAACCGGCAGAGAGGAATAGTCCCGAACTCCTTCTTACCGAGGTGTCGTAAAGGGCGACTAAGGTCTCAATTGTGCGTACAACTGTGCATCAAACAAGATGGTGATGGGCAGCAGCGTCACCATACCATTTTTTTTGACAACGGGGTAGTGTGGGGCCCTCACCCACTAAAATAACGCGCCGTGTGCCCTCAATCGCCTTTACAAGGCGGACCATGGGTACCGCGTACCCATGGTCTGCCTTGTAAGGGCGCCCGCGTTGATAGGTAGGCTATTTCAGCGGACGGTGGGCAAACCCCAGCATCACCGTACCCTGCCGCAACATGTTACGCTCGCAAACCCGCCTGCCAAGCGTAGTGAGTATTGGTAACCCATGGTCATTTGGACCAGCAATACATCAGTTCAGCGGTGGACATCCAATGGCTAATGTGATGTGATGATGAGGCATCTAAATTTAAAGATAAATAATGTGCAGTCTTCTCAAGACTGAAGAGTTGGTGATCAAGATGTAACTGCAATATAATTGCAAATTGCAAGACAAAATACTAAAATACTAGACTCTTAACACATTCACTGCCGGCCATTCGGATTCGAGTAGGGCTAAGTGCATTAGCTACGTGCCGTCCACTCAGATCAGAGTATCTCGCACGTTCATTTTCCTTTTCTCTTTTCTTTTTTCAAAATCTCAAATCAAAATTCTCATTTCTATGGCACTCAATGTGCACATTGAAATGAGAATTTTTCTATCCACGGACGCCGAGTTTTAACTGGCCTAAATAAAATGAACGTGCGAGATACTCGGATCCGAGTAGACGGCATCTAGCGCCTGACTCCGGTCCGAGTGGCTGTCAGCGAATGTGTTAACCAATTTCTCACAAAACATATTTCTGAGTTTATAGCTCTCTCACAACTAATAATAAACACTTTTACAAAAATTGTTACATAAAAAAGAAATAATCTTGCATTAACACCATTCAATTAACAAGATCCTTAATTAAGATACACGCCAGCGATTATATCATCTTGAATCATTGCATCAAAGACGATTCTCGGTGTGATTGAGGCCAGAAAACCATTAACGATACCACGGAACAACGGACAATGTTTTTACATAACTTCTTTTTTTTATTTGAAATTAACATTAAGCCTGATTGACGACTTCTGGTGTAGTGGTACAAGTAGTCGCCTTAGGTAATGCCGCGCGCTGATGGTCGCGGGTTCGATTCCCGCTCGGGACAATTATTTGTATTTGTACAAATATTTGTTTCCGGTCTTCCGGTCTCAGAGAGACAGACCATCCAAACTTCCGCTTTTATATTAGTAGTAATATTATGTATTATCTATTAAGTGATTATCATCTTTATTGAGAATATATTATATTGCATTGCAGCATCGCCCCGTGGTTTCACCCGCGGTAAATGTGTGCGTACTAAGGGACTTCGTTACGATTTCAGTGAAATGGTGCATCAAGACGAAACTTCTAGATTTTAAGTTAGAATTCCAAGATGAAAACCGCATCCAGTTTCAAGTAGTAGATTTTGTGTGAAGCGGGAATAAATATAGAAAAAGACTGACAGAATTTCTTATGTATATGTATATGTATTGTATTCACGGGTTTGTATCCGTAACTCGACGTCTACTGTGCGCCTATTATGCGTTATTTATTCGACAGAATTTCTTAATTAATAATTGTTTTTTATTTTATTGCTCTCATAGTTCGTTTCTCCTAAATATTCCTCATGGACAGACATCAGTCGATTACCATTTTATTATATCTTTATAGACTATTACAAATTACAACAATATAATATTATATTATATTTAAAATACAAATGAATCATGATTAAATGATGTTGTGTCGTCCGTCGATTTGTTCGACGTGAGAAACACGCACGGTTGCGACACAATTCTTCATGTTCACATTGTATTGCACGTTTAATATCATTTGCAAACATTATATCATTCCAGACAGACTGACCGACCGAATATTTACGATAAAATCAAACTCTATCATAATTTACATAAAATATATTTTACTTCGACGCCGTTTTTCTACGCACATAACCGCGTTTGACGGAATACACATCACCAAAAACGCGTGGGAAGGTCGAATAAATATTTACTATAATATTTCTAAAGAGATATAGGCTCTTAAATCTCTTAAAGCTCTTACGGCGAGTTGCACGAAACCGTCGCTAACTTTCCGTTAGTTAAGTTGCAATTAATCTTAAAATTAGTTGATCTTATGATTAATTTAAAGTTGTTGGAATTAATCATCCGTTAGATAGGTCTTTAATTAAAGTAAATTTTTTTGTTAACTTAATCAGATGTAGTGTTTGTGTTTTGTTTGTGTTTCGTGCAACAGATAATCACGATTCTTGTGATTAAATTAGTTTAATAAACACTTAAATTTAAAATTTGTTTCGTGCAACTCAGCGTTAATCTCTGTAAATAAACAGTCTAATTATCTATTAGTTCGATTTGAAAAAATTATTTTCGCGTTAGAAAACCTGTTTCGTAAGAAAAGCCATAAAATACTATTCGATTGATTGATTCAGCCTGCTGATGTAAATAAATGTATTTAAAACTTTGAGGGTAGATCGAAAAAATCCACCACCACATCATTGGTCCACTGTTGAACGTAGACCTTCCATATCATCTCTCTTGGTGTTGTCAATACTCGCCACGCTTGACAGGTGGAATGGTGAGCGCAGTGTGTTGTGACTGGATATGGTGACGCTGCTGCCAATCACCATCTTGATCGGTGTACAGTTCGCACCTCTACACTCTCAACTTGAATCAGTGACATTTTCATTAATTATTTTAGTGAAACTGTATTCACTACATATCAGTGACTAATACACATACACGTATTCAATGATCAAATCAGTGGACTCTGATTATTATGTTTAAAACGGGTACATACCACGATATATAGGTACCTACCTACCACCATACCATACATGTTTTTTATTTTCATTTAATGGAGCTCGATATTTCGTCATTATTTACGAATGCCTTGTTCACGAGACTGAAGTTTGCGGGTAGAAAAAAATCACTTGAAATTAGTGAAAAATCACTAATTTACGTTTAGAGTATGGCGTTAATCGACTTTTACGACACCTCGACAAGAAAGAGGTCGGAACTGTTCTTCTCTACCGGTCACCGCACGTATTACACACTCTTATCGAGTCGAAAAGAGAGTAAAATCACGCAGGACCTGTTATATAAATAATTAAATATACCTAGAATACACTTAGCATATACACGAAATACACTTAGCATAGATAAAATCATTACTTAAACACCTTTTCCTAAATACAACAAAAACATTAGTACATATTTATAAAACATAAAACAATATGGGCTACATTAATTTATATAGTTGCAATAACTCATCAGTTAGCCTGTAACACTCCACACAGACTCGGGTCGGAAATCGAATCCGCAATCCTGGAGTAGATAGTAGTCTCACTGCCAACTGCACCAACGGACCAGTCATAAAATTTAAAGATTTTTTTTTTTAAATATAATTATATACTTTAAATATATTCATTGTACATTATGTCGGCTTCCTATAAAATAAAATCATATCAGGAAAAACATGAGGCTTCATTGTAATTGAGTACCTACTAACGATAAACGTCAGTTTCACAGATATCGCTCAACGCGGGTGAAGCCACGCGAGACGCTAAACGAAACTGTAACTGACATTCGTCGAAATGTTTACCGAACGATACAAAATGTAGGAATGTACGTAGGTTTGCCTGTGTGACGTGACTAATCGATGTTGTCCTTGTAAGTTTGTGTCAGTAATGTCAGACCAGATTACCGAGCCTTTATATTATTTGTTTTTATTCATATTTATGTTTAACATAAACACGTAGGTATCGGTCAGTCGGACACGGTCGTCCGATTCCGAGGTAGGCAACTTAATGTCTGTGTTTTGAGTACCGAATAACTGATTTATAAATAAATATACATTACATCGAGACCTGGGGTGGGGGAATGAAACCTACAATCCTGGAATTGAAAGCGAGATCACTGCTAAATGCATCAACACGCGAATTATTCCTTTTAGGAAATTTCAGTCTAGCAGACTATTCGCAGTTCTTACTGAAAGTCCTATGTCTGTCTGTATGTAAACCATTATCAGTAGACACTTTAAATTTTCGCAGAATATCACTACGGTCGCTATGACGACCATTAATAAATATAACTATTACGAATCATTCAATTCAAGTTTAATTTTAACATAGAAATATATTTTGACGCTTGTTAGTTGGATATTAATAAATATTAACAAAAAAAAAAGTCAAAAAATCCTTATTAAAGTAGGTTTCAAAAGCAATTTTAAATTGTCCTTTATCAGTACATCGTAATTATATTACTTAATTAATTATAGTTAATGTGAAGCTACCACCGAAGTTTGAAAGTAGATTCTGTTGAGAAGAACCGTCAGGAAACTAAACAGTGACTTTAAAAAAAAAACTTTAACGAACAAGTGGCAAAAATAATTGCAACGGACAAGTGGAAAAATGAACGGCAACGGACAAGTGGAAAAACGAACGGCAACGGACAAGTGGAAAAACGAACGGCAACGGACAAGAGGAAAAACGAACGGCAACGGACAAGTGGAAAAACGAACGGCAACGGATAAGTGGAAAAACGAACGGCAACGGACAAGTGGAAAAACGAACGGCAACGGACAAGGGGAAAAACGAACAGCAACGGACAAGTGGAAAAACGAACGGCAACGGACAAGTGGAAAAACGAATCGCAACAAAATCTATTTAATCTGCCCGTAAAACTTCAAGTAAAACCGGTTTTCAAATTTGACAAATACATTAACATCTGCACAAAATTCTTAAGACCCCCCGTTTATATAGAAGTTTAACTTCAAAAACCGTCAATTGAGTTATGTACTCAAACATTATAAACTCAGTCGATATCCTACATGAACGCTAGTATTAATAAAGCCATACATCTTTAGTCTTATGTATAGTAAAATATACATAGGAGTACGACTCGAACTTGACCACACACAGAAGATCACACAGAAGATCAAGATTTGAAATTTAAAATTATGGAAAAAGATTTTTTAAACATTTTATTGCAATTTCCATAACACAATTATTTCTTCCATAAAAAAAGCGACACACTCTCATAATCACACAGATCCATTGACGAATCAAACTATTGCACAAGCGCGCTCCGAGACCCGGTCGCTGATTACGATGTAACGGTTATTAAGCGTTACGAGAACCGTCGTTACACCACGGCATTACCATACGAAATAACAATTATACAATTTACTTTCCGTACATTCGGTTAAATTGAATAAATTAACGCCTCACTTTCAACCGTACACGAGTGGAATTAAATCTTTTGTCGGGAGTCCGAATACACACAACAAACAAAAACACTCGAAATACATGACAAAAATGTGTATTGTCAATACAAAATTAGTAAGATACGGGGTTCGAACCCGTCCACATACATAGGGTTGAACTCTCGCTGACTATAGTGTGATGAAATATGACGAAAGAGAAAAGAAAGAGTCAATGGAAACATGACGCGATTTTTTCAAATATATTATTATTTAGATATTTTCTCGAAATCCCTTCAGCCGGCCTAGCATGCCCACACGACAAAATGTTGTCTACCCCCCTTCCCTCGTATTATCTGTGTCTTCAGTAGCTAAAGCCCACCATTCACTAGGCGCACCGATCCGCGCTCCCATCCGTGGACAAATCCGTCGTCGTCCACACACTACTGCCGGGACGCCCGCCGGGGAGCCGGACACCGAAATACATTCGCACGCAGATTTGTCTGCGGACTTGTCGCCAGCGACAAATCCGGCGGATGGGTACGCCTGTGAATGGTGTCCATAACATGCGTGCACGTGATACTCTTTTCTTTACGTCAATAGAAGAGATAACAGGATATATCTTTAAGTTAAAACTTAATGATCAATAATAACTTATAATAAAAGTTTTAACTTAATGATATATCCTGTTATCTCTTCTATCGACGTAACGAGAAGAGTATCACGTGCACGCATGTTAGCTACTGTAGACATAGAGAGATAATACGAGAAAAGGGGTAGACAACATTTTTTCGTGCGAGCATGCTACGCCGGCAGGACTGAACATTCGTGACGTAATATTTATAGGAGTCGCCGAAGTTGTGTGGCAGGGGGAGGGGAGTCATAAAAGTAAAGTTTAGCAGACTTACGTAGAATATACACCTATAGTTATTAAATATATATTATATAAATTCGTGAACAGTGTAATGACTCTGATACGTTGTCACGCCTGACGCTAAACCAAATTTAATTAATTTTGTTATAAATAGATTATAGACGCTAGAGGTAGTTGGTTAATTAAACTATAATTGGAAATAGAACTTAAAGTTGTAATAGGGATTCAAAGTTTGTCGGGGCGTCACGGTGGCATGCGAAAGTGATCCCGTGGCGTCCTTGTACGACGATGAGGGCACCGCTGGGTTTTAGTGGGTATTCTGACTTCGCAGTCAGCGAGTCTCACATACCCGTCACCTTCGAGCGGCGGGATACGTAAACGTACTTCCCAGCGTCAAAAAAAAAAGGGATTCAAAGTTTATATGAAAAATCAAGTTAACAAAATTCATAATTATATTTTGACAAGAAAGTAACGCCACCCAGCCACCAAGGGCCAGCGTCGCTGATTAAACTCTAAAGTCTAACCTTTTCCTCTTTCTCTTATAAAGAAGAGGAGGAGTTTTTCCAGCAGTGGGACATTTAGAAGTTGATGCGGTTAAACTCATTTTAAGAAAGTAAAGATTTAGTCAGATGAAAAATCATTAAAGTACACAGTGCAATAGAAGATGACTTCAGAAGGTAACGTACTAAAAATAACGATTACATAGACAAAATCGCGACTACAGGTTCGATAATATTTTTATATTGATGATATCAATTCAATCCTGGGTATAATTTTTGTAAAAAAAAAGAAAAAAAATCTATATGAGACAACTCTCAAGATAATATACTTTTCACACTTCAAAATAGAATTATTAATATCTATTCATAAATGTGGGAGAAGATATCGCATTACATACACAAAAAATACAGTCGTATTAAATAGGTACCTCTTCCTTTTGAAGTCGGCTAAAACACCAAAAATTCACACACATAGAATTTAATTTATATCGCTGTAATATTGGAAACTGTTTATGGTTATGTATTACTGATTGCTCGTTATTTTATATAGTAGGTACTAGCTTCCGCCCTCGGCTTCGTATGTCAGTTCTCGCGACCAAAAAAAAAAAAGGTATCCTGTGTTACTTCTAATACCTCCAAGAATATGTATACAAATTTTCATGATGATCGGTTAGGTAGTTTTCGCGTGAGAGCGTAACAAACAAACTTACATTCCACATTAATTATTATAAAATAAAGTTTGGAAGGTAGGATTATAACACCGTTTGTTTCACAAAAAAAAAAATAGGAAAAATGTATTCAATGAATGACGCGTACCTAATAGTTTTTTTCAAGTCCATATTTAAGCTGTTGTTTTCCTAGTAGGTATGTATATATATATACGTATAGCAAATTTGTAATTATGTACGTCGATTATAATCAATTAAGTTTTCAACTTGACAAAAAACTTATTAGACAAAGTAGTTATGTTTACGGCCGAGTTCACGTATTACCATAATGATATGCAAGCACAATATGTTACGTTCGAAGCAATTCTTACGTACTAGACGATCCGTGCGGTTTCACACGTTGCTATGTTCATCGATACTCTGTATTACATCCTTTAGGTTTAATTATTTTTTTAATAATATCTATGACTGGCCCGTTGGAGCAGTTTATAATAAACCTACTTGTCGCTCCAGGGTCTACGAATACTGCGCCGAGTCTGGGTGTAATATTTATATATGTATATGTATTAATGTGTTTATTAAAAATAATATGCAAATGTATATAAGTCGTCTGTTACATAAAACACAGACGAACAGACCACCGTGTATATTTTAAGCATATTTACTAATTACTCAATATACATACGTACGAATTGATATAAGTATGCAAATTTATGCCTTATCGCTTATAGCGATCGCTTTCCTGGCAATCTTCATTATAGATAATATAAGGGGAAAGAGTTCTCAAACAGTACTTATGCAAAGTTAGATTATTGAATAACTAATCATTAGTTATTTGTTTCGTTTTAGTCATAGTGTGATGTTTTAATAGCCTATTAAATTCCTAACATAAAGAGAATTTCTCAAGTAAGTAGAAGAGTATATTTGTAAGCTGACATACAGTTTACGACTACAGTCACTGTACAGGTGGTTCAACTGTAGCTACTTCTAGCTACTATAGCCGTATTGTATAGTAAGAGGCACAATTCAACAAGTCCTCTTCATACTTCTTCATTCGGACTTCTATTCTACCCTCAATAGTATTTTTGAAAACCATGAACGCGTTTGTGACTCCTGGATGCGGCGAATATTATGTAGTCTTCGGCGATGATCCATTGACACCTGTTGATCTATTTAAATCATTTCCATAAAAGCCGACCTTTTGGAAAGACGGTTGAAAGGTAGTGAAAAAAATCAAAATACGACCTTGGGAGCGGCCTCAGACCGCGTTCGCGAATATCGTGGTGTGTAACACGCCATCTTCACCCGTCACGGTCTAGCAGGCGCTGTCGTTGCGTGAACGAACTACTTTTTCCTTATTCTTGACTAAATTTTAATGTGGTATTGTCTGTAAATGGATTCTTGTGAGATTGGTGTTTTGGTGAAAATAAATGTATGGCACGAAGAACGTCATCAACTTGAAGCGTGACCAGTAGAAATAAATAAAAACTAAGGACTTGTGAAGGTTGCATCGGACTGAACTGACATAGCCTAGAATGTCCTACAGCTAGGTAAGGATTACTAGGTAAAGATTATTCCATTGCGAGAAATCCAATGGCGGAAAATTTCTCGACAAAATTTAATGATCGTTAGTTAGTGCCTGATGTGTTTATGATAATAAACGAAACGTGTTTACGTGCTCTCCGAGGCACGGTGGGGAGACCCACAAGGACAAATATCCAGATCAGAAACAAATATTTGTACAAACACAAATATCAGTTGGAAATAGAAATCGAATGCTAAAACACAGTCATTAAGTTGCCTACCTTAGGAAGAGACGACCGCTTGTGTATGTTAAACATATTTATTTATTTATTTAGGATTTAGCACAAAAATTTATGTACGTCTCCGGATCGTAGAAGGGGGCAGAGTTACAACTGTTTATTATCAAACAGGTGACGTAGGTTTGACGCGTATAGAAGTCATAGAGTGATGTCTTAAAGCCTAAGATATGTTTCTATTTCTATCTATGTTAGCGCAAGTACAGCATCCAAGAATTATTGTTTCACAGTATAAAAAAAATCATCATTGTACAGAACTAGGACGATCGTTTAATCTTTAAATACATCATAGACATATTCTCATCTTGGAATACTCCTCATTTAAAAGAAAATAAATCCCATCACCCGAGATAACACAAAACATTCGAGAACAACTTTGACCTCAGCGAGGTCGTAAACAGGATACTCTTATATCTCAGGATACTCTTATATATCAGAATACTCTTAATCGTCTTACAAAAGAAAAAGAAAAAAACCACCAAGTGGGAATCGGACTCCAAAACGAAGGGGTCCATATTACAGTAATGATAGACAATTCTTAAAAGAGGATGTTTGTCACGATTGTAGATTATCATTCAGTCACAATATTTCGGCACAGTTGTAAGTACCATGGTCACAAGTACGGTCATAAATATTCTACCTTTTCTAAAATCGGTTAAAATACAAGAAAAGAACAATTAAAAAATAGTTTTATTGTGTACATAATCAAATGGTTAATTAAAATACTATAAAATTTTACTGCTTATAAACCCACATAGCATATTTCGTAATGCAATCATAATTCTACACATCGTCTTATAAGTGTATATATATATATATATATATAATAAGACGGATTATTATTCTTGTTTTATAATAATAAACAAAAATCACTATATATTAGCAAACAAAGTCCACCGCCGCGTCTCTGTCTGTCTGTTCGCGATAAACTCAAAACCTACTGCACGGATTTTCAAGCAGTTTCCACCAATAGATAGTGATTCATTTCGTCATTCATTCATTTTTTCAACATTTCGTTTGATATATATTTCTTTGTAGTACATGCTATGCATCAGAGATGGCGCTGTATGTGAAAAATGATTTTCCCTGTTTTCCTGCTTTTCTGTTGAAATTTATCCTGAATTTTGTTTGTTATAAACCTCACATAGCCCGAGACCTTTCCAACGAATGCAAAACCGTGGTAATCGGTTCGTGCGTTCTGGAATTATAGCGTCAGGAAGGAAAACCCGACTTATTTTTATATTATAGATTTATATGTATTAATGGGAACTAGGTAGATGGTACTCACAACGTCATCTCAGTGTCACAAAAATTCTTTTTCTAATATCAAAGCGGCGCAAGTCACTCGACATAACAAATAACTTTTCTTTTAAACTTCAATTCCAGTGGTAACTGTGACTGCGTTCAAAGCTTTCTTCAAGCTTTTATTACACTTTAAAAAAATACATTTCAAACCATCTTCTTTGAGAGAAAATTTAAAAGAGATTATAGTAGCATACCAATGTTAAATTAATGTTGTGGCGTAATATAACTACTAATAATAAAAACCAGTACAGCGACGTCGCTGGAGCGGTAGCGTAAGTGCTGCGTCCGTGCATTGTTACTGCTGGCGATACCCAGGGGATGATCTTAGTAAATGCTGATAGTATTATATTTTTTTTAAATTAATTTTTATACCTCTTATATAATTATGCAATTTCAAATCCCACTAATGTTATAAATGTGAAAATTTTGATGGATATTTGTTACATATTCACGCAAAAACTTCTCTCTAAACACGAATCAGTGGAATTTCATTTATTTTAAGTGACTATTCACTTTTCATCAATGAGAGAATCGTACCACGCAGAATTATTGACTATTCAATGTATGGATATCAGAGTTCACTGATTTGATTATTGAATGTGTATGTGTATTAGTGAGTAATCACTAACTTGTTTTTGAAATTTACTGATATGTAATGAATATAGCTTCACTAACATAACTAATGAAAACTTCACTAATTCATGTTTAGAGAGTAATGAACTGATTTCAATGACACTTGGTACATAGACAGCTGGAGATCCAGAATAAAATAGGATACTTTTTTCTTTAAGCTCCCACAGGATCGGAATTTAAACGGGGAGAACCGCGAGACAAAGCTAATAAATCGTAAAATCAATTTATTATTAAACACAAACAGTATGAATTATTGAAACTGCGCATTATGGACGTGATGTCATTCGATTTAGATGCAGAATAACGATTAGGTGTATTATATAATACATATTATGTACAAGGCGAGTACATGCGAAGCTTATTTACTTATGGAAAATGAAACAAGAAAATCGTCGAATGGTAGAACATGGAAATTTTTAAGCTAAAGATTTTAGACTTCTTACTCGACTGCAGTATAAAATCAAAAAGGATCGTTATATAAATATGTATATATTTATTTATAATTATATATTCTCTGGCGACAGTTAACATTTTCGATTAGATATAATATAAATATATAAATATAAATATGTATAACACACACACACGGTCGTCTGCTCCTAATGTAGGCAACTTAATGCCTGTGTTATAGGTAACAGCCGACTGATATAATTTTTTTTTAAATTAATATACTGTCACTGCAAACTGCGCCAACGGGTCAGTCTACTGAGAGACCAGACTCAGTCTTCTGTCATAGCAATGGGTAATCAATTACTTTATACTTGAAGTTTTTGACAAGTTTTGAATACTACTATTCTAGTTGTGTCATAATTTTTATATCATAATGATTTTTCGATGGCTTAGCACTGAAACTAAAATTTGATGACCAAACTTTTCGCATAAACATAAAGTTTAATCATTCAAATAATTCTAAAATAACAGAATAGCGTCTCTAACTAGAATCAAATATTTGTACAAGAACACACATCCTCTGCGAACGGGAATCGAATCCACGACTATCACCGTCATAACACCACTACTGGGATATACGATTAAGGGGGGGAAACCAGTTTAGACCGATCAAATAGACTTTTTTATTGCATAAATTGTTAGTATAACTACTCAAGAATATGTGGTCAAAATTTGAAAGCAAAACTCGCATTATAATTAAAAACAAAAGGTATTCCTATATGGTGCTGGAATAGCTGATTAACCGATTAGCAGTTTATATAATTAATTACTGCCTTTAATTTCTCTTTTTCAACTTGTGGACATTCCAGCTCAAAAAGTTACTGACCAATCGTTCTGAAATTTGATGTGAGTATTCTTCATTCAATTCAAGTCCATATGAGCCTAATTCTGGGATTATATTATTATTAAAAATATGTTTTTTATGCAAAAAAAGGTAAAAAAATGAGGTATAAAAACAAAAAACAAAAATTCAATTTTCATTTTTTTAAAATCATGATTAGGTTCATATTCTTAGGAAATATGTTGCTAACGAAAAAAAAAAATTGTAATGATTACAAATGAAAATTGCGACTACAGGAATGCTCACCAGCAAAATACTCCGATGGCAATCGTCCATGGACAGCACGTTCTAACGCCACTATTTCTGGCGGAAATTGCTTGGAAAAATTCTTAAGTCTACTTCAAAATATGAATAAAAAAATTAAAAAATTCAGATTGTTCATTCCCTGCGTAAAAATTTCACAAACAACACCAAAATTTCGGCCTTCTAAACCAGTCTCCCCCTTTAATTTTCAAGCAAGCCAACAACAAAAGGCTCGAAATACAAAAGTCATACATAATATTTGCGCTAAGCCAACCTTGAGAATTAAATCGTTGTCACTCGCAGTTACAAGACTGGCTCGTACAACCTTTACAAAGCACCGTTATTAATACGATTAGGTAATAAAAGTTTGCAATTCATCTTAAAATACTTGTAAATAATATTAAATAATAAAACAGACTTGAAAGAAGTTGATTTTAAATCAAACAAAATTCGCGCCCAAAAAAAGAATTCATCTCCAATTTCTTTACCCTTACTAACTAATAATAACCATTTTATTGCCCAAGATATTTACAAATAAGAAATAAATACATAATAAATATTTAAAATAAAGTATTTGAGACGATACGAGCTGGCTCAGCTATTTTCTACTCGGGATCGAGGTCCTGGGAAGCGCTGGTTTTCAGCCAGTCCCTTCTCCCAAAAATAATATATGGGGGGTGCAGCGGTCTGTCTATCAGCCACCAGTTGTTTATAAGCATTTTCTACTATGTACAATTAATATTGGCAATTGAACGTCAATTAATAGGTAGGTTTTGAGCTGATTGGAATTCTAGTTCTTAATGGTTGACATTAACTATAATTAGTTAGCTTAATGATGTAACCACACAAGTGAGAAACTGAAGAAAGAGTGAGCAAGTGAAGACGGACTGGCCACCTAGTACGAGGGATCGAAAATTGGAACAAAAACATAATATTTTGGTTCACGAAACATAAAAAAAGAATCGAGGTAGACAGTTTAGTATAGCAGGGAAAGCATTGATTAGAAGAAATGGGAAAGGAGGGAAATGGAGGAGGTATTGGCCAAAGTTGGGTATTATTGTATTATAATGATGTAAAATGACGATTCAAAAATACTTGTAGCCTATTTGAATAATAATCTACATTATTGTTTTCGACGACCGTTCTGGTGTAGTGATTCGAGTAGCCGCCTCAACGCCGCTTGCCGATGGTCGCGAATTCGATTCCGGCTCGAGACAGAATTTGTATTTGTACAAATATTTTTTCGGTCTTGGTAATATGTCTTTGTGGGTCTCCCCACCGTGCCTCGGAGAGCACTTAAAGCCTTCAGTCCCGGTTGTTATCATAGACACCCAGGGCCGGATTTAAGGGATGGCAACCGGGGCTACAGCCCCGTGGCCTCCACAAAAAAGGGGCCACCACAATAGACTTCGGAAAAAAATTCTAGTAAACAAACACTAGTAAACAACTTTTGCTTTGATTTTTTTTTCGCGTTTTACCTTTACCTACATTACAAACATGATTAATAATTTAAAAAAAAATGTCAATTTTATTTGAAAATTATTTGGGACCTCCCCTATTTTGTTGCCATGAGGCCTCCAGACCTCTAAATCCGGCCCTGTTGATACCTGATAACGATCGTTACTCATGGTAGGAAAATTATCCATATCAACTCCGCAGCAGAGCAGCGTCGTGGATTAAGCTCAAACCCTTTTCTATATGGAGAAGAGGCCTTCGCTCAGCAGTGGGTCATTTACAGGCTGATACTGTACGCTACAGAACAGATTATTGTTTTTGTCGCATCGACCGTTAACAAGACACGTAAAATGTTGGCACTTTGACAGTTGCGTCAGTTAAACCAAAAACCTGTTTTAACATTATAATACGTATTACGATTTGTCTTATTTAATGTAATACGACACTGTGTGTCGAATAAAAATAACAAAACATAGCTTCTTAAATACGTAAAGAAAAAATACGTCTTTAATATTATAAATGTGAAATGTAAGTTTGCTGTCGCGATTACCAACACCCACCCGGGCGTAGTCGCGGGTAGAAGTTTATCCTCGATAAAACTCAAGTTAATTTTATAGTTGTTATTTTTTTCGGAACAAAAATGGTACAATAACACAAAAATCCTACTAATATTATAAATGCGAAAGTTTGTATGTATGTATGGATGTTTGTTACTCTTTCACACAAATACTACTGAACCGATTACGATGAAATTTGGTATGTAGGTAGCTGAAGACGCAGAATAACTCATAGGCTAATTTTTATCGCGGAGTTCCCGCGGGATTGATTCCTCATTTAAAATAAATACATTTATCGCTTCTGAAAACACGGCACGGCGGCGCCGAAGGCGGGAGCGGGTGCAGGGCGGGCGGTCCGACGAGCGGCGCGTGAGGTGGGGGAAGAAGTCGCTCATAGGGTTTCCACGCGGACGAAAGCACGCTCTACACTCCTGCCGAGACGTCTTGGCCAAAGGTTTTGCCAAGACACGAATGTAGGGCGAGACCACGGCGAGACTTGCCGAATAGGGCCTCTACACTAGAGATGCAACGGATAGCAGTTTGGCCGGATACCGGATACCGGATATTCGGCCAACCCTGTGGCCGGATAGCCGGATATCCGGCCGCCGGATATCCGGTGGAACTTAGCCGTTTGGTGCATCGCACACACATACTTGCGTAGGCGGCGCGCGAACGATCGGGTGGACTTGGTTCGATTCGGGTCTTTTCGTTGATGAGCGAAGTTAGCAATTATTTCATTCATTGTCTTATTGTGTCGATTGCAGTGCAGACACAGAGAAAAGTAATATACCGGAATGAACGCAGATACGTGCGTGTCTGTGTGATCGTTTTAGGTTATTATTATTTGAAGTATATATATAATTTAGCAACGAGAAATGGCCTCGTTGAAGAAAATTCGACTTTTCGGGAATACTTTGATATAAACAGTGAAAATTATAAGTTAGCTGTTTGTTTATTATGCAATGTTAACATTTCTCGTGGCGGCGAAGGGAAAAAATCAGGTATGTATCTAATAATAATAATCTAATTGCAATTTTTTTTTTATCGAGTAAATCATCTGCTAGTTTCGTAATGTACCTACCTATTAATTAATTAGTTTCGGGGTATTTCGAGATGAATTTCGTACGGTGAATAAAGACAAGGCCACTGTAGAGCCTACTACAATTTCTTTAGCCATTGCAGGGACAAGTTCGTCTTCAGTAGCAAAAAAGCACTTGACTATGACAGAATCTTACGAAAGGAAATTGCTCTGGGATATAAATGATACTAAAGCCAGAAAGTACCATTATTTAGTAGCCGAAATGATTGCACTCGACAACGAGCCATTGTCCATAGTGGAAAGAACCGGATTTACCAGACTCTTAGAACAAGCTTTACCCCGCTATAAATTGCCAAGCCTGACTTATATTACCCAAAAAATCGTTCCTAATATATATGACAGAATTTACGAGAAAATCAAACGTAACATTTCGAGTGCATTCGCTATTTCAGTGACATCTGACATATGGATTTGCTTTATTTTTTATTAAAGGCATCACGAATTTATCGCAATCACGACCCATACATTTGGTGGTCAGTTAATTTGAATCAGTACCCGCAGTTGTCAACGTTTGCTAGAATTTATCTTTTACCACCTGGCAGTAGCTTTTACAGCGAAAGATTATTTTCAGAAGTTTGTCTGGTATACAAAGGCAAGCGGAGTCGCCTCTTATCAACAAATGCAGAAAATTTGGTATTCATTCACTACAATTTATTTGCCTCTTGTTAATTTTGAGTACTAAACTAATTAATGAAACAAACATTTGTGACGTGCGATTAAATAAATAAATGGTGTTCATAACCTCTTGTGGTATTATATTATTATTTATTGATTTGCCTTGTGTAAAATAATGATTTTTTTTTTTGAATTTTACTATCCGGTATCCGGCCGGATACTGATTTACTATCCGGTATCCGGCCGGATAGTGAAAACAAGGCCGGATAGGCCGGATACCGGATAGTTACCGGATATCCGTTGCATCTCTACTCTACACTCCCGTATCCGGCTAGTCTCGTGTAGTTTTGCCGAGAATGAAGAGCGCGCTGAAGTCGCGGCCGGCCTCTAGTAATAAATAAGAACAATATAAAACATAAATCAATCAAGTTTTCACTATAAGAAGCAGAAAATAAGAATAAAGTCAACCCTCCTATACTTTTAAGAGTAGTAAACGATTATGACACTAACGCCGAGTTGCACGAAACAAATTTTAAATTTAAGTGCTTATTAAACTAATTTAATCACAAGAATCGTGATTATCTGTTGCACAAAACGTACATCTGATTAAGTTAACAAAAAAATTTAGTTCAATTAAAGACCTATCTAACGGATGATTAATTCCAACAGCTTTAAATTAATCATAAGATCAACTAATTTTAAGATTAATTGCAACTTAACTAACGGAAAGTTAGCGACGGTTTCGTGCAACTCGCCGTAAACAATCAAATCGATCTCTTTCTTATCTTTTTGAATTATTTAATCATAGTTTTCTCTATCGTTCTTTTAATGACAATAAACATGGAAATCACGAAGGAAACCTATTAAATCAATTAATTCATTTAACGATTCAACGTTGAACCTATTCTTCCGTACAAGCAAACCAATGTACGGGTAGCTAGTGCATATAAGGCAGTAAGCGAACATTCCTAGTCTAGGTCTAATTATGGCGCTGCGGAAGTCGCTTTGACGCCGGCTTCGCTTGACTATTATAGTCATTTCAATGTTTTAAATTTCTTTATAGATACTATGAACAAAGTAATTATCTATACTTAAACTATAACGCAGAGGAAGGAGTTTATTTAAGCGCGCTTATCAAGCTCAAGGAGTACGATTTATTTAATTGATTTTACTATATTTATGAATTATTGTTATTAATAATAATATATAGTGACGACTACGAGCTACCGCGACTTCGTACGAATATAATTTGGAATTTAAAAAAGAAACTAATCTACACACAAAAAACACTGTTAAGACAATTAGAGAAGAAAGATGATAGATATTAATATATCTGATTTGGTTTCTATTGCTATCATGGAGATTCTTTAATTTGTTTTACATAAATATCTTTCATGTACAGACATCAACCGGTTAAAATTTTATTGTATATATATATATATATATATATATATATATATATATATATATATATATATATATATATATATATATATATATATATATATATTATAGATGATACAAGGTCACAAGATATTTACACGACTCCAGTTCCACAAACTAGTCAGCTCTATACAATGCCAGTGAGAAGAATGAAGATGAATGAGAATGCCAGAGGGCTAAGGATGTTTCATGTAAAAAAATATACCGATTTTTTTCGATATAATATATCGTATTGTAGTATCGATACTTTGCGTTATATTGTATAAATATATCAATATACATCGGATCACATACATCGATACTATCGGATTGATAAGATAGTATCGATATATGTATATCGTGCACATCTATTTAGGAGTCTCCGAGGTAGATCTGATTGCTAGATTAATAAAATTTTCCAAATTTTAATCCAATTACTATTATATGATAAGTAAAAAATCCATTATATTTTTAGAAATTCAAGCTACAAAAAAATAATACAAATAACAAACGTAATTTTTTACTAAAACTAGGTACACCTGCATAATTACTTCATTTTGTTGTACTTTTAATATGACCGAAAATATTTACTTATTAATGAGTTTACCGCAACACAAAACTACGAGGAACGAAAAACATTTTTTATAGAAGTCCCATTACGAAATTATCATGCCTGAGTAAAACCATAATTATGTCTCCCCACGACGGGTGAAACCACGTAGCTAATCTATATATACATAAATAGCTGTCAGATGAAGACAAATTGTGTTATTTAACCATTTACGCAAAATTTCGTTCATATTTAAATATTTTAAACGAGGTCGTCGAGTGCCACGCCCAAGGTTTCCCTAAGCGACATTGAATTTAGACATACGTAGGTACCAGTGGCGGTACCTTCATACAAGCCAAAAAGCCGGGCTTGCCCTACTTCAAATTCCGTATCGACCGAAAACATTGACTTTCATATTTAAATTTAAGACTGAAGAGTGAAGAGTTGTAAAATTTCATAGAATTTATAAATTGTCATGAAATTTATTAAAAAAAAAATCGAATCATAAACAAAAAACGTATGTCGGGCTTGCCCTGTTCTCAAGTACTAGGCACGCCACTGGTAGGTACCTAGGTATATCAGAAAATAGTTATTGTAAACTCGTTTAAATAGACGCGCCCCGTGGTGTCGCCTGCGTCCCGATACTTATCAGATTATTGACGTTTATGGTAAGTAGTTATTTGAAATGCTATTAAAATAGAAGATGGTAATTTTTTTTCCTTCATAAACAAAATATCTAATGCCTGAAGACGACGGGCTGGCGCTGTTGTCACAGAAACTGTCTTGCGCTAGTAGTCGCGGGTTCGTTTCTCGCTCATGACAAATTTAAATATAGGCTATATAGATGTTTCTTGTGGTCTGCGGGTTTTCTTGTTATGTTTCTTGATCCGTGACGTGTTGTCATATTATGTTTGTTAAATCTTAGACACATAAACCTAAAAGCCGCTCTAATATCAGTTTTGACAGACGCACTTTTCACTTTCGTGAAAATTAAGTTTCAACCTACAGACGTACGAACCCGAGGCGGATCGCTAGTATTAGTATCTAAGATTTTTTCATGGAAACACGACGTATCGTATTACATTAAATAAAACAATATTGTAATACATAAACCAACAAAATTTCCACTTTAAAATGTTTAAGCAATATTTAGATATACCTACATACTAAATGTTTATCTCATAATATAACAAAAAAACAGACTTTTATATAACAATTTTTACCCTTAAGGGGGAATTTTTTCTTTAAATTTAATTTGGACCAAACAGAAAGTGTGCCCCAAACAAAACAAAAATACAGTCGAATTGAGAACCTCCTCCTTTTTTTTAAAGTCGGTTGAAAATAAGAGTTTTTCCCTATCCGTTCATAAATGACAAAGTTCTGGGGCAACAAACATACAAATACGAGCAAATTGGGAGACTCCTTTTTAGAAGTCGGTTAAAAACACAAGCACACACATACACACACAGACAATACGTATACATATGGTATATAATAATTCACAATTATTAATCATCGAGTCGTATTAATAATAAAATTAAATCCATTAGCGAAATGGAGACAAGGTCGCGATTACCATACTATCTATCAAAATTCAGTCCATAACAATCGAACGAGCGACCTCAGAGACGCCAAAACTCCTGCCTACTGAGCCATTAAGCCCACGAGGAATGTCCCCGCAGATCATCGATGTTTTATTAACCGACATCACGAAGCTAAAGAGTATAATGCATTTAGCGTTTTAAAATTTTCTTTTAACTTTTGATAAATTTTATCACAGACAGAAATCACAGTATAATGTACATTTTTAAGCCTATGTTAAAAAATAAATAATTTAAAAAAGCTTTTAGAGAAATTCCATAAAATATTAATATACTTTTTTTACTTAAGTTAAAAATAAAGTTTAGACATAACGAAAAGTAACTTAATAATATTGTTAATATATAGACACTCATAAACACACACATGTAGGTATACATATATTAACAACCGGGACCGACGACTTTACGTGCTATCTGAGGCACGGTGGGGAGACTCACAAGGTCATACACCTAGGCGAAAAAAAAAATCAAACAAATATTTGTACAAATACAAATATCTGCCCCGAGCGGGAAACGAACTCACGACCACCCTTGAGCCGACTACTCCCACCACTACACCAGAACGGATCTCATATACATTATATTATATAACCTCAATATTAAACTAGAAACGCTTTCAACACTAATATTGTCAACCTGTAACTACAGATACTCGTACATCAAATCAGTTTTTCATCTTAAGCGATTTTCCCCCCGAGAACATTAACGTTATTGGAAAGATATTATGCAGCCAGACGCTATACCTAGAGGCTGTAATCTATCACGATGTGAAAGTTATATTCTAATGTGCATGTTCAATGAAAAACATAGAGAGTGTTTCCCATCTTTATAATGTTGTGTAGAGTACTATTTATGTGTATTAAAAGACAATTTTATTTGTTTGAAAAGTATCATCACAGAAAGTCACAAATTTCAATTTTTGTTTTCTTATATGGCCTGTTTACTTTGGAATATTATAGGCTATAAAACGTCACGATATGACTCATCAGATTATTAAACATACATATAAACGTCAATTATTCCGTAAAAAGTCGAAATTGAAAGTTAATTTTAAATGAAAATCTCTGACTTTTTTTATAGTATGAGGCGAATTAGTTAACGAATAACATTTCAACCAGTGAACTACGATATCTCGACACATTCAAACGCTTCATAATCGTAATTATTTGCAAATGATATCATTATTTACTTAAACAACGCTGCGGCATTTAAATTATTATCTTGAACGAAATAAAAAAATAAAATAAAACTAACGCGAGATAACAGTCCCAACGACTCTGAAATTAAAAACCAAAATTACCTGAACTCTTGTTTTGTTTTAGAAAAACTTTTAGATGATAAACGTAAAAGCCGTTCTTTCTATTTCATAATGTACCGTTATTTATTTTTTAATTACTATTATATACGGAGTAGACGTCGCCCGCGGCTTTGCACGCGTTTAATGACGATAATTGTAAGACTGATATGACGTCGACTATTGCTTCGTACGCTCTAAACATGAATCAGTGGAATTTCACAAGATTTAATAATTGAATATGTGTATTAGTGAAAATTCACTAACTTGTCATTGAAATTCACTGATATGTAGTGAATATAGTTTCACTAACGTAATTAATGAAAAATTCACTGATTCGTGTTTAGAGAGTATGTGCGAGACTACTTGACTACCTTGATATCAAATTAGAGTGGAGCCGTGATCATGGGGCTTGCCAGGGGCGATAGGTATATCCGAAATTCAGAGTCATTGCCGGGAAACATGGTAAATATATGATTTTACATATCAATAATAAAACTAGTGACCGTGAAAGTTTAGAGAGTTATAGAACGAAAATTACTTTTATTTATTAAATAAGATGATATTAATGATATTGTGTGTTCTTCGAAGAACACATAGACCGCGCGGTGACCGGGATGCTGCGGCAGAAAAGAATAGTCCTGACCTTCTTCTTGTCGAGGTGTCGTAAAAGGCGACTAACATAATCTTGCAAACAACTGTGCACCAAACAGGGTGGCGATGGTGGCTGCCAATTGTGGCGAGTATTGCCAAATCAAACTAAATGACCAGCGATACATTTTTTTCTTCGAAATGTGTATAAATGTTGGCCCTACCTAGCGGCCTTTACAGCGTCACCGGTGGAGCGAGCCGAGTAGGTACTGAGACCCAGCCGTGAAAATTGGGAGCCCTCTCTAGGGCTCAGAATGGACGTTCATCCTAAGGGTGTTTCTTAGTGAGATCGCACCTAGGCCTAACGTCGTCGGAGTGAGCAATACGGAGCCCAGGTGGTCGCTCCGGAGGTCGAGGGAACAGGCCGTCGTTCACTAGTGAACATCCAATAGCTGATATAATGATATCTATATATCAAACAATCATTTAATTTCATTTCAAACATTCATTTATTCATTCATTCATGTCGATGGCTTTCAATATTGCAAAAATAGCAGATTATTTCGCAATAATCACGTACGAATTACGATGGAAGATATACCTACACAATCAGACAAACCTTGGCATTCCTATATTAGTATAGTATAGAAAAAGAAAAGGAAAATTCCGCGATACGATAAAATTGTAAAGGAACATTAAAAAGTTTTTAGTAATTTTCGAGCGACTGATTTCGATAAAAAAAAAAATTATACTTTCTTTGTTTAGCGTCTAAGTTAAACTATTAAAATTTATTCACATACGAAATTTAGTTTTAGAAACTTCATAGATATAAATAACCACTATTATGTTTTGTGTCTGGCTGCTATTAAAGTATTAAGACAGACGGACACAAAAAAAAATTAAAGATCTTTAGAATATTAAGACGCGCACATCCGTTTTCTTATCGCAAAAAAGTAATACTTGTAAACAGAGGCGTATTTAACTCTCCGTACTTAAAAATAAGTTTTTTTTTTTGTTATTTACTTTAAAAACAAAAGACGTAACCGTTTTATTCAGATCACGTTAATGTTGCCCGTTTATAGTAATACTAGAAAGTTAATGTTAAAGCCTTTTTTATTTTTTTCTTTCTAACGGACTTAACATAAGTTCAAAAGGTCGTTGTTGATACAGATTTTATTTATTGTGAACAGTAGTAGGCTATTAAGCATCACGCTACGACGTACAAGAGAAGATCAGTAATAATTTATGTTAAGCAATCTGACATGAATACGAATCACGAGTGAATCCGTGACGGAAGTCTAGTCCAATAATTAAAAAAAAAATTAGTAAAAATCAATCCGCAGTATAACAACAAAAATTAAAAATCTATTTTGAAATTAAGAAGAAAAACATTTCAACAAATTTGAAAATCGAACAAAACACAAACACATCACAAAACACACTATCAATATAACCCAGACGAACCACACGACCCGAGATAAAACGATTCCATAACAAAAAAAAATCAAATTTCGAATCGTTTTCGAACGTTTCAACGAACCGTTTCCATATCCATGTGTGAAACTGCACAGAGCACATACACGAGTACACAGAGGAGCACGGAGCACAGAACACGCGATTCAAAGACTAGTCGTGAGAGAAATCTTTATTTACGTCTATCGCCCGCGACGGCGGCGGCTTCACTAATAATTGTTCACCGGTTGATAGTTACAGGGCTGACAATTTCAATATTACTAGAACATAGTTTAATTAGTATTTGTTTTAACAGTACATAACTAAAACGTTTAATAATTTATAAATTACATTAATATCTCACTGTTTCAAATATTTAATTACAATCTGCAATTTCATCGTTTTGATATTAAATTTTTCTATTGAAATCGTTATCCTCTTTCTAAAATTTCTAGGTCTAGGTTAGTGCTTATAAAATCTGCTATATCCCTGTAAGAAACCGTTAAAATGCTCCATCTCTCAATAAAATTTGTCATCTATTTCGGAAATAAGGTATGAAAAAAATATTATATTATAAAGAAAAAAAAATGTTATAAATACATATGAAGTCTATATGTATTTACCAAAAGCCGGTTATTTTGATATTATATGATAATATAATACATTTAAGACACTATATATAAGCTGGAAAATATTAATTTCAAATGAAACACAATTATTTTGGTACGCTATGTGCCAACCCCGACACGCTATGGTTACGTAAGAGTTTGTTGGAAATGGCATCAGACGTTTAGTGCGAGAATCGAACCGATGATAAACACACGAACTCACATTCCGACACTTTCATAAAAAATATTAACATTACACGAGACCAGACCACTTTTTTGTCAACTACGAACAAGAATTTCAATACGAGTACGCGTAATATTGACAAGGCTGTTTCGAGTTTTTTATTCATCTTAAATATAGTAATTAAAAAACAGCCTTAAATATAGTAGTTTAAAAAATAGGCTGTTGCTACTCATACAACAATCGTATAAATAAGAAAATAATTATTCGTACAATAATCGTATAAATAGACCCTTCCTAAATAATATATTGTATATACGACTAATACGCTGTGATATATGGAAATAACAACGAGTTTAGTGTGTATAGATTTTATTAGGAAGCCTGAGTAAGATATTTTGAAAACAAACCATGATATAAGTAATAATATGATTAAAAAAAAATAGAAATGTTCTGGTGTGACGACCGTTCTGGTGTAGTGTTGCGGGTAGTCGCCTCAACGCCGACGGTCGCGGGTTCAGTGTATTGTGTAAGGATATGGTGACGTTGCTACCTATCACACCATATTGTTTTGTGCAAAGTTGTTTTAAAGTATTTAATATTTATTATTATAATTTTTTAATGTATGTTATTACGGATTTGCAAGCTGAAGTAGCAGTGGGCAGGGCACATAGATTAAAGAACTGACGGCCGATGGAGCAGAAAGCGCAGCGTTGGATGGCCGTCCGCGAGATGGACAGACGACTTGAAGAAGGTCGCCGGAAGCCGTTGGATGGAGGCTGCTTTGAACCGATCGCTCTGGGGGTCGATGGGGGAGGCCTACGTCCAGCAGTGGACATCCAACGGCTGATATGATGATGATGAATGTATTTTATTTCAACAATGATATCACGCACGCTACTCGGCTTAATGTAGTTGTACATGTCCATGCTTGTATTTATACTGGTGAAATATTTGTATACCTATGTTCAACACAAAATGAATTTGAACTTAAAGAATAAAAAAATTTTTTGTTAAAAAACGAAAAAAACGAACTTTAAAAAGGTAAATTTTTCAGATTACCTTCCATAACATCTCAACACAAAGGTCATAGCGTTAAAACTTAACCGCCGGATATAATCGTGTTTTGTTTCCTTCGTTGTTTTGAACTGTGGCGTCTAGCGCGTTAAGCTGTATACTTATGTCCCTAGTTCATTTCAAAAGGTCAAAGTTCCATTTTGAGCTTTGATTTTTTTTTTTTTTTTCCGCTGGGTCATTCCATGTCAAAACAACCATTTCAGATTTTGCTGAAACTTAGTTTATTTATACTCTATGACATCCTAAACTCAAATATAATTTTAAAAAAATTGTATCCCTGATATTTTTTAGTTATAAATTTTTAAAAATCACAAAATACCGCGTTTTTTACGTGTGCTAAAATCTAAAATCTGCAATAACTTTGGTTCTATTAGTGCGAGAGAACTGAGAGATAGCCCATTTTAAAGAGGGTTTAATGGGCTTTAATTTGATATCCAATTTGACCACATTAGAGGAAAAAGGAGAGTTTGAGTAAAACTCAAAAATCGTTTTTGAAAAAAAATGAAGTTGGTGTTTTTTAATTTTTTTCAAATGTCTATATGTTTTTATGTAGTTTTGCGAGTACACCATAAAAAAATTAGAGTGGGACCATGATGGGATCAGGATATCCAATTTGACCACATTAGAGGAAAAAAGAGAGTCTGAGTAAAACTCAAAAATCGTTTTTGAAAAAAAATGAAGTTGGTGTTTTTTAATTTTTTTCAAATGTGTATATGTTTTTATGTATAGTTTTGCGAGTACACCATAAAAAAATTAGAGTGGGACCATGATGGGATCAGGATATCCAATTTGACCACATTAGAGGAAAAAAGAGAGTCTGAGTAAAACTCAAAAATCGTTTTTGAAAAAAAATCTAGTTGGTGTTTTTTAATTTTTTTGAAATTTATATATGTTTTTATTTATAATTTTGGGAGTACACCATTAAAATAAAAATAAAAACAGAATTATTTATTAATTAATTTTTTCTCACGAGTTAAAAACGCGGCATTTTGTGATTTTTAAAAATTTATAACTAAAAAACTATCAGGGATAAAAAAATTTGAAAATTATATTTGCGTTCAAGATGTCAGAGAGTATAAATAAACCAAGTTTCAGCCAAATCAGAAATGGTCAGGTTGAGTGCCTTGTTGGTTTGACATGGAATGACCCCGCTGTTATGTTTACGCGAACGCATAATGTAGGTACTTTAAGCGGGTATTCTACTCTAGACAGTTAATAAAAAAAAAAAATTAAAAAAATCTAGTTGCTAGAACTGGTACAAAAAAAAAACATTCAAATGCTATCTTCATCATAAGCTAGAACAAAATTATGTATTTTCTAGATCTAGACTATGAAATAAATAATAGATTAGGACTTAAAGAAGCCGGCGCAGTGGTGAAAGCACTCTACTGGATGTTCGCTAGTGATCGCGGGTTCGATCACCTCTCATTTAAATAATGTATCCTTATACATTCATCCATCCTCATTATCATCCATTAAGAGCGTTAACGCCGATTTCGGCTGCTTGGCCCGAAAAGCGTACTTTTCAAAACAATTTATCTCGTCATAGACGTATCTAACGAAAGTGTGATTTACTAATTATTGTAGAAAATATATCGATCTAAAAAGTTGACAGAGAACATTTGTATATTAATAGACTATTCGTGAATTCTAACCAGATACACGAACAATGTTTTCTAAATTCCGTTTACAGTGGTCATTTCGAAGCTAAAAATATCCGAAAACACTAATAAAATTTACAAACAAGTAATGTTATTTAATTGTTTAGACCCTTGTGCAGAAAACTGAGAGAGGTTTTTTTTATTTTCAACTCGTAACATAATAAATCAAACAATAAACAAACTGAAAATTAACAAGGAAAAGCGGTTGCTAAATTCATCATTTCCTCCAATAAATCTTACTAAAATTTACAACGAAAAGTGTATTGTAATAGAAGAATATATTCTTTAGAACATGCAAAATAGTATTAAATTTATTGAATTTTATTTAATTTATTACAAATTTTTTAAAACTAGTATAAAACTGTGCGCGTAAATATTTTAAAATCAGTCTGCCGCATAGGCTTTCAAAGTGTGGACGTGTCGCTCGGTTCTCTACGCGTGACCTCTCCTGACCCTTGGCGACGAGTGAGTTTATAACTGTATAGTGCGACCTAACGATCTTTTTTTTTTGGTAAGTAATATATTTAATTTTTTTTTTTATTTATGTTGAATGGCAACAATAGTTTTCGAAACAACAAAATGTTTTTCAGATGCCATGGGGAATAAAATAAAAAAAACAAAACTAGTTTTATCGCGAAAAAGGAAGAATATAAATCAAGAGGTTTTAGCTAAAGCTAGGGCTAAAAGGTTGGTATAAATAATATTTTTAATAGAATTTTATTTGCTATGTAAGGTCCCCGTTTACTAACTTGCTTCCTTCTAGAGCTATTTCTACTGTTCAACTACATTTTTTTCTTATGCGATTAACGTCGAAATCGTAATAAAATTATTTCCTCGAACTAGTTTTATTTACCTCGAAGTTTTATTGACAAGCTTTTATTTATGTATTTGTGTAATGTATTAAATTGGTGAATTAGATGTAAAGTTTGTTTTCTTCTATTATGCATTTAAGTAAAAGCTTGTTTAATAAAATGGTTTAGGGTTTTGTAGTTAAACAAGGAACCCTTGTATTTTCGCTCTCTGTTTGTCTGACCGTGGCTTAGCTCAGAGACTTTTAGTACTAGAAAGCTGTAATTTGATAGAGAATACATATTATTATTAATCACACCAACAAAGTGGTAATATATATGATTTTTATTATATATATATATATATATATATATATAATAAAAATCATACATCACAACACACACGCACGTACATGCATATACGACACATACGCACATACACACACACACACACACACACACACACACACACACACACACACACACACACACACACTTACACACAATATACATACTACATTTATTATTATATTATAATAAGTTAACTTTGCTTTATTTGTTAAATATACCTAAGTGTATCGCGGTGGATGTGCGGGGCACCCAGTAATACGGGTCACCAACCTAGTATACAGGGGTCCTTGGAATTCCCATGTAACCTAATCTTTGTAACAAATAAAACGTTATATTTTTTATTTTTCATTTTTATTTATAAAATCATATTTTATTTTTTTAATTTTATGTTCAGGCATTGTAATGAAAAAAATATTAATTATGAGAGCACGGAAGATGTGAAAATCCAAAAAGAAGTAAAGGTAAAGCACTCAACAACGTATTTCTAACAATTTCATATTTACCTATGTATGGCATTACATCTAAGTTTTTTTTAGGACTTAACTTCGTCTTCCCAAAGCAGCATCAGCCCAGAATCATCGGCATTATCCCAAACTATAGAAGCGTCTGACTTGGTAATATATATACATATTACTGTTACACGGTCATTTGAGCACCTCGGGTGTGTAAACTTCAATTACACACCCGAAGTCAGATTACACTGTTTTCACTATTTTATCATATGTAATATATTAGTAGCAGTTAAGATAAATGTTTTATTTTTCAGATTCTCGAAGCTGAGGTTCCGCTCGAAACCAGCGTGGTTATTGAAGGTCGAAGAATAATTGATATTCAGTTTTTTATAGATCAAATTAAAACACTTAATAACCACAATACGGCAACAGGCTGTACTTTTAGTAATTTTAATATTATTAAAGAGCGCAAGGACAGTCTGAAATCGTCATTTACGTTTTTATGTAACATGTGTAATATGCAGTTTCAATTGTTTTCTACTCAAAGTAGCGCTGCAAAAATGGACGTCAATCAAGGTGCTGTGACAGGAGCCTTAATGATCGGATCAGGAAAATCGAATTTAAATGAATTATTAGCTTCCATAGATTTACCAACTATCACCCAACTAACTTACGAAAAATGTCACGATGAAATAGCTACATGGTGGCAGTTAGCTGCAGAAAACAGCTCTCTGATGGTCTGCGGAGCCGGCTGCACTGATCTCACTAGTCGCTTCAGAACGTCCCAGACATGCTCTATGGGATTGAGGTCCGGACTTCTAGCTGGCCAGTCCAAACGACGAATTCCGACTTCTAGCATATACGCATCCACACCGCCAGACCGGTGGGCGCGAGCGTTGTCGTCCATAAAAATTGAGTTTTCGCCAAGTGCGGTTAAAGCGGGTTGTGCATAAGGAATTAGAACTTCCGTTATGTATCGGTGTCCAGTCAGTGTACCGTTTTCGATGAAGACTAACTCCGTACGATCCATAGAATTTATTCCTGCCCAAAACATAACAGAGCCCCCTCCATAAGGTGTGATTTCTTCAAAACATGCCTCTGCAAAGCGTTCTCCTCGTCTACGTAGCACTCGCCGACGTCGGTCTTCACCATGCAGAGATATCCTGGCTTCATCGGAGAACAATACCCTATCCCAGTCTTCATGAGTCCATGACACACAATTTCGAGCGAAGCTAAGCCTGGCAACTCGATGTCCACGGAGTAATTTAGGGCCGCGTGCCGGGCGATGACTGTGTATATTAGCAGCGAGAAGCCTCCTCCTGACCGTCCATAGACTAATTTGCACATTTCTTACTTCTTCGAGGGTGTTCTTGAGGTCCACATAAGAAGATTTGCGATTTCTCAACGCTTGACTAACTAGAAAACGATCATCCCGTGGTTCGGTACATGTCTTTCTGCCAGAACCAGGCCTTCTCTTGATGGAACCGGTCTCTTGATAGCGCTACCAGGTCCTTTGAACTGTCGACCGACTCACATTTAGCCTCTGAGCCACGAAGCATTGACTGCAACCTTCTTCAAGCAGCGCAATAATTTTGCTCGCTTTTATCACTTTATCTACCATTTTCGAGATTGCTAAACAGCAATAACAATACTTTTAAATGTCAAGGACACCAGATAATTTAATAAAAATTGACAAAAAGTTAATTAGAGTCGATATTAACTATAGGGAATTCGCGCCACAAAATGTAGTTAAAAGTTATTTTCTTTGAAAACCAGGCTCAGTCAAAAATTTGAATTTGGAATGTACTCTTATAAACATTATGGCACTTTTATAACTTTATATACACTATTTTAGTAACATGTTCAAATGATTAAAACCTTTTTGGTATTTTATTTTTTTCAGCCAGGAAGAAAATCGAAACCGCCCGTTTTTTTTGCAAATGAGTGTATGTATTTAAAAATAAAAAAAAATGTTGTGTGTATTATTTGTAATAAATACTGTATTGACTATTGACTATCGTTGTTTTTTCATTATTAATATTACTAAGCTAACACGTAAAATATGAACTATCATATTCGATTCTACAATATTATACTATTTTATATTATATCTTTAGACGAACAATTCTTATATATATATAATATAATCTGAATCTCGGAAACGGCTCCAAAGATTTTCATGAATTTTAGTAGGGGCTTTCGGGGGCTATAAATCGATCTAGCTAGGATTTATTTTAAAAAAAGTTATTAGGAAACAAAGGTAAATTTCGCTGTCATTGATAATTTTATAATGGCTCGGATAGGCGGATTCAAAATCAGAAGACCCTGGTTCGAATCCAGGTGTCTATAGACCAATTTTTTTTTCAAGTGTCTTCTTTTGTAAGAAAAACTATTACTGAGAACTATTTTTATTTTTGTACTTTAAATAACCAGTTCCTATTATTTTATTATTATGTTGGTAATATCGAAAATATAATTTATGTTTCAAAGTATCTAAATATAATTTAACCGAGCAAAGCTCGGTCATCCAGGTACTATACCTTTAAACGAGCAAATATTGTATATATGTGTGTATAGGGAGCTTATGCGGAATAGATGCAGAATGCTGAAAATTATATTTACCCTTAATAATTTCTCTCATTGTTTGTAAGCTAGCTAGACTTGAAATACTTCTCCTCTAAGCAACATAGGCTATTTAATTAAAAGTCTAAAAACGGATTTTATCGCGTTTTTAGACTTTTAATTAAATGAATAAAATTCGCGTAAATATAAGAGAACATAGGCTATTTTATATATTTTCTGTAAAGAACAAGTGCTGTAAATAAATTCGAGTTTTGAAGCCACAATTTTATTATAAATAGTCAACGCGTAAACGCAAGAAAATACTACATAAAAACGAATTTAATATAAGATGTATTAGGTCTTGATAAATCACTATCGTCATCTGTGCACACTAATATTATTATTTTTTAGATTCGAAAGTATCAAAATTAGTTTGTTTGACTATACGCTACGCACACAGTGAAATTACCTTTGTGTGAGTAATAATTGCACTGAATTACCTAAACTTGACATCGCGCGCTTGTCGTTAACGCTCTTAATGACGTAAAGCGTACTGGCGTCGAGCTAAATCTCACGTTTTCGGCAAAAATCACGTAATTTTTTTCTAGGTCATTAAAAATCTTAACTACGTTTAAATAAATAAAAAATATTTAAGAAAATTGTTTTTGTTTTTTTTTTATAAATCTAATGTAAGCGAGGACAGATTAACTTATTTAGGTACATTGGTACATTACAGATACGCATTTTAAAAAATCTCGTGAGATTAGGGGGAGTTAGTCAAGCAAAATATCTCAATAAAGGGGTGGGGGGGTTGAAAAATCGCCAAAATTGTCTCACGTAATTAATGCATGCCCCCGCCGAATAAAAGCCGATTTTCGATAACCTATTTATAAAATAAAATCTGAAACAAAATATACAGAGATAAAATGCTTATACAAAAAGAACGCCTTCAAAGCGATCTCTTAACGACCTCTTAACGTTATGAAGAGCCCTCTAACACCGTAGACGTTTTGAGATCACAACCGACGCGTTACGACATAACACAACATCGAAGATGTTTACCGATGACGATCAAAAGTGTGGTAATGCGTTTAAAATTTGTGTATAATGTACCTATACGTACTATGTAATTGTTTAATAGTGAGTCTTGTTGCGCTGGCTTTCATGCAGGACATATTATTGACTTTATAATGGTTGAGTGATGTATTGACTGTCTTTTTAAAGAGTAAGGGTGCCTGTCTATTGATGCGGAGCGAGGCTGCGGAGCATAGAAACGAAGAAAATGCAAAAAATATTTCACCGTTTCTCCTCTCAGCCGCCTCGCTCCGCATCAATGGACAGGCACCCTAATAATTGCTAACTAGACTACCCGCGCTATCTCAGCCGCGTTGTTTTTCGATTCTCATCAAATTACTTGCATTAACTGATTATCCATCTATAAACACTTCTCAATGATTTTTAAATCAACACAACAGTCTCGACTCGTTTAACTCCGTGTTCTTGAAGATTAAGGGCCTGTTTCATCGGTTGCTGATAAAATTGACGGCCGGCTGGTCGAGTGGTCAGGCAACTGGACACTTTACGCAGCGGTCGCGGGTTCGAATCCCGCCAGGTGCAGATAATTTGTATGACGAATATAGATGTCTGCACCGGGTCATGGATGTGTATTTATGTAGATATGTATTTATATAAATTTATTTCCGTTCCTAGTACCTGTAACACAAGTTCTTACGAACTTAGCACGGGGCTAGGTTAACGTGGTGTGATTGTTGGTTAATATTTATTTATTTATTTATTTATTTATCTTATGTTTAACGGAATCCTACAGATAAGAGTTTATGATTTACTTTTCTTTTCCACTAACAAACTCTACTTAATCTATATTTATTTATCATATGTTTAGTGACATTGAATGACATGACAGTTAATACGAATTGTTTGACGTAAGAATCATTAAAATCGGTCAACGCGTTTGATCAATATATCCTTCTTTGCGTCGTGCAGTCGGGTAATGATAAACACATTACCCTTCTTTGCGTCGCGCAGTCAGGTAAAAACACACTAGATTTTAGTTGTTGGTTACAATTGAAATTTTAAATATGTTTAAGTAAGTTTCGGTTTCGGTTTCGGCCGAAACTGAAAGCAAGGCCGAAAGTTCGGTTTCGGCTGAAAAATCTGTTTCGGTCGGACACTAATATTCATTCATGATATTATCAAATAATTGAACTAATCTTAACAGCGTCATCTATGCGTCGATAGATGGCGTTGTTTACTTGACTTTTACTTCACTATTTGAGAAAATTTAAGAACGTTTAGAGATTTGTATTGATAAGATCAATGTATTGATATAATAAAATAGCAGTTATTAAATTCTAGATAATCAAAAGTATATTAAAATTAATATATATTTTTTACATATTTTCTCTAATACAACAAAATGAATGGAAAACGTAACCTATTTTACATCTTATATTATTATGCTGATGATGATGGATAAGAATCGTAATTATCAAAATATTATATTTTATTACTGGCACCAACTGTTATTTTCTAAATGTTCGAATATAATCCTTCGTGATACTATTAAGGGTTATTTAATTACTTATAGGATTATTTAATTAAATTATTGACCTAAAAATGAAGAAACATTTATAATAATAATAATTAAATAAAGTTATTAAATATTAATTAAATAAAGTTAATAAACTTACCCGATCAGAAATAGCTTCCTCCATTTTTCCTCTCTTCAAACCGGGCGCGCGGATAACATTCACCGCTGGCGCCACGACGGCGGGCGGCGGAACATTTCCGCCGACGCCCGCCGCGCCAACCGGTATGAAACCGGCCTCCATTTCAAGCTAACATCACTATTCGTCGCTAGATGGCGGAACCGCCGCCCGTCAATAGATGGCGTTGTACACTTATTTTTTTAAGCAAATCAATTCCACATTGCGGCTATTAATCGTAAATAAAATAACACTATTCACTTGTAAAAACACCTCAATTCACTGCATGGACGTATTAAATCACTAGCCATATTAAAGGAACTGTTTTTAAACTATGAGCTTAGTTTTGAGCGTATTAGGAACGGATTTATTTACGTTTCGACACTGTCACTTCGTTATCACGCACTTATTATCACTATTTAATGAAGATTTCGCAAAAATAACATTTATATAAATCGGAAAACAACACAACACGAAAAAAACGCGATAACACAACCACGGTTAGATGGTGTCTGTCGAATTGTCGTTGTCCGTAGACCGTACCGTTTTCCTTCTCGCGCGTATGTACCTGCAAAAGAGATAGACATAAAATTATTATAATTTACTCGTGAATGCGACAGGTTTGAATATCTTGAATTTCGTACAAAGATCAAGGTTTTATTGGTTTTGGTTTCATCAATACCTACTTTAGATTAGGCTATTGTTTTTCGTCCGTGATCCAATTTTATTGAAATATTTTGGCGCCAGTGATAATTTTCGCAAAGGTTGTGGACAATGTTGGCCTTATTTCCCAATGCTAGTTTCGAAAACTACGTTCTTTTGTTAATGTGATTTGTTAAGAATTATAACATAAATTATAGTTTCTTACAAATATTACACTAAATAACATAGAAACTTAAAAAATCTTTTATTTTCTTCTTGAACCAACAAGCGATCAGTAGATCGGCATACTGCTTACAATTTAACGCATTATTTTTCGGTAGATTATAATTTATCGAAGTGATGAAACCGTTTAATCACAATCTTATTAGCTTAGGTTAGTATGTTACGATTCACAATATTTCGACAGTTCACAATATCGCGAGATATATTATAATCCAACGGTATTTACAATTTTACGGTGACATATAGATTTATAAGTACATAAGTCAACACCAACAGGTTGTATTATCTATGCAAATTAATACATTTGGAGTGTCTGTTTATAACGAAGAAATAAAATAAATAAAAAATCTCTCTCTCAATCAATCTCTTTATGAATAAAAAACTGTCTGCTTATCTCCCAAACTATTGGATATGTTTTCACTGGCGGACACAGTTATAACATATAAGAGTAACTTAATTACATAAACAAAATATAATCGCAAATATATTACAATCGCGGACAAAATCGCGCGTGAAAGCTAGCATCTAAAATTAAATTCTGATTTATGTTAATCGTATTTTATAGTGCATCTGTTAACAATATAAACCAGTCTTGATACCCGATACTAAACAAAGTGGCGTATTTATAAATCTAAACCTAAATCACTAACAATAGGTCAATGAACGTGCAACGCATAAATTCATTTATTTACGTATTTTAAAATAACATCTCCGTCCTTATTTAATCTTGTCATTCCACTTTATTTGTTTCTTTCTTTTCTTTTATTATATATTAAGAGAATTTTTGTATCTTTTAATTCGATTAGATTTAAGTTTTTTTTTTCTTCCATCGATTTATAAAAACTAGTGGTCGCCCAGTGGTCGAAATTCGACCTAATCTATAATTGACAGCATTGTCAACATTATAAAAATATGATTGCGCATAACACGGTGAGCATATGCAGCAGTCATTGGACTTGATCTGTGATAATAAATTTCGATAAAAATTCGTTGCAAGACCTGTATTTAAAACCGTGGTGACAACAGACTTTGACAATTAACAACATTGATGTTTATGTACATATGTACATTGTACATATGTGTGTGTGCCGTAGTGTGTGTAGTATTTGTTAAAAGGGATTTAATGTATTGTTTGAGAATTATTATAAAAAATATTAGCATTCAGCACTTCTTCTCCATATAAACTTTAACTGTGCCAAATTTCATACTTCTCCGTCCGCGTAATTTTCGTAAAAAGGGGTAAAAAAAATTTGCTTCACGCTTTAATATACATATATCATATATAGATAAATAAAAATAAACATTTAACTGTGCAATATTATATATATTACAAAGATGTGTGTGTTTAGTAACGCTGGTTTTCATACAGGACAAACTTATCTTATATAAATGTACTGATATTTTTTTAAAGAGAAAGAGTCTGTTTTACATTTTTTTAATGATTCGTGATCAAACTTCACTTAATTGTCTGATATTTCTATTCGCAACGAGTGAAATCAAAACTTGTAGTTTATTAGTTGTTTTACGTTTTACCTCCTGCTAATAAGATTTCCGATAAACTATAAGTAACTTTGCGAGATAAACTTTGTTTTATTTTTTAGATAAAATGGAAAATTTGGTATTGAACAAACTCATTGATTAATTTTTTTTGCTTGCAAATATTTACCAAATATTAAATTTACGTCGGATATAGAACTGGCGGCCGATGGAGCAGAAAGGTTATCGAATGGAGACCACGTACCGGCAAGCGCAGCGTCGGACACGAGTTGGACAGACATATGTATTATATAAATATATGGAATTTTTACTCGATATTTCAGACGATGGTTCAGTGTACGGTGTTTTGGAATACATTGGAGGCATACATGGTTCACGAGTGGCTATTTTTCAGTGACGCTAAAATCTTTCTAAAACTGTACCGTATTGATATGACTTTTTGAAGCAATTAATTTCGAATCTGACCATATAAGTACGAAAACGCATTATTTTAAATGCAAAATTGTAATCATCATCATGTCAGCTATTTCATGTCCAGTGTTGGACGTAGGCCTCCCCCATCGACCTGCAGAGCGACCGGTTCGAAGCAGCCTCCATCCAACGGCTTCCGGCGACTCTCCTTATGTCGTATTGTTTAAGTATATTATCGTCTGTCCAATTAAAATATTTTAATTAAATTTTTTGTGTTCAAATTTAACCGTTTGTCACAAATATGGATAACCAAGTTTTTTCTTTCTTTTTCAAGACAAATCGTAATGTCTAAATATCGAATAGCTGATATCCTAGATATTTTTGAAGCCCCATTTAAAATTGGCAATCTATCAAACTAGTTAGGTTTAAAGCAGACGTCTAGACTGATATAAATCATACATCTATATATATATATATATATATATATATAATAAAATTGCACCCGGTATCCGGACGTGAAAGATATTATCTATATATCTAAATCGTTGTAAGCAGTGATTGTCGCAAATTATTGATATATTAGACCGGATATTAACCCGCGATTTTTCGATTGAAATCTACGTCTTCCAACAACTGGTCCATTTTGGCTCAGTATTAAAATTACCATTAACTTTTAAATGTTCTCCTAAGATTCATTATCTTTAAGTATTTGTCTGGGGTTGGCCGATTGCTACCATTAATGAACAATAGATCAATAACGAGACGCAATCGAAGGCGGGGCACATAGCTAGTGTAGCATAAAAACAATGAAAATATCGATTATACAAATTAAAACTGAACCGGAGGACATTGGACCGTCACGATAGATTTGTAACCGCCAGCGCGTGGCGGGAGAAAATCGAATAGTATTGATACTCGCGTTACTGGCTGTGTATTTGATACATATTATGGTAAAAAAATATATTTATATTTAATTATTTTTATTTAGAACGATAACACCGGGTACATACGACGATATTTTTTTATGTTATCGATATTTCAGACCAGTTTCCTCGGTCCGAAATATCGACATTATCAGTCGATTTTTTATGATTCTTATTTTATCGTTTCACATTTAACGGCCCCCAGTATGATGTGAATCCTGGATCGGTGAACAAAGACAAAAACAGTCAGCACAAATACAAATGTCCAGACCATGACAAACATTTTTACGACCTGTACAAATATTTGTCATGTGCGGGAATCGAATCTGCGACCACTGTGATAACGCATCGTATAAAAGTATCACACCGCTCCCGTGAGTCACTATTTGATGTTTTATACCAATAGCATATTTTTTTTCTGTTTTTTTTTTTTTTTTTTTTTTACGTAATTGTATTAGAAAACTATCTAAGCGAACTTTTACCTTACTAAGATATTCACGAATCACATTTATTTTCTTTCATATTTTTACTAAGCATTGTATGAATTTCTCATGAACTTAATCTCAGAAAACAGAAAATTAAAACAATACCAGTCTCTCAAACATTAATATTTTCTTTAACAACTTCGAGAATAAAAAAAGAAATACAATCATTATCATAAAGAAAATCTATTCATCTTTAAAATATTCTATATATTTTACTGAAATAGTATATTTTTATACTACACGAGTAGTTGTAGTTAAAAAAAAAAACAATCAAAAACGAACTAGATATTTTATATCAAAACCAAATATCAAAATTTACTTTATTCAAGTAGGCTTTAAAGGTACTTCTGAATCGAGATTTTTTTTTTTTTTTTTTTTTTTTAAATCTATATTTTAAGAGCTTTGTCAGCTAGTTCTGACTATGTCGCTCTGTAATAGGGTACTTTCGGTAGTGAAAAATAAATTATGAGATTTGATAAAAATTAAAATTTATGTAGAAATATACTTAAAAATTCTGATTTTGAGCCATAAAAGCACATTATTGTTTTATTATATTGAAATTAAAAGTCGTAATTTTTAATCTGTATATCACGTGATCTAAAACACGAGCCGCCATGATGTGACGTCGTAAAGACAATGTTTCCGATATACACTGCGAGCACTCCTCAGTGCTCTCACTAGTGAAAAGCTCGTTCCTTTATTGAGTGCCAGTACACTGCCGCAATACCATATAGAAATATATGACGACATAAACAGCATAATTTTTGTACTGTGAGCACTGGCGCTTTCGAAGTAAGGTGCTCTCAGTACTTTGATCACCTGATTAAAAAATATAACAGCACGAATGATTTGTTATTCAAAAATGTCAACAATATTCAAAAATTAATTTTTGAATATTTTTGAATTTATTTTTGAACAGAAAACGTATACATGATAAATATTTTATTTGAAAACAATGACGAAAAATTAGGATGATAGTATACTGGACTGCGTTCCGTTTTATCAGTAACCAGTATAGCACAGTATAGCAAACTAAAAAGTAATGGCTTCGCAGTATACTGAATTGACGTCACACCTCAGAGTGCTCTCAGTGTATAGCGGAACACAACTTTACGCATATTACGTCACCAAAATAGGTGACCGCGTTTTCGCGGGAATTAAAAAGGTTTAAAATTTAATTTAATTTAATAGCAAGAAAGCGTGTTTATTTTGCCGAAATAATTTTTTTTGTGGCTTTTTATTACGAAAATTAACATTTTGAAGTACTTTTTCAAACATAGTAGAATACCCTATTTGATACATTTGAGTTAAGTAAATTAGCTTTAGGAAAGGAAAAGACCGGCTATAGTAATCATCTGTTTCCAATGCCAATCTCCACCAATCTCAATATCCGCCTAGCTTCAACAGAGTATGGATTAGCCAATACACTATTAAAATATCCAATATTACTAGAACAATCCTTAAAATGTTGTCGTCTGTAACTTTCGTTCCGAGCACACTCCGCTAAAATATGTAGAACATCTTCTATGGTGTTACAAGTACTGCAATTTGGCGAATTAACTTTTTTAATGAGGTGTGCGAACCTATTCAGCGGAATATGCCCGGAACGAAGACGCATCATGAGAGTTATATCAGTTCTTTTCATACGTAAATTGTCAATCCACGATATACCAGGAGGCTGTGGTTGGATCGTCTTGTACCAAATACCTTTCTCTTTTGATCTTTCATCGAAATATTCTGTCCATAACTCGAAGCATATTTTTCTAATTAAATAAATACAGTCTGCATAGAACGGTTTTACAGAAATATCGATTCCATCAGTAATAGCCTCTTTGGCTAATTGGTCAGCCTTTTCGTTGCCAGTTATGCCCACATGTGAAGGAATCCATTGCAAGCTAACATTTTTACAAATATAATTGTAATGTTGCAATAGCTTGAGTATCTCGTAAGCTATCGGTGTTCCTCGAAATGTCGAGGTACATCGAGCCAAATGTTGAAGCGAACTTTTAGAATCTGTAAAAATTACAATGTTATTTTCATCTATAGCTGCAACATAAGATAAAGCCTCAAGTATTGCAAAGAGTTCCAAATACATTATTGAAACATTAGCGCTGATTTTAAATTTGCAACCGGTTCCTATTTGTTCGTCAAAAAAAGCAGCTCCTGCCTGTTCAAAATCTTTAGATCCGTCTGTATAAATTTTGTAATAATGCACATATTTAGTCATCATTTCTGAGCTAATTGTTTGTAAATCCAGTCTACTATAATCTTTTTTGGCTTTAGTGATCGTATCAATGAACTTAATGTTATTTGTGATATTTATATTATTAATCCATATATCGAATGAAAACATCTCTAGTTTGGTAGTAGAATGAAGTGGGACGTCTTGTAGTTCAGCATAAAGCGTGTATAGCAACGGTTTTTTCTTATGTGTCCAAAAATTGCTGTTATTATGAGATATACCAAATTCTTCTAAAAATGAAATGATCCCATTAATTTTTAATGATTTAATTTTTAGTATGAATTTTCCAGCTAAATAACGTCTACGAACAAACAACGGTTGTAAAGCAAGTTCAGATTCCATCACATGTATTGGGGTCGTTTTAATGAAACCACCTATCAATCTCATCGATTGGTTTTGAATCTTATCAAGTTTGTATAAATGTGATTTACAGCTGTTATCATAAAGAAAACTGCCATAATCAATTCTACTACGAATTATGGACAGATATAACCTTCTAAGATGTTTAGGATGTACACCCCATCCAGGCCCAGCTAAGAGTTTTAGAATTTTAAGAAACTTTACAACCTTGTCATTGGTCTCATTAACGTGTTTTCCCCACCGCAAGGAACGATCCAACCACAGTCCCAGGTATTTGACACTGTCTGCTAGTTCTAACCACCTGTTATTTATTTTAAGTGTGCACAGATTGCTGGGGGGTTGCTTTCGACTTCTATTAAATAAACATGTCTTACTTTTAACGGCTGATATCTCTAGTCCTAAATCTCCTAGCAACCTTGTAACACGGTCAAGAGCAGGTTGTAATTCTGACACAGCACTGTTAATGTCTTTACAAGTTACACTCATAGCAAGATCATCCGCATATTGAGATATAAATATACTGTCGTTAAGATTCTTGCAGATACTCATAGTAGCTACATTAAACAGAAGAGGGGAAAGGGGGTCTCCTTGGGCTAAGCCCTGCCCTGTATAACGACATTTTATTGAACTGTCCACAAGAATCTTAAGACGTCTCTGTTTTAAAAAATTCCATAAATAATTACAAATTCCTGAACCTACTCCTACTTCATCCAATTTAGACAATAGAACATTAATATCCACGTTGTTATAGGCATTATTTATATCAATGAAGCAACCTAATGTGACAAAACCTTTTGAAAATCCTGTCTGAATTTTTGTTACTAAATGTGATAAACCATCCAAACAAGACCGACACTTTCTGAAGCCAATTGTATTTTGTGCCAACATATCGTTCTTCTCTAAGTACCATTCCAACCGTGATTTTATGATTGAATGGAAAATCTTACATAAACATGACATGAGAGCTATTGGTCGAAGAGACGTACAAGTGTTAGGAACTCGACCGGGTTTTGGGATTGGACATATTCGAACGTCTCTCCATTGAACTGGAACAAAAGCATATTTTAAAAATGAACTGTATAAAGAAACTAAATAAATTTTGGCGCATTTTGGTAGATTTTTTATCATGGAGAACGATATATTGTCACAGCCTGGTGTGGTATCAGACCGCTTTATACACTGTTCCATTTCATGTAAAGATATAGGTAATTCTAGTTTAAAATTACAAGAATTAAAATCAGGTTCTTTAGAAATAACGTAATCAGGGCTTAAACTGCGTAATAGACTGAATGCAAGATTCTCTTCTATGTTTAGTTTTTGAGTCTTGCGACCTTTTATCCACTTCATACGCTGCCACATTTCACCTGCGGTCGAAACTTCATTTAAAGACGAGCAGAAAGTCATCCATCCTTTACTCTTGGCCTCACGACTAATTCTTTGTGCTTCACTAATTTTTCCTTTAAGTATAGAGAGATTGGCCGGAGTACTATTGCGTCTGAAGTTTCTTAGAGCTAACCGTCGTTCGGCTATGGCTTTTGAAAGTTTAGTGTTCCAGTATGGTCTTGGTGTAAATTTGGAGCATGGATCTTGGCTAATTTTAACATAAGGAATAGACTTACCAGCTGCTTTGTTGATTTCATCAATAAATAAATTATATGCCTCTTGTAGCTCCTCGGGTATCATTAGATGTGCAAAACTATCCTTTAATATTTTCTGATATAAATTCCAATCTGCTTTCTTTAAATTTCTTTTTTTTATATACGAGTATTGAGTGTTGTTATTAGTCGCTATCTTTATCATTAGATGATCGCTGCCAAGAGTTTCGTTTAAAACATTCCAGTCATATTCGATTGCCACATCAGATGATACTATAGAAATGTCCGGTGAAGACTGATGCAACGTTCCGTTAACCAACTTGATGCGCGTAGGGCTTCCATCATTTAAGATAATAAAATTATAATTTAGTAGGGCGTCAAATATTTGAACGCCCCTAGTATCAGTTTTATAGGACCAGCTGGAGTGGTGGCCATTCATGTCTCCAAGTATAAGGGTCTTTTCAGAAAATAAAGAAAAAAGTTCATCCCAATCTTGTTGAGAAGTAGTAACCGAGGGCGGGCAATAAACTGAAATGATGTTCTGTAAGTATTCCGAGTTGAATATTTTGACATGTATTAATTCTATACCAGGGTTACGACTACTTGTATTTTGAATTTTGGCTTGTATAGAATGATGAGTCATAACAGCAACCCCACCATAACCATCATTTCTATCTTTACGAAATATGTTGTATCCATTAATTCTAAAGTCTGTTCTAGCATCAAGCCATGTTTCATTCAACGCCGCTATATGAATTTTTTCAATTGTTAATAACTGTTCTAAAGTCAGGCCTTTACTAGTTAAACTTTGACAATTCCATTGTATAATGTTTACTGTAGGTTTTATTAATGTTCTGTCCATAAACTATTAAATATATTTTTAAAAATGTTCATATTAGGGATATAGCTATCAATTATTTTATACAACCATTTATAAATGGTCTTTAATACTAAGGTAATTTTCTCGTAAGTGGTATTGTTCTCATTAAATATTATTTTTCCTAGACTTTTTAATAATTCGTAGAAAGAAATATGACTCCGTTCTTTACGTGCCGTTTTTTTGTTAGTACTTTCTGATCTTCTTTCTTCTGTAGATTCCGTATCAGTCTCTTCTGGTATATCCATGTTCATTATCTCATCCCAATTTATGTCATCTTTCTGTCTAGTTTTTTTATTATTATTAGTTTTAGTTTTGTGCAATCGTTGCTTGTTTGCGAGTTGTTGTTTTTGATTTTGAGTGGATTTTGAAGCAGTAACAGATGCGTAACTGGTTGAGGTTTTTAAAGGCGTATTGTCAATATTGTGTACTTCTTCATAAGTTTCGGATTCATTAATAGGTTGGTTTTCATCAACAACGGAAGTATCAGGAGGTACATACATGGTAAGGGCTCTTTTATATGTGCAGTTGAAATCCGCCATTATTTCTCTTATTTTGCGTTCTTTTATTTTTACTGGGCAATTTGAACTAAGAGACATATGATTTCCTCTACAGTTCACACACACAAATTGGTCTTCAACTATCTCACAATTTTCATGGTCTTTTGTGCATTTGACACACACTTGTTTCTTTTTAGGACAGACTTTTCTAGGATGACCGTAACGCCAGCAAAATGAACACTGTGTTACTGGAAAAGTGTAGGTTTCAATTCTTGTACGCACACCGTATACATATACAAAGGCAGGCAAAGACGAGCCTTCAAAGCACAGGCGTATAGTTTCACTCGGTGTCCATTGTGTACCATCATCCGTTCTGCGATTCAATCGTTTTACAGCGATAAGTTCAGCTGTACTGGTTATACTATCAAAGACCTCAGGTTCAGACAACTCCAACTCCACGTTTTTAATAGTACCGTAAGAGATACCAACTTCTAATGTTCTTTGCAGATTCCAACTTTTATTTTTAATTTCTTCGCATTCTAAGAATTTTGTTAACATAGATTCATCCTCAAATTGTATAATTAATTTATAAGCATTTATGTATTTAATCTTTAGTATATTGAGAATATTATTATTTTTTAATAAACGAGCGAAAGCAAATTGTTTCGGTAATGGTTCTTTAGATGTAACACTAATCTCAACTTTTTCTTCTGATACTCTTTCATTCTGAACACAACGCGCAAGTCGTTTACCCGATTTAGTTACGACATTCCAAATTTCTTCATCATCGACGTCTCGCGTCCTTTTGTTGGAGGAATTTGATGTTAAAGGGTTACAAGTTGGTTGTACATCATAAGTAGTTATCGACATATCGGCTTCGGTATTTATTTCATAGCTCTCATGATTATCATCCATTGCATTAGAACGCTCCATACTAACGATGTTTTGTAGTACGGTCTCGCGTAAGGCGCAGGTGTGCGGATCACGCGGTCCGCACGTGCGCTTTTCGATTCCAGGTAGGCGCGTAAACAATGTTATAAAATATAAACAAACACGTCGGTCGCGATCGCCGTATGGCACTTGACTGGAATCGAGATTTTACAAAATAATTATTTATTTATTAGTTATAGTTAATGCGAAGCTGCCACTGATTTGATTATGCAGATTTCACTGAAAGAAATCGGGGAAAAATTACTCTTTTAAAAACCTTCAGTACATCACTCAACCATTATAGACTCAGTCGTATGTCCTGCATGAAAGACGACAGCACTTTTAAGCTTACACGTCTTTGTCATTTATATAATTTTATGCGCTATATGTTTTGGTAATTAAAGACTTTTTAATATTTCAAATAATAGAAGTGTTGATCATAATGTTTTTAATGGACTTCAAAAATAATGAGAACATCATCAACGTAGTCGAACTCAATTAAATACGCATCATTAAGGATAACCCAAAAACTACTCGTTATATCACACTTAAATTTAAATCACGCTTAAAGCACCAGTTTTTCAATATAAAAAGAAATCAGTACACCCAGTATAAAGTTAACACACATAGAAAAAAAGATACAGTCGAATTGAGAACCTCCTCCTTTATTTGAAATCGGTTAACAATACATAATATTCTACAATAAGTATGCAACGTTTTTTTTTATCAGAACACGTATTTTGTAACTAGAACAATTAGTACGTGATAGACGTTACAGTGACATCTTTTTCGTTGTTATGAACAACAATCGCTGTTATGACATTATTACGTAACGTCATATCACGCATGCGTAAATTACCTATAATACTCAAATTTTAAAACTGTAGTGTTTATTGTTTGCTTCAACTCTCTCGTCTTAAAGCCTGCAAAGTTTTCTCAGAATATTTGGTTCACTGCCAAACACGAAAAGAATTTGAAACTAAAGTGCTACTTGTGAAAACGTGTGAATTTTCGATCAACGCCTGATTCCTATATTCGGAAAACGATTCTATTTGAAACGATTTGTGACGATTATTTTATAGTATATTCCAAAATAAAATAAAAAACTATTTGTATGCTGAAAGGCTTCGTTTGTGGAGGGCTTGTGATGTTTTATATTGGCCTAACTTAGGAACAGACGATCGTCAGTGTATGTTGAATTTATTTAATAATAAAATTTAATTTGTATAATATGTATGTATATATTTGTCATGGCGACTACTGCGTCAGCCGTCAACTGGTAGTCCAAAGATTGTTGTAAGTTGGATTTAAAAAAATATATGTTTTTATGGCGGTAGATTATTTATTTTTATGATAGTTGGATAGGCAAACTGGCAGACGTGCCACCTGATGGTAAGTGGTCGACGTCGCCCATGAACATAAACTAGTTTACCTGGAACTAGCCCAGCCAACTCATTTGTGTGTTGCCTATCCTGAGACATATGATGTTAAGTCTCGGTGCCAGTAATTACACTGCCTGTCTTGCCCTTCTTTCCGAAACACAGCAAAGCTGTTTCACGGAAGAAATAAGCAAGCAGATTACTATTAAAAATCACGCCATGACTGATAGAAGATTACTTTAGTATTTTTAATTATAGAGAACGTTTGTGTAAGATCAATTTTAATGATAACGAATCTGATTCAATCAGTGATACTTTCACTTTCTTCAAACAGTTTAGAAATTATTCGGCCTTAGGCTATTACGCTCTCCGTTGTTCGTATCTTTTACAGAACTATTGTTAACATCATTGTTCAACTAATATTTCTTTACTATTAATATAAAAAATACCAACAATTTCTTTGTAAGAGTCGACGAAACTAGACTTATATAATATAATTTTGAATTGAAACTGTTTAACCGACAATTCAAAAGATCCAACACAGTAGATCTAACTTTGAGAAAGAGACTTAAGGCACTGAGATCTGTGTTTTATTAAGGCTAAAGCATGTGTTTTTTTTTTTTTTTGTTTTTTACTTAATACTTTTTAATACAGTACAGTATCAGTCTGTAAACAACCCACTGCTGAGCGAAGGCCTCTTCTCCATATAGAAGTGTTGGAGCTTCCACCTTATCCCCCACGCTGCTCCACTGCGTAATCGCGGATGATTTCCATACCATGAGTAACGATCGTTATCAGGTGTCTATAATAACGACTGAGACCGACAGCTCTACGTGCTCTCCGAGGCAAAGCGGGGAGACCCACAAGGACATACACCCAGGCCGAAAACAGATATTTGTTTAAATACAAATATCTGTCCTGAGCGGGAATCGAACCCGTGACCACCGGCGCGCGGCTTTGAGACAACTACTCGCACCACTACACCAGAACGGTCGACGTTCTTTTTAATACATTTGATTGAAATTCGAAATTGAGTTATTATATCATAGACGAAATAAAGGCAATTTTTTATCCGTGGACAAAACCGTAGGGTGCAGCTAGTTTTGTAATAACATCGAGCTACTAATAGCATTTATTTTTAATATCATTAAATATTATGTACTTAATAACACACAAGTCATTAAGCCATGTACAATTTGTACATATATTGTTTTTCTGAAATTGTTCAAACGGTTATTCAAAACTAGTAAATTCCACAGCCACATATTTCTAATATAGTTTATGTCGACAAAATCTACTATTTAGTAACCTTAGTAATTTAACAAAGATTCCTCTAAAATAATATTTAAAAAAAAAAAATTAATATTTCAGTGTCGAACGCGACGTCGTCAACGGTAGGGACAGTCGGAAACTGTCAACGCCGCATGCTCTACTTGGCGCGCAGTAAATGTAGAGCATCATTTATTTATAATAATAGTATTTTTCCCACGCAGAGATAACAGCTAAACGGATGTTAATGAACGGTCGAAACTTCCGAAAAATATTAATTTTAAGATCGACATCTTAGAAAAAACTATAGTCAGTCTAAACATAAAATTGTAACACGTCCAATTTTGTACATCGAAGATATTTTTTTTTCAAGGAATTTTATGATCGTAATCTACAACTCTAGTTTTTTAGTCATCTTTGTTTGTCCGTCTGTCTGTACCTTGGGCGCACATCACGCCAAAATACTGAATGAATTCGAATGAAACAGGGCACGATTTGAGTGGATACTAACGAGCTAGAACATCGTTTTTTTTACCTCCAAATTAAATACGGTTCCCTTATAGAGGATAGAGGAGATGAAAGTTGAAATCGGTTGTCTCAAATGAAGACGCTGGTACAGCTAGTACATACTATATCTATGTATTTTTTACTCCTCGCTGTGTCGTATCATTCACTCCCGAATTCTCGATAGGAAATTATCCACAAGACCGCAGCGGAGCAACGTGACGGATTAAGTTCCTATTGGTGGAAAAAGGATTTCGCCCAGCAGTGGTATGTATACGGTCTGTTTCAGTTCAGTTTAATATCCACTTTATTTTAAGTATCAATTTAATATACCCTCAGTGTGTTTGTTGTGTACGTAACATATATGGAACATTATATAAAAGACAAAGTCGTCCGGTGACCGGCAGAGAAGAATAGTCTCGATCTCGTTCTTGCAAAGGTGTCGTAGAAGTCGACTAAGGCCATGATGATGCGAACAATTATACACCAACCAATGGTGATAGGCAGGAGCGTTACCATATCCTTTTTTTTTACGGGAAAAATGTACCTAAACGCACACCCCGTCGTCCGGGAAGACAACGTGATAGTGTGGGGCCCTCACCCACTAAAATAGCCCACCGCCCGCACTTATAAGGCGGACCGCGGGTACCGCGTACGTTGCTCCGTGGCCCGCAGGCGTCAGCTCCATCGGGCACTCACTCCTGAGCGACGCCCTGCGCACTTGGGCGCCATTCGCGGTAGGCTGTTTCGGCGGACGGTGGGCAGTCAGCGTCACCATATCCTGCCACAAATCACTGCCCTCGTCAACCCGCCTGTCAAGCGTGGCTAGTTTTGACAAATGACCTCAGAAATTGTTGGGGGGATCTACGTTCAGCAGTGGACATCCAACTGGTGATGAGGTGGTTGGTATATACTAAAACTAAGTGCGCCCGAACAAACAAAACTCTTCAATTTTATTATACTTAGCTTATGTATAATTATATTATTAATTCTCGTAAAAAATTAATTTGACACTTAACTCCTCGATAAACGAAATACATTTGTATAAGATCGATAAGATCGCGTATGTATGTTACTATAGCACGATAAATTTCACCGACAACACGTTCGATGCCCGGTGAGTGCACACGTGTGCGAGGTGTGGTTTTAACGAGCGCATGTCCTCTCTCAAGTATCTGCTATATCGTCATGTAAATATTAATTTGGACTTTAAGTAACTTTGCACGTTAGCGATAACTTTGAATGAAACGTGTAGGAAGAAATGAAAGTTTATTATTTCACTATCCGTTACACGCGGTTTCACCTGATCTTTGTTACGATATCTTCCTGATTGATTGACATTTCTGCTTACTATTTATTATTTGTGTCATAGCGCCATGTTCTGAGTCTTTTTTTGTTTTGTTTTAATAAATGTACAACTTTTGACTGACAACGAATGACAATGTTTCATGCGTTTAGCTTTATACCTTGTCCAACCGTTTATTATCTTTTTGACAGTTCGACATTAGTTACACCCTCGCACGTTACCTACTGATTCGATTTGAAATAATAATCGATTTTATTTAAGAAGAACTTACAATCGATTTAATGAAATATTTTTAGTTTAAATATTAATTATTCGTTTCTTAGTTTTATTTTAACGCGTGCATAGTTAGCAGCCGTCAAAAAATAAATAAACGAATGAACAGATTCATTGTTCTTTATTCTTGATTTGAACTTAACTTCCAAGATTTCGACTTAATTCCTTGCAAATAATGAAATTTGGAGTCATAGATACTATTTTTATTTCCTTTTTAAAATTAATTTTACAGAAACAATACTTATATGAAGTCAAATTATTTTTATTATATGATCGATTCATCGATCGATATAATATTTCAAGAATTGTTTTATAGTCTGTGGTTGTTTGTTGATATGCACAGGGGCAATCACTACCCGTCTATAAAGTACGACATTATTGTAGTACATTATTCCGAAGAAAAAAAAACGTTAATTTATAGACGTGAGCTGTCAAAAAGATAATAAACGGTTGGACAAGGTATAATGGTTTAGTCAGTAAGTCAGTCAGGATATGTTCTTTTATAAGCATAGATAAACAATTATGTTTATCCCTATTTAACGTAAACGGAATTTTACCGAATTGTCATGTAATATTTTCAAGACAAATTAATTTCGAATCCTATTAAAGATCCATTAAACTAATGATTTTGTTTTAATCTTTTTTTTTTTTTGTATAGCGTATTCATTTATAGAACCAGATCTTTATATCTATTGTTTATGAATTACTCCATTTAGATCTCTCATCTTATATCTTTAAATGAGCAATTCTTGTATATATAATCTAAATCTCGGAAACGGCTCCAACGATTTTCATGAAATTTAGTATACAGGAGGTTTCGGAGGCGATAAATCGATCTAGCTAGGATTTATTTTTAGAAAATGTTGTTTTATCCCTTTTCTACGCAATAAAAAAATATCATTACAGTAGGAAAGTAAATTTCGCTAAAATCGTTAAGTTCATAATAGCTCTGATGGGACTCGGGCGGATTTGAAATCAGAAAACCCGGGTTCAAATCCAGGTCTCTGCAGACCAGTTATTATTGAGAGTTCTTTTTATTTTTTATTTAAATAACCAGTTCCTATTATTTTACTATTATGTCGGTAAGATCGAAAATATTATTTATGTTTCATCAGTATGTAATATATCTAAATATAATTTAATCAACGAGTCATCCAGGTACTTCTTATTATCTGCGCTCAAACAGCGTCTTTCGGGTCTGTGGACATGGAGGGAAAAGTGCCCTCTCTGGTTCCGGCTCGCGTCTTGACATCCACGCTTATCGAGTGTCTCCTTATAAATATTCAAATTCAATAGTAAATAGTACAGGTAGTTTATTTATTTATCAAACATAACTCTCATTACTGTATACACTGTACCTACCTATAGTTATCGGGAACAAATTACTAAAGGTAACAAACGGGAGTACTTTCTACTTATTTAATTAATTTTGCTCAACATATGCATATAGTTAATGCTCATTTATAATCAATTTGTCACTTAATATCTGGCCAGTGCTATTCAAAACTTAGTTCCGTTTGATAAACATCATCTACTGGAGAATGGCAGAAACAGATATTTTTTACAATCACTACATATTATGTCTGTTCGCGATAAACTGAAAAGCTACTGCCCAGATTTCCATGCGGTTTTTACTAATATATAGGGGTAATTTTCATGAAATCCCGAAATTCGGCTATTTTAAAATGACAAAAAATATTGAAATTATTTGATATCCATTTTATGTAAATTTGATAGTACTAATGTTACTAGAATTAAATTATGTAGTGGTCCCAAAAGTTATTACGTATTATGAAAGTTATGAGGACATTAAAAAAAATCAAAGTGAGGGAATGACAATTAAGGTGAGGGAATGATTATTGCAGACAAGTCATGAAGCTTTTTAAATAAAATTAGTTTTCTTATAATCAAATCTTTTTATTAAATGAAATTTTGTTCTTGAACAATAAGTAACATCAATGCGTAATTGCAGCAAATCACAAAATTATTGCAGCACTTTGGCATAACTCTAATTTAAACTTATTTTTATTTATTATGTCACTTAATAAAGGCACTTGATTAAATAACAATGATAACAAAATCCTTGCTAACTTAAAGATTCATCTAACAGCATTTTTAACAACAGAAAAACTTCTTATTTTAAACTTTAGTCTTAGAAATAGAATGAATGTTTAGTATCAAAATCAACAAAACAAAATCTATAACTTAACTGACTTTTTTTCAAATAAAAAATACTTTTTATTTAGTAAATACTATAAAAGAGTGGAATTACCCACTTTTAAAATTTGTAATCTTAAACTATTCAGTCTCAAAGTTACAATTAAAGTCTTGATTAGATATTTTAGACTAGTTTAAGTCTTTTATAAAATAACCACCCTTACTGATTAATTTTGCCAGGCATATAACTGTTCATCTTTGATTTTAGGCCATTTCCAAGATTTAATTCCTTTTTTCATACACTTTACTAAAGCGCCTTCCTCAAAAACTGATATTATTTGCCCTGGGTAAACATTTTCGTCCCATTTGATAAGTACAAAATCACCAATATTAAAAGTGATATTACTGTCCGTACAAATAATATCATTTGACGAAAGTCCATCATCATAAGATTTGTTTCGTGTTTTTAATTCATAGGACTTTGGTTTTTTAATGCAACGTTTTGAAGATTTGTAATATCCCATGTGAAAATGTTTACACTTTTCTGCGCATTGTTAACATGAAAGATTTCTAAATTCCAAGACATCATTACTGAAGACAAATTGACGAATTTTCTGGGTTCCACGAAATGCAGCAATGATGGTTGACTGTTTGACTAAGTCTTCTATCTTCGCGATATCAGCAGTGGTAACTTCAAATAGCTTTATTGAAGAACATCTTGCCAACAAAATTTCTTTGAGAAATTTCAAATTTACGATGTCCTTGCCTTCAGCCACCGCTTTATCAGCCATTATTTTTAATGTGCCACCTACGCCATCAGGAGCACCTTTGCTATGGCCTGGTTCTGAATAATTCCACGCAAAAAATGTCGCACCCGGAAACAAATCATTTATATGATGATATTTACTATTTCATAGTACTTTTTCTTTTCACTATGTTTCTTTAAATTATTGTACCTGTCTTTTAGCTGTTTAATAATGACTTCTGATAGAAGAAGCTTCTTCTTCACAATTTTAGGGACTTGGACATTCTTTAAGAGAGCTGATACTTTAACTTCTGGTGAAGTCTGATTATTTTTGTTTTGTCTTTGACATCTCTTACGATATCTCTCATTCTTCTTATTTCTTCATTCAGTCTTTCCTGTAATCTAGATATTTTTGCATAAAGAATTCCCCTACGTCTTCTGAGTTGCTGCCGTCTTCGATTAACTGCCACATTTCTTAATTCATCATTATTTTGCATAGGTTCTGGACTAGGAGGTGGTGTCTCATCTAACAGTCGTGCTAAATTTTTTCGCACTTTCACTCTTTTGTCTCTATATGTTTGGCTATTTTTCTTCCAGTTTTTTCTTTTTTGCCTTCTTTCTCGGGAACTCATTACAGATATAGGTTTTGCTTGACCTTTTTCTTTTTTCTTTAGGTATTTAATTCTTTCTTTTTCGCGAAGTTTTTCAAGTGTTACAGGATCAGCTTTCATTTTTTCCCTGCGCTTTCGGTCATATTCTTGCTTTCTTAATTTAGCTTCTACTATGCTTATCTTCTTTTTTCTTGACATTTTTTAACCTACAACAATATTGCAACAACAAATTCAAGAATTAAATAATAAAATCAAACAACAAAAAAGCCAATTAGCCAACCCAAAAATCATTCCCTTATATGTCATCATTCCCTCACTACGAAAAAAATGAGGGAATGATGGTGAGGGAATGATGAAATAAAGAATAACCGTAAAGGACTCGTGACAGAACCTTACTTTCAAAACGACTTTTCTGCTTAAGGAAACTACTCCCAAAAGCCATCTTATCTTGCAGCTTATAATCAGTTAAAGTACTTACCTTTTGTTTTTTTTAGAATGTGATGAAATGACGATCAAAAATTTAATTTAGCCATATAATTAATAAAATCTTTTTGCAACGCACACCCGAACACAATCACATAAAATTCGCCATTTTGATAAATTGACATTAGTACCAACTTTCAAAAACTAATGGTAGCGTTCGTGTTTTATTTGAAATGCGTTCATTATTCAACTGACAGTAATAGTGTGAGGGAATGATTTATTTTTGTGAGACACGTATAAATATCCAAACTTTTAATGGGTTTTTTACTTTATAACGCTAATTTCGGTTGTTTCTATAAATTTATAATATTTTTAAATAATCCAACTTACTTGAATATGATTCGAATGATTTTTATACTTTTTTGGTAAATAAAAGTAAATAAAATTGGTACTTGGGACACAGTGAGGGAATGATTTTAGGAACATTATGGCTATACGTTTTTATTCATTCAAGTATATGACTCTAAAATGTTATGTGAAACTTTTAGATATAGTTATGTGGATTGTATAGAAATATTAGTAACATCCATTTTGTTGTTGGATTTTTATATAAACTTCAAGGACAAGAATTTCGGAATTTCGTGAGAATTACCCATAGAGTGATTCATAAGATTTAGGTACATATACATACCCCGGGCGCAGCTGGGGGCGGGCCGCTAGTATGAAATATTAGCAAAATTTAATTCCCTAAATAATACGATAACTCCAAGCAAGTGAAGGTCATGAAAATACTAAGTGTATAACGAGCTTGCCGGAATTCTGGCAGACATCCAACCGAGTCAACTCTCTACTACTACTCAACCTCGGTAGCGCGACTTTGGACCTTATCATCATACGATAGAACACATAATACAACTCGTTGAATCGTTATGGACGGGTCACTGAATAATAAATTTTCAATTAACGAAATATAGAGTGAAAATGTTCCGAATATTATATATATATATTACTTGTTTTAAATCCAATTATGAGATATTTGATCTGGTTTTACTGAATTAAGAATATCAGCTCCAGAGAACTGTATATACATATATAGTTCGTAAGTATGTACTAAGATTATAAGGCTGAAGTCCCTTTGTTTGAACAAATTCATCATCATCATCATCATCATATCAGCTGTTGGATATCCACTGTTGAACGTAGGCCTCCCCCATCGACCTCCAAAGCCGATTCAAAGCAGCATCCATCCAAAGGCTTCCGGCGACTTTCCTCGAGTCGTCTGTCCATCTCGTGGACGACCGTCCGACGCTGCGCTTGCCGGTACGTCTCCACTAGAGATCCTTTCTACTATTTGATGCTATTTGAACAAATTAATGTCAGGCTATCTACCATTCCGATTTAAAAAAAGCTTGATTAATAAGGAATGTAAAATCTCCCTTTAGGATATCCTGTATCAGTGGTCCGTAAACAGATTGCGACACACGAGACACGCGATATCGAAACCAAAGCATATCTTTCTCGCCCCCTTATTTGGGTTTTTTAGAGCAGGGAAGGATGTGCACTCAGCGTTCCCTCATCCTTGTCTGGCGATTGAGTTGGACGATTATTATCACAGTTTAAAGAAGTAGATTATACAATCATCCAACACATGTCATGTCTAGACAGGGCAATCCTGCGGAGTAAGCGAGGCACGATAATTTGGACTGAGACATTATTTTTCCTTTATATTATTACATTTTTTTAAAACAAATCTATAGAAATACCTATAAATTGTATTCATATTGATTTTGTAGTATATGAGTGGGGCTCAAAAAAATTGTACTTTTTAAAAATAAATTTCGGTCATCCGTTTATACTTGAATTCTAGTATTATTTTTAAGCTTTTTTCATGAAATTTTATTTGTTGGAGAATAATGAAAACATGAATAATAGTTAGGAGCCAAAAATAATCATCTTACCACCCAAATACACATTATTTTGGTACACGAAACATTAAGGCAATATTTTTCTCCATACAAAACTCAAATGTCCCAATGCAGTCTGAGGACAATGATTAATTTTTTACAAAAAAAATATGCTATTAATGTACTTTTTTTTACTAGCGTTGTTAGTATGGGAGCTAATTTAAAGCATTTCAAATGAATTTTAGAGAAATAGTACAATTTCTAACTAAATAACTTAATTTGAAAAAATGTCCCTTATAATCTTCTCGTGTGTTACAATGAATGTGTTACACGGTAACTTTTCTGTTTCTGTAATAGTTCCACTATGATTCATATTATAATTAGGCTAAACTTTAACCTAACATCTATGAAGTGTCAGTTTTAATGTCAGCGTTTTAGTTTCGCGGCAAACGACGCGTGATGTGCGGCGTTCGTTTTTTTCATAGAAAAAATTGGATATAAAAAGGTGAATTTTGAAGGTACGTGTTTCTCTCTCGTTATATAAAGTTATGAGATTAAATAAATACTTATTTAAGTCGTATGTTATGACTTTATTTCTGAAATATCTTTGAATTTGAGGTCGTTTTAATCAAGTAAAGCCAAGAATCTTCTCGTGTGTGCAGTCTAGTGTCTTATGTTATGTTACGTAACACACTGGATAATATTAAGCATGGTTCACAACATCTTACCATGGTTACAATGGTCATAATTATATGATATTTTCGTTTTAATACGAGAATAATACTTTTTACGAGAGATCACAAAATTTGCTTTTATAAAATACTAGAATCTTGACTACATATTATGATTTTTGAATAAATTAAGTAATCAATGTACCAAATATTTTAAAAATTCCCTTTTTCTACAAATGCCTATGAACGCAGCAGCCGCAGCAGAACGCCAAAAACGATACTGTAAGAGGATGAAAAATGAAAATACAAATAAATATAAGGAAATGCAAAGAAAAAATGCCGACAGAATTAAAAAAAAAGTATTGAAAAATAATTTTAGATTTCGAGCCAGGAGTTTCGAACAATCACATCACGTTAACCTAGCCCCGTGGTAAATTCGTAGGAGCTTGTGTTCGGTCGGTTGTATGTAAGGTCGATGGGGGTGGCCTACGTTCAGCCGTGGACATCCAAAGGCTGATATGATGATGATATAATTATAATGGTAAACATAAATATACAAATAAAATTAGTTTGTTTCAAACAATATTTTTTTAAACGAATGAATAGGTACGTAAGTATTATAGGCTATAGCATTAATTGAAGAAGATAGACCGGGGCGTTTCCACATACATAAATCTATAATGTTAAGCGATTTAATTAGTAGAATTCAGAAACTGACAAAATAAGAACATTACAAACTAATTTTATTATGAATTTTATAGTAAAATCGGACCCCTGTACCAATGCGTTTCAATAAACACCTCAATTTGAGGTTCAAAAAGGCTGATCGCTTGCAAGAGACCGCTAAACATGATACGATAAGGCCGAGACTACACCAGAGCGGAGATGTGTTTAAACAACCAATAGAATTTCGTTATTCACACACCTCGTCTCCCCTCCGCTTCAGTGGATACCACTAAACGAAATTCTATTGGTTGTTAAAACACATCTCCGCTCTGGTGGAGTCTCGGCCTTATGATCTTTTACGGCCTACGCAACTGGATTTCATTCTCAAGGGTTTGTTAGCTAAAGAACATCAGTGCTCATGGCAGCGGAACAGCAGTACTAGCAAAAATGTCAACCGCGAAGGACACGTAGTACATAAGTGTGAAATTAGCGTGAACATGTCTATTATTGTATATATGACAACACATAAGCAAAGTTTCTTAGCTTGTACACAATAAACGGCGACGTTCAGCGAAGCGAGTAAAGACAAAGACAGGATGTTGAGGTAATAAATTTTTAATGCAATCTCTTGTTAGGTTACGGTCGTATGACAAATGCTACGCTTTACAGAACTACACAAAACTATGTGTATGTAATAAGTAACGATGATACGAGATAAATTTTATTAATACGATTTTGTTGTTTACTATGTATTTGGTAAAAACTGCTTTAACACGTAATTAGTCCAGAGTCTAAGTAACGTTGACAAATATAATTAAATTTATTTAAAACTTTATTATAAGTGTATTCTTTAAATATGAATCAGTGGAATTACACTGATTTTAAGTGACTATTCACAGTGAAACTCGTACCAAGCAGAATTAGACCATTGAATATGTGTATGTGTATTAGTAGGTATTCACTAACTTGGTATTGAAATTCACTGATATTTAGTGAATTCAGCTTCACTAATGTAATTAATGAAAATTCCACGGATTCATAATTAAGGAGTACAGTATTACAAAAAGATACATATCATTGAAACAAAAGTATGAAGGTGTGATTATCCCTAGGAGAGGTTGCTCCCAGCACAACCGAAAAGGAACTATTACAGACAGACATTAAAAGACGGTAATGCCAAAAATGGATTAGACATATAAACGTGTTATTTAATTAAAAATAATTTTTATTTATCAAATCAAATATTATCTGACGACGAACTAAATAATTTGTTTTTTAATTTATTTCTGGTTAGTAAACAGTGTACATATATTGTTAAACGTTCAGTATAGCAAAGCATAGCACTCGCGTAGAGGAGTTACCTAATAAGATTTATTAATACTGAACCGATTTCAATGAAACGTCTCTGCATTCATAGGACACTAATAATTCGAGACAGTATGGACGTAACAATGAGGAGCGTCACTGTAGCTGATCAAATGTTAATGATAACTATACCACCCAGTGGGTAAACAATAATATGTAAAGATGGATTTTGTAAAAAAGGTAACAATATTTTTCTCCTGCTGATAAAGTTCCTGACAGCCTGTAAGTAACTTAGGAGGTAAACCACAATTTTTGGTTTCATAGGCTGTGTATAGAAATATCTGACAGATAATATCTTGCCCATAGCGCAGTTAGCAGTGGCCGTTTTCTGCTCCAGGCTTGTGGGTTCGATTCCCACCCCGAGTCTGGGTGTATTATGTATTTATTTATACATATATGTATTATTTATATGTATATTTATTTTTAAAAAAATGTACGAGTATATCAGTCAACTGTTACCTAAAACACAGGAATTAAGTAGGTATACCTTAGGAACAGACGACCTTGTGTGTTATGTTAAACATATAAAAAAAATATAAAAAAAATAAAAAAAAAATACGTAAAGATTGACAATTCAATTGAATTATCTATCGTATATAATTATACTAATAAATAATACAACGCAAAAGCGTAGGAAAAACCCGAATCGTTTTTATTCCGAGATACGTTTCATTTGTTAAAAAACTTATCAAAAACATACCTGGTTACAATATAAAAAAGCTATGAGTACCTTCATATGGGTTTTACTTTTTTTTTTGTTCTAGTTTTTTAAAATCAAAATCAGAAACAACACCTTCGAATCGTTATTTTACAAATTAACACTTTAAAGTGATTATTATTTTGTAAAAGTAAAGCTACCACCGATTCGGAATGTAGATTCTGCAGAGTGGAATCGGCAAGAAACTCCTTTCTCGCAATTAGTTATTTGTATAATTGTAATATAAGTATATAGTAATAATTGAGTTTCTTGTCGGTTCTTCTGAGCAGAAGCTACATTACAGATCTACGAGGGTAGCTTCACATTAGCTATAAATAATTTAACACAGAATAGAAAAAAATATTTGTACAGATACAAGTATCTGTCCTGAGCGGGACTCGTACCCGCAACCGCCGGCGTTGAGACGACTACTCGCACCATTACACCAGAACGATTGTCTTAGAGTCTGTAATCTTAAATTTTCAAATCGCATCAATCATCCGACATCACCTTGTTTAAACAATATTTGCAACACTATTATATTATTATACCGGTTATATCATTATACCGGTGGGAGGGATGCGCTGTGCCGCGCTCCCGGCTGCATGGGTACCATCTTGCTTGTTTCTCCCGTGAAACAGCCTTGCTGTGTTTAGGTGAGAAGGGCAAGACAGGCAGTGTAATTATTGGCACTGAGACTTTAACACCTTATGTCTCTGGATAGCAACACATAGATTGGTTGCGTGGGCTAGTTTCAGGTAAACTAGTTTGTGTTCATAATGCAACGTCAACCACTTACCATCAGGTGGAAAGTCTGCCAGTTTGCCCATCCAACTAACATAAAAAAAGATAGTAATAGGTCTATCGGCGACCTCGTTTGCTATTCAACATTTTGGCATTCATCCCATCTCCCGAGCGAACCGTATCGAATTTCGGGATCGAAAAGTTTGTAATGTCCTAGCTCGTAGTACGAACTCAAATCTAACCAACTTTGTTTCAAATCCATTCAGTAGTTTCGGCGACAGACAAAAATTAAAAAATAAATACTTTTTGGCTTTAGTAACGACGATAGTGCTCTTACATAAAAAATGTTTAAAATATCTTCAATAAACAGAATTTAATCTTTAACAGTTTTATTATATTAAAAAAGTGTACTTAGATGTTGTATATATCTTGATTAGAGGTCGTTCATTAATCACTGATGTTTTTAGCTACTTTTTAATCACCTCATGCCCCTTGGTTTTAGAATAACCGTGAATACCCTAAATGTGTGATTTTTTGTGTAAATTTTTGGTACAAAATATGTTGAAATTTTCAGAATATTATCTTTAAATACAGGTGCAATCTGATTAAATTTTGGAAAATTAAGCACCGTGATAAAAATATCCAGACTGACATTAAGGTTGCAAGTTATTTGACACCAGGTTGCATGGCACCAATCCTGATTTAATACGTAAATATGCTGTGAATTAAAGACCCTCCCAAAATATTAGTTTATTACTATCAAAATGTTCGCTCATGATGACACGCGCCTTTCTTGCGGATTCCATTAATATTATAATAAGGTTCAAAATATTATTCTAAATGTCAAGGACGTGTGAGCTACCCACTGTTTTTGCGAGTTTGAATTAAGACGAAATGAGGTAGTTTTTACTTATTTTATATAAGTCTATGCCCGCGACTTCTACGTTTTATAATATATCAACAATGTATTTTATATAAAATTAAAAAGCACCAAGAAAACAGACATATCTCAACACGTTGTGCTTATAGGTATATGTGTTTAAGAAACAACGTTCTTAAATTAAATAAAGATATTGAAATATTTTTTCTAGATCTGGGAAGACCTTCTCACCTCTTGAGGCATGTCCAACGCAGTGTTGAAACAAGTTGTAGGAGAATGCCATATTACGTTGTTCAGGCGATGATGATGAGAATGACTTTAATTCAATTTTATTTTTTGTGTATTTTGAAAATATCGGCATACATATCTGCTGAGACGTTGGAGGAGCTGGGCCGAATACTGAACGATCTAAATGAGTCCTCCCGACTGGTCAGGTATGAATTTGGACAATACGAAAGTTGTTTAATAAACATGTCATACCGAGACCGATACCTGTACGTCTGCCATGAGTTTCTGAGACGATAGTTCACGATACACGGTAGCAAGTGTAGTAGACAATTTGTATGGAAAGTTGAGCAGCGCCTCTCGCGGATACTATCATTACTATTGCGTTTCTACGTTTACTACTGTAGTTATGTCATGCGCGCTTGTAACAAAAACTCATAGTAGACCTACTGTCCAGAAAGGTAGGTACGTAATTACCTACTTTCTCGAAGTTATACAGAATGTATGTACTAGAATGTATGTATGTATAGAAGATAAAATCAGGAATTATACTATCCGCGACAGCGTCAAAGTAACTGACATAACCAGTAGAATCAGCAAGTTGAAGTAGCAGTGGTCTGGCCACGTGTAGTAAGTGTCACGTAGCCGCTGGAGCAGACGTGTCCTAGAGCTGAGACCGCGTCTCGGCAAACGCAGTGTATAACGTCCTCCGGTTCGCTGGACAGACGATTTACGCAAGATCGCCGACGAATGCTGGATGCAGATTGCGGTGAAACGGAATATTTGGTATGATCCGAGAGAGTCATATGTCCAACAGTGGACTGCGAGAGGCTGACGTGATATGATTTCAAGAATATATCAAATAATTTGAAAAGTTCTCTATCGTACGACACAAAATAATACTAGGTTACTTCGATATCAACGAAAGATGAAATTGTAATTAATTATCTATATAAAAATGTAATACTATAAATATCATAACGATAGAAAGGAACGTTTCGTCGGCAATAAAACAATAGCTATATTCCTCAATTACGGCGATAGCATCGAAGTTAGAACACCCGCTTTCAATGTTCGGTAACGACTTGAACCGAACAAAGCGAAGACAATGCATGCACAAATGAGGTTGGCGCGCAGCCGTCGATTCGACTCCCGGTCATCACAAATATTACATAAGAAGTGTATACTTCTATTACACTGAACTGAATCAGCCTGTTAACGTCCCACTGCTGGACAAAGGCATCTTCTCTATATCTGAGAAGGGTTTGACCTTAATCCACCACGTTGCTCCACAGATAATTTCCGTAGCATGAGTAACGATAGATATCAAATCTTTAGGATAAAAACCGGGACCGACGGCTTTACGTGCTCTCCGAGCCACGGTGAGAAGACCAACAAGCAGTGTTGGGCGTAATTAATTACTTTTGTAATTTAATTAATAATTTAATGAAAAGTAATTGAATTATTTTAATTTAAATTACATGTAATTAGAATTACATGTAATTGAAATTACTGTTATTCAATTACATAAGTCACAAGTAATTCCAATTACATTAGTTTGTAATTCAAATTACTCAATTACTGTTTACGGTAACTTACAAAATAACATGAAGTGTGCGGTTGTTCGCTTGATGCGCGTATACGGCACAACACTACCGATTCTTTTAGTGTCGAATACTCCATCATTTTGTGGATATATACTCGTATAATCTAGTCATCAAGTGCCCTCTGTTCGACAAGAGCTGAAATTCTTTTATCCAAATAGACGACACACTACAGCTGACAGCTGATATAGAGACATTTCAATGTTAAACAGACATCCTGAGAATAAGAAGGTGTTTATTAAGTATCATACATTAATGCCGTCATCAGGCCCTGTTGAGATTATTCTCATATGCTACAATGTTAAATTTACCAAAATCTCCCAAACTTTCTGATCAAATGTTTCAACAAAGAATAGTTTTAAAATCTAATTTAAAGTGAATCAATTTTTTAAATAAGTAAACACATTATTTTGATGAATTATTAAGGGTTTAATTTAACTTATTACCTCAAGAAAAAAATAATTTTTTTACATAAGTAATTGAGTAATTGCAATTAACAATTACAATTACTAATTGTAATTGTTAATTGAATTACTTTTTAATAATTTCAAGTAATTTGTAATTGAAGTCGCCAATTACAATTTGTAATTGTAATTGTTAATTTGTAGTTAATTACATTTTGCCCAACACTGCCAACAAGGACATACACCCATACCGGAAACAAATATCTATACAGATACAAATATCTGTTCCGAGAGGGAATCGAATCCGCGACCGCCGATGTTGGGGCGACTACTCGCACCACTATATCAGAACGGTCTATAATAAAAAGTACATATATAAATTGTGAATGGAGCGTCGCAGTAATCACAAACGAACCAACGCCATTCCATGTTATATATTTACTTAATACATTTAAAAGAATATATACATATATATTTACTGATGAAATGTTGGCTAATTGTAATAAAATAAAAAATAAAAATAAAAAAACAGCGAACTACGCTTTTAAATATAATGAGGAAATGCTACAAGCAAGGAAATTGTTTGAGGGACAATTGATATTAATATTAATATAATATATAATTAACATTTTTGTTATTATAACTATTAAATATAACTTACATTAAATGTTATATTTATAAGTGAATTCAAGAAATGACGAAATAAGTTTTATTAACTGGTTATAAAATTCTTTACTTGATGACGAGTTGGTGCAGTTGTCATTGCAACTGGGTGTTTGTGTTATCGGTCGTTTCGATTCCCGCTTGTGAAAAATGTTTGTATGGAAACAATGTGTAATAAAGGAATAATAATAAATAAATAAATATATACAGAACTTAACTGAATCAGCCTGTAAAAGACCCACTGCTGGGCAAAGGTCTTTTCTCCATATAGAAGGGTTGGAGCATAATCCGCCACGTTGTTCCACTGCGGGTTGGTAGATAATTTTCCCTATCATGAGCACCGTGTTCTCCGAGTTACGGTGGGGAGACCCACAAGGACATACACCCAGACCGGAAACAAATATATGTACAAATAGCTGCCCCAAGCGGGAATCGAACCCGCAACCGCCGGTGTTGAGGCGACTCACACCACTACATCAGAACGGTATTCAAGACTTTCATACTTTCTGATAATAAATAAATAAATAAAACAATATATAAAAATAAATATAAATAAATAATACACATTCTGTATATCTTATCATAGACATATCAACGACTGACGAAACCACATGTAAACTTAGTTGAGAAATAAAATATTATAAAAGCTTTGTATTAAAAAAAATTGAACCGTTTTAATTATACGAATAACGGATAACAATGAGATAGAATAATACGAAAGAATCGTCATCTATTTCTGAAACTCGTCCCTTACGCCTTACGGAGATGCTAACGACCGGTGACTCACGCGGACATCGAACTAGTTACGTTACGAGCACCGTTGTGTGTGAACACTTAAACAATAGGGTACAAATGTATACCATAATTAACTGGGCAACCGTCGCGGTTTCACTTGCGTTGAGTGATTTGTCATATTAATATTTACTGCTATCATTTTCGTTGAGTTACAGTGCAATGTTACATATATATAGCCTATTCTTCAATAAACAAGCTTTTTTGAATAATCTTTTTAACGAACTGTTCTTGAGATAGCCTTTACAATGCTATCGTATACTATAAATATACCTAGAACATACAGTACCTAGTCGAAAAAAATCCAAAACTCAAGGAAAACGTCTGTACAATACGGTTTTGGGTTAACGTGTTCTCCGAGACATGGGGAGGAAACCCACAAGGACAAACATCATAAAAAACAAATATTAATATAACCATAAATATCCACTTCGCGGGAATCAAATATGCGACCGGCGGCATTGATATAATTAGCCTCGCCAATATAAAAAATTGAACGTCAATAATTCTTTACGATGTAAGTCTCAGCGTAAGTTCAGACAAACTTTTAAATCCTACTTTATAATATTATAAATGTGAAAGTTTGTGAGTATGTATGTATGGATGTTTGTTACTCTTTCACGCAAATACTACTGAACTGATTACGATGAAATTTGGTATGTAGGTACCTGAAGAGAGAACACATAGGCTACTTTTTATCCCGGAGTACCCGCGGGATTGATTCCTAATTGAAAATAGATACATTTATCGCTTCTGAAAACTGAATGCGCGATCTAGCGGCACGGCGGCACCGACGGCGGTAGCGGGAGCGGGTCCGACGAGCGGCGCGTGAGGTGGGGGAAGAAGTGGCTCATAGGGTTTCCACACGGACGAAGTCGCGGGCGGCCTCTAGTTCTATATATATACAAGATAAATTCATACAGACTGACGAGTTAGAATACACTGTTACAATTTTATTATATGATAATGAGGGAACTGTTGATTTCAATATTTTCAAACATGTATTAATTATTATTGTATTACAATGACCGCATGTAACTGATTCGTTTCGTGGAAGAAAACTGTAATCTTTATATATATAACTAGCGGCCCGCCCCGGCTACGCCCGGGGTATGTATATGTACCTAAACGTGTGTACACAAGGTGTTGGGTCCGGTAGTTATATTGTATTATTTGACCATGGTCTGGCGCAGTGGTCACAACTTACAACACTTTAGCCGTCGATTCGATCCCCACTCGTGACAAATATTTTTATAGGTTATACAGATCCATATGAGAGTCGTTTAACGTTATATACTTTTTAGGAGCTCTTAATTTACATTCGTCGACGTCATATTGTTTTTGTCAAGTTTATTTTAATAAAAGTATGTTTTTTTTTTTAAATATCACCCAAGAGAATTTTTATAATTAATTTATTCTGCATACATTACTCTACGACGCATTTTTTTTTCGTATTATTTAATTTCGTCATTATGTTTTCCACTACGTTGCTTGAGATGTATTTTAGACGAATATATATTATATGTATCACTACATATTTTATAGAACAAAGTCCTCCACCGCGTCTGTTTGTCTGTTCGCGATAAACTCAAAAACTACTACACGAATTTTCATGCGGTTTTCACCGATAGATAGTGATTCATGAGGAAGGTTTAAGTACATATACATGTCCCGGGCGCAGCCGAGGCGGGTCGCTAGTGTATATATAAGATTTATAGTTTGTTTGCTTATTTTAATAAAAAAAAAATACACTGAATGGCACATATTAGTATAAAATCTAGAATAATTTATCGGGGCTTGGTTTTAATGAAACTTCTTTTTAGAATGTCAGATGATTGTTAAAAGCTATAATGAAGCTACAATGTGTCTTAAGTGGTAACTAAAAAAGCGGATAAAACCGCGCGGGGTCTTTTAGTACGATACAAAATCTGCTACGGCTCACAGTACTAAGACAGTCTAAAGAAATCGTTCCAAAGCCCATTCTGGGCGGGATGGAGCCCCAGCGTTCATACTGTTACTGCGGACACTTACTGGAGACACCTACGCGTTGTACTTTCTAAATTATAATAAATACAAATATAAAAATACCATTCAGATTCGCATAATTCTAAATAATTTTCTTATTTCACTTTAAATTAACCGAGAAATTTCGAATTATTAAAAGTTCAAATTTCACTTTTATTGCTGTGGAAAATGTTACACTTCATTTCATTCTCTCGATCATTTTAAACTATATATATAGCAAAGAAATATTTTTTTACATAAAAAATATTCCTATGAAATAAGGGTAGGTACGAGAGGACGCCTTAACGCCGACGACCGCGGATTCGATTCCCACTTGGGACCGATATTTGTTTGTACAAATATTCGTTAATAGTCGGGGTGTCTGTCCTTGTGGATCTCCCCATGGTGTTTTTGAAAAGCACGTAATACCTTCGATTGTTATATATCTATACATACAATAAAATCGTAGGTAAGTCAAAACTGTACATTGAATATTTTTTTAAAAGAATACTTGGGGTGTGATCTACAATCGATACCGAAGCCAAAAATATAGTATTTTTGTCTGTTTTTCTGTTTGTCTGTATGTATGTCCGGGATAAACTCTACTATATGATAAACTCTACTGCATGGATTTACTTCAAATTTGGCACGAATATTATTAAGAAGTCGGGTCAACATATAGGCTACATATTATTACGCTATCACCTACGGGCAAGGAGCAGTGAACCTTTATTTCTTCAACGCATTCTGTAACAACATGTAATCTAATAGCGTTCATGCAGATGACGTCGCGGGCAGCAGCTAGTAATATATAGAGACCTGATAGCAATCGTTGCTCATGGTGGGAAAATTATCCGCCAACCCGAAGTGGATAACGTGGTGGATTAAGCTCCAACTTTTTTCCTATGTTGAGGAGGCGATCACCCAACGGTGGAAAGTTTATACACCGATTTAGTTCAGTATATTCCTGACACGACCCACAAACGTTCTCGCCTGTATGTCCTGAGGTCGGTCGGTAGATTGTTATTAGCATTTTTTTATTTTGTCTAATTAAATTTGAAGTTAGTTAAATTTAATATATAAATCTAGTAAAATCTATTTAATGTAATTAAATTTCCAACTGTTAAAATATATTATGTACCAGGGGAGCGAGGCTGCTAACACAGGTATAGTTTCGCCTAAAAGTAGCCCCAACGCTTCTAATTGTAAATGTTTTACTCTAGTAATAAATATTCTCATTTCTTTGACGACGCGTTGGCGCAGTGGTCACAGCAACTGGCTGATGCGCTAGCGGTAGCGGGTTCGATCTCCGCACATGACAAATATTTGTATAGGCCATACAGATGTTTGTCGTGGTCTGGGCGTTTTGTGCTTTGTGTGTATTTCCGGACCCCCAGAAACACACACAGCACAGAATTTACATCCTACTGGGAGGCGTTGAGTGTGAGACGTTTTTTTAACATGGAACTCGCCTCTTGTATTATACAAGGCCGTATGTATTATAAGTGTATTTGTATATTTTGCGATACACGCAAAATATATTAACATATAAGAAATTAAAACATAATAAATATTAAGAAAAACAATAAATCTGAATAAATCTGAGTTTAGGAATAGGAACTGGCTCAGCTATTTGCTAACTCGGGACCGAGACGGAAACGCTGGTTTTCAGTCAGTCCATTCACATATTATATATATATTAAATAATAAATACCTATATAATAGTAATGCATGTTTCTAGATATACGACGCTTTAGAACAGAGTAGATAAATAAAAAGAAATGTGACAGCCCTCACATAATTGGCGAGTGGAACCAAGAGTAATGTATTTCCTTATTTCCTACAACATCAAACTTAAGTCAATTCTATTTTCGTATTCAACTATAAACAACACCAGAAGCCATAGGATCTTATAATATGGGACTATTTGACTTTTACTAAACTAAAGGTGAAAAGGTCTTGAAGGTCAACTTAACAACAAACACACCGTAACAAAATTTAATTTATTTATATAAATTACTCAACCCGGTTTTACACATACTATTTATTTAAGGCGAAGATGAAACCGTGTGGTTTTATGGCCTAATTTTTAGCTATAATTATGCTACGTTTATCAAAGTCGGTCAAGTACTTTTTGAGATGAATGCGCTTTTCGAAACATGCTGACCTTGAGTTTGATATTGATAAAATTTCATTAAAATATTAAATTATTCAGTAAAAGAATAGGAATACCAGCTTATTAATCTGTAATAAGATTTAAGTAAGAATGCAAACCTTTTAAAAATAATTACGTGTATTTAGGAAATGCGTAGGCATATAAATTTCCCATTACAATCAGAGAGTGAAAGCCATGAACGTTAACGAGAGTAATACCACAAGGTTTGTCTGAACTGAACTTAATCAGCCTATAACGTTGCCACTGCTGGGCAAAGGCCTCTTCCCCATATTGGAGAAGGGTTAGAGCTCGATAAATGCTCTCCGAGGCGTGTCTGGGGGGAGCTCGTTGGGGAAACCCACAAGAACACACACCTAGACCAGAAATAGATATTTATATAAAAATACAAATATCTACTCCGAGCGGTAATCGAACCCGAGACCGCCGGCGTTGAGGCGACTACTCACATCATTAGACCAGACCAGAACGGTTATCTAGTTTAATATATTCGAAACTAATATGCGTATATTTCGAAATTATGAACTAAGCGAATCGATTTTTAAATTGCAATCGAATAAAAAATAAGTTCGTTACGAATATTTAAAAAAAAATATACAAATTATTATAAATTCAAATATCAGTATAACATGTCGCTCAAATTCAACTTCACAATTCTAATTACAAAATCGAGGCACCCACCCGGGCGGCTGTTTCCTTAGGGGCCAAAATCATAATACAATAATTTAAAAAAAAATAAACATATTTGTGACTTATTTTTTAACAATTTAATTCAAACGCTAAAAGGTGAGGACGCGCACCACTGTACGCTTCTGCCCCGATTCGAAAACATCGTAGATCCGGATCTGATATTTTTGCATACATCGACAAGTACTTGTCAAACAACATATCTTGAACTTTTATGGGAAAATTGTAAAAGTATGATAATCAATCAACATAGCTTGCACTTTAAGGGCAAAATTGTGAAAGTATGATACATTTAAAAAGTATTAAATTGAAACAAACTTTCTAAAAAATAAATTTAAAAAATATTATACATAATTAACTGATCTAAAGAACGTTGAATCGATTAATTTCAATTCGTTCAAGTCTCAATACATTTTTTATTAGTTCATAGCTCTTTTCTCTCCCCTTTATATATTAAGTAGTGTCCGACCGAAACAGGTTTTTCAGCCGAAACCGAAACCGAACTTTCGGCCTTGCTCTCAGTTTCGGCCGAAACCGAAACCGAAACCGAAACCAGCGTGGTTAAGTGTAGTCCTACCTTAATACCTTCTGCCTTATATCGTTAGTTATAGTAATCTGGCAACGTTGGTCTGAGTGTTTTATATATTTTTGTTTATATGGTCTTAGTATATACAAATAGTATTGCGCTTTCTAATAATAGTTTTATTAAATTAAAAAGATGAGAGCGTTGTGCACAGTGCTGCCAGATCACTATAAATTTGAAATTAAAATTAATTGTTATAATTTTAATATTTCGATAACAAAACCGTGAAGTGCTACTTTTATTTTCAGCTTATTCTAAAAACATTTTCCAACACTCTCCTAATTTTTTTTCCCAGGTTTTTTTAATATAATAAAAAATCGGAAATTTTACATACATAAATGGGACATTACTCTCAAAATCGCGAACTTTGTCTTTAAATATCTCGCGATCTAAACCGTCAAAAATTATGAAATTTTAGGAATTCATAAATAAAGCTATTTTGAACCCGTGAAAAAGTTTTTAGCCGTATCTATCGAAAAGTGGTTTCATGCTGGAACTACCTTAAACATATTAAAAATTTTAATTGTAACTAACAACTAAAATCTAGTTCGTTTTTACCTGACTGCGCGACGCAAAGAAGGGTAATGTGTTTATCATTAACCAACTGCGCGACAGAAAGAAGGATAATGTGTTTATCAGCCTATGTATCTATGTATGTATATTTGTTCCTATGTGGCGTTGTTGAGATCAAACGCGTTGACCGATTTTAATGACTCTTACGTGAATCAATTCATCTTAACTCCGCGAATGTCACTAAATATATGATAATAATAAATATTCACCACAGCCACAACCAGATACATATTGTCAAAAAAAAGATGAATTACGTCAAGTGGGGTTTCGTTGAATAGGTATTCAAAAATGATTTTTAGGATTGTCTCATTTTTTTTCAAATAATGGTTTAGAATATATAACGATTTAAATTAAGTTTTAAACAACCAGTTCCGCTTATTTTCATACATAAAATATGTACTTATATACTTTATTATTTCGTTATTCTGCCCTTATTAGGCGGGGATAGTAGCAGTGATATCCTGGTGCTAGTGGTATGGTTGCAGACTGCGAAAGCAGAGGTCGGTTTCAAATCCAAGGCACACAAAACAAGGGAGAAGAGGCGTGGGTCTCGGCGTCTTGGGTTTCGGACTGTGATTGCGAAATTTACCATCTTATAATTATAATAACGAAGCCAATGAATCGTAACTAAAAAGTGTATAATAAAAATAAAATTAAAAAAAACCGGACTGCATAAAAAAACTAAAATATACAGATGAACTAAAAGATACAGATAGATGAAATTAAAAAATTAAAAATAAATTAAAAAGAAAAAAACAAGCCCAGCAGTTTATGATGTTGTCAAAAGTAATACTGAACAACTACACCATTGAAATAGTTTTATAATCGATACACACATAATCAAATCATAAACTCTTTGCAAAATAGAAGGATTTATAGTCGGAATCCATTCTTTAACCGATCAAATCTTAAAAAGGAGCCCTGTAAAATTTAAATGAGTCCCGGCTGTTAATCCTTCTATTTTGTAAAGAAAGAAAAAAAAAAGAATATAACTTTTTACAAAGTTTACAAAAAACTTTAGATGAATCGCTAATACTTTTTTCAAAAAAAAAACTGCCAAATCGGATTTTTTTTTTGTTTTTGTGACATTTTTTACTGACTGAAACAAATGAAGTAATTATTATAAGATAAATAATAAAATTACTGTAATAACTGATGAGGTAGGCACATGGCTTTCTGTCTAAATTAGGGAAAATTTATTGGGGTAAATAAATATGAATTATAAATATAAAAAAATACAGTACCTATCCAAACTGACTGGGCACTACGCGCGATCAACGGGAAAGGATGAGGCGAGATGACTGAGTAGGTAATTCGCATAAGCTATACCTACGATTCTCACATAGTGAAAATTAAATAAACAAAGGTCATGAAATCCAGCGACAATTACGTATAAACACGTAAATTTGTCATTTAAAAATAAAACTCAACAAAATGAAGTCCAATACTCGAGTTTCGGCGCGGCCGAAAGTTTCGGCCATTTTTTGGCCGAAACCGAAACTAAGGCCGAAACTAGATTTTTTGGCCGAAACTGGCCGAAACCGAAACCGAAACCGAAATTTCGGTCGGACATTAATATTAAGTAACATCATATGGAATTTTGCGTCCCTCCCATAGTTTATATGAAAGTCCTCTGCCCAGAGGTTGTCTGGAAGAGCTCGCTATATTAGCGATAAGGCTACCTTTTTTTTCGTTTTGGCGGGAATAAATGTACCTGACCGCCGACCGTCGTCCGGGGAGACAACGAGGTAGTGTGGGGCCATCACCCACTAAAATAACCCGCCGTGCGCCCTGACCCGCCCTTACAAGGCCGACCACGGGTACCGCGTACGTTGCTCCTTGGACCGCAGGCGGCAGCCCCATCGGGCACTCTCTCCTGTACGACGCGCACTTGGGCACGGCGCGGTAGGCTGTTTCGGCGGACGGTGGGCAATTAGCGATGATAAGGCGGCCTGTTGCAATTGATGGAAGTTGACGTTTTAAATTCCATTTATTGTTACTATTGTGAATTGGTATGCAACAAAGAGTGAATAAATAAATGAAAATTAACACATCGATAGGTTATAGTCTGTAAAAGCACAACGTCTTTTATGCCTTAAAAATGTACTGTTCCTGTGAGTTAAATTTGCACGCAAACGAAGTCACGGGCATCAGATAGTCTATGTATAAACGAATGCACGAATTATAGTAAACAGTCATCGAGACAGCGAAAACATCGACGAATAATTAGGAAATTGTCACTCGTATCCAACCTTGATCGATTAATCTAATTTGCGATAATTTGAAGTAGCTTAAGGTCGCACATTACGAACGAATGCTAAAAACGAAATGTCACGTTGATAATTAATACACACATATATACATTTTAAAAAAATACTTCTACACGCACGCACGCACGCACACACGCATCACTAGTCGTGTGACCTCACATCGATTATTATTTAGAAAAATAAAGATAAAAAAATTTAAATATCGAAAATTTAATTTAAACAGGATTTAAAAGCACTTCTCGATAATGTTAAAGTGAACCTATTCCCGTATTCGCGATGTAGATTCTGCTGAGAATAATCGGAACGAAACTCGACTCTTTAAAAAACAAGTCGGTACATTATCGAATAATTATAAAGTCAGTTGGAATATCCTGCATGGAAGCCATGTCACTAACAATAAGTACCTACAAATTTTTGTCATTTATATAATCATGTACCGAAGAAGCTTATACGATTATATATAACTTTGAAATACCGCTATCATGGTAAACAAGGATAGAAGATACATAGGACTCTGAATTCTTGGTATTATTAAAGATATACTAGAGGTTTATCGATGCTTTACTCGAATTCGACGTCTCGTCGTCGTCGATTGATGACGACAATTTATTACTTACGATGGTAGCTTAGCAGTGGACTTTTAAATGTTAGGTCAATGTATTGACTGAACTAAATCAGCTTGTAAACGTCCCACAACTGGGAAAAGGCAGGCCTCTTCTCCATATAGGAGAAGGAATATTATTAAATGATTTGATAATCGAGATATAAATATTTTTTATAAATCAGAAACTTCAGTTCGATTCCCGCTCGGGGCAGATATTTGTGCAAATATTTGTTTCCGGTCTGGGTGTATGTCCATGTGGGTTTCCCACCGTGCCTCGGAGAGCACGAAAAGACGTCGGTCCCGGTTGTTATCATAGACGTCAGAAAACGATCGTTACTCATGGTAAGAAAATATCTGCCAACCCGCAGTTGTGCAGCGTGGTGGATTAAGCCCCAAACCTTCTTCTATATGGAGAAGAGGCCTTCGCTCATTTGTAAGTTGTTTACATGCTGATACAGTATAGTGTGTTATTCTGATATATTACTGTAAAGTTAAATTAATAGGATAGGATATATAAGTAGATAAACAATTTGTATAAAAGTCTACTAGAAATATAATTAATTTGTTACAACGAGAGCGTTAAAAGTGTATTTTAATGAGATGATCACAAAACTGTGTCAAGTGTAATTAAGCGTAGAAAATTCTAGAATCAGAGGTTTTAGATAATATCATAAACTAAACCTAAAGACATAATACAAAATTAAATGATGACATTTAATGTACACTAAAATATAAGTATTCAGATATATGATCTAACATACAACGGAATCGAAGATATAAGTTTATGATATGTTTTTTTTTTCTTTTTCACCAACAAACACCACTTTATCTCTCAGATAATTTTATTCGCAACGTGTGAAACCAAAAGTTGTAGTTTATTAGTTGAGGTGATGTCTCTAAGGGTTTTTTTTACCTTCTGCTGACATATATATATATATATATATCATTAAATCATTATATCATTAAAATGTAATGTGAGATTCAATGAGACGACTGGTTTGCTCCAAAGTTCGTTTATTAATCCTACCTATTAGAGTAACAACTTGTATATATACATATAACCGGGAGGCTTACATACACACACTACAAAAATAATAAACGTCTCACACTCAACGAACCCAAGTAGGATGTGAATCCTGTGTCGGGAGTCCGGAAAAACACACAATACACAAGCACTAACGCCCAGACCAGGACAAACATCTGTATGACCTATACAAATATTTGTCATGTGCAGGGATCGAACCCGCGACTGCTAGAGCATCAGCCAGTCGCTGTGACCACTGCGCCAACGCGTCGTCGAAATATTAGCTATTACATTACAATGGTTGGTGTGGTGGTAGATTTTTCAATTCTACCCTCAAAGGTTTGAAACCTTTACATTCTGAATTTACTGGCTGAATCAATCAATCAATCAATCAATCGATTGATCTGTACGACAGTGACGGGGACAGTTATCGTCGTTGTACAGATCGATCGAAATCTATCGATATAAACATTAGTAGTGTGTCGGCACACAAAGGTGTGTTGCTAGGAAGATTTTAATGCAGAGGACGACATTTTAATGCAGAGGCTTTATATTATTTTAAATTTGAAAAAATAATAAATTGACATATTCAACTTACATACGTTTTATGCAAACTTGCTTTAACTAATGACACACACACGCACGCACACTCAGTTAAAGTTGCTTCACATAACTTGCTACTTTTAAACACATGCTACTTACTACTAGCATGCTTATGGCATGCCTATATACTTTATTGCACACGCGCAATCTAACGCTAAACGCTACCTGGTTTGATATCCACTATCAGCTAATATAGCCCATGGCTTTGACTGATAAAATAAAATTAATACATTACTATTTTATCTCCCCCGACACTCTGATAAGAGAATGCAGGATTCGATAAAATTTCACGGTATTTGTAAACTATATTAAATAACTAACAAACCCGCGACACACGTGTACACAAAACGACTTTGATAAAATTTCACCACAATTTGTTATTAATAAGGTTACTCTAGACGTGTGAAAATAAAACTTACACCAATTTTAATTAAACTTGCATCAACCGTGAAAATCGAATCCAATTTCGTTCAGCAAATTTTGAATGATGCCGGAACAAACACAGATAGACAGACTAAAAGTCTAACAATATGTATTTAGACGTCTCTTGCTATCATGTACAGACAACGGTCTGTTATAATTTTATTATTATATGTATTGGTTTAAGTGATATCCCATTGGCTGATACTTAGCTAAATCTAATTTAGTCATGTGACTAGTGTTGTCAGATATCCCGATTTTCAGGGATGTATCTTTGATCGGGATACCGAATCTTCCAATTTTACACTAAGCCCATAATTTTACATTGACTTGGCACTATCATATCACCCATTGGATCTCCGCTGCTGATAGTAGAGCTCCCTCTTTGACCTTAGAAGAGATCGGTTCGAAGCAGCTTCCTTCCAATGGCTTCTAGCGACTAGTCGTCTGTCCATCTCACCGACGGGCGTCCAACGCTGCGCTTGCCAGTACGTGGTCTCCACTTGATAACCATCCTGCTCCATCGACCATCAGTTTTACGAGCTATGTGCCCTGTTCATTGCCACTTAGGCTTGCAAATCCACTGGGCTATATCAGTAACCTTCGTTCGTCTGTGGATCTCATCCTATCCGATTCGATCTTGCAAAGAAATACCAACACACCGTGCGACTTGGAGCTTTTTTAAAAAAGCCCATAGTCAGAGACCACGTCTCAGATCCATATGTGATCACTTGCAACACACTGGTTGAGGACTTTCAACTGCAACTTGGATCTTTTTCTTATTTTTGCCAGGCCCAGGCAAAAAGATCCAAGCCTGGGCTTAACTGCAAACACACAATGATGACAAGTAGTGATGAAGCCTAATGTGGAGCGAGCACGCCTATTCTTAAGCAAAGATGCCTATTCCCTCTTCTTGTGGATGTACTATTACTGTAACTTACAGGGAAAACAGACACTTGAAGGTCATTCCATATTCTGATCTGGCATATACATCACCTATTAAAGTGTTGAGAAAACATGTATATTTGATTAAAAGTCTATACCGGATTTTATCGCGTTTATTCAAAACTTTACAGTTTAACAATATTTTAAATTATTTTCCGACGTTTCGGACCCTTTACAGCGTCCATGATCTCGGGGGACTCCGAGTCATTCCGAGTCGTAAAATTCGCGTAAATATAAGAGAACAGTAAACATGTATATTATAAAGCTATAAATACATAGCATTTGTAAAATGTGCAAAAGCAAGTATCTATTCTTGAAAAAAAACATCGAGATTCATTAAGATTGTATATATTGTAATAATTCATTCATTTTAAAAGAATTATAAGATAATGCTTGATAATGCTAAGATTATAAGTACAGTCTGCACAGTATACTTATCATAAAATAATATCAAAATACTCAAGAGATTGTGATTAAAGATTACAGTAAATGAAAGAGAAATTTCTCTTCTTTTTTCCCTTTACTGGGTGAAATAAAAGAGATATATTGTATTCATGGAATTTTAATATTTCAATGGAATTTATTATTAGTAATTTAAAAGTGGAATCACATTATTATTATCTACTGACTTAAATAATGCGTGTTATTTTTTAATTACTAAAATATTAATATTATTCTTTTAAAAAAAATCCTAAATATTTATAAAATACTAAATATTTACATACCAAACAATGTATTGGGTAAAAAAAATACTATAACGTAGCAATATGAATGAACACATTTTCAACATATTAGGAATACGTTGAAAACTCATAATAATAGAACTACGCTTCCCTGACATAGAAATCATCAACTTAATATGGTAATAAAATTTATATTACCGTCATAAATATTACGACTTGTTAGAGGGCTTACAAAAAAATTTTTGAAGTTTTCCATTATATAAACTACACATTCTTCACTGCTTCATTCCTGTTCAATTTTGTTACTTTTTAATTTAGATAACTTACTATTGCTGCTCTACTTGGACAGCATATTTTATATTTACATATATTATACCATATAAATAGGCATTCTTTAAGCCTTCTCTCTCTTCTTCTTCTCTATCTATACTTATCAATGAACATTATATACATAGCCTATATATATAATACTACTCAATAAATAGGTTAAAAGTTATTAAAAATTGGATAAAAAATTAAAATTATTTAATTTAAAGAAACAAACTTATCCTCGTTTTAATATTAGTATAGATAAATAAACCCCTATATATATAATACTACTCAATAAATAGGTTAAAAGTTATTAAAAATTGGATAAAAAATTAAAATTATTTAATTTAAAGAAACAAACTTATCCTCTTTTTAATATTAGTATAGATAAATAAACCACTAACTCTAAAGTAAATAAAAAAACAAGAGCTGTATAATTTATTGATAGACTTAGTCGACGTTGGAAAACATTGCGCACTAAAGCATAAGGCCTTAAATTACGAAAAGTTTCATCAAAGTTTGACACGATTTTCGAAATGTATTATTGCAAAACATGTGACATCGCACAAGATTATAGCTGTCACACAACGTTATGGTGGTAACATTATCACGAAATTTGTATTACGTTATTTATATAAGGATAGTCCTTTGACATGCCATGAAGATTAGTGATAAATATATAATGAGTGAAGAACTGATGAAATGGACAGACAAATGTAAATTATATATGCATAAATAAATAATCATTACATTACATTTAGTCAGTATTTCCTTCTTTTATTTATATATTTGTTACACCTATCCTATGAGTTGAAATGCTGATGGCTTTTTATCCTCTATAATCATCACATTGTTCTGGAGTGCATGGGCGTGACCATCTACAGGGCCAAACATCTGGGGTCACCGAGGACTCTCCCCGAAGTCATTGGTGACACCAGAGGTTTGATAAATTTCTTACAGGAGTTAGGGTGGCAGGACTAGCTGCCGACTTCTACACGTAAAATAGGCGCACAGTGACGTCGAGTAGCAGAAACAAGCCCGTCATTACTTATACTTATATCCCCTACAATCTTCCTCGAACCAAAACAATAATTTCTATGTAATACATCAATTGATCAGATGCTTAGTGCATTCAAACGAACTTTTTGATTTTATTATATAGCGTAAAAATTACGTATGTACTAACTAAACCACACATCACTCATATTATTACTATTAAGTTTTTATCTTTATTATAGTTATCCTAATTCTAGTTTAATAATAATTTCAATAATTTTATCTAAATACTATTGACTAACTCTGAAATGTTGTATTTATATTTAAGTTAAACTTATTTAAAAACCCATTCTATAATCTTTGATATGTAGTTGTATATGGATTTCGTAAAATTAGTCAGTGAACCGTTTATAAAGAAACGTTTTAATTGTTTTATGTGAGAATTATTGAATTTGATTAAATTAAACGGACTAAAATTTTTTTTTATCGTAAAACAGGAAAAACAGTGGCATTTTATAAGGACAGCTGAGTCATACATTGTTTTTGTTTGTTTGTTTGTTTAGTAATGAAATAAAGTTGTAATTTTAAATTACATTTATGTTTCACTGTGCATTTATTTAATTTGATTTAATGTGACAAAAGTATTCACATAAGCATTTTCTCTTCATAAAAATCCAGTTTAATTTATAAAAATAGACTTTGAACTTGAATAGTCAAACAACTGGTTATGTTGTATTTTAAAACCATGTTATATTATATAAACCTTATTTAATTATTATAAAAATTACTTAAAGAAGTTTTCTTAAAAATAGAAATAAAACTTATCTATAAGTATAAAAAGGGAAACCATTTAATAGAAATGAACCAATTTATCTAAAGGTGGAAACCAATAGAGAACATTTGTTTAATCTATAATCGGGAAACCGAAAGTTTAATGCAAACATTAGCCTTGAGTAAATGTCGAGGTTCTATTGATGGGAGTGCAAGATTGTGTTTACAAATTTCAAATTTCACACTTAAACTCTAAATTGAATATGCTAAACGAATTATGTAAGGTACGTTTAGTATTTTAGTAAGTGAACAAACAATTTCATTTTGTGAAATCACTGTAGGTACCTAGTGAGATTGCGGAAAATAATGATGAACTGAAAGGTCAAAACAATAAAGCATTATTCCTCGCCAGATTAAAGATATTTTTTCGTGATACTTTCACCGTTCATCAATAAAATACCGCGAATTCCTATTAAATCGCCCTCGATGAAAACTTTACACAACAAAAAAAACCGTTGATTCACTTTACGTTGTAACATAAAATTGCACGAAAAATCACTCACCTGCAGCAATTACGTGATGTAGGACGTCAGAGTTGCAGCGGAATAGAAAATTATGATAAGATTATGCGATAAAAACTTAATTACCACGTTAAAATCTTTGTCGAAAACTATGCGTTGGTACAGCAATATGTCGCGGTCACTCACATTGTTCACTGCACATAAAACAAATAAAAAATAACGAACTCGTACACACGAACACAACCTGCGTAATGGTTAATAATTATTTATGAAGTAAAAAAAAAAAGAAAACATCCGCCGCAACATATCACCCTCCCGTATCGGTACAAATTCTTTTGATTTTTAAATTGATTGATTGATTAATGCCGTGCCATTCCATTCAAATTCCAATTCACTCATTCAAGTTCGCTACAGGTAAAAAATGAAACATTCCTAAATGTCCGAATACGTTACCAATTATTCTGTTGCAGTTTGATTTCCTTTTTCTGTTGACGAATAGCCTAATAAAAATTAGGTAATTAAAAAACTTTTTTTTTTAAATATATAAAACTAACTAAACATTGTTCATGATATATACGATATACTTTTTTAAATAACGAAATCTGTATTTTATCGGTTATCATTACCTACTGTCATTATAATCATATGTCATTGTGACATTTTGGTGTTTGGATTATACGCTAATCGAAGTTTAGTTTTTAATTTATTTTATTTTCATAAGCAATTAAAATAATAGTGTAAAATATTAGAATATAAGTTTATATAAATAAAATTTCTTGTGTAAACTAAACAAAGTTGTAATAATAATGTCTAATAAAGGAAATACTGTCGACGCGCCAACGCAAGAAAAGATCGAGTTTAAGAAGCCTGTACTTATAGGTAGGATAGGCCAATTGCCTAAAAAAGCGAAAAATGAACAAGAAAAACCTACAGAAAGCACAAGTAAAGAAAAAAGTAGCGAAAACACCTCAGAATTAAACACAAAACAATCTTTACCGCCGGCAGTGTTGTTAAAAGAATTATCAACACCAATACCTTATAAAGAACCTAAATGGTCGGGATTGTGCCCTGATGGTAATAATATAAGAGACAACATTATTTTATTCATGTATTATTCATATATGACATGTAATAACTTCCTTGTGACAAAAGTAATTGTAGTTATAATAAATATTTCCAACAAATGATTTGTACTAAGTTTTTATATTTGATTAAGGCTTTGTAACTAAAAAAATCCATTTATAGAAGGGACTCAGATAGTATTTATAATCAAATTTAAATAGTTGACTTGATACTCAAGTGCCTCTTGAGCCATTTTTTATTTTTGTTTTAACACTAAACCTACCAGAGCGGTCAAATGACCGTTTTTGAGACTTTAATTAAAATGATTAAATTCGAGGCTTACATTTTTCTTTGTTAGGTTTTTTAGGTTTACAGGTTTCTTAAGTAGCTATATATTATAGAAAAAATCATGCATAAGTTCAAGAAAAATCTAAACCTAGAATCTTACAATTATAATTAGTCTCAAAACCGGTCATTTGACTGCTCGGTAGGTTTAGTGTTAAATGAAAGTATTATTCTCACTTTACAATTCAAATTATGTCATAAAAATGATTATGATCAAATTAATAGTAAATAATATTATTTTTAGGTTCCGAGTATGGCTTAGAAGTATTAAAATCAGGTATGATAGTTGAAAACATTGAACTGACGAATAAACCGTATTATGTGTTTGGAAGGCTCGCAAACTGTGATGTTGTGATGGCACATCCTACGATATCCAGGTATGTGTAAATTTATGGTTATGAACGTAATGTTCATAGTAGATTTTAAAATTATACAACTCATCATATCAGCTATTGGATGTCCACTGTTGAACATAGGCCTTTTTATATTATACAACTAATAGTATTTAATTAATAGAAGTAACAACAGGCATTGTATTAATATAATAAAAACATAAATTAAAAAAATCAAAAAACCCGACATTATTCGTATTGCTAGAAAACGATAATTCGGGCGCCCGGGCGATAAAAGCCACGCTTTATGAATATTTGTGTTAAATGAAACAGCCATATAAACATAATGTGATATATATATTTTTGAACTGGTCTTTTTACTAGCTTTCATTTGATACCCATATTGCTACAGTAAGAAAAAAAAATTCAACCACCCCCCTCATTCCGCCATTTGCGGGCGCCATTTTGAAAATTTACATAGCCTATGTCACTACTACAATTTAGACAAATTCAACGACACCTCATATGTCAAAAACCATCCAGCCGTTTGGGCTGTAGGGCGTGCCAAAGAAATGGACATACATACATACACTCGAAAAGCATAACCCTCCTTCTGTCGCAGTCGGGTAAAAAAGAGTTTCTTCATACTTAAAAATTTAAAAACCAAGTTTTAAACTTCACAAAGTCCAATTTCTTGAATAAAATAATAATATTCTAAAATAATATTCTCCAGAAAGACTGCTTTCTGGAGAATATTATTTTATTTATTTTTTATTTTCACTTATTTGTACATCATAAAAAAGAAATATATATAATACAAACATAGAGGCTAATAAGAATTACAAATTGTGAGTTTCGGGTACGGTCCTATGTCTAGTTTGCCATTTCTTCCACCTGAAATAAATTGAAGTAATTTATTAAAGAGAACAGGAAGGTGGTGCAGTTATATTATAATACACTTACAAATATCTACATGTTAATACTCATACACTACATACCATATTAAACTAATAAATATACCAAAAGTATCTATAATGTAATAAAAGTATCTATAATGTAAAAATTGACAATAACACAAAAAAAAAATCATTATTTGAATCATCACTATTATTAAAATAGGCATTATTTTTTCTTAATGGAGTTTCAAAATTTAAGGAGTTATGTTACTTCTTTTACATTAATGGTAAATCATTCTATAGCCTTATTGCCATAACAATGAGACTGTCTAAAAAGTTAAGTTAATAAACTTAAAGTTAGGTTAATGAACTTGTATATTACAGGATAAAAGATGAATGGCTTTTTTTAAGACAAATAAAAGAAATAAAAATAAGCTATAAATTAAAAGGGCATATAAAAACCATGAAAAGCACACTATAAAAAAGGGGGACAAATTAACAGATAGGTCCTCTTAACGTAAAATGGTTACTGCCGCCCATGCACATCTGCAATGTTAGTGGAGTTGCCAGCTTTTTCTTAGCCAGTTTAAAAAAAAAATTAAAACAAAAACGGAAATCAAAATATGTTTATTGTTTCTATATAAATATTAGTACAATATATGTATTAAAATAAAATTTGTCCTCAGACATCACGCAATACTCCAGTACAAAGCGTTCGCAGCAGACGGTGAGCCACCATCCGGCTGGTACATCTATGACCTCGGCAGTACACATGGAACATTCCTCAACAGAGAAAGGGTTAAAGAAAATCATTACACCAGGGTTAGAGTCGGTCACCAGATCAAGTTTGGGACGAGTACGAGGACGTATATTGTGTTGGTAGGTCTTGTGGATAAGCTAGAAGTAATATTGTTTACTTCAGTACATTTATGATGTATATTATGTTCTCTACTTTGATTTAGTTCTTACGACAGGTTGGTACAGTACATTACAACAACCGACTGTTACACTAGCGGTGTCTGGGTGTTTTGTTTGTTTCCAGACCACCAAAACAGGATTCTTATCCTACTGGGGGTCGTTGAGAATTAAGCGTTATATTTAAGGTTATAATTTTAGTAGTGTTTAAAATTTAAATGCATTTAAAGGCACTTGGGATATCTTGTTATATGTATATGAATTATGTATTGTTCCAATTTACTGTAGTTTAAATTAAAAGTTTTTTTCATATTTTTATGGTGATCATTGTTGTTGTAATGTACATATCATAGATTTGATGCCTAGGGCTGGTAGTTCTATTTAATCAAATTATGTTTTGTAATTAATGTAAAAAACGAAATTTTTTTAAGGGGCCAGATTTTGACGTCGAAGGTGAATCAGAACTAACGGTAACAGAAATCAAAAAGAGAGCACAGATTATGAAGATAGAAAGGGAGAGAATGATACTTGAGGCTAAGGAACAGAGGGAGAGGAATAGAGTGGAGGAAGAGAAAAGAAGAGAGGAACAGGGAATTGACTGGGGGATGGGTGAGTAAATATGATTTATTCTTATCCTAATGTGGGTTGGCAACGCGCTTGTACCCTATGCTAGTTTACCACCATGGTGGATGTAAAGAAAATATAGGTCACAAGGATGTGGTGAAGAATTTTTCATGTGAGGGTCAAGGATAGTGCTAAAGAATTTTTGATTTCTTTAATGATAATATAAGTCGCGTCATGTAAAAAGAACGCTGGCTGTCAAGCTGCGCAAAAGTCGATTTATCGATCTATTTGGTGGTATGAGGTAGGGCGCGGGGCGGCATTGTCACGCGCTGCATGCTTTCCGGTGCGCTATTGGTTCGTCAGTCGGCCTTTGCTTTCCGCACTGTGTCCACGTTACTTTCGTTAAAATACCATCGCGCACAAAAGTTTTAAATTACGAAATGGTAATTTAAAACTTTTTTTTATTTTGTAACACACACAAGGTCGTCTGTTCCTAAGGTAGGCAACTTAATGCCTGTGTTTTAGGTAACAGCCGACAGATATATTTTTTTCTATAAATATACATGTAAATAATACATATAATTAAATAAACATATATTACACCCAGACTCGGGGCGGGAATCGAACCCACAACCCTTTGAGCAGAAAACACGGGTCAGTCTAACCTATTAATAGTCATTTACAAAGCCGCAAGCGAAACGCTAGTTAAAAAATAATACAATAAGCCTCGTACTTTCGTGCCCGAGTGTACTCATGCGCAAACATACCCCCTCCGCTTTCTTTGAGCCTTCTTTTTACGTGACGCGAACTATAACTAACTATAGTAGGCATAAAGGCATATTTTCCTGCTTAAGTACTCAGGGTTCCTAAAATAGGTCAAAGATAGATCTGTGCCAATGAACCATAATTAGCAAATAAAAATTTAATCATCAATCAAATCAATATCTTATAATATATGCAAACGTGTAAAAGTCGCAAATCGCTTAAAATTAAACCTACATGAAAATAAATTCATTAAAAAACTTATAGAAATCTTATAATTTTTAGATCTCTTGTAAACTTTGGTAAAAGCATTCAGTCTCACACAAATAATCACACTGCAGACATTATAAAGCACAAGATTTCCCTTTTCGTTTCATTTGCGGTAATTTCTATGGCTACTTTTCTTTTATGAGTCGTAGCATGTTATTAAACAGCCTATGTTAATAATGAATAGGTTTATAAATACTGAAAGAATTATTATAACTAGTTAGTTTCAGTGTGTATAGATTACAAGTAATAAAACTTGCCTTATGTACACTATTAGTATATATTGAACACCAGTAGCGGTGCTGCCATCTGAATTAATTCTGATCAATATAACGTCGAAAACAAAGCAGAAAACGGGCTGTATACCAGTTACTTAGTATCGGTCACTACCGGAGAAGAAATAAATACCAGGGCAGGTGGATACAGTCAAGACGCCTGTACCCAGACAGGCCACCAGGGTGTGCCAAAAAGAGACCCCACATAATACAGAGAACTAATCCTAAATAATATTTCTAGGCGAGGACGCAGAAGATGAACCCGACCTGGCTGACAACCCTTACGCATCGACCGCTAACGAAGAACTGTACCTCGAGGACCCCAAGAAAACGCTCCGCGGGTACTTCGAGCGCGAGGGCTACGAGCTCACCTACAACTGCGAGGAGAGGGGAGTCGGCCAGTTCCTCTGTAGGTGAGTCGGTGTTCATGTTATACACGTGAAAGTTTAGGAGGTAGATAGGTGTATGCGTACCACTGCGACGAGAGGGCGGGGGGGTCGGCCAGTTCCTCTGTAGATGAGTCCTTGAGTTTGGGAAGATAGATAGGTGTATGATTCTCTTTCATGCTAACTCGAAGAGTACTTCGAGAGCGTAGAATATAAATGTGTTGTGATTGTCAGAAGAATAGGATGACTAATTCATAAGTAGGTGATCCTAAATATTGTTTATCATCATCATCATCTCAGCCATTGGATGTCCACTGCTAAACGTAGGCCTCCCCCATGGGGTTTGCTAATACTCGCCACTTGGTAGGCGTGTTGGCGAGCGCAGTGTGTTATGTCAAGATGTGGTGACGCTGCTGGTTGTTATACAGTTGTTCGCACCACTATGGCCTTAGTCGCTTTCTACGACACCTCGACAAGAAGGAGGCCGGGACTGTTCTTCACTGCCGGTCACCCCTAGGGATGTTCATCGGAAAAAAATATCGATAATTTTACTATCGATAATTATCGTATCGTGTATCGATAATTATCGAATGAACAGTTATCGATAATTATTGGTAGAGTTAACGGACGACGAAAAAAAAAACGGGTCAGCCAGGGTCCAGTGTCCATATTTACCTCCGTAGCCTATCCGAATTCCTAAAAAAAAGGCCTTCCGCCATCTACCATCAACATTCATCTCTGTACCCTATTCGAATACCTACAAAAAAAGGTCGTTAAACTTTTAACTCGATAATTATCGGCTGACATATACCCATACTTGTCAAATCACAATTATCGATATTTCTCCGATTACAACATACTTATCGATAATTATCGGACCAAAAAAAAACCATCGATAATTATCGGATGTAAAATTATCGATAGTTATCGATAATTATCGAATGATAAATTATCGATAATTATCGGATAAAAATTATCGAATAATATTTATCGATAATTATCGAACGAAAAATTATCGAGTAGTTACAAATTATCGATAATTATCGCAAACCCCTAGTCACCCCACGGCCAGTAAATATTGTTAGGCGACTGGTATTACCTGGACAGTCGTTTATAGTGGAGCGAAACACGCTCTTATGAGTCATAACCTGTTGTTTTATAGCCTATAACCTTACTTAATAGGCAAATCTGTTAAACCTCAATATTATGAACAAATTATACTTATTATATTTCACTATCTAATATATATAAATCTCGTGTCACAATGTTTGTCCTCAATGGACTCCTAAACCACTTAACCGATTATAATAAAATTCGCACACCATGTGCAGTTCGATCCAACTTGAGAGATAGGATAGTTTAAATCTCAAATTATAGTCGCAATTTTAATTTATTGCTAATTATTTGTCTGTTATTATTTGACAGTCACAATTATCTGTTAACTCCAAATGATTCTAACAGATGTCGATACCTTTCGACTGGGTTGAGTAAGTAATCAATAGATGGCGCTGCTATGGTAAATCTACGAACGTGTCATATAAGCTACATTTTAACAGCATAATTACCACGTGTTGTTGAGGCTAAAGTATAAATTAAATTTATTTTTATAATTTTTAAAATTTTACTTAAATACCCGTGCGAAGCCGGGGCGGGCCGCTAGTATATCTATAGGTAGAATATAGAAACAATTTTTTCCACTTTACTATTTTAGAATATAAACGAAGATTGAATGATCTTTATAAACAAGAACTTGATTCCCCTTCCAGGGTAGAACTCCCCATGGAGGAGACATCGGGTCGTCCGATAACCGCCGAAGTGCTCCATCGCGGTAAGAAAAAAGAAGCAGTGATAGCTTGCGCCCTGGAGGCGTGCAGGATTCTGGATCGAGCTGGACTGTTGAGACAGGCGAAACACGGTGAGTAACATAGTATATTAAACAGCTCAATCTTTTATCAACTTTGAAAAAGAAATTAAGGTACGTGTCATCTTCGCTCATTTTGACTTTTTAAAATATTCTTTTTGAATTATTTTTGTGGGAAAAAAAGACGTGTGCAAAGAACGATGGATTCTCAAAATGTATTTATTTTTGTGGGAACCATTTTCACTCTCTCGAAAAATTTGTCACCAATAAATAACGTTTATATTAAAAAGTCTAAAAGGATGCCAAGTTATTTGTCGGTGCAAAATTATATAAAAGAAAAATAATTGATGACTTAATATTGTGTTTAGAGAAAAGAAGGGAGAAATCTGACTCTAAGAGATTATTTATAATGCTGAATGGAGTACAATAAAATTGAACATAATTAAAACTAATGCCATTCCCAGCGGCTTGAAATATTGACATTTGCAAAAACAAAGGATATAAATCAAATCGATAAAAATCGAATAAACTTTTTAAAAGTACCATTTAATTCCAACAAAAATAAATGAATTAGGCGTGCAAGAATTGTTCGTCCTATAGTTTATTAAATACAGTTCAGTCACTAAAACAACAAGACGGTCCACACAGAATCCCGTCGGCGTAAGGAGCGCGACTGGAGCGCGGACGACTACTACGACTCGGACGAGGACACCTTCCTCGACCGGACCGGCAGCGTGGAGCGCAAGCGGCGCGCGCGCATGGAGAAGCTCGGCGCCGTCGAGCGCGCGCGTGACGTGCCTCTGACCTACGATGACTTGGTGAGACTTGCTAGTTTCACATGCTTGGGGCTCGGAGCGATTGTGGGCGCGCGTGACTTACATCTGACCTACGATGACTTGGTGAGACTTGCTAGTGTCACATGCTTGGAGCTCGGCGCTGAGGCGCCCACCTGCTACGTGCCTCTGACCTGCGATGACTTGGTGAGACTTGCTAGTTTCACATGCTTGGGGCTCGGAGCGATTGTGGGCGCGCGTGACTTACATCTGACCTACGATGACTAGGTGAGACTTGCTAGTGTCACATGCTTGGAGCTCGGCGCTGAGGCGCCCACCTGCTACGTGCCTCTGACCTGCGATGACTTAGTGAGATTTGGTAGTTTCATATGCTTGGAGTTTGGAGCGATTCTGTGCGCTCGTGACTTACACTTGACCTACGATGATTTGGTGAGACTTGCTAGTGTCACATGCTTGGAGCTCGGCGCTGAGGCGCCCACCTGCTACGTGCCTCTGACCTGCGATGACTTAGTGAGATTTGGTAGTGTCACATGCTTGAAGTTCGGAGGATTCTGCGCGCTCGTGACTTACATCTGACCTAAAATGACTTGGTGAGACTTCCTACTTTTACATGCTTGAAGCTCAGAACGGTGGCGTGCGTGCATGACGGACATCTAACCTACGATGACCCATGAAAACCTAATTAAATAAGAGACACAATCGATTAATACATATTATTGTCATTACTTTTTGGGCGTGTCCTTGAAATAAATTTAAGTTTAACTGTTTGAGCTCTTTTGGCTTTGGCGATTTACGTGTAGAGGTAGCCAGATATGCCAGCTTTCTTTTTGATTTGAAATTTTTTATCTAGTGTTGGCGAACGATGTGGGTGTCCAAGATTAGCTAAAATCAATATTTTTTTTTTTGGTTTTATAAAATTTTATCAATTTAATATTTTCTCCGCAGCTCAAACAAATTACCGAAATCGAAAATAAGATAGACTCAGAAGAGAAATCATTAGAGCGTCTCAGAGCTACGAACAAACCTACAAAAGATACAAAGGGAGAGGAGGACGCTTTGGACGAATACATGAACAGTTTGGGTAAACAGGGACAGAGTATGGCGCAAAAGGCTGAGATATCTAAAACTAAGGTAAGACAATATGAGAAGATATAAGAATAAGATAGAAAATAATAAAGAATAAAATAAGGAATAAGATAGGTTCCCAAACTTTTTGTACCTAAGACCAAATTTTTTTATTCTGTTCACAAGGATGTTTTTAATTTTATTGTTGAAAATTAAAAATTATGTTTGTAGTTGTTTTTTAAAATGGCTTTTCTCTAATAAGACATCAATTTAAATTGACCACACCCTGCAAGTCGATAATTCTATCAGCGAGAAAGGAGTGACTTACTTAGAAAAATACTTTAAAAAGTGTAACAATTTTAGTTATCAAATGATTTTATAAATAAAAGAAATGGACTAGGATAACATATGTGCAATTTCGATTCTTATTTTTATGAATATTTTGTACAAACTTTCTTTCTCCGTTTGAGTTCTGTTTGTTTTCTAGGGGTACAAGTAGGATATGTTAAAAAAAAACAAATATTTTTTTTTTATTCTGATATTTTATATAATGATGAATGAAATTAATGAATGATAACGATTTTGGATTGTGTATTTAAAATGGTGATTAAAAAAATTATATTTCTCTTAATCTAATTAAGGTACAATAAAGTACAAAAACAGTTATTAAATGTTTTACCATATACTAAGCTGAACGAAATTGTTTTCAAAGATGAGCATACAAAAGCTGAAGGCAGATTTATCGAAGACACAACGCTTAGCAGAGCTCGCGCGGCCTGCGCACGCGCCGCCTCTCATCAAGAAGGACGACAGCAAGATGGCGGTCAAACAGACCAACTCCGTGATATATGGCAAGAGGTAAAGTGCATGTTATAATAATTAAGATACCTCTCGGGATTTCACATATGTTGGTTGAAATGTATGTATATTTTATGGCCTATTACCGTTCGTGATAAGTAGGCTCTAATGTAAACGAATTATTGAAATCTGACCAGTTACTTACTCCTTAGATTGATACATTCAAATAATCAAATAATTCAAATAAGCTTCAGTTTTAATATTTTTATATGACTTCATTATTAAAATATATATATTTATAACACATAAATTGTCCTCATTGGTAGGTTTTTCTTCCTTTGAGTTTCTCTCTTTTTGTAGATATACATAATATTATTATAAATATACCACATCTGACTGATAAAATGGAGTTCGATGGTAGAACAGAAAAAAACCATATATTTTGGATATCATTATATATCAGATAACTATCTGAATCTATCTTTATCAACAACTGGTGAAATTGGCCCTGGTGACGTTATAAGTATAATTTTGCAACCTCGGTTATGTTATTTTTTTACATTGCATTTTTTTTCCTAAAAAAATCGATTATAAATATGGGGTATATTATATAACTTTTTGTTTGGTACATACATTTGTAGACATGCTAGATACATTTAGTAATACATAATTTATTTGTTCCAGACTAAAACTAAAAGACGACATAGAAAAACGACCAAAGGTCCAAAGACAAGTAAAGCAGGAAGAAGAGTTTGTTGAAGAAATGGACTCAGACGACGAGCCCGAACTTCCTAAGAATCAAGAAACAGAAGAATCAACTACAAATGAAAAGACAGAAAGTAAAATAGAAGAAAATACACCGACAGAGAAGAAAATGTATGGTCCTATGCGACCTCCAGAGAATTACGTTGTACCTGAGAATTACTTTGACCAAGAAACAGATAGGGATCTTCCAGAAATAGAAGAAAATGATATTCAATAGTAATAAACACTTGCTTTTTATTAATTTGTTTTATTTGATTTCAAAACACAAAAAAAAATTAACTAAAACAATTTTACTTCATATTGTTTCTAATTTTGTCTGTTTAACATCATATTTTATGTATCATCAGGTTTAAATTATATATCAAAATTATTACAACATGTAATAGTATTGAAAGTTAAGCATTTATTACCATGAGGCAAAAGCAGTGTTGATTTTTGCTTTGTGGCAGTCTGTGCTAGAACATGCTTGAACACAGAACTACTAAATACATTGTGATGTGTGGTTGTTATTACTTGACTGAAAGAAGAAAAAAAATTCAAAGTCCTAGCATTTTAAATTGAAGCATTTAAAACACATCTGGATGATTAGAGCAATTTGACTCCATCAGCATTTCGGTGATGATTAATACTTCTGTAATTGTTTTCATAATTCTGAATTTTGATAAAAATGTTTCTATTTGTGAAATAATATGGATAACATTATAATAACAAAACCTTGTCGAAGATAATATTTTATTCCGTAAAACTTACACTTAAATATATTAACAAACACAGTACGTCCACAAAAGAATTGAGGTTAGGTTGGCTATCTCGTCGAAACTGTAGCTTCTTTCCTCGCCGCATCTTGAAGGAGTTGTGTGTCTACTTCGTCAGCTGGTAACTGTACGTAACGTACCACTGATCCTCGGATAAAACAATTCTTTACCGAGAGCATATGTGGGTATTTATCCGGATCAATGACGCTTATTTCCGACAACTTAATATTTAAATATTGATCAACAGAATGTAACGTCCCACAAATACTGAGATCGTTTTTTAATTCTACTACCACGTCCTTTCCCACGAGCGATTTGAAGAACGAATAAAATAGCATTTTGTTTGTTTGTATGTACTTAGCGGCAATAGAAAGAAAACGAAAATTACTGTATTGTTGACAATGACAAATGACGTTTGACAAACGACCTCTGACAACCGACCTTAGAGGTATTATCTCTATAGAGGTATTCTCTATGATTATCTCTATAGAGGTATTCTCTATGATTATCTCTGTAGAGGTATTCTCTATGATTATCTCTATGCAACCAATAACCAACCGAAGACAATCTTTAATATCGAAGAGGACACCTAAACTATGTTTTTACAATTATTTTATTATTTTTATAATATAGCATAAAAATTGAGACAAACTAACTTCTACTTTTCAAAACATATAAACATAAAAATATTTTGATAATATACATAAATTATATGAAACAAGGGCTTTTACGTAAAATTATGGAAAATAGATGTAAGGAGAACTATCTTATATGGCTTTTTGACACAAAAAGTGTCCACAAAACAGCATTAAATAAAGGGGAGCTGGTGTAGTGAAGGATATGATCTGAACTTAACTTTTTTAGATGACTTGAATTTTATTGAGTGTCAGTATAATTATAAGTACATATTTTCATAAACTAGAATATTTAGTAAATGTGTAGTAATCGAAATTTATACGGCTAGTGAAATAAATTATTTAACCCAAACACGGTTCTCTATCTTTATTTGAGGTTATTTTATAGACACTTTTCGTTACAAAAGATTGTGCTCCTTATCTCTAACCACCATACGTAAAATGTAGCATGCATGTGCTCAAATACATAATAAATACAAACATAATTTTCAAAATAAATGTAGTCAACTTAGACTTAAATTTTCCCTAAATCCTCATAAACATCAAAAGACATACAATTATTGTTAATTTAAATAGTTGTAGAGAGACATATATTAAAGTTTTGATTTACTTTATTTTAAACAAGATGACCCGAGTAGATTAGATGCTTCTACTATTCCACTCAAAATTAATTATTATGCCAATAAACAATGACTTTAATCATACATTTTTTAACAAGTACCAGTAATCAGTAAGTTATTTGGATATTCAACCCGTAAATTAATATTTTACTGGTTAAATAGCCAAATAACTTACTGGTTAATAACTTGCAGATATTTGTTTTACTAGGCCGTGACCAAGGAATTTATATTGGCCGTGACTGGAATCCACGGCCTATTTTTTTCCTAGACCGTGCTCGAACCTTGCTCGAACCCACGGTCGAGGCCTATACACGGCCGTGCTCGAACCACTACTTTTAATTATTTATTCTACTCTATGCACTACTGGCAGCTTAGATAGAACCATAGATTATACACTTATATAGTGGGTACGTTCGCGCGCCCTCTTCTAATTGATAATTCATCACTTTTATAGGATTTTTTTAATCTATGCATTCCAAAGACGACATTAAAAAATCTAAGACAGATTAAAAAATCCTATAAAAGTAATGAATTATCAATTAGAAGAGGGCCCGCGAACGTACCCAGTATACTGGATAGAACTGTCAAAACTATAGCGTTGCATTTGGCATTTGGTTTATTTGGTTGCAATTTGCATCATGTTTTAGTTAATTTGTGGTCAAAATTTTAAAACCGTTCTATACTCTTTGACCGTTCTCAACCATTCCCAACAAACTATTGCATTGATTGCAATTTGCAATTGCAATTGTATTTTTGCATCCGTGAACGTGCATGGCGGACGTGCTATAAGTTTCTTTTTGTTTTTCATTACTTAACACGTGATTATAAATGAGTTATAATTAGTGATTCTTTAACAATTCGTAATCATTTTAGTTACAAAGTAGTATTTAAGATTTTTATTTTCGTATAAATGACAAACAAAGACGCCGAAATGACCGACGATAATGTCGAGATCGTAAGTTATTTATTATTCTATAATTATCAAATTGTATATTTACATATAAAAAGTGTTGTTATATTGTTAATTATGCTTTAACAGGACTGGGGTAATGAAAGGTTAATTCGTGCTCAACGAGCGGTTGAGGCGAATGTGTACGATGTTGATTCCTGGTCTCTCTTGATTCGGGAAGCTCAGACAAGACCCATCAATGAAGTTCGACCCATGTACGAGAAGCTAATAGAAGCGTTTCCACTGACCGGCCGTTATTGGAAGATTTACATTGAACAGGAGGTAAGTTTTATAAGGTTTTAAAAAATTGTCTAAAATACCTTGTTACTAGCTGTTAAACGAAGAATAACAATAAAACTTCTTGCAATTGTCGGGATTGTGTAAAAACGTTTATTAACACTATAAAAGATAAATAAGATTGAACCTTATTATAATCTTTTTTTATTATAGAGGGTTCATTCATACATTGAATATGTCACCCTAATAGGGGCGCTATGTTAGTATTATCTACGTTTAGTCACTAGATACAGATTGTAGAACATTATGGCCTTTGATGACAATAGATTACTTAAAACTATATTACAGAAACTTATATTGAGTATGTTAATATTATTTTGAAACAAAAAAAACTCACGTCTCTGTCTCAACTCCAACACATTCAATCAGGACATGGCAAACATCTTCCATGACATCACACTCTGAACTGTTTAAAGTTAAAGACTTGTCAACTTAATATGCGAAACCATTTAGGGGAATATGTCCCAATCGAAATTGAAGAGCCAAAATGAGATTTTAACTTAATTTAAATCCCAGTAAAACATGGTGTATGATAAAGTGACGGTTGAATGGTTTTATACTGCACATCCTTAGCAATTATCCTGGCTTTTTGTTGGATTCTTTGAATCTTTTATGAAATCTTTGTCGGATTGTCCTAATGATGAAAATATTTATTTATTTATTTAAATATGCTATATTTTTTAATACATTATAAGGAAAGGTGTGTATATCTGCACCTTTATAATACATATCTACATAATAATAATTATTCCACACTTATTCTTTTAAATGTACAACGGAATATATTATGAATATATTAAAAAGCAAAGTGTAGGTGATACTTAAAACTAGGAAGATCTAAAACTATGTTCTAAAATCTGTTACATTTGTAAGTTATGACTCAGTCAAAGTTACATATTTATGCTTCGTAATTGCTATAATTAAGTTAAATTAATGAGGTTTAATGAGCTATTTAGAATGATGATATAATTAAAAATGAGATATCATGTATCCATTTGTAAATTAAACTTAACATGTAAAATTAACAAATAAATACATAATTTCATTCAGGATATATCAGACAATGTTGGTCAACACATATGTTTGATATGGTAGACATATAGGTGGCAAGGATGCCTGACAGTTAGGCTAAAAAAATGAAGTTTATTTATTGGTACTTTTGAAATGTTTTATGTGGTGATAGTTCTAAGGCACCCAGCATTGTCTGAAACATTGAACATATTTATATATATACTGTACTGTATCAGCCTGTAAACCATCCACTGCGGAGCGAAGACCTCTTCATATAGAAGAAGAATTGGAGCTTAATCCACCGTGTTGCTCCCATGCTGGGTTGATAATTTCCCTACCATAGGTAGTGATTGTTATCAGGTGTCTATGATAACAACCGGGACCTACGGCCTTACGTGCTCTCCGAGGCACGGTGGGAAGACCCACAAGGATATACACCCAGACCGGAAACAAATATTTCTGCAAAAACAAATATCTGTCCCCAGCGGAAATAATATAGCGTTTATATTTATAGTGTTGTTTAATAAGATTAATAATTTTTATCTTATTTCCAGATGAAGGCGAGAAATTTCGAAAAAGTTGAAAAGGTTAGTAAGATGGATATTAGAGTAAAAATCACAGAGTTATATGTGTTAATTTATATAAAACACAGATATATTACTGTGCGAAAACCAAGGACTGATAAATGTATAGCTGTAAGAGAAATAAATTATGACCAGTATGAACATACCTCTTTCTTTTCAGTAGGGTCTTGTGTTCAGACATGTTGGAGGTGATTTTATGTGGCAGGTAGTTTTTTAATCTGAAATTGAAACTGAAAACCAAGATTATTATTTGAATAGGATACTTTTCTGTAGCCATAACTCCATTATTACAATTTATTTCAATAGTAGATCAATAGTTGACCATTTGACATCCTAATTAATCGTTTTTGTAACCAAAATAGTGTTGTAATGATCCCGTAATGACGATTAAAACTATCTAAAGTAACAATAATATGATGTTTATGATTGATTATTGACCTTCCATTGTATCGTAATTGCAATCACAGTCTCATTAATAGTCACAAGAATATAGCTGTGCTTGTTACGGATGTAGATGTCCGGCAACAAATTTTTTTTTTAAGTTTTGCTTTTTTTGTATGTATAAAAAGTATATTTGCCACTAAAGGTCACTTTCGACATGTATAATCCCTTTTATATTTACATTTATTTTCTATTTTAACACAATATTTTTATGTAAAATAAAACTGAAATAACAAAACAAGCGTGAATTTAAAAATATTTTTATTCGAGGAAAGCTTCTATGTAATCATACATGTTGGTATGATTTTTAAGCGCTTAAACTAATTTTTGTTCATTTTCTAAGTAAATTAACTTACCCATATTTTTTATAGTATACACATGTCAGACAAAAGAACAAAGAAATAGTGCTTAAGTGTTTGTTTCTACCGGACAAACATATCTTTGAAACTTAAACTTAAACAGCACTTAAAATTCGTACCATTTTTAGATTACTAAGAAGCTTTTTTGCTATCATATACCATATTTAAATTTTGGTAAAACCTAGCTGTAGGTAATTGCTAGTCAATTACATTTGTATAAAAATTGCTCAACCAGAAGTTAATACCATACTCGCAAAAAATCAACGTGATTTAATCACTATACATGTGTTTTGTATGGTGAGTGAGAAAGTCAAAAGTCAAAAATAACCTTGTCGTATCCTTAACTTCCTTCTCCTAGCAGATGAGTAAAGAAACCGTTCTTTACTCATGTGCTCCTAGACTCCTTTAGCCAGCAACGCATTTGTGGCTCTGGTGCAGCTAGTTCACATGGGCGTCGGTGATCACTTAATATACTCATGTGCTCCTAGACTCCTTTAGCCAGCAACGCATTTGTGGTTCTGGTGCAGCTAGTTCACATGGGCATCGATGATCACTTAGTATGAGATGAACCGCTTACTTGTTTTCTATTTTCATAAAAGCATAAATACAATAATGATTTTTGGTTTAAATTATCCAAGAAGACAAAAACATGATAAAATTTAAACACATTGTCCATCCTTCTTTATATCCTTAATTAGCTTAATACTTATTTGTCTCCTAATTTCTCTCACCTTATTAATAAACTGATCAGCTTCTGGTAAGTTAAACAATTTAATTTTATCAGATTTACTTAACTTTTATTATAAAACGAATATTATAAAGATAAAATAAATCGATATTTATTTATTCATTAGGGGGCATCCATCAAATACGTGAGGCGTTTAGAGGGGGAGGGGGGTTTGAGCGAAATCTTTCGTGGGAGAGAGGGTTATCTCGGCAAATATCACATACAAATACGCATTTTAAAACCTCACTTAAAATAAGGGGTGGGGGGAGGGGAGCATAATCTTACGATATCGTACAAAGTGGAGGGCGGAGGGGTCGGAAAATAACCAAAATTGTCTCACGTAATTAATGGATTCTCCCTAAGGACAATTTTAACAATGTTTCTATAACAATGACAGTGTAAACATAAATTCGTACGAATTTTAACGTACATCATAGTCAAGTCACGTCCGTGAAGCTAGCCTCGACGACCCAGCCCAATCAAATAAAACATATGTGTGGATGTAGTGCTATTTATGTGCTAATTTGTTGCTCTAATCAGGAATTTGTTGCTCATTCCGAGACCGAAATATTGCTGACAAGATCAACTTTTTTTGGAAGCTGGCCTTGTCATATGATATTTTTCCATAAAAACGTCTAATAAATATGTGTGGATTTAGTGCTATTTATGTGCTAATTAGTTGCATTAAAGGAAAGACCACAACCGCGTTAGTCGATGAATAACATTGGATATGTATAAACGAGACGTAACAGATAGTTTCACCAGCCCCGGATCTAGGGAGGGGGGGGGGGGCAAACCGAGGCACTTGCCCCGGGCGGCAGTTTCATGGGGCGCCAAATCCTTGAGACGAGAATACGAAATATCGAACAAGTGAAGCCTCTTTTCCTACAATCTCATGATTAATTTATTAACGGATTATTATTTTCACAAATGTTCAAAAAAAAATGCTACCCGTTTGTCAGTTTTAACAGTTTTTCTTGAATACGAATGGAGGGAAGGGGCGCCACTATCAATTTTTGCCCGGTTCGAAAAAATCCTAGATCTGGGACTGAGTTTCACCCGTACTATATGCATCACATGCATCTAAAGGCAATAAGCATGCATCTAAAGGCTTATAATACAAAAAAAAATGTATAAATATAAAATTAAGAATTTAAACACCACCAAGTACGTAAGTCGGTGTATTACTGTACTAATAATTGTTTGATCTGAATCAGTCTGTAAATGTCCCACTGCTGGGAAAAAGCCTCTTCTCCATACAGGAGACGGGTTTGTTACAAAATGTTTAAACACAAAGAATGATAAAGCAGCTTAATCATATACATTGCGCTAAGATTTGTATTCTGGTGTTTTATTGTAACTTTTTAATTTTCCTCTATAAAGATTTTGACAAAAAATGAACTTTGAGACGCCTGTACTTTTTGTCACGCACATACCCATACTATATCTGTACAAGATTGACGCACACACTGAACCGCGCGCGAAGATCATTTGAGGAATCCTTAGTAACTTGAATAGTCATTTAACCAAGTATGGTTATAGTATATTTCCTAATGATAACATTACCAGTATTACTTATTTATCTGATGAGTCTTTTTTTAAGACTATTCGTCATAGTTTTTAGGAGGATGGAGCAAATACACTTAGTCAAAAAATGAGTTGCGAAATTCACCATATCTTCTGTATTTTCAAGATTTAATCACAAATGGGTAGGTCTCTACTTACTCACTTGGGACTGGGCAAGTGCTCAAATGATGGCCCCCTAGTTTCTGCCAGATCAGCGTCCCACAACCGATACAGATCACATATGTCTATTTTTTGGGAATCAAACGATAATTAGGAGCCCTATTGTTCTAAAATGCACAGCGTTCATATTATTTTAAAGTGCCCAGGACCCCAGGAGGTAAAAGGGCCTGCTAATAAGTTATCAATAATTATTAAACTAATAATGCATTAGATTTATATTTCTTATAATTCCCCCGTGCCTGCCCAGTTGTTTCAGCGATGCCTCATGAGGATCATGCACATAGAACTGTGGAGACTGTACCTCAACTATGTTAAGGAGACCAAGTGTATGTTGCCATCATTCAAGTGAGTATTATTTATTTATTGATAATATTAAGAGATGAACATATATATAGAATCAGACTTGTAGATAGACAGATAGATAAACACTTTATTGCACTCACATAAAAGTATTCACAAAATAATGAACTACACAATAATAAAAAAAGAAAGTTGTGCAAGGGTGGCCTTATCACTAAGAGTGATCTCTTACAGGCAACCTTATGGATGGATTAAACGAAAATTGGAAAGGTGGAAACGTAAATAGCATACACTCATACATACATACACATGTACATACTTATATTGGGGACTTACTAATTATTTTACTTGAAAAGGGTTGTAGGTTGGTCGGTGTTTGGGTAAATGGTTTTTTGTATGCCATTTTTTTTAAATTATATATATATTGCTACTGATTTTGCTTATTTAGTTTGATATGAAAGAAAAAAAAACTATAATACTTATTACAAATTGTCTTTATGTCTTTAATCTTGTACATACCTATATGCCACAATGTTATGGAAAACTGCTCTAAAGATTACAATGAAAACCACGTATATACACCACCATAAGTAAGGCACATAAGGCATATTACAAATAATTCACTGTACTGAACAGTGACTGGACCATTCCGGCTCTAAATATTTAAGTACTATAATGTATTTAAATGGATTTTGTTACAGAGAAAAAATGGCTCAAGCGTACGACTTCGCGCTGGACAAAATGGGCTTAGATATACACTCTTATCCAATATGGAATGACTATGTGACATTCTTGAAAGCGGTCGATGCTGTCGGTTCATACGCTGAGAACCAAAAGATTTCTGCCGTTAGAAAGGTATATAATGTTATTCTTTCTATAAAAATATTTCGATGATTCTAGATTTTTTTATTTTTTTCATTTTTGAACAATTGGTACCATTCAAAGCCATTAAACCAAATGAGTGATTCATATTTTTATAATTTACCATTTTTTGTAATTATTATTATACTGTTCTCTTATATTTACTCGAATTTTACTCATTTGATTAAAAGTCTATACCGGATTTTATCGCGTTTATTTAAAACTTTACAGTTTTACAATATTTTAAATTATTTCCCGACGTTTCGGACCCTTTACAGCGTCCATGATCTCGGGGGACTATATTATTATTTTAAGTTTTTGATTTAATTTGTTAATCCAATAAAATTTTTGTCAATTTTTTTTTGTAATCATATATAGTAAACCTTTTTTGGTAATTCAATAAATTTTAAAATTAAAAATATACTCACATTATTTTTTTTTTTATTGTTAAATTATTAGTTCAAAATGTTCGTTTTCTAAGAATTTGAAAAAAGATATAAATTTGATGTATTTTTTCAGATTTATCAACGAGCGGTAATAACACCAATCGTAGGAATCGAAACATTATGGAAGGATTACATAGCTTTCGAACAGGGAATCAACCCAATTATTGGTGAGATTGATTTTAAAACAAAATACTTAACGTTGGTAACATATAATAAACAAAGTTGACTAACTGAAAAATCTTGACCGATGTTCATTTTACTTTCTCAATGAAATACCATTAAGCTAACATCTTAAAGTTTTAAGTATATTAAACGCTAGATGCATAAAGTAGAAAATCTTCCATAATTTCAGCTGAAAGAATGGCAATGGAAAGATCCAGAGAATACATGAACGCAAGAAGAGTAGCTAAAGAATTAGAGACTGTAACGCGTGGTCTGAATAGAAATATGCCCGCCACGCCACCCACTGTAGACAGAGAAGAGATTAAACAGGTTTGTAATTGGTATAAGTAAGACTGCACCTGTTCTTCATTGCAGTACTTGCCAAGCAATTTCAGTGAATGTCTAGCTGTTAGGGGGCATCCATTAGTTGCGTGAGGTGTTTGGAGAGGGTCGAGCGAAATCTCACTTAATCTCTCATTGAGTATGGTCTCCGCAAATATCACGTAACTTTTTTTCTGTCATTAAAAATCTTAAATACTAGTCTTAAATAGCCTTAAATAAAAATAATATACCGACATATATGCCTATATATAAGTTTTTTTTTTTTTGTTTTAATAATCAAATGTAATCGAACATAGATTAACTCATTTACATTACAAATACGCATTTTAAAAAATCTCACGTGAGATTAGGGGAGGGGGGAGGGAGTCGAGCAAAATCTCACGAAATCTCACTTATGGGAATGGGGGTCGAAAAATCGCTAAAATTGTCTCATATAATTAATGTATGCCCCCATTACTCGAACTTCGATCTGTTTTTTACGTAAGTGGTTGATATTTGACCTCGAAAGACCTTTAGAGTCAATTAACATTTTGAACGTTTGAAATTAATTCCTAGGTAAAATATAGTCTTTTATCCTGAACTGAATCTGTTTCCTACTATAAGCAACGATCGGTGTCTATGATACCAACCGAGACCGACGGCTTTACGTGCTCTCCGAGGCACGGCGGGCAGACCCACAAGGACATACACCCAGACCGGAAACAAATATTTCCATAAATACAAATATCTGTCCCGAGCGTCTGTTGTCCACTGAGTTATTTTTACCCGACTGCGACAGAAGGAGGGTTATGTTTTTCGAGTGTATGTATGTATGTATGTAGGTATGTATGTATGTATGTATGTATGTATGTATGTATGTATGTATGTATGTATGTATGTATGTATGTATGTATGTATGTATGTATGTATGTATGTATGTATGTATGTCCATTTCTTTGGCACGCCCTACAGCCCAAACGGCTGGACGGTTTTTGACATATGAGGTGTCGTTGGATTTGTCTAAATTGTAGTAGTGACATAGGCTATATAAATTTTCAAAATGGCGCCCGCAAATGGCGGAATGAGGGGGGGGAGTTGAATTTTTTTCTTACTGTAGCAATATGGGTATCAAATGAAAGCTAGTAAATTGTTTTATTCTTTTTAGTTTATAATAAGAGTATTTTACGCAGTCGGGTTTTTGATTTTTTTTAATTAAGCATACTTGTTTACACTATTCATTTAATTTATTTAAATAGTTGAAACTCTACAATAGGAATATTTCGCTAAACCCTAGGTCGAATTATGGAAGAAGTACATCGCCTGGGAGCGCTCCAACCCTCTCCGCTCGGAGGACACGGCGCTGGTGGCGCGGCGCGTGATGTTCGCCATCGAGCAGTGCCTGCTGTGTCTGTCGCACCACCCCGACGTGTGGCACCAGGCGGCGCAGTTCCTCGACCACTCCGCCAAGCTGCTGCAGGAGAAGGGGGTGAGTGTCGGTTGGCGTCGGTCTGTGTCTTGTGTGGCGTCCCGCAACTCGAACGCGGCGCGCCTGTTCGCGGACGAGGCGGCCGCGGTGTACGAGCGCGCTCGAGATGTCGTTATCGTAATATCGCGTCCCGCAGGACTCGAACGCGGCGCGCCTGTTCGCGGACGAGGCGGCCGCGGTGTACGAGCGCGCTCGAGATGTCGTTATCGTAATATCGCGTCCCGCAACTCGAACGCGGCGCGCCTGTTCGCGGACGAGGCGGCCGCGGTGTACGAGCGCGCTCGAGATGTCGTTATCGTAATATCGCGTCCCGCAGGACTCGAACGCGGCGCGCCTGTTCGCGGACGAGGCGGCCGCGGTGTACGAGCGCGCTCGAGATGTCGTTATCGTAATATCGCGTCCCGCAGGACTCGAACGCGGCGCGCCTGTTCGCGGACGAGGCGGCCGCGGTGTACGAGCGCGCTCGAGATGTCGTTATCGTAATATCGCGTCCCGCAACTCGAACGCGGCGCGCCTGTTCGCGGACGAGGCGGCCGCGGTGTACGAGCGCGCTCGAGATGTCGTTATCGTAATATCGCGTCCCGCAGGACTCGAACGCGGCGCGCCTGTTCGCGGACGAGGCGGCCGCGGTGTACGAGCGCGCTCGAGATGTCGTTATCGTAATATCGCGTCCCGCAGGACTCGAACGCGGCGCGCCTGTTCGCGGACGAGGCGGCCGCGGTGTACGAGCGCGCTCGAGATGTCGTTATCGTAATATCGCGTCCCGCAACTCGAACGCGGCGCGCCTGTTCGCGGACGAGGCGGCCGCGGTGTACGAGCGCGCTCGAGATGTCGTTATCGTAATATCGCGTCCCGCAGGACTCGAACGCGGCGCGCCTGTTCGCGGACGAGGCGGCCGCGGTGTACGAGCGCGCTCGAGATGTCGTTATCGTAATATCGCGTCCCGCAGGACTCGAACGCGGCGCGCCTGTTCGCGGACGAGGCGGCCGCGGTGTACGAGCGCGCTCGAGATGTCGTTATCGTAATATCGCGTCCCGCAGGACTCGAACGCGGCGCGCCTGTTCGCGGACGAGGCGGCCGCGGTGTACGAGCGCGCTCGAGATGTCGTTATCGTAATATCGCGTCCCGCAGGACTCGAACGCGGCGCGCCTGTTCGCGGACGAGGCGGCCGCGGTGTACGAGCGCGCTCGAGATGTCGTTATCGTAATATCGCGTCCCGCAGGACTCGAACGCGGCGCGCCTGTTCGCGGACGAGGCGGCCGCGGTGTACGAGCGCGCTCGAGATGTCGTTATCGTAATATCGCGTCCCGCAGGACTCGAACGCGGCGCGCCTGTTCGCGGACGAGGCGGCCGCGGTGTACGAGCGCGCTCGAGATGTCGTTATCGTAATATCGCGTCCCGCAGGACTCGAACGCGGCGCGCCTGTTCGCGGACGAGGCGGCCGCGGTGTACGAGCGCGCTCGAGATGTCGTTATCGTAATATCGCGTCCCGCAGGACTCGAACGCGGCGCGCCTGTTCGCGGACGAGGCGGCCGCGGTGTACGAGCGCGCTCGAGATGTCGTTATCGTAATATCGCGTCCCGCAGGACTCGAACGCGGCGCGCCTGTCGCGGACGAGGCGGCCGCGGTGTACGAGCGCGCTCGAGATGTCGTTATCGTAATATCGCGTCCCGCAGGACTCGAACGCGGCGCGCCTGTTCGCGGACGAGGCGGCCGCGGTGTACGAGCGCGCTCGAGATGTCGTTATCGTAATATCGCGTCCCGCAGGACTCGAACGCGGCGCGCCTGTTCGCGGACGAGGCGGCCGCGGTGTACGAGCGCGCTCGAGATGTCGTTATCGTAATATCGCGTCCCGCAGGACTCGAACGCGGCGCGCCTGTTCGCGGACGAGGCGGCCGCGGTGTACGAGCGCGCTCGAGATGTCGTTATCGTAATATCGCGTCCCGCAGGACTCGAACGCGGCGCGCCTGTTCGCGGACGAGGCGGCCGCGGTGTACGAGCGCGCTCGAGATGTCGTTATCGTAATATCGCGTCCCGCAGGACTCGAACGCGGCGCGCCTGTTCGCGGACGAGGCGGCCGCGGTGTACGAGCGCGCTCGAGATGTCGTTATCGTAATATCGCGTCCCGCAGGACTCGAACGCGGCGCGCCTGTTCGCGGACGAGGCGGCCGCGGTGTACGAGCGCGCTCGAGATGTCGTTATCGTAATATCGCGTCCCGCAGGACTCGAACGCGGCGCGCCTGTTCGCGGACGAGGCGGCCGCGGTGTACGAGCGCGCTCGAGATGTCGTTATCGTAATATCGCGTCCCGCAGGACTCGAACGCGGCGCGCCTGTTCGCGGACGAGGCGGCCGCGGTGTACGAGCGCGCTCGAGATGTCGTTATCGTAATATCGCGTCCCGCAGGACTCGAACGCGGCGCGCCTGTTCGCGGACGAGGCGGCCGCGGTGTACGAGCGCGCTCGAGATGTCGTTATCGTAATATCGCGTCCCGCAGGACTCGAACGCGGCGCGCCTGTTCGCGGACGAGGCGGCCGCGGTGTACGAGCGCGCTCGAGATGTCGTTATCGTAATATCGCGTCCCGCGGGACTCGAACGCGGCGCGCCTGTTCGCGGACGAGGCGGCCGCGGTGTACGAGCGCGCTCGAGATGTCGTTATCGTAATATCGCGTCCCGCAGGACTCGAACGCGGCGCGCCTGTTCGCGGACGAGGCGGCCGCGGTGTACGAGCGCGCTCGAGATGTCGTTATCGTAATATCGCGTCCCGCGGGACTCGAACGCGGCGCGCCTGTTCGCGGACGAGGCGGCCGCGGTGTACGAGCGCGCTCGAGATGTCGTTATCGTAATATCGCGTCCCGCAGGACTCGAACGCGGCGCGCCTGTTCGCGGACGAGGCGGCCGCGGTGTACGAGCGCGCTCGAGATGTCGTTATCGTAATATCGCGTCCCGCGGGACTCGAACGCGGCGCGCCTGTTCGCGGACGAGGCGGCCGCGGTGTACGAGCGCGCTCGAGATGTCGTTATCGTAATATCGCGTCCCGCAGGACTCGAACGCGGCGCGCCTGTTCGCGGACGAGGCGGCCGCGGTGTACGAGCGCGCTCGAGATGTCGTTATCGTAATATCGCGTCCCGCGGGACTCGAACGCGGCGCGCCTGTTCGCGGACGAGGCGGCCGCGGTGTACGAGCGCGCTCGAGATGTCGTTATCGTAATATCGCGTCCCGCAGGACTCGAACGCGGCGCGCCTGTTCGCGGACGAGGCGGCCGCGGTGTACGAGCGCGCTCGAGATGTCGTTATCGTAATATCGCGTCCCGCGGGACTCGAACGCGGCGCGCCTGTTCGCGGACGAGGCGGCCGCGGTGTACGAGCGCGCTCGAGATGTCGTTATCGTAATATCGCGTCCCGCAGGACTCGAACGCGGCGCGCCTGTTCGCGGACGAGGCGGCCGCGGTGTACGAGCGCGCTCGAGATGTCGTTATCGTAATATCGCGTCCCGCAGGACTCGAACGCGGCGCGCCTGTTCGCGGACGAGGCGGCCGCGGTGTACGAGCGCGCTCGAGATGTCGTTATCGTAATATCGCGTCCCGCAGGACTCGAACGCGGCGCGCCTGTTCGCGGACGAGGCGGCCGCGGTGTACGAGCGCGCTCGAGATGTCGTTATCGTAATATCGCGTCCCGCAGGACTCGAACGCGGCGCGCCTGTTCGCGGACGAGGCGGCCGCGGTGTACGAGCGCGCTCGAGATGTCGTTATCGTAATATCGCGTCCCGCAGGACTCGAACGCGGCGCGCCTGTTCGCGGACGAGGCGGCCGCGGTGTACGAGCGCGCTCGAGATGTCGTTATCGTAATATCGCGTCCCGCAGGACTCGAACGCGGCGCGCCTGTTCGCGGACGAGGCGGCCGCGGTGTACGAGCGCGCTCGAGATGTCGTTATCGTAATATCGCGTCCCGCAGGACTCGAACGCGGCGCGCCTGTTCGCGGACGAGGCGGCCGCGGTGTACGAGCGCGCTCGAGATGTCGTTATCGTAATATCGCGTCCCGCAGGACTCGAACGCGGCGCGCCTGTTCGCGGACGAGGCGGCCGCGGTGTACGAGCGCGCTCGAGATGTCGTTATCGTAATATCGCGTCCCGCAGGACTCGAACGCGGCGCGCCTGTTCGCGGACGAGGCGGCCGCGGTGTACGAGCGCGCGACGAGCGGCGCGCTGAAGCACTCCACGTTGCTGCACTTCGCGCACGCCGACTACGAGGAGAGCCGCCTGCACTACAACAAGGTAAGGCATCGGGACTATCACGTAACTTGCGCGATCACGAGAAAACGCTGTGGTGTCGAATTTCAATCCAAACTGAGCTTATAGTACCTATTGAAATTCGACACCACAGCGATTTCTCGTGTTTGCGCAAGTTACGTAATAATCACATGGATATTATTTGTTACAAAGTTGCACGGGATCGGAAATTACGAGTGCATGACTGCACAACGTATGCACGTGTATATACGGCGTAAAAGTGTATACGTAAATGCGTGCATGTGTGTGCATGCGTGTGTGTGGGTGCGTGCGTGTGGGTGCGTGCGTGCGTGCGGGCGTGTGTGCGTGCGTGCGTGTTGCGTGTGTGTGTGTACCAGCGTAAAATTACAACTATCTGCATTTCGTTTGGTTGATGAGAGCCTGCTCGTTGTTCTGGTCAATTCCATGCTAGTTCTTATATCAAACATTTGACTTACCAAACAGTGTAAGGATCAACATTAGTCGTTCCTACAGTACAACTGCTAGATTATAAAGTTCAATCTCCGCAGGTGCACCAGGTGTACACGCGCTACCTGGACATGGAGGACACGGAGCCGACGCTCGCGTACGTCCAGTACATGAAGTTTGCCAGGAGAGCCGAGGGGATCAAGTCTGCCAGAACTGTGTTCAAACGCGCCAGGGAGGATCCCAGGTGAGGAAATGACATCACATGTCACGATAACGATACGCTCATAAAACGGACATGAGAAATACAATTATTTTTAGAGTCAAGTTGACTAATTGAAATTGTATTGAAATTCGATACCACAGCGATTTCTCGCGATTGCGCAAGTTACGTAATAGCACCACGGGATAAAAAGAATCTTTACATAAATCGTCTAGAGTAATATTGTAAAAAGCTTAAGACATCGGAGATATCAAACGACTGTATCGATTCAAATATGATTTATTACTGCTCCAATATAATACATGACACGTTTTATATAGTCACTTACTTCTACATACTTACACTACTACTTATAATATAACATCTACTTACACACTACAATATTACTCCTTTCTTAAGTTTCATAAAATAAAAATATAATAAAATTGTAAAACGTAACTAATATTGGAGGGTTTTTTTACCCTCGTAACTGTGTTTTGTAAATGTATACGTACAAATTATTATTATTTTTTTGCTTAAGTGCTCGAGAAAAAATGATCAGGCCTGATTATGCATGAAAAATGTCTGGGATCAGGCGTGTTCATGTATAAGCAGGCCTGAAATTAGACAAGATCATGCCTGTTCATGTCTGATTAGGTCTGTTCATGCATGATCATATCTGAAGAGTAAAAATACGTTCAGGCCTGTTTATACATGGTCATGGCTACTCATGCCTGGTGTTATGTTCATGTATGAGCAGGCCTGAAATTAGACAGATGAGGCCTGATAATTTTTTTCCGGGTGGTTTTACTATAATTAGAGGAGAATGGGGCTAGTGGGTCGTTGAATTGAAATTGAAAAATGTTCGTCTTTTGAGACTATCTCCTCCTTAGTTTAAGCACTAGTTGATAAGATAGAGCTGGAGCTTTATCCTAAAGGTTGTTTTCTCTCTTTTACAAGGTTGTACAAGTTTTTAAAAAAAAAATACTGATCCAGATTTGATGAAATTTTTTTTATTTCCATTTCAAGGTCTCGTTACCACGTGTTCGTAGCGGCTGCGCTGATGGAGTACTACTGCTCTAAGGACAAAAATATAGCCTTCAGGATCTTCGAGTTAGGCCTCAAAAAGTTCTCACACATACCGGAGTATGTCTTGTGCTACATCGACTATCTCTCACATCTTAACGGTAAGTGGTTTATATATATATGGTCCTTAAAACAGTTTAATTACTTTACCAAGAGGAAGTTCCGTTTACATATGGATAGAGAGTTAGCATTAGAGCATATTTTACATAATAACATCAACAGTCTTAAACATAAATAATAATATATTAATATTTTAAAATTCATACAATCTAAATTCAAGTTGGTTAATTTAATAATTTCGAATAATAAAAAATAATGAAATATGCCAAGATATTAACCTAATATAAATTCTCAGAGGACAACAATACTCGAGTCCTTTTCGAAAGGGTTCTCTCATCCGGAAGCTTAAAACCCGAGAGTTCAGTGGACATTTGGAATCGTTTTCTCGAGTTCGAGTCCAATATCGGAGATTTGGTCAGTATCGTGAAGGTCGAGAAACGAAGACAGGCAGTACTTGAAAAGGTAAGAATTATATCAATGTTCAACATTCTCTAATGAAATTGGTGATGAAAGTGGTGAAATAAATGGCAGGCCTCGGTAGAGCATATTTTCTAAATCTCATTTGTCGGATGTCTGTACCAGATCAAGGAGTTCGAAGGCAAGGAGACGGCGCAGCTGGTGGACCGCTACAAGTTCCTGGATCTGTACCCCTGCAGCATCGCCGAACTCAAGTCCATCGGATACACGGAGGTTTGGACACGTTTACATAACATATACCTTATTATGACAGATATTGTCCTTTTGAAATTACAAAGATACATTTTCCTTTTTGAAGTAGTAACTTCTTATGGGAGGGTAAATCGCTTCGTTACGTAACGCGTTACGGTGCCAGTATGTCTGGCTTTCCTTGCTCTCACGCATACGGCTCTCTCACTCTAACCTACAGTGCTAGCCGTATTTCGAACAAACGCTTCCCTCTCTCTTTACTCAGTGTTTAGTGTGAGATAGGCATATTTCCTAACATTATCATATTAATATACATAAAATTTAAGTAATAACCTAAGCTTTTCTCAAGTTAAAAATTTTCAATATTAAATAGTTCAACTTAGATTAGTTTAAGTTATCACTTTTGTCAGGCGTCCCGAGACGCACACGTGGTTTTTTTTTTTTAAATCAAACGAAATAGGTTTAAATCATATTATTTTCATTTGTGGCGACCAGGTGGCGTCAATGTCGAATAAATCCTGGGCTCTGGGAGGCCCTCTAGCGGGCGTCTCGCCTGAACTCGCGGCCGTCATTCTGGGACACAAGTATGTATAACACCATTGAGTATAGAGTTGAAAGAGCACTATCTTGTGTTACGAAAGTATCCTCGAAATAATCTTAAATATAGATGGCGTTGCTGTACCAGAGGACCGTTTTTAGGTTACATAATTTATTTAACTGTCTAGCCGTTTAACTTTCAACTACAACAAATTTACTAACTACTCTAGTCTATGAAAATATTTGAAAAGTTGAAATTATACTTCCACTCGGCAAACTTCATGTGGTCTAAAACAGTTTTTTTATGTTAGTTGGATAGGCAAACTGGCAGACGTTCCACCTGATGGTAAGTGGTTGACGTCGCCCATAAACATAAACTAGTTTACCTGGAACTAGCCCAGGCAACTCATTTATGTGTTGCCTATCCAGAGACATAAGGTGTTAAAGTCTCGGTGCCAGCAATTACACTGCCTGTCTTGCCCTTCTCTCCGAAACACAGCAAAGCTGTTTCACGGGATAAACAAGCAAGATGGTGGTACCCATGGAGCCGGGAGCGCGGCACAGCGCATCCCTCCCACCGGTGTTAGTTCAGATCATATTCTCAACTACACCAGCGCCCCCTTCATTTAATGCAATTTTGTGGATACTTTTTGGTTAAACAGGCATACGAGAGTGTACTCCTTTATCTCTATACTCCATGATAACAACTCAACTTCACTACTATTCTTAACTATTTGGCATATAATATACCACGGTATACTTTATATAGATGTCGATATTTTGATCAAAAGGCTATAACTTATTAACCCTAACTAAAGCCGATGATTTATCGTTTTTTAAATGTTAGCAGACGATTGAAAACAATTTCTTTTGCATTCAATTGCAAATATATTAATTATTTTTGTAGATTTTATGTAAAGTAAAATAAAAAGAATGGTACGGTATAATCGTATAAGTATGATATACATATGTAAACCGGGACTTTTATTGTGTTTATTGTTGATTATTTTGAGTTACCGATACTTCGGAAACATTGTAAGTGCCATGGTTACGGGTGAACTAAAGTCTGTGCGGGTGGGTGATAAAAAAAGTTTAGTGATAGCCATATCGTATCGCTCGTTACCACTACTTTTGTCACTTTGCCCGAATAAATTCGATTCTCTTTTCTGCACACTAGGAGTGTGTGATAATTTTTCGATAATTCGTAAATACTCGGTATATGCATTCGATATATTTATATTCGATAAGAGTAGTATCGATATATTTTATCCAACAATTATCAATAACTGTCGATATATCGATAGGTATCGATATATTTATCCGATATATCGGATCGAAAACATTATCGATATATTTTTCTTACGATATATCGCAAACTATCGATAACACAATGCGATATATTATATCGATAAAAATATCGATACTCTTTTACATGAACATCCCTATTGCGCACGAAATTTACTGTGTCTACTCGTGATAATAGAAAACTAAATTTATTAGATAGACAACAAACAATCTAACAGAAATCTATATGAAAATAATATCAATTTTTTGTGTCATATTACAGAGACAACGATCCGAACAAAGACATAGCCAAGCCGGACACGAGTCAAATGATCCCGTACAAGCCTAAATCAAATCCTTTACCTGGAGAACATCCCATACCCGGTATGCACTGCTGTGTCTATTATTTTATTATATATAATTCATAATCATTCATAATAATATATTGATAATATGTTTAAATATTATAAGTAGGATCCAAAATTTAAATGTATGTTGCAGCGCCTAGAAAAGATATCTAAGTTTATAAGTTCATGCATGCAATGTAAAACCTTGTCTATACTTATTGTTAGAAAAAAAAATAGAGTGTGCTTAAGACCGCACCGCGCAGACGAAAACTTTTCAATATATAATATTAGCACAATAAATCACTAACTACACACACACACACACTAACCTCACAATGTAAACCAAATAATTATTAAATTAATAATGACAATTATTACGTATTAATTATTGAATATACAAAACACAGCGACACTATAGCGAAGAGCAGCTGACTGTATCTTTCTCGCTCGGGCACACTCGGCGGTCCCGAGTTCACCCGATCGAGCCTTTCACCTCACGGATTCATTTCACGTGACGGATCAGCCTAACTTACTACTAACGAAAAAATGTGTATGCGTGCTGCTAAAAGAAGTTTTCACTTAAAAAACTTGAATTTGAAAAAAAAAATAAGCCGAAACATCACCTGACGTTAAGCTTATGAATACTACCCACACAACAGGAATCACAAATACATTACTGGCTCTATACTCTATACTGGTATAGTACTAAAGGGTATCGCTCACGATGTACCCCCCCCAGGCGGCTCGTTCCCGCTGCCCCCCAGCGCAGCGCTGCTGTGCACGCTGATGCCGCCGCCCTCCAGCTTCCGCGGGCCCTTCGTCGCCGTCGACCGCCTCATGCAGCTGTTCAACCGGATCTCGCTGCCGGACAAACGTGAGTACCGTCTACCCGGACATACTAGTATATACTAATGTACTTGCGAATCTCAATTTTTTAAAGTCGGTTAATAATGCAGCAAACTGTTTACTACATTTTATGTCACAAAACATATTTCCAAATATATTCATTGTTAATAATATTACTACTTATATGTATAAATAATATTTTCAAAGTCCTAACTCCTTAATAATCTAATATGTCGCTCCTTCATATAAAAAAGTATGTTATGTACGCTTACTTTCGAGAGTTAAAAAAGAAACTTTAGTATCTTACTATATCATATATTTATATATTTATATATCATATATCATCGACTACCACGTATGTGCCCTCAGCGCCGGCGCCGAGCCCCGAGAACGGCTGCGACACGAAGCTGTTCGACCTCGCGCGCTCCGTGCACTGGATCGTGGACGACGACGGGCTGGCGGCCGTCTCCGGCAAGGTGACCACCACACTACACTTGCACTATCCACACTACACTTACACTACACCTGCACTACACTTACAGTACACATACTAAACACACTGCACTTGCACTAATCTTACTCTTACAATTACGATACGCACACTACATTTGCACTACTATTATACTCCACTTGCACTACTCTTACACTACTCTTACACTACACATGCATTACGCTTACACTACACTTGCATTACTCTTACACTACACTTGCATTACTCTTACACTACACATGCATTACTCTTACAGTACACTTGCACTACTCTTACACTACACATGCATTACTCTTACACTACACTTGCACTACTCTTACACTACACTTGCATTACTCTTACACTACACATGCATTACTCTTACACTACACATGCAGTACTCTTACACTACACTTGCACTACTCTTACACTACAAATGCATTACTCTTACACTACACTTGCACTACTCTTACACTACACTTGCATTACTCTTACACTACACATGCATTACTCTTACACTACACTTGCATTACTCTTACACTACACTTGCACTACTCTTACACTACAAATGCATTACTCTTACACTACACTTGCACTACTCTTACACTACACTTGCATTACTCTTACACTACACATGCATTACTCTTACACTACACTTGCATTACTCTTACACTACACTTGCACTACTCTTACACTACAAATGCATTACTCTTACACTACACTTGCACTACTCTTACACTACACTTGCACTACTCTTACACTACATTTGCACTACACTTACAATTCACACACTAAACACACCAAACTTGCACCACATTTGCATTAAATTTACACTACACCTAAATTACACTTACATTTATAATTTTTTTCTTTATACTATCGCATGCTGTCAACATGTATACCATCCATGGAGTATAGATACTAAGGAGGGCCAACTTGTATGGGGGATTAGTTGAAAAAGTGGCGATCTTATTTAGCAAATTATTGTTCGAACACTCACCGAAATAGCGCTAGTGTAGCAAACGGAAATGATATGAAGTTAGCAATTATAAACAGAGTGAAGTGTGCTCGGTTGAAAAATTTAGTATTTCTTTAAACTTCTGTAGTTAAGAAATAGTCGACTAAATCAATACTATAAGTGATTTTAATTTTAATTATTTAATTTATTTATTGATAATGTTTATATTACATTGTCTTTTATTTATATTGTTTATTACGTGATGTTCAGTCCGTGTTATTTGGCGTTTCCTTTAAAATTTACCCTCATGCTAATGTGGCGCCACCAATTTGATGACTTTTGATGACACTTTTTCTAACAAGAAGATGGTATTCCTTAAGTATCTATCACGAAGCAACTTTGTAATTGCTTCATGGTATCTATATTCCATGATACCATCACACACACAACTGTCAAATGTTACAATTGACATATCCTGTCAAGTTAGCCAACCTTGGCACATGCGACAAATAAAACAAAATGAAATAATCACAACTAACCCGTGGTCGCCGGGCGCAGGGTCGCCGGCGGAAGCTCGGCGAGGACTCGGACGACGACGAGCTGGGCGCGGCGCCGCCGCTCAACGACATCTACCGCGCGCGGCAGCAGAAGAGGGTCAAGTGACGCGCCACTACCCGCTAGCGCAGCTCGTGTCATATTTGTTTATCAAATGGAAATAAAGTTTTGCTACACGATTATTGTTTTTTTTTTTAAATGGTTACCCAAATTAAGAGAAGATAAATAATAAAAAAATGAGTGATTATGCTTATATAAAAAAAATATTTTTGACGTGATAACGTCTAGTGAATTGATGAAGGGGTGCCCGTTCGAAGAAGATGACGTCATCATTGTCACAATTAGTGAGCGAGAGCGCGGAACAAGTGGTAGAGAGGTACGATCGGCTCGGCCTAAGCGTTCGGCTCACGATCGGCGGTCGGCCTAACTTACGACGCGTCCGAGTAGAAATGACAGCGGCAAATGGCGGGAAACTGTTTTATCAATATTGAAGTAATGTCAAATAGTGAAAAATTTATAATATAGTGTAAAGTAATAATATAAGTTAATAATATATAAGTTAATAAGTGTAAGTTAATAAGATAAAAGTTAATAATAAAAGTTAATAAAATAATAAAATGGTTACCATAGTTTATTACAACAACAATTGCAGCAAAAAAGGTAATTAATTCTTGCATTTTAAGAATCCGATTAGCGATATAATCTCATATATTTGTTCTTTGATTATAAAGTAAGTAGCATCGGTGGGCGAGTGCAGTAATAATAGGTTATATTACAATTTTGACTAATAAGTTATTAGGACTCATATAATTACGATCGTATAAAAAGTAAACTGTTTTTATTTAGTATATTTTTACAATTTTCATAAGTGGTTAATGATAATCTAATTTGTTTTGCTAACTTTAAGTTATTAAACTTAGCTTCTTTATTAAACTTGATTATTTCTTGTATTACATATCAAAGTATTTAACTTTATTTCGCTTTTATATTAAATACAATTAATTACCTGTAGCTTATATATATATATTATACAAAATAATGATAATTCAGTGATAATAATTCAATTCCATTCATGTTTTCTTACGAAGTTATCACGTAAAAATTATCGTCCGTAAACCGACTTTACAGACAACCAATTTTTTTTCTACATAATCTCCTAACAAGTTTACTTTTTTCTAAAACGATTCCCTTAGAAAAATTCTTTGTCCCGACTCTCCCAAAAAAACCTTAACAGCGACCATCACTTCGATTAGTTTTAATTTTTTTACCTCGGAGGTATTTTTCGAGCCGAGATATGAGGCAAAAGCCACTGGGGGCTAAATCTGGCGAATAGGGTTGGTGTTCAAGTAATTCGAATCCTGTTTCTTGAATGACAGGCGACAGCTATCACAAGCGAGGCTTTGTGAACGAGTGCGGTGTCTTAGTAAAACAGCACTCCATCTCGCAGTCGCGCTTAACTAATTTCGTTTTTTTCTATGTTGATGTTAATCTTTTCGACACGCGACGGTTCGTATTCAAATAATTGCACCTCCCAGAAATCGTGGTCTATTTATATCATTTATTTATGTTGATCAAGTGCGTAATTCGACAGAACTAAACCGAATGAGCCTGTAAACGTCCCACTGCTGGAAAGGTCTCTTCTCCATATAGGAAAAGGGATGGAGCTAAATCCACAACTCTGCTCCACTGCGGGATGGCGTATAATGTAATTGACTTCCACAAGTAACGATCGTCATCAGGTCATCGGGACCGACAGCTTTACGTGCTCTAAAGAGCTTGTTTGTTTGAACGCGTTATTCTCAGGAAGGTTCGAATTGTAAAATTCTTTTTGTGTTGGATAGTCCATTTACCGAGGAAGGCTATAGGCAATTTATGGCGAATTATCGATAATTATCGCACACCCCTAAGTCAAAGATGCACATATTAAATTAATGTAACACCCATTTTTCGCCAGTTGAGTCCCACGTAATATGGGACAAACCCAGGGCCGGATTTAGAGTTCTGGAGGCCCGGGGCAATAGAGGAGTGGAGGCCCCTTGATTTAAAATTTGTTTTTTTTTTCTTGCATAAAAAAATGATGTCAAAAAAATATCGTCGCGATCTCACGGTTTTTTTTTAATTTTTTGCAGAAAAAATGACGACGAAAAAAACAATTAAAAAAAAGGTCGTCGCGATTTCACGCCAATATATTATCGTTGCCGGGTGGACATATTCCTAAAAAAAAAAGTCATCACCTATTCCTATTCCTAAAAAAAAGGTCGTCCCAAAGAATTATCGGAAAATAAAAAACCCAATAATAAGTTGACCTATCCAGGAAACGAATCAGTGACCCCTTGCTCTGCAGTAGCGCTTGCGACCACTCGACCAACGAGTCGGGCACTCTTAGAGTAGTGGTTTAAAAATATTTAAGTATGTTTTTTCATCAAATTAACGCGGATGACTCCGCAGGTCACAGCTAGCATTTGTAAAAATACAAATATCTGACCCGAGCGGGAATCGAACAAGCGACCGCCGGCGTTGAGGTGACTACTCGCACCACGACACCAGAACGAATTTTATCGACTACCTACTGTATACACTTTAATATTTTTAGGAAATTATTTCTTAATTCTTGGAACAGCAAAGGTTTTTATGTGGTGCAATATTTAGTGCAGGGATAGTTCTGTTGATAATATTTTGAATAAATTTTGAAGCAAGATATGTATATACGTCTATTTAAGAAAGCTCATTTTGGAATATAAAATCGAATTTCATAATTAGAACTATACTTGAGCCAAATTCGATGTGGAATTTATGTAAACAAACCAAATGTCATCGTGTATAGGGTTTTCAAACTTTTATTAATTAAAAATTGTAATTTATCACCAATTTCCTAGTTATACATTAAAAATTTTACTTTAACACTGTTTTCTAGAACTTAACTTAACCGCCAAATACGTAATATTCAAGAAAATTAGCTTATAACAAAAAATAACAAATTTTTAATTACTAATATACATCTAACAACACTAAATTTTAGCACTGACATGAAAATTTCGCAGATAAGCAACATTTGGTCGTTTTTTGATCAGTCATTATATTGTTAAAGGTAAATTGTACTCGATTTTTATACACTATCTAAAATATTATAAATATTGTTTTAGTAGTAAAGTAAAGTAAAATAAATAATAAAAGAGAATGAGTGTCTGAACATAGATAATTAATCATAATAAATTCATTTTAAAACAAATGTTGTTTTATTTTGAATGCTATTCAGGGATAGTGTAGCTATTTTTAATAAAGGTATATACATTTTTATGACAATATTTAGAAATCATTCAGTGGAAAATTAGTTATATCCACGTTAACAAGTAAACTTTGCCTCTATAACACATAATTATAGATAATATATAAATATATCTAAATCTCTGACTTATATATTTCAAGTTTTATGTAGCTTATACTACTGTATATAAATATTAAAAAATATAATTATTATAATTATTTTCCAATAGGTTGTTATTATCTGCCTATGGTTGGTTGCTAAGCAACGGTTTGTTGGTAAACATTCCATATCGAATTTGGCTAAAGTATAGTGTTATTATTTCCTTCCACACTTGTTATCCATGTATACGAGGTATCTGGTAACAAAATTCTGAGCAGCTGAAAGGGTTATACTGTATAGGTGTCGACTGTCGACTATAAAAATCGCCCGAGCGATGTAATGTGTGCTTTCAGTATTTCCTTTTAACAATAGGGATATAAAACAAGGATCTACGACGTGACTTTACTGGGGGGCAGTTGAAATGCGAGGAAACAAAAAGGAGCTCTCTACATAGCCGTTTGGGTATATATGGGGTATAACCATAGAGGTATTATAAATAGAGCAGGGGAGCCAGCTGTCCCTCGGTTGGAAAGAGAGAGTCGATTGCGGTACCTATATATTGTTATATATATTTCATCACTTCAAACAACTTTATAAGATATTTAAGTTGATTTGATTTAATTATTCGAAGTTGTCATAATAACAAGCAGTCCTTTACTGCGTATGCGTCAGTAGAGAAAGACAGGTGGGGGGTACCGCGATCTTCTCTCTTTCTAACCGTTGGACGTTTCTGCTTACAGGCAGCCGTCTGTCTTCTCTCTATCTATCTCTATCTATAATACCACGCTATAATATATACACGATATAACACGCTATCCTAAAAACGAAACATCTAATAAAGCAAATAAATATAGCGAATTATATTACTAGGAAAGTATTGCTAACTTGTTACTTGACATATTCTATTAAATGAGACAACTAATATATTTATTTAATATGAGTATAATTATAGATAATGAAAATCATTGTTTTTTTTTTCTTTTGGTTTACGAAATTACTTTCGCTAAAAATAATATTAGGGATAGATTTTTTTTTATGTGCAATCTTTGTGTGTCTAACTCATAGCGCCATCTTTAGTCGAAGTGCTTTACATAGGAACGGGTACCCGTCCCGAGCTACTAAACTAATTAACAAACTATAATGGCAAAATCTGGTTTCCAAGATACTTTTAACTTTAATCTGTTATTATACGGTTTATAAATCGTAAATAATAAGCTTCTTGAACAATTTTCACCAGCTATCTGACTCGACATTGGAGGTAGTTAGTTAAATTATCTCAGTGTTTAATTTACCTATTTTTCTCGTAATATAAAATTTGTCACTTTTTAAAAAATAATTATTATTAATTCATAATTGTGTAAAAATCTAATTTACTTTAATTGAATATGTGGTAATTGTGAAAAAATCTTTAAATTAATGAACGCAATGAAAATAAAACTAAATTGAATGAGTGAATATACTGTATTTTATAGGTGTTTTCTAACCACACTATTATATGATTGCGATATATCATCACACTTTGATTCGGATACGGTTCAAACATTTTATAAGTTAAACAGATTTGATTTACAAATAATTTATTGCTTAACTTAAAATGTACATTTATTTCTCCTACAATATATCTATAGATGTTTCTTCGTACTTTGTTATAACTTCACAAAAAGTGATAAGAGTCTAAACAATTTTTTTTATTAAACCTCTTTTTATAAAAGATTTTTTAACTGGCTACACATCGGGTATTTCTTTTAAATTTCGATTAGATCGTTTTGAAGTTACAGCATTGTTTAGACATATGAGCTTATAACAAGAGAGGGAGGAGACACCGGACGCCCCCCTACCGGTCGATTTCCCCGAAGACGACGTCCAAGGTGCCGATGATGGCGACGATATCGGCCAGCATGGAGTGCTTGCCGATCTTCTCCAGCGCCGCCAGGTGAGCGAACCCGGGCGCCTTGATCTTGCAGCTGGGGAGCGACGACAGTGTTTTTGATTTGGGTAGGTAGGGGTTGGGTGGGTAGGTTCCTCATTCAGGATGTAAAATGTAGTCGGAGCAGTGAACTTATTGTCTGTGAGCGTGGTACTGTACAGGTTGAGTAGGTTGCTGTGGTCAACTGATAACAAGTAGGTTCTAATGCTTCAATTACTACACTTCAACCGATGATGGTGAGCCAGTAGGTACGTATCTACTAGTGGTGTATTGTTCCAATACTGCCGTAGTATCAGTGGTGTTGTTGTTCCAGTGGTGGGGTGGTTTTAGTGATGGTGTGATACCAGTGGTGTTATGGTGTTAATAGTAATGTAGTATCAGTGGTGGTTTTGTGCCAATAATGATATGGTATCAGAGATAATGTGGTACCAGAAGTAGTGTAGTATTAGAGATGGTTTAGTAGCAGTGGTAGAGTGGTACCAATGATAGTACAGTACTAGTGGTGTATGACTGAATCCGCCAGTAAATGGACCACTACTGGGCGAATACCTCTACTCAATATTGGAGAAGTGTTGAAGCGTAATCCATCACGCTGCTCCACTGCGGGTTGGCGGATATTTTCCTTATTATGAGTACCGATCGCTATCAGGTGTCTATGATAACAACCGAGACCGACAGCTTTACGTGCTCTCCGAGGCACGGTGGGGAGACCCACAAGAACATATACCCAGACCAGAAACAAATATTTGTAAAAATACAAATATCGAGAGATCCCGAGCGGAAATCGAATCCGCGATCACTGGTATTAAGGCACGCACACGAGGACGGTCGTCAACAATGGCTACCAGCACAGACAACAAGGACGTACACCCAGACCAGAAACAAGTACAAATATCCAAGACCAGCGCTTGAGATGGTAGAGCGGAGCGACAGGTACCGGTAGGGCTTGGAGCCGCCGTCGGAGACCAGGTAGACGGCGAACTCGCCCTTGGGCGCCTCCACCGCGGTGTAGGTGGCGCCGGGCGGGACGGCATAGCCTTGCGTGAACAGCTTGAAGTGGTGGATCAGCGCCTCCATCGACGTCTGCGGACAACGTTAGTAGTGAAGGTTACGATTACTTACGAAGATATTATTGGTTCATTGATAACATATCTTACATAATTAAGTTCATATTAAACTTGAGAAAACTTAAAAAAATGTTTAAAATATATTTCATTGCTATTATTATTTTTTCCTAGCTCCGCCGAAAGTTCGATTTTGAAGCGGGTCTTCACAGGGACAAAACCCGAACTTTCGGCCCAGGTAGGAATAATAAGTATGTGCAACACGGGACGAAAGTACTACATCCTTTTCACGCGTATTTGCCAATTTCTCATGCGGGACAGAAAGTAGTACTTTCGTCCCTTGTCACACAAAATACTATTATTTTATTGAATGTTACTTACTAACTTTAGGCCTTTCTTAAGGAACCCTAAGTGTCCGGAGGGCCCTTTCAAAATTACACTGCGATATTTGGATTGAGTTACGGTAAGCCAAGGTACCATAGAACATGTTTCATCTGAACTGTATTAAATATCACCTTCATCTCCTCCCGCGAGGGTGTTGATAGCTTGGCGTCGTCTGTCTTGATCTCTCCGGGCGGCATCTGGTTGAGACACTGGTCGATGATGCGCAGACTCTGCCGCATCTCCTCCACCCGGATCAGATACCTGGCGAGGGTCGAGAGGGGAGCATAAAGCACAGACAGCCATTAGAATGTGGTCGCTACTGTGCGGATCGAGAGTCGACAGGGATGAATTCCAAGTGGATCATTTGTTTTAAACACACACATAATCTCCGTGTTCGAGGACAAATGTGGAGACATACCGATTGGCAGTGGAAGTTTTTCAGCCTCATAAAGGAGGGAAATTCGTGAATTTTATACTTAAAAATTTATACTAAATGTGTCAAGATCTTATAAAGCCAAATTTAAGTAATATTATATGTGTATATATATATATATATATAATAGTATTTAATTAAAAACAATAAGAACACTCAGTACATAGATAACAGTGCATAATGAAATGCAATAAAAAATGATGATGAAGCAAATAGTTCAGTGCTAGAGAAAAAATTAATTTCAAGCCCGGGGTTTCAGGAATTTTTGTCCTACTGGGACAAACACCCTAATCTAGATCAGGCATGTTATGGATATGAAATTTCGGCTCTGGTTATGATTGTACTTAAGACTTCGTCCCTATCCAAAATTATTTTTAATATTTTCTATCGTCCTGGGGCTCCAAGGCATCCCTAGTGTAGAGGTGATAGGGGCACACGGAAGCACTCAAGCCGCTCACCTGTCGTAGCAGTCCCCGTTGGTGCCGATGGGCACGTCAAAGTCCACCAGGTGGTATGCGTCGTACGGCTGGCTCTTGCGCAGGTCCCACTTGATGCCCGACCCGCGGAGCATCACGCCGCTGGAACAACGACCATACATTAACCCATACATCACTGCTACTCAGTTCCGTCGACGACCTATCGTAACTGTCGAGCTTGTAATACGGTTCGTGAACCTGACTCCACCCCACTCACATATATTGTAAAAATATATATGTGATATTGTAAAAATAAAGAGGTTAGACCTTAGCTGCCATGTCAGTCACCTGTCTGTGCCTGACAGATGTAGTACCTGTTCAGACTACCTTTATTTTTAACTATTTTAGAAAACTAAACACGTAAATTATAACTAAATCAATATTTAATGCCATTTAAGTCATTTCCACCTGAAAATTAGATTTGATTTGTCGTCATAAGACTAAGGTTTGGCGATTAACGTGTTAATGCCCTCAATTATGCAACTTTTACATTTGCGAGAAATCGCTGTGTCGAATTTCAATACTAGATGAGCCTCAGTTAGTATTAAAATTTGACACGATAGCGATTTCTCGCGATCGCACAAGTTACTTGATAGTCCACCGTTCTCTAGCCGGTGGTAGCGAGTGGTGGTGGTGGTGGCGCTACCTGAACCCGTAGTTGAGCGCATCCTGCGCGGTGACGACGCCCACGTCGCGCGTGCGCTGCACCCAGATGCGGTTGGTGGTGAGCACGTCCTCCACCTCGTCGAGCCGCTCGGCGAACTTGCTCGCGAACTCGTAGATGTCGTCCATCAAACCGAGCGGCATGTCCTGGAGGATAGACAGACATTCTGATTAGCACTATAAAATAAAAATCAACAGAATATTGAAATTAACATTATTAACGTGTTTTACATTAAGGCACGAGAAGGTAGATCACATGAACAACTTTTTTCAATCAAAAAACATACAGGATAAACAGAAGCAAGAAAGACAAAATATACTCAGTGGAAATGAATATAAAGAACAAAAAAAATGTTATGTTAAATGTTTACCAAGTTAATCAGATTCTAAATCGATGGAATGATTAAATACAGAACTGTAATTAAAGTTGTGAAAGAGTATTTTAATTTTATAAAGATATTCTCTCATGTCTGAACTCACTATTAGACATGTAATATATTGTTTTAAACTAACGCGATCACTATTCATATTTAAATTTATATTTGTACGGGTGCTTACCGCGTTTGTACTGAGAAGTCTCCCCGTGATCATGGCGATTGAAACATTGCCGAAATATAGGGAACTAAACAAAACTATAAACGCGGTAAGCACCCGTACAAATATAAATTTAAATTAGACATGTAGTACAATAAAAATCGTGGTAATAAATTATTATTTTTATGTAAAAAGTACTTACTAAAGCAACACCACCGGGGCGAATGTAAGCAGCGTGCATTCTAGCACCGCTAACTCTTTCATAGAACTCCATCATCTTCTCTCGCTCCTCGAACAGCCAGAAGAACGGTGTTAGGGCTCCAACGTCCAGCGCGTGGGTACCCACCGCCATGATGTGGTTGAGGAGACGGGTGATTTCAGCGAAGAGTGCTGCGGAAGAAATTAAAATTTGGTCTAAAGTTTGAACAAATATTCGCATTTTGTCCTATGTGATAAAATCAGTAAACCTAAGCCAGGGTCAGTGGTGGCTATCCTAGAATAATTCTTGACCCTCCTAGAAAAATCTGCAATAACGAATATTACGAAATTAAAATTACATTACAATCGGAATACTTCTTTACAAAATCTCTTGGTTTGCTATAAAGATTAAAGGCATTAATTTTCTTCATTAATACACTAATGTAATACACTAGCTGGTCAATCAGATGGCTGTTTTCATAGGGAAAATTATTATTAAAACCTAAACTTATTATTTAAATAAAATCAAACTTTATTTTCACATTCATTTCCTGCTAAATTTCTAAAACTACTTGTAAAAAATTAATTATTAAAAAAAATGCAGATCTTAATAAAATAATGAATGACATTTCAATTTCTATGCTTTTTCAATTGCAATGTCTCAATATTTTTAATGTATTGTCAAGTGTACAGACACGTTTTCACTAAATGTCGGCAAGCAAACCGCAACTCCTCTAAAGTTGCAGATGTATATGGGTGACAGTAATCACACATCAGGTGGGGCTTACTGATCGTTTGCTCCCCTTTTTCATAAACACAGAATTCCCATCCAAGTTCATTGAGTGTGAGACTGAGAAAGTGTGAGTTTATTAATTAATTTATTAAATTACTAGCGGCCCGCCCCGGCTTCGCACGGGTCTTTAACTAAAGTTTTAAAAATTATACATTTATATTTTTTATCACCTACACCTGCGTCGATACTGGAAAATATTTTATAATAGACGGATTGAGTGACAGATTTATTATATCTATATACATACATACATACATACATACATATATATGTATATAGATAGTACGGATGAAACATTTGAACTGTTTTTTTTATTAATTATTTTCTCATTGATGAATACCATATTTTAATAAGTATTATTCCCGACGAAGACAAATCCAAAAACACAAAAATCATAAAAATCGTTCCACTCGTTCTCGAGTTATAAACGGTGTAACTAACACGACTTTATATATATATATATAGATTACAACTTAAATAGCTATAACCATCCAACTTTGTACAATCAACAAACAAATAACGACCAAATATTTTAAATTTTAACAAGGAACAAACAATCAAGACCATAGTACCCTAAAGTATTTAATTATATACAAAAAAGAAAAACAGATTTTTAAATACGGGCGAGTGTCATTCTTTTGGCCGAAGTTTTGGTCAGCGCGATTCAGAAAATTATCTGCGCCATCTATCGTATAATTGTAGAATATCGTTTTTATATTTAGTGACATTTAACATAATTAATATTTAACATAATAGTATATTAATTGAAAATGATGTTTATCTAAAATATTAAAACGATTTCTATTCCTATCCGACATATTTAGTAAACTTTTAAGTTTAACAAAATAATAACTCAAATATAAGTTTTGTGAGTTTTAAAGATTCCTTAGACCAGATGGCGTTGGCGGCTAGGTACCTATTTCTATTTTCTTAAATATTTATTTTTAAATATTAGTTTTATTACAATGAAACAAAAACTAAATTATACTGTGAGTTATTTCTAATTTTTATGTATTAAAGTTATTAACATTGGTTTTGTACTTTTTATGTGATACGTGATCAGAGAATAACTCGATAAGAGATGGCGCTGATACTAAAAAATACGCGCTATTGAAATTTATTCTTGATGATATTATATAGTGTATTAATAAAATGGAGGTTTTAACAGATTTATTCTTTGTATAGATGAAACAGTTCATCTCACACTTACTTCTAATATACTTAGCTCTGATTGGTATATCAATGTTCAATAGTTTTTCCACGGCCAAACTGTAGCATTGTTCATTGCACATCATAGATACGTAGTCGAGACGGTCAAAGTATGGTAACGCTTGCGTGTATGTCTTGTACTCTATTAACTTTTCAGTGCCTCGGTGCAGGAGTCCGATGTGTGGATCGGCACCACGTACCATCTGTGAAATAAACAGTATTTAAAGTTAATTTTAATAAAAGTTTGTTATATTGCAAGATTAAAAACAATGTGATTTTGTAGTTAGTCATCTTTGTACAGATCTATAGTGCCAGTATCAAACCATACAAGGGCGTAGCCAGGATTCTCTATAGGATGGGGCAGATAAAGAAAATTCTAAACTGTATTTTTTTTAATCGTGGTGTTTAATTATTAGTAGTATTTTTGACAGTTTAGATCGTGAGCTATTTAAAGACAAAGTTCGCGATTTCTAGAGTAATGTCCCATTTATGTATGTAAAATGTCCGATTTTTTGTTATTTAAAAAATTCTCTCGATAGAATTGGAAAAAAAACTAGGAGTGTTGAAAAATGTTTTTAGAATAAACTAAAAAATAAAAGTAGCACTTCACGGTTTTGTTATCGAGATATTAAAATTATAAATATTAATTTTAATTTTAAATTTATAGTGATCTGGCAACACTGTGCACAACGCTTTCATCTTTTTAATTTAATAAAACTATTATTAGAAAGACCATTACTATTTGTATATACTAAGGCCATATAAACAAAAATATATAAAACACTCAGAGCGACATTGCCAGATTACTTTAAGTAACTATATAAGGCAGAAGGTATTAAGGTAGGACTACACTTCACCACGCTGGAACTACCTTAAGATATTGATGTTTATAAAAATAAAATAAAAAAATTTAAATATGGGAGGCAACTTCTAATATTAATATGGTCTTAAAAATAGATATTCATTGAAATTAAAGTATTTAATTAGTCGCCTCACATTGTATACTTAGTAATGCAATTTTTTTTATTCTTTCCTATCTAGGTCTATATAGACTAGTGTTACCATAAATAATTTTTTTTTTGAACCATAGTACATTTATTATACAAAGAGGATAAAATTGACACTATTATTAAATATTATTGATGTTGATATTCACCTCACCCTCTAGCTCCAGAACAAGTCGCAACACACCGTGAGCAGCAGGATGCTGTGGTCCAAAGTTGAGTATCATGTTACGGACCTGCTTTTCTGACGGAGCTACGATACCTGTGAAATATTACTTTGATAATTAGTCACAGCATATACTAGTTCATTAGAAGCTGTTAGCAGTAGAAACAATTTATTTTTTGTTTTCAATAAATTTTGCATTTTCAATTGTCATAAGCAAATTGGCCTATTGTCAACTACCGAAACAAGAGATCTGTATGCTCATAGTCTTGCTAAAATTGTGTATTCTAGATACCAATATATTAAAGATTATTTCATTATTACTATTAGAAAGTTATATTATTTTTAGAATTATAGGCTATAAATCATCACACTAGGATAGGATAGTTTTTAAACAGTAACCATAAATGTCAATCAGATTAAAATTACAAGAAAAGTCTAATAAGCAAATGTATTTGTTATATATATTAATATCTGACAGTCAAGCAGTATAACATTTAAAAAAATCTGTAATTTCACAATGCAAGGTAAATTTTTATCAAAACCATTTTATTTTTGAACAAATTTTGTCTTACTGTTATATGGTGGATGTTTCAAAAGGGCTGTTATTCCTTCAGGGTACATAACAGCCCCCTCGAACTGCTTCACGAATAACTCATCTGGCATCCATCTATGGGCTTTACGTTGAGAGCTACAAAAAATAAGATCTTGACAATTGATCTTGAGAATTGATACAATTCTTATAGTTTTAAGAATAAACTGTAACAAGGCTTCTGGATATTTTTCTCTTTTTTTTTTTCAAACATAAGTAAGCAAAAGAATTAATGTAAAAGTAATCAAGAAAAATAGTAAAAATTCCTATCTGGATAACCTTAAATGTTATATAATATTTTATTTACGTTTTAGCCAAGTATGTAAGACATTATATATTTTTCTAAATAACTACACTCACTTCACATTATAAACTGCCGGTAAATTCGCCAATAAGGCTTTAGTATTCGCTAAATTTGCGCTTTTTCGCAGCAAAACATTTACTAACGAAGCCATTTTCGAAGGGACTGCGTTCCGTTACTGATAAAAGGTCGATACGTGTTAATTGTCAAAGTTACGACGATAAATGAATTTTTTACATAGTTATTAAAAATACTTCGTAAATACGTATATAATACGTTGAAATATGTAAAATAAAATAAAAACAAATTTAATATGTTACAAATTAGATAGCGCTTTCTTTCAAAGTTTAAGATTTCTTTGATTTACCGTAAAACGTTAAAGTTTGCGGATTTTTCTTAAATGACGGCAAATGTCAATATTTTTTGACGTCAATTCCATGAGTAAAACTTATTATTTGATACCTAATCGATAATTAAAATAAAAGTAAATTAGTAAAGTAATATTCATGTACACTATTATACACTTTGTTACTAAAATGTAATTTAAAAAATTAAAATATATTATTGGGTTGATTTTAAACTGTAATTTTTATATCTTAGGCCACGTTTAAGATTTTATAACTTATATAATAATGAACTACATGAATGTAAACAATCGATAAAAAGTTTTGAATATTTTATTTATAAAATGAAAGAGATTATTAATTTGATTATATCATGTAGCAACACTAGTAGCTTGTCTTCAATTTCTATCCTCTATTTTCTGCTGTCTGTGTACTCTGTGTCTGTTGCTGTAGTGAACATTTGTGTCTATCTGTGTCTGTTTTATATCAATTCAATAAATTCTGTCAGTCTGTCTCCCATTCCGTTGATTCAGTCCAAAATTTAACTCATACCGAGTGACGCAAGGTGCCTGCATTATGTTAAACGTTGCTTAGAATGAACTTATTTGTGTTTAAAATCCTAAAGAATTATCAATAATACTCAGTAGTCGGACTCATTAGTTTTAATATGTGATTATAAATGTAAAAAATTAATTAAATTTATCGCACAAAATGGACGTGAAAGTTTATAATCGTGGGTGTGATGTGATGTGATTACACTGGTGCAGTTCCACGGGATTCTTCTACAGCCTATTTCTTTTTTTTTAATCGAGCGATCGCGAACTTCGGAAGCTAGAGCACTTGTCATTGCACTTGCTCGCTATAAAAAAGTAAGTGGAATTTATATTTGGAATAGAAGCGTTATGAATGAAAAATTAGGATAATAGTATATATATAATATTTTTTAATTATAGCGTTTTTAATTGCGTAAAGCGGTCGAAAACCGCACATCTGCTTTCAACATGGTGTATGAGTCATCTCCCATAAAGTTTTCATTTTATTGTTTTTGTTTACGATACAAATGATAAGTTTGCGCGACGTCCGACGCTGGTGCGTTTCAAATTAGCGTCAATTAGCAGCAATACGAAACAAACGCGAACATAAAATACCTAAGACATACAATCAAACATACAATAAAAAAAACATGAATTATTAATAAGTTGTATCATTTATCATTATAATTTATAAATAGCTTATCTCTATAACATCTCAATACCATATCTGGAATGAATTGGTGTTAATTTATGAATTTATAATTAAATTTATATATGAATATTATTGTCATGAATATTTCATGATGATAATTAATAAAAGGAATGACATTTTTTCATAATGTATCTAATTAATTATTTTAATTTGTAATGTTTAGTCAGTATAATTTGGCATGATATGTTGTGAAAAATGAAATAACTTTGATATTTATGACTCTTTCATTTAATTAATCTGAATTTACTTTATTTTATGATCTTTTTAACATATATATATATATATTTTGGTGCTATTAATAACAATTTGAAAATATTGAATGATGTATTGTTGTAAACTAAAGATACATATTTTTTAGTGTTCCTAAAATATAATGTTTGTTAAAAATATAGACAATTTTTTATTGTTCTATTTTCAATCTGAATTTGTTATATTCTAAGCATAAAAATTTAGGAAATATTCTTATTAACTAATCTGCTTTTGATAATGGCAAATGTACTATGTATGAGAATTGCCATAAAAAAAAAAAAAAAAACTAATCTGCTAGGTATGAAATCTGGGAAAGTGGAAATGTCTAAAAAAATAGCAGAGATAATAAACTTGAAACTTAGAAACTAGAAACCTAGCTAGACATCTTAATTACTTTGTAATTAAGTTAATTAGTAGTTTTTATATTCGAAAAGATTTTTAAAAAAGGAAAGGATCATATCTAAATAATTTGTGTTTTGTTAAATTACTGTCACTTAATTTTCTTTAATTATTTCGTTTAAGACTTATTACTGCAATTTCATTTACATTCATTAAATAATTTAAGTCAGTTTTTTTTAATGTTTATGGCAATTGCTGTACTTTTATAAGTTATAGAGTTAAAAAAATACATAAAACTTAACATTAATGTAAAAATTATAATTAAACCTGCCTCAAAATTATACCCCACATGAACATCTTTTTTTTTTCCTTAAAAAGCGCCAAACTAATTCCTATAAAATTTCTATGGGACCACCTCTGAATTATGACCTGCTGATTAAGAAAAAAACATCAAAATCGTTTCATAATTGACAGAATAATCTCATAACAAACATACAAAAAAAAAAAAAACAATCAAATTGAGAACCTCCTCTTTTTTCAAAGTTGGTTAAAAATCACACACAAGAGTCTGCATAGGTGTTCTTATTGCTACTAACTATCTCTTACAGACAACCTAGAGGAATAATTTAAAAAAAAAAAATAGGATAGTGCAAAAATAAATAAGTATAATGAACATACATATTAATCACTAGCTGTGCTCACGATTTTGTTTGCAATAATTACACATTTTGATTTTCATCCCCTCTCCTGAGAGAACCCTCAAGAGTGTGAACTGAAATCATACCAAGTTTCATTCAAAACCATATAGTAATTTTGGTGTGATCAAGGAATTTATATCATAACTGGAAACCTCACTTAATAAAATTGTATATTCAAATTTGCACCTTGAAATAACACATAGGTTGACATTTGTTTCCAACATGTAAAGTGAAAAATTATTCTGAGCATTTCATAGACTACTGGTATTTTGTCTCTTTCTTACGAGTTTCCTCGAATCCATGGTAGAAAGAGATGCAATCCCTCTCTTAGGAACGCTTTTTGAGTGCATGTGCGCACACATTCCAGTTTGTATATAATTTCATTGGGTGTGATGCATCGCTAAGATACAGATAGATAAAAAACGATAAAAATTGCAGTTTTCACCTCAGAACTTACTGACTGAACTGAACTCCTGACTGACAGTTAAGATTTAGTTTAATTGCATTATTATGGAATGAAAGAGAATAATGTCATAGTCACGCTACGTACGACAGGATACTGTGTTTACATGTTTATTTACAAGTAGATCTTGTTAATCACAATTTCCTTGGAACAAGATTTATACTACTCAATAAAACCTAGCAAGTGCTTACTCAGTTGTAATCTATAACTATTTTTAGAATATTCCAAGTATAATGATTTACTACAGGAATCACTATGACATAAATTTAATTTTAATATTTACAATATTAACAATAAGCTAACGATCTCCATTTCAATTTCTGCACATGACAAATGTTTGTGTAGCCTACAACCTACATAAAGCCGATTACTGTAGCAGATCCATTTTGCAGCTAATTGATTATTGTAAACTTCGTTCGAATATATTTAAGTAAAATTGAAATTTATCTCATTGAAATAATCTAGAAGAGTACAATTTCATCGCTATTAAGTTCGTTAACAGATGTATGTTAATATACCTACTGTTAAAGTCTGACATGTGGAACAATACTTCATACAGATGTTCTGGATTTTGGTTTTGTATTGCGTGTTTCTGGAACACAGTCACAGTGTTCTTATCGTAGTGGAAGATTTTAAGTGTGATGCATTTATTTATTAAAAGTAAAAATATTGATTGTCTTTTGCTGATCTTAAAATCTATTGAATTGGTATTCAAAGTTCTTTTAACCCCTTGCCTTATGATTAAATATAGAAACATGCATGTACAAATTATTTAATTTTAATCCAACTCTGTGCAGGTGTTATCAGAAAATAAAACTAAAATTTTTCAATTTTAATGAATATATTTATAAAAATACTAGCTTTTACCCGCGGCTTCGCCCGCGTGGAATTCGGTTATGAATTCGGTTAAATCGCGCTTCTTAGTTTTCCCGTATATATAGAGTTTAGAGTTTTTAAACCAAAAACTCTAAAACGTCTCTCGTGGTAAACTATATTATATGTTTTACGTTGGGGAGCAAAAACATGCAAATTTTGGGCACTGGATACCCGGGAACACGCTACATAGAGCTGGCCATGCGGAAAACAATGCTTTTCTAAGTGTACTCCAGCAACCCTTAGAGTTTGACCTTGTGCTTTATTAATGGTCATAGCAAATGAAACCCTTATAGGAAATTGAAGTCTTTTAAACTGAAATGGGAGGTCTGTTGGAATAATCGGAATCCGAGGAATGAGTACACTTTCACCCTTTGCAGCGCCAGTTAAAATAGTGGCGGTAATAATATTCCGCCCAAGGTGAGTGACACGCAGCCTGGTACCATTGCACAGTCTAGGGGCATCAAGATTACGCATGAGCATCACCGGAACCCCTACTTTTAATTTTAATTTATGTGATGGCACCCCAGATAATTCCAAAGAATTTAAGAACTCTACAGGATATGAGGTACTATTTTCTGAGTCTATCACCGTGTCTACAGATAAATATTCAGTAGTTTCTCCCATAACTTCATCCAAAATATTTTCATTTATTTTAGTGACCGTTTCGTTTTTTGGTGCTAATATTGCGCGTTCGCAGAGCCATTGGTCATCATGTATATTATTGTGTAAGTCAGTATAAACTTTGGCTACCAACTCTGATTCGCTGCCCACAACATTACAAAAATCTTCCGTTAAAGTTATCATTCCCTCTGCATCTACTGTCATTCTCCCATCACCGATTTTTAACAATGTTTCCGCGTAATGACCTGAGTGAAAATTGGAATTTTATGACATGGTCCCATAACTTAGACGATTTTAGGCAAGCTTTTATTTCATCTGCTGGAGTCACCCTTTGTATCCAAGCGCCATCTATCGCATACCTTAAGCACTAAATAGCGTAACTGCTAATACTTTTTACTTATTTCAGTATATTTGTCATATTTGCACGTAATAACCTACTTTTTTGAAATTTCTTCACTTTTGTAAACCCTCTGGAACAGTATTATACCAGGATAAAGGGTAGGTAAATAATAACAGAAGTTTTTGCAAAGAAAATTACTAAGTACACAGGATTAGTAGATGTAAACAACCAGTTTAGAAGATAAACCAAATTCCTCATTTTCGGGGATTAATTATCATATCATTTACCTTCTAAGTTTACATTGTGTATATTCGTATGCAAAACATAACTTTGTTTTAAACTACACACAGCGCCATCTATCGCCATCATCTCCGAACTAACAATATTTTTGTTTTCCCTCGGGAAAATCAAACTTTTTCCTGATAAAAAGTACCCTATTATTTAATCCGGACTTCTAACTTTATGTCTGCAAAATTTCAAAGCAATCGGTTCAGTAGTTACGGCGTGAAAGCGGAACAAACATACAAACTCACTTTCCCATTTATAATATTATATATTATAGTAAGGATGGGGATTCTATTTCATCTGTAGTAAAACAATAGCATATAGCCCGTCAATGTCGAATTTGGCACAGGAAATGTTTGCGGGCAACACTCGTCATTTGCACTTAAGGGGTTAATAGAAAGCCTGTTAATTGAAGAAGTTTTTTGGCTACAAAACTTTACATTACAATGCATTTATATTCATAGTGTAATTCTTATGTTGGTAATCTGATAAATGAAATTTAAATAAATTGAAATGAGTGTGTGGGTAAATGAACAATTTTTTCTTATATGTTTCACATGAGTTTATTATATTGACATACACACATGGTCGACTGATCCTAATGTAGGTAAATTATTGTCACATTTTATTTGTATTCATCTATTCATTTGGTTTAATGCTTTAGTAATAAAAAATGAATTTATATCATAACTGGAACGCTCACTTAATATTGTATATTCAAATATGCTCCTTGAAATAACTAACTCAAGGCTGACATTTTTTTCCAACATGTAAAGTGAAAAAAACCTTCCGAGCATTTCGTTGACTACTGGTATTTTGTCTCTTTCTTACGAGTTGCCTTGAATCCATGGTAGAAAGAGATGCAGTCCCTCTCTTAGGAACATTCCAGTTTGTATATAAATTCCTTGGTAATAACAGAGAAAAATCTTTAGTCTCATATCTTGTCACAAAATTAAAAAAAAGAAAACAATGGAAAGTACATAGATAAGTAAAATATAGTTGAAATATTTTTAAATGGAAGCTTTTGTTTCATTTTGACGCTAGGCAAGTATTTTGCATTCATTGCTATTCAGAAATATAAAAATAAGAAATTTTATAAAAAAGTATATTTAAAGTGAAATGTATATAATATGAATAATACATAAATATTAATTGAGTGCAGCAATTTATTTGAATGGACGATTCTTAGTGGAATGATACGATTTTTTTTTTAATATTAGACAGGTTATTTATCAGTGAAGGTTATAACTTTATCAGACATTACAACCAGACTAAATGTCACAATTAAGTGTAATATATATTTTTTTATTTTTTTATATAGGATTAGACAACCCACACAATTTCACTGTTTTTGATTGAAGATTGGTGGAAATTATTTAGTATTGTTACACATGTACCTATAAAGGACCGGCGTAAGGGTGTGCGAAGTATGCAGCCGCACACTCGAGCTTTTTGGGAGAGCATACAATTGTGGCATAAAAAGGGGCAAATTTTATCATAGGGGCATTTTTCATGTACTAATTATGGATAATAAAACTCGATAATGTTTTCCATTAACATCCTTAATATAAGTCTTGCACACTCGCCATTTTCGTCGTAGACCGGTCCTGCATGTATATATCATACCATGATGTAATATAGCCAATAATCTTTGTCAATTACTATAGTTGTTATAAATAAATTGGCTGACAAATGCAAAAAAGGATTATTTTTTTTATTGTTCTAGTTGATATCAAATTTAGGGCTGCATACAAGTAGACGAATTAATCTCGATGTATAATATGGATCAAGTTTTTGAATTTTATTTTGTGTAAAGCTATATGGTATAGCAGAACAATCAACATAAACGCAAGTGAAGTCGGGGAACGTGTCTAATATTAATGTAGACGTTGAAAAACATAGTTTATTTTTAAAGATAAAAACGGCTATAGGTATACCGTGATATATACAATATATTTTTCTTTGACTCGTATCTCGTCGACCATGTAACTGTCCCGAAATATCAACGAAAATAGTCAAAAAATAAACGATGTAGAAGAAGTAAAAAAAAAAACAAAAAAAACACGTCTAGTAATTCAAATTACGGGTTGGATTCGATATCGGTCACCACGAATTTGGATGAGAGAGTTAGTTAGGGGGGTGGAGGAGGGTACCCCCAACTCCCCCATAATACTCGCAATACAAGGTAACGCACCATTTTTGAAAAAAAGAAAAAAATAAATTACGTAAAACCGATCTCAAAATTTGATGTTAATCGGCATAATTTCGTTCCTTGACGTCTCCGGTGCAGTGGATGTCCATTGGTCTTGTCTTAAAAAACAAACGTAGAGACTCACGATTGCAAAATACAACATTTTCAATTATTTTCTTTTAATTTTTAAAACATTAGTTTTACGTCTTTAATGATTGATTGATTGATTGATTGATTTTATGGCTTTCTGTTATCTTTAATGATAATATTTACTTTCCACTTGTCAATATCGTATATATACCACAGAGCATGGTAATATTTACAGAAAATATATATATATACCATAGTCGATGTACGATAAACATCAATTGAAAAATATCGATTTCCAAAAACATCGATTTTCGGTAGGAAATAAAACGAGGTATACGAATTTTTTTATAAAGTTTCATTATTAATATAAATTAGCAACTTAGATTCGCTTTTCTGCTATAACACACACTAGTCTTACAAACATTCAGACTAAAATTGAGTCATCAGATGTCAAGACATCGATGTTTTCTGGCTAAACTTCGATGTTTATTCACCATCGATGAATATCGATCATCCCTACTTTGATTACGACATTCCGCCAAATCCGCTGTTTCTCTTTGTCTCGCGTGTATGTGTTCAGTGCTTTTTATTCGACACTGAAAAAGGAACCTCGCTCACAGAACAGAATCAGCTTACCCCGACTCCACGTAGTCTTGTCTGCCCTACCCCTAGAGTTTTCTTTAGAGGCCGGAGGCGCGGAGGAAGGGCAGCCCCCGCCCGCCGTAACAAAAAGAAGACACCCGGGTGAGCCGGAGCGGCTGAGGCTGGTCGCCGAAGGCGACCAAAAAGCCGAAGCTGCGGAGGCGAGCGTGGGTGTCTTCCTTTTGTTACGCAAGGGCGAAGGGGCTGCACCTTCCGAAGCGCCGGAGCCGTGAAAGAACGAAATTCTACCGATAAACGTCAGACCGATAACAGTTTAACATGATTAATTTTTTTCTTTTTTTTCAAGAACGGTGCATTACCTTGTGTTGCGAGGTGTTGGGGGTTAGTTTCAACCTACCACCCTCCCCCCTCAACCCGTCCTCACCCTTAAATTCGTGGTGACCGATATCGAATTTTAACCCCTCGTTTTATTTCCTACCGAAAACATCGATATTTTTGGAAATCGATATTTTTTAATTGATGTTTATCGTACATCGACTGGTATATATTTTCTGTAAATATTAGCATGCTCTGTGGTATATATACGATATTGACAAGGATTCTGGCGGGAACCTTGAAAAAGCGCGGTTGACTCTAAACTTTAATTTTAAATTTTTCATATAAAAAGTGATTTTTTTATAATTAAAGTGAATTTAAATATTGCTAATAGCTGCTGAAAAGCACAATAGCAATGGAGGTAAACGAGGGGGGCGGGTCTCACCCGCCCGCCTCAAAAAAACGGTCACGGCCTACGGATGAAGGAGGCGTAGGCGTAGGAGCTGGACCATCGGGCGGCGGCGATGAGCGAGATGCTTATCTGCCTTACTATAAACCAGGCTATAAAAGACTATATCCGGAAAACTCAACCAACACAGACTTTAAAGTGTATGTAGAATCCACAAACAATGATAGATTGGGCAACAAGAGCCCTATATACTTAAACCATATTTTCGCAATGGATGTAAAAGGTGTGACGGGTATTCAGAGGGTGAATGCAAATAAAATAGCAGTTATTTTCAAGCAATATAATACGGCCAATAACTTTATTAATAACACCACTTTCCTCACAAAATATAATATGAAGGCGTTCATACCGGCAGCGCAAATTGAAAAAACTGGCATCATTAGATTTGTTCCAGCGAATATATCTAACAAAGAACTTTACACAAGACTTTCTTCAATTTATGAAATAGTGGCAATAAGAAGGTTTTCAAAGAAAGTAGGACAAGAGCGCATTCCATTACAGACTGTAAGCATCACCTTTTTATCTAATGTACTGCCTAATAATGTACAATATGATCTATTCTCGTACAGAGTTTTCGAATACATTCCACCGTTACTACAGTGTTATAGGTGTTTTAAATTTAATCATTCAGCAAAAGTTTGTAATGGTAAACAAAGATGTAGTATTTGCGGAGGTGAACACTTGTATAAGGAATGTGATAAACCAACAGAAATCAGCTGCATAAATTGCAGTGGACCTCATCTTGCGATATCTAGATTATGTCCTATTAAAACAAAGAAGATTATTGAAAAGAAAAACAACATATCTTATGCAAGTGTCGCCTTTACAAAACAAGTCACCAACAATGAAAAAGATTTCCCTCCACTCCCATCACCAAAATCACAACCTGTAAATAGTAATGTTAGTGTAAATAAGTCTATAAGTATCTCTGCAAATAAGTCTGTACAAGATGTAAATAAAGTTAAAATAGTCCATTCTAAAGACCTTAAAAGTCAAATAATTTCCGACAACGATGTACTCATGGCCCTAGTACAGACGTTGGTCGAATTAGCCAATAAAGATGATAGTACACCCACTAATCTAAAAACTATTAAAGATGCATTAATAAAAAACTTAACATAATGGATTGTGTAGGGCCTAGTTCTACACAATCCAAGTTACGTATTGCGCAGTATAACATTCAAAGTGCAAATAGTAAAAAACCTTTATTAATCCAATTTTTAAAACAAAAAAATATTGATATTTGCCTTCTTAATGAGACATGGTTCAAAGATAATAATTTTAAAATACCAGGATATAATATTTACAACAAAAATTCAAATAATGCACATAATGGAGTTGCAATACTGATAAAACCATACCTTAAGTATAATACATTAAATACCATATTTTATGAAGACATTCAAACAGTTGCTGTATCTGTATCAACAGGACATAGTAGTTTAACAATTCTCTGTGTATACTGTCCACCTTCAAGTGGGCGTATTAGAATTAATAGACTCCGCTACATTATTAATGATCTACCAAAACCCATATTTATGAGTGGTGACTTTAATGCTCATCATATTGCATTTGGTTGTCAGTCAACGAAAGGTAGAGGTCAGGAGTTATTTAATTTAATTGATGACTTAGATTTGTGTATTTTAAATGATGGTAGACCTACAACTATAAATCGCCCTAAACAAACTGCTTCTGCCATTGATGTAAGCTTCATCAGTGGCAGCCTCGCACCACTATGTGATTGGTCTGTACATGATGATACAATGGGAAGTTACCATTATCCAACAATAACAGAGATTTCATTACGTATAGATAAATATCATCTTAATTCCCCTGTAGATAGGTTTATATATAAAAAAGCTGACTGGGCAACATACACAGCTCTTTCAAAAACAATGTTTAATGATTTCATACTTCAATCACATGATCCTATTTCAACCTATAATAATTTCTGTTTTCATTTAGATACTCTTAAAGAAATGTCAATTCCAAAGCTCACTAAAACAAACACTTTCATAAGCAGGCCACCATCTCCCTGGTGGAATAGTATATGTGAACAAAGTGTTATTGCTTCATATAATGCACTAAAACTATATAGAAAAGAGCCTACTATTGAAAATTATATTAATTACAAAAGAAAAGATGCCCAGAAAAAGAGAACAATTTTAGAACAGAAAAAAATTGGATGGAATAATTTATGTAACACTTTTAATAGAAATACTCACATAAGTAAAATTTGGAATTTATTAAAAATGTTTAAAGGCATAAGACCTAAGAATAAATCATATACAAATGAGTTTATATCTCCACTCTTAGATAAATTATCAGATAATAGCAATTTAATTGAAGTAGATCAACTGAACATTCTTTTTGAAATCAACAATCATAACCCAAATTCTAAATTTTTACTGGATCCATTTTCATGGTCTGAATTTTTAACAAGCTTGCACTCTAGACGAAATACAACTCCTGGCTTAGATGATTATCCTTACATCGTAATTAAAAACTTAGATGTATCTGCCCAAAAGTTGTTTCTTAGCATCCTCAATTTGCTTTGGCGTAATAAATCTATTCCACAGTCATGGAAAACACAGTGTGTTGTCCCAATACTTAAGCCCGACAAATCTCCTGAGCTTGCTAGTTCTTATAGACCAATTTCCTTGTCATCCTGTCTTGGTAAAATATTCGAAAATATGGTGAAAGTCCGTCTTGACTGGTATGTTGAATCCAAGTGTTTCATTCCACATATACAATATGGCTTCCGTAGAGGGCGTAGTAGTGCAGACAGTTTCACCTCTTTAATCTCTGACCTGAAAAATGCAAAACATAGAAAATTAAACACTGTTTGCGTATTTCTAGACGTTCAAAGTGCTTTTGACAGTGTTGATCCTGGTATACTAGTTCAAATCATGTCTAGGATGGGTGTGCCCGGGCACTTATGTAAGTGGATTTTTAATTTTTTGAACAACAGAACAATCTATGCTAGGCATAACAATATTTTATATGGACCCAAATGTGCCTCAAAAGGCACAATGCAGGGTGCCACACTATCTCCATTACTATACAATATATACACAAGTGAAATTTGTAAATATGTAAATAATAGGAATGTAAATATTTTACAATTTGCTGATGACATTGTTTTTTACAGCAGTAATTACAACTTAGAGATTGCAATAGATAATATGAACAAATCCTTATTTCAACTATTACAATATTATAATGATCGTTTACATTTAAAAATTAACCCCTCTAAAAGTAGTGTTATGTTTTTTGGCAATGAAACCTCAAATTCAAATATTATTTACAACAATGAAATTATAAATAGAGTCACTTCAAAGAAGTTTTTAGGAATAATATTGGACCCAAAACTAACTTTTGAAGAACATATTAAGTACATATCCAAAAATGCTCACACAGGACTAAATGTTATCAGATCACTTTGTGGCGTAACATGGGGTGCAGACCCTAAAATATTGTCAATATTGTATAAAAGTATTGTTAGAAGTCATTTAGATTATAGCTCACTCGCTTATATGAATAGTTCTCATGTAAATAAATTAGACATATTGCAGAATAAGGCTTTAAGAATAATATCTGGTGCTATGTGCTCAACTCCCATAAGGGCCATGGAAGTTGAGACAAAAGTGATGCCTTTGATTTTGAGGCGAATCTTACTTGCTGAAAGATACTGTCTCAAACTAATAGCATCAAACAACACTCAAATAATAAGAAAAATTGTACCTTATATAGATAGAACACCAAGAAGATCATTAACAACAGCACAAGGTCTATTATGCGGTAATTCTCCAACACTGTCCGATATACTTCTGGAAATAGACAATAGCTTTTTTAAAATTAGAAAACAGTTTCCATGGCCATGTTACTCTTTCTCTTATCAGTGTATTTCACATCCAATTAATGTAGTCCAACAGACAATAAACAATAATTCGGAAATGCTTCAATTTTTGGAGGAAAATACAATGTACTATGTTATCTACACTGACGGGAGCAAAGCAAGTGATTATGTACATGCTGCTCTATATGATCCACAAGCAAAATTTTCTTCAAGTTTTATTCTGCATGAACCCTGCTCTATATTTACAGCAGAGGCATATGCGGTGTATCAGGCATTAATGCGTATTCGCGAAATCAATAACATCAAATATTTTTTAATAATTTCTGATTCCTTGAGTTTGATAACAGCTTTATCTACCCTCACAGTTAAATACAAGTCTAATTATATCCTTTATTTCATTAAACAAATAATTTACCAATACCACAATAAAAATATTCAAATTTTCTTTCTATGGGTGCCTTCCCACAAAGGTATCTCTGGCAATGAAATGGCTGATAAAACTGCATATGAAGGAATTAATGCTGTTGATGTTAGAAATACAATGTATGTTCCTATGTCTGATTACTTGCAATGTATTGACCAGAATACTCAAAAGTTGTGGTTAGAAATGTGGAAGAAAGATCAAGATACGAAAGGAAAATGGTATGGAAGCATACAAGAAAGCTTACCTGCAAGACCTTGGTATCATCGTATACAAGATGCTACTCGAGACTTTATTACTATCATAAATAGATTGCGTTTTGGTCATAATACTGCACCGTCACACCTTGCTCGACTCGGCATTATTGCGAATAAAACCTGTTCACATTGTAATTCAAGTGATGGAACTGTGGAGCACATTATTTTCGATTGTCAAAAATTTTTGATTGACAGACTAGTGTTGGCCAGTGAACTTAGTGATGTTGAAAATAAGTGTGATTTATTGTCCCGCCCGCCGCCATTAAAACAATTATTACAAGACGAACATACTTACAAGCACATCTACAAATACATAAAGAATACAATTAAAACAATTTAATGAAATATGCTCAGAGGCGTACTATTACGTATATATGTATAATAAGAGTTGACCTAAAGGTTGTAGATACCAGGTCATAAAATCCCAAAAAAAAAAAAAAAAAAAAAAAAGATATTGACAAGTGAAAAGTAAATATTATCATTAAAGACGTAAAACTAATGTCTTAAAAATTAAAAGAAAATAATTGAAAATGTTGTATTTTGCAATCGTGAGTCTCTACGTTTGTTTTTTAAGACAAGACCAATGGACATCCACTGCACCGGAGACGTCAAGGAACGAAATTATGCCGATTAACATCAAATTTTGAGGTTAGTTCTACACGATTAATTTTTTTCTTTTTTTTCAAGAACGGTGCATTACCTTGTATTGCGAGGGGTTGGGGGGTTAATTTCCCCCTCCCCCCTCCCCCCTCCCCCCTCCTCACCCTTAAATTCGTGGTGATCGATATCGAATTTCAACCCAAATTACCGAGCAAATGATAATCTCCAGTTCCGCCTCACCTCCGTATAAAGGCCCGAGTTTTAGAAAAATATTTGGTTTGCTTTTCAACAAAAGGGGTTGAGGAAATGGGAGTTAGTGTTGGGCAGCTCAGGGTTGCCAAATTTCAAACGAAAAATCATTTAAAAGATAGGTATGAGTGATGATTTTTGTTGTAAAAATTAATTTAAAAGTATCAATAATGTTTTTATGTCTCTATCATGAACAAATAATTTTGTCTTTTCAAAAAATTATTTTGCAGTGTGAAGTATAAATTTGAATTGAGAAATTTACAATTAGTTTTCAGCAGTACTTTTAGTATTATAAAGTATTTTTAAAATAAAAGTAACCTTTATAACTCTATAACATCGGCTATCTGAAAATGATAAAGTTTTATCAAAATCTGTCCAGCCTTACCGTGATTTGACGAAAAAGACAGACAAAAGGGTATCAAATAAAAAATGAAATGGGAAACGTTATTATAAAGAGACGAACAGCGCCGCAGTTTTACCCGCATAATTATCGATTACGTGGGTATTTTCGGGGTAAAAAGTAGCCTATGTGGTCATCCGGGTATTTATCTATGTATATACCAAGTTCAATCGCAAACGGTTTACTATTTTTAGAGTAAAAGAGTATCAAACACCCATCTGTCTACAATTTTACGCGTTTATAATATTTGTAAATATATTTGACTAGTTGGCCACCCTAGATGATATCCTTCTAAGTGTAGTTTTGAAACCATTGAGGACTCTTTAACTCACTGGCGACGCAGTCTGCAAACATTTACCTTCTCAAAGATAAGCGTTCGGATATAAAAAGCGTGTTTTTTTTTGTGTAAAATTTCGTTATAAAATGGGGAAAAACGTAAAAATTTTGATTTATTAATATAGTTATAGTCATTAAAAAGCTTCATTATTAATAAAATGGGCTATAATTACACTATGATTTATAAGAGCGAAAATCGTTGATCGATCTGTGAAGGTAAAATCGCGAGACTCGTCTAGTTAAAACATAACTATATGGCAGAAAATATTACAAGCGGGTTATAAAATTTTATAAATCCAATATATTTGAAAGGTAACCTACATTTTTATCACATTAATCCTTATCAGCCCTTTCTTCGCAAGACCTAAAACCTAATAAATAATAAGTGCTATTTAATTAAGTTAAACCTGTGAGTGCACGTACGGAATTTTTACAGATTTAACATTATTGGAAGTATTATGCTAAGGGCCTGTTTCACCGGTTGCTGATAAAGCTATCTGACGTATAACGATATCCAACAGATAAAAGTTGATATATTTTTATTTTTACCCGACTGCGCCAGAAGGAGGGTTATGTTTTTCGAGAGTATGTATGTATGTATGTCCATTTCTTTGGCACGCCCTACAGCCCAAACGGCTGGACGATTTTTGACATATGAGGTGTCGTTGGATTTTTCAAAATTGTAGTAGTGACATAGGCTATATAAATTTTTAAAATGGCGCCCGCAAATGGCGGAATGAGGGGGGGGGGAGTTGAATTTTTTTTCTTACTGTAGCAATATGGGTATCAAATGAAAGCTAATAAATTGTTTTATTCTTTTTAGTTTATAATAAGCAAAATAATAATGGCAACGTTTTAGCGTGTTTTGTCATTGATACAATAAAAAAAAAAACTTAAATTAAGCTTATAACAAACTTACATAGACTAATATGAGCGGGTTGACGATTACTATTAACGAGCAATCAGCAATTTATTACCTAATTTAAAATTGAACTACAAATCGTGTGATAATTGCGCGATTATCGCAAATTGCTAAATACGTAATAGGTCTATGAAGGGTTGCTTAGTAGATATATAAAATTACCCTTGAAGCCGCGTCAATGTCCGCTTATCGCGAGCCAAAGTGTAAGAGGAAACCGTCCGTCATATTAATTGCAATTAATATATGTAACACATGTAATTCCGCGAATACTGAAATGAAACGTATATAATTTGGTAGTCATTTAAAAATAATCGTCAAGTAATTTCAAAAATGTCAAAAAGATAAATTTTAATCAACAATCTAAATACCAACTCATACTTCTTACGATTAGTCCAGAAATGACACTGTTTTATACAAATTTTAGCTCTCCATTCCACTCCATTTCGGATGTAGTTTCCCAAAATACTTTCCAGTTCCACATAATCTATCTCCGTTCCAAATTTCAACTTTATAGATCTAGTAGTTTTCGAGATTTTGTGATTAGTAAGTGAACCATGAGTGACCTTTCGCCTTCCTTTATGTATGTATATATATATATATATATATATATATATATATATATATATATATATATATATATATATATATATAATTATATATAATTTCTAAATCTATATACTCGTAGAACTATTATTACTGTATAGCTGACTCGAAAGTGTGCCAAGAAGTTAAAATGCCAAAAACTTAAATTCTATATGTATTAAATTAACTTATAATATTAATATGTTTAAAGAGTATTGTTTGATAATCAAATCCTTATTTAAAAAGAAAGGTTGAACTCAAAGAAACGTACCTACTGGCTGTTTCCCGTGACTTCGTTCCCGTGGAAATTTTGATGTTATCACATACGTTTATTATCCCATAGGGACTACCACTATACAAAAAAAAAAACATGTCTATCCCTTGTTCTGTGATTATCCGAAATAAATTGTCCCACGGGAACCGTAAAATTTTCCGGGATAAAAGTGACCTTTTGCCATTCCTCAATTCCTCATAGTATCTTTGAGACAAATTTCCTTCAAATCCGTTCAGTCGTTCTGTCGTGATTTAGTTAACAAACATCAATCGAAACTTTCGCATTTATAATAGTAAGTAAGATTATATATGATATACAACCAGACACCCAGTGCGGTTGCGCCTCCACCGAACTCTTTGTAAAACGTTCAAGAGGGTATTTCTATAGATTTAAATCATTATCATAATATCAGACATTGGATGTCCACTGCTGAACGTCGAAGCCATCGACTTCCAGAGCGACTGCTTGGGCTTTGTAGTACCTACTGGTAATTTTGGGGGTTTTGCTAATATTCGCCACGCTTGGCAGGCGGGTTGGAGAACGCAGTGTATTATGGGAGGATATGGTGACGCTAGTGCCCATCACCATCTTATTTGGTGTACAAGTTTTCGCACCATTATGGCCTTAGTCGCATTTTACGACACCTCGGTAAGAAGGAAGTCGGGACAATTTTTCTCTTCCGGTCACCCGTCACCGCACGGCTGGTAAAATTAAATAATTGATGTAAACAAGTCCAGTCATAATATTCCCTAGACAGAACCAAACACGTAATGTTTTTAAACGCGTGCTGAATAATTATGTTATATTAATTCAATTGACGAATTTAATGTAGAGACAGTCTTCCGGATATGAAATAAATATTCATTGGTCGATTTTGCAATTTAAATACAGCTATGTCGCTAGAGTACCATCTCGGATGTAACGTACTTGGTTAAATAAAACGTTTATGTACTCTGTGGCAGTCTGCTCACGTCGCTTTTTCTTTTCTTTTTAATTTGTTATACTATGGCCACACTAACGAGAAATGGCGTTTAACATTGCGATGTACGTAGGTCTAGCCACGACTCAAAGCGAAAATTTGACAACGGCATTCATTGCAGTTTGTCGTTAGGTGATAGTTTAAGTGGCGGTATAGTATTAGCGCCAATTTATCGCCAAGAATGGGCATTCACGTTGAACGTTCAAGTGTAGCCACTCACTTTAAATTAACGCAATATTTATCGCGATGATAGACATTGACGTTTCTCGTTAGTGTGGCTCCAGTATTACAATGTACAATTTGTTAAAAATTCTAGCTGCCATGACATCGTTTACGTACTTGTCACTCGGGGCCTGTTTTATCGGTTTCTGATAAAGTTTATCTCGTGCATAAGTGACTGGTGCGTTTTATCAGCGGAGGGTAAAACAGACCCTTTGGGGTCTTAGGGACCCTTGCTAATAAACTACAACTCTTGTGTTCACAGGTTGCAAATAGAATTATCTAACTGTTATTGTTATTACTGTTATCTAACTGAATTATCTATTATGGTGAAAAAATAAATCATAAAATTTTATTAAAAGTCTAAAACGGATTTTATCGCGTTTATTTAAAAAAAACTTTACAGTTTAACGATTTTTTATAAAATTATTTCGCGACGTTTCGGATCCTTTACAGCGTCCATGGTCTCGGGGGACTGAGGTGGTGGGTGTCAGAATTCCGCGATTTCGAAATTCGCGTAAATATAAGAGAACAGTATAAATCATAAAGTTTTATCTGTTGATACAATTAAACAGGATTGAAATACAAACAAGATTGAAATAGGACCTTGATTGAAATATATCCAGTAGTTCTTCCATGATGGGGACAACGACAGACCTATTATTTTATCTATATAAATTACAACGATGATTGGTTGCAGTTGAATGATTTGATATCTCTGATTGCGCTTGAGTCAGAATATACTGGTTCTGTTTTAAAATTTATTTTTAGATATTAATAAGCCTGTTCATGAATAAATATAGTAGTCGAGTAATCTCGAAATCGCCGAGTTTTATAACGTAAAAAAATGTAAATTTCTAAGGCAAAATGGATCAATAAAAAAAATGTAATTGTTTTTTTTTCAATAACAATAATATTATTATTACAAAAAAATGTGCGTATTCAACGTTTTTTTTTAAAGAAAAATAAATATACAAAAAGATATTTGACAGCGGTGGGATTCGAACCCACGCCCTTTCGGACTGGTGCCTAAAACCAGCGCCTTAGACCGCTCGGCCACGCTGCCTCATACTGAATAAAATGAAATTAGCATACAGTATTGATTAGTTAGTCACTTGCACATATATTTTTTTAATAAGTATTATATTAATTGTAAAAAGAAAGAAAATATTTTTATTCTTGTTTTAATACCTTTTAACGTAGTATTTTCTATTTATTGCGAAATATATTTAAAAAAAAAATTAATTATCTAGACATTTGTAAGAAACCTGTCCATACATAAAGTTATTAAAAGGCAATGTAGCAAAAGTGTCCATGGGTGATATATAAATTATAATGGTATATACCTAATAAGGAATCATTAGGGAAATTTCCACACATAAGGGGGTGAAATAGGGGATTAAAATTTCATCATCATCATATCACTCATTCGTTCACTGAATTAATACGAATTCTCGAAAACTACTTAATCTAAAAAGTTAAAGTTTGTCACGGAAATTGATTATGAGTAGGAGAAATCAGCTAAGAAAGGATTTTAGGACCCCCCCCCCCTTAAAATGGTAGAATTAAGGGTTAAATTATGTATAGAACATTGCTATTTTTGTATTTAGAAGTATGAAAATTAGTATTTACGCTGTTGATAACTATTAAAAATGATCTGTTTTTTTTTTTAGAATTACATGCTTTCACAACACAGGGGATTTAATATGGGGATGAAAGCTTAAATATGGGATTTGGTTATTTAGGTTTCTGTTGAAGTAAGGTTTTGAGACAAATTAAAATAAGATTCAGATAAAATATTAGATGATTACCAAATATTCACGATGCGAGTGAAAACGCGAGGCATCGATAGTCAAGTATATTTTTATTTCTAGGACAACTTACTGACATTTATGTTTCAATCATTTTAATAATAATAATTTAGTTATTTCTAGTATTTCGTAGATTTATATAATCATATATTATAGTGCATTCGATGCGAGGTCGTGTTTTTAGTGCGTGAATTGGTCTAGACTTGCATAGGTCTAGACATGCATTCGTATTTAATTTAGGGATTTGCGGATCATTGAAGAAGGGTCGTCGACTCGTCCAATCAATACTCCATGCATGAAAGGGGTAGGGAGAAATTTATAATATTTTTTATTTGTTTTGCAAATTTTTTTTTTAACTCTTGCGTTAGTTTATATATATTGATATGGCGAATCCAGTTTAAAATGTAAATTAAAAATTGAGGTAGATAATGACTGTTTATTTACTTCGGGTAATTATAAAGTCAAATGTGGCAGCCAGTACAATAGCTTGTATTTTAACATATCATTATTATTGGCCTGCTTAGCTGATGACCGTTGACGTCACCATCAATCAGCTGATGCACTGGTGCGTCACGAATATATCGTTCATGACTATTAAAAATGTCGGATATGAAAAATAGCAACTTTACAGGAGAGCGATGCAAAGTGTAAATTGCATGCATCTTTTTACTAATTTTTTTTTTAAATATCGCCATTTATAAATTAAGTAATTAATAAACTATGCATAAAATTATATTTTTCTTATTAGCTGTTGGATAGACTTGGTTATTTAGGAACGTTTTATGAAATAATAAATGCGATTTTATAGTTCCGACGATGTTAATAGTCACTAGCGATATCATACAATTAATTTTATTACATTTGTTTACTTGAGACTCGTGTTAATTATTTTTTTTATTGAAGAGGGGGCAAACTGACATTCGGTTCACCTGGTGGTCAGTGAAAGTGACATCCATAGACACCCGCTGAACCAGAGGATTAGCAGGTGCGATACGGCCTTTCAAATAAGCGTATGCTCTTTTCTTGAAATGTCCCTAAGTCGTATCGCGTCGGAAATATCATAGATGGCAGCTGGTTCAATGTAGTGGTCGTGCGAGGTAGGAAATACCGTAAAAATTGAGTTGTTGTAGATTTACAATCCATTCTCTATTCTGGATTTTCAGATATCTATGCACGAAGTTTTATTACAATCGATTCGGTATTTTTAATTTGAAAGAGTAACGAACATACACCGTCCCAAATATTCATAATATTAGTAAGTCTAAAGTAAGTTAGTTGAGAGTGGTAAAACGTGATATAAATAATATAGTTTACTATTTTGAGTGAAAAACGTGGAAGATACTGACTTGACATTGACAACAGAATGACATAAATATCAGCTGGAAGCGATTGAGTTAGTGGAATACCGAAATTGTCAAAAATTATTAATCAGAAGCCAATAATCGACCTTTGCTTCACGAATGTAATAGTAAAGATAAAAAAAAGTAAAGATGTGTGGTTTTTTTTGCGTTGTCCTTCACGCAGGATATGTGACCGAGTTTATAATGTTTAAGTTATTTATTGACGGTTTTTTTTAAAAAGAATAACTGTTGAGTTTACCGGTTCTTTTGAGGAGAATCTACATACCGAATCGGTGTTATCTTAATATTAACTATAGTTTATTGATTGAAAAATGTTATATAATTTGTAAAATTACGCTTCAAAGGTGCTTATGAAGCCAATTTTAATAAAGAAAATTTTGTTTTTGTAATAATTATATAAAATATATATTTATACAAATAAATTGAAGAGATATTTTTATTTGAACGCGTTAATCTCGAGACTTATAACACAACTTAAGAAAAAAGAGCGTTAAAAAGTTCGTTCATAAAGAAATATTATAGGCTATAAGTGCTATAAGGCATCAAGATGACTCACAGGGGCGGAGTAATAGCAATGAAATACAATCTAACATACAACACACGCGGCCGTTAGAACTTGACTCAGCTACCTAGTTCTAGACTAGCTTTAAAATTATATATATCGAATAACGTAGTTCGACTTTGTGTTTGTCCGTTGCGGTCGATTTCCTTCTAATATCCGGTTTAAATAACGTTACATAGGTAAATTGACTTTTCCGTTGGCGCTGTTGGTAGTGATCCTGCTTTCTGCTCTAGGGTTGTGGATTCGATTCCCGCTCCGAGTCTGGGTGTAATCTTACAATAAAAGTATGTCAGTATGTTGCTTAAAGGGCGTGCGCAGTGGTTGTAGCAGAATATAGTGACGCTGCTGCCCACTATGGCCTTAGTCGCCTTTAGGACACCTCTGCAAGAAAGAGGTCGAGACTATTATTCTCTGCTGGTCACCGCACGGCAGTATTGTAAATATCTGGCGTTAATTTAGTTCTAACCCTTCTATATAGTACATGAGCCCTCTGCCCAATAGTGGAAAATTTACGTGCTGTTTCATTTCAACACTGTAATAAAAATAATTTTCAAACTATAGATATGTCTTGGCCATATCGTAGAATTGGTCAAATCATGAAACGCTCGAGAACTTCATGAACTGGTCGCTTTTCATGTAATGTTTCACTGACCATTGGCCACATCATAATGTGTCTTAGCAAGATCAATGATAAAAAAAGGTCTAACCTAACCTATTAACATAACATATTCTCGAGCATTTCATGATGTGGCCAATTCTACGGTATGGCCACGACAAATATATAATATCGATTATCCAAGTATTTCATTGTTGTTGAAACAGTTCGTAGGGTAACTCTCTGACAAGGAAGTGGTCGACGGGGGTAAAGTTGTCCGTGGAATGTTCATCCTATCGCTATTACTAGCTGTGTCTGCGGTTATTTTGTTTGATGTGAGTGTTTATGGATAAAATGTAGCATATATGCAATGTAAACACCAGAAGGAATAACAAAATTGTAACTCCAAGCTTCCGACTGCGCAAAGTAAACGTCTCCTTTTTGGGTTATGATATTCGCATGTATAATAAAATCCCACAAACAATTTTAGAATTGTCTCAACATAAATTTAAAGATTTCATTAAAAAAAAATAGATAAAGCATATAATTCGGTGCAGGATTATTTAGCTGATAAAGACGCGTGGACTTAGTGGCGCTGTATTTCATGCGAGATATTACTAATTTTGTACTAAAACACAGTTTATATATTATTTTCAAAAGAGTAACTGCGGAGTTTCTTGCCGATTCTTCTCTTCTTGCAGAATCTACATTCCGAATCGGTGGTAGTTTTACTTTTACAAAAAATAATAATAATCACTACAATATTAATTTTGTAAAATGACGATTCGAAAGTGCTCGTGGAGCCTATTTGAATAAATTTTGATTATGTTAATAAAAATATTCACTTATTGTATATAAGTGTACTATGCTTTATCGTAATATACTGTGTAGTTTTTGCGTGAAAGAGTAACAAACTTGCATCCTTTCTAACTGGTGTATTTATAATATTTATTTAAAAAATCAAAATCAATTCAAGTTACCTTCAAAATCACTTTTGAATCGTCATTTTACAAAGTATAGAATATAATTATACTTAATTATAGACAATGTGAAGCTACCGCTAGGTCAATACTATTTTATTGACTGTTGGTAATTATTACGACTGATAAGGTTAACAGTTATCAATATAATTCCAGAAACATTAATATGTCCGTGTAAGATATGAAATAACTAATAATTTATACGAATATAAATGTTTTAAGTAAACGACCCACTTCTGAGCGAAGGCCTCTTATCCATATAGAAGAAGGGTAAGATTTTAATCCACCACGCTGCTCCACTGCGGGTTGGCGGATAATTTCCTTACCATTAGTAACGGTCGCTATCAGATGTCTATGATAACAACCGGGACCGAAGGCTTTTGTTCTCCGAGGCACGGTGGAGAAACCTATAAAAACATGCACCTCGCACTAGAAACAAATATTTGCAAACATAAATATCTGCTCTGAGCGGTAATCGAACCCGCGACCGCTGGCGTTAAGGCGATTACACGCACCACCGAACACCAGAACGGTTGCCGGTCCACAGCCCCTAAATACAATTAAACACTTACGGTTCGATATTTTTTTTACATACACAGCATAGCTAACAAATAATTAGGACAGTCCTCACAGTATTTACAACACTTTAAAGTCGAAGACAGAAAAACGAGAAACATAAAATTGTAATACAATAATCAAAAGCGTAAAAATGATGACCAGCGATAGGTTGTCAAGCAACATAGACTTCGCGTCGGAGCTATGGATCGTGGATTTGTCGTCCTGTGTCCGGCAGAGAAAAATAGTTCCGATCTCTTTACTACCGAGATGTCGTAAAAGGCGACTAAGGCCAGTGTCGCGAATAACTGTATCAACAAGGATGCTGATGGACAGCAGCGTCACCATGTCCTGCCACAACACTGCGCTCGCCAACCCACCTGTCAAGCGTGGCGAGTATTGACAAATCCCCCAGAGATGATGGGGGAGGCCTACGTTCAATAGTGGACTTCCAACGACCGATGTAATGATGGTTTATATAGTTTATTTGTATTTATTTTATAATTTTAATTATAAGTTATCTACATTTAACATTACGAAGAAGACATTGACTCATCTCAAAACATCATCTAATGTTAGTCACAATGCAGTTATCGCATTCTGTGCCGAGATAGTTGACGAGATAAGGAGTTCTTATAAACTATACGATGTTTACCGGTTTCACACGATTATTATCGACAATTTGACCCCTTTTTTTAATACTGTTATTCTACGAAGCTATGAGACACAGCTGGATGCTTTATACCCTAATAATATTACACAAAATGAAGTTTTCTAACTTAGAAAAGACAAAACGATATATAAGACCGTTGAAACAATAAATTCCTCTTTATATTAGCTTTGACTATTTTTTTCATTGAATTCTTGCCCCAATATCAACATTAACTTAAATGAATCAGTCTGTAATCGTCCTACTACCGAGTCCTTCGATAGAAAGAGAGTACCGTTCCTATAAGAAAAGCTCAATCTCTTCCTTGCTTTAAAAAACATCTTAAAGCACATTATTTGTTACTTAATATGCCATAATCTCCTTTATTTTAATATAATTTACGTACATATTTTATGTATGATATATTATTATTACCCAATATTTTTGTATGCAGATCTATAATATTGTGTGTATATGTGTATGTGTGTATGTATGAATATGTATATGTGTGTATGTGCATATATTATATTGTATATGCCATTGTACACTTCATTATCCGCCTTTACTTTACTGTGTCCTATACCCAAAGGTTGTCTGGAAGAGATCGCTCTATTAGCGATAAGACCGCCTTTGTACATCTTTCTATATTTGTTATGACTTTTGTTCTGTTCATGGTGTACAATAAAGAGTAGTATTATTATTATTATTACACGATTCAATAGGTTGCTTTCAGTGAGCTCGTGTAGCACCCAAATACCGAGCTTTTTTTGTATAGCTAGACTTTTTCAAGTGGGTCAAAATTGTTTTGTTCCTCGGCTATGTCGTAACAACTAATATGCCGATCTTGCTCCACTCTTTGAAAAATGGCATCAACTACATCCATATGAGGGCGACAAGACCGAGCTGCAGACATCAAAATTCGCAGACTGAAAACGCTTGAACCAACTTTGTGCTACTCTTATGACATTGCATTAGGTTCATAAACATTACAATTTTTTTCCAGCTTGAGTCGAATTTTCCCCTTTTTTGTAATAAAACTTCAGAATGTATCGATTTTCTTCGTTAGATTCACTCATTTTGACCGACAGAAAAATTAATTAAAAAAATCAAAAAACTCGACTGCGTAAAATACTCTTATTATAAACTAAAAAGAATTAAACAATTTACTAGCTTTTATTTGATACCCATATTGCTACAGTATGAAAAAAAATTTAACTCCCCCCCCCCTCATTCCGCCATTTGCGGGCGCCATTTTGAAAATTTATATAGCCTATGTCACTACTACAATTTAGACAAATCCATCTACATCTCATATGTCAAAAACCGTCCAGCCGTTTGGCCTGTAGGGCGTGCCAAAGAAATGGACATACATACATTCATACATACATACGTACATACATACGTACATACATACATACATACATACATACATACATACATACATACATACATACATACATACATACATACATACACTCGAAAAACATAACTCTCCTTCTGTCGCAGTCGGGTAACAATTGAAAATGGTGTAAAAGTGTTTTTTACTTTTTATTTTTCTTAATGTCATATAGTAATTTACTTATATTGAAACCAGCCAGCTATAAACAGTACAATCGAAGAGATTTTTCTTTAATTTTATACATACAAGATACGAAAAACTTTCCCTAATATATTATATTTAATTATTTATATACATATATTAACGTAATTTCATTTTGAATGGATTCACCATTCTATTCTATTCAAGAACTTGTTGTATAGGTAATCTTGGTTTCGATATCTTCGGACAATAGTTTCGATATAGAACAGCTTTCAGCTGATTGGCGCTGGAATTGTTATCTACAGATGGACATAGGTTTATGTAAGTCTAGATATTTCTAGGTAATGCATGTATGGTTTTGGAAATCAGTGATACAGGAAATGTAAGGGGTTTTAGGTCGTAAATATTTTGTTCAAATTAAATATTGTATTTTGTATAAGTATTAGAATGTTGTCATTTGTATGTAACTTTATTATATAACTGCACCACCTCCTTAATCTTGATGTTAAATTCTTCTCTAATTTGGGTTGTCTGGAAGAAATGGCTAATTAGCCATAATTCCGTCCAATGTACCCACTGCACATAATGTTTTTGACGTGATATTTGGATATTATATTAACTTTAGCATATATAATTATTATACACATACTGTAGCGACATATATCTCGCCACATACGAAAACGGACGTATCCTAAATCGCGCTATCAAAGTTCTCCGAGCGATTGAACATATATATACAAGAACACGACAACAACCGTCGGGACGCAGTAGTCCACCAGACACAACACCCGTCTGGTCGGAGGATCCTCCCTTTTCAATGGTGGATGAGGAACTTTACACCCTGTTCTTCACTCCCCCAAAATATATATACTTTAGTATATATAAATATTTAAATATCATTTTAAAAGAGTAACTGTTGAATTTTTAATGAATCCCTTCATAGTATGAATGAGATTTAAAAAGAGTTTAATAACCCCTACTTTAGTTTTAATAAATTTACGTATATACCTGTGTATACAAAATTAAATACAGCTGGCAATAACGAAAAATCTTACAATATAATTATGCAAATACTGTCACAGATAATGCAAGTCCATCTATCACTCGGTAGTTATCTACTGAACTAGGAATGTCAATGTTGACGGAATTAATCATGTCGCAGTCGAAGTGCGATAAGTTATTATGATAAATGTCTGCATAATTAGTGTTATTAATAAATATAACCGATGGACCGTTTGATATTAATACGAGACGGTCGTGATGCTGTGAGGACAAGCTAAATTATCTAGTGTTAAATTTATTTAAAGATTCATCATTTAAGTTCGGTTTCTATATTGAGAAAACGATTAGTTTTGCTCACGAATCGTTCATTTTGAAACTAGTTAGTAGTTGTGACTCAAAATATTCCCTATAACGAACTATTCGTTTGCTGTTGTATCGAAACTATGTACTAACGTATGGTATTTTATTATTAATATATTTAAATTAAAAAAAAAAAAAACGTATACAATTCACATTTTTCAAATTGAACCGTTCGTAAGTAAAATGAATCGTTTTCTGAATATACAAACCGGTGTGGCTATTACGTAACTTGCACGATCGCGAGAAATTGCTGTGGTGTCAAATTTAAATACTAGCTGAGCCTCAATAATCTGGAGTATTGAAATTCGACACCATAGCGATTTGTCACGATTGCGCAAGTTACATAATAGTCCTATGGGCTTTTGTGTGTTCCAGTAGCGTGGGATCAGCTCCAATGGTTTTTCTTAAAGGGAACATATTTGCCCAGCTGTGGGACTTATAGAGTAAATAACAATATTTTAAAATTATTGTTGTTATTGGCAAACTCCCCGAGATATAATGAGGAGGTCTACATTCAGCAGACACAGAGAGGTGGACATTCGACGGCTGATGTGGGGGTGGTGGTGGTGGAAATTTAAAACGTTCCTATATTAATCTATACATATAATAAAATTGTAAACGGTCGGTGTCTGTACATGAGAGATATTTCAGAAAAACGAATTAAAGGGGTCGTTATGAGAGCAATAGCAGTCAAAACTACTACACTCACCGGCACGGAATCTTGGCCAAACTCATAACATGCGATAAAAATTTTTTAAGTGTGTCTAACTTTGTTTTTATTGTATAAGTGGGTAGAAATAATGTTTACGTTAATCCTAAGAGGGTAATTAACTAAGTTGAAGTGCATTATGGTTTGGGTTCTGAAGTTTAGTTGAATTGTGTCATTTATCCGACGAACTCTACATTTTGAATTGTGTTGTGGAATTTGTAAGTGTTAAGTTGCCGAAGTTCTTTGGTTTTATTGTGATAAATAAACATCTAAAGGCCCCTAAGGATCCATAAAAATGCCTTTGTCACCAAGTCAGATAGCACAAGCAGTGTCATTAGTGGAACAAGGGATGACCCATCGTGAAGTGGCTACTATCCTTAACGTACCACGTTCTTCAATGCAATATGCATTAAAACGGTACCAACAGACTGGCCTCTGTACACGCAGACCAGGTAGTGGTGGTGTACGTTGCACGTCAGCTCGTGACGACCGCTTTATCGTGTTAGAGACTTTAAGAAATCGCTTCCTTACTGCGGTCGAGATCCAGCAGCGGCTTCAAATCTCTAGGAATGTAAATGTTAGTGAGCGTACGGTGAGAAGACGTATGGAGGAAGTTAATTTAAGAGCGAGAAGACCAGCCCGTGGCCCACAGCTCCTCCCACAGCATAGAGCAGCTCGACTTCAATTTGCCCGCGAACATGCTAACTGGTCTCATGAACAATGGGCAAGAGTTTTGTTTACGGACGAGTGCAGGATCGCTTTAAATGCACCTGATGGTCGACAACGTGTGTGGAGAAGGAAAGGTGAACGATATCTGGCGATTACTACCACTCCAACAGTGAGTTTTGGTGGAGGCTCTATAATGATATGGGGTGGCGTTAGTTCTGATGCACGTACAGAATTGGTCATCGTCAATAACGCTCTAACTGCAACACGATATATCGAGGATATCCTTCAAGAACATGTTGTACCCTTTGGAGGGTTTATTGGGTATGATCAATTCATTTTAATGCATGATAATGCACGTCCACACGTCGCTCATATCGTAAATGAGTACCTTCAAGAGGTTGGTATTCAAAAATTGCAGTGGCCAGCTCGCAGCCCCGACTTAAATCCAATAGAGCATATTTGGGATAAGCTAAAAAGGACAATTAAAACAGCATCGAACCCACCACAAACTCTTAGCCAGCTTCGAGATGCCGCACTGACTGCATGGCGCGACTTATCGCAATTGGACATCAAAAATGTCATCCAAAGCATGCCAGATCGAATGCAGGCGGTCATAAGGGCTAGAGGAGGAAACACGCGATATTAAAAAGTTAAAAAGTTTACCAAAGATCAAACAGTTTTTAATTACTAGTGCTCAAAACTGCAGTGTTTAATTTTGTGTAAATGTGATTTTGTGCTTAAACTTCATTATAAACTTAAAAAGAACATTATTTATGCTTAAAAATGATTAAAGACGTTAATTGGATGAACAACGATCAAAATTGGCCTAAATTTGTAGTGTAAACTGAAAAAAACTGAAGTTATCACAAATTTTATACTTGGCCAAGTTTCCGTGCCGGTGAGTGTATTTTTAGAATTTTTATCTATCTGTACGTTTGTCCCGCCATCGCCCAAAATCAGCAGCATGAATTTGGAAGCAGTTTTCATAGTTGTGATCCTGTTTATCTAACTTAAAATTTAGTGTAGGTTTAATCTTGTTATACGGTCTTGAAATGGATTTATTGCTATGTAAACAATTTTAGTGAAATCGTAATAAAGTCGTTTTGTACTTACACCTAAGGCGGATGAAACCGCAGGGCAAGCTAGTTTTGATATAAAACTAGGTGCGATCTAATTAAAATATGAATAAACGTGAAGTATGTAAGCTGTGTGTATGTGTGCCTTTGTATAACAATAATGATACAGCGACATCTACCGTCCGCGTACTTAGAACAAGCGTGATGTAACATTGTGACGACAAAAAACTTTTGTTATTCCCGTTTTGCATAGTTCGTTCATATTTCGTGTTTACAGGACTCGAAGCGTAATTTCATATATGTTATGTTACACTAGCTTTTGTCCGCGGTTTCGTTCGTGTAGAATTTTTTTATGTTATTCCATATGTTATGATATCCAAAATTCTCATATTAGAAATAGTTCGGACTCAAAGAACATACTAGCTAGTTGTTGCCCGCAATTTCGTTCGTGTGGAAATTTTGATATTATCTCATACGTTATGTTATTCCAAAGAAACTGTGCATTTCATTACCTATGTAATTCTCTGACCACTAAACTAACACTATGCCAAGAATCATATCGAGGGATCGATAAAAATGCTCTGTGAAGCAAAAAAAAAAAGAATACATCCCATGGGATCCTACAATATGTTCCGCGATAAAAATAGCCTTGTTCCATACTGTAACCTATCTCTGATCAAAGTTTCAACAAGATTCGTTCAGTCCTTCTGTCGTGATTGAGTAACAAACGTCCATCCAAATTTTTGCATTTATAATACATAGTGGTAAGATAAAAAAATTTAATCCGTCCATGATGAAAAGGACTCCACTTCATATGAGTTCGCTGTACCGGTGTAGATTCTTTTATTTGCACGTGTTAAATTATGCGTGTGCAGGCGAACATGAAAAAAAAAGTGTTTCAAAAAGCGCGGGAAACGAGAGCTCGTGCCCCGCCATAATAGAATGAAGAGCTCTCATTCAAATTTCGAATTCAATATGGCCGCTTTTAGTTTAGGGATGTGATTATATTTTTGTCGATTATTGATTATGTTATCTATTTATTGAAGAAATATTTAATTATATAATATTATACATATTTACAATCCAAAACTTAAACTAATTATCTACAAACAGTATAGTTCTATTTATTTGAAACGTTTATATAATACATAAAATAATACTTTGATATATTTATTACATATTATGATAAAAAGGTAGTAGTTCGCTGACGTATAACGTAAGTAAAATTACTGAATGATTCGCTCCACTACGGGTTGGCGGATAATTTTCCTACCAGGAGTAACGATCATTACCAGGCGTCTATGATAACAACTGGGACCGACGGCTTTACGTGCTCTCCGAGGCACGATGGTGAAACCCACAAGGACATACGCCCAGACCGATGTTATGTAAATATATGTACCACTATACCATACTAGGTACACCAAGCTTTGTAAAAGTGCCGAAATATAGGAAACTCAGGACGATCAACGACGGTTAATATCCCGTTTTACGTCTCAATTATAATGTGGCCGTGAACGCTTAATGAGTATGTATGTATATTTAATGTTAGTATGTAGCTATGTATGCGTTTGTTTAATGAATTTATGGCTTTTGTATTTATTATAACGTTTGTTACTTATTCTATTATCTTTTTTTTAACTTTTTAAATGTAATTTTAATCAATTTCCCCTATAGCACCTAAAAATGTCCTCTTTATTTTACGTGTACCGGTTTGCTGGTAGAGATTGCTTTTAGAGTTATATATTCTGTTATTTCAAAAATATTTATAGAGAGACACTGGATATGTTGTTACTGTAGTCGCGATCCGGAACCAGAGAGGGCGCTTTTCGCCTTTGCCACAGACTCGAAAGACGCCGTTTGAGCGCAGATAAGATTAAGAGATCTAAACGGAGACAAAAATAAACAAAAGATATATAGAGCAGCATTAGCCATTAAGGCTTAAGCCCGGCTTTTGTGCAGTATGATTATATATTATGCAATCAATTATAATTAAAATAAAATAAAAGTTAAAATATATGTTGAATTGCATAGCTCGTGTCATATTTACTTATCACATACTCATATATGTTTTTAAGCTTTCGCGGACACTATTAACACATTCATTTAAACAGGATTTACCGTGATTATGACGACTGTCGTCCCGTGATCATGGCGCCTGCCGAGGCGACGTCGTCGAAATATCGGGAATCTCAATACAATAATTGCGGTAAGTTCCGTTTAAATGAAAGTGTTCACAGAGTACAGACTCATTATAAAACATCGAATGAAATTCACAAATTTGTAATGTGCTTAAAGTTATTGAAATATTAGGACTGAATATTGGAAGAATAGAATGGGTAACATTAAAAGAATAATAATAAAAAAAAAAGCACAAATCGATTTAATTTGACCTCATAAAGAAAACCAATAACGATTTAAATCTAACACTTGTTTAACATATTGGAATGTGTATCACCTTGTTATAATGATGGGCGTGGGAGTTGTAACGAGGAAAAAAAAAAAGCGGAACTAAATATGAAGTTGATTTAATGATACTGGGTGCTAGTTTTAATCAAGAACAAGCTGTACCTGCGAAATCCGTGCTGTAGTTTCGGTTTGATGCGCGGCCAAGATACGGACAACAGACAAAATTTAATTAAATAACATTTTTGAGTTGATTATCAATTGTAGAATTCGTTCCAAAATATCTCTAATGTACTGAATTGGACCTGTTATGATTTTATTATAACTATTGATATATATTACATATTAGATAATGTTACTCACATGTATAGTTACTGCTCTAAAGCTATTATATATAACCCATAGCATGATGTTTTAAAGCCTATATTCTTCCTCCATAGTCCAGCTTTCTTAAGGAAAGGGTATTTGAAATCGATATAATGATTAGAGCGTTTAAACAAGAAATTCTTCTTAATTTTCATTAATATTTTCTCATTAGATTCGTGTCCCAATCCTTATTACATTTAGATCGAATATCAATATTACACATTCAAAAAGTTTCTTATTACTAAATTTGTGTACATACAATCTATGTAAACTGACAGACACCGAATCTATACGTATAATAAAATTGTAACCGGCAGATGTCTGTTCATTATAGATATTTAGAAAAAACGACTTATATGTCTGTCTATGAGAGCAGAGAAACTAAAATAATAATTTTTACAATGTTTGTTGATCTATTTGTATGTTGGTTCCGGTATAACGCAAAATCTGCACACAGTTGTGATCCTGGAGGCCTAACTTAAAATCTGGTGTAGGTTTCATCTTGACACTCTCTAAATATGAATTTTCAAAATACGTTCAATAGAATATATAATACCTTATACCTACAGTTTTATTGTATAAATTTAGACGCAGTCTCACCACTTGTTATTAAGTACCGGCTAACCTAACTGGTACTTTTTTGACAGGTAATTGTATGGGTTATCTGTCAAAATAAGTGCCAATTAGGTTATCCGGAACTTAACAGCAAGTGGTGAAACTGGCCCTTAATCGGTTTAATTATTTGCGCGAAAGAGGAACCATCCATCATTACCATGTAAAAACCTATCCATGCTCGTCTTTACTCTCTAAACATGAATTAGGTGATTTTTAATTATGTTCACGTAAATATTCACTTTTTATCAATGTGAAAATCGTACCATGCAGAATTTGTGACTAACATAATCAATGTATGAATATGTGAATATCAGAGTCCACTGATTTGATCATTGAATATGTGTAGGTCTATTAGTGAGTATTAACTAACTTGTTGATTTTGCTTCACTAACATAATTAATTAAAATTTCACTGATTCATGTTTAAAGTGTACCGTCTAGAAGTACAGTTATTACCCTATAAACAATTGTAGTGAAATCGTAACGGAATCGTTTGGTACACATGTAATAAGCGACGCAGACGAAGTCGCGGACTTCATATCATATCATCATAATTATATAAGTGCAGTTTTTACTACATAAACAAAACCCTATAATTTGTCACGTAAAATTTTCATTAGTCGACATTAAAATATTACGTAACCGTTCGGTCCGGTTATAAAATGCGTTATTTTTATCTCTTTTATTATCTGTAACGTAAACATGTCATTATAATTAAGTCATTCTATTTGGTCGCCGGTTGACATGGTGTGACAGGTCACAACTCACAAGGCTTTATAAAATAAATATTTTCTGTTCATAGGTATCTACAGCCATGTATGGATAGTAATAACTGACTGACACTTAACGGCGCCAAGTAGGATGAAAATGTCGGGGTTCTGGAAACACAGATCATAGACTTAAAAGCACAGACTAGGATGAACATATGTATGACGTATTAAAGCATTTGTCACGAGCGGGAACGAAGCGACAGCTGGCGTAACAGCCAGTTGTTAAAACCGTTGCGCCACTGCGTCGCTATCTTGAGTCCATTGCATTCGTAGTCTACAAAAGTTGGATAAAATTAATGTTGAATAACGAATAAATCTAATATTCACATTTCACTTCCACCATTGGATGTCCACTGCTGAACGCAGGCCTCACCCATTATCTCTGGGCGGAGGAGAGGTTTGCCAATACTCGCACGCTTGGCAGGCAGTTTGGCGACAACAGTATATTTTGGCAGGTTACGGTGACGCTGCTGCCCGTCACCACCTTGGTTGGTGTACTGTTCTTCGCATCACTATGGCCTTAGTCGCCTTTTACGACACCAATCTCCTTAAAATTGACGTCAAAGAATAATAATATGACAAAGAATAATAATATAATATAAATAAGAAATAATTATGAGAGTGTACCTATTCATATATTATGAGAAAAGAAAAGTGAGACAAACATGTTATGAAAAGGTTGGAGCTAATCCACCAAGCTGCCCCACTGCGAGTTGACGGATAATTTCCCTACCATGAGAAACGATCGTTTTCAGAAATATTAAAAAGACATACATCCAGACCGGAAACAAATATACAAATACAAATATCTGCTCCGAGCGGGTATCAAACCCATGACCTGTGTTGAGGCGATTAGTAGATTAGTTAGCACCACTACACCAGAATGGTCATCATATGTATATGTATAATACGTACGTATAATAGTGTTAAATGAAATAAATAAATATGTTTAACATACGCACACGGTCGTCTGTTTCTAAGTTAGGTATCTTAGTGGTTGTGTTTTAACAGCCGACTGATATTCATATTTTATTGGAATAACTATACATATAAATAATACATATTAAACCCAGACCTAGCAGGGGTACTACTAACTGCGCCAACGTTCTAGCAAATAATAAGGTTAATATCGATAATGCGAATACATTAAACGTTTACATCCCTATCCGTTTCCGTGTTTATTTTTCGTCCATTGTTTTAGCCTTCAACTTTTATTAGCCGTTATGGGCAATGGATTTTTATATCGCCATAGGATAAAAAAATATAGAAGACTTACCACTATAATAAATGCGAAAGTTTGGATGGATGTTTGTTACACAATTACGACAGAACCATAGAACGGCTTGCGATGAGATTTGGCACGAAGATAGGTAGTCTGGAATAGCAGAACGCTTTGCAATTGAAAAGTTGTGAAACCCTATTTAAATAAGTAAATATCGAAGTTACTTCAATTTAATAATAAAATTTTAATTAAACATAATTTAAGTTAGACTCGAGTTTTGTTGTCTTTATTAAAAAACTAGAAGTTTCTCGTGGCTTTACCTCCGTTTAGAGTATTATATTTATTGGTGATAACTATGATGTTATGTTTTATAGCCTAAATTCATTCATTGATTTCGGATAATGCCTTAGGTTCAAGAGAAGAAGGAAATCGATACATACGGTCGAAATTGCGACCTTAATATTATAATTTTGAAGAACTTTTACCATACCTCTATACCAGTGTTTCCCAACGTGGGGCCCACGCCCCACTGGGGGGCAATTTGATAGTTAAGGAGGGCTTTGCCTTGGATTATTTAAATGCAATGCTATACCTTTTCCAACCGTTTATTATCTTTTTGACAGCTTACATATATAAAAAAAAACTGAAATATATATATATATTTCAGTTTTTTTTTCATTATGTTTTGAAATTTTACTTACGATGTTTTGATAATAATTTCATAAGTTATTTCTTCCTAAAACTTATCATTTATATTTCTTACATATACATACATATAAATCACGCCTCTTTCCCGTAGGGGTAGGCAGAGACCACTTCTTTCCACTTGCTACGATCCTTACATACTTGTTTCGCTTCGTCCACTTTCATTATTCCCTTCATACATGCTCTTCGGTTTAGGGTACTCTTGACCTGGCCTTTTTTCAAGACGTCCCTGATTTGGTCTTGAAACGTTCGCCTAGGTCTACCCCTTCCCGCACTTTCATTCACACGCGCCTTATACACTTTTTTCGTCAACCGTTCTTCATTCATTCTCTCGACATGGCCAAACCATCTCAGCATACCTTTCTCAATTTTCGTCACTACATCTTCTTTCAGACCACAACGTTTCCGTATCTCACTATTTCTTATCCTGTCACTCAGTTTAACTCCTATCATACTTCTTAACGCTCTCATCTCAACTGCATTTATTCTGCTTTCATGTTACTTCTGCCATACCCAACTTTCACTTCCGTACATAAGTGTCGGCACCAGCACCCCCTCATGAACAGCCAAACGAGCCTTGTTAGACACCTTCCGACTCCTCATAAAGGAGTGCAAAGCTCCATTCACCATGTTTCCTGCATTCACTCTTCTTTCAATATCACTCTCACACTTTCCATCTCTTGTAAACTTTGAACCCAGATACACAAACATTATATTTCTTAAGGGAACAAAACAATTTTAAAGGTTAAAAATTATGCATGGGGGCATAAAAAATTTAGAAATGTTAAGGTGGGGCATGGCCTAAAAAGGTTGGGAAACACTGCTCTATACGAAGTGGTTTAGCGGGCGCTGTCTGTGACTTTGAATTGACTTTGACTGACAGTAGCTGTCAAACTTAACGTTCTTTTTTTTTAAATTTATTTCGAGTATTTTTTATTGAGTTTTTAATTCGAAAATTTAGATTCAGCAATTTGTCCAATTATTTTCTCGAAGTTATTTCATATAAATTTTGTTCTGAAAATTACGAACACAAAAAAGCTAGACTGTTTTGGTCTTTTAAGGTAAGACAAATGTTTCATTTCTTTTTTCTTTCCAATTAAATTACTGTACTAGATGTGTGTGCATGTTTGCCTTGAAGCCAGTTTGGAAAAGATCGCTCCATTAGCGATTAGGCGACTTCAGTCAAGCCAAATTTCATTAAAATCGATTCCGTAGTCTTAAGGCCAGTATATTCGAGCGTTGTAGGTATTTAGCGCTACCTCCCTCCCCGCGCGACTAGTTACGCGAAGTCTCCGATCAAATGAACTCTCGATGACCCCGCGCGCGGCGACGGCGCACGGAAATAATTAAATATATAATTTTACAGTAACTTACTAGGTTTTTTTTTTTTACTTTAGGTTATTTCATAATTCAGTTTTGTTTTCGATCCTGAAGGCACAGTATAAAATGCAACATAAACATTTAATACCTAAGAGAAGTAGATAAAAACCATTATTTAATTTTTTATGGGTTTATAGCTAAAAAAAAAAAAATTACTATTAATATTTTAATTTATATTAATTATCAGTATTTTTTTTTTTTGTTAATTAATACACTTTACAACATTTAATACCTAAGAGAAGTAGATTTAAACTTTATTTCTTCTCTTAGGTATTAAATGTTTATGTTCCACCTATTACTGCCACCAGGGCCCTGCGCTGGGGCTCCCAAGCGGCGCATTCCTCCAGGGTGTGACGCGCCGAGTCGATTGGCGCGCTACGCTCGTGGCAAAATCAGGGGTGGCTTCTCGCCTAGCGATTTGGTGCAGGTACTTACCGAAGCAACCGTGCCCGGTAAGCACCGGCGACAGCCGAAACGTAAGGACCCTATGCCGCCTGTTGACCCAGCGACGAAGGTGAGGACGTCGTTCTGTCCATTGCCTGTCTCAATTCGTTGTCGGCACCTCGCAGGTTAGTCCCATTGTCGGACCAGATTTGAGCAGGTTGTCCTCGTCGAGCTTTCATTCTTCTTAAATTCATTATCACTGAGTCTGTGCTCAGTGACGTCGCTATCTCTAGGTGGATCGTTCTTACAGTGAGGCACGTGAATACTGCCACGTAACATTTCTGTTGGCTGCGTCCCACGGTGACTGTTAATGGTCTGAAGTAATCCACCCCTGTGTATGTGAAGGGTCGCTGATGGTGAGCTAGGCGACACGCAGGTAGGTCTCCTGTTCTCGGGTGTGGCGGGATCACTGCCCTAATCCGGCAGTGTAGACACTGTGGAAAGAGCGTTCTTGTGATGGGCCGCAGGCGTAGTATCTAGTAGTGCTGTCGACATTCGTTCACAGTCGCCTCGACTCCCGTGTGATGCCTCGTTCTATGCATCGCTATGATCCACAACTTCACTGTGTGATGATTTCTATCTAGTATCATCGGGTTTTTAGATGGCGTTGATAGTTGCTCCGCGGCGTTAATACGACTACGGACTCGGAGGGCTCTCTCTGCACACTCGATGCTCAGCTGCTTAAGGCGACTGTTTCGGGTAAACGACTTCCCGTCTTTAATGCTTTCTACTTCATTTGGGAAAGATTCTTCTTGGACTATTCTCATGAATAGGTCTTCAGCTTTCCTGATAAGTTCCGCGGAGACCGGACGAACCTCCAAAGTTTCTTCGAGCTCTACTCTTATTTTCTGGCGTGTTTTCAGCTTCTTGTTCGTCCTTTTCCAGTCTGGGTCTTTTAACGCGCTTTTCTTAGTCCTTTTATAGTTGACTCGTTGTGTATTGGCTCGACAGAGTTCTATAAACTGTAGCACTCGAGCCGTCGTGTAGCGGAGTCTGTTCCAGCTGGAGTACCGTGTGCAGTCTGGTAACCCTTCTTTGAGTCGCGGCTGTTTACGATCGGTGACGTGATGAGTCCTTTCTTCGCCTGTAGGTTCGGTTGACGACGACGAGGCGGACGTTTCCGTGGGCCAGGTGGACTCCGGATGATAAGGAAATTCAGGACCTGTGTACCATCTGTGACCACTGCTGAATCCCGCTGGTACGTCTCACGTCGCGTCGTCGGCTACGTTTAGCCTGGTTGGGACCCATCGCCATTCGCTAACCGTCGAAGAATCTTCAATTGCCGCTAGCTGCTAGCTAGCCGCTGTTATGTGAAAATACTAATATAACTTATTCAAATTTTGGATATGCTAATATATTGGTCTAAGATATCGATGACAATCATTATATTCTAGCTAAAAATAGATTGAGTGTTCATTAAACTTACGAGTACTTATCTGATCGCTTTTCTAAGCTTACGTAGTTCACGTCTAGATATTTTCTTTTTATTTCTAGTTTTATTCCCCATTTTATATCTACACTACACTGCTATACAGTAAAAACACTTCCAACGTTGTTAGAGTACTAACTAAACTAATCTAATAAAATAATCAATAATAATCTATACTAATAGATAAAACTGAAGAGTTTGTTTGTTTGAACGCGCTAATCTCATGAACCACTGGTTCAAATTTAAAAATTCTTTTTGCGTTGGATAGTCCATTTACTGAGGAAGAATTTAAGCTATATAACATCACGCTACGACTAATAGGGGCTGAGTAATAATAAGAAATGTTACAAAAACGGGAAAAAATAATCTTTTTTTAGAGCTTCCGTTGCGTCCTTTATTATTTCTCTTCTCAAGACATTTTTTAATTATAGTTCCACTTTAAAAGTAAATATAACATCACTCTTTTACTGTAAATTTTCGAAAAAAAAACTCAGTAATATGTTGAACGACCCAAGAATCAAACCTGAGTCCCCTTGCTCGGCAGTAACGCTTGGTACCACTGGACCAACGAGGCGAAAATATTTAAGTACGTTTTTCCCTCAAATTAACGCGGGTGAAACCGCGGGGCACAGTTAGTACTAAATAAAATTATCCAATCTATTTCTCAAACCACACTATCCATTCTCTGAGGATAGAGAGGTTCACTGGCGCTCGAATTCCTAAGAGACAAGACCGGACCCTATACATCGGTTTTCACACAAGAGGAAAAGAAGACGTTGATAGACAAGGGATACGGCACCGGACAGGGATCGAGCGTCATGACTATCCACGAGGCACAGGGACAGACACGCGAGGCAGTCATCATCGTCCAGACAAAGACTAGGAGGCTGCGGATTCATGACAGTGTTCCGCATGCTGTGGTCGCGGTGACCAGTCACACAAAGACCTGTGTCTACTACACCGACGACGGTGGTGATGCAATCGGTCGTTTTGTCGGCCTCGGTGGAGGCCACAACAAAGGAAATACTCGAGCACACCCTCAAGATGGCTATACATAAAAGAGACACCGCCGTCATTGAGGATGTGCTCGAACAGCTTCCCTCGGGGGATGGCTGCGGCAGAGTCTCCAATAAATAATACAAAAATAAAGAGCCCAAATGTAAATGTAGACAAGCCGTAAAAATGTGGTGGCTGGTATGTATGTACTAACAAGCAATGAAATATTAGATTATATTAGATCAAGGAATAAACGCATGTACATAGAAAATAAGAAACATGATGTAAATAGATGTAAGAAAAAAAAAGACAATATAAAATTATATATATATATGTATATATATATATATATAATATATATGTGTGTGTGTGTGTGTGTGTGTGTATATGTATATATATGTATGTGTGTATATTTGTATATGTAAATTATATTTGTAAATAAAGATTATGTTTATTAAAAATGATTATATGTATGTAAATATGATTATATGTATTAAAAAAAATTATAATAATAATAAATAAATAATGGTCAGTATACGGACTCGCGTCATAGAGATCCTGACAATAAGTCTAGCTAATGTAAGTCTAAAATAGTACGCATGAAACTATATTAACAATCTTATACATTTAATTAAAAAAAGGCACGGGCAAATATAAGCCCGTGGATATTTTTGTTATAAAAAAAAAATCCAATCTTTAGAGGGGGGGGGGGACGCCGCCAGACAGCAGAGATACAGGTCCTACTTCGATGACGCCTCGCAGGCAACTAAAGCGAGGCGCGCCGGCCGTTTTCTTATATAATTTAAATATTTAATATTTAAAAAAAATAGAAACATTTATTTAAAAAAGTAACCGTTAAATGTTCTACTAAAAGTTATTACCTATTTTTACATGTGAATATTGTAACTTAAAATCTGATATTCTTCGAATAAAACTCGAAAAATAATCAAAAACATCCTTTCTTTATGTTTTTTTTTTATCGAGTCAAGTTACAATTATCGTGTTTTGAACCGTTGAATAATCAAGAACGTTTGTTAAACTATAACATATATTTTTAACGGATCAAAAAAATGAATATTACTATGTTTAAAACTCTATCAAAAACAGGTGATTTGGGATATACTGGCCTTAAGCGACAGAGAAAAAATGATAATAAAATTACTGTTTTGGCTAAATTATCGATTATAAAGTACCCTCTAAAAAATTTTTTTTTCAAAATACCTTCAATAGATACTTATTACTTGTTACAGTTTTATTGTATTAATTGATGATTAAATAATAAATGATGATGATTTAATCGGCTTAATCATTTGTGTGAAAGAGGAATCATCCATCATGAGTACGGAAACACCCAAACACTATACTCTCTAAACATAAATTAGTGATTTTTACTAATTTCAAGTGAATATTCACTTTTTTATCAATTTGAGTATCCTACCACGCAGAATTAGTGATTATCCAATGTGTGAATATGTGAATATCAGAGTCAACTTGATTATAGAATATGTGTAGTAGTGAGTATTCGCTAACTTGCTATTGAAATTCACTGATATTTCGTGCATACAGCTTCACTAACGTAATTAATGAAAGTTTCACTGATTCATGTTTAGAGAGTAATATTAATAAGATATTTAGTTACCTGTGTGTTACACAATAATAGAGTACCGCAGTAAGTCGACCGAGGTCGCGGCTTCGATAATCGTTTAGAGTTAATTACGTAACACCGCTGGGAATACACTGGCGTTTGAACGGGAATTTATTATTCACTAGTGTTTCCGAGTTGCTTCGTTCGTGTTCTGTTATTTCCCTGAGGACGTTTAATTGTATATGCCTAACAAGCGACGTCAAAAACGGAAACGGAAACAGATTCCATGCTGATATATATGTACTGTTATGAATAATTATTATATTGTTAAAATGCAACATAAGCAAATGGAAACTTACATACAAAATGTTTAGTAAGCGATAACCCCCTCGCTTCCACATTTATACCGAGTTTATAAAAGGCAAAATGTATTTTATTTAGCGCAGTTCGAGTCAAGCAGTTCGAGTATTATTTTCGAGTCCATCAGTTTAAGACAATCAGTATAAGTTCTAGTACGAGTCCGGTCTTTTGTAAAGAACAATTTAATAAAATTAGTTTACAGCAGTATTAAAAGTGTTTTTTTAAAAAGGACCCACGGAGTGCCATCCTAACAAATCTGGTGTCAGAAGTGGGATCCCAGGAAAAACCGGAGTACTGGGATTGTTTAGGTGTAGGCGTCGCGAATTCGTTTCCACTCGTCTGCACCATTATATTTGTTGGCTCCGTGGTCAAGAAGTCCTTTTAAAGTGGTCGACGATAAGCCTTGGGCTTCGCAAAAGCCTAAGCCCGCACTGCTACGTGATCGACGATAAGACTCCGCTGTGAGCGTGAGCCCGCATCACCCCCGAACACCTCCTGCTGCCCTGTGGTCGACGGTCAGCCTCCACTTTCGAGTGTGAGCCCGCATCACAACATTCAAAAGACCTTTCATCAAGGTCTCGCTAGAAACTACTACTGTTCATCATCCAACACCAGCCACGTGGCAAAAAGAACTCCACGTGACGACAAGCATACCTGTCATACGACTCTCTGAGTCGCCGGTTGCCTGCCGTTTTTCGCTGCATTACGCATTACGTAATCTATCCAGAATGTTCGTGAGTGCTGCCACCATATCGCTGTGTGTAATGTGAGTTATTTACATATTTTTGTTAAAGTGTTCTCAATCAATTTAGTGAAGTGAATTTTAAAAAAACGTATTTTCAAGAAACATAATTTTTACTCGAACTCTCTTAGATTAAGATTATTTCTATTTATAAATTTTACAAATATTATTTTTCAATTATTGTGTATGTATTCTATCTGATGTTCTGTAGTGCATTAATACGATAATTACGTTAAAAAAAAAAAATTAATGTCCTTAAAAAAAGAAATATCCGAAGAAATTGCATCTTCTAGTAGTTCTTCTGACGAGAGTCCAGCACCGAAACGAAAAATTAAAATGGCCGACAAAGTTACTCTATCCGTTCTCACAAAGTTTATCAAACCCTATAATGGGGATCGCGAGTTGTTGCCCGCGTTTCTAACGAATTGCGAAAACGCTATTGCCCTAGCAACTACAGAACAGCAGAACGTTTTGTGTAAATATATTATCTCGCAGTTAGAAGGCAAAGCCCAGTTAGCCTGTTGTTTGAAAAGGTTTAGTTCTTGGTCAGAAATTAAACAATTTCTTAAAGTCACTTTTGGGGAGAAAAAACACTCCACTCATTTATTGGTCGATTTACAACATTGCAAACAACAGCCTTCCGAGGACGTGACGCAATTTTCAATACGGATTGAATCATGTTTGACGCGTTTACAATCCGACATCCATTACAGCTGCGAAAATGATAAAGAACTTTTAGGTCGAATAGCCGCTATGGAAGATCTAGCCTTGAATACTTTCTTATTAGGGTTGAACTCAAATTTTTCTCACATTGTACGGTGTAGGAACCCTAAAACTCTTTCAGAAGCAATAACACATGCTATCGAGGAAGAAAAATTATTTAATTTATCAAAACTTTCAACTCGTTCAAATAAACAATGCACAATTTGTAATAAGAGCGGCCATGTCGCTTCAGAGTGTTATAAAAATAAAAATAAAAATAAACACTCATCTCCTAATTTTCATCATCTTAATTTATCGAATAATAACGGAAAAAATAATTATAACAGTATTCAAGATAAATTTAATTCTCATTTTAATCCGAACAAATTATGTGCATATTGTAAAAAACGTGGTCATTTAATAGGTGAATGCCGCAAACTTAAAGCTAAAAATAATAATAACTCGCGGACCGATCCACGTAACTTTACACTATCAAGTGCAACTGCACCGAGCTCAAATAACGAGTCGAGCAATAATCGCTCTAATGTGCATCACGTTGACACTCATAGTGAAAATGATAGTTTAAACTAAATAGGGTTTCGGTTCCGTGTCTGCCGAAACCTCGTGTTAATAATTTAAATGACACGAAAAACGCTAATATTTATAAATCCTGTGTTCCTACATTTTCTTCAACACAGGTTAGCGCAAATAAAGGTACTGAGAATCCTTCAAACTGTGTTCTTAAATTTTCTTCAACACAGGTTAGCGTAAATAAAGGTACTCAGAATCCTTCAAACTGTGTTCCTAAATTATTTTCAACACAGGTTAGCGCAAACAAGCAGACTTCTAAGTCTTATATTAAAAAATTAAATTCGAATTTGAATTTTAAAGACATTCCCTCATCTCGCGAGAAGTCGAGTCTTTCTTTTAGGGATTGTTCACATGAGAAAACTTTCACTATTAATCATGTCAATAATAAAATTTCTTTACCTCATGTTTATTTAAAAACTAATTATAATGACAAGCCTTTATGTTTTTTAATTGACACTGGTTCTGCAATTTCAATTGTTAAATATTCAAGTTTACATAATAAACCAGTCCTTGGCCCTGAAATCATAAAAATAAAGGGTTTAAGTGATAATGATTCTTATTGTGAATCTCTCGGGTCTATTAAACTCAATTTTGAGTATCGCGTTTCGTCGAAAAGTAAAATAATATTCGACTTTGTTTTTCACGCGATTGACGATACGATTAATTTAAATTACGATGGTATTATTGGTAGTGATTTTATTCAACATTTTAAAATAGATATTCAATACTCTACCAATACCCTTAATTTAGAGGGATATGAATTACCTATTTGTTGTAGTAAGCCATCATATATCATACCCCCGCGGTCAGAAACGGTCATTGAGTGTCCGGTTTCTAATTCATCAGAGATCACCATGAAAGAAGCTTTAGTATTAGACCATAAAATTTGTGAAGGTGTGTTTTTAGCAAACTGTATAGTGAAGTTAAAGCCTAACAACAGAGTTAATGTTTCTGTTCTCAACACTACCGAATCTGAAGTCGAAATTGACAATTTTCATGTCCAATTAACTCCATTTGAACTTCCTAATTCGAAATTAGATAATATTCAACAAAAATTCATTCATCAATTAGATTACTCAAAAATTGATCGATCTCATAAAGTTCTTGAGCAGATAAGGTGCTCTCATTTAAATCCGCAAGAAAAGAAAGCTTTAATGAATTGTCTTTCTAAATATACTGATATATTTCATCTCGATGGTGAATTTTTAACTTATACAGATGTAATTAAGCATTCAATTAATACTGGGGATGCAGCCCCTATTCACGTAAAGTCGTATCGTTTCCCCGAAGTACACAAGGATGAAGTTGAGAAACAAATCAAGAAAATGCTTGATCAAAACATTATTCGTCCTTCAACTTCCCCTTGGAATGCACCTGTGTGGGTGGTCCCGAAAAAGCTAGATGCTACCGGGAAACAAAAGTGGCGAATTGTCATAGATTATCGGCGTCTGAATGATGTCACTGTTTCAGAGGTTTACCCTCTTCCTCTCATAAATGACATCTTAGATCAATTAGGTCACTCAAAATATTTCAGCACGCTCGATTTAGCCTCAGGGTTTCATCAATTATTATTAGATCCTAAGGACATCGAAAAGACAGCATTCAGTGTTACAACTAACAGCATTTCAGGTCAATTTGAATTTACAAGAATGCCTTTTGGTTTGAAGAATGCTCCTTCCACATTCCAGAGGATGATGAATCTTGTCCTCTCAGGATTACAAGGTCTCCATTGTTATATCTACCTTGATGATTGTATAGTATATTCCCATGACCTCGAATCTCACATACAAAAACTAGATTCTGTATTCTCCAAACTCAGAGAAGCGAATTTAAAATTACAGCCCGACAAGTGTGAGTTTTTGCGACGAGAAGTTGCTTACCTAGGGCATGTTATTACAGACAACGGTGTTTCGCCTAACCCCGACAAGGTGAAGGCTATTTCTCAATTTCCAACACCGAAAACCCCCAGAGATGTAAAATCTTTTCTTGGATTAACGGGTTATTATCGTCGCTTCATAGAAAATTTCTCTCACATAACAAAGCCTCTTACATCTCTATTAAAAAAAGATGTTAATTTTCATTGGTCTCATGAACAAGAGTATGCTTTCAACACGCTTAAACAAAAGCTCATCTCAGCTCCCTTGTTACAATACCCAGATTTCACTCAGCCCTTTGTAGTTACGACGGATTCTTCAAACTATGCCGTTGGCGCAGTTTTATCTCAAGGCGAGATTGGCAAGGATAAACCAATTGCTTATGCCTCTCGAACTTTAAATAAACAAGAAGGTAACTACTCAACGACTGAGAAAGAGCTTCTCGCCATTCTTTTCGCCGTTAATACATTCCGGCCCTATCTCTATGGTTATAAATTTAAAATCGTCACAGATCACCGCCCTTTGACATGGTTATTTAACGCAAAAGATCCAGGCGGACGTTTATTAAGATGGCGATTAAAACTCGAGGAGTACGAATATGAAATTATTTACAAACCCGGCAGAGTAAATAGCAATGCAGATGCGTTATCTCGTTATCCAGTAAACGCTGTAACTACTCGTAGTTCTAGATTAAATTCAACTACTTATGAAGAATACTTTAAAAAGCAATTTACAAAAACTATCTCAGATTGCGATACGAAAATTGAAGAACTTAATCAGAGTTTACATACAGCAAAACAAAAGTCTATTGCTTGTCCAGCGTCTCTAGATTTAGATTACTCTATGCCTCATTGCGAACAGTTATTATCAATGATTCATAATGCCGAGGAATATCGTGCAAGCGAACGCGAACCTGATACCGTACAGATATTGAATTGTAAAAACAATAAGATACTTTATTTCTTATATACTAAGGTTCATCATTTTGATGAAACGAGTTACAAAACTATTTACAATTTATTAATGAAATTACGAGACGAAATTATTTCTAAAAATGATTATGACAAAGAATTAGCTTTGCCCGATTTTTCTGAACCATTTACTAAATTAAATTACGTCAAAATTTATAATATGTTATCATATATTTTCCATGGCACTAATATTAAAATTATTATTTATAAAAATCAAATACTTTATCCGACTCCTGCAGAAGTCCCTAATATTCTCAAAGAAAATCATGGTACAACTATAGCTGGTCACCCAGGCGTTAAACGCATGTTAAGTAGAATTAAAGCTTCATATTATTGGAAAGGGATGCGTTCAGATATTGAACAGTTTATTAAAAATTGCAGGATGTGCCAAATTAATAAACCTTTACGATCTTCTAACAAAGCACCCATGGTTATAACTTCTACAAGTACCAGGCCCTTTGAAAGATTAGCCCTTGACATTGTGGGTACTTTACCAGAGGCTGGCCTTCAAAAATTCAGGTACATTTTGACACTTCAGGACGACCTAACAAAATTTTCATGTGCCTATCCAATGATAACATGTACAACTGATGAAGTTGCTCGCAGCCTCATTCATTTCTTTTCACTATTTGGTTTTCCCAAAATTTTATTAACCGATCAAGGTACAACATTCACGTCCGAATTATTTAGGCAATTAACTGAAATACTCAAAATTAAAAATCTATTTTCCACACCTTATCACCCTCAAACAAATGGCGCGCTAGAGCGTAGTCATGCTACCCTTAAGGAATATTTAAGGTCATTTGTTAATGAAAACCAGGACGACTGGCATTGTTACTTAGCTACAGCGATCTTGTCATATAACACGACTCCGCATTGTACTACGGAATTTACACCTTTCGAACTTTTATACGGTTATAAGCCGTCAATTCCTAGTAGTGTCTACGAATCGAATAATAACACCACTTATCAAGAGTATATACGCGCTTTACAGTATAGGATGAAATATTCTCGCGAAAAAGCTATTGAAAATATGGAAAAAAGTAAAGAATCTTCAAAAAAATATTATGATTCAACGGCACGAGAAAAATCTTATAAGACTGGTGATTTAGTTTATGTAAAACAACATCATAGGCTCCGTAAAGCTTTATCTCCTGTATGGAAAGGCCCTTATAAAATCATAAAAACACATGGAAAAAATAATATCACGCTTTGTATTAATAGGAAACACGTAAAATATCATATTAACGAAATAAAACCAGCATAAATATTAAATATAATTGTTTCAGATGTTTCGTGTGCCCGAGTATTTCCGAGCCTATAGAAATAATACAACATAGTCCAGGAATTTATTTTGATCCGACATCTATCGTTTATTTTCAAAATGACTATTGGAATGTCATCACGCATGTAGATATAGTACCTATTCAACCTTATATGGAAAAAATCGAAAACTCTATTCAAAGTATATCTAATTTTTGTGAAAAAGCTCGAAACTTAGTTATTTTTAATATAGATTGTAAGGATATTATTAATCCATTAGAAATACTTATTAGTTCTAATAATCTTAAACTTGAATCTCTATCGCATCTTAATTCTAGTAACCGTCAAAAACGCGCTCTTGAATTTGGAGGCGAAGTTTTAAAATTTTTCTTTGGTACACTAGATGCCGACGACGCTAGAAAATATGACGAAGCGATTAACACATGTCAACAAAACGAACATCATATTTACTCCTTAATGAAAGATAATATTCATGTTGTTCGCTCTACAATTAATAATTTTAATGTGTCTATACAAAATTAAATAATAATGAAATTAAACTTAACAATCAAATTGAAAAACTTAATTATATATTTTTAGCCAATGCTAAGACTAATAATAATTTAATTAATCTAGAAAAATTTAACTCTTTATTTAATATTATTGAAGGATCATTACTATCTATTTCTAATATTTTAGATACAATTTTAAATTCAATTTTATTCGCTAAGGCAAATATTTTACACCCATACGTCATAAGCCCTACGAAACTATATAATGAGTTATCAAAAAACATTCATTTGAAAAGAACTTCCGAGTTCCCAGTTTCATTGACGTTGCAAAATATTCATACTATAATCGATTTGTCCACACTAATTGTGTATTACTATAATAGAAAACTAATGTTTATCATACAAATACCCTTAATCAATCCCGTAAAGTTCAACCTGTATAAGAATTTACCGTTACCTACTCCAAACGATATTAAGTATTATTTAACTTATGTTTTAATTCATCCTTCCAAGTTATATATAGCTGTAACGGATGACAGATTGAATTACGCCTTATTAGATAGTATAAGTGAATGTAAACAGGTGAATAATGACTATATTATATGTCCTTTGCCATCAATTTTGTCAACTATTAACAATCCTTCATGTGAATCTAAGTTATTAACAGAAGTTACCATGTCACTTCCTGAAATTTGTTATTCTAAGGTTATTTATGGAAACATAAATGTTTGGCAAAAATTAAATGATAATAGATATATTTATGTGCAGTCTAAACCCAACAAATTAACGATGAAATGTAACAATAATATTACAGATTATGTTTTACAAGGTACAGGAATTTTATCTTTAAAAAATGATTGTGTAGCATATTTTGAAACATTGCAATTTTATCCATTAAATAAGTACAAATCCATTGTACCGAGCCAAATAATCTTAAATTTTGATTTAACTATAGATGATTGTTGTAAATATAAACTTCTTAACGAAAGCTCTCCTTCTGTAAATCCAATTAGTTTATCAAATATTGATTTAGAATCTTTAAAATTAGCTTCACATAAACTTGATAACTTAGAAAACGAAATTCGTAATAATGAAAATCAGTCCCATATTGTGAAATTTGGAAATTATTATTCAGGACTGACCTATGTAATAATATCAATAATTTTTATTTATATAATTTATAAAATATATAAAAAATGTTTTTGCGCTACAAACGCCCCGTGTTGTATTCAAATTTACAATCAATGCTATAATGTGAAGAAAAATAAAAAGGATAACAATGTTAATACATCTGTAGAACTTACTGAAATTTCAGATGACTCAGAATGTGACAAGTCTATAAAAAGTCTTCCAAATATAGAAATTGGTAAACGTAACACTATTTTCAGAAATTTTGATAGATCAAATAGAAATCTCAGTAATTTCTAACCACTATATCCTTTCTTTATAAGAAAATAATGTAATTCTATTATTTAATTATTTTGATTCTTCCTTTTTTCATTTTTTTTTTTTTTGGGATCTTAACTTTTAATGTTCGATTAATATTGTAAGTTAATAAACGTTAATAAATTTATAATAAACAAGTAACAATATTTTGTTAATAAACTGTTTTAAATAAGTAAATATTATTAATTAAGTACAATTTTAATGTTAACTGAGTTTTATTTTATTTTAAAAAGATTTCATTCAGATTAATTATTATTCATCATAGTTTTTAAAAATTAATATAATTTTAATCCTTCACTTTATTTTAGAAATAAAAATAAAGCTCAGTCTAAAGGGGGGAGATGTTATGAATAATTATTATATTGTTAAAATGCAACATAAGCAAATGGAAACTTACATACAAAATGTTTAGTAAGCGATAACCCCCTCGCTTCCACATTTATACCGAGTTTATAAAAGGCAAAATGTATTTTATTTAGCGCAGTTCGAGTCAAGCAGTTCGAGTATTATTTTCGAGTCCATCAGTTTAAGACAATCAGTATAAGTTCTAGTACGAGTCCGGTCTTTTGTAAAGAACAATTTAATAAAATTAGTTTACAGCAGTATTAAAAGTGTTTTTTTAAAAAGGACCCACGGAGTGCCATCCTAACAGTACGTATATGTATGTATGTATGTGTTTGTAAAAAATTTATAATTTTTGAGAAGAAAACCCTAGGAAGTCCACTAATCAGCACGTGATAGTGGAATAAAATCAAAAAAATATCTTTATTAAAGTAGACTTCCAAGTTCCAACCCGCAGTGGAGCAGCGTGTTGGAATAAGCTCTAACCCTTCTTCTATATGGAGAAGAGGTCTTCGCTCAGCAGTGGGTGGTTTACAGGCTACAGTAAAATAGTCGTCAAAAATACATGTGAATCGTCATTTTACATAGTATATAATATTAAATTATTAATTAATTCATTTTGTAGTAAATATTCCATTGGTTCGAAATTTAGCTTTTTGCTGAGAAGAATCGGCAAGAAATTCAACACTTAATATCTTAATTACTGACATAACTGAATCAACCTGTAAACGTCCCACTGCTGGACGAAGACCTCTTCTCCATGTAGAAGGGTTGGAGCTTGGTCCACCACGCTGCTTCATTGTGGTTTGGCGGATAATTTACCTATCATAAGTGATCGACGATCGTTACCAGGTGTCTATGATAACAACTGGGACCGACGGTTTCACGTGTTTTTCGAGGTACGGTGGGGAGACCCACGAGCGGGAATCGAACTCGCGACCGCCGGATTTGAGGCGACTACTCGCACCACTACACCGGAACGGTCGTCACTGTCATGAAAGCCAACATTACATATTTTTATGATGTTGACAATGCTGTCAATTATAGATTAGCTCGAATTTCGATCACTGGGCGACCACTAGTATATATACTTCTGTACCGATATCGAAAGAAATCTTGGGACAAACAAACAAACAAACAAACAAACGAATACTTTTATAATAAATTAAAGAGTATTACCCTACATTAATATAGTTTCCAATAATATAACAAACTTTGTCATTGGGTAATAAAATATAGTATTGCGCTTGTTTAAAGTGTAGGCGGTGTACGTATTGATCTCTGCAGCGGTTGAGAGTGTTGCCTACGAAGAGAGCCAACGGAACTCCGTAAGATTTTTCATTATGTCGGTCCGTTCGTTGCTTATATGACGGCGCGTTGGCGCAGTGATCGCAGCAATGCAGTAGCGGTCGCGGTTCGAATTCCACTCACGACAAATATTTTTGTAAGTCAAACAGATGCTTGACACCGTCTGGACGCTCCTGTTTCTGTTGTGTTTCCGGAAATCCGACGAATTTCCCTTCAGAATTCTAAATGGGCTCCTCGTTCAGTGTATGGCGTGCGTTATTATTATTAGTTTATTAAAATAAATATCGTTAAGCAGATATCTGGTGTTTTGAACTGTTCTGGTGTAGTGGTACAAGTAGCCTTAACACCCGTTATCGCGAGTTCGATTTCCGTTCGGGGCAGATACTAGTACATGTATAAATACTTGTTTCTTCGTGTGTATTTTATTGTGGATCTCCCTACCATGGCTCGGAGAGCACAAAATTCCGTCGGTGTCGGTTGTTCATATAATAATATCATCGTAGATACCAGATTAAACTCCAATTATTTTTGTTTATACAGAAGTGTCCTTCGCCCAGCTGTGGGACGTTTACAGGCTGATTCATTCGTTTATTTTTAATTCTTTCATTCACTCGTTTAAACAATCATTCATTCATTCAACCATACATTTATTCATTCAAAGTAGATACTAAAATTCGATCATTTAGATTCATTCTAACGGAAATGTAAAATATATTTTAGTTTTAGTAAGATTAATCTTAACTTTACAGGGTATCATGAAATTCTTAATCCTTCCTCGAATAAGTAGTTTACTTCTAAACGTCTATTTTTTTGTTATTCTTAAATCACTTTAATGTTATTTAATTAAACTTAATTGATTGTGGGATAAAAAAAATATTTTGGTTTGACTATAAGATAGTGCGGTTATCGTGAAAATGTTTACGGAAATCATTTGACCTTTTTAGGAATTGTTTTGACTTATTTTTTTATGTACATATGTTATATAATTGGGTTGTATTTTCTAATATTTTTTTGTTATTTGTATATAGTACGAGTATATACACTGTCTGGTGCGACTTCGTTCACGATTGCATTCCCCTTTATTTAGTATATAAAATAAATGAAACTAAAACTAGAAGCTAACAGATATATAATATTTATTTCAAAATTTAACAATATTATACCTATTTACAATGCAAAACTTAAACTAATTTTATACAGATAATTTTGGCATAAATTTATGTGTCACGAATACTGGCAGCATTTTCCTGTTCGCAATTTCGATTTTTAGGTAAAAAACCCACCAGCCCTCCTGTCAAGTGGAGGCTATCAGACGTCGTAGTCCATTGTTTTAATGTGAAATTAACAAGAACCGGAAAGAAAATCAACAGTTGCTCGATTAAAAATTGACAACACATTTATCAACTATTATAAATACAGTCATAATATCTCCTGCATGAAAGACAGCGCTACTAAACTAGGGGTGTGCGATAATTATCGATAACTATTGATAAGTTTTCATCCGATAATTATCGATAATTTTGTTTGACCCGATAATTATCGATAATTGTTTTTGGATCCGATAAGTATCGCCAATTGTGATTCGATAATTATGGTTAGGTGTCAGTCGATTGTTATTGAGTAATAATTTTGATAGAAAAGGGAAGACTTTTTTTTTGGTATTCGGATAGGCTAATTATTGATAGTAAAATTATCGATAATTTTTTCCGATGAACATCCCTACACTAAACCCACACATCATACACCACACCCACACATTTATATATTGTTTATGCATGGGCGTAGCGAGGTACGGGCAGAAGGGGGGCACTTGCTCCCCGCTAGAAGAGCTAGAAGAGCGGTCGGTCACTTATAAAAAATATTTTTCCATCTTTTCTTACTCTAAGCAATGTCACTAATAACGATAAGTGAAACGAATAAAAGAACACCTCAACTATTAATGTGAGATAGGTACCTACTCATATAAAATTAGCTCTGCCCCGCGGTTTCACCCGCGTTAATTAGAGAGAAAAAAGTACTTAAATATTTTTAAACATTTACTCTAAGAGTAGGTACCCGCCTCGTTGGTCGAGTTGTCGCAAACGTTACTGCCTAGCAAGAGTTCTCAGGTTTGAATCCTGAGTCGTTCAACGTATTATTGAGTTTTTTATTTTTCGAATATTCTCAGTAAAAGAATGATGTTATATTTACTTTAAAAGTGGAACTATAGTTAAAAAATGTCTTGAGAACAGAAATAAAGGACGCAACGAGAGCTCTCAAAATTATTTTTTCCTGTTTTTGTAACATCTGTTATTATTGCTCAGCCCCTATTTGTCGTAGCGTGATGTTATATAGCCTATAGTCTTCCTCGGTAAATGGGCTATCCAACACAAAAAGAATTGTTCAATTATTACCAGTAGTTCCTGAGATTAGCGCGTTCAAATAAACAAACTCTTCAGCATTATAATATTAAGTATAGACTATAGGTAGATGTTAAAAACCACGATTAAAACAATACAGTCTAGGTTTTTTTTTATATCACCCCCCTCTATAGAGAATGGCTGGCTATGTCCTTGTATATAATATATGTGCAAATCCCTATACCTGATATTTATTGAGGGATCATATCTCATATTTACCGGACAGCTTATTAACTTCGCTTCGTTGGCGGGAATACGAATGAATATTTGACGACTTCCGGCGCCCGAGGGTTGAGGGGTTTTCCACTGCCCTGGAACCATTTGCAATTAATAGGTATGTATTTATTTTCGTGTACTCTTCTCGTGTGGTCGGTTTAACTGACTTAAAATGGGAGAGTTTCTATTGGATAAATTATTTTCTTTTTTCTTTTGTCTTCTTTTTCTTTTTTATGTCTGTGTTACGTTTTCGCTAGACTTTTTTTTGTGACGGTTTCACTCTAGTTGACATTCTAGTCTGTACTTCTTCTTGATAAGTTTTGTAGTTTCTCGTAGGTTATCGATTACCAAAAAAAAAAAAAAAAAAGATAATTTCTCATTATAATAAACGTATAGATTTGATAATTTTATATTAGTTGAATAGGTTATAGATGTTGGTTCTATTTAGAGACAGTTCCAAGCAATTGTAATAAGCAAGCAGTTTGCGTTAATCGCGTAATCTTCGTGCTATCGATTGCTATGTGATAATTAAAACAATTGTGTATTGCTCACCGCTTGCTAATTGTCAAATATACCTTTTGTATTCAAACTAGTGATATAAATAATTAAATATCGATAAGTGACAGATATGTATGTATTAATGATGAATATGATGATATGTATGTTGTCCATCCCTTCGTCTTTCTGTCCGTTTGCTTATTATAGCTATATAGCTTTAACCTCAAGTTCTACCGTTCCGATATTTATTTATTTATTTAAGGCTTAGCAGCAGTTTTACAATTAGTTAACACAATTACTATACACATCATTAACATAAAATATTTGTTAATTGTAAATATATATTAAGGTAAAAACGACATGCCTTAGTAACAAGTTTACATAGGCAATAATACATTATGTGTGTTTACTTGCTAGTCGTAAAAGTTGAAAATAGATATTTAAAATTTGTCTTGTGTTAGAAAGCTTGTTTATTAATAAGGTTATATAACTTTTTTTTTAAATGTATTTAATGCATATATACGTATTAAACCCAGACGGAGTGGGTATCGAATTATTAACCCTGAAGCAGAAAGCATGGTCACTGCCAACTGCGCCAACCGGCCAGTTAAACTCAGCATCTTAGGTTTTTTTAAATCAGTCGATAGAAAATAATTGTTTATTTAATTAACAACTCTAATAGCATATAACTAAGGTTTATAATTATATGAAAATATTTCTTTTTTAAATTGATCCTCGAGCCGGAAGGGCAATTGAAAATTAAAGAGGGCAGTCTTCCTGTTTTCTTATCTAATTGTTATGTAAAATGAACCTTATGAGTATGTAAATAAGGTTTAATTTATCACGATCGATTGTCAAGAAATAAGTTTTTTTTTTACATTTACTTTGACCTTTAAAGTGTTTAGAGACAAAAAAATGGCCATAAATGCTTAAGCATCGAATTGTAATTTAAATCAATAAATATAAATTTATTATTTATTAATGAAAACAAAACATAACTAGTCAGTAAATATCTCATATTTGGCAATGGTTTCTTCTCCATATCAGAGATAGGTTTGAGCTTAATCCGACACCCTGCTTTATTGTGGATTAGCGAGTAATTTCCCCAGACTAATAATCGTTGTAAGCTGTTTGTGACAACAACCGGTACCTACCAACGTTTTTACTTCCTCTTCAGGGTACGGAAGAAACAAGAACCAGACAAGAAATAAATATCTATAAAAACACAACTCGTTTCGAGCAAGGGAATTCAGTCCTGCGACCGTTGATGTTATCAGAAATTTTCCACCACCTATCTATCTACTACCAGGACGGTGGGACTATTACGTAACTTGCGCGATCGCGAGAAATCTCTGTGGTTTCGAATTGCAATACTAATTGCGGCTTAGCTAGTAATAAAATTCGATACCACAGCGATGTCGCGAGATCGCGTAACTTACGTAATAGTCCCACGGTTTCCTAAATTGTTACAATAAATATATTTTTTTTAAATCCTGCGTTGTATAGCCTGAGTCTAAAGGAACGTTCTTTTTCTTCGAAGCTGGTTCTTGGTGCTGCCGGTCGTGGTGATCATGTGTCGTGGCACGCTTTACTATACGTCTCCACTGCTCTCATGGCTTTCTTCGTTCCTTAGTGAACGGGAGAGTCAACAGCAAGCTTTAATTGGTACATTCAGCACATGGGTGACCTTAAGGAACTTTGATACACACACATACCTTCTAAATATGAATCGGTGGAATTTTCATTACGTTAGTGAAGTTGTATTCATTACATATCAGTGAGTTTCAATAACAAGTTAGTGAATGAGTATTAATCAATGTCAGAATCGTACCACGCAGAATTATTGACTAATCAATGTATGAATATGTGAATATCAGAGTCCACTGATATGATCATTGAAAATTTGTATGTGTATAAGTAAGCACTAATAATTCTGCGTGATACGATTCTGATATTGATAAAAAGTGAATAGTCACTTAAAATTAGTGAAATTCCTCTAATACATGTTTAGAGAGTACACTTTAGAACAAATGGGTGACCGAAACATATCATCAACGAGTACCTTATTAAAACAATGATCGACTTAGAAAAAAACTAAAGGTTAATGGCCTTTACCTATATTATAATAAAATTAATGGTTCTCCCCCGTATGATGTTATTATGATCCTGTGTCGGGGGGTCAGGAAACATACACAACACAATTACAAGCAGACAACGACAAACACCCGTATCGCCTATTAAAAGTTTGTTATGTGCTGGGATTGAACACGCGACTGTTAGCGCATCAGCCAGATTCTGCAACCACTGCGCCAACGTGTCATTAAACATATAATTAAACTATATATAAAAAACATTATATTATAAATTGTGTATTTATTAAAAACTCCGTGTAAATAGCGCGACTAGCATATTATTATGTCACATTTGTAAATTGAATAATTAGAGGCTTAAAAAACAAAAACCGTCTTCAAGATTTTAGAAGTAGAGTTTAGAAGATTTAGACAAGTAGCGCCATGCTGCTTGCAGCTGAATGGGCGCGCCCGGGGAAGTACTTCGCTCTCACTTAACACCGACGTGAAATGACGGCACTGTCGTCGTGTTTCGTTCGGTTCGTGAGAGATCCGGTGGCCCATCCCTTCCCTTACCTGACCCATCCCTTCCCTTCCCTCCCCTCCCTAAAGGCCGGCAATGCACCCGCTAATCCTCTGATGTAGCGGGTGTCTATGGATGTCGTTTCTACCCCCACCAGGTGAATCGACTGTCCGTTTGCCCACTGTAATAAAAAAAATATACCCACATGTAGGTACAACGTTATTTTTTTCCTTAAAGAGCGCTAAATCCGATAAAAGTTTCTATGGGACCAGCTCTGAAGTATGATGACGATGTACGATGAGGGAGTAATCGTGTAATAAACACAAAAAAAACAGTCGAATTAAGAACCTCCTCCTTTTTTGAAGTAGGTTAAAAACACCATTTAATCTTATCTTAAAATACAATAAAACGAAATATGCAGTTAAGTTAATTAGGTTGAGAGCGTCCGTCGAGTTATTGTCATTTACAGCGTCCTTCCTGTTAGAGAAATTAGGAACATTTAAGATTAAACGACTCCAGATGGCGTTAAAAGAATTTATATTTAATTAAGAAAGCTATTCCTTAGAGACATAGTTAAAAAACTATATGTGTAACTAGCTGCGACCCTCAGTTTTACCCGCGTAACTTCCGATCCAGTGGGAGTGTCGGGATGAAAAGTAGCCCATGTGTTATTCTGGATCTCCAGCTATCTACGTACCGAGTTTTATTACGATCGGTTCAGTGGTTTTTGTGTGAAAGAGTAACAAAAATTCATCAAAGTTTTGCATTTATAATATTAGTAGGATAGGACTTTTGATCAACCAACCAACAAACGTAATTTATTATATATATATATAATAAATTATTTTTAATTTATATATTTATATATATTCGTCAATTTCGAAATTGAATTACTGTTAAAATGTAGATTGTCGGTTATGTTACTTTTGTTGTTAGGCTATATTCTTCTTGAGGTGCCATCTCCTACCGGAGGTCAGCTATCATGTTGGCTATTCGGACCTTACACACAACTGCGCGGAATAAGGATCGAGTACTCAGTCCAAACCATGTCCGGAGATTTTTAAGCCAAGAGGTCCGTCTTCTTCCAGGGGGTCTCCTTGTATCTTCCCCTGTTTCCCGTAGTTGGAGCAATTTGTACTTGTCGCCTGTTGTTAGGTTATATTATGTATCATTATAAATTTATTATTTCTACTCTATTTATAACAAAATATTCTTATATTTTTTCTATAAAAAACTTAAAAGCTCTCATATCATCGTTGTCATGACGACCTTTCACACGTGAAAGGGTTGGAAAGTTATTGAGACCGAGACCGACGGCTCTGAGGGACCTAGATTAGGTTTTTTTGTAAGCACTAAAGGTGTCCCTATATTTAACGAGCTTGCAGACTTAAAGGTCGGTTTGTCCTCGATACTATATATAATATGTTGTAATTTCAACCAAGTGTACTTCTAAATAATTCTTATTTTTATTATGAAACGACCTGTTAACTACAGCCTGCAAAATTATTTTGAGAATATCTATGAAATTAAGTTTAATTATCATTAAATAATCGAGGAGTGAAGTTTAAAATGATCAACTACCCTCTAAACGGCTGGTCAAAAGTTATACCATATTTTTAAATGACTTCAAAATAGAAGGAGATTCTCATTACGCTCATATTTTTTTTAATGTTTTTTACCTAAAAAAAAAAAAACTACGTCATTTATGAATCGATTGGGTAAATTATTTTTTGAGCAACCTACCGTTTGGAAAAAAAAAATGTAAAAATAAGTAGTGAAATTGTTTATGGATTCAAATTTTATTCGTTTTAAAATTATTTTGTTTGAATTTATTTATTTTTGGGGTATTTTTAGGAGCAGCAGTTTGACTGCCTCTTAACAGACAAGGGAATATGTGAATTTAATATTTACCAACTATTTTTATGGTCTTCGAAATTCTATAAAGGTTGTAAACTCGAATGCACCGATCTCAATCGTGATTTATACACTCAAAGTAACAATTTCAGAATCATCCGTTTTGTTTTTGCACCATTGAAAGCCATTTTATTGAATTTAATATTAAAAATTTCGATGCACTTACATAACGTAGGAGATTATTTGGGGTAACTGAACTGAATCAGACTGTAAACGTCACACAGCTGGGTAAATAATATAATAATATAGGAGATTTTTAGGATTTGGGGTAAAAATTAATCTAAATGTAATAAAGTAGTAGTGAGCCCATTCGCTTGTGATGCGCCTGGTGTTGCAGGCGTAAATAGGAAACGGTAACCCTTACCATCAGGCGAACCGTACGCTTATTTACCACCATTGTCGTATAATTTTTTTTTAAAAGTTTACTTACCATTTGTATAAAATTTAGTTTAGTGTATAAAGTTTACTTACAACTTAGTTTATTTTAAAGTTAACAGAGCAAGGTTTGGGTTTTCTCATAAATACTCTTTTTGTTACAGATAAACCCGGCAAAGCTGGACATCACAAAATGACCCAACATAAAGTAATATAATATTTAAAAAGAACCTACTAAGTCTTTAGAATGACTAGAATCTCCTTCGAACCTCACGATTGTGATAGACAGAACGTAAATATAACTATTTTATTACGAAAAATATCTTTTGAAGAGTCGCGTTCCTGTAGTATTAGTGTCAATTAGCGAAACCAAAGTAGTGGGGAGGTTAGGCCCTTCGTGGGGCGCTCAAATTATTTTTTCTAACCAAAGTTAGGTTAAGATGTCGAATATGCCAATATATAGTCAAGTGCTGCCGAAGTCTCAGTATAGATCGAAAAATTCCAAAGGCAGCACTGCTAGAGAAGCTAGGCCCCAAAATTCTAGAGACTTCGATCCACTTAACTTCAATCATGGTGGGAACATTCAAGTATTAAATGCGCCATTGGAAAGTAGAGTCGAGAAAATTGAGAAGAGAGAATCGAGGAGGAAAGATGAGACGAGGACGAGGCGTACTCAGAATAGGAGCGAGAGGACTGACCCTAATGAGGGGAAGGTGGAGGCGTATTTACGGCAGAATCAGATCAGCATCAGACAGCAGCAACATCGACATTCTGCCGTGAGACAAGCGGAGCACCGAGTCAATTTGCGGTGAGTTTCCTGATGAACTTTAAAGTTGTCAATTTGTAAATTTACGATATTTTTCAAAATTGCTTTGCTACTGATCCATATTCTATATGCGATGAAGATATGTTAATTTTCATTCTATTAAAACTGATTTTGCTCTAACCCATTCCATTGGAATTAGTCGTGATGTTGGCAAGAGTCGTTCCCTGCGAAAAGTGACGGGCGTTTTTGTTGTGTATTTAAAATGTTTTTTAAATAACATACATATTTAATGTTAAAAATACATATTTTCAATTTCAGGTCGCTACCGTTAAACGAAGTGTCCGCTCGCGGTCATGACAGGACGCCGACTGACCGACACCGGGGATTCCCCGGTGACAGGGAAGCGTCGAGGGAGTACCGGCGGGAGAGAGAAAGAGACAGAGATAGAGAGAAGGACTTTGATTTTGATGGTACGTTTAGATTATTTACGTTATACACAGTAGGCTTCAAAAGCACTTGAATCAACATTTTTCAAAAATATATCAATGTAAAGCTACCACCAGATTCGGTAAGTAAAAGAACCGGCGAGAAACTCGGTTTAATAACGTTTCATAGATATATCGTGATCTACAAGATGTTGGGGTTCAGTGAAGCTGAATTTCATGCATGAGAGTTGAGTAAATTTATTATTATTAAAAAATCAAATCATAATCAATTTTTCTTATTCAAAATCGCCTTTGAATCGTCATTTTAAAAATATATTATATTACGTGTTAATGTGAAGCTACCACCATATCGGAATGGAAATTCCGCCGAGAAAAACGGGCAAGAAACTCAACAGTTACTCTTTCAAAAAACCGTTAATACGTTACTCAATCATTATAAACTCAGTCGTATATCCAGTATGAAATCGAATAAAATTGTCCATTCATTATATGTATATATTTAATTTAGTTTTCTTATCCGATTTTTTTTATACATATATTTATTAGTATTTTTGTACATATATATTGTTGTTATGAATCTAATAGTTCTTTTTCTTCCTCTAAAATAAATATTTCTTGCACTGTTTGCTCGCTAAATGAAAGACTTACTCATGACCATGGGTCGACTGGAAGAAATCTCTTTCAGAGATAAGTACACCTTTGCCATAAACCTTTTTATTGTTATGTTTCTGTATATATTTTTATGTGCAGTAAAGTATATTATATTATATGTATACAAGTAAAAATTATTAACCATCTTAGCGATAGTAAGTAGTAATTGATTTTAATAAGTATTAAAGGGATTAGCAGGAAATCGTTGTTGGTTGTCATAACAATTTTTAGAGTGCATATGTTAGTCACAAAAAAATATATATAATAATACGAGGGTATTAATATTTCTGTCTGACGTGCAGAATATTTAACTAAATTTATATATTTTTAAATGATGTATTGACGAATTTTAAAAGAGCAACGGTTCATTATAGAGCTGTATCTTCAGCTGAATCTGCATTTCGAAGCATTGATAGTTTCCTTAAGCTTATTAGTTTTTCTAATTATATTTTAATTTATAAATATTCAAACATGCTTTAAAACCAGCTTCAAATGAAAATGTATGTATCATTATGAGTTTTTTTTTTGAGAATTAGTTAAGATGAACATCTACTATCATATTATCAATTGCCCTAACTTTGAATTTAGTACTATTTTCTAAATATTGAATTTCTTTCCAGGTTCCCCATTGAGTCCTATAGCTCCAAGGTGTGGTGATAAGGAACGTCCAGTGCGGAAGTCAACGTCAGTTCAACGCGTATCGGAAATGATATCGGCTGATAAGCGTCGTTTCTTCTGCAGGGAGTGGGTGTTCCAGAAGATAGCCCACTGCTTGGAACAGCGTGCTGTTAGTAAAACCGCTGGTGCTTTGATATTGGGTAAGTTTTCTTTTGACGTGATAACGTCTTATAAATCGATAAACGCCGGCTACACACACGAAAAAGCATGACTCATTGTCACGTTCCGCGAGCGAGAGCGCGGAATAAGCGATAGAGAGGCACGATCGGCCGAAGTGTTCTATCTCTCTTCCACTCCATCGACAGATGCGTCCGAGTAGAAGAGAAAGAATATTTAAATTACCGAGAGCAAATAAATATTAATTTATCGAAAAAAATTGTAATTTTCAATTAACTCCTTGTTTGTGTATTTTTTTTTTTTTTTTTTTTTTTTTTTTTTTTTTTTTTTTTTATACCACGACGGTGGCAATCAAGCATACGGCCCGCCTGATGGTAAGCGGTTACCGTAGCCTATGGACGCCTGCAATACCAGGGGCATCACATGCGCGTTGCCGACCCTTTAAAAACCTATTTACTCCCCTCTTGAAGGACCCCATACTGTAGTCCTGCGGGAAAACCTCGGCAGGGAGTTCATTCCACAACCGAATGGTCCGTGGGAGGAAATTCCTCTGATACCGAACTGTACGGGACCATTGGGGCTGCAATGTGTGAGCATGAATTCCCTGTCGATGGCGAGCGGTGCGATGATAAAAAGTGGCCGTTGGCACCATTTCGAACAATTCTTCGGAACACAACCCATTATACAAGCGATAGAGCACGCATAGGGATGCAACATCTCTTCTTAGACTTAAGGGCTCGATATCGCTCGTCAGTATTGGATCGTCGACAATTCTCACAGCTCTTCTTTGAACCGAGTCAAGAGGGCCAAGTTGGTATGCTGGTGCTCCCGCCCAGAGATGAGAGCAGTACTCCATATGGGGGCGGACTTGCGATTTATACAGACGCAGTCTTTGCCCCGGCGTGAAGTACCGCTTCGCTCTGTTAAGCACACCGAGTTTTTTGGATGCCATCTTGACCTTGTCTTCCAGGTGACATCGGAACTGGACGTCGCTGGATATGTCGACACCAAGGATACCAATACTGTTAGAGATGGTAAGGGTTGTGTCCTGGAATTGAGGGGCCACAGTGAATGGGGTTTTCTTAGCGGTGAACGCACAAACTTGTGTCTTGGAGGGGTTGAATTGGACTAAATTGTCTCGACCCCAATCGGAGACTTTGGAAAGACTACTCTCGATTTCAGACACAAGTTGTTCGCGACTTTCTACCACAGCGGAACGAGGGTTGTTTGCACGGCCTGTGTAGAAAGCGTCTCCAGTGCTATCGTCCGCATAGCAATGAATGCCATCAATAGACAGTAAGTCGTTGATATGCAGGAGAAACAGTGTTGGAGACAGCACAGAACCTTGCGGGACGCCAGCGTTTATGTCTAGTTTTGCGGAGCAGCAGCCATCTACAACGGCTCGTATGCATCGACCAGACAAAAAACTGGCAACCCATTTGCACAAACCCTCGGGTAGTCCGTACGATGGCAACTTCGAGAGAAGACCCCGGTGCCAGACCCGATCGAACGCCTTCGCCATATCTAGGCTAACTGCCAATGCCTCACCTTGACTCTCGATGGCTGAAGCCCATCGGTGTGTCAGATACACTAGCAGGTCACCAGTCGAGCGACCGTGGCGAAAGCCGTATTGCCGGTCGCTGATCAAATCGTGTTCCTCTAGGTACCTGAGGAGCTTGGTGTTAATAACACGCTCCATAACCTTGGAGAGAAGGGAGGTAATAGCGATAGGCCTGTAATTCGATGGATCTGATCTATCGCCCTTTTTGGGTACCGGGTGCACATGGGCGGTCTTCCATGAAGACGGTACTTGCCTAGTGTGGTAAGAAAGTGCGAAAAGTCGCGTTAATACAGGGCACAACTCTGGAGCACACTGTTTCAGCACCATCGCTGGAATGCCGTCGGGCCCACTCGACTTATGAACATCGAGAGTAAGCAGCTCCCGCCGGACATCTCTTTGTGAGAAGTTTATTTCCGGCATGGAGTGTCCACACCGTGGGATGGTTGGCGGTACGGCGCTCTCATCGACATTCAAAGTCGAGTTTGAGGCAAAGAGTGTACCTAGAAGATCGGCTTTCTCCTTGGCGCTATGGGCCAGGTTGCCGTCGGCATTTTGCAATGGTGGTAAGGACGACAGACAAAAATTTCCCTCGGCAGCTTTGGCGAGCGACCAGAAGGCTCGACTCCCGGAAGGGTAGTTGGCAAGCCTTTCGCCAATTCTCCCGATGAACTCGAATTTAGCTCTGGCAATTGCTCTTTTACAGGCCCTTGAGACAGCATTTAGCTTGCGTTTCACGTCAGATACGTTTGGATCGCTGTTACTCCGAGCCGTGGTCCAAGCCCTGAACGTGGCTTGCTTAATCCGTTTCGCTTCCTTACAAGGCCGATTAAACCACGGTCGTTTCCTTGTCCCGGCAGCAACTAGCGAGTTCGGAATAAAATATTCCATACCCGCCAGTATCGTCTCAGAGACAGCAGCTGCGCAGGTGTCGGGATCTTCTGATGTGAAGCAAAGCTGCCTCCACGGGTACGATGCATAGTATTCTCGCAATCCATCCCAATCTGCTGACTTGTACTGCCATATGCGCCGCAAACTAGTTGGCCGAGGTGGATCTGTGCGCGTGCATGGTGCAAGAGTCCGGATGAGGCAGTGGTCGGACGAGCCGAGTGGTGCATCCACTGAGATGGAATATCCATCCGGACGTTGAGTCAGCAGAAGGTCCAGTATAGAGCTCGTATGGTCCTCAATATCTGGTATTCTTGTTGGAGAATGTACCAGTTGTGAGTAACCATAGGCCAGAGCGAATTCGTGAGCACACCTCCCCGCGTAGTCAGTGGACCGAGAACTAAGCCATTCAGTGTGGTGGGCATTAAAGTCTCCTAAAATCACCAACTCCGCAGAGGGGTATAGCTCAAGAACTTTGTCCGTCGTCAATTGCAGGTGCTCGAAGAGCCGCTTTGTTTCCCTGTCACCGCTATGAGACCTGTATAGGCATGCGTAAACACGGGTGTGGCCACCGTAGTCCACGCGCACCCACAATATCGACAGGTCCCTGTCCTCTAAATGAAGGAGACGGCGACAGCAGATATCCTCCCGAACGAACATACATACACCGGCACGTCTCAGGAATTTATGTTCGAGTTTGTAGCCGGGATAGTGTAGGTATGAAGTGTCGGCCGGGCAAGATATCTGCGTCTCCGTTAGAAATAGTAAGGTCGGCTGCGCAGTCTCCAGATGTTGATGGACTGCGCTAAGGTTAGCATGGAGCCCCCTGATATTGCAGAAGTCCACTTGTGTGGAGAGGGGAGCCGCTGTGTATACCTTACTTTTCTTTTTGTTTTTCATTTTGTGGGGGAAGGTTATAGGTTTTTTGTGAAGATTTGTTGTGTTGATAGCTAAAGAGGCAAATTTGCAATGCAGACCAGCCACGGGTTAGCATAGGTAGTGCGAATTGTCGGCGCAGCGAACGAGAGGGCCCCCAGTCCCCCCCCACTGCAACAGCCGGGTCCACCCCGGTCTCCTTCTCCGGCACGACTGCTACAGCAGGGATTTTTCGCGGGTTGGCAGTTCAGCCTCCCAGGGCGGAGATTAAGTGATCCCTGGGTTCGGGAACTCTACTGACCCGCGGGCGGCCAGCGACAAACCGTTTCACTGGGTCTCACTGACCGCTGCGCCCACACTCCGCGCCTACACCTGCCGATGACTGTATCGTTTGCATCACCGGCCTTCCGCTACCAACACAACGAATCCTCGGGAGCTCTGGATACCTTACTCACCGCAGGAACACAACACCGTCAGAGAACAATGTTATTTGGCTGCGATCTTCTGTAAGGCGGAGGTACTTCGCCAGTCGGGCTGCTCCGATTTGAGTAGGGTATATACCCCACTGTGCCCTACCTCTCTTAAGTTTATTAATTATCGTTTTAAGTTATTTAATTATCGTTATTTTGTATTATACAAAATAACGATAATTCAGTGATAATAATTCAACTTAACTGTCTTTAACTCTTAATGAATATAAAATTCTATTATTTGTTATTGCGTCCATACTATTATATATGCTGTAAACAGTATGTAGTGTATTATATATGCTGTAACAGCATATAAAATTCTATATTTTATCTCCTCTTACATGTTTTCCTATTCGATATCTTACAGGCGACGCCGGTAGCGGTAAAACAGCGCTATGCCAGGAGCTGAGCCAGCCCGGCAGCGGGCCGCAGGCGCGCCAGCAGCGCGCGCTCAACAGGAGGCTGCTGGCGCGACACTTTCTACAGGTAGGGGGTTGTTCTTTAATCACGTGATGTCTTTAGCAACTTTTTAATCACCTTCCCCCCTCCCCCTCTCCTCCCTGGTTATATGTGGAGAAGTTTTAGATAGATTAGATTAGATAGATTTAGATTTTAGATCCCCCCCCCCATACCCAAAATTACGTGTATTTTTACGTTACAGAATATTATCTTTAAATACATGTATAATCTGATTAAATTTTGGAAAATTAAGCATAGTGATAAAATTGTCCAGACAGTTGCAGGTTGTTTTGACTCGCATAAGGCATAAAAATAACACCGGCACACAAAAATAAAAAAGTTGTCAGTACTTTTGACGGGACCCATATATCTCTATGTATTTCGACCCGCTGAATCCGAATTTGAGGTCAGTTTGACCCGTACACCGTCAAATTTTCATGCTTAGTTTAGATCAAAAAATTTATTTTAAATCGCCTAAATTGCCGATTTTTTTTTCGGTTTTTCAAAGTTTTCTCGAAAATTTGACAATGTACGGGTCAAACTGACCTCAGATTCGTATTCAGCGGGTCGAAATACATAGAGATATATGGGTCCCGTCAAAAGTACTGACAACTTTTTTATTTTTGTGTGCCGGTGTAATAAATGTGTAAAAAAAAAACATGAAAAACAAATATTTACGAAAAATAAATACACGTGATATCTTATTAACTCTATTTCTCCACTCCACCTTTAAGCCGAGTGATTAATGGACGATCACCAGACATATTAACATTGATCCAAAAAACCGGACGAATGCGAGATAAACACAAGAGGTTCTATATATTAGTAACAAGTTGAATTCAGTGATAAACACAATTGAATGAGAGCGCCCTTTAATTTATTTATAATTTGTTAATATAACGACTATATTATAGACCGGATTATACACGATGTAACGACTGACGGACAGACAGCGGAACCTGAGTAAGAAGGGTTCTGTGTTAAAGGGGACCATCCTTTGGGTCCAGAATGCTAAAAACATGATCTTGGTAAAAAATTTTCCTTGGCAGTATTATTTGATAAAATATGTTAATGACGCAAAAATATTAGAAAAAATTATATATATATTTTTTATGTTTTTGATTTCGAGACATTTATATTATCAAAATATAGAAAGAATCAATGTTCTAGAAAGGGACAAGTATATTCATTATTAGATTATTGTCGTTCTTTAGGTTAAATAATAATAAACGGCTCGCACTCAACGGGCACATATTAGTATAAAATCCTATACCTGGAAAACACACAAGACAAACGCCCAAATTACGACACACTATATTCTATCCTCTATATAATCATTTGTCCCAAGGGACTATTACGTAACTTGCGCAATCGACTAGCTGAGCTTCAATTAGTATTGAAATTCGACAACAAAACGATTTCTCGCGGTCGCGCAAGTTACGTAATAGCCGTGATCATTAGCGGATCAGCCATTTGGTGTGACCCCTTCTTTAATAGCAGAATATCCATTTGAAATAAATATATTTCCCAGGGTCCAGGTGAAACCAGCGAGCGTCCCGGTGAATTCGTCCGTTCGCTTGCGATGCAGATATTGAGCCACTCCTCTCATGCGAGACCCAACGAGAGAGACCACTCACCGAAGGAGGGCAGCACGCCCAACAGTAATAGGTATACTGTAGTTTAAAATACGATTCGGTTCGATTCCCGCTCGGGGCAGATATTTGTACTTGTGCAAATATTTGTTTTCGGTCTGGGTGTATGTCCATGTGGTTCTCCCCACCGTGCCTCGGAGAGCACGTAAAGCGTTTGTCCCGGTTGTTATCATAGAAACCTGGTAACGATCGTTAATCATGGTAGGGAAATTATGCGATAACCCGCAGTGGAGCAGCATGGATCAAGCTTCAATCCTTCTACATGGAGAACAGGCTTTGGTCCAGCAGTGGGACGCTTAAAGGCTGATTCAATTCAGTTTAAAATAGATATAAGAAATATCACAATAGTATCACTAGATTATTAAAAATGTTCTATAGTTGAGCCATTACAAACATGCGAACTGACTACTGAGTCATAAAACATTACGTCAAAGGAATGTGACAATGCCTCACAACTTATTATCGATAAAGGGATGCCGCTCGGACGCAGGCAATAACTTTATTAATTTAAGTTGTATAACATGTAATATATTGTATGTTTTAAAAGCAGATATTAAAAATACATCCTAAAAAATATTTTGCATTATTTCCTCAACCTTTTCTTGATTACCTGCTATTGACTATCGACAAATCTCTTCTTCGACGTTACACACAACACTAGTAGTGCAAGCGAGAGTTCCGATATGCGTATAAGTGTGAACGAGAGATCTGATAAAAATGATTTATGACTCAGTTCGCACGTTTGTAATGGCGCAACTATAGGTTAAGGTTAACTTTAAATTACTTACTGTTTCTACGGTCTTAAAAAATTCCTTTCCTCCTCCCCTTTCGAGCTACACGCGATTAATGACATGTATTTTTTCTACCACAACGATACGATTACAATAGGGTACTTTCGGTAGTGAAAAATAAATTATGAGATTTGATAAATATTAAAATTTATGTAGAAATATACTTAAATATTCTGATTTTGAGTCATAAAAGCACATTATTGTTTTATTATATTGAAATTAAAAGTCGTAATTTTTAATCTGTATATCACGTGATCTAAAACACGAGCCGCCATGGTGTGACGTCGTAAAGACAATGTTTCCGATGTACACTGCTAGCACTCCTCATTGCTCTTACTAGTGAAAAATTCGTTCCTTTATTGAGTGCCATTACACTGCCGCAATACCATATAGAAATATATGACGTCATAAATAGCATAATTTTTGTACTGTGAGCACTGGCGCTTTCGAGGTAAGGAGCTCTCAGTACTTTGATCACCTGATTAAAAAATATAACCGCACGAATGATTTGTTATTCAAAAATATATATTCAAAAATTATTTTTTGAATATTGTTGAATTTATTTTTTAACAGAAAACGTTACATGATAAATATTTTATTTGAAAACAATGTCGAAAAATTAGGATGATAGTATACTCGACTGCGTTCCGTTTTATCAGTAACCAGTATAGCACAGTATAGCAAACTAAAAGGTAACGGCTTCGCAGTATACTGAATTGACGTCACACCTCAGAGTGCTCTCAGTGTATATCGGAACACAACTTTACGCATATTATGTCACCAAAATAGGTGACCACGTTTTCGCGGGAATTAAAAAGGTTTAAAATTTAATTTAATTTTATGGCAAGAAAGCTTGTTTATTTTGCCGAAATAATTTTTTTTGTGGCTTTTTATTACGAAAATTAACATTTTAAAGTACTTTTTCAAACATAGTAGAATACCCTATTGTCGTTATTTATCCTCAAGGTTACAAGGCTCCCATTACCCTGAGATGCTCAGTCCCCCCAGTAGCTGAGAGATAGTCACAGCTTTGCTTAAGATTTTATTGTTTTATCCGCTGGTACATTCTGGCATCTCCCACTAAGCAAATAAATAAATTTGTAAGTGTATTTTGTAAAGACTTAAGATTTAAATGAATAATTGTTTTCAGAAGAAATTCAACTGACGAAAACTTAATACTTCGGTTTAGAGAAATGGGAGACGATGCGGAAGAGAGCTCCAAGCCTCTCCTAGCTGACAGCGAAGGTAACTTGACTGACTTGAGCATGTTTTATCGGTATCGGTCGGATAAAGTTTCAGATAGTTATCTAACGTATAACGGTATGTAACAGATAAAAGTTTCGAAAGTCTTGACTAGAAAAAGCCGACTTAAAAAAAAAGTTATAAAGTACAAAATATTCTTTTTATTTGTGTGTACACACCTACTAAATCGAAGCCGGCCCGGTGGGACTATTACGTAATTTGTGCGATCGGGAGAGATCGCTGTAGTCTCGCATTTCAACACTTAGATGAGTCTCAACTAGTATTGAAATTTAACATTACAGCGATTTCTCGCGATCACGCTGTTCGCGCAAGTTACGTAATAGTCCTACGAGTATACTAGTGCCTTTTAAGTGTATTACAATTTTCTCATTTGGTGATGATTCATCCACTCAAATTCAAATACAATTTTTTCAAACATTTGATGTTAATACAGTTTTTTTCAAATATTAATAAATTAATTAATGAAATTAAATTAATTAATTTAAGTTTTATATGAGAGATTTTTTTTTCTTTGTTGACCTAAGTAGGAATTTACTTTAAAAATATTACTTGTTCTCTATTATGTTTGTACCTGTCGCACAAAAATTATTGCACTCATGTCGTTGTTGTATGTTATATATTTATACATATACTTACAATCTACAAGTGGAATCGTTATTATTATAATAAAATACATGTCCGATTGAATATTATTTACCATTTAAAAGTGATTCCATACCAGTGTAAATTCCGGTTAAGTAACACTTAATTGAAGTTCTGTCTCCCTGTCGCAGCGGAGGGCCGCACGGACGAGGAGGAGCGCGCGCCCGACGCGCCGCTCGCGGGACTCCCGCGCGTACGTATCGCCCGCTACTTGCTACTCGCTACACGCTACGCGCTACACGCTACACGCTACACGCTACACGCTACACGCTACACGCTACACGCTACACGCTACACGCTACACGCTACAGGCACCTCGCTACACGTTACACGCTTACACGAGACACGCTCCTCGTTTCAAGCTACACGTGACACGTTCATCGCTACACTCTGAATGCTACACACTATACGCTACACGCTAGCCGTGATACGTGACACGCTTCTCACTACACGCTACACGAGCCCCACCTCCGTTTATACCTATTGTTTCGTTACTGTCACACATCGAGAATTGCTGCCTCGTTTCCACTTATATGAGTTGAAGTCTAATGTTTCATAACCTATGCTAGTTTTAGATAATCTAATTTTCTAATGGTGAAGGAATCATTAAAATCGGTACCGTAGTTTTGCATTTATCGATAAAAACGGACAAATTTTTCCTCGTCTCAAACGAAAATTCATCATCAACGTCATCACTATCATTGAAATTCCAATATTTCTAAAATAAATAAAGATGTTACGTGAAAGAAATTAATGATCTGAAATGTCAGAGATTGTAAATCAAGATATTTTTCATTCAATTGATATAAAGCAAAGAAAACCAGACCAAGTTACAAAATAATTATATCTTTTTTACGATTAAATCTTCAATTAGTTTTCACAATTACAGTTGCCAGAAATCTTGCCCCGAGCCAGTATAAAACCGACAAACCCATTCGTTACTAACGACGACCAGTCCGACGCGCGTCTCTATGAAAACCACGAAAATCTCTTCCTCCGCAACATTTCACAACGACAGTCGAAAGAACTGCGGAACTCCAGACTTCTTCGTCAAAGTTCTGAACCCTTGACCGAAAAGAAGACGGCAGTTCTGCAGAAGAGTCTATCCACGGAACAGCGAGACGATGAAAAAAGGGAGATCAAAGAAATAAACAATAGTCCTCCGAAATCGAGAATACCAGTCGCTAATTTCAGATACCCAAATAAAAGTGATTTGAGGCCGAATTCAGCCGAGAATTCGCCGAAAAAAACCGAAGCGAGAGCCCCTTCACCCAAAGATGACGAATTACCGGAATACCAAAACTTAATCCATGTCCCACAAGATGATATACAGACTGATTTGGAAAAACTCTTAGAAAAGAAACGGTCAGCGTCCGAAGATGTTCCACCGCCAATACCAAGTTTACCAGTAAATCCGAGAACGTTAATAGCTAACGCGTATTACGAAAAGCTGTTGTCAGAAACGGAGATCCAGCAAGCGTTGCTGCCTCAGAATCTAGATAAGAATCCAGACGAGTGCTTCAAAAAGGCTATATTGTTTCCATTACTGGAGATCGATCCGCCTAAACAGTGTCTGTTTCTCTTGGTCGATGCTATTGATGAAGGTTGTACAAACGGTGAGATGAAAAATATATATTTATAATATAAGCTGTATGTCTGTCTATATGATATGTATTTATGTTGACAACATTAGTTTTGTTTAATTCTACAATTGTGAATATGATTGTGATTTTTGGAAAATGGTAAATTATGGTGCTAAAATTTAAAAACTCTTTTATTAACCATAGGAATATTTTGTGGGGCTTTTTTTTGACATATGAAATGGCACTGGTCAGGAGCGGGTGGCGAGGGCGAGGGCGCGGAGGGCGGCGTGGGGGCGCTGCTGGCGCGGCACCAGCACCTGCTGCCGCACTGGCTGCTGCTGGTGGCCAGCGCGCGCCGCCACTCGCGGCCCCTCACCAAGATGTTCACAGGTGACCGGCCCACTACTCTATATTGGTGGCGTTTATTCGTCATATTTTAGAACTACTTTGGTATCGGAACGTATGCTTGATTTTTTCGTTATAACTTGTTTTTTTTTATATTTAACTATTAATAGTGGAATAATGTATCTAAATAGTCCCTCAAATATTGAATTCGGAAAACGCCTACAATATCAAGAAACGTGTATCGAATGTGGCAGGGTTCCGCAAGATCCCGCTGGACGAGCTGTCGCGCGCGCACGTGTCGGCGGACGTGCAGCGCTACGTGCTCGCGCGCCTCGACTCCGAGCCGCGGCTCAGGTGACGCGTGTGTAGGGCTGGCTTCTCCTTCCTTCTCCCTCAATCGTGCACTACTCGTGTTAAATGATAATTTTAATACTTTGGATATATTAAATAATTGTTTGAATGGGTTTAAACGGAAGATAAGAGAGTTAGTATTGTTTTAAAATTTGTATAATACTTTTGTGTAACCTTAATTCTAAACTGCTCAGTGTGTATTAACTTTTGATGGAAACTTAGTTGATTTATTATATCAAATTATAAGCGTTCAAAGTGATAAACTAACATTAGTTTTGATTTAAGACAAGATTGTTCATGATTTAATTCTTCAATTATAGAGCGCGTGTGTCCAGCGACTCTGCGGCGGCGGCAGCGGCTGCTGCGGCGCTGGACCATCTGCGGATCAAGAGCGACGGCTGCCTGCTGTACTTGGAGAAGGTTTGTGAGATATACTGTAATGTGCGGTGACCGGCAGAGAAGAATAGTCCCGACCTCTTTCTTACCGAAGTGTCGTAAAAGGCAACTAAGACCATAGTGGTGCGAACAACTTTACACCAACCAGGATGGTGATGAACAGCAGCTTCACCATACCCTGCCGCAACACACTGCGCTCCCCAACCCGCCTGCCAAGCGTGGCGGGTATTGGTAATCACACTCCGAGATGATAAGTGAGGTCTACGTTCAGCAGTGGACATGTACAACTGATGTGGTGGTGGATTTTTTATTCTACCTTCAAAAGTTTAAAAATAACATCAGCAGTTTGAATCAATCAAAATCAAAACTGTAATGTACTGTATCAGCCTGTAAACAACCCACTGTTGAACGAAGGCTTCTTCTCCATATAGAAGAAGGGTAGGGTGATATATAAAACCCCAAATATACTTAATTGAAATAGACTTACGTATGAAATTTGGAATCGTCACTTTTACAAGTCTGTAGTGATAATCTTGAATAAGTTTCGATAACCCTCAGGAAGTTTATAACGGTGGTAATATTGTGAATAAGAAATCTAATTGAACAAGTGATATGTAGGTCAATAATTATGTGTGAATTACAATTAATCTTTTTTATCCTGCTCATTAGGACCATCTAGAAATGAATAAACAATGTTACAAACCGTTGATAGTATTAACTAATTAAATTCTACATTAGGAATCCGGTGGAAGCTTCATATTAATACTAGTACATTTTTGTACAGTGATGATTCAAAAGCGATTTTAAAGCAAACTGGAATATAGTAAAAAGTCTAGATGTGTATGTTTACAAATAATAATAATAATAGAATCTTTCAACTAACTTATTTTTAAAATATGAATTAGTTGATTTTGTCTCAACAGGTGTTGGACGGTGTGGCTGATGGGTTCATAGCTTTACGTGAAATCAGAGAAATACCTGGCACCCTCAACGGCCTCTACTTGTGGCTGGCGCAACGTTTGTTTCACGGGAGACGATTCAATAAGGTAAGAATAGAATAAAAAAAAAAACATTAAAACTCACGAACTAAGCTGAACTAAATCAGCCTGTAAGCTACCCTCTGCGGGGCGAAGGCCTCTTCTCCATATAGAAGAAAAATTGGAGCTCCGAAATTTCTGTAATCAGAATTCTGTTAGTCTCCACTGTAAAGAAATTTCAATCTTTCGACATTTCTCATTAAAAACATTTTATTAAAACAGTATAATATTTTTTAAATATATTTTTTTAATCTCCACTCCCCCTCCCTCCAGGTTCGCCTGCTGCTGGACGTGCTGCTGGCGGCGCGCTGTGGCGTGACCGAGGACATGCTGTACAAGTGTCTGCTCAGCAAGGAGTACAGCGTCACCAGGGAGGATTTTAACCGGAGGCTGCATCTTCTCAGACGGTGAGATTAACAATATTGTCTCTGATTTCTGTAGTTTTCGGGGTATCCGCCATCGACCTTTAGAACGACCGGTTCAAAGCTGCTTTCATCCAACGGCTTCTAGCGACTTTCCTCAAGTCGTCTGTCCATCTCGTGGACGGCCGCCCGAAGCTGCGTTTGCCAGTACATGGTCTCTACTCATGCCCCCACTGCCACTTCAGCTTGCAAATCCGATGGGCTATGTCGGCAACCTTCGTTCGTGTGCGGATCTCGTCATTTCTGATTCGATCTCACAGAGAAATACCAAGCATAGCCCTCTCCATTGCACGCTGTGCAACTTGGAGGTTATTTAAAAGACCTGTAGTCAGAGACCACGTCTTAAATCCATATTTCATCACTGCTAACACACATTGGTCGAAGACTATCGACTTCAGGCATTGAGGTATAACAGATGAAAAGACGTTTTTTAACTTCCTGAACGCTGCCCATCCTAGCTGGATTCGACGATTGACCTCTCTCGAAGTTGGACCTATCAAGTTGGACATTTATCCTATAGTGCGGCCAACGAGACGAGATAAAGAATGTAAACAAATGGATCCTTACTAAGTTACATTGCGATAGCGAACGATTATTATCTCCGTCCTTATCACTCTTACGCAGTAATGGCGTCGCTTGGTCGATGACAGCTGTCGTTGCGTCTTTCGTGGTACAGGAAAGCAGTCATTAATGCAGTTGTCAATATTTGGTTCGCCGAAGTGATACGTATTTTTTAGTTTCCGTAATTACTTAGTTATTATTAATCCGTTACTGTTACTTTTCTTGTTGATTCTTGCTATTTTTGTGAATAGTTGTTGATTTTAATTATGGAATCACAGCCCGGCAGCTCTAGATAAAATTTGAAAGATATCAATTCACCACGCAAAAAGCGTCAAAAGGTAAGTTAACCTATTAATTCATTTGCTCTTAAACCACTATAATAACTTCGATTTTTAAGGTTACATACCGAAAAGAAAGAATCTTTTATTTTAAATATAATAATAAGAAAGTAGCATAAAATTTACTATTCGCCACTATTTTTTATTTACAGCGGACGTATTTTATTTCTAATGAAAAACAAATGGTCGTCAATGTGCATAAATACGTGAAGCAAACTTGGCCTACTGATGAATATCCGTACAAAACAAGTATAATGGAGAAAACGGCGAGCATTTTGGGCATCGGTATAGCTTCCGTATATAGAATTATAAAAGAATATGCAACAACTGAAGGTGTACAAAACCCATCAACAACAAAAAAAAGGCTCACATTCGCGGAAAAAGACGAGTTTGATAAAAAAGCCATACGAAAGAAAGTTCATAGCTTTTTTCTGAAAGGCGAGTTAAGTACTTTAAAAAAAGTACTCCAAGCTGTCAATGAAGATGAAGAATTGCCTAATTTTAAGAGATCAACATTTCAAAAAATACTTAAACATTTGAAATTTAAGTATATAAAACGACAAAGAAACAATGCTTTAATAGACAGAGACGACATTATACTTTGGCGAATGAATTACTTAAGAAAGATTAAAAGATACAGAACGGAGAATCGCCCTATATTCTATATGGATGAAACATGGGTGAATGCAGGTTTGTCAAATAATTTTGCTTTTATTCTGTTTATGGAACTGTTCAGCCTAACATGTATGCTGAAAAAGTCACTCTGTTGTTCTCTTGTTGGGTTTCTTGGGTCGATAAGCCTTACTAAAATAACTTGAGTTTTCGACAAAGCATTTCACCGGTAATGTAAAGCTGATATATTTTTTCGTTTTCAGGGCATACTGTTTCAAAAACTTACGTGGACACTACAATAACTTCTAAACGGCAAGCTTTTATGGAGGGACTGAATACAGGTGCAAAGAACCCTACTTCGAAGGGCAGACGACTGATTGTGGTGCATATGGGAAATGAAAATGGTTTTGTAGAGGGTTCTGATGATATATTTGAGTCAAAAAACACAGGTGATTACCACGAGTCAATGGACGCGATCCGGTTTGAGCAGTGGTTTGAGAAAATTTTACCAAAACTTGGTGAAAATGCGGTAGTGGTAATGGACAATGCTCCTTACCACTCAAGGCGCCAAGAAAAAACTCCCACCACAGCATGGAGAAAAGCAAGTATTCAAGAATGGCTGTGTAATAAAGAAGTAAGCTATGATGAAAAAGACGTAAAAGCAGAACTTTTAAAGAAAGTGAAAGACGTAAAGGCGAACTACCAAACTTACGTTGTGGATGAGCTCGCAAAAAAATATAACGTGGAAGTCCTAAGACTACCACCTTATCATTGCGAGCTTAACCCCATTGAACTCGTATGGGCTGACATAAAAGGACACCTAGCTCGCAATAATACCACATTTAAATTTGAAAATGTGAAAAAATTACTACAAGAGGGAATCCAACGTGTATCTGCTGATAAATGGCGAAATTGTGTGGATCACATCATAAAAGTCGAGGACAATTTTTATAGTAATATTGACACAATGATTGATAATACAATAGATAGTTTTGTCATAAATACGGCTGATTCGGACTCTTCTGATGAATCATCTTCATCTTATACAGACGATAGCGATTAGAATAGGGAATAAAAAAATTGTATATAATTTATTCAAATAAAAATGTTTTGAGTCCCTGAGACTTTGTTTACATTCTTTATCTCGTCTCGTTGGCCGTACTATAGGTAGATGTACTCGTACAAGACCCTCTTAAGGAGGCCTCAGAGGGCCATAGGGGTGAGGGCGATACGTAGATACCGTATGGTGTCATGGACGGTGGCTCGCGAGTGATCCGCCCTGGGAACTCTAGGTCGAGTCTCAGAGCTAGAGGACAAGTCCTAAGTGCGGACCAGATGGCTCAGATCAGGGTTCAGGCTTAGAGAGCCCTGATCCATTGGAAAGAGTATCTGGAGTCCCCAGCAGCGGGTTTAGCGACTGTGGAGGCTATACGTCCCCATCTTCGTCGCTGGGTCAGAAAGCGGCACGGGGTGCTGACCTTCCGGCTAATGCAGAGTGATGTACTCGTCCTTTATGTTGATGCCGAATTCTTTCTATTCCAGTAGCTTGAAAGCGTCTTCCAATGCTGCGGTAAAAAGATTCGGAGAGATCACATCTCCTTGTCGCACACCTCGCTGCATTGAAATCGCTCTCGTGCTATGCCCCTGTACTCGAACCGACATAATGGCGTTGTTGTATAAGCACTGCAACACTTTGATATACTGGTAGTCAATATAGTACCGCTGGAGAAACTACATCAAAATAAATAAATAAAAATAAAAAAATAAATCACCGCCTAAGCTTCGATCGAACCGAAGGTTTTTTCATGGTCCACAATCGCCAAGCTCAATTGCCGATTATACTCCTCGGTCTTTTGTATAATCTGTCGGAGCGTATGTATGTGGTCTATGGTACTATAGCCTTTTCGGAAACCGGCTTGTTCGGGAGGTTGGAAGTCATCAAACGTGTCCGTCAGACGATTCGTAATGACCCTAGAGAACTTATAAACGTAGCTCAGAACCAAAATGGGCCTGTAATTCTTTAACAGAATGTTATAGCCCTTTTTCAAGACGAGTACCACCACGCTTATGTTCCAGGCTTCCGGCGTTACGCCTTTGAGCAAGACGGTATTAAAGAGCCTCTGAAGGACTTTAAGTACCAGTGTTCCACCCGCTTTCAGAAGCTCAGACGTAATACCGTCCTCATCCGGTGCTTTATTATTTTTAATCTGTCCCAGAGTCATACTAATCTCGTGCAAGCTGATGTCTGGGATATCTTTGGAATAATGTCGGGTTAGCTCGGTTCGTGGATCCTCAGCCGAGTTACAAACAAGTTGGTTGACCGAGGTATACACCTGTCTGTAAAAATTCTCGACCTCAATATCTCGGCTCTAGTCGAGGCTGTACTTCCATCCTCTGTTTTCAGCCTCGACAACCGGCTTTGACCAACAGACGAATCCCTGGAGAACACTTTGGCGCCCCGACTCCGCTCTATCGTATCTTTAATACGTTTTGTATTAAAGACACGTATATCGTGTCTCAGATATTTCCATATCCGTCTGTTGATCCGCCTATATGCTTTAGCATCAGAGTACTGCAGGTTTAACAAGTGTCGTTCTTCTATGAGACTATATACTTCTATGAGTTTGGTCAGAGAGCTTTCGGGGACCGCTTTTACGGCCGAGTCCGTAAAATCGGCTCCCGAATGTATGGACAGTGTTAACCAACCTGCTATTTATATCTTTCACAGAAACGCAATCGTCAAGACAATCAAAACGATTAGATAATTCGAGCTGAAAGCTTTCGGGGTTTTTGATATGTGCGTTAAATGGTCGCAATGTTGACTTTATCAGGCGAGACTGTTCCAGGTTAACACTGATATTCAATATGCCTCAAACCAATAGCTGATCACTCCCGGTTTTCACCCTATGGATCACTAAGACGATATTGAATATCTGTCGTCTGGTGGTCAGGATGAAGTTCGTATTGGAACCATCAGGACTTATCCAGGTCCATTTCCAGGCGGCTTCTGGAAGAAGGAGTTCGTCAATCATCCAGAAAATCGGCCAGCTTCTGTCCTCTGGGGTTTGGCTGCGCATATCCAAATTGCCCCACCCATAGCTCATCGTCTCGTCTTTTGGCTATCGCGTTAAAATCTCCCATGACAACAATGAAGTAGGTTTTATTTGTATGTATGATTCTACTGATGTTCTCATATATGGCCTCTACTTCTTCATCTGGGTGTGCCGATATTGGTGCGTATACCTGTATGACCTTAAGCCAGTGTCTTTTAGATACTCTGAGTATAAGGTACGCAACCCTGTTCGACACACTTCTGATGGTCACAATGTTGCCAATGAGGGACCTGCGGACCATAAACCCGACACCTCCTTGGGACTGTTGGTCGCCCTTCCGGTTATAGAACAGGTTGCCGAATTTCAGGGTTATCGTGTCTTCCCCCTCTCTTCGGACTTCGGATTAACCTAGTATATCCCATTGTAACCTGTTCATTTCCTCATCCAGATCAACAATCCTTTCATCAAATCTCAGGGTGCAAATGTCATGTGCAATGTCATGGGCAGCAGAGGAATCTAACCCGGATGTTATTAGCACCCCCTGCTCTACCGTTACCCAAGGCCGCTGCCGTAGCTGGGAATTGTTTTTTTTTTTTCTTAATCTCCGACAATAAGAAGGAGTTTGTGTTTACAATGTTTAATTAATTACCCTATGTTCTAGTTTTCTCGCTTTTACTCTGCTCTTCTAGCATTCTGCATACTAATTCTTTCTTACATACTTCGTCTTTCATTCTTTTGGGTATCTTTCCCATTATGGCTTAAGGCTCTTGTGTGTACCTAATCTTATATCTAATATTTTCGGGGATAATAAGGGGGGAAAGCAATATCAAGTCTTTAATCTAAACATCTTTAACAAACTTCTTATAAACTAGTTCACTACTTAATCTAATTACAATATATATTTTACTTAATACAATAGGCTCGTATACAAAACTACAGAAAACTTAACTAATTTATTTTACAACTTATTATTTTTGTATAAAACGGTGTTTTATACATACATTTATTTCTTATGACTAACTTAACACTACGTTCCTTAATTATTATTACAATATATTTTATGTTGACTTAATTATACTACACTATATTTAAACAACATAATTCTTATGTCCTATTTCTGTTATTCAAAGTCAAAGTCAAAGTCAAAATATTTTATTCAGCATAAAATTATTACAATTATTCACTGAACGTCATGAGTCTACCACCAGTTCGGAAAGAAGAAGCCTCTGACCTGAGAAGAACTGGCGAAAGAAACTCAGCGGGACTAATTTTTTTTTTTTTTTTTTTTTAACGTAATGTTTTTTTTTTCTAATGTAAATTGAAATTAACAATAATTATCTGTAAATTGAAATAGCCTGGTGGCGAACACATCATTCCCAAGGCGTACTATCTTCTAGAAAATCGTTTATCGAGTAGTATCCTTTAGTACACAAACGTTCTTTCACAATTTTTTTAAATTTAGCAATAGAAGCTTTTTGAACGTTTTCTGGAAGCCTGTTGTATAAGCGTATACATTGTCCATAAAAAGAATTACTGACTCGGCGTAAGCGAGTTACAGGCATTACAAGTTTATGTTTGTTCCTAGTATTAATGCTATGCATGTCGCAATTCCTGGGAAATTCGTGTATATTTTTATGAACATACATAACATTTTCGTACACATATTGAGAAGCAACAGTCAATATTTTTATTTCTTTAAATTTATCTCTTAATGATACTCTAGGGCCTAAACTATAAATTGCACGAATAGCTCTTTTCTGCAGGACAAAAATTGTATTAACCGTAGCTGCATTTCCCCATAATAAGATGCCATAGGACATAATACTATGAAAATAACTAAAATATACTACGCGAGCTGTATCTACGTCAGTAATAAGTCTAATTTTTTTTACCGCGAACGCTGCAGAGCTGAGCCTATTCGCTAATCCCTCAACATGGAGATCCCACTGCAGTTTCGAATCTATAATTAAACCTAGGAATTTAGTGGACTTTACCGGTTATAACATTTCCCCTCCTAATTCTACACCATTATCAACAAGTTTAACATTAGGTGTCGTGAATTTTATTAATTTTGTTTTTTTGTTATTTAATAGTAAATTATTCGAATCAAACCAATAGACAACCTTTGAGAGAGCATCGTTTACATCGTCATACATAGGTAAATTACGTTTTACCTTAAAAATTAGTGAAGTGTCATCAGCGAACAATACTATCTCATGTTTGTCCTGTACAAAAAATGGGAGATCATTTATGTAAATAAGGAAGAGAAATGGCCCAAGAATAGAGCCTTGTGGAACCCCCATATCTAGAGGAGCCCCAGGAGATCTCTTACCATTTACATCAACCCTCTGTATTCTATTACTCAAATAGGAATTCAGGAGGTTAAGTGCCTTATTTCTAATCCCATAATGATGCAGTTTCCTGATCAACGTCTCGTGATGCACACAATCAAAGGCCTTAGATAAGTCACAGAATATCCCAAGAGCATCCTGCGACCTTTCCCATGCCTCAAAAACATTTTTAATTAGCTCAACACTAGCATCTGCTGTGGAGCGACCTTTTGTAAAACCAAACTGTTTCTTATGTAGTAGATTGTGTGCATTAAAATACGATAACATTTGCCCGAGTATAATTTTTTCAAAAATTTTACTAAATGTTGGCAGTACTGAAATAGGTCTAAAATTATTAGGGTCTAGGGTACTGCCTGATTTAAAAATAGGAATTACTTTACTGTGTTTCATTAGATCAGGAAACACACCATGTTCTATACAGCCATTAAATATAGTAGCTAGATGAGGTGCAACGACATCAATTATGGAACTAACAACTGTTACAGATAAACCCTATAGATCAGCTGTTTTCTTGATGTCCAAGCTTCTGAAGGCTACTATTATATCTTTGGGGTTTACGGGTTTAAATGTAAATATTACATTACATTCTTTAACGTTTTTCTTTAGCAAAGATTCGGCAATACATGGAGATGAATTAAGTGATTGCGTTGTTGAAAGTGGAATGTCAGTGAAAAATTTTTCAAACTCAGATGCAACTTCTCGGTCTGAGGTAACAAAATTATTATTAATATTTAACTTAAAATCGAAGCTGCGATCTGCGACTCTTCCACTTTCACAAGCAATTATGTTCCATGTCATTTTGATTTTATTATGTGCATTTCTTATTTTGTCTTTAATATACAAGGATTTAGCCATGGAACATACTCTTCTAAACATTTTTGAATAGGCACTTACAAAAGAAGCAAACGATACACTATGATTATAGGCTTTTGCACTGTACAATTCATAAAGCCTTTGTCTGCTCTTATATATGCCAGGTGTTGCCCATTCACCAAATGTCAAGAGATCCCCTGAATTGACTGTTTTAGAAGTAAATATTGTAGAAAATTCAGTTTTTACTAATTTAAATAAAGAGTTATATAAGTAATTGGGATCATTGAAGTATGATAAATAAGGAAGTTTTGCCACAATACCACATCTAAACTTCTCCATACGTGTAGTACTTATAGGTACAAAAGTCTTTTTTAAAGTATTTTTGTTGGTATTTAAAGAGTAAGAAAAGGAAGCTAACTGGCCACAATGGTCTGAGCTTAACTTATTAATAATAGCTTTATAATAAGGTTTACAATTTGTAAATATGTTGTCAATACATGTAGCACTGGTAGCAGTGATTCTAGTGGGTTCAGTAAATAAGTTATGTAGGTTATATGATAGAAGCATAGATTTAAATCTGAGACTTATATTAGAATTATGTAATAAATCAATATTAAAATCCCCACATACAGCAATAACCTTATTGGAATTATTTAATTTTAACAAAACTTCTTCCAATACTTTCTCAAAGTACTCATATAACCCACTAGGAGGTCTGTATACGCATACAACAATGAAGTGTTCAAGCTCTACGCAGGCTAGTTCAATAGTTTGCTCAACAGAGAGGCTCACAATGTCTTTACGTTCTTTATATTTAAAAAGTTTACTTATAATTATTAAAGAGCCACCGCGTATAGCTTTTTCTCTGTTGAACATACTAGCTACCTGGTGACCGCTGAAGTTAAATATGGACTGGGAAATAGAAAGCCAGTGTTCTGTTAAACATAAAATACTAATATTTTCACCATTCATAAATAACTCCAGTTCTAGATCTTTACCTAGCATGCCCTGTATATTTTGGTGCACCAGGTTTACAGTATTTGAATTTTTACAACTTTGGGCATTCTTTAGCAAATTATTATAACATTTATTTGATTTAATGTCATGGGTTATTAATATGCTAGAGGTATCCTCTGTTGTCTTAATTATTAATTTAAATTATCATTTGGAACGGATTCCACGTCACAAATTGTCATATTATAATTTTGCTCAATAGGAGCAGATGTCAATGTAACCAGATTATTGGCTATGTCAGTTTGTATATGGTAAGATAGCACAGATGCTATCTGTCGTTTAAAAAAATATGGTAGGTAAAAAAATATGGTATTTACAATTTTACAAATTTTTGCGCAATATTGGAGGAACGAGTCTCTGCTTTTACTGTCTAAAATTCCAGAAATCGTGTTAATGGCCAGTTTATAGCCGATGACATTTTCTATTTGGAGCCTATCGTAGTCATGGGCCGGGCAGTCCAGAAGGACGTGGAGAACAGATTCAGAACACCTGGGATCGCAGACGTACGATGGACTCTCCTTACACTTGAATCGGTGCAAGTATTCGGAGAATCCACCGTGCCCCGTCAATACCTGGGTGACAAATCTGTCCACCTTTATTTTACCGATGATACGGTATGCGACTATCGCGTCCGGGAAAAAGACCCGGGTGACACCGGCAGTTTCACCGACCCAGTACCGTTGGTTCCATTCATCAAGCGATCGCATACGAATGCTTCGCTTGATGAATTAAACTGGGCAGCTGTCGTAGTCAAAACTGCGTTTTGACTTTAGCGCAGCTTCCTTGGCCAGATGGTCGGCACGCTCGTTCCACTCTAGTCCCGCGTGGGCTTTGATCCAGAGCAAATTTACATGTTTGTCCTGTATCAAAGCCCTTCGCAGGTGGCCCCGCGCCTCGGCGGCCAGGGGGTGGAGGGCAACTGGATTAATTGTCGTTTGCAGTGCCGACAGAGAGTCGGAGTAGATCCCGACTGATCTGGCCTAGTTATCTGCAGCCATCCGCGCCGCCCTGCATATCGCCAGGAGTTCTGCCTGGTAGACCTTACAGGACGACGGAAAAGCAAACTTGAGGGCTTTGGTTTCGGCGGCGCCAGTCCATACGGACAACGCCGACCCCACCTTGCCCTCAATCTTGCTGCCGTCCGTATAGATATTAATATCGTGGTCAGTGTTCGCCATGAGTTGGTCCTGGTCCGCCAGGCATTGGAAGTCCAGCTCGATATGATGGGCGGGATGCGGAGACCGCAGAGCTGAGGACATCCGTTCCACCTCCCGATCCCCTATCACGTCCTGGGCATACCCCTCCTCGCACCATACAGCGCCGCGGCTTCGCGGACGCGTAAGTCAAGGGGGAGCGAGCAGTGAGCAACAGCCCTACACAGCTTCTGCCCAAAGCCCCGCTGGACCACGTTCAGCTGCTTACGAATACCGAGCTTATCCACAGCCGGCGCTCAGACGGCAGCCGCATACAGTATCACGGGCTCAACCACCGCTCTGTAAATAATGCGGATGACTTCGGGGTGGAGGCCCTAGCTCGCCTTCGCGGCTCTCGAAAGCTGGTGGTAAAAGGCAAGTGCCTTCTTACAGACATTCGCGAAGTGCGTGTTGAAGGTGAGGCGCTGGTCTAGGACGACTCCCAGTAGCTTGAGTTTTCCGACCATGCCAATGTCGACCCCGCCCATGTGGAGGCGTAGGGCGTCATGCTTTAGTTTACGCGTGATAACCATGGCACTGGTCTTGTGCGGCGCAAACTTCAGCTTATTAAGGATTCCCCATTCCCTCACATACTCGAGGACGGCATTAGCACGGCGTTCGACCTCACGAGCCGTCTCACCCTCAAAAACCAGCTGGGAATAGTAGGGCCACCGGGGACTGGGTGCCTGGACTCTTTTTTTTGCTTGTCATATTGGGGAAAGAGAGGTTGCCAATACTCACCACGCTTGGCAAAGTATGTTGTGTCAGGACATGGTGACGCTCCTACCCATCACGACCCTGGTCGGTGCATAGTTGTTCGTACCGCTATGGACTTAGTCGCCTCTCGTTTCTCGTCGCGTCGACATCTCGGCAAGAAAGAGAGTCAATTCGGGGTATAAGTATAACACTAACTTGGGAAAGAGTAATTTTTTTTAAAGTTTTAAGTGTCTTATCATTTTGATTATTTGTTTTCCTCTTCCTCCAGCATCCTGGTGATGGAGCGCTCGACGGGCTACCTGCGCCTGTTCCACTCGTCGTTCGCGGCCTGGCTGCTGGACGTGAAGCACTGCACGCGGCGCTACCTGTGCGCGCCGCCCGACGGACACGCCGCGCTCGCCATGTACTACACGCTCGACGCCAAGCGGTGGGTCGCTGTCTCTGTCTCTGTCTCTGTCTGCTGGACGTGAAGCACTGCACGCGACGCTACCTGTGCGTCACTCACCGTCATCTTTGCCGTCACCGCCACTGTCATTGTCGCCATTGTCACCATTGTCACCACCATCACCATTGTCACCACCGTCACCATTGACACCACCGTCACCATTGACACCACCGTCACCATTTTCACCACCGTTACCATTGACACCACCGTCACCATTGTCACCACCGTCACCATTGACACCACCGTCACCATTGTCACCACCGTTACCATTGTCACCACGGTCACCATTGTCACCACCGGCACCATTTTCACCACCATCATCACCGTCATCGTCACCACCGTTACCACCATCATCACTACATACCGTAGTTACATACCGTAGTAACCTACTTGTCCTGACCTATTTATAATAGATGGCAGCAAGTGTTCATAATTAGCATGACGTATTAAAGACTGCTGCGTCAGTTCACTCACTGACAGGACGTAGAGTAGGAAACCTCAGTCAGGTATCTTGTGTCATTTCAACTTCACCACCGTCACCACCATCAAAATCAAAAATCAAAATCAAAATACTTTATTCGTTATAAGGTGATTACACACACTCAACGAACGTAAAAAAAAAATGTCTCGGTAGACATCTACAATTTCATCATCTATTTCATCATCGGCTTTACTAACTATTACAATAATATAATAATGTTCCTAGTGTAGGCCGAGAGAAAAAAAGCCGGAGGAAAAAAAACTCTCGGTACTCTTTTTAACAATTAAAGTCATCATATTATATAGATACAAAAAATGTATTCACAAAGAGCGAGCAAATCATGTCACTGCCAAGCAGCCTTGTCATTTAAAAAATCTTTAATGCTATAATATGCCTTACTACATAATTTGGATTTAATGAAGTGTTTAAATTTATTTAGGGACAAGTCTTGCACATTACCAGGCAGTGTATTGTACATGCGTATACAGTTACCTACAAAAGAGTTACTTATTTTGTGGAGCCTAAAATTAGGAATAGCCAATTTATTTTTATTTCTTAAATTTATATTATGTCTATCACAGTTCTTGACAAATTTATTTTTGTTTTTATGTGTGTATAATAAATTTTCAAAAATATATTGAGAGTAAACAGTTAGTATTTTTATTTCCTTAAATTTATTTCGTAAAGACTCACGGGTGCCCATACCGTAGATAGCTCTGACAGCTCTCTTTTGCAAAATAAATATACATTGAATATCAGCAGCGTTTCCCCACAGCAGTAAACCATAAGTCATGATGCTGTGGAAATAGCTGAAATATACTAATCGCGCGGTTTTGATATCCGTCAACTGGCGTATTTTTTTACTGCGTAAGCTGCGGAGCTGAGTCTGCCAGATAACTTCCCAATATGAGGACCCCACTGTAATTTTGAATCTAAGGTTATACCCAGAAAGACAGCCTGATCGACAAATTCTATTTCCTTATCCCTAATCCTGATACTGGTTGTAGCCAACTTAACATTCGGTAAAGTGAATCTCACACATTTTGTTTTGGATTCATTTAATAGTAGATTATTTACATTAAACCAGTGGATAACCTTAGAGAGAGCCCTGTTTACATCGTCGAGTGAATTTTGTCCACGTTTAATCTTAAACAGTAAAGATGTATCATCTGCAAACAAGACTATCTCATGATCATCTCTAACAAGGTGAGGGAGGTCATTAATATATACCAGAAATAGAAAGGGACCTAAAATTGAACCTTGAGGTACTCCCATTGTTACAAGAGAGCCGGGGGACCGCTTGTCGTTGATCACCACGCTTTGGGTCCTGCCACTCAAATAAGAAGTGACAAAATCGAGAGCGGTACCCCGGATTCCATGATGATGTAGTTTCCTGATTAATGTCTGATGCTGGACACAATCAAATGCCTTAGAAAGGTCACAGAATACACCATAGGCATCGTGTGACTGATCCCAGGCCTCATAAATAGTCTCTAAAAGTTTAATTCCAGCATCAGTAGTAGACCGGCCGCGAGTAAAACCAAATTGTTTATTGTGTAAGAGTTCATTACTTTCAAAATGTTTTTGAAGTTGATTTAGGATAATTTTTTCAAAGATTTTACTGAAAGTGGGAAGTACCGATATTGGACGAAAGTTAGAAGGATCTGCGGTACTTCCAGATTTAAATAAAGGCTTAACTTGCTAAATTTCATCAAGTCAGGAAACACACCACTATCAATACAATTATTAAAAGCCAGTTCAGGAGCAACTATTTCAATTAGGAAATTTATAAGATGTACAGAAATGCTCCAGAGATCTGGTGTTCTTTTTATATTTAACAATTTAAAAGTCTTTAAAATACAATACTTATTCACATGACTTAATTTAAATTCTACATTACATAGTGGTACGTTAGTTTTTAACAATGAACATCGTCACCGTCGTCGTCACCACCGTCACACCGTCACCGTTACATACCGTAGTAACCTACTTGTCCTGACCTATTTATAATAGATATCAGCAAGTGTTCATAATTAGCATGACGTATTACAGACTGTTGCGTCAGCTCACTCACTCACAGGACGTAGAGTAAGAAACCTCAGTCAGGTATCTTGTGTCATTTCAACTGGAGGTTGCGCATGGTTCCTACCGTCAACCTTGCAGTGTTGTCGCGATCTCACGCCAATATATTTTCATTGCCGGATGGACGTGCCGGAGGAGTGGAGGCCCCTTGATCTGAAATTAAATTGAATTTTTTTTCTTGCAGAAAAAAATGATGAAAAAAAAAATAAGGTCGTCGCGATCTCACGCCGATATATAATTGTTGCCCGGGGCAATTGCCCCGCTTGCTCTTCCCTAAATCCGGCCCTGTGTCTGTAGCAACATTATGAACTAACGAAATCTTGTTTTATCTTTTATTATTATGTATGTAACTGTCAATGTTTTTTACAGACTGACAGCTCTCGAAATCCACAACTACGTGTACCACATGACGCAGATAGAGCAACACTTAGCTTCGCAAAAGAAGAACAAAACTAGGTGAGTTTTTTTTTAAATAATAAATAGAGTAATTGATGACGCTTCTGGTTGTGTATGTCCTTATGGGTCTCCCCACCGCGCCTCGGAGAGCGCGTAAAGCCTGGTTATTGTAAACAAACATCTGATTGGCATCATGACTTGGTAGAAAATTATCCGCTAACTTAAATCAGCGTAACATATTAAGCTCCAACTCATTTAATCTTTGAATCTTTAAATAAATTAGAAGATTGAGAAACAACAGTAAACGTTTCAATGCTGGACAAAGATCTCTTTCTCCTGTTAAAGAGAAGATTTAAGAGGTTCCGCCAGGGCGCGGCGCTTCAGATTTTTTGGTTGATACATATTTCAGATATTTTTTTTTGAGATATGAATATTTTTTTCAAATCAATACTTGTTAAAGGTTGTTCTTACTTCGGTTACAACGATAATATTTAGACTGTTTATCGGTTTTTCTTGTGTGTATTTTTGTATGAACATGAATTTCTCAAAATTGTTTAACAAATTTCGGTGTAACTTAGCATTCTTATAGCTTGTTAATCTAGCCATTACGTAGGCTATTAAACATCACCGTATGACTAATATAAACGAAGCAGTAACTATCATCATCAACGTAAATATTAATAAAGAAATAAACATAATAAATACTTCTTTGTAACGTAGCTCAGCGACCCCAAAGTGGTTCCTGGTTACTACCACAATAGTGCGCCATATATCTCTATTCTGAGCCAATTGGCATCGGATGGCCTCATTTTTCCGGCGGTTTCTGTGTTCCCGATCACTCGGTATAGCCAGATATGCTTGCTTCACCATCCGATCTTCTCTCATCCTTTCTACATGGCCAAAGAAGTCTATGGGTTTTGGCTTTACTGATAATGTTTGTCCCGTCAGTTAGCTATTTTAGCTCCCTCTCCTTATTTTTTCCGATTATCCAACTTCCGTCTTCTTTTCTCGTTGACCCTACAATTTTCCGCAGTACATTTCTCTTTGTCCCAAGTAGCCAGGTGTCCATGTCTCACACCTGTATAACAGAATTGGCCGAGTATTTGTTTTATAAATTCGGAATCTTTGCTTCTCTACTGATGAGTATGGACGTTAGTACATTGTGTAGTGCTGCACTAAAACGCAGGGTGTTCTGCACTCTCACCTCAGTCTCATCCTCCTCATTGTTCGTGTCTCTTTATAAATTTCTCTGCGCCTTTGAAGGTGTAGTTACTGTACTATTTACTATTTAATTTGTATATTTATAAGGAGACACACGATAAGCGTGGATGTCGAGACGCGAGCCGGAACCAGAGAGAGCGCTTTGCCCTCTATGTCCACAGACCCGAAAAACGCCGTTTGAACGTAGATAATAAGATTAAGAGACTATCTAAATGGAGTAAATCATAAACAATAGATATATAGAGCACCTTCCCCTCAAAATATATAACATATAACATATCAAAATAATATATCAAAATATTTTGTACTAACATATATAAAATTTATAAGAAAAAATTTTTTTTTGGTTTGACAGTTCGCCCACTACGAGTGACATAATATTGATTATCTGTGCCGAGCCTATTACTATTGTCATTCTTTATATCAATATTTCCCTCCAAAATTTCATTCTCAAATGGTACATATTTATCTCTATAAAACTTATCAACGTTACTGTATGACTTTCTTAAATGATAGCTATTTCGTCTAAATGGCCTCGTATTAGAGCCTCTACTAATGAGATATGACCTTGGCTCCTTACATTTTTTAACAACTACACCCTTCCTCCAGACCTTGTCCTTCTCAGTACAATAAACAATTTTATCACCAGGCTTATATCGAACCTCATTCTTTTTAGCACTCTTATCATGGTAGGCCTTAGTTACTGACTGCTTTAAAGATAATAATTTATGAATGTTTGTTACAATCCTAGGCTCAAGATAGGACATACATGATGGTACATTGGACCTAACATTCCTACTATTCAAGATTTGAGAGGGAGATACTGACAGACCTGATAAAGGACTATTATTATAACACATAAGATAATCTCTATAATCCCTGCCATCTTCAAGGGCTTTTTTTATAATATTTTTACTTATGTTTACTGCTTTCTCTGCTAAACCATTGCTGCGAGGATAATAAGGGCTACTAGTTATTAAATTTATATCTTTACATTTATAATATTCCAAGCAATCGAAAGACTTAAATGGATTATTGTCAGCAATTATTTCTACAGGATATCCAAACCTAGTAAATACTTCTTGCATACTATCAATTACAGATTTAGAATTTTTATTATTTAAAGGTCTAATTTCAAGCCAATGAGATAAATAGTCTATAATTATTAAATATGATTTACCTGCATACTCCATAATATCCATACCAACCTTGTAGTATCTATATTTAGGTATTTTATGAGGAAGCATGGGTTCGTGTACATTAGCAGATCTAAACTTTTCACAGGTGCGACACTTTGAAACAAAATTTTGAATATCATCAGATAACCCGGGCCAATAAAACAACTGCCTTGCCTTTGAAACACTTTTATTAATTCCAATGTGACCGTCATGTACAAGACCAATTACATAAGACTTAAGTTTCTGTGGAACAACAATTCTATTACAATAAAATAAAAATCCATCTTGAACATACAATTGTTCTTTTAATTTAGCATAATGTTTATATATATCTTTATTTAATTTAGAAGGCCAACCATGATAAAAGTAACTACATAATTTTGATAATACAGGATCATTATATGTTTCATTTCTGAAAATAGCTTTTCTCTCATCTGACATAGGTATATGCTTTGACACTGTATGTACTACTTGTAACATCTCATGATCATGTTCTGTATAATTTAAACAATTTCTAGATAACATATCAGCAAAATGAACTAATTTACCAGGAACATAATAAACATTTAAGTTATATATTAATAATTTTAACCTTAATCTTTTCAAACGAGGAGAACCAATTTTACTTATTTGTTTACACATTATTGAAACTATGGGTTTATGATCAGTTTGAATATCAATATGAGAGCCATATATATAGTTATGAAATTTTTTTGTACCAAAATGTATTGCTAGTAATTCTTTTTCTGTTTGTCCATAATTAAGTTCAAAATCATTCATAGTCCTAGACACACAAGCTATTAATTTCAAATTGCCTAAATCATCCCGTTGAAACATACAACAACCCAAGCCATTACTCGAAGCATCACACTGTAATATTATTTTCTTATTTGGATCAAAAGGACACAATGCTGGAGCACAGCTCACCTTTTCTTTCAACTTTTCAAAGGCCCTTTCATGCACAGGTAACCACATAAACTCAACATTTTTCTTTAAAAGTTTACAAAGAGGTGACATTAATTCAGCCATTTCAGGTACATATCTCCTAACATAATTGAAGGAACCAATGATACTCATTAATTGATCTCTATTAGTGGGTGATTTTAATTTTATTAAAGATTCTACTCTAGATTTATCAACAGACATGCCATGCTCATTGAAAATTTGACCAACATATTTTACTTCTTTTTGTTTATACTGAAATTTATTTTTATTAAACACAATACCTATCTCTTTAGCTTTATTAATTACTTCAATTAGTGCCCTATCATGATCCTCAGCAGAATTACCCATAACAAGTATGTCATCAGCCCATACTACAACATTATTAAATTTACTAAAATATGATTCTAATACATCTTGAAAGAGCTCAGGCGCATTCATGAGACCATAGGGTAATACTAGATATCTATAAACACCAAATGGAGTCGCAAAACAACACTTCCAAGATGACTCTTCGTCTAACGTTAAGTGATGAAAACCCTCTGATAAATCTAAAACTGAAAAAAACTTTTTACCTTTTAATTTAATAGCAAGTTGATCTAAAGTAGGCAATATTTTAGGTTTTTTTATAATATATTTATTAAGATCTGAAGGATCCAAACATAATCTAACATTTTTATTTGATTTCTCAACAATAACTATTCTGTTTATACAAGAATTTTCACTAATTTTGTCCACTTTAACTATTGAATTTCTATTTTCTAACCTGTCTAGCTCACACTTTAACGGGTCTAGAAGACAATTAGGTATCCTAGAGGGCGGATGACATATTTGCTGGTCAAATGGCTTAGTAACAATTGTATATTTACCCGGTAGTTTCCCTACCCCTTGAAAAACACTTTGATGTTTCAATATAAATTTATCTTTTTCTATGTCAACACTAGACTCAATACTATTCACTCTTTTAATTAAGTTTAATGAAATACAGCCTGGAAGACCTAACAAGGTAGTTTTACACTTCACAATTACAAAATTTTCAAAACTTTTAGTATTTTTAAATTTACACATTAAGTTAACCATACCCAAGGGTTCAACAACATTACCATTAAAAGATTCTAACTTTATATTTGTTTTTAACAATTTAACATTTAACTTACTATTAATCTTTTGAAATATTTCTAACGGCATAATACTCACATCGGCACCGGTATCAAGCTTACACTTAACAGGCAGAGTCTCTATTATAATGTTTTCATACCAATCACTTTTATTCACACTAGACACCACTTTAGCCGTATGACAATAAAGTTCTTCATCACACTTCTCGACCCGGTTTACCTTGCAGCTCACTGCAAAGTGGTTCTTAATACCACATTTGTTGCATCTCTGACCATAGGCTGGACACTTTCTGGGGCCATGGATAGTCTGACAACGCCTACACTTGAACTCCTCCTTGTTATTGGCATATCTGCTGCTTTTGTTGCTGCCTCGGTTGTTCATGCAGCCCTGGTTGGTCTTGCTGCTCTGGCTCCGGCTGTAGTCAATATCTAGTGTGGGATTCATCTCCTTCACTTGAAGCTTGCTCTGTTCAGACGTTCTACAAAAATTTGAGGCTTTCTCCAACGTCAAGCCGTCAATACGAAGAAGACTTTCCTGTATACTTTTATCGGCGATCCCCTGTACAATTTTGTCTCTTAAAAGCTGATCTTCAATTGACTCGCCCTTACAATTCCGATAGTTACAATTTAATAATAACTGCTTGCAATCTGTGAAAAAATTATCGAAGGCCTCGCCTTGTTTCTGTTTCCTTTCATTAAATTTATATCTTTCGAAAACTTCATTAACACTTGGACTCACATATTTCTCAATCGCCGCCATTACCGATTCGTAATTACTCGCTTTGTCTTCAGTTAAAGGCAAAGTTAACAAAACTCGAGCCGAATCAATGCCGATCATATTTCGTAGTAGCGCTAATTTGATTCTGTCACTACTAACGTCTTGTTTTGTTGAAATTAAATAATCTTCAAACGATGCGCGCCATAATCGCCATTCTGACGCGGCGTTGGATGCTCGCAAGTCAAAGCTAGGCGGCAATTTCACCATTAGTTTATCCATTTTGATACTTTTGAACAATTCTAATCTTCTTTAATACTTAATATTTTACTTTTAAATTCAAATACGGCTGCGCCATGTACTATTTACTATTTAATTTGTATATTTATAAGGAGACACACGATAAGCGTGGATGTCGAGACGCGAGCCGGAACCAGAGAGAGCGCTTTGCCCTCTATGTCCACAGACCCGAAAAACGCCGTTTGAACGTAGATAATAAGATTAAGAGACATCTAAATGGAGTAAATCATAAACAATAGATATATAGAGCAGTTACCCAACTGCAAGTTTTTCCTGGATTGCCGTACATTCTTTTACGGTACTCTGTTTTATCCAGATTTATTTTAAGGCCAACTTTTTCCGCTTCCCGACGTTTCAAACCCTTCGGAATTTCAATTCATTCTTCGGACACCCACCACCTCAGTCCCCGGAGATCATTGACGCTGTAAAGGGTTCGAAACGTCGGGAAATAATTTAAAATAAAATATTGTTAAACTGAAATTTGAAATAAACGCGATAAAATCCGTATTTTAGACTTTTAATTAAATATCTTATATATCTTTATTTCGTTTATCACCTGTATAATAGGTCCAGGTATATAGAAACTTGTTAGATACCATGTGGTTAATCGGAAGTCCATTAATCTGTGTACGTTGTCGTAGAGTTTGCGATAGGATTGGTATCTTGTGACGGTTTCGAAAAATATATATTTTTTTAAAACATTGGGTTGTTAGCCTATCTCACAACCCCCGAAATGCTGGAGGTCCACACCCTACGCTGGTCCGCCACCCGTGGGATGCCTCCTTAGGCCGTGAGGGTCAGCACTGGGCAATCCTACTAATATTATATATGCGAAAGTTTGTGAGTATGTATGGATGTTTGTTACTCTTTCACGCAAATACTAGGTACTGAACCGATTACGATGAAATTTTGTATGTAGGTAACTGAAGACCCAGAATAACACATAGGCTACTTTTTATCCCGGAGTTCCAGCAGGATTGATTCCTAATTGAAAATAGATACATTTATGGCGGGCGAGCGGGGGCCGGGCGGACGGTCCGACGAGCGGCGCGTGAGGTGGGGGAAGATGTCGCTCATAGGGTTTCCACGCGGACGAAGTCGCGGGCCGCTTCTAGTATATAATAAATGCCATAAAATTATTTTATTTCAGTGACGAAGATGAACCCTTAGACCTGCACACTCTTATCTTGTTGTGGGTGTTGGACTCCGGGTGCGATGTTGAAGCGGCTTTGAAGCGAGAAATTGAGGTCAAACATGTCGAAATTGATAACACTCAGGTAAATTTAACACTTACTTTTTTTGTATTATTAACTTTTAAGTTATAATTATTTTATTGAATCGATTTTTTTTTGGAATTCTTAACCGTTCAAAGGTTATAATTAAATTATATTCTGTATTCAAAATTTCTATGATCTTAATTTAAAAAGTGTGTAGTTTTTTTAAGCACGGCTTCTAGCTTTATAGTAGCTTTAAACTATTTCTAGGCTTTAAAGTAATATTCACCAAATAAATTGGGGTAACAACTGATACGGGGGCACAAATAATGCATGTATGTATTTCAGAATGAAGAAACAAAGTTGGAAGACAGAGATGTCGATCCGGAATCAGAAGGGCGGGAAACAACATCGTGTAAATCACGTAAGTATGAGATTTCACTTATAGTATAAATAAAAATATAAAATTCTGTCTGTCTGTTAAATCGTCACGCCATTATTAGTGAACTTATTTTGATGAATCTTAATATTGTGATAGATTAGATATCGGCAGGGACTTAGATCACGTTTTTGTCCAAAAATAAAATTTAATGTGATAATCCTCTTAGGGGTTCTATTGACAAGCTGTTTCCAAGTTTTTGTGGTGACCTCATTTTTGGTGAGTTAGGGTTTTGAAAATTCATATTTTTTTCGGTTGGTAAGAAATATAGTGTTTCAGCGTTTTCAAGAATCATTCCTCAACAGTTCTACAGGTGTAATCTTACATGGTAGTAAAATTGAAAAAAAAAAACCTATTGTTACTACGCAAACGAAATAACATGTACACGCTAGTGGAATGTATTTTTAGTATTTTGTACCTTTATTTCAAGGTTAAGCTACAATTTGTCAATTACATAGCTTTATTTATTGGGCTAATAACATTAATGCTATAAGTATTTAAAAAAAAAAAACTTTAAAATGGAAACTGTAGAGGAAAGGAAATAAATATTTATTTTATTTGCTTTTTCTATTCAAAACTTTATAATATAATAAATATGTAACATATTATAACTTATTTCTAGTATCAACTTTCTTCTTAAAAGTACTTAAGTTTTCTAGTAAGGAGTGGACCATCTTAGGAGTGCACGATATATATCAATATTTCATAAAATATCTATGTATGCATGCGATATATCGCATCAATCAGATAGTATCGTATAATCTAGTATCGATTAGGGATGGAATCCCGAATAGGAAAGGAATTTTTTCTTGAAATAATCAATTATTGAGAATCGATTCTTGCTTTTCGAAGTCGATCGAGAATAGATTCTTAGCGTTCGACTTTTCGACTTGTAGTACAAGTTTCACTATCAGGCATGAACCTAGTCATGTAAAATCGAATAAATTAAAAATTCAAGTCGCACGGCTTTAAGTTCACTAATTCGATCGTATCGTTGATAATATATTTAACAACTCGATACAAAATTGACTTTTTGACGTGATAACGTCTTGTAAATTGATGAATGCCGGCTGCACGCACAAAGAAGTGTCACGTGTCGCGAGCGAGAGCGCGAAACAAGTGATAGAGAGGCACGATCGGCCTAAGCGTTCGGGTTGTAAATGAAAAAGAATAACGCAGATTGGAGGATTTTAAATATCACACATGTATATAAGTTGTAAATAAATTGTTAATAGCACATTGTTACTTGTAATTAATCTGTGTAATTTAAGTAATAAAATATTTGAATTAACGATTGCAAATAAATGTTAATTATTCGAAAAAAAAAAAAAATTAAGTAATTGAATTAACCCATTCTTTGTATTATAGAAAATAATGATAACTCAGTGATAATAATGCAATTGAATTCATAAAATTATGCAATTTTTATTTTCAATGTTTTCTTATGACATTATCACGTAACATTATCGTCCGTAAACCGAATTTACAGACAACCAATTTTTTTTTTTTAATTTGAGTTGTGAAACTTTTTTAACAGTTTTAGGTAAGCATCGCTAATTATTCTTTTAAAATTTTTAATTGCACGCGTATACGGAATATTTTGTATTTATTTCCGTGTTTTATGATTTCAAGGAATAGAACAATTAGTATTTAAAAATTCCCCCTTACAAGTTTGCGCAATTTAAATCACACTGGAAACAATAGACTCCCAGTAGGTATATTTTGGTGTTTTCCTCCTGATAGAGACTGATGTCGCATCAAAATATCGTATACAACTTATTTATTTTATTTGTAAACAATACATAGACGTATGGAAAACTTCGTGAAGATTATTCTATTATTTTATTTACTTATTCAGGAAACTAAAGTTTGGTTTTATATATATAAAAAAAAAAACAGGTGCAATTTAATGATGTATCGAAATTTGACAAAATTATTAAAAAAACAAAACAAAAAAAGTTAAAAATGTTATAATTTATTAATATATTAAATATTAGATTAAAGGAAAAATATAATATTCTAATAATATATTGAGTAATATTGAATACAAGATGTCCCTTGTGGGACCCGTGTTGGTATTTATGGCTATGGTTATGCCACTGTGAATTATAGTAGGTAAATTAATATAATACTATTAAAAAAAAAGTTTGTGTCTTATATATGTCTAAATTGGCAATAACCGGGCTTTCTGTTCCTGGGTTGTGGGTTCGATTCCCACTCCGAGTGTGGGTGTAATATATATTTACTTATGCATAAATGTATTATTTCTATATGTATATTTATTATATATAAAAAATCAGTCGATTTTTACCTAAAACTCAGGCATGTAATTGGCTACGTCAGGAACAGACGACCGTGTGTGTATTTTAGACATATATTTATATGGTAGAAAGGTTTTAATCCTATTTCGGAGTCAGGAAACACATATTTCGTGATCGGAGATTTTATTATAAAATACTCTCGACAAATTTATTGAATAAAAAGTAATGCAAGTATAACCGCGGTATGTTCTTAGTTTCTAATAAAGAATTCTCTATTAGATAAATATGACAAATTTTGCATATCAGTTCGGATAATTGTATAAAAAAATGTGATAAGATTTCTGCGAATTGACTGCGAACTCAACCTATAGCTACGGAGCCCGTGACAATTTTGGTATATGATTTCATCCTCGTTGATACCAAGATGTATTGTAGTCTGGACCTGGGTTAGCTAGAAAAAATAAGTGGTGAGTTCAGGTAGCACTGATTTTTTTTAATAAATAATTTTGAAATTTTAAAAGAAAACTGTCAAAAATTATATTATTGTTTCTGCCATCGCCATTTCATGAACTTGCCACTTATTTTTTCTAGTTAACCTAGGTCCAGACTACATTACATCTTGGTATAAACGACGATGAAATCATATACCAAAACTGCCACCAGCTCCCTAGCTAATTATTCTCAAAAAAAAAAAACAAGTAAATAAATTAAAAAAAAAATTCTCAAATGGGATTTTGTACTTGAGACCCTTCAATTCGAATATGCGTTCATTGAAAAAAGTTGTAAAAAAAAAAATGTAAATAATTATACAAATATTTCATTATATCGTTATCTATAATTACCACTTATTCTTGAATCATACTCTGTCATTACAATTATGACAAATCATATTTACAATTTCAACTCTATCTCATGAGGAATAAAGTTTAAATTATCATTAATTAAAAATTATTTTATGAAATTATACCATTAAGGAAATCAGTATAAATTAGTAGGTTGAAGGGAATGATGGTGTGTCGAAATTAATTTTAATTAATAATCGTTAATTGTATACGACGTTTTTGTATTTATTAAAAAGAAATCATTTGTTGAATTTAGTTAAGTTGTGGTGATTGTCTTAGTGATGAGTTTTGGTTAAAATGTGTGATTTAAACGTAAAAAAGTGTTTTACGGTCGCCGATGTGATGAATATCTACGATTTTATATGTACGTATTGGTTTTTGAACATTGTTTTTTATTTTATTTTAAATAATATTTTTTTTTTTTAATTTTTATTATTAAATACTGAGAAAACTTTGTGTATGTATAACGTTTTGGAATAGTGTCTCCCGTTAAAGATACCTTTGCCCAACAGAAATAAACAATATTCCCTGGTTTTTGGTATACATTCAAAGCAATCAAATCAAAACTTATTTTATTTAAGTATGCTCTAAAACCACTTTAAATCATAATTTATTATACTTACGGCGAGTTGCACGAAACCGTCGCTAACTTTCCGTTAGTTAAGTTGCAATTAATCTTAAAATTAGTTGATCTCATGATTAATTTAAAGCTGTTGGAATTAATCATCCGTTAGATAGGTCTTTAATTAAACTAAATTTTTTTGTTAACTTAATCAGATGTAGGTTTTGTGCAACAGATAATCACGATTCTTGTGATTAAATTAGTTTAATAAACACTTAAATTTAAAATTTGTTTCGTGCAACTCGGCGTTAATGTGAAGCTATCACCGGTTTCTGAATGTAGATTCTGTTGAGAAGAATCATCAAGAAAATAATTGAAAGACCCATCTTATTTTAATTAAATAGTTAATAAAAATTCGATTGTTTAAAATATTTCTTGTCATTAATTTTGAAATAGCAATAATTTAGATTTAAAAAAAAAATACCCAAGCTGTCATCAGATCAGTCTAGTCTGAATTTGAATCTAAACCTTAAACTGGAGGAACAATAATTCCTACATTAATAACATTTATATCGAGTCTAGCTTAGGCTATTTATTATATATTTATATTTTATATGACCTTGACCCGGGATCTAGACAATCCGACTTCCTTGACAGATTAACAGGATATGAAGTAAATTTTAACCGCTGTAGATTAATATTTGGAAGAAGAACGTTCTTTTATGTATGTCGAATTCATCTCGTGCGTTGTGATGAAAAGCTTATATGCAGAGTAATATTATAGATCGATGAAGAGTCTTTAAGAAACTTTCTTCATCAGCTCGACAAAGTATGTTTCCATAAATTATGCTTATCCACAGTCGAGTATGTGTTACAATAAGTCTGTGCCTTTAAAATACTTTTATAGTTAAATAAAGTGGTGGGACATTTATTTGTTAGTGAAGATTTTAATGTTGGTGTTAAAATTTATTTTGTCTTATATTTTAATTGAACGACTGGCCCGTTACCGCAGTTGGCAGTGACCATGCTTTCTGCTCCAGAGTTGTGGTTTCGATTCCCGCCCCGAATCTGGTTGTAATATATGTTGATTTATATAAATATTTATTGCAAAAAAAAATCTACATCAGTCGGCTGTTACCTAAAACACAGTAATTAAGTTGCCTACCTTAGGAACAGACGATCGTGTGTGTGTGTGTTAAACATATAATTATTTATTATCATTAAAAGTATTTGTTCACAGTCGAACCGTCTACCCTCGAAAACATAATGCCAGAACTGGTGAACGGATCAACGACAAGATGGCCGAGAGACAGACGCGTGTTAAGGGCATTGTTGGAACTCAGCAGGACTGATTCTGTACCAACAGAACCGGAAGAGGATATCAATGATTTGGTGAGATATGACCCATTTTTTGATTATTACACGTGTTAATTATCAAATAATTTCTTATTAATTACGAAACGACTACACGACATAATGTTTTAATTTGTTTTAATAAGTGGGAAGATAAAAATAATTTAAAAAATCTGTCAATTAATCATATGAATCATAAATCAATTAGTTAATTATTCGATATTATAAGTTTTGGGAATGTTTAAAAAAGTATAAAATTTATGTGAATACTATCCTTAATTATATCAATAGTCGTGTACTATTTTGCAGTCGAAGTAAGTAATAATTTGTTAAATATTTGTGTATTTGAAAGATTATTTCTGGAAAAGAAATGGCTTACAAACAGACATTTGTTTTACATTATTTTTTATAGATATAAACGGTTACATACAACGATACAGGTATCTATATCGTTGTATGTACCTATTTGAACATCGTCTGTGTTTAACCCTAAAATTTTTAAATACAGTTAGACTAATATTTTATGTGATTCATTTTGTCATCCTATGAAGTTCTGGTCTTTGTAATATTGAATAATCGTTTGCCTTTCGTTCATTTCCATTATGCATAATATGCTAAGGATTGAATTTCACTGTCTCAACTTTTAGTCGCTACCTTAACTCTGATTTTGGTTTTGATAGTTGGGAGCAGGCCTTATTTTGCCACTTCTTTTTTTAGGGCACGCTAAATCTCGAAATATATAAGTCCATATTTTTTTTTGTAAACCCCTATCCACCCTTTGCCACGTGTTTGTGGTATTTTTTCGATATTTTCGAAATCTTCTTTGAGGTCACTGAGTGCTCCCATATGCCCCCACAAAAGCAGCCTGGTTGGGAGTATGTAGTATACCCCATTCGTTATGAGATGTTTCTATAGGCCAAGAGATGTTTGACATCGTCTGGACGTTCGTGATGTGTGTGTTTCGGGACTTCCGACACAGGATTATATTCTACTGAGGTCCGTAGCTTGTAAGGCGTACTTATTATAAACGTTGTTATTCCCACCAGCTGTCAACAGACCAGGCGATAGAGAGCGAGGACAACAACGACGGCACCGGAGACGAGCACGAGGACCCGCTGGCGCTGGACCCGGCCAGCGTGCACGAACTCGCCGCCCGGGGCGACGAGGAAGCCCTGGTGGCTCTGCTGAAGGTAGTCTCATGGTTTTTGACGTATCCAGTTTTCCTGTTTATAGGCGTGATGAAAAGTTTTGCTTAATTTCCTTATTATTAATTCCAAGCTTCAAATAGGAAAATTGTTCTAGTTATTGCCCAATGATTAAAATTTGCTTTTATCCTGAGATACGAACCGAGATAATTCAGTAGATAGAATGCGTAAACTGCAACTTTTTAACGTGTATATTTTGAAAGAAATTTTAAGACATTTATGTCCAATCTGCAGTGCAACAGCGAGTTGATTTTTATGTATAAGTAGTAGTAAATAAATAGATCGATTTAGTTACAATTTTTTCAGGTAAGTCCAATACAGTTTTATTTGTGAAGCCGAGGTTGCCGATCATTGCTGTGGTGTCGAATTTTAACACTAGCTGAGCTTCAATTAGTATTGACATTCGACACCACAGTTTCTCGCGATCGCGCAAGTTACGTAATAGTCCACCAATCTGCGTCTCGGCCGCGCCGGCTCCACGCACGTCAGTGTCGCTTTGTAATGGTGGCGGTTCGCGCCACAGCAGGGTTGTGTGTAATATATATTTATTTATATTATATAATTATGTAGCGTTTATATTAATATTTATTAAAAAAAAATGTTTAACCGTCGGTTATTACCTAAAACACAGGCATGAAGTTGCCTATTTTAGGAACAGATGACCGTGTGTGACGTATATGTGTTAAACATATTTATTAAACATATTACACAGCGGCGGCCGGAGCTGGCGCGCGCGGCGGACGCGGGCGGCAGCACGGCGCTGCACGCGGCGGCGCGCAGCGGGCGCGCGGCCTGCGCGGCGGCGCTGCTGCGCGCGGGTGCTTCGCCCGCCGCCGCCGACTGCGACGGCTGGAGCCCGCTGCGAGCGGCCGCCTGGGCGGGACATACCGAGGTATTTTTTTTAATAGAAGAGGGGGCAAACGAAAAGTCGGTTCAGCTGGTGGTATTATTCTATTATATTTAAATATTTCTAATAGTGTCTGAGCAAAAACTTCTATTAAAATTATGTTATTTTGGGTTCATTTCTGCGCACTCTTTATTTATGGATATTTTCAGTTAAAGTAAATTATAGTAATTTATTTTTAGGTCGTTGATGTATTATTAGAACACGGCTGTGACGTCGACTGTGTGGACGCGGACAACCGAACTGCTTTACGGTAAGAAAAACGTGTAATCTTAATTCACATTTCAAGTTAAATTAGGATTTTGTCAATATTAAATAATATATTGACAATTTTTACCCCACTGCGACAGAAGGAGAGTTATTAAAATTATGACTTTTAAAATAGTATTTTGGCATTTCTTCTAGGTATAATCTACCTTCCACATCCGGTGGTAGCTTCATATTAACTATAATAATTATATTAATGGACAGTGATGATTCAAAAGTCCTTTTAAAGCATACTTGAATTAAGTAAATTTTGATTTTTTCTTTTAACGAATATATAATTATTTCTACTTTATACAATGTATGTATATGTGTCCATATACAAAGGACATCATTCATTTCGTACCCAAAAATGAAAGTGCCGGCCAAAAAAAAAATTAATGGATTCTTATTGGAAATAATGTCCTGAAGATTTTTTTCTATTACAACGAACGTCTACGATTAACCCCCAGGCTGCTATTTGAGTTTAAAGTAATAAAAAATCTGTACTGGAATGTTACGGAAAATAACGTCTAAAGGATTTTTTTAAATGACCCAACGTCTACGATAACCCCCCCTAGAACACCGAGGTAGAATAATAGACTTGAGCCAGGTATACTAACGTATGATCATAGTAGGTAGGTAGTAAAAAATACGCTTTTTATATTTTTTAATAAGTATACATGTTTTTATATTTCAGTAGACCTTACCATAACATTTTCTAACCCTATTGCGGGTGGACTTATATGAAATTCGTGTCTTGCGAAGCTCATATACCATACCAAATACATTGTGTGAGAGCAGCAACCGACGGTTCGCTTGCCTAATTTGCAAGTACAATAATAATGTGCTATAGCTTCCCGACCACTTAATCTTGTATTCCAGCCAATGTATACGTAATATTTTCTGGCTCTCACATGACGAGACTGAATTCTGCCCCTTATTATTACTACATTCTCGCCCAACTCTCTGGCATGCCCAGTGAGAAGTCCGTTTCCGATTTCAATAATAAACGCTCCATTTGGGTTTAAATGTTCGCCGTAGTAGCTCCTTGCTTGTTTTATCTGGTATATACCAAGACTAAATAGCATCAAGTCTTCTTCCGTTAGTCTCGGGAAGTCATTTAATTCTGGCACATCTGCTGTTAGCGACCGAAATTGTACTCGCCTTCTATTATAGTTATGTCTTATAACTATATCTGCCAATATGTTTTAAGATCCAATCTTTCGTTAATTATATTTAAGAATGTTTGCACATGAATATTATCATCTATTACCTTGTGATAGGCATTTAATAAAGCGGCAGCTATTTTGAAGAAATCAAACATATAGTATAACGTTTTGTTTATATAAATGTTTCTTAGAAGCCGAAAATCGCGTTTAAAACGTCCGTTGACCACCTCAACAACCCATCGGCAAATAGTAATTAGACGGGATTTGTTTGCCTGTTCTGTAGTGAGCTGTGTTTCATTTGGATGTTTGCTTTCTGGTATATGCACTGAGTAACCATGTTGTTGCATGGGTACAATAGCGTCTCTGAAACCGCGGTCCAAAATAAAAACATCACCATTTTTGTAGAACCAATGAAAAACGCCATCGCCGCACAGTGGTTCGACTCCATACAAGAGGTGGGATATAAGATGATTAAAAAACAAAATGCGTTATTTTGGAAAAACAAAATTACCAATGCATCCTATAATCAAAGAGAAATAACAAATATAAATTGAGTTTTTTTAATATAACCCATAGTTTATGAGTAAATAATTAAAAACCATTTTTTTAGTATGGAGAGTAGCATAAAAATATTAATATCTCATGATTCCCGGCTGTTTTCGGATTACGGTTTTGAAAAATAGTATTAACATATTATTTGCTATATTTCGTTCTTTGACACAAGGTGCCCCTAACGTGCCCCTTAAGAGATATGATGATAAAGGAAAAATAATACCATGTTAGTGCTAGATGTACCTACATGCATGATTGTATAATTCTTAAAACTCATACCTACTTAGTAAAATAATGAGTTTTACAATTGTGCATTAGAACAGTCAAATATATAGGAACAACAACACAAATGCAATTAGTTAATGACATTTTTTTTTCTGGAAATAATTTTGCTTTCTTTTAATCAGGGTTCGATCAGGAAGGTCATCTACTAATTACGTGCATTGTTCATATTATGACTGCTTTTATGCGAGTCATTGTCTGCACTATAAGTCTCCATAATTAAAAGGAGGGGATTTGTGTATTTAAGAGGCATTTCGTCAACTAGAAGTTAGTTTAGATATTGATTTCGTCCGAGTCTTATCATGGCTTTTCGTTGTTTTGTGACACATCTTGATCTTTATATTGCCTTGCGCAGTCATGAAGATCTTCGTGACTTCAGACTTATTTGATGTTTTAAAGTCAAACAGTAATTTGCAGATGGGTGGAGACTCTGAAAGAGAGTTAAAAGACTGGTGTCGTCGATTTTGCTACAGACTTTTTAACAAATGGAGCCAATCAAAAAGAACTTTAGAAAAATTCATGAAAAAGCATTCAGAATGGCTAAGTGCTGAGATCAAATGGGCGAATTCTTTAAAGGAAAATTTGGTCCCCCCCACAAAATGCTAGTGTTGAACTTACTGAGGGAGTGATTAGTCCATCGAAATCGGATGTTTCAACTTCTACATCAATAGTTGTGCGCAAATGTTTTGAAGATTTGAGTAGCAAGCAAAAAATAAAGGCGTATTGAAGACGGGAGAGTCGGTTGCAGCAGTGATGAACTTTTTTACTTAATGGAATGCGCGCTGCGATCTTCCAGAAAAGGTGACATAGAAACCATTATGAAAAAAATATTAGAAAACCTTGAGCAAGTTTCCAGAATAATGGATGTCATAAAGTGAGTCCATCCAACAAGCTTTTAGGCGAGAAACAGCAATAAAAAAGCTTTTGGATGTGGTAAAGCAGGGTAGTGGCAACACAAACACAGGGAACACTGCTAGAAGATTTTTTGGAAACCCTGAATTAACAGCACGTCTGACAGGCTTAGATGTTAAACTAATAAAAAGAATGGGCATCATTCTGCAGTGCATCTCATCGGGCGTAAAAATCAATACGGAAAAGTTTCTACTGTATTGCAGTGAAACAGCAGATTTATATGTAGAGTCTACCCAAGCTACTCATACATGGCGATCATATTGTGGAGCACCTATCGATAATGCCTGTAGGCTTCCTGTCAAAAGAGGCATCTGAAGCGAGAAACAAGGATTTCCGAAACTAGAGGGAACACTACACCCGAAAACATAGCAGTTTAGCTACTAATGAAGACAGCATTCATAATTTGCTTCTCTCGTCAAATCCACTGATTACAAGCTTGCGTCCAACCTTCACGAATAAAATCCCTAAATCCTCATTTAAGGAACTTGATGATTTGCTTGTGTTGCAAAGAAAAGAAATTGAATTCGTTGATGTTTCTGCAATACCTGAAGATGATTCAGATGAGGATAATGATGACAACGATGACGATGATGAACTTAGTGAAGAGGATGATTATTATGATGAATAATTAGGAACTTCTAGGAGAAAACAATCCTATTAAGAATGCCATACATTCATAATTTTAATTTTGTTTTTAACTTTGTGCTAGCTAGGTATAACTATTTAGGTTTAGGAGTATGTATAATATTGTGCATAATATTTCAGGTAAAGAAAATCCAAAACTGTACTGTTTTAAGGCCAGTATATTCGAGCGTTGTAGGTATTCAGCGCTACCTCCCTCCCCGCGCGACTAGTTACGCGAAGTCTCCGATCAAATGAACTCTCGATGACCCCGCGCGCGGCGACGGCGCACGGAAATAATTAAATATACTTATAATTTAACAGTAGTGCAACATACTAGGTTTTTTTTTTTACTTAAGGTTATTTTATAATTAAATTATATAATAAACTTTTTATGGTTATGTTTTCGATCCTGAAGGCACAGTATAAAATGCAACATAAACATTTAATACCTAAGAGAAGTAGATAAAAACTATTATTTAATTTTTTATGGGTTTATAGCTAAAAAAAAATAATTTTTACTATTAATATTTTAATTTCTATTAATTATCAGTAATTTTTTTTTTATAATTAATACACTTAATACAACATTTAATACCTAAGAGAAGTAGATAAAAACTATTATTTAATGGCATGTATTTAATGTTACAACTTTAAATCTACGTTTTTCTATCAAAGTATTCGAAATTGCTAACAAAAATACTGAATTGCACACTAAATTTGCGCATCAAATAAATCAAATATACTATACTCTTTGATCTTTAAAGCTCAACTATTTTACTGAATGACTAACTGTTAACTTATAGTAAATCTAATTATTATTTTAGTGCAACAATATATTTAATCTGTTTTTTTGGAATCCATCACCTATTAAATTTTAAAGAACATGAGTTATACTAAATAAAACACCAGTTAATCAGTCATGTTTATTAAATTAACCTAACCTAACCTAACCTAACCTAACCTAAAATATGCATTAATTGTTATGCAATATTCAGATAATGATGTTAGTAATTCGGTTGTAATATTGGATAATTTAGTGTGCAAATCAGTATTTTTGTTATGCGGTGAGTAATTTTGTTTTAGAATGCTTATATCTGTGGTTTTAGCAAGATTTTCGTAGCAAAGTTAGATAAAAAAAGTCGCTAACTTTGATTTATTTTAAACATTTTCTAATAATACACGTTTAGTTATACAATTATTTAAATTAATATACAGTCATTTATTTGATATGCAGGTAGATTATTAGTCCAGAAATGTTGTTTGCTTAATTTTTAAATAGAGGTGCAATTAAAAATTCCCCTTATTTAATTTGTTATAGGTTTATAGCTAAAAAATAAATAATTTTTACTATTAATATTTTAATTTCTATTAATTATCAATAAATAATTTTTTTCTCAAAAATAACTTAATAACTTTTGTGCAGGATTTACACATGTGTTTGCTGGGATGTTGTGAAGAAAAACACTCCTTTGTTTCTTAAATTTTCTTGTTCTTGTTCTAAGCGCTGCCGAGAGTCGAATGCCAAATCGGCCAAAAGGCGCGGTTCATATTTCATACTTAGTGTTTACATTTAGTATGTATAGTAGCGAGTTATGAATGGGGCCGCAGGGGGAATAAAGCGCCACGAAATCTTTTTTGCTGCTTCAGCTGCGGTGGCTCTGTCCATTGCTTTTTTTTACGCTGGGAAATGCATTTATGCATCCCGCCTACTGTAAGGGCGACGGGTATGTGGGACTCGCTGACTGCGGAGCCAGAATACCCACTAAAACCCAGCGGTGCCGGTGCCCTCATCGTCGTAGTAGGGCGCCACGCTTTCGCATACAATCGTGACGCCCCGACGGTTGGCCCGCCTCTGCGGGCCGCCTTCGCTTATAAGGCACTCGCGGGCACTGTGAGCGCTCTATTGCCCTGGTGGCTAGTGGGAGGATGTGGTGCCCTTTCCCACTCTATTGCGGAGGGTGGAGGAGTGCATATTGGCGTCTCTTCCTCCCTGGTCGTCTTCTCGGAGCGGAGCGAGTCAGCGTGTGCGGCTGCTTCCCGCTCTCGCTCCGCGGCCTCCTTCAGTGCCAAGACCTCCTCACAATATGAGGTCACAGCCGACCAGCACCTCTCGCTGTCAAGCATGCAGCGGACCACACTTGACAGCGAGAGGTCTCCACCTATTACTGCCACAAGGGCCCTGCGCTGAGGCTCCCAAGCGGCGCATTCCTCCAGGGTGTGACACGCCGAGTCGATTGGCGCGCCACACTCGTGGCAAGCAGGGGTGGCTTCTCGCCTAGCGATTTGGTGCAGGTACTTACCGAAGCAACCGTGCCCGGTAAGCACCGGCAACAGCCGAAACGTAAGCACCCCATGCCGCCTGTTGACCCAGCGACGAAAGTGAGGACGTCGCTCTGTCCATTGACTGTCTCAATTCTTTGTCGGCACCTCGCAGGTTAGTCCCATTGTCGGACCAGATTTGAGCAGGTTGTCCTCGTCACGCTTTCATTCTTCTTTAATCCATTATCACTGAGTCTGTGCTCAGTGACGTCGCTATCTCTAGGTGGATCGCTCTTACAGCGAGGCACGTGAATACTGCCACGTAACGTTTTTGTTGGCTGCGTCCCACGGTGACTGTTAATGGACCGAAGTAGTCCATCGTTGTATATGTGAAGGGTTGCTGATGGTGAGCTAGGCGACACACAGGTAGGTCTCCTGTTCTCGGGTATGGCGGGATCGCTGCCCTAATCCAGCAGTGTAGACACTGTGGAAAGAGCGTTCTTGTGACGGGCCGCAGGCGTAGTATCCAGTAGTGCTGTCGACATTCGTTCACAGTCGCCTTGACTCCCGGGTGATGCTTCGTTCTATGCATCGCTATGATCCACAACTTCACTGTGTGATGATTTCCGTCTAGTGTCATCGAGTTTTTAGATCGGGTTGATACTTGCTTCGCGGCGTTAATGCGACTTGGGACTCGGAGGGCTCCCTCTGCACACTCGATGCTCAGCTGCTTGAGGCGACTGTCTCGGGTGACCGACTTCCCGTCTTTAATGCTTTCTACTTCATTTGGAAAAGATTCTTCTTGGACTGTTCTCATGAGTAGGTCTTCAGCTTTCCTGATAAGTTCCGCGGAGACCGGACGAGCCTCCAAAGTTTCTTCGAGCTCTACTCTTATTTTCGGGCGTGTTTTCAGCTCCTTGTTCGTCGTTTTCCAGTCTGGGTCTTTTAACGCGCTTTTCTTAGTACTTTTATAGTTGAGTCGTTGTGTATTGGCTCGACAGAGTTCTATAAACTGTAGCACTCGAGCCGTCGTGTAGCGGAGTCTGTTCCAGCTGGAGCACCGTGTGCAGTCTGGTAACCCTTCTTTGAGTCGCGGCTGTTTACGATCGGTGACGTGATGAGTCCTTTCTTCGCCTGTAGGTTCGGTTGACGACGACGAGGCGGACGTTTCCGTGGGCCAGGTGGACTCCGGATGATAAGGAAATTCAGGACCTGTGTACCATCTGTGACCACTGCTGAATCCCGCTGGTACGTCTCGCGTCGCGTCGTCGGCTACGTTTAGCCTGGTTGGGACCCATCGCCATTCGCTGACCGTCGAAGAATCTTCAATTGCCGCTAGCTGCTAGCTAGCCGCTGTTATGTGAAAATACTAATATAACTTATTCAAATTTTGGTTATGCTAATATATCGGTCTAAGATATCGATGATAATCATTATATTCTACCTAAAAATAGATTCAGTGTTCATTAAACTTACGAGTACTTACCTGATCGCTTTTCTAAGCTTACGTAGTTCACGTCTAGATATTTTTTTTTTATTTCTAGTTTTATTCCCCATTTTATATCTACACTACACTGCTATACAGTAAAAACACTTCCAACGTTGTTAGAGTACTAACTAAACTAATCTAATAAAATAATCAATAATAATCTATACTAATAGATAAAGCTGAAGAGTTTGTTTGTTTGAACGCGCTAATCTCAGGAACTACTGGTTCAAATTTAAAAATTATTTTTGCGTTGGATAGCCCATTTACCGAGGAAGGATTTTGGATTTTGAGAACTTCCGTTGCGTCCTTTATTATTTTTCTTCTCGAGACATTTTTTAATTATAGTTCCACTTTTAAAGTAAATATAACACCACTCTTTTACTGTAAATTTTCGAAATAATAAACTCAGTAATACGTTGAACGACCCAAGAATCAAACCTGAGACCCCTTGCTCGGCAGTAACGCTTGGGACCACTGGACCAACGAGGCGAAAATATTTAAGTACGTTTTTCCCTCAAATTAACGCGGGTGAAACCGCGGGGCACAGCTAGTACTAAATACAATCTATATCTATATCTATACTCTATACTAATAGATAAATCTGAAGAGTTTGTTTGTTTGAACGCGCTAATCTCAGGAACTACTGGTTCAAATTTAAAAATTATTTTTGCGTTGGATAGCCCATTTACCGAGGAAGGATTTTGGCTATATAACATCACGCTACGACAAATAGGGGCTGAGTAATAATAAGAAATGTTACAAAAACGGGAAAAAATAATCTTTTTTGAGAGCTTCCGTTGCGTCCTTTATTATTTCTCTTCTCAAGACATTTTTTAATTATAGTTCCACTTTTAAAGTAAATATAACATCACTCTTTTACTGTAAATTTTCGAAAAAAAAACTCAGTAATATGTTGAACGACCCAAGAATCAAACCTGAGACCCCTTGCTCGGCAGTAACGCTTGAGACCACTGGACCAACGAGGCGAAAATATTTAAATACGTTTTTCCCTCAAATTAACGCGGGTGAAACCGCGGGGCAAAGCTAGTACTAAATAAAATTATCCAATCTATTCCTCAAACCACACTATCCATTCTCTGAGGATAGAGAGGTTCACTGGCGCTCGAATTCCTAAGAGACAAGACCGGACCCTATACATCGGTTTTCACACAAGAGGATAAGAAGACGTTGATAGACAAGGGATACGGCACCGGACAGGGATCGAGCGTCATGACTATCCACGAGGCACAGGGACAGACACGCGAGGCAGTCATCATCGTCCAGACAAAGACTAGGAGGCTGCGGATTCATGACAGTGTTCCGCATGCTGTGGTCGCGGTGACCAGGCACACAAAGACCTGTGTCTACTACACCGACGACGGTGATGATGCAATCGGTCGTTTTGTCGGCCTCGGTGGAGGCCACAACGAAGGAAATACTCGAGCACACCCTCAAGATGGCTATACATAAAAGAGACACCGCCGTCATTGAGGATGTGCTCGAACAGCTTCCCTCGGGGGATGGCTGCGGCAGAGTCTCCAATAAATAATACAAAAATAAAGAGCCCAAATGTAAATGTAGACAAGCCGTAAAAATGTGGTGGCTGGTATGTACATGTACTAACAAGCAATGAAATATTAGATTATATTAGATCAAGGAATAAACGCATGTACATAGAAAATAAGAACACATATATATATATATATATATATATATATATATATATATATATATATATATATATATATATATATATATATATAAATAATATATATATGTGTGTGTGTGTATATGTATATGTATATATATGTATGTGTGTATATTTGTATATGTAAATTATATTTGTAAATAAAGATTATGTTTATTAAAAATGATTATATGTATGTAAATATGATTATATGTATTAAAAAAAATTATAATAATAATAAATAAATAATTGTCGCGTCATAGAGATCCTGACAATAACTCTAGCTAATGTAAGTCTAAAATAGTACGCATGAAACTATATTAACAATCTTATACATTTAATTAAAAAAAGGCACGGGCAAATATAAGCCCGTGGATATTTTTGTTATAAGAAAAAAAAATCCAATCTTTAGAGGGGGGGGGGGACGCCGCCAGACAGCAGAGATACAGGTCCTACTACGATGACGCCTCGCAGGCAACTAAAGCGAGGCGCGCGGGCCGTTTTCTTATATAATTTAAATATTTAATATTTAAAAAAAATAGAAACATTTATTTAAAAAAGTAACCGTTAAATGTTCTACTAAAAGTTATTACCTATTTTTACATGTGAATATTGTAACTTAAAATCTGATATTCTTCAAATAAAACTTGAAAAATAATCTAAAACATCCTTTCTTTGTGATTTTTTTTTATCGAGTCAAGTTACAATTATCGTGTTTTGAACCGTTGAATAATCAAGAACGTTTGTTAAACTATAACATATATTTTTAACGGATCAAAAAAATGAATATTACTATGTTTAAAACTCTATCAAAAACAGGTGATTTGGGATATACTGGCCTTAATCGTGGTTTTTAACATATCATATGAGTATTTTACGTTAGTAGTTGAGGTGTTCTTTTATTCGTTTCACTTATCGTTATTAGTGACATTGCTTAGAGTAAGAAAAGATGTAAAAATCATTTTTATTAGTGACCAACCACTCTTCTAGGGGGGGGGGGGGGGCAGCTGCCCCCCTTGCCTGTACCTCGCTACGCCCATACATACAGACAAACATTCATTTTATATATAAAGATTTAAAATAAAACATTCGATACCCAACAATTTTTAAGGGGCACGTTAGGGGCACCATGTGTCAAAGGACGAAATGTAGCAAATAATATGTTAATACTATTTTTTAAAACCGTAATCCGAAAACAGAAGGGAATCATGAGATATTAATATTTTTATGCTACTCTCCATACTAAAGAAATGGTTTTTAATTATTTACTCATAAAATATGGGTCATATCAAAAAAACTCAATTTATATTTGTTATTTCTCTTTGATTATAGAATGCATTGGTAATTTTGTTTTTCCAAAATAACGCATTTTGTTTTTTAAGAATCCTATGTCCCGCCTCTTCTATGGAGTCGAACCACTGTGCGCCGTTGTCTTCTTCATTGTCTATTATATTATTAATTACTTGAGCATCTTATGTGGTGGCAGCATGAGGTCCAGACACTTCTATTATATGTCCATCACAACACACAAATAAGAATGGTTTTAAGAGGTTTCTGTATTTGTGATTATTGTATGATTTTCTTTGGAAGAAGTAGTTGGAACTCTTCTGAATGTATATATATGTGCCATCACAAATCGTTATCGCCTTTCTTTCATTAGGTGGACTATCTGGATTGCCAAAAAGATTATCTGGCACTGTGAGGTTTCTCCGAGCGACGTCTTCCCTGCTTAAGTGATTAAAGCCCAAGTGCAGCGGGACAAAATCTTGCATCAGTGCAATACGACCGGTTTTAATCATGCGGGCAAAAGAAGATTCACTTGTCCTAAATATTGTAGCTAGTCTCGCATTTGAATCTCCTGTCCGCAGTTTCACAAGTACAGCTGCCAATATTACTTTTTTATTACGTTTATCGTTGAGACTAGGAGTGTTTGTCAATAAATCTGTATATTGATCGTGAGTAAGGCCAGTCCAGGTATGAAACTCTTTTGGACATATTGTCTGGTATTCGGCGAAGTTTAAAACATCAGTTGTTACATGCGATGTTAATATCGATAAGTCTCTTACTATGTGGGCAGCTGTAAATTCCGAAATGTTGTTTTGTTGTATGGCCAGCTCATGCCATAAGTCTTCCTGCAGATGTTCATTACAAACACGACTGTTTTCGGATATAAGAAGGTTATAACGGCCTAGCATCCTAAGAACAATATTATTCGGTATTTGGTACCTTGTACTGTTTCCGCAATATTGGAAAACACACGAGCGCCTAGTATCCGGAGTCCGCACATAACCAGGCAAAGTCATCTGAACTGGTTCTCCGCTTGCACCTGGCTCCGTAGGAGGAACATCACTGGGGTCGTTTTCCTGGCGTGCTTCTCGTATGTTTCGATGGTACGTTCTTTCTGCCCTTTGCCAACAAGGTCGACAAATGTATTCCGTACACTGAGCCTGAAAGGTGAAATAAACTTGTGAGACGAATTACATTCAGAATTCGTTCTAAAAACTTGAAAAAAGAAAAGAATTAAGACTACTTCTATACAATAAACTGAGACTACTGTACATATAACTATTATAAGAGAGCGACATACACTTGTGAAAGAGAAACAATAACCCTACAATAAAACGAATGTTACATTAAATACATAAGTACATACCTGCTTCTCCAATATTTCTTGAATAACGATCTGCGCTATTTCAATATGCTGCTCCTCTCGGGAAGCCCAAGTGTATCTCCTCTATTCTCAACAGATTCATGACACCGTGTACACAGTAATTCCGCCATAGTGATAATAGCAAAATAAGAGTACAAGTAAACTGAATAGTATCCGTCCGATGTAACTTAAGTCGCATGGATAACTAAACTTGTCATTGTCTTGGCTTGTGTTCGCCGCACGGACACGGGGTGCAGGGGGTACGCGGTAAAAGGGCGGGGTACGGCCGTGCGAGATAATACAATAGCAGGTAGCTATTTATGTAGGTTGTTTGTCAACTTTTTAACGTAATGTGATGCTCTAAACGTAAAAAAAATAATAATTTTTTTTTTGTATTTTCAAACTCAAATAGCAGCCTGGGAGTTAATTGGAGACGATTCTTGTAGTAGTAAAAAATTTTCTGGACATTATTTTGCTTCAGAATCTAGTATTATTTTTTTCTGGCCGGCACTTTCGTTTTTGGGTACAAAATGTTCGAGACTTGAATGATGTCCTTTTAAACTCTCTATTCTATGGTCCTCCGAGCCGGATACTTTGTCGATAGAAACTTTATATATCTTACTGTTCAAATTCAGTGCCGCGGCGTGGTCCGGCCACGAGGCGGTGGTGGCGCGGCTCCTAGTTGGTGGGGCGCAGCCCGAGCGCGCCGACGCAGAGGGCCGCACGCCGCTCATGGCCGCTGCTTATATGGGCCACGCGGATATCGTGCGGCTACTGCTAGACGCCGGTGCCAGCCCCAACCATGCTGACCACGATGGTATGTGACTGTGTTCATTGTACTATATTATTGTGTTACTACAATTGTACTTAAAGTTTTGATCAGCGATTTGTGATTGATATAATAATAGTTGCTTTTGATCTTTTTTACGAGTGCAATTTACGCAACGATACTAGAAGAATATTTTGCTGAATTAAGAGCCCCTCTGTCGAAGTGAAAGCGATGAAAATGTTCATATCTGTACTAAATAATCTGAACTGTTGCGGTTATTACGTAACTTCGCGCGATCGCGAGAAATCGCCGTGGTGGCGAATTTCAATATTATGTAGAGTGTACATGTAAGTCTCCCGCTATAGTAGAAAATTTTTAGAACTTTGGAGCGAACAAGTCATATCACTGAATTAGACATTACAACTAGTTGAGCTTCAATCAGTGCGCAAGTTACGTAATAGTCCCACCGAACTGATCGGTTGCTTGATGGATTTCGAAAACTGTTTCGCTATAAATTGTGGGTTATATGCGTGTGCGCAGGGCGCACGGCGCTGGCGGTGGCGGCGCTGTGCGGCGCGGGCGGCGCGTGCGCGGCGCTGCTGCTGGAGCGCGGCGCGGACGTCACGCTCGCCGACCGCGACCGCGCCACGCCGCTGCTGGTCGCCGCCTTCGAGGGCCACACGTGAGTAGCTACACCACGTGCCGGCCACGTGTGCGCTGGCGGTGGCGGCGCTGGCGGTGGCGGCGCTGTGCGGCTGCTGCGCGGCGCTGCTGCTGGAGCGCGGCGCGGACGTCACGCTCGCCGACCGCGACCGCGCCACGCCGCTGCTGGTCGCCGCCTTCGAGGGCCACACGTGAGTAGCTACACCACGTGCCGGCCACGTGTGCGCTGGCGGTGGCGGCGCTGGCGGTGGCGGCGCTGTGCGGCTGCTGCGCGGCGCTGCTGCTGGAGCGCGGCGCGGACGTCACGCTCGCCGACCGCGACCGCGCCACGCCGCTGCTGGTCGCCGCCTTCGAGTGCCACACGTGAGTAGCTACACCACGTGCCGGCCACGTGTGCGCTGGCGGTGGCGGCGCTGGCGGTGGCGGCGCTGTGCGGCTGCTGCGCGGCGCTGCTGCTGGAGCGCGGCGCGGACGTCACGCTCGCCGACCGCGACCGCGCCACGCCGCTGCTGGTCGCCGCCTTCGAGGGCCACACGTGAGTAGCTACACCACGTGCCGGCCACGTGTGCGCTGGCGGTGGCGGCGCTGGCGGTGGCGGCGCTGTGCGGCTGCTGCGCGGCGCTGCTGCTGGAGCGCGGCGCGGACGTCACGCTCGCCGACCGCGACCGCGCCACGCCGCTGCTGGTCGCCGCCTTCGAGTGCCACACGTGAGTAGCTACACCACGTGCCGGCCACGTGTGCGCTGGCGGTGGCGGCGCTGGCGGTGGCGGCGCTGTGCGGCTGCTGCGCGGCGCTGCTGCTGGAGCGCGGCGCGGACGTCACGCTCGCCGACCGCGACCGCGCCACGCCGCTGCTGGTCGCCGCCTTCGAGGGCCACACGTGAGTAGCTACACCACGTGCCGGCCACGTGTGCGCTGGCGGTGGCGGCGCTGGCGGTGGCGGCGCTGTGCGGCTGCTGCGCGGCGCTGCTGCTGGAGCGCGGCGCGGACGTCACGCTCGCCGACCGCGACCGCGCCACGCCGCTGCTGGTCGCCGCCTTCGAGGGCCACACGTGAGTAGCTACACCACGTGCCGGCCACGTGTGCGCTGGCGGTGGCGGCGCTGGCGGTGGCGGCGCTGTGCGGCTGCTGCGCGGCGCTGCTGCTGGAGCGCGGCGCGGACGTCACGCTCGCCGACCGCGACCGCGCCACGCCGCTGCTGGTCGCCGCCTTCGAGTGCCACACGTGAGTAGCTACACCACGTGCCGGCCACGTGTGCGCTGGCGGTGGCGGCGCTGGCGGTGGCGGCGCTGTGCGGCTGCTGCGCGGCGCTGCTGCTGGAGCGCGGCGCGGACGTCACGCTCGCCGACCGCGACCGCGCCACGCCGCTGCTGGTCGCCGCCTTCGAGTGCCACACGTGAGTAGCTACACCACGTGCCGGCCACGTGTGCGCTGGCGGTGGCGGCGCTGTGCGGCTGCTTCACGGCGCCTCGCCCGCCGCCGTCTGCACGCAAGGCGCCACGCCGTTCGGTGAGGGGGTGGGGGGGAGGTGACACGGTAGATGTTCTGCTGAGAATATAATTTATTTCCTACACACATAAGTTTAATACATTTTTAACAGCGCGATACAGAAACACACCTCAATCAAAAAGCGCCGTCTATTGATGAAATGCGAAACTATTTTTTTATTACTACTGTACTGTAAATCACCTGTAAATCAGCCACTGCTGAGCGAAGGCCTCTTCTCCATATAGAAGAAGGGTTAGAGCTTAATCCACCACGCTGCCCCACTGTGGGTTTATTTATTTATTACTACTTTATTGCAAAATACATTAAATAATTGTTTAAAAGGCGGTCTTAATGCTAAAAGAATTCTCAACCAGCCAACCTTAGGACATACAAGAGCGGACGTTTGTAGGTATGCAACATTGAAAAACTATAATTATGTTTAACATTTGACCACGCAGCGAGATCTGCGAGCTGCTGCTGGAGGCGGAGGCGGACCTGGAGGCGAGCGACGGCGCGGGGCGGACGGCGCTGTGGGCGGCCGCGTCCGCCGGACACGCGCACACGGTCCGCCTGCTGCTGTTCTGGGGCGCCTGCGTCGACTCCATGGACGCCGAGGGCCGCACGGTGCTCAGCACGGCCGCCGCGCAAGGTACGAGACAAACAGATACGATAGATGATGTAACCTTTCGCAGTTTCTTGTCTCTGTCTCTCCTGTAGCGATTGCGTGTCGCGGGCGCGAACCACCACCATAAAATGTATTATACAAAAATATTGTACAGCAACATTTTACACATAAACAAATGTATATGACTGTTACCAATTCATATGAAGTTGTTTATATAGTGCTTACCTTTGTCGAATCGTAGGCCGATGTATCAATATGACGATAAAATGGACTCCAGAGACAATAGAAAATAATTAAGAAAATAAAAAATGTTTTTAAGTTTGTAAGTGTGATACATACCTATTTTTCTACAGGCAATGTAGAAGTAGTCCGTCAGTTACTGGACCGAGGCCTGGATGAACATCACCGCGACAACTCCGGGTGGACTCCCCTGCATTACGCTGCTTTTGAGGGTATTTTCAACTTAATAATGCACATTATTTTTGTTGTTGTAGTATTTGCTTCATTATTTTATTGAGTGTTAAATACCTATGTACATTTATTTCATTACTGTTTTTGAATTTTTCTTATAACATATAAAAAATATGGTCCTTCAAGCCGGATATTAAGCGATTTATGCATGAGAAGCTTGTAATTGCTATTTAAATATAAATATTTTAGTTTTAAATATAGTCACTTAGTTATTATTATTAATATAATGAAAGTTTTTTGTCTTCAGGGCACATAGAAGTATGTGAAGCTCTCTTAGAAGCAGGAGCAAAAGTGGACGAAGCCGATAACGACGGTAAAGGCCCCCTGATGCTCGCCGCGCAAGAGGGCCACACACGTCTTGTTGAAATACTCATAGATCAGTGGGGGGCTCCCGTTGATCAGAGGGCGCATGATGGAAAGACAGCTTTACGGTATTTTTATTATCTTATTATTGTGATGAGACTCTTTTTTATTTGCTTTTTAGTTAGATGTGATCGGATTTTTTTTTCATTTAACCTAAAAATTTAAGTATTGACAAAATTCTTTTCACAAAAGCTACCATGGCCGATGTTTTCTATGACAAATTTAGCTGTAGCTCATGTGGTTCTGATATCTCTCCAGAATGTACATAAGCTTATAATCCCCCCCCCCTCCACCAGACTGGCGGCGCTCGAGGGGCACTTCGAGACGGTGACGGCGCTGCACGCGCGCGGTGCCGACGTGGACGCGCTGGACGCGGACCGGCGCAGCACGCTGTACGTGCTGGCGCTCGACAACCGCCTCGCCATGGCGCGCCAGCTGCTGGCGTGCGGCGCCAGCGTGCACAGCGGCGACACCGAGGTGAGGCGCTGTGGTGCTCGTAGTCTACGAATTACTATCCACGAGATGAGGTGTCGTAGTTACAGGTTTTCGTTATTTCAGGGTCGGACTCCATTACACGTGTCAGCCTGGCAGGGACACACGGAGATGGTGAACATGCTCATTAAAGTCGGTAAGTTAAAGACTACCAGACTGACTACAGACTAGTTTAATCGTTCTTCACGGGGATGTATGATGGTACAAGACCTGCAAGAGATTATATGTATTAATTAAAGTAGAATTAGAACAGGAACTTGAACATACATTCCGATGGTCATTTCAGGTGGCGCCGCCGTGGACGGGCGCGACCGCTGCGCGCGCACGGCGCTGCACGCGGCCGCGTGGCGCGGACGCGCGTCCGTGCTGCGCGCGCTGCTGCTGCACGGCGCCTCGCCCGCCGCCGTCTGCACGCAGGGCGCCACGCCGCTCGGTGAGTGGGGGGGACGGGACGGTAGATGTTCTGTGCGTGCTGCTGCTGCACGGCGCCTCGCCCGCCGCCGTCTGCACGCAGGGCGCCACGCCGCTCGGTGAGTGGGGGGGACGGGACGGTAGATGTTCTGTGCGTGCTGCTGCTGCACGGCGCCTCGCCCGCCGCCGTCTGCACGCAGGGCGCCACGCCGCTCGGTGAGTGGGGGGGACGCGTAGGCGGAAGCGGTAGATGTTCAGTGCGCGCAGAGCTGCAGGAGTGGAAGGGGTGGGGTCCTTTCTCCTCTCCCTCCTCACTTATTAAATCTTATTTATTGCTATTTATATTATAAAATTTAAAAAAATGCTAAATCTAAAAAAAGTTTTTAAAGTTTAGGACATATATACAACAATATAATCATAATAAACACGACAGCTTAATAACAACAACGTGTTACGTCGCAGGTATCGCAGCTCAAGAGGGCCACGAGGAGTGCGTTCTGTGGCTGCTACAACATGGCGCTGATCCCCTGCAAGCTGATCATTGCGGTAAATATTAAAAACTTCTAGTCTCTATAAAAATTACTGATCATAATTGAGTGTATTGTATTATTTTGGGCTTAATGTATATGTATTAAACTCTGCAAATAAATTAATAGCTTAGGTAGCTTGGATGACTGTTTTATGCCCGTCAATTTCATTGCGTAACTATTAAATTTTATGTAATTAAATTTAATAAATGCTCCAGATTGTTTGTGCAACTACACAATCCATTCCTCAGGATCATCGTTTAATTTTTTTTTTCCAAATTTAACTTCATCAATCGTTTCTGTGAATTTAGGTCACGTGTCATTCAAAATTTTTTGTTCGAATGTCGATTTATTATGTATGTAATTGTCGAGAGTGATTGCCTCAATCATACATACGTCTTTTAAATCACATCGATCGCACCACAGGCCGCACCCCGGCAAAAGTGGCGTGGCGGGCGGGGCACGCGAACATCTGCCGCCTGCTGGAGCGGTGGGCGGCGCCCTCCGCCCCCCTCGCCCCTGCTCCCGCAGCGCCCCTCGCCCCCGCCCCCGCCCCCGCCCCGCCCCCGGACGACTTGCTGCGACCGGGAAGGACGGGTGAGACATCTAATAAAGCAGTTTTAGTTTTTATTAACTGAAGAAAGAAAGATTAGAAACTCACAAATTTGTCTTGAATTTGAGAACCATATCTAAGAAATAGTGAGATAGCAAGTAAAATAAAAATGAAGTCTTTGTTTAATTTATTAATTGCTTAATTACGTGCTTAACTACGTATACTTGAACAAAATTTCAAAAACAAAGAAACTAATATATATTTTTCATTTAACATCCACATAATTATGTACATCAAGTTCTAAAATCTCTAGTTAATAGAATAAAAAAAAGATTCAAAAAATTAACAGACTTTAACAGCAATATGCAGTAATTCGGATCTTTTATCATATGATATATAATTTTAACCCACAGGCTCACCAGACTACAAACGTCGCAGTGTCCACAGTTCGAATTCGACTAAATCATCTTCGAACATGACCGGTGGATCAAATCGTTCACACGAGCAAAACGAAGAACTGGTGCATGAAAAGGTAATGAATTTGTTAGAATAAATACTTATTTATCTAGTTCGTGTGACGTGACTTAAAATAACCAAAAGGTAGCGATAATTGTGCAATAATTGCTGTCAAATTGACATTCGAAATTATTGCCTTTGTTGAGCAAGTGGTGAAATAAAGTATATGTAAATGAAATTAAATATAAGTAACATTTATCGTTGCTTTTGACGCAAGTTTCATTATAAAAATATGTTTACAAATAATGATATAATAGATCAAGGAAAAAGTCTTTTCGATTTTGAATGTATAAAACTGAAAAAAAAACCTCTTTGGTTTTACTATTTGTATCTGACTGGTTTTAGTATCAATAATTGAAATGAAATGAAATGAAAATATTTATTTTTCGTCATAAGGTGATTTTACACACTTAACGAATGTAAAAAAAAAAAATCATTTAAAACAAATACGTCAAATGATTACAAGTTAATGTCTCGGTAGACATAACATTACTATTATATCATCGGCTTTATTAAATGTTACAATAAATAACTTAATCTAATGTCCCTAGTGTTGGCCGAGAGGAAAAAAGCCGGAGGAAAAAAACTCTCGGTACTCTTTAAAATAATTAAGCGTCATACAAAATAAATGAATAATGCACAGTATGACCATGAAATGATTAGGACAAACACGAGACAGCCAATCGTATATGCCGAAATCACCACATGCCACCTGCTCACAAAATTGTATAACTATATCTAATGACAAATTACATATTGAAAGCCTGGCCGAGTTATATTCAATCCCATGCCTTTTTATCATTTAGAAATTCATTTATGTCATAATAAGCTTTTCGGCACAAATTTTGCTTAATAGTTTTTTTAAACTTCTGTAAAGGCAGAAGGACCGCAACCGGTATTTTATTGTAAATTATAATAGACATTCCAATAAAGGAACGACTTTTTTTACTGAGCCGACATTTAGGTAGCGCTAGTTTGTGGCCGTTCCGGAGTGTTACATTATTCAAGGCATGATCACTACGGCTAACAAACAAATGCATATTTTTACGTATATACATTATATTTTCATAGATATATTGCGATGCAAAGGTCAGAATATTGACCTCTTTAAACTTTTCCCTCAGGGATTCTTTACATTTCATTTTATATATGTAACGGATAGCCCTTTTCTGCAGAATGAAAATAGTATTAATATTCGCCGCATTGCCCCATAGCAAAATGCCATAGGACATTATACTATGGAAGTAACTGAAATACACTAATCTAGCTGTATCGACATCCGTTAGTAGACGTATCCTTTTAACCGCGTATGCTGCAGAACTCAGTTTATCCGCCAATCGACAGATATGGGGTCCCCCCTGCAACTTTGAATCAATAGTGATTCCAAGAAAAACCGTTGAATTAACTAAATTCAGTTTATCACCATTGAGTTCTGGTTGCATATTGACTTGTCTTACATTAGGTGATGAAAATTTGATACAATTAGTTTTTTTACTATTAAGAAGTAAGTTATTTACACTAAACCAGTGTACTACTTTTGAGAGAGCATTGTTTACGTCGTCATAGTTTGTCTCTTGTCTATGTAATTTAAATATTAATGAAGTATCATCAGCAAACAATACAATCTCATGATTATTCTCCATCAAATATGGTAAGTCGTTGATGTATATTAAAAATAAGAACGGGCCTAGAATCGAGCCTTGTGGAACCCCCATCTGAACATGAGACCCAGACGACGTAATACCATTTACTTCAACCCTCTGAGTTCTGTGACTAAGGTAAGAACTCAGAAGTTTTAGCGCGGTATTTTTAATGCCATAGTGACTGAGTTTCCTGATTAATGTCTCGTGTTGTACACAGTCGAATGCCTTAGACAAATCACAGAACACACCCAAAGCATCCCGTGTTTGTTATGTAAAAGCTTATTTCTTGTAAAATGATTTAAAAGCTGACAGAGAAATACTTTTTCAAATAATTTACTACAGGCAGGTAGAATAGAAATAGGCCTGTAATTTGTCGGATCTTTAGGACATCCGGACTTAAACAAAGGTATAACTTTACTATGCTTCATAAGATCAGGAAACTCACCACTTAAAATACATTCATTAAATATAATTGCTAGGTGGGGTGCTATGATGTCAACAATTGTACCGATTATTTTAACAGAGATACCCCAGAGATCTGTAGTGTTCTTAATATCTAAAGTTTTAAATATTTTGATTATCTCATTAGCGTCTATGGGTCTGAACGTAAAATCACTTTTGCAGGCATTTACATTTTGCTTTAGCAACGATTCAGCGACTTCAGGCGAAGATATAAGCGTTTTAGTTGTCGAAAGTGGAATGTTAGCAAAGTGATTTTCCAAAGCCTTTGCCAATTTTGATCTGATTTAATAGAGTAATTGTCAATTATCAATTCACTGACACCATTGCGATCTTTAACTCTTCCAGTTTCGGGATTTATGATGTTCCAAGTCATTTTAATTTTATTATTACTAAATTTAATTTGGTTTCTAATGAAAATCGACTTGGCTGCGGCACAAACAAGCTTAAATATTTTTGAGTAATTTCTAACATATTTACAAAAAGCAATATTTGTATTATATGATTTCTCGTGTAAGAGATCATATAACTTTTGCCTACTTCTATGGATTCCTGAAGTCGCCCAATCATTGAAAGACTTACAATACTTAGGAGAGATTTGTTTTGGTGTAAATACATTTTTAAACACTTTGTTTATGTGACTAAATAAAATTTTATATTTCTCGTTTACACTACCAACCGGTGGTATATCTATTTGATTTTTAATAGTGTTTCTAAATCTCTCCATACGTTTGATATTCACTGGAACGACCACTTTACTCTTACCAACCTGCTTTACTAACTAAAGGACATTAAGAAATAGAAAAAATAGTTTTCCGCCATTTTTTAATTTTTTTTCTTTCCGTCAAAATGAGTGAATCTAACGAAGAAATTCGATACATTCTGAAATTTTATTACAAAATAGGGAAAATGTCACTTAAGCCGCGAAAATAATTTGTGACGTTTATATATCTAATAGTTCAAGCTTTCAGTCTTGGGAGTTATGATGCATTCTGGTATGGATAAAGTTGATGCCATTTTTTTTTAAAAGTGCAGCAAGGTTGGATCATTAGTAATTACGACATAGCCGAGGATCTGAGGATTGACCACAAAACAGTTTTGACCCATTTGAAAAAGTCTAGCTAGTGTGCCACACGATCTCACTGAAAGAAACCTAGTGAATCGTGAACTCATTTGCGATTTTATATTTTAAAACGTAATGAAACTGAACCATTTTTGAAAAGATTGATCACTGGTGATGAAAGGTGGATCATCTATGACACGAATGAGTGAAAAAGATTATGGTCAAAGGGTAGTCAAGTTCCACCGACTGTAGCGAAACGGATTAACACGTAAAAAGGTGATGCTGGGTGTCTGATGGGATTACAAGGGTACGTTCATTATGAGCTCTTACCGGCGGGGAAAACCATCGATTCTGATCTCTACTGCCAACAACTAATGAGACTCGAGCAAGAAATTGAGAAAAAACGGCTGGAATCGATCAACAGAAAAGGACTGGTCTCTCATCATGACAATGCCAGACCACACACATCTTTGACCAATGCATCCACCATTTAGTTCTGATTTTGCACTCTCAGATTTTTCATCCGTTTCGATGTCCTCAGAATTATTTGGGTAGTGTTATGTTAGCATCATAATCAAAAATACTTGTCGTATTTTTTAACCCCAGATTTATACAGGAACGGGATTGTGTCACCACCTACAAAATAGCAACAAGTTATCGAACAAAATGGCACATGTATATTGTAATTAAATGTAATTTAACTTTAAAGGAAAAAAAAAAAGACGAAAAAACTTTTTCCCCGAACTAATATGTTTGTGAAATGCGTTATTTATATAAACTTAACAATACTTCTGGACCATGTCATAAACCTATTTCACTTCGCGTTTGCTTCCAAACCAAAACTTTAATTTCTTGACGAATGGTGACGGTTTGCGTCGCGGCAGACGACAGCGACAGGAGAGACAGAGACAAGAGTCCGCGACAAGATATGTCATCGGTCGTCTCGGTTCTGTCGTCTCTGTCTCTCCTGTCGCGGGTGCCTGCCGCGGCGCGACACGCCACCGGAAGTGCACTACGAGAACACGCCCCCCCGCAGCAGACGGCGCGGCCCAGCCCGCTGTCGTTCGCCGCCGCGGTGGCGCGCTGCGGGCGCGCGCGCCGCTGCGAGCGCTCGCCGCCCATCCCGGAGCACCGCGCGCTGGAGCGGGACTGCCGCCTCAGGTACCCGCTCGCACTACGTCCTAACACTAGTCTCTGCCCGCTGTCGTTCGCCGCTGCGAGCGCTCGCCGCCCATCCCGGAGCACCGCGCGCTGGAGCGGGACTGCCGCCTCAGGTACCCGCTCGCACTACGTCCTAACACTAGTCTCTGCCCGCTGTCGTTCGCCGCTGCGAGCGCTCGCCGCCCATCCCGGAGCACCGCGCGCTGGAGCGGGACTGCCGCCTCAGGTACCCGCTCGCACTACGTCCTAACACTAGTCTCTGCCCGCTGTCGTTCGCCGCTGCGAGCGCTCGCCGCCCATCCCGGAGCACCGCGCGCTGGAGCGGGACTGCCGCCTCAGGTACCCGCTCGCACTACGTCCTAACACTAGTCTCTGCCCGCTGTCGTTCGCCGCTGCGAGCGCTCGCCGCCCATCCCGGAGCACCGCGCGCTGGAGCGGGACTGCCGCCTCAGGTACCCGCTCGCACTACGTCCTAACACTAGTCTCTGCCCGCTGTCGTTCGCCGCTGCGAGCGCTCGCCGCCCATCCCGGAGCACCGCGCGCTGGAGCGGGACTGCCGCCTCAGGTACCCGCTCGCACTACGTCCTAACACTAGTCTCTGCCCGCTGTCGTTCGCCGCTGCGAGCGCTCGCCGCCCATCCCGGAGCACCGCGCGCTGGAGCGGGACTGCCGCCTCAGGTACCCGCTCGCACTACGTCCTAACACTAGTCTCTGCCCGCTGTCGTTCGCCGCTGCGAGCGCTCGCCGCCCATCCCGGAGCACCGCGCGCTGGAGCGGGACTGCCGCCTCAGGTACCCGCTCGCACTACGTCCTAACACTAGTCTCTGCCCGCTGTCGTTCGCCGCTGCGAGCGCTCGCCGCCCATCCCGGAGCACCGCGCGCTGGAGCGGGACTGCCGCCTCAGGTACCCGCTCGCACTACGTCCTAACACTAGTCTCTGCCCGCTGTCGTTCGCCGCTGCGAGCGCTCGCCGCCCATCCCGGAGCACCGCGCGCTGGAGCGGGACTGCCGCCTCAGGTACCCGCTCGCACTACGTCCTAACACTAGTCTCTGCCCGCTGTCGTTCGCCGCTGCGAGCGCTCGCCGCCCATCCCGGAGCACCGCGCGCTGGAGCGGGACTGCCGCCTCAGGTACCCGCTCGCACTACGTCCTAACACTAGTCTCTGCCCGCTGTCGTTCGCCGCTGCGAGCGCTCGCCGCCCATCCCGGAGCACCGCGCGCTGGAGCGGGACTGCCGCCTCAGGTACCCGCTCGCACTACGTCCTAACACTAGTCTCTGCCCGCTGTCGTTCGCCGCTGCGAGCGCTCGCCGCCCATCCCGGAGCACCGCGCGCTGGAGCGGGACTGCCGCCTCAGGTACCCGCTCGCACTACGTCCTAACACTAGTCTCTGCCCGCGGCTTCGTCCGCGTCGATGTCGGTTATCGCTACCGAGAAAAAGTATCCTATGTTACTTCTGATACCTCCAAGAATATGTGTACAAAGTTTCATGATGGTCAGTTAAGTAGTTTTCGTGTGAAAGCGTAACAAACAAACATTAATTTCACATTTATACTATTAAAGGTATGTTAAATATCTATGCAAAGACTATATAACGACAAGTGACGCCTTCTTGTAATGAATACAAAAATTATACAAAACTAATTATATAAAAATGGCCATGAAGAGCACCATTGGTGTGAATAACACCACTTGCTTGCTGATTTTGATTTAACAAAGTCAGTCTTCTCTTTCCCGTTTTACATATTAAAATGAGTTTAATAAAAATATCAGGAGCTACGTAGCGAACGAGCAGGACGTCGAGCTGCGCGGCTACGCGTGCGAGAGAGACAGACGGCGCGAGCAGAGACACGGCACGGCCAGTCCGCTGTATGCGTCTCCGCCTAGGAGCCCTAGCGAGCCCAGGAGCCCCTCGCCTCTACCCGGTGAGTAAGCGAGACAGACAGTAATTGTGCGAGAGAGACAGGCGGCGCGAGTAGAGTTAAAAGTTTTTTTGAATTTTCTTTATCACAATCGCTAATAAACCCCACTGTCCACAGAATCACAACCGCCCAGCCTCACCAACGTGCAACCGGCGGTATCCGACACGCATTTCAACAGAGACACGCACATGCGTATCATACTCGGACGCGGACGAGACAAACCCGCCACCGAGCGACAGGACAGGTGAATATATTTACTTCATTCAGGTAAAACCGCAAGTGACAATTAGCCACTTGCGGTTTTACCTGCGGGTTTTTTTTTGTATATTCTTATTATTTATGAAGGTACATACGAGTATTATATATTAACACATAATTATATAGTTTGAAAAGTGTGCTCCTGATATATGTACAGTTTGAATACACAACGTTAACACAATTTCTTGTCTTCTAAACAAAAATACTTGCATTAATTTACAACAAATAGATTGAATAACAAACATAATTATATAATCTATAAAAGAAAAGAGATAATGAAAGTAAATAAAACATAATTATATGCCTATCAGTTAAAAATATTTTAAAGGCATTATACGAGTAATTAATTAATTTACTATTGCCTATGTACTATATGTAACCCCCCCCCCCCCCCCCCCAAGAGATCATTGGGAAGGCCTACGTTTAGCATTGGACTTTCAATGGTTGATGTGGTGATGGATGTTTCCATTCTACCCACAAGAGATTTAAAAACATTTACATCAGCGGGCTGAATCAATCAATCAATGTACTATTCAAACGAGACCTACATTTTACTTAATAAATAAATATAAAATGGGGGTCTATAATTATACAAACACAATTTAGGATTTTATGTTCTTGTATAGTACAGTTTCCGTAGTTCGGCATTTTTGATGTTGAAGTTGAACTGAAACGTCTCACTGCTAGGCATATCCCTCACAGATCTGCCGCTGGGTCTTGGGTAATGTCACTCCACCAGGAGTAACAACCTTTACGCCATTACTTAGTGCTCTCCGAGGCCTTCAATATGGAGGCTTTTGCTCAGCAGCTCGGTAGTGGGACGTCTAGAAGTTTATTTCAGTTCAATTCAGCTAGTATGTATGTATGTATGTATGTATGTATATATATATATATATATATATATATATATATATATATATATATATATATATATATATATTTACGCATGTATGTCGGTAATAATAATTGATAATTAGGTAAGTAATAAGTAATTGTCCGGCAGTCTAAAACTAGATGCTATTTTGTATGGTTATTTTTTGTATTGGTTAATGTATGCATTCTATTCTCTAAACATGAATCAGTTGAATTTCATAAATTTTAAGTGACTATTCACTTTTTGTCAATGTGAGAATCGTACCACGCAGAATTAGTGACAATTCAATGTATGAATATGTGAATATCAGAGCTCACTGATTTGATCATTGTTGATTTGTATGTGTATTAGTGAGTATTTACTAACTTGTTATTGAAATTCACTAATATATAGTGAATATAGCTTCACTAATGTAATTAATGAAAATTGATTGACTTATTCATGTCTAGAGAGTATCGTATTTAAAGGGTTTTACTATCTCAAAAATTCTTACAGTATTCTGTTATATATAATTGGGCTTTTTTTCATAATTTGTAGGAGATTTTTAACTATATACAATATTTATTAGGGGGCATCTATTTATTACGTTAGGGGAGGGGGGTCGAGTGAAATCTCACTCAGTCTCACGCGGAGGGGAGGGTGCTCTCGGCAAATATCACGTAATTTTTTTTTCGTCATTAAAAATCTTAAATAGTAGTCTTAACTAGTCTTTAAAAAAATTAAGAAAAGTGTTTTTTTTTTTTTAAATAAATCTAATGTAATAGAGCACAGATTAACTCATTCACACATTAAAAATACGCATTTTAAAAAATCTCACGTGAGATTAGGGTCGAGGGAAGGGGGTCGAGCAAAATCTCACGAAATCTCACCAAGGTTGGGAAGGGGTCAAAAAATCGCCAAAAGTGTCTCACGTAATTAATGGATGCCCCCCTTATATATTTAATTTTCTTGTAAATATATATGTAGCGAGGTGATGTTGTCGACGCGGGTCGCGTACAACAGAATTATCGGCAGTTTGGGGAGAGCGAGAGGGAAGATATTTAAGAAAACGTGAGTGACAAGGACGGATATACAACAAATATTATGCTGTGGGATTTTTATAGCTGTTCTCATTTTAAAAGTTAAAAAAAGTATATTAAATGTATACATAAAAACCAGTAATAACACTTGCAACAGTTCACAATATGACGACTAAATTCCGCCATCTTGAATGCTTAGTGACGTCATATAGTTAAGTAAAATATACAATATTGATTCTTACATTTATAAGCATAGAGTTCAAATTAACTAATGGTCTGTGATGTTAAGGTTTTAGTAAATGATGGTGTTAGAAAAACTTCTGTTGAGGTTGCGAGCAGGATAGATATATCGCACCTTTAATAAAACAAAGATGTAACTCAAAATTTGTGGATTTGGAGATTTTACAATAAAACGCGTCTTCGTCGCGTAAAGAATAGGTAGACTTCGACTCCGGCGTTTTAACTATAATATGGAGAAAGATTTTTCTCATTCAATCTCTTTTCAATTAACAGGAACTGACAAGTCAGTTCTTATAAAGTGGCGTGATTCAGTGATGCACCGGTAGTGAGCGGAGATTGAAGTGCTGTGGTTTTGAGTAACATCAAATAATTCGGTATTGGATTAAAAGGAAAGTATGGAATATTTTATTCTTTAAAAATAAAAAGATGATTTTTGTTATACTTCATTCTCTTAGAAAATGCGTTTGATGATGATGTGTAACATTTGGATTTACTTCGGTTACTACCTAAAATATTGTTCGTCTAATAAGTAATTTTTGCCATAAAGAGAGTCGGCATTTTTTTTTTTCATCACCATTTTACAGCTATTATAGATTTTAACACAGTGTTTTTTCTATTATTCTATAAATCTCTATAGTTTAAACTAATTATATCAATAAATAAATAAATAAATAAATAAATAAATAAATATTAACCAACAATCACACCACGTTAACCTAGCCCTGTGCTAAGTTCGTAAGAACTTGTGTTACAGGTACTAGGAACGGAAATAAATTTATATAAATACATATATACATAAATACACATCCATGACCCGGTGCAGACATCTATATTCGTCATACAAATTATCTGCACCTGGCGGGATTCGAACCCGCGACCGCTGCGTAAAGTGTCCAGTTGCCTGACCACTCGACCAGCCGGCCGTCGAATAGTAAAAGTCATGAAGAGCTTTACAAATAATCGGCAATTTTTAATCAAACACAATGCGGAAAAAGTGCTAAACTTCAAACGTCAATTCCCACAAGTTGTAATTTTTGAGTTACATCTTTGTTTTATTAAGGATGCGATATGTATATGAAAATTATATGTGTAAAAGAGATAGCTGTATGTCAAACTGCGTTGTTGTAGACAGTCTAGTTTCTGTCATTTTTTATTACAAATTCAAATCCTCAATAATTTAATTAAGATTAAAAGGTTATTGTTTGTATGTATGTTTGTTTATAAGTTTTAAAGACTTTTTTTCCTAAGAAAGTTTTTCACCGAGAAATCCTCGAAAATCGAAAAAAATGAACTATAACTCCTGTAGATGCGTGACTTAATCTAAACATGCATGACAATGTCCTCTAATCCAATAGAAGGGTTAGAGCTTAATCCGTTACACTGCTTCACTGGGAGTCAGTGAATAATATATTTACCAAAAGTAACGATCTTTATCAGATGTTTACCGAGACCAGCTTTACGTGCTCTCCGAGGCACGGTGGGGAAACCCACAAAGACAATACCTATATTAATTAATACTTTAATTAATTTTTAGTGATAAAATACACCACCCGGAAAAAAATGATTAGGCCTGATCATGCATGAAAAATGACCGGGTATGAACAGGCCTGCTCATACATGAACAGGCATGATCATATCTGACATCAGGCATGAGTAGCCATGACCATGTATGAACAGGCCTGAACGTATTTTTACTCTTTATGATCTTCATGATCATGATCATGCATGATCAGATCTGATCAGATCTGATAATTTAAGGCCTGCTCATACATGAACAGGCCTGCTCGTACATGAACAGGCCTGCTCATACATGAATAGGCCTGCTCATACATGAACAGGCCTGATCATATATGAACAGGCCTGATCCCGCCCATTTTTCATGCATAATCAGGCCTGATGATTTTTTCCCGGGCAATTATATAAATAATAAATAAATAAAATATAAAACGATGTTTTTATATACAAGTTATTTGTTATTAAACACTTTAAAAATTCCACAGATATATTTGTATACGCACTAGATGGCTGATATACGCTGTAACTGAGAGTCGTACATTCATTTCGAATCATCCATTTGTTACTGCTGCCTATAAAACGAGATATATATCTCGTAGATAGTACATAATTATGTACTCTCTAAACATGAATCAGTGAAATTTTCATTAATTACATTAGTGAAACTATTCACTAAATATCAGTGAATTTCTATAACAAGTTAGTGATACTCACTAATACACATACAATCAGTGGACTCTGATATTCACATATTCATTCTCACATTGATAAAAAGTTAATTGTCACTTAAAATTAGTGAAATTCCACTGATTTATGTTTAGAGAGTACGAATATAAGTATATGCATGTGTTTTTAGTTCGTAAATATATATGATTGAGTTAAATATAGAATTTTGACGATATTTTTGGATTATTATAAGTAGGAATTAAATAATTATGATATTGTTATATTATTTGTAAGAGAGAATCATAAATACTGAAATAGGACTTCGTTGCAAGACCTGTATTTAAGACCGCGGTAACAACGATAGATTTTTCGTATAAACGGCTAATTCTCAACGGATTCCAGTAGCATGAAATCTTGTGTCGGGGGCCCGAAACACACAAACAAACAATATCCATACAAGCCCTTGTCAAATATAAATGCATATTACCGAGTTAATGAAGTAGAAAAAATAATTTTACGTTTATTAAAATATTTTGCTTTTCATGTTCATATTAATAACTTAATAATAACAAATTAACGATAAGCTTTCTAACTTAATAACAAATGAGCTTTGTTATGCTGGAACTTTGCACGAGTTCACTAATTTTGTTTTGAGTTTTTGTATTAACATTTAAAAATAATGACTATATTTATTTATTTTTTATTTATTTAATGTTTATTAGGAAGACATAGTTTTGATTATACATTAAAAATAAAAATTGACATATATTTACCAGTTTAGTCTGCACATAATAATCGCAAAATAAAATAAAGTACTTCGTTCTCACTTAACACCGACGTGAAATGACGGCACAGTCGTCGTGTTTCGTTCGGCTTGTGAGAGATCCCGTGGCCCATCTCTGATGTAGCGGGTGTCTATGGGTGTCGTTTTTACTTACCACTAGGTGAATCGACTGTCCGTTTGCCCCCTCTAATATTTAAAAAAAAAATTGCAATATATACATACTGAAAATAATGACACAAATTTTAGCTTTCGGATTTTAAATTTAGATATATACTTTTATATATATATAAAACATACAATATATATATATATATATATATATATATATATATATATATATATATATTGTATGTTTTATATATATTTTATTATTATTAAGATACATCTTCAGGCTCACATGTGCCATGTTGTTAAATAGATAGGTTATAGTTTTTACTCAGCAAATGAAACAAATAAGTACTTAAAAAACTGGACTTAGTATCTCTTGTTTTTGAGACGTGATTCCATACTGATCGCTTGTATATGTGTAAAGTTTTTGGGCTACTATAAGGTTAACTGTTTCTTAAAAAGTGTATATTATATATGTAATAGTTATTATTTGTTTTCTTAAATCATTATTATATGAATTAATAATGTATAACTTTCAGAAAATTATGATGAATACTTAGTTCATGTGGTGTTTATTATAACAATAATGTTATTTCCTTGTTCCCAGTAAAAACAAGAGAAATGGTATCGTTACGAATCCAGCGATGCGTCTCGTGGCCAACGTCAGAAATGGTTTAGGTAAATATTACTTTAAAATATACTGTTTTATTTTTATTACTGCGCTCGTTAACACGCCACCCGAGGGCGGCGAACATCCCCCCCCCCCACCACCACTCCACATGCCCAGCACTACAGAACCCGTCAGTCGCTCTGGAAGTCGATGGAGGAGGCATAATTTCAGCAGTGGACTTATGACATGTCATAGGATGTCCACTGCTGAACTTAAAGTATCATGGTACTATACGATACTATTGTATTAAAAAAAAAAATCTTTTATAATTTTTCCACAAAGAGGTTTTTTAGGAAACTATAATATAGATGGAAATTTAGAGAATTGAAAAAAGGATGAAAGTATGTCTGGGACTTTTTTGTAACAATATAGGCCGGCGGCCCGCCCCGGCTGCGCCCGGGGTATGTACTATATATGTACCTAAACCTTCCACATTAATCATCTCGACTGTCTCTACGTATAGTATCGAAACTGAAAATTTGCGATTTTTTTTATTGCACTAAGAAACTCTTTTTTATATATGTTTTCATACAAAAAAAGAGAATAAGCTTAAAAAAATACATACTACACCACATTTTTCATGAGTATAATATCGATACTTAACAAATAACTGATAATTTTGTACACAAAATTAAGTTAAAAGTGCTTTCCTGTAAAGTACCTTTTTCAGTTTCGAAAGTATACGTAGGGACAGTCGATCTATATCATATCTATATCTCTATCTATTGGTGAAATCCGCATGAAAATCAATGCAGTAGTTTTTGAGTTTACCGCGAACAGACAGACGAGGCCGATGACTTTGTTTTGTAATATGTAGTGATTAAGACCTAGGTTTACGAACATTGCTAATGTTATTTACATCGGGAAATTATCTTATAGAACTTTGTAACGTACCTAAAAAAATTTAAATTGCGTGTACTAGCGTACACTCGTAAGAAGTGAAACTTATAATAAAAACAGTTTACTTTTTATACGATCGTAATTATATGAGTCCTGTGTTTGCGTTCGGACATATTTATATTCGAATTACCTACTCACTATAGAATACATCATACAATAACTGCAAACTTCTATATAGTGATACTTAATTTCACTCAAGAATCTTAGAGATTGCTAGCGCAGTGGCTGTAACGCGTATTTTTATTTTCCCAATTATATATTAACATATGTAACAATGTGTGGAATAAAAATAAACTGTCTTCGAAAAGATTAGTTTATTGTCCCACAAAACACCTTAGACGATTAAAATGTACAGAAATAATCAATGAGTAGCTTAACCGCGGAGGACGATCCAAGATTTTATGCGTATGTGCGTGTCGCTCCGGGGCGATCGGCTAACTAGCAGGCGACGGCGGCGCGGGCGCGTTGCCGGGGTTGCGGAGTACAATAAACTAATCTTTTCGAAGACAGTTTATTTTTATTCCACAAGCCTGTTACAATTGGCGCCCAACGTGGGGCCCCAATTCTAAGGTGTTTTGTCGTACAATAAACTAATCTTTTCGAAGACAGTTTATTTTTATTCCACAAGCCTCTTACACATATTAATAAAACTACTCGTGCGTCGTGGTTTTACTCGTTATATATATACATTTTTTTTCTTTTTTAACATACGCACGCGATCGTCTGTTCCCAAGGTAGGCAACTTAATGCGTGTGTTTCAGGTAACAGCCGACGGATATAATTTTTTTTTTTTTAATAAATATACATAATAAATAATTATATATTACACCCAGACTCGGAGTGGGAATATCCCACCTACAACCTTGAAACAGAAAACAAGGTATATAGTTAAATTTATATATTAACAGATAATGCAGCAGCGAATATCCGTCGCACTGGCGTCGCGCTGGCAGCCAGCGCGAGTTCCGCCAACCCCGCCGTCAAAACCAACGCGTTTCAGTGGAGGAAGGAGACGCCACTATAAACATGAAGAAAGAAAAGGACAGAAGATATTTCAGATGCTTAGCACATCGGTCAGATCGATACCAATGTTGGAAGATGATTTTGAGCCAAACTATAATCGATGACTATGACAACGTTGTTTCTTTTTGTTCTAAAATTGTTATAATTAATCTTTGATGTTGAGTTGAAGATTTTTGGTTTGATTTTAGCTTTAAAGCGAAAAGCAATATGGAAAATGTGTCGAATTTTTTTTTTTAAATAATTTTTCTCGTAGATTGAATAAAAATATAAAACGAATTGAAGATATAAATACGCTAGACTACAGAACTTAGAAATGTCAAAAGATTTTAATTTTTTTTTTTGTTAAAATAATTATAACTAAAAAAGACTTTATTAGATTTTTTTTTTGTTTTCTAGTAATTTTCGACTGGCTACATATTTTTTTAAGTTTTTTTTTAATTAGCAAAATTACTACAAAATACAAATTAAGTAATATTCGGAACAAATTAATTTAGTCGTTAAAAACTTTGACGTACCAAGTTAAGCATGAGACATGTTTAAGCATGTTTTAAGCTTAACACAACATAATACTAACAATAAGATGTGACCGACAGACAGAAACATTAAGGATATTAACATTTATGACCCTGTTTCATAAAAAATATACGCATTTAATAATAAAAAATGAAACTAAAAAAAATTATGATGTTATTTTAATTAAAAGACTAAAACGGATTTTATCGCGTTTATTGAAAACTTTACAGCTTAATGATTTTTTATTTTATTTCCCGACGTTTTGGACCCTTTACAGCGTCCATGGTCTCGGGGGACTGAGGTGGTGGGTGTCCGAATAATATAAAATATTATGATGTTATGTTAAACATTATTCCCAGCTATACATATTTCCCAACTTACCCGCATAAGTCCAAATTATGTATATCAATTATTGGCATTGAAATAAAGACTAATGTTAAAATATTAAATCAGTTTAGTTTATTTTAGTTGTTTCGATTTATCTAAGATGTATTTATCGATGTATAGTTTCTGTTACGTTAAATAATATTTTCATAGGCTATATAACATCGCGCTATGACAAACACCACCCCATTTACAGTGTGCAGTTATCAAAACTGTCAATTGACTAAAAAAAAAAAAACGAACGAAAGCAAAAACTAAATTAATATCATACATTTTTTTATGAAATAGGGTCCATATTATACAGAGTGGGGATGACAATACAACGATAATTGATAACACCGGTAATACTAGTTTATAGGAGTAGTTTAAAACCATCAAAAAAGTCCTAACATCAAAATCTAAAAAAAGATTTTTTCAAACAAACTAAATAAGACAAATATAGTAAAATTTTATTCCACCATGTGTAAACTATAGGTTCACTGACCTGTTATGACGCGCGGTGACACAACGAACTACTCGTTGGGTTGTGTGGTTGGTGATAGTAGCTTACTTAAATTTTTATATTCTCGATATGTCCGCCATGAACACTGATACACATATTATATCTTCTTATAATGTTGTTTATTAATTTTGATATGTCGCCATTAGCGGCCATATTTTTTATTTATTAATAGCTCCAATAATTCTAATTTTTAATAATAATTCATCAACTGTATTTACATCTGTTGAGTACGCGTCGTTTTTTATAAAACTCCACAAAAAGAAATCCAGCGGCGTGAGATCTGGTGATCTCGCTGGCCACCTTGATGGTCCATGACGGCCAATCCACTGCTGTCCGAACATTTCCGATAAACGTTCCCTGGCAGACACAACTGAATGAGCAGGTGCTCCGTCTAGCTGATACCACATCTGGCTATACACAAATTAGCATTCTCCGTAAACAAAAATCATGTCAGCGTACTCCGAAGCTGTGTAATTATAACGTGGCATTGTAAATAAAATAAAAACTATTGTTACTTATTAACACTTCAGCGTCTAATTTCGCACAATTCACATAATAACTATTAAACTAGGTATTTATTCTACGTTAGTGTCCTTTTCACTATAAAAATAAAGCGTCAAATATCGCACAATTCACTCCAAAGAGTATTTCGAGATAATTCAATAAAATTAAGTGATATAATTCACACAGATCAAAAAAACAATTTAGACTTACAAAATAATAAATTAAATATGATACTAAAACATAACTAATACGATATAATTAAAACGAACAAAACTCTTGCGCATATGAATAAAATTGTCAAATCAACGCGTATGACATCAAGAAACATGAGTAACGAAATAAACGGAACAGAGACAAACTAGCTTCAAACAACCGCCGCTGCTTGCTGTCGCGTTACGTGTACGCGGCGAGACGGGGAAGAACCGGCTTAGGGTGCCTGTCTACTGAAGCGAAGCAAGGCGGCGGAGATAAGAAAAGAAGAAATATTAACTAAAATAATTGCATTAAATCTTCGCTCCGCTCCAGTGGACAAGAGCTTGCGAGCTAGTTCAAAATTAATACATTTTCGGAAGTGGTGTGTGGCAGCGGTTCGGGCTAGCGGCGGCTCCGCAATACTCGCTCGCTTCGCTCCGCATCAATGGACAAACACCCTAAAACCGGTTTACGCTAGCACAGCTAGTTGTCCTTCACAATATCAAGGTCAGTCCAACGCACGTGCCACGTTGTTTTTACCAGTTTCAAGGTTGAATATTTTAATGTAATAACGTGGTATTTTATTATTAATATGTAATATGTAATGGTTGTTATTGTTATTTTTTATCGCATTTGTTGAATTGCTCGAGCAAAAGTTTCGCGAATATTACGATCTTGAAATAAATATGTCAATGGTAGCAACGAAATACTTAAACGTATTAAAAATTGTAAATTTGATTTGCCATGTGTTTCCCGTGAGATTACCTACTTGAAAAAACTATGTTAGATTCAGAATTTACATTTTCAGAATTTAAAATTTAAGCATTTAAAAAAAAACAATAAATTATTAAAAAACAAAAATAATAAAAAGAAAATTATTAGAATCAAACTGAATATTAAAACTATTGTGACCTACTAAAATAGGTAACAATTTTGCACGTTCTTAATTACCTACGCGCAATATTATGTTTGTACTGATCGCGTTCGAAGGGTCGTTAACCCTAATACATCACGTAGAAATATTTAAAAATGAAAAATCTTATTTTGTGACTAAACTACTGGATGTATTTTATTGATTTTTTGTATGTGGGCTTGGAATTAGACATGGGTAGTTCGCGAACGATTGAAGGAAATGAACTACTTCATTTCGCAAAATAAGCTTATCACTCATTCAGTTGTCATTCAAATGTGTCTCTCCTTCATTTAGTTCAGTGATTCAGTCTTTCTTTTCGCTCGTTCGCGCCAACTGTGCGCGCGGCATCTGGCATAGTGGCATCCCTCTCTATGTAACATTGCAATCAAAACAGAGCTTTTTGCAGTGGAGTTAAAAGAAATTTTCTAAAGCTCTTTTCTAAATATACCTACTGAATGAAAGAAGGACATGACTAACAACCAAAAAACTTTCCCAATTGTTATTTGTGAATAGTAATTCGTCGTTGCGCCTGCCAAATTCCATATCGGCATTTTTTTATATTTTGTTTTTTTTTTTACTTAACTTAATCTCAGCTTCATTCTCTGTGTTGATAAAGTCCTTTTTATGATATTCGAAGTTTCGAACTAGAAACAAACTTAAAAAATTCCATATGTATTTTAACCGTTAATAAAGAATTCAAAAAATATTTAATAACATTATAAGTTGCTTCCCCAAACCTTACAAAAACACATATGGAACTTGTCAGGCGCAGCGACGAATTGCAAATAATAATCAGGAGCGTATGTAAATAACTAAATAGGTGAAAAATGTAAATGTAAATAGGTATGTAAAAAATATCTTGTAAATAATATTAAAACACTGTACGTATTTCGATTTTTAAATACGCATAGACAAAAAAGCATCTAACTACCAGCAATAAAAAAAACATTACTTAATAAAAATAGATTAACAAATTATTCATATTTCATCGTTGATAGTCCTAAGCCTGTTTAAAGTATGAAGGAAAATCGAGATAGGTAGGTATAAAAATGAACTAACTAAAGTGCATCACTCGTCGTACCTTTCAATCACACTCCGATATCATTTACGGATATATAGTCCACTGAACTAAATGAAGTACTGAACTAAATGAGTGGACTACTTCGTTGAGCGAAAAGATATACTTCATTCATTTCTTTTAGCTGACACATTTTGCGCATCTCTACTTGGAATGTCATTACATATACGATGTCCAATTTATCGTTGTATTATCATCCCCACTCTGTATATACTAAGAAATGGCGATTCACCAAATGTACCTAAAATCATGTAATTTAAGAACTAAATCGCTAAAGAAATTATTATAACGCGTTACGATTAATTTTGTGCGTGATGCAGTATTTTTATAATTATCTAAAAGTGACGCATATGTGGGTAATCTTAACTTATTGTTAGATCAAAAATTTTCATTTTAATCGAATTTATACAATATTCAAAGAAAATATTAAACAATGAACAATTTGAATCTAAAAAGAAGTTATTTAATTACAATTTTGACATAATTTTTTAAAATAATTACTAATATTTCATTAAAAAAAAAAAAAAAACTTTAATTGTAATACACTGTACAAGTTATAGCTACTACATTGTTAACTACATTAAATACAAAAAACAAGACAATTAGCGAGTGATCAGCAATTTATATTTTTACAAACGATACGAGTATCTGACAGAGAGCAATCGATTGCGCGATCACTGCGCGATTATCGCAAAGTTCATAATTTAAAAATCTCGTTACAACTACATAATGTATTGAAAAAATAGACATAGCTACAAACGAAAAAATGTACTTCAATAGATCTCAGACAATTATAATAGTCATAAAAAAATATTTAAAGATCTAAGATTTAATTATTAACAATTACTTTACATAGAAGTAAAAATATGTTTTGGAATATTTTTGTTAACAATTCGTATAAATTCGATTATAATTAACCATAAACACATTCTTTACTATTATTAAAACGTAAAACGGTACATTTACCATGTTTTTCGTTAATCATTCTAAGTTCTCGGAGAGAGAAAGAGAGAGATAAAGAAAGAGAGAAATAAAAAAAGAGAAATTCTAAACGATTAACAACAGAAATGGTAAACATTCCGTTTTACGTCGCAATAATAGTGTCAAAAAGTTTCATAATTTCTCTTATATGTATAATTAAGAAAAAAAACCGTAACAAATCATCTAATCCTAAGCTACTCGTTCCACTAAAAATATAACCAATAAAAATATATATTTTAATATCATCGATAATTTGTAAAAAAAAAAAAAATATAAAAATGTTGCCAACTAATAAAAAAAAAATAGTTTTTCACTATTATACAATCATTAAACAGTATTATCTATATTAATTACTAAACATTTCAAAATTGCATTTGTTTTTAGTACAATTTTTTTTTTAAATAATTAACTCCCAGCAAAGGCTAAGCGTATGTTGGATCGCGAGTGATACTTTCTCGTAAAGTGCTTCGTATGTCGCGACAAAGATATCGTATACATAATATATTCGTCAGCTGAATCGCTTTCTCAATTATATACAATATTGTTTTAATCGTACGTTCAGCCTGAAAGAGTGAAATCTCTTTACAAGTTGGGCTAAAAATTCCTGATCTCAAATTGAACAAAGTTAACTAACATTTTTTTTTAAATATAAATATAGTTTAAAAATGCTATTTTAGAAACTAGTCCAAAATTGTGCAGGTGCCTATCTGAATAAAAAATACAATTAGTTTAGATTTTATGCGTAAAGTGTAACTCCAAAACAGTGTATATAATTTATCTCATTCTTTTTCGTTTACATTATTGCGGAACAATTAAATCATCATAAATTATTTCGTATTCTTAAAAAAAAATCTATTTTGATTTGAGAATCATATAAAAACTGCTTTTTTGTCTATCTTTGACAGAAAGGACTTTGAGTTCACAGCAAGGAATTTATATACAAACTGGAATGCTCCCGTGCACTCAAAAAACGTTCCTAACAGAGGGATTGCATCTCTTTCTACCATGATTCAAGGCAACTTGTAAGAGAGAGACAAAATACCAGTGGTCAACGAAATGTTTGGAACGATTTTGTTCACTTTACATGTTGGAAACAAATGTCAACCTTATGCCAGTTATTTCAAAGTGCATATTTGAATATACAATTTTATTAAGTGAGCGTTCCAGTTATGATATAAATTCCTTGGATATAACTTAACACAGTTGGCGCAACGATCGCTAAAAACAATACAATAGATCATATTAATGTACGTACAATTTCTGTTGTATTTAAAAATTCTATATGATTTTCAAATTTAAATTGTATCCTGTATTTATTTCAATAGAACATATACAAAAAGAACTAAAATTATTAAATAAAAATTCGCAGTATTTTTAACGTCAATTTTTTTTTTAAATTTCACTACTCAATTGGTAAAAAGTTCTAAACCGTACAGCCTTAATTCTTTAATACTCTGTTAGAATTATATTAAAATAAATACTTTTTTGGGTTACGTCATTATACGCAATAACATGTATTGATTGTATGTTAAAATACTTAGTAAATATATAACGGTATTTCAACACCAATGTATGGGAGTGAGTGTACTTTTTTTTTAATTTTCGTGACATAATTGTGAGTATAGTAGTAAGGAGAATTGTATAAAAAGTTTTTATACATATAATTTTTTAGTCATTGCTTTATAATTTAGTATAATTTAATAATTCGAATATAATACATCGATTTTTATGTTTTTTATTTTACTTCTTTACGAGTTAAAGAAGCCAAAAATACAAACTAAAATTGTATGTTTGTATATTATTGTAATCAATAGAATAGGTGCTGTATTTTTCTTCTATAATTTAATGTAAATTTTATTTTCAAACTTAATAGTAATTAATTATAGACTTAAAATATGATAAATACGTAACTGAATATTAATGTTGCTAGTGAAATAAATAAATAAATATATAATACATTTTTTAAACTCATATTTAATAATCTGTGAAATATTTAATTATTTTTATAAAGAAGTCATTCGTTACATTTTTTTCTTTTCTTGATAAAACGCAAGAGTTATTAAAAAGTGTACTAAATAAACAATAAGTATAAATAAAAAGAAAATAATATTCTAATGACAAAATTGTCTATATTTAAATGTGAAAGAATTGGGTTTTTAAGAATAAGTTTTTTGGCATATTTTTTGTATTTAAAAAAAAAAAAAAATTGTGTCATATTTCGAGGCTATCTTTTTTAGTTAAATTTATTATCGAGCTATGTATGTGATCCAATCTCCTTTGTTATAACAGAAATCTTATTGTAATTTTATTATTACTGTTTTAGTCTCGCGTCATTAACATTCAAATAGATAAATAATAAAAAGGAGAAGACAAAAAGAAGATAATTTTGTCGTTAACTGTATAACGATAACTGGTAACTGTCAAGCGATTTTCCCGCCTTTATTCTTTTTTTCGACTTATTGCGTCATAGAAACAAAACAGATCAATGAACAGATAAGATAGACTAGCAAAAAAAAAATTGGTACTTTAATAAAACAAAAAATCTGCTCATCTGTTTTGAAATGATCTGTGTAAAAATTATGCTGGATTTAAAATAATAATAATAAAAATTAAATCGAAATATTACGAAAATCTAAATATCTTCATAACTTCGAGACACAAAAAATTTATACATCTATGTATTTTTTTAGTTTAATTTATAGATTTTTTCTAAAGTTGCAAGATTTTATGATTTTTTACGTTTTATTTAGAATGTTTTGATAAATATATTTCGATATAAAGATTTCCTGATTATAACAATAATCGATTCTTATATATTATATTTTTATATTGTAATATATTATGTTTTTAGACTCCTTTATAACTTATTTTAATAAATACATATGTAATCTATACTGTTTAATAAATAAATAAATAAATATATATATATATATATATATATATATATATATATATATATATATTTGTAATCACGTTCTCAAAACGGTTATAACGATTTTGATTACATTAGCAATAAAGGGGTTCACAGGGGGCGAACAATCGATCCAGCTAGGTTTCTTATGTGGGAAAAATGATTTTCTCTGTATTTTTACGAAAAAAGATTTTCCCGCGCAGTATGGTTAGTAATGTCACCGCGTCGTGTCACCAGCGCCATCTATTGATGTGAATACTAAATTACAACCTTTGTAGTTTATGAAAAAGTTTGCATTTAAAATTGTGATGTAAAATAATATATTATTTGAGTTTACGTAAAATATCGTTGAACAAGATTTATTTTTGATGGATATTATGATATTAAATATGTATATGTTTTTTTTTCCCTGTTGATTTTTAAATGATTCAGAATTTCATTTCCAATTAAAGATTTAAAGTTTATATAAAATATTTATTTATATAATTGTTTAAGTCCTAACGTATTATTATTTATTAAATAATAATATTATTTTTCGGTATTTTTTACATATTCTTGTATATCATATATATTAAATAAGTTATAACAGGAGTCGTAATCGCAAAAATGAATTTTTAAAGACAATTCATAAAAGTTTTCAACTATTTAATTTAAATATATAAAAAAAATCAATCTGTTAAAATATTTGGTAGAAAATTTCTACTAAAATGGTAGGAAAACGCTTTAAAAATTCTTTTTTTTTGCTATTTTGTTCACGTAACGCTTACTTTTTGTAAAAAAAAAATCAATATTTATTTATTTATATTTTTCTTTGTATTTGTGTGAGTGAATTGTGATTTAGGTGTTATGTAAAGGGTTTTTACGATTGTACCGTAGTCGTACCGTGCGATATAAACGTTGGGAAGAAATATATTGAAATATATATAATTTCTCTTAATTTTATTGTTTTATTTCGATACCATTTTTATTTAACACAAGCTTTGCACCGTGGTTTTATTCGCGGTTGCTTGTCAGAACATAGTAGTGACAATTTGTTGGTAATCTAATAATGGCTTTAATTTACTTCAAACTCTTTATTTAAAACTTAAAAGATGACAACAAACTTTTATAGTACTTTTAACCCCTTCCCGAATCATGTTATTCCAAAAATATTAAAGCAAATAATTTTTAAACCATTTATATGTACATACAACATTCTGAAAAGCATTTTTCATACATTACGTCCAGAAATATCCAAGGTCCTTTACAAATTTTAACCCCCTAAAAGGGGTACCTTTTACGGTGGGAGTTATCTAAAATCATTCTTTGCTGACGTCTCCTACTTATTATCCACCTCTATTCGAAATTTCAACTTTGTGCATAGATCTAGTAGTCTTCGAGATTTCGTGATTAATCAGTGAATGAATGAACGACCTTTTCGCTTTTATATAAAATAAATAGATAGATTTAATTTCGAAAATATATTTTCATACAACATTGACTGGCCCGTTGACGCAGTTGGCCCTGACCCAGCTGCTGGCTTTCCAGGGTTGTGGGTTCGATTTCCTTTTTCTCCTGATTGTCTTATCTGGAATAAAGCTTTTATCCAGCAGTGGCATACAGTGCAACCTCGATATAATGAAACTGAAGGGAATTCGAAAAAATCAAGTAATTCGTTATAATGAGGTTTGTTATATAGAAGTTAGGTTGGACTACGATTCGATTTATCAAGGTAAGAAAGTGGAATCAAGTTAAAATAATTAACAGGATACGTTATATCAAGGTTCTAAGTTGAAAAAATTCGTTAAATAGAAGGTAATAATTTACCTATATTCTGCAATGATTAAAAATTTATTATAAAGAGGTTTTTGGTAAATGTTATTCGTAATGTAGAGGTATATTCTGTATTAGCTCTTAATGGGCAGTTTTTTTAAAATGTAATAGGGGGCAAACGGACAGTCGGTTCACCTGGTGGTAAATAAAAGCGACATCCATAGACACCGCTATATCAGAGGATTAGCAGGTGCGTTGCTGGCCCTTAAGGACCCCTCCTTGGGGGAGGAGGGGGGAGGGGAGGGATGTTCTCCTGGATCTGTGGAGGGATGGGAGGGATGGGCCACCGGATCTTTAATAAACCGAACGAAATACGACGACAGTGCCGTCATTTCACATCGGTGTTAAGTGAGAGCGAAATACTTCCCCGGGCGCGCCGGTCCATTCAGCAGCAAGCAGCATGGCGCTACTTCGGTGCAAGCTGCATTTCATTGATCTGGTATTAACTAAAAGTAACACTTCACAAATAGATAAAGTAGATTAAGATGATATTATTTAGGATGCATTAAAGTCAATGAAATACAATTTTTTTCGATTTTAAAATATTCAAATACTCATTTCCTCAAAACTATGAATTTTAGGGATATGACGATAAGGACTGATATTATAGATAATTACATTTCCGATAACTTTGTTATTAGCAGTTTTTTGGTAAAATAAACCGTTCTCTTAATATTTTTTAAAATATGCGAAAAAGAAGAAAAATGCTTTTCAGAGCTGATACAACACACTAACAACACACGTAAGGTTTTTTGAAGAGTGTTAAGTATACTACAAATAACCGTGCTTAATTAATATGAAAGCTCAAAACCAGGCAAAGTTATAGACATTTTAAAAATTGATTTTAAATACATACTTTTTTAATTGGAAACATTCAAAATTAAAAAGGAAGTATTTAGAATCACAATTAAGGGATCAATTTTTGAGAGGACTTTTTTCGGCATCTCGAACGATTTTTTCAGGGCGTCAGCGGAAAAAAATGGTTTCAAATGAAACACCTACAAAGTAGTGATTATTTTTATTGATGTTATTTTATTATTATTTTCTTAATTTGAATGTAAATAAATTTATAATGATCGTACATCAGTGGTATAAAAAAGAAAAATAAATTGCTTCTTCTTAACACGTTTAACATGGTTTTTACAAAGAAGAAAGAAGAAAGAATTCAAAATATAATCGACAATTATTAAACATAAAAAAATCAAATAAAAACTTTCACAGATTGCATACAAATATAACGCAGACCCTACACAGTACCGAGAGACTGAACAGTAATTGCCCTTATTATTAATAAAAAACGCATGTTTGTTATACGATATGCGTTCTCCCTTCGCGAACTACGACCCTTTTGATACCTACTCGAGTCATTGACAAATTAAAATAATAGTAAAAAAACTTCAATCAAGTAGTCTTCAAAATCACCTTTAAATCGTAATTTTACAAATTATATATTATTTAAATAATTAATTATAGTTAATGTGAAGCTACCAACAGGGCCGGATTTAGAGTTTTGGAGGCCCGGGGTAACAGAGCAGTGGAGCCCACTTGATCTGAAATTGAATTGTTTTTTCTTTTTTCTTGCAGAAATTCTGACGGCGAAAAAAAAATGTCGTACCAACTCCGGACCGCTCCAATTCGGTCGGCTCTATTGTGGAAGCCCCTCTTTTGTGAATGTGGAAGCCCCTCTTTTATGGATGCCCCTCTTATGTGGAGGCCGGGGGCAGTTGCCCCGCTTGCCTTCCCCTAAAGCCGGCCCTGGCTACCAACATTCTGAATAAAGATTATTTTAAAAATTGACGAATTTTAAATGATTACAACACAAAGACTGTTATGTAAAACTAACTGCTGCTGCCGATTTCGTTCACGTGCATGATGTGTGAGAATTAAACCTGTAACTTTAACGTAACTTTTTTTAAATACCTACACGTTTCCTGTAGTGCATTGAAACGGGCATTTTTCTGAGATAATAAATAGCATTTAATGACCCCTAAACTGATCCCTCGCTTCGTGAAAAACAAAAACAAATCTTATAGCACGTAAAGCGTATTTTAGTGATAAAAAGAAGTCTTTAGCTGTTCCAGATCTATAGCCTATCTCTGTGTCAAATATCATCTAGATCCGTTCAGCCGTTCTTTCGTTTTTTGAGTAACACATGCGCTATCCAAACTTTCGTATTTATTTTAGTAATAGTAAGATAAAACATAATATAAGTACTATAAATGTTATCTTTTGATTTTGTTTTTTTTTTTTGAGAGGGAATCGACCTGCGACCGCCTTGCGTTAAGTTCTACTCGCACCACTGCACCAGAATGGTTGAACGGGATTGGGTTCCCGTCGCGAGGCAGATATTTGTTTGTACAAATTTTAGTTTCCGGTTTGGGTGTATGTATGTAGGTACCTTGTGGGTCTCTCCACCGTGACTCGGAGAGCACGTAGATCCATTGGGCCCGAATACTAATACTATTATACCTCACACAGGACCTGAGTGTCGATATAATAGCAAACTAATGGTTTATTATCGGGAATATTTTGAGTCACAACTAATATAGTTTCAAATTGAACGGTTAATAAGCAAAATGTATCGTTTTTTGATTATAGGAACAGGGCTTAAGTGTACAACAGTCTTACGGCGAGTTGCACGAAACCGTCGCTAACTTTCCGTTAGTTAAGTTGCAATTAATCTTAAAATTAGTTGATCTCATGATTAATTTAAAGCTGTTGGAATTAATCATCCGTTAGATAGGCCTTTAATTAAACTAAATTTTTTTGTTAACTTAATCAGATGTAGGTTTCGTGCAACAGATAATCACGATTCTTGTGATTAAATTAGTTTAATAAACACTTAAATTTAAAATTTTTTTCGTGCAACTCGGCGTTAAACTAGTGTTTTGTACGAGTATTAATAATCAATATATTATTTATGCAGTAAATAACCTAGTTATTGGCTATTGTAAATCATAAAATATTTTACTACTAGTTATGTTAGTGGAGAAGTAGGTATAACAAGCGGTGTAGGTTGTCGTAATCTTGTATGTACATAACATGTAGACTTATTTATTTATTCATAACTTCACGCCTATAATAACAGGCTTACTAATGAAATACGGTGGTAATCAAGCTCAATATTAAAACATTAATCATTTGTAGATTAATCACTAAACACTTATTATGACTTAGCGAATACATAACAACTTTTATGAATTCATACGACATGAGAATATGTCAATTACAGTACCTCATTTAATATACGGATTCTTCGGGTAAGGCTTGGCCAACAGGTTGGTCCTGCCTGTCGGTACTGCCAGCAGTGCTTCTTAATTATTATTTAAGTTAAAAAAAAAGAAACTTTATTTAATTTCTTATTACCTAGCTGATATCCGTGACTTCGCCTGTGTTGCTTATTATATTAAAAAAACGTATGTTATTACAGTGGTGTGCAGTGGAAAAATATAACAAAAGTCGGAAATGTAGATACCTATGGCTTAGAATATTTCCTTGTAAACATGTTATTCTAACACATCACTAAACACAAGTTGTTTTCTAAAACTTAAATAACCTTATATTGAATAAAAATATAGAAAAAAATATTTTTTTAAGGCAAGGGCCGCGTGTCTATGTAATAATACTTAGAAGACCTAATTGAAATCTATCCAGTAGTTCTTCAGTGACGCAGACCTCTATAACTTTATTTATATGGGTCAAAAACAAAATGAGGATATACCAAAGTCAAGATAATAAAACTCCATACATTGCTATGAAATTATGTACTAATGTTTATTGGCTTAATAATCTTATTATAATAATATCACAATAGATCAGACTTAGATATTTTCTGAAAAAATCACATTTTTAGTTTTTATTCGCCAACAGAAGAGACTACGTAGTCTACAGAAAACAACAAATATAGAACTAAAGTGCTTGTGGCAATCAGAAAATTTTAAATAAAAGCAAAGGGTTACTCAAAATCGACTTCTTTTTCATTTTAAATTAAGACATAACAAAAAAAAATTACCATTTCAATAAAAAAAAAAATGTAAGTAAAATGTCCACAGAACGGATTATACCGTCTGTAGTCATATTAAAAAATGTTATCTGAGTCAGAATCATCCCAAATAAAATAAAATTCTTTGGTGGTTTTTGTTTTCTGTCAATATAACACAATTGACACTATAATATGACATAAATCTGTACCGAAGTTTCCTTGTTAATTCTCTTATGTAGACATGTATCTCTTCTGTAGACACTAGATCTACAGAAAAGATGTCTACAAGAGAGACATTTTGTAACAGAAGCAAAGGTGGCGGCCCACTACAAGAGGTTAAAACTTATGTAATAATATAATGCCACATGCCACCCTGCCGTATATGATATGCTGATATTTTTATTGTTGTGAAAAGGGTACTTATTTAGATATACTCAGCACAGAAGAGAAACACTGATCTTGACCGAAAACTTGTTTAATGAATTTTAATTATGTTTTTCTGTCGCCACACGGACTTTACGTCAAATTTAAAACGAGCAAATGAAAGAGAACGCACTGCTACCAACTGAAGAAACAAAATATTTTCGATGCGTTCAGTTTAATCAATTATCTGTGTGTTTTATGTGTCTACAGGAGTAGACCTACATTTTGCGAACGACTTGTTTAAATACGATAATTCACATTTTACAAATATTTTATTTTTATTATTTTGTGTAACATAATTTTTGATAATATATTAGATGTTTTGGAATGAAATAACAGTATAAAAAAAATAAACTGTATTTGTTATTGACGCCTAATCTCAACTACTTAGCATGCGAACAGTCTACAGAAGGAGATTTTGAAAGTTTTAGAAACAGAAAAAAAATATCTTTCTTGCATTTATTTGTACATTTTTTTTAAATTAGATACCATATCAATAAGGAATAACTATTAAAAGTAGTTATTGTAAATTTATTACCATGATAACGGTTTTATGTTGAAGGAACACTTTTTTTTCGATTTTTGTTTATGACCCATATAGCTGAATTAAATCCCATCTGAGAATTTAAAACAATTTTCAAAGTCTAATTATTATGCGTATAAACCGCATAATCCTAATCCACACTTGAGCTTCGCCGTAAAACAAACAATTAGTGTCAGTTTACAAGGGCTTAGTTCCGCTACCCGCCGCGTGGCGCGCGCGTGTCGCATCTTAAACCGAGGGTTGTTAGAAGCTATTGTTCGTAATATCCTGTCACGGAACGAACTTTTGTCTTTAAACATTTTTTTGACGTTAAAATACTTAAGAATATGTAGAGTGTTTCCTTTTAGAGTAAATTACTTGAGTGTAATATGCTTTATAGTTAGAAAATTTTATCCTTGTCTAACAACTGTCAGGGGATTTATAAAACTGCAAACTGCGCCAACGGGTCAGTCAATTATATTATTATTAGGTTATTACTTAATCTACCAAAATTATTTATAAGGTCTAAATATACATATTGCATTTATAAGTTAACACACAAATTATTATTGTTGTATTTTTTATTTTTTTATTTGCAGACCTGAATACACGATTACAATTTTTGTATAAGTATAATATATGTCATATTTTTGTGCCGTTTGCAGTCGAAACACTTGGACCTTGGAGTAGCAGTGCAAAAAAAAACTAAAAGAATTAACCCCACGTCCCATAGCCTCCACTGGTGACAGGAGGGCTGGTGCATTTTTTGCCCAAAGAATCGGAATTGCGATTCAACAGGAAAATGCTGCTAGTATTCTTGCCACCATTCCACGCGGACATGATTTATACCAAAACTGTTTGTAAATAATTATTTTAAGTTTTGGATTATAAATATGTATAATATGTAATATGATTAAACATATGTAACGTTAAATAAATACATATATTTTTATTTAGTAGCTATTCTCCCGTCTTTGCACGGTTGTAAATTATATTAAACGCCGAGCGCGACGACATGCCAGCCATGCAGTTTCACTGTTGTTTTTTTTATAATTACGCGTAGTTTTTATAAATAATGTATCTTCTAAAGCAGTGTTTCCCAACGTGGGGCCCACGCCCCACTGGGGGGCAATTTGATAGTTAAGGGGGGTAATTTAAAAATGGACTAGACACGACTGTAACCCTTTCGTTTTGGATTATTTAAATGCAATGCTATACTTTGTCCAACTGTTTATTATCTTTTTGACAGCTTACATCTATAAATTTCAGTTTTTTTTCATTATATGTTTTGAAATTTTACTTACGATGTTTTGATAACAATTTCATAGTGATTTCTTCCTAAAACTTATCATTTATATTTCTTAAGGGAACAAAACAATTTTAAAGGTTAAAAATTATGCATGGGGGGGCATAAAAAATTTAGAAATGTTAAGGTGGGGAATGGCCTAAAAAAGGTTGAGAAACACTGTTCTAAAGTATTCATTGGAATTTTATAATATTCCTGGAAAATTTAGTCACATTTATATGGATTAGGTATTAATAGTAGGTAGTAGAAAGTAGCTATGGTACCTAATTATAATAAAAGACAACATTGGCTCACGTGAGTTATACTAATGAAAAACTAAAGTTCCTAGTATTGAACTGAAAAGACTGTAAACGTCACAGTGCTGGACAAACATCCCTCCTTTCAAGATTAATCAGCCACTCTGCTTCATTGCAGGTTGGAGGATAATCTTCCAACTAACAATAAGAGTAACAATCGTGATATGATAGCTACCTATGTCTTATTATATTCAGGAAAAAAGTAATTTACTGGCTTGTTATGAAAAATATTACTTATTTGGTTTAAGAAGAAAAAAAAAAAACAAAATAAAAAAATTGTGTGTGTCAGCTCCGACGCACGACTGGAGTTTACTCCTTAAGTACAATTGTCTAAACATACGCAAAAAGAGTTTATCCAACTGAAAATAAGATTAATACCATATGAAAGGGTAAATTAACAAATTAATGAAAATAATATACATATATAAATATATATTTATTCATTTTATATACATTCATTATAACTAATCGGCGAAATATTTTACATTAAACTTTTCACAATAGTCAATTTCAGATGTGCACAAATATTTCATTACGAATGTTGATAAATTACGTAATTATTATTATCTGACAATTATCATTTATTTTTTAAATATTATTTTTCAATATTAATTAGAGCAACATTACTTTCGCACCGCACCATAGGTGCGCGTGCACCGAAAAAGTAACGAGGTCATTCATAAGTAGCTTTTACCTCTCATATTTTTCTCATACCGGGCGCCTTATATATGAAAATCGATTCTTAAGGAGTAAACTCCAATAAAAAAATTGAGTGTGTGTAACCTTTACACGCAATTGAATTAAAACTTTTTTTACACTGTGACAGATGACGATTAAGTTAAAAATAAATAGTCATGTAACAATTTAAAAAAGAATATATTGATGATATAAACACAGTAATATATATACTTATTTATATCGAGCATTATACGTAATGAATACATTAATTTAATTATCATTATAGATTAAATATTTAAAAATCGAATGCTATATAAACGCGTCATCGCCGTAACGCGTTTCCGTTGCATTGTCGTCGTCCAAAGAATTCAGTTACCCCCTAGTCACGCCTAAAGAAGTTTCACTTCAAATAAACGAATTAAAATATAAATAATATTCCACCAAAAGTTATAATATTTTTTAATTTTCATATATATTTATAAATGCAATCTCTACCTTTGTACTTAGCAATATTCTGTATAGAGGGTGCCTCTGGCCCTTAAATCCCATATAACATTAACACAATCAAAAGGCCTAAATCAGATAAATTAATAATAATACACCATATTACGCGTCTTCGTATATCCCCTCGCAATTATGTTAAAAATCAAATTATTTCTGTCAAAACAATTTAAACGAAACGGCCCGGGAGCTGATTGCCGACGCGTGCGTGTACCGACGCTGAATAATGTCGGTCGTGTTTAACAATCATTGCAAATTGAGCGATTGATTTGTTAAATTTTCGCTCTGTAACAATTTTATTGTTGTGTTTGTAAATTGGGTTATATTTTGAATTGATGTGTATGGGAAAGTTACTTTGATTTGATTGCTTCGTGTGGGTTTTTTTTTTCGCCTTTTTGTCGTTCACGGCTTTACTGCTTGAAGTCGGTAATATCAAATAAAGCCGTTCCCGGTGCTCTGATATCAAGTTGATACAGAACTGGGTGTAGTCTTGAAAACCCCGTACCGCTTTTTTCCTTGAAATTTCGTATACTTATGTATTTTTTGGACTCGCTGATCACGAATATGACCGTTAAAATTGGCGAAAATTTCATTTTCAAGGTTTTGACCATAAAAAATAAACTCGGTAAAAATTGCCAAATACTCACAGGTTTTTCTACGATATTTCAATAAATATTGATCTTAGAGAAAAATGTTTCCTATAGAAGTTGTAGATTATAAAAAAATACACGTTATTATGTTCTATAATTTTTTTGTCTAAAACAATTTTTTTTTTTCGAGAAAAATGGGAAAAACGGTCCGGGTCCGGCGAAAACCGCGGGAAGGTTGGAGTGTCTTCAAAGCGAGCTTCAAAGTGCATGTTTAGGTTAGGTTATTTGATTTTTTTTTGTCGCTGGGAAATGCATTTACGCATTCTAGGTTAGGATTTTTTTCTTCTCTTTTATAGACCAAAATTTATTCATCATAATATGATCATATTAGTGATCAGCGAGTCAAAATACATAAGTATATGAAATTTCAAGGAAAAAAGCAGTAAGGGCGTTTATACACTTCATGGAATTTTATTTTCCGGCAGTCCGATTTTTTACGGTCCGATATGGCATGCCATATAAATGTATGTAATAGTTTGTGCACTATACGTTATTTTAGCGTCCGACATTTTACGTTTCCCCATTCATTTTTATGTCATTTTCATTCATTCTTTTTTTCATGCCACATCGGACCGTAAAAAATTGGACTGCCGGACAGTAAAATTCCTTGTAGAACCAATAGCGTAGCTATTTAACCAAAGGCCCTGGTGCAAAAAATAATCTAGGGCCCCAACTAAACTGTTTAAGTTTTATCAATACAAGCCAAAATATAAATAGTTATATTTAAATATTTTGAAGTTGCAAAGGTACTTTATCATCTACACTTTATCATGCACAGCAGTGCCCGTCTAGGTTCTACATGTAAGCAAATTTCAATAGTTCAATTCATAGTTTGTTGGTCAGGTTCTGAGGGCCCCCTCCGGGGCCCCGGTGCAAGGCACCGTCTAGCCCTCTGGTAGTTACGCCATTGTGTAGAGCACAAACGTCCTTAAATGTTATTAAAGTGCAACGAAGAATATATCTTACAAATAACTGAATTGGTGTGAGTCATCTTGTAATCGTAAACGTCGCATTGCTGAGAAATTTTTGTCTCCATATAGAAGAATATTTTATATACAAACTATTCCACGACTTTTATCCCAAATAAATGTTTTTTTTTTGACGTGATAACGTCTAGTAAATTGATGAAAGCTATCGGGTATTTTTTTCAAAAATGACGCCTTTTTGTCACGTGTCGCGAGCGAGCGAGAGCGCAGAACAAGCGACTTATGACGCATCTCTCTTACACTCCATCGGACCCCGTTCGAGTACATAAATTCTACATCTATCTTTTCTTATGACGTTATCACGTAAAAATTATCGTCCGTAAACCGACTTTATAGACAGCCATTTTTTTAATTTTATTTTTTACTTTCTTTATTATTTTTATACCTTTGTATATTTATATGCGACATAATGAGATAGACGACCGTATTGGTGTAGCGGTGCAAGTAGTAGCCTCAACATCGCGAGCAGAGGCGGTAGCGGGTTCGATTCCCGCTCGGTACAGATATTTGTATTTGTACAAATATTCCGGTCTGGGTGTATGTCTTTGTGGGTCTGCCCACTGTGTCTCAGAGAGCACGTAAAGCCATCGGTCCCGGTTGTTATTATACACCTGATAACGATCGTTACCCATTATAAGGAAATTATCCGCCAACCCGCAGTGGAGCAGCGTGGTGGATTAAGCTCCAACCCTTCTTCTACACGGAGAAGAGGCGTTCGCTCAGCAGTGGGTGGTTTACAGGCTGATACAGGAATGAGATAACTGCTGACGCTGCAAGTAACTACGAGTCATCGCTACAATGTGTGACCCCAATGAAGACTTAATTCTCATCAGCAATTCAATATTTAATTAATACATTTTTAAGAAATAATTTTATACTCAATAGTCAACTAGCATCGATAAATGTCTTAGGATAAATTTAAAATGAGATGAAGGGTCAGCGTAAAGGTCACACTGCTTGGTGTGCTAACTTGGTCGCGACTTCAATCCCTTCTCATGACAAATGTCTATAATATATACAGATGTTTTAATTCATTGACCATTTGGGGGCCGTATAGTAAAATATATACATATTGTTCTCTTATATTTACGCGAATTTTATTCATTTAATTAAATGAAAAAAAAATTTATATACAGTATACAGATACTGTTAATATATATAAATACAGTTATGCCATATTTAGAGATCGATAATAATCTTTTTAATTTTTTTTAAATGCAACAATACTTATATTAGATTCTTAACTATAAATAACGGTATAAAAAATCTTAGTTTTTTTTAAACCGATTGTAAATAATGATATTATAATAATTAGTAGCTCTTCCGAAAATATTAACAAAACTCTCAATGAGCCGAAATAAAGGGCCATAGTGTTCGAGACTCCCGACTCTAGAAGGAGGAGGATTCTAGTCAGCTTTCTCGTAAATATTTGTTTGAGAAATTTAAAAAAAGTTACTCTACCTACTTTTTAAATTTTTAATCATTAAATGGATACTTATTTGATAGGTATTATTTGAAATATAGGAAAGGACTTAAAATTTTAACTTTTAAGTCCAATGTCACCTCTTTCTCATTTATATTAGCCCGTGGCGCAGTTGGCAGTAGCCCTGTTTTCTGCTCCTGGGTTGTGGGTTCGATTCCCGCCCCGAGTCTGGGTGTAATATATATTTATTTATATATGTATTATTTATATGTATATTTATTAAAACAAAATGTATATGAGTCAACTGTTATCTAAAACACAGACATTAAGTTGCCTACCTTAGGAACAGACGCCCGTTATCTATACAAATAATAAATCTGTTAAAACCTCCGTTTTATTAATACTCTATATAATATCATCAAGAATAAATTTCAATAGCGCGTTTTTTTCGTATCAGCGCCATCTCTTATCGTGTTTTTCTTTGTTCACGTATCACGTAAAAAGTACAAAACCAATGTAAATAACTTTAATACATAAAAAGTAGACATAACTCACAGTATAATTTAGTTTTTGTTTCATTGTAATTAAATTTAAAAATAAATATTTAAGAAAATAGAAATAGGTACCTACGCCGCCAACGCCATCTGGTCTAAGGAATCTTAAAAACTCACAAAACTTATATTTGAGTTATTATTTTGCTAAACTTAAAAATTTACTAAATATGTCGGATAGGAATAGAAATCGTTTTAATATTTTAGATAAACATCATTTTCAATTAATATACTATTAAGTTAAATATTAATTATGTTAAATGTCACTAAATATAAAAACGATATTCTACTATTATACGATAGATGGCGCATGTAGGTGATAAAAAATATAAATTTATAATTTTCAAAATTTTAGTTAAATACCCGTGCGAAGCCGGGGCGGGCCGGTAGTGTTAAATATATTTATATTTATTTATTTATTTATTTATATGCCATGTAACGATATCCTAGAGATAAAATTTACTGATATGTTCTTTTCTGTTTCAACATTAAATTCCACTTTAGCTATAAGATATTTGTATCTGTAACATTCGAAATTTATCTGGTAGATAACTTAGTAATAGTCTACCAGCGACTAAATCAGCTGGTGAACTTGGCTTTTCAACTAATAAAACAGAGTAGAACTTTATTTTACTTATTAAGAGAAAAGGTTCCTGAGAGTCTTTTGAAAAACAGGTATTTGATTAAAATGTTTCTGTCTCACTCCCCCAGACCTATCCACAAATAGCAAGAAAGGGACAACTGCAACTCAGACCGTTTTAAGTAGATAATTATCCACCAAAACAGCATTTCGTAGTCGACTATTTCCTCTCCAAAAAACGCCATTTTTTAGGTAACTAAAAAAACCTTCAGCTATGTCCCAATTTTTACCCGACTGCGACAGAAGGAGGGTTATGTTTTTCGAGTGTATGTATGTATGTATGTATGTATGTATGTATGTATGTATGTATGTATGTATGTATGTATGTATGTATGTATGTATGTATGTATGTATGTCCATTTCTTTGGCACGCCCTACAGCTCAAACGGCTGGACGGTTTTTGACATATGAGGTGTCGTTGGATTTGTCTAAATTGTAGTAGTGACATAGGCTATATAAATTTTTAAAATGGCGCCCGCAAATGGCGGAATGAGGGGGAGGAGTTGAATTTTTTTTTCTTACTGTAGCAATATGGGTATTAAATGAAAGCTAGTAAATAGTTTTATTCTTTTTAGTTTATAATAAGAGTATTTTACGCAGTCGGGTTTTTTGATTTTTTTAATTTATATATCTTTATAGTCTTCCGTGGTCCCAATGTTTTCGTTTTTTTTTGTAAGAATGCGTAATTTTTTTATGATGAGTGTCTGAAAATGTATAAAAAATTCAGGCAATATATCTAGTTTTTGAAGACCCTATTGCTCCCTATGATAATAAGAATATGAAAAAACCAAGACATAGGGGCGTGGTCGTGACAGTTAAAGGTTTTATGTTACAAAAATATTTGATCTTGTGTCAATCCAGGGAGGAAACAGTCGAATACGTATCTATGGAGAAAGAACCGGTATCCGTTCCTCTTAATTTGGTTCTCGGACAATGATTTAAATAAACATGAACAGCTTTACGTTCTAAGCAATATGTTTTACCGTTTAAAAAGACAACAAAAATGCTTATAAAAGATTTTATTGTAGTATACTTTCAACGATACTTAAAGATAGTTAGATAATTTATCTTAGGGGTGTTCATGGGAAAAAATTATCGATAATTTTAGTATCGATAATTATCGTATTGTATTATCGATAGTTATCGATAATTATCGAATGAAAACTTATCGATAATTATCGGATAAAAAGTTGTCGATAGTTGGGGACAGTTATCGATAATTATCGGATAAAAATTATCGATAGTTGACGATAGTTATCGATAATTATCGGTTAAATTATCGGACGACGAAAAAAAGAAGAAAAATTATCGATAATTATCGATAATTATCGAATGAAAAACTATCGAGTACTTACGAATTATCGATAATTATCGCACACCCCTAATTTATCTTTTATCTATAAAAACCTCTCGATACACGTACGTGATGTCGACGTAATTGTCCTGGGAACGGTTATCATCTCACGACCTTAATTTTATTATCACACTTGACACCATTCGCCCACAATGACACTTGTAGCTATTGTTTCATGGGTATGAGTTATAGTGTAATGATTTATAGCCTATGTCATTTCTGGACAATGTAGCTTTATAATGGTGAAAGAATGATTAAAATCGTTTCAGTCGTTTTTGATTTAAATGATTTCAAAAAATGAATTATTTTCGTATATGCTGTTTTTGTTAAATTGAGTTAAGATTGCCGCAGAAATAAATAACATAGCTTCACCATATCAGCTATTGGATGTCCATTTTTTTTGTGTCGCAGGGGAATCCATTTACGAATGATATCCAGGACGCCCGGGTGGCAGTCCTAGACCTATGTCGGACTCGGCACTTTGGGAGTGCAATACCGTACTAAGCCCCTGCGGGAGCCTTCAGCCGCTTTAATTGGAGGTTCCCGGATCTACAGGCAACAGGATCCCTCCAGCGACAGGCTGGCCTCGGCGAAAAGGCTAGACTTCTCCATGGGGACTGTCCGGCTCACCTCTGAACAGTCTCGACAACGCCGTGTCTAACAGGACTGGGTTCCCATCCCGGCCCGACACGGGTATAGGGGCGTTACTGGAGGCGCATTAAGTAGTGCCTCCTACGCACAGCCATTGGATGTCCACTGCTAAATGTAGGCCTCCCCTAGTGACCTCCAAAGCGACCGGTTCAAAGCAGCCTCCATCGAACGGCTTCCAGCGACTTTATTATGTTAATATGTATGACTGACCCGTTGGCGCAGTTTTCAGTGACCCTGTTTTCTGCTCCAAGGGTTGTAGGTTCGATTACCGCCCCGAGTGTAATATATGTTTATTTATATATGTATTATTTATATGTGTATTTATTTAAAAAAATGTATATCAGTCGGCTGTTAGTTAAAACTCAGGCATTAAGTTGCCTACCTTAGGACAGAAAAAAAAATGTATTTATATTTAAACTGATCTGAATCAGACTGTAAACGTCCCACTGCTGGAGAAGAGTCTCCATATAGGAGAAGAGTTGTAGCTTAATCCACCACACTTCTCCATTGCGGGTTGGTGAATAATTTCCTACCATGAGTAATGATCGTTATCAGGTGTCTATGATAACAACCGCGATCGACGACTTTACGTGCTCTCCGAGGCACGGTGGGGAGACACAAGGACAGATATTTGTTGAAATACAAATATCTAGACCGAGTGGGAATTTGCATTTAAATAGTCATAATAATTGAAATATTATTAGATTATAATGCTTATAAAAATATGAACGTATCGGCAATGTAATCACGCTTGTTATACGAGTCGAGTCAACGAGATCTCGACGGAGATTTTGATAAGCCACGCAATGTTTTCACACGAGCTACATAGTGTATTCATTATCCGCAGGTAGCGTGTCTGTCTGTGTGTTTATAAAGAAACTGTGGTTTAAAATTAATAATTTTGCTTACTAGCGATAGCGTTCGGAAATAATTATCAAGTTTGTGTCAAAATACTAGAGTAACTGCAGCATATTTGGAATACTAGTTTGTTTTTTGAGAATATATTCAATGAGAAACGGGATGGCTCAATAAAAAATACACTAAATTATTGTCAAATTATTAAACTTTAATAATAAGAAAAATCAAACATAACAAAAACCAAAAACCTTATCAAAATGCCTATAAAACTAAAAAACTCCAAAAACGGGATTTGACTTTAGGTGCAGGTAATTTGGAATATAGTATTTATTCCAAATAGCTAATTAGCTAAATAGCTAATCAATCTTTTTAAATAAATTAAAAAAATAGCCTTATTTTGTTTAAAAAACTATCGGATGATTCTATTGGAGAGTCTTTATTGTTTAAATATCGGAAAAGTATTGACCTAGGAACATTGAACTGTTTAGCTGCCTTTAAGTGTCCCATTTCTCTTTTCTCTAATAGCGCCAAGAGCAGCGGCCACTTCTTCCTTTTCTCACCTCTTTCTCTTTTTATATTTGTGAAATGTTATCATTTTCAAAAAAATAAAAAAAACTAGAATGGAACTCACTCAGTTTCGGTACCTATTCCAAATTAACAACATATCATCGTAACCTAAAATTCTATGTCACATTTTTAATTCTAGAAATATTCACAGAATCATAGTAACATCGTAGACTAACAAGGTCACTTAACATTTTAAATAATTATAATAAAGATTTAAAGTATTACAGTAAATGATTATCACTGATTGCATTCTTGCCAAATAAGTTTTCAAATCAGGCGTCTCGTTCTTTTGGGGTTTGTAGCCGGAATGTCAAGATTGCATCCTGCCTTTAATACTCAATAGCTTTATGTCTCGTATGACGTTATGTTTACGACAAAAATACACAAATGGTATTTATATTGATTTAGATATCGAAGTATTCCAAGTTACCTGCAGTATCCCAAATATGCTGCAGTTCCTCTATATGTTGTAAATTAAATCCAAGGAATTTAAATACATACTGGAATGCGCAAGTGCACTTAAAAAACGTTCCTAAGAGAGGGATGGCATCTCTTTCTACCATGGATTCAAGCCAACTAGTAAGAAAGAGACAAAATACCAGTAGTCAACGAAATGTTCGGAACGATTTTTTTTGCATGTTGGAAACAAATGTCAACCTTATGTCAGTTATTTCTAACAATAAGTGCATATTTGAATAAACAATTTTATTAAGTGAGCGTTCCAGTTATGATATAAATTCCTTGACTAAATCATAGAGATATAATTTAATCGGCTGCAAGAGATCTGTATCACTAGGTTTATTTAAATTATACAGTTTTTAAGGTAAGTCTAAAAACTGTAAAAAAAAACATTGGATGTCCACTGCTGAACGTAGACCTCCCTCATCGACAGAGCGACGAACATCCAGAGCGACCGGTTCGAAGCAGTCTCCATCCAACGGCCTCCGGACTCTCCTCAAGTCGTCTGTCCATCTTGCGGACGGCCGTCCGGTGCTACACTTGCCGGTACGTTGCGTCTACTCGAGAACCTTTTTGCTCCATCCGCCGTCAGTTCTACGAACTAAGTGCCCTGCCTACTGCCACTTCAGCTTGCAAATCCGTTGGGCTATGTCGGCAACCTACGTTCGTCTGCGGATCTCATCATTTTTGATTCGATCTAACAATTAATTATATTTTATTCAAAGTGTTATGTTTTACAATTAAATTTAACAATAAAGAAATAAATAAAATAATCTGCATGTATCTAGAATAAAAACAATTTACAGTTGAGTTAATTAAGTTTCCTGAATAATAACAAAAATAATTAAAAGCGTCTGTCCAAAATACGGCTAGCGCTGTGGGTTAGAGTGAGAGAGCCGTATGCGTGAGAGAAAGGGAAGCCAGACAGACTGGCGCCGTTATGCGTTACGTAAGGAAGCGGTTTACCCTACCATAAAAAGCTATCACTTAAATAAATATTCAAAAATACGACTTATTTAATTCACTCTCAATAATAATAATAATCAATATTTTAAAATTCTTATTTCACAATTAAATTTTACAATAAAATCGTCAACTATCCATTAATTTACACACACAACTTTGCGTTTATAATTATTTACATACAAAAAGTTTTCGCTTTGACAACAGAGTCGGTCGTGTTTTATCTATATCCAGCGATATTGGAGTACCTCTCGAAATGTGTCGGGTTGTTCCTAACAAACTAGTTATCGGATCATTATAATAGAATGTTCCAGGGCTGTCCTATCAACTAACAAACATTTTATTAAAATTATTCTTTAGAAATAAAAGTTACGGCATTATACCTACTACCTATGTACTGGCGACGTATAGTATGAAAAAGGAATGATAATTGATGTAAAAAGTATAATATTTAAGTAAAAATATTAGAACAATTAAACACAAATCCAAATACAATATAAATTCATATATTTTTGACGTGATAACGTCATGTAAAGCGATGAATGCCGGCTGCACGCACGAAGAAGTGTCACGTGTCACGAGCGAGAGCGCGGAACAAGCGATAGAGAGGCACGATCGGCCTAAGCGTTCGGCTTGTAAATGAGAAACAATAACGCATGGAGGATCACACATGTATATAAGTTGTAAATAAATTGTTAATAGCACATTTTTACATGTAATTAATTGAATTAACTCATTCTTTGTATTATACGAAATAATGATAACTCAGTGATAATAATTCAATTTCATTCATATAAGTATGCAATTTTTTAAATGTTTTTTATGACGTTATCACTTAAAATTGACGGCCGGCTGGTCGAGTGGTCAGGCAACTGGACACTTTACGCAGCGGTCGCGGGTTCGAATCCCGCCAGGTGCAGATAATTTGTATGACGAATATAGATGTCTGCACCGGGTCATGGATGTGTATTTATGTATATATGTATTTATACCTTAAATTTATTTCCGTTCCTAGTACCCGTAACACAAGTTCTTACGAACTTAGCACGGGGCTAGGTTAACGTGGTGTGATTGTTAGTTAATATTTATTATTTATTTATTTATTTATTTAAAAATTATTGACCGTAAACCGACTTTACAGACAACCAATTTTTTTTTTAATGTAAGTAGTGGCAGTCGGTTCCCCTAGTGGCAAGTGTAAGCGACATCCGTAGACACCCGCTAAATCAGAGGATTAGTCGTTGCCGGCCTTTCAAATAAGCGTATGCTCTTTTCTTGAAGGTCCCTAAGTCGTATCGGTTCAGAAACACATACTAATATATATTTGTAGGTACGTGTATATGAAAAACATACATAAATTCATACATGTTGATTAAGTTTTATTTATTTATTAATCGACTAAAAACTTTCTTTAAGTTTCTCGTTCAAACAGGTAGGTACCTATATTCCCTATTGCTTATATATACTAAACCGTGTCCTACACCTAAAGGTTGTCTGAGAGATCGTTCTACTAGCGATAAGACCGCCTTTTTCATCTTTCCTTATTCGTAATATTTATTGTTTTTGATTCTTTGTGGTGTACAATAAAGATTAATATTTTGAATGTTTTAGACCAGTGATTCTCAACCACTGTGCCGCGGCACTTTTGTGTGCCGCCAAATTTCAAAAGTGTGCCACCAAATTTTGCAAATATATAATACTTAATGTTAATATTATTAAATTATATCATTTAAAAAGAAATATATTTCCTTAATAAACGTTTAGTTATTATTGTAGTATATATTAGTTTATTTCGTATATTTAAAAATTTTGTCATAAACTATTTATGCAGTGTGTTGTAGTAAGTAAATAATTTTTATCTTTTTCTTTGTGTGCCGCCAAATTTTGAAATCGTTAAATATGTGCGGCAACAAAAAAAAAAGGTTGAGAATCACTGTTTTAGACAATTGACAGTACCTACAAATGAATTGAACTGAATCAGCCCGTAAGCGTCCCACTGCTGGGCAAAGGCCTCTTTTCCATATAGGAGAAGGGTTAGAGCATAATCCACCGCGCTGCTCCACTGCAGGTTGGCAGATAATTTTCCTCATCATGAGTAACGATCGCCATCAGATACTTACGATAACAACCAGGAGCTTAAAGCTAAAGCCGTCGGAGCTTTACGTGCTCGCCAAGGCACGGTGGGGACAAGACATACACCCAGTTCAGAAACGAATATTTGTAAAAATACAAATATCGGTCCCGAGCGGTAATCGAACCCGTGACCGCCGGCGTTACCACTACGCATCACTATATCAGAACGGTCGTCAATTAAATGTATACTCGTATTCCGTAAACACTAAAGATATTTATCCTGAAGTAGCTCAATTATTTTTTTACAAAGAGATTGTATTACCAGCTGTAGTTTCAATTCCATCCGAGATTGTCACCCATGAGCTTAAGATGAGTCGTTTTTGTACTATATGTGCAGTTCTAAAATAAAATAAACGTCACACACTCAACGGCCCTCAGTAAGATGTGAATCCTGTGTCGGGGGTCCGGAAACACATACAATACACAAGCACAAACGCCCAGTCAGTCTACACAAATATTTGTCATGTGCGGGGATCGAACCCGCGATCGCTAGCGCATCAGCCAGTTGTAGTGACCATTACGTCAATATGTCGCAGTTATTTCAAAAGTACGTATTAAAGAATATACTTGATAAACTATTACAATAATTTCCCTACCACGAACAAAGGTCATTATCTGGTGTCTACGACAGCAACCAGGAGCCACGGCTTTACCTGCTTTCGAGGCACGGTGGGGAGAAACAAGGACTTACAACCAGTTCAGAAACAAATAGTTGTACAAAAAAAGTATCTGTTCTGACCGGGAATCGAATTGGTTGGTCGGTCGCTTTATTAATCGCATCTTGATTTAATTTAAATATTACTTTAAAAAAATGAATCAGGCAAGTTTGTATTGAACGTGTTTCTCGACCCCAGATACAGGTTCCATTGGGGGCCAAAATGTAAAACAAAACCTATTAGAAGACACGACAATTTAAATACGAATACTTAACCGATTTGAAAAAATAATTTGTAATTAGAAGGCCTGTTTATTAAGGTATATAATAGGCTATAAAATAACACGCTGTGGCTTAAAGAAATGATACAGTTTCCACAGAGGTGAAACCGCATTAATCGTATAGTTCTAAATGTTAATCTCAATATAAGCGAGTAAAACCACGTTGAAGCTATTAAATTCTATAATAAACGCTTACAAAACGAGTAACGACAGCAAGTGACCTCAAAAGACCCCAAACTGGAAGCTTTTCAGCACTAATTGGCGGTTTCTGATTGGTGGAAATTAAAAATCTGACTGCGCATACGTTTCTGATTGGTCGATTGGACAGGCCACGCCCCCTACCCTGGATAAGGGTAAGAGTGAGGGGTGAAAGCTTAGCTGTGAATGGTTTTGATACTTGGGATTATGAATTCAATTAATATATATTTAATTGATTAAATTGAAAATATGAACTTTACTACAACTATTTAAATATGTACTTAAATACTAATAGTTTTAATAATTAAATACTGTAATACGACATATCTGCATTGTTAGGTGTATTAACGACGTCAATTAAATGCTATGAGTACACTCGTATTTATGGCCTGTTGGCGTAGGTACAGACGACCATGTGTGTATGTTACAACATATTTAAAAAATAGTTGTCTGTAAAGTCGGTTTACGGATGATAATTTTACGCAATAACATTATAAGAAAATTGATGAAAAATCGCATACTTTTATGAATTGAATTGAATTGAATCGCTCGCGCTCTGGCTCGCGGAACGTGACAATGAGTCATGCTTTTTCGTGCGTGCAGCCGGCTTTCATCGATTTATAAGACGTTATCACGTCAATTTTTTTTAAATATTATTGATTTATTTATTTAAGAGTAGTAAAGCGACGTTAGCAAAAATATTATGACTATAATTTTTTTTTAATTTTGCAAGTGAATAAATAATTCAAACATTCGATTTCAAATATGAAAAACAATTATAAAACAAAAATTAAATAATGAAACCATATCTGTAAAAAAATTATTGTTATTTTATATATATAATTACCTTAAATACATTAAAAATCACAATCGTAACTTAATTGGGGCCTTCCAGATTCTCTAGAGGGGACTGAAAATAGTGTTAAAGCTACTTACAAAATTTTTAATTTATCACTTTATCTTGAAAACCATTTTACTCCACTTTTGTCCACTGCTAAGCGTAGGCCTTCACCATCATCTCTAGGTGAGAGGGGGGGGGGGATTGGCCAATACTTGCCACGCTTGACATACGGGCTGGCGGGAGCAGTGTGTTATGGTAGGATTTGGTGACGCTCCTACCGATCACCATCCTGGTTGGTGTACAGTTGTTCGCGATTTACGATACCTAGACAAGAAAGAGGACCGGATATTTCTTTTCTGCCGGTCACCGCACGGTTTTAACAAACATAATTTTCTTAACTGTTCAGAATTAAAGACTACCATTAAGTTTTGTGTTTCAAGTTTTCAATTTTACTTAATCTAGGTACCTATGTATAAAAATTTAATTACAAAATAAACGCCTTACACCTAACGAGCCTCAGTAAGATTTAATCGTGCGTCACAGGCCTGGAAACACACAACACAAACACATACACATATACACACACATGCGCTCTAAGCATTACAATATATAGCGTCTGTGACCTACGCTAGTCCATTGTTAGGAAATTTTCATAATTTTAATATAAAAAATATTAAAAAAAGTTGTATATCAAAAAAATACAATATTATAAGTAAGCGAAATTTTTTTATAAAGTCAATCACAAATCTCAACAAAATTTCTTTTATTTTGAATTTATCGTCATAATAAACAATAGTATACAAACACCACCCATAAATAATATATCTTGATTAAAATTTTATATAAATGACACAACTATCAAATCACACCGAGCGCGGTATAGACGCTCTGCATCGGATGATCTGCTCCATCTTACGGGAATTTAACCCTTACGATATACGATATGTAATCTGTAAGGCTGGTACAGATAGAAATGAATATTTTTATACACAATATTTTACATAAAAATTAATGTAACTAAACCAAATCTAAACCAAATTTTAAAGTCTATTTTCCAAGTTTCTAGACATGTAGATTTTAATGAAAAATTTGTAATTCCAAGTTTCCGAATTCGAATGCATGCAAAGTATTTGCATGTATAATAAAATCGAACAAACGGTTTTAGCCATTAAATTTAGTTTAAAAAAAACTTTTACACTAAACTCAAAAAAACTAAATGTCCGCGTGGAATTCCAAGAATACTGCTAACATTTCCCCGTTGAATCGCAATTCCGATTGTCTGAGCAAAAAATGCACCTAGTGGAGGTCCCTAGGAGGTAGAGGAGTCCCTATGTCTAGTGGAGGCTATGAGACGAAAGGTAAGAAAGCTATCAAGCTTCAAGCTTAATTACATTAAAAGCATTTTATCTTTACTTGTATTTATGTATTTTGTTATCATTGTATAATATGTTAATACTTTTTAATAAATATATATTGCCTTATTAATATTTGTAAGTACACCGATACCCATAGTCACTGATGATAATATCCTCCGCAATACGCTTGTCTATTTAGCGATAAGGTCGCCATTTTTAAACAATCAAGACTATTTTGTATGTTAATCTTTGTTATACTCCTTGATATATGTCAAGTACACTTATTTACTATATTAAGAGAGTTAGTAGGTTGTAATAGATCAAGTTATGACTTATACGAGCTACATTATCAACTGACGTACTCTCTAAACATGAATTCGTGGAATTTCACTAATTTAAAGTGACTATTCACTTTTTATCAATGTGAGAATCGTACCACGCAGAATTAGTGACCATTTGATGTATGAATATGTGGATATCAGAGTCCACTGATTTGATAATTGAATATATGTCTGTGCATTAGTGAGTATTCACTAATTACTGTTATTGAAATTCCACTGATTCGTGTTTAGAGAGTACGAATACTCGAAATAGATTTCGGCTTGGGGTTGGTATTTGTATTTGTACAAAAAATATTCGATCTAGGTGTATATCCTTATGGGTCACCCCGCCTTGAATCGGAGAGCACGTATAGCCGTCGGTACCAGTTGTGATATAAGACAACTGATAGCAATCATTACTCATAGTAGTATAGTAGAATAGTATCCGCCAACCCGCATTGGACACTGGGGCCGTTCAAGGATTACGTAACGCAATTAAGGGGGGAAGGTCTTGTTAAACGTTACGATGCGTTACAAGAGCGGTAGGTGTTCATACAATGTCGGGGCGTTACGGTTGTATGCGTGAGCGATCCCGTGGCGCCCCACTACGGCGCAGACGGTCGATGGGTTTTAGTGGGTATTCCCGGTATTCTGGCTTCGCAGCCAGCGAGTCCCACATACCCGTCGCCTACGGGCGGCGGGATGCGTAAATGCATTTCCCACCGTTAAAAAAAAAGGTGTTCATGCAACGCATTATATAACATTGTTTTTTTAATTTAAATTAAAAAACTAGGAAATTAAAGTTTCCCAACTTGGCAATCCTTTTCGTTTATGTTTTACGGTGAGTCCCTCGATTGTATATTACGTCATTGTTATTTTATTCTCGATGTATGACGAGTTAGAAATCTCTTGTTTTATTTATTATTACCGCGAACGCGATTAAAACAATAAAAAACGACTTTCCGGTACCTAGCGCAATATAGTTTTTTAGTTTACAATTGTAACTAGGGTGTTACGTAACACTTAGGGAGGAGGAGGAGTACAGAAAAAAGTTACGGCGCGTTACATGGGGGGGGGGGGGGGGGGAGAGGGTCAAAAACCTTAAAAAATTGCATTACCTAATACTTTAACGCCCCCAGTAGGATGGAGAGACCTTAGCCAGCAGTGATATGTTTACAGGCTGATACAGTCAGTTCAATATTTAAGTTAAAAAAATTAAAGGTTTACAAGACCTGCACTACGCTTAAAATTATCGGAAAATGAAACATTTAGTTACGATTTACTTCGTTTTCGATTCGCTTGAAAATAAATACGATAACACTGTATGTATGTACATATGTGTATGTATGTATTGAATTTTGTGTATTTAATATAATATCGAAATACATTTCAATCAAAATAATTTATATTTACTTCGAAATGTCTTTACTTATTAATATTTTATTTGACGGCCGGCTGGTCGAGTGGTCAGGCAACTGGACACTTTACGCAGCGGTCGCGGGTTCTAATCCCGCCAGGTGCAGATAATCTGTATGACGAATATAGATGTCTGCACCGGGTCATGGATGTGTATTTATGTATATATGTATTTATATCTTAAATTTATTTCCGTTCCTAGTACCTGTAACACAAGTTCTTACGAACTTAGCACGGGGCTAGGTTAACGTGGTGTGATTGTTGGTTAATATTTCTCTCTTATAGTCGATATCCTCAGTGCTGAGGGTCGTGACCACCACTAAGCGCTTTCCTTATTATATCTCTCCAACGTTTGCGGTTTTCAGCGCCTTTGAGAGCATCCTTGAAAGTAATGCCAAGAGATGTCCGGATCTGATCGGACCAACGTATTGGGCTTCGTCCTCTAGGCCTCTTTCCTTCGATCTTACCGGTAATCATGGTTAATCATTAATGGTTAATGGTTAATATTTATTTATTATTATTTAATATTATAAATGCGAAAGATTGGATGAAAGTATATTTTTTATAACCTATATATTTTAAATATGTTTTTATATTTTCTGGTATTTTGTATAACAGTATTTTAAGTTCTTTGTAGCTCAATTTTGACTTCCGGGTGTTTTGAAGAAATGTCATTCAGTAGTCAGTTGAATTCCTTTTATTTATTTCCTATTTGTTTCAATGAGGAAGGATAGCAATCATCATTGAGCTACGAAGCAAGCTGGTCGTTTCGACTAAAAATTGGTGTTAAAAGAAATTATAATAAAACTATATTTGAAGAAGAACGGTCTTTTAATTCGGAAATTATATAAAAGGTGGAAAATTCTAACAGTATATTTTATTTGTTATTAACAATCTCCGAAACCACTGGAACGATTTTAATAATACTTTCATCAAAAGAAAGTTGCATTATCCAGAAATAACTTTGGATAACTATCTTTGGATATTTTCTATTAATTAATACATAAATATAGTATATATATTAATGTATTATAATATTATTTATGTGTATAGGTTTGGTAATGGATTATATTATATACATTACCTGTATATATATTACCTACTAAATAATTTAAAAAAAAACTTAAGCATAAAAATGATTTTCTAATATTAAAAAAAAAAAAAACATTTTTTTTCCTTTATAACGTATTTCATAGTTTTAATTTTCGCTCGTTAATATATAAATAAGCGTTTATATATTTAAAATGTATATTCTTATTAGCTTAAATCAATTTAGTAGAAATTAATAAGAATGTTTTATTTTCATTTCTCCTTTATTGAATTACATTTATTTATATTTAATCGACTATCAAAAAATAGTAAAATAAAAAAATCGACTTAAACACCGCATAAAAATCCGTACTACGATCTAACGCCACCCCCTGTGGGCGTACCCCATCCCTATTCAACCCTTGTTACGACAGTTTATCTCAGTCCGCGGGCAAATCGGCTCGTTCCCACCAAACAACGAGGAAACCGACTATTACGGACAATAATCATCGATTATAATACTAAATATTTATACTTAAACGGAAAATTAATCATATATACGATCCTTAATATTTCTCAAAGATTATAATAAAACTCAAGTGTCAAAAAAGTTTGTTATAATGTCAGTGATGATTTAAAAAATAAAAAAGCATTTTTTTTTAATTATGTAAATTTTGTTGCTATAAATAAAAAATAATAATATTAATAATGGAAGAAACGCGCAGTGAATCGCCCAGCGATACGAATCGTCAAGAGCAAAATTCTAAAACGTCTTTTTTAATCGAAGACATATTGTACCGCGGCCAGAGACAATTCAAACAGCCAGATCCAAGGAGGTTTGATTATGATAGGGAGCCTAAATATTTTCCTGTGTCTAGTGAAGTTAGGCCTGTACCGAGAGAAGGGTCATATCTCCAAGTGGCTATGGGTGCCTTGGGGGCCTACTTACACACACCGAATACTTACAAGGCTGTTGAAACACCGTACTTCCTTTCTCAAGGTACGTAAATTTTTAATTTTTTTTTTAAATTTATAATCTGTTTCAAAATATTGAAATATTTTTCAAAAAGAGTTTTATTATGTCATGCATATATTATCTTTAACAATAAAGTTAAATTCGATATAATTGTTTGATTTTTTTTTATATCTATTTTTATTACAGAAATTTTACAATATTATACATATTTACAATTCAAAACTTAAAATAATTATTTACAAACAGTTTTGGTATAAATCATTATAATATAATAATAATAATCATTATATTATAAATAATTGTTTGATTGAAGGATACATTTATTTATTTATTTACTCTTTATTGTTTACACAAAAAAAAAGACAGACGGTTTAAGTATAATATAAAAGAACTATGTATAATCTTATCGCTAAGCAGCGATCTCTTCCAGACAACCAACGTAATTTAGTGTAATTTGAATTATTATTTACTTCTCTAAAAAAATCGAATAGGTACATAGAGTATGTATTAAAAAAGTTATTTTAATTGTAAAGAATTAATTTTGTGTTATGGAATATTTTACATTTAAATATCCATATATAATCTTAAGGTTTTTTAAGAAAGTATAGCCTATTTTGACACGAAAAATAAACTTAAAATACGGATAATTGTTTTTATAATTTTATATATACCTAAGCGTGATGGTCGTTTGTATAAACGTCACCAAATTGAGTATCTCTGAGACCGTTTTGAAATAATATATTTTCGCCTTAAATGGTCTGTTTTTTAAGAAAGATTTTACTCATGTCGCGTTACACGAAAATGACGATGACGTGACGTAATTCAACACTTGCGAAAACTCGCAAATCTACTATTAAAAATAAAGACTTTAAATAAAAATTGTAACTAAGTTATTTGATTTTTTTTTTTTTTTTAAATCACTGTACAACAAATACCGTTAAATTATTACGTTGAAAATAGAATACGTATTTAGCTTTAAACATTTTGAAGATGACAAATTTTCTGCCATAATAGATTTAATTAGACGACCGTTCTGGTGTGGTGATACGAGTAATCGTCCCAACGCTAACGGGTTCGATTTCCGCTCGGGGTAAATATTTGTTTTTGCTCTGGGTGTATGTACTTGTGGGTCTCCCCACGGTGCCTCGGAGAGCACGTAAAGCTGTCGGCCCCGGTTGTTATCATAGACACTTGATGACGATCGTTACTCATGGTAGTTAAATTACCGTCAACCCGTAGTGAAAAAGGGTGTTTTATTAGGCTCCAACTCTTCTCCATATGGAAAGGGGCCTTTGCCCAGCAGTGGGATGCTTACAGGCTGATTTAGTTCAGTTCATTTCAGATTTATTTATGGTTTCTTTATTTTTTTTTTTTGGTTTTTTCATTTTGACGACGCGTTGGTGCAGTGGTCACGGCAACTGGCTGATGCGCTAGCAGTCGCGGGTCGATCACCGCACATGACAAATATTTGTATAGACCATACAGATGTTTGTCGTGATCTGGGCATTTGTGCTTGTGTATTGTGTGTGTATCCGGACACAGGATTCACATCAAACTGGGTGCCGTTGAGTGTGAAACGTTTATTTATTTATTTTTCGAACCACACTGGATCGTTATTCTAGCATGATATAATTTATATTTACATAATTAAGATAAATAATATTTGTGTTTATTGAACAAAAAATTTATATTATATTAAACCATGTTTAGAAATATGAATGTAAACATAACGCTACGAGCTTACGACTCATAAGAAAAGAGCAGTATTAGCTTAAACGAAACATCGCGTGCATTGTCTAGTTTTAATAATAAAGTAAGATACAATAGGGAAGATGCAAATATAATATTTATGAAAATTTTATGATTAAAATGTTAAAAATATATAAAATAAGGGCCTCTGCATTGTTTTTATTTTACATAATGTTGATTTTTAACAATAATTACGAAATAAAATAAATTAAATTACGAAATAAAAGAAATAAAATAAATTACTTGAAACAAAACGTATTTTAAAACACCAATCAGCGTTTAGTGACGTCACACTTGTTATGAGAATTTATTTGAGGTTACGGTTGTAAAAGTGAATATTATTTTATGTTAATATTAATTACGTTTTCTTAATAAAAATGGAAGTTGGGTTTATCAAAGCAGACTCCAGGAATTTACCAAGAGTTAATATTGACATGGTTTTGACTTTTCAAAGGCCTTCGATAAGATCTCTCATAACCTGTTAGTCAAAAAACTTAGTGCAATAGGTATACACGGTGATTTGCTTCGTTGGCTTGAATCTTATTTGCGGGATCGTAGTCAAGCTGTTGCTGTTAAGGGTTTTTGTTCGTCATTTGTGCCCGTTACCTCTGGAGTGCCCCAGGGCTCTCATCTCGGACCATTATTATTTAACATATTTATCAATGACGTAACAGAATACATTCGTAATTGTAGTATATTGCTCTATGCGGATGATATGAAGATTTTTAAAATTATTGACTCTCCTCAGGACTGTGTATTACTTCAGGATGATCTTAGTAGCTTTGAGAGTTACTGTAAACATAACCTTTTAAAATTAAATATAAAAAAATGCAACACTGTGACATTTACAAGGAAGAGGAGGGCTATACTATTTGACTACAAATTACAGGATACCGTTTTAGCCAGAGTTTCTGAGATAAGAGATTTAGGTGTCTTTTTAGATCAAAAGTTAAGTTATGCTCATCATGTTAATTATATAACATCCAAAGCTTACAAGATGCTTGGATTTATCCTAAGATCTACTAAAGAATTTAAAAATTGCTTTACCCTTATCCTTCTTTTTAATGCTTACGTAAGGTCCCTTTTGGAATATGGATCTACAGTTTGGAACCCGACTTACAAAAAATATATAAATAAAATCGAAAAAATCCAATCAAAATTCTTAAAACATTTGCGATTTAGAATTGCCAATTCCGACCATTCGAGCAATAAAGTCCTGGCTAGTATCACCCCATTAAATGTACGCAGAAGCTTAAGGGACCAATTATTTCTTTTCAAAATTGTCCATAATGTTATTGATTCCAAAAGTCTTTTTAGTAAAATTTTATTCGAATGTCCCCGTCTTAACTCGAGAAATCAATCATTATTCTTCATACCCCGTTGTAAAAATTATTATGCCAAGAATGTGTTTTTGCTGCGTGCCTGTAGGAATTATAATAAGCATTGTAAGAGTTTAGATATATTTAACATGAAAATTAGTAAATATAAGAATAGTTTACATGAATTATTATTTAAATAATCAATTTGTTATAACTGTTTAATTGCTGTGTTTATTTTATGTGTTTGTTTTTGTTTTTATCATGGATTGTCAAGTGTTTGTTATAATTTTCTGTGGAAACTTGATTGATTTGTGTTGTTCTTGTATTACTTTTATTTAAAAGTGTTATGATAATTGTTTGTTTCCCAAATAAAATAAAATAAAATAAAATAAAATAAAATAAAATGGTTGTATCTTTTTTTTATCGAAAGTGCAGAGTTTTCAAGTGTAGAAATGAAAGGGACTAAATTGCTACGGTATGTATAAATCAGTTGTTAAACTTTGTATTTTATTCAGCTGCTTCTACAAATAGCAATTATTTCAGCTCAACAAGAGAATCTCATGGCGACAACGCAATCGGCTATGTCCAAATTAAAAGAGATAGAGAATTATGTATAGTAAAAAGTCGAGTTACTCCGGAGCATAAAGTACGTAAAGAAGGTTATCGTGTTACAGCTGTTATAAATGAAATGCAAAGCTTGGATCAGTCCTGCCATTGTGAAGATTGTGCAGCTTCTGAAGGTAAAAATTAAGGTTATTTTTATATAGTAGTTAAACTATATCTGGCAAGGATTATTATGACTAAAATTTATTTCCAGGTGGGCGTAAGCATGCTGCTGCACTATTGCTATGGTTGCACAGAAGATCTGAGGAGCCTTTATACGCCACATATTAGATGGAAGAAGTCTAAATTATCTACATGTGCTTCTGGAAAATCTTTTATAAAAGCCAAAGAAATAAGTCATATTTCAGTCACTAACAGTTTCTCTGAAGTATTTTTTTTTTTATTTATTCAAAGAAATTATTGAATACGTGTTACAATAATAACTGCATATTTTTAGGTGGATATTTTAAGTGAATATCTAGATGCTGTCAAAAAAAAAGATTGTCAAGCAAGTATTCTTCGCTACTTTCAAGAAGACGAACAAAGTATAAGTATTCATAAGCTGTGTTCAAGCTTGATTGGAAAGTTGGACTCTCCACAATCATTTCTTGAAGTGTTGTCAAAGCAAATGACCACTGATAATATTCATATGATTTTTTCTACCACTAAACATCAAAGTGATTCACCATTGTGGTTTGAGTTGAGGTAAGTAGTAAGGCTTCTAGCTTAGTTTTATTGTATTTATCATAAAAAAAGACATGAATTTCCAGAAGTATTTGTAGAATTATGTAAAAAAAAGAAATTAAGTTTGGACAAACAAACTCACTATCATACTTATATCGCATAAACTTGATTGGCATATTTACTGTACACAATACATTTTTATTCTTTTCTATTTTTACAGATACGGAATAATTACTGGCTCAACCCTTTACGAAGCCGCTCACTGTAGAATTAAAATTGGATCCCTTCTGAATAAAATTATGGGAGAACATTCAAAATTTACTTCCATTGCGATCGATAGAGGTAAAAAACTAGAACAAGAAGTTCTCAAAGTAGTGAGCAAAAAAGAAAAGGTAACTTCATTAATTTTTCTGTTGTTTAAATATTTTGAATAAAAGAATTTATAATGTTTGGTTCAAGGCTTTTGTAGTAATTGATATCATTGTTTCTGCATTTTAGATTAAAATTGAAAAAGCTGGACTTCTTCTTAATGCCGAGTATCCTATTTTTGGGGCAACACCGACGGGCTTACTGAAAATTACACAGTAGAGGTGAAATGTCCCTCAACACAAGCTACAAAACTTTCCTATGTGAAAGACAATAAAATAACACCAAAATGTTGGACACAAGTACAACTTCAAATGTTTTTTAGTAAAAGGAAAATGGCACTTTTCTGTATAGCACACCCAGATTTTGAAAAATCAAAAGAAGTTGATATTTCTAATGTGCCAACAGCATTGTAACAGTTATGAATGCTGCAAAGAATTTCGGGATAGATGCTGTATTTCCAAAATTAAAAGATATATATAATATTTAAATACTTTTTTTTCTAAAACCTTTTTGTAAATTTATAAAATAAAATTTTATGCTTTGTAAATACTATTTTTTATTCAATTTTAATTAAAGGTGCTTGTAAATTGACAAGTGCACAACAAATGATTATGCTATAGTCTAAATGAGAGATTAGAAAATGATCAATAGAGGCATGTGGCTTTAGAAAAGCAAATTCACGCAGTCTTCTAATCACTCTTTCAATATGAATTCGAAGGCTTGCAATTTTCTTTGACCTTAGTACTTCATCTTTTTACACCATTTTAAATTTTTACAAAAATCTCAATAGTCGAAAAAATATGCAAAAGTATGAAATCCAGCGACGAACAAGTACGGCAAGTGACAGCAGGAGTGACGTCATCGGAACTAAAGGTCCGTTTTCGCGCGAAAATTTAAACTGTCAGTTTAAAACCGCATTTTTTCCGATAAATTACAATGTTTTAAATTTTTTTATATATTTGTGGTCTATTCTAGATGGTATTCTTTGAAATGAAAACAAAAATAAAAATATTGCATCTTCCCTATTAAATACGCATTGGTATTGTAGAAAAAAAAAAAGAAATAAAAATTCACTTTATTCAAGAAGGCTTTAAAACACTTTTTAATTGTCCTTTTAAAAAATAAAGTTACCACAGGATTCAGAATGTAGATTCTGCTGAGTCAGAACTAAGAAGGATATTTGTATAAAAGCCAGCGTCACTTGACGCATACATCTTTGTTTTGGTATATAATCTTAGCGAAGTTAAATATTAAATATCTAAATTATAAATGAACTAAAAGTTTAATTATATACTTTTAATCGGTTCGTCTCGGTACTTCAAAACTGATAATCAAATATCCTAAACAAGTCAAAATTATTAAAAATATTCCATCTTGGAATAAACTTATTATATATATAGAATGCTTCATTTTAGAGCAAAACTTTATTTCTCAAAGTCCCACCTGAAAATCTTGTAGCCGATAAAAAAAAACCAAAATTTTTAGCTATAAAAAAGCTCTTAATTTTGATTTTAAGCCGTTGCTCATTAAACAGTAAGTTTTCCATACACAAAGTATGAAAAACCATTTTTATTCACTTCTTCTTCCGCTCGCACAGTAAGGTTTATTTATTTATTTATTTATACACTTTATAGCATACACATAGTTAAGATAAACAGTAACATAGTATAATATATTTATATATATGTAGAGAAAAAAAAATTAAATAACGAGTAGAAAGATTTACTGACAGCATGCAAAGACTTTTTTTTCGTATTTTTCTACTCAATTTTTTAAACAATATTCAATTACCTTTAAAAAAGTCTAGTGAGACAAATCTGTAGTTAAATATATTTTTCACAAATCGTCATTCTACTCGAAAATTTTCTGAAATACCAGTAAATTGTTTTTTGTGACTAAACTATTGATGGTGGAAAAGAAAGTTAGGGGAGACCAGGGATGAAAGTAATACGGGATGAACGTAACAAACGATTTTTTGAAAAAGTTATGTTGGCTGCACTAATGGGTGTTTCACCCAAATGTGTCATTTTGAATCCCTCCTAACCTCAGTTAGCCTCACGGCGCTGTGCCTACGGTTGTTGACGTAACGAGTCGGTGCCGCAAAAACTACCTTCGAAGTAAGTTTTGCCCATTTTTTTCAACTGTTTTTGTTTTTATTGCAGTAGGTTAAAGCTTACGCGTCAAGAGTCAGTAAAATATAATGACTATTCATCTTTTTATAGTAGCATTCGAAACTGTATTTTTCTAACAAATTTTTAAGTTATAGGCATGTGTCTGCCAAATTCAGTAATTTTTTTAGGTAGGGATGAAAGTAACAACTTGTTACTTTCATCCCAAATAAGATCAACCAAATACCCTTAGTAGCTTGGTAGTTATTACTGCCAAGAACCCCTCCTAAATTAACTCTACCAGCAATAGTCTTGTCATCGAGAACGATTTCGACAGTAGATGTGGCTACCCCATCGACATCATTTGATAATTTACACACCCCATGTACATCTTCAACTAGTGTTCAGGAAGTCACAACATCGTATAGTCCCTATGAAGTTAAGCCCCTACCAAAAGCAGGACAAAGAAAGAATAATAGAAAAGGAAGAAAAAGCAGAAAAACTGCAGTAATGACTGATACTCCAAACAAGGTTGAAAATGAAGAACGACAAAAAAGGAAGCTTAGAGCTAAAAACGTTAAGAAACTTATTTTTCAGACAGAAAAGAAAATAATAAAAAACCAAATAAATAAAACAATAGAAGATAGTGATAATTCAGACAACGAAAATAGTTTCTGTTTAGTTTGTATGGAAAAACAGCAGGTCCAATGAAAAGTGGGTGCAGTGCCTAGAGTGTCAGTTATGGGCTCATGTAGACTGTACTAAAAACGGAATGAGTAATGTGCCATAATTGTTTGTCTGATTGAGATCTCATTTGTAAATAATGTTATTGGATTATTTTAGAAGATTGTTATGTTATCTAAAATGTTTAATTTTTTCTTGACATTATTGATCTTTATGTAAAACCGAAAAGGCTGATTATTTATAAATAAATAATTATGTTGAATATGAAAGTAACTTCTTTTTACCCGACTGCGCCAGAAGAAGGGTTATGTTTTTCGAAAGTATGTATGTATGTATGTATAATTGTTTGTGTCGCTCTGCAGCCTGAACGAATCGATGGATTTTAGCTTGAGAGGTGTCATTAGATTCGTATTTACAATGAGAGTGACACTGGGATATCAAAAAAAAAAATCATTTTCAAATTACACAGAAACGCAGTCGAGTTCTTTAGTTTTTTAAATTACTTTGACTTGTTATTTGTAACGTTACAACCATCCCCTTACAATGTTACAACCAGCCCTAGGGGTAGGGATGGTTGTAACAAACTCCACTTTTCTTTATTTGGTTGTTTTTCTCAAAATCTATAATATCAGTTGCATATATGCTGGTGTTAAAAGGTAGCTAAAAGACCGATCTATCATATGTACTTATAAGAACTTTTATATTCAAAAAGCTCATTGAGATATTACGAGAAACTTGAAAATTGTTACATTCATCCCTGGTCTCCCCTAGATAACAAATTTGTAGGAAATTTTGTGCTCCACAAATTTGTTTCAGATCATTTTTCTGTACCACTCACAGTTTAACTTGTACAGCTACTCAAAACATAACATTTTCAAAAATTCCGTTTCCGACGACTCTAATAACCAAATTATCAGACTTAAGTTAAAAAGCCAAACGGGAAATTTGTTTATTGTTGAATTTACTGAAAGATTACACTTAAACCACCTATTTCATTAATTCTACTGGAAATACAGCCTTAAATTTCTCTTACACCCAAAATTCTACTTTAAATGATTTTTGTAAAATATACTTAAACTCCTCTTAGTTTTGATGATTTTTCAGCTCTTCGAGGCTGGCTTCTAGGAGTTGTACTTGGTTATATATATAGATTCATTTTATTTCAAAAAAAAAATTTTTTCTTACATATTTAGATCGTTATAGTAGCAAACAGAACAGTTATTAAATGTGATATTTCTTTCAGGGGTTCCATATCACGCTCTCTTCACGCCGTCGGAGCTCTCACTCTCCGCGCTGAAGCACTGCAGACGAAGAAAAGCCAGAACTGTGTTTTCTGATCCACAATTAACTGGTAAATGTATATATATATATATATATATATATATATATATATATATATATATATATATATATATATATATATATATATATAATATATATATATATATAAAAATAAAAAAAGTAAATGTATATAGATATATATAATATATATTATATAATATAGCGGCCCGCCCCGGCTTCGCACGGGTATTTAACAAAAATTTCAAAAAATATAAATTTATATTTTTTATCACCTACACCTGCGTCAATACTGGAAAATATTTTATAACAGACGGATTGGTTGTCAAACATGTGTCAAAATAAATTTTAATTTAAATCAAAATCACTATGGAGTATTTATATCAAAATAATTTTCTCCCCCCTTTTAACATCGTTAGAGGATGAATTTCGATAAAATAAGAAACACGTCTTCAACCAATTCTGTTAAAGAATATTTATGCGAAATTTGAAGTAGATTGGACCAAGGAATCATGTTGTCCCATACAAACTTTACCCCTCTTTTTCACCCCCTTAGAGGTAGAATTTCGTAAAATCCGTTCTTAGCTGACCTCTACTTGGTAAAAGGAATATTCCAACCAAATTTCAAGTCTCTGCGCCTTATAGTTTCAGAGATATCGTGATGAGTCAATGTATACGTGGAAATCTCTTATACTATTTATATAGATATAATTTTTTATTTATTTATTTAGAAAACCAACAGCTTATATATACAATTTTTTTATCATATAGCATACATCAAATAGTTTAGCCAATAACAGGTTTCCCTAAAGTTAACAAATTGGTATTATGGAGATATCGTTGATAAAAAAAAAAAAAAAAAAAAAAACAAAGAAAACAACAGTCACAATCACAATCAGTACATTCCGATACACAAAAAAAATGCTTATAATAGAATTTTTGTGTTGAGACACTGTTAACTAACACTTACATACACATCATACTTATACAAATACATACATATATACTTATAGTTTATACGTTGTTACGGTTGTTCAGATAGTATTTTTATAAGGGTTTTGAATTTTTTTTTTCTCAATGTCCCACCTGAAAATCTTGTAGTCGATAAAAAAACAAAAATTTTGAACTTAACTTAATAAATAATATATTATTTATTAAGTCTATATTAAATATTTATTAAGTCTGCTTTGTAGAGTCGTGTAGAAATAATTGTGACGTATTTAATGAATGCACGGTGCGTTAATAATACCGCTTAAGAGGAAAGGATACCGGCTCTTTCTCCATACAAACGTAGTCGACTGTTTCCTCCCTGGATAATGACATTAGATCAGTGTTTCCCAACGTGGGGCCCACGCCCCACTGGGGGGCAATTTGATAGTTAAGGGGGGCAATTTAAAAATGGACTTGACACGACTTTCACCCTTTCGCTTTGGGTTATTTAAATGAAATGCTATAGCTTGTCCAACCGTTTATTATCTTTTTGATAGCTTTCGTCTATAAATTACAGTTTTTTTTTTCGGAATAATGTTGACTACATTTTGAGTTTCAGTTTTTTTTTCAGTATATGTTTTGAAATTTTATAGTGATTTCTTCCTAAAACTTATCATTTATATTTCTTAAGGGAACAAAACAATTTTAAAGGTTAAAAATTATGCATGGTGGCATAAAAAATTTTGAAATATTAAGGTGGGGGGCATAGCCTAAAAAAGGTTGGGAAACACTGCATGAGATCAAATATGTTTGTAACATAAAACCTTTAACTGCCATGACCATGCCCCTATGTCTTGTTTTTTTGCATATTCTTATTATCATAGGGAGTAGGAATCTTCAAAAACTAGAAATATTGCCTAATTTCTTATACATTTTCAGATACTCATACAAAAAAAAAATACGCATATTTACAAAAAAACGAGAACATAGGGGCATAACTGAATGTTTTTTTTAGTTACATTAAAGAAAATTGACATGTTTTGGGGAGGAAATAGTCGAGAAAGAAATGCTGTTTTGGTCAATAATTATCTACCTAAAACGGTCTGAGCTGCAGTTGTCCCTTTCTTGCTGCGGGGCGCGGCGGCGGCATACAGTTTTTATTTTTATGTGCCAGTAACGAATAGGTACTCTGTAACGTGAATATGTAGTTTATAAAATTCATGTACATACATATAATAACATTATAATAGGTTCAAGTCTGTACATTGAAGTTATTTCTAAAAAAATTCGGCACTCTATAATTTTTACACTAAGTCTTAAACTGTGCTCTTTTTATTTTCATCTCTCTTTCTATCTTGGCCGCGAATCATGTTAAAATTACTGAATGAACTTAAACGAAACTTGGTATGGTCTGTTTCCATACTACAAGCTAGGATATTGGATACTAGTTGTCGAGAAATTTAGTTAAATTCTCTTGGGACAGGAGATGAAATCCCAAATATATCTATAATAGCGAACGAAGCAAAGGGTAGGTACAGCTTGTAAGTAACAAAAATAATAAATAGCCGCACATAAAATATAGATATACAGTAACAAAATCGATTTTAAAATTATTTTTGTTACACAAGTGTATTCGAGTAGGTTTCAGGCTATCATCATTACGGTACGATTCATCTTGAATCAGAAACTATAAAGGCACCGTTGGTAAAATTGTTGACGCTTAGTAAAATAAAGAATTTCATCATTTCGAAATATACTCATTATGGTGTTTTCTCCAGGTCTTGAAAAGAGGTTCGAAACCCAGCGATATCTGTCGACTCCTGAGAGGGTGGAGCTGGCTGGCGCCCTCAACCTCTCGGAAACCCAGGTGAAGACCTGGTTCCAGAACAGAAGAATGAAGCATAAGAAACAGATGAGGAAACAGCAGCAGCAGAGAAGTAAGTTAAGCTTCCATTTACTTCTTAACTATCAGTACCGTATTTGCCTGTAAATGTCCTACTTGGTAAAGGCTTTTCTGAAGAAGATGAGAGAATACTTGGCCAAGATCAGGGAATAGATTGCAAAGACTTAAATTGAATTTGTTTCAAGTGTAAGGGTATGTAATTGTGGGTCTCCCCATCGTGCCTCGGAGAGCACGTAAAGCTGTTGATCTGAATTGAAATGGTACGTAATCCATTAATAAAATGAAATGTACGGAATTTATTTAGAAAATTTTTAAAGACCAAATCGTGTTTTTAAATTATGATCGAATATAATTTTGAATCACAGAAATGTCCTTTCTTACATTTCTTTTACATATAAATGTTCTTTCCTTTCTTTCTACCGTGTATTCTTCGTGCCGTCGTGCTCTACACTAACGTATTCGTACTCTACATAACTTTGCACGTATCAAATCTCTCAAACATGAAACAGGTACTTAAGAAATCTCTCATTAGATTCTAACGTAAATATTTTAATATTACTTTTCCATTTTTAATATATTAATTAACCAACAAACTATATTAGTGTTTAATAGGTATATTATTAGATTTATTGACATCATTAATTGTCGAAAAATTATAAAGGGAAACTATCAAATGTAACTTGAACTAACTTAACTATTTTAATTACATATTTACCCACACAACGATGAAGCACTATAGTAAAAGTTGATACGAGTGAAACCGCGGGGAATGTTTAGTACACAATAACAATAAAGATGATTTTATATTAATTGGTAAGGAACGCTCGCATAGTTTCCAACAACCAAGAAATTCTGAGTTCGTAATTGCTTCAACAGCTTCGATCGAAAGTTCTGGAACTAATAATAATTTTAATAGTTTCCAATATTCGAATATTAGTTTAGATTTCTCGACGGACGAATTAAAAAAAAAAATACAATGTGTACAGATTATAAAAGTAAGGAAAAATTAAATGAAGTAAATAAATATTTATACGCTAGTAAAAGTTTGAAACGTATTAAAAGGAAGAATAACGTAATAATAATACATGTTTATTCTTTTTAATTTAAAAACCGATGTAGATAATAAATACCTATAAAATTCAAATGATTGATTTGTAAATCATGATAATTAAAACATTATTCTTTAAGAATTAATTTGTGTTATTCAAAGTTATTTTTATTAAATTTAAATCTTAGTTGTGTTGGTTAAAAGTTTTAATAAGCGCACTAGTGACTTTAGTAAGATTTGTAAAAATTGCCATGTAAAAAAAACTCTTTTTAACAAAATAATTAATAAAAATTAATATGGCATTACTTCCATAGTAAAAGTGCCAATATATATGTGCCAAATTTTTTTTTCATAACAAAATATCTAAATGTAAGCAATTTACAAAATTTAATGTAATATTTAACATCGCACAAAATTAAGAAGACATTATAAATTAACAATTAAAATTAGTCTGGTAATACACTCATAATGAGATACAACAATTTTGTGTCGAACACAATCATAATTGGAATACGTTTTAAGTTAATAATAAGGGACTTGACGAGCACAGAAGCGCCAGTTGGAATACAACGATTCGAGAAGCCGACCTCAAAGATGGGTAAATTGAATTTGGACTTGTCGCTTTCGCGCCACAACTCAAGACGTTCAGTAATTCAATTTATTTTACAAGATGGCTGACGTCTCAGTTGCTATGACAACGGAGCGTCTTGGGCTTTTTGATAAATGAAATTTAACCCTATTGCTTTAATGTATGGCTCAATATTGAATGGAGTTTGATTGCTTTGATGGTTAAATGGGAGTGTAGAGTGTTGGATGAAGTGAAATGAGCCTTACGTAGAGGTTTTAGGGCTTATAATTTAATAAAACGGTATCTAATGTAATGTAGGTATTACATTTTTAAAAATGGCTGTTCGGGGAGACGCTTGTAGTAAAGTATTAGTCTGGTACACGAAAGCTAAATATAAGGCATTATTATTATTATTTACGAAATATAACAAAATTTCATCACTGTCACAGACGTCAGTCAACCATATATATAGCGCTCATTGAAGTTTGATACTTGCCGGATTAAATTGGTACATTAATATTTTATTACAAAATATATTTGATTTGAGTTAATTTTTAAGCCTTTAAATTTGACATTACAATTCGTTATCTAGAAGAAGAAAATGTTGTTATAGTATTTCTTTTCAAGTATAACCTGACAGTGTACTTGTACAGTAGACTTGTGAGTTAGTACAAGATATAGCTGTAATTTAGGGACACAACATTAAGAACTTTTTATTTTCTGCTATTTTTTTTTTAATTTTGAGTGACAGAAGTAAAATTTTATTATTAAATTTAAAATATTTTTAATTTGTTGCTAATGTATTATGTTAATGTGAACCTTCTAACATATTCGGATTGTAGATTCTTCTAAGAAGAACCGGTCAGAAACTCAATATGAAGTCGAAACGATATTGCATTTCAACACATCTTTTTAGGGACAACTAAGACTTGGACAAAAAAATCACGCCTGTAAAAATTTATGTCACAAAATAGAAGCTTTCCTAAGAAAAAAATATTGGATCTTCTATGTTTTTGTTCCGCATACCATATGCGAAACTCACTAAGAAATATTCTATGTAACATACTTTAATTTAGTTTTTTCAAATATAAACATTTGTCCACAGATTCCGTAGCAGTAGATTTTACGACAAAACATCCATCACAACCAGCTGTAAGACAGGTATTTGTTCTATTAAATATACATAAAAAATTTCATTATAACATTCGGCTACTTATTTTAATAACGACTTCTCTTACCGACCCGCCTACCAAGCGTGGCGAGTACCTATTGGCAACCTCCGCCAAAATGATCAGCAAAAGAGAGCCCAGGCCACCAGTCTCCGGTGTCCTACTATTCTTGGCTATAAAATAGGGAAGGTCTAAGGTTCGGTAGTGAACATCCAATGGCTGATATAATGATGATGATAATCCAAGGAAAATAAATGCAATACTACGTGAGAATGGGTAGATGTATATTTATTACTATTTTAGACTAAAACTATGGAACTAATTACGAATGAAGTTGGATTTATTTTTGGTAGCTGGATATCCAGAAAAACATGTACCTACTATACTTTTTTCTGAAATTTTCAAAAACTTGGGAAATTGATTTAAAGTATAGATTTATTAGAAGAACCAGAAATGCGTTGTTGGAGTAGGGAAGTTGGGAGTAGGGAAAGAGATCTTATTTACCCTACGAAACATAGCTACGGTCATTGACTTTAGTGAGAACTAGCTTTTAACTCGCGATTTTGTTCGCACTGTCACCGAGTTCATTAAAACTATAATACCTATAAAATAAGTTGGCACTTAAAATGAGCTGTTGCAGTTTCAAGTTATTTAAGATCTGATACAAAGGGTTATGATGTCTGTCTCTGAACAAACTCATCTTGAAATATTTACGGGACAGTCTTTAAAATACCTCTTAAAATATCTTTTTAATTGACTTAAGGAATGTGAACAATGTGACCACGGACAATAAATTACAACTAACCATACATTTTGTCTTTCGTTCTTTCTCACACGGAATCCGTGTTGAATTACGGGATAAAGAGTATCCAGTGTCCAAGCTCGTAGTATGGACTCGAAGTATAGCCAGTTTTATTCAAAAACATTCATTAATTTTAAATTAGTGCTCGGCCAACATACAGACACATAGTGAGACAGAAATGAGAATTTTTTTTCAATGTTGGAACAAAAACCGATAATTCAAAAAAAAAATTGTTAAGTTCGCGGTTTTCTAATTTGGAATTGAACGAAATGTAGCAGATTTATTGATGTTGAAATCAGGGTTTGGAAACGCAAATTCTGCATTCGTGTGCACGGTACTTTTTGAGATATAAAAAAACAATAAAAAAAATTAAAAATGTCCAACAATTAAAAAAAAAACCCCAAAAAACCAAAGTCAAAATGTCTTCAATGTTCAAATTTGATCTGTCACAGTTTTATTAAAAATATAGATTTGGTTCTATCCTTTATTTTCTTATTCTTATTATTATATTAACAATATTATATTTTACATGCAGAGGAAAAAAACATAACTTTAATAACTCCATATTAAATGTAGATATCGTATTAACTTTTTAGATGACGGCCAAGCATGTGTATTGGAAATTTAGTATTTTACACGGCACGCATAATTCAATATAATTTTAATAAATTAAATATAACAACACAATTTTCTCTTAGAGAAATAAAATTGACCAGACTCAATTGAAATCTATCCAGAAGCTTTTCCGTGATGCTCGCAACGACAGACATGTGACGTTTTATTTATATAGATAATAATATTAATTGTTTTTTATAGGATGATTCGCGTATATCGACAACACATACATCGGATTCTGAGACGGAGCACAGTGACAGCGACATCGATATAGTCGGTGAATCGAACTACGCACAACACTACACAGGATCGTAAAAATATATGCTATAATATAAAAAAATGTCGTGTGTACGGAGTAGATACACATGTCAGAAGTGAAACATCTTTGGCAAACTCAATTTAAAATGTACCAATTAATATTATGTAATAGTTAAACATTCTATTACTTATTTACGCGTTGTTTACGCGTTGCTAGGATACGCGACATCATACTATCTCATTCTCTCCTACACATTTTTGTATTTGTGTCTCTTACCTGTCGTTTTTTCCGTCGAATCCCGTTTCAAATCACAATGATTCTAAAGAAGTTTCACTTCAAAAAGGAAAAAAAGAAAACGTATTTCGTAAATTTGTATAAAGTTAGTTCTTAATGATATATATTATTATAGATATATTTTATTTTCAACATTAATCTTTAATCTTGATTTGGAAATCTTTTCTTTGTTTTATTTTCATTTCGAACATTCAAGTTCATATGCATGTAATTACAGTCAGAGTAAAAAATGTACTTTCTAAGCATGAACCAGTAGAATTTCACTAATTTTAAGTGACTATTCACTTTTTATCAATGTGAGAATCGTACCACACGGAACTAGAAACTTTTCGATGCATAAATATGTGAATATCAGAGTCCATTTATTTGATAATTGAATATGTGTATCTGTATTAGTGAATACTAACTTGTTATTGAAATTCATTGATATATAGTGAATACAACTTCACTAACGCAATTAATGAAATTTCCACTGATTCATGTATAGAGAGTATACATTATTATCGGTCGTCGCAAAATCACAGACAAGCATTTTTTGACTTTGTATATACTTTATGTACTTAATTTATGTACTAATTTATCATTTTATTTATGTAAAAAGTTTCAAATTATTTTAGTGTCGTATTTATTTTTCGTAATTATTGTTATATTATTCGCATAAATGATAAATAATTAAGTTAATAGTCAAATGTGGATAATTAAAGTCGATAGTTTTTCTATACCCAATAGTGTTGTCGTATTGTCGATAGTTATAATTTATTATTATTTATTAATAATATGCCTAACTCTACAGTCACTTATCAGTAAAATCGATTCGAGACAAGATTAATGATTTTTTATCAAGATGAATACAAAAAACATTCAGATTAAAGATCATTTATTTCTCTCCTTAACATGAGAAAATACACTAACTAAAATAAAAAAATAAAAATTGGTTGTCTGTAAAGTCGGTTTACGGACGATAATTTTACGTGATAACGTCATAAGAAAACACTGATGAAAAATTGCATACTTTTATGAATCGAATTGAATTATTATCACTGAGTTATCATTATTTTGTATCATACAAAGAAGGAATTAATTCAATTAATTACAATTTTTTTCGATAAATTAATTTTTAATTGCACTCGTTTATTCAAATATTATTTTACTACAATTTATTTACAACTTATATACATGTGTGATATTTAAGATTCTCCAATCTGCGTTATTGTTTTTCATTTACAAGCCGAACTCTAAGGGTGGGACTCCACCAGAGCGGAGATGTGCGGAGACGTGTTTTAAAAAACCAATAGAATTTCGTTCAGTGGTATCCACTGAAGCGGATAGTAGACGAGGTGTGTGATAACGAAATACGAGTATGAATTGTTTATAGTTTATCAATCTTTCAAAGATGGAAAAATACCTAAGTTCTTTTAAGATTTCAAAGATCAATCTCCATAAATAGTTTTTTAGTTGTAGGTGAAGATGTAAAGTATAAATTAGATATAAAATTAAGTATTGTAATTGTAGATTTATATTTCTATAATGTGTATATCGACGTAATGTTAAAATATTGAAAATAATTACACCTATAATACCCACAAAGACTTAAAACATGTAATAATGTCAATAGATCTGCGCTGTTTTACCGTCGTTGATGTTTTAGGTTCCCTGTCCACCAGTTCTACTGGTTTATGTTAAGACATACTGGTATATTTTACAGCCTATTATCTTGCTGAATAAATAGGCTTTATAGCTCAGATTGTCACGTTTAAACAAACTTTACTTGAAAATAAACGGGATTCAGTCGGCATGTTTATTCTTTGGGTTTAAACATGGTGGGTAATCTCGAGCGAAAATCACGACAGATGCAATTTGACTGACATTTATTATTAATCAATCGACAATAGTCACGGAGTTTAATCGATTAGATAAGTCCGGTCAGTGCGAGCCCCGATTCAGTAATGTCTTGCTCGTTTAGGTCGAGACTCCACCAGAGCGGAGATGTGTTATAACAACCAATAGAATTTCGTTCAGTGGTATCTACTGAAGCGGAGGGGAGACGAGGTGTGTGAATAACGAAATTCTATTGGTTGTTTAAACACATCTCCGCACATCTCCGCTCTGGTGGAGTCTCGGCCTTACCTTAACTGTCGTATCCTGTCGTATCCTAGTATTTTTCATCACTACCCCCACCGTTAATAACATGCATTCGGAAATTTGGAGCTGATCTCGACGTATTATTCGTTTAAAAATATAATGACTTATTTACCCAGATAATTCAGTTGTAAAAGAAAAGATCCTTTTCTAAATATATAAATAATATAAATATATGTATTTTTATAAAATAATAAATATATGTATTTAGTATTAATAAGATGTTGGTAGATATTTACTGTGCAATAGTACCTATAGTCATAGTTTATAGTGTTGAAGGGATGTTTAGATACTGCCTAGGCTGACTTAAAAGACCTTGAATTATAACTATTTTACTTTTATCGATAAAAATAGTTCAAATAAAAGAAAATGAAAGAATGACTACCATTATAAAAACCCGTGATTGAAATGAATATTTTAACTTAACATAATAAGATGTCTGAAGCTTTGTTTGCTGGGTATCTTTTATAATTAAGTGTTGCCAACAGCATAAAAAATGGTTGTCTGTAAAGTCGGTTTATGGACGATAATTTTTACGTGATAACGTCATAAGAAAACATAGATGTAGAATTGATGTAGGTACTCGAACGCGGTCCGATGGAGTGTAAGAGAGATGCGTCATAAGTCGAATTGAACGTGCCTCTCTATCGCTTGTTCTGCGTTCTCGCTCGCTCGCGACACGTGACAAAATAGCGTCATTTTTGAAAAAAATACCCGATAGCTTTCATCAATTTACTAGACGTTATCACGTCAAAAAAGATATGTATGACTGTATGGAAATGTGTGTGTTGACGAAATAGTCACCTATAGGTTGAAACGGAAATAATAAAAATAAAAATAATACAGTCATCCAAACAATTTGGATTGGATTCTTAATTAATTATGAACTGGATTTGGATGGATTCTTAACTTATTGGATAAGCGTTGATTTAAATCTGTATCTCGATCCTAATAATTATTTAACTAACACGGCACCATTTGTGAATCCGACACACACAGAGACTTGGGTTCTTTTAAAAGGTAGCTTACGTAATTCTTAAACATCTTTTTATTAAAAGAGTGAATCTAGTCCTTATATAGTCATTTAGAAAGTTATATTTCGTTTCACAGATTGTATAATTGTATTTTCGATAAGTTTTATTTATTTGTGTAGTTACTGTTAGATTTAATATTAATAGTAGTGATAACATTTTTGTAAATAATTTAATTAAATAATGCTCAATAAACAAGATTATTATATATGTGTGTGTTTTGTTTTTATAATTCCTTAATTTTAAATATTATGTACTGTAAAAGAAAGTTAACCTACTGTACTGTACTATATCAGCCTGTAAATAACCCACTGCTGAGCGAAGGCCTTTACATAATTATAATAAAATGGTAGGAAAGTCAAAACTGTACATTGAATTTTTTTTAAAAGAATACTTGGGGTGTGATCTGAATCGATACCGAAGACAAAAATATAGTTTTTAGCATTTTTGTCTGTTTGTCTGTATGTATGTCCGGGATAAACTCAAAAAGTACAGCATGGATTTACTTCAAATTTGGCACGAATATTATGAAGAAGTCGGGTCAACATATAGGCTACATATTATCACGCTGTCACCTACGGGGAACGAGCAGTGAACCTTTATTTTCAATAGCGTTCACGCAGACGACGTCGCGGGCAGTAGCTAGTTCTCTATATAGAAGAAAGATTGGAGCTTAATCCACCACGCTGCTCCACTGCGGATTGACAATTTCCCACGGTGGGTAGACCCACAAGCTCATACACACAGACCAGATTAAAAATAAAATAAAAATACAAATATCTGCTCCGGGAATCGAACCAGCGACCACCGGCGTTAAAGCGACTACTCGCATCAATACACCAGAATAATTGCCATAATACATATAATATTATACCAGTAGAAGCAAAGCAATTAAGCAGGGTCACTGCCAACCTCGCCAACGGACCAGTTGTACAGAATTGAACCTATTATAGTTTTATTATAATCGTAGATATAAACATCTTAATAACAGACCGTACACATAATAAGTTCATTGTTCCCTAATCTCATATCTTTTGATTCGACCCTTTCACATCGAAGAGAGGGCGAGTGTCATTTCGTTAAACGGAATATCATAATTGTTTTCTATTGCACGCTGGGGTGTAAAAATAAATATACCGTGGACGTGATTGTATCTAAAACGTTAGTGGATTCAATTCTGAGTGAGTTTTATTCTGTAACCTTTTGGGGCCGTTCATAAATTACGCGAGACAATTTCGGCGTTTTTGATTTTGCTCGATGAACTCCCCCTTAGGGGGCGTCCATAAATTACGTGAGGTGTTTTTTTTAAATTTTCTGTCCCTCCCTCCCCCCCTGGTGAGATGTCGTGAGATTTTATTCAACCCCCTCCCCCATCCCCCAATCTCACGTGAGATTTTCCAAACGTCGTAAAAATGTGTATAACGTCGAAGTATGAATGAAATTATTTTCTTTCAAACGAATTAATGAATAATCTTAATCGTATTACGCGATTACGCTCAAGATTAAATCTTAAGCATGTACAATCTGGATTAAATGAACCAAAATAGTATTTTTTTTTTTTTGTTTCAATCAGAAAAAAATTGCATGATTTTTGCCGAGACCCCCCCTCTCTCCAACGTAAGATTAGATGAGATTTGACTCGACCCCCTCCCCCCCTTAAACACCTCACGTAATTTATGGACGCTCCCTTACTCAAATCACGCGTGAGATGTTTGAAAATGCGTTTCCATTTCCAGACTATACGCTATGCTATATATTCCTAAAAATAAAAAAAGTCATCGCGGCTTTCGTACCGATGTTTCCTGGAGGTCCTGGCTATATGTATTCCTAAAAAAAAGGTCATCACCACATTTTTAATGAGGAAAAAAATTACGTGATATTTACCGAGAGTACCACCCCCACGTGAGATTCTGTGAGATTTCACTCTTTCCTCTCCCCCCTAAACACCTCACGTAATTTATGGACGGCCCCTTTAAGTTTTTTTTAATGTTAATTAATTAATTCCACTTTTTTATGTATGCATTTCGTGGACTTTATTCGGATGCATTCGAGATCAAATATTAAATAATTTTGTACTAAACGACCCACAGTAGGATGAGAACCCTGTGTCGGGGGTCTGAAAACATACACAACACATAAGCACAAACACCCAGTCCACAACTGTCATTTGTATATAAACATTATGTACATATTTGTTACGAGCAGGAATCGAACTGACGGCTAGCGCATCAGTGTTGCCATTGCACGAAAGTGTGGTCTGAAAAATAAAAATTATGCTTTTAATTTTTTTCTACATAGTAATGAAATAACTTCTTTACGATTTCAAGAAACCTCTTTATAAATTACCATAAGGTGTAATAATTCTAACTACGACTATAACTGTTAAACTTTAATCAAAATTCGATGCAAGTAAAACGGAGAGGGACGTCTAGTCTTTATAGAATGACTGGTGAATTAGGATAAATATTTAAGGAGAATACTCGGTACATGATTCTCATTCGAATTATGTAAAAAATAGGTACTTAATTTTTGACTACATTTCCAAAAATTTCAATTTAAATAAATGAAGTGTGGACACACTTCCAGTCAGGCCGGCGGCGCGTGCGGCGTGGTATTGTACTGTGCCGCTTGCCAAACGCGCGTGTCTAATGATTGACAATCGCTGTAAATAAGTATGATACCATTTTTAAATAGCCGGAAATAGATAGGTAACCAGTTAAAAATAAGTTTTGTCCAAAGTTCACATTATTTACCTAGTCAACAAATTTGTTGCTTAAACGAGTGAAATGTCATGGTATTTTTGGTGGCGGTGTTTGGACGTAGGTAAATTACCGCGCGATAACTAAATGTACCTACCTACATACCTGTTTTGAGTCGACAGCGCAGCTAGCTGCTAGGGTGTCCAGACGACGCGTAAATAATTAGATAACTGTTGAGTAACTTTACTTAGAAGTTTATTAATATTCATCTATTTTTTTTTTTTACATAATTCGAATGAGAATCATGTACCGAGTATTCTCCCTAAATATTTATTCTAATTCACCAGTAATTCTGTATAAAAGAAAGATTTGTTTGTTCTTTTATTTGTATAAGTATTATAAAACTATTGAATTGAAATTATCAAAAGTGATAACTTCAAACTTGCGATTATAGATGTTTATGAAAGTATTATCACCACTATACCAGAACAGACGATTTGGTGAAAGTCACCGGAAGCCGTTAGATGGAGGCTGCTTTGAACCGGTCGCTCTGGAGGTCGATGAGAAAGGCCTACGTTCAACAGTGGTCATCCAATAGCTGATATGATGATGATGATACCAGAAAGCTCGTCCATAGGAAATAACATTACTTATATAGATAGAGCATAGTCTATAAAACATCGTTCTACGACCTCGTAAATCATTAGTAACAAATGGAACAAGTAATATAATTAAAAAAATCAAAAACCCGACTGCGTAAAATACTCTTATTATAAACTAAAAAGAATAAAACAATTTACTAGCTTTCATTTGATACCCATATTGCTACAGTAAGAAAAAAAAAATCAACTCCCCCCCCCCCCCCCCCTCATTCCGCCATTTGCGGGCGCCATTTTAAAAATTTATATAGCCTATGTCACTACTACAATTTACACAAATCCAACGACACCTCATATGTCGAAAACCGTCCAGCCGTTTGGGCTGTAGGGCGTGCCAAAGAAATGGACATACATACATACATACATACATACATACATACATACATACATACATACATACATACATACATACATACATACATACATACATACATACATACATACACTCGAAAAACATAACCCTCCTTCTGTCGCAGTCGGGTAAAAACAAGAAAAACCATGAAACACGTCCATATCGTTTTCTATACTGATACCACAAACATTATTACAATAATTTACTTTTAAAGACGGTTAAAAATAACATAGTCTACTCAACGTTAATATTTACATACTAGCTATTACTGATGGATTTGCCTTATTACTATTAATGATATCATAATTTCAGGGTAAAACTATCCTATATCTTAATCCGTGTCTTCGACTACTTAATTTCAAAGTTGCATCACAAACGATTCAGCAATTTAAGATTTTAGTAATATCCTCACAACATTTCATGTTCATAATATTCACACACACCGACATATTGTAAACAATATTGAAATTGACAATACATCACTAAATACCATCAATCCAGTTATAACTGGATCAAAGCGGTGCATACCAGTCTTTAATAACTACAATTACCCACACAAATACAGTTTACGTTATAAATGTTAATTTCGACTTTATCTTCTAAACAATAAGGGTCGATTTATTGTTTTTGATGCGTGAGGAATATTGTCGGCCATACCGTCCGTTCGCGAGTTTTGGAAGGGGCCAACTCTTTTAATTTCGAGCTTCTATCGTTGATTTGATTACCGTGGACGGTGTTATGCGTTTGTATGGTTCTCTTAATGAATATGGTTTTATTATAGCCATTAATGTATTTTTATGTGATTTATTTTATCCTAACGATTTCAACTGTTTAACTTCGCATATAGTGGAATTTGGCTATAAAATTAGTCCATATAATCTACCGAGTTTTATCGTAATCGGTTCAGTAGTTTTTGCGTGAAAGAGTAAAAAAATACCGATTTATATTTCCATCGGACATGTGAATATTGTCGGTCTGTAATTTATATATTTTCTACCTCTAAAATTTGAAAGCTGGAACTAATTTTTCGTCTGACCTTTACAAATTACGACGGTTCACAAGTTTATGATTTGTAATACGATGAAATATAAATCATATTGGATGACTAGCTTAGTTTATTTTTATACAACTGTTATAATAAAAAACTAATATTCTTATGATTAAAATAGGTTTTGTTTTTTTATATATCCCAATACTCATCTATTTATTTAACGAATTATGTATTTACTTAGATTTTTTACAATATTATACATACATATACATATTTATTCGCATATGTACAACATTGTAAAAAAAAGTTTGGAAATGTTTTTATTCATCATATTCTATTAAAAATACTGGCAGTAGTCAAAAACTTCGTTTAATTAATTTTAAAAAGAGAAAATTGTATCGAGCGTATAAAAAAATTAAGTTCATATTTTTTATCTTCGCCATCTTGCATAAACCTGTCACAATATCAACTCTAATTCCACCTTTTTCGGTGATCTTTTGAAGGTGTGTCGCTAATCACATGAGCCCGGCTATTACTCCGGCTGTTTTATTAAAAGCTTTTGTATCTGTGGAACTTTTGGCGCCTCTTTGTAATCTATGATGTCAATGTCAAATTGATTTTATAATAAATTTTACAAGTCACTTATCTACAACATAATTGAATGATTGTAATGAAGTTGTTAAAGATTAAATATATATTAATATGTAGCTGTCCCATTGCTGGGCAACGATATTTTTATCTAATAAAGAGAAAAAATAAAGCTTAGTCCACGCTGCTATACTGCGGATTGGCGGATACATCTCTCAGATTTTCTTCTAAGAGATGCAATTTTACGGAAAGAGTTTTTAAGGAAGAGACAATCACATTAAATGATCTTTGACAACCGTTCAGATGTTCTGGCGCGAGTAGTCGTCTTAACGCCGGAAGTCGCGGGTTCGATTCCCGTTCGGGGCAGATATTTGTATTTGTACAAATATATGTTTCTGGTCTGGGTGTTTGTCCTTTTGGGTCTGCCCCCATAGTGCCTGGAGAACACGTAATGCCATCGATTAAGGTTGTTATCATAGACAGCTGTTACTCATAGTAGTGAAATTATCTGCCAACCCCCAATAGAGGATGGATTAAGCTCTAAACCTTATTCTATATGGAGAAGAGGCCTTTGTTCTGCTGTGGGACGTTTACAGACGATACAGTACAATAATTAAATTTAACAATACACATATTAATACAAAACATTTTTTTAAGAATAACCCGGCGGTAGTTTGACATTGATAAAATTATAATACATAATTCTACAACGAGGATTCAAAACTGCTTTTAAATTTGGAATAAAGTAAATTAATTTTAATTTTTGAACACACACAGCTTAAATAAAATAGAGATAATTATGTTTAATATATATAACATTGATACTGAAGTAGTTTATTGTCATTATCAAAATAGATATACCTATGCAAACAAATAAAATAATTAAATCATTAAAAGGTTAAAGATCGCCTTGGGATTAGATGACATTTCAAAATGGCGAACCATTTCCACCCGACGACGAAAGGAGGGTAATGCTATCTTTACAATTCTTTGACATTGACAAGGGTTATTAACTTTAAATTGACAGTAAATAGTCCCACTGGTGCAGTATAAAGTTTTATGGGATCGCTGGTTCGATTTTAACCGATTTTGAAAAGGTATTATTTTGGCTGTACGTTATACTGTTGTGTTCTTTGCTCATTTCATATACATATTTCTTGCGGCTTCACCTGCGATATTTATTAGTCGATTATTAGTCGACGTTTATGGTCACTAATTCATCTGATACATACAAAAATAAATTTTGGTCACAGCATTAACACAATGCATAACAACATTATTTTGTAATCAATGTGCACAATTGAACTTTATAAATTGCGTTATGCATAAAAAATTGAGATTAAATACGCAAAATTTTTGGTGTAATTTATAGCTGGTCTAGACCTCCCCCTTCTCCCTGCAGTGTAGACTTAGCTAATAGTCTATAAGCGTCTAAAAGTCTAGATATCCTTAATGATCCTGACACGTGTTTCTGTACGCAGACCGCCGTAATTTGATATTTTCCGCGTCAAAAACAGGGATGAAAAGCGACAAGCTATTTTTCTACATAAAATATATTAGATTATTATTTTATGAAATCCATAGCGAGTGATTATATTTAAGAATCATACGTTTATTTATTTATTTTACTAGCAACAAAATATAACTATATAAAGCACAAAATCATACAATTTGTATATTACAAATTATTTGGAAAATAACAGAAACAAATGGTGCCTTAGTTACAGATACCACTACCACTGCATCAACAGTTGGATATTCACTGCTGAACGTAGATCTCCCCCATCATATCTGGCGGGGTTTCCCAATACTCGCCACGCTTGGTGGGTTGGCAAGTGCAGTGTTTTGTGGTAGGATATGATGACGCTGCATCTACTATCTGCACTACATCAGAACGGTTGCCTTGTCTAACAATAAATTGAAATACAGTTAAATCAAATCTTTCGAGTGATATAGGGAAAAAGATAAAAAAAATCCAGAAATCCTTTTATATAATCTGTAAATAAAACAAAATGAAAACTAAAACAATCAAAAAACCCGACTGCGTAAAATACTCTTATTATAAACTAAAAAGAATAAAATAATTTACTAGCTTTCATTTGATACCCATATTGCTACAGTAAGAAAAAAATTCAACTCCCCCCCCCCCTCATTCCGCCATTTCCGGGCGCCATTTTGAAAATTTATATAGCCTATGTCACTACTACAATTTAGACAAATCCAATGACACCTCATATGTCAAAACCGTCCAGCCGTTTGGGCTGTAGGGCGTGCCAAAGAAATGGACATACATACATACATATACTCGAAAAACATAACCCTCCTTCTGTCGCAGTTGGGTAACAAACATCGAATTTGCTTTGTAAACCCTTTTCATATTGTTTCTTAGTGATATCCTACTGAGAAAATTTTTTATTTATTTATTTATTTATTTATTTATGTATTTCAACAAACTTATGCTATTTTTACAGGATATCCTAATGCAACAGCACAGTAACCTAAACTTAATTTATATTATAAACATCTTTTTTTTAAAAACTTAAACACAGAACAGTATTAATTATTAAATATATACTCTATAATCTAAATGATAATATATACATAGTACTTTTTTTGAATTCGCTCAAAGAACAACAGAACAAGTCTAGTCCGTTTTCAACAACTTTTCAACAAATGTGTGGCCCCTTTGGGAGTTGCTGCGGTCCACCTAGCTGTGGCCCCTGCTGTCCGTGCATCACTATATACACGTGCTGTACGAAGATTTGCTAGTCTTGTGGAAGTCTATGATATTTCCGGTCATGTGCATTATGTGGAAATAAAATTAATTAAATTGAATTAAATACTAATAACATTGAAAACTAGAAATTGTAAACAAAATCTAATAAATTCTTAATCATAAATATAAATATATTTTCTTAACCTAAATAATATGCGGCAACCCTACTTCACCTTGTTAGTAAATGTCACCGCTAAAAAGCACTTAACTGCGAATCTTAACGCGCTCATTCAGCACGTAAATATGAACCGTATGTAGTTTTCTTAAGGTTCAAAGTTAATTACCGACATCTTATTTAACAATTTGTACCGAGATTTTTTGAAAGTATTTTTAAAAAGGTCTCTTGAAGTTTGATAGAGTGTTCTTTTCTCTGTGCGCGTGATTATATTCATTGTTAACTGGCTAAAGTCTTCCAATTTTGTCTGCGTGATACTAATCTTAAATATTATAGTAAATTTATTAAATCATTGAGTTTTATGGTTTCCAATGGTGCCAAAAAAGGATGGATAATTTCGTCAATTTGACATAGAATGGAGGACGATTACAGCGCTACCTATAGTGCTGTTATAAATCTTATATAAATCCAGCGGGTTAGACTATAATTCTTCTATATATGCAAAGATCTGGTTTCCATATCAGCCACAATAATACTCACTGCCTTAAACCATTTGATTATATCAGAGAAGGGATAAACAACAAAGCCGTAGCGATTCTGATTTTCTATGATTCTAGTAACGCGTTAAATGCTTTCAATCATGTCTGATATGACATTACTCTCCTTTATAACAGATCAATCTGAGAAGTGGCCTCTCAGCGTTTCGTGGACGCCAAGTAGTAAGCAATGAGTCTGCGATGTTGATAGAGAAAAATATGTTAAAAATACAACTTCATTTTTCTTGAATTAATGTATAGGTACTCTAATTATACCACCACCATCACATCAGCCGTTGGTTATCCACTGGTGAACTTAGGCCTCCTCCATCTAGGGGGTTGGCGATCGTAGTGCGTTGTAGCAGGATATGGTGACGCTGCTGCCGATCACCATCCTGGTTGGTGTACAGTTGTGTGCACCACTATGGCCTTAGTCACCATTAACGACACTTCGGCAAGAAAGAGGTATATTTAATAAATTAAATAACATTAATATTAAAATTATTGTGAATATATTATTATAATATTTTAAAAAATGCGACAATTAGAATTCCACAAAGAAATAAGGAAATCCTTCTGAAACATATTATTTTTCTTCGGCATTTAAAAATTACCATTACTAACTTGGAATTGAACCACCACCTTTAGTTTAGGATCTACATGTCCAAATATAACAAGTATGCTTAATTAAAAAAATCAAAAAACCCGACTGCGTAAAATACTCTTGTTATAAACTAAAAAGAATAAAACAATTTACTAGCTTTCATTTGATACCTATATTGCTACAGTAAGAAAAAAACATTAAACTCCCCCCCCTCATTCCGCCACTTACGGGCGCCATTTTGAAAATTTATATAGTCTATGTCACTACTACAATTTAGACAAATCCAACGACACCTCATATGTCAAAAACCGTCCAGCCGTTTGGGCTGTAGAGCGTGCCAAAGAAATGGACATACATACATACAGACATACATACATACACTCGAAAAACATAACCCTCTTTCTGTCGCAGTCGGGTAAAAAAAAAGAAAACAAATTTGTATAAAAATAAACTTTGCAGCAAGCAAACAATATTAAATAATTACGAATGTTGCTATTTAAAATATACGTAACCTTATACGTAACACACAAGCAATTAATTGACAGCTCGATCACAAAATGGCAGCGAGTTGGGGCAATTTTCCGCGTTTTGTCGTCAACGTACGCTTAACGTCAATTAACAAGTGATTATCCTACTCGTCGCTAGATGGCGCGCTTCGAATTACTGTCCCTAGGGCTTATTTGGAGTTTAAGACCGTTTTACAAAATAATAGTCTCAATTTACGTTGTAGAGAGAATATACCGTATTACTTATGCAATAAGATCGGTTTTCTTATAATTTTTATAAATGTACATCGAATAATGTTTAAGAATCTGTTAGGTAATTAATGTTTTTCTGAGAGAAGCGTTTTCGGTATTTGAATTCATTAGTTTCGAATATTAATTATTTTAAAATAGTTTTCATTTATTATTAGAAATTGTTTTCAATTCTCTTTTTGCAATTTTTTGATATTACAGCAAGTATAATATTTCTATTATATAATTATACTTAGTGCGTAAAAAATATTACACAATATTATTTAAGCGCTCTTGGTGACTTTATCAACAATATATTTCGATTCTTCTGAGATTATATTTTATTAACTACTTTACTCCTGTATGTCTCATTAATAATGAGTCATTAACTCAATATGATGCTTTATGTACTGCACCTTTATGCACCTGGAATAATTCACCTGGAATTTCTATATATACCTTAAATGATCTTACACATGCACAAAACATAAAAACTAAAGCACAATACACAAAAAAAAAAAATAAGGAAATTCGCACAGTCTCTGTTTTTATAATACAACATATTTTACAATGCAAGGGATCTTATTTCGTATACAGGACAAAAAATTCCTTCCAGAATAGGATCATCTTTATCAACAGCATCATATCAGCCATTGGATATCTACTAAACGTAGGCCTCCGTCATCACCTTTCAGAGCGACCGGCTGGCTTCTGTATCGTTAGTCATTTTTTTCCAAGACTCGCCATGCTTGGTAGGAAGGTTGGAGTGCAGTGTGTTGCGGTAGGATATGGTGACACTTCTTCCCATCATCATCTCCTTTGTTGTATAGTTGTTCGCATAATTACGGCCTTAGTAGTTTACGACACCTCGGCAAAAAGGCGGTTGGGATTATTCTTATCTGCTGGTCACCGCACGGCTGGATAGGATATGAGATAATTTTTCTACCAAAAGTTCAAAACTTAACTATAATTTAATTGACTGCATAGTCATGTCCTCGGATTATGAATTTATGAACGGAAAAATAGCTGCTGCAAATGAAGGTTTATCATTTTGCTACCACAATTCAATTCAAATTAATTAGTACATTCATTGAGATAGCTTATGACAGTTTTGATGTATTATTTATTTATTTAATTATGAATACTTTATTGCACAACACAATATTGAATTGTATAAAAGGCGGGCTTAATGCCTAAAGCGTTCTCTAACAATCAACCTTAGGACGCACAAGAGCGGACATTTTTAGGTGTGAAAAACTGGAAATTGAGAAAATTTATTTTGAAAGGCAAACATGATAGTAAAATACAAATTTAAAGTATCAAAATGGCTTCTTAATGATTTTCAATCCGCGTATCAATAAAACTAAATAATTATAATAATAAAGTCAAAGTCAAAGTCAAAATATTTTATTCAGCATAAAATTGTTACAATTATTTACTGAACGTCATGAGTCTACCACCAGTTCGGAAAGAAGAAGCCTCTGACCTGAGAAGAACTGGCGAAAGAAACTCAGCGGGACTAATATTTTTTTTAATGTAATGGTTTTTTTTTCAAAGTAAATTGAAATGAATAACATTGACTGGCCCGTCGGTCCAGTTAGTGACCTTGCTTTCTGCTCCAGAGTCTGGACGTAATAAACCTACTTTTATTTATTGTATTTATATACTTGTATTTATATACTTGTATTATATGTATATCAGTTTGCTACATAAAACACGCATTCAATTGTGCGTAATGTTAAGTATATAAAAAAGTATCACTTTTACAGAAATACACAACATTACACAACTATAGTTGTACAAATATATTAAATAAATTATCAAAAATATACCATCTTATGAATAATATTTTGAAAATTATTTATCTACATAAATTTTAAAAGATTCAAACGAATTACTTAAAAAAGAAATATTACTTTACAAAGAAATACATATTAATTCACGACAAGCGTATATCGATCGAACGAATCAAAGATAAAAGTGATTCAAAGTAAATGCACACGCTACGAACCATTTACACAGATATGATATACCTATACTAATATACTAATATTATTATAAAGCTGAAGAGTTTGTTTGTTTGAACGCGCTAATCACCGGAATTTTAATCGAACCAGTAGGGTTCGAATTGAAAAAATATTTTTGTGTTGGATAGCCCATTTACCTAGGAAGGCTATAGGCTATATAACATCACTCTACGACCAATAGGGTCTGAGCAATAATAAGAAATGTTACAAAAACAGGAAAAAATAATCATTTTTTAGCTTCCGTTGCGTCCTTAATTATTTCTCTTCTCGAGACATTTTTTTAACTATAGTTCCACTTTTAAAGTAAATTTAACATCACTTCCTTACTGATAATTTTCGAAAAATTAAAAAACCTCAATAATATGTTGAACGACCCAGGACTCAAACCCGAGACCCCTTGCCCGGCAGAAACGCTTGCTGCTACTCGACCAACGAGGCGGGTACCTACTCTTAGAGTAATTGTTTAAAAATATTTAAGTACGTTTTTCCCCCAAATTAACGCGGATAAAACCGTGGGACACAGCTAGTAATAAATAATAATATAAGATATTGTGGTGTGTTTGTTTGTATGAAAACTACAATCCCACTAATATTATAAATGCAAAATTTTCGGTAGATGTTTGATGAGCTGGAGATGTAGAATGACACACATAGTCAACTTCATTAAAAAAGAGCGTGTGTACGGAGTACACATGTCAGAAGTGAAACTTCTTTAGCAAACTCAATATAAAATTTATTAATTTATAGTTAGAATACAACGCTTGCGCACACGTCCTTAAGAACGAATACACCACAAAGAGGAGAAAATAACATTTCTATAGTCTAAAAGTATATTATGCTTTTTATATCTTTCTCTTTTTCTCTCGGGCTACGTACGTCTCTTCGTCCTTTATTCTGAGTTTCTTTTCCTTCTTATTTTTTATAGGCTAATATTACAGGAGCTGCAAAAGGACTACTTATATGATTCTTCAATTAATTTTTTTTGCAATAATTTTGAAACTTGGTGTTTTATTTCTTTTTTGTCTTAAACATTGCATCTATACGGTCTTTTGCTACGATATATATATATATATATATACAATTAGGGTGTCCCAAAAAAATCAAAGTCGTTTTTTTTAACGCATACCCTCTTAATTTTTTACTTTTAAGTCAAAACAATTATAAATAAAATTTTAAGACGGTAGGACCTCGGTAACCCGTGCCGACTTACATCAATACATGTCAGTACTTGCTCTCTAAGGCTGATGTGACCTTATGTCGATGTGCTTTTGATTACTCGCTATTTAGTTATGAAACTCGCATTGTTTTCAGTCAGTCAATATATCAGTGCGATTAAGCAGTTCTAAAAGGAGTATATTTTAATAGGTGACATATAACATTAAATAATGGGTTCAAAACTTTCATCTAATCAACACGTTCTAGCAGTTTTATTTTACAATATCCGTGAAGTGAATTTGTGAATTTAAATGTCCATGAAAGCACGAATCTCACTATTCGCAAGTGTATTATCTATTGGGAAAAGGCTCATATTCCTACTAAATCTTTCCGTAATTGTGTGAGACAACTTGTAAACTCATATCAAGTTTGGAGGGACTTGTAAAAAAATGCACAAAAGACATAAGATGTATTTAAGCAGCGCCGTCCAGACTTTTTCAACAATTTAGATAATTTTTTTGACATTGCACACGACGATGCGCCTTAATTAATAAAAATAAATGAGAATAGAATCTTTTTTTTTTTATTGATAGAGAGGAAAGAGCGCGCCTCAGAACTATCGAAGAAGAAAAACGATGTGCTAAATATTTGTCTGAGCCGACTCCTTCGACATCATCTTATGTACCGTTACAAGACGAATCATCATCTGAATCTAATGAAAACATAGATTTACAAGAGGACATACAAAAGCTTGTCGAGAACACGAAAATCCAACAAAAAACCTCTGCGGAGAGATGTTATTACTCCAAAATTAGTAGCAGCGCTAGATAGGTGTCAGTTGAGTATGAGAGATTCAGTGTTCATTCTTGGAGCAACTATTGAAGCACTTGGATATAATATTAATAATTTCCGTTAAGTAAGTCTTCCATCCAAAGAATTTGCATATAAAAACGGAAAGAACGAGTTGAGGCCATAAAAATTGATTTCCAAAATAAGGTACTGGAAGTTGTGACTTTATTGGGACGGTACCTAAGATTTTGCCTGCTTTAAATGCTCCGAAATCAAAAGAAGAACGTCTTCCTATAGTTATTTCTTATGAAAACAAAGAACAACTTATTGATGTACCAAGACTAGAAAGTTCTACAGAAAGTGAACAAGCACAGGCAGTTTGGAACGCGATTGCACAATGGAATTTAGAAGATAAAATGCAAATTCTTTCTTGTGATACTACCGCTTTAAATACAGGTCGTATATGTATACGGTGCCTGTGTGCTTCTTGACAGAGAAATCATTATTTTCGTTTGTCGACATCACTTGTATGAATTGGTCTTAAAAGGGGTATTAGAAGCAAAATTTAGTTAAGTAACTACAATCCCTGATATTCTGCTCTTTAAAAAAATCCGTGAAAATATATATAATATATTATTTATTCATTTACATTAAAAATAATAATATTTTAATGTAAATGAATAAATAATATACTATTTGGATGTATTGGAGTTTTAATTAAGTAATAAAAATTAAGTTCTTAATTCTTCTTCAGTACAAATATTCATGTCAAAAGTTTGGCATCAAGTCGGCACGGGTTATCGTTGTCCAATCGCAATAATATTTATTATTTGAGTCAACGAGGTCAATCCGAAAAAAATTAGAGGGTATGCGTATTTGATTTCGCAAAAATAATTTTTTCCCTTATGTCTTGGGACACCCTAATATACATATATAATGTATACGTGTATACATATACATATATGATTATATTGACATCATAATTCATATTATAAATAATTATTTTAATTGTAATTCCAGGTAATCCAGTGTGAATACGCCTAAACTATTTAGTGAATTTTTCCATATAAACAGTACTGTGGTACTAGTGACAGCGTTTTTAATAATCTAATATATTAAAATAAATAATATTTTCATTTTTTATTTATCTAGATTTTCATAACTAAACATTTTGATAATTCTTTCACAATTATTGACATTTTATATAAAAATAAAGTTTTAAATCTTAAAGCGCGTAACAACTACACGCAATTTAAAACATTCTGTTCTTGTGAATTATTAAAAACTAGCGGTCGCCCGCGGCTCCGCCCGCGTGGATGTCGGTTACCGCTGCAAAAAGCCTACCAAGGAAAGACACGGTCAGCAAAATGATTCCCAGGTTAATTCACAGACACCCACACTAACATCGACGACGCAGTCATTATCCACAGGCTGCACACATTGTCTTTCTGTGGATGTTAAAGTTGTTAATGATGAAAATATTTAAATGTAATTAATACTAAGTTTTCACTTCTGCCGGCACTCCCGGAATGCAACTCATTGTTTTAGGATAGATAACTAAAGCGATTATTGTAGAACTTCTCTATAAACAACATTTGACGTTAAATTATTTTCCGGTAACAAAATATACTGATGGTCGGGAGCCCGACCCGTGATAGGGCAACGTAAAGTTGCCCATGCGTAAAACATTCTTTTCGTAAATCAATTCCTACTAATTTGAATGTTTGGCCCTGGGATTTATTTATCGTTAGTGCGAAAGAAAATTTTAATGGAAATTGGAGCCTTTTGAAGGGTATAGGCAAATCAGTAGCGATCATGGGTATTCTTGGTATATGAGCTAATTCACCAGCTGCAGGGCCGGTGATAATCTTCGCTACTATTAAATTATCTTTTAGGTCCTTTATAAGAAGTCTCGTGCCATTACACATGTTGGAGTTAAATTTCTGAGAAGCATTATCGGCGTTCCAACTGTTAACGACAGTTCATGAGGTGGTAGCCCAGCGGGATTCAGAGAATTTAAAAATTCCTGGGGGTAGTGCCCTGCGTCCTCGATGTTAGCGACGGTGTCTATGGATTTATAGCACTTAACTTCACTGGTACTTTGTGCATAATTAAATTGTTTATTTCGTTGACTGTTTCATTTCTGGGAGAAACTATTGCTCTACAACACAGCCAACGAAAATCATTTTGATGTAAATTTTCGATGTTAGGATATATAGCATCTATCAGACTATCTAAATTATGGACTATTTGGCCTAGAGACTCATCCAAAGTAACTGCATAATTGGTGCCCAAATTTAAAGATGGAAATATTCCTTCTCCAAGTTTCAGCAGCTCTTGTGGAAAATTGCTATGCTCATAGATCTAAACTCCTCTCCCGCACGCGCACCTCCGCCTTGGTGACGCCCACTTCGCAACGGGCCATGCAGCAGAAATCGTAATATTTTAATTTCGCCATAACTTCAAAACCAAACGTCCAATTTTAATTATTCAAAGACCATATATTATCTACATAAACTGTACTTACTGATGAAATAATTTATTTTGATAAGGATTAATAGCATGAGTAAAATAAACGCGTTTAAATGTAGTCCGAAAACAATTCAAGATTTTTAAATAAAAAAATGGTTGTTGTGCCTCACTCGACATAGATAGGTATAGTGTGTCGCGGACTTTTTTATAGATAATTATAAGATCTACAATTAATTATAATATTTTATGGATCTATCTTTTATAGTTTAGGCAGCGTACGCAAAATAAGTAACTTTTCTGGTTGATTTTTTACACCTTGTGTCCGAAAAACCCAAATATCTTACGGAACCCTATTTTTTTCCAAAATAAAATATAGCCTATGTTACTCGTGGATAATGTAGCTTTCAAATGGTGAAAGAATTTTTAAAATCGGTCCAGTAGTTTTTGTGCCTATTCATTACAAACAAACAAACAAACAAAGTTTTCCTCTTTATAATATTAGTGTAGACATGTAATTTTTTGCAGTTTTTCTCTCGTTGAGTCTTTGTTAAGATCGGTTATTAGTTTTAAGTTGTTATCACGCTAGTAAGTAAATAGGTATAATTTGTAACGGAAAATTCATTTTAGTAGATCATGAACTTTGTTACTTTCAATAAACAAACAAACAAACTCTAAGGCTTTATTACCCGACTGCGACAGAAGGCGGGTTATGTTTTTCGAGTGTATGTATGTATGTATGTATGTCCATTTCTTTGGCACGCCCTACAGCCCAAACGGCTGGACGGTTTTTTACATATGAGGTGTCGTTGGATTTGTCTAAATTGTAGTAGTGACATAGGCTATATAAATTTTCAAAATGGCGCCAGCAAATGGCGGAATGAGGGAGTTGGGCGGAAATGTTAAGAGAAATTGGGAGTTGCTTTTTTTTTCTTACTGTAGCAATATGGGTATTAAATGAAAGCTAGTAAATTTTTTTATTCTTTTTAGTTTATAATAAGAGTATTTTACGCCGTCGGGTTTTTTGATTTTTTTAATTACGTGTATTACTGAGATAATGAATCGTTATTTTCTCTATTCATTTATATTGCGTTATTGCGATTTATATAGTGGGCGTTATACGGGAAGTGTTGGTTGAAATATAGAAAAGTGAAATTCCCTACTATTACAATGTACTCTGTAGCTGAGTCTGGCCGACTGTTACGAACTTGTTCTTGTTACGAAAAGTTTCGTCGAAATTCATCAAATTAGGGTGGCGCCACATTAGCTTGAGGGTAAATTTTAAAGGAAGGGCCAAATAACAAAGCAGTCATAACACGGAGTGAATACGTAATAAACAATATAAATTAACAATAATAAAAGAAATAATGTAATATAAACATTAACAATAATAAATTAAATATTAAAAATAAAAAAAATCACAGGTATTGATTTAGTCGACTTTTTCTTAATTACAGAAGTAAAAAAAAACTAAATTTTTCAACCCAGAGCATTTCCATTTCCTACACTAGCGATGTTTCGGTGAATACTCACCGTCGCTTCGGAGAGTATTCGAAAAATAATTTTCTAAGCATAATCGCCACTTTTTCAACTAATCCCCCATACTAGTTGGTCCTCCTTAGTTGTTAGTATACTCCATGGTTCTGGAAGTTCATCTATAAAATAGATTCTCTCTGACTTTGTATATTTGGTTGTAACGAGGTTTTATTATAGAGGTGCTATAGATAGAGCAGAGGAGCCAGGACTCCAGCTGTCCCTCGGTTAGAAAGAGAGAGACGATCACGGTACCTATATGTTGGTATATATGTTTCATTACTTCAAACAACTTTATAAGGTATTTAAGTTGACTTGATTTTATTTGAGATTGTCATAATAACAGGCAGTCCTTTACTGCGCATGTGTCAGTAGAGAAATATAGATGGGGGGAATATACCGCGATCTTCTCTCTCTTTCTAACTGTTGGGAATTTCTGCTTACAGGTAGCTGTATGTCTTCCCTACTCTATCTATTGTATAATACTTCTATGGTTTTTATTTTTAACAAGGTTTTGCAAAAAATTAAGATTTGAAGAAATAGCTTTTAATGTTGTTTCTCTTTTACAGGTTGGTAATAAATAATAATTTGTACATACAGTCTTTTGCACAGGAGCGTAGGGTCCATAATTTCGATTTGGAGGTTAAAGTATAACTATTATCTTCACTGTCGGAATGTCAATATGATGCACTAGTGTGCATTTGACTAAAATGCATTTGATTTTTTTCGCTAAAAACGATATTTTGATAGCCTCCTGAGATGCTCATGGATACGTACGACGCATGAACCACAATAAAAACCTACCGCAGGTGTTGTAAAAAGGTGAAAAAGAGAACTGCTGTTGAGGTGACAGGAAACCCGTATGGTATAACTTAGACTTCGAGTAACGTAACGTCGATCCTAAAGGCTAGTCGACTTCTAGATGACAATCTAGTGCACCTGAGGAAGGCTCACCTGCTTTTAGACTGTTGCTAGTCACATAGCTTTTTATCTTGAAACGTTCGTGACGTACACTTAGTCATGGGACGTTTTCCTTGTATGTGTGTACGTGAGTATGCGCGCTACTGGCACACGTACACAAAAGCGTAAGGTATACTTAAGACAGTCTGACATGACGTGCACAGCCTTGCGACGGTCCAGTGAAACATTAAGCAAGCCCCCTGCAAGTATGAATGTCTAATATGTTCTCAAAGCTCTAATGGTTGCGCAATCCTCGTCTCACAATAATGTCGAGTTGCTTACAAATATTATGAAGCTAATTGTATTATCGACATACACGCAATCGCTGCATTCCCCCGACCATGGGACACCAATACCAAGTATGGTCGTGCCGAACACCTTATTCTCCAGAGTTTTATGACTACGGGGTAGTTGTCTACTTGATTTTGTAAAATTCTAGCGTGACTTATCTGAAGCCAGGCGGTTAGATATGTAGGAAGGTCAAATGTTATCAATGATAACATTTATGGAAGTTACTGAATTCCAGCGATTGACGTCATATTATTAATTAAAAATAAAATATTTCATGTTTACTAAAACATTTTCATTTTATACTATTTTTGGAATCGAGCTACGTTCCGAGATGCACGATATGCCTAAATTTCTATATGAATGATAAGTGTAAGGTTAACTTTAATGAACACATAGAGGTTACAAACTTCAACATTAGAATAAAAAATAGATGAATTAATTAGCAAATACAAATCACTATTCGCAATGATAAAATGATGATTATGAAACATAGAATATAGACATTGATATATATATATATATATATAACATACAAAATATTAATTATCATTAATAATAGCTAATACTTATTTATTGAGAAAAAAGACACGTTTCTACTTTCTATAAATAAGTCCGATCAATTATTGGTCTCGCTGCGAGCCAAGATTTCTACTAATTTCTAACACAAATTACGATTTACACCTGATGGCGTGACCTTCAGTCAAATTACAAATAATATAAACATTAAACATAAACACTACGCGAACTTGAGTCGAGTCGAACAATTCCGAGTGACGTCATGCGCTCTGCCCGCACCACTCGTCATGTTCCGTCACCATTCGATGAACTTCGGTTCCGGCCGGCCACTATAGTACTTAGTACTTACTACTTACTCGTTACTCGCTGATCCCGATCGCGACGGTCACGCACAGCGCGATTGTAACGAAGGAACGACCTACGTTACATTGGAACGTAGATATTTCGTGGCAGATCACAGTCATCATCAGTGATACTTTGAGACGGCAGATAACAACGTTATTTTCACCGTGAAGTTATTTATCACCCATCTCTAGTCAGAGTGTAGAATAGATTCTCTGTGACTGTGTACATTTGATTGTAACGAGTTTTTATTGTTAACAAGGTTTTGTAAGAAATTAAGATTTCAAGCAATAGCTTTTAATGTTGTTTTTCCTTCACAGGTTGGTAATTAGTAATAATTTGTACATAAGTTGTGTTTGTTAAAAAAAAAATGGTTGTCTGTAAAGTCGGTTTACGGACGATAATTTTTACGTGATAACGTCATAAGAAAACATGAATGGAATTGAATTATTATCACTGAATTATCATTATTTTGTATAATATATATAAGCTACAGGTAATTAATTGTATTTAATATAAAAGCGAAATAAAGTTAAATACTTTGATATGTAATACAAGAAATAATCAAGTATAATAAAGAAGTTAAGTTTAATAACTTAAAGTTAGCAAAACAAATTAGATTATCATTAACCACTTATGAAAATTGTAAAAATATACTAAATAAAAACAGTTTACTTTTTATACGATCGTAATTATATGAGTTCTAATAACTTTTTAGTCAAAATTGTAATATAACCTATTATTACTGCACTCGCCCACCGATGCTACTTATTTTATAATCAAAGAACAAATATATGAGATTATATCGCTAATCGGATTCTTAAAATGCAAGAATTAATTACCTTTTTTGCTGAAATTGTTGTTGTAATAAACTATGGTAACCATTTTATAATTTTATTAACTTTTATTATTAACTTTTATCTTATTAACTTACACTTATTTACTTATATATTATTAACTTATATTATTACTTTACACTATGTTATAAACTTTTCACTATTTGCCATTACTTCAATATTGATAAAACAGTTTGCCGCCATTTGCCGCTGTCATTTCTACTCGGACGCGTCGTAAGTTAGGCCGACCGCCGATCGTTAACCGAACACTTAGGCCGAGCCGATTGTACCTCTCTACCGCTTGTTCCGCGCTCTTGCTCACTAATTGTGACAATGACGTCATCTTCTTCGAACTGGCACCCAGTAGCTTTCATCAATTTACTAGACGTTATCACGTCAATAATAAACATGTTTTATAAAAAATAAATTTTTCCTTTACAGAGAAACAACCTTAGTTTTTTGTTTCAATAATCAGCATATTAGTTAAATAAATAAACATGTTTAACACACACACAAGGTCGTCTGTTCCTAAGGTAGGCAACTTAATGCCTGTGTTTTAGGTAACAGCCAGTTACATATACACACACGAAAAAACCTTACGAAAAAAGCTTTAAAAGCTTTACTCTTACGCTCTTAATAATAATATTCTTAACCTAAGACTATTATTGAAAGATGATTTATTAAGGAAACTGATAATAAGAAAATAAATTATATCTTAGAAAATTGTTCAATACTCGCTGCAATTGAGACCATACCCTGTCAGATAAAGATACGAAAGTCATCCATTTTGTATTGAAAATCTTTTCACGAGCCATTTTGTTTCACATTTTATATAAGTGAGGTTCAAGTTGGTTCAAGTATTTATGTACAAACTTTAGTACGTACAGTACGTACGTAGAGTACGTACGTACGTAACGTAGTGGTTAACTATTCTTAAATTAAATAAATAACTTTTTAACTATAAACAGTATTATCAACATATAAATTTACTGGGATTAAAGCAAGGTAAGTTTATATCTATTTTAGTTCCATGTTGTGTGAACTGAAATATTAGTTGATAATTTAGTTCGAAAGTTAGTGATTTATTCTGTAACAAAGTTTTTTGTTTACATTTTGTATATACAATTATTGAAACTTTTATTTATAAACACGGTTTATTTTTAAGTACTTAAATCTATACTATCTATAATGAGATAGAAGCCGATGTCTGTACATGAGAATTATTTAGGAAAAACGAATTTTAGCGGTCTTTCTTTTATAGTAGTAGAAATTTTGGTTTTTTGTTTGTTCCGGCATTACACAAAATCTTTTGTATGAAATTAGATGCTGTTTCCTTAGTTGTGATTCTGGAGCTCTAACTTAAATACTGGTGTAGATTTCATCTTGATACACCGTCTAGAAGTTGAGTTAGTAACCTATAAAATATAAATATAGGTAAATCGTAAGGAAGTCATTTTATATATTTTATACACATCTACCGCGAGTGAAATCGCGGGGATGAGCTTGTACAATATATATATATATATATATATATATATATATATATATATATATATATATATATATATATATATATATATATATATATATATATATATATATATATGCGTAGTTCTAAAAGATAATTTAAGTTTTCCGACTACTTCTTTTAGTTTTTGTAATTGTTCTGTTTTTTATGAAACGTCAAAAAGGAATAAGACATTGCATTGCTGTCGTCAGACTTCTTTGTAAATACATTTTCTTTTTTCATTTATGTAATCAAATTGTCATTTATAAAAACTGAAATCATTATTTATATTATTTGTAAAAAGTGTTTTCTCCTGGAGAGCATAGATCTTTTTAAATACTCAAGCGAAATGAATAATTCATATATCATTATAAAGCTTATGTTCCCTACTTTTGGTGAAAAATTATTTAACAACAATATTTGTGAGAAAAAAATTTGGAGTCATTTTTCGCAAAAGCCGTGTTTGTAAATATTTATTGACGTTATAACGTCTTGTAAATCGATTAATGCCGGCTGCAGAACGAAGAAGTGTCACGTGTCGCGAGCGAGGGCGCGAAACAAGCGATAGAGAGGCGCGATCGGCCTAAGCGTTTAGCATAATTAAAAAAAAAAAAACTAAAATGTTGACTAGCTAACTTCAGGATGTCGGTTTTTTGACAAATGAAGTATAACTTTAAAAAATTATTTATTTTTTATTTATTTATTATTAATGATAATGTAGTGTAACTAATATGACAGCTATGATATTATTTACAATTTATTTGTGTGTTTTTATCTATCACGCAAATTTTTCATATTGTTATCGTAAAATTGTCGACGTAAATACATAATTCTATAAAGCGATAACGTTTCGAATTACTAAGAATGATATAAATTATTACTGATAATTCCTTATACAGAATGACTAATGAGTTATTATCAATATTTAAGGAGAATACTCGGTACATGATTCTCATTCGAATTATGTGAAACTATAGCATAAATATTAATAAACTTTTAAATAAAGTTACTCAACAGTTATCTAATTATTTACGCGTCGTCTGGACACCCTAGCAGCTAGCAATACTGTCAACACAAAACAAGTAGTTTAACTACGTCCAAACGCCGCCACGTGTTAACAGGGTAGCAGGATAAACAAGCATGACCCAATCCAACAACGAATTTGTTGACTAGGTAAATGATGTGAACTTTGGAAATTTTTAGATGTGAACAAGCGTCAAAGTACAACACCTGTGCATGCGCCACCGGCATAATCGGAAAAGTGTCCATGCTTCATTTATTTGAATTGAAATTTATGGAAATTTGGTCAAAAATTAAGTACCTGCTTTTTTTACATAATTCGAATGAGAATGATGTACCGAGTATTCTACTTAAATATTGATAATAATTCAACAGTCACCTGTTTACTAATGTGAATTGATTAATTTTCTTCATTCGATATAATAAACATATAAAAATAGAGAAGTATTTCTAATTTTAATAACATTGACTTGCATCATCGGTGATGATAAAACGAATATTTATATTTATATATTCAATATTTAAATTACTACAATATTGTGAGAAATTTTTGCATGGGTCAGCTAATTAAGAAATTAATCTTAAAAGAGATTTAAACAATTGTTAAGTAAACCACATTCGTTTATTAGCATTGATATTTGTTATAATTATGTAATATATAATTTTATACATATCTACAATTCAAAACTTAAAATAATTATTTACAAACAGTTTTGGTATAAATCATGTCCGCGTGGAATGGTACCAAGAATACTAGCAGCATTTCCCCGTTGAATCGCAATTCCGATTCTTTGGGCAAAAAATGCACCAGCCTTCCTGTCACCAATGGAGGCTATGAAACGTGGGGTTAATTCTTTTAGAAATTTTTTTGCACTCCTACTCCAAGGTCCAAGTGTTTCGACTGCAAACGGCACAAAAACATAACTTTGGATAAGTGACGAATATTTGTACCGCTTAGTCATTTCAGCCTTCTCCGCAGCGGCTCACACTCTTAAAGCCGTTTTCCTGACATGAGATGGAGCCAATATATTGACGCAGGTTGCGTCCCACAAAAGTGCCCGTCCCCTTTCCCAGGGAATCAGTGTTAAACCATCACGCCTCTTGCCATCATCGCGACTAATTCCAGTAGGCTTAATAAGAGCAGGAACTTCAATGATGGTAAGAGCACTTTTAATGGTCTCATTCAGGGAACCATGGCGGGAAAACCTACCTGAACTCTTGTTGCAAGAAAGGCCGTGTATTTAGAAAGAATCACCTCCTTTTCGCACGGACATCTGTGTTCAAAACAAAGACGTGCTCCCAACTGGAGACCTATACAAATTCGAAAACTTTCATTATCTAAAAGTGTCAATATTTTTTGACAGCATTGCGTGTAACCAGAGACCTGACTCTTGATAAAGCTAGAAGCCTTGCACGGTTTTTGTCACTTGTAAAATTTTGCGTCAAATTTTCAAATTTGTGAACTAATGGCGCATCCCAAAGTTTTTGTTTTATAACTTCCTTGGGGATATCGTCATTAGGACAACTCAACTTCCAGTTTTCTACTGCGTCTGTAGCATCTGCAATTTAAATTGAACTTGATTTTAAAATTTCGAAACATAGACCTTTGATACTATGTACAGAAGCAAGAAAAGCAGGAAGAGGGACACTAGAAATTTTTGCGATGCCACCATCTCTAATTGGTAGAGTTAGCTTGGGTCCAAGAATTTTCATCAAAAGATAAATTTAGAATTTTTTCTAAAGAACATTTCAGAGTGGCATCAATTTTATCGATCCAGCCAGGGAATTTCCAAATTGGGCTCGTGCGAAGTATGTACATTAATTTTGGGACAAAAAGACAATATTTCAAAATAGTATAGGCAATATGAGAATTTTACTGTCTAAAATTGGCTGTTTGCGTTCATCAAAAAGTGGTGCACCTAGAAGACAAAATGTATTTCTTTGAAGTATTTTCAAATTAGGTGCAATTTTATAAAACAATTCCATTGCCAAAAAAAATTTTTAGGAGATAATATAAAATGTTAAAACTGTTTTCTTAAACAAAAACAAATCTTTATCTCTTAAATGAAAGAAATAATTTTTTTTAAGCAATTATAAAAAAAAATTAAAATTCGCTTTTTTTTCTACTACCTACGATTTTTTAAAATTTACGTTCATCCCTTAAACATAAAAATTTCCTATCTCGATAAATTTTTATCGGAGACAAAAAAAGTCATAGAGCCCATTTTATGTATAATTTTAAGCTCTATAAATTTTAACTTCATTTTTTTTGTCCAACTTTTAACGGTTGCAGACACTAAAACCTGTACACATAGTTTTTATATCATTAAAACTACATTATTTCAAAAATGCAGAATTGAGTGTCGAAATTTTGATTTAAAACCTAATTTTCCTGGACTAAATGTCTTATGTGCTTTGTTGCCACCGTTCGACAAGTGAAACCGTTATATTAAGTACATAACTTATCTTCAATAAATTCAATAATTATGCATACAAATCCTTAGCTGAGAGTATAAAAACCAAAGTAACTTTTGTCTGTCTGTCCGTTTGTTTATTTGTGTAAATGTACTTTTCATGGCTAATCTGCTGAGCAACTTGTGATAAAATTTGTTACGGAGAGTCTAAAGCCTGTGGAAGGATGTAGGTTACTTTAAATGTCACCCAGATTTTACGCAAAAAGATTACTTATTTTCGTTTTTTTTTTTTCAGTGGACATGGATAGAATCATACCCGCCGTCGCAATCGGCATTGTTTTGTCCGTGGTGAATTGTGAGGATGGTATGTGACGTCAATTACTATTAATATTAGAAAATATAATATTTTTATTATATTTCATTTAAAATGCCTTCACATTACTGTAATTAACTAATTTATAAAATGAAAAAGTATAACGAATTACGTATTAAAATGAAAAAGTATAATATAATAAGTAGGGTAGGGCGGGGCTAGTTGAGCAATTTTTCACTTGAGTGGATATAGCTCCTCAATGATAAGTCTCAGTGAGTTGTTATGCGGCCTGATGGATTAGTAATTTATCCCTTAGCAAAAGGATACACAGTATTTTCTTGTTACAAGTCGAATTTAAGAGTTACAGCTTTTTAAATGCAGAAAGTCAAACATGCTCAACGTACCCCATAGGTGGGGTAAGTTGAGCAAGCGTATGGGGTAAGTTGAGCAGATAGAAAATATAGCCACACCATACCTTAGATATTTCCCTGACATAACTAGACATACATTAGATATTTACTGACTAAAATAAAATGATTATTTGTTAGTCAAACTTTTATATTTAATGATTTAACGACATGTTAGTGAAACGAAAAGTAGTTTTCTTTTAAGTAATGAACATAGAAAATAAAATGAACTTCTACTTAATATTTAGAAGACCGTCTTTAACTTAATGTTTGGTATATACTCAGTATTTCTATTTAAAATCATACTTTAATATTTATATAGTGAATTAACAAATTTAAAATTTAAAAAATAAACATTATAGAGATATTCATGACTTAAAAAACTTGATCATCGTCACTGATGCAATTAATGCAAACAATGTAACATCAGGATTTAGCGCACATTTATATGTGCTTGGGATTGGATCCATTTTTTTCTTATCAAAGTTACGGTATAGGCTTCGCAGCAAATTAGAGGCCACTGGCAAACTCTAATTTCTTTATGAATCCTGTTCGTTACTCATTTGATACCGAAATGCTTAGCGGCGACATTGATACTTTTTCCTTCATTTAGAATGCCTTTACAGCATCGTTGAAGTGTTGGATATAATTTAAATCTCTTGAAGTCTTTCTTTTATACGCTCTCAAACAAAAATAAAATAAAAAATACACATTACTATCGTTTCAAACTGTAAAGTTTGTTGAGTGACTCTTGCTCAACTTACCCCAGTTATAAATCTGTTTCAAAAATGAGGTCACGAAAAAAACTGTTTGAATTAGAGTCAAATCCTTTCTAGATATCAAAAATTTACTACATTTACAAAAGTAAAACACTTACCTGGTGTACCATAGATAATAACTGATCCTTACAGACGAAATATTCAGAAATAATTTTTTTTTTACTTTTTGTACATAAAATAAACAAAGCGTTCAGGTACATTATTCGATCGACAGATTGCAACTGGCTATCATGTGATAAATTCTGCTCCTCAGTCCGCTTCTTTCCACCATATAATGTATTAGCGTGTGATGTATAGTTTTTGAGATATTTCGATTGCCCAACTTGCCCCATTGCTCAACTAGCCCCGCCCTACCCTATATAAGATTTTGTTTGTATATTTTTATTTCTTTGTCTGTTTTAAGGAAGCTTCGTTGTTTGTTTGTAAACCTAGATCGATTTTTCTTTACATTTAAATTAATTGTTGCTCTTACCATTCTATGGTCTGACGAGAAATTCAGGTTTAGTGTTTCTACATTTGTAAATAGATTAGGTTGATTAGACAGTATGTAGTCAATTTCATTTTTGCATTTTCCATCCGGAGAGCGCCACGTCCACCTATGTTTTGGCTTTTTGATAAAAAAAGTGTTCATCACGGAGAGCTTGTTTTCAAAAGCGAAATTCACCAGCATCTGTCCTCTTTCATTTCTTGTACCATAGCCGTATTGTTTTGTTATCATGTATTCGTCTATCAGTGTTTGTCCTATTTTCGCATTAAAGTCTCCGATTAGAATTAGATTTTTATGTGTTGACTCTACTGCCAAATCTAGGTCTTCATAAAACTTTTTGATTTCGTCGTCACTTGCTGATTCTGTGGGGGCGTATATTTGAATTATACTTAGATAATACCCTTCTATGTTCAGGTTTAGTAGAGCGACTCTTTCAGTTATTCCTACGAAGCTTTCAATGCTATTTTTTAAAGTTTTATTTATCAGAAACCCAACACTATATTTGCCCGGCGTCTGTCCAATATGATACAAAATAAAATTCTTGTATTCCTCTATACGGATACCTTGTCTTCTGACTTCAGACAGGCCGATGACGTCATACTTTACTCCTTGTAGAGCTGCCTCGAGTTCTATTAGTCGTTCGTATGATAAAAGTGTTCTCACATTATATGTTGCAATGTAGAATTTTCTTTGTGAATGTTTTGTAAGTTCTGGATACGTTTTTAATTTTTTCTTTGGAGACTATATTTCTATAAAGACTTAACTGTGCATAAATATGTAAATAAACTAGGATTTAGATCGTTTTGGTAAATAATATTATAACAAAGTTGATAGAAAAATCGTAGTTATGAAAATATATATAGGTACGTATAAATGTACATGTTTATTTATTTATTCGAATATTAACTAATAAAATACAATCAATTTATTGATAAATGTTCCTTATTTATAATACTTAAATATTTTGTATTTTATTATTATTTATTTTTTAAGACTCAAACCAATCAATAATTAATCGCGCTCAAACGAGATGGCGCTTAGAAGTGATTTTCTTTAAGATTATAATGTAAATAATAATAAAATATTTCTATAGAGACTTAACTGTGCATAAATATGTAAATAAACTAGGATTTAGATCGTTTTGGTAAATAATATTATAACAAAGTTGATAGAAAAATCGTAGTTATGAAAATATATATAGGTACGTATAAATGTACATGTTTATTTATTTATTCGAATATTAACTAATACTCTTTAAAATGTTAGAAATAAATATCACGAACGGTGGCGCCATCTATTGTTCAATAGCGTAACTATGGAAATTTAATTCCAGTCACAACGGTGTCCCCTAAAGTAATACACTGGAATGAGACAGGCATATGCAGGAAGTGTGTATGCAAAGATGCAAAAGTTAATTGTTTTGACGAAAGTCTTGACAAGTTCTTCAGCAAAGAGGAATGGACAAGTAAGTGGACTAATCACTATTTTTATTAATTAACTCTACCTACTGGATTTAATCGCTTTAATGTTAGTGTTTATTAATGAGCTTATATATTAGTCGTATGGTATTTTATGACCGAGTTTATGACCTAAACTACAAATATCCAAACGTTCATCATTTTAAAAATCGATTTGTTCGAAATCGGTGAAGTATATTGCAAGATTAACTCGTACTTGTAAACAGAAAATAAAATTTAAAAAGAATATGAAAAAAACATATTTTTTTTCAGATTTAAAAGAATTCAAACCTACAATAGTAGACCTTAGTGAAAATCCAATCACAGAGGTAACAGCACTAGCCGAGCTACCGATCAAAGTGTTGAACCTTTCGCGATGTTCCATCGAGTCCATTGAGAGGGCGAGTTTCAAGGATCTTTTGCAAATGGAGGTTCTGGATCTAAGTTATAACAAACTAACTTACGTCAACCTGAGTCCACATGCTTTTGAGGTAATTTTTAGTTTGGCACGACTTTTTGACGACCGTTCTTGAGTCGTGATGTTAAAGTTCCATCGGTTCCAACGGTCACGTTTTCAATTCCTGCTGAGAGCGAATATTTGTATTTGTATCAATACTTATTTCTGGAGGTATGTCTTTGTTAGTCTCCTGTCTTATGAGTCTCGAGTGCCTCGAATAGCACGTTATGCCGTTGGTCCCGGTTATTATCAAAGACACCTAATAACGGTCGTAGTAGTAACGGTTATCAACTGTTCGTGTATAATGTTATAGGAAACTCTAATCATAATCAGTTTCTGACTATGATGAAAGTAACTATCATAACTTGGGGCAAAATATAAGATACACATCTCATATTACCGCCGTTAAATCTATTATAAAATGTTAGTTTTCGTTCGGTTTTCCCGAATCTTCTTGGAATCGTCGTTCCTTGAAAATCAATGTGGATTTTTTCAATTGAGGTTTGCAATTGCAACTCCATAGAATGGTATAAATAGTACAGATATACAATAACATCAATACTGCGAGGACAGCGTACAGTGAAGAAGTGTAAACTTGAATTAAAAATTAAAAACGAAGTGGTGACAAATAAGTTTCGTCTTTTGTGATAGTAGTATGGTTTTTTGGTGTGCATAGTTTAAGTGAAAGTGAAGTGAAAACACGTCCGTGAATGTTTTAAAAACTATATGTATACGCAGATTGTCCGCAGCCTAGACATGTGTTTCGGATAGCAAGATACAAAAAAGATAAAAACTGCTTAATCAAAGTATGTTTTGGATCCTAAGATATAGTTCTTAATATACTTCGAAACAAATCGAGTGTGAAAAATGACGTTAACAAATTTTACCACGATCAAAACCCAGCAACAATCATATATGAAATACCTCAAAGAGGAGCTTGATAGTGGAATAAAAACTCAGTGAAACAAATCTTATGATCAAATACATAAGGGATGTATATAAAAAAATTCTACTCCCCCAAAAAATTCAACCAATAACAAGTTCAAAAGATAACAAAAATATAAACACTGAGACACTACCATTTCAAAATTGGCAAGAGCTGTTCCGATATAACAATTGCCAAGATATCTTTAATACTAGGCAATTATTACTAAGCAAGAAAAATTAGACGAACTAAGATGGTTCGTGATATCTTTTGAAAATACTATTATTCACTTAATTGTTGTAATTGTCTTATAGAGACATGGATCAACTCAGAGGATGAAGCAAATAGAATTCAACTGCCAGGCTATACCCATTACTACCATTATAGACAAGAGGTCAGGGATGGTGTCTAAATTTTTGTTCATAATAGCCTTAAACATAATTTTATTGAAAAACACTAGATCGATGAAAATCATTATCTCTGGATTAACATAAATAAATTGTGTCTAGAAATAATCGCAATATACAAACCCCGACGAACAAATCATTCGGATTGCTTAAATTTTCTGTTAATGCAGTTGGAAAATCGGAAGAGGGTCTTGCTACTGGGAGATTTTAATAATGACCTACTAAGTGATGAAAAATCTATTAAAAATTATAAAACTACTAAAAAAGAAAGCGACCAAAAAAAAAATCACTACGACTATAGCACTCGTGGAAATGACAGAACTAGTATTATCCTAGACCATGTTCAAATTTAAAACAGAATAAATTCCAGTTTGCCAAAGTAGAATCCAGTATGTCAGATCACTAACTAATCTATTTTGAAATTAAAAAATATAGACCAGAACCTTTGAAATCAGTAAAATATCAAGCAATTAATTATTAAAACTCTATACATCCATCAAAAGTTATATCAAAGAAAGGAAAGAATCTGAGTATTGTATTTTAGAAGATTATATAATAATAAAAATCATGAATCAGAGTAGAATAAGTAAAATAAAAAATGTAACCCAGTAGATAAAGATTGGATTAATAAAACTATCATTGATGGAATAGATAGAAGATATGCATTATGGCTAGAATATAGGAAGAATCCTACTAATATTAAAATAGAACAAGCGCCTAAGACAGTGAAAAAGAATATGTCGCAACTCATACAAAACAAAAAAAAAAACGAATATTACTGTTAATATTTTAAAAATTGTCAAAATAAACCTGCTAAAATATGGTCTCTAATAAATACGCTAAGCTGAAAGAAACCGAAGGAATATACTGTTCCAACTCAGCTAAAAACCGTAAAAGAGTTCATCTGTGACCCAGTAGAAATATGTGAACATTTTAATAAGTTCTTCTGTATTTTTATCAATGACGTTTACGGTGCGAACACTACTAACAATCGTTCGTTATTGGTTTGCTCGCTTTTTTTCCGGAAATTTTGACCTAAAAAATGAACCACGTGGTCGGCCGAAAACATTGGTCGACAATGACGAATTAAAGGCGATTGTGGAGGCTGATGATTCTCAAACTACAGCTGAATTAGCAGCAGCTTTCGAAGTTAGCACTAAAACAATATTGGTCCATTTTCGTCAAATTGGCAAGGTAAAGAAGCTCGACAAAGGGGTGCCTCACTGCTGGCTAGGGTTGGAAGCTGACGTTTGGAAGTTCTCCGTCATCCACCGTACTCACTAGATCTTTCCCCTATAGACTTCCACTTTTTCCAGAATTTGAATAACTTTTTGTCGGAAAAAAAATTCTATGTCCGAGAGGCAGTATAAAATGTCTTTGAAAAGTTTGTTGCCTCCCGTCCAGCAGAGTTTTTCAAGAAAGGCATCACTAAGTTACCACTACGTTGGCAAAAATGTATTGATTCCATGGGTAATTACTTTGAATAATAATAAAAAAATATATATATTATAGAAAAAAATTGCGTTAAATTATTCTTAGTTTTTATTTTTAAAAACCTATTATATGTATTTATTTTTGAAAATTTTCTTCAAAATTTCTATTTATCGAAATGTCCGGATAATTCTGTTTTAGAAAGTTTATCCGGCTTCGGTAATTTACCCATTTCGATACTGGCAACACTAACTACATGTAGATACATGAATATTACGTTATAGTGTCTGATACATCCAATAATACGAATGGAATATATTCCAGGGTCGCTACTCACCAGAAGATTTCGAAGCCCTCGCTTCCATGAGGATCCTGAATCTCTCGTACAACGACCTACACTACTTACACCCGGACCTGTTCTTACATCTCCCGAAGCTGACTGAACTGAACATCAATGGAAATCCCCTGAGGACCATAAACCATGGCACACATATAGCTATTTCAAGTCTGCCAAAGATGAAGGTCAGTTTTTTTACTTAAGGAGAGGTTGGACCCCATACAAGCATCCGTTTTTTAAGCCTTTAATTATTTTGATACCTTCTAGAAAGAGTGAATCCTTAAAGCAATATTGTCGTCAAACATAATTTATTTATTTATTTTATAGGAAAATTTACAGCTAAATAACATACATTTAGATATTCAAATAGGTACATAAAGGTCAATTAAAAGTTTCCACATATAGGTATACAAGTAAACTTAAATATAGGACAGACACGTACACTAATGCGCTAATAAAAGACTAGAAGACTATAAATAATATAAAGAGAAAAATAAAAATCTGATTAACTAAACCAAAAGCCTACCAATGGTTGAAAAACTAATCGGCCATAAAACGTTTTAGATGGTGACTTGTAGTGTTAAATAGGTCTACATCTAGTTTATTCACGGTATCATTGAGAAACCTGCTCGCTCTTAACAAGTAACGATTCTGGCTATAGTTAATTCTAGTACTGGGTATAAAGATTGAACTGGGTCTTCTAAGTGAGAAGGGTTCCCACAGACTGATACTTTCTCGGGACAGTCGACCGAGCCATTTGCAATGTTCAATAAATAACCTATATCGGCAATGCGTCTTCTGTTTTTTACGACATTGTCTCAAATAACCAGGTATATATTATTTTATTCTGAATTGCAGATAAGATAAAAAGCGTTTTTGTAGACGTTCAATTCATGTAATATAATATGTATTATAGATAGGGCTCCAGATCTGGGATGCATTTTTTAAATGACTTCTCACGTATGAGCAGTATAATATTTTGTTTTAATTGAGGTAAAATCAGACGATATACGTAATATTAAGCCTAGTAATTTAGGTGCTTTGTTCACTATAGAGTCAATATTGATATCAAAAACTAAATTTTGAGTCAGAAATGACCCCCAAGTCGCGAATGGAAGTGACTTTAGAAATTTCAGAGTTTTTTTTAGCTTATAATTAAACATGGGGTTGAGCATACGGGTGTATGAACAAATCTAGCACTTGGAAACGATAAGATATAATTTATTGTTGGAGCAATATTATTCGAACATGTAAAGGTCATCTTGAAGATTTTGATTTAGATTTTAGTTTATATTAGGTTCAAAGAACTTTATTATCAACAAAGACAGATATTGTCACTTATGTGATAACATATACTTAATTAGTTACGTATAATAACATCGTCGTTGCCATTATGTGCACAATTATTATGAAGGCATATTTGGAAACTTAAACACAAAAACAAAGCAAAAACATAAGTACAATTTTGTTGAATTTTGTCCCACCTCATACATTCAAACCAATTATATAATAATTAAAATTCGTTATTGTTTTATAAATAATAAGACAACTGTTTTTTAAATGTATGAAATGAGTCAACATTTTTTATATGTGAGGGTATACTGTTATACAGCCGCGCTCCGTTGACTGTTATCATCGTTTTGCCGTATGACGTGCGATGTTTTGGTATGGTGAGGTAGCTAGCGCGCCGACTGCTGCGCTCAGAAACTTGGTTTTGTTTAGTAAACGAAAGATTTGTGTGGATATTCCTATTAAAATATTTTCGAATAAAAATGCAGATATTGTATTTATATAAATTGTTTATGTTCATTAAGTTAGTTTCTTCATATATTTTGGTAGTTGGCATTAGGAAGTGGTAATTGAAAAGTAATTTTATTATTTTATTTTGTTGGCGTTGCAATTTGTTTAATTGAGTTTTGGCTGCAGTTCCCCATATCTCAATAAGATATAGCAGGTGGGGTTTAACTAAAAGTACGAGGGATGCATTTTGTAATATTACGGAGTGAGCCGCGCAGTGATATTAATTTTGTTTTAATTTGCTTTAAATGAGTATTCCAATTTAGTTGACTGTCGATGTAAAGACCGAGATACTTTTCGTGAGTTTTCTGTTGAATGGGTTCATTATTGATTGTAATAACATAATTAGCACAGTCAATACTTTTAATTGGAAACATGATTTTCATATCATCGGTATATAAGAGTATTTTAATATAGATGAAGCATGAAAAGATGTCTATAATAAATATATTAAAGAGCAATGGGCCTAACAAGGACCCGTGAGGAACGCCCGGTAGGATATAAATGGCAGAAGAAATAAATTCTTTTAAAACCACGGTTTGTGACCTGTTTTGTACGTAGGAGACAAATAACCTTTCTTTTACCGGTACAAGGGATGCGCTGGGCCGCACTCTCGGCTGTATGGGTACCACCATCATGCTTGTTTCTCCCGTGAAACAGCTTTGCTGTGTTTCGGAGAGAAGGGCAAGACAGGCAGTCTAATTACTGGCACAGAGACTTTAACACCTTATGTCTCTGGATAGACAACACATAAATGAGTTGTCTGGGCTAGTTCCAGGTAAACTAGTTTATGTTCATGGGTGACGTTAACCATTTACCATCAGGTGGAACGTCTGCCAGTTTACTTATTCACTTAACATTAACACGTTCGCTGCCGGCCACTCGGATCCGAGTAGGACTAGGTGCATTAGCTAGGTGCCGTCCACTCAGATCAGAGTATCTCGCACGTTCATTTTCCTTTTCTCTTTTCAAAATCTCAAATTAAAATTCTCATTTCTATGGAACTCAATGTGCACATTGAAATGAGATTTTTTTTCCACGGACGCCAATTTTTAACTGACCTAAAGAAAATGAACGTGCGAGATACTCGGATCCGAGTAGACGGCAACCAGCGTCCTACTCGGGTCCGAGTGGCTGGCAGCGAATGTGTTAAACAAAATCTATATAGGTTATCTTTTATGCTTTCTAGTTGCAGCTTCCGTAAAAGTAAAATGTAATCAATCCTATCAAAACATTTGTTATAATCGGTGTACACCACGTCTACCTGTGAAGGCTCTGGCATATGCTGAGTTGTAGATCTTCTTTTTATAAATCCATGTTGTTCCGAGGCAAATGTATGTCTTAAGCAAGCTTATACTTTTTTGTATACAATTCTTTCTAATACCTTAGCAAAAAGACATAGCTTGGAGATAGGTCTATAGTTTTCAATATTATTTTTGGGCACTTTTTTATGTATGGTGTGATAAAATCTGACTTCCAAATTGGGGGAACAATGCTCTTCAGGGAACGTCTAAACAATAATGAGAGAGGTAAGGCTAGACTCTTGGCACACCTAATAATAAACACGACTGGAATAGTATCAGGGCCGGCAGATTTACTGATGTTTTATGATACCAATAACTTCTGTATTTAAAGCCGAGTAATAACAATATCTGTTTTATCTGACAGGATTGATACAGAGTTCTCAGCGTAATCAATAGTGTAGTTAGGGTTAGTATTAGTCAAAAATATTGATTAAAAATACTCACTAAAAAACTCTATTGCATATATCTTCTTCTTTTTTTTAAGATTAAAATTTTTTATTTTAAAATTTTACAAAATTATACATAATATTTATAACGCAAAACTTAAACAAATTATTTACAAACATATTTAAATTTATATTTGTTCGGGTGCTTGCCGCGTTTATAATTTTGTTGAGTTTTCTATATTTCGGCAATGTTGACCGTGATCATGGCGATAAACGCGGTAAGCACCCGAACAAATATAAATTTAAATATGAATAGTGATCGCGTTAGTTTAAAACAATATATTTACAAACAGTTTTGGTATAAATCATGTCCGCGTGGAAAGGTGCCAAGAATACTAGCAATATTTCCCCGTTGAATCGCAATTCCGATTTTCTGGACAAAAAATACACCAGCCCTTTTGTCACCAGTGGAGGCTATGAGACGTGGGGTTAATTCTTTTAGATTTTTTTTTTGCACTGCTACTCCAAGGTCCAAGTGTTTCAACTGCAAACGGCACAAAAACGCAATTTTGGATAAGTGACGAATATTTGTGTCTATAATAATCATTTCAGCCTTCTCCGCAGCGGCTCCCACTCTTAAAGCTGTCTCCCTGACATGAGATGAAGCCAATGTATCGATGCAGGTTGCGTCCCTTACCAGGGAATCAGTGTTAAATCATCAGGCCTCTTGCCATCATCGCGACTAATTCCAGTAGGCTCAATGAGAGCAGGAACGTCGATGGTGGCAAGAGCCCTTTTCCTTTATCGCTAGATTCATAATCACCTTTGTTTTATAAATATTTTGTATATTGACCAGGCCCGAAGGTTGTATAATTTGACAAATATGGCCGACCGACCATAATATGTCTATTATGTTCAAAAACATATAGTAGTTTACTCCAAGTTAAAGAAAGCATACACAATTTATTAGATTCTTAATAACTACAATGTTTTATATGTATGATTGTATATTTTTAATACAGTAATAATATAATATATTATCACATACACACATGGTCGTTTGTTCCTAAGGTAGGCAATTTAATGCCAGAGTTTTACGTAACAATCGACCGATATACGTAAATATTGTTTTTTAGTAAATATACAAATACAATATACATACAAATTACACCCAGACTCAGGGTGGGAATCGAAAATACGACCCTGGAGCGGGAAGCATTGTCACTGGCCACTGTACCAACGGATCAGTAGATGAAGATATATATATATATATATTTATACATATATTTGAAATTTATTGTCGGAATCATTAAACGTCATTAAATCACGTCAAAAACTATATGAATCTATATGTAATCTAATGTGTCTTAGGTGAATTAGCTTTAACAATTTTGACGTGATAACGTCTTGTAAATCGATGAATGCCGGCTGCACGTACGAAGAAGTGTCACGTGTCGCGAGCGAGAGTGCGGAACAAGCGATAGAGACGCACGATCGGCCTAAGCGTTCGGCTTGTAAATGAAAAACAATAACGCAGATTGGGTGATCTTAAATATCACACATGTATATAAGTTGTAAATAAATTTTTAATAGCACATTGTTCTCTGTCTGTCAGTATAATTTAAGTAATAAAATATGTTTATTGACGATTTGCACATAAATGTTAATTTATCGAAAAATTTTTTAATTAATTGAATTAACTCATTCTTTATATTATACAAAATAATGATAACTTAGTGTTCACGCACATATACCTAAGCTCCGTCGGTAAAACCGTTTCCACAAGGCAATGGGTATGCGACGATATCCGTCTCGAGTGTTCGACACTCGCGCCACGAAATTAGTAGCAATCACAAAAAAAATTGTAAAGGCTGTCTCAATAAATTAATGTAAAAAGGGTCCAAGGAGTTTCATTTCAAACATTGGTGCCGTGACCAGGATTATTATATATTTATGGAGAAGGAGACAGCAAGAAATAATCAAATAATTAAGAAGTATATATGTATATATGGAAGAAAAATTGTGGATATTTGAGAAGAACACGTAATAACGGTGAGCCCGTTCCTTAATCCTAATTACCTTTGTAGATTCAAATTCCTGGGTTACTTTACTTTTTGCTAGAATATAAAATCGTTCGATTATAGTTAATTTTATTATAGTGAATTTAATATTTGTACAAAATCCGTAAACGTTTGTTAAATTAGTGTCTTACCTACCCTCCTCTCGATCAAGAAAATATTAATAGAAATTTTATAACGATATATTTTATATTTTCATTGTTCTTTGTGTTAATTTTAATTGTAAAATATTTCTTTTCTTGCAATAAGCTTGTTTCTTCCCTAGATTTCAGGTAATTTCAGCTAAATAATTTATTGTAAATGCCGAGTCACAATTTAATAAAGAGGATATTGATGACTAATTGAAATTACTAATACTTAATAAAAACAGGTAACTAAATTTATATATGACTGATTTCGAATTTGGCTCTCACATTTTTTTTTTTCTTTCCGATTGCATAATGTCAGAAAATATATTAATTAAAAAACGTAGTTCGATTAAGGGTAAAATAACGATGTTTAAAAATTATTTAGAATCTATATTGGCTGTGCCATTTGACAAATTAACAGACCAGCAGATAACAGAATTAAAAATTCGTTTAGATAAATTTAATAATTGCTCGGTTGCTTTTGATGAGTTACAAACGGAAATAGAGGGTGTGAGTGAAAATCCGAGTGACCAATTTAAGGAAAGGGAAGATATAGAAAATCATTTTTTTATGTTAATGTCAAAGGCACAACTAATTCTTGATAGAAATAAAGAAAAGAAAGAACGTTTTTTGGTTAAGCAGTCATCTAGTTTAGAATGTTCTAATATCATTTCGAACGCTAATTTTAACAATATTAGACTCCCAACAATTAATCTACCTACCTTTAATGGAGACTATAATCAGTGGCTGGAGTATCGCGATACGTACGAGTCATTGATACATAATAGTGATTGTATAGATACTATAAATAAGTTTCATTACTTAAGATCATCGTTGGCAGGTAGTGCGTCCTTGGTTATACAATCTTTAGAATTTTCTTCCGATAATTATTTGATAGCTTGGGAACTACTTCGCGAGCGGTATGATAATAAAAATTTGTTAATTACGAATCATGTGCGATCATTATTTAGTATTGAATGTATTAATAAAGAATCTGATAGAGCTTTACGTTCATTAATAGATAATATTTCTAAAAATTTGCGTGCCTTAAAAACTTTAGGTCAGCCAGTTGAGCATTGGGATACTATAGTTATACATTTAGCCACGACGAAATTGGATATAAATACGAATAGAAAGTGGGAAGAGCATAAGGGTTCATTAACTGTAATTCCTAAGCTCGAAGAGTTTTATAATTTTTTACGTAGTCGAGCAAATATTTTGGAAACTTTTAAGCCTAGTAAATCTCAACGCGTAATGTATACAACCACAGTAGATGCCGATGTTCCCCATAGGTCATGTATATTGTGTAAGCAAAACCATCTTTTATATGAATGTAAACAGTTTTTGTCTATGAATTTGGAGAATAAAAATAAATTTGTATCGCAAAATAAATTATGTATAAATTGTTTGAAACCGGGACATCGTGCGGTTCATTGTAGATATAAGCCATGCAATCTTTGTAAGTATAAACATAACGTATTGTTGCATAGATCGCGAAATGATATTAAAGATAAGGTCGCGCTCGTACAATTAAACGCGGAGCGAGACGTCGTGCGCGCGGGTGCATCCGTGCATAATGAGTCATCGTGCAGTGGCGAGGCGCACTCGCCTGCCGCGGCTGCCCGCTCTGCCTCAGAACAAGTTTCCCTGCCGATGAGCGTTCCCATGAATGATTATAATTATGTTTTATTGTCAACTGCGCTTATTAGGATTTGTAACATGAAAACTAATGAATCGTTGATAGTACGCGTTCTATTAGATTCGGGTAGTCAAGTGAGTTTAATCGCGGACGCAGCTGCTAAGAGAATAGGATTGCAAAGTATTTCGAATAATGAGATGACTGTATCGGGTATAGGAGGTATAAAAATAAATATTGTAGATAAATGTAGATTCATGATACAGTCATTAAACAGTAAATTTTGTAAGGAAGTGAGCGCGTTGGTAGTTCCGTGTCTTACTAGTGCTATTCCTAATGTAAAAATAGACAAACTTTCATTGAATATACCTAGTAGTATTGTATTAGCGGATCCTAACTTTTACCATCCGTCTTCTATTGACGTAATTATAGGCGCGGATTGGTTTTGGGAGATAATTAGTAGTAAAAGGATTTCGTTAGGTAAAAATATGCCAGTATTACTTCAATCAAGTTTTGGTTGGTTAGTTTCCGGCCCGATAAATGTAAAGCAGAGTAATAGTGTGAATAATTTACAATGTAATTTATCAATTTCTCAGCAAATAGAACGTTTTTGGCGTATTGAGGAATTACCAGGGGATAATTATAAATGCAAGGTATCGGATGAGGATATTTTTTGTGAAAATCACTTTAAGAAGAATACGTATAGACTGGATAACGGTAGATTTTGTGTAAAAATGCCTTTTCATACATCTCCAAGTTGCTTAGGAGAATCTTACCAGACGGCTGCGTCACGTTTTCTTAATTTAGAAAAAAGATTTCGTAAATTGCCTTCTTTGAAACGACAATACGTTGAATTTATTAAAGAATATCAAAATTTAGGTCATTTGTCTGAAGTGGCGAGGCCTGCATTTGCATATTATTTACCGCATCATGCTGTTTTACGCGAAAAAAGTGATACTACGAAACTCAGAGTGGTATTTGACGCTTCTGCGAAAACTAGTAACGGCTTATCACTAAATGATATACAAATGACAGGCCCTGTAGTACAGGACGATCTGATAAGTATTTTGTTACGATTTAGACAGTATACTTTTGTCGTTATAGCCGATATAGAAAAGATGTATCGCCAAATAGAAGTCGACCAGAGTCAGCGCCATCTGCAGATGATTCTGTGGCGGGAAAATGAAAACGAAAATATTAGATTTTTACAGTTAAATACGGTTACATATGGTACAGCTTCTGCGCCCTATCTCAGTACAAGGTGTCTTCTTGAGTTATCTCAGGAATGCTCTCACTCAGAAATAGCGAATGTAATCGCTCACGATTTTTATATGGACGATATGATAACAGGGTCAGAGTCGGAGACGCATTTGGAACAAATTTGTAAATCAGTTTCAGATAAATTAATCTCAGGTGGATTTTCTTTACGTAAATATCGTTCAAATTCGTCTCAGATTCTGAGTAACGCGTTCGCTGGTGAAAAGGTAATTACTGATCGTTCTGGTATTGCAAGTACATTAGGATTAACATGGGATCCTAAAGAAGATTATTTAAAATTTGAAATAAATTTGGAAAAATTTAAATTAGTTACTAAAAGAAAAATTCTATCTTCAATAGCAAGAATATTTGATCCCTTGAATTTATTATGTATTTTTGTAATTAAATTAAAAATTCTGTTGCAAAGGCTATGGTCATATAAGTTAGATTGGGATGAAGAAGTTCCTATTGATATTCGAAGGGAGTGGTTCAAATTTATAGAAAATATTAACACTCAAAATATATACGTACCCAGACATGTTTTGTGTAAACATTATGTAAATGTCGAATTACATGTTTTTGCAGACGCCAGCCAATCAGCGTATGGAGCATGTGTATACTTGCGATCCCTGGATCGGCATGGAACCGTCCAAGTGCGATTACTATGTGCTAAATCAAGAGTATGTCCTAAGAGTAAAAAACACACTATACCACGCCTCGAACTTTGCGGGTTTCTTTTGTCGGCGGAACTTGCTGATAAGGTAATAAAGGCGATGAGATGTAAAATATCACGCTACATTCACTGGACGGATTCCATGGTGGTCTTAGGGTGGTTAAATACTACGTCAAATAAAAGGGTAGACACATTTGTTAATAATAGAGTAAATAAAATTAAAGATTTATGTAGTAATAGCGAATGGCGCTATGTTCCAACCGCTAACAACCCTGCAGATCTTATTTCTAGGGGTGTAGATTCGTTCACAGAAAGTGTGCAGATTTTTTGGTGGTCGGGACCTAGCTTTCTTTTGAAAAATGAAGTCGATTGGCCTAAATTTCCTGTAAACATGATTAATTTAGACGAAAATTGTGGATTAATTGTGAATGTAGCCTGTAGTTGTAAAGAAAAGGAAATTAGTAATGAAATTATATATTTTAAAAATTATTCTAAATTAATTCGATTAAAAAGAATAATGGCTTACGTTCTAAGATTTATTCATAATTGTCGAAATGTAAACAAACTAAATTCTAATTTAAGTTTAGAAGAATTAAATAAGAGCTCGCTTGCGTTGGTACGATTAGCTCAAAAGGATACATTTAAAAATGAATTTAATATGCTTAAATCTAACAAGAAATTACCTAATAACTGTAAAATATTATCTCTCAATCCTTTTATAGAGGACGGGATACTAAGAGTCGGTGGCCGCATTACTAATTCTTCGTATTCTTTCGATAAAAAATATCCTATATTACTCGATGCAAAACATCACTTGTCAAAACTCATATTTGAGGAAATGCATATAAAATTGTTTCACGCCGGTCCCCAACTTTTATTATCTAGCGTAAAAGAACAATATTGGGTTGTAAATGGTAGATTATTAGCGCGTAGTGTTCCTAATACATGTATTATTTGCAGAAGGTTCAAGGCTCAGACTATATTTCCCAAGATGGGAGATCTGCCAAGTCAACGTCTCACTCCTAGTTTCCCTTTTGAAACGGTGGGAGTTGACGGGGCAGGTCCATTTTATATTACCGATCGCAAAGGACGTGGCTGTAAGATTACTAAATGTTATATGTGTGTTTTTGTATGTTTCACTACTAAAGCTATGCATTTAGAATGCTTAGCGGACTTAAGCAAGGAATCATTTATTTTAGTTTTAAAACGATTTATATCACGTCGCGGTAAGCCTCATAGCATATTCTGTGACAACGGAACAAATTTTGTGGGAGCTAAGAACGAATTAGTTAATTTGTTAAAGGTAAATTTAGAATATTTAAAAGAATTTAGTTGTGATGAAGGCATAAACTTTTATTTTTCGCCGGCTTACTCTCCGAATTTTGGTGGCTTGTTTGAAGCAGGAGTTAAGTCGGCGAAATATCATATTAAAAGGATTTTAGGGAATAGACACTTAACTTTTGAAGAATTGTCAACTTTGTTTGTACAAATCGAAGCGATTTTAAATTCTCGGCCAATGTGTCCTATGTCCTGTGATCCTAGCGACCTAATTCCCTTGACTCCCGGGCATTTCTTAATTGGAAGACCGTTGAGATCATTGCCTTCACCACAGCTGAACGAAGTTATTAACATGAATAGACTCCACAGATATGAACAGTTAGAGGCAATGAGGCAACATTTTTGGAAAAGGTGGAGTCTCGAATATATATGTGAGCTCCAGCAACGTACTAAATGGAAGAGTCATACAGGCGAGCAGCTGCGAGTAGGTGATATGGTAGTTGTAAAGGAAGATAACTGCCCACCACTCCACTGGAGGATAGGACGAGTCGTTCAATTGCATCCAGATGCGGACGGTATCGCACGGGTCGCTGACGTCAAGATCATCAACGGTACTATTCGTCGAGCCCTCAGCCGTCTGTGTCCCTTATTACCTGATGATGACAACGAGTTGAAGGCTGCTCCTTCAACGGTGGGAGCATGTTCACGCACATATACCTAAGCTCCGTCGGTAAAACCGTTTCCACAAGGCAATGGGTATGCGACGATATCCGTCTCGAGTGTTCGACACTCGCGCCACGAAATTAGTAGCAATCACAAAAAAAATTGTAAAGGCTGTCTCAATAAATTAATGTAAAAAGGGTCCAAGGAGTTTCATTTCAAACACTTAGTGATAATAATTTAGTTCAATTCATAAAAGTATGCAATTTTTTTCAATGTTTTTTTATGACGTTATCACGGAAAATAGAGTATTCTACTGTTTGAAAAAGTACTTCAAAATGTTGATTTTCCTAATGAAAAGCCACAAAAAATATTTTTCGGTAAAATAAACACGCTTTCTTGCCATAAAATTTAATTAAATTTTAAACCTTATTTATTCCCGCGAAAACGCTGTCAGACATTATGATGACGTAATATTGTTAAGGCTGTGTTCCGATATACACTAAGAGCAGTGTGAGGTGTGACGTCAATTCAGTGTACTGTGATGCCGTTCCTTTTTAGTTTGTTATAATGTGCTATACTAGTTATTGAATTTTTTATATTGTTTTCAAATAAAAATATATACGTTTTCTGTTCAAAAAGAAAATTTATTATTTTAATGTTGATGACATTTTTGAATAACAATATTAATTAATAATAATCATTCACGCTGTTATATTTTTTGATCTCGTGATCAAAATACTGAGAGCACCTTCCTCGAAAGCGCCAGTGCTCACAGTACAAATATGGCGGCTATTTATGACGTCATATATTTATCTATGGTACTGCAGCAGTGTAACGGTACTCCATAAATAAACGAGTTTTTCAAAAGAAAGAGTACTGAGCGGTGCTCGTAGTTTATATCAGAACGGAACATTATCCTTCCGACGTCAGACCATGGCGGCTCGTGTTTTAGGTCACGTGATATACAGATTAAAAATTACGACTTTTATTTTCAATATAATAAAACAATAATGTGCTTTGTTTTGTGACTTAAAATCAGAATATTTAAGTATATTTCTATATACATTTTTGTTTTTATCAAATTTCATAATTTATTTTTCACTACCGAAAGTACCCTATTATCGTCCGTAAACCGACTTTACACACAGTTTTTTTTTTGATGAGACGGACAGTTTTAGGTTATCAGTTACTGTATAAAATATAAAACAAAAGAGTATTACGTCATGGAGCACAAATACTTATAACTTATTATCTAATATTATTGTATATATATTTTTTGAGTTTCAGTAACAGATGTTTGTTTGTAAGCGATACACTCCAAAACTAAAAATTAAAATCTTAATATTTTTTTAAATGATTTATTAGGTCTTTTCATTTTTTTTAGGTATTTATTTTAGGTATTTATTTTTATTTTAGGTCATTTCTTTTATTAGGTATTGCCGTTTCGTCGTACTGGCTATTACAAAACTTAAAAAAAAAAAAAATCGCTAATAACTCTTATAAAATTAACTCTTGGTAAAGAAGCTCGAAAAATGGGTGCCTCACGAATTGAATGAACGCCAGTGCGAAATACGCGTCGAGACGTGCTTTGTACTGCTCAACAGACACACAAACGAAGGCATATTGAATCGCATTGTTACTTGTAACGAAAAATTGATTCTATTCGACAATCGCAAGTGCTCAGCTAGTTGGTTAGATTCTGGTTCAGTACATAAACAATGCTCTAAACGAAAAATGACCCCTAAAAGTAATGGTAACTGTTTGGGGGTCTAGCGCCAGTGTAATTCATCATAGCTTCTTATCAAACGGCATGAGCATTACTGGAGATCTGTACTGTGAAGAACTAAACACAATGATAGGGAAGCTTGCACGTCTCTAACTAGCTTTGGTCAATCGCTCGGCTCCGCTGCTCTTACACGACAACGCGTGACCTCATACTGCACAGCAGACGGTCTCCAAGTTACAAGAGGTGGGGTTGGAAGTTCTCCGTCATCCACCGTACTTACCAGATCTTGCCCCTACAGACTTCCACTGTATCCAGAATTTGGATAACTTTTTGCGGGAAAAAAATCAATACCCGAGAGGCAGTACAAAATGCCTTTGAAGAGTTTGTTGCCTCCCGTCCAGCAGAGATTTTCAAGAAAGGCGACAATGAGTTACCACTACGTTGGCAAAAATGCATCGATCCCATGTTAAATAACATTGAATAATAAAAATAAAAAATATATAAAAAAGTGCGTTAACTTATTTAATCAAAAACGGCAATTTCATATATTGTTTTAAACTAACGCGATCACTATTCATATTTAAATTTATATTTGTAGGGTGCTTACCGCGATCATGGCGATTGAAACATTGCCGAAATATAGGGAACTCAACAAAATTATAAGCGCGGTAAGCACCCGTACAAATATAAATTTAAATATGAATGGCAATTTCATAGATAAAGACTTATTAACCCTTTCAGACCTGATTTTTTGTTTCTTGGAGTTTTTAAGAGCTGATTTTATTCCAATTAAATTAGCTACTTTTTAACATGAAAACACTTAAAAAACTAGTATTTTTTAATTATTTTCCAAGAAAATTGATGTTTTATTTATGTAACCAAATGTGGACATTCGGCCTAAGTGATTGTAAGAACTGATGTATGGGCTCTATTTTAATAAATAATAAATAGTCAGTTTTATAAAGTTTTTATTATAAAAACATTAAATTTTAGCAAAATTTAATCGAACTTCTTCAAAACAAAAAATTAATCTTCTAACAAAATGAAAAACATAAAAAAAAATCTTCTAAACGAAACAAATAATCAATTGTAGGAAGTTTAGTTACTCATGTATAGAAATTTAGGTAACAATTTTTGTCTTTGGTTGGGCACAAGTGCACTTTGCGCTTTTATGCACTTGATGCGGGATTTCCCTTTACATCCCGCCAACTTGCAACGCGTTCCAGACCCATCGTCATGAGCTGGAAAGTGACCAACACCGTCTCGAGCTATTTCAGTTGACGGACGCACTCTCCCGGTCTCCTTGAAACAATTACCGGTAAAGGACTGCTGCAACTACTCGGACGATCCTAAGGTGATAAAATTTTATTCCAGAGAACTTCTCTTTCAGCTAGGTGTCGGCAGAAGTGAAGAAGTGTGAGCCTCTTTGCTTTTGGTATCCCGAGTAAGTAGTTATCCATATCATATTCGCGGTAAGCTTGTAAACTGCCAGATCTGATGCATGAAATATCATCCGTAAAGGCCACTTCGTCGACTTTATTAAGGTCCTGTAATAACTCATAAATTGATCAGAGAGATCAACCCCTCCCATTGCGTGATTATATTTCTTCACGATTAGAGGCCTCTCAACTTCTATAAATCTTGTCTCTGTTTTGGACCATCTTTTCACCACATCTTTTTCTTCTATGCCAATACAGTTGGATGCTAAGTTGACTGGCTTGTTATGTTTCCATTTGACCATAGTCACATCCTCATCAGAACTACAAATCTCTTCAGCTGTAAATCCGTTAGTATTGTGTTATTTATTTGTCTGTGCCTTCACTTGATGTTCGGTTTTGGTGTAAAATAATCGAAAATCTCACCATTCGACATAGCGCGCTCCTCCTCACCTTCCTCAATATCCGGCTCTCCTGCCTCCTTGAAGTCAGACTCGAAATCGAAAGCTGACCTACCTTCGTCTTCATTTTTGCCTTCATATTCGTCAGAGGGGTCAGGTGGGGTGTACTCTCTTTGATTTTGAGCTATTACATCGGCCCTCAATCGAACATGTCTTGTACATAGGAAATTAATATTATTTCCCACATGCTGATCATCCGAAAACAGCTCCAAGTCCGACAGATTACCATTTTCCACATTTTTAAAGCATCCTTCGAGAACATGATCTGACCATGAACGATCCTGAAAAAAGTTGCTGTCTAACATCTTACAGTGTGAAATTTAGCATAAATTATAGCATTTATTGCACAAAAAATAACTTTATTCACTAACTGCAGCCTATGAACGTTTAGAAAAAAATATCTAATCAAACCTATTGTCCACGTTTGTACACATAACGAATATTCCCGATTCTTTGTACAAATAACTAAATAATTGTTTGTAAAACACATTGTTCTTTGCCTATATAAGAGAGATTATCGATTTATATTTATTTTAAAACATATTTAACAGAAACACTTGAAATTTCTAAAGAAAATAAATCACTTACCTATACACTTCAAAGTTTCGCCGGTTACTGACTAAAAGTGGCCGACTAGTGCACACACGTACTAATTGATGGTGGTAGTGGTATATTTTTTACTTATTTATAATGTTCGCGAGCGAGAACAATAGTTTTTAGTTACGTAAAAATTTATTTTAGTAGGATAATTTCACAAAAATGTTATGTCCTCAATTGCGCACGGAGGGTCTGAAAGGGTTAAATATTAGAAAGTTGAATATAAGATATATGGTTAGTAATCTTGGTTAGTAATCTTACAACGACTCCTAATCGTTTCCAACAGACCTAATTTATTTATTTTATTTATTTATATACACTTTATTGAACACCACACATAAAAGAATAACACAAGTTCAGCGTAACATATACAAAGAAAAAGAGAATGATGACAACTGGGCGGTCTTATCGCTTATTAGCGATTTCTTCCAGACAACCTTAGGGTTAGAGAATCATGGATCTGATAGGGATAGGTGGTGTAATACAGTATATACTATATAAACATACTAATACATAAATACACATAGATATATACATACATATAGATAATAAGCATATACATATACATATAGAAAATATATACATATACATACATACGATTAAATATTCATATACAATATAAAAATAAGTCAATTAAGAGATAGATAATAGTCCTTGACTCGTCTTTTAAAGATGTCTAAGCTTTCGGCCTTGCAAATAGATAAAGGTAAAGCGTTCCAAAGAAGTATAGCTTGAACTTCAAATGATTGTTTAAAGAATTTGGTTTTATGCATAGGTAATCTCAGCGTCAGATTCTCGGAAGATCGCAGTACCTTGCTATGGTCTCCAATAAATTCAAATTCTTTCATATAGGTATGTAGGGCTAGTTGGGCTAAATAACACACAGTATAAAAGGGAGAGAATATGTAGATTCCGGCGAAGACGGATAGGAAGCCACTTGACGGATAGGAGCTTTGCGCGAAATTCAGAGACGTGGTCAAATTTCTGTAATCCAAATACGAACCGAATAGCAACATTTTGCAGTCGCTCAAGTTTGTTTAATTGCTCTTCTGTTAGATTAGGATAGCTTGCATCAGCGTAATAAAGGATAGAGAGAAGGAGGGATTGTGCTAACTTAGTTTTAGTAGAGATAGGAAGAAAAGACTGTAGACGCCGTAAGGATCTTACAGCTGCAAATATCTTTTTGCTTAACTCCTTAATATGATGTACCCATGATAAATTAACATCAAGAAAAATACCTTTGTTTTTAACAACTGAACTGTAGGGTATGATAACATTCGCCGAGTTGCACGAAACAAACTTTAAATTTAAGTGTTTATTAAACTAATTTAATCACAAGAATCGTGATTATCTGTTGCACGAAACCTACATCTGATTAAGTTAATAAAAAAAAAAATAGTTTAATTAAAGACCTATCTAACGGATGATCAATTCCAACAGCATTAAATTAATCATGAGATCAACTAATTTTAAGATTAATTGCAACTTAACTAACGGAAAGTTAGCGACGGTTTCGTGCAACTCGCCGTTAGTCATATAAAATGGGAGAAATACGGCTCCAGTCAATTCTTGAAACAATATTTGGGCTTCCAATAACAATGGTTTGCGACTTACTGGGATTGACCTTTTGGTCTTAAGGTCAATCCCAGTAATTACTCCATTGGCAAATAGTCGCTAAATCACTATTAGTGAAAGCCATTGCTGAGGATAGATTGTCAAGAGATGAGCCAGTATAAATTTCATTTATTTATTCCAGGTTCTTAAAATGAGTTCCTGCGGGTTTAACAAGATACCAGACAAGTTGTTCCACACCACCAGGTTCCTGGAGCACCTGGACATTAGCAAAAACAAGCTGATCTCCGTTCCAAATGAACTAGAGGAGTGCAGGAATCTGAAGTATTTGAATCTAAACCAGAATCCCATCGTCAAGCTTGATATGTCTTCTGAGGAGTATCCGTAAGTTTTTTACTTAACTATCCCAAGGGAGTTTCTGTTTTTTTAATTTTAACATACCCTGCCGTAACACTTTGCGCTCGCCAACCCGCCTCCCAAGTGTGGTGAGTATCACCAAATCACCTCAACATGACCAGCAATACAGAGCCCAGGAGGTCGCTCTGGAGGTCGATGGGGGAGGTCTACGTTCAACAATGGACATCTAGTGGCTGATATGATGATGATGATGTTTATATAATGTACTAGCTATTTGTTTTGCTGACGAAATATATGTATAAAAATATAATTTGATTTGGTACTGGCTTTTTTATAAACAATTAAACAATTATCACAGTGGTTTCCCCCGTCTCCTCAAACTGCAAGAGTTACACATGTGCAATATGGAAGCTTTGACCAGCATCGGCGAAGGCACACTCGCTGGCTTAGAGAACTTGAAGAAGCTAAACATGAGCTTTAATCCAAAGCTCAGCTTTATCGATCCAAAAGCTTTGGCCAGACCCGATGATATTGGCGAGACTTACGACTGGCCACTTATTAAGGAGGTTAGAATATTTTTTCCCCTGAATTTTTAATATTATTTAAAAAATAACGGTTTGAATCTTAATAAGTTTTATTTTTTATTAAAATCAAACTCGAAAGATATTTGAGTATTTTTTGATATTCTTTATAGATTCGTATTAGTTGTTCACGCGTTCCTAAAAAAATTACTTGTTGTAAGCTTTGTTGTCAGGATAGCCTTTGTAACAGCCCTTAAGGGAAAGCTGTTAAAATACCTCTTATCTTTAAGCTTAATCCAATACGCAGCAACTTCCTAAATTTTTTACTTATCATAAAATTTCTTCTGAAAACATGCAGATTTTCTCAAGACATACTTTTGAGATAAATATTAAAAATAAGTGTCCGAAATGAAACAGCGTATAAAAAATTTATTTAGAAGTGAGACAGTACAGTTTTGAGCTCCTTTTAACTGTCTTTTATTATATTTAATCAGTAAAAAGACGTATAAGCTCTTATAAAAAAAATAAAATAAAAAAAAACAAATTACGCAAATAAAGAATATAAAATAAGTATTACATTATTGTATTTACATTTTTGTAATCCGCATGAATTGTATTGAGAATTCTTTCACCATATTTTTGGAAATGGTTTTTGATGATTCAATCTATAGTATATCTATTCAATGAACTGTCACATTTGTAATATTTATACCAATGTACTCGCTCTAATCTGAAGTCGATTTCCACCTTGACAATATTAGCAAAAAATTAAGTGGTTTTTTTGTCTGTGTCCAGCTGTACCTACAGTCCAATAACTTATCTGACGTGGACTTCCATCTGGTCTCTCGCTGGGACTTGCTGGACAAGGTGGACGTGTCGAACAACCCGTTCCTGTGCGACTGCAGCACGCAGTGGATGTTGGATATCCTAGTGCCAGCGGTTGAGTCAAAAGTGGTTAACGGGTCTGAGCTGATGGTGTAAGTTGAACATTTTAATTTTTAGATTTAAAATATGTCAAACAACTTTTTACATCATCATATTTCTTCCTTTCGAAATGAGGTCTAAAATTATATTCTATATTTATACAATAGTAGTGTCATAATTATAGTAGAATTCATGATTTCACATAAATATCAACTATTAGTTGCTAAAAGTTTTTTTTGTGTTTAGCCTTTTTTATAATTACGAGTAGACGGACAATATTAAAAATCCACAAAACTATACTGAAAACCAATTCATTATAAAGTGAAGTAAAATAGGAGAGATTTTTTTCAGGCATCATAGAAGATGTATATATTTCCAGATGTGAGGAACCGACTGAAATGAAGGGCTACACCCTGAAACACTTGCACGAGATCCACCGCAACACGAGCTGTGTCGACAAGTACGGTAACAGACTGGAAAAAGATGGTGCTATGTCGTTAAGGACACTTAATGGTAAGTAATTAAATTTCTTGTAAATTTATCATTTTTAGTGTATGGTGTTAATAAATTGGTAAGAGACGAGATCTAAAACGATACATCGTGATGCAAAATAACGCGCAAGTAAATAACGCAGGACGTAATAAAGTTGTAACCGGACGTTGTCTGTACATAAAGTGTATTTATGAATAACGAATTTTAAGTCTTTACGAGAGCAATAGAAGTTAAAGCAATTATTTTTTGCCATGTATTGTCCAATAGCGTGACTATAAATTTTAATTCCAGCCACAACAGCGCCCCCTGAAGTGAAGAGCTGGAATGAGACAGGCGTATGCAGGAAGTGTGTAAGCAAAGATGCAAAAGTGAATTATTTTTACGAAAGTCTTGACAAGTTCTTCAGCAAAGAGGAATGGACAAGTAAGTGAACTAATCACTATTTTTATTAATTAACTCTACCGGATTTAATCGCTTTAATGTTAGTGTTTACTACATTAGTACATTTATTAGTCGTATGGTATTTTATGACCTAATTTATAACCTAAACAATAACCTTTTTCTTTTAAAAAATCTGCAAAACAACATTTCCTTCAAATGTAATCCTAGCATTTATCGAATTATTTAATTGTCACCTTTTGCCACTATCAATCACAATATTCTTCATCAATATTTGCACCTATGTATGTATATTTAAATTATTTATACTGCATGTATATTACATGGTATGTATTATATCTATCTTGATTTCATGTAATTGAATTAGAGTTTTTTTATTAATGTACTGTACACCTATACCATCTATACACCATTTCCTCTACCCTAAGGTTGCCTAAAAGAGATCGCTCTTTACTGATAAGGCCGCCTTTTGTACTTATTTCATTTTTTTGTACTATTGCTTATTCGTGGTGTACAATAAAGAATTATTATTATTTATTCTAACTGGTTCACTCCACCTTTTCAATAATATATATTGATATACATAATATAAGACAGTACTTATATAAGGTATATAATAAATTTACATAAACTTACATAGATAAATGTAAGCGGTTGGAGGATTACGCCCCGGCAGGGAGATCAAACGGCCGGGGGTTAAGGCCGTAGACTGAGAAATCGGCGGATAATCCTAGCCAAGTCAAGCAATACCACCTTCTGCATCCTGGCTGTGAGCGAACCATCACGGATCCCCAGCCGCCTCGGATGGTGAGCGAGGCTAACCGGGATCAAACAATTGGCAGATATCATGATAGGGATGATTTAAGTGGGGGGAGTCTCTAAGTGTTTATTGCTACGTAAAGAAGGAGGCCACAAAGCCTAAGCTGGCACTCCCCCGCTCATCGGCCGTAATAATTAAGTTACGGCCGGAGGGAGCGGCCAAGGGGGCCACGTACGGGTCGACACTGCTCAAGGCCGAGAGCAGTATCGACTTAAAGGAGCTGGGAATCGGCCTGCTCCGGATCCGCCAATCGGCGACCGGGGCGCGCCTCATCGAGGTGCCTGGCTCCACGAGCGGCGAGAAGGCCGATGCCCTCGCAGCTCGTTTGAAGGAGGTCCTAGCGGAGGAGGTGGAGGTGCTCAGGCCTGAGAAGAAGGTGGAGGTGAGAATCTCAGGCCTGAGCGACGCGGTCACCGCGGAGCGCCTGGCTACCGCGGTGGCGAAGGAAGGGGGCTGTTCCCCCGGGCAGGTCCTCGTGCGGAACATCCGGACGGGACTGGGCTGGTGGGGTAGCTAGCTCCCCTCCAGGTATTCGTAGCCGGTGACCTCAACGCCAAGTCCGCGGCTTGGGGTAACCCGGTTACGAATCCAAAAGGGAGGGAGGTGGAGGAGTGGGAGCTAGCTGCCGGACTGTGTCGGCTCAATGTGGGGGCAGTCCAGACGTGTGTGCGATGGTCGGGAGGTTCCGTGGTGGGCGCACGATCGCATGCAGAGTGGAGGGGTGGAGGGTGGAGACGGAGGTGGAGACTCTCTAGGACCATCGATACATAAGGTTCGAGGTGTCTCCAGCTCCCGTCCGTCCGGCGTCATCGTCGTCATCAACGTCGTCCAGGGGGGCGTAGCCAGTTTCCGCGTTGGGCACTCCCCAAGCTCGATCGGGAACTGGCAGAGGAGGATGCAATCGTCGGCCGCTAAAGCCTCCCGCTGCTGTCGGAGTTTGGGGTGGATGAGGCGGCCAGCCGGCTCTGCGACGCATTCACTGCTGTCTGCAGAGCGACCATGCCGCCCGCGAAGCGTCTATCTCCGCGGCGGGCACTCTACTGGTGGTCGGCTGAGATAGCCGATCTCCGGGCCGCCTATAACGGGGCCAGGAGACAATATACCCGGAGCAGTCGGAGACGCCCCCAGGACGTGGACAGTGACGACAGGCTGCGCAGGATGCGAAGTGGAGAAAACGAAGATCCTGCGGCAGGCCATATGCCGAGCCAAGGAGGAGGCCTAGTTGGAGTTAGTTGGGGGTCTGGAGAGAGACCCCTGGGGCTGACCGTATAATTGGGTACGGAACAAGCTCCGCGCCCAGTCGGCCCTCATCAGCGAAACGCTTCAGCCGGACCAACTGGGGAGGATCATCGGGGAACTCTTTCCCGACGAACCCGAGGGCTTCGTGCCCCCCAGAATGGCTCGGCAGACGCCGGACGAGGAGGATGGTGTTCCGCCACCCGTCACAGAAGCTGAAATGGAGGTAGTGATTACCCGCCTCCAGGGTAAGAAGAGGGCACCGGGTCTAGACGGGGTGCACGGGAGACTACTCGCGATTGCTCTCGGGCACCTCGGCGACAGCCTCCGGGAGCTGTTTGATCGCTGCATGCGGTCTGGCCAGTTCCCAGGGGCCTGGAAAGAGGGTCGGCTCTGCCTACTTCCTAAGGCAGGGCGGACCCCGGACTCAGCTTCTGCAGTGCGACCGGTGGTGCTGCTGAACGAAGCTAGGAAGGCCTTGGAGAAGATAGTGGCCTCCTGGCTCGTTCAGCACCTGGAGGAAAGCTCGGGACCTGGACTGTTAGAATTTCAGTTCGGGTTTCGAGCACGCCGGTCGACTGTCGACGCCCTCAAACGCCTACGCGCGGTGACGGGTGAGACGGAACATGGGAGGGAGGTGGTGGTCGCGGTGTCGTTAGACATCGCGAACGTCTTCAACAGTCTCCCGCACGTGGTGATACGGGAGGCACTAAAATACTTCGGAATGCCCCGTATCTAAGGAGACTGTTGGAGACGTACCTCTCTGATCGGAGGATAGGCCTCGAGAACCTGTCGGGGTCCGTGGAGTGGCGGTGAGTCGGCTGCAGTGTCCCGCAGGGATCGGTTCTGGGTCCGATCCTGTGGGACATCAGATACGACTGGGTCCTGCGAGGCCGTCTGCTCCTCAGGATGGGTGTCATCTGCTATGCAGATGACACCCTCGTTTATTCCCGGGGACGAAATTACAAGGAGGCGGCGCGGCTGGCCGAAGTCGGACTCGACCTCGTGATCAGCCGCATAGAGAGTTTGGGGCTTCGTGTCAGGATTGACAAGACCGAAGCCCTGCTATTCCGCGGGACCGGCCGTAAGGGACCTTCACCGGGGGCTACCCTTCAGATCGAAGAGGGGAGAGTCAGGATGAGCCCCCAAATGAAATATCTCGGGCTCATCCTGGACGGAGGGTGGACCTTCGGCCCACATTTCCGACCGAAAGTCGTGAAGGCGGCGAGTGCGCTGGGCAGACTCCTCCCGGACCTTGGAGGACGGCGACATACGGTGCCCCGGTTTGGGTGGATCGCCTCACCGTGAAAAATAAGGCGGCGCTTCGTGCTGCGCAGCGAACAATCGCGATGAGGGTGATTCGGGGGTACCGTACTGTTACATCATCTGTCAAATCCAGGTTCCAGTCAAATCAAAGATGATGTGTGTGAAAATATTCCTGTGAGTCGAACTATTTCATTTTTATTATCCAAAAATTATCGTGAACAGTAGAAAACCAGTAGAAAAGCTTTATTTGTGTAGTTATAATTTACCTGTTTATATAATATTAAATCATATAATATAAGTATTAGGACATCTCATAATTTAATTCGTGAACATTTATTAATTTGAACTTAATTGTAATTCAACGTAGTCATTCTTATCAATTATTTCTCATAACTCTTATCGCAGACGTAACGTATTGATTTCATTTGTATTATAATACCTTAGAATACTATACTACTCCTGTTTACAAGCTTCGTCTACTTTTAATTTTATTTTTCATATATTTATTTTATATTAATATATAAATTTAGTTCAAAATGTCGAAATCAGATTCCAAAAAGGAATTGAGGGAGACTAGAGTTGAAGAAGAAGAAATCTCATTAAACACAATATTAAAATTTATAAAACCTTTTACCGGTGACCGAGATAAACTTACCGCCTTTTTGAGGAATTGCGACAGTGCAATCTCCTTGGCATCTTCGCGACAGGAAGATTTAATCCTAAAATACATCGTTAGTCAATTAGAAGGTAAAGCTGAGACAGCCTGTTCCATAAAAGAGTTTGATTCCTGGGCATCTTTAAAAGAATTTCTTAAAACACAATTTGGTGAGCGTAAACATTACGCTCACCTTCTCACAGAACTACAAGACTGTAAGCAAGGTAACCTAGAACCTGTTAGCCAGTTTTCCCTGAGAGTAGAAACTTGCTTACAGAAACTATTAACAGAGGTCACAGTTTCTAATTCCAAGAAAATGGAGCTGGCTGGTAGGCTAGCAGCTATGGAGGACCTTGCCCTTCATACTTTCACACTGGGTTTACATCCCCGAATTTCTAATCTTGTAAGGTGTAGGGATCCGAAGAATCTTAATGATGCTATAAATTGAGATAATAAATGAGCCTAATCCACTTATCAAATACGATTCACATTATCCTATACTTACATACTGTATAATTGTTTTAATCTTAATTTTTATATGTTTGAAAATTCACCAGAAATTTGGCAATTGTTTTAACTTTAAATCAAAAACTATTACAAATCTCGATGCAACAATCGGACCTAGTCAGGAAATGGATGAAATACCAGTTCCAAGACTCAGGATAATTACCTGAAACTTAGCATTAAAATGTAAGTTTCCTCTTATCGGGGGGGCTGTTACATCCCTGTAATGTAGGGGTTAATAATGACTAGGTGCTTCATCAGCATCTTTGATTCCGAACATTCATTTTATAATAGAGCTCGAGTTCAGTTCGGGTCAGATCGCGGGACAAGTAACACTTGCCAAATTTCTCTTTTCTAAGTTGTCCTAATTTGTGTATTAAATTGTGTTAATAAATAAATTCTTTTTTTTAAAAAAGATTTTAATTTTCTAAGTATAACAGTACGGTATCGTGGGCTGCTACTGCTCTAGCCGGTGACGCACCGTAGGAGCTCGTGGTGGAGGTTCTTGCCGAGACCTACTCATACGTCTCGGGTAGGAGGGCTCTTGGTGAGAACCCTACGTTGGACGGGATCCTACGGGTGCGTCGGATAGGGCAGGAAGCGCTTATGCGGAGGTGGGGGGAGGACCTGGTGGGGCAGCCGTACGGCACACGCGTAACGGCTGCCATTCGCCCGGTCCTTGAGCGATGGATGTGTCGAAAACGCAAGCCCCTCACCTTCCGTCTGACGCAGGTTCTCGTCGGGCACGGTTGCTTTGGTGACTACCTGTGCCGGACGGCCCAGAGGGAGCCGACGACTGAATGTCACGATTGTGGCGCGGCGGTGGACTCCGGCCAGCACACCCTCGAGGTGTGTCCGAGATGGGCAGCGCTGCGTCAAAGTCTGACGTCAGTCCTCGGAGGGGACTTGTCGCTCCCAAGCATTATCATCGCGATACTCGGCGACGACGAGTTCTGGGAGGCGATGGTCTCCTTCTGCGAGACAGTAATGTCCCAAAAGGAGGCCGACGAGCGGGTGAGAGAGGAGGCCGCTGACGTGGCCTCCATCCGCGGGCGACGAATGGGGTTGCATAGGAGGCGTTACTTAATGCGCCTCCAGTAACGCCCCTGTGCCCGTGTCGGGCCGGGATGGGAACCCGGTCCTGCTAGACACGGCTTCGTTGGGACTGTTCAGAGGTGAGCCGGACAGTCCCCATGGAGGAGAAGTCTGGCCTGTTCGCCGAGGCTAGCCTGTCGCTGGAGGGATCCTGTTGCCTGCAGATCCGGGACCCTCCAATTTAAGCGGCTGAAGGCTCCCGCAGGTGTTTAGTACGGTATTGCACTCCCAAAGTGCCGAGTCCGACATATGTCTAGGACTGCCGACCCGGGCATATCCTGGATATCATCCGTAAATGGATTCCCCTGCGACAAAAAAAAGGGATAATTTAAGTGGACTCAACACCCCACATGTCGGCAATCTCGTGTGCCAGATTCAGATATTTACGTTTTTTCTCTCTTTAGGCTTTCACGAGGTTCTCGTCATGCGGGATGGTAATGTCCACTAAAACACCCGCGACTGTACCCTATTTACCACCACGATATCAGGCTTGTTCGCCAGTATTGTCCTGTCTGTGGCGATAGACAGGTCCCAGTAGAGCCGGACTCGGTTACGTTCGAGTACTGCCACCGGTGTGTACTGATAATAAGGCATCTTCTGTTCCAAGAGACCGTACATAAGAGCAAGCTCTTCATAGAGGATCTTGGCCGCTTCGTTATGTTTGTGCAAGTACTCGGTGTTGATAAGCGCGGAACAGCCCGAAAGTACATGTCTGAGGTCAGGTCCAGAAATCATGTATGAGGCACCGATTCTCATAATAAATTGAAAGATTTTGTTAAAAAAAATAATTATTAGATAAAGGGTATTATTCAGTGTCGGATTACTTAGTCGATAAAGATTTGTTACACAGTTTATATATTATTTTGAAAAGAGTAACTGCGAAGTTTCTTGCCGATTCTTCTCTGCAGAATCTACATTCCGAATCGGTGGTGGCTTTACTTTTAATAATCACTTTAAAGTTTTAATTTGTAAAATGACGATTCGAAGGTGCTCGTGGGGCCTGTTTGAATAAAGTTGTTTTTGATTTTGATTTAGCTCGGAGTCAATGAGAAATAGCTCCTTTGTGCCGCGACTGCCTCCACGGCATCCGTTTTGAGCTGCAGACAAGATGTTAAATTCGTCAATATGACGAGAGATCTTGCAGCTCAGAACGGATGTCAGTGTCTTATAGATGGAAGTCAGACACGTTATGGGGTGGTAGTTGGTAGGGTCCGCGGTGTTGGTGGACTTAGGAGCTAAGTGAGTGATCCCAGTAGTGAAAAGGTTCGGAAGCATCCTCCGCTCTATTGCCTCTTGGTATTGTCGAGCTAAGATCGCATGGCATACCGGGAACCCTTTCAGCCAATAGTGATGCAAGCCGTCGGGTCTCGGAATTTGGGAATTTGGGGATTGGGAAATTCCGGGCCACATCAGCTACGTTCTTTGGAGAGATGGCGATTGGGTTCATCGGTTCAATCTTAGCACACGCTTCCTAAACCGCCGCAATCCAAGAGCCCTCCTCATGTTCTAGCTCCCGTGACCATATATTTCGCCAAAAGGCGACAAGGTAAGCGGTACTCAGTTTTTAGGAAGCAGAGCATGGCTTCGGGTTCTCCAACTTCCTGTAGGACCTCTTTTAATAACTCACGAAGTGTCTATTTTATCGGAAGCGGTCAACACTCTCAGAGTACCTACAAATGCGCTTCCCCCATGCCGCGATTCTTTGATTCAGGCCGTCGATGCGCTCCGTTAGTTTTTCAGCTATATCAGGCTGGTCAAGCCTGACACCTAGCCTAGAATCTCAGAAATCGCCTTCCCCAAAATCCCTCTCATATGTTTTACTTTATAGGAGACAGCTTTTTCAGTGATCGCATCCTCAAGCACTTCGCTACGAGCGCTTTCCTGTTCCGTTATAACTGAGTTGTGCTCTGTTGATACGAGTTCGACTTCAGGAGCAGCCTCCCGTCGTAATCGTTCAAGCTCGGCGGCGTTGAATACGCCCTTTCGCTGGATGAACCGAGCTTGATCTGCCAGGTTTAGTTGTAGAACTCACGATGCATTACTACTCGGTAGCCGGTCCACCTGGTTTACCCTTCCACAGCCCTAAAATACGCACGCATGACATTTTCTTTCATATCAAGAGTCCATCTCATTCGGCGTACTCCGCCACCGGCGGGCACCGAATGCTGAGACTTTGTCGGCGTCAAGCTAACTAGTGGGGATGGTGGATTCACTGGCCGGCTAGGTAGTGGTGCCAGCCCGCATGCTGCTACGTCCAGTGCCAGCTCCAGATGTGCCCTGGCGCTCCCCAGGCAGCAGCCCTATGCGATTTCTTTTTGTTGTGTCCATCCATTAATAAATTGAGTGCTAGATTACTCCCTGGGAGAAGAACTCAAACTTTCCGAGAAGTCTGCGTTGGTCTTATGCAGCTTTAGTTGCCTTTAGTCTTCTTTTATAACACCCTAGGCAAAGGATGAGTTGGCCTTATTCTACTTTGCCGGCTTATTCTACTCTACCACACGGCTGTTATTATTATTATTATTATATCTTAACGTTCATCAATTTGAAAGATCGGTTTGTTCAAAATTGGTGAAGTATATTGCAAGATTTACTCATCCTTGTAAATAGAAAATAAAATTTAAAAAAGAATATGCGTTCGGAAATGAGAATTTGCGTAAAAAACTATTTTTTTTTTCAGATTTAAAAGAATTCAAACCTAAAGTATTAGACATTAGCGGCAATCCAATCACTAAGGTAACAGCGCTAGCCGAGCTACCGGTCAAAGTTTTGAACCTTTCGCGATGCTCCATCGAGTCCATTGAGAACGCGAGTTTCAAAGATCTTCAGGAAATGGAGGTCCTGGATCTAAGTTATAACAAACTAACTTCCGCCAAGCTGAGAGCACGTGCTTTTGAGGTAATTTTTAGTTTGGCACGACTCTTTGACGACCGTTTTTCCGTTCTTGAGTGATGGTGTTAAAATAGCAAATTACATATAAAATAAAAAATTTATTTACATATCCTGAAGTGCCATGCCACATCTAGTATATTATAATTCATGTATATTCCACGTCAGACGCGCATTTGATGACTGTATCCGCTGAGTGTCAGATTTCTACCCACTTTGTTTTGTTTTTTTTTTTTGTAACGACTCGCAGTAAGACTTAATGTATAAATTAGAAATTGTTATTTTTTTAAAATTCTTATGTAAGTGAATTTGTTGTAATTATTCATGAGAATAAGGCCGTGTTCCGAAATACATTGCGAATACTGCTCAGTGCTGTCAGTGGTGAAAAATTTGTTCAGTTATAGACTACACTACTAGTACACAATAAACATACTCTGTCAGTGCTCCTATAATATTAATTGGAAATTAGTGTCAAACCCACCGCTACATCCACGAAGCAGTTAACAACGGCTAAAAGAAACAACCAAGGTTCTGGTCAGATAATATTCATCAAGAAAAACAAAAACAAAGACGAAATAATACAAGCGCATAACCTGGCTGTGAGGTTAGTCTACAATAATTATTGTGAAACTAACCGCAAGCAGCAAGCAGTGAGTACCAACATAACTACGTCAATTTAGATTACGTCAATTTACATAACTTCTATAATCTATGGTCAAGAATCATCGCACTTGTCATCTATAAATATCAAATTGACTTGAAATTGTCAACTGTCAACTGTAGCTGGTGTTACTTGAAATTGTCACTTGTCAGCTGTAGCTGGTGTCAAATTGACTTCAGTTAAATAGTCAATAGCTTGTGTTAAATTTACTTGAAATTGTTAACTGTCAACTGTCATTCGTACTCAGTGTTGCATGCTCAAAAAATACTATAAAGGTTACCCTTTCTCAAAAGTTAATTACCAACAATGGAAAATCAAATGGATTTATTTTTCGAAAAAATAAAAGAATAGATGTCAGTACAAACGAAACAAATTATAGGGTCGGTAACTAGAAGTGTTTTGGAAAGTATCGATAAGAAATTAGCGTCAATACTTGAAGAAAATGAGACCTTAAAAACTAAAGCTGAAATGTTACAACAAAAAATTAATTTCCTGGAAGACAACAAAAGAAGACACAATCTAATATTCTTCGGAGTAAGCGAGTCAGAACAAGAGGGTTCCTTGTTGGATTATACCAAAACTACAATAGAAAAAGAAACTTAAATTACTATACAACCTCACGAAATAAACATAGTGCAAAGACTAGGAGCCAAATGAAAAGAAACACGGCCGCTACTAGTTAGCTTTACTTCAATTTGGAAGAGAAATCTAATCCTTAAGAATAAAAATAGAAAGCAAAATCCAAATAAATCAACCATCACGATTAAAGAAGATTTCTCCAAAGACGTTCTACTTAAAAGGAAAGAACTCATACCTCAGCTATTACAAGATAAGGAGAAGGGCAAGATTGCCTACTTAAAGAAAGATAAACTAATAATATTAGATCCAAAAGAGGCTAACCCAATAAAAAGGAAAAGAAATCTAAAGGAATCCCCTAACGACCAAAAAAAAAACACAAACAGACCATCTTTTAAGATACCAAACACAAGCAACATTTTTTGATTACATGACTCGAGCGCGATCTTCGTCTTGCTTAGATTTAAAAAACTAAAAGGCACCGACAACCGGACCAAGAACCTAACACCAAACAAACAGGCTACCATAAAGAGGATCAGCACCCTAATCCGGCCGGTCACCGTGGGGGAAGAAGACTGCTACCCTCCAACCAAATACAAACGTAATATCAACAAAAAGACAAATCAAAGCAAACTAAAAATCTGCACTTATAATGTAAAATCCCTAGCATCATTCGAAAAATACATTGAATTAACCAATGCTCTCATAAATATAAACTGTGACATAATAGGCCTGTCAGAAGTCAGACGAGTAGGCTGTAGTATAGAAGATAACCAGGACTATGGCCTATGTTATACAGGACAAACAAAAGGTCTATATGGAGTAGGATTCCTCATTTAAAAGGAACTCAAAAACAAAATAACGAAATTCACAGGAATCTCAGAAAGAGTAGCACTTTTACAACTGGAGTTCCGTAACTTTCCAATTTCACTGATACAGGTTTATGCACCTACAAAGAAAGCAAACGAGGACGAGATTCAAAAATTCTACGAAGATCTAAATCAAGCTCATTCCCTAATAGACGGTAGAGTTCTGGTAACTGGAGACTTCAACGCAAAAATAGGTCAACAACAAAAAACAGATAACAACCAAATCATAGGTCGTTTCGGATTCGGTAAAAGAAACGAAAGGGGCGAGAGACTAATAGAATATGCTACTGAACACAAACTAGCGGTAATGATTACCTTCTTCAAAGAGAAAAACCATAGAAAATGGACATGGATATCTCCGGATAGGAAAACGGTAAATGAAATCGATTTTATATTGAGTAATTCTCCAAAAACTGTAACGAATGTGGAGGTTATTAGTAACGTGAAATTTTTCTCTGACCACAGACTTGTAAGAGCCACTATTACCATAAAACCACCAAAAAGTCTAGGAAAAACTTTAAAAACACGAACAGCACACCCAAAACAATTGACGAAACCAACAGTTATTTAAAAAAAACTTACAGAGCTTTTGGAAACCTTAGACAAACTAAGCACTGATGTACAGACTTACTACAATCAACTTGAAAACATCATACTTGATAGCTAAAAAACACAGCAGTTAACCGAAATCAAAACACACAAAATACTCAGCGAGGAGACAAAACTACTAATTAACAGACGTATGGAATTAAAAAAAAACTAAAAACAAAGTCAAAGAAATAAAAAAAACGAACTTAGCAGATTGTAAGCACTTACAAACTCTTTGCTTTAATAATACTCAAACGAATAACCCAAGAAATTGATAACGCACAACCCATAGAGCAGGCAGGCTTCCGTTCAGGTTACAGCACAATGGATCACATACAAATAATCGAACAAATAATAGAAAAATACAGAGAATTAAATAGACCCCTCTATGTGGCGTTCATAGATTACAGTAAAGCCTTCGACAGTATCAGTCACAACTCCATCTGGAACATACTTAGTTCACTAAAGATTGACCAGAAATATATCAACATAATAAAAAACCTGTATGAGAATAGTACCAGCAAAGTAAAAATGGAGACCAGTGGAGAGCTCTTCAAAATTGAACGAGGTGTAAAACAAGGCGACCCACTTTCACCGAAACTTTTTATAACGGTACTTCAAGACATTTTCAGCAAGATAAATTGGGATCAAAAGGGCATACTATTAAACGGTAAATACCTCAACCATCTGAGATTTACAGATGACATTGCGATACTGGCTGAAATACCTAAAGACCTAGAAGAAATGGTAACCACCCTAGATCACGAAAGTAAAAAGGTCGGTCTTGTTATGAACACAAGCAAGACAAAAATAATAACTAACCATTACAAAAGACCAATACAAGTAAACGGACAACAAATAGAATATGTCGACAGTTACATCTATTTGAGGAAACAAGTCTCATTCAATGTAAACAGTAACTTAGAAGAAGTAAAGAGGAGAATAACCTTAACATGGAAAGAATTTTGGTCACTTAAAGAAATACTAAAAGGAAACTATAGCCTGCATATGAAAAAAATTGTGATGGACACTAGTATTATGCCATGCCTACTATATGGCTGCCAAACCTGGGTATTCACAAAAGAAATAAAACAAAAAATAGAGAAGACACAAAAGGCAAGGGAGCGAAGCATACTGTGGATTAGAAAGATACATAAAGTACGAAGTGAGATCATAAGAAAGAAAACAAAGTTTACGGATGCACTAAAACACGCTCTAACAATTAATGGCAATGGGCTGGCCATATCGCACGTTACACCGATAGAAGGTGGACGATAGAGACCACCAAGTGGAAAGGTCCATCAGGTAGGTATAAGAAATATCGGCAGGCCAAAGCAGCGATAGCCAGACGACATCGTGCAGGTGGTGGGGAGAGACTGGATCGAACAGAGCAAGGAAAAGTGGAAATGGTTGGAGGAGGCCTATACCCAAAATGGGGTCCATAGCCAAAAATAAACAGTACCTATAGACTAATTTGATAACTAACACTAGTTTTTCTTTTTAAGCACAGCAAATGACTAACAACATTTAAAATGTAAATAAAGGGTTATGGAATAAACGGCTTTATTATTATTATTATTATATTATTATACTAGTACACTGTCGCAGTACCATAAAGAAATGTATGACGTCAAAAATCACCGCCATTTTTGTACTAAGAGCACATGCAAAGGCGCTTTCGAGGTAAGGTGCTCTCAGTACTGTTTTTGATCACGTGATCAAAAATATAACCGCGAATGATTACACCGGCACACAAAAAAAAAGTTTGGTTTTTGGGGTTTTTTGCAATTTACTCTAAATTGAGGGCTGGACAACCTAAACTGACTTGAAATTCGTATTCAGCGGGTCGAAAAACATGCCCGTAGATAGGTGGCGCCCGGAGTACAGACAACTTTTTTTTTGTGTTCCAGTGTTATTACTATCACTAATTAATATTGTGATTCAAAAATGTCCACAATATTCAAATAATAATTTTTGTTGTTGAATAGAAAACGTGTACATGATAAATATTTTCATTTGAAAAAAAAGTCGAAAAATGAGGATGATAGTAACTGCGTTCCGTTTTAAACAGTAACCAGTATAGCAAACTAAAAAGGAACGGCTTCGCACTATACTGAAATGACGTCACACCTTACTGTGCTCGCAGTTTATTTTGGAAAACGGTCTAAAGTTCTTTAACCATAACCATATATATTAGTTATATATATTAAAATTCATCTTTAATATTTGTATTTATTTTTCAAAATTTCTTTTTATCGAAATGTCCGGATAATTTTTTTTTAGAAAGAAAAATTTTGATGATGAAATGGAATATATTCCAGGGTCGCTATGCACTAGATGAGGACGAACCCCTCGCTTCCATGAGGATCCTGAATCTGGCGTGCAACGAACTAAACTCCTTACAAAAGGATCTGTTCGAATATCTCCCGAATCTTATTGAACTAAACATCAATGGAAATCCCCTGAGGACAATTGACCATGGCACACATATAGCTATTTCAAGTCTGCCAAAGATGAAGGTAAGTTTTCTTACTTAAGATGGGGTTGGACGCCGTACAAGCATCCGCTTTTTCAGCCTTTAATTATTTCGATACCTTCTAGAAAAGTCAGAAAAAAGTTGTCGTCAGGCGTAATTTATTTATTTATTTATTTTACAGGAAAACTAACATCTAAATAACGTAGATTTAGATATTCAAATAGGTACAGAAAAGGTTAATTAAAAGTTTTCACATATAGGTATACAAGTAAACTTAAATATAGGACAGACACGTGCACTAATGCAGTAATAAAAGACTAGAGGGCTATAGTTAATATAAAGAGAAAAATGAAAATCTGATTCACTAAACCAAAAGCCTACCAATGGTTGAAAAACTGATCGGCGATAAGGCGTTTTACGTCACCATGACTTGTACTGTTAAGTAGGTCTACATGTAGTTTATTCGCAGTATCATTGAGAAACCTGCTCGCTCTCAACAAGTAACGATTCTGGCTATAGTTAGTTCTAGTACTGGGTATAAAGGTTGAACAGGTTCTTCTAAGTGAGAAGGGTTCCCTCAGACCGATACTTTCTAACAGCTCAGGACAGTCGACCGAGCCATTTGCAATATTCAATAAATAACCTATATCGGCAATGCGTCTTCTTTTTTTTACGATTCATTGTCTCAAATAACCAGGTATATATTATTTTATTCTGAATTGTAGCTATACGATATTAAGCGTTTTTGTAGACGTTCAATTCATGTAATATAAGTATTATAGATGGGGCTCCATATCTGGCATGCATTTTTAAATGACTTCTCGCGTATGAGCAGTATACTATTTTGTTTTAATTGAGGTAAAATCACAGAACATATACGTAATATTAAGCCTAGTAATTTAGATGCTTTGTTCAGTATAGAGTCAATATGGATATCAAAAGCTAAATTTGAGTCAGAAGTGACCCACAAGTCGCGAATGGAAGTAGCTCTAGATATGTCGGAGTTTTTTAGCTTAAAAAGAAGACCAAGAGAGCCACGAAGTCGTACGCAGCCGCTGCCGCCGTCAAAGCTCCGGCATCAAAGAAAAAGCCACAGCTGCAGCCGCAGCCGCAGCCGCAACCGCGGTCGCAGAAGAGGGCTATGAAGCCAAGGTTGACCGTCCCCCGCTCTCCGGCAGTGCTCTTAACCATTGACGAGTACGCGGAGAGTAAGGGGGTAACATACTGCCACCTCCTGTAGCAGGTGGTAGAGATGGTTGATCTCAAAAAGATCGGAATCGACGGTGGCCTGAAAAAACCCCGCGCCTCTAGTTTTTTTTTAAAAATAAATTTATGTCCACGGGCTCATTTTGCCCATGTCTTTTTTATTCCAATTTGTTTTTTTCACATTTTACTTGGTATAATGGTAGCTGCTAACAATCTTACATTAGTAGTAACTTAATTAGAACTTAATATCTCTAATGTTGGACGTGAGTGCACAAAACCGAACCGAAAATGTATTCTTAAATCTAGGTACACGCATAATTTTTTTTTTCAGTGTTAGGTATATAAATGCATTAATAATTTTTAATATTATAAGACTTAATTATTAAATAATAGAAATATATTATGTATGTATCTATGCCTATTGTATATGTATCTCCGTCGTTTTTGTTACAACAATTTTTTTTTACTATTCTAATGTACAATATGCTATTACTACCACTTAATTTATTTTCGTAATAATAGTTTTACAGCTATTTGTTATAAATATATTCCTAAAACAACTATGTCCTCACACCGATACTTTTAATTAACATATCGAGCACACTCTCAATGACGGCGGTATCTCTGTGATGAATCGCCACCTTGAGACTGTACTCAAGGATTTCCTTTTCCGTGGTCACTGTCGCCCTTGCCACAAAGCGACCGATTGCGTCATCACAGCCGTCGGTGTAATAGACACAGGTGTTGGTGCATCTAGTCACCGCGACTACAACGTGCGAAACGCTGTCGTGGATTCGAAGCCTCCCTGCCTTAGTCTGGAGGACGATGACGTCTGGCCCTGCGCCTCATGGATGGTTAAGACGCGCGATCCCTCGCCGGACCCTCATCTTGCGTAAAGACCAGGTATAGGGTCCGATCCCGTCCTACGGGGATACGTGTGCCTGTGAGGCTCTCCACTCGCAACGATCGGATCTTGGCGCTGGAGCTGTATCGTGTCGGTCTCGTAGACCTCGCTGATGGCAAAGGCGACATCTTTGGGGTTGCGATGCGTGCATGACAACTCGCACGAGATGGTTGTTAGTAGAATAGTCTACAGTACCGCATTTCGAACAGGTTATCCCTGTCGATATACGGCAGCTGATATCTCCGATGAGGATCACTTTCTCTGCACTGGATAGTCGGGCGGCCATTACTATGCCTCCGAAATGGTTCATGAGGGCCTTGTCCACCGTTAGGCGGGTGATTGTCGAGCCATCACGGAAACCATTTACCAAAACGGAGGCCATAGTGCGCACCTTTTGCTTGGCTTTGTTGCCATAGCGGTGCGCCAGTTTTTCTTTGAAGTCTTTGGCCGCCTCGACTGTGGTCGTGATCACGACCTCCATGTCCTCATCGAAGTCCTCGAATATGCGAGTTGTCTTGCCGCATCCTGGTACCTCATTTATCCACTCCAGCGATGATAGTCCCCAGGTCACGGACAGTAAGCCGGCTTCCCGGTCGTTCGAGATGGTTTTCGCCATCTGAAGTATCCGGTCCCCCAGCATTACTTTCGTGCATCTGGCCACTACCACCACCGAGTCCCCTTCTGGTGTTTCGAAGGTCTGCGGCTCCTCATCTTTCCCCTCAGACTCAACCGCGCTCACGATGTCTGCTGTGGTGTTATATGCAGCCATATATTTACCCGACATCTTGCCCTTGAGTACTTGACGGGTTTCGCTGTTATATATTATGGCTGCTTCGGCTTACTCGAGTTCCGCCTCCAGTAACCTTTGATGGTCGTACCGGTAGGTCTGCATGATCTTATTGCAGATGGCCAGGCTTACCTCGCGGTTTGCCTTTGTTATGGCCAGGAACTCGATTAGGGCGTTTTCCGCGTGTTGGAGCGGTGTGGACGCAGGTCGAAATCTCGGTGGTGATACCTATCCCATGTTGGCTCTAGTTCGAGCCGCCGGTGACGTCTTCGGGTGCCTCGGACTGTCGTCTTTGGTGAACCTATTCAGCGCTTCCGCTTGCTGCTCTCCCTGTTCCGCCTTTTTGGGAGAGGGATGATGTGGGAGCATGCCTTGTTTGGGGGAGATGGTAGCATGGATAAATGTCGCTACTGACATCGAGCTTGGTCTAGATTCGGGTGCGGCCCTTTTATTGAGTTGTTCTGCCTTCTGGACCTCGACCCTGAGCTGTAAGTGCTCCGAACCGCTAGGTGCGGGTTCATCGACAGTCCGCGATACAGGGGGTGAAGGTGTTATGGATTTCGGTCTTAAATAGCCCAGATCTTCCCCCCTGTCCTCGTAGACAATGACCTCACTGTTCTTGGAGGCCATTAGGCAACCGTACCTATCCGATACGTTGTCTCTGTCATAGCCGACTCTCATTGAATCCACACTATTTCGTCCAGGGATTCCCCCCAGGATCTCGCTCAACCACTGCAGCCACACACTAGACTGCGCAAAGGCTGATACTCTCCCCACTCGAACAGCACGATGAGTTTGCTTTTCCAACGTACTATACGGTAGGTCGAGTCGCCCTCCTGTTCTTGCGCTAGCGCTTCGATCTTTGTGCGCTAAATGCTGGTCTTTCATGTGCCACCCTTTATCAGTAAAGCGAGCCCCGGTGAAATCGCCAGCCGATCGCGTGTTTCGGTGCGACAAAAGCAGATTCCTATCCTCTCCACCTCGCTGTCCATGAAAAGAGCCATGCATCTGGTCTTGATTCCCACTTCTCCGCTTCTGGTCCCTTCGCTGGGCGAGGATTGCGTGAACCTGCTGTGGATCAGTTGCGGATGTGCGTTATTGTTGGCTCTCTTCCTGAGCAGCCTTTGCAGAGAAGAGGGGAGGGCTTGAGTTATTCGATCCAGAAGGACACGGCCAGGAGACATTGGCGGAGCCGTTGAAGTGGTTTGCCGAGCGGTTCCTTGTGTATGGTGTGTCTGGGTCTGTGTCTGTGTTGCTTGAACGACGGTGTTGGCACTCTGTACAGGCGTCACAGCCGGTGGTAGAGCGGTCGTGCTATTTTTTTTTGCGGCTACTGTCACGGCCTTTCTTGCAAATGTGAGGCAGGAAGTTCTGCTCATATCGCTTTCCAAGATGGTATGGAGCGATTACTGGTCAAGTTTCATCTGGAGTTTGAGCTCCAGATCCAGCCTTTCCTTACCGAACCTTGGGCAGTCCAGTATGATGTGCAGAACTGTCTCCTCACAATTCGGGTCGCAGATACACGGAGGACTATCAGTGAGGTGGAACCTTTGCAGATACGCCGCAAATCTTCCGTGGCCGGTCAGTATTTGTGTGTCGACAGGTGTTGGTGCCCACTTCTTTACCAGTCTGTAAGCGGTCTTTGCATCCGGCAGGAATATTTTCGTGACCACACCAATTACCGAAGAATTATATCTGTCCTGCCACATCCTGACAGTCTCTTCCCGGATCTGCCTTCTGACATAAGATATTGGTACTTTGTCGTAGTCAGGTGCCGTCTTTTTTGTTAAGGCCGCCTTTTTAGGCGCGCCGCTACTAGGGCCACATTGCTGAAGCTGCCGAAGGGGCAGACCCCGGAAGTGGCAGGACGTCTGACAGCGGCGATGCAGGAGGCGTTGGGCAGCATGGCGAAAGTAGTCCAACCCATGAAGCTCGCGAGTCTGCGAGTTTCTGGGCTGGATGACTCCGTCACCAGCGAGGTGGTGGCCGCTGCGGTAACCGAGATGGGCCGGTGTGACGCTGGCTCCGTTAAAGTCGGCACAATCGTGGTCGGACCGGGTGAGTTGGGGTGCACAGTCGTGCGATGCCCGATCCCAGCCGCCAAGGCCCAAGGCTTGGAGCAGCGCCCCATGCGCTGCTTCAAATGTCTGGGTATCGGGCACACTCGCCCGACCTGTCCGGCTGCGGTTGACCGCAGCGTCGGTTGCTTCCGGTGCGGCCTCGAGGGGCACATTGCCCGTAACTGCTCCGGGGCACTGCGCTGCATCGTTTGTGCTGCCACCGACAAATCGGTGGCTCATTTAATGTGAGGACGGGACTGCCACTCTCCAAAATCGAAGGGTAGAGCGGTCGCAAAGACCCCGACCGCTCCCCAAAGCCCAACGCGCCAGATCACGGAGGAGACTGCGGCAATGTCTTCATGACCTGCCGCAGTCCCTCCCGCTCTCTGGTCTCTGATGCAGCGGAAATAGAGCGCTCACGGTGCCCGCGAGCGCTGTATATACGAAGGCGGCCTGTATAGGTGAGCCAACCGTCGGGGCGTCACGGTGGCATGCGCCAGCGATCCCGTGGCGTCCTTGTACGACGATGAGGGTACCGCTGTTTTAGTGGGTAGTCTGACTTCGCAGTCAGCGAGTCCCACATACCCGTTGCCTTCGGGTAGCGGGATGCGTATACGCATTTCACAGCATAAAAAAAAGGAAGGTGAGGACCCTGCCAGCCAATCCGCGCACTTAGACTTCAGGTGCAGCCTGACAGGATAGGACAGCAGTGGCTGCAAAGGTCTGCCGGGTCCTTGCAGTACTTCCGCCCGTGGCCATACGCGAGGCATCGCGTGAACTGGACCAGTGGCGACTGGTCTTCTGCTCGCACCCTCTGGTGGTCGACGTGGACCAAGTCCACGCTGGTTATCCTCGCCCAGAGGGTGGGCGACGTGCTTAGGATGACGTGGGGTTCGTGCGGGTTCCTTGCCTTCCTGCGATACTTTACCAAGAGGCGGTCTCCTCCGGGGCCGGGGCCGTTAAAGAGGTCCGGTTTTGGTTCCTTAGGGCCTTGATGATGTCACCGACGGTGTTGCCGCCCAAGACGCCTCTGAGGACCAAAAGCAGGTCTTTAACATCCTCGACTACAAGGCCCGTTCCTTCCTTCACTAACCTATCTTTTGCCTTAGCCTTCTCCTCGGCAGTGCCGAAACCCATGATAACTTTACGGTCCCTGGCCTTCCGGACCCGGTCCACTTTCACCCACCCCTCCTTTTCGTCCATGTTTTGCCTCACCCTTCCAAGGACCTCTTCTCACGTCTGTTGTCCTTGGAAATAATGACCACTAAGTGGAGGGTCGCGGGCCTCGAAGGCTGCTGCGATCTGAATAGTTTCCTTAAATTTTGTATTTAGAGTGGAACTTAGATTTTACTTTTATAGTTTTAATTAGGGATGTTTCAAAGAAAGGAAGTACGTGAGTCAACCGCATTAATTAAAACCTGCAAGAAAATTCAACACACCATTTGGTATCAATTATTTTTCTGCTATTTGATTCATAATACCTTTGTTTGTATAAATATTTTGTATATTGACTAGGCCCGAAGGGTGTGTAATTGGACAAATTCGGCCGACCGACAGATAAGTATATTATGTTCAAAAACGATAGTGGTTTACTCAAAGTTAAAAGTATAGCATATACATTTTATTAGATGCTTAATAACTGCAACGTTTTTATATGTATAATAATTGCATATATTTAATACGATAATAATATAATATTTTATCACATACACACACGATCGTCTGTTCCTAAGCTAGGCATCTTTATGCCAGTTTTATGTAACAATCGTCTGATATACGCAAATATTGTTTTTTAGTAAATATACAAATACAATATGCATAAAAATTATATACAAATATAATATAATAAAACCCAGACACAGGATGGGAATCGAAACCACGATCCTGGAGCGGAAAGCATTGTCACTAGCCACTGTAACAACGGATCAGTAGATGAAGATATTATATATTATACCGTTAGTACCTTAATTTTATTTATTTCAGATTCTTAAAATGAGTTCCTGCGGGTTCGACGAGATACCAGAGAAGTTGTTCCACACCACCAGGTCCCTGGAGCACCTGGACATCAGCGATAACAAGCTAACCTCCGTTCCAAAGGAACTAGAGGAGGCCAGGAATCTGAAGTATTTGAATCTAAACCAGAATCCCATCGTCAAGCTCGATATATCTTCTAAGGAGTATCCGTAAGTTTTTTACTTAACTATCCCAAGGGAGTTTCTGTTTTTTTAATTTTAACATACCCTGCCGTAACACTCTGCGCTCGCCAACCCGCCTCCCAAGTGTGGTGAGTATCAGCAAATCACCTCAAAATGACCAGCAATACAGAGCCCAGGAGGTCGCTCTGGAGGTCGATGGGGGAGGTCTACGTTCAACAGTGGACATCTAATGGCTGATATGATTATGATGATGATGACTATATAATGTACTAGCTATTTGTTTTGCTGACGAAATATATAAAAATATAATTTGATTTGGTACTGGTTTTTTATATACAATTAAACAATTATCACAGTGGCTTCCCTCGTCTCCTCAAACTGCAAGAGTTACACATGTGCAATATGGAAGCTTTGACCAGCATCGGCGCAGGCGCACTCTCTGGTTTAGAGAACTTGAAGAAGCTCCACATGAGTTTTAATCCAAAGCTCAGTTTCATCGATCCGAAAGCTTTGGCCAGACCTGATGATATTGGCGAGACCTACGACTGGCCACTTATTAAGGAGGTAAGAATATTTTTGCCCTGAATTTTTAATATTATTTAAAAAATAACGGTTTGAATCTTAATAAGTTTTATTTTTTATTGAAATCAAACTCGAATGATATTTGAGTATTTTTTTGATATTCTTTATAGATTCGTATTAGTCGTTCACGCGTTCTTAAAAAATTACTTATTGTAAGCTTTGTTGTCAGGATAGCCTTTGTAACAGCCCTTAAGGGAAAGCTATTCAATGAACTTTCACATTTGTAATATTTATAGGAATGTGCTCGCTCTAATCTGAAGTCGATTTCCATCTTCACAATATTGGCAAAAAATTAAGTCGTATTTTTTTTTCTGTGTCCAGTTGTACCTACAGTCCAATAACTTATCTGAAGTGGACTTCCATCTGGTCTCCCGCTGGGACTTGCTGGACAAGGTGGACGTGTCGAACAACCCGTTCCTGTGCGACTGCAGCACGCAGTGGATGTTGGACATCGTAGTGCCAGTGGTTGAGTCAAAAGTGGTTAACGGGTCTGAGCTGATGGTGTAAGTTGAACATTTTAATTCTTAGATATATGTCAAATAACTTCTTACATAATTATGTAATAATAATGATTATAATGTTTAGCTGGTATTAAAATAAGAAAATATAAATTTTGTAATTCTTGTGTTAATTGTGTTTTTTTCTTTCGAAATGAGGTTAGGGTTACAATAACATAAACTTAACATAATATAGTCGAAAATATATCCTACTATATTTATACAGAATATTTGAGAAAAAACACTTGTTCTTACTTTGTATAAACTTTTATCGTCAACCTTAAAGTATCCGATTTCAAAACTCCAAAAAAAAACACCTTTTTCGCAAAATGTCATTTGGTAGTAGTATCATAATTATAGAAGAATTCATGATTTCATATAAATATCAACTATTGGTTGCTAAAAGTTTTTTCTTCGTGTTTAGCCTTTTCTTATAATTAGACGGGCAATATTAAAAATCCACAAAACTATAGTGAAAATCAATTCATTATAAAGTGAAGTAAAATAGGAGAGAATTTTTCCAGACATCATAGAAGATGTATATATTTTCAGATGTAAGGAGCCAACTGAAATGAAGGGCTACACCATGAAATACTTGCACGAGATCGAACACACCATGAGCTGTGTCGATAAGTACGGTAACAGACTGAAAAAAGATGGTGTTATGATGTTAAAGCCACTTAATGGTAAATAATCAAATTTCTTGTAAATTTATCATTTTTAGTGTATGGTGTTAATCACAGATATTTGAAATAAGGAGATAATATGTTGTTTCATTAAAAATATACGAGAACAAAATGTCGCCAGTTCTCTCCCACCACTTTTCCCAAAACAGCGCAGACATATACAATTCATAAATCATGTTTTAAACAATACAAATATGAACCTTATGTCTTTAAACACAGCGCTCATGGAACATGCACCGTAGATACGAATCGCTCGGTCTCTTTCTAAACAAAACAGTAAAATATGCGACATTACCATTATGATAGTATCGTTTTGTAACTTTTACATTGCTTGTCCAGTTACTCCGCAACATACTGAGGTAGTGGTTAGAAAGCAATGTATTTGATGTAGTATAAGCAAGAAATATTTCTCGTATACTTGTTTTTTTACGATTTTTAAGTAAAATATAGTAAAAAAGTAATATTTATATGTGGTAACTGATTCCATGACTTGTTAAATGTTTGATTTGACTTCTATTCTTACAACAAACTACTGAACAAGACGGCATTGGTTTTCTCGCCCGCGGTTTAAATCATACTGATTAGCAGTGACGGCCATTTAAGAAATATGTGAGCGTTTTGGGCAAGTTGCGTCTACGCGGAAACGCCCCAATGACATTTCTCCTGTTCTTAATATTTCTATGGTGTTAATAAATTGGTAAGAGACGAGATCTAAAGCGATACATCGTGATGCAAAATAGCGCGCAAGTAAACAACGCAGGAAATAATAAAGTTGTAACTGGACATTGTCTGTACATGAAATGTATTTAGGAATACCGAATTTTAAGTCTTTACGAGAGTAATAGAAGTTAAAGCAATTATTTTTTGCCATCTATTGTCCAATAGCGTGACTATAAATTTTATTCCAGACACAACAGTGCCCCCTAAAGTAATACACTGGAATGAGACAGGCATATGCAGGAAGTGTATATGCAAAGATGCAAAAGTGAATTGTTTTGACAAAAGTGTTGACAAGTTCTTCAGTAAAAAGGAATGGATAAGTAAGTGAATTAATCACTATTTTTATTAATTAACTCTACCGGATTTAATCGCTTTATTGTAAGTGTTTACTAATGTGTTTATATGAGTCGCATCATGTTTTATTACCGAATTTATGACCTAAACTATAAATATCCTAACGTTTATCAATTAAAAAAATCGGTTTGTTCAAAATAGGTGAAGTATACCTATTGCAAGATTTACTATTATTTACTCCGTCCTTGTAAACAGAAAATAAAATTTAAAAAGAATATGCGTTTGAAAATGAGAATATGCGTAAAAAACGATTTTTTTTCAGATTTAAAGGAATTCAAACCTACAATAGTAGACCTTAGTGAAAATCCAATCATTGAGGTAACAGCACTAGCCGAGCTACCGGTCAAAGTGTTGAACCTTTCGCGATGCTCTATCGAGTCCATTGAGAGGGCGAGTTTCAAGGACCTTCAGCAAATGGAGGTTCTGGATCTAAGTTATAACAAACTAACTGGCGTCAGCCTGGATCCAGATGCTTTTGAGGTAATTTTTAGTTTGGCACGACTTTTTGACGACCGTTCTTGAGTTGTGATGTTAAAGTTCCATCGGTTCTAACGGTCACGTTTCCAATTCCTGATGAGAGCGAATATTTGTATTTGTATCAATACTTATTTCTGGAGGTATGTCTTTGTTAGTCTCCTGTCGTATGAGTCTCGAGTGCCTCGAATAGCACGTTATGCAACGGCATTACCGGGACCAACGGGTCCCGGTTGTTATCAAAGACACCTAATAACGGTCGTAGTAGTAATGGTTATCAACTGTTCGTGTATAATGTTATAGGAAACTCTAATCATAATCAGTTACTGACTATGATGAAAGTAACTATCATAACTTGGGGCAAAATATAAGATACACATCTCATATTACCGCCGTTAAATCTATTATAAACTGTTAGTTTTCGTTCGGTTTTCCCGAATCTTCTTGGAATCGTACTTGCTTGAAAAACATCAATGTGGATTTTTTCAATTGAGGTTTGCAATTGCAACTCCACAGAATGGTATAAATAGTACAGATATACAATAACATCAATACTGCGAGGACTGCGTACAGTGTGGACGTGTCAACTTGAATTAAAAATTAAAAAAACAAAGTGGTGACAAATAAGTTTCGTCTATAAGACTTTTGTGATAGTAGTATAGTTTTTGGTGTGCATAGTTTAAGTTCTATACGGCTCACTCGCACTACCTAAAAGGGGACATTTTGTGTAAATAAACAGTCTACAACATCGTAGATCAATATGAGCACAGAATCTTCTACTGCAAGTAACTTAGCATCGTAAAGAAGTGGATTTTACTCAAATATACAATTTAATACAATCCTTCTCAACCTTTGGAATTATCGCAGATTACTATTCAAACCGTAAGCGTAACTTACTATTCAAACCGTAAGCGTAAACTTGATGTAGAAAATGAAGAATTAAAGACTGAATTTTCAGATATATGAAACTTGAATTCGTGGAATTGAGAAAATAAATAACAGTGTTACTACTTTAAATGTCAGAAATGATGGCGTTTTTTCATCCAAATATCATCATGCAAATGGACAATTTCTCTCAAATAAGCGAAGACATCCTGGTTATAAAAAAAAATCAAATTAGTAATATAAAATCTACTACTGAATGTTTAAACGAGGAACAAAGCAAACTGAAATTAAAAATAACCGATACTAAAATCACAAATAATTTTACACATAAGAAGATAGAATTATTAGAATCTAGAAAATAAAGTATAAACTCAAAGATGTCGCAAATTGGAACTCTTAAAGCAAGCCCGAAAGTGAATGCACAATAAGACAATATTATGAGGCTAAATGAGCGAAAACTGAGATCTAGAAATATGTTTAAAAAAATTAATAGATAAAGCATATTATTCGGTGCCGGATTACTTAGTCGATAAAGATGTGTGGACTTAGTGGCGCTGTATTTCATGCAAGATATTACTAATTTTGTTTATATATTATTTTCAAAAGAGTAACTGCGGATTTAATTAAAAGTCTAAATCGGATTTTATCGCGTTTATTTGTTTTACGATCTACGAATAATTATTCGGACACCCACCACCTCAGTCCCCCGAGATCATGGACGCTGTAAAGTGTCCGAAACGTCGGGAAATAATTCAATTTAATTAAAAATCGTTAAACTGTAAAGTTTTAAAACAAATAAACGCGATAAAATCCGATTTAGACTTTTAATTAAATGAGTAAAATTCGCGTAAATATAAGAAAACAGTAACTGCGGAGTTTCTTGCCGATTCTTCTCTGCCGAATCTACATTCCGAATCGGTGGTAGCTTTACCATTACAAAACAATAATCACTTTAAAGTGTTAATTTGTAAAATGACGATTCGAAGGTGATCTATAGGCCTATTTGAATAAAGGTGTTTTTGATTTTGATTTATTAATATCAGCCATAACTGAATCAACGTTGAATGATCCGAAAAAGAGACAACTTTCTGATAAAATCACGTCCGTGAATGTTTTAAAAACTATATGTATACGCAGATTGTCCGCAGCCTAGACATGTGTTTCGGATAGCAAGATACAAAAAAGATAAAAACTGCTTAATCAAAGTATGTTTTGAATCCTAAGATATAGGTCTTAATATACTTCGGAACAAATCGAATGTGAAAAACGTTAACAAATTTTACCATGATCGAAACCCAGCAACAATCATATATGAAATACCTCAAAGAGGAGCTTGATAGTGGAATAAAAAATCAGTGAAACAAATCTTATGATCAAATACATAAGGGATGTATCTAAAAAAATTCTACTCTCCCAAAAAATTCAACCAATAACAAGTTCTAAAGATAACAAAAAGATGAACACTGAGACACTACCATTTCAAAATTGGCAAGAGCTGTTCCGATATAACAATTGCCAAGATATCTTTAATACTAGGCAATTATTACTAAGCAAGAAAAATTAGACGAACTAAGATGGTTCGTGATATCTTTTGAAAATACTATTATTCACTTAATTGTTGTAATTGTCTTATAGAGACATGGATCGACTCAGAGGATGAAGCAAATAGATGATGATAGAGAGGCTATACCCATTACTACCATTATAGACAAGAGGTCAGGGGTGGTGTCTCAATTTTTTTTTCACAATAGCCTTAAACATAATTTTATTGAAAAACACTAGATCGATGAAAATAATTATCCAGAGAATTAATTAATCCAGAGATTAACATAAATAAATTTTGTCTTGACATAAGCGCAATATACAAACCCCGACGAACAAATAATTCGGATTGCTTAAATTTTCTGTTAACGCAGTTGGAAAATCGGAAGAGGGTCTTGCTACTGAGAGATTTTAATAATGACCTACTAATGCTGAAAAATCTATTAAAAATTATAAAACTACCGTACCTATAAACAAACCGTCTGTCATTGAGTGAGCACGTACCGTTACTACTCTTACAAAATATTTCGTAGAAACACCTGGAAAGTGCGTTGAAAGTTTATAAAGACGTTACAAAAGTGTGATTTAGTGATACGATAGATCCTACGAGTATTAGTTTCAGCGGTAAACAAAAAGGTTAAGAGAAATAGAATAATTAACATTTGGTGAATCACAACATCTCACTATCGTTGAGGGTAGTTGTAAGGTGCAACTGCAATAAACAAGTGAACGCTACCAACATAGTACTTCTAAGTGTCTCCGGTGTCAAAGTTCACTCCGGTCGCTTGAACCCTTGACGGCTGAATACTGACATCTGAAAGCCTACGTCAGGCTGACATCTGACGGCCAGTTGACGGCTGGCATCTGACGGCCAGTTGACGGCTGACATCTGACGGCCAGTTGACGGCTGACATCTGACAGCCAGTTGACGGCTGACATCTGACAGCTGTTACTTTAAATTAGACCGCTGACACCTGACATCTGACATATAACAGGAGGCATTGTGTTGCTACAATCAAGAACCATTACTAACAAATCACCGTGACTCTGTACTGTGATATTTTACGATGTCGTCTGCCACTAAAATCTGCTCTGGATGCAAACATAATCTGCCAAAGAAAGATTACTTGATCTGCGTCACGTGTAAGCACGGATATGATTTATTGTGTGCTAGCTTAACACCCAAGCGTTTCAGTTTAATGGATACTGAAGCTAAGAAGAAGTGGAACTGTCAGGAATGTCTTAGTAAACGGCCAAAGATGGATAACTCGGACACCCCTATAAGGATAGCAAACCGACCTAGTGGTTCCACTATAGAATCTATTCTTAGTCAAGAAGATGAAAACGTTACTATGCGCATAAAAAAGCAGTATTCTTCGGTAGATAACAGTAGTTCCTTCGTCACGGTGGAGATGTTGCGCAGAATAGTCAAGGAAGAGATGACTGAAACCATATCATGTCTAGTATCAGAAAACTTGGCTAACTTGAACCACCAAATATCAGGGTTTGAACAGTCGCTATCCTTTATCAGCAAACAATATGATACACTTGTGCAAGCTGTGAATGAAAAAAATGAAATTATCAAAAATTTATCATCGGACAATCAAAATCTATTTTCACAAGTTAGAGACTTAAAAGACAGACTGAGTCAAGTTGAACAAAGCTTACGCATCGCCAATGTTGAAATTACTGGCGTTCCAGAGCATAAGTCGGAAAATTTGGTGAAAACCGTGGTACAACTTGGTAAGATAGTTGAAAGCCCTATTGCTGAATCAGACATAACGCATGTGACAAGGATTGCAAAATTTAACAAGGAGAGCAAGCGTCCTAGGTCTATTATTGTGAAGCTTCAAAGTCAGAATCATCGTGATGAATTGCTGGCTGCAGTTAGCCGTTTCAATAAGAAAAACAGAGACAAGAAGCTTAACACGGAACACCTTGGGATTGGAGGACGCAGCCAGCCTGTATATGTATCTGAACACCTAACGCTCACAAAGAAGCATTTACATGCCGCGACTCGTATCAAAGCAAGAGAGGCCGGTTTCAAGTTTGTGTGGATACGTGATGGTCGAATCTTCGCAAGGAAAAGTGAGACAAGTCCTGCAATTTATGTTAAAGACGAAGAAACCTTAAAATTAATAATTTAGTGCTATTTTATAATAAATAACTATCATTAAGATTTTGGTAATACAACTTTTAAAATGGCTGTAAGTATATATTATCAGAATGTGCGGGGCTTACGAACAAAGACTGAAAATGTTTATAAAAATATTTTAACTAATAATTACAATATTATAGTTTTTACTGAAACGTGGCTTAAAAATAGTATTAATAACAGGGAGTTTATTGACGCACGTTATGTTGTCTATAGAAGGGATCGTTTGTGCTCAGAAAGCTCCAAGAGGGATGGTGGGGGAGTTTTGGTAGCGGTGTCCAAAAATATACCTTCGTCCAGACTTTTTAGCTGGGAGAGTAACTCAGAGGATGTTTGGGTCTCTGTTGATGTAAAAATTAATAATAAAGTAACAAAATTAATAATTTGTGCGGTTTATCTGCCCCCACCAGTCAACTTGGAACGGCTTACTTATTTCCTTGAACACACTAATGACATATTAGATAAAACTGACCAAGTTATATTGATAGGTGACTTCAACTTGGGCTTTATTGGTTGGACTCGTAATTCAAATAGCGGACCATGTAGTGCAGCAAACTGTGGTTCTCCAGTAGGTTTAGCGTTGACCGACTTTATGTCACTTAACAATCTGACACAAATGAACAATACATATAACATTGATGGTAAGATTTTAGACCTTGTTCTCACTAATTGCTCCACTCTACAAGTTACCGGTAAACTCAACGCCTTAAGTAATATTGACACAAAACATCCTCCTCTCCTAATCTCTTTACAAGAGCAAATACCACACTTCCTTAAACCTGCTCTCAATCCACGATATAAAATTTTTTAAGGCGTGTTATGAAAAATTACTTGCTCATCTTATGCGTATCGATTGGTTGGCAGAATTTAATGTCTGTCATAATGTAAATGAAATGACTACAGTTTTTTACAGGCTATTAAGAGACACCATAGAAACCTACGTCCAAAAAACCAAACCCAAAAGCAAAAGATTCCCGTCTTGGTTCAGTAAGTCTTTAATAAAAATAATATCAGAAAAAGAAAAGAAGAGGAAAAGGTTCATGAAATATAAAAATCCACGAGACAGACTAGAATATGAGCTGCTTCGAAGGCGTAGTCAGAAATATACTGAGATATGTCTTCACATTTATAAAAAAAGAACAGAGGAGAGTATTCATAAAAACCCAAAAATTTTCTGGCGGTATATAAAGGAGAGACGTGGTGGCGAGACTACTATACCTGCTGAAATGACATATGGCAGCCAAATTGCAAAGACTGGGACCCAGATAGCAGAGTTGTTCGCGGATAGCTTCGCATCAGTATAAAGCTCCTTAATACTATCTGAAAAAACATCTGTTGTAGCATATGAATCGCATTATCTGAGTAAGGTGAAATTTTCCGAGAGAGAAGTTATACGCGCAATTAAAAAACTTGACATCTTCAAGGGTGCTGGTCCCGACGAAATCCCTCCAGTCTTTGTAAAACGTTGTGGACCGGCTCTGGCACTACCTCTATCGATCATTTTTAACACATCTCTCAGGGATGGAATTTTTCCTGATGAATGGAAGAAAGCTAAAATTGTACCAGTCTACAAAAAGGGTGACTGTAACGATGTTAAAAACTATCGACCAATTTCGATATTATCATGTTTCTCAAAACTCTTCGAGACTCTCGTTTGTCCAATTATCAGTCGCCATTTAGGCACAGCTATTTCAGATATGCAGCATGGGTTTATAAAAGGCCGATCTGTCCAAACAAATTTACTGTCACTCATGTCATATATTAGTAAGGAAGTAGATAAGAATCAACAAGTGGACTGTATTTACATGGACTTTTCCAGCGCTTTTGACAAGGTGTGCCATTCGCGTCTTATATGTAAACTGAGATGTTATGGTATTGATGGGGCCCTTCTAGAATGGTTTAAATCGTATTTGGCAAAAAGACTTCAGTTTGTGGTCCTTAACGGCCACAGATCACGGAACTACGTTGCTGAATCAGGGGTGCCTCAGGGGTCCGTCTTGGGTCCTGTTCTTTTTTCGGTGTTCATTAACGATATCACATCTTCGATTAAATACTGTAAATATTCAATTTTTGCTGACGACCTAAAAGTATATAGAACAGTTGGGTCAAGTGTTGATTCTCTGCTGATTCAGGATGATCTTGATAGAATCAATATATGGTGCAGCATAAACGGTATGATTGTGAACGCAAAGAAATCGTTTCATATTAAATACACACGGAAAAAGAAAATTCTTGCAACAACGTATAGATTAAGTTCAGAAGTGTTGCAAGAGGTTAATGAAATACGAGATCTCGGTGTTATTATAGACAGTAAACTAACATTCAGGGGACACGTTGATACTGTGGTGAACCAGGCTTCCAGAATGCTAGGCTTCCTTAAAAGGAATACTAAAGGATTTCTGAACCCAGTAACAAAAATAATATTGTTTAACTCACTTGTGCGAAGCAGGCTTGAATTTGCATCAGTGGTCTGGAGCCCACAATATTCAACTCACTCACAGCGTATTGAAAACATTCAAAGATCTTTTACAAGGCACCTGGCATTTCACAGTCCTGGTATATCCCATAGGGACACTTATGATCTTCGGCTAAGACACTTTGGAATGATCTCGCTCTATAACCGCCGACTGCTGCTTGACATTATCTTCCTTAAAAAGATCCTATCAGGTTACATAGATTGTGTAGACTTACTCAATCACATAAAGCTTAGCGTCCCCCGAAAATACACGCGACATCGCATTACTAAGCTGCTATATGTTCCTGCATGTAGGAGTAACGTTCTCAAGGGTTCTCCAATACCGCGAATATGCTCTGAGTACAACCGACTCTGCACGTTAATATTAAATATAGATGTTTTTAATGATTCAGTCTCTGGCCTTAGAAGAAAACTTACTGCACATTTCTGTTCATTACCCTCCGCGTAACTTGTAGGCTTGTTGAGTTTATCAGCACTAATGTTTTCTCTTTTTTTTGTGTTTTTTATTTAGATCATAATTCCTAACTTTTCTCCATATTACCTACTGTGCGAGAGTACGAGTATGTAATGTAAACTCACTTTTTTTTTTCCTTTTTGATTGTATAAAAATCAAAATTAATTAAGAGTGATGTACATACCTGTAATTGGCATGCATACTATCATAATATTGTATAGAATATCTTTTATAATATAATGTTTGTAATGCTGTTGGTATGTCTCTAAATAAATAAATAAATAAATAAATAAATAAATAAATAAAAAACTACTAAAAAAGAATGCGGCTAAAAAAACTTAAATAAAATTCACTACGACTATATCATTCGTGGAAATGACAGAACTAGGATTATCCTAGACCATGTTCAAATTTAAAACAGAATAAATTCCAGTTTGCCAAAATAGGATCCAGCATGTGAGACCATTAACTAATCTATTTTGAAATAAAAAAATATAGATCAGAACCTTTGAAATCAGTAAAATATCAAGCAATTAATTATAAAAACTCTATACATCCCTCAAAAGTTATTTCAAAGAAAGTAAAGAATCTGAGTATTGTATTTTAGAAGATTGTATAATAATAAAAATCATGAATCAGAGTAGAATAAGTAAAATAAAAAATGTAACCCAGTAGATAAAGATTGGATTAATAAAACTATCATGGATGGAATAGATAGAAGATATGCATTATGGCTAGAATATAGGAAGAATCCTACTAATATTAAAATAGAACAAGCGCCTAAGACAGTGAAAAAGAATATGTCGCAACTCATACAAAACAAAAAAAAAACGAATATTACTTTTAGTATTTTAAAAATTGTCGAAATAAACCTGCCAAAATATGGTCTCTAATAAATACTCTAATTATAAGCTACAAGAAATCAAAGAAAGATACTGCTCCAACTCAGCTAAAAACCGTAAAAGAGTTCATCAGTGATCCAGTAGAAATATGTGAACATTTTAATAAGTTCTTTGTATTATTAGCGAGACACTGGCTAACGCAATACCTGCTACATATTGTAAGCCACAGGTGTTCATAGGTACCAAAATAGAACTGATAAAATTAGTAAGATAGTAGATATCCTTAATTGTAATACAGCGGCAGAAACGGCACGCAACATCAATGACGTTTACGGTGCGAACACTACTAACGATCGTACGTTATTGGTTTGCTCGCTTTATTTCCGGAACTTTTGACCTAAAAAATGAACCACGTGGTCGGCCGAAAACATTTGATGGTGATTCTCAAACTACAGCTGAATTAGCAGCAGCTTTCGAAGTTAGCACTAAAACAATATTGGTCCATTTGCGTCAAATTGGCAAGGTAAAGAAGCTCGACAAATGGGTGCCTCACTGCTGGCTAGGGTTGGAAGCTGAGGTTTGGAAGTTCTCCATCATCCACCGTACTCACTAGATCTTTCCCCTATAGACTTCCAATTTTTCCAGAATTTGAATAACTTTTTGTCGAAAAAAAAATTCCATATCCGAGAGGCAATATAAAATGCCTTTGAAAAGTTTGTTGCCTCCCGTCCAGCAGAGTTTTTCAAGAAAGGCATCACTAAGTTACCACTACGTTGGCAAAAATGTATTGATTCCATGGGTAATTACTTTGAATAATAATAAAAAAATATATGTATATATTATTGAAAAAAATTGCGTTAAATTATTCTTAGTTTTTATTTTTAAAAACCTATTATATGTATTTATTTTTGAAAATTTTCTTCAAAATTTCTGTTTATCGAAATGTCCGGATAATTCTGTTTTAGAAAGTTTATCCGGCTTCGGTAATTTACCCATTTCGATACTGGCAACACTAACTACATGTAGATACATGAATATTACGTTATAGTGTCTGATACATCCAATAATACGAATGGAATATATTCCAGGGTCGCTACTCACCAGAAGATTTCGAAGCCCTCGCTTCCATGAGGATCCTGAATCTCTCGTACAACGACCTACACTACTTACACCCGGACCTGTTCTTACATCTCCCGAAGCTGACTGAACTGAACATCAATGGAAATCCCCTGAGGACCATTAACCATGGCACACAAATAGCTATTTCAAATCTGCCAAAGATGAAGGTAAGTTTTCTTACTTAAGAAGGGATTGGACGCCTCGATTGTACAAGCATCCGTTTTTTCAGCCTTTAATTATTTCGATACATTTTAGAAAAATCAGAAAAAATTTGTCGTCAGGCGTAATTTATTTATTTATTTATTGTACAGGAAAACTAACCTCTAAATAACATAGATTTAGATATTCAAATAGGTACATAAAGGTCAATTAAAAGTTTTCACATATAGGTATATGTATATGTATTCACGGGCTTGTGTCCGCAACTCGACGTCTACTGTGCGCCTATTTTGCGTTTGAAAAGCGGGCGGCTAGTCCTGCCAACCCAACTCCTCCAAATATTTGACTAAACCTCTGGTGTCACCAATAACCTCGGGGAGAGTCGTTGGTGACCCCAAGTGTTTGGCCCGGTAGTTGGCCAGACCCGTACACTCCAGAACAATGTGGGCTGCCGTCTCTTCTGCATCCATGCAAGCTCTGCAAAGGGGGCTGTCTGTAACACCTAGATTAAACAGATGTTTGTTAAATGGGCCATGGCCCGTAATAATATGAGTTATTTTACGTAATCTTGGGCGTGTGAGTTTTATCAGCTTGCGGGATAATTTCCGGTCTATGTGCGGTAGATCTTCCTTCGCTTGCCTGCATCCACTCACCTGTGTCCAGTATATATTATGTAGCTCCTTAGTGTGTGACCGAATGATTGATGTAGGCCATCCTGAGGGAAGGGGGACGATTGGTTCTGGTCCAATCGCAACCATCTCCGAACCTTTTCTGGCGAGTTCATCAGCAGCATCGTTCCCACGTGAGCCACTGTGACCTTTGATCCACTGTAGAGTTACGTTGTTATTATTACTACATACCTCCGTCAGGGATTGGTGACAGTTGTATATAAGCTTTGAGGTGATAATGTCGCTTTGTAAGGCTTGTAGTACTGATTTACTGTCCGTGAGGATTCGGATGGAGTGGTCCTTTACCTTTCGAGACAGAGTCGCCGTAGCTGCTACTATGATGCCCATGCATTCCGCCTGGAAGACGGTATTATGAGCACCCAAGGGTGCGCTATCTGTATATTTAGATCCTCTGAGAATATACCATATCCTGTACCTGATCCAGTCTTCGAGCCATCAGTAAAGATCCTCAGGTCCTTAACATTAATCCCTTTGTGCGGATCTTCATGCAGCTGTATTTTATATTTCTTATCGAAAGTAAACTGCTTTGGAAACCTGTCAATTAACGCCAACAGAGATGGTTCCTTTTGCATCACCTCATGCAGAACCTCAGCGTGGGGGGGCCTACTGGTTTTCCAGAGATTTTGAGTCTTTAACCTTACCGCAGCAGAAGCCGCCTCTTGTTTTATAAAGAGGTGTAGAGCCGGAAGATTCAGCATGGCTTCCATTGCTGCCGTTGGTGTAGTACGCATGCCTCCTGTGATCGTAAACATGCTAATCTCTGGAAGCGTTGTAATTTGTTACTTGCTGTTATGATATCGGTGCGTGGCCACCACACAACTGCTCCGTAACTTATCATCGGCCGTATCACTGCTGTATATAGCCATAGGACAATATTCGGGGCGAGACCCCATGTCTTTCCTATCATCCTTCGCCACTGCCAGAAGGATATAGTGGCTGTATTTATTTTCGCATCCATATGTGCGCCCCAATTCAGCTTGCTGTCCAGTATTACTCCTAAATACTTTACCTCGCTAGCCAATTGGAGTTCAGTATTAAACAATTTAGGCAGTTTGTAGTTGCCAAAGTTTCTATTGTTTGTGAACATTACCAGTTCAGTCTTAGTTGGATTTACTGATAAGCCATTGTCTCCGCACCATTGTTCCACGATTTTTAATGCTGCGTTCGTAACTTCACATATAGTATTAACAAACTTTCCGCGTATTAAAATAGCGAGATCGTCTGCGTAACCTACCGTGTAGTAGTAATTATCGTTGAGGGCGGCAATTAAGTCATTTACCACCATATTCCACAGAAGTGGCGAGATCACACCTCCTTGGGGGCAACCTTTAGCAACCATTGCTCTCTGTGATTCTCCCTCAACCATTAGTATAATTCTATGCTGGAGCATGTTACCTATCCAAGTTTTTAGAGTAGTACATACCCCATGCCGATGTAGAGCATCTTTTATCTTAGTGAATTTTGTCTTGTCAAAGGCACCTTCTATATCAAGGAAGATGCCCAGACAGAAGCATTTTTCCGACAGAGCACTTTCAATGACACTTACCACGGCTTGAAGTGCAGAATCGGTGCATTTACCTTGACAATACGCATGTTGATTAGGGTGCAAGGGAATTTTTTGAAGGTAGTTCTCCCTCAGTTCTCGTTCGCACAGCCTCTCCAAGGTTTTCAAAACGAAGGAAGTAAGGCTGATCGGTCTGTACGATTTGGGGTTAGAGTAGTCACTTTTACCTGGTTTTGGTATGAAGATAACTTTCACCTCCCTCCATTTCCTAGGAACGTATCCATGCGCAAGACACGCCCTGAATGAAATGGTTAGCAGGAGATAGAGGGTCTCACCACCCCACTGTAGAAGGGCTGGGAAAACCTCACCTGGACCCGCTGATTTAAAGGGGTGAAACGTATTAATAGCCCACCTTGTTTTGTCTATTGTTACCACCTTGTGAGCTATTTGCCAGTTTTCATCTTCAGCAGTATTACTTTCATCCGTCCATTCCATGCGTTGCGTGATTTCGCAACCGGGGAAGTGCGTCTCCATTAGGAGCCGCTCAGCCTCCTCTGGTGTACTGGTGAAAGTGTCGTCAGGCTTTCGTAGGGTTCCTAGGACTTGTCTAGGCTGATTTGAAAGCACTTTTCTTACCCTGTTAGCCTGATGTTGGCATTCTATGCCAGTAGAGTATTTACGCCAGCCTCCAGAACTTCTGTATCTGATGCGTTTTTTGTATTTTTGTTTCCAGTCTTTGTAACGATCCCAGTCGCAGTCAGCGCCTGTGTTCATTGCACGATTTAAATGTCTTCTTACCTTAGTCCTGAGCCTCTCTAGTTCAGGTCCCCACCATGGTTGCGCCCTTGGCTTACCCGAGGGGGGAATGGTAAGAGGACATGCAGTGTGATAGCAGGTATTAATTACGTCATAGACTCGTGTTACCTGTTTCTCAATATTGTCCACTCCCACTATTCTCTCCGGAACCGATTCCTTCGTTAAACACGACTCCATCAACGTCTTGTATAAGGCGGGGTTCGTTTTGCGGGGTTTCCTGCGAGGAGTTGGGCTGGTTGTACTTACTTCTAGGTTGAAGAGTATCCTTTCATTCTTTGGACACATGCCAGTTGGATATAGTGTTACACACTCCGTCTGTCGCTAGTGTGATGTCAATAATAGTTCTGGACCTTTTGGTGACAAAAGTAGGTTCTGTCCCAACGTTCAGTATGTTTAGGTTAGTAGTAAAAAGGTATTCAACTAATTGCTTACCTCTATCATTTTCTGACTGCATGCCCAATAGCGGATGGTGTGCGTTACAGTCTGTAGCTACTAGGAGCTCCATTTTAGCTCCTTCGCAGTGGCTCACCAGCCTTGTCAGCTCCACAGGGGGCGGTGGTTCATCTCCTTCCGGCATATTGGCAGAGGCAACGACCACCTTGGGTTGGTGTGTAGTCGTGTCCAGTAGTGAAATTGCACATAGATCTCTGGAACAGAATTCTGTTAAGGGTTGCACAAGTCGATTATCAGAAATAAAAATACAGGTCCGAGGTATTTCAGGCCCTGTACAATGTATTAGCTTACCTCCGGTATTGGAGAAGCCGCATATGCGGCCCTGCCTGATCCACGGATCCTGGATCAAGGCAAGGGCTGTAGGATGAACCTCCAACCACTTCCGTAATTGAGCCGTTGCGGTGATACTGTGGTGGAGGTTGATCTTTCTTGTTTTGGGTCTTTTGATGCCCTGGTGTCAACTGTGGAGCAGTTAAGGACAGTTAATGAGAAACTGGAGGCGGACAATAACGCTAAAGATCAATGGGCTAGGCGATCTAACATTGAGATCTGCGGAATTCCTGAAAAAAGAGGCGAGAACCTTCTCCACATTGCACAGAACATCGCAAAGATGGCTGAATTTGATCTGCAATTGACCGAAATTGATTTTGTTACGCGAGTTGCCTCCACTAATAAAGTCAATAAACCTAAGCCTATAGTTATCCGTTTACAATCTCGCTATAGAAAGGATGACTTTTTGGTCTGTTTAAAGAAATTAAAATTGTTTTGCCAAGACCTCGGCTTTCCTAAAAATGAGTCTCGAATTTATTTCAATGATCATCTGACAAAATTCAATAAAATGCTTTTACATCGTGCTAAAACTTTGTCTAAGGAGTGTAATTATAAATATGTTTGGGTCAAAAACTGTTCAATTATGGTCAGATAGAACGATACCAGTCCTGTTATTCACATTGTGAACGTTAATGATTTAAAAAAAAATAGGTATCATTTACTCTCCATCTATAACTATGTATTATACGATTTGTGTAGATTTTAATATCTCTTTTCGATATTTAATTTATGTTTGTGTGTATAGGGTTTGGTTATTTTCCTGGAGTGCTTGTGTATTCGGGCTCTACTTAACTACCATGATTAGAAAATTAGTTTTTGCCGGGTTTGGATGTGATAACATATTGGTTCTGGATGTAATAGGGTACTTTCGGTAGTGAAAAATAAATTATGAGATTTGATAAAAATTAAAATTTATGTAGAAATATACTTAAATATTCTGCTTTTGAGTCATAAAAGCACATGATTGTTTTATTTTATTGAAATTAAAAGTCGTAATTTTTAATCTGTATATCACGTGATCTAAAACACGAGACGCCATGATGTGACGTCGTAAAGACAATGTTTCCGATATACACTGCGAGCACTCCTCAGTGCTCTCACTAGTGAAAAATTCGTTCCTTCATTGAGTGCCAGTACACTGCCGCAATACCATATAGAAATATATGACGTCATAAATAGCATAATTTTTGAACTGTGAGCACTGGCGCTTTCGAAGTAAGGTGCTCTCAGTACTTTGATAACCTGATTAAAAAATATAACAGCACGAATGATTTGTTATTCAAAAATGTCAACAATATTCAAAAATTAATTTTTGAATATTTTTGAATTTATTTTTGGAACAGAAAACGTATACATGATAAATATTTTAGTTGAAAACAATGTCGAAATATTAGGATGATAGTATACTGGACTGCGTTCCGTTTTATCAGTAACCAGTATAGCACAGTATAGCAAACTAAAAAGTAACGGCTTCGCAGTATACTGAATTGACGTCACACCTCAGAGTGCTCTCAGTGTATAGCAGAACACAACTTTACGCATATTACGTCACCAAAATAGGTGACCGCGTTTTCGCGGGAATTAAAAAGGTTTAAAATTTAATTTAATTTTATGGCAAGAAAGCGTGTTTATTTTGCCGAAATATTTTTTTTGTGCCTTTTTATTACGAAAATTAAAGTTTGAAGTACTTTTTCAAACATAGTAGAATACCCTATGACTATTGAAATGAAATGTATACCTAATTTGTTAATTGTGTCTAATTACTATGCTTGATCGTAACAGTTTGAGTATTTACTATCAAAATGTCCGTGGTTTACGTACCAAAACTAACTTATTTTACAACACTCTAGTTCTCAATGATTTTGATATCATCTGTCTGAGCGAGACATGGTTGTTGGACTCCGTTTCTAGCTCAGAACTTTTTGATTATCGTTATGCTTTTTATAGGTGCGATCGCAATTATGATTCTCGTGGTGATAAGCTTGGCGGTGGTGTGCTTATTGCTTTACGTCGCGAGTTTCAAGTTGTTTCCTCTGAGAATATTACTTTTAATAATTTTTCGGCCGAAACTGTCACCGTCACAATTCGCCTTAAGCACTCACGCCTTTTAAAAATTTACTGTTGCTATTTTCCTCATTGCCCATAACAGGAGGAATCTGAGGCTCATTTATTCGATACAGTTTCTAATAGTATTATCGATAGTCCTAATGATGTTTATTTAATTGTGGGTGATTTTAACATAAGTAATGGAATGTGGCATCATGTGCATAATTATTCGGAGTTGACTGATTCTTCTCGTGATTCACTGGTGAGTGCCCTGCGCAACTTTCTTTGTTTTTCTGATTTCAAGCAGTATAATACTATAAAAAATTGCAATGGCCGTTTATTGGACCTGGTTCTGTGTGGTACCGATTGTGTCGTTTCAAAGAGTTCTAATCCTTTACTTGACGAAGACAGATATCATCCTGCTTTAGAAATTGACTCACTGCTTGTTAGACCTAATATTTTGCGTTCACCTTCTCGTATTATTCGTCTTTATCACAGAGCTGACTCTGAGGCAATAATTAGGTCTCTCGGTGAAATTGACTGGATTAAACGCTTTCACAACCTTGACATTGAAGCTGCTACTACTTCTTTTTATGACACGATCTTCAATATTATTGATATATACATACCGTCAAAGGTTGTTCATCAGTCGCGTAAGTATCCTGTTTGGTACAATGGTCCTTTAATAAAGATAATAAAGGAAAAATTGAAATTTCATAGAAAGTGGAAGACTTATTGCAGGGTTTCAGATTAGGACACATTTGTGCTTTTACGGGAAAGACAGAGAAGAGTTGAAGTTGATTGTTATAATGCATATATTGACAGGGCTGAGAGGGAAATCAGTCGAAATAGTAAATATTTTTGGTCATTTTTAAAATCCAGGAGGGAGTAGTCTAATGATCTATCTGGTCATATGTCTTTTGGCGGGACTTCATCATCTAATGGCGAGGAGATTTGTAACATGTTTAACTCGTACTTTCAGTCTGCTTTTGAACCGGAGGTAAGTGTGAATGGAGTTTTACCTGACAGTCAGCCCTATGTAGATTTATGTACAATCGAACTTTCTATTTCTATAGTTGAGAAATATCTTATAAATCTTAGTGTAGACAAGGGAGTTGGTCCGGGTGCTTTACCCCCCTGTTTTCTGAAGCAATTTTGTAATGTTCTTTCATTGCCTGTATTTCTGTTATTTCGTTTATCTCTTAACACCGGATGCTTACCAACTTTATGGAAAAAATCTTTTATAACCTCTATATTCAAATCTGGTAACAAACATGAGATACAAAATTATAGGCCTATTTCAAAACTTTGCACCATTGCAAAATTGTTTGAGAAAATAATTTACGATACAATGTTTCCTATTGTACGTTCTTATCTACTTAATCAACGGCATGGTTTCATCACTAAACGTTCAACGGAAACTAATCTCTGTGAATTCATACATCGCGTTTCTGGTTCAATGGATCAGGGACATCAGGTCGACGTCATATACACGGACTACTCTAAGGCCTTTGATAAGGTCTCACACAATCTTCTTCTCCTTAAGCTGAAACGTTTCGGAGTACATGGTGATCTTCTTCGTTGGTTGGACTCATATCTTCGCATCCGTAGTCAGGCTGTATCTATTAAGGGTTACTTATCGTCCTTTATACCTGTTATGTCAGGAGTGCCCCAGGGCTCTCACCTCGGTCCTTTACTATTTAATATATTTATAAATGATATAAGCGATGTGTTTGTTTCTTCTGAATTCCTTTTGTATGCTGATGACACTAAAATATTTAAAACTATTAAATCACTTGCAGATTGCTTCGATCTTCAAACAGATTTAAATAACCTTGTAAACTATTGTAAATTTAATTTGCTTCATCTGAATATTGCTAAATGTAGTATAGTCTCTTTTTCACGCAAATATCAGCCTTTTATCTATAAATATGCTATTGATAACACCGCATTAACCAGGAAATCTGAGGTGAGAGACTTGGGTATTACACTGGATAGTAAACTTACATTTGGGTGCCATGTTGGCAACATCTCAGCAAGGGCATATCGTTTACTTGGATTCATTATTAGAATCGGATCTGAGTTTAAGAGTCCTTCAACACTTAATCTTCTTTACAACTCGTACATCCGCTCATTACTTGAGTATGCCTCTACGGTCTGGAATCCTAGGTATAGCGTTTATATAGATGAGATTGAGAGGATTCAGAAAAAGTTTTTAAGGTATTTGTCCTACAAATTTACTGATTTACCAAACAGGCCATTGAGTCTGTCTGAACGCCGTTCTGTTAGAGACCAGATATTTTTATTTAAAATTGTTAAAAAACACATAGACTCTCCATTTTTACTTGGTAATCTACTATTTAACTGTCCACGGTCTAGTTCACGTCATCCAATGTGTTTTCATACTCCAACTTGTCGTACATCCTATAGTGCTAATTCATTTGTGATCAGAGCTTGTCGTGAATACAATAAGCATTTCGGGAATTCTGATTTATTTAATTTACCTTTAGCTGAATATAAAAAGAGAATAACCAATTCGATTGTAATGATTTAATGTTTAATGATTTTTTTTGTTCATTATTACAGCTTATTATTGCTTTGGAGTGCTTTTATGTAATACTAATTGGTGGAAACTTTGCTGGATTCTGTACTATTAACTTGTGTAAATGTATTTATTATATATATCTGTTTGTTTCCCAAACATAAATAAATAAATAAAATAAATAAATAAATAAATCACCATTAATTCAAACTTGCAGTGGAGACCCCAAATTGTCGATTGGCGGATAAACTGAGTACTGCACCATACGTGGTCAAAAGGATACGTCTACTAACGGATGTCAATACAGCTAGATTAGTGTATTTCAGCTTCTTCCATAGTATAATGTCCTATGGCATTTTGCTATAGGGAAATGCGGCGAATATTAATACTATTTTCATTCTGCAGAAAAGGGCTATCCATTACATATATAAAATGAAATGTAAAGAATCACTGCGGGATAAGTTTAAAGAGATCAATATTCTGACCTTTACATCGCAATATATTTATGAAAATATAATGTTTATACGTAAAAATAGGCATTTGTTTGTTACCCGTAGTGATCATGCCTTGAATAATGTAACACTCAGGAACGGCCACAAACTAGCGCTTCCTAAATGTCGGCTCAGTAAAAAAAGTCGTTCCTTTATTGGAATGTCTATTATAATTTACAATAAAATACCGGTTGCGGTTCAATCTCTGCCTTTACAGAAGTTTAAAAAAACTATTAAGCAAACTTTGTGTCGAAAAGCTTATTATGACATAAATGAATTTCTAAATGATAAGAAGGCATGGAATTGACTATAACTCGGCCAGGCTATCAATATGCAAATTGTCATTAGATATAGTTATACAATTTTGTGAGCAGGTGGCATATGGTGATTTTGGCATATACGATTGGCTGTCTCGTGTTTGTCCTAATCATTTCATGGTCATACTGTGCATAATTCATTTATTTTGTATGACGCTTAATTATTTAAAAGAGTACCGAGAGTTTTTTCCTCCGGATTTTTTTCCCTCTCGGCCAACACTAGAGACATTCCCCCCGTGTAGGGACGGGCAGTAGAATACGATTTTCTACGGCCCGACAAGAAGGCCTGTCGTAAGAGCCGACAAAATTCTTGCGGTGGTAGGCTTCGGCCGTGGCTTGATTACCACCCTCTGGGTAGAGTCGCGCCGCCAAACGGCAACTGCCGTGTTCCGGGGCAGGTCCCAGAGCAGCCATTTGGGGGATGTGTCTGGGTAGTTGTGGCACTCTATGTGACCGATTCTGTCTGCTTATCACTGCCGCATCGGGTGCCTGGCTTCGGAGGGTAGCGGGATCCGAGGCACGGTGCCGCCGCTGGCCGACCGTAGGAAGTTGGGGGCCCAAGTAGCAGGGTAGCCACCTGTGAAAGGCTGCCCCGCCACCTGACGAAAAATCCCAGAATGATCTACCTTGCTGGATGGCGACCGGAAGGTAGGACCAGGTAGCCATTCTGGGGGGGCTCGGGCGTCCCCGCGGTCTCCGCGTCAGCCTCCCTCCGTGCGGCGGTGTTGAGTTTGACACCTGGTAGGTAGGGTGCCGCCTCGCCAAGTTCGCGTTCCCCAGCACCTATTCACTCCCCATGAAAGCACTAAAGAAAAAAAGAAGGTATACACAGCGGCTGCACGTCCTCCCATTAAAAGTGCACCTCTCTAACATCCGAGGTCTGCACTCTAATCGAATCTGTCCACCACCACCTAGAAACAGAAAAACCGCAGCTGCTGTTCCTCACTGAGACGCAGATCAGATGTCCGGCTGACACGGCGTACCTCAGCTACCCCGGGTATTCTCTGGAGCACAGGTTCATACCTCGTGCCGGAGTCTGTGTGTACGTCCGTGATGATATTTGCATCAAACGTCTTAAGCACCTTGAGACATCCAGTTACTCCATCCTATGGGTTCTGGTGGACACAGGACAGGAGAAAATCCTGTATGCCTGTGTCTACCGTTCGCACAGTGGAGACGTGGAAACAACTCAGTTATGTGACCATCTTACCCTAACGGCGGATGAGGCTCGAGAGCGTTACCCTTCGGCACAGTTAGTCATTCTAGGGGATGCCGACCACCGGGAGTGGCTGTACCCATACCAGGTGACCGACCATGCTGGGAGAGAAGTGCGTAAACTAGCCTTGACGCTAGACCTCACCCAGCTTGTAAACTGTGCTACCAGGGTACCAGACGTAGACTCTTATACTGCCAACTGCTTAGACCTATTCCTAACAACCGATCCAGACAGTCACTCAATAACAGTTTCTGCACCACTGGGTACTTCTGACCACTGTCTGGTAAAATCTATATCCGTTTGTTCCCCACACGAAGAAGCCCCATGTGGCTTAAGACGGGTGTGGCGATACAAGGCAGCAGATTGGGATGAGATGCGTCACTTTTTCTCGTCCTATCCTTGGCGAGAAATATGCTTTTCTTCTGATGATCCGTCGAGCTGCGCTGAAGCCATTACCGCGGTTATACACCAGGGTATGGAATATTTTATACCATACTCTGACGTAACATCGAATGGAAAAGCTCGCCCATGGTTTGATGCGGACTGCTATCATGCAGAAGCCAAAAAACGGACGGCATACACTGCATGGGCTGAAGCTCGAGCGCGCAAGTATCCGAATTCTCGGAATTTGAAGAAAGCTTTTAACCAAGCCGCCAAGTCATGTAAAAGGACGTTACGCAGGGCTAGATTCAACCATATCAGCCACATTGGGGCCAAACTAGCTTCTTATCCTTCTGGGAGCAAAGCGTTTGGGTCCCTGGCTAAAGCCGCTGAAACTAACTTTTGTCGGCCGTCACTTCCACCATTGCTGAGGACTGATGGATCACTGGCCCATTCTGCAAAAGAGAAAGCGGATTTGTTTGCATCTCTTTTTGCTGAGAACTCGCGTCTGGATGTTGCAGGAAAAGCTCCACCAATCTCAACTCGTGCTGACTGCTTTATGGCTGAAGTACGCATACGTCAAAAAGAGATCCTTAAAATCCTGCAAACTCTAGACGTGAACAAGGCCAGCGGACCTGATGGTATACCAGCGATAGTCCTGCGTACATGTGCCCCTGAGTTGTCTCCACCTCTTACACGCCTGTACCGCCTGTCACTTAAGACTGGCAAAGTGCCGAAGTCTTGGAAGCTTGCCAATGTGCAGCCTGTGCCCAAAAAAGGTAGTCGTGCAGACCCTGTCAATTACCGCCCCATCTCGGTCACGTCCATACTCTGTAAGACTATGGAACGTGCACTGAACAACAAACTTCTGGCCCACTTGGAAGGTAACGATCTCCTCAGCGACCGGCAATACGGTTTCCGCCAGGACCGTTCGACTGGGGACCTTCTAGTGTATGCCACACATATATGGAGTGAGGCCATTGACAAACACGGTGAAGCACTTGCCGTGTCTCTCGATATCTCGAAGGCCTTTGACAGAGTTTGGCACGCAAGCCTCATAAGCAAGCTTCCTTCATATGGTATTCCACCTGGCCTTTGCGCTTGGATTTCTGACTTCCTGAACGAACGTTCAATTCGAGTTGTCCTTGACGGGTACTCGTCGGACCAAAAGGCTATCGACGCCGGTGTTCCTCAGGGATCAGTCTTGTCCGCTACCCTCTTCCTGCTGCATATTAATGATCTGCTCGTCCCCGGTACCTTTGGGTATGCTGACGACAGCACAGTGACGGACAGATACTTTTCGAGTGCAAGGGCTAGTAAGGATGTTATCCAGTCTTGTCGAGAGGATATGGTCAGCCGCTTGAACGTCGCCCTCCAGGCAGTCTCCGAATGGGGCGATGCCAATTTGGTCACGTTCAACGCTACAAAAACACAGGCGTGTGTGTTCTCCTCTAAACGGAGCCCTTTACACCTGGCTCCGACTTTCCGAAATGTTTCTGTAGAAATTACCGACTCCCTTCAGCTCCTCGGTGTAGAGCTATCGTCCAATTTGAACTTTGGACAGCACATCGAGTCCAAAGCAAAAACTGCAGCAAAAAAACTAGGTATTCTCTCTAAGGTCAGGCGATACTTCACTCCAGAACAGCTGCTTCAACTATATCAAGCACAAGTTCGATCTTGTATGGAGTATTGCTGCCACCTTTGGGATGGATCCGCCAAATACCAACTGGCAACTTTGGACTCGGTGGAAAAACGAGCTAAGAGACTCATAGGTGACCCTACTCTGACAGACACCAAGTTGCAGAGTCTCGATCATCGGCGTAGGGTAGCTCGTCTGTCGGTGTTCTACAGAATATATTTTGGTGAGTGTGCGAAGGAACTGCACGATCTAATTCCCCCAACAACCTTCCGCCATCGGGACACTAGGCGCGGTCGATCGTTCCATCCTTATGTCATTGATATGCCACCTACGCGCACAAAACGCTTTGGCACTACTTTCTTGATGCGCACGGCTAAGGAATGGAACTCGTTGCCCGCGTCTGTGTTTCCCGAACGATACAACCTGGGTGCCTTCAAGGCCAGAGTGAATAGACTGTTATTAGACAGGCATGCTCCACCTTCGACCGCATCGTCACTTAACATCAGGTGAGATAGCGGTCAAATGCCTGTCTATTTGTCATAAAAAAAAAAAAAATTAGATTAAGTTATTTATTGTAACATTTAATAAAGCCGGTGATATAATAGTAATGTTATGTCTACCGAGACATTAACTTGTAATAATTTGACGTATTTTTTTTAAATGAAATTTTTTCGACATTCGTTAAGTGTGTAAAATCACCTTATGACGAAATAAAATATTTTCATTTTCGTTTTTCATTTTCATTGGTTAGATCTTACCACGACTCCTATTTGTTTCCAACAAACCTAATTATTTATTCCAGGTTCTTAAAATGAGTTCCTGCGGGTTTAACGAGATACCAGAGAAGTTCTTACATACCAGCAGCTTACTGGAGCATCTGGACATTAGCGATAACAAGCTGACCTCCGTTCCAGATGAACTAGCGGAGGGCAGGAATCTGAAGTATTTGAATCTAAACCAGAATCCCATCGTTAAGCTCGATATGTTTTCTGCGGAGTATCCGTAAGTTTTTTACTTAACTATCTCAAGTAAGTTTCTGTTTTTTTAATTTTACCATACAGTGCTGTAACACATTGCGCTCGTAACCCGCCTGTCAAGTGTGGTGAGTATCAGCAAACCACCTCAAAATGCCCAGCAATACATAGCCCAGACGGTCGCTCTGGAGGTCTATGGGGAGGTCAACGTTCAACAGTGGACATCTAATGGCTGATATGATGATAATGATGTTGTATATATGATTAAATAGCTATTTTTCTTCCTGAAGAAATATATAAATATATAATTTGATTTGTTACTGGCCTTTTTATATACAATGTTAAATTAAACAATTATCACAGTGGCTTCCCCCGTCTCCTCAAACTGCAAGAGTTACACATGTGCAATATGGAAGCTTTGACCAGCATCGGCGAAGGCGCACTCGCCGGCTTAGAGAACTTGAAGAAGCTCCACATGAGCTTCAATCCAAAGCTCAGCTTCATCGATCCGAAGGCTTTGGCCAGACTCGATGATATTGGCGAGACCTATGACTGGCCACTTATTAAGGAGGTTAGAATATTTTTGCCCTGATTTTTAATATTATTTAAAAATTAACGGCTTTAATCCCAGCAAAAAATGCTGCGAAATTTAGAATTATGTAGTTTTATTTATTATTGAAATCAGACTCGAGAGATATTTGAGTATTTTTTAGATATTCTTTATAGATTCGTATTGTCGTTCACGCGTTCTTAAAAAAATTACTTGTAAGCTTTGTTGTCTGGATAGCCTTTGTAACAGCCCTTAAGGGAGAGTTGTTAAAATACCTCTTATCTTTAAGTGTAATCCAACACGCAGCAACTTCCTAAATTTTTTTACTTATCATAAAATTTCTTCTAAAAACATGCAGATTTTGTCAAGACATTTAAACAAATTTCAAGAGACACTTAAAAACTACTTGCACGCTTCGAGATAAATATTATACATAAATGTCCGAAATAAAACAGCGTATTATTTATTTAGAAGTGAGACAGTACGGTTTTGAGCTCCTTTTAACTGTCTTTTATTATATTTAATCTATTAAAAGACGTATATATAAGCTCTTATAAAAAAAAGTCCAAATTACACAAATAAAGAATATAAAATATGTATTACATTGTTGTATTTACATTTTTGTATTCCGCATGTATTGTGTTCAGAATTCATTCACCATATTTTTGGAAATTGTTTTTGATGATTAAATCTATAGTATATCTATTTAATGAACTTTTACATTTGTAATATTTATAACAATGTACTCGCTCTAATCTGAAGTCGATTTCCATCTTGACAATATTTGCAAAAAAATTAAGTCGTTTTTTTGTCTGTGTCCAGCTGTACCTACAGTCCAATAACTTATCTGACGTGGACTTCCATCTGGTCTCCCGCTGGGACTTGCTGGACAAGGTGGACGTGTCGAACAACCCGTTCCTGTGCGACTGTAGCACGCAGTGGATGGTGGACATCCTGGTGCCAATGGTTGAATCAAAAGTTGTTAACGGGTCTGAGCTGATGGTGTAAGTTGAACATTTTAACTTTTAGATATATGTCAAACAACTTTTCACGTCATTATTATAATGTTTAGCTGGTATTAAAATAAGAAAATATAAATTTTGTAATTCTTGTGTTGATTGTATTTTTTTCTTTTGAAATGAGGTAAGGGTTACAATAACATAAACTTAACATAATATAGTCAAAAATTATATTCTATATTTATACAGAATATTTGACAAAACATACTTGTTCTTACTTTAGATAAACTTTTATCGTCAACCTTAAAGTATCCGATTTCGAAACTCTAAAAAAATCCACCTTTTTCGCAAAATTTCATTTATTTATTTTATTTATTTTTATTTTTATTCAATAGGAATAGTTACAGGCTACAGATAGATAAGCATGTATAATAGAATATAAATGATAGAATCTTTTTTAACACTGAAGCCCTTCTTTTTTACACGCTTTTTATTAGCTTCACCTGTATGTTTGTATGTTTGTATGTTTGTATGTACGTAAACGACTCCTTTGGACTTCATTTTGACCCACTTCCTACGTTTAGATTTCATTGAAACTTGGTAGCCTTATCGAGGACCGATGACAATGCAATAATTTAAACAGTAAGTCCTGTTATCCTTACCAGGATTTTCAGGATTAGCGATTTGTTTTTCATTACTCGATCACCTATTTCTCGCATATGCTACCGAATTCAGGACCGATAACATTGCAGTGATTTAAATAGTAAGTCCTGTTAGCCATACCAAGATCTGAAGATGGTGAATGGTAACCAGGGTCTGATTATGGAGCTGCAAAGTGGTCATAGGAATTCTGTAAAGAAACGACGCAATCTCATCGAGTTTCGGCTCGTTTCATTCATCTTGACGAGTACTTTGGTTTTAGATGGTTAGCAGGGTCTGATCTGATGATGGAGCTGGAAGGTGGCCATAGGAACTTCGCAATGAAACGACATAACCTCATCGAGTTTCGGCTCGTTTCATTCGTCTTGAAGAGTACTTTGTTTTTAGATGGTAAACAGGGTCTGATCTGATGATGGAGCTGGAAGGTGGCCATAGGAACTTCGCAATGAAACGATATAACCTCATTGAGTTTCGGCTCGTTTGATTCGTCTTGACGAGTACTTTCTTTGTAGATGGTTAGCAGGGTCTGATCTGATGATGGAGCTGGAAGATGGCCATAGGAACTTCGCAATGAAACGACATAACCTCATTGAGTTTCGGCTCGTTTGATTCGTCTTGACAAGTACTTTGTTTTTAGATGGTTAACAGGGTCTGATCTAATGATGGAGCTGGAAGGTGGCCATAGGAATTTTGCAATAAAACGACATAATCTCATCGAGTTTCAGCTCGTTTGATGCGTCTTGACAGGTACTTTGTTTTTAGATAGTTAGCAGGGTCTGATCTGATGATAAAGCTGTAAGGTGACAATAGGAACTTTGCAATGAAATGAGTAGTTTGTTTTTTAATGATAACCTGGGCCTGATGATGGAACACAAACCGCTAATGCTGAAGGATTTGCGGTTTGTTTTTCATTACCTAAACACCTATTTCTCGCATACCACCTTGAAAACAAAAACATAATAGTTTTAAAAAACAAAAAAAAAACAAACACTTTTATAGAAACTTTAACTAAAAAATTAAAAAATAAATAATAGTTTAAAAAAACTAAAAAACACGCTTTTATAATTAAACCATACTAAAAAGTAGAAAATATTTTTTTTAAAAATTCAAATTAAGGATAGAGTGATAAATAAAAGAAATTATTTTAATGTTAAAAAGCGTGGGGTGCCTGATATTAACATTCCATTGATTCCATCATATGGGACAAGTGTGCGCTGTAAGTGTGCGCAATCCCATTCACTTTGGACTGAAATACATGGATTTGCTTAAGCTTATCTATAACGCACAATTGCCTCATACGACCCTATCAATGGAATATATATATATAACCAATAATAATTAATTATTCAATCATTACTGTTCCGTAAGTCACTAATGGTAACATTCAGAGCACGCGACCAGTTATGCTTAATAAGAGCCACCTTGAAGGACTGATAGGTACAGTTAAACATATCAAAATCGGAGCATGTCATATTATATAGTCGACACATTCTATGTAATGGGTTATTTTTTGAAACGTTGTTTAAGGCTTGCGGTATGTTAAACAGTTTTTGAATACGTACAGACCTACTAGGAACCTTTATCGATAGCTGCTTCACTATTGAGGCATTCATAGTGCCATTTTCAATTTTGTGAAGAGTACACAAGTCTAATATTACTCTGCGAATTTCTAGACTAATCATGTTGAACTTACACAAACGCTCGTTATAGTCATGTATTTTTCTTCTCAAGCCAAATCTAGAGCATAGCGACCTTAAAAATCGTCGCTGAATTGCCTCTATTCTGTCTATGTGGGTAATGTATATAGGGGACCAAACGGATGAGCAATGTTCAATTACGCTCCTAACTAGAGTCATATCCGATTTACAGCAATGGATGTCAATAATGCTATAGCCTCTATGTCCCGTGGAAAGTCTCCTGGCCATGACGGTCTGAGTATTGAACACCTGAGGTATGCGGGTCCTCATTTGCCCAGAGTGCTTGCCATATTTTATAACTTGTGCATGGCACACTCGTACTTGCCTTCAGCGCTGATGAAAACTGTGGTGGTGCCAATTGTGAAGAATAAAACTGGGGATGTGTCTGATAAATCCAATTACAGGCCTATCTCACTAGCTACGGTTGTTGCGAAGGTTCTTGACAGTTTGCTTAGCGTCCACCTTGATAAATATATAAGCTTACATAATAATCAGTTTGGTTTTAGGGCAGGTTTATCAACTGAGTCGGCCATATTATGTTTGAAGCAAACTGTTAAGTACTATTCGGTTAGACATACGCCTGTATATGCCTGTTTTCTCGACCTTAGTAAGGCTTTTGACCTGGTAAGTTACGATATCCTATGGCGGAAATTGAAAAATACTGGACTGCCTGATGAAGTAACCAGAATATTCAAATATTGGTACCGTAACCAGGTCAATGTTGTGCGATGGTCCGAATCCTATTCGCAGCCATATAGGTTGTAGTGCGGAGTTAGACAGGGAGGCCTAACCTCACCTAAGCTCTTCAACCTATATGTAAATGCCCTCATAGAGGCGCTTAGTGGCACACATGTCGGTTGTCACATTGACGGAGTATGTCTTAACAATATCAGTTACGCTGACGACATGGTGTTGTTGAGTGCTTCTGTCTGTGGCTTAGCGAAACTGTTGAGCATATGTGAAAACTATGCTCACAGTCACGGCTTAATTTATAATGTGAAAAAAAGCGAATGTATGGTCTTTCAGGCCAAGGGAAAAGCATTGCCATCAATTGTACCACCAATTAAATTATACGGTACTCCGTTAAAGAGGGTATCGCAATTTAAATATCTAGGGCATGTGGTAACCTTTGACCTGAAAGACGATGCTGATATCGAGAGAGAGCGCAGGGCATTGTCTGTTAGGGCGAACATGATAGCTCGCAGGTTTGTTCGTTGTTCCGCCCCGGTTAAAGTAACGCTCTTTAGAGCTTACTGTACCTCATTTTATACAAGCAGCCTGTGGATCGATTTTACGCAGAAACAGTACAATGCCTTGCGCGTACAGTATAATAATGCTTTCAGGATGCTGATGGGACTGCCCCGATGCTGCAGTGCGTCGGGTATGTTCGCCGATGCGCATGTTGACTGTTTTCACTCGATCATGCGTAAGCGGTGCGCATCCCTCGTGCGTAGGGTTAGGGATAGTCCCAGTGGCGTTCTGAGGGCATTTGCTGACAGGCTGGATTGTCAGTACCTGAACCACTGCCGTATGGTGCACGTACTGACAAATCAGGACTGTCTTAGATATAAGACTTAGATTAAGATAGTTTTAAGTTACTAACATTAGACTAAGGTTTTCTTATGTATAATACTAACAAAAATATGATATGATCTTTAAGGTCGAAATAAATGATTTTTATTTATTTTTAATCCTTAAATGGCTTGGCAGTCCGGATTACAAAGACAACATCTTGTTAGCCTTGCTGCAAATCTGGTCATAATGGGTATTGAAAGAAAGTGTCGAATCAAAAATAACGCCCAAATCTCGAATTGTTTTTACGCGCATTAAAGGAGTATTGGCCTCAGTATACCTGTACACTAATTTCTTTTTATTTTCGGTAAAGGATTTTACCTGACATTTTCCACTATTAAGAACCATGCGATTTTCCGAACACCAGTATACAATTTTATTTATGTCATACTGAAGAGCTCTGCAGTCTTCAATACGGTGTATTCGGCGGAAATCCGACTTCAAAAAAAGGAGGAGGTTCTCAATTCGACTGTTTTTTTTTTTTAATGTGTGTTTCCTCATAACTTTTTACTGGATGTAGCGATTTTAATGATTCTTTTTATATTCAAAAGCTAGTGCTCGTCATGTGGTCCCATTTAAATTTGAGATTACTCAAAAACTACTAGTCGAGATGTGACTAGTAGTTTTTATGTAATCCTTAATAATGCGTATTTTTGTTCCTGATACCGCGCGTCGCTGCGCGGGTCGCGTTGCACACAATCGTTCCTTGTAGCTTAATTCGTTTTGTAAGACTAGTGTTACAACATGTTACGTTTTTTTTATGTTTACTACGAGTTAAACTATACAATATTATATTTTGTTTCTCAGATTACGATTCAGGTCTAGAGTTATGTTGCGCTGAACTTTGAGACAGCACGTTTCAAAGCGCGTCCTGTATTTAAAAGATCATGTCTCAAAAATAGTTATACGGCAAAGTGTAAAGGAATAACTTTTCATCGGTGATTAACTAGAGTAACTGTTTACTAACTGTTACTAATTGTTTTAAGATTTGTCAAAATATTTAACGGATACCATTTTGCGTCATTTGTCATAGACTAAAATCTTAAATGTGACATTGTGTGTGCAACAAGTGTACCTAAGTATTAGTCAATTAGCAGAGGAATCTTTTATAATGTAATCTCAGGAAAGTAATGACAGTTAGAATTTTGGGTGGAATTGAAATGAAATAAATAAACAACTTAAATTAATAAACTCGGCCGCCTCACCCCGCGCGCACCGCACTGCCGCACATGTTGAACAGATTTTATTCGGGTTGTTTGTTCTATAGTTCAGCCATTACAAACATTACGTCAAAGGAATGTGACAATGCCCAATTTGTTATCGATAAAGGGATGCCACTCAGACGCAGGTAATAACGATATTAATTTAAGTTGTATAACATAATATAATATATTGTATGTTTTAAAAGCAGATATTAAAAATACATCCTAAAAAATATTTTGCATTATTTCCTTAACCTTTCCTTGATTACCTGTTATTGACTATCGACAAATCCCTTCTTTGATGTTATAGTAGATTCCAAATAAACTGATGCCTGTCCACTTGAACGTAAACAATAGGGGTAATAAACCAAACACTCACAGAGCCCATTCATTATCTATTTTGTTGCAAACCAACCAGTGTTGATACTTTTTTCGAGGGTGGTACCTATAGCTTGTGAACTGTAACCGCGCAGCTTAATATAAATAAAATTAGTTATCGAACAACAGATTCACTAAAAATCAAGAAATAAAATAAAATTTTAAGAAAAAATAAAACCGACTTCAAAACAAAAAAATTGTATAACAAAAATGCACTAAAAAGTAAAAAGATAATTATGTATTACTTGTCTATAAACAAATTATTACGATAAAATAATGTACAATTATTGTTATTTTTGGAGTCGGTGTCAGCCAAGGAAATACGATAATATACCTAGCAATTATAATAGTGTCTGTAACCGTCCAGATTAGTATATATAAAATTAGTTATCGAACTACAGATCATTCACAGATCAAGAAATAAAAAAAAAATAGAACGACTTCAAAACAAAAAATTATAAGACAAAAAATGCATCAAAACGTAAACCTTCCTTGTGCCCTTCCTGTCAAACCACCCGCGCTCCGCCCTGTTGCGTCTGAGTGCGTAATAGTGTACAACTATTGTAATGTTAAACTACGTTGACACCGACTCCGAAAATAACAATAATTGTACATTATATTATAGTAATAATTTGTTTATAGACAAATAATACATAATTATTTTTTTACTTTTTAGTGCATTTTTGTTATACAATTTTTTTTGTTTTGAAGTCGGTTTTATTTTTTGTTAAAATTTTGTTTTTTATAATTACGAGTAGACGGACAATATTAAAAATCCACAAAACTATACTGAAAACCAATTAATTATAAAGTGAAGTAAAATAGGAGAGAACTTTTCCAGGCATCATAGAAGATGTATATATTTTCAGATGTAAGGAACCAACTGAAATGAAGGGCTACACCATGAAACACTTGCACGAGATCCACCGCAACACGAGCTGTGTCGACAAGTACGGTAATAGACTGGAAAAAGATGGTGGGACACTTAATGGTAAGTAATCAAATTTCTTGTAAATTTATCATTTTTAGTGTATGGTGTTAATAAATTGGTAAGAGACGAGATCTAAAGCGATACATCGTGATGCAAAATAACGCGCAAGTAAACAAAGCAGGACATAATAAAGTTGTAACCGGACATTGTCTGTACATGAAATGTATTTAGGAATAACGAATTTTAAGTCTTTACGAGAGCAATAGAAGCTAAAGCAATTATTTTTTGCCATCTATTGTCCAATAGCGTGACTATAAATTTTATTCCAGACACAACAGTGCCCCCTAAAGTGATACACTGGAATGAGACAGGCATATGCAGGAAGTGTATATGCAAAGATGCAAAAGTGAATTGTTTTGACAAAAGTGTTGACAAGTTCTTCAGTAAAAAGGAATGGATAAGTAAGTGAATTAATCACTATTTTTATTAATGAACTCTATCGGATTTAATCGCTTTAATGTTAGTGTTTACTACATTAGTACATTTATTAGTCGTATGGTATTTTATGGCCGATTTTATAACCTAAACAATAACCTTTTTCTTTTAAAAAATCTATAAAACAACATTTCCTTCAAATGTAATTCTAGCATTTGTCGAATTATTTAATTGTTACCTTTTGCCAATATCAATCACAATTTTCTTCATCAATATTTGCACCTATGTATGTATATTTAAATTATTTATACTGCATGTATATTGCATGGTATGTATTATATCTATTTGCTTTCATGTAATTAAATAAATTATAGTTTTGTTATTAATGTACTGTACACCTTTCAAATCAAATCAAATCAAAAACAACTTTATTCAAATAGGCCCATAGAGCACCTTCGAATCGTCATTTTACAAATTAACACTTTAAAGTGATTATTATTTTGTAATGGTAAAGCTACCACCGATTCGGAATGTCGATTCTGCAGAGAAGAATTGGCGAGAAACTCTGCAGTTACTCTTTTCAAAATAATATATAAACTATGTTTTAGTACAAAATTAATATCTTGCATGAACTACAGCGGCACTAAGTCTACACATCATTATCGACTAAGTAATCCTGCACCGAATAATACGCTTTATCTATTAATTTTTCTTTAGCAAAATCTTTAAATTTATTATGAGACAATTCCAAAATTGTTTGTGGGATTTTATTATTCATGCGAATACCATAGCCCAGAAAGGAGACGTTTACTTTACGCAGTCGGAAGCTTGGAGTTACAATTTTGTTGTTCCTTCTAGTGTTTACACTGCGATTAATACTATTTATTTCAAAACAATGAATATTCTGGTAAATATATACATATATATATATATATATATAATACTATTATAAATATACTGCGACGCAATTGTTAATATGTCTATCTTTGAAAAAACATCCCGTAGGGAGACTCGAGCTCCAAGCTCCTCGTAAATGCCACGAATAGCTTTGCAAAATAAATACAGTCTCAATATCTGTAGCATTACCCTACAGTAACAGACCGTAAGACATAATACTATGGAAATAGCTAAAATATATTAAACGCACAGTAGCAACGTCGGTCAGTTGTCGCACTTTTCTAACTGCGAATGCTGCGGAGCTGAGTCTACCATTCAAGGATGACAAATGGGAATTCCACTGAATTTTTGATTCCAAATTTATCCCTAAGAATACTGTAGTGTCGTTAACAATAAGCCTCTCGTTATTTATTTCTAATTTATAATTTGGATGTTTAACATTAGGCAGTGAAAATACAACGCGCTTGGTTTTTTTTGGCGTTCAAAACGAGGTTATTTGTTTTAAAACAATCCTAAATTCGAGACATAGAACTATTCATCATCATCTGCTAATAGCACTATATCACAAATATCCTTAACATAAAATGGCAGATCATTTATATATATAAAAAAAGAAAAGGACCTAGAATCGATCCTTGTGGAACGCCCATTTTTAGCACAGATCCAGAAGACTTCGTTCCGTTTATTGATACGTGTTGAATTCTATTAGATAGATATGAAGCAATGACATCAAGAGCTTTACCGTTAACACCGTAATATTCTAGTTTACTTAATAAAATTCCGTGGTCCAAAATGGAAAAGAAGTTGATTTATTATAATTTTTTCAAAAATTTTACTTAAGGACGGTAAGATTGAAATGGGTCTATAATACTGGGATCACTACGATGTCCCTTTTTAAAAACTGGTAAGACTTTACTATATTTTAGCAAATCTGGAAAGGAACCCACTTTAATAGCATTGTTAAAAGTTAACGCTAAGTACGGAGCCAGGAGATCAATGATCATTGGTTTTTTTAATATTAAGACTTCTAAATGCTTTTAGAATATCTCAAGAATCAACCTCCGAGAATGAAAAATCAATATTACATTTGCTAACGTTATTTTTAAGAAGTTGGGTAGAATTAGTTGAAAATGAATTCAGTCGAGAAGTTAAATCAATGGGTACTTTATAGAAAAAGGTTTCAAAGACGTTTGCCAACTTGTCATCTGAGCTTACAATAGCACCATTTATATTTAATTCAATTAGTATAGTTGGTTTATTACGTTTCCCACAGATACTATTCATTATATTCCATGTGCACTTAATTTTATTATCAGAATTAATAATTCAATCGTTAATGTTTTTTGATTTAGCAGCTATACAAACAAACAAATACTATACCATCTATATACTATTTCCTCTACCCTAAGGTTGCCTGGAAGAGATCGTTCTTTAGCAATAAAGCCGCCTTTTGTACTTATTTCATTTCTTTTTTTGTACTATTGCTTATTCGTGGTGTACAATAAAGAGTTATTATTATTTATTCTAACTGGTTCACTCCACCTGTTCAATAATATATATTGATATATATAATAAAAAACAGTACTTATATAAGGTATATAATAAATTTACATAAACTTACATAGATAAATATAAGCTGGTGGAGGATTAGGCCCGGGCAGGGAGATCAAACGGCCGGGGGTTAAGGCCGTAGGCTGAGAAATCGGCGGACAATCCTAGCTGAGTCAAGCAATACCACCTTCTGCATCCTGGCTGCGAGCGAACCATCACGGATCCCCAGCTGCCTCAGATGGTGAGCGAGGCTAACCGGGATCAAACTATTGGCAGATATCACGATAGGGATGATTTAAGTGGACTCAACACCCCACATGTCGGCAATCTCGTTCGCCAGATCCAGATATTTACGTTTTTTCTCTATTTCGGCTTTCACGAGGTTCTCGTCATGCGGGATGGTAATGTCCACTAAAAACACCTGCGACTATGCCCTATTTACCATCACGATATCAGGCTTGTTCGCCAGTATTGTCCTGTCCGTGGCGATAGACAGGTCTCAGTAGAGCCGGAATCCGTCACGTTCGAGTACCTACTGGCACCGGTGTGTACTGATAATAAGGCATCTTCTGTTCCAAGAGACCGTACATAAGAGCAAGATTGATGATTGGAGGATCTTGGCCGCTTGGTTATGTTTGTGCAAGTACTCGGTGTTGGCAAGCGCAGAACAGCCCGAAAGTACATGTCAGAGGCAGACCCCTCTTTCCCACTGGGCATTTTGGGCACTTGCCCAGGGCCCCGTGATCAATAGGGGCCCACTAGTTCTTACCAGATCACTGAACGATAACCGATATTTATTACCGAAGTTTTTTTTAATTCAAATTGTCCGCCAATGAAAAAAACTTGAAATCTGACTACAAGGACCTATTTCAAAGAACAAAACGCAGAAGCTTTTTTGATGGCTCTGCAACGTCAATTGAACTGAATAGAAGAAAGAAATTTAAAATAGAAACCTTTCTTCCCATAATTGATACTCTGAGCTTTCATCTAAGACAGCGATTAAGTTCGTATAAGAACATTAGTAAACGTTTTGATTTATTTTGTTCTCTTGAAAGCTCTGAATTCCGATGAGTTGAGAGAAATTTGTTCAGAATTTGCAGAATTTGATTATGAAGACGTTAATGAGAAAGAGTTATAAATGGAATGTCTGCATATAACAGAATAGGTGGTGAACTACTTGAAAATTATTCACAGTGAAATCGAAAGAACTCATATTATATTGGAAATATATAAAATTTTGAAAGAAAATAAAATTGAAAACATATTTTCAAATGTAGAAATAATATCGTGTCTGCAATGTTTGTGATGTCCCAAATAAATAAATTTTTTACTTTTTTTTTTTATATCCAATTCTTTTTAAGCATGATGGTAACTATCTGCAGTAGGGAACGCTCCTTCTCCAAATTGAAAATAATGAAAATCTATAGGAGCATGTTTATTTACTTTCTTTGTCTATTCTAAGAAAATGGTGTTCTGTCAAAGTCATAGGGGCCCCATTACCCTAATATGCCCAGGGCCTTCAATGGGTTAAAGACGGCCCTGGTCAGAGGTCAGGTCCAGAAGCCATGAATGATGGCAATGATGGCACTGAGTCAATTTTTTTTAAATAACAAGGCTGCTTGGTAGTTGGTAGGGTTCGCGGTGTTAGTGGATACTAGGAGCTAAGTGAGTGATCCCAGTAGTGAAGAAGTTCGGAAGCATTTTCCGCTCTATCGCCTCTTGGTATTGTCGAGTTAAGATCGCATGGCATATCGGAAACCCTTTCAGCCAATAGTGATGCAGGCCGTCGGGTCCCGGACTTTTCCAGTTCGGTGCCCGCCGGACCGCATCAGCTAAGTTCTCCGGAGAGATGACGATCGGGTTCATTAGTTTGATCTTACCACATGCTTCCTGAACCGCCGCAATCCAAGGGCCCTCCTCATGCTCTACTTCCCGTGACCATATATTTCGCCTAAAGGCGACGCGGTAAGCCGTACTCAGTTTTTGGAAAGCAGAGCACGGCTTCGGGTTCTCCAACTTCCTGTAGGACCTCTTTTGATCATTCACGAAGAGTCGATTTGGTCGGAAGCGGTTAACACTCTCAGAGTACCTACAAATACGCTTTCCCCACGCCGCGATTCTTTGCTTCAGGTCGTCGATACGCTCCGTCAGTTTTTCAGCTATATCACGCTGGTCAAGCCTGATAGCTAGCCTAGAATCTCAGAAATCGCCTCCTCCAAAATCCCTCTCATATGTTCTACTTTATGGGACACTGCTTTTTCAGTGATCGTATACACAGGCACTTCACTACGAACGCTTTCCGAACGAGTTCAACTTCAAGAACAGTCTCACATTGTAATCGTTCTAGCTCGGCGGCGTTGAATGCGTCCTTTCGTTGGATGAACCGAGCTTTTTTTCAGCAGCGAGCAGGTTTTGTTCAGTGACCATTATATTTGGCTCAAGTAGCAGGAACTCACGAATCATTACTGCTCGGTAGCTGGACCGCCCGGGTACCCTCCCACAGTCCTAAAACGCAGACATTTTCATTCATTTCAAGTGTTCATCTCATGGGGTGTACTCCCCCAGTGGCGGGCACCGAATGATGAGTCCCTTGAGACTCTGTCAGCGCCAAGCTAACTGGTGGGGATAGTAAATACACTGGCCGGCTAGATAGTGGTCCCGGTCGGCGGGGGTTGCTGGCGGCCCGCATGCTGCTACGTCCAGTGCCAGCTCCAGACGTGTCCTGGCACCCGCCAGGCAGCGGCCCTATCCGCTTTTCTTTTATTGTGTCCATCCATTAATAAATGGAGTGCTAGATTACTCCCTCTCCGAAGCTGAAGAAGCTGCGTTGGTCTTATGCAGCTTTAGTTGCTTTTAGTCTCCTTTTACGACACCCTAGGCAAGGGATGAGTTGGCCTTATTCTACTCTGCCGGGAACCACAATATTATTATTATATCTTTACGTTCATCAATTTGAAAGATCGGTTTGTTCAAAATCGGTGAAGTATATTGCAAGATTTACTCGTCCTTGTAAACAGAAAATAAAATTTAAAATAGAATATGTGTTCGAAAATGAGAATGTGCGTAAAAAAACTATTTTTTTTCAGATTTAAAAGAATTCAAACCTGCAATAGTAGACCTTAGTGAAAATCCAATCACTAAGGTAAGAGAACTAGCCGAGCTACCGGTCAAAGTGTTGAACCTTTCGCGATGCTCCATCAAGTCCATTGAGAGCGCGAGTTTCAAAGATCTTCAGGAAATGGAGGTTCTGGATCTAAGTTATAACAAACTAACTTCCACCAAGCTGCGTGCACTTGTTTTTCAGGTAATTTTTAGTTTGGCACGACTCTTTGACGACCGTTTTTCCGTTCTTGAGTGATGGTGTTAAAATAACAAATTATAATATATAAAATAACACATTAATTTAGATATCCTGAAGTGCCATGGCACATTTAGTCTATTATAATTCATGTATATTCCACGTCATACGCGCATTTGATGACTGTATCCGCTGAGTGTCCGATTTCTACCCACTTTGTTTTGTTTTCTTTTGTAACTATTCGCAGTAAAACTTAATGTATAAATTAGAAATTGTTATTTTTTTAAAATTCTTATGTAAGTGAATTTGTTGTAATTATTCATGAGAATAAGGCCGTGTTCCGAAATACACTGCGAGTACTGCACAGTGCTGTCAGTGGTAAAAAATTTGCTCAGTTATAGACTACACTACTAGTACACTGTCGCAGTACCATAGAGAAATGTATGAAGTCAAAAATCACCGCCATTTTTGTACTAAGAGCACACGCAAAGGCGCTTTCGAGGTAAGGTGCTCTCAGTACTGTGATCACGTGATCAAAAATATAACAGCGAATGATTATTACTATCACTAATTAATATTGTGATTCAAAAATGTCTACGATATTCAAATAATATTCTAATTCTTGTTGTTGAATAGAAAACGTGTACATGATAAATATTTTCATTTGAAAAAAAAAAGTCGAAAAATGAGGATGATAGTATACTGGACTGTGTTCCGTTTTAACCGCCGGGCTACTCCTGTCGCCTACTAGTTGATACGATTTTATTGCTAAAATGGCCCGTCGACTACTAGTTGACAAGATCGAAGCGGTCCGGATGTTCTCGAACAAAGTTATATAATAACCACCTTTGTCGCGCTAAGGCCGATTTGTGTTATTTATCTCGCTTCTTCGTAAAATTTGCTATATATATATTCATAGTCACGTATCATAAGCAAAAGAAGAGACAAGCAATAAGTCAAAAAACGGCGGGACACTTTAGCCAACAAGGTTTAAGAGGCCCGGACATAGGAGCGGTTAAACAGTAACCAGTATAGCAAACTAAAAAGGAACGGCTTCGCACTATACTGCAATGACGTCACATCTCACTGTGCTCGCAGTTTATTTTGGAACACGGTATATATATATATATATATATATATATATATACATCCTGCAACTCATTTTGCGCCAACGGTCAAAAATCTGCATAGTAATAGTGCGTCCACCGACTTACGGCGCCCGTATATCGGACGCAGTATTATTTCAACCCCAGATTGGCGCCAAACGATACCTATAAGCCTCAGGTGCCTATATTTAAAAAATCGTTTTGACGTAATTTTTCTTCCGGAGTAACTGAACGAGTATATTGCTAGTTCACCGAAAAGTCGCTAGAGGCGCTGAATTTCAATATACGTTTTGCTCGTATATCATCGTAAGGAGCGCCGATACTAGTGAGTCCACTGTAAAATATGTTGTGTTGTACGCGCATGAACGAGACGATGACGCATCATGCGTCTCGTTCATGCGCGTCTCGTTCATTGGTTCATTCATGGTTCGAACGACAAGGTCGCGTTTGGAGCGAAATGCGACGTTGCCGCTCATATGCACTGCGAGCTGCGCGCGGCAAGGTCGCGACGACGCGAACGGTTTATTTTAATGTCTAATATCATATTTATTTTCACTAACATGGCGGACGAATAAAAATATTATTATACTCTTTGTTAAAGTTTTACTTGCGTGGTGATTTGATTTTATTATTTGTATTTTATGCGTAGTGACATAATGAAACGAAACTTAATAACTTTATACATTTAACTTTAAAAAAATGTGTAATAATTTTTTTTTATAAATTAAATATAATAATGAATGAGAATAACTTCAATTCCTGATATTCTGTCTATCGGCCTAGCTATCACCTGTATCAGGCACCTTATAAATAAAATTTACAAAATGAAAAACTAATTAATATACGTCGAAATAACTACATATTACAAAACAAAGTCTCTCTCTGTTCATGATATTTCTTCGTTTAAACCGCACAACGGATTTTGATGCAGTTATCACTGTTATTTAGAACATTTATTCCCGAAGGTTTACACATACATACAAAACATTCTAATAAAGTATTTGTATAATAGAGTAATAGAGAAATTTCCATGTTTTGTGACGAAACCGATAAAAAAAAACGATTTTTCCAACGCTGATTAAACCGTATGAGATACATCAAAATATTGTACTACGGAATTGTATATCATAAAAAGGCCTACAAAAAATCCGCGATAGCATATATCTATAATTATTCAAAATAAAATATATAATAATATATCTATTATATAAATAATATATCTATAATTAATTAAAATAAAATCCTTATTTTTTACGTTTTCTTCTATGTCCTAAGGTTTACTCACAGTAATAATTTTTATCTTTAAGTAATTAATTTAAAAATATTACTTTATTTGCAAAGCTAATTTCTCCTAATGAATGATCTTTATCCAAATAAATATATTAGTTATCTTGGAAATTTAATGTAGATCAAAACTTTTCTTTACCTTATTTCATTAAAATTATATAAAATACTTTAGAAGTTATCTCAGATTTAAAATTAAAAAAAAAAAAATTATATAAATCAGTCGGACGGATCTTTGTTTCGACCCTTATAACATTGTACAAACGTCTATTATTTTCAGTGTTCCTATTTAAACTTTACTTTGAAGCAACGAAAAGTCTTAAAATTTTCGGACGACGATTGAATCTTTAGGGACTTTTGTGTTACATGTATTTTTTTAATATTTTTACAATTTTTAAAATCATTTAAATTAAGAAAATAATATGTTCGTCATTGCAAAGTTATGTCGATCAGAAAAATTTACATCTGTCAAAAAGATCAAGCTAACACAAACATATAATATTAATCAATTAATATTATTTATGTTATTATTCAAATGTCATACAGGAAAAGTAGGTAAAAAATAAACGGCTAGTATCAATACTATCAATGTCAGTCAGCTGTCAAAGCTGTCACTAAAATTATGATATAATATGACTTATTTTAAATCAATACAAAATCGATAATCATTTTGATTTATCAAATACTAATTGATGGTTTCGCTATTAATATTACTTTATTCCAATGAACTTTATTGTTTACAACTTTAATTGTGTATCTAAATAGTTTGAGTTAATTTACTAGTACTAACCTTTTTTTTATTCTGTAATCGAATCGATACCCAATTAATGTGATGAAAAATATCTTTCTCATTTTTCTCCGCTTGCAGATTCAGAATTGAGATGGTTTTTTATATTTTAAAACAAAAGAAAATATGACCAATTGTTTAAACCATATCTCTAATTATACGTAATAAATTTTGTCCCACTAATCCCCATCTCCTTTAAGATTTTTTTCCTTTCTTGGAGCAATTCTTGAAAAACTTAAGAAAAATTAAAAAAAAAATGATTTATCAGTTTCTTATTCATAAATTTTGTTTTTGAAAATTTAAAAATTTAAGTTAATCATCGAAAAAAAATTATTAATAAAAAATTGACACAATTATATCATTAAAAAATTGACCGTTCTGGTCTTGTGGTGCGAGTAGTCGCCTCAAAGCCGCGCGCCAGCTGGTCGCGGGTTTGACTCCCGCTCAGAACAGATATTTGTGTTCATACTAATATTTGTTTCTGGTTTGGGTATATGTTTTTTGTGGGCCGTCGGTCCCGGTTGATATCATAGACACCTGATAATGATCGTTACTCATGGTAGGGAAATTATCCGCCAACCCGCAATGGAGTAGCGTGGTGGATTAAGCTCTAACCCTTCTTCTATAATTATAGAAAAGAGTCCTTCGCTCAGCAGTAGGTTATTTACATGCTGATACAGTACAGTACAGTACAAAATGAGTTTTTACTTAAAAGTATGTTATATCATATAAACTTTAATAATTTAACTTTTTTTTTAAACTATTTACGCATAAGAATACGTACTTATATATAATACTTATTATAGAAATATATCGATTTTTCGCCTTATTGTTAGTCACCGAAAGAGGGGTCACTTACCTTAGATTAAAAAAAAAATTAAGACACTATAATTTATTCCAAAAAATGAGATTTCGAATTGACAGTCGACATTTGCGCGCAAAAAAGGACATATTACAGTTCCGATGAAGTCATTCATGTTTTTCAATGGTCGGTCATACTTATTCGACGCTGACTTTCAAAACCTAAGTTAAAATAAACCTCAAGTTAGTTGTCAAACAAGAGTGACCTATTGATGTTTTAAAGTACGTTCCGTATCGATTTACTTTAAATTCGTAATTTTTGTTAAAAATAAACATAAAGTTAATTAAATAAAACTTTGCAATGACCTGTCTATTATATATATTTTATTTTTAACATTTTTATCACAAAATATTCATAAATATTATATTCGTATTTTCCCTATTTACACTAATATTAACGACATCTCATTTTTTTAAATCAATCATGTCATTTGTTTTTTGTTGAAATTAAAATAAAATCCTTATTTTTTACGTTTTCTTCTATAAAAATAATTAGTAAATATTAGTTAGACATGAAAATGGATATGGAAGATAGAAAGTTTATTTATTTATTAAGGAACTAGTGACCCGCCCCGATTCCGCACGAGTGCAATGCTGATACTAAATATACTACAATATGTCTTTATATACAACGTACACATTTTTTTGTCATTAGACAATACAGACATGATTTTTCGCTATTTATAGGCACGCGCCACCGGCCCCCCGGCCGGTACCGCCGTAACCGCTATGTTCTTCTATGTTATTTATGCCACTATTAATATTATATACATATATTATAAGCCTATATATGTATTATTATACATTTTATTACATGTGACTTAAAGTGAAACCGCTTCGAGAAGCTAGTGTCAATTATAAAATTAATAGTAATCATTATATATAATATTAACAATTTTTGCCTTTCTAAATATATAGGACAAAACTTCAAATAGATTATTTACAAAAAATTTAAAAGTTATTTGTAATTCGTAATTGGTCTCCCTATTAATTCTAAATTTTTATTTACATATTTATTTTCTTTTAACATTAAGTAAGTAAATTAATTTTAAGTAAGCTAGAATTTATAAATAAATGGAAAAGAATTTACTATAAGAAACAAAAGTACAGAAAAGAAAAGAGAAAAAAAAAATAAATAAATCACACAATACAAATTCAAAGAGGATTTGAACCTAGTTTAACCCTTAGTTTTATAAAAATCTCGTACTATAACCACTACACATTTCGTTACATAATAATTATAACATTACGTAAAAAAGCGATAACTATAAACTATAATAGGCTTGTTGGACACAAGCCTAAGAGCAAATATAATGGATAGGGGCTTATAATGATTAATTATATTATGGAGAAAATAACAAACAATTTTAATTGTTAAAATCGTGAAAGATTAATAATATTTAAAAAAAAAAAAATTTCGTAAAATATAACCTTTAGTCACGTGCCAGTGAACACCAATCAGAAAACATTACGTCACGCCGTGTGAAACACCAATCTTGCGTGTCATTGACATTTCGATTATCGCTACAGGTTATAATTAGATACTCTTTCGTTCTTAATAAAATTTGGTTTTTAACAACTAATTTCAAGTTTTTGCAAGTTATAATTTGAAAGAATTCACCATGGAATCTGGATTTAGCAAAGCAAACAGTAATAATTTGCCCAGAATCGATGCCGTTATGCTTGGCAATTTTTTCGAGTAGAACAGTGACTTCTGCTCATCTGAATTTCGCAATGTTAAAACTTCCTTGTAAGTAAACATAAGTACAAAATATTAATTATAAGCTTAAATGCTATGTCATATTTCAGTTCGGTACACAATAACTTAATATTTTGACGTATATTTTGCAAGATAATTGATACCTACTGATTTTGAGGTTATATTTACAAAGTATAAAAAAATACAAAATAGTAACAAACTTGTATAATTTCAGGTTTTCGCGAGCTTCATATGGAGATGACGCCATAAGATAGGTCCATCTTAAGCGTGACGATAAATTTTGTACTGTTAAGTGTAAAATGTGTCCTGAACACAGAGTTCACGTAAATTTATATGGATGCACACTGGTTGTTGATGAAGATAATATTATTATCTCCGTTCGATGTCAAGACTGCGTACCTTCACAAGGCATGTAAACAAGCAATAGCTTGCCTTATGTGGGTTCATCGCAGAAGTAAGGAACCATCATGCAGTTCGGTGGAATGTTATTGGAGAAAATCAAAACTGTCTAGAGTTGGTAGTAGCCTAAAATATTTAATGCCAACACATTTAAAAATTACATAAAAAATGGAAAAGTTGCAGAAAAATATTGTGCCCAAATGCAGCTTCAAATGTATTTAACAGGAAAGAAAATTGTTTATTTTGTATAGTGGACCATGATTATAGTGTGAATTAAAAAGTGGAGATTTTAAATGTGCCATTTGATATTGAGTATGTTGAGAATTTGATTGATAAACTATTAAACTTTTGGAAAATTAATATATACCCATTATTATATCAAAGTGTAAAACTATAACATATTTGAAAAAAAAAACAATCTTAAACTTAGTTTTATTTTATTAAAGAATCTTGCAAATTAATTAATGCACATGCTATGATTATTATCTTGTCAAAATTTTTTACAAATTTGAAATTAATATTGATAAACTATTAAACTTTTGGAAAATTATTAATGTATACCCATTATTATATCAAAGTGTAAAACTAACATATTTGAAATAAAAAAACAATCTTGCACTTTTCCTTAGTTTTATTTTATTAAAGAATCTTGCAAATTAATTAATGCACATGCTATGATTATTATCTTGTCAAGAATTTTTACAAATTTGAAATTAATATTGATAAACTATTAAACTTTTGGAAAATTATTAATGTATACCCATTATTATATCAAAGTGTAAAACTATAACATATTTGAAATAAAAAAACAATCTTGCACTTTTCCTTAGTTTTATTTTATTAAAGAATCTTGCAAATTAATTAATGCACATGCTATGATTATTATCTGGCCAAGAATTTTTACAAATTAGAAATTAATATTGATAAACTATTAAACTTTTGGAAAATTAATGTATATCCATTATTATATCAAAATGTAAAACTATAACATACTTGAAATAAAAAGACAATCTTGCAGTTTTCCTTAGTTTTATTTTATTAAAGAATCTTGCAAATTAATTAATGCACATGCTAAGATTATTATCTCGTCAAGAATTTTTACAAATTTGAAATTAATACATGCATGTGGTCTAAGCAAATAAAATTCATGTAAGCGCCTAATAACTCTCTATAATTATGAATCCTCAAGCTGGCAATCTGTTTAGTTACCTTCGCTTCAGTTTTACTCATTTTCCTTTTTCAACACTTGGGAGGTCTTACTGGTGTAATACTGGATTGATAATAATTGTTAATTTTTTTTTAATTGTATTCAACATGGCCTTTGTTGGTTCTATTTTTTTTTGTCTTCTTCGACTAATTCACTACAATCAGAAGATAATTTAACTTGTAGCCGTGATAGTGAGGGACTATTGGAAGCTACATATGGTATATACATATAAAGAAATATCACTGTCTGAATGTTCTTCAATAAATATATTTTTTGCAATTTTGCTTATACCACATACAGAAGGACTTAATTTTGTAACGGTTACATTTTTTAATGGGGATGTGGACATGGATGTTACAGAATGTTTCAAAGGTGATAATGCCTAATCAATCAATTTCACATTGGTCTGCACAGCCTTACTTCTGAATTTGTTAGTTATAAATACTTGAACAGATTTATCTCTTGACTGTTGACATAACATTTCTGGCTCATTACCTCCCAACTGTTTCAATATCTGAAAAAGAAATACAACAAAATAGCTTTATTATAGTAATAACTGGGTATTTGCCATTTCAAACTTTAAATAATTTAGGTCGTTATGTTGTTTAATATTATACATACTTGAACTTTTATCAGAAGTATCTATAAGAGAAGAACATGAAGTACAACTTTCTTTCAATTCATTCAGACACTCTGCTATTATCATCTTTCTTTGTTTTTTTAATATATATGGTCGTTCTGTCCAGCTGCATGTTCGTTTTCTTCCGTCTTCTTGACATCCAAATTTACTTGGCATACAACTTGGTTTCATATGCACTTGTGATACTGTTCCCTTAATATGATACTCCATATAATTAATCATATCATTTGCCAACTAGAATAATAAAAAGAGTATGTTTGTAACATTAATTAGAAAACTAAAATAAAACGTTACGGATTCCACAAAACATCTAGTTTGCTAAAATTAAGTAATAGACTGTGTTATGTAAAACACTTACATCAAAATGATCTTCACAAAAATACATCAAAAATACATTCATGAAACCGTTGATAAAGTATGAGCATCTTCTCTTCTTGCAAAATTTAGCCACTTTTTCCGTATTTCTTTATTGTTTGGAACATAATTATATAAATAACTTGTCTGGGGTTTTTATCGTCGTGCTATTACACTGGGACACTATACAGTACTTATAATATGAGGAATTCATTTTTAAACGATAAAAACAAACTAAAATATACGAAGACACGATCGCTCTTTATTTTGTTTCACGCCGTGGCGTGACGTCATTCAAGACGCCATGATAGTTTTGTGCGTTTTAGACCCTAATTTAAATTGGTTTTTTAAAACGCGAAATTTAAAATGTAAATGCTCGATTAAAAATAAATAAATTTTTTTTCCATAAAATGCATAATAAGCTAAAGTATTAAGCAGTTATTGAAATTTAGTCAACTAGCCTATTATATTAATTTTAAGCCTATATATTATTGTTATTATTTATTCCACTATTAATATATTATAATGTTTTATAAGCCCATGTATTATTATATATTAATATTATTATTTATATTATTTATTCCACTATTCAATTTTTAATGAAGGTAAAAAAACTACAAATTTCCCAAACAAGTGATAACAAGTAATATGAGATATTATTAATGGTGCCAATTCATTCTCGATGAAAGTATTATCTTTTATAAATTGAAAAAAAAATAGTATTACGAGGTATCGAACCCGAATTGTACATATGAGGTACGGGTTAGATTCCCGCTCGGGATAGATATTTGTATTTGTACAAATATTTGTTTGCGGCCTGGGTGTATTTCCTTGTGGGTCTCCCTACCACGATTGTTATCACAGACCCTGATAACTATCTTTACTCATGGTAGTTAAATTATCCGCCAACCCGCAGTGAAGCAGCGTGATGGATGAAGCTCTAAGTATTCTAAGAGAAGAGGCCTTTGCTCAGCAGTGGGTCGTTTATAGGTTGACACAGTACATTACAGTACAGTACAAAATAAATTTTTACCTAAAAGTATGTTTAATATAAACTTTATTTTTTTTAAACTACATATTTACGCATGAGAATACGTACTAATGATAGAAATATATCGATTTGTCTCCTAAGTGGCCGATGATGACCCCTCTGGTCATTTACATTAAATAAAAAAAATTGTATGTGACACAGAATAACACTTATCGCCTATTTTACAGTTTTTACCGCAAAAATCACCTTTTAGATTTCTGCGGCAATAAATTGTCCGTTATTAATGTATGTAGCTGCAACATCAAATTAATAACGAATAATCTCGTCTTCGGTAAGTTCAATGTCAGATTCATCTGAACTAATTGTGATTTTTACACTTAGTTATTAAAAAACATATATTAAATAAAGTCAAAAATTAATAAATGGATTAAGAGTCCTTAACATAAAAAAACTCGATTAGCGTGGCCTCAAGTCAAGGTCGTCACTCTAGTAGTGGGAGAGTGCGGGGAATGACCCGACGACGGTCGGGCGCGGCCCGCGGCGCACACCCGCCCTTTCCTCAACCGCGGGAATCGCGTGCTCTCGCGCGCGGACTATACGTCTTAATACTCACGACTTAAAAGTGAAAATAGGTTGCGCAAAAAAGTACCTACCTACCGCGATTGACGATTTTTACTCCTCATATTCTTTTCATACTGATGGCCTTATATTAAAATCGGTTCTTTAGAAGTAAACTCTAAAAAAAGAAAAAAAAATTAATACCAAAAAATGCAATTTTAAACTGACAGTATTTGCGCACGAAAAAGGACATACAGTTCCGATAACATCACTCATGTTTGTCGTTACTTATTCGTCGCTGAGTTTCAAAACCTAGCCTCAAATAAACCTGAACCCGTAACCTCAAGTTAGTTGTCAAACACGAGTGATGCCACTACTCCTATTGATGTTTTAAATTATGTTCTGTATCAATTTACTTTAAATTCGTAACTTTTGTTAAAACTCAACATGAAGTAAATGAAAATGTTTGTAATGACCTGTTGTTTTTAGCGTTTTTATGACAAAATATTCATAAATATTATATTCGCCTCTTCCCTATTGACACGAATCTTAACATGTCATTTTTTTAATCCATCATGTCATTTGTTTTTTGTTTAAATTAAAATAAAATCCTTATTTTTAATAATTAGTAAATATTAGTTAGACGTGAAAATGGATATAGAAGATAGAAAGTTTATTTATATTTATTAAGGAATACTAATATATATTACTATAATATGAGCAATTCTTGTATATTTATAATTATATAAACTGAATCTCGGAAATGGCTCCAACGATTTTTATGAAATTTAGTATGCATGGGGTTTAGGGGGACGATAAATCGATCTAGCTAAGATTCAATTTTAGAAAATGTCGTTTTATCCGTGTTTTCAGACAATTAAAAAATATCATTACAATACGAAGGCAAATTTCGCTGTCATTTACAAGTTTATAGCTCAGGTGGGAATCGGGCAGATTCTAAATCAGAAAACCTGGGTTCGAGTCCAGATGTCTCCAGACCGACTTTTTTTTTCAAGTTTCATTTTTCTTTTGAGAGAAAAACTTTTATTAGGAGCCTTTTTTTATTTAAATAACCAGTTCCAGAAAATATGATTCATATTTCATCAGTATGTAATAATTACTCATATCTAATGCATAAGCCTAGACAAGTTAAAATACCTATAAACAAAAACACAGAAATGAGGTTGGACTTGGTGCGTTGAGTCGTTAAAAATTCACATAATTTTATGAAAAACAGTGCACCCATTTTATTTATGACTTGCTGTGCCTCGCGGTTATACCCGCTTTAATTTGAGAAAAACGTACATGGTACATAATAATATGTTTGTGCTGTGCGTAATTATTGTGTAATTATTGTTAAGTACAGCAAACGAGCGCGCGGTGCGACGCACATAGTTTCATTTGATTTTACATTATCTTCTAAATTATGGGTCCAAATTAAATGCTATAAAATACAAAGTTTGTCTTCATAAAGTTTCCTCGTTGATGTGAGTTTTTGTGAGAGATTTGAGTGTATATGATTCGTAAGGATTCATATGCCTGGCTAATAATAATGCAATAAAATCAACTTTTCAATTTTTGTTATTATTATTTCGTTGCGGAGTTATTTTAAAACTATGATATCTTCTAAGATATTCATTTCAAAAAGAAATATTTTTGATGAGTAACCTATTTATTTGGATAATGATTTATATCATGTCTATAAAACCACCTTCGCAAATAACATTATTTTAGAACAAACTTGACTTTTACTATAATAATGAGTCAACCTTAAGAGATAGATATATGCCGACACGGACTTTTTTACCCGACTGCGACAGAAGGAGGGTTATGTTTTTCGAGTGTATGTATGTATGTCCATTTCTTTGGCACACCCTACAGCCAAAACGGCTGGACGGTTTTTGACATATGAGATGTCGTTGGATTTGTCTAAATTGTAGTAGTGACATAGGCTATATAAATTTTCTAAATGGCGCGAAATATGATTTCGTAAAAAAAATTATAATGTATTTTTTTTTTTGTAACTTTTACGCAAGACTTTTACGTATATGGCAAGTTATTCTTACACTAATTATATGAATCTCTAAATCTTATTTCAACCTGATGTTAGTAAAGGCCCTTGCCAGATAAGCCGGGAAAAAATGCCCCCAAAGCAATCGGGCTAATTTTTTTTTCTGAAATACCTTATACTGTGGACAACATCTCAGCCCAGTTTCAACTCTGAAATATCACGCGTTTTTGAGTAAAAAAAAAAAGTTTTTTTTTTTTGAAATCCATTTTTCTCCGAATCTACTTGACAATATTAAAAAAAATGTTTATGGGTTTTAAGATATCACTAACTAGTATTCCTAGAAAAATTCGCTCGATAATCGGGTAAGTTGGTCATAGGTAAAAATGCAATTATATTTTAAAAAAAAAATTTTTTAAGCCAAAAACGTATGGTACACCTTAGTTTTTTTTTTCACGAATTACTCTAATATTGATCTACAACATATATTTTTTTAAGATTTTTAAAAATATTAGACGATAGTTAAAAAAAATTAAATATAAAAAAAAAAATTTTGCCTTAAATTCCTTAAGTAGGTACAGTCATGTAATTTTTTTATACATTATCTCTTCGTCTCAGTTTACAAAATATATTTTTTTCATACTTTAAAAAAATATTAGATGATTGCAAGGATCATTAAACTTGTTTTTTAATCAATTTTTTCAACTTGTTTGAACTTAATTTTTTTTTCTAGAGTCATTATTTATTGCTCTGCTCTTGAATAATTATTTTATACATAAGGTAAAGGACCCAGTTATTGAAACTGGCCTAGTTGTTTGACAATTTTATTCTAATTAAAAAAATAAAATGTTCTCAAAAAATCAATTATCTTAAAAATAATTCAAAAAATATATTTATTAATGTATTTTTTTTTAATTAAAATAAAATTGCAAGTGTCAATAACTAGGCCAATATCAATAACTGGGTCTTTTACCTTTTATTTAACAATATATTTATAATATAATATAATAGTAATGTTATGTCTACCGAGACATTAACTTGTAATAATTTGAAGTATTTGTTTTAAATGATTTTTTTTTTTTACATTCGTTAAGTGTGTAAAATCACCTTATGACGAAATAAATATTTTCATTTCATTTCATTTCATTTCAATATTAAATCTTTCAAAAAACGAAATTCCAAAAATTCTTGTTACTCGAAAAATTGTGCCAGATTGAATTTTCCCGTCTCTGCTTGCAATGCTACCTGCCAGGCAAACTCATCAGCTCACTTTGTGAATCATTTACTTACTTCAGGTTTGTCAGCTTGGCGTCTAATATGATTTATGTCAATCACTCTGCAATTGTTTTTAATGTTTAGGCAAAAATAATACTTCTCTATCCACAAATTGTTATATAATATTGTAATTACGAACTTTATTATTATTATTATTTTTATTTTTATTATTTTAGCAATTATTTATCATTTATCATATGGCCGATACCTTTCAAAAATTCCTAGACCTGCATAAAAATTGAGTCGTTCATTCAACACAGAAAGTATTACTTTTGTAATCCATGAAGATAGTGATGATGATAATTAATTGATTGTTTATTTATTATTGTTGTTTAAAAGATTTAATATTGTATTATATATGTATTGTATTATATATGTATAAAATAATTATTCAAGAGCAGAGCAATAAATAATGACTCTAGAAGAAAAAAATTAAGTACAAACAAGTTGAAAAAATTGATTAAAAAACAAGTTTAATGATCCTTGCAATCATCTAATATTTTTTTAAAGTATGAAAAAAATATATTTTGTAAACTGAGACGAAGAGATAATGTATAAAAAAATTACATGACTGTACCTACTTAAGGAATTTAAGGCAAAATTTTTTTTTTTTTTATATTTAATTTTTTTTAACTATCGTCTAATATTTTTAAAAATCTTAAAAAAATATATGTTGTAGATCAATATTAGAGTAATTCGTGAAAAAAAAAACTAAGGTGTACCATACGTTTTTGGCTTAAAAAAAATTTTTTTTAAAATATAATTGCATTTTTACCTATGACCAACTTACCCGATTATCGAGCGAATTTTTCTAGGAATACTAGTTAGTGATATCTTAAAACCCATAAACATTTTTTTAAATATTGTCAAGTAGATTCGGAGAAAAATGGATTTAAAAAAAAAAAACTTTTTTTTTTTACTCAAAAACGCGTGATATTTCAGAGTTGAAACTGGGATGAGATGTTGTCCACAGTATAAGGTATTTCAGAAAAAAAAATTAGCCCGATTGCTTTGGGGGCATTTTTTCCCGGCTTATCTGGCAAGGGCCTTTCCATTGTTAATAAAATTTAAAATAAAGTATTAATATCGCTTTACGTTACTACACTTTCATGTAATTAAAAAAAATCAATGTTTTCAAGTCCGAATTTTAAAAGTAAATAAACAAATTGTTTTATGAATTATAAATATTTTGAAGACAAACTATTTGATTGTAAAAAGAATATAACGGTGTATGAAAAAAATATAATAAATAAAATATAAGATAATGATTTATGCTTAATTGTAGGAAAATTGATAGATTGCGAATTGTGTAAAAAATTATGTAATATTATTTTGTTAAAGTAGTGGGATAATGAATGAAAAGAAAATTAAAAATTGTTTCTATTGACCATTAGCTGTATCATCGATAAATAATAATTAGAGATGAAACGGATAGCAGTTTGAATTGAAATAATATATGAATGAAATAAAAAATATGAGAGAGGTATTAACCCCCTTAACTTATAAAAGTATATAAATAAATGTGTTATGATAAATCAGCCGGTTGGAAGCGTAGAAAGAGTAGATATTAAAAAAAAGAAAATATAGATAGATAGATAGATAAATACTTTATTGCAGTCACTAAATTTACAGTGGATATTACATAATGACAGTACAAGATATTCACAATTTAAGTGTGCAAAGGCGGTCTTATTGCTATCAGCAATCTCTACCAGACAACCTTTAATGAAAGTAGGTTTCTTATCAGACTTGGGTAGTGCAAATTTAGGTCCCTAAACCTAGGTGTTTGCTAAATAATAATAATGATACTAGGACTAGCACTTTAATAATATGATATACATATACATTATAAATACATGCATATTTTGTACTGAGTACATAGTAATAAAATACATACATACACATATCTACACATATACAACAAATATATTTAAAATACAAATAATTAATAATTAATCAGTCACTATTATAGAAACAATTATTATTGTTCTTCCACTCTTGCTAAGTAATACTTAAACAAGCGACATTTAAAAATAGCAATTGATTCAGAATGACGAATAGCAAATGGCAGTGAATTCCAAAGATTGACAGCTTTAACCGTAAAGGAATTGCTAAAGTAGCGGGTATGACAGGTTGGCAACTTAAGACGATTGTCAGAACGAGACCGAAGTTCTAAATGACTAGAAGTGTCTGTACCTAGAAAACAGAAACGCTCTTTTAGATAGGAAGGGGAATAGGGATTGTATAAAATAGAGTATAACAGGACTAGCGTGTGGAGGTTTCGACGATATCTGATAGGAAGCCACCTCAGACGAGCCCGAAAGGAGGAGACATGGTCAAATTTGCGTAAGCCGAATATAAAACGAATGCACATATTTTGCAATCGCTCCAGCTTATCTAGCTTTTCTTCAGTTAAATCAGTGAAACAGGAGTCCGCGTAGTCCAAAATAGGCAAGAGAAGAGCGTGCGCCAAAGATATTTTAACTTTAAGAGGGAGAAGGTTTTTCCAACGTTTCAGGCTTCCTATCGAGGCAAACAGCTTGCGGCTTATCTCCGTAATTTGAGGGGACCAAGAAAGAGAATTATCAATTAGGAGACCTAGATTTTTAACACAAGTTGTTACGTTTAAGATGGAGGAATTAAGAGTTATTGGAGGTAAAGTTTTAAAATCAACTTTACAAATTTGTCCCGGACTTCCTATGATAGTAACCTGGGATTTCGCAGCATTCAAACATAGACCATAAGATTTACACCAGTTGGAGATACAACTAAGATCCACATTAATTTTATTGATAGCTCCAGCGATATCGTTCGCTGGAGTGGAAACATATAATTGTAAATCGTCAGCATAGAGATGATACGAAGAAAGGAGGGGTGGAATTGAGTCTATAAAAATCGAAAAAAGTAGTGGTGAGAGGACGCCACCTTGAGGAACGCCACTAGAGAGGTGAACATAGGAAGAGAGTGTATCGTTGGCTACTATGCGTTGCTGACGATTACGAAGGTAGCTGCTGAACCGAGAAATAGTATTAGCAGATAAGCCTATAGATCGTAGGAGAGCTAACAGAATATCATGGTCGACAGAATTAAATGCATTACTAAAATCTAGTAATACCGCTATCGTAAGCAACTTGTTGTCCATATTAAAGCGTATGTCATCGCAAACTTTAACGAGAGCAGTAACAGTGCTATGTCCCGTTCTAAAGCCTGACTGATATGGACTAAGAATACGATTTTTTAAGAGAAAGACATTAAGCTGTGTGAAAACAATGCGTTCAAGAACTTTAGAAAGAAAAGGTAGAATGCTAATAGGCCGATAGTGTGAGAATAAGGAAGGATTATTAATTTTCGGTATAGGAATAACATGTGCATGCTGCCACGCATTAGGAAATGTGTTAGATGATAAAGAAAAGTTAAAGATGTAAGTAAGGACAGGAATAATGTGGTCTAAAACTAGTAGGACAAGTTTGCGATTAATACCATCACTACCAGAAGCATCGGATTTAATCGATAAAATGTGTTTCCTAACATCCTCTGAAGTGACAGGTTGAAGTTCAAAAGGGGTATTGACTTTCAAAGGTGCTGCCCTAATGTGTTTTAAGGTGTCTAATTTTACTCGGTTGTCTAGGGATTTAACCTTAGCAAAGTGATTGTTAAGGGCATCTAAGTCTATACTAGATGATAGATTAGAGCGCTGACGACCAATACCCAGAGATTCCAAGAAACGCCAAATACGAGCAGGACTATTGTTTTTAATGGAATTATCAATAAAGTTCGACTGAGCGTCCCTGCATGCCCTGCTACACAGATTCCTTAGTTTTTTATATTTATTATGATTGTTTTCAGATGGTATGAGTTTGAACTTAGATTTTGCCGCATTGCGTTTTAACATTAACGACTTGATATCCTGCGTTAACCAGGGGGCTGGAAGGTTAGGTTAGGTTACAGCTAGAAGTAGAGTTAGAAGGTTTAAGCTTGACAGGACGCAAAGGAGCGTGTTTATCAAAGAGCTCAGTCAGAAGACTATTAAACACATTTAACTTGTCGTCCATGTTGGGAGCACTTTGAATCGTACCCCAATCGATATTATTTAGGTCCTCCAAGAAGCTGTCGTTGTCAAAATTCTTAAAGCTACGACGCATAGTAATGGTAGGTTTGGCCTTAGGTGGACGCATCCTATATGAAAGGTATACAAGATCGTGATACGAAAAGGCCTCAGCTGGATATTGGCCATGCGTATCCACAAGCTCAGAAGAAGACACCAACATTAAATCTAGTTTAGAAGGAGAACAATTTGGAAAGAAATGAGTTGCATTAGAAGGCAGTAATGTGAGATTTGAGCTGCTTATGATGTTAGTAAGTCGTTTGGCACGGCTGTCATTTTTAAGAAGACACGTGTTGAAATCACCCATGATAATTGTGTGATCAACGGTTGGGCTGTATAATTCTAAAAGATTCTCGAAATTTTGAAAATAGTCTATAAGAACGGATGGGCTATAAAAAACACCAAGTAGTAATTTTTTTGTTCCAAACGCTAGTTCAAGAAAAATATGTTCAGAGGAACTAGAGTACTGGGGCGGGGATTTGTCTAAGATGGTAAAAGGAAATATATATAAAAGACTCTCGAGATGTAATAATAATAAAGTTGTTATGATTTGTAATATTTGATTTGAAAATTATACAACTATTTGTGACTATAACTAATTAATTGACTATAGACTAACTACTTAAGTATAAAGTAATAACCTATACAAAATTATTTTCCCGGATTGACATTTATTTTTGGAAGAAGTTGCAAATATTATTTGCAAATATACTCGTATATCGTTTAAAGTTAAGTAAATAATTTATCATAATATTCTTATTTTTCTATTCCTTTAGAATAAATCGTAATAATAAGTTAATATAATAATTATGTAGCATTAACTCCAGGGTTTTGTAATAATTGAATACCTATATAATTAATAGGTATATTTATCCGTCATTGACCGAAACATTCATTGTAACATCCAAACTTTAATTGTAATGCTTATTATGTAAAATTGAAATATGTAGAATTTAGTGTAAAAAAAATATTTAAAAATTAAACCAAATTTTATATATATATAAATCACGAAAGATATTTTGCGTCCTTTTTTGAAACCGACTCACGGCGTCCATCACTACCACTGGCTTTATTACAAAAGTGTCTGCGTATATTGATTTCTATTCCGCATTATATATTCCTGCTCAACTTATATTTTTAAAAAGTTTAAAATTGTGGATATTCGCTCTTCAGTTATTACAGGGTACTAATGTCGTCCTTAACTTTTGCACTTCCCTGCGTATAATTTTCGTATACCACAACACTGTTAGTCTTTCTACACGTATACCAATCGCGAGGAGTAGCACGTCCTCTTATTCATGAGACGTTGCCGCTTTGTGCATGCACGCGTTCTGTTAGACTCATTTGGAAATATTTCAATTGCAACTACAAGATGTCTAAGTGGTCAGCGTACAATGTTCTCGTACGGCCGACTCGGGTTCAATACCTCGCGATGAATTATTATTTTATTTTATTTTTCTATCAATCTATAAAGTGACTGTTATTGATAATTGAATTTTGAATTAAAGAAAATAATTTTTAACTGAATGAACACAGACTTAAGGAAAGAAAACTCAAAAAGCAGAGAGGCAACGGGGTGAGATTTCAAACAATGGACACGGGTCAAAGCAAAGAAAAAAAAACAGATATGAAATTACAAAAATGTTTTGTTACTAAGACAAAACTTCAACTAGATTATTTACAAAAAAAAAATAAAAAGTTATTTGTAATTCGTAATTCGTCTCCCTATTCATTCTAAATATTTATTTTATTTTACCATTAAGTAAAATAATTTTAAGTAAGCTAGAATTTGAAAATAAATGAAAAAAAAATATCATTATAAGAAACATTACAATTTTAAAAATGTTAGCAATATTATGTTACTTTTATTTATTTCAATTTTTTTATTATTTAATAACCACTAGTTATCATACAAGAGATCAATATTAAGTTAGTTATACAAGAGACTATATTTAGTAAGTTAAATATTATAATACAGGTGTGATAAAGGTAATTTTTGATTTCTGTTTATCTTTGAAATCAATGTGATTACAAAATAATAGCAAATATCATGTTAGTTTTCTTTCTTTTTTTTACCCGACTGCGAGAGAAGGAGGGTTATGTTTTTCGAATGTATGTATGTATGTATGTATGTATGTATGTGTATATGTATGTATGTATGTATGTCCATTTCGTTGGCACGCCCTACAGCCCAAACGGCTGGGCGGTTTTTGACATATGAGGTGTCGTTGGATTTGTCTAAATTGTAGTAGTGACATAGGCTATATAAATTTTCAAAATGGCGCCCGCAAATGGCAGAATGAGGTGGCCCCCCCCATTGAATTTTTTTTCTTACTGTAGCAATATGGGTATCAAATGAAAGCTAGTAAAATGTTTTATTCTTTTTAGTTTATAATAAGAGTATTTTACGCAGTCGGGTTTTTGATTTTTTAAATTAATTTAGTCTTATTATAAATAATAAACAACTAGTTATTATACAAGAGATCTATATTAAGTAAGTTAGATATTATATTATTATAGGCTGGGATGAAGGTAATTTTTGGTTCCTGTTTATCTTTGAAATGTGATTACAATATAAAAATATTAGCCATATTATGTTAATTTTATTTATTTCAAATTTTTTAATATTATATAACTTGTTAAAATACAAGAGATTTTTATTCAATTAGTTACATATATGGTATAAAGGCTGTGATGAGGGTAATTTATTTATTTACTTATTCGGGAAATATACAGTTTAGTTTTACAGAAGAAAAATAAGAAATTTCAATTTTACATAAATCAATCAAGTTTCAACAATTTACTAACACATTAGACACAAGCAATTAAATTTATTATTCAAAAAACAATGCATTAAAAATAAAACTCAGTCAATAAATAAAAACTGTATAATTATATATATTACGATACAATTAATAGTAACATAAATTAATATTATATTACAATACATTATATAAGTTCTTTTTCAATATTAAAGAGGACACTGAAATATATCAGTATTATTAAATTAATATAATGTTTGGTTTTGATTCTTTGAAATAAATGTGATGACAATATAAAAATATTTTCATTCTTTACAAGTCTATATAAATATAATTTTACATTGTTTTTAATTAAACCTTAGTTAATATAATAACAGCATTTTTTAGTATTTGCATGATTATGTATTTAATCCAAATGGGATTAATATTTTATTATAAATACGAAAGTTTTTGAGGTGGTTTGTGACACAATCACACTTAAACAGCTGAATAGGATTTCAATAAAATTTTTGCATACATATAGAATAAGATCTTGATTAAAATATAGGATACTTTTTATAACACTGGGATATAGAGTATTTATTTATTTATATTCTGTCATGTCATTTCACTTTTCCAATAAGGAATGTACTTTAAACATACAAATGTTGAGAAGTATACCGGCTTACTTTAAATGTTTAAATGCTTTAATTACTTTATCTCGTCGATAATATTGAAAACGCTCTTCAAACGTCAAAATCACGTCAAAATTCGACAAAATTACATGTTAGCTACTGTAGACACATTATAATATGTCATAATTTATTTTTTCAATTGCTTATATTATTATTTTTATCTTTAAACTTTGTAGTAAATTTTTATTAAAAACTTTGATTCATCACTAACACAAAATACTCTTGCATAATAATAAATAATACTCTATAATACTATATATTTGCAATTTGACAATAGAAGGGATGAAATAGTTTTAAATAGATTAAAAATAGGCCACTGTATTACGTCACACATATACATCTTATCAGTAAAATCCCGAAGAATAAATGCTCTAGATATGATAGTGAGCTGAACATAAAACATTTATTAATTGATTGTCCAATGTTAAAACAGAAAGAAGTAATGTTAATCTTCATAAGACATTAAAAGAGTGTCTAACCGATTATAAAAATACTGTAAAATTTTTAAGATTAACTTACTATTATACTTTAATTTAATTGCTATGAAATACTGTTAATATATTTTAGTCGCTAATGACCCTAGATGTTAAAAGCGACTTAAAATAAATAAATTAAAAAATATACTTTGGAGATTAAAATAAATGTTAAACTTTTAGTTTAATAAAAGGTACGTATTTTATAAATTATTTAATAAATATTAAAAATATAATGTAATGTTAACAATTTAATTTACATTTGTATTATTTAAAGACTAAGTATACATATTTGTTTAAATTTTTTTTATTTCACATTCTAGAATAAAGTTATTTTAATTAAATATTTTGATAAAGTATGATAATAGTAGTCGGTGAAATATTTAAATTATATCAAAATGACTATAAACTTAATAAGAATAATAACATTTATTGTTATTTTCATATATTTTTCAGCTATAAAATAAAATAAAAAGCCTTGCAGACAATTCACAAAATTAGCATAGCATCAATTATCGTGCTGTATCTTTTATAGAGAAGAAATATCAATACTTCTATGAAAGAGTTCTAGATAAAATTACTATTAATACAAAAAGAAAAAACTATATATTTTAATAAAATTTCTTAATTAGTTTTGTTTTATTTAATCTTCCAAAATATAAATATTCAATACATAAAATTATAATTATTAAATATGCGACTTAAATAAAACTGTTCTAGAGAACCAATATATTTAATTACACATACAGTGTTGCAAATTAGTTATGATTATTATTATATATATAAAATAATTATGATTATTATTATTTGTTTTAGTTTTCCTAAACAAATTATTATTGTTGATTTTATTGCTTAAATGCTCATAATGAATAATATCTGAGTAGATACTAGAAGAAATAATTTTGTTTCTTTCTATATAGAATAAATATAATTGTACATATTTATTGAAAATAGGTTTTGAATTTACATACTTAGCTTTTAGTTTTCTCTCAATTACATACCCGATGTATTTGGAATGCTTGAATGATTTAAAGCTAATAATGCACTATTTATATACTATATAATACATATAACCATTTATCTCAGAAACGTTTTTTTAAGAACATTTTAGGACTTATGTTTTTTTTGTGAATTCGTGGTCTATGCATCATGTACACACTGTGAACTCTCGTTGACCGCGAGACGCGCGACTAGCGGGCGACGCCGCGGGCGGAACGAAAAGTACAGAACGACTTATGTACCTTTTTACATCCTTCGGGTAGTAATGTGTGATTTAAATGAGACGTTTTGTTTGCTCCAAAGTTCGTTTATCAATCCTTTTTTATTTATTTATTAGAGTAACACAATTTATATTAGAAGGGAGGCTTACATACATAGGTACACTACACCTTCCACGGCATTTAAAAAAAAATTTGGTTTAATTTTTAAATATTTTTTTTACACTAAATTCTACATATTTCAATTTTACATAATAAGCATTACAATTAAAGTTTGGATGTTACAATGAATGTTTCGGTCAGTGACGGATAAATATACCTATTAATTATATAGGTATTCAATTATTACAAAACCCTGGAGTTAATGCTACATAATTATTATATTAACTTATTATTACGATTTATTCTAAAGGAATAGAAAAATAAGAATATTATGATAAATTATTTACTTAACTTTAAACGATATACGAGTATATTTGCAAATAATATTTGCAACTTCTTCCAAAAATAAATGTCAATCCGGGAAAATAATTTTGTATAGGTTATTACTTTATACTTAAGTAGTTAGTCTATAGTCAATTAATTAGTTATAGTCACAAATAGTTGTATAATTTTCAAATCAAATATTACAAATCATAACAACTTTATTATTATTACATCTCGAGAGTCTTTTATATATATTTCCTTTTACCATCTTAGACAAATCCCCGCCCCAGTACTCTAGTTCCTCTGAACATATTTTTCTTGAACTAGCGTTTGGAACAAAAAAATTACTACTTGGTGTTTTTTATAGCCCATCCGTTCTTATAGACTATTTTCAAAATTTCGAGAATCTTTTAGAATTATACAGCCCAACCGTTGATCACACAATTATCATGGGTGATTTCAACACGTGTCTTCTTAAAAATGACAGCCGTGCCAAACGACTTACTAACATCATAAGCAGCTCAAATCTCACATTACTGCCTTCTAATGCAACTCATTTCTTTCCAAATTGTTCTCCTTCTAAACTAGATTTAATGTTGGTGTCTTCTTCTGAGCTTGTGGATACGCATGGCCAATATCCAGCTGAGGCCTTTTCGTATCACGATCTTGTATACCTTTCATATAGGATGCGTCCACCTAAGGCCAAACCTACCATTACTATGCGTCGTAGCTTTAAGAATTTTGACAACGACAGCTTCTTGGAGGACCTAAATAATATCGATTGGGGTACGATTCAAAGTGCTCCCAACATGGACGACAAGTTAAATGTGTTTAATAGTCTTCTGACTGAGCTCTTTGATAAACACGCTCCTTTGCGTCCTGTCAAGCTTAAACCTTCTAACTCTACTTCTAGCTGTAACCTAACCTAACCTTCCAGCCCCCTGGTTAACGCAGGATATCAAGTCGTTAATGTTAAAACGCAATGCGGCAAAATCTAAGTTCAAACTCATACCATCTGAAAACAATCATAATAAATATAAAAAACTAAGGAATCTGTGTAGCAGGGCATGCAGGGACGCTCAGTCGAACTTTATTGATAATTCCATTAAAAACAATAGTCCTGCTCGTATTTGGCGTTTCTTGGAATCTCTGGGTATTGGTCGTCAGCGCTCTAATCTATCATCTAGTATAGACTTAGATGCCCTTAACAATCACTTTGCTAAGGTTAAATCCCTAGACAACCGAGTAAAATTAGACACCTTAAAACACATTAGGGCAGCACCTTTGAAAGTCAATACCCCTTTTGAACTTCAACCTGTCACTTCAGAGGATGTTAGGAAACACATTTTATCGATTAAATCCGATGCTTCTGGTAGTGATGGTATTAATCGCAAACTTGTCCTACTAGTTTTAGACCACATTATTCCTGTCCTTACTTACATCTTTAACTTTTCTTTATCATCTAACACATTTCCTAATGCGTGGCAGCATGCACATGTTATTCCTATACCGAAAATTAATAATCCTTCCTTATTCTCACACTATCGGCCTATTAGCATTCTACCTTTTCTTTCTAAAGTTCTTGAACGCATTGTTTTCACACAGCTTAATGTCTTTCTCTTAAAAAATCGTATTCTTAGTCCATATCAGTCAGGCTTTAGAACGGGACATAGCACTGTTACTGCTCTCGTTAAAGTTTGCGATGACATACGCTTTAATATGGACAACAAGTTGCTTACGATAGCGGTATTACTAGATTTTAGTAATGCATTTAATTCTGTCGACCATGATATTCTGTTAGCTCTCCTACGATCTATAGGCTTATCTGCTAATACTATTTCTCGGTTCAGCAGCTACCTTCGTAATCGTCAGCAACGCATAGTAGCCAACGATACACTCTCTTCCTATGTTCACCTCTCTAGTGGCGTTCCTCAAGGTGGCGTCCTCTCACCACTACTTTTTTCGATTTTTATAGACTCAATTCCACCCCTCCTTTCTTCGTATCATCTCTATGCTGACGATTTACAATTATATGTTTCCACTCCAGCGAACGATATCGCTGGAGCTATCAATAAAATTAATGTGGATCTTAGTTGTATCTCCAACTGGTGTAAATCTTATGGTCTATGTTTGAATGCTGCGAAATCCCAGGTTACTATCATAGGAAGTCCGGGACAAATTTGTAAAGTTGATTTTAAAACTTTACCTCCAATAACTCTTAATTCCTCCATCTTAAACGTAACAACTTGTGTTAAAAATCTAGGTCTCCTAATTGATAATTCTCTTTCTTGGTCCCCTCAAATTACGGAGATAAGCCGCAAGCTGTTTGCCTCGATAGGAAGCCTGAAACGTTGGAAAAACCTTCTCCCTCTTAAAGTTAAAATATCTTTGGCGCACGCTCTTCTCTTGCCTATTTTGGACTACGCGGACTCCTGTTTCACTGATTTAACTGAAGAAAAGCTAGATAAGCTGGAGCGATTGCAAAATATGTGCATTCGTTTTATATTCGGCTTACGCAAATTTGACCATGTCTCCTCCTTTCGGGCTCGTCTGAGGTGGCTTCCTATCAGATATCGTCGAAACCTCCACACGCTAGTCCTGTTATACTCTATTTTATACAATCCCTATTCCCCTTCCTATCTAAAAGAGCGTTTCTGTTTTCTAGGTACAGACACTTCTAGTCATTTAGAACTTCGGTCTCGTTCTGACAATCGTCTTAAGTTGCCAACCTGTCATACCCGCTACTTTAGCAATTCCTTTACGGTTAAAGCTGTCAATCTTTGGAATTCACTGCCATTTGCTATTCGTCATTCTGAATCAATTGCTATTTTTAAATGTCGCTTGTTTAAGTATTACTTAGCAAGAGTGGAAGAACAATAATAATTGTTTCTATAATAGTGACTGATTAATTATTAATTATTTGTATTTTAAATATATTTGTTGTATATGTGTAGATATGTGTATGTATGTATTTTATTACTATGTACTCAGTACAAAATATGCATGTATTTATAATGTATATGTATATCATATTATTAAAGTGCTAGTCCTAGTATCATTATTATTATTTAGCAAACACCTAGGTTTAGGGACCTAAATTTGCACTACCCAAGTCTGATAAGAAACCTACTTTCATTAAAGGTTGTCTGGTAGAGATTGCTGATAGCAATAAGACCGCCTTTGCACACTTAAATTGTGAATATCTTGTACTGTCATTATGTAATATCCACTGTAAATTTAGTGACTGCAATAAAGTATTTATCTATCTATCTATCTATATTTTCTTTTTTTTAATATCTACTCTTTCTACGCTTCCAACCGGCTGATTTATCATAACACATTTATTTATATACTTTTATAAGTTAAGGGGGTTAATACCTCTCTCATATTTTTTATTTCATTCATATATTATTTCAATTCAAACTGCTATCCGTTTCATCTCTAATTATTATTTATCGATGATACAGCTAATGGTCAATAGAAACAATTTTTAATTTTCTTTTCATTCATTATCCCACTACTTTAACAAAATAATATTACATAATTTTTTACACAATTCGCAATCTATCAATTTTCCTACAATTAAGCATAAATCATTATCTTATATTTTATTTATTATATTTTTTTCATACACCGTTATATTCTTTTTACAATCAAATAGTTTGTCTTCAAAATATTTATAATTCATAAAACAATTTGTTTATTTACTTTTAAAATTCGGACTTGAAAACATTGATTTTTTTTAATTACATGAAAGTGTAGTAACGTAAAGCGATATTAATACTTTATTTTAAATTTTATTAACAATGGAAAGGCCCTTGCCAGATAAGCCGGGAAAAAATGCCCCCAAAGCAATCGGGCTAATTTTTTTTTCTGAAATACCTTATACTGTGGACAACATCTCATCCCAGTTTCAACTCTGAAATATCACGCGTTTTTGAGTAAAAAAAAAAGTTTTTTTTTTTTTAAATCCATTTTTCTCCGAATCTACTTGACAATATTTAAAAAAATGTTTATGGGTTTTAAGATATCACTAACTAGTATTCCTAGAAAAATTCGCTCGATAATCGGGTAAGTTGGTCATAGGTAAAAATGCAATTATATTTTAAAAAAAATTTTTTTTAAGCCAAAAACGTATGGTACACCTTAGTTTTTTTTTCACGAATTACTCTAATATTGATCTACAACATATATTTTTTTAAGATTTTTAAAAATATTAGACGATAGTTAAAAAAAATTAAATATAAAAAAAAAAAAATTTTGCCTTAAATTCCTTAAGTAGGTACAGTCATGTAATTTTTTTATACATTATCTCTTCGTCTCAGTTTACAAAATATATTTTTTTCATACTTTAAAAAAATATTAGATGATTGCAAGGATCATTAAACTTGTTTTTTAATCAATTTTTTCAACTTGTTTGTACTTAATTTTTTTCTTCTAGAGTCATTATTTATTGCTCTGCTCTTGAATAATTATTTTATACATATATAATACAATACATATATAATACAATATTAAATCTTTTAAACAACAATAATAAATAAACAATCAATTAATTATCATCATCACTATCTTCATGGATTACAAAAGTAATACTTTCTGTGTTGAATGAACGACTCAATTTTTATGCAGGTCTAGGAATTTTTGAAAGGTATCGGCCATATGATAAATGATAAATAATTGCTAAAATAATAAAAATAAAAATAATAATAATAATAAAGTTCGTAATTACAATATTATATAACAATTTGTGGATAGAGAAGTATTATTTTTGCCTAAACATTAAAAACAATTGCAGAGTGATTGACATAAATCATATTAGACGCCAAGCTGACAAACCTGAAGTAAGTAAATGATTCACAAAGTGAGCTGATGAGTTTGCCTGGCAGGTAGCATTGCAAGCAGAGACGGGAAAATTCAATCTGGCACAATTTTTCGAGTAACAAGAATTTTTGGAATTTCGTTTTTTGAAAGATTTAATATTGAAATGAAATGAAATGAAATGAAAATATTTATTTCGTCATAAGGTGATTTTACACACTTAACGAATGTAAAAAAAAAAAATCATTTAAAACAAATACTTCAAATTATTACAAGTTAATGTCTCGGTAGACATAACATTACTATTATATTATATTATAAATATATTGTTAAATAAAAGGTAAAAGACCCAGTTATTGATATTGGCCTAGTTATTGACACTTGCAATTTTATTTTAATTAAAAAAAAATACATTAATAAATATATTTTTTGAATTATTTTTAAGATAATTGATTTTTTGAGAACATTTTATTTTTTTAATTAGAATAAAATTGTCAAACAACTAGGCCAGTTTCAATAACTGGGTCCTTTACCTTATGTATAAAATAATTATTCAAGAGCAGAGCAATAAATAATGACTCTAGAAAAAAAAATTAAGTTCAAACAAGTTGAAAAAATTGATTAAAAAACAAGTTTAATGATCCTTGCAATCATCTAATATTTTTTTAAAGTATGAAAAAAATATATTTTGTAAACTGAGACGAAGAGATAATGTATAAAAAAATTACATGACTGTACCTACTTAAGGAATTTAAGGCAAAATTTTTTTTTTTATATTTAATTTTTTTTAACTATCGTCTAATATTTTTAAAAATCTTAAAAAAATATATGTTGTAGATCAATATTAGAGTAATTCGTGAAAAAAAAAACTAAGGTGTACCATACGTTTTTGGCTTAAAAAATTTTTTTTTTAAAATATAATTGCATTTTTACCTATGACCAACTTACCCGATTATCGAGCGAATTTTTCTAGGAATACTAGTTAGTGATATCTTAAAACCCATAAACATTTTTTTTAATATTGTCAAGTAGATTCGGAGAAAAATGGATTTCAAAAAAAAAAAACTTTTTTTTTTTACTCAAAAACGCGTGATATTTCAGAGTTGAAACTGGGCTGAGATGTTGTCCACAGTATAAGGTATTTCAGAAAAAAAAATTAGCCCGATTGCTTTGGGGGCATTTTTTCCCGGCTTATCTGGCAAGGGCCTTTACTAACATCAGGTTGAAATAAGATTTAGAGATTCATATAATTAGTGTAAGAATAACTTGCCATATACGTAAAAGTCTTGCGTAAAAGTTACAAAAAAAAAAATACATTATAATTTTTTTTACGAAATCATATTTCGCGCCATTTAGAAAATTTATATAGCCTATGTCACTACTACAATTTAGACAAATCCAACGACATCTCATATGTCAAAAACCGTCCAGCCGTTTTGGCTGTAGGGTGTGCCAAAGAAATGGACATACATACATACACTCGAAAAACATAACCCTCCTTCTGTCGCAGTCGGGTAAAAAAGTCCGTGTCGGCATATATCTATCTCTTAAGGTTGACTCATTATTATAGTAAAAGTCAAGTTTGTTCTAAAATAATGTTATTTGCGAAGGTGGTTTTATAGACATGATATAAATCATTATCCAAATAAATAGGTTACTCATCAAAAATATTTCTTTTTGAAATGAATATCTTAGAAGATATCATAGTTTTAAAATAACTCCGCAACGAAATAATAATAACAAAAATTGAAAAGTTGATTTTATTGCATTATTATTAGCCAGGCATATGAATCCTTACGAATCATATACACTCAAATCTCTCACAAAAACTCACATCAACGAGGAAACTTTATGAAGACAAACTTTGTATTTTATAGCATTTAATTTGGACCCATAATTTAGAAGATAATGTAAAATCAAATGAAACTATGTGCGTCGCACCGCGCGCTCGTTTGCTGTACTTAACAATAATTACACAATAATTACGCACAGCACAAACATATTATTATGTACCATGTACGTTTTTCTCAAATTAAAGCGGGTATAACCGCGAGGCACAGCAAGTCATAAATAAAATGGGTGCACTGTTTTTCATAAAATTATGTGAATTTTTAACGACTCAACGCACCAAGTCCAACCTCATTTCTGTGTTTTTGTTTATAGGTATTTTAACTTGTCTAGGCTTATGCATTAGATATGAGTAATTATTACATACTGATGAAATATGAATCATATTTTCTGGAACTGGTTATTTAAATAAAAAAAGGCTCCTAATAAAAGTTTTTCTCTCAAAAGAAAAATGAAACTTGAAAAAAAAAGTCGGTCTGGAGACATCTGGACTCGAACCCAGGTTTTCTGATTTAGAATCTGCCCGATTCCCACCTGAGCTATAAACTTGTAAATGACAGCGAAATTTGCCTTCGTATTGTAATGATATTTTTTAATTGTCTGAAAACACGGATAAAACGACATTTTCTAAAATTGAATCTTAGCTAGATCGATTTATCGTCCCCCTAAACCCCATGCATACTAAATTTCATAAAAATCGTTGGAGCCATTTCCGAGATTCAGTTTATATAATTATAAATATACAAGAATTGCTCATATTATAGTAATATATATTAGTATTCCTTAATAAATATAAATAAACTTTCTATCTTCTATATCCATTTTCACGTCTAACTAATATTTACTAATTATTAAAAATAAGGATTTTATTTTAATTTAAACAAAAAACAAATGACATGATGGATTAAAAAAATGACATGTTAAGATTCGTGTCAATAGGGAAGAGGCGAATATAATATTTATGAATATTTTGTCATAAAAACGCTAAAAACAACAGGTCATTACAAACATTTTCATTTACTTCATGTTGAGTTTTAACAAAAGTTACGAATTTAAAGTAAATTGATACAGAACATAATTTAAAACATCAATAGGAGTAGTGGCATCACTCGTGTTTGACAACTAACTTGAGGTTACGGGTTCAGGTTTATTTGAGGCTAGGTTTTGAAACTCAGCGACGAATAAGTAACGACAAACATGAGTGATGTTATCGGAACTGTATGTCCTTTTTCGTGCGCAAATACTGTCAGTTTAAAATTGCATTTTTTGGTATTAATTTTTTTTTCTTTTTTTAGAGTTTACTTCTAAAGAACCGATTTTAATATAAGGCCATCAGTATGAAAAGAATATGAGGAGTAAAAATCGTCAATCGCGGTAGGTAGGTACTTTTTTGCGCAACCTATTTTCACTTTTAAGTCGTGAGTATTAAGACGTATAGTCCGCGCGCGAGAGCACGCGATTCCCGCGGTTGAGGAAAGGGCGGGTGTGCGCCGCGGGCCGCGCCCGACCGTCGTCGGGTCATTCCCCGCACTCTCCCACTACTAGAGTGACGACCTTGACTTGAGGCCACGCTAATCGAGTTTTTTTATGTTAAGGACTCTTAATCCATTTATTAATTTTTGACTTTATTTAATATATGTTTTTTAATAACTAAGTGTAAAAATCACAATTAGTTCAGATGAATCTGACATTGAACTTACCGAAGACGAGATTATTCGTTATTAATTTGATGTTGCAGCTACATACATTAATAACGGACAATTTATTGCCGCAGAAATCTAAAAGGTGATTTTTGCGGTAAAAACTGTAAAATAGGCGATAAGTGTTATTCTGTGTCACATACAATTTTTTTTATTTAATGTAAATGACCAGAGGGGTCATCATCGGCCACTTAGGAGACAAATCGATATATTTCTATCATTAGTACGTATTCTCATGCGTAAATATGTAGTTTAAAAAAAATAAAGTTTATATTAAACATACTTTTAGGTAAAAATTTATTTTGTACTGTACTGTAATGTACTGTGTCAACCTATAAACGACCCACTGCTGAGCAAAGGCCTCTTCTCTTAGAATACTTAGAGCTTCATCCATCACGCTGCTTCACTGCGGGTTGGCGGATAATTTAACTACCATGAGTAAAGATAGTTATCAGGGTCTGTGATAACAATCGTGGTAGGGAGACCCACAAGGAAATACACCCAGGCCGCAAACAAATATTTGTACAAATACAAATATCTATCCCGAGCGGGAATCTAACCCGTACCTCATATGTACAATTCGGGTTCGATACCTCGTAATACTATTTTTTTTTCAATTTATAAAAGATAATACTTTCATCGAGAATGAATTGGCACCATTAATAATATCTCATATTACTTGTTATCACTTGTTTGGGAAATTTGTAGTTTTTTTACCTTCATTAAAAATTGAATAGTGGAATAAATAATATAAATAATAATATTAATATATAATAATACATGGGCTTATAAAACATTATAATATATTAATAGTGGAATAAATAATAACAATAATATATAGGCTTAAAATTAATATAATAGGCTAGTTGACTAAATTTCAATAACTGCTTAATACTTTAGCTTATTATGCATTTTATGGAAAAAAAATTTATTTATTTTTAATCGAGCATTTACATTTTAAATTTCGCGTTTTAAAAAACCAATTTAAATTAGGGTCTAAAACGCACAAAACTATCATGGCGTCTTGAATGACGTCACGCCACGGCGTGAAACAAAATAAAGAGCGATCGTGTCTTCGTATATTTTAGTTTGTTTTTATCGTTTAAAAATGAATTCCTCATATTATAAGTACTGTATAGTGTCCCAGTGTAATAGCACGACGATAAAAACCCCAGACAAGTTATTTATATAATTATGTTCCAAACAATAAAGAAATACGGAAAAAGTGGCTAAATTTTGCAAGAAGAGAAGATGCTCATACTTTATCAACGGTTTCATGAATGTATTTTTGATGTATTTTTGTGAAGATCATTTTGATGTAAGTGTTTTACATAACACAGTCTATTACTTAATTTTAGCAAACTAGATGTTTTGTGGAATCCGTAACGTTTTATTTTAGTTTTCTAATTAATGTTACAAACATACTCTTTTTATTATTCTAGTTGGCAAATGATATGATTAATTATATGGAGTATCATATTAAGGGAACAGTATCACAAGTGCATATGAAACCAAGTTGTATGCCAAGTAAATTTGGATGTCAAGAAGACGGAAGAAAACGAACATGCAGCTGGACAGAACGACCATATATATTAAAAAAACAAAGAAAGATGATAATAGCAGAGTGTCTGAATGAATTGAAAGAAAGTTGTACTTCATGTTCTTCTCTTATAGATACTTCTGATAAAAGTTCAAGTATGTATAATATTAAACAACATAACGACCTAAATTATTTAAAGTTTGAAATGGCAAATACCCAGTTATTACTATAATAAAGCTATTTTGTTGTATTTCTTTTTCAGATATTGAAACAGTTGGGAGGTAATGAGCCAGAAATGTTATGTCAACAGTCAAGAGATAAATCTGTTCAAGTATTTATAACTAACAAATTCAGAAGTAAGGCTGTGCAGACCAATGTGAAATTGATTGATTAGGCATTATCACCTTTGAAACATTCTGTAACATCCATGTCCACATCCCCATTAAAAAATGTAACCGTTACAAAATTAAGTCCTTCTGTATGTGGTATAAGCAAAATTGCAAAAAATATATTTATTGAAGAACATTCAGACAGTGATATTTCTTTATATGTATATACCATATGTAGCTTCCAATAGTCCCTCACTATCACGGCTACAAGTTAAATTATCTTCTGATTGTAGTGAATTAGTCGAAGAAGACAAAAAAAAATAGAACCAACAAAGGCCATGTTGAATACAATTAAAAAAAAATTAACAATTATTATCAATCCAGTATTACACCAGTAAGACCTCCCAAGTGTTGAAAAAGGAAAATGAGTAAAACTGAAGCGAAGGTAACTAAACAGATTGCCAGCTTGAGGATTCATAATTATAGAGAGTTATTAGGCGCTTACATGAATTTTATTTGCTTAGACCACATGCATGTATTAATTTCAAATTTGTAAAAATTCTTGACGAGATAATAATCTTAGCATGTGCATTAATTAATTTGCAAGATTCTTTAATAAAATAAAACTAAGGAAAACTGCAAGATTGTCTTTTTATTTCAAGTATGTTATAGTTTTACATTTTGATATAATAATGGATATACATTAATTTTCCAAAAGTTTAATAGTTTATCAATATTAATTTCTAATTTGTAAAAATTCTTGGCCAGATAATAATCATAGCATGTGCATTAATTAATTTGCAAGATTCTTTAATAAAATAAAACTAAGGAAAAGTGCAAGATTGTTTTTTTATTTCAAATATGTTATAGTTTTACACTTTGATATAATAATGGGTATACATTAATAATTTTCCAAAAGTTTAATAGTTTATCAATATTAATTTCAAATTTGTAAAAATTCTTGACAAGATAATAATCATAGCATGTGCATTAATTAATTTGCAAGATTCTTTAATAAAATAAAACTAAGGAAAAGTGCAAGATTGTTTTTTTATTTCAAATATGTTAGTTTTACACTTTGATATAATAATGGGTATACATTAATAATTTTCCAAAAGTTTAATAGTTTATCAATATTAATTTCAAATTTGTAAAAAATTTTGACAAGATAATAATCATAGCATGTGCATTAATTAATTTGCAAGATTCTTTAATAAAATAAAACTAAGTTTAAGATTGTTTTTTTTTTCAAATATGTTATAGTTTTACACTTTGATATAATAATGGGTATATATTAATTTTCCAAAAGTTTAATAGTTTATCAATCAAATTCTCAACATACTCAATATCAAATGGCACATTTAAAATCTCCACTTTTTAATTCACACTATAATCATGGTCCACTATACAAAATAAACAATTTTCTTTCCTGTTAAATACATTTGAAGCTGCATTTGGGCACAATATTTTTCTGCAACTTTTCCATTTTTTATGTAATTTTTAAATGTGTTGGCATTAAATATTTTAGGCTACTACCAACTCTAGACAGTTTTGATTTTCTCCAATAACATTCCACCGAACTGCATGATGGTTCCTTACTTCTGCGATGAACCCACATAAGGCAAGCTATTGCTTGTTTACATGCCTTGTGAAGGTACGCAGTCTTGACATCGAACGGAGATAATAATATTATCTTCATCAACAACCAGTGTGCATCCATATAAATTTACGTGAACTCTGTGTTCAGGACACATTTTACACTTAACAGTACAAAATTTATCGTCACGCTTAAGATGGACCTATCTTATGGCGTCATCTCCATATGAAGCTCGCGAAAACCTGAAATTATACAAGTTTGTTACTATTTTGTATTTTTTTATACTTTGTAAATATAACCTCAAAATCAGTAGGTATCAATTATCTTGCAAAATATACGTCAAAATATTAAGTTATTGTGTACCGAACTGAAATATGACATAGCATTTAAGCTTATAATTAATATTTTGTACTTATGTTTACTTACAAGGAAGTTTTAACATTGCGAAATTCAGATGAGCAGAAGTCACTGTTCTACTCGAAAAAATTGCCAAGCATAACGGCATCGATTCTGGGCAAATTATTACTGTTTGCTTTGCTAAATCCAGATTCCATGGTGAATTCTTTCAAATTATAACTTGCAAAAACTTGAAATTAGTTGTTAAAAACCAAATTTTATTAAGAACGAAAGAGTATCTAATTATAACCTGTAGCGATAATCGAAATGTCAATGACACGCAAGATTGGTGTTTCACACGGCGTGACGTAAGGTTTTCTGATTGGTGTTCACTGGCACGTGACTAAAGGTTATATTTTACGAAATTTTTTTTTTTTTAAATATTATTAATCTTTCACGATTTTAACAATTAAAATTGTTTGTTATTTTCTCCATAATATAATTAATCATTATAAGCCCCTATCCATTATATTTGCTCTTAGGCTTGTGTCCAACAAGCCTATTATAGTTTATAGTTATCGCTTTTTTACGTAATGTCACAGAGTACTATGTCTATAACAGGAACGTAATGTTATAATTATTATGTAACGAAATGTGTAGTGGTTATAGTACGAGATTTTTATAAAACTAAGGGTTAAACTAGGTTCAAATCCTCTTTGAATTTGTATTGTGTGATTTATTTATTTTTTTTTTCTCTTTTCTTTTCTGTACTTTTGTTTCTTATAGTAAATTCTTTTCCATTTATTTATAAATTCTAGCTTACTTAAAATTAATTTACTTACTTAATGTTAAAAGAAAATAAATATGTAAATAAAAATTTAGAATTAATAGGGAGACCAATTACGAATTACAAATAACTTTTAAATTTTTTGTAAATAATCTATTTGAAGTTTTGTCCTATATATTTAGAAAGGCAAAAATTGTTAATATTATATATAATGATTACTATTAATTTTATAATTGACACTAGCTTCTCGAAGCGGTTTCACTTTAAGTCACATGTAATAAAATGTATAATAATACATATATAGGCTTATAATATATGTATATAATATTAATAGTGGCATAAATAACATAGAAGAACATAGCGGTTACGGCGGTACCGGCCGGGGGGCCGGTGGCGCGTGCCTATAAATAGCGAAAAATCATGTCTGTATTGTCTAATGACAAAAAAATGTGTACGTTGTATATAAAGACATATTGTAGTATATTTAGTATCAGCATTGCACTCGTGCGGAATCGGGGCGGGTCACTAGTTCCTTAATAAATAAATAAACTTTCTATCTTCCATATCCATTTTCATGTCTAACTAATATTTACTAATTATTTTTATAGAAGAAAACGTAAAAAATAAGGATTTTATTTTAATTTCAACAAAAAACAAATGACATGATTGATTTAAAAAAATGAGATGTCGTTAATATTAGTGTAAATAGGGAAAATACGAATATAATATTTATGAATATTTTGTGATAAAAATGTTAAAAATAAAATATATATAATAGACAGGTCATTGCAAAGTTTTATTTAATTAACTTTATGTTTATTTTTAACAAAAATTACGAATTTAAAGTAAATCGATACGGAACGTACTTTAAAACATCAATAGGTCACTCTTGTTTGACAACTAACTTGAGGTTTATTTTAACTTAGGTTTTGAAAGTCAGCGTCGAATAAGTATGACCGACCATTGAAAAACATGAATGACTTCATCGGAACTGTAATATGTCCTTTTTTGCGCGCAAATGTCGACTGTCAATTCGAAATCTCATTTTTTGGAATAAATTATAGTGTCTTAATTTTTTTTTTAATCTAAGGTAAGTGACCCCTCTTTCGGTGACTAACAATAAGGCGAAAAATCGATATATTTCTATAATAAGTATTATATATAAGTACGTATTCTTATGCGTAAATAGTTTAAAAAAAAAGTTAAATTATTAAAGTTTATATGATATAACATACTTTTAAGTAAAAACTCATTTTGTACTGTACTGTACTGTATCAGCATGTAAATAACCTACTGCTGAGCGAAGGACTCTTTTCTATAATTATAGAAGAAGGGTTAGAGCTTAATCCACCACGCTACTCCATTGCGGGTTGGCGGATAATTTCCCTACCATGAGTAACGATCATTATCAGGTGTCTATGATATCAACCGGGACCGACGGCCCACAAAAAACATATACCCAAACCAGAAACAAATATTAGTATGAACACAAATATCTGTTCTGAGCGGGAGTCAAACCCGCGACCAGCTGGCGCGCGGCTTTGAGGCGACTACTCGCACCACAAGACCAGAACGGTCAATTTTTTAATGATATAATTGTGTCAATTTTTTATTAATAATTTTTTTTCGATGATTAACTTAAATTTTTAAATTTTCAAAAACAAAATTTATGAATAAGAAACTGATAAATCATTTTTTTTTTAATTTTTCTTAAGTTTTTCAAGAATTGCTCCAAGAAAGGAAAAAAATCTTAAAGGAGATGGGGATTAGTGGGACAAAATTTAATACGTATAATTAGAGATATGGTTTAAACAATTGGTCATATTTTCTTTTGTTTTAAAATATAAAAAACCATCTCAATTCTGAATCTGCAAGCGGAGAAAAATGAGAAAGATATTTTTCATCACATTAATTGGGTATCGATTCGATTACAGAATAAAAAAAAGGTTAGTACTAGTAAATTAACTCAAACTATTTAGATACACAATTAAAGTTGTAAACAATAAAGTTCATTGGAATAAAGTAATATTAATAGCGAAACCATCAATTAGTATTTGATAAATCAAAATGATTATCGATTTTGTATTGATTTAAAATAAGTCATATTATATCATAATTTTAGTGACAGCTTTGACAGCTGACTGACATTGATAGTATTGATACTAGCCGTTTATTTTTTACCTACTTTTCCTGTATGACATTTGAATAATAACATAAATAATATTAATTGATTAATATTATATGTTTGTGTTAGCTTGATCTTTTTGACAGATGTAAATTTTTCTGATCGACATAACTTTGCAATGACGAACATATTATTTTCTTAATTTAAATGATTTTAAAAATTGTAAAAATATTAAAAAAATACATGTAACACAAAAGTCCCTAAAGATTCAATCGTCGTCCGAAAATTTTAAGACTTTTCGTTGCTTCAAAGTAAAGTTTAAATAGGAACACTGAAAATAATAGACGTTTGTACAATGTTATAAGGGTCGAAACAAAGATCCGTCCGACTGATTTATATAATTTTTTTTTTTTTAATTTTAAATCTGAGATAACTTCTAAAGTATTTTATATAATTTTAATGAAATAAGGTAAAGAAAAGTTTTGATCTACATTAAATTTCCAAGATAACTAATATATTTATTTGGATAAAGATCATTCATTAGGAGAAATTAGCTTTGCAAATAAAGTAATATTTTTAAATTAATTACTTAAAGATAAAAATTATTACTGTGAGTAAACCTTAGGACATAGAAGAAAACGTAAAAAATAAGGATTTTATTTTAATTAATTATAGATATATTATTTATATAATAGATATATTATTATATATTTTATTTTGAATAATTATAGATATATGCTATCGCGGATTTTTTGTAGGCCTTTTTATGATATACAATTCCGTAGTACAATATTTTGATGTATCTCATACGGTTTAATCAGCGTTGGAAAAATCGTTTTTTTTTATCGGTTTCGTCACAAAACATGGAAATTTCTCTATTACTCTATTATACAAATACTTTATTAGAATGTTTTGTATGTATGTGTAAACCTTCGGGAATAAATGTTCTAAATAACAGTGATAACTGCATCAAAATCCGTTGTGCGGTTTAAACGAAGAAATATCATGAACAGAGAGAGACTTTGTTTTGTAATATGTAGTGATTTCGACGTATATTAATTAGTTTTTCATTTTGTAAATTTTATTTATAAGGTGCCTGATACAGGTGATAGCTAGGCCGATAGACAGAATATCAGGAATTGAAGTTATTCTCATTCATTATTATATTTAATTTATAAAAAAAAATTATTACACATTTTTTTAAAGTTAAATGTATAAAGTTATTAAGTTTCGTTTCATTATGTCACTACGCATAAAATACAAATAATAAAATCAAATCACCACGCAAGTAAAACTTTAACAAAGAGTATAATAATATTTTTATTCGTCCGCCATGTTAGTGAAAATAAATATGATATTAGACATTAAAATAAACCGTTCGCGTCGTCGCGACCTTGCCGCGCGCAGCTCGCAGTGCATATGAGCGGCAACGTCGCATTTCGCTCCAAACGCGACCTTGTCGTTCGAACCATGAATGAACCAATGAACGAGACGCGCATGAACGAGACGCATGATGCGTCATCGTCTCGTTCATGCGCGTACAACACAACATATTTTACAGTGGACTCACTAGTATCGGCGCTCCTTACGATGATATACGAGCAAAACGTATATTGAAATTCAGCGCCTCTAGCGACTTTTCGGTGAACTAGCAATATACTCGTTCAGTTACTCCGGAAGAAAAATTACGTCAAAACGATTTTTTAAATATAGGCACCTGAGGCTTATAGGTATCGTTTGGCGCCAATCTGGGGTTGAAATAATACTGCGTCCGATATACGGGCGCCGTAAGTCGGTGGACGCACTATTACTATGCAGATTTTTGACCGTTGGCGCAAAATGAGTTGCAGGATGTATATATATATATATATATATATATATATATATATATACCGGGTGTAATCGTTAAGTGTGCATAGGCGATTATTCCGTAACTATTACAGATATCAAAAAAAATAGGTTGTCTGTAAAGTCGGTTTACGGACGATAATTTATACGTGATAACGTCATAGGAAAACATGAATTGAATTGAATTGAATTATTATTACTGAATTATCATTATTTTGTATTACATAATATATTTATATATATGTATCTATGTCTATAAGCTACAGGTAATTAATTGTATTTAATATAAAAGCGAAATAAAGTTAAATACTTTGAAAATATGTAATACAAGAAATAATCAAGTTTAATAAAGAAGTTAAGTTTAATTAACTTAAAATATTAAAAATATACTAAATAAAAGCAGCTAAATTTTTATACGATCGTAATTATATGAGTCCTAATAAGTTTTTAATCAAAATTGTAATATAACCTTATATTAGCTACTGCACTCGCCGACCGATGTTACTTTATTATTAATCAAATAACAAATATATGAAATTATATCGCTAATCAAATTCTTAAAATGCAAGAATTAATTACCTTTTTTGCTGCAATTGTTGTCACTATTATAACTTTAAAAATAATAAATTGACGTTACTTCGTATTGATATAACAGTTTATTATTTATTGACAAAACAGTTTCCCGCTATTGGCCGCTGTCATTTCTACTCGGACGCGTCGTAAGTTAGGCCGACCGCCGATCGTGAGCCGAACGCTTAGGCCGAGCCGATCGTACCTCTCTACCGCTTGTTCCGCGCTCTCGCTCACTAATTGTGACAATGATGACGTCATCTTCTTCGAACGGGCACCCTATCATCAATTTACTAGACGTTATCACGTCAAAACTTTAAACTGATATCGAAAGTACTTTACCTAATGAGTAAAATGACAATAATAACTTTTTAAAAATAAAACGAGAAATATCCAGAAATTTAACATTAAGCACTCCCATACATTTAGTATGAGATCCTTATTTTAAGATTCTTTATTTTTAGTTGAATAGTACCTACTCATTTTACCCTTATCATTTTATAATTATGTATGATATGATATTGATGAATTTTAAGTAGATACACGTTTCGTTAATTTACCCATTTCGATGATGGCAACACTAACTACATGTAGATACATGAACATTACGTTATAGTGTTTGATAAATCCATTAATACGAATGGAATATATTCCAGGGAAGCAACTCACTAGATGAGGAAGTACCCCTCGCTTCCATGAGGATCCTGAATCTGGCGTACAACGACCTACACTCCTTACAAATGGACCTGTTCGAACTTCTCCCGAATCTTACTGAACTAAACATCAATGGAAATCCCCTGAGGACACTTTACCATGGCACATATACAGCTATTTCAAGTCTGCGAAAGATGAAGGTAAGTTTTCTTACTTAAGAAGGGATTGGACGCCGTACAAGCGTCCGTTTTTTCAGCCTTTAATTATTTCGATACCTTTTAGAAAAGTCAGAAAAAGTTGTCGTCAAGCGTAATTTATTATTTTTTTTTTACAACAAAACTTACACCTAAATAACATAGATTTAGATATTCAAATAGGTACATAAGGGTCAATTAAAAGTTTCCACACATAGGTATACAAGTAAAAAATATAGGACAGACACGTGCACTAATGCTCTAATAAAAGACTATAGGGCTATAATTAATATAAAGAGAAAAATGAAAATCTGATTAACTAAACCAAAAGCCTACCAATGGTTGAAAAACTGATCGGCCATAAAACGTTTTAGATGGTGACTTGTAGTGTTAAATAGGTGTACATCTAGTTTATTCGCGGTATCATTGAGAAACCTGCTCGCTCTTATCAAGTAACGATTCTGGCTATAGTTATTTCTAGTACTGGTTAGAAAGATTGAACTGGGTCTTCTAAGTGAGAAGGGTTCCCTCAAACCGATACTTTCTAACAGCTCAGAACAGTCGACCAAGCCATTTGCAATTTTCAATAAATAACCTATATCGGGAATGCGTCTTCTGTTTTTTACGACATTGTCTCAAATAACCAGGCATATATTATTATTTTATTCTGAATTGTAGATAAGATAAAAAGCGTTTTTGTAAACGTTCAATTCATGTAATATAAGCAGGGCTTTTTTTGTGGGGGCATGCGGGGGCACGCAGTGCCCCCAAAGGAAATTTCTAAAATACCAAAAAATTGCCATAAAACTGAAAAAAAATTAAAGAATTTGAAAAAAAAAATAACAATTTCACGCGTTATATCACGCGTCCCCAAAAAATTCCAGAGATTTAAAAACTTGTTCTCATCTGTTAGAGGAAGAACTTTTTAAAATAGGACGAATTTTGAGTACAAGATGGATAGCTTCTGGTTTTCGTTCGGTCTCAGCTACATGGAACAGCTATGTTGCATTATTTGAACATTTTAACAATGCTAGTTCTGATGATACCAGAGATAAAAATGAAAAAAGTACATTTAGCGGACTTTTGAAGAAAATCACTAGCACTGTGTTTGTCTTAGATTTGGCGCTAATATGCGATGCTCTTCAAGAGCTAAGTAAGCTGAGTTTAGATTTGCCAAATCGTGATATAAGCCTAATGAGGGCTAATCAGAAAATTGAAAATGTGGTTCAAATATTTGGACAAAGAATTACTAAACCTGGTAAGTACTAAGTACTATGAAAAGGCTTTGGAAGCGGTGAATAAACTGTCATTTTTTGGAGTGATTTTTGAGATTTTTTCTTTAAAACACATTGGCAAGGGGTGGGGCAAAGGTTTAAAAAATTATAGACTTACAACTTTCGAGAATTAGCGTGCCCCCAAAAAAGAAGTTACAAAAAAAGGCCTGAATATAAGTATTATAGATGGGGCTCTAGATCTGGGATGCATTTTTTAAATGACTTCTCACGTATGAGTAGTATAATATTTTGTTTTGTTTGAGGTAAAATCAGAGAACATACGTGATATTAAGCCCAGTAATTTAGATGCTTCGTTCAGTATAGAGTCAAAATGGATATCAAAAGCTAAATTTGTGTCAGAAGTGACCTCCAAGTCGCGAATAGAAGTGACTTTAGAAATGTCAGATTTTTTAGCTTATAACTAAAGATCATGGGGTTGAGCATACGGGTGTATGAACAAATGTAACACTTGGAAACGATAAGATCTAAGTTACTGTCGGAGTAATATAATTCGTATATGTAAAGGTCATCTTGAAGATTTAGATTTTAGATTATATTAGCACAGTTAATAATTTTAATTGGAAACATGATTTTCATATCATCAGTATACAAGAGTATTTTAATATAGGTGAAGCATGAAGAGACGTCGATAGTAAATATATTGAAGAGCAATGGGCCTAACAAGGACCCCTGAGGAACGCCCGATAGGATATAAATGGCAGAAGAAATAAATCCTTTTGAAACCACGGTTTGTGACCTGTTGTGTACGTAGGAGATAAATAATCTATATAGGTTACTTGTTATGCCTACTAATTGCAGCTTCTGTAAAAGTAAAATGTGATCAATCCTATAAAAACATTTGTTATAATCGGTGTACACCACGTCTACCTGTGCAGGCTCTGGTATATGCTGAAATGTATATAATCAGCATACAGAATTTATTTATTTACTTATTTAAGACACAATTATAGCATCCTTACAGTACAATTCAATACGACGTTATAAGCAAAGGAAAGCATGTGTTCATGCAAACATCACATGGTTAACAGACACATCTACAATTATTCACATATTATATCCATTTTATAATTTACCATTAAAACATTGAGCGAAATACAATTTAACATTAATTTATTTATTCCTCCTCTTCAAGAACTCCCTGGACTAATTCCATTAGTTTCAGCAGGTTATGGGAAAAGATGTCTATACCGTTATCTGAGACTTTATTCAGTAATCGAATAGCACGTAGCATTGGAGATGCATTTAGCAGGTTTGTTTTTGAAGGCGGAAAGCTAAGCATAGCCGAAACGCCGGCAGAGGCTCAAGTAATAGGGTATTTTCGGTAGAGAAAAATAAATTATGAAATTTGATAAAAACAAAAATGTATATAGAAATACTTAAATATTCTGATTTTGAGTCATAAAAGCACATTATTGTTTTATTATATTGAAAATAAAAGTCGTAATTTTTAATCTGTATATCACGTGACCTAAAACACGAGATGAACACGAGCTACAATGGTGTGACATCGGAAGGATAATATTCCGTTCTGATATACACTAAAAGCACCACTCACAATCAGTGCTCTTTCTTGTGAAAAATTCCTTTATTTATGGAGTGCCAGTACACTGCTGCAGTACCATGGAGAAATATATAACGTCATAATAAATAGCCGCCATATTTATACTGTGAACACTGGCGCTTTCGAGGAGCACCTCTCAGTATTTTGATCACGTGATCAAAAAATATAACAGCGTGAATGATTGGTATTATTATTAATTAATATTGTTATTCAAAAATGTCAACAATATCCAAATAATAAATTTTCTTGTTGAACAGAAAACGTATATATTTTTATTTGAAAACAACGTCAAAAATTCAATAACCAGTATAGCACAGTATAGCAAACTAAAAAGGAAAGGCTTCACAGTATTACTGAATTGACGTCACACCTCACACTGCATCACATGGAAAATATTTTAAATAAATTAGAACAATTAAATATAAACAAAATTTTATTGTTTACACTACCTTATTTAGCTAAATTGCCACAGGAAAATAGGTTAAGATATGGCATAAATAATTTAATGCACACATTAACGACTTGCAAATACTTAAATGTAAATATTAAAAAAAGGAAAAAAATTGATGTTATTGACATTAATAATTTATTTAAGAATAATTATTATATGTTGACATATAGTAGGTTGAGCCTACCATATTTTTTTAAACGACAGATAGCATCTGTGCTATCTTATTATATACAAACTGACATAGCCAATAATCTGGTTACTTTGACATCTGCTCCTATTGAGCAAAATTATAATATGAAATTTTGTGACATGGAATCCGTTCCAAATAATAATAATTTAAATTAATAATTAAGACAACAGAGGATACCTCTAGCAAATTAATAAGGCATGACATTAAATTAGATAAATGTCATAATAAGTTGATAAGGAATGCCCACAGTTGTAAAAATTTAAATACTGTAAACCTGGTGCATCAAAATATACAGGGCATGTTAGGTAAAGATCTTGAACTGGAGTTATTTATGAATGGTGAAAATATCAATATTTTATGTTTAACAGAACACTGGCTTTCTATTTCCCAGTCCATATTTAACTTCAGCAGTCACCAGGTAGCTAGTATGTTCAACAGAGAAAAAGCTATACGCGGTGGCTCTTTAATAATTATAAGTAAACTTTTTAAATATAAAGAACGTAAAGACATTGTGAGCCTCTCTGTTGAGCAGACTATTGAACTAGCCTGCGTAGAGCTTGAGCACTTCATTGTTGTATGCGTATACAGACCTCCTAGTGGGTTATATGAGTACTTTGAGAAAGTATTAGAAGAAATTTTGATAAAATTAAATAATTCTAATAAGGTTATTGTTGTATGTGGGGATTTTAATATTGATTTATTACATAATTCTAATATAAGTCTCAGATTTAAATCTATGCTTTTATCATATAACCTACATAACTTATTTACTGAACCCACTAGAATTACTGCTACCAGTGCTACATGTATTGACAACATATTTACAAACTGTAAACCGTATTTTAAAGCTATTATTAATAAGTTAAGCTCAGACCATTGTGGTCAGTTAGCTTCCTTTTCTTACTCTTTAAATACCAACAAAAATATTTTAAAAAAGACTTTTGTACCTATAAGTACTGCACGTATGGAGAGGTTTAGAGGTAGTATTGTGGCAAAACTTCCTTATTTATCATACACCAATGATCCCAACTACTTATATAACTGTTTATTTAAATTAGTAAAAACTGAATTTTCTACAATATTTACTTCTAAAACAGTCAATTCAGGGGGTCTCTTGACATTTGGTGAATGGGCAACTCCTGGCATACACAAGAGCAGGCAGAGGCTTTATGAATTGTACAGCACAAAAGCCTATAATCATAATGTATCGTTTGCTTCTTTTGTAAGTGCCTACTCAAAAATGTTTAGAAGAGTATGTTCCATGGCAAAATCCTTGTATATTAAAGACAAAATTAGAAATGCGCATAATAAAATCAAAATGACATGGAACATAATTGCTTGTGAAAGTGGAAGAGTCGCAGATCGCAGCTTCGATTTTAAGTTAAATATCAATAATAATTTTATTACCTCAGACCGAGAAGTTGCATCTGAGTTTGAAAAATTTTTCACTGACATTCCACTTTCAACAACGCAATCACTTAATTCGTCTCCAGGCATTGCCGAATTTTTGCTAAAGGAAAATGTAAAAGAATGTAATGTAATATTTACATTTAAACCTGTAAACCCCAAAGATATAATAGTAGCCTTCAGAAGCCTGGACGTCAAGAAATCAGCTGATCTATGGGGTTTATCTGTAAAAGTTGTTAGTTCCATAATTGATGTTGTTGCACCTCATCTAGCTACTATATTTAATGGCTGTATAGAACATGGTGTGTTTCCTGATCTAATGAAACACAGTAAAGTGATTCCTATTTTTAAATCGGGCAGTACGCTAGACCCTAATAATTTTAGACCAGTTTCAGTACTCCCAACATTTAGTAAAATTTTTGAAAAAGTAATACTCGGGCAAATGTTATCGCATTTTAATGCACACAATCTACTACATAACAAACAGTTTGGTTTTACAAAAGGTCGCTCCACAGCAGATGCTAGTGTTGAGCTAATTAAAAACGTTTTTGAGGCATGGGAAAGGTCGCAGGATGCTCTTGGGATATTCTGTGACTTATCTAAGGCCTTTGATTGTGTGCATCACGAGACGTTGATCAGGAAACTGCATCATTATGGGATTAGAAATAAGGCACTCAACCTCCTGAATTCCTATTTGAGTAATAGAATACAGAGGGTTGATGTAAATGGTAAGAGATCTCCTGGGGCTCCTCTAGATATGGGGGTTCCACAAGGATCTATTCTTGGCCCATTTCTCTTCCTTATTTACATAAATGATCTGCCATTTTTTGTACAGGACAAACATGAGATAGTATTGTTCGCTGATGACACTTCACTTATTTTTAAGGTGAAACGTAATTTACCTATGTATGACGATGTAAACGATGCTCTCTCAAAGGTTGTCTATTGGTTTGACTCGAATAATTTACTATTGAATAACAAAAAAACAAAATTAATAAAATTCACGACACCTAATGTTAAACTTGTTGATAATGGTGTAGAATTAGGAGGGGAAATGTTAAAACCGGTAAAGTCCACTAAATTCCTAGGTATAATTATAGATTCGAAATTGCAGTGGGATCTCCATATTGAAGGGTTAGCGAATAGGCTCAGCTCTGCAGCGTTCGCGGTAAAAAAAATTAGACTTCTCACTGACGTAGATACAGCTCGCGTAGTATATTTTAGTTATTTTCATAGTATTATGTCCTATGGAATCTTACTATGGGGAAATGCAGCTACCGTTAATACTATTTTTGTCCTGCAGAAAAGAGCTATTCGTGCAATTTATAGTTTAGGTCCTAGAGTATCATTAAGAGATAAATTTAAAGAAATAAAAATATTGACTGTTGCTTCTCAATATGTGTACGAAAATGTTATGTATGTCCATAAAAATATACACGAATTTCCCAGGAATTGCGACACGCATAGCATTAATACTAGGAACAAACATAAACTTGCAATGCCTGTAACTCGCTTACGCCGAGTCAGTAATTCTTTTTATGGACAATGTATACGCTTATACAACAGGCTCCCAGAAAACGTTCAAAAAGTTTCTATTGCCAAATTTAAAAAAATTGTGAAAGAACGTTTGTGTACCAAAGGATATTATTCTATTAACGATTTTCTAGAAGACAGTACGCCTTGGGAATGATGTGATCGCCTCCAGGCTATTTCAACTTAAAGAGAATTATTGTTAATTTCAATATACTCTGAAAAAAAAAAAAAACATTAAGTAAAAAAAAAATATTAGTCCCGCTGAGTTTCTTTCGCCAGTTCTTCTCAGGTCAGAGGCTTCTTCTTTCCGAACTGGTGGTAGACTCATGACGTTCAGTAAATAATTGTAATAATTTTATGCTGAATAAAATATTTTGACTTTGACTTTGACTTTGACTGCTCTTAGTGTATATCGGAACACAGCCTTAAGAGGGCGCATAAAGCCAGCAAAATTTTAAAATTCACCCGCGCACCTCTTTCCGCCGCTCACATCGAACGCGCTCGTTCGATGCACATCTTTTGTAGTATATGTCAAATAATCAGATAAAACAATTACTGTACTCACAATATGACTGCAGTTTCGCACTAATATATCGTATGTCATAATTTGGTAAATATTCATTATTATAGGTAAAATAAAGAATAGTTAATAAATAATTTATAAACAAAAATGGAAGTTTCTATATATACATATATTGTGCACATAAAACTGAAACAAAATCTGATAAAACAACTGTATTCACACTATGACTGCAGTTTAACACTAATATACCGTATAGTATAATTTGGTAAGTATTTATTATTATAGGTAAAATAACTAATAATAATAAATAAATAATAATAAAATAATGATAAATAAATAAAAATGGAAGTTTGTATATACATACATATATTGTGCACTTAAAACTCAAACACCAATACGCATATGTATTTTTCTGTGTAGAAGGTTTTTACATACTCCTTTTTAGGGTTCCGTAGCCAAATGGCAAAAAACGGAACACTTATGGATTCGTCATGTCTGTCTGTCTGTCCGTCCGTATGTCACAGTCACTTTTTTCCGAAACTATAAGAACTATACTGTTGAAACTTGGTCAGTAGATGTATTCTGTGAACCGCATTAAGATTTTGACAAAAATAAAAAAAATAAAACAATCAATTTTGGGGGTTCCCCATATTTAGAACTGAAATTCATTTTTTTTCCATCAAACCCATACGTGTGGGGTATATCTATGGATGATAATGATATATGACGATGATAATGATGAAAATGATATTGAGGTTTCTAATATCATTTTTTTCTAAACTGAATAGTTTGCGCGAGAGACACTTCCAAAGTGGTAAAATGTGTGTGCTCCCCCTTTGTAACTTCTAAAATAAGATAGTGATAAAACTAAGAAAATATATGATGTACATTACCATGCAAACTTCCACCGAAAATTGGTTTGATTGAGATCTAGTAAGTACTTTTTTTTATAAAAAAATACACTATTATTAAAACATCGATCAAAGTGACAACGAACTTTTCTATGGAATTGTTCTATGAAGTTTTCTATTTGCTACTACGGAACCCTTCATGGGCGAGTCCGACTCGCACTTGTTTCATTTTTGTAATAGGTAATAAAAATCAATACCCAGAAATTTAATCTTTATTTTAAATATTTATAAACAATCGCGTCTGTGAAGGTTTACCAGTTATGTATACAGAATGGAACTCAACATGACAAAAGAGAACAGAGCAACTTTTTTCATATTTATTAATATTCGGAAATTGATTTTTTTTTTCTTCTTCTATATTGCTATATGGCCAAACGAGATTGAGTTCTCCTTCAGTTACAGAGCTAAAGAGATTAAGTAAATTTTATCTATAATCGCTCTCTCTGCTGCATCATACAAACTTTCATCTCGAATTTTACTCTGACTTTGCGGTCGTCTCTTTCGAGTGGCGTGGCATCAAGGAGCTGTAATGAAAAACTTAAGCTTACTTACCAAGTGCTAGTAGGTGAGAGCAAAAATACAAACCAAACGAGTGTAGAACGAGTTGTGTCATGAAAGCGGCTTAGATAAAACTCGAGTTTATAATATGTCATGTTGCTTATACTTTACAAATTTGAGCAGGTACCTTTCTGAAGCATTCTCTTTATTCTTTACGTAATCATAACGATGAGTATTTTTTCTACCTGACAGTAGTCTGTACGAATGGTTGGTTCATTAGGGTCTACATTTTCCAAATTCAATATTGTCCTGAAAAAATGATATATCAGACATCGTCAGTTTTATAAATCTATCTACACAAACTATTTCAAGATGGAAAAGCGTGTGCGGATACTATTTATTTATTTAATTAACATACATAGCCGACGAAAAACTTTCTGTTAAAACTTCGTTTTGATCACATTCGCCAGATTGTACAATATTTTGAGATGCAGCAATTCTGAAAATAAAATATTATTTCAAAACAAATTCTTTGCTTTATTTGTCCAATATAAATTAAATTAAACCGCAAGACATTTTGACTTGCCTATTATGGATACTGTGTGCCTAAAAACATATAATTTAATACTTAAATTTCCATTATATATATATATATATATATATATATATATATATATATATATATATATATTCAAAATATATATTATAATATATACTACTCAAAACAAAATAGGGCCCATCCGAGCTTATCTCGATGTTTTGCCTACACGTAATTTTTAGGGTAGGTATTGGCGTAGCCGAGCATTCCGTTGAATTATTGACATGTTTACGAAGCTTTATCGATGTTTTAACCATTCTTTTTAATATTATTCTCAAGTTCTCAAGCCACAAAAAAGTTAAATGCTCCAAAATTACCCTTTTTCTCAAATTCTCAATCACTTGTGTTCATAGTCTCATTCTGAATGTTACTGTTGCACATCGTTATTTTTTAAATTTTAATTTGAGATCAGTATTATTCGTGATTATGCCTAGGTCTCGCGTTCATATGGTTATGGAAACGGCAGCACGAGCGGTGGCTATGATCTAGGAGCGAAATTTTCAGAGATCGGTGGGAATACAGCTTGGTGTGTCACGTCGAGCTATCCAGAATGCTTGGGATCGTTATCAAGAGACTGGTAGTGTTGCTAGGAGACGTGGAACAGGAAGTGCTCGGGCTACAACAGCTCAAGAGGACCAGTATATCAGATTGACCGCACATCGGCCGCGGACGATAACCGCCCGTGCCTTACAAAATCAACTGCGGCAATCTACTGGCACGCGGGTGAGTGACCAAACCATTCGGAATCGACTTCATGAAGATGGCCAAAGATCCAGAACTCGCGCTGTTCGACTAAAATTAACAAGTGCTCATCGTGCAGCACGATTAAGGTTTGCTCGCGACCACTCAAACTGGTCTATGGATAACTGGAAGACAGTACTGTTTACGGACGAAACTAAGGTGAAGTTTTTAAGTGACGATCGTCGAGTGCACGTATGGAGAAGGAAAGCTAAACGTTTTTCTGAACCACGTGTTCACGGAACGATTTGTAGGTCCGAGCGTCATGGTTTGGGGCGGAATAAGCCTACAAGGCAAAACCGTGCTGGTAATTCTGGATGAAGGTACCGTGACTGCTGCTAGCTACGTCGAACGTGTAATCCGGTCTCACGTGATCCCATTTTCACAAAGAATAGGTGAAAACTTCGTGTTGATGCAAGATAATACCCGCCCGCATACAGCCCGCATCACCCAAAGAGCACTCTCTGTTGCCAATATTAGAGTTTTGCCGTGGCCAGGCATGAGCTCCGACCTTATTCCGATAGAACATCTGTGGTATCATTATCATCTGTGGTATCATTACCAGAACACTAGAGGTTTGCGCACTAAGTCTCACTCTTTTTTATCTAACGTACTACAGAATGATTATGATTTAATAGTATTAACCGAGACCTGGCTCACGCCCGACTTTAACGACTGCGAATATTTTTATAATAAATACGACGTCTATCGTAGGGACCGTATTATAAGTGACGGACGGGGCTCCCGTGGAGGAGGCGTACTGATAGCGGTGCGGCGCGACGTGTGCGCACGCCGCCGTGACGATTGGTGCACTGAGCGCGACGCAGAGATACTGTGGCTCAGTGTGGAGCTCCCGGTCTCTGCCCCGCGCACCCCGAGTCGAATAATGCTTCATATTGCGAGTTGTTATTTTCCGCATGGAAGCAATCATGCCGAAACACTTCAACATTTTTATGATTGTACGTCCGATATTATGTTAAATAATTCAGCAGATTACTTTTTAATACTCGGGGACTTTAATATTTCTCATGCTTCTTGGTATTGCGATGACAACTCGAGGCTAGAATTGAATACAAACAATGATCTGAAAGCCACTTCACTTGCGGATTTTATGCGATTGACGAATCTTTTTCAGTACAATAGCTGCACTAATTGTAATAACCGCATTTTAGACTTGGTATTGAGTACTGGCGACTGTTCCGTGACTAGCTGCTCAAACCCACTCACTGTTGAAGACGCCCACCATAAATCAATTTGTATTGGTTTTAATTTGCCAACTACGTCGTACCTTAAAGAAAATGAACATCTCAAATTTATTTATCATGCTTCAGACTTTAAGGAGATGAGTGAGAAAATCATTGCGATCGATTGGTTATCGGAACTTTCCCAACTCAATACGGAGGAGTCAGTTAGTTTCTTCTATAATATTCTATACGATTTAATGGATAAATATGTGCCTAAAAGGCTTGTCAAATCGAATACAAACTTTCCACCCTGGTATTCTAGGGCCCTTATAAAGCTGATAAGACAAAAAACTAAAATTCACACTAGATGGAAAAAATACAGCAACGCCTATGATTACCAACTCTTTAAGGAATTACGCTCTAAAGAGAAACTGCTTCAAAAAGAATGTTATAGCAATTTTATAAAATTTTCCGAAGACAAAATTCACTCATCGCCTAGATACTTTTGGTCATTCATTAAGTCCAAGCTAGGGTCTAACTCTGTACCTACACATATGAATCTGAATGGGGAAACTTCGACCAATCCGGTACACATCTGTGATATGTTTAACGACTATTTTAATTCAGTGTTTGTAACTTGCAACGACGCGATACAATTTGATTTGAACGTCTTAAATAATTCCACGTCAGTTAGTATATCATCAATTGACATCCTCCAACCTACTGTCTCAAAGTATTTTCAACAATTGAACGTTAACAAGGGTGTTGGCTACGATAAGGTGCACCCCCTTCTTATCAGCAGACTGTATGAGGAATTGTCAATACCGCTTACCTTGATATATCGTAAATCAATCGCTGAAGGATGTTTTCCGAACATATGGAAAAAGGCACTAGTGACTCCTATTTCGAAAAGTGGCGATAAACACGATATAAAACAATATAGGCCTATATCTAAACTTTGTGTTTTTGGCAAAGTTTTTGAAAAAATTATTATCGCTACATTAGGGACTCAATTAAACCATGTCCTGTCTGACGAACAACATGGTTTTCGTCGAGCTCGTGGCGTTGTTACTAACCTCTTGTCCTATACAGACTTCATACTTAATGCCATGGATGAAGGTTACCAAGTAGACGCCGTGTATACCGATTTTTCAAAAGCGTTTGATAAAATTAGCCACTCGGTTCTCATCAGGAAGCTTCTGGAGGTCGGTATACACGGTGATCTTCTGCGATGGGTATACTCCTATGTGACTAACCGTAGTCAGGCCGTCGCGTTAAAGGGATATCAATCTACTTTCCTTGTTAACAGGTCTGGTATTCCACAAGGATCCATCCTTGGACCTTTTCTCTTCATACTGTATATTAATGATATAGGAAAATGTTTTCGGAACTCATGTCACCTTCTCTATGCAGATGACACAAAAATATATAAAATTATAAAAACATGTAGTGACTGTGTGGCCTTGCAAAACGATCTATATAGTTTCGACTCATATTGCAAAACTAACCAATTATATTTAAATGCTGACAAGTGTCATGTTATAACTTTTACGCGGAGGAAAATACCTATCACTTATGACTATACGATTGGGGGGCGGACTCTCAGTCGGGTGTCTTCAACACGAGATCTCGGAGTGACCCTGGACGCCAAGCTCCGCTTCAATGAACATATCGATATAATTTTAGCTAAAGCTTTCAAACAACTAGGCACTATTATTCGAATAGGTCAACCCTTTAAACGTATTACAACTCTTAAACTGCTATATAATGCATACGTTCGCAGTATACTTGAGTTCGCGAGTGTGGTTTGGAATCCAGAGTATGCTTTTAATATTAACCGCATCGAAAGGGTTCAAAATAAGTTTTTGAAGACACTCGATTATCGGTCTGGCTCTTGGTCGAAAGACTATGGGGAAAGTGCGGCAAGACATAATATTCAGCGGTTGGACTTAAGGCGTAAATATATAGATAGTATATTTCTTTTTAAAATTTTACACAATAAAGTTGATTCTTCCACTCTGTTAAACAAAATTTATTTCAAAATACCGCGACCATCCTCACGTATCATGGACACTTTTTATATTCCTCCCTATCATACAAACTACGCTAGAAATACCTTCTTCAGGCGATCTTGCTCTTACTACAATAGTCATCTCAAATCAGTTGATATCTTTTGTAACAACTTAAGAAAGTATAAAATTAAATTAAATGACTTAATATTTCGCTCATAAACATATATTTTTTATATTGGTTGTGTAGGGTTAAGGTTCATTATATCTTATACCATTGTTACTACTGAATGTTGATATTTTGTATTCTAAATTATGGTACTTTAGGTCTAGTTGTAATTATAAAGTTTATTAATGATTGTAAATGACTGTTTGTTACCTAAATAAATAAATAAATAAATAAAAATCAATTAAAAAGAAGCCTCAAGGCAAATTACAACAACGTCAACAGCCAACAAGACCTCATAAACGCTCTTAAAGTTTGTTGGGAGCAATTGCCTGAAGAAAACATAACCCACTTGATTGAAAGTGTCCCAGATAGGCTCAGAGAGTGCATACGGAGCAGAGAGGGCCCTACATGCTATTAATCCCAAAATTAACCGGTATTTTTTAAGAATAAAGGCTATATTGTATCTTTTGTTTTGTTGCTTATTTGTGTAAATTTTCTCTAAAACCGTTAATTTTGCATAATTTGCATAAACTTGCTAATTTTGCCCAAGTTTATGTTAAAAAAAATTCCATACACCTTTTTCATTTGCCTCTCACTCGCACACTATCGCTGTCTATACTCGCACTGGTGTACACACCAATGAAAAACATATTCTTTAGATACGTTCAAATAAATATTTTTTTAGTTCGTATATCAATTTATTATTCATATATTATAACAACTTTAACGTAGAATAAACTTAATAATAAAATGATATGAATAAATCTATTATTATTTTGCTATTTAATAAAAATAAAAGTGTAAAACTTATTTGTTGATGGTACCGAGAGTGACTTTTTCGCCTGCCATTTTAATTTCAATGTTTAACCGTGCAGGTTTTAACAAAAAAGCATTTACGTTTAGAAAAAAAAAAATCATTACCTAGTGTAAATTGCTTCAAAATTGAATTAAAAAAATATATATTTCATCAATTCAAAATGTATTTTTAATATCTAAAAAATTATATTTCATCGAACAAACTCAAAGATATCAACTAACAGCGTGTATTTATTTTTCATATACTATACACCTCTTACGTAACTTATATTATCTACTAGAGTGATTATAAAAATATTAACCTTACCTTCGGCAATTAGCTATGATTTCAATTTGTAACTTTTTTAGTTCTCGTTTCTCGAGTCTTTTGAATGTTTTTTTCTAATAAAGATTCAAATTATAATTACGCGGCGTAGCTAACAACTTGAGCGTAGTCCTCTCGTCTCAATGGAGCGATAGTGACTGATGTGTGAAACAGAAATACGTTTGAAGTTCCCTCAACATGCGACGGAACATGACTTATTTCACGGAATAAAAACGTAGTAAGAGCCAAAAGTGTTTTATCGTAATAAATCCAAAACTAAAAGTAATTACATAAAATGCCTAGACAGAGCCCTTAATCATGTTTAAATGTAATTAATTATCAAATTTTTGTCTTAATTGTCATTGCCATCGAATATAAAAAGAAAAAGCATGAAAATTAGAGGTTACTTAAGTAACCTCTAATTTTCATGCTGCAACAATTCGTGATTTTATTCTATCGAGGAAATTTCATTGTTTTATGTTTTTGATCAGATTGAACCCTTGAAAATATCACGTAGTTTTTTATATATTTTTATTTTAAGATTTGGTGTGGAATTTTTCATGTAAAATCAAATATGAGATTGGTAATTTTGCTTTATGCGCCCTCCAATATTACGTCATCATAATGTCTGACAGCGTTTTCGTGGGAATAAATAAGGTTTAAAATTTAATTAAATTTTATGGCAAGAAAGCGTATTTATTTTACAGAAATATATTTTTTTGTAGCTTTTTATTAGGAAAATCAGCATTTTGAAGTACTTTTTCAAACGTAGTAGAATACCCTATTATCGGGGATTAAAATTAGGTTGGAAGTTGTAGCTCTTCATTTTATAAAGCCATGTTGTTCCGAGGCAAATGTATGTTTTTAGCAAGCTTATACTTTTTTTTTTAAATCTTAACTTCCTACGAGTTGCGGGAGACTCTACTTACATTTGTTTTATTTACAATCTGATTCATACTCAGATCTCTACTTAATACTCAGTCTTCCAAAGTTATTCTATTTATTACATTTTACTTATCTAATCACGATAGGCAACAATCCTTCAAACATTTTATACTAAAATCTTATATACTAATTTTAATTTTTTACAATTATTTATTTTGCTTGGTCCTCTCGACTCGGTTCAAAGGAGAGCTGTGAGAATTGTCGACGATCCAATACTGACGAGCGATATCGAGCCCTTAAGTCTTAGAAGAGATGTTGCATCCCTATGCGTGCTCTATCGTTTGTATAATGGGTTGTGTTTCGAAGAATTGTTCGAAATTATGTCCACGGCCACTATTTATCATCGAACCGCTCGCCATCGACAGGGAATTCATACTCATACATTGCAGCCCAAATGGTCCCGTACAGTTCGGTATCAGAGGAACTTCCTCCCACGGACTGTTCGGCTGTGGAATGAACTCCATGCCAAGGTTTTCCCACAGGGCTACAGTATGGGGTCCTTCAAGAGGGGATTAAATAGTTTTTTGAAGGGTCACCAACGCGCATCTGATGCCCCTGGTGTTGCAGGCGTCCATAGACTACGGTAACCGCTTACCATCAGGCGCGCCGTATGCCTGATTGCCACCGTCGTGATATAAAAAAAAATATAACACAATGTTTTATACACCTATTACTTATGACTGACTCAAACTATGTTACTTAATTAATTACATTCTTATTTTATGTTTGCTTAAGTATAATCATTATAACTAAACAACATAATTTACTAAACCTTGTTTCTATTAATAATTATTTTACATATTTTAACACAAAATTCAAGGAACAAGTCTCTGTTTATAATGTACAAAATTTCGGAGATTGAATACCTGTCCAATCTAAAACCAATAAGATTTTATAACTTGAGCCTATCGTAATCATGGGCCGGGTAGTCCAGAAGGACGTGAAAGACAGACACCTAACACCCAGGATTGCAGAAGCATACGAATGCTTCGCTTGATGAATGAAACCGGGCAGCTGTCATAGTCAAAAGCACGTTTAGACTTTAGCGCAGCTTCCTGGGTCAGATGGTCGGCACGCTCGTTCTCCTCTAGACCTGGGTGAGCTTTGATTCAGAACATGTTTCCTGCAGCAAAGTCCTGCGCAGATGGCCCCGCGCCTCGACGGCCAGGGGATGAAGGGCTTCTGGATTAATGGTAGTCTGCAGTGCCGACAAGGAATCGGAGTATATCCAAATTGATCTGGCCAACTTATCTGCGGTCATCCGCGTCGCCCTGTATATCGCCAGGAGTTCCGCCTGGTAGACTGTACAAAAGGATGGCAAACGAAGCTTGAGTGTTTTGATTTCGCCGGCACCACTCCATACGGATAACGTCGCACCCACCTTGTCATCCGTGTAGATGTTGGAATTATGGCCATCGTTGGCCATGAGTTGTTCCTGATCCACCAGACATTTGAACTCGAGGTTGATATGTTGAGTGGGACTGCAGAGCTGAGGACATCCGTTCAACCTCCCAATCCCCTCTCACTGGGGCTGGGGCATCCCCTTCCTCGCGCCATACAGCGCCGCGGCTTTGCCGACATGCAGGTCGAGAGGGAGCAGCCCAGCGAGCAACAGTGCCGATTTCAAGGAGGTAGTACGGTATGCCCTACATAGCTTCAGCGTGAAACCCCGCTGGACCATTTTTAGCCGCTTACGAATACCGAGCTTGTCCACGGCCGGTGCCCAAATGGTAGCCGCATACAGTATCACGGGCTCAATTCACGGTTTCAATACTATAATTTTTGTCTTACTATAATTTTTTTTACTTACTGTTGGAAGATCGTTAATCATGAGGATAAACAAAAGAGGACCGAGTATTGATCCTTGACTGACTCCGGAACGCGTATGATAGGGCTGTGACTCATAAAGGCCGAGCCTGACATACTGCTGACGATCGCGGATATAATCAGCGACGAATCCGAGGAGGCCTGGAGACAAGCCCAGTGCACTAAGCTTCTCGAGCAGTATGTCATTATTAACCCTATCAAACGCCCTCCGGAAGTCAAAATATAGGACATCCACCTGGCCTCCTTCGTCGAGTCTAGAAGAAATAAAGTCAACGATTGTTCGTGTTGACAGATCTTCTTCTCCTAAAACCATGCTGCTCATTGCATAGAAATGGTTCTATCTGGTTGTAAATCTTAATATTGAGAATATGTTCAAAGATTTTAGCTAGGGTGGAAAGAATAGCTATTGGACGATATTCTTCAACATTATTTTTATTGGCGCTTTTTGGAATAGGAGTAAGACGAGACAGTTTTCATTGAGAAGGGTATTTTCCGGTTCTAAGTGCTGTATTAAATAGATGGCAGAGTGGATCAATAAAAAAGTCCTTACCTTCTTTAATAAGCCAAGGAGGAATACAATCAGGTCCCACGGAAGATCCTGCTTTTAAGCGCCGAATTCCTATGGCCACGTCCTTAGTTGTATTGTAATCTTATTAACTTCAACGTATCTACTTATGTACAACGAGCTCTGACTTGTATTTCTAATGTTTTTTGTATCAAGTCTAGGTAGTTCAGATAGAAATACACTAGAGAAAAAGCTTGCGAAAGCTTCAGCAGCTTTAACCACACAAAAAGTATTACCCTTGTACTCCCACACTAGGCTCAAAGCCCCCTTTTGATCGGAGACTTGAGATGTGGTGCCAGAACTGACGTGGGTTAGTTTTGATGTTTCGCTCTATATTAGCTACGTGCTCTTCATATGCAAGTGCAATACGTTCTTTTAGCTCAGACCTTAAATTGGAAAAGGTCTGATATGCATCGTTCGACTTTGTCCTTATCCACTCTCGGTGTCATCTTAATTTGCGTATCGTATCCCTAATTATGTCGAGCGTGAACCAAACCGGGTATCGATTTGCAGAGGTAATTTGACGCTGTTTTTTAGGTACACAAACATCAAATAAACCATAAATTATATTATAGAAATATGTCGTACATAGATGGGAATTTTTCAGGGAATAAAGGTAATCTCACGACATACCAGAGAGCATATCGTACAATGCTCCACGGTCCGCTTTGTTAAAGTTCCAGTCTTTAGAGCTTTCTATATTTGTGGGTTCTATTCGGCCCGATTGAGAAGATGCACTGATGATAATGTTAACATCAAGTGGGGGATGATAAGCGTCAGGCGGAAAAATACCGTCTGTTGCTGTTACATATATCTCCCGCGCATTAATGCTCTCTTGTACCAATACCACATCTAAAATACCACCAAACCTATTCGTTACATAATTGTGTTCTATCAAATTACAAAATGTCAAAAAGCAATGATAATAATTATTTGTAATCAATGAGGCACTATTCAAATTTAGATCACCGTAAATAAAAACAACCCCTTTTAACTTGTTAATAAAACTTTCAACTTTCTTAAACCATGTCATGTAGTCGTCATCACTACTACTAGGCTTTATGTAAACGACGCACACATTAACGATATGGCCATGCCACAAAAAGCTTGCCCACAAATCTTCACCGCTGTCCGTCTCGAGATCCTTTCGCCGGCGCAGCACGATGGGGGCGCGCGCGGCCAGCAGGACACCTCCGCATGGCGTGTCCCTATCCCGTCGCACCACACTCCAGTCTACATACATAAGTTCTGAATCTTCAACTGAAGTGTCGTGAAGTGTCAAGGACGTGTTCTAACGACGCAAGGCTATTACGCCACACAGGAAGCTTGGTTTTCAGACCTCGCACATTCTGGTAAAGAACCTGCATATCACTTAGCTTATGGCGTACCCCTTGAGCTACGAAATGGCTGCCGACTCATAGCCTTCGTCTCCGTAGTTGAGGTGGTTGTCGGCTTTCTAAAGTTAATCCATGCTTTAATCCTAGCGTTAAAAGGCCAAACGTCAATAGAAAAACATATTTCATAGTAGATTACTGGCACCCCAAGCTTGTAGGATTTGTAGTTTCCTTTAGATTTTAGTTCTTTATTCAGATACTCCACAATTTCGTCATGGCAAGAGGCCATATTCCACAAGTGAATATACTTTATCGGCTCTACTGCTTTGAGGTTAGTTACTGCCGGTCCGGCTGTGCCGCACATTGAGGTATATTCGAAAGGCGTAGGCTAAAGGCGTTATATTCGACATGGTCGGACTTCGCCGGATGACAGTTCCGGCAGGAAGGTGAGGACTCCGCCAGCCAATCTGCGCACTTAGACTTAAGGCGCGGCCTGACTCAGTGGCTGCAAAGGTCTGCCGAGTCCTTGCAGTACTTCCGACCGTTGCCGTACTCGAAACATCGCGTGTACTGGACCAGTGGCGACTGGTCCTCTGCTCGCACCCTCTGAAGGTCGACGTGGACCGAGCCCACGTCGGTTATCCTCGCCCAGAGGGTGGGCGACTGTGTTAAAAAACGATAGTGGTTTACTCAAAGTTAAAAGTATAGCATAAACAATTTATTAGATTCTTAATAACTGCAACGTTTTTATATGTATAATAATTGCATATATTTAATACGATAATAATATAATTTATTACCACATACACACACGGTCGTCTGTTCCTAAGGCCAGTTTTATGTAACAATCGACCGATATACGTAAATATTGTTTTTAGTAAATATACAAATACAATATGCATACAAATTGTATACAAATATAATATAATAACACGCAGACTCAGGATGGGAATCGAAACCACGATCCTGGAGCGGAAAGCATTGTCACTGGCCACTGTAACAACGGATCAGTAGATGAAGATATATGTATATAATGTACCTTAATATTATTTATTTCAGGTTTTTAAAATGAGTTCCTGCGGGTTCGACGAGATACCAGAGAAGTTGTTTCACACCACCAAGTCCCTGGAGCACCTGGACATTAGCGATAACAAGCTAACCTCCGTTCCAAAGGAACTAGAGGAGGCCAGGAATCTGAAGTATTTGAATCTAAACCAGAATCCCATCGTCAAGCTAGATATGTCTTCTAAGGAGTATCCGTAAGTTTTTTACTTAACTATCCCAAAGGAGTTTCTGTTTTTTTAATTTTAACATACCCTGCCGTAACACTCTGCGCTCGCCAACCCGCCTCCCAAGTGTGGTGAGTATCAGCAAATCACCTCAAAATGACCAGCAATACAGAGCCCAGGAGGTCGCTCTGGAGGTCGATGGGGGAGGTCTACGTTCAACAGTGAACATCTAATGGCTGATATGATTATGATGATGATGTCTATATAATGTACTAGCTATTTGTTTTGCTGACGAAATATATAAAAATATAATTTGATTTGGTACTGGCTTTTTTATATACAATGAAACAATTATCACAGTGGCTTCCCTCGTCTCCTCAAACTGCAAGAGTTACACATGTGCAATATGGAAGCTTTGACCAGCATCGGCGCAGGCGCACTCTCTGGTTTAGAGAACTTGAAGAAGCTCCACATGAGCTTTAATCCAAAGCTCAGTTTCATCGATCCGAAAGCTTTGGCCAGACCTGATGATATTGGCGAGACCTACGACTGGCCACTTATTAAGGAGGTAAGAATATTTTTGCCCTGAATTTTTAATATTATCTAAAAAATAACGGTTTGAATCTTAATAAGTTTTATTTTTTATTGAAATCAAACTCGAATGATATTTGAGTATTTTTTTGATATTCTTTATAGATTCGTATTAGTCGTCCACGCGTTCTTAAAAAAATTAATTTTTTGTAAGCTTTGTTACATAAGTGTAAATGTGAATATCATTTGTAACAGCCCTTAAAAGTTGCGGTGAGTAGGCCCTTAAGTTTGAGTTCTGCCGAGAGTAAAGAGTCAAAAACTAATCAGTTCAAAGACGTATAAGCTGTTATTAAAAAAAAAAAAGAAAAAAAAAGAAAATACAGAAATAAAGAATAGAAAATAAGTATTACATTGTTGTATTAACATTTTTTTAATCCGCATGAATTGTGTTGAAAAGTCATTTACCATGTTTTTGGAAACGGTTTATAATTACTAAATCTATAGTTCATCTATTCAATGAACTTTCACATTTGTAATATTTATATTTATTATAATATAATTAAGTCATTTTTTTTTGTCTGTGTCCAGCTGTACCTACAGTCCAATAACTTATCTGAAGTGGACTTCCATCTGGTCTCCCGCTGGGACTTGCTGGACAAGGTGGACGTGTCGAACAACCCGTTCCTGTGCGACTGCAGCACGCAGTGGATGTTGGACATCCTAGTGCCAGTGGTTGAGTCAAAAGTGGTTAACGGGTCTGAGCTGATGGTGTAAGTTGAACATTTTAACTTTTAGATATATGTCAAACAATTTTTTACATCATTATTATAATGTTCAGCTGGTATTAAAATAAGAAAATATAAATTTTGTAATTCTTGTGTTAATTGTGTTTTTTTCTTTCCAAATGAGGTTAGGGTTACACTAACATAACATAATATAGGCCAAAATTATATTATATATTTATACAGTAGTAGTGTCATAATAATAGTAAAATTCATGATTTCACATAAATATCGACTATTAGTTGCTAAAAGTTTTTGCTTCGTGTTTAGACTTTTTTTATAATTACGAGTAGACGGACAATATTAAAAATCCACAAAACTATAGTGAAAACCAATTATTAATTGTAAAGTGAAGTAAAATAGGAGAGAACTTTTCCAGGCATCATAGAAGATGTATATATTTTCAGATGTAAGGAACCAACTGAAATGAAGGGCTACACCATGAAACACTTGCACGAGATCCATCGCAACACAAGCTGTGTCGACAAGTACGGTAATAGACTGGAAAAAGATGGTGGGACACTTAATGGTAAGTAATCAAATTTCTTGTAAATTTATCATTTTTAGTGTATGGTGTTAATAAATTGGTAAGAGACGAGATCTAAAGCGATACATCGTGATGCAAAATAACGCGCAAGTAAACAACGCAGGACATAATAAAGTTGTAACCGGACGTTGTATTATATGTACATGAAATGTAGATAGATAGATAGATAAACATTTTATTGCACTCACATCAAAGTATACAGAAAATAATGAAATACACAGTAATAAACAAGAAAATAGTGCAAGGGTGGCCTTATCACTAAAAGTGATCTCTTACAGGCAACCTTATGAATGGATTAAAATGAAAATTGGAAAGGTGGAAACGGTGCATAAAGTCTATTTTTTGATTTGTGATTTATACAGATACATGATGTCCCAGAACTCAACGTCAAGCCAAAACAGGGTGACAGGATTGATTGTAAGCATCATGAGAAAAATCAGAAAAAAAATCTATCCCATGCAGTTTGGAAGTTATGGGCATTTAAGCAAAACTTAGAAAATTGGTCAAACTGTAACCATTTTTCGGTTATTGTGGTTAATTTTTATTATTTTTGTTCATTTAAACTTTGGAATCGTAACCCTAAATAACATTTCTAGAACCACAATCAAAAATAATGACACAATTACCCCAAGTTTCCTAGAATTAAGACTATTTGTTAAACTATGAATTTAAAATTTTCAAAATCTGTCGACTTTGAAAGGCCCACCTTTAAAAAAAATGTACTAAAGTGCCTTGGCAAGTACCATTAAAAGTTCGCGCATTTAATCAGGATTGTAAAATGGTACAATACTTGTTAGTTTCATACTAAAAAAAACTGGTAAAAAAATAAAAACCTCAAGTAACCCGATTTTTGCTAACCCATTATACTCAGTTCAAATGTTTTTTATTCGCACAAGCTCTTGGTAGGTTTTTAATTTAACAGCAAAATGATGAGAGAGATGGATAGTGTACATGTTTGCCATGAGCGAGCGAGACAGATAGTGACGCCACGCCACTGTGAGCGAGACGTAACGTCTCACTAGACGGAGATGCGCCTGACACCGTTGACTGTTAGTACGTTTCGCTCATTCGTCTACTGCGCACCTCTCCGTATTCGCTTGTGTTGATTTATTATTTTATATTATATTATATTCTGACAACTTTGGCTTCTCTCTTTTGGAATTGGATTTTTGTGTTGGCATCTTTATTATCTACCATGCCTACGCGCTACACTTCACATGAATATGCGAACATGCATCTCATTTATGGAGAATGCAGATGCAACGCAAGTGCCGCCGCTAGACTTTATCGTGAAAGATATCCAAATTTAGAGCGCTATCCCGATCACCGCGTGTTTGTTAATGTGCACCGTTCACTCACGGAGTACGGCCATTTCCCGAATCAAATACGGGCTGGAGGTAGAGCTCACTTTCCTAACGAGGAGGAAGTGTTGCAAGAGGTAGTAGATGACCCAAGTATTTCAGTTCGTGGAATTGAAGAAAGAACGGGAATACCCAAAAGCACAGCACATCGTATTTTACAAAAAGCCGAAATGCATCCTGTACGGATGGGACCGAGGGGCGTTAATTAAAAGACGTGTTTAACGCAAGACTGCATGTTTATTACTCGATTCAATTACAATTACATGATTAAATATAAAGCTTATAAGGTATACAACATACCTATACTACACGCCCAACCAAAAAAAAAAAAAGGGAAAAAAAAGCATTAATACAATAATTGTTCTTTTTTTTTTGTTTTAAGCAATTATAAGCTCCAATAAGAAAAAAAAAAGAAATTAAAGTAAAGTTACATTAGTATTTTTTTTTTTTTGTATATAAAAATGCGTCGGTACATAGGTTGATCAACTTTTACCATTATGTATATCTATATCTAAATAGGTATCAAGTAAAGTGAAGAAGTATAATTATAATATGCTTAATTATAATACAACTTAGTGTTATTTTTGTGTACAGTTTTCTCTGTACCTTTGAATAAAATTATAACATTAGGGCTAATTTCCTTAACAACTAAATATGGTCCAATATAAAGAGGATCAAACTTTTTTCTATTTTCATTTTTTAATAAAACAAAATCCCCTTTTTTGTATGAAATAGGATTTATATAACCATCATATCTTAACTTTCTCATATCCTTAGATTTACATAAATTTTCTCTAGCTTGCATTTGAGACTTTTGTAAGCGAAACTTAAGTTCGTGAGGATAACTTGAATAATTATATAATGGCTCTAAAGAGTTTACTAAGTTACTAGGGATGTTACAAGGTTTTCCATAAACTAATTCATATGGAGTATATTTAGTTTCACTATGTACTGTAGTATTATAGGCAAAACACCAATATGGAAGCCATGTACTCCACTCGCGTGGTTCATTTTTAGTCTGAATTCTGAGAAATGATATTAAATGTTTGTGATTATTTTCTAAAGATCCTATTGTCCCGTGGTGATAAGGTGTGGAAAACATGGGTTTGATATTTAACATTTTACAAACCTCACGCATTGTTTGCGAAACGAACTCGGTGCCTCTGTCACTTAGAATTTGTCGTGGTATGCCATGCTGTAAAATAAATTTACTTACCAATGTTGATGCTACGGTGTTTGTTTCCTTGTTTTCGAGTGGATAAGCCTGCATAAATTTCGTTAAATTACACTGAACAGTAAGTATATAAGTATAGTTATATAAATCTTTATCTAAAGGACCTACTAAATCTATAAGTATACGATCAAATGATGACCCACTGGTGTCGGTAATCACCATGGGTTCTTTAATGTACTTAAAATGCTTTTGCCGTTGGCATTGATCACATTTTCGTACAAACTCTGTCACATCCTTTTCTAATCCTGTCCAAAAATATTTCTGTCTAATATTATTAATCATACGTCGAATTCCAGCGTGTCCACTTGTGGCCAACAAATGATAGTCATTCAAGATAACGCGTTTGTCGTCATTTGATATTATTTTCCTTACGCCTTGTATTACATGTAATCTTAGTCCGGACCATTCTTTACTTTTATTTATACATTTACTTAACTTCTTTATAATTTCTATATTTTCATTTGTACGTACAATATATAAATTATTTATTTTTAATTTTTTACTAATTAAACACAGATCCCTCGCGAAGACACGTCGTGTACATTGTGATTGAGCCTCTGGTTTTACAAATAATATTTTTTCATTTGGTAAATACGCAAAATACTTGTTTTCTTCCCTCACACAACTTTTACACTTCTGCCACTCTGTCTTACTAACAAAATTTAACTCCACATAATCCTTCGGTTTTCTGAGAACTTCTACTACTCTTGGTTGATCAGACCAATCGTAATTTGAAACCTCATCATCCGATTGATTATGCGTTGTTGCTTCATTTGCTATTTTACGCATTGCCCTAGTCATTACCATCATCCTGATGTTAGCGTGTATATCTTTCAATTCGTCACTTGTCACTCTTATACGAGATAACGCGTCTGCAGCTACGTTATCACGTCCTCTTACATGCTCTATTACAAAGTCATACTCTTCCAACTGTAATCTAAACTTCATCAAACGACTAGATGGATTTGTCATACTAAAAAGCGATATTAAAGGTTTGTGGTCGGTTTCAATTATAAATTTTCTTCCGTATAGATATGGCCGAAAGTATTTAATGGACCATACAATAGATAACAATTCTTTTTCTACTGTCGGGTAATTACATTCAGCTTTATTAAGCGTGCGACTTGCAAAAGACACCGGTCGGCGGTCTTGGTTACACAAAACGGATCCTATTGCATATCCAGAAGCGTCAGTCTGTAATATGAATATGTTGTCATTGTTTAGTATGGGATATTGCAACAAAGGTGGCGATAATAATGATTTTTTTATTTTTATAAAAGCTTCTTGGCAATTTATGTCCCACGAGAAAATTACATTTTTACGCGTAAGCTTATTTAAAGGTATACATAACTTAGCGAATTGAGGTATAAATTTTCTATAATAGTTAGCAAATGCTATGAATCGTTTTACTTCTTCTGCTGATTTTGGAATGGGATAATTTTCTATTACTTTTGATTTATTCGGGTCGGGTTGAATTCCGTCAGATGAAACTACATGTCCGAGATAAAGTAACTCTTTTTGTAGGAAAACACATTTTGCCGGATTTAATTTTAAATTTACTTTTCGGAGTCGTTCAAATATTGCAATTAAATTTTGATTATGTTGGTGTAAATTTCGTCCGAAACATACTAAATCATCCAAATAAATGAGACATTTTTCATAATTTAAACCAGACATCGCTACTGTCATAGCTCTAGAAAAAGCATTGGGACTTGTTTTTAACCCCATAGGCATACGTTTCATTTGGTATTGTCCCGTGTGGGTGGTAAATGCAGTATATTTTCGGCTTTTTGGGTCTAAAGTTAGTTGATAATATGATTGATATAAGTCAAGATGTGTAAAGTACATTGAACCAGACAAAGCATCTAATATGTCGGATATATTGGGCAGTGGAAATTTGTCGTCTATTATGCGGTCGTTAAGTTTCCTGAAATCGATCACTAACCTCCATTTTTTCTCCTTACCATCATCTTTTTTAGGCACCAGTAACACTGGGCTCGACCATTCGCTAGCTGCGGGCTCAATTATATCGTTTTTAAGCATATTTTGTACTTGACACTCAATTTCTTCTCTCTGAGCATAAGGCAACCGATAAGGCTTTGTATACACTGGGTTATTAATTTTTAAATGTATATGATGTGAGTAAATATTTGTGGCTGACAATCTATCGCCTTTCAATTGAAAAATATCCGAATACTTCGCACATATATTTTCTATACATTTTCTTTCTTCTAAATTTAACGAATCTAATTTTAACTCTTCAAACATTCTTCGCACTCGATTTCCATCACTTTCATTCTTTTCATAGCTACAAATTACGTATTCTGATAATTGTTCTACTTCCGGATTAAAGTAACTTAAACGTATGGTTTCATCTCTACAATTTAATATTTGTATTCTAAGTTTTTCATTATTTGGCTTACTTATACTACCCGCTATAAAAACTCCATCGCATAACTGTTTCGGAAATACAACACAGTCGTCCTTCAAGTTGGTACTCACAAAATAAAATTTCTCGCAACGTGGCGGAATGTCTATGTAATAATTTTTTCCTAAATAACCTGTATCCATGGGCATAGTTATTGTTTCTGAATTTAATTTTAAAGTTACGGTATTAATTTCATAATCTACAATAGCCTTATATTTTCGTAAGAAATCGCGGCCTAAAATACCATGTTCCGGGAAATTCATATTTTCAATAACATAAAAAGTGTGAATAAAGCCTAAATTTTGCATGCAAACTTTCAAATTAATAAAACCTTTTGTTATAATTTTACCACCTATTCCTTTAATTTCTTGAACATCATTTATTATAGGTAAATGTCGTACCGCCTCATATTTCACGACTGATAAGGACGCTCCGGTGTCGACCATCCATTTGAAATGTAAACTGTTTACTATTGTATCTATACTATTGCTACTTGTAAATGCATTTATAAATTTAGGATCGAAAAAACTGGGTTTCGGTAGTATTATTGTCATCAGCTACTTGACCTTGCTCTTGGTTATGTAAATAGTGCATGTTGTGGCCTCTAGTCGAAGATCCACGTGCTCGGTAGAATTGACCACCCCTGGGCCTTTTTCCAGCAAAAGGTCTTCGTCCACGAAGATTGTCTGACCTTGAGTAATTTTGGAAAAAATTTGAAGAATTTTGAGAGGTCCATCTCTGACCAAACGGACTGCGCGTCGAGTAATTATTAAAATATGCAAGGTTACCTGTCTGTGCTGCGCCACGACCTCGCTGATTGTAAGATGGGTACCTTACCTGGTTAAAATTTCCTCGACCTCCTCGACGAGCGTAAAACATGGACTCCCTCGGCTCATTGCGATTTGACGACAGCTCTTCCTCTTTTGCAGCTTGAATAACGTCCTTGAGAGAGTCGTAGTTGCGTGCTGTCAAAATTAAATTCAAATTTTTGTTACGCAAACCGTCTGTGAAGCGATGAACCGCTAGCTTTTCGTTTAGTGGCTTTAATATATTATATGCTGACGTATTACCATCCGCCTGCGATACAGTCAGCTGCGTAAATAACTCCTCTAACGACTTACCGTACTCTTCGATAGATCGCGAACCTTGGCTACAAGTAAGTAACTGAGAGTGCAAGGCTGTACTAGATTTTGTTGTAAGAAGATGTTTTCTAATATCAGCAATTAAAATTGAACAACTTGTGTAAGTTTTTTCCAATCGCAACTTTGCACTTTCTGTTAAACGTGTTTTTAAAACAAAATTGATAAGAGAACTCTGTTCTGTCGCTTCAATCATAGAACTATAAAAATCTATCGAATCTATTATTCGTTTTGTCATATCCTCAGAACCATCCATCACCGGGATTAAACTCACGGCAGTTTTAAGGTCAAATTTCGCCATTGTGGTGTCCTTAAATCAAAATCAAAATCAAAAATAACTTTATTCAAATAGGCCCTACGAGCACTTTCGAATCGTCATTTTACAAAATTAATATTGTAGTGATTATTATTATTTTTTGTAAAAGTAAAGCTACCACCGATTCGGAATGTAGATTCTGCAGAGAAGAATCGGCAAGAAACTCCGCAGTTACTCTTTTGAAAATAATATATAAACTGTGTTTTAGTACACAATTAGTAACAGCTTGCATGAAATACAGCGCCACTAAGTCCACACGTCTTTATCAGCTAAATAATCCTGGACCGAATAATAAGCTTTATCTATTAACTTTTTCTTAATAAATTCTTTAAATTTATTATGAGACAATTCCAGAATTGTTTGTGGGATTTTATTATACATGCGATAGATGTATATTGGTGCTTCCCCTATCGTAAGAATAAATTTTACGATACAACTTCTGTATACTTAAACATAAATTTTCAATTAATTTTGCTTTTTCGACACTTAAATTTAGTACTTCTAATTTATAGGTAGAACTTTCAAAAATACTAAGATATTCGTCATATAATTGATCTACTAAATTATACTTTAACTGACCAACCCGTTCTGTTCTCCTTAATGGTCCTAGTTTACATATAGCTTCTCTCAATATTTGTAATTCTGCATATATTTCTTTTAACCTATTAGTCATTACTTAACTAAAGTATCCATTTTACTTATTGTATAAGTTTGGAACAACTTACCAAAATAAACTTCTTATTATAATATCTTAATTAACAATATAGAGACGTTAGGGAACAAAATATATCCTTCTACAGTTTATTTAATAAAAATACAGTGGTAGGTATTCGATATACACATTGTAAACGCGGTACTATTGCGTTCAAAAAAAAAAAATGCACTTTAATGACATTTCACTTCACTATAATTACGCACTCACGATTCGAAGTTCGACGATTAGACGTTCGGTCCAGCTCCAGACTCATGTTGACGGGCTCCACGTTCACGTGCTTCACGGAACCGACGGCTCACAGATCGGCGAATAGATTCATCTCGCATAGCGCTGTTTATCCAGCTTTGGTGACATTTTTTGTAGAAACGCAATAGAACGAAAAAACCTCCAAGTAGTAGTGCTATCATTATTACGATCAACAACACGTTCATAGTGGACATGTGCGCCTTGATATGCTGTAAATGTGCATCGTTGTCTCCACCTGATGCAGTTTGGGCCAAAAATACATCCTCTTTCTCAACCTTTGATTGGCACATGATGATGGACTTGTATAGGTACACACACTATTTTTTTTTCTTAAAAAATAATAATGAAATAACTGGATTTTATTATTACGCCACAACTCAAGTCGCACATGTTTCTAGAATGATACTGTCCACTGTTCACATTTTAATATATTATATGTTAATAAAAGTTCGCCGCCAATTCCATTGTTCTCGGTTATTTGATACACTTAGAGAAAACGCGCGGCGCGGCGTCAACTCGCAGGGTCGCCATGTACGGATGGGACCGAGGGGCGTTAATTAAAAGACGTGTTTAACGCAAGACTGCATGTTTATTACTCGATTCAATTACAATTACATGATTAAATATAAAGCTTATAAGGTATACAACATACCTATACTACAATCCGTTTCACGCACAACGAGTTCAAAGTCTTCTTCCTCGAGATTATCCTGAAAGGATTTTATTTTGTAGAACAATGCTACAGAGGCATAATGAAAATCCCCAATTCATCCAAAAAGTTCTCTGGTCTGATGAAACTACATTTAAAAAATATGGTTACATAAACTTACACAATTTTCACGAGTGGCATGTGTCGAATCCATATTTAATGCGAGAAGACAGATCCCAGTATCGCTTTAAGGTAAACCTGTGGACCGGAATTTTAAACGGCAAAGTTGTTGGGCCTTTTGAGCTGCCTGAGAACTTGAATGCCACGAATTACCTACATTTTTTACGAGAAAATTTACCAACTTTGTTAGAGGACGTACCCCTAACAGATCGTCGCCACATGTGGTATCAACAAGATGGCTGCCCAGCGCATTACGCAGTGCAAGTCAAAGATTTCCTTAACCAGGAATATCCGGGAAGGTGGATTGGACGTTCAGGCACTATCTCGTGGCCAGCCCGTTCCCCAGATTTAAATCCACTGGATTTTTTTTTATTGGGGCGTTCTCAAAGAAAAAGTTTATACAAAGCCCATTGACAGCGTAGCCGAACTGCGTGAACGAATTTCTCAAGCTGCTGAGGACATCAACTCTCGAGGATATGCCCGGCTAATAAATAGATCTTTTTTCAGAAGATGTAGAGCGTGTATTGAGGCTGATGGCAAACAATTTGAACATTTATTGTAATAAAAAATGTTATTTCCTTTTATTCTAATAAACCTAAACTAAACTAAGTCGAGATTTTTCATTATTTTATTAATTTTACTTACTTTTGTTGACTTTGGTAAAAGCGGCGTCACTCTCTGTCTCGCTCGCTAATGACAAACATGTCCACTATCCATCTCTCTCATCATTTTGCCGTTAAATTAAGAACCTACCAAGAGCTTGTACGAATAAAAAACATTTGAACTGAGTATAATGGGTTAGCAAAAATCTGGTTACTTGAGGTATTTATTTTTTTACTAGTTTTTTTTTAGTATGAAACTAACAAGTATTGTACCATTTTACAATCCTGATTAAATGCGCGAACTTTTAATGGTACTTGCCAAGGCACTTTAGTACATTTTTTTTAAAGGAGGGCCTTTCAAAGTCGACAAATTTTGAAAATTTTAAATTCATAGTTTAACAAATAGTCTTAATTCTAGAAAACTTGGGGCAATTGTGTCATTATTTTTGATTGTGGTTCTAGAAATGTTATTTATGGTTACGATTTCAAAGTTTAAATGAACAAAAATAATAAAAATTAACCACAATAACCGAAAAATGGTTACAGTTTGACCAAATTTCTAAGTTTTGCTTAAATGCCCATAATTTCCAAACTGCATGGGATAGATTTTTTTTCTGATTTTTCTCATGATGCTTACAATCAATCCTGTCACCCTGTTTTGGCTTGACGTTGAGTTCTGGGACACCCTGTATAAATGCGCAAACATATACATATATACATACATACATACATACATACATACAAAAATACAAACATACATACATACATATACTAGTTAAATTTCATATAAAACATATGTAAGCTTAAATATCTATTTTTCTTATTTGTTCAAATAGTAGTGTTTGACACGATTTTTAAAAATGCCAACTGATTCAGATTGCCGTATGATGTACCTGGGTAAAGCGTTCCATAGTTTAACCGATTTGACTGTGAAGGACTCACTGTAACATTGAGAGACACAGAAAGGAATCTCGAGCAAGTTATCATTTTGAGACCGAAGATTCATTGCGGAACTTAAGTTTGTACCAAGAAATGTAAAACGTTCTTTAAGGTATAGAGGAGTGTTGGCATGATAGAGGATAGAATAGAGAAGAGTTAGAGAGTGAAGATTGCGGCGATACTGCATAGGAAGCCACTAAAGCTTTTTGCGGTGCTGTGAAATATGGTCGAACTTTCTTAACCCATATATAAATCGAACTATTAAATTTTGCTGTCGATCGAGCTTACTAAGTAACTGCTGTGACAGGTCTAAGGAGCAGCAGTCTCCATAGTCGAGAAGTGGAAGAAGAAGGGATTGAGCTAAGGCTATTTTGGTTTTGATAGGCAAAAGATTTTTCCATCTTTTTAACCTATATTTTTTCAATGTATTTAGGAATAACGAATTTTAAGTCTTTACGGGAGCAATAGAAGCTAAAGCAATTTTTTTTTTGCCATCTATTGTCCAATAGCGTGAATATAAATTTTATTCCAGCCACAACAGTGCCCCCTAAAGTGATACACTGGAATGAGACAGACATATGCAGGAAGTGTATATGTAAGGATGCAAAAGTGAATTGTTTTGACGAAAGTCTTGACAAGTTCTTCAGCAAAGAGGAATGGACAAGTAAGTGAACTAATCACTATTTTTATTAATTAACTCTACCGGATTTAATCGCTTTAATGTTAGTGTTTACTAATCGGCGTATAATATCAGTCGTATCATGTTTTATGACCGAATTTATGACCTAAACTATGAATATTCTAACGTTTATCAATTTAAAAAATCGGTTTGTTCAAAATCGGTGAAGTATACCTATTGCAAGATTTACTATTATTCACTCCGTCCTTGTAAACAGAAAATAAAATTTAAAAATAATATGCGTTCGGAAATGAAAATGTGCGTAAAATTTTTTTTTTTTCAGATTTAAAAGAATTCAAACCTACAATAGTAGACCTTAGTGAAAATCCAATCATTGAGGTAACAGCACTAGCCGAGCTACCGGTCAAAGTGTTGAACCTTTCGCGATGTTCCATCGAGTCCATTGAGAGGGCAAGTTTCAAGGACCTTCAGCAAATGGAGGTTCTGGATCTAAGTTATAACAAACTAACTTACGTCAACCTGAGTCCACATGCTTTTGAGGTAATTTTTAGTTTGGCACGACTCTTTGACGACCATTCTTGCGTTTCTACCCGACTGCGACAGAAGGAGGGTTATGTTTTTCGAGTGTATGTATGTATGTATGTCCATTTCTTTGGCACGCCCTACAGCCCAAACGGCTGGACGGTTTTTGACATATGAGGTGTCGTTGGATTTGTTTAAATTGTGGTAGTGAGTAGGCTATATAAATTTTCAAAATGGCGGAATGAGGGGGGCGAGTTGAATTTTTTTCTTACTGTAGCAATATGGGTATCAAATGAAAGCTAGTAAATTGTTTTATTCTTTTTAGTTTATAATAAGAGTATTTTACGCAGTCGGGTTTTTTGATTTTTTTTAATGAAGCATACTTGTTGTGTGGTGGTGTTAAAGTTCCATCAATGAAAACGGTTACGTTTTCAATTCCTGCTGAGAGCGAATATTTGTATTTGTACCAATACTTATTTTTGAGGGAATGTCCTTGTGAGGCTCCTCTCTTGTAAGTCTAGAGTGCCTCGGATAGCACGTAAAAACATCGGTCCCGGGTCTTATAAAAACACCTGATAACGGTTGTACGAGTAGTAGCGATAGACATGCATTATTCATTTGTAATGTTAGAGGAAACTTTAAACGTGATCAGTTTCTAACTACGGTGAAGGCAACTCTATCGTAATTTCGGATCAAAATATAAAATACACATCTACTATTCATAATCATCATCATTATATCAGCCATTGGATGTCCACTACTGAATGGTAATGGCAAAGGAACCTCCATCCAATGGTTTACGGCAACTCTTCTCAAGTCGTCTGTTCATCTCGCAGCCGGTTATCTTTTGAGATTTTTTTGTCTCCATTTGAGAACCTTTCTACTCCAACGTTAGTCAGTTCTTCGAGCTCTATGCCGTGTCCACTGCCATTTCAGCTTGCAAATCCGGTGGTGCGGATCTCATCGTTTCTGATTTGATATCGCAGAGATATACCAAACATAGTCCTCTCCATTTTTCGCTGTGTGACTTAGAGCTTTTTAAAAGGCCTATAGTCAGAGACCACGTCTCAGATTCGTAACTCTCGTCATCACTTGTAACCCACATTGGCCGAAGAGTTTGGACTTCAGGCACTGAGGTGTGACGGATAAAAGACGTTTTTTTTTTACTTCCTGAACGCTGCCCATTCTATCTGGATTCGACGAGTGATTTCTCTCTCGAAGTTGGACCTAAAAGTTTGGATATTTTGTCCTAGGTAGATGTACTCGTCAACAATTTTGAGAGTAGAATTTCCAACCGATATAGGGATGGGTATAAAATTTATTTATATGGCTCTACAGATGTCCTGATTTATAGCCTCTTCTACTTCATCTGGGTGTGCCAAGGTCGGTGCATATATCTCTGTGACCTTCAGGGAGTACTGTACTGTACTGTATCAGCCTGTAAACCATCCACTGCTGAGCAAAGGCCTCTTCTCCATATAGAAGAAAGGTTGGAGCTTAATCCGCCACGCTGCCCCACTGCGGGTTGGCGGATAATTACCCTACTATGGGTAACGATCGTTATCAGGAGTCTATGATAACAACCGGGACCGACGGCCTTACGTGCTCTCCGAAGCACGGTACGAAGACTCACAAGGACATACACCCAGACCGGAAACAAATATTTGTATAAATACAAATATCTGTCCTGAGCGGCAATCGAACCCGCAAACGCCGGCGCATGGTGTTGAGGCAACTACTCGCACCACTACACCAGGACGGTCGTCGAACGAGTGTCGCTCAGCGAGTATCTCTTAGATATGGTTATGGCCTTAGTCGCCTTTTAAGATACTTCGGCAAGAAAGCGGTTGGAATTATTCCTCTCTGCCCCTCACCGCACGGCCATCTAATATTACTACCGTTAAATCTATTATAGAAGGTTATCTTTCATTCGGTTTCCCCGAATCTGTGCGTGCTTGGAAAGCATCAATGTGAATTTTTTCAGCTGAGTTTAGCAATTGCAACTCGATCAAATGGTATAAATAGTACAGATATACAATAATATATAGTATATACATATATTAGTTATAAATGCGTATAGATATTAAAATTCGACGTTATTATATATTTATTTTTGAGAATTTTCTTCAAAATTTCTGTTTATCGAAATGTCCGGATAATTCTGTTTTAGAAAGTTTATCTGGCTTCGGTAATTTAGCCATTTCGATGATGGCAAGACTAACTACACGTAGATACTTGAATATCACTTTCAGTGTCTAATACATCAATTAATATGTGGAATATATTACAGGGTCGCTACTCACCAGAAAAGTACGAACCCCTCGCTTCCATGAGGACCCTCAATTTGGAGTACAACGACCTGAACTCCTTAAATCAGGACCTGTTCGAACATCTCCCGGAGCTGACTGAACTGAACCTGAATGGAAACCCCTTGACGACCATTGACCATGTGACGCTATTAGCTATTTCAAGTCTGCCAATGTTGAAGGTAAGCTTTCTTATTTAAAGAAAATAAGTTGGAAAGTAAACCAGCATCCAGGATTTCATTAATAACTTCGATTGCTTCTAGAGAAGAGTGACTCTGCTTTTCATGAAGCCATATTGTCATGTCAGGCATAAGTCTAATAAGTTCAAAATGATAGTAGTTTACTCAAAATTAAAAGTAGCATTAATAATTTATTTTTAACTAGCGGCCCGCCCCGGCTTCGCACGTGTATTTAACTAAAATTTTAAAAATTATAAATTTTTTTTTTTTATCACCTACACCTACATCGATACTGGAAAATATTTTATAATAGAAGGATAGAGTTCAATCAACTTCGAAGCAAAAGCAACCCCCTTTTAACCCCGTTAGGGAAAGAAGAAAAAAATTACTTATGTTGAATTTAAACGTCTTTTATAATAAATACAATGATTTGTCACTAAATATATAGAATACAATAATATCTTGTATTGTAAAAATTCAACATAAACACATATATTATATAAAACACTTTATATATTAACACACATATTTATTTTAGTTTAAAGTAAATCTTACTTATATTGAATTTATATAACGTCTTTTATAATAAATACAATGATATGTCACTAAATATATAGAATACAGTAATATCTTGTATTGCAAAAATTCTACATAAATACATATATATAAACATTTATATATTTACACACATATTTATTATAGATTTAATCGAATGAATGTAAACAAAAATAAATGCTAAAACAGTCTCCCGCGAATTGTGGGAGGGTATAAGGAAAAAAAACCCCGTTAGGGAATGAATTTTGATAAAATACGAAAAACGTCTTCAATCAATTCTGTTAAAGAATATTTTATGCAAAATTTTAAGTAGATTGGACCAAGGAACTACGTTGTCCCATACAAACTTTGACCCCCTTTTTTGCCCCCTTAGGGGTAGAATTTCGTAAACTCCGTTCTTAGCTGACCTCTCCTCGGCAAAAGGAATATTCCTACCAAATTTCAAGTCTCTAGGTCTTATAGTTCTAGAGATATCGTGATGAGTGACCTTTCGCTTTTATATATTAAGATTAAGATTATAAAACGGACTCGTTAACAGATTTGTTATATGTATAGATAGTACGGATGAAACATTTGAACTGATTTTTTTATTATTTTTTTTTTTCATTGATGAATATCATATTTTAATAAGTATTATTCCCGACGAAGACAAATCGAAAAACACAAAAATCATAAAAATCGTTCCACTCGTTCTCGAGTTATAAACGGTGTAACTAACACGACTTTCTTTATATATATAGATTACAACTTAAATAGCTATAACCATCCAACTTTGTACAATCAACAAACAAATAACGACCAAATATTTTAACAACAAACAAACAAGACCGTAGTACCCTAAGGTATTAAATGCAAAAAAGAAAAACTTTTTTTTAAATACGGGCGAGTGTCATTCTTTTGGCCGAAGTTTTGCTCAGCTCGATTCAGAAAAATATATTACATATTCTGCGCCATCTATCGTATAATGGTAGAATATCGTTTTTATATTTAGTGACATTGAACATAATTTAACATATCCGACATATTTAGTAAACTTTTAAGTTTAACAAAATAATAACTCAAAAATAAGTTTTGTGAGCTTTTAAGATTCTTTAGACCAGATGGCGTCTATGTCGCGTAGGCGCATTTCTATTTTCTTAAATATTTATTTTTAAATTTAATTACAATGAAACAAAAACAAAAACAAAAACTAAATGTTGCTGTGCGTTATGTATAATTTTTATGTATATATTAAAGTTATTTACATTGGTTTTGTACTTTTTACATGATACGCGTTTAAGAAAAAATGTTACAAGAGATGGCGCTGATTGAAATTAAATCGCGATATTAAAATTTATTCTTGATGATATATAGTGTATTAATAAAACGGAGGTTTCAACAGATTTATTATTAGTATAGATATCTAGATAATTTTCAAAAGAAGATTCTTAATGACTTCAACGTTTTTTATATTTACATATGTAATTAAAATTATATGTTTAAAAGACATACACGGTCGTCTGTGTCTAAGGTAGGTAACTTAATGCCAGAGTTTTGTTACATCAATCGACCGATATACATAAATAATGTTTTCTAGTAAATATACATATACAATATACATACATAATATACAAATGTTATACCCAGACTCAAGGTGAGAATCGAACCCACGACAAGGAGCGGAAAACATTGTCACTGTACCAACGGATCAGTCGAAGAAGATATATGTATATGTAAGGTGCTTTGATGAGACGGATAGTTTTAGTTTATCAGTTACTGTATAAAATATAGAACGAAGAATAAAACAATATAATATTACGTTATTCAGCACAAATTATTCTAATATAACTTCTTATCTAATATTATAATGATTTATTTTGAGTTTCAGTAACAGATGTTTGTTTGAAAGCGATATATTAAAATGATATCAATATTAGAAAGCTTGAATATAGGATATCTTGTTATTGATCTTGCCACGACTCCAAATTGTTGCCAAGAATTCTAATTATTCATTCTAGGTTCTAAAAATGAGGTCCTGCGGGCTCACCGAGATACCAGAGAAGTTTCTCCACACCCCCAAGTTCCTGGAGCACCTGGACATTAGCGATAACAAGCTGATCTCCGTTCCAGAGGAACTAAAGGAGGCCAGGAATCTGAAGTATTTGAATTTAAACCAGAATCCCATCGTCAAGCTTGATATGTCTTCTAAGGATTATCCGTAAGTTTTTTACTTGACTATCCCAAGGAATTTTCTGTTTTTTTTTATTTTTTTTTTATTTTACCATACCCTGCCGTAACACACTGCGGTCACAACCCGCCTGTTACGTGTGGTGAGTATCAGCAAATCACCTCAAAATGACCAGCAATACAGAGCCCAGGCGGTCACCGTATACGAGATGTGAGAGATAGATGATGATAGATAGATGTGAGAGAAAGGGAAGCCAGACAGACTGGCGCCATAACGCGTGACGTAACAAAGCTGTTTATCCTCCCATAAGAAGTTATTTAAAAAAAGATATTATTATTTTTCAAAGTTATGAGTTTATTGAAACTTTCCATTCAGGAATGGAATACAACATCATTCAAATGACTGCTACGGCTAGCCTTACAATACCCCATGCGATCCAATTTTTCAGTAAATTTTCGATTGTTTGAGGCTCTGTTTCGTCAATGGCAACTTTTATTTAATGTTTCATGTCGTCGATCGTCTTTCGATGGTTAGCATAAAACTTTACCTTAACGGTTCCCAAAAAAAGGCTAAAGGAGGCAAATCGCAGCTTCGAGGTAGCCAATTGATATCAGCATTTCGGCTGTTTATGCGATTTTCGAGAACAGTGTTTTGCGCACTGTTCTCGAATCGATCGATCGATTGTTGAGTTGTCTGTGTGGCACGTTGCGCCCTCCTGTTGAAACCAAATATCGCCTATGTCATCCTCTTCAATTTTTGGAAACAAAAAATCACTAAGTATGGCGCGGTAGCAATCGCCATTCACTGTAACGGTGTTACCTTGCTCATTTTCGGGAAAAAATGAGCCTATAATGCCGCCACCAAAATCCGCACCAGACAGTCTTACTCGTTGTGGATGCATCAGTTTTTCCACGATGACGTGTATATTTTCTAAGCCTTAGATACGATAATTATGCCTTTTTGACGTATCTGTCCTTCGAGGTGGCAATGAGCTTCATCTGAAAGGAAGATTTTTCGGTAAAAATGCTCATCTTCGATCAAGCGATCGAATCAATTGAACAAACTAAAAACGCATCCATTTGTCATGCGGTTCAGTTCTTGCACTAATTGAACTTTGTACGCATTCATACCGATATCTCTTTGCAAATTCAAAAGAAGTGCTTGAAATGTTTAATTCTTGAGAACGATGACGAGTTGATGTTAATGGTTGCTTACTCACTCTCACTCTCACACTCAACAACAGCAGCGATGTTTTCGGTTGAGTGCACTGGACGAGCATGAACACGGGTTGTTTTATCTAAAAACGATCCAGTTTTACGAACTCGCTTCACAAATTGATCCATAAACTGCGTTTTTGGCACATCATTTTTGTTAATCATTTTTCGTAACTTTCTTACAGGTTGAATAGAAGACCACTTTGGAAATAAGTTTTAATATTTTCCAAGTGAAAAGCAACCCATTTCATAAATGACAAACATAAAACACATTCACACATTTTCTGTCACATTGGAAATCTCATTAAACCGTCCAACCTCAAAATAGCCTACAGTTCTAATTTCAAACGTCAGATGGGCCACACGGTACTATCATCTAATGGCTGATATGATGATGATGATGTTTATATAATGTACTAGCTAGTACTAAGAAAAATATTTCTTGCTGACGAAATATATAAAAATATAATTTGATTTGGTACTGGATTTTTTATATACAATGTTAATTTTTCCTTTAGATTCTTACGTAATAAATATTAAAGAGAGGGTAGGGGGTCGGCATATTCTTATTTTTTCTTAAATTAGGGGGAGGGGGTCGAAAACTAGCAAAATTCGTCTTACGTGATTAATAAATGGCCCAATACTCTATTACAACACACTGCGCTTGCCAAACCACCTGCCAAGTGTGGCAAGTATCAGGCATCAGCAAACCCCCTCAAAATGACCAGTTGATGATGATTTGATGTTGATGATAATGCTGTCTATATGATTTAACAGCTATTTTTCTTGCTGGCGAAATATGTAAAAATGTAATTTGATACGGTACTGGCCTTTTTATATACGATGTTAAATTAAACAATTATCACAGTGGCTTCCCCCGTCTCCGCAAACTGCAAGAGTTACACATGAGCAACATGAAAACTTTGACCAGCATCGGCGCAGGCGCACTCTCTGGTTTAGTGAACTTGAAGAAGCTCCACATGAGCTTTAATCCAAAGCTCAGCTTCATCGATCCGAAAGCTTTAGCCAGACCTGGTTATATTGGCGAGACCTACGACTGGCCACTTATTAAGGAGGTTAGTATATTTTTGCCCAAAATTTTTAATATTATTTAAATATGGTTTTGATACCAGCAAAAAATTCTTCTAAATTTAAAATTACGTAGTTTTATTTTTATTAAAATCAGACTCGAGAGATATTTGAGTAGTTTTTGTTATTCTGTATAGATTCGTATTAGTTGTCCTCGCGTTTTTAAAAAATTAACTTGTTGTAAGCTTTGTTGTCAGGATATCCTTTGTAACAGCCCTTAAGGGAAAGCCGTGTATATAATTCTTCTCTATAAGCTTAATCCACCAGGCAGCAACTTTAAGAATTTTTTTACTTATCATAAAATTTATTCAGAAAACATGCAGATTTTGAAATAAAACAACGTACCATTTATTTAGAAGTGAGACAGTACAGTTTTGAACTCCTTTTAACTGTCTTTTATTATATTTTTAAAGGTATTTGTGGAGGTGCGGTGAGTAGACCCTTAACTGTGGGTTCTGCCGAGAGTATACAGTCAAAAACTAATCAGTTAAAAGACGTATAAGCTCTTATAAAAAATATCCAAATTATAGAAATAAAGAATATAAAATAAGTATTTTTTTTTTATTTACATTTTTGTAATTGTGAAAATTGTTAAAACTGTGAAAATTCGTTAACCATATTTTTGGAAATGGTTTTTGATGATTAGATCTGTAGTATATCTATTTAATAAATTTTCCACATTTGTTATATTTATAGGAATGTGCTCGCTCTAATCTGAAGTCGATTTCCATCTTGACAATCATCATCATCATCTCCCTGCCCTTATCCCACTTATGTAGGGTCGGCACAACATGTTTTCTTCTTCCATTCCTCTCTATTGTTCGTCACTTCAGCGCTTACTCCTTTCTTTCTCATATCCTCTTTCACACAATCCATCCATCGCTTTTTTGGCCTGCTGATCGCTCTTCGTCCTTCGACATTTATCCTTAACATTCTTTTACCAACATCTTCTTATTTATCTTCTATCTTTCTTATCTCTATCTATATTTCCATCTTGACAATATTTGCAAAAAACTTAAGTCGTTTATTTATCTTTGTCCAGCTGTACCTACAGTCCAATAACTTATCTGAAGTGGACTTCCATCTGGTCTTCCGCTGGGACTCGCTGGACAAGGTGGACGTGTCGAACAACCCGTTCCTGTGCGAATGCAGCACGCAGTGGATGTTGGACATCCTGGTGCCAGTGGTTGAGTCAAAAGTGGTTAACGGGTCTGAGCTGATGGTGTAAGTTAAACATTTTAACTTTTAGATATATGTCAAATAACTTTTTACATCATTATTATAATGTTTAGCTGGTATTAAAATAAAATAAAAATATATAAATTTTTAATTCTTGTGTTCGTTTTTTTCATATTAATTAAATAAATAAATAAACGTCTCAAGCTCAACGGCCCCCAGTAGGATGTTTGTCTGTGTCGGTGGTTCGAAAACACACAACACACAAGCACAAACGACCAGACCATGAAAAATATCCGTTTAGCTTATACAAATATTTCTCGTGTGCGGGAATCGAACCCGTGACCGCTAAGGCATAAGCCAGTTGCTGCGACCGTTGCGCCAACAATAATCAACTATTAGTTCAAAAAGTTTTTTCTTCGTGTTTAGTGTCTTTTAATAATTAATCGTACAGTATTAAAAATTCACAAAACTACAGTGAAAACCAATTCATATTAATGAAATTATATGAAGTCAAATAAAGAGAGAATTTTCCGAACATCATAGAAGATGTATATATTTCCAGATGCAAGGAACCGATTGAAATGAAGGGCTACACCATGAAACACTTGCACGAGATCCACCGCATCATGCGCTGTGTCGACCAGTACGGTAACAGACTGGAAAAGGATGGTGCTATGTTGTTAGGGGCACTTATCGGTGAGTAATGGCTAAGTTAAGTAAGTAAATGGCTTATAAATTTATCATTTTAGTGTTTATTAGGCCAGCGACAAGATCCAAAGCGTTGCGTTGTGATGCAAAATAACGCGACAAGGCAGGAAATATTCAAGGGGGAGGACAAACGAGGCTACAGCCCCGGAGCCTCTACAAAAGAGACATGATGACATTATTTTTATAATTTCAGGTGTTTTATTGGCTGTACCAATCATGTTCACCTTGCTGCTCCTGTGGAGACGAGGTCTATGCGCGTGGATGGGGCTCCGGGGGCCTAAAGACGTATCGAATGCCTTCTACAAGCGAGCCCCCGCTGACGACAACTACATATAATTTATTTATTTTATTTTTTTTATTTTATTTTTTTTTATATATAATTGTTCTTTTTAATATAAAAGTGATGTTGTATATTAATATATTGATTTTTTATTATTTTAATTAAATTTTTCTGTGTTTTTTTTTTCTTAAATTAACTTGCTATGTATATTTTTTAATATTCTTTAAATAATTATTTGCCAACTTGTGACGTCATCATACATACAGTCTGGAAAATAAAATACATTTTTAATAACTGATTAGATAAATAGTAATAATCATATTTTATAATATACTCGTATATAGTATTTATATTTGATAGATATTATTAAAAAAATTTAGTACTTATATAATAATTAAAAACTTATTAAAATTCATTCATTCTGTAGAAAATTATAAAAAATAAAATTCTTCAGCTTCGTCCTTATTGAAGCTAATCTGACGAATTAAATCTTTTTTATTAGATTAATTAATTATCAGTACGATATTATAAAAAATAAATTCTAACATATTAACCGACATAGCCGAGAATAAAAAAGAAACAATGAGCACAAAAAAATATTGTAAATTATAATAGACATTCCAATAAAGGAACGAATTTTTTTACTGAGCCGATATTTAGGAAGTGCTAGTTTGTGGCCATTCCTAAGTGTTATATTGTGCAAGGTATGATCACTACGGCTAACAAACAAATGCCTATTTTTACGTATATACATTATATTTTCATAAATATATTGCGATGCAAAGGTCCAGAATATTGATCTCTTTAAACTTATCCCTTTCTGCAAAATAAAAATAGTTTTAAAAAACATCTTTTCATCCGTCATACCACAATGTCTGAAGTCGAAAATCTCTGAACAATGTCTGTTACCAGTAATGACATATTGATCTGAGACTTGGTCTCTGACTATGGGCCTTTTAGACAAGCTCGAAGTCATACGGCATGCAATGGAGAGAGCTATGTTTGGTATTTTTATGCGAGATCGAATCATAAATGATGAGATCCACAGACGAACCAAAAGCCCAACGCATTTGCAAGCTGAAGTGATAGTGGGCAGGGACCATAGGTAGTAAAACTGACGGCCGATGGAGCAGAAAGGTTCTCGAGTAGAGACCACGTATCGGCAAGCGCAGCGTCGGTAGTAGTCGATAGCGTCGGAAGTATTATTATTATTATTACACGACACATTATTATTTCCCACATTATTATATAATAATATATTTAGTTTGTGTTTTATTTTATTTTCATTAAAGTTACCCTTAATTTAAGGAAATGTAAAGATATTTTTTTTACGCTAAGTTTACGCAACTTATCCAAATATAAGAATAACAGCTGTTTTTGTTTAGTGTTCTCTCTTCTACCAAATAATAATATTAAGGTAGTGAAGAGGTCATACTAGTTAAGTACCTTTCACCTACTGTGGCACCTGGCATACAAAAAATGCATATTGATTTTCCATTTACATAATATAACCTTGTACCCATCTTTTTACCAAGTTCATCGTTGTACATCAATATACTGTCTTTGGGTAAATGTTTAATGACTACGAAACTGACATCCGTTTCTTTTCTCATTTCACATGAAGGCTTTGTATGAACTGAATTGACATTCTTGGCTGACAAGAGAATTGAAGCGCTCTTCATTATATTTAGACAGTTGAAGATCATCCAAAGCCGATTCATGTTCACAAATCTCCCACTGGGCAGAGTTGTATTTTTCAGTTATCTCATTAAGAGTATAATTTCAATTGCTAATTTTAACATTTAATGTATTGATATCAGCTTCATAGGTTTACCTAATTGTTTCAATCTATTTATTACTTGACTTTTCACATTCCTTAAGGACTAATTTGTGTTTTTTTACATACTCATCGTTCTTAATAAATGATTTTTGATAACAGTGTCCTTTTTTATTAATTTCCTGGTCTTTTTAATGAAGTTTTTAATATTATTTATTTTTAAATCTTGTTTTTGCTAACGAGGTTGACACTCGCTGGCATTACATATCCAAACTGATACTGATCAACTTGTTAAACAGACACTAAATTCCAGTTGACCCAAAATCAATCAAAATCAAAATCAAAAACAACTTTATTCAAATAGGCCCCACGAGCATTTTACAAATTAAAACTTTGGTGATTATTATTTTTTGTAAAAGTAAAGCTACCACCGATTCGGAATGTAGTTTCTGCAGAGAAGAATCGGCAAGAAACTCCGCAGTTACTCTTTTGAAAATAATATATAAACTGTGTTTTAGTACCAAATTAATAATATCTTGCATGAAATACAGCGCCGCTAAGTCCACACATCTTTATCGACTAAGTAATCCTTGCACCGAATAATACGCTTTATCTATTAATTTTTTTAAATAAAATCTTTAAATTTATTATGAGACGATTCCAAAATTGTTTGTGGGATTTTATTATAGGTACATGCGAATACCATAACCCAGAAAAGAGACGTTTACTTTGCGCAGTCGGAAGCTTGGGGTTACAATTTTGTTATTACTTCTAGTGCTTACACTGCGATTAATACTATTTATTTCAAAACAATGAATATTCTATTCCCAAAATTGATGTAACCCCAGATTTGTGATTTTATGATATATCAGTACAAGGAGAGTGACTCGCCGGGATGACGACAGGCTCGGCAGAAGTCGGGAGTGTCATCGTTCAGAATGTGATCTCGGTAGTTGTTCATCTTAACCACCTGATGCTCCGTTAATTTCATAATAATTCTATATGTTTAACGTTGTTGTCAATAGAGAATTCAAAACATATGTACCTCCCACCGGTGCTGCCCCTAGCGGATCTGTTTTTAATCTTCCCAGGAAAAAGGCTCATTGAAAATATATATGTAGTCTCAACTGAAAGGCTATGTAGCCGCTAGGAGCATTAATATGAATTAAACACCAAAAAAAAAAAAAATTTGGTTAATTTTAAAGGAGGTGGAGAATGAAAGGGGGGTTGAGAATGAATGAGTCACTCGTCAAATGTTTTCTCTATGCTGATGACCAAGTATTACTTGCGTCATCAGCCGAGGAGTTGAGTTGAGAGAGATAAGGAAACGTTGTGGTCTGAAAGAAGATGTAGTGACAAAAATTGAGAAGGGTATGCTGAGGTGGTTTGGCCATGTCGAGAGAATAAATGAAAAACGGTTGACGAAAAAAGTGTATAAGGCGAATGAAAAATTTGACGGCTGGCTGGTCGAGTGGTCAGGCAACTGGACACTTTACGCAGCGGTCGCGGGTTCGAATCCCGCCAGGTGCAGATAATTTGTATGACGAATATAGATGTCTGCACCGGGTCATGGATGTGTATTTATGTATATACAGGGTTAATTCTAAAACACCAGCAACCTCACAGGACAAGATAGCTAACATTATGTACAACAACATTTGTTCTACGACTTTTGACATAACTCAATACATTAATTAAAAATGATTTTTTAAGTTTTTGTTGTACTGCTCTGAAATTTAGACTCTATGTTTCATTCATTATCGAAAGGATGACGCGACGCTCGGGCGCGCTTGCATAATAATAGTAATAACACTTTCTCTGCCCGATAATTCTAGTTAATAAAATTAATATAAATTGCTTGGTGGGTTTGTGGGCAGTATCATAGTATGTATATCGCAGTGACTTAAGTGAATAATCAAATTTCTGTTTTGTCATGTCCCTGCAATACGTAAACTGAGTCCACAATCCCTTCATACTTTACCAGGCTTAGAACTGGCTATATTAAACGATAAAAAACAAATAAATCGTATGTATAGGAGGGCAACACATCTGCATAACCTCCAGAGGTTACAGCACAACCAGTTGTGCGGTAGACATCCGGTACCTAGTCATCAAAAGGCTTCGACTGTCCGTATGCCCGCCAATACTATAAAAATGTAGGTATGTAGATTAGGTATCTGAATTCTGAACATAAAAAAATATGTGAAAATTATTACGTAGGTAATTATTCTTTAACGTTTACTAAAGTCTAATTAAACCAATTTAATATCAAATATTGGTAGCTAGGTATTATTCACTTTTTATTGTTAAATACAGGCGGGCATAAGTATTTCAAAAGTGAAATCAGCGTATTTACAATAATTAAAAAATTAAAAATAATTGACAATAAAATAATATTTACAAACGAAATATTACCTCTAAGGTTAAAGTAACGCGCATGTCGGTGCGTATCGCGCAGATAGCGTTCAAAATAGTCACCATCACAACCAACACAGACAACACCTAAAAATCAGCTGTTCACTAACACGTGCTAACACTTCCGAATTAGTTTTAATTTGATTGAACGCACAAATTATTTTAGTTAACCGAACCAGTTACAAAAATTTACTCGTGCTAGTTTGTCAGATTCGGTGAGTTGACATTGTCTCACGGCTCGGTGTAGGTAAGTTCGAATATCTAGCTGCATATTGCCGACAGGCTTCCGACACATTGTCATCACACCTAGCCAGTATCCTCACCATTTCCGTGTATTCGACATTAGAATAGCGGCGGTACCATGGTTACAAAATAACTTTAGTACAGGTACAATACATCGATCGATACGAATAAAATAAATACGAGTAGCACACAAAATCATATGACGCGCGCGCATCAAAGTCGCCCGCCGCCGACTGCCGCGGCTGGCTAAATAGGTCAAGTTCAAAGGCGCTAGCGCCGCCCCGTTCCTACCTTTCCCCTCACATTAGTACGTGGTCGTTATTTACCTAATCTTTGGGACGCGCGTAGAGTATATTGCATTCACGCGAAAAATTAAATTAATATTTATTTTTGTATGAAAATAAAATCTAACAAATTAACAAATGTGGTAGAACAAATGTTGTTGTACATAATGTTAGCTATCTTGTCCTGCGAGGTTGCTGGTGTTTTAGAATTAACCCTGTATGTATTTATATTTTAAATTTATTTCCGTTCCTAATACCCGTAACACAAGTTCTTACGAACTTAGATCAGAACACAGATCGTGCCTATCTATCGCTTGTTGCGCGTTCTCGCTTGCTCGGTCGGCTCAGGCGGAATGTGACAATGAGTCATGCTTTTTCATGCATGCAGCTAGCGCTTATCAATTTGTAAGATGTTATCACGTCAAAAAATCAGTTTCAAATAAACTACAGTGCACGGTAAAACAAACTTTTGTTTATGGGGCACTGCATGTATATATATTTTAATGTATTCATAAATAAATAAATCTTAAAACGCGTAAAAACTAAACGCAATTTAAAGATTCGACATTTCTGAATTTATTTGAAATATGTCGTTCCATGCAGTTTTACTCGCGTTGAGTCTCTTTTAAGACTGGTTAATATTTTTAGTTGTTATCTCGCTTCGAATATACCTTCTAACAATCTTAGTTTCAGTAGATCATAAGTTTAGCGACTTGTAATAAACAAACAAACAAATTCTACGGCTTTATTATTTGTATTACTGACAAAAAGCGGTACACTCAGTAGCAACCTTAAAAAGAATTGTATACAAGACAAAACTAACGCTTATCATCTTAATAATAATATTCTCAACCTAAGAAAGACTATTATTAAAAGATGTTTTATTAAGTGGAAACTGGTAATAAGAAAATAAATAATATCTTAGAAAATCGTTCAATACTCGCTGCAATTGACACCACACCCTGTCGGATAACAGCTAACAGGTGATAACAAAAGATAAGATACGAAAGTCATCCATTTTGTATTGAAATCCTTTTCACGAGCCATTTTGTGTTGCACATTTTATATAAGTGAGGTTCAAGTTGGTTCAAGTATTCATGTACAAGCGTAGTTTACTTAAATAAATAACTTTTAAACTATAAACAGTATTATCAATATATAAATTTACTGTGATTAAAGATAGATAAGTTTATATCTATTTTAGATCCATGTTGTGTGAACTAAAATATTAGTTTATAATTTAGTTCAAAAGCTGAAGTGATTTATTTTGTAAGTTATTTTTATTGTTTATTTTTATATTTTGTATATAAAATTATTGAAATATTTATTAATAAACACGGTTGATTTTTAAGTACGTAAATCAATACACATAATAAAATAGAAGCCGATGTCTGTACGTGTACATGAGAGATATTTGAGAAAGAGAATTTTAGTGGTCTTTATTAGAGTAGTAGAAGCCATCCCTCCAAAAATCTTTTTTATTAAATTAGATGCTTTTTTCATAGTTGTGATTCTGGAGCTCTAACTTAACTGGTGTAGATTTCATCTTGATACACAGTCTAGAAGTTGAGTTAGTAACCTATAAATAAGTGTAGGTGAATCGTAAGGAAATCATTTTATACACACATCTCCCGCGAGTGTAAACGCAGGGATGATCTAGTGCAAAATATATATGCGTAATTTTAAAAGATAAATTAAGTTTTCCGACTATTTCTTTTAGTTTTTTGTAATTTTTCTGTTGTTTATGAAATGTCAAAAACGAATAAGACGTTGCATTGCTGCCGTCAGACTTTTTGTAAATGCATTTTCTTTTTGCATATATTACTAAAACTCGTGACTTTTTTTTTGTGTAGTATTGTGTCGCCATTATATATTTCTCATGCTTAAATAGTCTTTTATAAAAATAAAAATTATCAAATTATTCCTTAAACAGATTTAAACAGTCGTTAGGTATGCCACATTCATTTATTAGAAAGTGTTTAAATTTGTTTTATATAAAATATAAATACAACACGTCCTTCGTGGATTCACCTGCTTTTAAATTTATTGCTTCTGTTGCGCCACTAGTAGTCGTAGCGTGATATTTTAGTCTGTGTTCATCTGAATGTTTTCGAATGGAGAAAGTAATTAAAATATTAAATCGATTCCGATTTTTTTTACAAACAAAAAAGTTCTCTTATAATATTATCTAGAACTACAATCTTATTCACTTTTGCCTTTGTTTCATCACATTTATTAGTCTTTGTTTTCAAAATGCATTATGCGTTTTAAAGTTAGTTTATTTTTTTTTTTTTTTTTTTTTTAATGAAAGTTAGCTTAAACAAAAATAACTTCTAAATTAAATATAAAAACTTTTATTATAAATATCTTAAAATAGAACTAAAAAATCGAGAACATTCGTCTCACTATAAACTATTTATAACATAGTTTTTCTTTTAAAGGAAAATGTAATATTAGTAAAAATATTAACTAAGTATAGACTTGCTAACACGGTTTTTCTTTTGTTCTATTCTTTGCATTAAATGTTTATAACATAAAATGTTATGGAAATCTTTTCACACATTATGGTTAGTTATAGATAATACAACGATAAGATATAGTATCTACTCGTAACCCAGATTTTACACAAAAAAGATTACTCATTTTATTTTTTCAGTGGAAATGGATAGACTCATATCCGCCATTGTAATCGGCATTGTTTTGTCCGTGGTGAATTGTGAGGATGGTATGTAACGTTACTATTAATATTAGAAGTTATACTTGTTAATTTATTATAACAATAATGCGGTATTATTTTTTTTTTTATTTGATTTAAAAGTGTTTTCTTATTAGTGTAATCACAGTTTAATGACAGATTAACTAATTTATAAAATGAGAAAGATTAACTTAAATAGTTTAAAATGTGACGTGTTATATTTATTGTTATGTATATGTAGAAAAAAATCAAACGAATGAACGGACGTCTATAGTGCAGTACTGTCAATCTGAATTTCACATATTTTTATGGAGAATTCTTGTAAATTTCGCAATATCGAAAAGATATTTCTTATTTTTCTTTGTCTTAAGAATTATATTTAAAACAACAAAATCTAACCCGTTAGGTCATATATATCACGACTGCTAGCGCCATCTATTGGTCAATAGAGTAACTATGATAATTTTATTCCAGCCACAACAGTGCCCCCTAAAGTGATACATTGGAATGAGACAGGCATATGCAGGAAGTGTGTATGCAAAGATGCAAAAGTGAATTGTTATGACGAAAGTCTTGACAAGTTCTTCAGCAAAGAGGAATGGACAAGTAAGTGAATTAAAAACTATTTTTATTAATTAACTCTACCGGATTTAATCGCTTTAATGTTAGTGTTTACTAATGTATTTATATCAGTCGTATCATGTTTTATGACCGAATTTATGACCTAAACTATAAATATCCTAACCTAATCAATTAAAAAAATCGGTTTGTTCAAAATCGGTGAAGTATATTGCAAGATTCACTATTATTTACTCCGTCCTTGTAAACAGAAAATAAAATTTAAAAAAAATATGCGTTCGGAAATGAGAATGTGCGTAAACATGACTAATTTTTTCAGATTTAAAGGAATTCAAACCAACAATAGTAGACCTTAGTGAGAATCCAATCACTAATGTAACAGCACTAGCCGAGCTACCGGTCAAAGTGCTGAACCTTTCGCGATGCTCCATCGAGTCCATTGAAAATGCTAGTTTCAAGGACCTTCAGCAAATAGAGGTTCTGGATCTGAGTCATAACAAATTAACTACTGACAAGCTGAGTCCACATGCTTTTGAGGTAATTTTTAGTTTGGGACGACTCTGACGACCGTATTTCTGTTCTTGTGCGGTGGTTTTAAAGTTCCATCAACGCCAACGGTTACGGTATCAATTCCTGCTCAGAACGAACAGTTATACCAATATTTATTTCTGGGGGCATGTCATTGAGATTACCCCACTCTTGTGTTCCTATCTTTCATTCGGTTTTCCCGAATCGGTCCTCGCTTGGATAGCGTCAATGTGGATTTTTTCAAATGAATTTTTCAATTGCAACACAATCGAATGGTATTAATAGTAAAGAGAAACGATAACATAAGATAGTAAATATTAGTTATTAATGGGTAAAGATATTAAAATTCTGACGTTAATAGATTTATTTTAGACTTTTTTTTCGAAATTCATATTTGGCCAAAATGTCCGGATAAGTTGGTTTTAGAAAGTTACCACGTGGTGCTATTACGTAACTAACGCGATCGCGAGATATCGCTGTGGTGTCGAATTTCAAGACTACCTTAGTCTTAATTATTATTGAAGTTAGACACCACAGCGATTTCTCGCGGTCGAGCAAGTTACGTAATAGTCCCTCCGGCTTCGATAATTTAACCATTTCGATAATGGCAGGCGGCAGCACTTACTATATGTAGATATAATTATGAATATTACTTACATCCATTAATAAGTGAAATATATTCCAGGGTCGCTACGCACCAGAAGAGTACGAACCCCTCGCTTCCATGAGGACCTTGAATTTGGCGTACAACGACCTGCACTCCTTAAACCAGGACCTGTTCGAACATCTCCCGGAGCTCACTGAGCTGAACCTGAATGGAAACCCCTTGACGACCATTGACTATGCCACGCTTATAGCTATTTCGAGTCTGCCAATGATGAAGGTAAGTTTTCTTACTTAAAAAAGGGTTTGGACCACATGCCAGCATCCGTATTTTTAGTATTAATAATACCTTATAGAGAAAAGTGAATCTGCTTTCCATAAAGCAAGATTGTCGCTAGGCATAAGTCTTTTATGTTCATAAACGATAGTAGGATACTGAAAGTGAAAAGTTAGTAAGTTATTTTTAATAATTTTCAAATATTATTATGAGCTGTTTAAGTCTCAGTAAGAGAGGTATGTTTATAAGCGATACACTCCATAACTAGTAAATTGATTATTAATAATGATATCAGTACGTATATTATAAAGCTACATTTCTTAGAAATAAAATTGATTCGAATTTAGCCACAACTTCAAATCTTTTCTAAGAAACCTAATTATTTATCCCAGGTTCTTAAAATGAGGTCTTGTGGGCTCACCGAGATACCAGAGAAGTTTCTGCACACCCCCAAGTTCCTTGAGCACCTGGACATTAGCGACAACAAGCTGACCTCCGTCCCACAGGAACTAGAGGAGACCAAGAATCTGAAGTATTTGAATTTGAACCAGAATCCCATCGTCAAGCTCGATATGTCTTCTGAGGACTATCCGTAAGTTTTTTACTTAACTATCCCAAGATAGTTTCCGTTTTTTAGTTTCACCATACCCTGTTATAACACACTACGCTTGCCAAACCACCGGCCAAGTGTGGCAAGTATCAGGCATCAGCAAACCCCCTCAAAATGACCAGTTGATGATTATTTTATGTTGATGATAATGTTTTCTATATTATTTAACAGCTATTTTTCTTGCTGGCGAAATATGTAAAAATGTAATTTGATTCGGCACTGGCCTTTTTATATATGATGTTAAATTAAACAATTACCACAGTGGCTTCCCTCGTCTCCGCAAACTGCAAGAGTTACACATGTGCAACATGAAAAAATTGACCAGCATCGGTGCGGGCGCACTAGCCGGCTTGGAGAACTTGAAGAAGCTCCACTTGAGCTTTAATCCAAAGCTCAGATTCATCGATCCGAAAGCTTTAGCCAGACCTGATGATATTGGCGAGACCTACGACTGGCCACTTATTAAGGAGGTAAGAATATTTTTGGGTTTGCTCCCGGCAAAAAATGCTTCAAAAATTAGAATTATAAAGTTTTTTTTAATCAAAATCAGACTCAAAAGAGAATTGAGTAGTTTTGTTATTCCTTATAGATTCGTGGTAGACATCCACGCGTTCTTAAATAATCACTTGTTGTAAGCTTTGTTGTCAGGATAGCCTTTGTAACAGTTCTTAAGAGATGACGATTCTTAAAGCCTGACCAAAGACTTCTTCTCTCATGAATGAGAACGGATGGACCTTAATCTACCACGCAGAAACTTCCAAAATTTTTTTACTGGGCTTAATTTTTTTTCTAAAAACATGAAGATTTTCTCGCGAAGTTTTCGTTCATTTTATGTGACACATAAAAACTACTTGCATATTTCGAGAGTTTTTAGAAATGTCCGTAACGAAATAGTGTAGCTTTTATCTAGCAGTAAGACAGTACAGTTTTGATGAAAACTTTTATAAGCACCTTTGAACTGTATTTTATTTTAATTGTAAGGGTACGGTGAGTAGGTCTTTGAGTGTTGGTTCTGCTGGGAGGATATAGTCAGAAACTAATCAGCGAAAAAATCATATAAACTGATTATTTGTTGAACTCTCCTTATCCATTTGGGTTGTCAGCCACTTCTTGACTAATCAGCCATAAGACCGCCTGTTGTACTACACAAGCTTAACTTGACTTTGTAACTATGCTCTGTAATATATTTGTGGTGTGCAATAAAGAAAAAAATAAATAAACCCTTAAAAAAAACTTCTCCAGTATACTGAGATAATAAAGAGAAAAAGTGATATTTAAATATTAAAATATTTTTATAAATCCGCAAGAATTGTAAGTTTTAGAAACGGTTGCTCATGACCAAATCTGTGGTCTATCTATTCAAAGAACTTTCATATTTGTAATAATTATAGGTTCGCACTAATCTGAAGTCGATTTCCACCTTGATTCGTTACAATATTTGCTAAAAACTTTGTTTATTTGTCTATGTCCAGCTGTACCTCCAGTCTAACAACTTATCCGAGGTGGACTCTCGTCTGGTCTCCCGCTGGGACTTGTTGGACAAGGTGGACGTGTCGAACAATCCGTTGCTGTGCGACTGTAGCACGCAGTGGATGGTGGACATCCTGGTACCGGTGGTTGAGTCGAAAGCGGTTAATGGGTCTGAGCTGATGGTGTAAGTTGAGAAATGCTTATAGTTTATGACTTTTAAATTTTTAGATATATGTCAAATAATTTTTTACACGGTTGTTACAGTGTTTATCTGGTATTAAAGTAAAATAAATATCTATTTTTTTTAAATTCTTGTATCCGTTTTGTTACTGTTAATCTTTGGAAATAGGGTTAAGGTTAGAAAAACACAAATTTTTTGGTAAAATTCAAGAAGTTTTAAAAATATAGTCCTTAATTATATTCATACAGAATACTCAAGAAAAAAATACTTGTTCTTACTCTATCTAAAACTTTTATCATCAATCTTAAATTACCAGATTTCGAAACTTTAAACGAAAACAAGTTATGATATATTGGTTGTCATAAATCTAGCAGAATACATGATTTCATATCAATATCGTCTGGCGTTAATTTACTTGTTACTTGCATTAGTAATATCATTGGCTTACACAAAACTACAGTGAAAATCTATTCATATATAATATGAAGTAGCAGAGAAAGAGCATAGAAAGCATTAGAGCATAGAAATAGCAGAGATTTTTCCAAGCATTAGATATAGAAGATGTAATATTTCCAGATGCAAGGAACCGATTGAAATGAAGGGCTACACCATGAAACACTTGCACGAGATCCACCGCACCATGCGCTGTGTCGACAAGTATGGTAACAGACCGGAAAAGGATGGCGCTATGTTGTTAGGGACGCTTATTGGTGAGTTATTAAATGCAGGGCCGGATTTAAGGGAGGGCAAGCGCGGCAACTATATGACATTATTTTTATAATTTCAGGTGTGTTATTGGCTGTACCAATTATGTTCACCTTGCTGCTTCTGTGGAGACGAGGTCTATGCGCGTGGATGGGGCTCCGGGGGCCTCAAGACGTATCGAGGGCCTTCTATAAGCGAGCTCCCGCTGAAGATAACTATATATAATTGTTGTTTTTTTTTGTAAAAATGTGATGTTTTATAGTAATATATTGTTTTTTTTTTTAATTATGAAGTTTTTTTTATTATTTTTTCTTTTTTCTTTTTTTTTTTAATTAATAACTTTTTTATATAGAGTATCTTATCTGTGGAGTTTCGGTTTTAACATTAAAATGGACATGTTGAACATATATTTTGTTTTTATTATTATTTATTTAGAACTTTTCTAACACAATAATCTGAATCTGAGTTAGGTGTTTTAAAAAGAAAAAAAAAGGAAAGAAAAAAATAAACAAAAGAATTAGTATTTCTGTATATTTTAAAATAGTTGAAAGTTTTATTTGCAAACTTGTGACGTCATCATAGATATAAACTGCTTGTCTGAAAAATAAAATACATTTTTAATAAGTATAAATTAGACAAATGGTAATATTTTTTTTTGAATTAATTAAAATTAATCAATAGGAACAAAATGATTAATAACTTACTGAAATTAATTAAATTCTGTAGAAAATCACAAAAAATTAAATCTTTCAGTTTCGTTCTTATTACAGCTAATCTGAAAAATTATATATTTTATTATTAGACAATATAAACAGTACGATCGGACAATAAATAAATAAATTTTAAATCGTAAACTAACAAAGTTACACTTAATAATATCAAAAAAAGTACATTACTGAAATTAAAAACAAATCGGTAATGAGCACCAAAATTTATAATAGTATTTCATTGATAACTTCAAGTATCATACAATATAATTATGTAGATTTTAAAACAATTATTATTTGGAATTGTCTATTCATATGATTATCGTACGATTTTTTTTTATTTTTGTTTATACTATTATCGATTTAATTTTTTAAATATTGATTTTAAAAAAAAATTTAAAGTTCGAAGTTCGAAACTTCTTTAGAATCATTGTGATTTGAAACGGGATGCGACGGAAAAAGCAACAGGTAAGAGACACAAATACAAAAATGTGTAGGAGAGAATGAGATGTCGCGTATCCTAGCAACGGGTATCCTAGCAACGCGTAAACAACGCGTAAGTAAGTAATAGAATGTTTAACTATTAATATTAATAAATTTTAAATTGCGTATGCCAAAGATGTTTCACTTCTGACATGTGTACTCCGTACATACGGCATTTTTTACTACGTTTTATTACGACTTTAATTATTACGTGGGCATCGATGTTGATCTCACAATGAGTAATTAAGTCAGTAATTTGTAAACTAAAATATATTGTAAGACTGTTTTTTGTCCCAAATAAAGTTTTAAAAAAAAATCTATTTTATTGATAGGTTAGGTTTTTTTTTAAAGAAATATTAATTTATTTATTTATTTTGACTTTATTTAATAATTATTTTTTATTCATACGATTATCCTATAATTTGTTTTTTTAAATAGCCGTAAGAATAATTATTTTTTATATAATAATTATTTACTATACTGATATGAACTATTTAAAAATATTATAAATTCATTGAAAAAATGTCGGTAACGTTATATTTTTGAAATAAACATGAGGTACTTTTTGTAATTAAAATTTATATTTTTAAAATTGCATTTTAACAATGATTTCGTCTAATATAATGTTAATAACAAAATTGTTAAATAAATACAGTAAAAATATTAATTTTAACACTTACTCACTACTGGTAGGTCCGGCTGATTTCATGACTTGATTTCTCATACATCTGTAGCTGTGTGAGTTTCGGAAGTGCTTACATCTAGAAAACAATATCGTCATTATCATATATTTGTATAAGGTATTCTTTTATCAAATTCTTTAACCAAGTAAGCTTTAAAAGCACTTTTGAATCGATATTGTACAATAGAATATTACGATTAATGTAAAACTTCCACTGGATTCCAAATGCGATGTTGTTGAGAAGAATCGGCAAGAAAGTCAACAGTTACTATTTAAAAACCCGCAATAAATGCATGGGCATAGCGAGGTACGGGCAGGGGGGGGGGGGGGGGGGTCCAGATGCCCCCCTAGAAGAGCGGTCACTGATAAAAATGACTTTTACATCTTTTCTTACTCTAAGCAATGTCACTAATAACGATAATTGAAACGAATAAAAGAACATCTCCACTACTAATGTGAAATATTCATATAATATGTTATAAACGATGATTAAAACAGTAGGTACAGTCTAGGATTTTCTTTATCACTCCCCCCCCCCCCCCCCCCTACAGATAATCCTGATCGATTTTGCAGTTCCGACGATGTTAATAGTCATTAGCGAGTTCTAAAGTATTACTAAACGAAAAATTACCTCTTATGTTTTTCTTTTGCCGGACATTCATTTATCCTAAAAAGTAAAGTTTGACGGCCGGCTGGTCGAGTGGTCAGGCAACTGGACACTTTACGCAGCGGTCGCGGGTTCGAATCCCGCCAGGTGCAGATAATTTGTATGACGAATATAGATGTCTGCACCGGGTCATGGATGTGTATTTATTTATATATGTATTTATATCTTAAATTTATTTCCGTTCCTAGTACCTGTAACACAAGTTCTTACGAACTTACCACGGGGCTAGGTTAACGTGGTGTGATTGTTGGTTAATATTTATTTATTTATTTATTATAATTTATAAGTATTATAATTTGTTTAAATTGATTATTTTTAATAAATGTATGTTTGTTATGAGAATATTAATACAAATTACCCAGTATTCTCTGGTATTTTAGCCATTATTTCCAACCTGTAAATAAATAATTTCTAAGCCAAAGAGTCCTGATTTGACGTAAACTCTTATTTTAGTTCTCAATAACTGTATACTCCATGGTTTAACATCTCGATGGGTGTGTTTGGCAGAAAAAAGCGCTTGACAGTGCTTGCTAGCGCTGAGAAATGAACTATACAGTTGTCGGCCGTGACACGTTTGCTAAGTTCAATATAGCTCTGTGTGTCGTCCATTTTACTTTTTTATTTTGTTTAGAAATCAGTTTATAAGTTATTTGGTGCAATTAATTTAACGTATTATTAAAATTAATAATAATGTCAGCCTAAAAATAGTAAATTATAAATAGATGCGGAAATGTGGAATTTGATGTTTCTGCGACTAATAATATACACCAAAAGCTAAATTATCGCCCTAGAGGAAAATAGCTATTAGCAGTTGACAGTGTTTACAGCTTAGCGATCGCCATTTTGCTTACAAGTGCTTCCTAGCGCTTTTTTCTGGCAAACACACCCAGTAATAGTGTAAGTGACGATATAAGTTGATAAGTTGTAATGTACGGATTGCCAATAAAAATGTTAAAATAACACTAACCAACCCAATTTGTACGGAGTCTTCTTACGATTTATCGTTGAATACAATCTTTTAAGACCACGGCCTGAAACATAATTTAATAAAACGTTGAAATCTAGACAAACTGATTAAGTATAAATACAATTTTGTTCACAATTTCATTATTCTTAATTTAAGGCGTGGAGACCCAATATAGAAGATCTCCTCCTTATAGTCCAGTAAAAATCAATTTACAATAGATCCAGCAATTTTGAAGTTAAGCCAGAATCAAGAAACACAGAAAAATCAGCAAAAAAATAAATAAAAATAAAAATATAATAATATATAAAATCTCATTATTCAAGTCAGCTTCAAAACCATTTTAGACTCATCATTTTACAAAGTATATATTATTCTTTAATTAAATTCAGTTAATTTAAACTAAGTACTTCTGCTGAGAAGAATTGACAAGTAACTCAACAGTCACTCTTTTAATAACCGGCAATACATTATTCAACAACTATTAACTCAGTCGTATGTCCATTAAAGTCAGCACTAGCCCAAATATTTTTGTCATTAATGTAATCTTGTATGATTTATTTAAATGAAATTGATTTTTTAAAATATAATTTATTAATATACCTGCAAACTAATCATACTACTCGCAAAAACTACAGAACCAATTGCAATCAAACAATGGGGTGTAGATAGTTGGAAATTCAGCATAATACATGATTACATTAAACATCGAAATTCCCTCAGGGTCAAAAGTTAAGCAGGTAAATCTCTTTTGTCTCAATTAACATTTACGATTAATTAGATATATATAACTATCAAAGCTTGAGGGTGACTATTACGTAACTAATAATAAATCGCGCAGATCGCGAGAAATCGCTGTGGTATCAAATTTCAATACTAATTGAGGCTCAGCAAGTATTGAAATTCGACACTACAGCGATATCTCACGATCGCGCAAGTTACGCAATAGTCCAGCGTTCTGGTATAGTGGTGCGAGTAATCCTCTCAATTCCGGGGGTAACGGGTTCGATTCCCGCTCGAGGCAGATATGTTACTTGTACAAATATTTGTTTCCGTTCTGGATATTTTTCCCCATCGCGCCTCGGAGAGTACGTAAAGCTATCGGTCCCGGTTGTTACCACACACACCTGAGAACGATCGCTACTGATGGGATTAATCATATGGAAATTATCCGCCAATCCACAGCGGAGTAGCGTGACGGATTAAGCTCCAACCCTTCTCCTATATGGAGAAGAGGCATGTGCCCAGCTGTGGGACGTTTGTAGGCTGTTGCAGTTCAACGTTTGATGACTAAACACTCACGCTGATGCTCGGTGACGTCCTGGTAGAAGAGATTCTTTAATCTTCTAATAATGCACCTGTTATAATATATCATTACATCAAAATATATTTATTTGTAAATATTTTACATAAATAAAACGAAATTCTCACTCTTTTTCATTTTCGCCGCTCAGTGAATTGATGAGAGAGCTCCGCGTCAAGATGTTCTTCTTAACTATAAGTAAAATTGTTAGATAAACTTTTATCTATATAAATAATTATTGTTATCGGCCGATGTATGTATATAAGAGATATTTATGAAAAACTAATTATAAAAAAGCAAGTTAAAGATTATATGGAGAAGAAGTGCAGAATGCTAATATTTTTTATAATAATGCTAAAAAAACATTAAATTAATTTGATTAAAAGTCTATATCGGATTTTATCGCGTTTATTTAAAACTTTATATTTTTACAATATTTTAAATTATTTCCCGACGTTTCGGACCCTTTACAGCGTCCATGATCTCGGGGGACTGAGGTGGTGGGTGTCCGAATAATGAATTAATTGTTACATACCCCGCTTTTTATACAATTTTAAATTATTACTATTAACCGTTCCTATTCATGCAGAATGAGCTTATTGTGTCTGGAAGTCGTGCTGTGTTCTTATTTTCCTTGGGTTCAATTAATTTTAGTACTGGCTCCCAAGCTGGTGGTACGTTCCAACCATCCTCTCTATTGAAATTAGGATGTTTTTTAATTTCAATAGCCTCGCGAATCATCCTTGGTAGGAATCGGTGTTCTTTAGCGAGAATTTGTGGCTTATCAAATCTGATATAGTGGTTGGTACCTTGTTGAGTATGTTGATACACAGCAGACTTTGTCGACCGTTGGTGTTTCATGTCAGCTATGTGTTCTTTGACGCGTGTCTCTATACTCCGCTTAGTTTGCCCTATATATGAGAGACCACATTCACAGTCTAATTTGTAGACCCCTGCATCTTGTAAAGGTATTTGGCACTTGACAGATGGTAATAATTGACTTATCTTCGTTGGCGGCTTGTAGTAAGTTTTGATTGAAGCTCGCTTCAAGATGTAGCCAATCTTGTCAGTGACTCCTTTGACATATGGTAGTACGGCAGGCTGGCGCTCAACTGTGGCTGTCTTCTTTCTCCGGGATCTGTGACGCTGACGCGGTGCTCGGAGGTTGTTGTCTCGCAGTACCTGCTTGACGTGCTGTAGCTCTGCGTCCAGGTGTTTCTCGTCACAGATCCCGCGAGCTCTCTGAAACAGAGACAAACCAACGGCAGAGAGTTGTCTAGGATGGTGGTGAGAAGCACCGTTTAAATACTTGTTTTGTGTATAGAAAATCTACCCACACAAACAAGTATTTAAACGGTGCTTCTCACCACCATCCTAGACAACTCTCTGCCGTTGGTTTGTCTCTGTTTCAGAGAGCTCGCGGGATCTGTGACGAGAAACACCTGGACGCAGAGCTACAGCACGTCAAGCAGGTACTGCGAGACAACAACCTCCGAGCACCGCGTCAGCGTCACAGATCCCGGAGAAAGAAGACAGCCACAGTTGAGCGCCAGCCTGCCGTACTACCATATGTCAAAGGAGTCACTGACAAGATTGGCTACATCTTGAAGCGAGCTTCAATCAAAACTTACTACAAGCCGCCAACGAAGATAAGTCAATTATTACCATCTGTCAAGTGCCAAATACCTTTACAAGATGCAGGGGTCTACAAATTAGACTGTGAATGTGGTCTCTCATATATAGGGCAAACTAAGCGGAGTATAGAGACACGCGTCAAAGAACACATAGCTGACATGAAACACCAACGGTCGACAAAGTCTGCTGTGTATCAACATACTCAACAAGGTACCAACCACTATATCAGATTTGATAAGCCACAAATTCTCGCTAAAGAACACCGATTCCTACCAAGGATGATTCGCGAGGCTATTGAAATTAAAAAACATCCTAATTTCAATAGAGAGGATGGTTGGAACGTACCACCAGCTTGGGAGCCAGTACTAAAATTAATTGAACCCAAGGAAAATAAGAACACAGCACGACTTCCAGACACAATAAGCTCATTCTGCATGAATAGGAACGGTTAATAGTAATAATTTAAAATTGTATAAAAAGCGGGGTATGTAACAATTAATTCATTATTCGGACACCCACCACCTCAGTCCCCCGAGATCATGGACGCTGTAAAGGGTCCGAAACGTCGGGAAATAATTTAAAATATTGTAAAAATATAAAGTTTTAAATAAACGCGATAAAATCCGATATAGACTTTTAATCAAATGAGTAAAATTCGCGTAAATATAAGAGAACAATATTAAATTAATTTTTAAAAAAAATACACACTTTGTTGTATGTTGTAGTTTTTTTAGTCACAAAGAAAAAAAATTGAATTTATCTAATTCAAAATTCTAAATGTACGAGTCACGGCTAAAAGCTAGTATTATAATGACTACAATTTATATTTCAAACATTTTTTCTAAAATTCTAAAACTATAAATGAATATTATTATTCAATGTGGAGTAAAATCATATAAAACACGAGCTCGTAATTAATCGCACACAATATAATTAAGTTATAATCTAATAGTTCAAACGCTACCTATTATTAATGATACTTCAGAAGGGTCACATTATACTAACAACTTTTGTATGGTAACTCCATTATACTTCTAAATCTTCTATCCATCCAGTGCCTTTAAAAAAATAATTGTAAAACAGTTTAAAATTTTTAAGAGTATGTTTCACTATTGACCACTAGATGGCGTTAACACTATATCGCACAATATAACATAACAAACAAAATATATTGAAAGAAATTATCTTTAGCCAATTAAAATTAAAAAAAAATCAAGGATTTGCTACTTTATGAAATTCATTTGAGGTTCGATTTGTAACTTATCTTATAAAATAACCTATCCAAAATAATATAACTTGCAAAATTGACCGATAGATGTCGTGACCTGTTCGTAAAACCAAACAGTATTCTATTGGTTTCCACAGATTTAAAGCCGCTTTTTGAAACTTTTAAAATAACAAATATTTAAATATGTGTAATAATAATTTTATAAATATATTCTAAATATGTTTTTAATAACATTTTTTGTATATAAAATATTTTTGAATGTTTTTTTTTTTTTTTTCAAATAGTTCACTTACATTTTAACGATTTCCTTTGAATAATCTGAATCTGTACATCCATCTCCAGAAGTTTCTGAAATTAAAAAAGTTTATCTATGTATAAGAATACATAAAAGATTATAAATTTCTCATATTCTATTATCTGTACTCCTTAATTACTTCTGATTAGTCTACATTTATCATTTATTCCTATTAAATAAAATTATAGATTCTAATATGAACAGAACTTAATCAGCTGTAAATGACCAACTGCTGGGCAAATTCTTCTTCCCCATATACAGAATGACTGGTTAGTCACTATCAATATTTAACGAGAATACTCGGTACATGATTCTCATTCGAATTATGTAAAAAAAATATAGGTACTTAATTTTTGACCAAATTTTCATAAATTTCAATTCAAATAAATGAAGCGTTGACACTTTTCCAGTCATGCCGGCGGCACGTGCACAGGTGTTGTACTGTGCCGCTTGTTCACATCTAAAAATTGCCAAAGTTCACATCATTTACCTAGTCAACAAATTTGTTGCTTAAACGAGTAAAATATCTTAGTATTTTTGCCTATCCTAAGCCAGGATTAAAGTATTAAGGGGGACTGGATCATGCTTGTTTATCCTGCTACCCTGTTAACACGTGGCGGCGTTTGGACGTAGGTAAACTACCTGTTTTGTGTCGAAAGTGCAGCTAGCTGCTAGGGTGTCCAAACGAAGCGTAAATAATTAGATAATTGTTGAGTAACTTTACTTAAAAGTTTATTAATATTTACCTGTTTTTTTTACATAATTCGAATGAGAATCATGAACCGAGTATTCTCCTTAAGTTCTCCAGTGTATATGGCGCATAACTTTCATACGATGAGTAACGATCGCTATTAAGTGTCCATGATATCAACCGCGACCGATTGCTTTACTTGTTCTCCGAGGCACGATATGAAGACATACAAGGACATACACCAAAGAGGAAAACAAATATTTGTACAAATACAAAAAGCTGCCATTAGCGAGAATCGAATCCGCGTCCGTCGGTATTAAGGTGACTAATCTCACCGCTACACTAGAACGGTTGTTCTAATATATAATTTCTTATTTGTACTGACAAGTGTTTAAATTGTATTTTGATCAATCCTCTGAATCCTACCGTCGATACCAGCGACATCTATCTTAACGTTTCTGTCAAATATTTATTTGAACATAGTCTATTTTTATTCAATATAGTTTCTTTTTTTTATTTTGAAAAAATAATTTACGTCCGGTTCCCGAAAACTACATATTTTTGATTTCACTTACTATATAGAGACATAATTTCGAAACAAAATTACTTACTATTAATTATTTTATTCCTTTACCTGATTCTTGAGTGATAAACGACATGCGTTTTGATGTTGTTTTCTGTAACGCAGACCTGAAAGATGATAATTGATTAGTTAATCGAAAAAAAAAAGGAAGGATACTAATGGCTGTTTTTACGCAGAATAGTCAAAAGTTTTGAAAGGAATAAGGTATTTTTCATAGAACCTGTTTAATATAACACAAATGTTTGTGTGTACCATACAGTATTTGAGCGTTTTTGTTGTGTAAGTTTCTGGATGTGGGATTTCATTATGTTCATTTAAAATTTAATTCTACTCGACGATGAGGGCACTGCTGGGTTTTAGCGGGTATTCTGACACTTTCTGCGTGCCAACAAGTCCTACATACGCGCCGCCTCTCTACGGCGGAATGCGTAAATGCATTTCCCAGCGTTAAAAAAAAGGATTTAATTCTACTCATAACTTTTCCACAAAAAAGAGAAAATGAAGGTGTTGAGAGCTCACTCAGATTGTATGATCACTGGGACCTCTGATCGCCTCCTCAAAGCGACGTGAGCTATCTCTGTAGAGGCTCCGAGCTCTGAAAGGAGACCCAAATTTACTTTTAATATTACGACCTCACATTATATATTAATAGTTCTATAGTATTGACAAACTTTCTAGTGTACTGGTGCGCTGGTGGCTATCACAAGTAGTCAAGGATTTGATTCCCGCTCGGGGCAGATAATTCTATTTGTGCAAATATTTTTTTATGGTTTGGATGTACTTTCTTTTAGATCTCCCCACCTTCCCTTGCACGTCAAGTTGTCGGCCCTGGTTGATATCACAGACACTTGTTGACGATCGTTACACATAGTAGTTAAATTATCCACCAACCCACAAAGGGTAACGTGGGGCATTAATATCCAAATCTTCTCCTATATGGAGAAGAGGCTTTTTCCCAGCAGTGGGATGTTTACAGGCTAATTCAGTTTGGTTCGATTCAGATGTAATACTGGACGTGCTTCGAGATTTTATTCTTGTCGACTTTTGTGACTACTGTTACCCTACTAACACAGCGTTAAAGTTTATAGCATATTTTACTTCTGGATAATGTGACTTTATATTGGTGAAATAATTATTATGATCGATGTAGAAGTTTTAGAATTAACTCATTTCTAAAAAAGAAACAGACGCCTGTTTTTTTAATTTAATATTTATTTACAATATAAATATAATTAATTAAAATTAAAATAAAACTACCTGCTATCCTTAGGTCACTGTAAATATTTTTTTTCTGAAATCAAATGAAAAAAAAATAAGATATATGTTACATAGTTATGATTATAACTATACAAACTATGTATTAAGAGATGAAAAATTTATTATCAGTTTTTAAAGTGTGTTTATAAATACATAGAAAGAAATAAACAAAAAGAAAGCTGAAATGACTAATCAGCACAAATAGTCGTCACTTATCCCAAATTATGTTTTTGTGCTGTTTGCAGTCGAAACACTTGGACCAAGGTCCAAGTGTTGCAGTAGCAGTGCAAAAAAATTTCTACAAGAAATGACCCCATGTCTCACCTCCACTGGTGATAAGAGGTGAAATGCTGCCAGTATTCTTGGCAACATTCCACGCGGACATGATTTATTCCAAAACTGTCTATAAATAATTAGTTTACGTTTTTCATTGTAAAAATGTACAATATTGTAAAATTTTTAAATAAATTTAATTATACTGCAGTTAGGTACGTACCAACATGAAATAAAATTAAAAAAATATTACATGAAAAAAAATAATTACAAATATATATAATACTATGATTTATTTATATGTATGTAAAACGGGATATTTACTGTTTGTTGTTGGTTATTTTGAGTTATTGATGTTTCGGCACCATTGCTAGTGCCATTATTAGGGGCTGTAACTGTAACGTGGTATATTACCGTTTTATGTATAAACCTTATCTATTTATTTGACGACGCGTTGGCGCAGTGGTCACGGCAACTGGCTGATGCGCTAACGGTCGCGGGTTCGATCCCCGCACATGACAAAGATTTGTATAGGCCATACAGATGTTTGTCGTGGTCTGGGCGTTTGTGCTCGTGTATTGTGTTTGTTTCCGGACCCCCGACACAGGATTCACATTCTACTGGGGGCCGTTGAGTGTGAGTATTCGATAAGTATGGTTTTAGGTTATTAGGCTATACCCCATTAGTGCCAATGGAACCCATAGTAATATATTATGCTTATAGAGTATCCATTGTCTTTCTGTCAATCGACCACAAGGCTGTGTCCTTCACCTGTGATTTTTTGAGTAGAAATAAGAAAAAGAATGATATAAACTTTTTTTAAAAAATAATTAAATACAGCTATACTGTCGAATCAGTGCAGTGTTATGTGTGCAAAGTTTTACTAAAACGCAGACACTTATCAAAATCCAGTTTCCCCCCCCTTTTTTAAATTCTTAACTCAGTAACCTATCTGAATAAATTGATGTTATTTTAATTATAAATGAACTCACATTTTCATCTCTTCTATGATTTTTGTATTTTTTTCTTGGCTTAGCGGTTGACGCGAACATTTTATTGCTGTGAAAATTTGTTAAATTAATATATTGTTGGAATTTAAATGCTTAGGTATTAATTTTTTAAGTAATGCAGAGGAATATTCTACGTAACAGTACTTTGAGAAATTCGTTTTGCTACTCGACGCTAGATGGCTCTACATATTGATTTAAATTATTGAATAAAAAAACATTAATGTTAATAATTTTCATATGTATTTCTAACAATATTTTTCTTTTTTACATTATTAAAGCTTTAGTTTTCGTTTTGACAGATTTTGCTTTATTATACAAGAGAGGAGCCGCGCTGTTTCATTTGTGTTTTTTTTTTACATAAGTACACACGCACGCACGCAATCACAGGCATCTTTACATTGCTCTACTTTACGTTGGAGATTAGAGCGTTAAAACAAACAAACATACACTTTCGCTTTACAATGTTACTGGTGTCGCGTGGGACGTCCCGTTTTTTTTTTTTGGGTTCGATGACACTTTTTTATTTCATCCTGATTTACCTTTGATCTAAAACATCTTTTATAGATTTCGATAGCCAAGGTCTCGATTTAAAAATCCTTATTGTCGTTTGACTCTTACCTGCAAATACTTTACTATAATTAAATTTCCTGGTTAAATTATACATAACAAATTTACTAGCAATAGTGAAATAATTAGTTTTCTAAATTCTATTGAGCCTGTAACCTCGACAGCACCAATCAATCTCCTTCGTTTTCTATTTCCACTTTAAGTGACATTAGCAAAATCATCCCTACCTTTTTTTAATATGTAAGTAATTAATGGAAAAGAGTGAAAGGATGAATATTATAATCTGTGTAACACTTACTTGTTGTCAGTGGGTGAATATATATGTTTTAAAAGTTCTTGTGTCACGTCGGTCGTTGTTGCTGTGTCTGAAAATATATAAAAATGGTTTTTAATATAATAAATGCAAGTTAGTAACAAGAGATGGATGGAATTGTCACATTTAAGTCGTTGAACAATTTGTGACGAATAGTCGGTGAAGTCACCCCGAGTGGAACGAGAATTTTATATCGGGGGTCTGGAAGCACATTACACAAATACAAAGGTCCAGACCAAAATAAACATTTTATGGTCTGTGTAATAGACATGTCCTTGTGGGTCTCCCCACCGTACCTCGGAGAGCACGTAAAGTCGTCGGTCCCGGTTGTTATCATAGATATCTGGTAACGATCGTTACACATGGTAGGGAAATTGGATAATTTCCCTACCAGCACGAAGTGGAACAATGTGGTGGATTATGCTCCCACCCTTCTCCTACATGGAGAAGAGGCCTTTGCCCAGCAGTGTGATGCTTATAGGCTGATTCAGTTCAGTCGCGAGTTTGTTCAAGATACAGCATTTCGACTTCCATCCCCTCTCCCAAGTGAACCGTTCTGAATTTAATATAAAAAGGATCCAGTGTCCTAGCTCGTAGTGTTAACTCAAATCGTGCCTAGTTTCATTTCAATTCATTCGATAGTTTGATAATGCGTGTCTAATATACAGACAGACAGACAGACAAGAATGGAAAAAAAAATTGCCATTAATATCGATTCTAAGAGTGCTCTCTAAACAGTTTTTTTAAATATCTTCAATTCACTAAATCGGACCTGTTACAGTTTTATTAAAAGCGTAGATATTTTAATCTATTAAACATATATTGCTTGGTAACCTATAAACATATTATATTAATTTATAAGATAGAATAAGTAAATAATTTGCATGTTTCAGGGGATGTCGTATATCTATTTTTAATCTGAAGAGAAGCTGGAGTGACGGAACAAAAAATTGTGTTCAATAGTGTAAAACTTAATAAGAGTTACAATTATCCCGAGTCGAAATTTAAAGCCGATTAGCTCCCTCAAGTTCGACATAAGACCGATTTAGAGCCCAGTAGGCAGACTTAGTGCATATAGGCGCTAATTTTTAATCCATTTAGGTCCGATTTTAGTGGTAAAGTGGAAAAACGGAAATTTGTGCCATTTTGTGTGCTAAGTCGGACCTAATTTAACATGGGTTAGGACCGACTTTAAGCCCAGAGGTCCGACATAAGTCCTACCGTAGGCGACGCTAAATTTCGACTCGGAATTACCTATATAGAAAATGAAAATTTATACATAAATATGTATAACTTTTCACTTCAGACAAATAGTCTTTTATTATTATTATTATTATTATGTATTGACTTACCGATGCTATCCTTTTTTAACTTATCACCTTTTATCTATAAAAAAAAAGAATGCTATTAATACAATTATTAGTAACATTTATATAAATAGTGTTATTATAAATATACTCACTATGGTTCGAGACTTATCCAACACTGTTGTAATGTCGCTAAGACGGTTGCTAAAAAAGAAGAAAAGTCAAATGAATATTCTTTTTTTTATGTTTAACACACACACACACGGTCGTCTGTTCCTAAGGTAGGCAACTTAATGCCTGTGTTTTAGGTTACAGCCGACTGAAATACATTTTTTTTAAATCAAATATACATATAAATACCGAATACATACCTATATAAATAAATATATATTACACCAAGACTCGGGGCGGGAATCGAACCCACAACCCTGGAGCACAAAACAGGGTCACTGCCAATTGCGCCAACGGACCAGTCAAAGTCATAAAAATAGAGATGCGATACAGCAAAAGAACTTGGGTATAAATATTTTTGAAAAGTTTATATTGTATTTAAAAAAAAAAAAAACAAGTGACATCAAAAAGTAGCTTCTAGTTATTAACATTTACCTTAATTTCGACTCTCCTGTGTGGCTATCACTGGTCAGCGCAGAGTTCAACCGCGCGAGTTCAATCACCCTGTCTGGAAACCGTCTATTACGTGTCCTGGGCCGTCTGTTACTATGCCTATAACCTGTTCATATATACGAGTAAATTTGCTGAAATAACCCCTTATCTATGTCCTCAATGTAATATTTATTAATTATTTTGATAATATTCCTATTAATGTTATAAATGAAAGTTTATTTGGATGTTTGTTACCCTTTCACGCATAAACTACTTACAGATTTCGATGAAACTTTACAGTAATATAGGTTATACATAAGAATAACACATAGGCTACAATTTATAAAGATTTTGTGTAATTTAGTCATAATGTAACAAAGTTTAAAAAATATAATTGTTAAGATTACAAGACTAATACCAGCTTACCCCTTGTCTTCACTCGCCGCGCTGCGGAACAACCTTTGAAAATACGCCGCGAACATCCGGAACAGAAAATCACACCTTTGAATATCTCTGCGTTGTGTAGATTTGTCTCGCTGCAGACGTCTGAAATTAACAACATATACTAAAAATTATAATATACTTTATCGCATATAAAAACAAAGACGAAAGAGTACAAATGTACAAGATACTAGCTGTAATAATGAGCTGCACGAGCAGGCGGTCTTATTGCAAAAAGATGTGCCAGATAATCTGTGGGCGAAATAAATATTACTTTGCAGATGGGTAGGTGGTATAACAATAGTGCGAGTACAAAATCTATTTTTCGTAATCATTTTTGTATAATTATTTTTATATAACTAATCTATTCATAACAAGAGGGCGTCACTTGTCAAGTAAATCGTACTATGGTTAAGTTAGCTTAGAAAAGATCTAAAACAAACACGGTTGTGCATTGATAAGCGATATCGAGCCTTATCGTGTACTCTTAAAAAAAATTATACAGATAAAAAAGCAATAATAATAAAAAAAAAATAATAAGAAAAAAGTGTTCATGGCCATTTTAATATAGTTTTGTATAGTTTTTTTCTATTCAATACAAGAGGGCGTCACTTGTTAATTAAACAGCGCTATTTTTTATTTAACATAGAAGTCTTAATATAAAATCCAAACCATGTACAGAATATTTATGACAATCAGATTGAAAATTGAGTTTTGCTTTGAGCGAAACGAGTTTCGAGCCTCACCGTTTACTCTTTATCACCAGTTCAGTCCGGTAGTTTAATTTAATAAATGAATACGTAAAATCAGTGCCCGACTACCGGGCCCCTAAACATCTAATAAAATAATTTGACGAAAAGCGCAATAGCGCAGTAAGTTGAAAGAATATTGTTACAGTGATACTGTATCTGTGTTTATATTATTTATTTTTTAAGATATTACTTCTGTAAAATAAAAGGGGATTATACTTAAATTAGCATAATCTTTTCAATAATCACTGTCTTGTGTAAAATTAAAGAAAAAAGAAAATAAAATTGCGAAAAGATATTAAAAATATAAAAACATTTTTTTTATCATGTATTAATATTTATCTTATTATTATTGACTAGTTGTGCCCCGCGGTTTCACCCGCGTTAAAATGAGGGAAAACGTACTTAAATATTTTTAAACAATTACTCTAAGGGCGCTTGTGCACTACACGGAATTTTACTGCCCGGCGTCCGATTTTTTACGGTCCGACCGACATGGCACGCCATATAAATGTATAGAGCGTTTGTGCACTATCCGTAATTTTACCGTCCGACATTTTACTTTTCCCTATTCCGGACCGTTTTTTTTGAGTCTTAAAAAATAAATAATAATAAAATACAAAATATTTAAGTATTATATATAAGGAAAATTTATAAATAAATTAATTGTATTTTATTAGTTAATATTCGAATAAATAAACAAACTACACACATACATACGTACGTTTATACGTATATATGTTTTCATAACTACAATTTGTCTATCAACTTTAATTATAATGTTATTAACCAAAACGTTCTAAATCCTAGTTTATTTACATATTTATGCACAGTTAAGTCTTTATACAAATATTTTATTATTATTTACATTATAGTCTTAAAGGAAATCACTTCTAAGCGCCATCTCGTTTGAGCGTGATTAGTTATTGATTGGTTTGAGTCTTAAAAAATAAATAATAATAAAATACAAAATATCTAAGTATTATATATAAGGAACATTTATCAATAAATTGATTGTATTTTATTAGTTAATATTCGAATAAATAAATAAACATGTACATTTATACGTATATATATTTTCATAACTACGATTTGTCTATCAACTTTAGTTATAATATTATTTACCAAAACGATCTAAATCCTAGTTTATTTACATATTTATGCACAGTTAAGTCTTTATACAAATATTTTATTATTATTTACATTATAGTCTTAAAGGACATCACTTCTAAGCGCCATCTCGTTTGAGCGTGATTAGTTATTGATTGGTTTGAGTCTTAAAAAATAAATAATAATAAAATACCAAATATTTAAGTATTATATATAAGGAATATTTATCAATAAATTGATTGTATTTTATTAGTTAATATTCGAATAAATAAACAAACTACACACATACATACGTACGTTTATACGTATATATGTTTTCATAACTACAATTTGTCTATCAACTTTAATTATAATGTTATTTACCAAAACGTTCTAAATCCTAGTTTATTTACATATTTATGCACAGTTAAGTCTTTATACAAATATTTTATTATTATTTACATTATAGTCTTAAAGGAAATCACTTCTAAGCGCCATCTCGTTTGGGCGTGATTAGTTATTGATTGGTTTGAGTCTTAAAAAATAAATAATAATAAAATACAAAATATCTAAGTATTATATATAAGGAACATTTATCAATAAATTGATTGTATTTTATTAGTTAATATTCGAATAAATAAATAAACATGTACATTTATACGTATATATATTTTCATAACTACGATTTGTCTATCAACTTTAGTTATAATATTATTTACCAAAACGATCTAAATCCTAGTTTATTTACATATTTATGCACAGTTAAGTCTTTATACAAATATTTTATTATTATTTACATTATAATCTTTAAAAAAAATCTCTTCTAAGCGCCATCTCGTTTGAGCGTGATTAGTTATTGATTGGTTTAATTTGATTCAAAACTACCGGTATCTTATTGATATACAAGATGGCGCTATACGTATCTGCAGTTTTTTTAAATTAAACTATAAAATAATTGTTTAATAAATTCTATTCTATCACAGAACACTATATTAGAATAATTATGTTAAATAACTAGTTTAAAATCTCTTATCTTTTCAGTGATATAAAATTCGCAAGGGTACTATACTACTATACTATTACCGGTAAAATTCCGTGTAGTGCACAACCGCCTATTCGTGTTTTTCATTGCAAAATCGGACCGTAAAAAATCGGACGCCGGGCAGTAAAATTCCGTGTAGTGCACAAGCGCCCTAAGAGTAGGTACCCGCCTCGTTGGTCGAGTGATCGCAAGCGTTACTGCCGAGCAAGGGGTCTCAGGTTTGATTCCTGGGTCGTTCAACGTATTATTGAGATTTTTTTTCGAAAATTCTCAGTAAAAGAGTAATGATATATTTACTTTAAAAGTGAAACTATAGTTGAAAAATGTTTGAGAAGAGAAATAATAAAGGATCCAACGGAAGCTCTCAAAAAAGATTGTTTTCCCGTTTTTGTAACATTTCTTATTATTGCTCAGCCCCTATTGGTCGTAGCGTGATGTTATATAGCCTACAGCCTTCCTCGATAAATGGGCTATCCAACACAAAAAGAATTTTTCAATTCGAACCAGTAGTTCCTGAGATTAGCGCGTTCAAACAAACTCTTCAGCTTTATTATATTAGTATAGATTAGTATAGATTACAATTGTTAAAATATTACATACTGGCTGAAAAGACATGAGCTTCTTGTTGTGTGATGTTTGAGTCTTTTGTAAAGTAAACGACAAACATCTATAATCTATAATATAAAAATAAGTCGGGTTTTCCTTCCTGACGCTATAATTCCAGAACGCACGAACCGATTTCCGCGGTTTTGCATTCGTTAGAAAGGTCTCGGGCTCCGTGAGGTTTATAGCCAACAAAATTCAGGAAAAATTTCAACAGAAAAGCAGGAAAACAGAGATAATCATTTTTCACATAGAGCGCCATCTCTGATACATAGCATGTACTACTTCATCTTTTAATCCCCAAACGAAATGTTACAAAAAACGAAGCCATCCGGTGGCGAAACGGAGTTCGCCGGGTTTGCTAGTTATTTATATTCTTTTATAACAATACATTGATATGTTGATGTGTTGAATTAAGCTCCGAAACTTCTCCTAAATAGAGGAAGCCTTTTCCCAACAGTGGGACAATTACAGGCTATTTAAATCAAGTCAGTATAGCGTACGTGTCCCTAAAATTAAACAATAATATTTCGAACCATTATCTTATCTAGTAGGTATGATTATTTTTGTCATTACATTCCCCGACAATATATGAGTTTTAAAAATTATTTTCCATGTTCCTGACCTTCTTTTTACTAAGAAGATACCTATATCTGTGTTCAGATACTTATTTATATTATTTCATATTACTGTATCGCAAGGACCATAAAACTGGTGTTTCGAATTAACCCTTTAAAAGTTAACCAAGAACCATAAACTACAGTATAGATACTGGATCAGCGATAATGCTATCTTGAAAAATTTAACATCAACTTTAAAATCATCATATCAGCCGTTGTATGTCCACTCTTGAACGTAGACCTCCCCCATCGATATCCAGAGCGACCGGTTCAAAGCAGCCTCCATCCAACGGTATTCGGCGAATTTCCTCAAGTCGTCTGTCCATCTCGTGGACGGCCGTCCGACGCTGCACTTGCCGGTACGTGGTCTCCACTCGAGAACCTTTCTGCTCCATCGGCCAGTTCAGTTCTTCGAGCTATGTGCCCTGCCCACTGACGCTTCAGCTTGCAAATCCGTTGCGTTATGTCGGCAACCTTCGTTCGTCTGCGAATCTCATTATTTCTGATTCGATTTCGCAGAGAAACACCAAGCATAGCCCTCTACATTACACGCTGTGCGACTTGGAGCTTGTTTAAAAGGCCCATAGTCAGGGACCACGTCTCAGATCCGTATGTCATCACTTTAAAATAATGTTAAATAATAAAAACCTCATACATACGCGGTCGTTTGTTGAATCACACAAACGTGGACCAGAAAGCAAGCTCACTGCTAACTCTGCTATTGGGTCATTCAAATCTTTGTTCAAAATTGTTAGACTGGGCAAAATACTTACAGCATTTCTTGCATCGGTCGTGATAGCTGTGTCCATCTTGTACTGATCCTTCACCCACTCGGATAGTTGAGTTGCAGTGTTCGCATACCGCACAACTGTTAAAATATAGTTAGAGAGGAAAATTATGTAGGTACTTGATGTATAGATTTTATCATAATGTCAGTACGCTTAACTCTTTGTCCCCCCTTCTAGGATAAAGGAAATGCTTGTATATAAATTAAAATAACCACATTAGAAAAATGAGATAATTTAATACATTAGAACTTTAACGATAATATATTAAAAAAATATACGAGTTATTGGAATATCGTTCAGCTTGAGAATGAGGATATTTGTCGTGGTCTGGGCGTTTGTGCTTGTGTGTGGGACCGTTGAGTGTGAGACGTTTATTATTATTTCCCACTTTGGTAAATATTCGGTATCGCACCACCACCGATTTTGAGGCTAATTTTTTTTTAGAGGTGCTTCTGAGTTCTTCGTGAGGACTTCAAAACATCATAACTAGTGTTGTTATGATGGAGCATGACCTTTTTTGACCTAAAAAATTTTTTTAAAAAAAATTATCGTACTTATTCGGTATCGCGTCACCAGCCATAATGGGGCTGATTTTTTTTAGAGGTGCTTTATGACTACAAAACATCATAACTAGTGTTTTTGTGATGGCGCATGACCTTTTTTGACTTGAAAAAATTTTTTTAAAAATTATCGTACGTATCGTACGTTATGTTTTTAATGTTATGTTTGTTATGTTAGGTTTTTTTTTTTATTGATAGGTTGTTAGGTCTTTTTTTTTGAGCGTTACTTCTAGTTTTAACAAAGGCATTTATCAATAACTAGTTTTTTAACTAGGGACGACGCGTAGTAACTATAGAGGTATAAACACCTTTATGGTTGTAACTAAAAAAAAATACCTAACAACCTATCTATAAAAAAAACTTCTAACAATATAACAATAAAAGAAAAAAATCTTTCGATAATCGTAATTATTCGTACGAAATTTTTTTAACATTTTTTATTTTTTACGCCAAAAAAGGTCATGCGCCATCATAACAATACTAGTTATGATGATCTGAAGTCATAACGAACCTCTAAAAAAAAAATCAGCTTCAAAATCGGTGTTGGCGCGATACCGAATAATTACCCCCACTTTTGCCATTCTTAACTTCTTCTTACATTCCTTCATATTTTTAGATAGTAACTTTTAGCTAGCAAATGTAGATCCTCTGGTTCTGCAGAGGTTTATGTGCGGTGAAAATCTTTGCTAACGCTTTTTATTTTGATTAAGTATTCCATGAAGGGATATATCCCTATAGAAGTTAAAGGTTTGGAATTTTATTATTTGTAGCAAGATATTTTTATTTGTTAAAAGTAAAGATATTTGATAATATTAATATTAAATATGTTAATACTTACGCCATTTTGTTTTTTTATATTTTTTTTTTCGGTATTACTACATTTTTTTATTGATTATAATTTCATGATGAATTTTGATTTTGGTGGAGAAATAAGTGCTGTCAACGTATTTACTTTTTAATTTTCTGACAATTTTAATGCTAGTTTTAAATAACCAGTACCTGGATGACCGAGCTTTGCTCGGTTAAACTATATTTAGACACAAATTACATAGTGATAATATATGAATAATATTTTCAATCTTACCGATATAATAATAAAACAATAGTCACTGGTTACATAAATAAAAAATAAAAAGAGATCCTAATAATATTTTTTCTCACCAAAAAAGGAACTTGAAAAAAAAGGAAAAATCTTCCGTTTTCGAGACCGCCCGATTTCCCACCTGAGCTATTATAAATTTACAGATGGTGGCGAAATTTACTTTCTTATTCTAATGATATTCTAGCAGTTTTTAATTGCTTTCGTGATTTTTATTTAAATAACCAGTTTATATCTTTTTTTCCTACCTCTGCCGAAAGTTCGATTTTCGTCTCTGTGAAGCGGGACAAAAGTGATACTTTCTGTCCCCGCTTCACAGGAACAAAACCTGAACTTTCGTCCTAGGTAGGAAAAAAAAGTAAGTGCAACATGGGACGAAAGTACTACATCCATTCCCGTATGTTTGCTACCCTCGCCTTCGGCTTGGGTGGTAATTTCATATGAGGGTCAAAAAAATAGTACTTTCATCCCCTTGTGACACAAAATACTATATTATTATATAGGTAAGACCGAAAAATATTATTCATATTTCATCAGTTCTATCGTATCTAAATATAATTTCCAAAAAAAAAGAACGATAAAAAAAATAATAATATTAATATCGAGCAAAACTCGGAAATCAGGTAGTACAGGGCTCTCAATAATAGTTCTATTTTTTACAAAAGAGAGAACTTGAAAAAAAAAGCAAAAAAAAAGTGGAACTTGAGGCATCGGGATTCGAACTCAGGTATAGGTACTGATTTCCCACCTAAGTTATTATAACCTTGTAGATTATGCCGAAATTTACCTTCGTATTCTAATAATATTCTAACAGTTTTTAATTATACTCGTGATTTTTTATTTAAATAACCAGTTCATATTTTTTTTATTTATTATTTCGGTAAGATCGAAAAATATTATTCATATATCATCAGTTCGTAATTCGTATGTAAATATAGTTTCCACAAAACACGAATAACAAAAAATAAAAAATAAAATACCGAGCAAAGCTCGGTCATCCAGTTAGTAAAGGGCTCCCAATAATAGTTTTTTTCACAAAAGAAGTAACTTTAAAAAAAAGAATAGTCCTGGAGACTGGATTCGAACCTGGGGTTTTCTTATTTCAAATCCGCCCGGTTCACATCGGAGCTATTATAAACTTATCAATAACAGCGAAATTTACCTTCGTATTCTAACGATATTTTTTAATTGCCTGAAAAAAGGGATAAAAGGACATTTTCTAAAAATAAATCCTAGCTAGATCGATTTATCGCCCCCGAAACCCTCTGCATACTGAATTTCATGAAAATCGTTGGAGCCGTTTTCGAGATTCAGATTATATATATATATATACAAGAATTGCTCGTTTAAATATATAAGATTATATACTCTTTATTTGATATTAAAAGAAATGGATACACGAAGGGGACAGCTTGATTTATAGTCTCAACTAGCGGCCTGCCCCGATTACGCCCGTGGTATGTATATGTACCTAAACCTTCCTCATGAATCACTCTGTCTATTGGTAAAAACCGCATAAAAATCCGTGCAGTAGTTTTTGAGTTTATCGCGAACAGACAGACGCGGCGGAGGACTTTGTTTTATAATATGTAATTGAGTCACAATTCAAGTAAAAGCGATAGATTTTTAAACACATTTCGTATGGAGCTTATGTTAAAATTATATACCTAGTAAGCGAAATTAGATATTTATAATATTGAAACGCTATATATATTACGTTATCTATTATTACAAGATATCTAAGATCGTCTATATTTAGGCGGAACGTACCACACATTCACTAATGCGTTTGTCTAGTGCAGCCATTCTCAACCTTTTTTTTTTATTGGGGCCACAAGCACGTTGTCGCGGGCCGCAAGCAAAAATTATTTAGGTTTCCATTAAAACGTAATTCCAAGTTAATAATGTAGTAACTTTATTAAGGACAAAAAAAAGAGAAAGATATATAGGTATATGTATTTTAATGCGATTTTTGTATTTGTGAAAACTTTTTAAAAACTTCAAGATCTGGCTTGGCGCTACATGCGTATCTTCAGGCGGGCCAACAACAAAAGCCCGGCGGCATGCGGCCCACGGGCCGCAATTTGAGTATAGCGGGTCTAGTGTCTGTGAGTGCATGTGGCGTGACGTCACGGTACGCAATACGAACCGTTATTCTGTCTCACTCGCACGGGACTGCCCTTAAGGTACAGATACACATGCTACTTACTAACATGCTTATTAGCGTGCTTATAGTCTAGTCGACGAATGTTAAAGATATTTTTAAAATATAAACACCTGTTTTTAAATTATTTGTTAATAACTTTTGCAATTTTTGCAAGCGGAACTTAATTTTTTTTTTCAAAAATCATCTAGATGCCATTCCAAATCGAATGACACCTCAATCTCAATTTTCGGAGACTGCTGACAAAAGTTGACCAAAATAGAAATTTTTGACGAATGACCCAAAATGATGGGGCAATACAGAGGCCAGGCGGTCGCTCTGGAGGTCGATGGGAAGGCCTACATTCAGCAGTGGACATCTAATGGCTGAATGAAGATGAAATTGATAAAATTTCAAAATCAGTGACTATTTTTTTTTTTACTCCTAAAAAATCGAAAAATACACGGTCACATAAAAGTTACAAAAAATTGTAAATAAATAAAACACATAATCAATATAAAATAAAAATTTATTAACCATAAAAATACATAATAGGAATCGATTCTGAGAAATACGATTAAAATATTTACGTATTAATAGATTTTATCACAAATCACACTACAAAAATATCGTTAACAATTTAAAAATTACAATTAAGTAATAATATTTTTCAAAAATGTTCATAAGGCATCACAATTTATAGGAAAAATATTTATTTTATTTTATATGTATGTGTTCCAAATGATACACATACTACATTATTATAAATATTTGATTTTAACATAATTATATTCATTTAATTAAAAGTCTAAAACGGATTTTATCGCGTTTATTTAAAAAAAAAAACTTTTCAGTTTAACAATTTTTTATAAAATTATTTCCCGACGTTAGACTTTTAATTAAATGAGTAAAATTCGCGTAAATATAAAAGAACAGTATTTTAACAAAATTATTATATTGTCAAATATCAGGCACCGTATTCCACTACAATTATGGTAGATCAGTGGTCGATCAAAAACTTCCAAATGGTCGTTTCATTTGACAGGTTTGGAATTCTACTATTTCAATCATATAGGTATTATTGATGAATGAAGAAATACAAAAATGTTTCTTGTGGACGTAACGTAAAACAAACAAATTATAATCAAAAATTAACGGTAACAACCATTTGACAGCTTTGGTATTCTACAATTTCATTTTTGTAATAACGGTGACACCATAATGATTTGCCGATGACGCACCGTGCAACTTTACAATAATAAAAAAAAACTACAATAAACGTCTCCGATTAACCATTAGAACAATATTGAAATAGCTGAATAGCGTTTCAGTATACTCTGATGTAGGGGTGTGCGATAATTATCGATAATTCGTAACTACTCGATAATTTTTCATTTTTAATTCGATAATTATCGGTAACTATCGATAAGTTTTCATCCGATAATTATCGATAATTTTGTTTGATCCGATAATTATCGATAACTGTCGACAACTATCGATAATTTTTTTCCAATTATTATCGACAACTGTTCATTCGATAATTATCGATAACACAATACGATAATTATCGATAATGTTTTCCGATGAACATCCCTACACTGATGTTATATTGCTTTATAGGATTTATACGTAAAAAATGTTGCAGGGCGAGTTATGTCATGTTAGGGTTCCCTTTACAGACTTGACTGTTCCAAGTTACTGATTACATTAGGTTACATTAGCACCATATTTAATATAACCATAGAAGTGTTATAGAACATCATCATATGACGACACACCAAGCGTGTCTGATATTTACGTGTATGAATATTGAATAACCCTTTGTCGAACAATCTGTCGAGGCGACAGACGGTCGGTCTGGCGCTATTATATTACAGTTTATTTTTTAATAAATACTGTATTATTATGTAATTTATTATGTTTATCATCATCGATAATCTTGTAAATAATATTCATTCATTCATTCATTCATTTGAAATAATAATAATGGCTTTCATTAGTGCCAAGATAGCACGGATGATTTCGCCAATGTCAAGTTGAATGGAGAGACACGAAGGAGATTACTGATTAACATGTTTGTAAATAATGCTCACTCTCTAAACATGAATCAGTAAAATTTTCATTAATTACGTTAGTGAAGCTGTATTCACAAATTATCAGTGAATTTCAATAACAAGTTAGTGAATACTCACTAATATACATGCACATAATAAAATTATCAATTCAGTGGACTCTGATATTCACATATCCATACATTGAATAGTTACTAATTTTACATGGTACGATTTTCACATTGATAAAAAGTGAATAGTAACTTAAAATTAGTGAAATTTCACTGATTCATGTTTAGAGAGTAAATAATAGCTCATATTTCAGAAAAAAAAAGTACATTATTTTGACGTTTGACACGCAAGGGGATGACTTTTATAAATCGTACACATCTCCGCATCAAAAAACACAATACTATTCCAAGACTGTACATCGGAGTAGTTCACAAAATAAAAGAATACTGACCACAGCGGTGTAACATAATAAATGACTTATTTAACTCGTGCTAAGAAAAAAATTGAGCATTTATTATACCAAAACATGAAAATTTAATATCATAACATATACATATTCTAGGTTTTACAAAATTTTACATCAATTTACATTATATATAACCATAAATTTAAAAAAACTTGCCGTCTGTCTGTTGGTTATGTTTGATGTCCTTCTCACTTTGCATGCAAGTCTGCTACTATTGCAATTGTGTCATAATTGTATTTCAGTAGTCGGTTATTAGAATATTAAGATGAAATTTTGTAATCTACTAATTCAATGGTGTCGCGATTCGCTATGAGTGCGACTGCAGCGCCAGACAAAATATGAACTACAGGGGGCTGTCATAAAATGTTTTTATACGTATGGCAAGGAAAATAAAAATAAATAAATATTATAAATAATAGTAAAAAGAAAAAGTTATAAAAAATATGTGAGATTTTTGTAGTGATTGCCGTTTTGTTTTTTAATTAAACGAATCAACAACAAGTAAGTATAATGATAAAAAATAATAAAGAATGCAGTAAACATTCAGGTTAAGTTATTTGATATTTATATCAAAGTCAAAAAGTGATACTAAGAAAAAAATTAAACTGAAGAAAAAATAATTAAATAGTTATATCAATGGAATATATTAATATTTATTTAATTAATGTAATTTTTTTTTTAGTAACAAACACGTAAAAATCACGTGTTTACAAAATGTTAGAACTGTATGTTAATTTTTTTTTTGTTAATTTAAATTTAAGCATTTATTATAAATTAGATTTTTTCATCACAGAATCATAACAAAATTATTAATTTTTACTAAACTTAAAAATTTTGAAAAAGTTTTCAATTCTATAATACTAAAGTTAGCTGACGTTAATTTTTTTATTTTTTTTTTGTTTTATTAAATTAGAACAAAAAAAATTTTTTTTTAATTTCACTTTGAATTTATCAAGTTTTTTACAAATTATTTTTTTTTAATTTTTTCGTAATGATTTTTTCGATAAAAATAATTATTAAAATTTTTGGATGTCGGCTAACTTAATTTTCATTAAAATTTTCCGAATTATTGTTATTGATAAAGTTAAGGTTATGGTAGTACTTACTTCAGCCTTTTAACTGCAGCTATCCACTGATTCCGTTGATTTCTTTTCCATTCAGCAGTCGGAAATTTATAAAACCTGCACTCACTTTTTCTGCTGGTATTCTTACAATTTACTACACAACAACTTTGGTGTCTCATTTTTCTTTAATTTATTTAAATTAAAACAAAATAAATACTCTCACGTGTACTTGCTTACAATTTTAGGAATAATAGCCCCCCGTAGTACCGAAAGTGACCACTGCGAACGCTTCAGTCGATTTAATTTCCCCTACCATGGCTACACTCACAGCGAATAGTAGAATAACATCATTACGACACTACTGCGTTAACATAATTTTCATGATGACCATTGATTGACTTTTGTTACACGATTGACACAGAATGAGAAGAATGATTTGGAAAATTTGATCATAATTTCTTATTAAAAAAAAAAACTGAATTTTACTGAATTTGAGGGTAGTAGCAGGTAGTTGGAAGGAAGGAAAAAAAAGTAGTTGGAAGGTAGTTACACATATTAACTTCCGCTCTTCTTAATGTGTTTCATCGTATTTTAAAACACATATATGAATTGAAAAAGTAATTTTTCATTATTTTTTTTTCCGAAAAATAAAACAAAAAATATTCTAGTTCAAAGTATATAGGTATATTAATTGGGTACTACGTTAATACTAAAATATTTTTTCTAACTTTAAAGAGTTGATATTATCAAAAATTTGGACAATTTAACGTCATTTATATAAAATATTTCGAAATTTCAAAAAAGTAACACGTGACTGCGACAGAACGCCTAATTTACACTTTTTAGACTTTTTTTTTAATACGTTTTTTACAAGATTAGAATAATATTGAATAATACCATACTCGTGAGATAATTGTAAATAGGAATCTATAAAAAATATCTAAATTTTATCATTACTGGCCGAGCAAAATGCTGGTTTTTTTTCCTAAAACTACAGGAATCGTACTTAATTAATACTTATAATAATACGTTTTACAACAATAGTTACATATTGCGACAGGAAAATTCAAATTCATTTTTCGTTTTGAAAATATTTTGATAAAAATATATATTAAATTTGAGATCTGGACAGAGAGACAGGAATAACCAATTTGAGATCATTTTTTCATATTTTTTAAGTAAAAAAATTATACTAATTATCGTTACTTATTTTTAAAAAATTATCAAAAAATACTGGCCCCTATTTTACCCACCATATACAAAAAAAAAACTATTCTAATCTTATTATCAATAAAATAAATCTTATTGTGTATATATTACCTTTATAAACTTTAAAAACACAACAATAAAACTAGTAATCTAATGCGCTCTGTGCAAAAAAAAAAAAAAAAAAACTATAACTTACATTTTAAATATCGTAAGTTTTAATAAGAACACGAAAAAAATTATTTTTTTTTAATTTTTTTGCACTAATACAGATAGTAAAATTTTTGTTATATCTTTTTAATTATCTAATATTGCCACGAATGCCCTGTAATTATTTTCGTGTATTTTGAGCATAATATTGTGACTTATAGTCAATATATCTATAAAAGTTTAAAAAACCTATTTCTAATTTAAAAAAAATAGTATTATGTTACTGGCCGTTAAGTGTCAAATAATGCCGCGAAAACTTAATAATAAACTTGCAGGTACAAACTTATATAATTTAAACAAATTCTTACTTACAAATAACTTATAATTAATCAACTAAACAGTTGTGTATTTACCATGTAAAATTCATTTTAACCGACTTCGAAAATAGATGCTACTAAGTTCAAGTCCATAGTCTAGTAATTGCATTTTTTTTTATCTTTCAACCTCGTTTTATAAATGTTTGGGTACCCTAGGCATTAGAGAACAATAGGGCCCTTTGACTACTATAGTCACTAATTATGATTACCGCAATTTTTTTTTATTTTTATTTTAGAGACAGTGTCAATTAGTGAATACTGATTTGGCAAGAACTAGCGGGCATTCGAGGGCCCCTGGACACTTTCCCAGAGTGTCCGATAGATGAAAGCCTGTCTTTTCATGTGTTATAAGAAAAAAAAAAGTATTATTACATTAGATTTAAGAGTCATACATTCAAAATTCAGACGTCGATTAACAATCCTCTTTTTGTTCAAAAACTTAAAAATATATTGTTTAGACAATTGTAATATTTTAAATATAATAGTTTTATTCACATACTAAAATATTTAGTTAATTAATAACATTTGCTAGCATTGCTAATAGTTTTGTAGTTTTGTCATTAATAATAATAATGTTCAATAGATTTTTATATGTATATATTTTTATCGTTTTTTAAATATAGTGTATTACGTCGCTAGGGAGGGAAGTGATACATTGCAACCCATATCTTTGTTAAAAATCCGAGGTTGAGATATCACTTTCCTCCGTTGTAATTAAAATAGATTAAAAAAGTAATTATTAGGTTTTTAAATTAATTTATTCAAACATTTGATATTCTTGATGATGTCGCGTATCCTAGCAACGCGTATCCAAGCAACGCGTAACTAAGCAATAGAATGTTTAGTTAGTTGTTATAACACCAGTATAAGCATATGAAATTAATTCATTAAGTGAAAAATAAGATGAAATAATGAAATGAAAAATAAGATGAAAAAAAATAAGAGATTATAGTCGTCAAAATATAATAGGCCCGTTTTGACATTTGAGAAAGACCCTAGAATGTAACTTGCAACGAAACTGAAAGAAGCAATAAAATAATAGTTAATTACATAAAGTGTTTTTAAAAAATACATAAATATTTTTGGCGCGTTAATTATTATGATAGAATATATTGCGAGTATTCTTTTCAAGCTTACTATAAAAGTAGCATGCAATTTCTAAGTTTTACGAAACGTACCAAAAGCAGTTACGTTCTAAGTCTTTTTCTTTTTAAATACTAGTGTTGTTACAAATTAATTACTGAGATTCATTCGATTTTAATAGTAATTAAATATTGTGTAGTGATCTTTACTGAAAAGAATGAGCTTGGCGCTCAAAGCTGTAAATAAAATTTTGAATTGGTGAAACTGATTTCTATAGAATTTGTTAGTTCGCCATGTTGTGATTTTGATTATGCGCTCATTTATGTTTCATATTTTTTTCTCGACTCTGCTTTGCTTTTGGACTATTTCTGTTTACTATCACGTTGAACTTGGCTCTTGTATTTTGAACATTGATTTAAACAAATTGATTTGAGCTCGATTTTGGTATTTGTTGTTATATCGTACGAACTCTGTTTCAACATGTTGAAAAGAGGAAGTAACAGGTATTGATACATTTGACGCAGATGCTATTTGAAACCACGTGTATGCTTATTACATAAGAAATGAATACCCAACTGGAAGTAAATTGCTCATATCACTACGAGAGGGTGGCTTGTTTAGTGGAAGAAATAATTATATATTATACAGGTGACGATAGACTCAAGCTCGACGATAGCTCAACTGACGATTTTAGCTCATCATCAGAAGAAATTGATTGAATGAAAATTCACTAAAAATATTAAATTAAAGACAAATTGACCTTTCGTACCATTGTATCATTTCAAAATACCAACAATATTAGTTTAAGTTAAATTTTCTAATCAGAACTTTAATCCAATCCACTTTACAATATATAATCAAATCGATCAAATACTCATACAAACTTGAATCGATTTTTCGTGAGTATCGAGTACCGAGTCGTATGGTTACATTACTAGTTGCGTCGCGATGACAACTGTCAAAACGGGCCTATTATATTTTGACGACTATAGTATTATTCAGTGTCACATACGAATTATTACAAGGAAATTGTGAGATTAAACTATGCGATCTGTCATAACTTTGACATTTTAAAAACAATATATTTGCATCGGGACGAAAGTCGACGCATGCGCTCTAAAAATTATTCGTCATTAGGCCAGGAGGTAATGTGACACTTTCGTCTCTAAAATTACAATCGAAAATCGAACTTTCGTATAAAAAAATATTTTTGATATAAATATATGAATGACATGAATTTTTAAATAGGGAAGTAAACGCCTAATTTAAACTTACCATTCAATTTTAGTTTTTATTTTAAAAATTTCTTCAATCAGTAATTATTGTCGAACCATCCTGAAATTCATCAATCAAACATATTTTTCTTTAAATATATAACAAAATATTACAATAATTTATCATTTTACGATGGTTCTTTCATATATTTTAATATAATTGTGATTAATAGTCACTTTTTCTGATTGTTTAACCTATCTACAATTTAAAATTTGCCAATATATTTCATTTATCAATTAAGGACAGTATTAATGCCGTCTCATATGTAATCCGAGATGATCAGATCTAGCGAAGGCCCTCCGGCAGAGGGGGCACGAAAAGGGCCTATGTCCGGTATGTTTGCGTGTATGTCGTGTCAGTTCGTCTGATCTAGCGAACCTCCAGCCGCATCCCGCCCAACCGCAGCTGTAAGGTTTTTCACCTGAAAAATAAAAGTTTTTTTTTCTATTTTCTATACAAATTTTGCAAAAAAAAAAAAAGGATTTGCGTGTTTGTTTATTTTTAAAGTATGCAATGAATATCAATAGAAAATTTATCTAAAACATCTGTTATATTAATTAACATATCGATACGACGCATAGGGGTCAATCTTTACAATATGAGACGAATAAACAAAGTAAAATCTTTAATATATTTCCAGGAATTTTATATAAAAATTAAGGTTATTCGATATTTTTTTTTACGTTACTAAATAAAAACATTTTTTTTAATTATCTAACAAGTATGCTTAATTAAAAAAATCAAAAAACCGACACCTCATATGTCAAAAACCATCCAGCCGTTTGGGCTGTAGGGCGTGCCAAAGAAATGGACATACACACACACACACACACACACACACACACAAACACACAAACACACAAACACACACAAACACACAAACACACACAAACACACAAACACACACAAACACACAAACACACACAAACACACAAACACACACAAACACACACAAACACACACAAACACACACAAACACACACAAACACACACAAACACACAAACACACACAAACACACAAACACACACAAACACACACAAACACACACAAACACACACAAACACACACAAACACACACAAACACACAAACACACAAACACACACAAACACACAAACACACACAAACACACACAAACACACACAAACACACACAAACACACACAAACACACACAAACACACAAACACACACACGCACGCACGCACGCACGCACGCACGCACGCACGCACGCACGCACGCACGCACGCACGCACGCACGCACGCACGCACGCACACACACACACACACACACACACACACACACACACACACATACATACATACATACATACATACCCTACCATATACTATAACCCTCCTTCTGTCGCAGTCGGGTAAAAAAATGTTTTTTTTTAATTTCAAGTGTAGTAATTTTAACATTCATTTTTTTTATATTGAAGTAAAAAACTTCAACTCACCTGTATGTGTCCGTTTATGAGCTTTCAAATGCGAACTTTTCGTGTAAACCTTATGACAGCCCGCCACGTCGCATTTATGCAACCTCCTTCGCGATTGCGCATCACATTCTTTATCTGTGCCCACTTTATTATCTACGCTCACTTTATCTTTTATATTATCTGTTGTTATTTTATTCTGAGCGATTTCGTTTAGTGAGTCGTTTAGTGCGTTCTGTAAGGCGGTGTTCAATAAATAGTTTTTAATCTCCATTTGTGGTTTCAACTGGGAGGGAACTGTGAACGGTAGAATTGGCGGGAATAAGTTTGACAGTTGGATTGACGTTTGCGGGTGATGCGATGGTTGTTTGAATCTGGAAATACATATAACATATTTTTATGTCGTTATAGATTAAGTAGTAATAATGAAACTGACACTACTTTAAATATCTACAAGATTAAATAGTCGTTAGATTCTCAACCATCATTTAACAATCTAAATGACAATTTAAAACGATTATATAGAAATATTGAATTGATCGTTTAAAATTGATTTATTTTTTATTTTACTATCAACCTGTGAAGCCGACCACGCAGATTGGACTAAAATAATTGATGATAAAGATAGCGAGAAATGCGTTTAATTACCGGGACAAGATTTATACGCAAGCGCACACACACTCACACACACACACACACACACACATACAAACTTGAGAAAGCCGAGGCTCACAAAATATACATATAAATGATTATAAAAGCTAAAATCACAAACATATCCAACTCACCCGTTAACACTCTTCAGCTTCCTCGCGCTCCGAAGATCTGGACCGACTTTCACCATCGGTCCCTCGTGAGAACTGAAAGAATCGTACAATAACGGCTTTATGACAAATGTTGTATAGGTCATACAGGCATCTTAGTCGTGGTCTGGGCGTGTGTGTTTGTATTGTGTGTGTTTACGCACACTGGTGTCCGTTAAGTTTAACGTTTATTATGACCAACTCATAGAATATAGATACTAAGGAATGCCATCTTCTTGTTACGAAAGGTATCGTCAAAATTTATCAAATTGGTGGCGCCACATTAGCATGAGGGTAAATTTTAAAAGAAGAGCCAAATAACAAAGCAATCATAACACGGACTAAACATCACGTAATATACAATATAAATAAACAACAATAAAAGACAATGTAATATAAACATTATCCATAATAAATTAAATAATAATAATAAAAAAAAATGACAAGTATTGATTTAGTCGACTATTTCTTAACTACAAAAATCAAGAGAAATATTAAATTTTTCAACCGAGCACACTTCACTCTGTTTATAACTGCTGACTTCACATCATTTCCGTTTGCTACACTAGCGCTATTTCGGTGAGTGTACGAACAGTAATTTGTTGAACAAAATCGCCACTTTTTCAACTAATCCCCAATACAAGTTGGTCCTCCTTAGTATACTCCATGAATAATACTCACTCGAATGGTAGCTGAGTAGAAGTCGATTCTTCGATTATAACGACTTTCGACGATGTTGGATAATTGTTACCTGTAATAGACAAAATGGTATTAAGTAAAAATTTATTTAAAACTTACAGTGCACCCCGGCTACACCTGTGAAATTTACTAATGATGAAAGAAAGTACTGTAAAATTGGAAGGACATTTTGGATGACCTTTTTATTTTATATATTTATATAGATTCATTGCGGATAATTATATTATATATATACGGGATATCATCCTACTGGGAGAGTTTTTGAGTGTATGGTCGACCTCCAGAGCGACCGGTTCAAAGCAGCCTCCATCCAACGGTTTCCGGCAACCCTCTTCAAGTCATCTGTCTATCTCGCGGACGGCCGTCCGACGCTGCGTTTGCCGGTACGTGGTCTCCACTCGAGAACCTTTCTGTTCCATCGGCCGTCAGTTCTATTTTTATAAATGACTTAAACTGCTATTTGTTTTAAGGGGAATACAATACGTAGCCAAAGCTTATTTAAAATGATGAGGAACATTTGAATTTACTTAAATTACAAAATATAAAAATACTTCGAATAATTTTAAAGATTCCGTAAAGAAAAGGCTGTACCCACGGAACCCTAAAACTAAGACTTACGTCCTCCGTACGTTTGTCTTATCATATTAGTGTAGAAGTACTGAAACCTTTTAAAATAGTAACTGTTGAGTTTCATACCGGTTCTTCTCAACAGAATCTACATTTTTTCATTACCCGACTGCGACAGAAGGAGGGTTATGTTTTTCGAGTGTATGTATGTATGTATGTATGTCCATTTCTTTGGCACGCCCTACAGTCCAAACAGCTGGACGGTTTTTGACATATGAAGTGTCGTTGGATTTGTCTAAATTGTAGTGGTGACATAGGCTATATAAATTTTCAAAATGGCGCCCGCAAATGGCGGAATGAGGGAGGGGAGTTGAATTTTTTTCTTACCGTAGCAATATGGGTATCAAATGAAAGCTAGTAAATTGTTTTATTCTTTTTAGTTTATAATAAGAGTATTTTACGCAGTCGGGTTTTTTGATTTTTTAAATTAATTTAATGTAGGCAACATCTAACAATAAGACAAGATAAATGTTTTATATTAATGACAGCCCAGATATAATTTGAGTACTTATCACACATATCTTGCTATAAATTAGCATTCTGAATAATTAGTACAAAACTATGATTGTATTAATATAGTTTTTTTTTAATACAAACGTCCTTGGCCCACCTCTTAATACCATTATTTAATTAAAATTCTAGATCGGATTTTATCGCGTTTATTTAATTTAAATATTAATGTTATCAGTAAATATGTTTTCAAGTTATGACGTGACCAAGGGAAATTCGAATTTATATATATCTATATGTCATGGCCATATCGTAGAATTGTCCAAATCATAAAATGCTCGAGAGTTTCATGAACTGGTCGCATTTTAATGTAATGTTTCACTGACCGTTGGCCACATCATAATGTGTCTTAGCAAGATCAATGATAAAAAAGTCTTACCTAACCTATTAACATAACATATTCTCGAGCATTTCATGATATGCCATATATAGGCTACTTCTAGGTAAGCGCGCTCCATCCTAGACCGTATTTTCACTTAACATCAGATGAAATAGTGGTCAAACGCAAGCTTATCTTAGTATATAAAAAAAATGATGTGGCCAATTCTTCGATATGGCCACAACATAATATATTATGTTGCTTGATTAGATTTGGTATAAAAAACATGAGATAATAGTACATAAAACATTAGGGGCATGTGTCACCGGTTGCTGATAAAGTTATCTGACGTATAACGGTATCCAATAGATAAGAGTTTATGATATATATTTTTTATTTTTCACCACCAAACCCCACTTAATCTGTCAGATATTTCTATTTGTAACTAAATGAATAGATTTGTAGTTTTATTAGTTAAAGTGAAACAGGCCTTTAGGGTCTTTCTCCCTCCGTTCTCTTACTGTTGATAAATACTATCAGTATCTTATGTGCAAGATAGATTTTATTACTAATAAACAGGCTCTAACTAGATTTTAATATGTATTACATTTATACAATGACGGTTCAAAATCGATTTTACAGCCGTGATTAAAATAAATTTCGATATTTATTTTTTTTGAGTTATATTGCAAAAAATAAAGAAAAACTAAAATAAAAACGAACAACTAACTGAAGTAAAAAGTGTCTTTTAGCACAATGACATGATCAAATATTCAAAAGAAAAAAGTCCTGACGCAGTTCTGTTCAGTTATGGATGAACGGTCAGACACGCGAAGCGAGTCACGCTATTCAAGCATTGTTTTTTAACATTATAGGGGTCATGACACACAGATGAAGCTATTATAATATCGCTATGTTTTAAACAATTATTATTTTAATTTTTAATATATAATTTTTTTTTAATAAATATGTTTTAACACACACACAAGGTCGCCTATAAAAATAAGTCGGTTTTCCTTCCTGACGTTATAATTCCAGAACACACGAACCGATTTCCACGGTTTTGCATTCGTTGGAAAGGTCTCGGGCTCCGTGAGGTGTATAGCAAACAAAATTCAGGAAAAATTTCAACAGAAAAGCAGGAAAACAGGGAAAATCATTTTTCACATACAGCGCCATCTCTGATACATAGCATGTACTACAAACCAATATGGTTTTGCATGGTGATTTTATCCGCAAACGAAATGTTACAAAAAACGAAGCCATCTGGTGGCGAAACGGAGTTCGCTGGGTTTGCTGGTACATATATAAATAAACATATATAACACCCAGACTCGGGGCGGGAATCGAACCCACAACCCTTGGAGCAGAAAACAGGGTCACTGCAAACTGCGCCAACGGGTCAGTCAAAATATTAATCTTTATAGGGTTAAGTAACGTGATGATGGATTAAGCTCCAATCCTTCTCCTATATAGAGTAGAGGCCTTAGCCCAGCAGTGGGATTTTTATAGGCTGATTCAGTTAAGTTCAGTTAGACCTACCTGAAACGCCTTTTTTTTTACACGAAAAGTATATTAACTCTCAGTAATGCTAACTTATACGCAGTGGCGTGCATAAAGTTATAAGACAGGGTAGGCAGTCAAAAAAAAAATATGACCCCAAAGAACATCACATCATTCCAATTTAAGTAATTATGCTATACCTACATTTAAATCAAAAAAGATTAAACATTTTTAATTCACAGAAAAAAAAAAGTATAAAAATACATACAATTTTTAAATTGTTAAATTTTTTTGTTTCTCTGAAATATGATCTATACATATAATAAAATGGTAGGAAAGTCAAAACTATACATTGGATATTTTTTTTAAAAGACTACTTGGGGTGTGATCTACAATCAATACCGAACCTAAAAATATAGTTTTTAGAATTTTTGCTTGCAGCTAGTTATTTAATATTATTGTTTTTTTTTTTTTTTGTATTTGAAATTCTTTTATTGTTTAGAAAAAGTTTTTAATGTTATCATCTATTTCCAAAATAATAAAAGTTGTCTGTATAGTTAAATTATTTGTATTTTGTTGATACAAAATACAAATATATATTTAAAGTATAATATTCAAAACCTAATTTTTAAAAATATACAATTATATTAATCTCTTTATTCAAATAAGATTGATGATACAAATAATTCCAAACTCAATAAATTTTAAACAAATGATTGCTTTTAATATATGTACTGAATTTAATTACTTTATGTCATGTTATATCATACTGCAATAAATAAATAATTTTAAAAAAATTAATCAAATTATTATTACCATATTTAAAATTATATATACTTATAATATCTCAAAAACTTTGATATAAAGCAAAAACTGATGGAAAGAAATGATGATTTCAATTTATTTATTCTATATAGAATAATTTACCAGCAAAGTTAGTCGGAAAAAAAAGTTAGTCGAAGTAGTTTTTAGCTTTATAAGTGCAAAAATAAAAATGTATTATTATGGACTAGAAAGTTATTATACATATCTTGTTTATGGTGTTTGATATGTGTTTTTAAGTAATCAATCTGATTTTGAGAGTTACAAATGTACAATTTGTAAATTTTCTAAATCGACACAGAATTATCGACATTTTTGTTATATTATAAATGGTTGTTCTAATATTTTATATTCATATATAGTAGTTTATTTCTTTAACTTTTTTTTTTAATCTTTAATCTTACATATTTTTCCTAATATTTCAATTTTATTGGGAATAGAGGCTTTTAGATAATTTCAAGAACAGACAAGTAAATTATTAGACACTGTGTAAGTTCATTTATACTAATAACGCAGGCATACACATACAGCAGGACAAAATACATTTAACTATACATACCATGCTTATTGATTGATCCGGCTTTTCTCGGCATGTGATACAAGTCGTGCCAAATCTTTTATAAGCGTGAGCCACTTATATATACAGCAACCAAGTACCAACTGATACTTATCAAACAAATCAGTTACTGGTTAGACATAGTGGCCACATAAGGCCGGCACTCTGATAATTTCGTTTGGTCAAACATACGAAATCATTGATAACACTATCAAGGAATTTCTATTAATTAGTTACGAAATTGTATGCTTAATTAAAGTACTTGTTTATTTATTAATAAATGAAAAATTATAACATCATTGTTATTTATAATATGTTAAATCGATACGCCTATCTTTTTTTAAATACGTAATAATCTGTAAAATCGAACGTGTTGAATTTGGATGCACTATTTAGTTTATTTACTTTCATCAAACACACATCTCCGTTACATATTTCACAAGTAAACTAGTCCATCACTAATATAATAAATATATTAATATTTTCGTATACCACAAACTAAAAATTCAAAGTGAATTGCAATAACATCTGTCATGGAATGATTCGGAGTTCGGATTGGACGGCGGATGCGATTATGCGACCGTGTCAAAAATCATAATTATTGGTACAAACGGTATCGAATTCAAGACAATTTGATTTGACAGGTTATTTAGGCACTGCCTGCTGGATTGTTAAACCGACCAATGTTAAAAACACAATACTTTGTTCGTATTCCATATGACGCGCGACATTATAAAATTGTAGGATTATAATAATGTCGTTCTGTCAATGCTAACATTTTGTATGCGATTTAAGGCAAAGTTTTATAAAAGGCCCGTCGCGGTCGTCGATTCGCGCGAAGCGCTGATATCGCATATATGATGGCGGGTTTTTTGAAGCGGATTTAAATTGAATTATGGTTTATGTCTTTTTCAAAAATATGTAATGTTCATGTTTTATATATAATTTTTAGTAACATGCCAGGGTAGGCAGTGCCTTTCTGCCTATATGAAATGCACGCTACTGCTTATACGATTACCGCTTATTAATGAACTCCTTACCTTCACTATATTAGTTAAGAAATAGTTAACACTATTCACCGCTAGATGGCGACAGTATACTGTGTCGCAACGCGAAACGTTCCGTTCAACAATAGCGTTATTATCATTTATATTATTAGCCTTGTTAGTGTTATATTCTGACATATTTATAACTTAATCCCGTTTTGGTAGCTTTTGTGGTGAGGTTTTAGTGAAGCGGGACAGCGATTTCGTGTGAGCGCTCTCTAAACATGAATCAGTGAAATTTTCATTAATTACGTTAGTAAAGCTGTATTCACTTCATATTGGTACATTTCAATAACAAGTTAGTGAATACTTACTGATACACATACAAATATTCAATGATGAAATCAGTGGACTCTGATATTCACATATTCATAGATTGAATAATCACTAATTAGCTGCGTGGTACGATTCTTATACCAATAAACAGGGGTTAGTCACTTAAAATTAGTGAAATTCCACTGATTCATTTAGTGAGAACAAGATTAGACAAATGACAAAGATGTGTGGTTTTTGTGGCGCTGTCTTTCATGCAGGACATGTGACTAAGTTTATAATAGTTGAGTTATTTATTGATGGTTTTTAAAAGAGTAGCCGATTCTTCTCAACATAATCTATATTTCGAATCGGTGGTAGCTTCACATTAACTATAATAATTAATTAATTAAAAAATATTAAATACTTTGTAAAAAAGGCGGCACAAAAGTGTTTGAAGCCTACTTGAATACAGAAATTTTTGATTTGATTTTGAGTTTTGAGTATAAAAAGCTTGACGACAACGAAACAAGATGAAATACTTACAACAATCATTTATTTTAATTTTTGAAGTGAAACTTCAATATAGACGGGGCAGTCTTAGGATTTTTATGTCACGAAAAAGCGTTATGGTCTAAGATCCGGCTGCGAAATTAGTGTGCTCATCAACTTTTGCTAATTTTACTGGGCAAAAGATTTCTCTTCTACCTATGAGTATTTGAGATCAATCTTTAACTCAACTGCAGGATGGCGCAGTAAGCCACTGGGTACGAAAAATATTTTACACAAATGAAATGACCATAAATACAGCAGCACCAGAGTAGCCACTAATTCGTAACTGTGTAAAAGGATGAATTAGAACTATAACACTAGAGAGTTTCCCCTTCCCATACTTAGAGAATAAAGAAGAGATGAGTATGTCAAACTCTCTCTCACCGTTCGAAATTCAGCTACAGTAGCCACGTAACGATTCTTTGTGAGTTTGGCATTACCTCCGGTCGAGCTGGTCCTTTCTACACGTGTGCTCAATTTTCCAATAAAGAATCAAGACTGGATACGCTAACCTATCGTAACGTCGTGTGTAGTGGCCCACTGCTGGGCAAAACACTTATATGCAAAAGAACCATGCAGTTACATTACAGTACAATACGTACTCGTATATTTCTAATCTCTAAATATGAATCAGTGGAATTTTCATTTGTATTCACTATTGTATTCACTACATATCAGTGAATTTCAATAACAAGTTAGTAACACTCACTAACATACATGCAAATATTCAATGATCAAATCAGTGGACTCTGATATTCACATATTCATACATTTAATAGTCACTAATTCTGCGAGGTCCGATTCTCATATATAAAGGTTTACGTATATAAAGGTTCTAACATTTGAAATTTACAATTAATATTTATAGATATTAGCAAAATCATCGTTTTCGAAATTAGGGCCTATAGGGAACTAAATTAAATACGTTAATTTCGCTCGCTATCCGCTTATCGCTGCGCTCATCGCTCCGTTTATGACAATGATCCGACACTATTATCCAATTCGCTTTAGTCGTTTAAATAACACTTTACTTGAATATAATTAGTGTTGTCATTATTTAGTATTGAATTATATCGACAAACATTTCTTACATAATTTTATACAAATGTATTAATAATACGATTTTATCGAAATGTTGTATGATTGTATAATAGTTTATCTATATTAATGCAATCTTACATACATTCGACGACGCGCCGGCGGTCGCAGGTTCGATACTCGCTCGGGGCAGATATTTGTATTTGTGAAAATATTTGTGTCCGGTCTGGGTCGTTGGGGATTTCCCCACCATATCTTGGAGAGAACGAAATCCGCCGATCCTGGTTGTTATCATAGACACATGATAACGATCGTTACTCATGGTAGGGATATTATCCGTCAACTCGCAGTGGGGCAGCTTGGTGGATTAAGCTTCAACCCTTCTATATGGAGAAGAGGCCTTTGCCCAACTTGCCCCATTTGTGGGACGTTTACAGGCTAATTCATTTCAGTTTAGTTCATATTTATATTAACATACTATAGTTTTATTAATATTGTATTAGTTATTCGTACAGGAACATAAACATAACTGGCTGTACAACAAATTCATGATTAGACGGAGGAGGGCGAACAAGTTGACAGGACTCGGAATTACAGAAATATTTGTACTCTTTAAAATAAAATAGTGAATTTATCATTAATTACATTAATGAAGCTTTATTCACTAAATATCAGTGAATTTCAATGATAAGTTTAGTGAATATTCACTAATACACATACAAAAATTTAATGATCAAACCAGTGGACTCTGATATTCACATATTCATACATAATAGTCACTAATTCTGCGTCTACGATTCTCACATTGATAAAAAGGGATGTCGGTAGAGAGCGAAATTATATATATATATATATATATATATATATATATATATATATATATATATATATATATATATATATATATATATATATATATATATATATATATATATATATATATATCATGTCATAACATAAAGGCACTGCGTCCGTAAACAGTTCGTATTGCATTTGAACTCCGACCTCTTACGAAGCGAGGCGGTCATCGTAAGCAATTGTGCCACTGGCTCCGTTCGCAAGTGGCGCGACCGTTGATGACTAGTGATGTTTGCATGCTGATATATCGATAGAATTACGTCGATTTTTGTAAATAATTAAATTTGACTTTTCTCGGTGTTTTTTGTACATAGTTCCAATCTTATATACTGTCAGTGCTCTATTTATCTATTCATTATTACATTTAAACTCTCTTTAAAAATCTCTTAGCTCATAAATATATCTTCTCACTTAGTTTTTTTTAACTGTATATCGACTCCTTTCTGCTCCAAGGTTATGGGTTCGATTCCCATCCCAAATCTGGGTGTATTTGTCATCTATATAATCTTGTACTATGTAGATTATATGATTATCGATACCGCAAGGTGTGCGATCTATCGATGTCGATGATAATCGTGCTTAGTTACATCACTATCAGCAACGGTAACGCTACGGGCGTGGCCGATGTACATCGACCTACTTACGCATCGTTAGCCACAGCACTAGCTGTTTATACGTTTACTACGTATTTTCTCGAGTTTCCGCGATTAATCGGGACAAACGGACAGATAAGACTGACGAACAAATCTTCAAACGTTTCAGTATTTAACCGATTTCAAGTAAAGAAAGAGATTTTCATGTTTTTCCTAAGTTTTTTTATTTATTATGTAAGCCATCAATACCAGCTTGTAAGTACTTGTTGGACCAGAGGAACCACAAATGCGTTGTTGATAAAATTGATAAACGTGATTAAGAGGGAACTAAGAATGAAACAGGATAAAGGGGTGGGGGGATATTTATATTTAATAATTTTCACAAGTGACAGAACTCCCTTACGAACTTAACTCATTTATAAAATTCATTAAGCGTGGAATTTCAGAAAACACTGAATAAATCAAAAAAATATGCATACTTCTACTCATAATTTTAAAATAAACATCCAATCAGATAACCATTTTCATCCCCTTAGGGGAAAATTTCCGATAATACAATACTTGAGTGTTTTCATTATTAAAGAAATTTTATAGCCAAATTTTTAGCTACAATAACCAATTAGTAAGAACATGTTATTATGTTAATTAACACTTCCTGACATATACACATAAATCGTTTTAAACAACATTAAAAACAGTTTATCAATTAAATCTAATTAGTTTACGTATTTCTTTAAAAACTACACGCCACAACCGGTTTCACACGCTTTTATTGGCGATATTTTACAGATTGATTTGATTAACAAGAGAGTTATGTTGTGTAAAAGATTCTATACTAGACGTTTTATAGCCTACTATATATTTTAAAGCTTACCGTTACATTTATTTATATCGCTGTATATAAGCGTACCTAATGTTATATAGCCTATCATAGTTCTGCGTAATGTAACTAACAATTACTGAAACCAATACTTGCAGAAAACGATAATTTTCTTCAAAAACCATATTCTTAGCTATTATTTTCACTCTCTCACTATCAGGGCCTCAGGAGAAACACCGCTCAGATCTTATAAGCAACTGTAATTATTGTTATATTATTATTATTATTATTTAATTTATTTTATTGTTGTATAACATTACACATAAATATAAACATTTATTTATTCCAAGTTTACAGTTAAACAGAAAAACAAAAGTAAATCTTAATACTAATATTACATATTTAATAGACTTGTAATCCCTTTGTTTCTTAAGTTTAACAATCTTGTTAAATTAACCTCTGTCACTGAACTAGGATAAAACTGTGTCTCAGCTTCAGCGCCAACTCCACAAGAGGTTATTGATTTTGTGGAACAACAGTAATATTATATTATAATAAAATCAGTTAACTGATCAACAATAGCGGTTTTCAGAAAAAGAAATAAAACTCGGACAAACTAAATGTATAAATATACATACATACATGTATGTATACATACATCTATGTGCAGTACGATTTGATAGAACAGTTATCATAAATTGAGAACGAACACCCGTCACATATCTGTGACACCGGGCCCAGCAAAGAAAATAGGGTCGTCACATATATTTGACGCTGGTAGCAAGAGAATTAATCAGACCAGTAGTTCCAATCAATCAGTACCTAGTTGGTCTTTCTTCCGTCAATATTGTGTATGTTGTGTATTATTGTATTGTCTGTTATTTACTCTTAAGTTTTATGTTGATGTTACTTTTACTTTTGTGTATAAGACGAATAAAAACGTGTTTCTTTCTTTCCTGAGATCGGAATATACAAACAAACAAAACACATATATTTTTTATATTCATATAATTTTAAATACGCCTATATAACCAACGAACAATATCAACAAATTGTATAATGTATTATTATGTGCACGTTTTTACGATCATTACACGGAAACAATTTCGCTTCATTATCGCCGTAGTCATTAATCTAACATTTTCAGTTTAGCGATCGTTGTATTAACAATTTGTCTGTCTGTTTACATTAAAATCTAAACTGATTTTATTGAATTAGTGTTTCCTAAATACCTTTCATGTACAGACATCGGCCGATTACAATTATATTTATCTATACATATAATAAAATGGTAGGAAAGTCAATACTGTACATTGAATATTTTTTTAAAAGAATACTTGGGGTGTTATCTACAATCGATACCGAAGCCAAAAATATAGTTTTTAAAAATTTTGTCTGTTTGTCTGTATGTATGTCCGGGATAAACTCAAAAAGTACAGCATTGATTTACTTTAAATTTGGCACGAATATTATTAAGAAGTCGGATCAACATATAGGCTAAATATTATCACGCTATCACCTACGGGGAACGAGTAGTGAACCTTTATTTCTTCAAAGCATTCTGTAACAACGTGTAATCTAATAGCGTTCACGCAGACGACGTCGCGGGCAGCAGCTAGTATATATATAAATACGAGGATAGTAAAGACAAGTAAAAAAATAAAATAAAATAATAAAAACAATTAAATGTTCATCTTGTTTACTTTAATATTCTCAATAGTTTTACTTTTAAGGTCAATTGTAATAACGGTGACAATAAAATTATAAAATTAAGTTTAAGAAAAACATTAAATACGTAATATGGTTAACCATTACACATCTTTTTATAAATACTGAATTTATATATATAACGGTTGTTGATTATTACTTATAATTATATGATTAAAACTTTTAAACTAAAAAAGCAAATAAGCGGTTGAGAGATCTCCTTCAGGAGCGAAGTCCCTCACTACATTTTAATAAACAGTGCAATAAGATACGAAATAATAATAAATAAATAATAAATATAAGTTGATTAAAAGCAATTAAAAAAAGTTCTATATTCTACAGAAGACACTAAAACCTAATAAAATTTGAATAAAATGTCGTACTTTGTAATTTAAAGGTATTGGTTATTTTTTTAAAAGTTTAGTATCGATTCTCGGTATTTTTTTTATTTTTTTTTTATAAATAAATATGTTTGACACTCACACAAGATCGTCTGTTCCTAAGGTAGGTAACTTAATGCCTGTGTTTTAGGTAAAAGCCGACTGATATACTTACATTTTTTTTTAAATAAATATAGCTACATATAAATAATATATATATATAAACATATATTACACCCAGACTCAGAGCGGGAATCGAACCCACAACCCTTGGAGCAGAAAATAGGGTCACTGCACTGCTTCTAAATGTCACATCTCTATGATTCAAATACAAAGTAGCGTACCGAAACGTCAAAATGTTGTGTACATATTTTATCTGTCGAAGTTAGTTCTGTTAACATTTCAATTTTAGCAAAAATAATGTTTTTAAATCATTAACTAACAGCTTTTATTAGTTATATTCATAGCGTGTGTGTTTCTGAAATAGTTATAAACGATAAAACCAAATCTAAAATGTGTGATTGTTCGAAAAAAAAGTGATTTTCGTTCAAGGTAGTATTTGTTTACCATTTAAGACACCTAAGAAAAAATAGGGTATAGGTATAATAAACCTTCGGAGATAAATTTTCTAAATAACAGTGAAAATTGCATCAAAATCCGTTGCGTGGTTTAAATTAAGAAAGATCACGAACATACAGACAGAGACGGAGAGCGACTTTATTTTAATCTATGTAGCGATATGCGGATACACCGAAAATACCAACTAACTAGTAACTAGTATGTAAAACGGACAATCTATCCATCTCGGAGCCAAACTATCACAATTATCGTATGGTAATTCGTAAATTCCGGACGAATCACGACTCAACATCGGGAGTAACATGGCTGCAATGATTCTAACGAACTCGACCAATTGATCGTATGACAAGATTTTAGGACGGTTTCACATGACTCAACAGCGTAAGTTATTCGCTACACCACGCGGTGATAATTATATTATAACTAGCATCCGCCCGCGGCTTCGACCGCGTGGATGTCGGTTATGGCAATCAAAAAAAAAGTATCCAATGCTACTTCTAATACTTTCAAGAATATGTGTACAAATTTTCATGATGATCGGTTAAGTAGTTTTCGCGTGAGAGCGTAACAAACAAACTTACATTTCACAATTACATAATAATAGTACCTAGATGACCGAGCTTTGCTCGGTTAAATTATATTTAGATACATTACATACTGATGAAACATAAATAATATTTTCGATCTTACCGACATTATAGTAAAATAATAGGAACTGGTTATTTTAAAAAAAATAAAAAGAGCTCTCAATAATATTTTTTCTCACCAAAGAAGAAACTTGAAAAAAACGGAAAAAAAATTGGTCTGTAGACACCTGGATTCGAACCCGGGTTTTTTGATCTCGAATCCGGTCGGTTCCTATTCGAGCTATTGTAATCTTACCAATAATAACGGAATTTACCTTCGTATTCTAATGATATTTTTAATTGCATAAAAAAGGGATAAAACGAGATTTTCTAAAAATAAATCCTAGCTAGATCGATTTATCGCCCCCGAAACCCCCTGCATACTAAATTTCATGAAAATCGTTGGAGCCGTTTCCGAGATTCAGATTATATATATATATATATACAAGAATTGCTCGTTTAAAGATATAAGATAAGATAATATAGGAAGGATAATAGTAATATTACGACGATCGTTCTGGTGTAATGGTGTTTGTAGTTGCCTCAACGCCACGGTAGTAGTTAGTTACTAATTACGAACCCGCGACCGCTGGTGTTAAGGCGACTACACGCACCACTACATCAGAAGTGTTCTCAATTTCTCGCTTTCAATTAATGGCTTCCAATAGTGCCAAAATAGCGCGGACACTTTCACTTACGTCACGTAAAATGGAGAAGACACGATTGAACGGTGCAATCAAGGTTAAAATATAAATCTACTTGATTTAACATTAAACATAGCCTTTTGTTGACAACTTGTCACCGTCAAACTCCAATGACGTGACGACGTTATTAATGTCATACTTGTGTCACGTCTACGTATCTATGTCGACAAGTCGTGACATGGAAGGGTATGAAGTGGCGTAGTCACGTCAATGGTATAGCATTGTGTGTTGTATTGTTATATTTTAACGGCAGTGGTCGCGGGTTCGTTTCCAGCTCGGTGCAGATACTTGTAATTGTAAAAACCGGTCTAGGTGTATGTCCTTGTGAGTCTCCCGGTTGTTATCATAGACACCTGATAACGATCGTTACTCATGGTAGGGAAAGTATCTTGTAACCCACAAGGACATACACCTAGGACGGAAATATTTGTACAAATACAAATATCTGTTCCAAGCGGAAATTGAAACCGCGACCGCGGTTTGAGGCGACTACTCGCACCACTACACTGGAACGGTCGTCAACTAGGACACTGGATAATTTTTATCCTGTAATTCACTATGTTTCTCTTGGTACAGGAGATGAAAGTCAAAATGTATATTCTCGAACCAAGTAGCGGGCACAGCCAGTTTATAATATTAGTTTAGATAGTATATAAGATAGAAATGTGCTCTATAATCAATCTATATATTTTATCTAAATTGTATCTAAGGATTTCTAATCTACACGGACGTACGGACGAGCTGAGCCTGTCTTGTATAAGGGTGATTTGTTTATAATGTAAACCCTAACAAGATGCCGTGTTACCGATACGGTTTTAATTCCGTTCTGGTGTAGTGGTGAAAGGAGCTGCTATAACACCGTCGGTCGCGGGTTCGATTCCCGTTTGGGACAGATATTTGATTTAATACAAATACTTGTTTCTAGTCTACGGGTATGTCCACAAAGACTTGTGGGTCTCCTACTGTGTCTCGGAGAGCACCTAACGATTCCGGTTATTATCACAAAGAAAATAAAATAATCGTTATTGATGGTAGGGAAATTATTCGTCAACATTTAGCTGAGCGGCATGGCGGATTAAGGTCAAACCTTTAGAGCTATTTACTTAAATAAATAAATAAAAGCAGGTGAAAACTTACAGGTCAGAAACAGCCTGTAGACGTCTCAAAGCTGGGCGAAAGCTCGCCCTCTATACATGGAAAGAGTTGGACCGCTTCACGTGCTCTCCGAGGCAAAGTGGGGAGACAAACAAAATTTCATTAAATTCAATACAATTTAATTTTTATAAAATTAAATATTAAGATTCTTGGCGGTTCCTTTCAGTATTATTTAAAATCCGAATCGGTGGTACCTTCACATTAACATAATACATTATTGTTGTACAATGTTGTTTACGATTCAAAAATGCTTTACATGAATCAGTGAAATTTTCATTAGTTACGTTAGTGAAACTGTATTCATTACATACCAGTGAATTTCAATAACAAGTTAGGGAATACTCACTAATACACATACAAATATCGAATGATCAAATCAGTGGACTCTGATATTCACATATTCATACATTGAATAGTCACTAATTCTACGTGGTACGATTCTTACATTAATAAAAAGTGAATAGTCACTTGAAATTAGTGAAATCCCATTGATTCATGTTTAGAGAATAATTAAAATAAATTTTTGATTTCAATATGGCCGATCATTGTAAAACAATCGCTGTCAATTTAAACACGTCCGTGAAGCTAGCCTTGACGACCCAGCCCAATCGAATGAAACTTATGTGCGGATTTAGTGCTATTTATGTGCTAATTTGTTGCCCTATTCGCGAATTTGTTGCTCATCCCGGGACCGAAATATTGCTGACAAGGCTAGCTTTTTTTGGAAGCTAGCCTTGTCACCCAGCCCAATCGAATGAAACTTATGTGCGGATTTAGTGCTATTTATGTGCTAATTTGTTGCCCTATTCGCGAATTTGTTGCTCATCCCGGGACCGAAATATTGCTGACAAGGCTAGCTTTTTTTGGAAGCTAGCCTTGTCACCCAGCCCAATCGAATGAAACTTATGTGCGGATTTAGTGCTATTTATGTGCTAATTTGTTGCCCTATTCGCGAATTTGTTGCTCATCCCGGGACCGAAATATTGCTGACAAGGCTAGCTTTTTTTGGAAGCTAGCCTTGTCACCCAGCCCAATCGAATGAAACTTATGTGCGGATTTAGTGCTATTTATGTGCTAATTTGTTGCCCTATTCGCGAATTTGTTGCTCATCCCGGGACCGAAATATTGCTGACAAGGCTAGCTTTTTTTGGAAGCTAGCCTTGTCACCCAGCCCAATCGAATGAAACTTATGTGCGGATTTAGTGCTATTTATGTGCTAATTTGTTGCCCTATTCGCGAATTTGTTGCTCATCCCGGGACCGAAATATTGCTGACAAGGCCAAATTTTTTGGAAGCTAGCCTTGTCATATAATATTTTGCCATTGTAATGTCTAAAAATAATCGTTCCATTAGTTGCTAATTAGTTGCTCAACATAAAATGTATCGCGGTATGAAATTTTTGCGAAAAAGTGTCGTTGAGAGGAAATTATAAACGCTGAAATGGTCATCTTAATAAACATATATTGTTTAAGTAACTTTAGATGTTCAAACGGTAAATAGAAATGAGTTTTTAATTATTTTTTGTAAGAATCATTTTAAAATGTTATGTACAGCTAAACAAAAGTATGCAGCATGCAACGCAGCACTTTCTAAAAAGATAAAAAAGCAACGAAAAAAAAAATTATTAGTTTTTGTTCTGTATTAATCATAACGGTCGTTACGGGATTATCTTGACTGAATAAAAATTTTGACTATTTTGGCAAGTTCTGATTGTCGTCGTTGTTGATTTGGAATAACTTGCTTCTCACACAAATTACGACTAAGAAGGTAAGTAGTAATTTCAGGAGTTTCTCTCTCTTTAATTAAAAAATCGTTAAACTGTAAAGTTTTAAAACAAATAAACGCGATAAAATCCGATTTAGACTTTTAATTAAATGAGTAAAATTCGCGTAAATATACATATAAATAATACATATATAAATAAACATATATTACACCCAGACTCAGGGCGGGAATCGAACCCACAACCGTTGGAGCAGAAAACAGGGTCAATGCAAACTGCGCCAACGGGTCAGTCAAATTAAGACAACTTTGAGTACTTTCCCGGGACCTACAATATTTAGGTACCTATTATCTAATTCCGAGAAGTATCAAAGCAACAAGTATAAATAAATAATAATAAATACACATTCAAAGTATAAAACAATTAAATTTGAAAACTGGACTCATCCCGCTAGATGGCGGTGTTAGGGCTTCGACAGATTTTCGATATTTTCGCAATGTTGTTATGCACAGATTTTAAAAATATTAAAATTGTGCTAGTATATCAATGGCTATTATTTTATCACATCATTAGTTTACTTTAAAACGGAGCCATTTAGTCAAATAATAATATCTGTCATATCGATTACTATATATACGCAACACTCACGCACGCACTGACATCAGGATTTTATCTAATGAACGTTTACTATAAAATTGAACTAGATGGCATTGAAACAAAAACTGTCAACGTTTAATTATTTATTCTAACAAAGAAAAACTATATTTACCAAATGTTTACAATGTTTACAATAGGTTATATTGGTAACAAATTATTAAAACTTACTATTTGATATAGGTATACTTGATCATATTGGATGTGTATTTTTTTAAAGTAACGATACATCCACAGGCTTTATTTGTCCTATAATATATTACATATTTATATTGGATGTGTTTATATGTCTGACTTTGTTTTCTTTATATTAAGTTCAAAAACAACGTGAAAAGACAAAATCGGAATATTTCTCGATTCCCGGGATACCGAAAATACCGGTCCCGTTCGGGACAGATATTTGTATTTGTACAAATATTTGTTTCCGGTCTGGGTGTATGTCCTTGTGGGTCTGCCACGGTGCCTCGGAGAGCACGTAAAGCCGTCAGTTCCGGTTGTTATCATATACACCTGATAGCGATCGTTACTCATAGTAGTATATTATTCGCCAACCTACTATGGAGAAGAGGCCTTCGCTCAGCAGTGGGTTGTTTACAGGCAGATACAATACAGTACAGTAATAATATTATATAATCTACGCAATAACAACAGCGTTTTTTATTTAATACTAGCTGTGTCCCGCTGTTTTACCCTCGTTAATTTGAAGGAAAAACATACTTAAATATTTTAAAACCATTATTAACCAACCAAGGAAAAGAAAATACTGGTTTTCTACGCAACCTGATCTTGATTAGGCAACATATTATAGTTCTCCGCGTGAAAAGAAGTCTTGAAGTAAATCGATTTCTAAGTATGTGTTAAAAAGTTTGCCCATGTGCTTCATTAATTGTTCAGTAAACGATAACTTAGGTGACTTGCGTCTGCGCGCGGCGCGGCGTGACTTACAGTAGCGCTCAAAAGTATTTTGACAACATATTTTTTTAAATTATTTCTTTAAAATAAAAGCCTATCGAAAAATGTATTGAGTATAAAAGTACAGCAGTGTAGCGGCTACTATTTAAGCGTATCACGTTACATCTTGTTTCAACATGCACTGCGCGGCCGAACGAACTTGACTAACCGTGAGCTCAAAAATATTTTGACACGCATTTGAGTTGACGAACTCTCGCAGATCACTTGTTTCTTAGTTTTCATTCCTACGTATATTTACTTATTGTGGTTACTTCAGTATGCCTAAATGTAAGGAATATTCTAGTAACTTTAAAAAAGACGTTATAAATGCATTAAAACAAGGATTGAAACAAACAGAAGTTGCTCGTTTGTTTAAAGTGTCTCGAGAGCTTGTTAGCTTCTGGAATAATATCTATAATAAACGAAAAACTGTCGAAAGTAAGCCTCGAACGGGTCGTCCAAGAAAAACTTCTCCTTACGTCGATCATATTATAAAAAAGTTATCAGCAAGTGACATCCGGATGTCCGCTATAATGATAAAAAATGATTTAAAAAAAATATATAACGTAGACATTCCTGTTTCTACTGTCAAACAACGCTTAAATGACTTAGGGCTACATGGCCGAAGGCCGGCTAAAAAACCTTGTATATTCAAGAAAAATCGGAAGTCCCGTCTTGAGTTCGCGAAACAGTAAATATCGTGGTCAAATGTAAATTGGTCTAAAGTTTTGTGGAATGACGAAACTAAATTTAATTCAATGTCATCTGATGGTATTAAGTACATTCAGCGTCCAGTTAACAAAAACTACGATTATCGGTATCAAATACCCACAGTTAAACATGGAGGTGGTAGTGTGATGGTTTGGGGAAGATATTCACGGTCTGGAGTTGGACCGTTAGTTCGAATAGAAGGAAAAATTGATCGGTTCATATATGCTTATATATTAAGGTCTCAGATGCTACCATATGCTAAACATCACATGCCAACTAAGTGGTATTTTCAACAAGACAATGATCCCAAACACAGAGCAAAATATATTAGTGACTTATAAAAACGTAAAAAAGTTAAAGTTCTCAAGTGGCCAAGTCAAAGTCCCGACTTAAATCCTATAGAGCTTCTCTGGGAAGAATTAAAACGTAGAATAAAAACCCAAAATTATTCAAATAAAGACGCTTTGTTTGAAGCTTTTAAAAATGAGTTGGATAAAATTCCAATAAATCAAAAACAAAATTAATTGACTCGATGCCGTCGCGATGTGAGGCTGTTATAAAGGCCAAAGGATATGCTACTAAATACTAATATGGTTATAGCTATAAATAATATTTATGTGTTAAATTAGTTTTTTTTAAATAGTGTCAAAATACTTTTGAGCCACCATTTTCCTAATATTTTAAAAATTAAACTTTCTTTTGTTTCAAACAAGAACCATTTCGACACTATTCTGTAGACTATTCAAAAGTGTTTCAATAAATAAATAAATGATTACTGTGTTTCATATTTATTTTTAATTAAACCATTTAATATGTTTGTCAAAATACTTTTGAGCGCTACTGTACATAGTTTAATTTCATTTTACATTATCTCCTAAATTATGCGTCCAAATTAAATGATATAAAAGACAAAGATTATCTTCATAAAGTTACCTCGTTGATGAAGTATATTTTGTATTCGTAAGGATTATTCGTATGCCTGGCTAATAATAATGTAATAAAATCGCTTTTTAATTTTTTTGTGATCTTTATTTCGTTGCGGAGTTATTTTAAAACTATTATATATCTTCTAAGATATTCATTGAAATCAAATGATGTTAAGGAAAATTTCGTTCAAAAAGAAATACTCATGATGAAGATTTATTTGGATAAGGATTTATATCATGTCTATAAAACCACCTTCGCATATAATAACACTTATATTTTAGAACATACTTGATTATTATATAAAACGGTTATAATGAGTCGACCTCAAAAGAAAGATATATGCTTTTTTTTGAACTTATAATGTCAATAAATAAATTAATTACTACAAATAAATAGAATGAAATTTGCTTTTTAGTAAATATATTATATTGTTTTCTCTCTACGGTCAACTACTATTATAGATTTTTTCTTTTTGTAATTTTTTTTTTGTAACAGTAAAGAATGTGATCTAGTGTTGACAGTATTCTACTTGCGACGACCGTTCTGGTGTAGTGGTGCGAGTAGTCGCCTTAACACCCCGCGCCGGCGATCGCGGGTTCGATTCCCGCTCGGGACAGATAATTGTATTTGTACAAATATTTGTTTCCGGTCTGGGTGTATGTCCTTGTGGTTTTCCCCACCGTGTCTCGGAGAGCACGTAAAGCCGTCGGTCCCGGTTGTTATCATATACACCTGATAGCGATCGTTACTCATAGTAGTATATTATTCGCCAACCTACTATGGAGCGGCGTGGTGGATTCAGCTCCAACCCTTTGTCTATATGGAGAAGAGGCTTTCGCTCAGCAGTGGGTGGTTTACATGCTAGTACAGTACAGTAGGTACAATACATATATTGTGTAATATTAGAGTTTATTTTTCTACTTTCTTTACCTAGGTATTTATGGCAAATAATATATTAATATATATTTATAATAGTAATACAGAAGTTTTCACATTTCAAAACACAAGTTTTGTCACAAAAGTCTGAATTATTTGCAAAGAAATTGCAAATCAGAAACGTATTTACTCTGGGAAGATTTCTATTGTTGGCTTTCGTAAATCCTGTTTTCATTATAAAAAACTGGTTAAACACCACGTGACAGCTTTTAAAGCGATTACCGTATTCTAATTTATCAATAATCTTTTAGCAACTTTTATAATTTCAACAAAATTATGGAAATAACTGAGTAAAGATGACGTCACGCACTGTGATTGGTGTTTCAGTACAGTTTAAAAATATTGAAAATAACAACATTTTATTTCTTCATTTAAAAATATTTCAATGAATTATATTAAATTACTATTTGGTAAATAATCGTAAAACAGTATATTTATTTTATCTAAGCACATTTTAGATTTTAATCTGATTACTGTCCGATCCCCTATTCCGTCATACATAATTTTTGCATAACTTTAACCGTTTACGCAGCTTACGCAACGGAATCTCTCAAAAAAGAATGTTTTTCCCGTTTTAGTAATGTTTCTTATTAATGCTCAGCTCCTATTGATCGTAGCGAGATGGTATATAGTCTATACTCTATAGCCTTCCTCTGTTAATGGACTATCCAACACAAACAAACAGTTGTCCAAATCTTGAAAACTATTGAAACGATTTTAATGAAACTTGCACTGTTCCCTAAGTTGAAGTAAATGAAAGCCAGTAAAATGAACGGTCGCATATTTTCGGAGAAATGCAAGGACAAACAAACATGACATACAAACATGCATATACTCGTACATATTATGTTTGAAAGCTATAATATATTGTCATTTATGTGAATATTTGTTTTTATATTTGAGTTGATTGAATGAAAGGTATAATTTAATGTTATATTTGACGACGCGTTGGCGCAGAGGTCACAGCAACTGGCTGATGCGCTAGCGGTCGCGGGTTCGATCCCCGCACATGACAAATATTTTTATAGGCCATACAGATGTTTGTCGTGGTCTGGGCGTTTGTGCTTGTGTGTTGTGTGTGTTTCCGGACCCCCGACACAGGATTCACATCCTACTGGGGGCCGTTGAGTGTGAGACGTTTATTTATTTATTTATTTATATTAATTAAATTTAAAAATATTATACATATTTACAATTCAAAACTTAAAATAATTGTGTACAAACAGTTTAGGTATAAATCATGTCCGCGTGGAATGGTGCCAAGAATACAAGCAGCATTTCCCGGTTGAATCGTAATTCCAATTCTTTGGGCAAAAAAATGCATCAGCCCTCCTATCACCAGTGGAGGCTATGAGACACAAATATGCGTATCGAATTGATAACCTCTATTTGAAGTCGGTTAAAAATAGTTTTTTATTTCAAAAGTTGTAAAAATATAGTCGTTCTGGAAAATTATATAGTTATGTTTTTTACTAATCCCGCGGGTACCATAATTTTTTCCGGGTTAAAAAATGTCACAATAAATTTCAGCGAAATCGATTCAGTAGTTGTGGCGAGATTAAGTAACAATTATCTGTTAGAATCCCTGTCAGGTCCCTCGTTGAAATGTTGTCAATTTTACTCCATAACTCTGAACCGTTTTTCATAATTCGTTCTTTATCAGAAAGGTTACACTACTATTAAGAAATTTTTATGAAGACCTGATGAATAGTTAGAAAAATGAACAATATTGATGGATGGAATACGTAGTTGAGGAATTCAGCTGGAAGACGAAATTTTTTACCCATTTTAAGTTAAAATTACATAGTGACTTGAGAAAGGATATATTTTTATGAATTTTCTGAGCGAATCGCAACCCTCTTGAAACCCATGGTGTAACGGAGCGATGCGCGACTTTGAATTCCATTCGAATTATCAAAATTAGTTGCACAATTTACACAAAATAATCTTATCAAGTGGTCAACATAACTTTACTTTCTATTACGAGTATTACAGCATGTCGGTGATGCGAAGTCGTAAGATTTTTCTCACGCAAAAAGTCAAACACGCGTATGATACAGCCGAGTATACACATTGTATTAGTGTATATATGCGTATACATTTACACAGGCCGGTATACTGCGCTAATATTCGCTAGTCTGGCGCAAGCGCAATACGTCACGAGCATATCGAGGTCATCGGTGACCATCGGTGAAAATCGCTCAACGTGGCTAAAGAAGTTTTCACTTCAATTACTAATTGGATCTGAGGTTTAATTTTATTTTTACTTTACTAAATTTTGTAAAACTATAATTGATAAGAATTTAAAATACAACATAAAATTAGAAAATTCATATGTTTGGTTGTCAACTTAATTACGAAAACACAACTACAATATCTAGGATTGCTTTCGTTATGAAGTCATTTTTCTTACGTACATATAAGGTAAAGAGCTGGAAAAAAGAAATGTGTGATTTTATTATGCCGTGAATTTCGTGCTCTAGGTACTCCCGGAATGATTTAGTGGTATTCTAGTTGCATTATCGAGTACTCTACTGTATTAAAACGGCAGCAACTAATTACTGAGGAATCTAGGAGCTGAAAAGAAGATATTTTTTTTTTAATATTATATATTTTTATTCTTTTATAACTTCTATGCATTAGATACTTTTAGAATGATTTATTGGTACACTAGTTGCAATATCGAGTGCTTGACTGTATCCAATCAGGAGGATCTAATTAGCAACTAATTTCTGAGGAACATAGGAGCAGGAAAAAAAGTGTATTGATTTGTTATTTTATCAGTTTTATACTTTATATACATCTAGAATGATTTATTTGTACACTAGTTGCAATATCGAGTGCTTAACTGTATTAGAACAGGAGCGAAAAATTCCTGAGAACTATAAGAGCTGGAAAAAATGTGCGATTTTATTATTTCGTGAATTTCTTGCTCTAGGTACTACCGGAATGATTCCATGGTACTCCAATTTATTGTAATATCGAGTGTTCGTTGATACAGTATCAAAACGGCCGCAAGTAGTTTATGACGAATCTAGGAGCTGAAACAAATTGTATTTTTTTTATAAGTTCTATGCGTTAGTTACATTTAGAATGATTATTTGGTACAATAGTTGCAATATCGAGTACTCGACTACATCATAATAGGAGCAACTAATTAGCAACTAATTCCTGAGGACTAATGGGCTAGACGAAACCCTAAGATTTTTTATTTGCTGATCTTAATGTTCCAGAGAATCCTGAAATTACTACTTACCTTCTTAGTCGTAATTTGTGTGAGAAGCAAGTTATTCCAAATCAACAACGACGACAATCAGAACTTGCCAAAATAGTCAAAATTTTTATTCAGTCAAGATAATCCCGTAACGACCGTTATGATTAATACAGAACAAAAACTAATAATTTTTTTTTTCGTTGCTTTTTTATCTTTTTAGAAAGTGCTGCGTTGCATGCTGCATACTTTTGTTTAGCTGTACATAACATTTTAAAATGATTCTTACAAAAAATAATTAAAAACTCATTTCTATTTACCGTTTGAACATCTAAAGTTACTTAAACAATATATGTTTATTAAGATGACCATTTCAGCGTTTATAATTTCCTCTCAACGACACTTTTTCGCAAAAATTTCATACCGCGATACATTTTATGTTGAGCAACTAATTAGCAACTAATGGAACGATTATTTTTAGACATTACAATGGCAAAATATTATATGACAAGGCTAGCTTCCAAAAAATTTGGCCTTGTCAGCAATATTTCGGTCCCGGGATGAGCAACAAATTCGCGAATAGGGCAACAAATTAGCACATAAATAGCACTAAATCCGCACATAAGTTTCATTCGATTGGGCTGGGTGACAAGGCTAGCTTCCAAAAAAAGCTAGCCTTGTCAGCAATATTTCGGTCCCGGGATGAGCAACAAATTCGCGAATAGGGCAACAAATTAGCACATAAATAGCACTAAATCCGCACATAAGTTTCATTCGATTGGGCTGGGTGACAAGGCTAGCTTCCAAAAAAAGCTAGCCTTGTCAGCAATATTTCGGTCCCGGGATGAGCAACAAATTCGCGAATAGGGCAACAAATTAGCACATAAATAGCACTAAATCCGCACATAAGTTTCATTCGATTGGGCTGGGTGACAAGGCTAGCTTCCAAAAAAAGCTAGCCTTGTCAGCAATATTTCGGTCCCGGGATGAGCAACAAATTCGCGAATAGGGCAACAAATTAGCACATAAATAGCACTAAATCCGCACATAAGTTTCATTCGATTGGGCTGGGTGACAAGGCTAGCTTCCAAAAAAAGCTAGCCTTGTCAGCAATATTTCGGTCCCGGGATGAGCAACAAATTCGCGAATAGGGCAACAAATTAGCACATAAATAGCACTAAATCCGCACATAAGTTTCATTCGATTGGGCTGGGTCGTCAAGGCTAGCTTCACGGACGTAATTTAAACGCTGATGAAAAACCCAAACAACGCGTTACAAACGTATAAAATAAACACGGAAAATCTAAAAGCGAAGCCAGATAACAAAACTAGGTTCAAAGACAAAAGAACAAGGGCGAAACTAAGAACGATTTCCCAGTTATCCCATTAGATATTCGTCAATAAATTAACTCTGAAACGATAAATCATTGGCTCCGGTTGGAACATAATGGAATGTCGGGGAGGCACTAAATCTTGTATGTACGTTGTATCGACAAGCTTAACAAGAACTAACCCGTGTCGTCGTCGAGTTGAGAAAACAGTCGTTATTGTGGACGGCCGGTATTAAATAGATATAGGACCAATTAAAGTTGCTGATCAATTTTACCTCGCAAATAAGTTACTGATATTCTCTTAACAAAGTTGTGCACCGCGGTTTCACCCGCGTTAATTCGAGGGAAAAACGCAATTAAATATTTTTAAGCAATTACTGTAAGGGTAGATACCCGCCTCGTTGGTCGAGTGGTTGCAAGCGTTACTACCGAGCAAGGGGTCTCAGTTTTGATTCCTGGGTCGTTCAACGTATTATTGAGTTTTTTTATTTTTCGAAAATTCTCAGTAAAAGAGTGATGTTATATTTATTTTAAAAGTGGAACTATAGTTAAAAAATGTCTTAAGAAGAGAAATAATAAAGGAAGCAACGGAAACTTTAAAAAAAAGGATTATTTTTTCCCGTTTTTGTGACATTTCTTATTATTGCTCAGCCCCTATTAGTCGTAGCGTGATGTTTATAGTCTAACCTTCCTTGGTAAATGGACTATCCAACGCAAAAAGAATTTTTCAATTCGAACCAGTAGTTCCTGAGATTAGCGCGTTCAAACAAACAAACAAACAAACAAACAAACAAACAAACATACAAACTTTTCGCTTTATATTATTAAGTATAGGTTTGTTTTTAATTTTTTTTAATGCTTATACAACAGGCTCCCAGAAAACGTTCAAAAAGTTTCTATTGCCAAATTTAAAAAAATTGTGAAAGAACGTTTGTGTACCAAAGGATATTATTCTATCAACGATTTTCTAGAAGATAGTACGCCTTGGGAATGATGTGATCGCCTCCAGGCTATTTCAACTTATAGAGAATTATTGTAAATTTCAATATACTCTAAAAAAAAAAAAAAACATTACGTAAAAAAAAAAAAATTAGTCCCGCTAAGTTTCTTTCGCCAGTTCTTCTCAGGTCAGAGGCTTCTTCTTTCCGAACTGGTGGTAGACTCATGACGTTCAGTAAATAATTGTAATAATTTTATGCTGAATAAAATATTTTGACTTTGACTTTATCATTGTCTGTGCTGTACCTTATACACGGTGCTTACTAAAAATCAGTATTGGGGCAACGATGTCTCAACGTTTTTGAGTGGGCGTCCGATTGGTGACATTACAAGTTTTACTTTTATTTTTTATATCTACATATGAATAGTTTTTATTAATCTGTTGTAATTAGTGTTTATTGTTACCAATAAAGTTTATTTTATATTTAATTTATTTTTTAATTTTTATTAATTAAATAATCAATACAATATAATAATAATCCAAAATATGTTAGGTTAAGTTTTTTTTCTTCTTGAATATAATATATTGCTCATCCGCAGTTTCCATAATGTCGAATTTGGATTAAAAATCAAAATCAAAACAACTTTATTCAAATAGGCCCATAGAGCACCTTCGAATCGTCATTTTACAAATTAAAACTTTAAAGTGATTATTATTTTTGTAAAAGCAAAGCTACCATCGATTCGGAATGTAGATTCTGCAGAGAAGAATCGGCAAGAGACTCCGCAGTTACAAAAGAAAACAATATATCAACTGTGTTTTAGTACAAAATTAGTAATATCTTGCATGAAATACAGCGCCAGTAATAGTCCATAATTTTTTTTTCGCATGGTCACCCTGCTATTTTTTATTTGTTTTCTAAGCGATATGATCAAATAATTTTTGGCGTAGTGGCTGCCTTTGAAAAGGAAGGATCCTTCGACCAGACGGTGTTGCGTCTGGTGGGCTACGCGCCACTTAACGTTTGTTGTCGAGTTCTTGTATATATACTCAATCGCTTTGAAAACTTCGATAGCGCGATGTAGGATACGTCAGTTCGAATGTGGCGAGATAGTTGTCGCTACAAATTTAACCAATTCATGAAGTAGCGCATCTTAGTCGACCATATCGACAAACGATTTCTCACCATTGATCTGACCAAGGCACATCATGATGTGGCCAATGGACAGTGAAACATTTCATTAAAAGGGACCATTTTATTAAATTTTCGAGAATTTCGTGATGTGGGCAATTTTACGATATGACTACGACATATATACACCATTTAGATAAGACAAGGATAGGGTTATAAATAAAAATATCTTCTCTCCCTTTTCTATTTACTTTCTTTCTTCTATTTATTTTAAATTACATTAACATGGACAAATATCATATTTAAATACAGCGAGCGACAAAGTTTAAGGTCGTTAAAATTTCTAAGACATTTGGGCGACATTAGGTTTTGTCTGAGGACATTTTAAAAATGTACAATGTCTCAATTTCAATTTTTAAATCCTACTATATAATATTATAAATGCTAAAGTTTGTATGTATGTATGGATATTTGTTACTCTTTCACGCAAATACTACTGAACCGATTACGATGAAATTTGGTATGTAGGTAGCTGAAGACCCAGAATAACACATAGGCTACTTTTTATCACGAAGTTCCCGAGGGGTGATTCCTAATTGAAAGTAGATACATTTATCGCTTCTGAAAACTAAATGCGCGATCTAGCGGCACGGCGGCACGGGGCCGAAGGCAGTAGAGGGAGCGGGTGCAGGGCGGGCGGTCCGACGAGCGGCGCGTTAATTATCATCTCTACCTACATAAGAGAAGTCCAGGGGCTCAAAACCCACTCGGAAAGTGGATCTGCCACTGGGACATCTCTACTATCTATCTATTACCTACACGCATCCGAACGAACCTCGGCACTCCCGCGGTCGCCGCGCTTTTTCAAAGAATAATTTCAACTATGCGCATTTTTGTGATCTTGTAAAAGAAAATAAGACATGGTCGAGCCCCCCCCCCCCCCAAATCGTCTTACGTAATAAATGAATGGGCCCTTGGAACAGACAATCGTGAGTGTATGTTTAACATAATATTATTTATTTGTATTTAAACTCGAGATATAATTGTGTAATTTTTATTATTATTCTGAACTCAAAACATTTTCTTTCTCGAAAACAAACAAATCATAACATTCTAAAACAATCGAAAACAACAAAACGAAATCCGGAACGATTTCAAAACAATTAGATTTACAATCGCTAGACGACACCGAACAACGTCGTATTACGAAACGTACCATAACCGGCCGTTTCCTTAAACGACGAACTGATACACTAATATATCTAGCTGTAGCACGGACACGGCTCCTTTCACCGCCCCCTCTCGATTAATTAACGCTGAGCTTACGCAAGCTTGATAAGGACGAGTATGTATTGTTACATTTTGATAATGGGTAACGATGTGTTATTTAACGGATGTTACTTCTTTTAAATTCTTTTGGACATGTCTCTGATAGATTATCTGTAACTTATGTGCGAGAAAAACTACAATTTTTGGTTTCACAGAATTCGAATTAAAATATCTGACAGATAACGTGGTTTAGATGGTGGAAAGAGAAGAAATATATAAGAAACGTTTATCTGATGGATAACGTTATTTGTCAGACAACTACCTGAACTTTATCAGTAACCATGTTTGCTCTAATTATTGTCACAACGCAATGGTGCTTACAATAAGGACATCGCTTATTCTTAAAACTATCTCTATCTATCTTATTGTATATTCTTTAATAAATATTTTGAAAAAAAATTTTGGAAGGCACTCTAAGATCGATATTCGATGAGAAGTTAATTTTTTTTTACTTTTGTCTGTCTGTATGTTTTGGCCGTGTATCACGCCGAAACTGCTGATTGGATTTGAACTTGGCACTGGAAACTTGGCACGATTTAAAGTCATACTACAAGCTACGACATTTACGACAAACTTTTTATCCCAAAATTAAGTAAGAGTTTCTTGGGCAAGGAGATAAAAATAAAAATGCGCTCACGAAGTCGGGAGTACGACTAGTAAATAAATAAGGGCCAGACTCCACCAGAGCGGAGATGTGCGGAGATGTGTTTTAACAACCAATAGAATTTCATTCATTGGATACCACTGGTGAAGTCTCGGCCTAATAATGTACCTTTTTAGATTTTACTAAACCGCGTCCTATACCCAAATGTTGTCTGGTAGAAGATCGCTTAGAGATCGCTCTTCTAGCGATGAGACCACTTTTGTACATCTTTCTTTGTTAATTACAAGTATTGTTCTTTCCTTAGTGTTGTGCAATAAAGAGTATTATTATTATTAATAATAATGTGCTAGTAACGCACACTGCGTTAAGTAATTTTTCAAGTTATCATGGATGATCAAATTTAAAACTAGAAGTAATAGCGAAAATCACTTAAAAAAACTTATAGCCGGTTCTGAAATATAAAAAAAAATCTGCACTGTATGTATTGTATCAGCCTGTAAACAGCCCACTGCTGAGCGAAGGCCTCTTCTCCATATAGAAGAATGGTTGGAGATTAATCCATCTCCCTGCTGGATTGCTTGGAAGAGATTAATCACTGGTGATGAAAAGTGAATCACCTACGACAAGAACGTTTGAAACAGATTATAATCAAAGGGTAGTCAAACTCCACAGACTGTAACGAAACCCGGATTAACACGCAATAAGGGGATGCTGTGGGTATGGTGGCATTGGAAGGGCATCGTTCATTATGAGCTTTAACCGCCGGGCAAAACCATCGGTTCGGATCTCAACTGCCGACAACTAATGAGATTCAAGCAAGGAATTGATAAAAAAACGGCTGGAATCGATCAACATAAAAGGAGTGGTCTTTCATCATGATAACGCCAGACCACACACATCCATTTGGCCACAAATCAAAAATTGAGAGAGCTTGTTTGGGAAGTGTTAATACATCCACCATATAGTCCTGACCTTGCACCCTCAGATATTCATCTGTTTCGGTCTCTTCAGAATTCTTTGGATAGTGTTAGGTTAACATCAAGAGAGGACTGTCAAAAATACTTGTCGCATTTTTTGGATAAAAAATCCCAAGATTTCTACAGGAACGAGATTATGACACTACCTACAAGATTATGCAACAAGTTATCGAACAAAATAGCATATAATTATGTATTATAATTAAATGCAATTAAACTTTGAAAAAATATCTTGAATTTTTATATACAATACGAAGAAACTTTTTCCACGACCTAATCTATATATATGTATATACAGGTGACTGGTGAGTCACTATCAATATTTAAGGAGAATACTCGGTACATTTATACGGGATAAAAGAGAAAGATCACTCACTCACTCATCACGATATCTCTGAAACTATAAGACCTAGAGACTCGAAATTTTGTAGGAATATTCCTTTCGCCGAGTAGAGGTCAGCTAAGAACGGATTTTACAAAATTTTACCCCTAAAGGGGTGAAAAAGGGGGGCAAAGTTTGTATGGGACAACGTGATTCCTTGGTCCAAAATACCTACTTCAAATTTCGCATAAATATTCTTTAACAGAATTGATTGAAAACGTGTTTCGTATTTTATCGAAATTCATCCCCTAACGGGGTTAAGAGGGGGTTGAAAGTTATTTGCATCGAAGTAGATATGAATGCTCCTTAGTGCTTTTGATTTAAATTACATTTTTTTTGACGTTTGACAACTCAATCCGTCTATTATAAAATATTTTCCAGCATCGACACGGGTGTAGGTGATAAGAAATATAAATTTATAATTTTTGAAATTTTAGTTAAATACCCGTGCGAAGTCGGGGCGGGCGGCTAGTATTGTATATATTTACGTGCACCATTTGGTGTTTTATTACCAACTATTTAAACCGTCATTAAAATTATCGACCTTGCGATCTCGACCGGACCGTCCAATCACTATCGGGTCTTCTTAATTCTACATGACATTGGCGTTATATTTGTAAATCGGACACAACTAAGAGCCTACAATTAAAAATATATTAGTTATTAAATCTTCGTAATTTTTTTTTTATGTTAGTTAAATTTTTTAGTTTAAAAGATTTTGTGAGCCACGAAATAAAATTATTTTAATTGTTTCTCTCCAATCGTTTAGTATATAGAGTGTCCCACGATAAAGTACAACCCCGAAAAGGGGTGAAACTACACCATAAATTTTATCGACAAAAAACATAGACAAAAAATTAATTTTTTTTTTTTTTTTTTTTATTGATGAAATAAGATTTTTACATCTTACGTAGACTCTATGTGCAAAAAATAACGATTTCTTCCAAGATAGTGGGTCGATTGCTTTAAAATTAAACATTTAAAAAAAAATTATGCTACTTTATTAGCGTCAAGGATAAAATAACAATTAGCTCGCAAAAAAGTGGCATTATGAATTTAACTTTTCTTTTTGGAAAAAAAAACATTATTACGCCCAAAAAAACACGCTGGCTAAGAGTTCTTAGAATTGATGTCACCACTCAGGTAGATACCCTTTTTTAAAAATGTTATACAACATTGGTTGCCAATGTTATACAACGTTGGTCGTTCGGAATATGACTTAGGCCGAGACTCCACCAGAGCCAAGATGTGCGGAGATCTATTTTAACAACCAATAGAATTTCGTACAGTGGTATCCACTGAAGCGGAGGGGAGACGAGGTGTGTGAATAATGAAATTCTATTGGTTGCTTAAACACATCTCCGCTCTGGTGGAGTCTCGGCCTTACGATATACTGTGGGCTTGTGTGGTCTGTGCTAGTCGTTCCGATATTCTCGCTGTTACTACTCCCACTGTCCTGTGCGTTGAGTTTTTGTTACGTTATTTCGGTTTTGTTCTGTTATTGACTTATTTGTTACGTTTTTTATTGGAGTTTACTCCTTAAGAATCGATTTTCATATATAAGGCGCCCGGTATGAGAAAAATATGAGAGGTAAAATCTACTGATGAATGACCTCGTTACTTTTTCGGTGCGCGCGCACCTATGGTGCGGTGCGAAAGTAATGTTGCTCTAATTAATATTGAAAAATAATATTTAAAAAGTAAATGATAATTGTCAGATAATAATAATTACATAATTTATTAACATTCCTAATGAAATATTTGTGCACATCTGAAATTGACTATTGTGAAAAGTTTAATGTAAAATATTTCGCCGATTAGTTATAATAAATGTATATAAAATGAATAAATATATATTTATATATGTATATTATTTTCATTAATTTGTTAATTTACCCTTTCATATGGTATTAATCTTATTTTCAGTTGGATAAACTCTTTTTGCGTATGTTTAGACAATCGTACTTATTTACTCTTTTTTTTTCTATTATCGTGGTTTTTCTAGTATTCTGTATAAATCACGAGTAAAGGCGTATTAATAAAGATACATAAAACAGTAACTATAAACGTCAATGCACACATATTGCATATGCACATGAATACACATACACATATCCAGTGATCAAATCAGTGAACTCTGATATTCATATATTTGACGGCCGGCTGGTCGAGTGGTTCGAATCCCGCCAGGTGCAGATAATTTGTATGACGAATATAGATGTCTGCACCGGGTCATGGATGTGTATTTATGTATATATGTATTTATATAAATTTAATTAATTTGTTTCCGTTCCTAGTACCTGTAACACAAGTTCTTACGAACTTAGCACGGGGCTAGGTTAACGTGGTGTGATTGTTGGTTAATATTTATTTATTTATTTATTTATATTGAATATTCACTTAAAATTAGTGAAATTCCAATGATTCATGTTTAAAGAGTATAATTAACTATTCGTTTATTGAATCTCAATATTTACGTATGTTATTAGGTATAGTATTAGTATATTTAAGGCCAGTATATTCGAGCGTTGTAGGTATTTAGCGCTACCTCCCTCCCCGCGCGACTAGTTACGCGAAGTCTCCGATCAAATGAACTCTCGATGACCCCGCGCGCGGCGACGGCGCACGGAAATAATTAAATATATAATTTTACAGTAACTTACTAGGTTTTTTTTTTTACTTTAGGTTATTTCATAATTCAGTTTTGTTTTCGATCCTGAAGGCACAGTATAAAATGCAACATAAACATTTAATACCTAAGAGAAGTAGATAAAAACCATTATTTAATTTTTTATGGGTTTATAGCTAAAAAAAAAATTTACTATTAATATTTTAATTTATATTAATTATCAGTAATTTTTTTTGCACACTCGATGCTCAGCTGCTTGAGGCGACTGTTTCGGGTAAACGACTTCCCGTCTTTAATGCTTTCTACTTCATTTGGGAAAGATTCTTCTTGGACTGTTCTCATGAATAGGTCTTCAGCTTTCCTGATAAGTTCCGCGGAGACCGGACGAACCTCCAAAGTTTCTTCGAGCTCTACTCTTATTTTCTGGCGTGTTTTCAGCTTCTTGTTCGTCCTTTTCCAGTCTGGGTCTTTTAACGCGCTTTTCTTAGTCCTTTTATAGTTGACTCGTTGTGTATTGGCTCGACAGAGTTCTATAAACTGTAGCACTCGAGCCGTCGTGTAGCGGAGTCTGTTCCAGCTGGAGTACCGTGTGCAGTCTGGTAACCCTTCTTTGAGTCGCGGCTGTTTACGATCGGTGACGCGATGAGTTTTTTCTTCGCCTGTAGGTTCGGTTGACGACGACAAGGCGGACGTTTCCGTGGGCCAGGTGGACTCCGGATGATAAGGAAATTCAGGACCTGTGTACTATCTGTGACCACTGCTGAATCCCGCTGGTACGTCCCGCGCCGCGTCGTCGGCTACGTTTAGCCTGGTTGGGACCCATCGCCATTCGCTGACCGTCGAAGAATCTTCAATTGCCGCTAGCTGCTAGCTAGCCGCTGTTAGGTGAAAATACTAATATAACTTATTGAAATTTTGGATATGCTAATATATCGGTCTAAGATATCGATGACAATCATTATATTCTAGCTAAAAATAGATTGAGTGTTCATTAAACTTACGAGTACTTATCTGATCGCTTTTCTAAGCTTACGTAGTTCACGTCTAGATATTTTCTTTTTATTTCTAGTTTTATTCCCCATTTTATATCTACACTACACTGCTATACAGTAAAAACACTTCCAACGTTGTTAGAGTACTAACTAAACTAATCTAATAAAATAATCAATAATAATCTATACTAATAGATAAAACTGAAGAGTTTGTTTGTTTGAACGCGCTAATCTCATGAACCACTGGTTCAAATTTAAAAATTCTTTTTGCGTTTCATAGTCCATTTACTGAGGAAGAATTTAAGCTATATAACATCACGCTACGACTAATAGGGGCTGAGTAATAATAAGAAATGTTACAAAAACGGGAAAAAATAATCTTTTTTGAGAGCTTCCGTTGCGTCCTTTATTATTTCTCTTCTCAAGACATTTTTTAATTATAGTTCCACTTTTAAAGTAAATATAACATCACTCTTTTACTGTAAATTTTCGAAAAAAAAACTCAGTAATATGTTGAACGACCCAAGAATCAAACCTGAGACCCCTTGCTCGGCAGTAACGCTTGGTACCACTGGACCAACGAGGCGAAAATATTTAAGTACGTTTTTCCCTCAAATTAACGCGGGTGAAACCGCGGGGCACAGTTAGTACTAAATAAAATTATCCAATCTATTTCTCAAACCACACTATCTATTCTCTGAGGATAGAGAGGTTCACTGGCGCTCGAATTCCTAAGAGACAAGACCGGACCCTATACATCGGTTTTCACACAAGAGGAAAAGAAGACGTTGATAGACAAGGGATACGGCACCGGACAGGGATCGAACGTCATGACTATCCACGAGGCACAGAGACAGACACGCGAGGCAGTCATCATCGTCCAGACAAAGACTAGGAGGCTGCGGATTCATGACAGTGTTCCGCATGCTGTGGTCGCGGTGACCAGGCACACAAAGACCTGTGTCTACTACACCGACGACGGTGGTGATGCAATCGGTCGTTTTGTCGGCCTCGGTGGAGGCCACAACAAAGGAAATACTCGAGCACACCCTCAAGATGGCTATACATAAAAGAGACACCGCCGTCATTGAGGATGTGCTCGAACAGCTTCCCTCGGGGGATGGCTGCGGCAGAGTCTCCAATAAATAATACAAAAATAAAGAGCCCAAATGTAAATGTAGACAAGCCGTAAAAATGTGGTGGCTGGTATGTATGTACTAACAAGCAATGAAATATTAGATTATATTAGATCAAGGAATAAACGCATGTACATAGAAAATAAGAAACATGATGTAAATAGATGTAAAAAAAAAAGACAAAATAAAATTATATATATATATATATATATATATATATATATATATATATATATATATATATATAATATATGTGTGTGTGTATGTATATGTATATGTATATATATGTATGTGTGTATATTTGTATATGTAAATTATATTTGTAAATAAAGATTATGTTTATTAAAAATGATTATATGTATGTAAATATGATTATATGTATTAAAAAAATTATAATAATAATAAATAAATAATGGTCAGTATACGGACTCGCGTCATAGAGATCCTGACAATAAGTCTAGCTAATGTAAGTCTAAAATAGTACGCATGAAACTATATTAACAATCTTATACATTTAATTAAAAAAAGGCACGGGCAAATATAAGCCCTTAGATATTTTTGTTATAAAAAAAAAATCCAATCTTTAGAGGGGGGGGGGACGCCGCCAGACAGCAGAGACACAGGTCCTACTTCGATGACGCCTCGCAGGCAACTAAAGCGAGGCGCGCGGGCCGTTTCCTTATATAATTTAAATATTTAATATTTAAAAAAAATAGAAACATTTATTTAAAAAAGTAACCGTTAAATGTTCTACTAAAAGTTATTACCTATTTTTACATGTGAATATTGTAACTTAAAATCTGATATTCTTCGAATAAAACTCGAAAAATAATCAAAAACATCCTTTCTTTATGTTTTTTTTTTATCGAGTCAAGTTACAATTATCGTGTTTTGAACCGTTGAATAATCAAGAACGTTTGTTAAACTATAACATATATTTTTAACGGATCAAAAAAATGAATATTACTATGTTTAAAACTCTATCAAAAACAGGTGATTTGGGATATACTGGCCTTAAATCAGATAAGCGTATAATTGCAATTCACAACCGACAGATTATGAGCGGTAAAGAAATAGGGTTTGTTTTTTGACAGCCGTTTGACATTTGAATATATTTATATCAACCATATTTTATCTGTCCTCATGGAGTATAGATACTACGGAGAACCATCTTCTATGGGGGATTATATGACATTATGTCTTTTATTGTTGTTAATTTATAATGGTTTATTACGTGTTCAGTCCATGTTATGACTGCTTCGTTATTTTGTGCTTGATTTAAAATTTACCCTCATGCTAATGTGGCGCCACCAATTTTTTGAAATTTGACGACACGTTTCGTAACAATAACATGGTACTCCTTAGTATCTATACTTCATGTCTGTCCTTTCCATATATTTTTATTACAATCGGTTCTACGCAGTTCTTCAAAACGAAGCCTATCAGCAAACTAAAATTTTTCATTGGTTAAAGTAAACTTTAAAGCACTTTTAAAACGACAAAACAATGAAAGAGTTGTATCAGTGTCACCATCATGGTCGCACAAATATCTTTGCATGGCTAATACAAATACAAGCGGAAATCTGACAAGTCGTGTGTTGTCGTTTCTTGTCGCCTTTAGGTAGGACGACGGGTAACAACTACATGCGTTTTTATTGTTAAGAGAATCCGGGTTTTAATAGTCATTTTATAATATTGAAACAAGTTTAAAATAAGTGCGAGTAGGACTCATATAATATATTAAGATCAAGAGAAAAACGTTATAAAGTTTTTTTATGTAACGAGCATACGTGGAACGCCTTTTTTTAATGTAAATTTTCCACTGTTGGACGAAGGTCTCTTCTCCATACGGTGGGACTATTACGTAATTTGCGCGATCGCGAGAAATCGCTGTGTTGTCGAATTTCAATACTAATTGACGCTCAGCTAGTTATTCGCGATCGCGCATGTTAACGTGATAGTCCCACCGGACCGAAGCTACGTATTCTACGAGGCACGGTAGCGAGACCAACAAGGACATACAACTAGATCAGAGCGGATATCGAACCCGCGACCGTCGGTGTTAGAGTAACCTCACACATCAGGGCACCAGAACGACAGACGTCTATATTAATATCGAAAAATGCACATACATACGGAATGCAATGAAGTGACTCCAGCGCTAACACGACCTTATATCTAAACATAATTACAATTGTTCGCTATAAAATATTCCCATTCAAGTCTCAGATCGAGTGAGACGTATGCAAACAAACGGCCTTAATAACCGGATCTTGTATTATATCCGGATCTCGTCCGGATCGTCACGACCTCGACTTTTCATACCCGCGATACGAGTTACACGCTGCGCCACCTGACGTATGTCCGTTCTAATTGTTCGACTGAACTGTATTTAGAAAAAACCGGCTGAGTTCGTGTCGAACTCCGATACGAAAGGTGCCCTGTCAATGTAATCAAAATCTATAGTAATAAAATTGTAATCGTTCGACGTCTGTTCATATAGACCAGGGATTCCCAAACTATTTTGGCCAAGAGACCCCTTTTCAAAAATAAACTGATACTCGGCCCCCATAGCCAAATTACTGTAATAATCCCATCTCTAGTTTTTTTGACCAATTTGAAAACAAATCAGTTTTCGTTTATGTCGACCCCTGGGAAACCGATTTCGACCCCAAGGGATCGATATCTACCCCTTTGGGTATCCTTGATTTAGGCAAAACTAAATCTAGATGTTTTTATGAGAGCAACAGAAGTCGTAACAATGTATGTTCGTTTATTTCGTCATCACGCATAATCCGCTGCACGGAATTGAATGCAGTATTCACAATTATGATCCTGGAGTTCTAACTTGGAATCTGATGTAGGTTTCATCTTGATACACGGTCTAGAATCTAGACCGTGTATCTTATATATAGTGATAAAAAAAAATCGATAAAAACTTTGTTGCAAGGCCTGTATTTAAAGACCGTGTTAACATGTATGTATGTACCTTGTACATATGTGTGTGTAGTGTTGTTTTTTAATTAATTTAATGTATTATTTGAGCATTATTATAAAAAATATTAGCATTCTGCACATCTCCATATAAACTTTAACTGTGCCAAATTTCATACTTCTCCGTCTGCCTAATTTTCGTAAAAAGGGGTAAAAAGTTTTACACATACACACACAAATATGCGTGAGCGCACAACCACTAATGTATCAACATGCGCTTATAATAATAATTAGACAATTCTTGTTGAATATCTAAAGAATTTGTTGAATCAATTGTTTAAGTATCTTGTTCAAAATATTTCCACTTACGTGTTTTTATTACATCTAAAAAAATGAAATAAATTTTATGTTACAGTGGATTGGGACGATTACCCTTATCACAGTTTATCACAATAACCGACATAGGATGACGATAAATGACTTTTTAGACAATACGAGATGACACATTTAGTGAGTTATTAAGGATTTGTTATTTGCATTGTAAGAGAATTTTATACGACATAATATATATATTATATACCGCCAAGCGCAGCGTCGGACGGTCGTCCGCGAGATGGACAGACGTTTTGAGGAAAGTCGCCGGAAGCTGTTGGATGGAGGCTGCTTCGAGCCGGTCGCTCTGGAGGTCGATGGGGGAGGCATACGTTCAAAAGTGGACATCCAATGGCTGATATGATGATGATAACGGTGATGATAATGAAGTATAATGCCGTTTTAGTCGCGAGATATTCCAACTACTCACCGATTTGCCTCGAGCGACGCCGTGGTGTGGGCGACCGTCTCTTCAAACTGAGGTCCACTGGTTCCAGTTGGATGGGCGCTTCCCATGCCTGCCGACAAATATACATAATTTTATAATAAGTTATTTGATAACCTTATTTGATTAATGTCTGACATTGACTGATTGACTGAATTACATTTATTTTAATGACTTATATGTTTGTTAAGCATTTCTGTACGTATTATAATAAAGAATTAAAAAAAAAAAAAGTCGTGTGTACTGAGAAAATTTATTAATATTAATACTTAAACATTCTATTACTTATTTAAATATTAATAGTTAAACATACTATTATTTATTTACGCGTTGTTTACGTACTGCTAGGATACGCGTTGCTAGGATACGCGACATCATACTATCTCATTCTCTCCTACACATTTTTGTATTTGTATCTCTTACATGTCGTTTTTTCCGTCGCATCCCGTTTCAAATCACAACGATTCTAAAGAAGCTTTACTTCAAAAATGATATACGCTTGACACTCAATGACCCACAGTAGGGTGAGGATATACTGTGTCGGGGGTCCGGAATCATACACAACACACAAACACAAATGAACAGAACGTAGCAAATATCTGAATATGGCCTCTACAAAACATTCGTCATGAACGTGGATGTCAAATCCAGTGGCTGAGACCACTGAGCCAACAGGTTGTCAAATATTATGTATGTTTGAGGAGCCTTAGTAAATCAATCGATTTCATGTATTAAATGCGGAAACCCTAAATATCCGACTGCTGAATTAGCCTGTACACGTCCCACTTGGCAAATGCCTTTTTCCCATATAGGAAAAGGGTTGGAGCTTCATCCACCATTCTGCTCTACTGCGGTTTGGTGGACAATTTCCCGACCATGAGTAATGTGACTATGATAACAACCAGGACCTGTCGTTCCTGAAAGCTGTCAGTTTACATGATGTCCGAGGCACAGTAGGAAGACCCACACGAGGACATACACTCTCACAATATCTGCTCTGAATCGAACTTGCAACCGCCGATATTAAGGCGACTATTTGAATCACTACATCAGCTCAGTGTAAAAAAAGTAACAAACTTCTAAATATATGTTATTTAAATATTTATTATTTACTATTATAATCTTGTGTGAATGAAAAGGTTTGAAGCTTATACCGGTACGCAACTTCACTGCAGGTTGGAGGATAATTTCTTAATTTCGTGGTTATATGACCGACTTTATAATGGTTGAGTTATGTATTGACGGTTTTTAAAAGAGTAAATGTTTAGTTTCTTGTTCTCAACAAAACCCTTCACATTACATTACAACAATTAATTACCTAAAAATCATATATGGGTCATTCCATGTCAAATCGACAAATTTTTTACCTGACCCCCTTTGATTTCGCTGAAAATTTTCTATCTTTTTCTACCCCCCGAAAGTTATTTTTCAGAATTTTTTCAAATTTTTTTTCCCGACTCAAAAAATGTTATGTATTTTTGAAAAAAACCGCTCTTTTATTTTTAAATTGCCAGAACTTTTTCAAAATTTGACCGTTTGGGAACTGGTTTTTTTCAAAATTTTTGTTTTTAAATGTAGTTTTCGAAAAAAAATATGAAAAAAATCTCAGAATCCCAGATATATGAAATATTTTAGTTTTTTTGAAAAAACCTTAATTTTCTCAAAGTCCGACCGTTTTTATTTTTTTTATTTTTTGCTCTAAAAATACTTCAACTAATTCTGCAATGATCCCCGTTAATCAAAAGATGTGACGACAATCGCTTCTAATTTTTTTTCTTGATTATAAAAAAAAAATTGTTAAATTTTTGCTGATTTTATATAACTTTGTTATGAATTTTTTTTTTATTTCCTCGTGAAACCTGAAAAGTTGAAAAATAAAATTTTATTGGAGAATTTCAAGTGATTATCGTCCAAGAAATTGTTATTTTTTCAAAAAAGTAAAAAAAAAGGACTTTTCATACTAGGTGATAATAAAATAATAGGTACGTTAATAACTTTATTTAGCAATAGTAAGTCTACGTGACACGATGAACACAACGGCAATGTAATTATTCTGAAAAAATAACCTCCATATTATTTAAATGAAATGTAGATGATATCTTATTTACCGACAATCGATAGCTCTTAAATTATCACATTGTATCAACTGGAGGTAACTTTAAACCCATTGTATTTTTGAAGTTGTCATATTTCAGTACCAAAAAAAAAAACGTCCATAAGAGTAAAAAAAATAACGTCAATGAGAGATTTTTTTTTTTTTAAATAACAATTTCTTGGACGATAATCAATTGAAATTCTCCAATAAAATTTTATTTTTCAACTTTTGAGGTTTCACGAGGAAATAAAAAAAATTTCATAACAAAGTTATATAAAATCAGCAAAAATTCAACAATTTTTTTTTTATAATCAAGAAAAAAAATTAGGAGGGATGGTCGTCACATCTTTTTATTAACGGGGATCATTGCAGAATTAGTTGAAGTATATTTAGAGCAAAAAATAAAAAAAATAAAAACGGTCGGACTTTGAGAAAATTACGGTTTTTTCAAAAAAACTAAAATATTTCATATTTCTGGGATTCTGAAAATTTTTTCATATTTTTTTTCGAAAACTACGTTTAAAAACAAAAATTTTGAAAAAAAAAAGTTCCCAAACGGTCAAATTTTGAAAAAGTTCTGGCAATTTAAAAATAAAAGAGCGGTTTTTTTTCAAAATTCATAACTTTTTTTGAGTCGGGAAAAAAAATTTGGAAAAATTCTGAAAAATAACTTTCGGCGGGTAGAAAAAGATAGAAAATTTTCAGCGAAATCAAAGGGGGTCAGGTAAAAAATTTGTCGATTTGACATGGAATGACCCATATACTTATAAATATACATTCTTAATATTGACGATTCAGAAGTGCTTTTGAGACCTATTTAAATAATTTTTTTAAAAATCTGATTTGACTTTATAACGCCTTCATAAATTCACTTTAAAGCCCGCTGTCACTCACACCCCACATCGCTAGGTCAACACGACTCGTGCGTTGCGCAAAGGCCAATCGTGTACCACGCCTATGATGCCACTTACCGACTCCTATAAGACCTGAATTATACTCAATATACGATAATTATAAAACGCTTACGGCGCAATTATATATCATTAGATTATTGTAGATTATTTGTAAACTAATTCATCACTAATTAGCTCGGTCTTGGTGCAGTGGTGAAGAAACTTTTATTTGTGTTGATTGTAGGTACGATTCCCGCTCGGGGCGAGTATTAATACACTTGTTGGGTAAGTTCGCGGGCCCTCTTCTAATTGATAATTCATCACTTTTATAGGAGCGCATGCGTACTTCATACTTTTTTATCTATACATTCCACAGACCACATGCGCGGAAATGATACTTCTTTAATCAAAAACTGAATTTAACTGTCGAACTTTAGTAAATAATTGTTTGCTGTTGTTCATAAAAGATAATAAACAAAATTATCTTTTTACATTTATTAACTACTTATTATTTTTATTTAAAACCGATAAATAAAAAACTATTGCGCATGTCCCATTTCCGTTTCCGCGCATGTGGTCTGTGGAATGCATAGATAAAAAAAGTGATGAAATCAATTAGAAGAAGGCGCGCGAACGTACCCATTAACATTTTTTGTACACCAATACAAAATAGTAACAATAAATTTATCAAAATCAAAAATCAAAATCAAAATTAACTTTATTCAAATAGGCCCTAAGAGCGCACCTTTGAATCGTCATTTTACAAATTAAAAATTTAAATTTGATTATTATTTTGTAAAAGTAAAGCTACCGCCGATTCGGAATGTAGATTCTGCAGAGAAGAATCGGCAAGAAACTCCGCAGTTACTCTTCCGCAGTTATTACAATCAAGTTGCATCAATTGAAACAAGTAGCCTTATCTCTAACACAGATCTCTTCCGAGCAATCTTTGGATAGAGTATTGTAAAAAGTGTGGGAGGGACGCAAACTAAAAATAAATTATTACAGAGTATACGTAAGTTGTAAACCGATCGGGTATAAGTGGTGCGATTAGTCGCCTTAACCCCGCTCGGGGCAGATATTTGTATTTGTCTAAATATCTGTTTTCAGTACTTATGGGTGAATGTCGTTATGGGTCTCCCCACCGTGCCTCAGAGAGCACGTAAAGGCGTCGGTTACGGTTGTTATAATAGACATCTGATAACGATCGTTACTCATAGTAGGGAAATTATCCGGCAACCCGCAATGGAGCAGCGTGGTGGATTAAGCTCGAACCCTTCTTCTATATGGAGAAGAGCCTTATGCTCAGCATCGATATGAAACATCACTTTAGGACATAATATAAACAAAGCAGCAAGTGAAACCGCATGCATCGACAGGTGTATGATAAGTGTGTTAATAGCGCCAAAGAATTTTCCTAATCGCACCTATAAATGTCTGTATTATCGTTCAATCTCATTATAGTATTTATTACCTTAAATTTACATAACTAGATGTTCTTCGCGATGTTTATTACGGTTACTCTCCGCTACTCTTAGAGCGATCCGTAGCGTGATGATTTGTAGCCTATTTACCGCTGGATCATAAACTTTTGGGATATTCTAATAATACGAGCAAATATAGAGGAATGTCTCTCGCTCGGTATGACGAAATGTGAAAAGGGAGAAGTACTTCTTCCACAAGGAGGAGTGTTCAGCTTCCGTGACGTAATGTTTATAGTTTTTCCTTCCTCGTGAAACACTCTATTTATTGGTGATAATCGCATGAAAATCCGTGCAGAAGTTTTGGAGTTTATTGCGAGCAGACAGACAGACACACAGACGTGGCGAAGGATTTTGTTTCATAATATGTAGTGATATGAATTACATTCTAAGGGCCTCTTTCACGTGATACTGATAAAGTTTATCCCGCACATAAGTTACTGATAGGCTTTATAATAGGAAGAGAAACAGCTCCTCAGGGCCTGTTTCATATTAACAAATAAATTACAAGTTATGGATACACAGGTTGCGAATAGAAATATCTGACAGATAAAGTGCAGTTTGATGTTGAGAAAAAAATCTTTTATTATAAAATTATTAATTTATATCAACATTAACATCTATTACGCATTTATACACACATTAATATAATTTAATGATAATTTAGTTCAAAAAACTTCATATCTATACTAATATTACGTTTGTTTGTTTGTTTGAACGCGCTAATCTCAGGAACTACTGGTTCGGATTGAAAAATTCTTTTTTTGTTCGATATCCCATTTTTCAGGGAAGACTACAGGCTATATTACATCACGCTACGACCAATAGGGGCTGAGCAATCTTTTCTGAGAGCTTCCGTTGCGTCCATTATTATTTCTCTTCTTGAGACATTTTTTAATTATAGTTCCACTTTTAAAGTAAATATAACATCACTCTTTTACTGAGAATTTTCGAAAAATAAAAAAAACTCAATATTACGTTGCAACGACCCAGGAATCAAATCTGAGACCCCTTGCTCGGCAGTAACACTTGCCACTCGACCAACGAGGCGGGTACCTACTCTTAGAGTAATTGTTTAAAAATATTAAAGTACGGGGCACAGCTAGTGACTTGATAAAATTCAAATAAATCAAAAAAGTTCTATATACGAAAAAAACACTGAAAACTAATTTAAATCGATTGTAATTACTATCGTACTTTATATATTGAATATATATACTGTGATTATAAATGATCAAAATGGTACATATTTTCAATATACTACATATTCTCAGTAAGACAAATACAAATTTACTCACTTGGGAAAGAATACTAGAATGTTGATTAATACACTTACATTTATCAGTCCACAATATAGCACTGAAACTCATACCTAAACACAATAGACACAATTATCGAGTTATAAAATTATGCACTCAACGCATTCATTTAGAAAAACGAGAATGAATATAAATTACATATTCACCAAGCTGTGATTTAAATGCATTGAATTCACATTTTTTATTTTATTAATGAGGGTATTTTGTTATACAAATGTCCTCCTTCAAAGACTATCGTTTCTATGCCATATCGTGTGACTTTACACTTAAAAATGTTTTTATTTCACATATTGGTAATATTATTACTTTGTTTACTAGTAATTAAGCAAATGTAGTATTTTATAAAGCATTTTATGTCAGTTATTCCTACATTCGACACTAGGATTCCCTGTATCTTGGTTGTATCTTTTGGATATAGGGATGATCGATATTAGAAAAACATCGATGTCAACATCGAATTAAATCAAACGTTCAAAATCAAAAAATTACGTTTTTCGTCAGCTAGATTTATCAGCAACTGTTGAAACAGGTTCTAAGCGTATAAAATGTAATTTTCTAAATTTAGATCATTACGCGATGAAGATTTACGAACGATTAACTTAGCAGTCACATTAAGTAATAAGAAATATTCAGGCGTGGAATTTTAGCGAACTGTTAATCGCCGGATATGCAAAATTGAATCAAAGCGATTACCTCACGTCCGTTGTAAAAACATTTGGTTTTGTCGGGAAAAAAAAAATGGCCAAGTGAGAGCTAAACATGCGCATGAAAGCTCTCATATCACTGTACCATGTTTAATACTAATCTTACTACTATTACGGCAAATTACATCGTTTGCCGATAAAGTTACAGATAGTTATCTGATATATAACGTTATCCAACCGATAAAAGTCGCTGATATGTTTTTTTTTCTATTCCACTATCAAACTCCACTTTATCTGTCAAATATTTTTATTCGCGACACGTGAATGCAAAAGTCTTAGTTTATCAATTAACTAACTCTCTGAGTTTTCCGATAGCCTATCGGTGACTTATGTGTAAGATAAAACTATTGGTCCTTATACAAAATACGAAAGTTTTGACGGATGTTTGTTACTTACTCAAACACGTCGGACAAATAGACTGTTCTCTTATTATCTTCCATTTGGTTTTCAAGGAACAGAAACAGTCTGTTACCGACAGACGAACATAGGGTGATAGAGTTGTGTTGTCAATGACAAATAACTTAAATAATAATATTTATTTTTTTCTACGTGATACTAGAGCGATTTGTTAATATCAAAATCAAACCGCTCACGCTCGGACCACACCTAATCATTTCGAAGAAGCTCCTCATAGCCGTTTACGTAAGAGTCGGTCGTGTGAGCACACCACGTTCGGACTTAACGTGATTCGTTACTAGGCAACTGGCTCTACAACCCGGTTTTACTTTAGTTTTAAGAAAAATAATTTATATCAATTAGTGACTAAAAGCGGAATAACGTAGTATATTTTATATGTAAAACGGGATATTTATTTATTTATTTACTTTACTCTTTATTTTACACCAATACATACAAATAAAGACAATTTAAGACAATTACAAATTGCATAGAACAAGAGGCGATCTTATGGCTAAAGTAAGCCATTTCTGCCAGACAAAACGATATTTAGAATTTTTGATGTTAAGCAAAAAATACTTTAGCAGAAATAATAGCCATAACTATAAAAGCATTAATGAATTAAAACGCTCATAATCGGAACCCACACGTTTCGGAGACGACGCTCATGCACGTAAGACGCTCGTGAATAGTCGCCACGCCCGAGGTTAAAATGTTAAAACGTAGGGCAATTAAGTCCATTATATAGAATAGTTTTCAATTATTTTTAAAATACAATCCTATATTTATAAGGGTTAAAAATACTTGTATGAAGATATCTGCTGTCTGATCTGCGCTATGACATCGTTTTAGAGGTGTCGGCACATAAATACAAATTTTATATTTATTCAGTATTGTCATAAACATAAAATGGTATAATATCGACAAACGCACACGGTCACGTCTGCCACATGACCTATGGACGTTGGAGCAGACGTGCCCTGAAATAGACACGGCGTCTCCTGCGTGCTAAATCGAATATTTGCGCAAGATCACCGGCGGACGCTGGATGAGGATTTCGGAGAACCGCAATTTTTGACGCGAACTTGAGCAGTCATATGTCCAGCATTGGACTGCGATAGGTTGATGTGGTGTTATATTATATGGTTATATAAATTTAATAATATTGTAAATAATACTTTTGTTAATATAACTTTGAACTGATTTTGAAAAAAACTACACCTAGAAAAGAAAGTGAACTTATTTGACCAATTAATAAAATCACCATTGAATTCCTTCCTTCGATATCCTGCTTTCCTACCGTAAATCGTAGCTTGAGATCCAAATTCCTATACATAAGTTTTTAATGTAAACAAAAATTTTAGTCATAAATTTCAACTGTGCGATCCCGAAATTGTCCACGTCGAAACAAACAAAATTTTCATCTTAATGCTATTAGTGTCTTAATTTTGGTATATTTGTTAATATTCTAAATCTAATAAGTTTCATTATTTCTTTAAGCCATTTCGTAATAATTAGAGTCCATAAGAATGGAACAGTATCTAGTGTCGTCCAACTCAAGTTTAAATTATTTAAGTTTTATTAAACCGTTGTTTTAGTATATTTTAGTCTGAAAAATAGCAGTCAGGTGCATAATAATCCATTCAAGAATATTATTCCAACTAGGCTTATGATCTCGCTATCACTTGCACCATAGACATTTGAAGGTGAGTCGTGTTTACGTAAGATGAACCGCACTCTAAAATAACGCTTTAATAAAACTTAACATATAAATCAAAACAATTTAACCTTGATATACCTACAAGAGAACGAAAAGTCGTTTTAATTTGATGTTACATAAATCAACTGACAACCGTTCTGGTGTAGTGGTGCGAGAAGTTGTTTTAACGCCAACGGGTCGCCGGATTTTTCTTAACGTGTATAACTGTTAGTCCTAGCGGCTTTTACAGCGTCGCCAGTGGGGGAGCCGAGTACTGAGACCCGGTCGTGAAAATTGGGAGCCCTGGTTTCTCCTAGTAAGATCGCACCTCGGCTTAGAACGTCGTCGGGGTGGACATCTTTTCGACGATGGGGAAATGCTTATAACTATAACATATATATAAACATAATAATAATATGGGCAGATAACTGAATTTATACATATATATAAATATAGTCTGGCCATAAATACTGTAACAATTAAAACTAAACAAAATATTACATCTGAATTTGGAATCTCTCATTTTTATTTGATTTTTCATTATGTTTTCTCATTTTCGCGCCAATACATTGTAAAATATTTTGTGATATTAAAATGGAGTGGAGTGATAAAGAGAACCGGATTGCTGTGATTGCATTACACAAAGTAGGTATAGAGCTAAATACAATTTTTAAAACTCTCCATATGCTTGGTATTAGTCAAATGTTTGTGCACCAGGCTATTGATAGGTACAATGAAACCTCCTTGCTTGTGATAAAAAAAGATCTGGCTGTCCACGTAGTGTTCATACGAAAAAGGCGATCAAAGCAGAAAGACAAGGAATTCGAAGAAATCCTGTCCGAGGGCAAAAGATTTTATTATCTCAGGAGATAAAAATAGCACCTAGAACCACGTCGCGTATTTTAAAAGATGACTTAGGACTTGTAGACTATAAGAGATGCACTGGTCATTTCTTAACTGATAGGTAATATAAAAAAAAATAGGGCGGTAAAATCAAAACAACTATTTAAGCGGTACGCAAAGGAAGATACCATAGCAAAATTTTGTTCACGGATGAGAACATTTTTACAATTGAGCAATATTTTAACAAAAAAAAAATGACCGTATTTATGTTCAAAGCTTTAAGGAAACTTCCCAATTAGTCAACAGAGTACCTACAGCGTGGGCATTATCCGACTTCAGTGATGGTTTGGTGGTGTGTTAGCTATGAAGTAGTGACTGAGCCATATTTTTTTTGAAAAAGGTATCAAAACATCGGCACAAATGTATCAAGATAACATTCTTGAGGTAGTTAAGCCCCTTAACAGCACCATATTCAATAACCAAGAATGGTCCTTTCAGCAAGGCTCGGCGCCAGGTCATAAAGCTCGATCCACCCAATCTTAAGAAACCAACGTTCCGGACTTCATCAGAGCTGAAGACTGGCCGTCATCTAGTCCCGATCTTAATCCGCTGGGTTTTGAGTTATGGCCAGTTTTAGGGAGTATGGCTTGCTCTAAATGCCATGATAATCTGAGTCTCTAAAACAATCCATACAATTGGCAGTGAATAATTTTCCCATGGAAAGAGTGCGCGCTTCTATTGATAACTGGTCTCAACGTTTGAAGGGACTGTATTGCAGCCAATGGAGACCACCTCGAATAAGCTTTATATATTTTTAATGGTTTTATATTAATGTATTAAACGAGCACACTGGAATAGTAATAAATGTTACGTGCAACAAAAAAAAATGTTTTTATTTCTTTGTAACAATATTTAGGGCAAGACTATGTTGAGCAGGTGAATTCTTCAATCCCGAAAATTGGGAGCCCTCTCTAGGGCTCAGAATGAACGTTCGTCTTCCCTCCGCTCATGAACCCGCCGTCAATCGTCCCCCACACATTGAAGACGCTTCGTGCATTGCGTAAACCATTCAATCGTGCGCCGGCGCCACGCCCGATGTAACTATTGCAATGTTTTTATTGATATTCCGTCATGATTCCGATGCCGGATAAGTATTAAAACGTGAACTATAATAATGGTAATATATGAAGTACATGTAGCTGTTATTTTAATTTTATTCAATATTTAATAAGTTCTTTTAAATCGATTTCATATATGAGAACCTTCACAGAAGAAACTCAGTATAAATAAACGTTTAATATTAATTTTATCTTTCAATATAAATTCTTATGCGAGCTTTTATTATAAGTTAGACTTTTTGTGACTTTGAAGATGTATTTCTAAATAGACAAATGAATGATAAATAAAGGCGATACACTCAACTCAACCCCCAGTAGAATGAAATCCTGTGTGGGTGTCGAAAACTGCATAAAACAAACATCCAGGCCACGACGGACATCTGTAGGACCAACAGCGGTAGATAGTTCGAAAAAAATTGGTTGTCTTTAAAGACGGTTTACGGACGATAATTTTACATGATAACGTCATAAGAAAACATTGATGAAAAATTGCATACTTTTATGAATTGAATTATTATCACTGAATTATCATTATTTTATATAATACAAATATGGCTGACTTTATTCTTCAATAAGTTGTTGCAAGAAGAAGTTATACCTGAGGAATGGTGCAACAGTTCACTGGTGCCCATCTTTAAAAATAAAGGTGACATACAGGATTGCAGCAATTATCGGGGAATAAAGCTCATGTCACACAGTATGAAGATATGGGAGAAAGTGATAGCGCGAAGAATGAGAGAAGAAAGTGAGATCACACAGAACCAATTTGGATTTATGCCGGGCCGGGGAACTATGGATGCCATATTCGCACTCCGCCAACTTTGCGAAAAATACCGACTTGCACAAAGAGACTTGCATATGGTGTTCATAGATCTGGAAAAAGCATACGATAGGGTTCCCCGTAAGGTTCTGTGGTGGGCTATGAAAGAGAAAGGTGCGCCAGAGAAGTATGTGCGAATTGTGCAGGCGATGTATGATAGAGCTAGTACCCACGTGCGGTCTGAAGCCGGAGTAACTGGCAAGTTCAATGTGGCTGTAGGCTTGCACCAGGGGTCAGCTTTAAGCCCGTATTTGTTCCTCCTAGTTATGGATGCTCTAACATCAGACATACAGGAGGAAGCACCCTGGTGTATGCTATTTGCCGACGACGTTGTCCTTGTCGGAGATAATACTCTTGAGGTTCAGAGCAGACTGGGAAAATGGCAGGAAAGACTAGAGAACGTGGATTAAAAATAAGTAGAACCAAAACGAAGCACTTGTTCTGCGATTTCAGCGGTTTATCCAGTTTTACCCATATTGCCTTAGATGGTGTATCAGGCAGGGAGATGATGATGATGATGACAAAAGAGGAGTTAATTTATAATTACATTTTTTTAAATAAATTAACATTTATTTGCACTCGTTAATTCATTTTTTTTTCTTCTAATCGGAGGCATCTGCCGGTGGAGTGGAAGAGTTGTTGCGCGCTCTCGCTCGCGGAACGTGACAAGTAGTCATGCTTTTTCGTGCGTACAGCCGGCGTTCATCGATTTATAAGACTTTATCACGTCAAACGGGTTGGCGGATAATTTTCCTACCATGAGTAACGATCGTTATCAGGTGTCTATGATAACAACCGGGACCGGCTTTACGTGCTCTCCGAGGCACGGTGGGGAGACCCACAAGAACATACACCCAGCCCGGAAACAAATATTTGTACAAATACAAATATGTGTCCCGAGTGTGATCGAACCCGCGACCGCCGGCACGTGGCATCGTAGCGACTACTCACACCACTACACACAAATGTTTGTCAAGTAACTAACAACACTAAAACGATTCGTAAATGACAAGTCAATTGGCCATAGACAAAATGACGTCTACTTGAATAAAGTATATTTTATTAAAGGTACGAAAGTACGTCAATCGAAAATTTGGCCTCATTTGTTTTGGTGGTGGGAGGGTGTCTCGATAGTTCTTACGTCAGATCACAAAAATTCGCAAAGTTAAAATTATTCTTTGTAAAACCGGGGGCAACCGCACGAGTGCCGAGGTTCGCTCGGATGCGTATACGTAATAGTAGAGATGTTCCAGTGGCAGATTCACTTTCCGAGTGAGTTTTGAGCCTCTGGACTTCTCTTATGAAGGTAAAGATGAATAATTAAAACCAAAGTTTATTACTACCTACAACTACTAAAAATAAAAATAAATAGTACCTTTGTAAGTACAAATAAACATTTCAAAAAATTGTTACTTTGAAAAATAAACATTAAAACACACCAAACATTTATTAATTTTTTCTGTTTGATTCTTATGTAATAAATATTAAACAGGGGGGAGGGGGTCGGCATATTCTTATTTTTTCTTATAATAGGGGGGGGGGGTAGGGGTCGAAAACTAGCAAAATTCATCTTGAGTAATAAATGAATGGCCCCTAAATAGAAATACTTTCCATTACACATGCACCATGATAGCACGAAAACGTACATACACACTCGTACTTACGAAATTTGAATGTTTCACGTGCGCTTGTAAAAATAGAAAATTTTAAGAAATTCTTGATAAATAAACGACTCGCACTCAACGACCCCAAAGTAAGATGAGAAGGACTACTTACTGGATCTCTTGCTACAAACATACCAAGTTTCATTCAATTGGTTCAGCTTTGCGTGAAAGAGTAACAATCAAATAAATATCGATCCAAAATTTAGCATTTATAATATTGTTTATTATTTGATTGCAATATAGGTAATATGCCCGAGTGAGTAGCTAAGGGACCCATACTACATGACCCATTTTTTTTACAATTTAAGTTTTGCGAGAATGAGTGTTTTGTGCGCGAGATTTGTGTAGACTTCTAGAGGATTATTGACTAGGTACGTGACAAAAACCGAAGATCACCCCCCCCCCCCCCCTTCTATGACCAAGCGTGGTATTTTCCCGCCTGAATGGTGCCGCTCGATGTGGTGTCAAATTTCAATACTGGCCGAGCCTCAATTAGTATTGAAATTCAACATCACAGCGATTTCTCGCGATCCCGCAAGTTACGTAATAGGATCACATAGTACCTATGGCACCATTCTCTAACCCACGAACGTCTCGTAAACAATGTAGTATACTAGACCAAAACGTTATGTCGTATTAAAATAACTTAGTATCAAATCAGTATGTGTTATAATAATTCACCATCTTTGAACGCGTTAAGAAACACATTTTCACGCTCCGGCGATCCTGACGCACACGAACTAGTGACGCGAATATGTCGATGTAAATAATTAATGAACCAATTAACTATTTATCGAATAATATTATGATATACACAGGTAATTACACCTTATTTAGTCGAAACGTCTCTTCGAAAAGATTAAAAAAATTATACTAATATACAGAAATATAATTATATAAGGGTGGACTGTTTGTTTTTTTTTTTTGTACGTTAAAATATCTATAAATTGCTGACGGATACAAAAAATTACATATGATTTATGACCATCGAAAAGTGTAATCTAGAATAAAGACGGGAAGGAAAATAGTTAAATATATTGCCAAATATAGAAGAATCTATAACCAAACTATACTACTATTTTCTGTCTATGTATATATATGCCACAGAAACACACACACAAACGCCTAGACCATGACAAACATTTGTATGACACACACACAAACATTTGTCACCGCAACAGGTAGTTGCTGTGACCACTGTGCGCCCCCGTCACAGACCCGTCACAAAATAATTTATTTCTTGGAAGTAAGAAATAAATTAGGTTTGGCGTAGAGAGAGGCTGCTATTGAAGAGGAAGGATCCTTCGACCAGACGGGTGTGTGTCTGGTGGGCTACGCGCCACTTAACGCTTATTGTCGAGTTCTGGTATATATACTCAATCGCTTTGAAAACTTCGATAGCGGGATGTAGGATACGTCTGTTTCTTCTAGTTCGTATATGGCGAGATAGATGTCGCTACATCACTCCCCCTCCGAGACCGGAGGTCGATAGCAGGTTGAGTCGTCCATACATCTTGTGATGCTTGCCGGCCCAGTGGAATGTTCCAGTGAGTCGGAACCAGATGCCGCATAGTTCACGGTGAGTCGGAACTGTCTGCGGTGATGCCCCAGTGAGTCGGGGTGGTGCAGTGCTGCGTAGTGGCTGGCTGCTGCGTCGACCAGGAGAGAAGTGCGTCTCTGCTTGCTGACCGACCGAAGTGCAGTGTGCTGTGCCAAGGTCGCTGCGAAGGCTGGCTGTGGGTGATGACCAGGAATGCGCGTTCGCTGCATGCTAGTGGTCAGGATACCCGTAGTAGCCGTGGATGCTGGCTGGCTGTATGATTCGCTGCTCGAAAGCTTGAGGAAGTGATGATGACATTACGATGACGTAGATTTGCCAAGGCTGCGCTGACGTTCATGCTCGGGGTCACCAGTTTGGCGTAGAGAGAGGTTGCCATTGTAAAGGAAGGATCCTTCGACCAGACGGGTGTGTGTCTGGTGGGCTACGCGCCACTTAACGCTTATTGTCGAGTTCTGGTATATATACTCAATCGCTTTGAAAACTTCGATAGCGGGATGTAGGATACGTCTGTTTCTTCTAGTTCGTATATGGCGAGATAGATGTCGCTACAAGGTAATAGGCTATGAAATATCACGCTATGAGTTATAAGGTTACAGAGACAACTTTAAACGTAAGCCAGTCTCATATACATATATGTACTATATCGGAATGTAACACAATTGAATGCGCACTATTAATTTGCTTCCTGTAACCAATCAGCGAATTATATCCTGTTCATTTCGATTGTGTGTTAATATGTACATGCAAGTATGTAGTTTTAAACAAGGTTTGTAATATAATTATTTTATTTATATAATTATTGGTAGATTGAGGTCCGTGAGGGAGGCCTACTGGCCTACGTTCAGCAGTGAACGTCCAATGGCTGATATGATGATATTTGATTTGTTTGTCGATACAACAAAGGGGCAGTCTGACTCCATTATATACAACAAGAAAATAAGCTAAATGCAAGCTTCTGGAATTTACCAAACTGATTTTTAAAATGAAAACTTCTTTAGCGGCCTTGTGCAGTTTTTGTGATGGGTAAAAAATGTTAAACTCGCGTCAGGATACGATCCTGACCGAAAATTCGTAAGTCGATTTAATAACAAAAAAAAAAAAGAAAAAAAAAACATGTTCCAGGAAAACAGAAAACACAAGCAGTTTAGTTCGTTATTAATATTATAAATTAACCTTAACCTTTTTTTTAAAATAAAACATAATAATGCAAAAAAAACACAAATGTACCAGGAAAACAGAAAATACAAGCAGTATACAAAACTGCAATTGATGCGGTCTTTATTAAACATTTAAATAGGTTCGAATCAAAATTGTTCGTTTCTTACTTCAGCTACCATAAACCTATCGTATCAGTTTTAGAGATTGACGATGTTGGTTCTGGTAATGATGATGGTGAAAGAGTAGTTGAAATTATGGATGAAAGTTGATTTTTCTGAGCGATGAACTTTTTAATGTAATATAAATTGTCATGTTTGTGTATGATAGTGCAATAAATAAATATCGTATTTTGACACATAAATGATTGTACTTTTATACTGATAATTAAAGCAATTTGTGGAAAATTATTCCCTAACCATTTCAAAATATAAAAAATGCACAACGTTAATATTCAACTTTTCACATCTGACAGCACTCCGGGAGTGCAACCCATTAGTTTTTTTTTTTTTTTTTTTTTTTATTAGAAACAAAATCATCGATATTAGAAAATCCGATTAAAACATCATCGATAAACACTAGTGGGAAAACCATCACTACGAGGCGTGGCAGAGGCGCGGCGTCTTTCGTAATTTCCTCAATAAGTACAACGGGGTTGAGGAGAAATCGCATTGCAGTTTTAATATTAAATTATATCTTTCGTTAGAACTCTACCGACCGGTATCAGTAACCTTTTTCTGATTTCGGTTACTAGAGATCAAGGAATTTATATCATAACTGGAACGCTCACTTAATAAAATTGTATATTCTAATATGCATCTCTTAGAAACGCTTTTTGAGTGCACGTCCATTCTAGTTTGTAGGTATATAAATTCCTTGCTAGAGAAACTCCATAGTTTACGTCAAAATTATATTGTGTCAGAAATCTACCGCTAGTAAAAAAAGGAGAAACCGATTGACTAATGAGACCAGCCGGCCTAATTTAAAACTTAATGATATATCCTGTTATCTCTTCTATCGACGTAACGAGAAGAGTATCACGTGCACGCGTGTTAGCTACTGTAGACATAGAAAGATAATACGAGAAAAGGGGTAAACAACATTTTGTCGTGCAAGCATGCTAGGCCGGCAGACGTAAATGGTAAACATAATCATATTGACCAGGCGTCATATTTAAGTTTTGCGATTTTGTCACAATTATAGATTGTTAGTGGTTAAACTTTTTAGACGATTAATTAATTACTATTTCAATTGTGTCATAATACTGGTGACGTCATACTTATTTTTGGTGTACCAATATTTAAAAAAAAATGTATCACCAAAAAACCATTGGAACAATTAAAATAGCAGAATAGCGCTATTAGCAGATTGGTAGTTGTACCACCACTGTTGTTACCGCTCTCGAATCAGCCTGTAAGCTATCCACTGCTGGGCGAAGGCTTATTCTCCTTTTTTTTTTTATATTAGAGGGGCGCAAACAAACAGTCGATTCAACTGGTGGTAAGTAAAAACGACATCCATAGACACCCGCTACATCAGAGGATTAGCGGGTGCATTGTCGGCTTTTAGGGAGGGGAGGGATGTTCCACCGGATCTGTGGAGGGAAGGGAAGGGATGGACCACCGGATCTCTCACAAACCGAACGAAACACGACGACAGTGCCATCATTTGACGTCGGTGTTAAGTGAGAGCGAAGTACCTACTTACCCGGGCGCACTGGCCCATTCAGCTGCAAGCAGCATGGCGCTACTTCGGTCCATATATGTATAAGAAGGGTTAGAGCTTAATCCAACACGCTGCTCCACTGCGGGTTGGCGGATAATTTCCCTATCATGAGTAACGGTCGCTATCAGATGTCTATGATAACAACCGGGACCAAAGGCTTTACGTGTTCTCCGAGGCACGGCGGGGAGACCCAAAAGGACATACACCCAGACAGTTCAGATATAACATACATTAGAACCCTCAATATTAGTTACCAAATAACTTGGACCCCGAAATATAAAGACATTGATTCTCAAACACGACCAATTCCCGAGTATCGAAATTCAACACAAGTGAAACCACGGGTCACTTATAGTTTTTCTTATTACGCATACGTTTTAGAATCCCGTTATAATGGGTGACGGAATCTTATCATTTTAGATATAATTGACAAATCAATGGATCAATTAAAATAATATCGAACGATTGATCAACGAATTAGCTACACAATTGAGATCTGTCTCGCTAATCGGATGCTGCGATAACGGACTCGAGGGGCGCGGTATATCTCGACTCTTACTTTGTTTAGGGCCTGTTTAACCGGTTGGTGATGAAGCTAAAGTTTATGATGGATTTTTCTTTTTAACCATCTAATTTCAATTTGTCTGTCAGATATAACAATTCGCAACCTGTGAATCCAACAGCTGTAGTTTATTACTTGAGGTAAATAAGGCCCTAAGATCCTGTTTTATCTTCTGATGAATAAGCTTATCAGTAACTTACGTGCCAGATAAACTTTAACAGCAACTGTGAAATGTGAAACAGGCCCTTAGTGTCTGTTTCACCGGCTGCTGATAAAGTTTATCTCATAAGTTCCTGATTGCTATCAAATACTCTATCAGGAGGAAGTGAATGAGGCCCTTAGGGCCCGTATCGCCTCAACTAATAAACTAAAACTTTTGGTTTCACATATAGAGTGAAGTTTGATTGCGATATAGTAAAATATACCAGAATCTTTTATCTGTTAGATACCGTTATATGTCGGATAACTATTTAAACTTTATCAGATACTGGTGGAACAGACTCTTAATGTCTTTAACGATCAGTTTTAATAATCGCTGATTTCGCTTACTATAGATATGATGAATTTTAATATAAACTGCGCTGAATACAGGTACCCTATTATTTCATGAAATAAATAAATAATCTACTGAATGAATTAATATGAATGCATATTTTTACCGCTACGCCAAACGCAGCTTGGCGGATGTGTCAAAAAAAGTACCTTATATCGCGCATCAACAGTTTTATTTTCTAAACGCTTGACTATCTTAAGTTCCCACTTCGGGTAGTTTCATTACGCCCAGACCACGATGATCATCTTATTGGGCTATCGACATCATATATGTCCACTAAGTATAACACATACCTCCATAGAAGTAGGCAGCACGGCACCTTCACGGCGCCATGCGCGTCCCCTCTCATCCTAAAACAATGAACGTTCAATAAATAAACGACTCATGCACAACTAAACCCTGTGCGATAAAAACAAAACTGTGTCGAGGACAGGAAACACACATGCAAAAAAAACATATAAAAAATAGATTGGTAGAATATTCATTGTACACCACTTTCGAAGGGATTACCCAAGTCAAAATTTAAGGCCAACATAGCTACCTCAAGTCCAATATAGTACCGATTTAGAGCCGAGTAGTCCGAAATAGAACCGATTTACAGCCCAGTAGTCCGACGCTAATTTATATTCCATTTAGGTCTGATTTAAATCGTATAGTCGAAAAAATGGAAATTTGTGCCATTTTTGTGTGCTAAGTCGGACCTAATTTAACATGGATTAGGACCGACTTTAAGCCCAGAGGTCCGACATAAGTCCGCGTAACGCGCTAAATCGGTTCTAAATTTCTACTCGGGTAAACATACATAAATATACAAACTAATATTTATGTACAAAGGCAGTCTTATCGCTAAGTAGCGATTTCTTCCAGGCAACAAAGATTAAATAGTATTTAAAAGGTAGACGGCGCACTGTTGTCACCTACATAATATGATACATATGTATACATGCTTCATACATAAATTAAATCACTCACTCGGTCACTATTTTAATTGTAAAGCTTTATTAACCCATATCGGGGAAACAAAAAATTTTGATTTGTATTGAAAAAAAAAAACTTACGCCGAGTTGCACGAAACAAGTTTTAAACTCTCGCGTTGCATTATTATATTTAAATGTTCATACGGTGTTAATCCCCGTATGAACATTTAAATATAACAAGTTTTAAATTTAAGTGTTTATTAAACTAATTTAATCACAAAATCGTGATTATCTGTTGCACGAAACTTACATCTGATTAAGTAAACAAAAAAATTTAGTTTAATTAAAGACCTATCTAACGGATGATTAATTCCAACAGCTTTAAATTAATCATGAGATCAACTAATTTTAAGATTAATTGCAACTTAACTAACGGAAAGTTAGCGACGGTTTCGTGCAACTCGCCGTTAACTTTTAAATTAAACTAAAACGACCGAAGTCGCAATACAGCGCTAGTTAAATCTGTTTTCGCACGATGTTTACTGTTTTAGTTTTAATAACTTTATAGTACCAAATTGGATATGCTGTGAAAGGATTTAACGCGAGGATCACGCGCACTGCAGGCCTCTAATTCTATCTACATTAATATTCGTATACTCGTAATCTATACTTATAATGATATATAAATGGGGGAAGCCTACGTTCAGCAGTGGACATCCAGTGGCTAATATAATGATGATGATGGTGATGATGATGATGATGATGATGATGATGATGATGATGATGATGATGATGATGATGATGATGATGATGATGATGATGATGATGATGATATTTATGATAAAAATGTAACATGTTCAATTCTGTACATTAAAGATATTTTTAAATTTTTAGGAGGCTTTCAATAATCGATAATGAAGCCAAAACTGAAATTGTTTGATTTCTGACTGTTTGTATATTACTTCGGTAGTTTCAGCGCATCACATTAAATTATAAGCAAATAAATAAATAATCTTTAGCATACATTCGTCTGCCCCTAAGGTAGGCAAGTCAATGCCTGTGTTTAGGTAACAGCCGACTGATATACTTTTTCTTTATAAATAAATACGTATTACACTCAAACTCGGGGGGGAATCGAAACCACAGCACTGGAGTAGAAAGCAAGGTCACTGCCAACTGCAACAACGGGTCAGTATGACTAGAGACACATTTGAATGTCGTGATGCGTTTTACTAAATGTATGAAACTGATATGCTTCTATCGCGCCACGACACGACACGTAAGTATGTTTCCGGCCCTAGTGGAAGGGCAGTTGCGAACTAAATTTCAGATACTTGTTTCAAATCAGAATCTCGCGGTTGCGAACAAATTGAAAATTAAACGCAACCGTAGTGCGTGAACCGCCTCACAAGGATGAGGGTAAGAGAAAGGGTACATAAATAGAGCGAATTGGACCATCGTACCGTCCTTGTCGTCACACTTGTAAATCGTGAAGGTGTGAAAGGGAGAGGTTTCCGTACCGTGGGAACTTAACATTTGCTTTCACTTCGGTAAACGCACTAAAAAATATTGCCTCGAATCTCTATGTATTGATGTATTTATGCTAATGGCTCTGGTTAAATGGTTTTGAGAAATGAATTACATTATATTTAATAACAAAAATGTTGATTTATTAGTTAATATATTTTATTTTAATTAACACTTTATATTATACGTACATTATTATAAAAAGATAAATGTCATTGAAACACAAGCATGAAGGTGTGCTTTTCCCTAGAATAGATGTCTTCCAGCACATTTAAAAAGGCCTACTATTACAGATAAAAATTAGAAGATCAAAAAAATTGTATCAGTAATCAGAAAAATCGTAGGAAAGTCAAAACTGTACATTGAATATTTTTTTAAAAGAATACTTGGGGTGTGATCTACAATCGATACCGAAGCCAAAAATATAGTTTTTAGAATTTTTGTCTGTTTGTCTGTATGTATGTTCGGGATAAACTCAAAAAGCACTGCATGGATTTACTTCAAATTTGGCACGAATATTATTAAGAAGTCGGGTCAACATATAGGCTACATATTATCACGCTATCACCTACGGGGAACGAGCAGTGAACCTTTATTTCTTCAACGCATTCTGTAACAAAGTGTAATCTAATAGCGTTCACGCAGACGACGTCGCGGGCAGCAGCTAGTATTAAATAAATAAATAAACGTCTCACACTCAACGGTCCCCGGTAGGATGTGAATCCTGTGTCGGGGGTCCGGAAACACACACAAATACACAAGCACAAACGCCGAGACCACGACAAACAAATATTTGTCATGTGCGGGGATCGATCCCGCGACCGCTAGCGCATCAGCCAGTTGCTGTGACCACTGCGCCAACGCGTCGTCATATTAAAATTATAATAATTGATTGTTCTGTTTGGTATCGTAAGACAAACTTTTATAATTTTATTTCATTGCTAGCTGTGCCCCGTGATTTCGCTCGCGGTAGCTTTTATTATATTAGCTTTAATTTGCTTCAAAATCGATATGTCAGATAACTATCCAAAACTGTAACTTTAACTTTATCAGTAACCGGTAAATATGGCCATTAGAAGACTCAACTGAAATGTATCCGGTAAATTATCCGTGATGCGCGCACAACAGATTTCTTTGTCATTTTATTAATATATAAGTTACATACCGATACAGAAATAGTATGAAATGAAATGTCCTGTACTTGTCCCACAGCTGGGCCAAAAACTCCTTCTCCATATGGGAACACGGTTAAAACGTATAGTAATCCACGATGCTCTACTGCGGAGTATCGAATAATTTCCCTAGCAAGGGCTGCAAGGGTAACAACTAAGGCCGAGACTCCACCAGAGCGGAGATGTGCGGAGATGTGTTTAAACAACCAATAGGATTTCGTTATTCACACACCTCGTCTCCCCTTCGCTTAAGTGGATACCACTGAACGAAATTCTATTGGTTGTTAAAACACATCTCCGCACATCTCCGCTCTGGTGGAGTCTCGGCCTAACAACTAACAGTCGTTTATGAGTGACCGCGACGACTTCACGTGCTTTTCGAGGCACGATGAAGTCCGACGAAGTGGAATCGAACCCGCGACCTTTTCGTTAATAGAACTTTCGCACCACCACGCCATAACGATCAGATAATATTTTAATATAATCAGACATTTTTATTATTAAATAATTGTATATTGTGTAAAAGTACATTGAACTAATGTCAAGCTGGGACGAATCGCCAGTATGATAATTCTATAATTATTATATATTGGACTAATTCAAATATATTTATTAGTATATAATAGGGATATTTGTTATATTTTCATTAACATATGTATCATATATAAGTATTAGTAAATAAATATTAGTATGTAAGTTTATTATATAACTGCACAACCTATCCGGTCTCGTTACTGAACTCTCCTTTTCCATTTGGGTTGACTGGAAGAAATGGCTAATTAGCCATAAGACCGGCCGTTGTACTACACAATCTTAACTAACTTGTAACTATGCTCTGTAATTTATTTGTGGTGTGCAATAAAGAATTAATAAATATATAAAATATTTTTAAGGAGACATTTGATAAACTTTTGCAATCGTCCGAATCGGAAACAGAGAGGGCGCCACACACACAGCCTGCCCAGACTCTCAAAGATGGCGTTTGATATATTATATATTGATAAATAAAAATAAAATAGACTTTATTGGTAACAATAATAAACAAACATTGCTTACAATAGATTTAAAAAAAAAACAACAATGTTTAAAGTTAATATTCAATTTCAAAGGTATAAAAAATTAACTTGTTATGTCACCAATCGGACGGTTACTCAGTAACGTTGTGACATCATTGCCCCAACACTGATTTTCAGTGAGATATAGATAAATAGATAGAATTTTTACAGTAATTTTAAGGTAATTTGAAGGGTACTCACCATGTAAACCATTAAGTATCTTTTGTGGATATCTTCCAAACATCCGCAGTTCTTTTTAACTGTAAACAAAAAAAAAATCTAATAATTATCAAACGATATTAAATACAACGAAATTCATAAAAATAATATAATATATCAATTCTATAATATTATTCCAGTAATAAAAATTTATATCATTGTAGGCTTTGAAAGAACACGTAATCATGATAAATTGCGCGATTCGTTAACAATTAAATTAACGATTAATGTTAACAATTTAAAAAAAAACTTCTATTGAACTTCTTGCCGATTCTTCTCAACAGTATCTACATTACGAATCCGGTTGTAGCTTAGCATCACAATATATTATAAAACAATGTACTGCAACGCGTCTGTCTGTCTGTTCGCGATAAACACAAAAATTACTGCACGGATTTTCGTGAAGTTTTCAGCAATAGATAGAGTGATTCATGAGGGAGGTTTAGGTACATATACATACCACGGGCGCAGCCGGTGCGGGCCGCTAGTTAAGCTATAATATACTATTTGTACAATGACGATTCAAAAGTGCTTTTGAAGCCCTCTTGAATTAAATAAATTTTAATTTTGATTTAATACTAGTCTCCTATATAACTGACGGCCGATGGAGCAGAAAGGTTCTAGAGTGACGACCACGTCAAGCGGTCGGACGGCGGTCCGCGAGATAGACAGACGAGTTGAGGAAAGTTGCCGGAAGCCGTTGGATGGGGGCTGCTTTCAACCGGTCGCTCTGGTCATCTCAGGTCGATGTGTGAGGCCAACGTTCAGGCAGTGGACATCCAAAAACTTATATAATGATGATAATGAATAGTGTCCTAATTCGTAGTATCCACTCAAATTCGTTCAGTAGTTCGTGATGCGCGGCATGACACAGACAGATATAATAAAAGTTACAGTTTCGGATTCAGTGTCGATTATAGAATACCCTCCAAAGAGATTTTTAAACTTCAACCTTCAATATACACAATTGAACCTTTTGGTTGATTCATCCTATTGATGTAAATTTATTTAGATCTTTGAAGGTAGAATAGAAAAATTCACAACCACGTCAGCCGATGGATGCTAGGACGATGACATCCTCGTGGTACATCCTGGGCAACGTAGTCAGCAACAACATTCGCCAAGTTGTTGCTGGCTGGGGCTAACGACCGACCGGCGGGCGGGAAAGTGCAGGAGGGGGATGACTCGCTCTCCCTCTTCAGTCGGGAGCGCGAAAGTGCACAAGCCACTCGAGCCTTGGACCAGCTGATCAGTGAGCTCCACTTGGTTCCTGGAGCTCGCTATATGGAATAGCTGGATGTCCAAAGTGGACGCGTCGCGAAAGCGAGGTGAATTGTGTGCCCACAGATGAGTGCCCCGGGAGTTCGGCCATTGAGGGCGTGGCGCCGAGAAGGCGTGGAGAAATGAGGGGGGAAAATTTTCCCCCCATTCGTTGGCAGGAGCAGGCGGGTTCGTTCGTCCAATCTGTGCAATGTGCCACCATGGTCGAGCCTAGCTCCCTGCAGTTCTTGTGGGGCTACCTATAGCGCGACCCGGCGCGGCGGCGGGGGTTGGATCGCTCAATGTTGACACTTTTCTGGTTTGCGAAGGAAAGTTGGCAGCGAGAAGTCTGACCTCAGGGGTTGGGCCGCTCCCACCTCTGCCTCGCGCTGATGAGATCGGACGAACGGCACCTCGGAGAGGCTACAAGGCCAAGTGTCGGGGCGTCATGGTTGTATGCGAAAGCAATCCCATGACACCTCACTACGGCACCGACGGTATCGATGGGTTTTAGTGGGTATTCGGCCTTCCAGACTGACGTACAATCCTTGCGTTTGGCCGCGAGTCTTACATACCCGCCGCCTCACTGCCAATACTAGCGACGCTTGCTAGGCGGGTTGACGAGCGCAGTGTTGTGGCAGGATACGGTGACAGCACCATACATACAATATATCCTGCCAAAACACACTGCGCTCGCCAACCCTGCTGCGCTGCAACGCTGCTGCCTTTGGGGGAGTGATGAGCGGGGTGTAAAGTTCCTCATCCACCATTGAAAAGGCAGGATCTTCCGATCAGACGAGTGTTGAGTTTGGTGGGCTCCTGCCCGACAGTTGTTGACGGATACTTGTATATACAAGTATCCGATTGAACATATATATGTTCAATCGCTCGAATAACTTTGATAGCACGATGTAGGATGCGTCAGTTATTAGTTCGTATTTGGCGAGATAGATGTCGCTATAGCCCATCGCCATTAGTCGTCTTTTACGACAACTTGGCAAGAAAGAGAGTCGGGACTATTTTTCTCTGTCAGTCACCGTACCGCAAGCATCCGTTACAGTTTTATTATAAGTATAGATTTATCTAAATATAGAAGAGATACTTACAATTTAGAAGAATTATTAAGATCTCGTTGTGACGTTGACATCTTTGAACACTATTCACTAAAACTATTTAATAACTAATACTGGCCATAAACTAAACAATTTTTTTTTTTAAATCACATATTCGTATCTATGTATATTTATTAAAAAATAAAAAGAAGTTTAGTGTTCACATGATTTTAACTATTTCATGATATGTCAACGTCCACGCATTTAAATATCTGAAACAAAAAAGAAACGATGGTTAAAAACCTTAATATAATAAATTTGTGTTAAAAAGTTTGTTTACAGTTTAGTTAGGTTAGGTTATAGGCTATAGGCTATCACATGATGCTACGACATCATAGGAGCGGATTGGTAATCAATTTAAACCGTCCGAATACAGGTTGGTGCACACGTAGGTTTTCATTACTATACACGGTTTTGCACAACATTTCTAATGATCAATTAAAATAGGCCAAAATAACCTCTTTAATTTTTAACTTTGTCGTAAGTCGTTATAGCGTCCTTAGTAATACACAAGCTGTAACCGCGACTTCACTTGTGATTACAAATTGAGGTTTGAGATATATAAATTTCGACTTGCATCTCTCTCAAAATTTAGGAATAAAAAGGTATCAAGCCTCCTGTATAGAAGAAGGGGGACTTTCTCCAATAGTGGGATATTTACAGGCTGGTTCAGTTTTGTTCAACCCAGGACCTATAGTTTCGAACGGACGCAGAAACTGAAGAGTTTGAGATAAACTTAAAAAAAGGAGTTCGTATAGCGATTTTTTTTTTGAAAAATGTCACTAGGGGCGGATGCTCATATTTACCCCACCTTCTAGATCCGAGGTTGGTTTAGTTTAGTGATAATTATTTATTGATTAAAATTTCAACGAAAATACTATTTTCATTGCTCAACAGAAACAATGTTTTAATTCATAAATTATGTCGAATCGTAAAAAGGACCGTTACATCACACTCGTATGCCGAATTCAACGACAATCATCTGAAGCACTGAAGCGTGTGAGCAGGACAATCTCACTTTCACATTACAAATATTTATTAAGATCACAAAATGTACTTCTATTAACGATTTAGATCGAGTAAAAAATAGACGATAAAAAAAGCCTGACAATCAACGGCTTCAAGTAAGATGAGAATTATGTGTGGAGTGCCCGAAAATACCAAACATGAAACGCCTCAACCACGAAAAACACTCCTTAGCATTAACAAACTTTTTACAAGCGATTATCGAACCCGCAACCTATATCGTAACAGCAACTTGCTGGGAGTACGCCAACCCGCCAAACGTCAACGCGTTATGAGTTTGAATGATGAATTCTGGAGATTTTGTAAAAAAAAAAAAACAATTAATTGCTGCAAGAAAAAAAAAATTAAAAGGTCAATTACTTAATTACCCCCCTGACCGTTTGTCCAACCCTCCACCAAATATCCTGTATATTATTGTACAGTGACAATTCAAGTGCTTTTAAAGTTCACTTGAATAAAGTAAATTTTGAATATTTCAAAAAAAAATCAAAATATTTTATTCGTTATTAGGTGATTGATTACACACACTCAACGAACGTCAAAAAAAAAAAAAATGTCTCGGTAGACATCTACAATTTCATCATCGGCTTTACTAAATGTTACAATAATATAATAATGTTCCTAGTGTAGGCCGAGAGAAAAAAAGCCGGAGGAAAAAAAACTCTCGGTACTCTTTTTACCATATCATATTTTGTACATACAATATAAAAAAAATATTCACAGAGAACGAGCATATCATGTCACTGCCAAGCAGCCTTGTCATTTAAAAAATCTTTAATGCTATAATATGCCTTACTACATAATTTGGATTTAATGAAGTGTTTAAATTTATTTAGGGACAAGTCTTGCACATTACCAGGCAGTGTATTGTACATGCGTATACAGTTACCTACAAAAGAGTTACTTATTTTGTGGAGCCTAAAATTAGGAATTGCCAATTTATTTTTATTTCTTAAATTTATATTATGTCTATCACAGTTCTTGACAAATTTATTTTTGTTTTTATGTGTGTATAATAAATTTTCAAAAATATATTGAGAATAAACAGTTAGTATTTTTATTTCCTTAAATTTATTTCGTAAAGACTCACGGGTACCCATACCGTACATAGCTCTGACAGCTCTCTTTTGCAAAATAAATATACATTGAATATCAGCAGCGTTTCCCCACAGCAGTAAACCATAAGTCATGATGCTGTGGAAATAGCTGAAATATACTAATCGCGCGGTTTTGATATCCGTCAACTGGCGTATTTTTTTTACTGCGTAAGCTGCTGAGCTGAGTCTGCCAGATAACTTTCCAATATGAGGACCCCACTGTAATTTTGAATCTAAGGTTATACCCAGAAAGACAGCCTGATCGACCAATTCTATTTCCTTATCCCTAATCCTGATACTGGTTGTAGCCAACTTAACATTCGGTAAAGTGAATCTCACACATTTTGTTTTGGATTCATTTAATAGTAGATTATTTACATTAAACCAATGGATAATCTTAGAGAGAGCCCTGTTTACATCGTCGAGTGAATTTTGTCCACGTTTAACCTTAAACAGTAAAGATGTATCATCTGCAAACAAGACTATCTCATGATCATCTCTAACAAGATGAGGGAGGTCATTAATATAAACCAGAAATAGAAAGGGGCCTAAAATCGAACCTTGAGGTACTCCCATTGTTACAAGAGAGCCGGGGGACCGCTTGTCGTTGATCACCACGCTTTGGGTCCTGCCACTCAAATAAGAAGTGACAAAATCAAGAGCGGTACCCCGGATTCCATAATGATGTAGTTTCCTGATTAATGTCTGATGCTGGACACAATCAAATGCCTTAGAAAGGTCACAGAATACACCATAGGCATCGTGTGACTGATCCCAGGCCTCATAAATAGTCTCTAAAAGTTTTATTCCAGCATCAGTAGTAGACCGGCCGCGAGTAAAACCAAATTGTTTATTGTGTAAGAGTACATTACTTTCAAAATGTTTTTGAAGTTGATTTAAGATAAATATTAGAGTATAGTTAGTCGATTTAAGATAATATAGATATTAAGTACTTATTTACTTTTGCTATAAAAACGTCTGTATATAACAATAAAATATGTAAAGAAAAGGGTATAGGCGCATGTAAGCCTGTAGATGTGAATAAAAAAAAAAAAAAAAAAAAAAAAAAAAAAAAAAAAAAAAAAAAAAATATCATCACACACCGACGACCGTTCTGGTGTAGTGTTGCGAGTAGTCGCCTCAAGGACGGCGGTCGCGGATTCGATTCCCGCTCAGGGCAGATATTTGTAAGTAATTATTTCCAAATATTTATTTCCAATCTGAGTGTATGTTCTTGTGGGTCTCCCCGTCGTGCCTCGGAGAGCACGTAAAGCCCTCGGTGCCGGTTGTTACCATCGACACATGATAGCGACCGTTACTCATGGTAGGGAAATTATTCCTCCCACTCGCCACCAGGGCAATAAAGCGCTCACGGTGCCCGCAAGCGCACTATATGCGGCTGAAGGCGGCCCGCATAGGCGGGCTAACCGTCGGGGTGTCACGGTTGTATGCGCGAGCAATCCCGTCACATGAGTAAATAAACCGTACAGAGGCAAAGCTTCATACAAGCGCGCTACGATAGGTACACTACTACAAGCATGAGACGCGTGTGTGCATCAGCACACGCGCCTCGTCACATACGAGAGAAACCGGCCTATACTATGCCTAAACTCAAGGGCTGTAGCAGCTACGTCGCGTGTCGAGTTTTCATTTAATGATATTTTATTAATTTAAATAGTGTTTTTTCCTTCCGGACCTCGAACACAGTCGGACGTGTGGAAGTATTGCCAAATTACATTTTAAATTAAATTATAATTGAAATAAATACATGTTAAAAAAATAGGAGTGCATAAATGATAAGGAGTATGCATTAAGGCAGAGAATCTGTGACAGATAAGGACAATAGACAGAGCAACTGACTCCGCCCAGCAGCGACGTCGACGTAGCAGCAGGTGTGTATGCGCCTATCTTTTATGTTACCATTGTAAGTGGGGCGTTACCAATTGCTCAAACAATATCTTGGGCGTGACCTACAACTGCACAATCGCTGCAAGCAACGGTTAATGGGAGTAGCCGGAATCTGCGTTAGACTGAACTGCTAAGACCCTGGTACTGCGGCGAAGTTAGACTCGACGCGTAAATATGCCTATTAACCGTTCACCACAGAACAAAGCTTACGATTCAGAGCCTAACCTTTTGGCCTGTACGTCGTCGCTTTTATCAGATCGTATAAAAAGGAAGAGAGAAGATGTACAGGAAGATACTTTGAGCACGACTATGGAAGAAATAAAAAAGCTATTGTCTGATGCTAATAAGAAACATGATCAAAAGTTTAACGCCTTGCAGGAAAGTCTTCAAATAATTGAACGACAAAACGAAGAACTGAGTCGTGCAATTGAATTTATGTCGGCCAAACACGACGAAATGAAAAGCAAGCTGGATTCCATGGAGGCTGAAAGAAAAACAAATTTATGTTATATAAAGGAACTTGAAATTAGAGTAGAAAAACTTGAAAAAAACGCGCGCTCAGCTAGCATTGAATTAAGAAACGTGCCGACAACCCAAAGAGAAACAAAAGAAGATTTAATTCAAATAATAAAAAATGTTGGAACTTTAGTTCAACATCCCGTGGACGAGATGACGATCAAAGATGTTTTCCGTACTAGTACAAAAAAAGGCACTAAACCAATTATAGCCGAATTTACTACAGTTATTAAAAAAGACAATTTCATTTCATCAGTAAAAAAATACAAAAAAGAAAAACGAACAATTTCTACCGGCTCAATTAAGATAGGTGGCCCAGATGCACCGATCTATATCTCGGAAAATCTTACACCCAAGGCCAAACAACTGTTTTACAATGCACGTCAATTTTCGGTAAATAACAACTATAGATACTGCTGGACTGCGCACGGTAATATATTTGTACGGAAGATCGACGGAGAAAATGCGATTCGTATTACCAGTGAGGAAGACCTTAAAAAACTAACAAAAAATAATATGTGACTACATATAGGATTTAATAGGAGTGAGTTCTATACAGTATCATTAATGTTTATAAAAGTCGCACGCTGCATGTCAAATAAAAAATCTAATCAACTTATAATACAGAATTGCATCCAACATGCTATTCACTTATACTATTTACTAACTATCCACAATAACAAAATTTTAAATAAATACACATTTACAATGAACACGTCTACACACGCAATACAGCATTATTCACCAAAACATTTAATATACCTTAATATATCTATAAGACAAAATGTATGCGGGCATATAATTTTCAATACTTACAAAGCAATTAGCTTCACATACCTACTACAAACAATTGCATACAGACATAAGAAAAGTCACATGAAACATCTATGTTTCTGTATTAAAGATATATCTTACCGATGTAAAAAATTAATTATAATATGTCAACATCAACATAACATACCGAATAACATTTTTAAAATCGCACTCAGCATATCATACAACAACTTTATTCAACATACGATACAAATTTACATTCGACCGTCTACTTGCTTGTATTATTCCCCAACTACCCACATTAGTAAAACTTTTAATAAATATAAATTTATAATGAACGCGTTTACACTAATACTACAGGAATATATATCAAAACATTCAAAATGCATAAATATCATAAATAGACGGACGTATACGGACATAGAACACATGCGGACACATACGGACACATACGAAAATAGAATTTTAAATACTTACAAAACACTTAGTTTTGCAGACCCTTTACAAACAATTGCATGCATATACAAGATAAACCCCTTGCTATATAAATATACCTGTATTAAAAATAAAGCTAACCAATTTAAGATTATAATTACTGTAGATCATGTGAAAGGATTTAATAACTATTTACCATACGTTCTAGAATTATTATTATGTTTCTGTGAGAAAATACAACCGAAATTAAATTTTTTACAGTGATTAACGAAAATGAAAGTATATTTGCAGACATTGACAAAACGTGCATAATACCCTGTCAGCAAATAGAAGACTACAAAAATATTACAATTAACACAGAAACAAACTTTAACATTATATCATTCAATGTTCGAAGTGTTAATAAAAATCTTGATGACTTTTTGATCTACATGACTAATCTAAAGGTTCACCCCGACATTATTGTTTTATCTGAATGCTGGTGTAACATTGCGTCAATGCCACCACAAATAGATGGATATAACATGCACTTTACAAGGCGGAGTTTTAACCAGAATGATGGAGTGGTCATGTACATAAAAAAGGATATAACAGCACATGTCTACGAGGTTAATTTGGTGGAAGCAAATTGTATGGCGGCTAAGATCGGAAACTTAACCATACTAGGTGTATATAGACCATACTGCTTCAAAGATATTGCACCGTTTCTAGCCTCACTAGATACTACGTTAACAACAACACGCACCCGAAATATAATTTTGACGGGAGACATTAATATAGATATTCTGAACACCGGAAATAAGACGACACTCGATTATCTCGATATCGTTGCTAGCCACGGGCTTACATCAGCAATATACATACCGACTCATGGCAAAACATGTCTTGATCACTTCATGTGTAAGCTATCAGGAACGCCGAAGAGCTATGTACTCCTAAGTGACATAACTGACCACCTGCCTATATTGCTTTCAATGCCTGGCAGCCCAGTACAGAGGAAAGTAACATCCGGACCATACATGCGTACTAGAGTTGATTATGAAAAGATTAACAAAAGGCTTATAAGCTTCGATTGGAATGAATTCCTATCTATTACAGACACAAATGAAGCGGCTAATCGATTCGTTGACTATCTACATGATCTAGTGATCGATAATACTACAACTATTAAAATTCTCAGAAAACATAGACCTATAAAACCGTGGATAACATACAATCTACTAAAATGTTTCAAGAAAAGGGATAAGCTACATTTACATATGAAAAAACATCCGGAAGACCTAACCTTAAAGTTTAAATATACATCATATAGAAACACATGCAAAGAAATTGTAAAGAAGCTTAAGATCAATTACTACAAAAATAAATTATTGGAACAAAATGGTGACAAACGTAGAACATGGAATACTATAAAGGAAATATGCAATTTGAATAAACAAAAAACCGTATCTAATGAACTTTTAAACTTGACCACATCGCCTTCAGAATCACTTAGTAAAGTTAACACCTATTTCACAACTGTTGGAAGTAACCTGGCAAAAAATATTTTAAACAAACTAAATAAAAGTGAAGATCAGATCACAAAGCTAACTAAACCAGATACATATCAACTACACTCAATGGAAATGTATCCAACTAATACGAAAGAAATTGAGAGTATTATAGCTAAATTAAAAAGTAACAGTGCACCAGGATGCGACAATATACCCGTCAATTTACTAAAAGCGAACCGTACTATACTCAGCATCCCTATAGAGCACATCTGTAACCTCAGCCTTAAAAATGGTGTATTTCCTGACAAATTCAAAAAGGCAGTAGTAATTCCAATATACAAAGGCGGTGAAAAAGGGATACCATCGAACTACAGACCCATATCATTATTAAGTACATTGAGTAAAATTTTGGAAAAAGTAGTTAATACGCGACTTAGTAAATACTTAGAGAAACAAAATTTGCTGTCAAACAATCAATATGGCTTTCGTCCAGGCAAGTCGACTGAAGACGCTGTAATTGCATACACTGAGCTACTAACGAGATACATGGACCAAGGAAAGAAATGTGTAGGAGTATTTTTGGATCTACAAAAAGCATTTGACACCATTTCATTACCACTACTACTAATCAAGTTAGAAAATTTGGGAATTCGTGGAACGCCGCTTAACTGGTTCAAAGACTACCTGCAGAACCGAAGTCAAGTAGTTAGGGTTGCTGGTGTAAGTAGCGACAGTAATGATATAACGCATGGTATACCCCAAGGCAGCACCCTGGGTCCGACCCTATTTTTGGCGTATATGAATAGTGTGTGTATGTTAAAAGTCACAAACGGCCACATTTTTGCTTTCGCTGATGATACCGCCATCCTATTTTACGGAACTAATTGGAAAGAGGCCCAGAAATTTGCGGAGCAGGGTATCCGTATTATCACCAATCATTTAGAAGCAAATCTTTTAACTGTGAATGCCGTAAAAACTAAATTTGTGTGCTTCAGTATAAGTAGAACATCACAGCCTCGACAAAACTTTACGCTGAAATTGCATTCCCACCCATGTAACAAGACAGAGAGTCGAAATATTAATTGCTCGTGTGAGACTTTAGAACGAGTTCCGCACATGAAATACCTAGGTATCGTCATTGATGAAAACTTAAAATGGCAACAGCAAATTTCTTCGGTAGCCAATAGAGTGAGAAGACTTATACCAGTTTTTAAAAACCTACGGGAGGTAGTAGACAAAAAAGTTTTATACAATGTCTACAGTGCTCTATGCCAATCACTACTCACCTACTGTATATCAGCGTGGGGTGGCGGCGCGGCATCAACTATGCTGGAAGTGGAAAGAGCTCAGAGAGCAGTCATTAAGGTTATGCTGGAAAAGCCGAGAAGATATCCAACGGAAGACCTATATAAGGAGGCAAATCTGCTGACTGTTCGTCAACTTTTTATAAGACAGGTGGTACTGCGTCACCACAGTACAACTCCTATTACGCAGTATATTGATCGAGGACGTAGAACCTCTATTTCCTTACCGAAAACAAAAACCACCTTTTCGAGACGCCAGTTTTATTACTTGGGACCATTCGTGTATAGATATATAAATTCTAAATTTAAAATTATAAAATTAACTAGATACAAAATAAAAACGTGTCTTAGAGCAAACTTACTCAGCTTTAATTATGAGGATACAGAAAAAATAATAAACACATATCTATAAAACGGTACTAAATACAAAGCATACTATATACGGTATAAATTAATAGTTCCACAAACATACACACACCACACACACACACACACACACACACACACACACACACACACACACACACACACACACACCACACACAACACACACACACACACACACACACACACACACATATACACATCAGCGTGCGATCCTTTTTCATAGTCTGTTCTGTGACATGAATGTAAATACCCTGTAAAATATCAATGTATGGGAAGGCACTGGCACCTAAGACACGGGTTTTCCTAGTTTAGGTGTCAGGATTCCAACGAAACATGTATGTGAAAGTTAACAAATAAATATTATTATTATTATTATATTTAATTGCTACACTCCACCCGTCCAAGATATACATATACACATATAAATAAATATAATACAATTACTTATATAAGGAATATAATAAATTTACATGAACTTACTTAGATAAATATAAGCGGGTGGAGGATTACACCCCGGCAGGGAGATCAAACGGCCGGGGGTTAGGGCTGTAGGCTCAGAAATCGGCGGACAATCCTAGCCGAGTCGAGTAATACCGCCTTCTGCATCCTGGCTGCGAGCGAACCGTCACGGATACCCAGCTGCCTCAGATGGTGAGCGAGGCTAACCGGGATCAAACCGTTGGCAGATATAACGATAGGAATGATTTCAGTGGAATCAACACCCCACATGTCGACAATCTCGTGCGCCAGATCCAGATATTTACGTTTTTTCTCTGTTTCGGCTTTTACGAGGTTCTCGTCATGCGGGATGGTAATGTCCACTAAAAACACCCTCGACTGTGCCCTATCCATCACCACGATATCAGGCTTGTTCGCCAGTATCGTCCTGTCCGTGGTGATAGGCCGGTCCCAGTAGAGCCGGACTCCGTCGCGTTCGAGTACTGGCGCCGGTGTGTACTGGTAGTACGGCACCCTCTGTTCCAGAAGACAATACATTAGAGCAAGCTCTTGATGAAGAATCTTGGCCGCTTGGTTATGTCTGTGCAAGTACTCAGTGTTGGCAAGCGCTGAACACCCCGAAAGCACATGTCTGAGTGACTCGCCGGGATGACGACAAGCTCGACAGAAGTCGGGAGTGCCATCCTTCAGAATGTGCTTCCGGTAGTTGTTCGTCTTAACCACCTGATCCTGTATTGCACAGACAAAACCTTCGGTTTCCCCAAAGAGGTCCCCGAATCGCAGCCACTGCACGGAGGCCTTAACATCCACGTGAGGTGCGTGGAGCGCCTTGTAAAACCGTCCATGCAGCTCCTTCTCCATCCATACGGTCTCCCGGTCAGAGGTGCTAAGCACTACCGGTCTTCGCCATTCCTCTTTCGCCAGGGATAACGGGGTGAGACCTTTGTCACATACTACAACATCACCATGGATAGCGCTCTCCCTCCTCGTCTCAAAGTAGGTCCTGAGGCTGCACACCTCCCGGTTATGCATGGACTTGGCGCTTAATAGGCCTCGGCCACCACACTTCCGTGGGATGTACAGTCTCATGACCGACGATTTCGGGTGATGCATGCGATGGTGAGTCATAGTCGTGCGGACTCTTCTGTCCAGGGCGTCGAGCTCGGTCTGAGTCCATCTGAGCACGCCAAATGTGTACAAGAGAGTGGGCATGACCCAGCCGTTATATGCTCGGACCCTGTTGGCGCCCGACAAGTAGCTCCGAAGAACTTTTGTCAGCCGTCCAAAAAAGACCTCGCAAACAGCCTGTTTCATATCCACCTCCTGGACCCCTATGCATTGTGACATGCCCAGATACCGGTAAGATTCAGCTTCGGAGAGGGTCTTGAAGTTAGAAAGCTCTAGGCTAATTTCAGCCGATTGCGTCACCTGTCCCCTGTCTACACGCACGACCGCACACTTGTCCACTCCAAGCTGCATCCTGATGGAGCCGCTGAACTCAGTAGTGATTTTCATCAACTCCATAAGGCGTGCAGCATTAGGTGCAAGCAGCTTGAGGTCATCCATGTAGAGAAGGTGGGAGACTTTAGTACCTCCTCTCCGAAACTGAAAGCCTGTCCCCGAACGCTCCAGCAGGGTGCTTAAAGGGTTCAAGGACAAGCAAAACCAAAGTGGGCTCAGACAATCACCCTGGAAAATACCCCTTCGTATCCGGATTCGGTCATCGGCACCCGTCGTCAGTCTCTCGCCCTGGAGACAAAGGATCGTACTCCATTGCCCCATGCATACTTCGAGGAAGTCTCGAACTGCACTGTCGATCTTGTACAGTTCGAGGACCCTCAGAAGCCATGAATGAGGCACCGAGTCGAATGCCTTCTTGTAGTCGATCCAGGCAGCAGAGAAGTTCCGACGGTTGCGTTTGACAAGCTGGCCCGCAACAGAGTCAATGAGAAGGAGCTCCTTTGTGCCGCGACAGCCTCCACGGCATCCGTTCTGAGCTACAGATAAGATGTTGAATTCGTCAATATGACGAGAGATTTTGCAGCTCAGAACGGATGTCAGTGTCTTGTAGATAGAAGTCAGACACGTTATGGGGCGGTAGTTGGTAGGATCCGCGGTGTTGGTGGACTTAGGAGCTAGGTGAGTGATCCCAGTAGTGAAGAGGTTCGGAAGTGTCCTCCGCTCTATCGCCTCTTGGTATTGTCGAGCCAAGGTCGCATGGCATACCGAGAACCCTTTCAGCCAATAGTGGTGCAGGCCGTCAGCCCCCGGACTTTTCCAGTTCGGTGCCCGCCGGACCGCATCAGCTACGTTCTCCGAAGAGATGGCGATTGGGTTCATCGGTTCGATTCCAGCACATGCTTCCTGAATCGCTGCAATCCAAGGGCCCTCCTCATGCTCTACCTCCCGTGACCATATATTCCGCCAAAAGGCGACGAGGTCAGCCGTATTCGGTTTTGGGGAGGTAAAGCACGGCGTCGGGTTCTCCAACTTCCTGTAGAACCTCTTCTGATCACTCACGAAGAGGCGATTTTGTCGGAAGCGCTCAACTCTCTCAGAGTACCTACGAATACGCCTCCCCCATGCCGCGATTCTTTGCTTCAGGCCGTCGATGCGCTCCGTCAGTTTTTCAGCTATATCAGGCTGGTCAAGCCTGACGCCTAATCCATTGAAAGCTATTCTGACGGAGCGCACAATCCTTGGCCTAGTGTTGCCCGACCTGAAGCTTTGCAGTCTGCCAATGAGGGCCCTGGCCAGGCTGATACGGCGTTCTATTCTCTTCTTCCAGGCTGGTACGTCACTATTCTTATTAATAGTGCGTCCAGGCTCCCGGGTTTTGGCTCCAATGAAGCGATGTACCGCTAGAGCAGCACCAAAGAGAATAGAACCCGTATCATCCAAGCCTAGACTGCCATCCAAATATGAAGGTAGCAGCTTGTTAGCTGCCTCAATGGCAACCCGCGTCGCAGCATTAAGAGGAAGACGGGATAGTCGTGGCCTCTGTTCCAGAGGAGCGCTTCGGATCTCGGAAATCGCCTCCTCCAAAATCCCTCTCATCTGCTCTACTTTTTGGGAGACTGCTTCTTCAGCGATCGCATCCACAGGCACTTCGCTACGAACGCTTCCCTGTTGCGTTGCAACTGCGTTATGCTCTGCAGATACGGGTTCGACTTCAGGAGCAGCCTCACGTCGTAATCGTTCGAGCTCGGCGGCGTTGAATACGCCCTTTCGTTGGATGTACCGAGCTCTATCTGCCAAGTTTTGCTCCGTGACATTTAAATTTGGCTCGAGCAGCAGAAACTCGCGGTGCATTACTGCTCGGTAGCCAGTCCGACCGGTTTCTCCCCCTACAGCCCTAAAATACGCACGCATGACATTTTCGTTCATTTCAAGAGTCCATCTCATGCGGCGTACTCCACCAGCGGCGGGCACCGAATGCTGAGTCCCTAGAGACTCTGTCGGCGCCAAGCCAACTGATGGGGATGGTGGATACACCGGCCGGCTAGGTGGTGGTGCCGGTCGGCGGGGGTTGCTGGCGGCCCGCATGCTGCCACGTCCAGCGCCAGCTCCAGACGTGCCCTGGCGTCCCCCAGGCAGCGGCCCTATGCGCTTTTCCTTTGTTGTGTCCATCCATCAAGTTTTAGAGTGCCAGATTACTCTCTCGGAGAGGCACTCATACTTTCCGAGGAGGCTGCGTTGATGTTATGCAGCTTTAGTTGCCTTTAGTCGCCTTTTACGACACCCTAGGCTGAGAATGGGTTGGTCCTATTCTACTCTGCCGGGAACCACACGGCTATTATTATTATTTTTATTGCTACACTCCACCCGTTCAATATATACATATACACATATAAATAAATATAATATAATACAATACTTATATAAGGAATATAATAAATTTACATAAATTTACATAAATAAATATAAGCGGGTGGAGGATTACGCCCCGGCAGGGAGATCAAACGGCCGGGGGTTAGGGCTGTAGGCTGAGAAATCGGCGGACAATCCTAGCCGAGTCGAGTAATACCGCCTTCTGCATCCTGGCTGCGAGCGAACCGTCACGGATACCCATCTGCCTCAGGTGGTGAGCGAGGCTAACCGGGATCAAACCGTTGGCAGATATCACGATAGGGATGATTTCAGTGGATTCAACACCCCACATGTCGACAATCTCGTGTGCCAAATCCAGATATTTACGCTTTTTCTCTGTTTCGGCTTTCACGAGGTTCTCGTCATGAGGGATGGTAATGTCCACTAAAAACACCCTCGACTGTGCCCTATCCATCACCACGATATCAGGCTTGTTCGCCAGTATCGTCCTGTCCGTGGCGATAGGCAGGTCCCAGTAGAGCCGGACTCCGTCGCGTTCGAGTACTGGCGCCGGTGTGTACTGGTAGTACGGCACCCTCTGTTCCAGGAGACAATACATTAGAGCAAGCTCTTGATGAAGAATCTTGGCCGCTTGGTTATGTCTGTGCAAGTACTCAGTGTTGGCAAGCGCTGAACACCCCGAAAGCACATGTCTGAGTGACTCGCCGGGATGACGACAAGCTCGACAGAAGTCGGGAGTGCCATCCTTCAGAATGTGCTTCCGGTAGTTGTTCGTCTTAACCACCTGATCCTGTATTGCACAGACAAAACCTTCGGTTTCCCCAAAGAGGTCCCCGAATCGCAACCACTGCACGGAGGCCTTAACATCCACGTGAGGTGCGTGGAGCGCCTTGTAAAACCGTCCATGCAGCTCCTTCTCCATCCATACGGTCTCCCGGTCAGAGGTGCTAAGTACAACCGGTCTTCGCCATTCCTCTTTGGCCAGGGATAAGGGGGTGAGACCTTTGTCACATACTACAACATCACCATGCATAGCGCTCTCCCTCCTCGTTTCAAAATAGGCCCTGAGGCTGCACACCTCCCGGTTATGCATGGACTTGGCGCTTAATAGGCCTCGGCCACCACACTTCCGTGGGATGTACAGTCTCATGACCGACGATTTCGGGTGATGCATGCGATGGTAAGTCATAGTCGTGCGGACTCTTCTGTCCAGGGCGTCGAGTTCGGTCTGAGTCCATCTGAGCACGCCAAATGTGTACAAGAGAGTGGGCATGACCCAGCCGTTATAAGCTCGGACCTTGTTGGCGCCAGACAAGTAGCTCCGAAGAACTTTTGTCAGCCGTCCAAAAAAGACCTCGCAAACCGCCTGTTTCATATCCACCTCCTGCACCCCTATGCATTGTGACATGCCCAGATACCGGTATGATTCAGCTTCGGAGAGGGTCTTGAAGTTAGAAAGCTCTAGGCTAATTTCAGCCGATTGCGTCACCTGTCCCCTGTCCACATGCACGACCGCACACTTATCTACTCCAAGCTGCATCCTGATGGAGCCGCTGAACTCAGTAGTGATTTTCAGCAACTCCATAAGGCGTGCAGGATTAGGTGCCAGCAGCTTGAGGTCATCCATGTAGAGAAGGTGGGAGACTTTAGTACCTCCTCTCCGAAACTGAAAGCCTGTCCCCGAACGCTCCAGCAGAGTGCTTAAAGGGTTCAAGGACAAGCAAAACCAAAGTGGGCTCAGACAATCACCCTGGAAAATACCCCTTCGTATCCGTATTCGGTCATCGGCACCCGTCGTCAGTCTCTCGCCCTGGAGACAAAGGATCGTACTCCATTGCCCCATGCATACTTCGAGGAAGTCTCGAACTGCACCGTCGATCTTGTACAGCTCGAGGACCCTCAGAAGCCATGAATGAGGCACCGAGTCGAATGCCTTCTTGTAGTCGATCCAGGCAGCAGAGAAGTTCCGACGGTTGCGTTTGACAAGATGGCCCGCAACAGAGTCAATGATAAGGAGCTCCTTTGTGCCGCGGCCGCCTCCACGGCATCCGTTCTGAGCTACAGACAAGATGTTAAATTCGTCAATATGACGAGAGATCTTGCAGCTCAGAACGGATGTCAGTGTCTTGTAGATGGAAGTCAGACACGTTATGGGGCGGTAGTTGGTAGGATACGCGGTGTTGGTGGACTTAGGAGCTAGGTGAGTGATCCCAGTAGTGAAGAGGTTCGGAAGCGTCTTCCGCTCTATCGCCTCTTGGTATTGTCGAGCCAAGGTCGCATGGCATACCGAGAACCCTTTCAGCCAATAGTGATGCAGGCCGTCGGCCCCCGGACTCTTCCAGTTCGGTGCCCGCCGGACCGCATCAGCTACGTTCTCCGAAGAGATGGCGATTGGGTTCATCGGTTCGATTCTAGCACATGCTTCCTGAACCGCCGCAATCCAAGGGCCCTCCTCATGCTCTACCTCCCGTGACCATATGTTTCGCCAAAAGGCGACGAGGTCAGCCGTATTCGGTTTTGGGGAAGTAGAGCACGGCGTCGGGTTCTCCAACTTCCTGTAGAACCTCTTCTGATCACTCACGAAGAGGCGATTTTGTCGGAAGCGCTCAACTCTCTCAGAGTACCTACGAATACGCTTCCCCCATGCCGCGATTCTCTGCTTCAGGCCGTCGATGCGCTCCGTCAGTTTCTCAGCTATATCAGGCTGGTCAAGCCTGACACCTAGCCCGTTGAAAGCTATTCTAACGGAGCGCACAATCCTTGGCCTAGTGTTGCCCGACCTGAAGCTTTGCAGTCTGCCAATGAGGGCCCTGGCCAGGCTGATACGGCGTTCTATTCTCTTCTTCCAGGCTGGTACGTCACTACTCTTATTAGTAGTGCGTCCAGGCTCCTGGGTCTTGGCTCCAGTGAAACGGTGTACCGCTAGAGCGGCACCGAAGAGAATAGAACCCGTATCATCCAAGCCCAGACTGCCATCCAAATATGGAGGTAGCAGTCTGTTAGCTGCCTCAATGGCACCCCGCGTCGCAGCATTAAGGGGAAGTCGGGAGAGTCGTGGTCTCTGTTCTAGAGGAGTGCTCCGGATCTCGGAAATCGCCTCCTCCAAAATCCCTCTCATCTGCTCTACTTTTTGGGAGACTGCTCCTTCATCGATCGCATCCACAGGCACTTCGCTACGAACGCTTTCCTGTTGTGTTACAAGTGCGTTATGCTCTGTCGACACGGGTTCGACTTCAGGAGCAGCCTCATGTCGTAATCGTTCGAGCTCGGCGGCGTTGAATACGCCCTTTCGTTGGATGTACCGAGCTCTATCTGCCAGGTTTTGCTCCGTGACAGTAAGATTTGGCTCGAGCAGCAGGAACTCGCGGTGCATTACCGCTCGGTAGCCAGTCCGTCCGGTTTCCCTTCCTACAGCCCTATAATACGCGCGCATGACATTTCTATTCATTTCTTGTGTCCATCGCATGCGGCGTACTCCACCAGCGGCGGGCGCCGAATGCTGAGTCCCTTGAGACTCTGTCGGCGCCAAGCCAACTGGTGGGGATGGTGGATACACCGACCGGCTAGGTGGTGGTACCGGTCGGCGGGGGTTGCTGGCGGCCCGCATGCTGCCACGTCCAGCGCCAGCTCCAGACGCGCCCTGGCGCCCCCCAGGTAGCGGCCCTAGTCTCATTCTCTTATGTGTATCCATCATCAAAATTTTTTTGAGCAGTAAAATACTCACTCGGGGAGTCGCTCACGCTCCCTGAGGAGGCTGCGTCGGTGTAATGCAGCTTTGATTGCCTTTAGTCGCCTTTTACGACACCCTAGGCTGAGGATGGGTTGGTCCTATTCTACTCTGCCGGGAACCACACAGCGATTAAATTTATTATTATTATTATTATTATTATTATTATTATTATTATTATACAGACATTAAAATTCGTCTTTGATATTAGGTCTTTACCTATGAAATTTCCTTTTCATCGTACTGGCTATTTTAAAAAAATCGCTTATAAGTCGAATTTCAAATAAAAAAAAAAACAGAATTCTTTTTTTTTGAATTAATCATTTGTTTAATGGTTAGCGTACTGTTTACATCGCATTTGAACGTTTTTCGTTATCATGGATATGTTACAAAATCGAGTGATTATGGAGTATAAGTTCCGTCGTGGTAGAAAAGCGGCAGAAACGGCACGCAACATCAATGACGTTTACGGTGCGAACACTACTAACGATCGTACGTTATTGGTTTGCTCGCTTTCTTTCCGGAAATTTTGACCTAAAAAATGAACCACGTGGTCGGCCGAAAACATTGGTCGACAATGACGAATTAAAGGCGATTGTGGAGGCTGATGATTCTCAAACTACAGCTGAATTAGCAGCAGCTTTCGAAGTTATCACTAAAACAATATTGGTCCATTTTCATCAAATTGGCAAGGTAAAGAAGCTCGACAAAGGGGTGCCTCACTGCTGGCTAGGGTTGGAAGCTGACGTTTGGAAGTTCTCCGTCATCCACCGTACTCACTAGATCTTTCCCCTATAGACTTCCACTTTTTCCAGAATTTGAATAACTTTTTGTCGGAAAAAAAATTCTATGTCCGAGAGGCAGTATAAAATGTCTTTGAAAAGTTTGTTGGCTCCCGTCCAGCAGAGTTTTTCAAGAAAGGCATCACTAAGTTACCACTACGTTGGCAAAAATGTATTGATTCCATGGGTAATTACTTTGAATAATAATAAAAAAATATATATATTATAGAAAAAAATTGCGTTAAATTATTCTTAGTTTTTATTTTTAAAAACCTATTATATGTATTTATTTTGAAAATTTTCTTCAAAATTTCTGTTTATCGAAATGTCCGGATAATTCTGTTTTAGAAAGTTTATCCGGCTTCGGTAATTTACCCATTATGTATTTATTTTTGAAAATTTTCTTCAAAATTTCTGTTTATCGAAATTTCCGGATAATTCTGTTTTAGAAAGTTTATCCGGCTTCGGTAATTTACCCATTTCGATACTGGCAACACTAACTACATGTAGATACATGAATATTACGTAATAGTGTCTGATACATCCAATAATACGAATGGAATATATTCCAGGGTCGCTACTCACCAGAAGATTTCGAAGCCCTTGCTTCCATGAGGATCCTGAATCTCTCGTACAACGACCTACACTACTTACACCCGGATCTGTTCTTACATCTCCCGAAGCTGACTGAACTGAACATCAATGGAAATCCCCTGAGGACCATTAACCATGGCACACATATAGCTATTTCAAGTCTGCCAAAGATGAAGGTAAGTTTTCTTACTTAAGGAGAGGTTGGACCCCATACAAGCATCCGTTTTTTAAGCTTTTAATTATTTTGATACCTTCTAGAAAGAGTGAATCCTTAAAGCAATATTGTCGTCAAACATAATTTATTTATTTATTTTATAGGAAAATTTACAGCTAAATAACATACATTTAGATATTCAAATAGGTACTATCCGTGCGCAGAAACTTTGCCGATGACCACCCCTCCCACCGGAGTTGACTGCGTCCCTCGCTCGGCTAATGTGTACCGCTAGCAACGCAGCCGATACGTGCGTGTAATTTTTTGCTTTCGTTACGAATGAATTAATTGTTGTTTTCTTAGGTTGTTTTCGTTTTTTGGAACCATTAAAATTTTATTTTACGGCTACGTTTCATTCATTCACTAAATATAAATACATGAAAATATATAATCTACGTAATAACAACAGCGTTTTTGGAGTTTACTCCTTAATAATCGATTTTCATATATAAGGCGCCCGGTATGAGAAAAATATGAGAGGTAAAATGTACTGATGAATGACCTCGTTACTTTTTCAGTGCACGCGCACCTATGGTGCGGTGCGAAAGTAATGTTGCTCTAATTAATATTGAAAAATAATATTTAAAAAATAAATGATAATTGTCAGATAATAATAATTACATAATTTATCAACATTCCTAATGAAATATTTGTGCACATCTGAAATTGACTGTTGTGAAAAGTTTAATGTAAAATATTTCGCCGATTAGTTATAATAAATGTATATAAAATGAATAAAAATATATTTATATATGTATATTATTTTCATTAATTTGTTAATTTACCCTTTCATATGGTATTAATCTTATTTTCAGTTGGATAAACTCTTTTTGCGTATGTTTAGACAATCGTACTTAAGGAGTAAACTCCAATCGTGCGTCGGAGCTGACACACACAATTTTTTTTATTTACTATTTATAATTACACTTTATATTAAATTTATAATTCGACCTAGACTATTTTTTATTACTTTGATGTAAAATATATACGATAATAATTTACATTTATGTGACCTTTTTTTTCAACCCTACTGACTATCGACGCTTGACGTTACAAGGCCATCGGCAAAGTTTCTGCGCACGGATTATACATAAAGGTCAATTAAAAGTTTCCACATATAGGTATACAAGTAAACTTAAATATAGGACAGACACGTACACTAATTAATGCGCTAATAAAAGACTAAAAGACTATAAATAATATAAAGAGAAAAATAAAAATCTGATTAACTAAACCAAAAGCCTACCAATGGTTGAAAAACTAATCGGCCATAAAACGTTTTAGATGGTGACTTGTAGTGTTAAATAGGTCTACATCTAGTTTATTTGCGGTATCATTGACAAACCTGCTCGCTCTTAACAAGTAACGATTCTGGCTACAGTTAATTCTAGTACTGGGTATAAAGATTGAACTGGGTCTTCTAAGTGAGAAGGGTTCCCACAGACTGATACTTTCTCGGGACAGTCGACCGAGCCATTTGCAATGTTCAATAAATGAGCTATATCGGCAATGCGTCTTCTGGTTTTTACGACATTGTCTCAAATAACCAGGTATATATTATTTTATTCTGAATTGCAGATAAGATAAAAAGCGTTTTTGTAGACGTTCAATTCATGTAATATAATATGTATTATAGATAGGGCTCCAGATCTGGGATGCATTTTTTAAATGACTTCTCACGTATGAGCAGTATAATATTTTGTTTTAATTGAGGTAAAATTAGACGACATACGTAATATTAAGCCTAGTAATTTAGATGCTTTGTTCACTATAGAGTCAATATGGACATCAATAACTAAATTTGAGTCAGAAATGACCCCTAAGTCGCGAATCGAAGTGACTTTAGAAATGTCGGAGTTTTTTAGCTTATAATTAAACATGGGGTTGAGCATACGGGTGTATGAACAAATGTAGCACTTGGAAACGATAAGATATAATTTATTGTCGGAGCAATGTTATTCGAATATATAAAGGTCATCTTGAAGATTTAGATTTAGATTTTACTTGCACAGTCAATACTTTTAATTGGAAACATGATTTTCATATCATCGGTATATAAGAGTATTTTAATATACATATTATGTAGATGAAGCATGAAGAGATGTCGATAATTGTTATATAATATGTCATGTCTATGGTTAATTAATATAGTCTATGGGGTCTTGTCTATAGAATAAGTGTTTCCTAAATAAAATGAGCTCTCTGGTTTGACAGCGGCCATGCATAGGTTGAGTATTATTTTGCTCCCGATATTATCATAAAACCTAATAGAGAACTAAGCACATAACGTAGCGAAGTATGTGTCAATGGCGACGAGGATCACCAATATAATAATATTTTTGCGTGTTACGTCCGCAATCCGTATATACGGTGATTAGTGTGTTGTCACGTCGGCACACGAAAGAAAATTTTCCGCAGCAGCATGGCGCTTGCAGGGGGAAGTGCAATGATACTTCAAGAGTTTTCCACGGCTAAGTGTACATTTAAGGTATACAAGCAAGTATTTGAAAATAAAATGAGAATACACAACATTGACGAGGTAAAATGGCCCCAGTATTTAATTTCATGTATAGGCTTCGATATTGTGACATTGCTGACAGAACTATGTTTTCCGTCTACGCTAGACAGCAAAAACTATAAGCAATTAGTTGAGGTCATTGAAACACATATCGAACCAACGCAGTCAGAAATCACAGAAACATACAAATTTATGAAAAGAGTTCAGTTGCCTAATGAATCCATTGCAGAGTACGTGGCGGCTCTTAAAAAGCTTGCCCAAACGTGTAATTACGGGGCACATCTGGAAAGATCATTAAGAGATAAATTTGTTCATGGTTTACGAAATGAGAATATTGTAAAAAGACTCTTTAATGAAGACAAATTAACTTTTACGACAGCGGTGAACATAGCTATAGGGATGGAACTGGCTGAGAAAGGGGCGAGGCTGATTACGAACGGCCAAGAAGAAGTAGAGGTACAGAAGGTGTCTCATCAAAAAGAAAATAAAGAGACTGTGAAGCTGAAATGTCATTGTTGCGGTAAGCTGGGACATATGAAACCAAAGTGTAGGTTTAGAGAAGAAGAATGTTACAAATGTCATAAGAAGGGACATATAGCGAGTGTCTGCCGAGCCCAGGTTAATTTACATAAGAGGTTTCCGTCAAGAAAAGTGAAGGAGGTAAATAAAGATGAATTTTCAGTGTTACAGGTTAAAAGTGATGAATTTTCAGTGTTACAGGTTAAAAACAGTGTGTATTCAGAAAATGAAAATTATGATTATGGGTTAGAATTACTATTTTATCAAAAGGAAGATAATGTACAAGTTAATAAGGTAACATTAATTGATGAAAAGTGTCCAGATCCCTGGAATATTTCACTAAATGTTAATAATGTTGATATTTTATTTCAAATTGATTGCGGGTCAGATGTAACATTAATGCCAGAGTTTTTATACAAATCATTACTGCCAAATGTTAAAGTATCAAATTGTTTTTCAAAAATAACTGGTTATGGAGGTCAATATATTACAGTGGTTGGTAAAACACAAGTATTAGTTAAAAATAAAAATAAAGATTATTTAGCTCCATTAATAATTGTGAAAGAAGGTAAGAAACCTTTATTAGGTAGAGATTGGCTCAGTGTAATAAAAATAGATTGGAATAGTTGTAAGAAGCAGTGTAATAGTATTGAAAGGGAGAAATTTGAAATTAAAAGGTTAGTGGATAAGTATAGGGACATATTTTCAGGGGTCCCTGGTGAAATTAAAGGTACAGTAGGTACTTTAAAATTGAAAGAAAATGTAACCCCTATATGTTGTAAGCCTAGGCGTGTTCCTTATGCGTTAGAAAATCTAGTAAAAGGGGAATTAGATAAATTGTGTAATGAGGGTAAAATGTGTAAGGTAGATGAACGAGATGAGGTGACATGGGCGACGCCTATTGTTAGTATCATAAAAGGGCCTAAGAATATAAGAATTTGTGGTGACTATAAGGTTACTATTAACCCTTATCTTGAGATGCCACATCATCCAATCCCGGTAATAGAGGATATTTTTGCTAAATTAAATAAAGATGACAATAATATTAAGACAGTATTTAGTAAAATAGACTTGAGAAAAGCCTATATGAATAGGAGAATGGATGGTGAGGCACAGAAGCTGATGACATTGACCACACCATGGGGGTTGTATCGACCAACTTTCATGATGTTTGGAATGGCATCAGCTCCTCAAGAATGGCAAGATTTTATGGATAAACATTTTAATATGCCAAATGTGTATTGTTTTATTGATGATATATTAGTTGCATCATGCGATGTAAAGAGTCATTTAAAAACATTAGAGTGTATTTTTGATAAACTAAGAACATTAAATATTAAAATAAATAAAGATAAAACAGTGCTGATGTCTTCACAATTAGAATATTGTGGACATGTTATCGACAAAGATGGAGTTCACAAAACACCTGAGCATGTTAAGGCTATCTTGGAGGCACCACAACCTAGAAATGTAAAGGAATTGCGAAGTTTTCTTGGCACTATTAATTTTTATCATAAGTTTTTAAAGAATGCGGCAGAGAATTTAAAACCATTATACCAGTTACTTAAAAATTCTGGAAAATGGGAGTGGGGAAAAGAACAAGTAGAAGCATATGAATGGGCCAAGAAAGCTATTGCATCAGACCAAGTATTAGTTCATTATAACCCTAAGTTGCCTGTGATATTGAGTTGTGACGCTTCAAAGTACGGCTTAGGAGCTTGTTTAGCTCATGAAATTAAGATAGGTCATGTAGTATGTGAACGTCCTATTGCATTTGCAAGCAGAACACTCAATGATGCAGAAACTAAATATTCTCAAATTGATAAAGAGGCCTTAGCCATTATATGGGCTGTAAAGAAATTTGATTTATATTTAAAAGGGAGGACTTTCACTCTTGTAACAGATCATAAACCTCTCATATCAATATTTAATCCAAGCAAAACAGCTAGTAGTATTTACGCTGATAGAATGACAAGATGGTCCCTAATTTTGTCTAATTATAATTATATAATTAAATATAGGACATCTCAAAATAATGCTGCAGCTGATTTCCCTTCTAGGTTACCGATTAAAAATAGTAGTGAAGATGATAAAAGTTATTTGGAGGGCAACATCAACAGCATTGTTTTGGATAACCCCCCAGTAACATTAACTGATGTAGCTAAGCATACTCAAAGAGATCCTGTGCTGAGTAAAGTTTTGACATATTTAAGGGAAGGTTGGCCAAGAATTATTGATAAGGAATTACTTAATTTTAAAGGAAAGGAGAGAGAGCTATATGTGATTAAAGATTGCATTATTTGGAGAAATAGAATTGTAATACCTAATAGTTTGAAAGCTAAAGTTCTGATAGAATTACATGCTGGTCATTTGGGCATTAATAAAATGCAAGCTTTAGCAAATAGTTGTTTTTGGTGGCCTAACATTAGTAATGACATTAAGGATATTACAAGTAATTGTAAAGGATGCATCCAAAACAGGAATTTACCACCCTTAAAACATTTACATAATTGGGAATGGCCTAATGAGCCATGGAAACGTCTTCATGCAGATTTTGCTGGTCCATTTATGGGACATATGTGGTTAATTGTTATGGATGCACACTCGAAATGGCCTGAAGTAGCCAAGATGAAATTGACTACCTCGAGTGCCACTATAAAATGTCTACGCAGTATTTTTGCTAGATTTGGCCTTCCGGAGCAGTTTGTTACTGATAATGGTCCACAGTGGACATCGGCTGAGTTTATTACATTGTGTAAAAATAATAATATTAGACATATTTGTACTGCTCCTTATCATCCAGCGAGCAATGGCTTAGCGGAGAGGGGTGTGCAAACATTTAAAAAGGCCATGCTGGCACAGACATTTAATAATAAGGACTTAGATCATAGTGTTCAGCAGTGGTTGTTGGCTTATCGTTCGGCTCCACATGCTACCACAGGTAGAGCACCTTGTGAGTTGATGTTAGGGAGACAATTGCGTACACGTTTATCTTTAATTAAGAAAGATGTAACTATTCCTCGCCAGTCTGTTTGTAATAAGCCAGTTAAGCAATATTTACCTGGTGATAAAGTACTTGTAGCATCTTATGATAAGTCAAGGAAATGGTTAGAGGGTATTATTGACGGACCGGTTGGAAATGTAATGTATAATGTAAATACCGATAAAGGTATACTTACCAGAAATGTCACTCAATGTTTGCCTAGAAATTCACGTGCCGATCAAGACGAGTTTAATAACAGTCAAGATATGATAGAGAATGACATTCCTGGTAATGAGGTTAGATTAAGTGCAACATCTGGGAGCGAGTTGGAGACTTCTAATAATTCGACTAATAGTTCAAATGCTTTTAATAATAATAATAAAGATTCAGTTAGTATTCCTAAGTCTCCAATTGGTACTCAGACTGAAGTTAGAAGAAGTGGGCGTATGCGTAAGCCAGTGCAGCGTCTTAATTTGTAAGGTGTCTAAACTGTAATTAAATTTTAATTAAACTTTTAAGGCAAATTGTTAGTAAAAGCTTAGGGGGGAGGAGTGTTATATAATATGTCATGTCTATGGTTAATTAATATAGTCTATGGGGTCTTGTCTATAGAATAAGTGTTTCCTAAATAAAATGAGCTCTCTGGTTTGACAGCGGCCATGCATAGGTTGAGTATTATTTTGCTCCCGATATTATCATAAAACCTAATAGAGAACTAAGCACATAACGTAGCGAAGTATGTGTCAATAATAAATATATTGAAGAGCAATGGGCCTAACAAGGACCCCTGAGGAACGCCCGGTAGGATATAAATGGCAGAAGAAATGAATTCTTTTAAAGCCACGGTTTGTGACCTGTTGTGTACGTAGGAGATAAATAATCTATGAAGGTTACCTTTTATGCCTTCTAGTTGCAGCTTCCGTAAAAGTAAAATGTGATCAATCCAAATAAAAAAATAAATAAATAAATCCTATCAAAACATTTGTTATAATCGGTGTACACCACGTCTACGTGTACAGGCTCTGGCATATGCTGAGTTGTAGATCTTCTTTTTATAAATCCATGTTGTTCCGAGGCAAATGTATGTCTTAAGCAAGCTTATACTTGTTTATATACAATTCTTTCTAATACCTTAGCAAAAAGACACAGCTTGGAGATAGGTCTATAGTTTTCAATATTATTTTTGGGCACTTTTTTTAGGTATGGTGTGATGAAATCTGACTTCCAGATTGGGGGAACAATGCTCCCCTTCAGGAAACGTCTAAACAATAATGAGAGAGGAAAGGCTAGACTCTTGGCACACCTAATAATAAACACGGCTGGAATAGAATCAGGGCCGGCAGATTTACTGATGTTTTATGATACCAATAACTTCTGTATTTAAAGCCGAGTAATAACAATATCTGCTTTATCTGACAGGATTGATACAGAGTTCTCAGCGTAATCAATAGTGTAGTTAGGGTTAGTATTAGTCAAAATATTGATTGAAAATACTCACTAAAAAACTCTATTGCATATTTGGGGTTGGGAGAGACTGCCGTTGAAAAGGAAGGATCCTTCGACCAGACGGTGTTGCGTCTGGTGGGCTACGCGCCACTTAACGTTTGTTGTCGGGTTCTTGTATATATATTCAATCGCTTTGAAAACTTCGATAGCGCGATGTAGGATACGTCTGTTTCTTCTAGTTCGTATACGGCGAGATAGATGTCGCTACACATATATCTTCTTCTTTTTTTTTAAGATTAAAATTTTTTATTTTAAAATTTTACAAAATTATACATAATTATTTATAACGCAAAACTTAAACAAATTATTTACAAACATATTTAAATTTATATTTGTTCGGGTGCTTACCGCGTTTATAATTTTGTTCAGTTTCCTATATTTCGGCAATGTTGACCGTTATCATAGTCTAGTCAATAAGTTCAAAAACGTGTTAAATAGAAATAAAGCTCCTAAAAATATGTGCCATAGCTCATTGGATTCGGAATGACGTCTAGAAAAATGTTTTTTAAGGGTATATTAGCACATAAAAAATTGCGATTGTTATTAACAAAAAAAGAAAAAAAAACAAGGTATTTAGTTTTTCGTTACTAACTTTTAAAATAATAATATTTAAGGAATTTTGAAAAGAGATCCTGAAAGAGGAGAAAATTTCCAATAAAAAAGTCCCAACTTCCGGAACTCTATCTATATTATTTATAATATTTTTTTAACGCTGGAATTAGAGCTCCGCGAGGGCGTTACGGCATAGACGCGCCGCCTAAAAAGCCGGTATATCACCTAAAATATTTTTTTTTAATATTAAATAACAATTTAAAAATTTGAATAAATTACAGTATAATCTAGACACTTGAACGAAAAAAACCTCGGTGAAAAAATTTTTTTTGTCGATTTTTCAAAAAGTTACATAATTGTTAATTAACTAATTTTTTTCCGATCTCTGTTTTTATAAATTACGGTATAACAGTTTAAATAATTGGTCTAAAAATATTTCGCTTCGTGGAGCTCTTTTTGTTTAGGTACTTAATAAAGTTATGCAAAAATTGTTTATTAAAGTTAATTATTTTGTTAATTATAATTTTTTTAAACTAACTAAAAATTAAATTTCTATAAAATGTTATCAAAAAAAATTTTTTTTTGGTAATATATTATTATTGCTGTTTTCGCACTTGATATAGGTATTAATTAAAATTGGAAAAAAAAAATTTACGTCATTTTTTAAGCAATTTTTTATAAAAAAATAGACTATTTAGGGATTTTTTTAAAAAAAATTTTTACTATCTTATAGCATAGGTGAAATGGTGATTTTTTTAACAAAAATTTTTTCTTAAATATTTTTTTTATATTTTATAATCGTTTTTTTTATATTTCAATTGTTTAAAAAATTAGTTAAGAAATTATTTTATTCTTAAAAATCATCATTTACCCTTTTCAATGGAATAACAGAGAAATTTTTTTTTTTATAAATTATTTAATTGTTTATTAACTTAACAATTTGTTATTAACAAATAATATTAACCGTTATATTTTTTTTCGAAAATTTCAAAAAATTACAAAAACAACCATATATAACAAAGTTAAGAAAAAAATGTTTTTGTATTTTTTTTACAAAAAATTGTAAAAAATACAAAAAAAAAATTCTATATATGGTTCTTTTTGTAATTTTTTGAAATTTTCGAAAAAAAATATAACGGTTAATATTATTTGTTAATAACAAATTGTTAAGTTAATAAACAATTAAATTATTTATAAAAAAAAAATTTCTCTGTTATTCCATTGAAAAGGGTAAATGATGATTTTTAAGAATAAAATAATTTTTTAACTAATTTTTTAAACAATTGAAATATAAAAAAAAACGATTATAAAATATAAAAAAAAATATTTAAGAAAAAATTTTTGTTAAAAAAATCACCATTTCACCTATGCTATAAGATAGTAAAAAATTTTTATTAAAAATCCCTAAATAGTCTATTTTTTTTATAAAAAATTGCTTAAAAAATGACGTAAATTTTTTTTTCCAATTTTAATTAATACCTATATCAAGTGCGAAAACAGCAATAATAATATATTACCAAAAAAAATTTTTTTGATAACATTTTATAGAAATTTAATTTTTAGTTAGTTTAAAAAAATTATAATTAACAAAATAATTAACTTTAATAAAAAAAATTTGCATAACTTTATTAAGTACCTAAACAAAAAGAGCTCCACGAAGCGAAATATTTTTAGACCAATTATTTAAACTGTTATACCGTAATTTATAAAAACAGAGATCGGAAAAAAATTAGTTAATTAACAATTATGTAACTTTTTGAAAAATCGACAAAAATTTTTTTTTTCACCGAGGTTTTTTTCGTTCAAGTGTCTAGATTATACTGTAATTTATTCAAATTTTTAAATTGTTATTTAATATTTAAAAAAAAATATTTTAGGTGATATACCGGCTTTTTAGGCGGCGCGTCTATGCCGTAACGCCCTCGCGGAGCTCTAATTCCAGCGTTAAAAAAATTTATAAATAATATAGATAGAGTTCCGGGAGTTGGGACTTTTTTATTGGAGATTTTCTCCTCTTTCAGGATCTTTTTTCAAAATTCCTTAAATATTATTATTTTAAAAGTTAGTAACGAAAAACTAAATACCTTGTTTTTTTTTTCTTTTTTTGTTAATAACAATCGCAATTTTTTATATGCTAATATACCCTTAAAAAACATTTTTCTAGACGTCATTCCGAATCCAATGAGCTATGGCACATATTTTTAGGAGCTTTATTTCTATTTAACACGTTTTTGAACTTATTGACTAAACTATCATGGCGATAAACGCGGTAAGCACCCAAACAAATATAAATTTAAATATGAATAGTGATCGCGTTAGTTTAAAACAATATATTTACAAACAGTTTTGGTATAAATCATGTCCGCGTGGAAAGGTGCCAAGAATACTACCAGTATTTCCCCGTTGAATCGCAATTCCGATTTTCTGGGCAAAAAATACACCAGCCCTTTTGTCACCAGTGGAGGCTATGAGACGTGAGGTTAATTCTTTTAGAAATGTTTTTGCACTGCTACTCCAAGGTCTAAGTGTTTCAACTGCAAACGGCCCAAAAACGCAATTTTGGATAAGTGACGAATATTTGTGTCTATAATAATCATTTCAGCCTTCTCCGCAGCGGCTCCCACTCTTAAAGGTAGCGTCCCATAAAAGCGCCCGTCCCCTTTACCAGGGAATCATTGTTAAACCATCAGGCCTCTTGCCATCATCGCGACTAATTCCAGTAGGCTCAATAACAGCAAGCCTCCCGCCGCTGTCGGAGTTTGGGGTGGATGAGGCGGCCAGCCGGCTCTGCGACGCATTCACTGCTGTCTGCAGAGCGGCCATGCCGCCCGCGAAGCGTCCATCCCCACGGCGGGCACTCTACTGGTGGTCGGCTGAGATAGCCGGTCTCCGGGCCGCCTGCAACGGGGCCAGAAGACAGTATACCCGGAGCAGGCGGAGACGCCCCCAGGACGTGGACAGGGACGACAGGCTGCGCAGGATCTACGTGGAGAAAACGAAGATCCTGCGGCAGGCCATATGCCGAGCCAAGGAGGAGGCCTGGTTGGAGTTAGTTGGGGGTCTAGAGAGAGACCCCTGGGGCCGACCGTATAATTGGGCTCGGAACAAGCTCCGCGCCCAGTCGGCCCCCATCAGCGAAACGCTCCAGCCGGACCAACTGGGGAGGATCGTCGGGGAACTTTTTCCCGACGAACCCGAGGGCTTCGTGCCCCCCAGAATGGCTCGGCAGACGCCGGACGAGGAGGATGGTGTTCCGCCACCCGTCACAGAGGCTGAAATGGAGGTGGTGATTACCCGCCTCCAGGGTAAGAAGAGGGCGCCGGGTCCAGACGGGGTGCACGGGAGAGTCCTCGCGATTGCTCTCGGGCACCTCGGCGACAGCCTTCGGGAGCTGTTTGATCGCTGCATGCGGTCTGGCCAGTTCCCGGGGGCCTGGAAAGAGGGTCGGCTCTGCCTACTTCCTAAGGCAGGGCGGACCCCGGACTCAGCTTGGGCAGTGCGACCGGTGGTGCTGCTGAAAGAAGCTGGGAAGGCCTTGGAGAAGATAGTGGCCTCCCGGCTCGTTCAGCACCTGGAGGAGGGCTCGGGACCTGGACTGTCGGAATTCCAGTTCGGGTTTCGAGCACGCCGGTCGACTGTCGACGCCCTCAAACGCCTACGGGCGGTGACGGGTGAGGCGGAACATGGAAGTGAGGTGGTGGTCGCGGTGTCGTTAGACATCGCGAACGCCTTCAACAGTCTCCCGCACGTGGTGATACTGGAGGCACTAAAATACTTCGGAGTGCCCCCGTATCTAAGGGGGCTGTTGGAGGCGTACCTTTTTGTTTTTTTTTTTACGTGGGGAAAATCCATAATGGATTGGTGGAGTGGACCCCCGCGCCGGAGACCACTCCGGCGCGGGGGCACCGAAGTGATTATGCCCGACTCCCGCGGGCTAAAAACCCCACGTGTGAGCAGTCATCCGCCTGGGTGGGGCGAGAGGGGGTCGCGCTAGCATTCACCACCTCGCCCCGGCGGTAGGCCCGGATGAACATCCGGGCCCCGGCACAAGGTAGGCGGCCTTGCTCACAACAAAGGGATGAACTCAGACATGTGGGGTCGCGCTGTTAAGTTGGCCGAAGTCCTCCGACTATCGGCCAGCGACCCCATTATTACGAGGGGAGAAGAGGTGGGCAAACCGTCTCCTCCTTACCCCCGTGCGTCTGCGTCGGAGCGGGTCAGCAGAGGCATTGTCCTCCCTAGCACGCTCCACAGTCTCCCGCAGCCACGATCTCTCACTGTCGAGCATAGCGCTTACGACGCTCGGCAGTGAGAGATCTTGCCCGAAGACCGCTGAAAGTGCGCGACGCTGTGGTTCCCAGGTGGCACTCACCTCAAGCGTATGGAGCGCTGTATCCTCTGGCGCCCCACATTCGTGGCAGGCTGGAGTCGCCTCCCGTCTGGCGATTTTGTGCAGGTACTTACCGAAGCACCCGTGTCCGGAAAGCACCTGCACCAGACGGAAGGTAAGCGGCCCGAACCGCCGCCTCACCCACTTCCGAAGGACCGGTCTGACCGCGTCCACCGTCCACTGCCCGGGGACCGGCGGATTCAGGTCCTCCGACCACCGCCGCAACAGGGTGTCCTGCGCCTGCCTTCGCATGCGTGCGACCTCCTCCAACGTCGGGGGCTCCCCCCGGGATCTCCTCGCCGCCACGAAGTGATATATTTCGGCGAGGATCTCCGCCTGTAATTCCCAGGGGGGATCACCGGCCAGCACGCACGCCGCCGTCCAGGATACCGTCCGGTAACCGCGTATCGCCCTCGTCGCGATGACCCGCTGCGGACGTCGCAGCAGGGTCTTATTTGCGCGACTGAGGGCGTCCACCCAGACGGGTGCCCCATACATGGCCATACTCCGGATGACCCCGGAGTACAGCCGACGGCAATTGGCGCTCGGACCACCCACGTTCGGCAGCAGCCTACCCAGTGAGGCGGCGGCTCCCACGACTCTCGGGGCTAGCTGGGCAAAATGAGCCCTGAAAGTCCATCTCCCGTCCAGGGTGAGACCCAGGTACCTCATCTGGGTTCCTACCCGGATCGGGACTTCATCCAGGATCACCCGCGTACCTGTAGGGGGTCCCCCCCGAGGCCCATGAAACAGTAGGGCCTCGGTCTTCGTCAGGGCGACTTCCAGCCCCAGGGCACGTATACGGCCGATCACGAGTGTTGTGCCAGCTGTGGCCAACCGCATCACCTCCTGGAGGTCCCTTCCTTTAGCCACGACTATGGTGTCATCAGCATAGCACAACACCCGCACGCTTGCTGGAACGTGCCCCGAAGCATCCAGTCGTAGCCGACGTTCCACAGGAGCGGTCCCAGCACTGACCCCTGTGGAACCCCGCAGGAGATGCGACGTCGCCACACGCCTTCGCGTCCCTGTACCAGGACCTCCCGGCCCTGGAGGTAGTCGCCCAACAACCTCCGCAGATACAGGGGCACCCGGTGGTAGCGGAGCGCCTCCTGTATCGTCGCGTGCGGGAGGCCGTGAAGGCGTTGGCGATGTCGAGCGAGACAGCCAACGCCTTTTCTTTCTCGCGGACCGCCGCCTGTGTCCATCTTTTGAGCCAGAGCAGGGCGTCTAATGTGGACCGCCCCGCTCTGAACCCGTACTGGGCTTCGGACAGCCCGGGCCCAGTTCCCTCCAGGTGCCGGATGACACGGAAGGCTACCACTCTCTCCAGGAGTTTGCCCGTGTCATCGAGCAGGACGATAGGCCTGTATGCGGAGGGCGAGTCGACGGGTCGTCCCTCCTTCCGCAACAGGCACAGTTTCCCGTCCTTCCACGACTTCGGGAATCGTCCAGACGCGAGGCAAGCGCTGAACACCTCCCGAAGCCGTTCGCCCATCTCCTGGAGGGCAATTCCAAGCACCCGGCCCGGGATCCCATCCGGGCCAGGTGCCATCCTCTTTCCGCGCAGGCGGCGGACCGCAACCTCCATCTCAGCCTGCGTCACAGGCGGGATGGAGGTCTCGTTAAGCTCCTCAAGGGGGGAGACGGCCATTGGTGGAGAGGTGTGACCGAGGTCTCTTGCAGGAAAGAGCCCAGTAAGTACCCTGTCCAGGACCGCGGGCTCCAGAAACTCGGCGACCGGGGGCGTCTGGTGCCGGAAAGTTTTCCGGGCAGCCTTGTACGGACGCCCCCACGGATCCCTGTCGAGGCTCGCCAGGGCTTCACCGAAGGCCTGCGACTTCGCCCTGATGATGGCCAGCTGTAGATCACGCTTGGCGGTGCGGTACACTTCGTACAGCTGGCGCTCGATCTGTTGGAGGCGTACCTCTCTGATCGGAGGGTAGGCCTCGAGAACCGGTCGGGGTCCGTGGAGTGGCGGCGAGTCGGCTGCGGTGTCCCGCAGGGATCAGTTCTGGGTCCGATCCTGTGGGACATCGGGTACGACTGGGTCCTGCGAGGCCGTCTTCTCCCCGGGATGGGTGTCATCTGCTATGCGGATGACACCCTCGTTTATTCCCGGGGACGAAATTACAAGGAGGCGGCGCGGCTGGCCAAGGTCGGACTCGACCTCGTGATCAGCCGCATAGAGATTTTAGGGCTTCGTGTCAGGATTGACAAGACCGAAACCCTGCTCTTCCGCGGGACCGGCCGTAAGGGACCTCCACCGGGGGCTACCCTTTAGATCGGAGAGGGGAGAGTCAGGATGAGCCCCAAAATGAAATATCTCGGGCTCATCCTGGACGGAGGGTGGACCTTCGGCCCACATTTCGCGATGGTGGGACCGAAGGTCGTCAAGGCGGCGAGTGCGCTGGGCAGACTCCTCCCGAACCTCGGAGGACCCAGCGCCGGAGGACCGGAACCCAGCTGTACTCCGGAGTCTGCCGGAGTATGGCGACGTACGGTGCCCCGGTTTGGGCGGATCGCCTCACCGCGAAAAATAAAGCGGCGCTTCGTACTGCGCAGCGAACAATCGCGGTGAGGGTGATTCGGGGGTACCGTACGGTATCGTGGGCTGCAGCTACTGCTCTAGCCGGCGACCCCCCGTGGGAGCTCGTGGCGGAGGTTCTTGCCGAGACCTACTCATACGTCTCGGGTAGGAGGGCTCTTGGTGAGAACCCTACGTTGGACGGGATCCTGCGGGTGCGTCGGATGGAGCAGGAAGCGCTTATGCGGAGGTGGGGGGAGGACCTGGCGGGGCAGCCGTATGGCACACGCGTAACGGCTGCCATTCGCCCGGTCCTTGAGCGGTGGATGCGTCGAAAACGCAAGCCCCTCACCTTCCGTCTGACGCAGGTTCTCACCGGGCACGGTTGCTTTGGTGACTACCTGTGCCGGACGGCCCAGAGGGAGCCGACGACTGAATGTCACGATTGTGGCGCGGCGGTGGACTCCGCCCAGCACACCCTCGAGGTGTGCCCGAGATGGGCGGCGCTGCGTCAGAGTCTGACGTCGGCCCTCGGAGGGGACTTGTCGCTCCCGAGCATTATCATCGCGATGCTCGGCGACGACGAGTCCTGGAAGGCGATGGCCTCCTTCTGCGAGACAGTAATGTCCCAGAAGGAGGCCGACGAGCGGGTGAGAGAGGAGGCCGCTGACGTGGCCTCCATCCGCGGGTGACGAATGGGGGTGCGTAGGAGGCGCTACTTAATGCGCCTCCAGTAACGCCCCTGTGCCCGTATCGGGCCGGGATGGGAACCCGGTCCTGCTAGATACGGCGTCGTCGGGACTGTTCAGAGGTGAGCCAGACAGTCCCCATGGAGGAGAAGTCTGGCCTTTTCGCCAAGGCCAGCCTGTCGCTGGAGGGATCCTGTTGCCTGCAGATCCGGGACCCTCCAATTAAAGTGGCTGAAGACTCCCGCAGGGGAGCCCTTTTCTTTTATCGCTAGATTCATAATCACGTTTGTTTTATAAATATTTTGTATATTGACTAGGCCCGAAGGTTGTGTAATTTGAGAAATATGGCCGACCGACCATAATATGTCTATTTTGTTCAAAAACGATACTAAATAGTTTACTCCAAGTTAAAGAAAGCATACACAATTTATTAGATTCTTAATAACTGCAACGTTTTTATATGTATGATTGCGTATATTTAATAAAATAATAATATAATATATTATCACATACACACACGGTCGTCTGTTCCTAAGGTAGGCAATTTAATGCCTTGAGTTTTATGTAACAATCGACCGATATACGTAAATATTGTTTTTTAAGTCAATAGACAAATACAATATACATACAAATTACACTCAGACTCAGGGTGGGAATCGAAAATACGACCCTGGAGCGGGAAGCATTGTCACTGGCCACTGTACCAACGCATCAGTAGATGAAGATATATATACTGTATCTTAAGTGAATTAGCTTTAATGATTTTTACGTGATAACGTCTTGTAAATCGATGAATGCCGGCTGCACGCACGAAGAAGTGTCACGTGTCGCGAGTGAGAGTGCGGAACAAGCGATAGAGAGGTACCATCGGCCTAAGCGTTCGGCTTGTAAATGAAAAACAATAACGCAGATTGGGTGATCTTAAATATCACACATGTATATAAGTTGTAAATAAATTGTTAATAGCACATTGTTCTCTGTCTGTCTGTATAATTTAGGTAATGAAAATATTTTAATTGACAATTTGCACATAAATGTTAATTTATCGAAAAAAATTGTAATTAATTGAATTAACTCATTCTTTGTATTATACAAAATAATGATAACTCAGTGATAATAATTAAGTTCAATTCATAAAAGTATGCAATTTTTTTCAATGTTTTCTTATGACGTTATCACGTAAAATAGGGTATTCTACTGTTTGAAAAAGTACTTCAAAAAATATTTTTCGAATTAATAAAATTTAATTAAATTTTAAACCTTATTTATTCCCGCGAAAACGCTGTCAGACATTATGATGACGTAATATTGTTAAGGCTGTGTTCCTATATACACTAAGAGCAGTGTGAGGTGTGACGTCAATTCAGTATGCTGTGAAGCCGTTCCGTTTTAGTTTGCTATACTGTGCTATACTGGTTATTGAATTTTTGACATTGTTTTCAAATAAAAATATATACGTTTTCTGTTCAACAAGAAAATTTATTATTTTAATGTTGTTGACATTTTTGAATAACAATATTAATTAATAATAATCATTCACGCATTTTTTGATCACGTGATCAAAATACTGAGAGCACCTTCCTCGAAAGCGCCAGTGCTCACAGTACAAATATGGCGGCTATTTATGACATCATATATTTCTCCATGGTACTGCAGCAGTGTAACGGTACTCCATAAATAAACGAGTTTTTCAAAAGAAAGAGTACTGAGCGGTGCTCGTAGTGTATATCAGAACGGAACATTATCCTTCCGACGTCACACCATGGCGGCTCGTGTTTTAGGTCACGTGATATACAGATTAAAAATTACGACTTTTATTTTCAATATAATAAAACAATAATGTGCTTTTATGACTTAAAATCAGAATATTTAAGTATATTTTTATATACATTTTTGTTTTTATCAAATTTCATAATTTATTTTTCACTACCGAAAGTACCCTATTATCGTCAGTAAACCGACTTTATACACAACCAATTTTTTTTTGATGAGACGGACAGTTTGAGGTTATCAGTTACTGTATAAAATATAAAACAAAAGAATATTACGTCATGGAGCACAAATACTTATAATATAACTTCTTATCTAATATTATATATTTTTTTTGAGTTTCAATAACAGATGTTTGTTTGTAAGCGATACACTCTAAAACTAAAAACTAAAATCTTAATATTTTTTAAAATGATATATTAGATCTTTACCTATGAAATTGCCGTTTCGTCGTACTGGCTATTACAAAACTAAAAAAAAAAAAAAAAAAAGTCGCTGATAACTCGAATTTTAAATTATTTTTATTTTAAAAATATAGAATTCTTGTTTTTATAATTAGTCATTTGTTTAATGGTAAGCGTTCTGTTTACATCGTACGTATTTCATCATCATGGATATGTTATGGAATTGAGTTCCGTCGTGGTAGCAAAGCAGCAGAAACGGCACGCAACATCAACGACGTTTACGGTGCGAACACTACTAACGATCGTACTACCCGTTATTGGTTTGCTCGCTTTCGTTCCGGAAATTTTGACCTAAGAAATGAACTACGCGGTCGGCCGAAAATGTTGGTCGACAATGAAGAATTAAAGGCGATTGTGGAGGCCGATGATTTTCAAACTACAGCTGAATTAGCAGCAGCTTCAGAAGTTAGCACTAAAACAATATTGGTCCATTTGCGTCAAATTGGCAAGGTAAAGAAGCTCGAAAAATGGGTGCCTCACGAATTGAATGAACGCCAGTGCGAAATACGCGTCGAGACGTGCTTTGTACTGCTCAACAGACACACAAACGAAGGCATATTGAATCGCATTGTTACTTGTAACGAAAAATTGATTCTATTCGACAATCGCAAGTGCTCAGCTAGTTGGTTAGATTCTGGTTCAGTACATAAACAATGCTCTAAACGAAAAATGACCCCTAAAAGTAATGGTAACTGTTTGGGGGTCTAGCGCCAGTGTAATTCATCATAGTTTCTTATCAAACGGCATGAGCATTACTGGAGATCTGTACTGTGAAGAACTAAACACAATGATAGAGAAGCTTGCACGTCTTTAACTAGCTTTGGTCAATCGCTCGGCTCCGCTGCTCTTACACGACAACGCGTGACCTCATACTGCACAGCAGACGGTCTCCAAGTTACAAGAGCTGGGGTTGGAAGTTCTCCGTCATCCACCGTACTTACCAGATCTTGCGCCTACAGACTTCCACTGTATCCAGAATTTGGATAACTTTTTGGCGGGAAAAAAATCGATACCCGAGAGGCAGTACAAAATGCCTTTAAAGAGTTTGTTGCCTCCCGTCCAGCAGACATTTTCAAGAAAGGCGACAATAAGTTACCACTACGTTGGCAAAAATGCATCGATGCCATGTTAAATAACATTGAATAATAAAAATAAAAAATATATAAAAAAGTGCATTTAATCAAAAACGGCAATTTCATATATTGTTTTAAACTAACGCGATCACTATTCATATTTAAATTTATATTTGTAGGGTGCTTACCGCGTTTATAATTTTGTTGAGTTCCCTATTTTTCGGAAATGTTTCAATCGCCTCTCCAGTCTCCCCGTGATCATGGCGATTGAAACATTGACGGTGGTGTAATACAGTATATACTATATAAACATACTAATACATAAATACACATACATATATACATACATATAGATAATAAACATATACATATACATATAGAAAATATATACATATACATACATATGATTAAATATTCATATATAAATATAGGTCAATTAAGAGATAGATAATAGTCCTTAACTCGTCTTTTAAAGATGTCTAAGCTTTCGGCCTTGCGAATAGATAAAGGTAAAGCGTTCCAAAGAAGTATAGCTTGAACTTCAAATGATTGTTTAAAGAATTTGGTTTTATGCATAGGTAATCTCAGTGCTATGGTCTCCAATAAATTCAAATTTTTCTTTCATATATGTAGGGCTAGTGGGGCTAAATAACACACAGTATAAAAGGGAGAGAATATGTAGATTCCGGCAAAGACGGATAGGAAGCCACTTGACGGATAGGAGCTTTGCGCGAAATTCAGAGACGTGGTCAAATTTCTGTAATCCAAATACGAACCGAATAGCAACATTTTGCAGTCGCTCAAGTTTGTTTAATTGCTCTTCTGTTAGATTAGGATAGCTTGCATCAGCGTAGTCAAGGATAGAGAGAAGGAGGGATTGTGCTAACTTAGTTTTAGTAGAGATAGGAAGAAAAGACTGTAGACGCCGTAAGGATCTTACAGCTGCAAATGTCTTTTTGCTTAACTCCTTAATATGATGTACCCATGATAAATTAACATCAAGAAAAATACCTTAGTTTTTAACAACTGAACTGTAGGGTATGATAACATTGTCATATAAAATGGGAGAAATACGGCTCCAGTCAATTCTTGAAACAATATTTGGGCTTCCAATAACAATGGTTTGCGACTTACTGGGATTGACCTTTTGGTCTTAAGGTCAATCCCAGTAATTACTCCATTGGCAAATAGTCGCTAAATCACTATTAGTGGAAGCCATTGCTGAGGCTAGATTGTCAAGGGATGAGCCAGTATAAATTTCATTTATTTATTCCAGGTTCTTAAAATGAGTTCCTGCGGGTTTAACAAGATACCAGACAAGTTGTTCCACACCACCAGGTTCCTGGAGCACCTGGACATTAGCAATAACAAGCTGATCTCCGTTCCAAATGAACTAGAGGAGTGCAGGAATCTGAAGTATTTGAATCTAAACCAGAATCCCATCGTCAAGCTCGATATGTCTTCTGAGGAGTATCCGTAAGTTTTTTATTTAACTATCCCAAGGGAGTTTCTGTTTTTTTAATTTTAACATACCCTGCCGTAACACATTGCGCTCGCCAATCCGCCTCCCAAGTGTGGTGAGTATCAGCAAATCACCTCAAAATGACCAGCAATACAGAGCCCAGGAGGTCGCTCTGGAGGTCGATGGGGGAGGTCTACGTTCAACAGTGGACATCTAATGGCTGATATGATGATGATAATTTGATTAAAAGTCTATACCGGATTTTATCGCGTTTATATAAACGCGATAAAATCCGGTATAGACTTTTAATCAAATGAGTAAAATTCACGTAAATATAAGAGAACAGTGATGATGATAATGTTTATATAATGTACTAGCTATTTGTTTTGCTGACGAAATATATAAAAATATAATTTGATTTGGTACTGGTTTTTTTATATACAATTAAACAATTATCACAGTGGTTTCCCCCGTCTCCTCAAACTGCAAGAGTTACACATGTGCAATATGGAAGCTTTGACCAGCATCGGCGAAGGCGCATTCGCTGGTTTAGAGAACTTGAAGAAGCTCCACATATGCTTTAATCCAAAGCTCAGCTTCATCGATCCGAAAGCTTTAGCCAGACCCGACGGCGAGACCTACGACAGGCCACTTATTAAGGAGGTTAGAATATTTTTTGCCCTGAATTTTTAATATTATTTAAAAAATAACGGTTGGAATCTTAATAAGTTTTATTTTTTATTGAAATCAGACTCGAAAGATATTTGAGTATTATTTAGATATTCTTTATAGATTCGTATTGGTCGTTCACGCGTTCTTAAAAAAAAATCTTGTTGTAAGCTTTGTTGTCAGGATAGCCTTTGTAACAGCCCTTAAGGGAAAACTGTTAAAATACCTCTTATCTTTAAGCTTAATCCAACACGCAGCAACTTCCTAAATTTTTTTACTTATCATAAAATTTCTTCTGAAAACATGCAGATTTTCTAAAGACATACTTTTGAGATAAGTATTAAAAATAAATGTCCGAAATGAAACAGCGTATAAAAAAATTATTTAGAAGTGAGACAGTACAGTTTCGAGCTCCTTTTAACTGTCTTTTATTATATTTAATCAGTAAAAAGACGTATAAGCTCTTATAAAAAAAATATATAAAAAAAAACAAATTACGCAAATAAAGAATATAAAATAAGTATTACATTATTGTATTTACATTTTTGTAATCCGCATGAATTGTATTGAGAATTCTTTCGCCATATTTTTGGAAATGGTTTTTGATGATTAAATCTATAGTATATCTATTCAATGAACTGTCACATTTGTAATATTTATAACAATGTACTCGCTCTAATCTGAAGTCGATTTCCACCTTGACAATATTTGCAAAAAATTAAGTGGTTTTTTTTGTCTGTGTCCAGCTGTACCTACAGTCCAATAACTTATCTGACGTGGACTTCCATCTGGTCTCCCGCTGGGACTCGCTGGACAAGGTGGACGTGTCGAACAACCCGTTCCTGTGCGACTGCAGCACGCAGTGGATGTTGGACATCCTGGTGCCAGTGGTTGAGTCAAAAGTGGTTAACGGGTCTGAGCTGATGGTGTAAGTTGAACATTTTAATTTTTAGATTTAAAATATGTCAAACAACTTTTTACATCATCATGTTTCTTCCTTTCGAAATGAGGTTAGGGTTACACTAACATAAACTTAACATAATATAGTCTAAAATTATATTCTATATTTATACAATAGTAGTGTCATAATTATAGTAGAATTCATGATTTTACATAAATATCAACTATTAGTTGCTAAAAGTTTTTTTTTTGTGTTTAGCCTTTTTTATAATTACGAGTAGACGGACAATATTAAAAATCCACAAAACTATACTGAAAACCAATTCATTATAAAGTGAAGTAAAATAGGAGAGATTTTTTTCAGGCATCATAGAAGATGTATATATTTCCAGATGTGAGGAACCGACTGAAATGAAGGGCTACACCATGAAACACTTGCACGAGATCGACCACACCATGAGCTGTGTCGACAAGTACGGTAACAGACTGGAAAAAGATGGTGCCTTGTCGTCAAGGACACTTAATGGTAAGTAATTAAATTTCTTGTAAATTTATCATTTTTAGTGTATGGTATTTATAAATTGGTAAGAGACGAGATCTAAAGCGATACATCGTGATGCAAAATAACGCGCAAGTAAACAACGCAGGAAATAATAAAGTTGTAAACGGACATTGTCTGTACATGAAATGTATTTAGGAATAACGAATTTTAAGTCTTTACGAGAGCAATAGAAGCTAAAGCAATTATTTTTTGCCATCTATTGTCCAATAGCGTGACTATAAATTTTATTCCAGCCACAACAGCGCCCCCTGAAGTGAAGAGCTGGAATGAGACAGGCATATGCAGGAAATGTGTATGCAAAGATGCAAAAGTGAATTGTTTTGACGAAAGTCTTGACAAGTTCTTCAGTAAAAAGGAATGGACAAGTAAGTGAATTAATCACTATTTTTATTAATAAGTTCTAGCGGATTTAATCGCTTTAATGTTAATGTTTACTAATGTGCTTATATTTATTAGTCGAATGGTATTTTATGACCGAATTTATAACCTAAACAATTACCTTTTTCTTTTAAAAAATCTGAAAAACAACATTCCCTTCAAATGTAATCCTAGCATTTATCGAATTATTTAATTGTCACCTTTTGCCACTATCAATTACAATATTCTTCATCAATATTTGCACCTATGTATGTATATTTAAATTATTTATACTGCATGTATATTGCATGGTATGTATTATATCTATCTTGCTTTCATGTAATTGTATTAGAGTTTTGTTATTAATGTACTGTACACCTATACCATCTATACACCATTTCCTCTACCCCAAGGTTGCCTGGAAGAGATCGCTCTTTAGCGATAAGGCCGCCTTTTTTACTTATTTCATTTTTTTTGTACTATTGCTTATTCGTGGTGTACAATAAAGAGTTATTATTATTTATTCTAAGTTAGAATGATGAACAACCAGTTAGAATTTCTAACTGGTTCACTCCACCTGTTAAATAATATATATTGATATACCTACATAATATAAAACAGTACTTATATAATTTATATAATAAATTTACATAAACTTACATAGATATATATCTATAAATATAAGCGGGTGGAGAATTACGCCCCGGCAGGGAGATCAAACGGCCGGGGGTTAAGGCTGTAGGCTGCGAAATCGTGGCGATAGACAGGTCCCAGTAGAGCCGGACTCGGTTACGTTCGAGTACTGGCACCGATCTGTACTGATAATAAGGCATCTTCTGTTCCAAGAGACCGTACATAAGAGCAAGCTCTTGATAGAGGATCTTGGCCGCTTCGTTATGTTTGTGCAAGTACTCGGTGTTGACACGCGCGGAACAGCCCGAAAGTACATGTCATTGTACAGAAATCATGTATGAGGCACCGAGTCTCATAATAAATTTAAAGATTTTGTTAAAAAAATAATTATTAGATAAAGGGTATTCGGTGTAGAATTACTTAGTAGATAAAGAGAACCCTTTCAGCCAATAGTGATGCAAGCCGTCGGGTCCCGGAATTTTCAAGTTCAGTGGCCGCCAGGCCACATCAACTACGTTCTTTGGAGAGATGGCGATCGGGTTCATCAGTTCAATCTTAGCACATGCTTCCTAAACCGCCGCAATCCAAGAGCCCTCATGTTATAGCTCCCGTGACCATATATTTCGCCAAAAGGCGACGAGGTAAGCTGTACTCAGTTTTTAGGAAGCAGAGCACGGCTTCGGGTTCTTCAACTTCCTGTAGGACCTCTTTTAATCACTCACGAAGAGTCAATTTCATCGGAATCGGTCAACACTCTCAGAGTACCTACAAATGCGCTTCCCCCATGCCGCGATTCTTTGCTTCAGGCCGCCGATGCGCTCCGTCAGTTTTTCAGCTATATCAGGCTGGTCAAGCCTGACACCTAGCCTACAATCTCGGAAATCGCCTCCTCCAAAATCCCTCTCATATGTTTTACTTTATGGGAGACTGCTTTTTCAGTGATCGCATCCACAGGCACTTCGCTACGAGCGCTTTCCTGTTGCGTTATTACTGCGTTGTGCTCTGTTGATACGAGTTCGACTTCAGGAGCAGCCTCCCGTCGTAATCGTTCGAGCTCGGTGGCGTTGAATACGCCCTTTCGTTGGATGAACCGAGCTTGATCTGCCAGGTTTAGTTCAGTGACCATTATATTTGGGTCAAGTAGCAGGAACACACGATGCATTACTCGCTCTGCTCGGCTTACCCTTCCACAGCCCTAAAATACGCACGCATGACATTTTCTTTAATATCAAGTGTCCATCTCATGCGGCGTACTCCGCCAGCGGCGAGCACCTAATGTTGAGTCCCTTGAGACTCTGTCGGCGTCAAGCTAACTGGTGGAGGTGGTGGATTCACTGGCCGGCTAGGTAGTGGTGCCAGCCCGCATACTGCTACGTCCAGTGCCAGCTCCAGATGTGCCCTGGCGCTCCCCAGGCAGCGGCCCTATGCGATTTCCTTTTGTTGTGTCCATCCATTAATAAATTGAGTTCTAGATTACTCCCTGGGAGAAGAACTCAAACTCTCCGAGAAGTCTGCGTTGGTCTTATGCAGCTTTAGTTGCCTTTAGTCTCCTTTTACGACACCCTAGGCAAAGGATGAGTTGGCCTTATTCTACTCTGCCGGGAACCACACGGCTGTTATTATTATTATTATTATATCTTAACGTTCATCAATTTAAAAGATCGGTTTGTTCAAAATTGGTGAAGTATATTGCAAGATTTACTCATCCTTGTAAACAGAAAATAAAATTTAAAAAAGAATATGCGTTCGGAAATGAGAATGTGCGTAAAAAAAAAGATTTTTTTTTTCAGATTTACAAGAATTCAAACCTACAGTAGTAGACCTTAGCGACAATCCAATCACTAAGGTAACAGCACTAGCCGAGCTACCGATCAAAGTTTTGAACTTTTCGCGATGCTCCATCGAGTCCATTGAGAACGCGAGTTTCAAAGATCTTCAGGAAATGGAGGTTCTGGATCTAAGTTATAACAAACTAACTTCCGCCAAGCTGAGAGCACGTGCTTTTGAGGTAATTTTTAATTTGGCACGACTCTTTGACGACCGTTTTTCCGTTCTCGACTGATGGTGTTAAAATAACAAATTATATATAAAATAACAAATTAGTTTAGATACCCTGAAGTGCCATGCCACATCTAGTATATTATAATTCATGTATTCCGCATCATACGCGCATTTGATGACTTTATCCGCTGAGTGTCAGATTTCTACTCACTTTGTTTTGTTTTCTTTTGTAACGACTCGCAGTAGGACTTAATGTATAAATTAGAAATTGTTATTTTTTTTTTTAAATTCTTATTTAAGTGAATTTGTTGTAATTCTTTATGAGAATAAGGCCGTGTTCCGAAATACACTGCGAGTACTGCTCAGTGCTGTCAGTGGTGAAAAATTTGTTCAGTTATAGACTACCAGTACACTGTGGCAGTACCATAGAGACATACCATAGTATGACGTCAAAAATCACAGCCATTTTTGTACTAAGAGCACACGCAAAGGCGCTTTCGAGATAAGGTGCTCTCAGTACTGTGATCACGTGATCAAAAATATAACAGCGAATGATTATTACTATCACTAATTAATATTGTGATTCAAAAATGTCAACAATATTCAAATAATAATTTTTGTTGTTGAATAGAAAACGTGTACATGATACAAGTACCCGCATAGTTAAAGTCCGAGGAGGATGTATCGCTTTTTTTCTGTTAGCTTAATAATTAAAAATTTGGTGTAAAGTTTAAGTTTACTTCGTTATCTTACGATAATAGTTAATTTATATACTCAGTCAGTGATTGTGCAAGTTTAATCAAAGTATAGTGTTAAATTTTTATGCTTATTCTAATAACATTACTGCGTATTCGTTGGTCGCATTCAAAAATTTCAAAGTGACTTCGTTAAATACTTCACTGTGTCAATGACCTTTGTATCTTATAAGTTGTTCGGTTGAGCATATGACTGTTTATTTCGCCGTCAGCTGTTAACGTTTCGTTGGTGTAGTGGTATAGTCATACGTCAATCGCGTCGATCGTGGTGTTGTACGTTCAAACCCTAGCATAACGTGTACATTATTGTCTTCAAGTTTTCTTTATATATTTATTATACTTTAAATTATTGACCTACAATGGAGTTTGCTTGTTGTGCGAAATCTACTTGTGAGGCCTACGATCCGCTTAAATGCTCATTATGTAAACGCAACTTCCACATTGGATGTGCGCTGCCATCAAAATCACCGAATTGGGATCCTGACGATAATGTGAGACTGTCTTGGCAGTGCCCTTCTTGTGTTGGCAATTCTCCACGAAACAATGACGATGACACACCTTGCCGCAACGTGACTAAGCGCTCTAAACAAAAGTTAGGAAAGAGTGTCACGAATATTACAAGCAAAATTGCAGTGACGGAATCAAACTTAAGTCTCGCTCAGGTCACGATAGATCAAATACGGGCCATAATAAAATCAGAACTTGAAATAGTTTTTTCGTCATTCCAAAAAAATTTTGATGAGTTAAGGGAGGAAATATCTACACTGCGCGGTTCAATGCAATTTCTTAGTGATAAATATGATAATGTCACTAAAAGAGTAGAATCTGTTGAAGCAAAAATTAAATCTTTACAAGCCGTTAAGTCGGATTGCTCAGACTTGCAGAGTGTCGTCACTTCGCTTCAGGTAGACCTAAATAAAAAGGAACAATGGGCACGTCGTTCAAACATCGAGATAGTTGGAATTCCGGAAGCAAAGAATGAAAATTTAATAAGTATTATTACTAACATTTCCAAGGTAGTAAATATTAACACTTGTCCCAAAACAGACATTGATTTTGTCACAAGAGTTAGTCCTAAGAACAACGATTCGAAAAAACCTAGACCTATTGTCATTCGCTTTCTGTGTCGATATAAAAAAGATGACTTTTTGGCAAGGTTGAGAGAAAAAAAGAACATAATTTGCAGTGACATAGGCTTTGTGGGTAATAGCAATCGTATATACTTTAATGACCACCTAACTAGTTCAAATAAAATGCTTCTTCGCAAAACAAAAGAGATAGCTCGAGATAAAAACTATAAATATGTATGGATTAGGAACTGTTCGATAATGGCACGTAAAAATGACACGAGTTCTGTACTACATATTCAGACTGAGAAGGATTTAAACAAAATGTAATGAGTGTTGATAATGTATGCATTTATTTTATTTTATTTTATTATTTTACATGTTATTCTATAGCTGTTATTAATGATTACCATGTTTTATGCTATTCGATAACTATTATTAATGAATGTTTTAATTTTTTGTTTATTTATTTTGAGAGAGAGAGGAAAACTTTATTTAATTTAATTTTGTCTGTCGATTGTTCTTACGAGTACATGGGCATAGCTTGGTATAAAAAATATTTTTTAGTATTTTTATTTGATTTATTTATTTATTCAATTAATTATTTGGAAGTACTATATTACTTAATTACCAATGGGATGAGTTTTATTAATAAATTTTATAATATATTATTATTTTTAATGGGTAAATTGCTGGACAATGTTTTAAAATTTCGTAACTATAACAAATATCTGTTTTATAGTTTTTTGTTGTTATAATGGATTCTAAAATTCTTGTATATTATCAAAATGTACGTGGACTTCGCTCAAAAACCACTTCCTTTTTTTCCAATGTACTTAATGTCGAATACGATATTATTTGCCTGACTGAAACATGGTTGTTGCCTGGTGTGTACGATTCCGAGCTCTTTGACTCCAGATATTCAGTGTACCGTTGTGATCGTGATTATGATTCTCGAAATGAAAAAATGGGTGGAGGTGTACTGATTGCTGTGCGTAGGGGCCTGACTGTAAAGGATGTTGATGTCCGACCGTCAACTAAAGTTTGTTCATCGGACGTAATTTCTATTTGTATTAGTATTAAATCTAATAACAAACTTACAGACTTTCGAGTATACTGCTGTTACTTCCCGCAATGCTCGTTACAACGTGACGACCAAATTAAGTTTTACGAACAGGTGTCTGAATCAATTATTTTACACCCTAAAGATCTTTATCTTTTAGTCGGTGATTTTAATGTCCCAGCCGCTAATTGGTCTCAAGTTGATAATACTGGCCCTGCTAAACTACGTCACTCAGTACAAAGTTCACATGTTCAGATAAGTTCGCTGTCGACTTTTTTACACTTAAACAATCTTAACCAATTCAACGCGGTCCCTAATTCAAATAATCGTTATTTGGATTTGGTAATAAGTAATGCTAACAATGTTTTAGTGAAACAGTGTGAGTTTCCATTAGTTAAAGAAGATTCACATCATCCGGCTCTGGATATTGATTTTACTTATTTAAGATCTAACTACCTTACTAGTGTTCCGAGGGTTGTCAAACTTTTTAACAAAGCTGACTACAGTATTATTAATAAAAAGTTGTCTGAAATTGATTGGCTGGAATGTCTGAATTGTTTGGATTTGGAAAGTGCTGTTGATGTATTTTATAATATCATTAATGAAGCTATTGATACGTTTGTTCCTATAAAGGTTGTGTTTGAGCGTAGAAAATATCCTATTTGGTATTCTTCTTCTCTTGTCAAGATTATAAAGGAAAAGCTAAAATTTCATAAAAAATGGAAAATCTATGGTAACTATAGGGACTACTGTACGTTTAGGATGCTGCGTAAAAGACAAAAAGTCGTTGAAAATGAATGCTATAAAAAATACATAAATCGTGCTGAAAATACCATTGCTAAAAATTCTAAATATTTTTGGACATTTGTAAAATCTAAGCGCCAAAATACTGAATTGCCCGATATGTTTTACCTGGACAATTTTTCTACAAGTGATGGACAAGAGATAACTAATCTCTTTAATAAATATTTTTATTCATCCTTTGAGAAAGATTCCAATATTTCTACCTCTAATAATAAAAGCTACGATATTCATACTTGCAATAATAGTATAAACCTGTTTTCTGTTGATATTTCTGTGTCAATGGTGGACAAATATTTAAAATCTTTAAATTTAAACAAAGGTAGCGGTCCGGATGGGATACCAGCTATATTTTTAAAGAGCTGTTCTGACAGCTTAAGGTTTCCTATATACAGTCTTTTTTCTCGATCTTTGCGAACGTCGATAATGCCTTATCAATGGAAAAGATCTTATGTCGTACCAATCCTTAAAAGCGGTGATAAACACAACATAAAAAATTACCGTCCTATTTCAAAGTTGAGCTGCATTCCGAAGATGTTTGAAAAGATTGTATATGATATTATACTACCTATTATAAGACCTATAATTATTACCCAGCAGCATGGATTTATTAATAGAAAATCAACGGAGACAAATCTTTTGGAATACATTGATTTTATTTCATGTGCAATGGACAAGGGTTTTCAGGTTGACGCTGTGTACACAGATTTTTCTAAAGCGTTCGATAAAATATCACATTTTATTCTCCTTGAAAAACTGAAGTACATCGGTGTGCACGGTGACCTTCTGCGTTGGATTGAGTCATACCTAACTAACCGTAGTCAGGCAGTTACTATAAAGGGATACACCTCATCTTTTATTCCAGTGCCATCCGGGGTACCTCAGGGATCCCATCTTGGGCCTTTATTGTTCAACATATATATTAATGACATTACTTCAGTTTTTGAGCGCTCCAATTTCTTATTATATGCCGATGACAATAAAATTTTTAAGATAATTAAAGACTACAATGACTGTATAGACCTTCAGAATGACCTAGATCGACTTTGTAATTATTGTTCAGAAAACTCTTTATTTCTGAATTTAAAAAAGTGTAATGTAATAACTTTCACCAGAAAGCGTTTTTCTATAAAGTATTCTTATAAATTGAATGGCGAAGTGATATCGAGGGTTGATTTGGTAAGAGATCTTGGTATTATTATTGACTCAAAATTACTCTTCGATGAGCACATCGATTATATAGCTAGTAAAGCATATCGTATGTTGGGATTTGTGCTCAGGATATCCAAAGAGTTTAAGCATGCTTCAACCCATACTCTTTTATATAACACATTGGTAAGATCTATTCTAGAGTATGCCTCTTCTGTTTGGAGTCCTCAGTACAAATGTCATATTCATAAAATTGACCGTATACACGACAGGTACTTAAAGAATTTAATAGCAGTTCCTTCGGATAACACGAATGTTTTGATTAAACCTATGTCGGCCGTTGACCGGCGTGTTCAACGAGATCAAGTTCTACTATATAAAATTGTGAACCAAGAAATTGACTCTTCATATTTACTTTCAAAATTAAATTTTAAATGTCCACGCTTGAATTCTAGACATAAAGTCACCTTTGACGTCCCAGCTACAAGAACAAAATTTTCTAAAAATACTTTTATTAACAGATGTTGTGCCCAATACAACGATTTGTTTATAAATATTGACATTTTTCATCTCTCTCTCAATAAATTTAAATTGCATGTCACGAATGCCTTAATTTAATTAATGTATCTGTGATTGATATGTTCATGTTAATTTTGATTTTGATTTTGATCTTGATTTTAATTTTGATTTTGATTTTGATTATGATTTTGATTTTGATTTTGATTTTTGTTTTAATTTTAATTTTAATTTTGATTTTGATTTTAATTTTAATTTTGATTTTGATTTTGATTTTGATTTTGATTTTAATTTTAATTTTAATTTTAATTTTAATTTTAATTTTAATTTTAATTTTAATTTTAATTTTGATTTTGATTTTGATTTTGATTTTGATTTTGATTTTAATTTTGATTTTGATTTTGATTTTAATTTTGATTTCGATTTTTATTTTGAAATTGATTTTAATTTTGTTTTTTATGTTTATTTTGATTTCGATTTTAATTTTGAATTTATTTTGATTTTAATTTTAATTTTACTATTAATATTAGGCATCTCTTCTCAGCTTTTTTATGTTATATTGTAATATCGGAAACTGTTTGTGGTTAAGTAACAATATTTTGTTTGTTATTTTATATATTCTTGTAATACCGTTTGTTTCCAAAATAAAGGAAAAATAAAATAAATAAAATGATAAATATTTTCATTGGAAAAGAAAGTCGAAAAATGAGGATGATAGTATACTGGACTGCGTTCCGTTTTAAACAGTAACCAGTATAGCAAACTATAAAGGAACGGTTTCGCACTATACTGTAATGACGTCAAACCTCACTGTGCTCGCAGTTTACACTGGTGGTTGGAACACTTTTTTTTTTTTTTTTTTTTTTTTTTTTTTTTTTTTTTTTTTTTTTTTTTTTTACGCAGGGGAATCCATTTACGGATGATATCCAGGGCGCCCGGGTCGGCAGTCCTAGACCTATGTCGGACTCGGCACTTTGGGAGTGCAATACCGTACTAAACCCCTGCGGGAGCCTTCAGCCGCTTTAATTGGAGGGTCCCGGATCTGCAGGCAACAGGATCCCTCCAGCGACAGGCTGGCCTCGGCGAAAAGGCCAGACTTCTCCTCCATGGGGACTGTCCGGCTAACCTCTGAACAGTCCCGACGACGCCGTGTCTAGCAGGACCGGGTTCCCATCCCGGCCCGACACGGGCACAAGGGCGTTACAGGAGGCGCATTAAGTAGCGCCTCCTACGCACCCCCATTCGTCGCCCGCGGATGGAGGCCACGTCGGCGGCCTCCTCTCTCCTCCGCTCGTCGGCCTCCTTCTGGGACATTACTGTCTCGCAGAAGGAGACCATCGCCTTCCAGGACTCGTCGTCGCCGAGCATCGCGGTGATGACGCTCGGGAGCGACAAGTCCCCTCCGACAACCGACGTCAGACCTTGACGCAGCACCGCCCATCTCGGGCACACCTCGAGGGTGTGCTGGGCAGAGTCCACCGCTGCGCCACAATCGTGACACTCAGTTGTCGGCTCTCTTTGGGCCGTCCGACACAGGTAGTCACCAAAGCAACCGTGCCCGGTGAGAATCTGTGTCAGACGGAAGGTGAGGGGCTTGCGTTTTCGACGCATCCACCGCTCAAGGACCGGGCGAATGGCAGCCGTTACGCGTGTGCCATATGGCTGCACCGCCAGGTCCTCCCCCCACCTCCGCATTAGCGCTTCCTGCCCTATCCGACGCACACGTAGGATCCCGTCCAACGTGGGATTCTCACCAAGAGCCCTCCTACCCGAGACGTATGAGTAGGTCTCGGCAAGAACCTCCGCCACGAGCTCCCACGGGGGGTCGCCGGCTAGAGCAGTAGCTGCAGCCCACGATACCGTACGGTACCCCCGAATCACCCTCACCGCGATTGTTCGCTGCGCAGCGCGCAGCGCCGCCTTAGTTTTCGCGGTGAGGCGATCCGCCCAAACCGGGGCACCGTACGTCGCCATACTCCGGCAGACTCCGGAGTACAGCTGCCTGCAGGCGGCGCTGGGTCCTCCGAGGTTCGGGAGGAGTCTGCCCAGCGCACTCGCCGCCTTCACGACCTTCGGTCCCACCATCTCGAAATGTGGGCCGAAGGTCCACCCTCCGTCCAGGATGAGCCCGAGATACTTCATTTGCGGGCTCATCCTGATTCTCCTCTCTCCGACCTGAAGGGTAGCCCCCGGTGGAGGTCCCTTGCGGCCGGTCCCGCGGAAGAGCAGGGCTTCGGTCTTGTCAATCCTGACACGAAGCCCTAAACTCTCTATGCGGCTGATCACGAGGTCGAGTCCGACCTCGGCCAGCCGCGCCGCCTCCTTGTAGTTTCGTCCTCGGGAATAAACGAGGGTGTCATCCGCGTAGCAGATGACACCCATCCCGGGGAGGAGGCGGCCTCGCAGGACCCAGTCGTACCCGATGTCCCATAGGATCGGACCCAGAACGGATCCCTGCGGGACACCGCAGCCGACTCGCCACCACTCCACGGACCCCGACCGGTTCTCGAGGCCTACCCTTCGATCGGAGAGGTACGCCTCCAACAGCCTCCTTAGATACGGGGGCACTCCGAAGTATTTTAGTGCCTCCCGTATCACCGCGTGCGGCAGACTGTTGAAGGCGTTCGCGATGTCCAATGACACCGCGACCACCACTTCCCTTCCGTGTTCCGCCTCACCCGTCACCGCCCGCAGGCGTTTGAGGGCGTCGACGGTCGATCGACGTGCTCGGAACCCGAATTGGGATTCTGAAAGTCCGGGTCCCGAGCCCTCCTCCAGGTGCTGAACGAGCCGGGAGGCCACTATCTTCTCCAAGGCTTTCCCGGCTTCGTTCAGCAGCACCACCGGTCGCACCGCCGAAACCGAGTCCGGGGTCCGCCCTGCCTTAGGTAGTAGGCAGAGCCGACCTTCCTTCCAGGCCTCCGGGAACTGGCCAGACCGCAGGCAGCGGTCAAACAGCTCCCGGAGGCTGTCGCCGAGGTGCCCGAGAGCGATTGCAAGAACTCTCCCGTGCACCCCGTCTGGACCCGGCGCCCTCTTCTTACTTTGGAGGCGGGTAATAACCGCCTCCATTTCAGCCTCCGTGACGGGTGACGGAACACCCTCCTCTGTGTCCGGCGTCTGCCGAGCCATTCTGGGTGGAACGAAGTCCTCAGGTTCGTCGGGGAAGAGTTCCCCGACGATCCTCCCTAGTTGGTCCGGCTGGAGCGTATCGCTGATTGGGGCCGACTGGGCGCGAAGCTTGTTCCGCGCCCACATATACGGTCGGCCCCAGGGGTCCCTTTCTAGGCCCCCCACTAGCTCCAGCCAGGCCTACTCCTTGGCTCGGCATATGGCCTGCTGCAGGATCTTCGTCTTCTCCACGTAGATCCTGCGCAGCCTATCGTCCCTGTCAACGTCCTGCGGGCGTCTCCGCCTGCTCCGGGTATATTCCCTCCTGGCCCCGTTGCAGGCGGCCCGGAGACCGGCTATCTCAGCCGACCACCAGTATAGTGCCCGCCGCGGGGGTGGACGCTTCGCGGGCGGCATGGCCACTCTGCAGACAGCAGAAAATGCGTCGCAGAGCCGACTAGCCGCCTCATCCAACCCAAACTCCGATAGCGGCGGGAGGCTCCAGCGGCCGACGATAGCGGCCTCCTCTGCCAGTTCCCGGTCGAGCTTGGACAGTGCCCAACGCGGAAACTGGCTTCGCCCCCTGGACGACGTTGACGACGACGCCGGACGGACGGGAGCTGGAGACACCTCGAACCTTATGTACCGATGGTCCGAGAGAGTCTCCACTCCCGTCTCCACCCTCCACCCCTCCACTCTGCGCGCAATGGCCGGCGTGGCGAAGGTGACGTCCACCACGGAACCTCCCGACCAACGCACGCACGTCTGGACTGCCCCCACATTGAGTAGGGACAGTCCGGCAGCTAGCGCCCACTCCTCCACCTCCCTCCCTTTTGGGTTCGTAGCCGGATTACCCCAAGCCGTGGACTTGGCGTTGAGGTCGCCGGCCACGAACACCTGGAGGGGGGCTAGCTGCCCCACCAGCGGCCCCAGAACGTCGAGAAACCGTTCCAGGGCCGCCAGGTCACGGTTCGGGGAGAAGTAGACTCCGACGAAAGCCACCTCTCCCCGAACCGCCGCCACGTACCCGCGGCCCCTCGCCTTGACGACGAGGGGGGGGCCGGCTCCAGGCCTCACCACGATCGCCACCGAGTCCTCGGTGTCCCCCGCCCAGTATGGGCTAGAAGGCACGGCGTATGGCTCGGCGACGATCGCGACGTCAATACTCCACTCCGCCATGGACTGCAGGAGAAGGTCCTGGGCCCCGGCGCAGTGGTTGACGTTCACCTGGAGGACGCTGAGATGCCCAGACATCACTCGGCCATCTCAGCGTCTGCTGCCTCCACTCGGTTCCCCCCTTGGGACAATTGCGGGGGGAACTTCCCGCGGGTTGATGGGGGCTTGCATGCCATGCCCCCCATCACGTGGCCTGCCGGCCTACCGGCGTCCACGCACACCGCGCAATGAGCGGCGGCCGAACATCCGGCTGCTTTGTGGCCTGCCTGACCGCAGCGATAACACAGAGTGCTGCGGTCAGTACCATCTGGGCACGCGCCGGCGACGTGCCCTAGTCCCAGGCATCGGAAGCAATGCCTGGGACGCGCCTCCAGGAGGTGGACCGTCGCTTTGGTCCACCCCACTTCTATGCTCCCGGCCTGCAGCAGCTTTTTCGCAGCCGCCGCCGGGAGCTCAATGTGGGCCGACCCTGGCCCCATTTGCCCCGTGCGGATGTTCCGCACGAGGACCTGCCCTGCGGAACATCCCCCCTCCTTTGCCACCGCTATGGTGAGCCGTTCCGCAGAGACCGCGTCGCTCAGGCCTGAGATTCTCAATTCGGCCTTCTTTTCAGGCCTGAGCACCTCCACCTCCTCCGCCAAGGTCTCCCTCAGGCGAGCGGCTAGGGCGTCCGCCTTTTCGCCACTCGTGGGGCCGGGAATCTCGATCAGGCGCGCCCCGGTCGCCGACTGGCGGATCCGGAGCGGGCCGATTCCCAGCTCCTTAAGGTCGACGCTCGTCTCGGCCTTAAGGAGCGCCGACCCGTAGGTTGCCCCCCTAGCCGCTGCCTCCGGCCGTAACTTTATTATTACGGCCGAGGAGCGGGGGAGCGCTAGTTTGGGCTTTGTGGTCCCCTTCTTCTCCGGCTGCGCTGGAGCAGCTGGTTTCTTTGGCGCCGCGGTCTTCGCCGGCGGCGCTGAGGTCGTCTTCTTCTTCTTCGCGGCTGAATTGCGGCTGACGACCTCAGTCCAGCTAGCCGCCGGCTCCGCACGTGATTCGGCCTGTTGTGGGGCCGCTTCCTTCGCGGTGGAGGGGCCAAATGCGGTCCACTCCACCTCCTTCCCCTTTCCCTTTCCCTTCCCCTTCCCTTTTCTCGATGCTTGGGGAAGGGCGGGGTACTCCTCCCGGCCCGTCTGCGTCACCACTTCCGTACTAGGGGCCGCCGAACCCCTGCCCTTTTCCTCCAGCGCGGCCCTTGTGGCCCGCGCCAGCGGTGCGTTGTCTCCGGCGAGAGGAGGGCGGCAAGAAGGGGCCGCCGAGCGCTGGAGCTTCGAAAGGTGGCCGTCCACAATGTTGCCGACCATATGCGCGAGATCGCGCATAAATTCGGCATTTTCCTTTATGTTCGAGGATTCAGCCGCCTTTTTACGGCTGTCCTCGAACTCCCTCCTGTAGGAGCGGACCTCCTGTCGGACCAACTCCAGCTCCCGCGAGAGCCGATTGTTGTCGGCCCTCAGTCGGCGGACCTCATCCGACTCGTTGCGGGCCACCAGGGACTCCAGCACCTCCCTGATGGACCCGGCGGCCCTCCTAATTTTGGCGGCGTACCCTCCCCTGAGGCTTACAGATTTGCCGGTTAGGCCGAGGATCAAATTGATATTTGCCTCCGACGCCACCATCAGCTCCTCGGCCCCCCGCCTGTCCACGTCATCTAACACGATGGGGACCTCCTCCGTCGGATCTCCCACCTCCTTCTGCTTGCAGAAGGCCCTCCTTTGAAGGGCTGCCTCGAATCCCTCCTCGCGGTCACGCTCCACGCGCTCCCGCAGAGCAGCCCTGGCGCTGGTCAGCGTATGCGCTTTCCCCCGCTTGGCCGCTGAGCGCGGTATGGACTTTGCGGCCACACCTGCCTCCGTCTCCGTGGCGGTGTCTTCCGACCCCCCGGAGTACAGACGTTTCCTCCCGAGGTCTGTTTCAGACAATGAGGTAATGGAGATGTCCTCCAGAACCTCCATTACTCCATCCGGTTGGCCCTGAGAAGGGCCTTTGGGTTGGCCCTGAGAAGGGCCTTTGGGTTGGCCCTGAGAAGGGCCGTTGGGGTAGCCCTGAGAAGGGCCTTTGGGTTGGCCCTGAGAAGGGCCGTTGGGGTGGCCCTGAGAAGGGCCTTCGGGTTGGCCCTGAGAAGGACCGTTGGGTTGGCCCTGAAAAGGGCCGTTGGGTTGGCCCTGAGAAGGGCCGTTGGGTTGGCCCTGAGAAGGGCCGTTGGGTTGGCCCTGAGAAGGGCCGTTGGGTTGGCCCTGAGAAGGGCCTTTGGCAGCTGCACTTTTACTCCGCGTAATCATTTCAACACAATTAGTCACACAGACAAAACAATCTAAAACCCAAGTCTAGCTTATAGCGTTTGGTCACCTGCCTGCCACCTGCGTTACCGGGGTCAGGACAGGGTCCAGGGGAGACGAACGAGGACGTAGCTATAAGCACTTGGGGACTCCCCCGTGGTTGGAACACGGTCTAAAGGTCTTTAATATTTGTATTTATTTTCTGTTTTAGAAAGTTTATCCGGATTCGGTAATTTGCCCATTTCGATGATGGTAACTAACTACATGTAAATACATGAATATTACGTTATAGTATCTGATAAATCCATTAATACGAATGGAATATATTCCAGGGTCGCTACGCACTAGATGAGGACGAACCCCTCGCTTCCATGAGGATCCTGAATCTGGCGTACAACGACCTAAACTCCTTACAAAAGGACCTGTTCGAATATCTCCCGAATCTTATTGAACTAAACATCAATGGAAATCCTCTGAGGACAATTGACCATGGCACACATATAGCTATTTCAAGTCTGCCAAAGATGAAGGTAAGTTTTCTTACTTAAGAAGGGATTGGACGCCGTACAAGCATCCGCTTTTCAGCCTTTAATTATTTCGATACCTTCTAGAAAAGTCATAAAAAAGTTGTCGTCAGGCGTAATTTATTTATTTATTTATTTTACAGGAAAACTTACACATAAATAACATAGATTTAGATATTCAAATAGGTACATAAAGGTCAATTAAAAGTTTTCACCTATAGGTATACAAGTAAATTTAAATATAGGACAGACACGTGCACTAATGCTGTAATAAAAGACTAGAGGGCTATAGTTAAAATAAAAGAAAAATATAAATCTGATTCACTAAACCAAAAGCCTACCAATTGTAGAAAAACTGATCGGCGATAAGACGTTTTACGTCACCATGACTTGTACTGTTAAGTAGGTCTACATGTAGTTTATTCGCAGTATCATTGAGAAACCTGCTCGCTCTCAACAAGTAACGATTCTGGCTATAGTTAGTTCTAGTACTGGGTATAAAGGTTGAACAGGTTCTTCTAAGTGAGAAGGGTTCCCTCAGACCGATACTTTCTAACAGCTCAGGACAGTCGATATATCGGCAATGCGTCTTCTGTTTTTTACGATTCACTGTCTCAAATAACCAGGTATATATTATTTTATTCTGAATTGTAGCTATACGATAAAAGCGTTTTTGTAGAAGTTCAATTCATGTAATATAAGTATTATAGATGGGGCTTCATATCTGGCATGCATTTTTAAATGACTTCTCGCGTATGAGCAGTATACTATTTTGTTTTAATTGAGGTAAAATCACAGAACATACGTAATATTAAGACTAGTAATTTAGATCCTTTGTTCAGTATAGAGTCAATATGGATATCAAAAGCTAAATTTGAGTCAGAAGTGACCCACAAGTCACGAATGGAAGTGGCTCTAGATATGTCGGAGTTTTTTAGCTTAAAAAGAAGACCAAGTGAGCCACGAAGTCGTACGCAGCCGCTGCCGCCGTCAAAGAAAAACCGCAGCCGCAGCCTCAGCCGCAGCCGCTACCGCGGTCGCAGAAGAGGGCTAAGAAGCCAAGGTTGGCCGGCCCCCGCTCTCCGGCAGTGCTCTTAACCATTGACTAGTACGCGGAGAGTAAGGGGGTAACATACTGCCACCTCCTGTAGCGGGTGGCAGAGATGGTTGATTCCAAAAAGATCGGAATCGACGGTGGCCTGAAAATACGGCGTGCCGCTACTTTTTTTTTTTTTATAAATTTATGTCCACGGGCTCATTTTGCCCATGCCTTTTTTATTTCAATTTATTTTTTCATATTTCACTTGGTATAATGGTAGCTGCTTACAATCTTACATTAGTAGTAACTTAATTAGAACTTAATATCTCTAATGTCGGACGTGAGTCCACCGATCCGAACCGAAAATGTATTCTTAAATCTAGGTACACGCATAATTTTATTTTTTATTTTTAGTGTTAGGTATATTATTTAGGCATTAATAATAGTCTTGGGTAGTTCGCGAACGACCTAGGTGGGAAGAGCGCTCCTTTAGGTGAACTATGCGAACTAGTTCACTGAAAATCCCGCTCTTAGTTCTTTTCAGTTCTTTTTATATTTCTGTTAGAGTCCACTTTACTAGACAGTGGCGCTATGTGACCAATAATAAATAAAAAATCTCATATTACAAAAATGGATGTGTAAAATTTTCATGTAATACTTTGTATTTTTTAAATAACAATAAACAAAACTTACAATAATCATAACTATATTTTTTTCTTTATTTATTGTTCTTACTAAATTATTTCAAAAAAAGAACTAATGAACTAATAGAGCGAACTAGTTCATCCTTGGATTATGAACTAAATTGAGCGCTCTCTGTAGTGACCGGTTAGGCCCAAGCCTAATTAATAATTTTTAATATTGTAAGACTTAATTATTAAATAATAGAAAATAATATATTATGTATGTATCTATGCCTATTATACACGTATCTCCGTCGTTTTTGTTACAACATTTTTTTTTACTATTCTAATGTACAATAATTATGCTATTACTACCACTTAATTTATTTTCGTTATAATAGTTTTACAGCTATTTGTCTATACATATAATAAATCTGTTAAAACCTCAGTTTTATTAATACCCTATATATCATCAAGAATAAATTTCAATAGCGCGTATTTTTTTGTATCAGCGCCATCTCTTATCGTGTTTTTCTCTGATCACGTATCACGTAAAAAGTACAAAACCAATGTTAATAACTTTAATACATAAAAATTGGAAATAACTCACAGTATAATTTAGTTTTTGTTTCAATGTAATTAAATTTAAAAATAAATATTTAAGAAAATAGAAATAGGTACCTACGCCGCCAACGCCATCTGGTCTAAGGAATCTTTAAAACTCACAAAACTTATATTTGAGTTATTATTTTGTTAAACTTAAAAGTTTACTAAATATGTCGGATAGGAATAGAAATCATTTTAATATTTTAGATAAACATCATTTTCAATTAATATACTATTATGTTAAATATTAATTATGTTAAATGTCACTAAATATAAAAACGATATTCTACAATTATACGATAGATGGCGCATATAATTTTCTGAATCGCGCTGACCAAAACTTCGGCCAAAAGAATGACACTCGCCCGTATTTAAAAATCTGTTTTTCTTTTTTGTATATAATTAAATACTTTAGGGTACTACGGTCTTGATTGTTTGTTCGTTGTTAAAATTTAAAATATTTGGTCGTTATTTGTTTGTTGATTGTACAAAGTTGGATGGTTATAGCTATTTAAGTTGTAATCTATATATATATATATAAAGTCGTGTTAGTTACACCGTTTATAACTCGAGAACGAGTGGAACGATTTTTATAATTTTTGTGTTTTTGGATTTGTCTTCGTCGGGAATAATACTTATTAAAATATGGTATTCATCAATGAGAAAATAATTAATAAAAAAAAACAGTTCAAATGTTTCATCCGTACTATCTATATACATATATATGTATGTATGTATGTATATAGATATAATAAATCTGTCACTCAATCCGTCTAATATAAAATATTTTCCAGTATCGACGCAGGTGTAGGTGATAAAAAATATAAATGTATAATTTTTAAAATTTTAGTTAAAGACCCGTGCGAAGCCGGGGCGGGCCGCTAGTTATAAATATATTCCTAAAACAACTATGTCCTCACACCGATACTTTCAGTTAACATATCGAGCACACTCTCAATGACGGCGGTATCTCTGTGATGAATCGCCATCTTGAGACTGTACTCGAGCTCGAGCTGCTCATATCGCTCTCCAAGATGGTATGGAACGATGACTGGTCAAGTTTCATCTGGAGATTGAGCTCCAGATCCAGCCTTTCGTTACCGAACCTCGGGCAGTCCAGTACAATGTGCGGAACTGTTTCCTCACAATTCGGGTCGCAGATACACGAAGGACTGTCAGTGAGGTGGAACCTGTGCAGATACGCCGCAAATCCTCCGTGGCCGGTCTGTATTTGTGTGTCGACAAGTGTTGGTGCCCACTTCCTTACCAGTCTGCAAGCGGTCTTTGCATCCGGCAGGAATATTTTTGTGACCGCACCAGTTACCGAAGAATTATATCAGTCCTGCCACATCCTGACAGTCTCTTCCCGGATCTGCCTTCTGACATACGATATTGGTACTTTGTAGTAGTCAGGTGCCGTCTTTTTTGTTAAGGCCGCCTTTTTAGGCGCGCCGCTACTGGAGCCAGATTGCTGAAGCTGCCGAAGGGGCAGACCCCGGAAGCGGCAGGACGTCTGACGGCGGCGATGCAGGAGGCTTTGGGCAGCATGGCGAAAGTCGTCCAACCCATGAAGTTCGCGAGTCTGCGAGTTTCTGGGCTGGACGACTCCGTCGCCAGCGAGGCGGTGGCCGCTGCGGTAACCGAAATGGGCCGGTGCGACGCCGGCTTCGTTAAAGTCGGCACAATCGCGGTCGGAACGGGTGGGTTGGGGTGCACAGTCGTGCGATGCCCGATCCCAGCCGCCAAGGCCCTGGCCGAGGCTGACAGGCTCCTGGTCGACTGGACTTCGGCCAAAGTCCAAGTCTTGGAGCAGCGCCCCATGCGCTGCTTCAAATGTCTGGGTATCGGGCACACTCGTCCGATCTGTCCGGCCCTCGAGGGGCGCATTGCCCGTAACTGCACCGGGGCACTGCGCTGCATCGTTTGTACTGCCACTGACAAATCGGCGGCTCATTTAATGTGAGGACGTCACTGCCGCCCCCCAAAATCGAAGGGTAGAGCTTTCGCAAAGACCCCGACCGCTCCCCAAAGCCCAACGCGCCAGATCACGGAGGAGACTGCGGCTATGTCTTCATGACCTGACGCAGTCCCTCCCGCTCTCCGGTCTCTGATGCAGCGGAAATAGAGCGTTCACGGTGCCCGCGAGCGCTCTATATACGAAGGCGGCCTGTATAGTTGAGCCAACCGTCGGAGCGTCGCGGTGGCATACGCCAGCGATCCCGTGGCGTCCTTGTATGATGATGAGGGTACCGCTATTTTAGTGGGTATTCTAACTTCGCAGTCAGCGAGTCCCACATACCCGTTGCCTTCGGGTAGCGGGATGCGTATACGCATTTCACAGCGTCAAAAAAAAAGGAAAGTGAGGACCCTGCCAGCCAATCCGCGCACTTAGACTTCAGGTGCGGCCAGGACAGGACAGCAGTGGCTGCAAAGGTCTGCCGGGTCCTTGCAGTACTTCCGCCCGTGGCCATACGCGAGGCATCGCGTGTACTGGACCAGTGGCGACTGGTCTTCTGCTCGCACCCTCTGGTGGTCGACGTGGACCAAGCCCACGCTGGTTATCCTCGCTCAGAGGGTAGGCGACGTGCTTAGGATAACGTGGGGTTCGTGCGGGTTCCTTGCCTTCCTGCGATACTTTACCAAGAGGCGGTCTCCTCCGGGGCCGGGGACGTTAAAGAGGTCCGGTTTTGGTTCCTTAGGGCCTTGATGATGTCACCGACGGTGTTGCTGCCCAAGACGCCTTTGAGGACCAAAAGCGGGTCTTTAACATCCTCAACTACGAGGCCCGTTCCTTCCTTCACTAACCTATCTTTTGCCTTAGCCTTCTCCTCGGCAGTGCCGAAACCCATGATAACTTTACGGTTCCTGGCCTTCCGGACCCGATCCACTTTCACCCACCCCTCCTTTGCGTTCATGTTTTGCCCTTCACACTTCACCCTTCCAAGGACCTCTTCTCACGTCTCCTTTTTGTCCTTGGAAATGATGACCACTAAGTGGAGGGTCGCGGGCCTCGAAGGCTGCTGCCATCTGAATAGTTTCCTTAAATTTTGTATTTAGAGTGGAACTTAGATTTTACTTTTATAGTTTTAATTAGGGATGTTTCAAACCAAGGAGGATATTTTTGTGAGTTATTAACTAATTTTGTTGGTACATGAGTCAACCGCATTAATTAAAACCTGCAAGAAAATTCAACACACCATTTGGTATCAATTATTTTTCTGCTAATTGATTCATAATCACCTTTGTTTGTATAAATATTTTGTATATTGACTAGGCCCGAAGGGTGTGTAATTGGACAAATTCGGTCGACCGACAGATAAGTCTATTATGTTCAAAAACGATAGTGGTTTACTCAAAGTTAAAAGTATAGCATATACAATTTATTCGATTCTTAATAACTGCAACGTTTTTATATGTATAATAATTGCATATATTTAATACGATAATAATATAATATATTATCACATACCTACACACACGGTCGTCTGTTCCTAAGGTAGGCACCTTTATGCCAGTTTTATGTAACAATCGACCGATATACGTAAATATTGTTTTTTTAGTAAATATACAAATACAATATGCATACAAATTATATACAAATATAATATAATAACACGCAAACTCAGGATGGGAATCGAAACCACTATCCTGAAGCGGAAAGCATTGTCACTGGCCACTGTAACAACGGATCAGTAGATGAAGATATATGTATATGTATATAATGTACCTTAATTTTATTTATTTCAGGTTTTTAAAATGAGTTCCTGTGGGTTCGACGAGATACCAGAGAAGTTCTTCCACACCACCAGGCTCCTGGAGCACCTGGACATTAGCGATAACAAGCTGACCTCCGTTCCAAAGGAAATAGAGGAGGCCAGGAATCTGAAGTATTTGAATCTAAGCCAGAATCCCATAGTCAAGCTCGATATGTCTTCTAAGGAGTATCCGTAAGTTTTTTTACTTAACTATCCCAAGGGAGTTTCTGTTTTTTTTTTACCATCATCATTTAATTTTACCATCCCCCTTTTTTTTTCATCGCTGGGAAATGCATTTACGCATCCCGCCGCGGAGAGGCGGCGGGTATGTGGGACTCGCTGGCACGAAGAAAGTGCCAGAATACCCGCTAAAACCCAGCGGTGCCCTCATCATCGTAATGGGGCGCCACGGGATCGCTCACGCATGCAACCGTGACGCCCCGACCGTTGGCCCGCCTATGCGGGCCGCCTTCGCTTATAGAGCGCTCGCGGGCACCGGGAGCGCTCTACTGCCCTGGTGGGGAGAGGGAGGATTATAGGTGCCCCTCGAACTCTAGTGCGGAGGGTGTAGGAGCGCATAGCGGCTCTCCTTCCCCCCGGTCGTCTCCTGCGGAGCGGGTCAGCGTTAACGTCTGCTTCACGTTCCCGCTCCGCTGCCTCCTTCAAACCCATGACCTCCTCGCAAAAGGAGGCCACGGCCGACCAGCACTTCTCGCTGCCGAGCATGCAGTGGACCACGCTCGACAACGAGAGGTCTCCGCCTATCACGGCCACCAGGGCATGGCGTTAGGGCCCCCAAGCGGCACACTCCACGAGAGTGTGACGCGCCGTGTCCATCGGCGCGCCACACTCGTGGCAGGCAGGGGTGGCTTCCCTTCCCGCAATTTGATGCAGGTACTTACCAAAGCACCCGTGCCCGGTAAGTACCTGCGTCAGCCGAAAGGTCAGCAGAAGATGGGGACGTATAGCATCCACCGTCGCTAGGCCCGCCGCTGGGGACTCCAGGTCCTCCTTTCACCAATGGATCAGGACCCTCTGAGCCTGAGTCCTGATCTGAGCCGTCTGGTCCGCACTTGAGACTTGTCCTCTAGCTCTGAGGCTCGACCGGAAACGGTACACTTCCGCAAGCACCTCCGCCTGGAGTGCCCAGGGCGGATCGCTCGCGATAAGTGTTGCCGCCGTCCATGACACCGTACGGTATCCACGTATCGCCCTCACCGCTATGACCCTCTGAGGCCTCCTCAAGAGGGCTTTGTTCCGAGCGGTGAGTGCTTCACACCAAATGGGTGCACCGTACAGTGCCATACTCCGTACTATGCCGACGTACAAGCGCTGGCAAAGGGAGTCCGGTCCTCCTACGTTAGACAGGAGTCTACCCAACGCAGCGGCGGCTCTCTCGAACCTCGGAGCGAGCTCCGCGAAATGCGGACCAAAGTTCCATCGGCCGTCCAGAGTCAGGCCCAGGTACCTCATCTGGGCCCGAACCTCCACCTCCATACCCTGGACGGCGATCCGCGCACCTCGGGGAGGGCCTCTGCGTGGGCCATTTAATAGGAGGGCCTCTGGCTTGGATACAGAGACCCTCAGGCCAAGCATCTCGATACGGTCGACCGCAATTTTACCATACCCTGCCGTAACACTGCGCTCGCCAACCCGCCTCCCAAGTATGGTGAGTATCAGCTAACCACCTCAAAATGACCAGCAATACATAGCCCAGGCGGTCGCTCTAGAGGTCGATGGGGAGGTCTACGTTCAACAGTGGACATCTAATGGCTGATATGATGATGATAATGTCTATATAATGTACTAGCTATTTGTTTTGGTAACGAAATATATAAAAATATAATTTGATTTGGTACTGGCTTTATTATATACAATCAAACAATTATCACAGTGGCTTCCCTCGTCTCCTCAAACTGCAAGAGTTACACATGTGCAATATGGAAGCTTTGACCAGCATCGGCGCAGGCGCACTCTCTGGTTTAGAGAACTTGAAGAAGCTCCACATGAGCTTTAATCCAAAGCTCAGTTTCATCGATCCGAAAGCTTTGGCCAGACCTGATGATATTGGCGAGACCTACGACTGGCCACTTATTAAGGAGGTAAGAATATTTTTGCCCTGAATTTTTAATATTATTTAAAAAATAACGGTTTGAATCTTAATAAGTTTTATTTTTTATTGAAATCAAACTCGAATGATATTTGAGTATTATTTAGATATTCTTTACAGATTAGTATTAGTCGTTCACGCGTTCTTAAAAAAATTACTTATTGTAAGCTTTGTTGTCAGGATAGCCTTTGTAACAACCCTTAAGGGAAAGCTGTTAAAATACCTCTTATCTTTAAGCTTAATCCAACACGCAGCAACTTCCTAAATTTTTTTACTTATCATAAACTTTCTTCTGAAAACATGCAATTTTCTCAAGACACTTGTACAAATTTAAAGAGACACTTAAAAACTACTTGCACGCTTCGAGATAAATATTAAACATAAATGTCCGAAATAAAACAGCGTATTATTTATTTAGAGATGAGACAGTACAGTTTGGAACTCCTTTTATCAGCCTTTTATTATAATTGTAAAGGTGCGGTGAGTAGACCCTTAAGTGTGGGTTCTGCCGAGAGTATACAGTCAAAAACTAATCAGTTAAAAGACGTATAAGCTGTTATTAAAAAAAAAGAAGAAAAAAAAAACAAAATACAGAAATAAAGAATAAAAAATAAGTATTACATTGTTGTATTTACATTTTAATAATCCGCATGAATGGTGTTCAAAAGTCGTTTACCATGTTTTTGGGAACGGTTTTTAATTACTAAATCTATAGTTCATCTATTCAATGAACTTTCACATTTGTTATATTTATAGGAATGTGCTCGCTCTAATCTGAAGTCGATTTCCATCTTGACAATATTTGCAAAAAAATAAGTCGTATTTTTTTTGTCTGTGTCCAGCTGTACCTACAGTCCAATAACTTATCTGACGTGGACTTCCATCTGATCTCCCGCTGGGACTTGCTGGACAAGGTGGACGTGTCGAACAACCCGTTCCTGTGCGACTGCAGCACGCAGTGGATGTTGGACATCCTGGTGCCAGTGGTTGAGTCAAAAGTAGTTAACGGGTCTGAGCTGATGGTGTAAGTTGAACATTTTAATTTTTAGATATATGTCAAATAACTTTTTACATCATTATTATAATGTTTAGCTGGTATTAAAATAAAAAAAAAATATAAATTTTGTAATTCTTGTGTTAATTGTGTTTTTTTTTTCTTTCGAAATGAGGTTAGGGTTACAATAACATAACAATATATAGTTTTTTTTAAATTAAAAATTTGAGTGCGTTTGAACTCAATCTTGTCTGATGGTAAACAACGATGAAGTCTAAGGTGAAGCCCGCAAACTCAAATAATGCCGGTTCACTCTTGCCTTAATAATCCCTAGGTTGTACGTATCGGGAAACAGTGACGCAGGAGAATTCCATTCCTTTGCAGTTCTAATAATGACAGAAGATGCGAACCGCGAGGTACGAACCGGAGGAATGTCGAATACGTATGGATGGAATCCCTGCCCACGTCGAGTTGTCCGATGGTGGAATGGTGCTGGGGGAATTAATTTATGCAATTCCTGCGCACACTCACCGAAATGTAACCTGTAGAAGACACACGGACTAGCAACCAGTCGGCGATGTTCGAGGCTCCGGAGCTGTCTTGAAGTAAACATCTCATCGCCAATGAGTTTCCTGGCACGCCTGTCGATAGCTTCCAGGGCTTCGAGCTGGTACCGGGTGGAACCATCGCACAGATGGCAACAGTACTCCATGCAGGAGCGGACTTGAGCTGTATAAAGCTTTAACAGCTGGTCCGGTGTGAAATAATGACGAACCTTGGAGAGAATGCCCAGTTTTTTTGAAGCAGTCTTAGCCCTAGGTTCGATATAGTTTCCAAAATTGAGTTTGGACGATAAGTCTATAACGAGTAGTTCAAGGTGGTTAGTGACTGAAACAGGTAAACCCCGGAAAGTGGGAGCCAAGTTAAACGGGCTCTTTTTAACAGTGAAGAGACACGCCTGGGTTTTTGAAGCATTGAATCTCACTAGATTGGAATCACCCCAATCGGCGACAGCCTGAAGAGTAAGATTGGCACGGTCGACCATTGCTTCTCTAAGATCGTCCACTTCAGTTTTTCTTGTTCTTGCACTGGAGAAGTATACGACGGATGGCACTGTTATCTGCGTACCCAAAGATACCGTGCTTAAGCAGATCGTTTATGTGAAGCAGGAATAGCGTTGCGGAGAGAGCAAATCCTTGGGATACCCCGGCATTGATAGTCAATAGGTCAGACGAGTAGTCATCAACAACTACACAAATTGACCGTTCCCTCAAGAAATCGGAGATACAATCGGAGGTACATAGACTGGTGGGAATACCGTAAGCAGGAAGCTTCGCAATAAGACCATCGTGCCAGACCCCGTCGAATGCCTTCGAAATATCAAGTGAGACAGCTAGGGCCTCACCATATCTTTCGAGGGCTTCCCCCCAGAGATGTGTAGCGTACACGAGAAGATCCCCAGTAGAGCGGCGTTGGCGAAATCCGTATTGCCGATCACTGAGGAGATCATTATCTTCCTGGTAAGCCAGAAGGCGATTGTTGACAACACGCTCCATTACCTTGTAAAGGGTGGAGGTGATCGCAATTGGGCTGTAATTTGCAGGATCAGCACGACTACCCTTCTTGGGTACGGGTTGTACGTTCGCGAGCTTCCATGCTTTCGGAACAGTCCCAGATCGAAAAGAGAGGCGATACAGACGCGTCAGGACTGGAGACAGTTCAGCAGCGCGATTTTTCAATACAATAGCAGGAATACCATCAGGACTACTGGCTTTGTTCACGTCCAGATTGCGTAGTGTTTTGAGAACCTCCTTTTGGTAAATGTGAATTTCAGGCATTTTGCATCCTCAAGGAGGTAACTGAGGTGGAGTTTTATTACCGGCATCTAGACGAGAATTTTCGGCAAATAGAGAGGAAAATAAATTTGCCTTATCCACAGCCGTGTGTGCCAGTGTTCCGTCTTTTAAAGTTTTCTTCAACAGACTTCGCCATGGACCAAAAAGCTTTACTGCCCTTTTTGTTCCCACTCGTCCTATGTGGTTGAAGCGCGCTTTTTTGAGCACTTTTTTTGTAGGACTTAGCTGCTGAGTTTAAAGGCTTTCTTCTTTTTTCGCGTATGCGGAGCTTTGCGATTTCTAGCTTCTAACCAAGCGTGGTATGCTGACTGTTTTATAACTTCAGCTTTTGAGCAGACAGCATTGAACCAGGGTTGAGCTCTGATGCCAGAAGGCCGGTCGGAGAATGGGATATAATATTCCATCACCTGTTCAATAACTTCGGCAACAGCGCTAGCGCAGCTCGACGGATCGCCTGAAGAAAAGCAGACTAGTAACCAAGGGTAAAATGCCAGGAAATGTCGCATCTCATCCCAATCCGCTGACTTGTATTTCCACACCCGCCTAGTTCCTCTAGGGTTGGAGTCGGGTGGAGGACACGTAAGGACAGACTTCACCAGACAGTGGTCAGAACTCCCAAGAGGGGCTGAAACCCACACTTGGTATCGGTCCGGTTCAGTCGTCAGCAGAAGGTCCAGGCAATTTGCTGTGTGGTTCTCAACATCCGGCACTCGAGTCGCCTGGTCAACCAGCTAGGAGAGGGTCAAGGCAAGCTTGTACGCCTCTCTACCAGCATGGTCAGTTTTATGGTACGGGAACAACCATTGTTCATGGTGGGCATTAAAGTCCCACAGAAAGACGATTTGCGCAGTGGGGTACCTTTGTTGAGTCACGTCGGCGGCCTCACTTAGATGTTGGAAAAGTCTTGTTGTCTCCTGGTCTCCGCTATGCGAACGGTAGACACCAACACAGACAATTTGTTCTATGCCGGTATCTACAAGCACCCAGATAGATGAGGAAGAGGGATTCACCAGGTTACGGAGATGTTTGCAGCAGATGTCATCGCGCACAAAGAAACAAACCCCAGCCCTGGGACGAAAATTGTGCTCCAGGATGTAACCTGGGTAGTGGAGGTATGACGTATCGGCAGGGGTTGTGATTTGCGTCTCTGTAAGCAAGAGCAGATGCGGCTTGGCAGTCTCGAGATGGTAATGAACTGGAAGGAGATTAGAGTGCAGACCTCGGATATTCGTGAGGTGGTGAGGTGCACTTTAAGCGAGAGGCCGTGCATCCGCTGCAGATAGTCCAAAATATATTCTATATTTATACAGAATATTTAAGAAAACACACTTGTTCCTGCTTTATATAAACTTTTATCGTCAACCTTAAAGTATCCGATTTCGAAACTCCAAAAAAAAAACCGCCTTTTTCGCAAAATGTCATTTGGTAGTAGTGTCATAATTATAGTAGAATTCATGATTTCACATAAATATCAACTATTAGTTGCAATAAGTTTTTTCATCGTGTTTAGCCTTTTATTATAATTAGACGGACAATATTAAAAATCCACAAAGCAACAGTGAAAACCAATTCATTATAAAGTGAAGTAAAATAAGAGAGAACTTTTTCAGGCATCATAGAAGTTGTATATATTTTCAGATGTAAGGAACCGACTGAAATGAAGGGCTACACCATGAAATACTTGCACGAGATCGACCACACAATGAGCTGTGTCGACAAGTATGGTAATAGACTGGAAAAAGATGGTGCTATGTCGTTAAGGACACTTAATGGTAAGTAATCAAATTTCTTGTAAATTTATCATTTTTAGTGTATGGTGTTAATAAATTGGTAAGCGACGAGATCTAAAGCGATACATCGTGATGCAAAATAACGCGCAAGTAAATAACGCAGGACATAATAAAGTTGTAACCGGACGTTGTATGTACATGAAATGTAGATAGATAGATAGATAAACACTTTATTGCACTCACATCAAAGTGTACAGAAAATAATGAAATACACAGTAATAAACAAGAAAATGGTGCAAGGGCGGCCTTATCACTAAAAGTGATCTCTTACAGGCAACCTTATGAATGGATTAAAATGAAAATTGGAAAGGTGGAAACGGTGCATAAAGTCTATTTTTCGATTTGTGATTTATATAAATGCGCAAACATATACATATATACATACATACATACACACATACATAAATACATACATACATACATATATACATACATACAAAAATACAAACATACATAGATACATATACTAGTTAAATTTCATATAAAACATATGTAAGCTTAAATATGTACTTTTCTTATTTGTTCAAATAGTAGTGTTTGACACGATTTTTAAATATGCCAACTGATTCAGATTGCCGTATGTACCTTTTGAATGTAACCGATTTGACTGTAAGGACTCACTGTAACATTGAGAGACACAGAAAGGAATCTCGAGCAAGTTATCATTTTGAGACCGAAGATTCATTGCGGAACTTGTTTGTTTGTACCAAGTTTGTACCAAGAAATGTAAAACGTTCTTTAAGGTATAGAGGAATATTGGCATGATAGAGGATAGAATAGAGAAGAGTTAGAGAGTGAAGATTGCGGCGATACTGCATAGGAAGCCACTGAAGCTTTTTGCGGTGCTGTGAAATATGGTCGAACTTTCTTAACCCATATATAAATCGAATTATTAAATTTTGCAGTCGATCGAGCTTACTAAGTAACTGCTATGACAGGTCTAAGTAGCAGCAGTCTGCATAGTCGAGAAGTGGAAGAAGAAGGGATTGAGCTAAGGCTATTTTGGTTTTGATAGGCAAAAGATTTTTCCATCTTTTCAACCTATATTTTTTCAATGTATTTACGAATAACGAATTTGAAGTCTTTACGGGAGCAATAGAAGCTAAAGCAATTTTTTTGCCATCTATTGTCCAATAGCATGACTATAAATTTTATTCCAGCCACAACAGTGCCCCCTAAAGTGATACACTGGAATGAGACAGGCATATGCAGGAAGTGTATATGTAAGGATGCAAAAGTGAATTGTTTTGACGAAAGTCTTGACAAGTTCTTCAGCAAAGAGGAATGGACAAGTAAGTGAACTAATCACTATTTTTTGTTAATTAACTCTACCGGATTTAATCACTTTAATGTTAGTGTTTATTAATGTGTTTATATCAGTCATATCATGTTTTATGACCGAATTTATGACCTAAACTATGAATATTCTAACGTTTATCAATTTAAAAAATCGGTTTGTTCAAAATCGGTCAAATATATTTCAAGATTCACTGTTATTTACTCCGTCCTTGTAAACAGAAAACAAAGTTTAAAAAGAATATGTGTTTGAATTGAATTGAATTGTGAAGAAAATGAAAATGTGCGTAAAAAACGATATTTTTTTCAGATTTAAAAGAATTCAAACCTACAATAGTAGACCTTAGTGAAAATCCAATCACTAAGGTAACAGCACTAGCCGAGCTACCGATCAAAGTTTTGAACCTTTCGCGATGCTCCATCGAGTCCATTGAGAACGCGAGTTTCAAGGACCTTCAGCAAATGGAGGTTCTAGATCTAAGTTATAACAAACTAACTTCTGCCAAGCTGAGTCCACATGTTTTTGAGGTAATTTTTAGTTTGTCACGACTCTTTGATGACCATTTTTCCGTTTTTGTGTGGTGGTGTTAAAGTTCCATCAATGCAAACGGTCGCGTTTTCAGTTCCTGCTGAGAGCGAATATTTGTATTTGTATCGATACTTATTTTTGATGGTATGTCCTTATGAGTCTCTCAACGCATGAATGTTGCATTGTTAGATCAGAATATAAAATACACATCTAATATTAATAATCATCATCATTATGTCGGCCATTGGATGTCCACTACTGAATGATAGGCCTCACCCATCGATCTCCAGAATGACTGGTTCAAAGGAACGTCCATTTTATGGTTTACGGCAATTCTTCTCAAGTCGTCTGTTCATCTCGCAGACGGCTAAATTTTGAGATTTATTGTCTCCATTTGAGAACTTTTCTACTCTAACGTCAGTCAGTTCTACGAGCTCTGTGCCGTGCCCACTGCCACTTCAGCTTGCAAATCCGGTGGTGCGGATCTCATCGTTTCTGATTCGATATCGCAGAGATATACCAAGTATAGTCTCCATTGTTCGCTGTGTGACTTAGAGCTTTTTAAAAGGCCTATAGTCAGATACATCGTCTCAGATTCGTATGTCATCACTTGTAACCCACATTGGTCGAAGACTTTGGACTTCAGACACTGAGGTGTGACGGTTAAAATACGTTTTTTTTACTTCCTGAACGCTGCCCATTCTATCTGGATTCGACGAGAGACTTCTCTCTCGAAGTTGGACCTAAAAGTTTGGATATTTTGTCCTAGGTAGATGTACTCGTCAACAATTTTGAGAGTAGAATTTCCAACCGATATGGGGATGGGTATAAAATTTATTTATATGGCTCTACAGATGTCCTGATTTATAGCCTCTTCTACTTCATCGGGGTGTGCCGAGGTCGGTGCATATATCTCTGTGACATTCAGGGAGTACTATACTGTACTGTATTAGCCTGTGAACCACCCACTGCTGAGCAAAGACCTCTTCTCCATATAGAAGAATGGTTGGAGCTTAATCCGCCACGCTGCCCCACTGCGGGTTGGCGGATAATTCCCCTACTATGGGTAACGATCGTTATCAAGAGTCTATGATAACAACCGGGACCGACGGCCACGTGCTCTCCGAGGTACGGTGGGAAGACCCACAAGGACATACACCCAGACCGGAAACAAATATTTGTATAAATACAAATATCTGTCCTGAGCGCAATCGAACCCGCAAACGCCGGCGCATGGCGTTGAGGCAACTACTCGCACCACTACACCAGGACGGTCGTCGAACTTTTACGACACCTCGGCAAGAAAGCGGTTGGAACTATTCCTCTCCGCCACATCTAATATTACCACCGTTAAATCTATTATAGACGGTTATATTTCATTTGGTTTCTCCGAATCTGTCCGTACTTGGAAAGCATGAATATGGATTTTTTCAGTTGAGTTTAGCAATTGCAACTCGATCAAATGTTATAAATAGTACAGATATACAATAATATATAGTATATACATATATAAGTTATAAATGCGTATAGATATTAAAATTCGACGTTATTATATATTTATTTTTGAGAATTTTCTTCAAAATTTCTGTTTATCGAAATGTCCGGATAATTCTGTCTTAGAAAGTTTATCTGGCTTCGGTAATTTAGCCATTTCGATGATGGCAAGACTAACTACACGTAGATACTTGAATATCACTTTCAGTGTCTAATACAGCAATTAATATGTGGAATATATTCCAGGGTCGCTACTCACCAGAAAAGTACGAACCCCTCGCTTCCATGAGGACCCTCAATTTGGAGTACAACGACCTGCACTCCTTAAATCAGGACCTGTTCGAACATCTCCCGGAGCTGACTGAACTGAACTTGAATGGAAACCCCTTGACGACCATTGACCTTATCACGCTTATAGCTATTTCAAGTCTGCCAATGTTGAAGGTAAGCTTTCTTATTTAAAGAAAAGAAGTTGGAAACTAAACCAGCATCCGGGATTTCATTAATAACTTCGATTGCTTCTAGAGAAGAGTGACTCTGCTTTTCATGAAGCCATATTGTCATGTCAGGCAAAATGATAGTAGTTTACTTAAAATTAAAAGTAGCATTTATAATTTATTTTTAACTAGCGGCCCGCCCCAGCTTCGCACGTGTATTTAACTAAAATTTTAAAAATTATAAATTTATATTTTTTATCACCTACACCTGCGTCGATACTGGAAAATATTTTATAATAGAAGGATTGAGTTCAATCAACTTCGAAGCAAAAGCAACCCCCTTTTAATCCCGTTAGGGAAAAAAAAAATACTTATGTTGAATTTAATAAACGTCTTTTATAATAAATACAATGATTTGTCACTAAATATATAGAATACAATAATATCTTGTATTGTAAAAATTCAACATAAACACATATATATAAAACACTTTATATATTAACACACATATTTATTTTAGTTTAAAGTAAATCTTATTTATGTTGAATTTATATAACGTCTTTTATAATAAATACAATGATATGTCACTAAATATATAGAATACAGTAATATCTTGTATTGCAAAAATTCAACATAAACACATATTATGTATATATATAAACATTTATATATTTACACACATATTTATTATAGATTTAATCGAATGAATGTAAACAAAAATAAATGCTAAAACAGTCTCCCGCGAATTGTGGGAGGGTATAAGGAAAAAAAAAACCCTGTTAGGGAATGAATTTTGATAAAATACGAAACACATCTTTAATCAATTCTGTTAAAGAATATTTTATGCAAAATTTGAAGTAGAATGGACCAAGGACGTTATCCCATACGTTGTCCCATACAAACTTTGCCCCCCTTTTTTGCCCCCTTAGGGGTAGAATTTCATAAAATCCGTTCTTAGCTGACCTCTCCTCGGCAAAAGGAATATTCCTACCAAATTTCAAGTCTCTAGGTCTTATAGTTCCAGAAATATCGTGATGAGTGACCTTTCGCTTTTATATGTATGTAATATTAAGATTAAGATTATAAAACGGACTCTTTAACAGATTTATTATATGTATAGATAGTACGGATGAAACATTTTAACTGAATTTTTTTATAAATTATTTTTTCATTTATGAATATCATATTTTAATAAGTATTATTCCCGACGAAGACAAATCGAAAAACACAAAAATCATAAAAATCGTTCCACTCGTTCTCGAGTTATAAACGGTGTAACTAACAAGACTTTCTTTATATATATATATAGATTACAACTTAAATACCTATAACCATTCAACTTTGTACAATCAACATACAAATAACGACCAAATATTTTAACAACAAACAAACAATAAAGACCGTAGTACCCTAAGGTATTAAATGTAAAAAAGAAAAACGTTTTTTAAATTTGGGCGAGTGTCATTTTTTTGGCCGAAGTTTTGGTCAGCGCGATTCAGAAAATTATATTACATATTCTGCGCTATCTATCGTATAATGGTAGAATATCGTTTTTATATTTAGTGACATTGAACATAATTTAACATATCCGACATATTTAGTAAACTTTTAAGTTTAACAAAATAATAACTCAAAAATAAGTTTTGTGAGTTTTTAAGATTCGTTAAACCAGATGGCGTCTATGTCGCGTAGGCGCATTTCTATTTTCTTAAATATTTATTTTTTAATTTAATTACAATGAAACAAAATTTAAATGTTGCTGTGAGTTATGTATAATTTTTATATATTAAAGTTATTTACATTGGTTTTGTACTTTTTACATGAAACGCGTTTAAGAAAAAATGTTACAAGAGATGGCGCTGATTGAAATTAAATCGCGATATTAAAATTTATTCTTGATGATATATAGTGTATTAATAAAACGGAGGTTTCAACAGATTCATTATTAGTATAGATAATTTTCAAAAAAAGATTCTTAATGACTTCAACGTTTTTTATATTTACATATGTAATTAAAATTATATGTTTAAAAGACATACAACGGTCGTCTGTTTCTAAGGTAGGTAACTTACTGCCAGAGTTTTGTTACATCAATCGACCGATATACATAAATAATGTTTTCTAGTAAATATACATATACAATATACATACATAATATACAAATGTTATACCCAGACTCAAGGTGAGAACCGATCCCACGACAAGGAGCGGAAAACATTGTCACTGTACCAACGGATCAGTCGAAGAAGATATATGTATATGTAAGGTGCTTTGATGAGACGGATAGTTTTAGTTTATCAGTTACTGTATAAAATATAGAACGAAGAATAAAACAATATAATATTACGTTATGCAGCACAAATTATTCCAATATAACTTCTTATCTAATATTATAATGATTTATTTTGAGTTAATAAGTAACAGATGTTTGTTTGAAAGCGATATATTAAAATGATATCAATATTAGAAAGCTTGAATATAGGATATCTTGTTATTGATCTTGCCACGACACCAAATTGTTGCCAAGAATTCTAATTATTCATTCTAGGTTCTAAAAATGAGGTCCTGCGGGCTCACCGAGATACCAGAGAAGTTTCTCCACACCCCCAAGTTCCTGGAGCATCTGGACATTAGCGATAACAAGCTGATCTCCGTTCCAGAGGAACTAAAGGAGGCCAGGAATCTGAAGTATTTGAATTTAAACCAGAATCCCATCGTCAAGCTTGATATGTCTTCTAAGGATTATCCGTAAGTTTTTTACTTGGAAGTTTCTGTTTTTTTAAATTTTACCATACCCTGCCGTAACACACTGCGCTCACAACCCGCCTGTTACGTGTGGTGAGTATCAGCAAATCACCTCAACATGACCAGCAATACAGAGCCCAGGCGGTCGCCGTATAGGTATGTGAGAGAAAGGGAAGCGAGACAGACTGGCGCCATAACGCGTTACGTAACAAAGCTGTTTATCCTCCCATAAGAAGTTATTTAAAAAAATATTATTATTTTTCAAAGTTATGAGTTTATTGAAACTTTCCATTTAGGAATGGAATACAACATCATTCAAATGACTGCTACGGCTAGCCTTACAATACCCCATGTGATCCAATTTTTCAGAAAATTTTCGATTGTTTGAGGCTCTATTTCATCAGTGGCAACTTTTATTTAATGTTTCATGTCGTCGATCGTCTTTCGATGGTTAGCATAAAACTTTACCTTAACGGTTCCCAAAAAAAGGCTAAAGGAGGCAAATCGCAGCTTCGAGGTAGCCAATTGATATCAGCATTTCGGCTGTTTATGCGATTTTCGAGAACAGTGTTTTGCGCACTGTTCTCGAATCGATCGATCGATTGTTGAGTTGTCTGTGTGGCACGTTGCGCCGTCCTGTTGAAACCAAATATCGCCTATGTCATCCTCTTAAATTTTAAAAAAAATTGACGAGTTGATGTTGATGGTTGTTTACTTACTCACTCTCAATCTCACACTCAACAACAGCAGCGATGTTTTCGGTTGAGTGCACTGGACGAGCACGAACACGGGTTGTTTTATCCAACAACGATCCAGTTTTACGAACTCGCTTCACAAATTGATCCACAAACTGCGTTTTTGGCACATCATTTTTGTTAATCTTTTTTCGTAATTTTCTTACAAGTTGAATAGAAGACCACTTTGGAAATAAGTTTTAATATTTTCCAAGTGAAAAGCGACCCATTTCATAAATGACAAGCATAAAACACATTCACACATTTTCTGTCACATTGGAAATCTCATCAAACCTTCCAACCTCAAGATAGCCTACAGTTCTAATTTCAAACGTCAGATGGGCCACACGGTACTATCATCTAATGGCTGATATGATGATGATGATGTCTATATAATGTACTAGCTATTTGTTTTGCTGACGAAATATATAAAAATATAATTTGATTTGGTACTGGATTTTTTATATACAATGTTAATTTTTCCTTTAGATTCTTACGTAATAAATATTAAAGAGAGGGTAGGGGGTCGGCATATTCTTATTTTTTCTTAAAATAGGGGGAGGGGGTCGAAAACTAGCAAAATTCGTCTTACGTGATTAATAAATGGCCTAATACTCTATTACAACACACTACGCTTGCCAAACCACCTGCCAAGTGTGGCAAGTACCAGGCATCAGCAAACCCCCTCAAAATGACCAGTTGATGATGATTTGATGTTGATGATAATGCTGTCTATATGATTTAACAGCTATTTTTCTTGCTGGCGAAATATGTAAAAATGTAATTTGATTCGGTACTGGCCTTTTTATATACGATGTTAAATTAAACAATTATCACAGCGGCTTCCCCCGTCTGCGCAAACTGCAAGAGTTACACATGAGCAACATGAAAGCTTTGACCAGCATCGGCGCAGGCGCACTCTCTGGTTTAGTGAACTTGAAGAAGCTCCACATGAGCTTTAATCCAAAGCTCAGCTTCATCGATCCGAAAGCTTTAGCCAGACCTGGTTATATTGGCGAGACCTACGACTGGCCACTTATTAAGGAGGTTAGTATATTTTTGCCCAAAATTTTTAATATTATTTAAATATGGTTTTGATCCCAGCAAAACAATTCTTCTAAATTTAAAATTACGTAGTTTTATTTTTATTAAAATCAGACTCGAGAGATATTTGAGTAGTTTTTGCTATTCTTTATAGATTCGTATTAGTTGTTCACGCGTTCCTAAAAAAATTACTTGTTGTAAGCTTTGTTGTCAGTATATCCTTTGTAACAGCCATTAAGGGAAAGCTGTGTAAATAATTCTTCTCTATAAGCTTAATCCACCAGGCAGCAACTTTAAGAATTTTTTTACCTATCATAAAATTTATTCAGAAAACATGCAGATTTTGAAATAAAACACCGTACCATTTATTTAGAAGTGAGACAGTACAGTTTTGAACTCCTTTTAACTGTCTTTTATTATATTTTTAAAGGTATTTGTGGAGGTGCGATGAGTAGGCCCATAAGTGTGGGTTCTGCCGAGAGTATACAGTAGTCAAAAACTAATCAGTTAAAAGACGTGTAAGCTCTTATAAAAAATATCCAAATTATAGAAATAAAGAATATAAAATAAGTATTTTTTTTTATTTACATTTTTGTAATCGGCATAAATTGTGAAAATTGTTAAAACTGTGAAAATTTGTTACCATATTTTTGGAAATGATTTTTGATGATTAGATCTGTAGTATATCTATTTAATAAATTTTCCACATTTGTTATATTTATAGGAATGTGCTCTCTCTAATCTGAAGTCGATTTCCATCTTGACAATCATCATCATCATCTCCCTGCCCTTATCCCACTTATGTAGGGTCGGCACAACATGTTTTCTTCTTCCATTCCTCTCTATTGTTCGTCACTTCAGTATTTACTCCTTTCTTTCTCATATCCTCTTTCACACAATCCATCCATCGCTTTTTTGGCCTGCCGATCGCTCTTCGTCCTTCGACATTCATCCTTAACATTCTTTTACCAACATCTTCTTATTTATCTTCTATCTTTCTTCTCTCTATCTATATTTCCATCTTGACAATATTTGCAAAAAACTTAAGTCGTTTATTTATCTTTGTCCAGCTGTACCTACAGTCCAATAACTTACCTGAAGTGGACTTCCATCTGGTCTTCCGCTGGGACTCGCTGGACAAGGTGGACGTGTCGAACAACCCGTTCCTGTGCGACTGCAGCACGCAGTGGATGTTGGACATCCTGGTGCCAGTGGTTGAGTCAAAAGTGGTTAACGGGTCTGAGCTGATGGTGTAAGTTGAACATTTTAACTTTTAGATATATGTCAAATAACTTTTTACATCATTATTATAATGTTTAGCTGGTATTAAAATAAAATAAAAATATATAAATTTTTAATTCTTGTGTTCGTTTTTTTTCATGTTGATTAAATAAATAAATAAACGTCTCAAGCTCAACGGCCCCCAGTAGGATGTTTGTCTGTGTCGGTGGCTCGAAAACACACAACACACAAGCACAAACGACCAGACCACGAAAAATATCCGTTTAGCTTATACAGATATTTCTCGTGTGCGGGAATCGAACCCGTGACCGCTAAGGCATAAGCCAGTTGCTGTGACCGTTTCGCCAACAATAATCAACTATTAGTTCAAAAAGTTTTTACTTCGTGTTTAGTGTCTTTTTATAATTAATCGTACAGTATTAAAAATCCGCAAAACTACAGTGAAAACCAATTCATATTAGTGAATTTATATGAAGTCAAATAAAGAGAGAATTTTCAGAACATCATAGAAGATGTATATATTTCCAGATGCAAGGAACCGATTGAAATGAAGGGCTACACCATGAAACACTTGCACGAGATCCACCGCAACATGAGCTGTGTCGACCAGTACGGTAACAGACTGGAAATAGATGTCGCCATGTTGTTAGGGACACTTATTGGTGAGTAATGGCTAAGTTAAGTAAGTAAAGTAAGTAAATGGCTTGTATATTTATCATTTTAGTGTTTATTAGGCCAGCGACAAGATCCAAAGCGTTGCGTTGTGACGCAAAATAACGCGACAAGGCAGGAAATAATCAAGGGGGAGGACAAACGTGGCTACAGCCCCGGAGCCTCTACAAAAGAGACATGATGACATTATTTTTATAATTTCAGGTGTGTTATTGGCTGTACCAATCATGTTCACCTTGCTGCTCCTGTGGAGACGAGGTCTATGCGCGTGGATGGGGCTCCGGGGGCCTCAAGACGTATCGAGTGCCTTATACAAGCGAGCCCCCGCTGACGACAACTACATATAATATTGTTCTTTTTATGTAAATGTGATGTTATATATTAATATATTGATTTTTTATTATTTTGATGAAACCTTTCTTTGTCTTTTTTTCTTAATTTAAGGTTTTTTTATGTAGCGTATCATGTCTTCGAAGTTTCGGTAGTAAGATTGAAATGAAAACATTGAACACATTTTATTTTATTATTATTATTTATTTAGAACTTTTCTAACACAATAATCTGAATCTGAGTTAGGTGTACTTAAAAAAAAAAAAAATAAAGAAAGAAAAAGACAACAGCATAGGTATCTGTGTATCTTTAAATAATTATTTACAAACTTGTGACGTCATCATACATACAGTCTAAAAAATAAAATACATTTTTAATAACTGATTAGATAAATAGTAATAATCATATTTCATAATATACTCGTATATAGTATTTATATTTGATAGATATTATTAAAAAAAATTAGTACTTATATAATAATTAAAAACTTATTAAAATTCATTCAATTCTGTAGAAAATTATAAAAAATAAAATTATTCAGCTTCGTCCTTATTAAAGCTTAGTCAAAGTGAAAGTCAAAGTCAAAATATTTTATTCAGCATAAAATTATTACAATTGTTTACTGAACGTCATGAGTCTACCACCAGTTCGGAAAGAAGAAGCCTCTGACCTGAGAAGAACTGGCGAAAGAAACTCAGCGGGACTAATATTTTTTTTTTAAATGTAATGTTTTTTTTTTCCAAAGTAAATTGAAATTAACAATAATTCTCTATAAGTTGAAATAGCCTGGAGGCGATCATATCATTCCCAAGGCGTACTGTCTTCTAAAAAATCGTTGATAGAATAATATCCTTTAGTACACAAACGTTCTTTCACAATTTTTTTAAATTTGGCAATAGAAGCTTTTTGAACGTTTTCTGGGAGCCTGTTATATAAGCGTATACATTGTTAGTAAAAAGAATTACTGACTCGACGTAAGCGAGTTACAGGCATTACAAGTTTATGTTTGTTCCTAGTATTAATGCTATGCATGTCGCAATTCTCGAGCCTTGTGGAACCCCCATATGTAAAGGAGCCCCAGGAGATCCTTTACCATTTATATCAACCCTCTGTATCCTATTACTCAAGTAGGAATTTAGGAGGTTGAGTGCCTTATTTCTAATCCCATAATGATGCAGTTTCCTGATCAACGTCTCGTGATGCACACAATCAAAGGCCTTAGATAAGTCACAGAATATCCCAAGAGCATCCTGCGACTTCTCCCATGGCCTCAAAAACATTTTTAATTAGCTCAACACTAGCATCTGCTGTGGAGCGACCTTTTGTAAAACCAAACTGTTTCTTATGTAGTAGATTGTGTGCATTAAAATGCGATAACATTTGCCCGAGTATAATTTTTTCAAAAATTTTACTAAATGTTGGCAGTATTGAACGTATCTGACGAATCTATATCTGACGAATTAAATCTTTTTTTATTAGATTAATTATTTATCAGTACGATATTATAAAAAATAAATTCTAACATATTAACCGACATAGCCGAGAATAAAAAGGAAACAATGAGCACAAAAAATATTGTAAATTATAATAGACATTCCAATAAAGGAATGATTTTTTTACTTAGCCGATATTTAGGAAACGCTAGTTTGTGGCCGTTCCTGACTGTTACATTGTGCAAGGCATGATTACTACGGCTAACAAACAAATGCCTATTTTTACGTATATACATTATATTTTCATAAATATATTGCGATGCAAAGGTCAGAATATTGATCTCTTTAAACTTATCCCTTTCTGCAAAATAAAAATAGTTTTAAAAAACATCTTTTCATCCGGGTGGAGGATTACGCCCCGGTAGGGAGATCAAACGGCCGGGGGTTAGGGCCGTAGGCCGAGAAATCGGTGGACAATCTTAGCCGAGTCCAGTAATACCGCTTTCTGCATCCTGGCTGCGAGCGAACCGTCATGAATACCCAGCTGCCTCAGATGGTAAACGATGCTAACCGGGAGGCAACCCGATCAACACAACATTATTATTATTATTATTACACGTCACATTATTATTTCCCACATTATTATATAATAATATATTTAGTTTGTGTTTTATTTTATTTTCATTAAAGTTACCCTTAATTTAAGGAAATGTAAACATATTTTTTGACGTGATAACGTCTAGTAAATTGATGAAAGCTACTGGGTGCATGTACGAGAAACATGACGTCATTCATTGTCACAATTAGTGAGCAAGAGCGCGGAACAAGCGTTAGAGAAGCAAGATAGGCTCGGCCTAAGCGTTCGGCTCACGATCGGCGGTCGATCTAACTTATGACGCGTCCGAACTCCGAGTAGAATTGACAGCGGCAAATGGCGGCAAACGCACGCAATTTCTGTTTTGTCAATATTTTTTTTTTTTTTTTTTTTTTTTTTTTTTTTTTTTTTTTTTTATATGTTAGTTGAATAGGCAAACTGGCAGACGTGCCACCTGATGGTAAGTGGTCGACGTCGCCCATGAACATAAACTAGTTCACCTGGAACTAGCCCAGCCGACTCATTTATGTGTTGCCTATCCTGAGACATATGATGTTAAGTCTCGGTGCCAGTAATTACACTGCCTGTCTTGCCCTTCTTTCCGAAACACAGCAAAGCTGTTTCACGGAAGAAATAAGCAAGATGGTGGTACCCATGCAGCCGGGAGCGCGGCACAGCGCATCCCTCCCACCGGTAATATTGAAGTAATGTCAAATAGTGAAAAGTTAATAATATAATGTAATGTAATAATATAAGTTAATAATATATAAGTAAATATATGTAAGTTAATAATATAAAAGTTAATAATAAAAGTTAATAAAATCATAAAATGGTTACCATAGTTTATTACAACAATATTTGCAGCTAGCCGGCGACCCCCCGTGGGAACTTGTGGCGGAGGTTCTTGCCGAGACCTACTCTTACGTCTCGGGTAGGAGGGCTCTTGGTGAGAACCCTACGTTGGACGGAATCCTACGGGTGCGTCGGATAGGGCAGGAAGCGCTTATGCGGAGGTGGGGGGAGGACCTGGCGGGGCAGCCGTACGGCACACGCGTAACGGCTGCCATTCGCCCGGTCCTTGAGCGGTGGATGCGTCGAAAACGCAAGCCCCTCACCTTCCGTCTGACGCAGATTCTCACCGGGCACGGTTGCTTTGGTGACTACCTGTGCCGGACGGCCCAGAGGGAGCCGACGACTGAATGTCACGATTGTGGCGCGGCGGTGGACTCTGCCCAGCACACCCTCGAGGTGTGCCCGAGATGGGCGGCACTGCGTCAAGGTCTGACGTCGGTCCTCGGAGGGGACTTGTCGCTCCCGAGCATCATCACCGCGATGCTCGGCGACGACGAGTCCTGGAAGGCGATGGTCTCCTTCTGCGAGACAGTAATGTCCCAGAAGGAGGCCGACGAGCGGAGGAGAGAGAGAGCGTTAAGAAGTATTATAGGAGTTAAACTGAGTGACAGGATAAGAAATAGAGAGATAAGGAAATGCTGTGGTCTGAAAGAAGATGTAGTGACGAAAATTGAGAAAGGTATGCTGAGATGGTTTGGCCATGTCGAGAGAATTAATGAAGAACGGTTGACGAAACAAGTGTATACGGCGACTGTGAATGAAAGTGTTGGAAGGGGTAGACCTAGGCGGACGTTTCAAGACCAAATCAGGGACGTCTTGAAAAAAAGCCAGGTCAAGAGAGCCCTAAACCGAAGAGCATGTATGAAGGGAATTATATACAAGAAAAAAAAGGTCGGGAAAGTGGAAGAAGCGAAACAAGTAGGTATGTAAGGATCGTAGCAAGTGGAAAAAAGTGGTCTCTGCCTATCCCTACGGGAAAGAGGCGTGATTATATGTATGTATGTCTATAAAGTCGGTTTACGGAGATATTTTTACGTGATAAAGTCATAAGAAAACATTGATGAAATTTTTTTTTAACTTAAATTATACAGATTAATTACAAGTAACAATGTAACAATTTATTAAACAATGTTAACAATTTATTTACAACTTATATACATGTGTAATATTTAAAATTCTACAATCTGCGTTATTCTTTTTCATTCACAAGCCGAACGCTTAGATCGTACCTCTCTACCGCTTGTTGCGCGTTCTCGCTTGCTCGGTCGGCTCAGGCGGAATGTGACAATGACTCACGCTTTTTCATGCGTGCAACCAGCGCTTATTGATTTGTAAGACGTTATCACGTAAAAAAATCATTTTTAAATAAACTACAGTGCACAGTAAAACAAACTTTTGTTTATGGGGCACTGCATGTATATATATTTTAATGTATTAATAAATAAATAAATAAATCTTAAAACGCGTAAAAACTAAACGCAATTTAAAAGATTCGACATTTCTGACTTTATTTAAAACATGTCGTTCCATGCAGTTTTACTCGCGTTGAGTCTCTGTTAAGACTGGTTAATATTTTTAGTTGTTATCTCGCTTCTAAATAAATATACCTTCTAACAATCTTCGTTTCAGTAGATCATAAGTTTAGCGACTTTTAATAAACAAACAAACAAATTCTACGGCTTTATTATACGTATTACTGCCAAAAAGCGGTATACTCAGTAGCAACCTTTAAAAAAATTGTATACAAGAAAAAACCCACGCTTATCATCTTAATAATAATATTCTCAACCTAAAACTATTATTAAAAGATGTTTTATTAAATGGAAACTGGTAATAAGAACATAAATAATATCTTAGAAAATCGTTCAATACTCGCTGCAATTCACACCACACCCTGTCGGATAACAGCTAACAGGTGATAACAAAAGATAAGATACGAAAGTTATCCATTTTGTATTGAAATCCTTTTCACGAGCCATTTTGTGTTGCACATTTTATATAAGTGAGGTTCAAGTTGGTTCAAGTATTCATGTACAAGCGTAGTTTACTTAAATAAATAACTTTTTAACTATAAACTGTATTATCAATATATAAATTTACTGTGATTAAAGATAGATAAGTTTATATCTATTTTAGATCCATGTTGTGTGAACTAAAATATTAGTTTATAATTTAGTTCGAAAGCTGAAGTGATTTATTTTGTAAGTTATTTTTATTGTTTATTTTTATATTTTGTATATAAAATTATTGAAATATTTATTAATAAACACGGTTGATTTTTAAGTACGTAAATCAATACACATAATAAAATAGAAGCCGATGTCTGTACGTGTACATGAGAGATATTTAAGAAAGAGAATTTTAGTGGTCTTTATTAGAGTAGTAGAAGCCATCCCTCCAAAAATCTTTTTTATTAAATTAGATGCTTTTTTCATAGTTGTGATTCTGGAGCTCTAACTTAACTGGTGTAGATTTCATCTTGATACACAGTCTAGAAGTTGAGTTAGTAACCTATAAATAAGTGTAGGTGAATCGTAAGGAAATCATTTTATACACACATCTCCCGCGAGTGTAAACGCAGGGATGATCTAGTGCAAAATATATATGCGTAATTTTAAAAGATAAATTAAGTTTTCCGACTATTTCTTTTAGTTTTTTGTAATTTTTCTGTTGTTTATGAAATGTCAAAAACGAATAAGACGTTGCATTGCTGTCGTCAGACTTTTTGTAAATGCATTTTCTTTTTGCATATATTACTAAAACTCGTGACTTTTTTGTGTAGTATTGTGTCGCCATTATATATTTCTCATGCTTAAATAGTCTTTTATAAAAATAAAAATTATCAAATTATTCCTTAAACAGATTTAAACAGTCGTTAGGTATGCCACATTCATTTATTAGAAAGTGTTTAAATTTGTTTTATATAAAATATAAATACAACACGTCCTTCGTGGATTCACCTGCTTTTAAATTTATTGCTTCTGTTGCGCCACTAGTAGTCGTAGCGTGATATTTTAGCCTGTGTTCATCTGAATGTTTTCGAATGGAGAAAGTAATTAAAATATTAAATCGATTCCGACTTTTTTTACCAACAAAAAATTTCTCTTATAATATTATCTAGAACTACAATCTTATTCACTTTTTCCTTTGTTTCATCACATTTATTAGTCTTTGTTTTCAAAATGCATTATGTGTTTTAAAGTTCGTTTTTTTTTTTTTTTTTATTATGAAAGTTAGCTTAAACAACTACTAATTAAATGTAAAAACTTTTATCAATATAAATATCTTAAAATAGAACTAAAAAATCGAGAACATTCGTCTCACTACAAACTATTTATAACATAGTTTTTCTTTTAAAGGAAAATGTAATATTAGTAAAAATATTAACTAAGTATAGACTTGCTAGCACAGTTTTTCTTTTGTTCTATTCTTTGCATTAAATGTTTATAACATAAAATGTTATGGAAATCTTTTTCACACAATATGGTTAGTTATAGATAATACAAAGATAAGATATAGTATCTACTCGTAACCCAGATTTTACTCAAAAAAGATTACTCATTTTATTTTTTTCAGTGGAAATGGATAGACTCATATCCGCCGTCGTAATCGGCATTGTTTTGTCCGTGGTGAATTGTGAAGATGGTATGTGACGTCAGTTACTATTAATATTAGAAATTATACTTGTTAATTTATGATAACAATAATGCTGTATTTTTTTTAAATTTGATTTAAAAGTGTTTTCATATTAGTGTAATGACAATTTAATGACAGATTAACTAATTTATAAAATGTGAAAGATTAACAAACTTAAATAGTTTAAAATGTGACGTTTTATATTATTGTTATGTATATGTAGAAAAAAAACAAACGAATGAACGGACGTCTATAGTCCAGTACTGTCAATCTGAATTTCAGATATTTTTATGGAGAGTTCTTGTAAATTTCGCAATTTTTTCGATATTTCTTATTTTTCTTTGTCTTAAGAATTATATTTAAAACAAAAAAATCTAACCCGTTGAGTCATAAATATCATGACTGCTAGCGCCATCTATTGGTCAATAGAGTAACTATGATAATTTTATTCCAGCCACAACAGTGCCCCCTAAAGTGATACATTGGAATGAGACAGGCATATGCAGGAAGTGTATATGTAAGGATGCAAAAGTGAATTGTTATGACGAAAGTCTTGACAAGTTCTTCAGCAAAGAGGAATGGACAAGTAAGTGAACTAATCACTATTTTTATTAATTAACTCTACCGGATTTAATCGCTTTAATTTTAGTGATTACTAATCGGCTTATATCATTTGCACCATGTTTTATGACCTAAACTATAATTATTCTAAGATAAGGATTACCAATTTAAAAAGTCGGTCAACTATATTGCAAGATTTACACGTCCTTGTAAACAAAACAAAAAAAAAGTTTAAAAAAATAGTTTTGCTCACATTAGTAGAGAGAGAAAGAGGCTCCTGTCTTCTTCTCCGGGTTAGAGAGAAATTATTTTATAATAAACAAAATGTGTGTGTATGTGTGTGTGTGTGTGTGTGTGTATGTGCATACGTGCATGCGTGCATACCTGCATGCGTGCGTGCGTCCGTAAATGAGAATGTGCGTAAATAATGACTATTTTTTTTTCAGATTTAAAAGAATTCAAACCAACAATAGTAGACCTTAGTGAGAATCCAATCACTAATGTAACAGTACTAGCCGAGCTACCGGTCAAAGTGCTGAACCTTTCGCGATGCTCCATCGAGTCCATTGAAAATGCTAGTTTCAAGGACCTTCAGCAAATGGAGGTTCTGGATCTGAGTCATAACAAATTAACTACTGACAAGCTGAGTCCACATGCTTTTGAGGTAATTTTTAGTTTGGGACGACTCTGAAGACCGTATTTCCATTCTTGTGTGGTGGTGTTAAAGTTCCATCAACGCCAACGGTTACGGTATCAATTCCTGCTCAGAACGAACAGTTATACCAATATTTATTTCTGGGGGCATGTCCTTGTGATTACCCCACTCTTGTGTTCCTATCTTTCGTTCGGTTTTCCCGAATCTGTCCTCGCTTGAATTTTTCAATTGCAACACAATCGAATGGTATTAATAGTAAAGAGAAACGATAACATAAGATAGTAAATATAAGTTATTAATGGGTAAAGATATTAAAATTCTGGCGTTAATATATTTATTTTTGAAAATTTTCTTCGAAATTTCAATTATATAATAGCCAAAATTTCCGGATAAGTTGGTTTTAGAAAGTTACCACGTGGTGCTATTACGTAACTTGCACGATCGCAAGATATCGATGTGGTGATTATTATTGAAGTTAGACACCACAGCGATTTCTCGCGGTCGAGTAAATAGTTCCACCTGCTTCGATAATTTAGCCATTTCGATAATGGCAGGCGGCAGCACTTACTATAAGTAGATAGGTATATGAATATGATTTTGTAGTGTCTAATTCTTACACATCCATTAATAAGTGAAATATATTCCAGGGTCGCTATTCACCAGAAGAGTACGAACCCCTCGCTTCCATGAGGACCCTGAATTTGGCGTACAACGACCTGCACTCCTTAAACCAGGACCTGTTCGAACATCTCCCGGAGCTCACTGAACTGAACCTGAATGGAAACCCCTTGACGACCATTGACTATGCCACGCTTATAGCTATTTCAAGTCTGCCAATGATGAAGGTAAGTTTTCTTACTTAAAAAAGGGTTTGGACCACATGCCAGCATCCGTATTATTAGCATTAATAATACCTTATAGAAAAAAGTGAATCTGCTTTCCATAAAGCAAGATTGTCGCTAGGCATAAGTCTTTTATGTTCATAAACGATAGTAGGCTACTGAAAGTGAGAAGTTAGTAAGTTATTTTTAATAATTTTCAAATATTATTATGAGCTGCTTAAGTCTCATTAAGAGAGGTATGTTTATAAGCGATACACTCCATAACTAGTAAATTATATCATTTCATATTTCAATATAATGATATCAGTACGTATATTATAAATCTACATTACTTAGAAATAAAATTGATTCGAATTTAACCACAACTTCAAATCTTTTCTAAGAAACCTAATTATTTATTCCAGGTTCTTAAAATGAGGTCTTGTGGGCTCACCGAGATACCAGAGAAGTTTCTGCATACCCCCAAGTTCCTGGAGCACCTGGACATTAGCGACAACAAGCTGACCTCCGTCCCACAGGAACTAGAGGAGACCAAGAATCTGAAGTATTTGAATTTGAACCAGAATCCCATCGTCAAGCTCGATATGTCTTCTGAGGACTATCCGTAAGTTTTTTACTTAACTATCCCAAGATAGTTTCCGTTTTTAATTTCACCATAAGGGCCATTCATTTATTACGTAAGATGATTTAGGGGGGAGAGGGTCAACCATGCCTTATTTTCTTTTACAAGGGGTTGGGAGCGAGTCTCGATAGTTCTTACGTAAGATCACAAAAATGCGCAAAGTTAAAACTATACTTTGAAAAAACGCGGCAGATCCACTTTCCAAGTGGGTTTTGAGCCCCTGCACTGAAAATCTTATGTAGGTAAAGATGAATAATTGAAACCAAAGTTTATTACTACCAAAAAATAAAAATTGTTAGTACCTTTGTAAATACAAATGAACATTTCTAAAAATTGTTACTTTGAAAAATATACATTAAAACAAACCAAACATTTATTAAAATTTTCCTTTAGATTTTTACGTAATAAATATTAAACAGAGGGAAGGGGGCGGCATATTCTTATTTTTTCTTTAAATAGGGGGAGAGGGTCGAAAACTAGCGAAATTTGTTTTACGTAATAAATGAATGGCCCCATACTCTGTTACAACACACTACGCTTGCCAACCCGCCTTCCAAGTGTATCAGGAAACCCCCTCAAAATGATCAGTTGATGATGATTTGATGTTGATGATAATGTTGTCTATATGATTTAACAGCTATTTTTCTAGTTGATGAAATATGTAAAAAAGTAATTTGAATCTGTACTGGGCTTTTATATACGATGTTAAATTAAACAATTATCACAGTGGCTTCCCTCGTCTCCGCAAACTGCAAGAGTTACACATGTGCAACATGAAAAAATTGACTAGCATCGGCGCGGGCGCACTAGCCGGCTTGGAGAACTTAAAGAAGCTCCACTTGAGCTTTAATCCAAAGCTCAGATTCATTGATCCGAAAGCATTAGCCAGACCTGATGATATTGGCGAGACCTACGACTGGCCACTTATTAAGGAGGTAAGAATATTTTTGGGTTTGCTCCCGGCAAAAAGTGCTTCAAAAATTAGAATAATGTAGTTTTATTTTTTATCAAAATCAGACTCGAGAGGTACTTGAGTAGTTATTGCTACCTTATATATAAATTTGTGTATTCATCCATCAGTTCTTTAAAAAAGTTACTTTTTATAAGCTTTGTTGTCAAGATATCCTTTATAATAGCTCTTAAAGGAACACAGCTGAGCGAAAGACCTTTCCTATCATGAAGGAGAATGGATGAAGCTTAATCGACCACGGAGCTTCCTAATTTTTTTTACTTGGCTTAAAATTTCTTTTGAAAATTTTCTCGAGAAATTTTCGTTAATTTTAAGTGACACGTAAAAACTACGTGCATATTTTGGAGAGTTTTCAGACAAATGTCCGTAACGAAACCGTGTAGCTTTTATCAAGCAGTAAGACAGTACAGTTTTGATGAAAACTTTTATAAACACCTTTGAACTGTCGTTTATTATTATTTGTAGAGGTACGATGAGTAGGACTGTATTTTCTCTTTCTAGAGGATACAGTCAGAAACTAATCAGCGAAAAAAATCATATCTGTTTGTTTGTTGAACTCTCGTTATCCATTTGGGTTGTCTGGAAGAAATAGCTAATTAGCCATAAGACCGTCTGTTGTACTACACAATCTTAACAAAGCGTCTAGCCGTACTTTCATAGCGAAACTGCCCCCGATATGAACCCATATCGTAACCTATGTTATATTGTGGAGGGTACTAATAGTAATTGATCCAGGAGATATTAGCTCTATATCTTAGTCAATTGAGGAGCTATTGGAAAAAAAGTGTCTGTAGGCGACTTTTTTTCAAAGTGGTATATTTGTGTTAATTTTAAAGCTTGGAAAATAAAACCAATTCCAGTTGTTATGGTAGACTTTACAGCTTATTTTATAGCCATTCTCTATAAGCCAAGCCTAAATATAGATATGAAAAATTGCAAAAAAAAAAATTATTGATTTCTATCAGATCGAATTTAATTACCATTTTAAAAAAATGTCTATACCTTGTCTAAAAGCATGCCAAGTTTCATTGAAATCCATAAGGTGCAACATGTTCAAATAAAATAATGAAAGTATACCGCCGTACTCAGGGATGCAACATCACTCATAAAAACATCGATATTTGAACATCGATATTTTTAAAAGTGAAACAATGATGTTAAAAATGTTAAAAACATCGAAGTTTATGAACGATATATCGATGTTTTATTCGATGTTTTCATCACCATTAAGTATTGAGACTGACTTACACAATAACTGACAAACAGTATAACAATAATCAGACTACCTACTAATTACGGAATCGGGTCAGTTTATATATATGTACGTAGATATTATATTTTAACAGAAACGGTAGGTTCAGTAGGTTATAGGTTCCTATCGGGGGCAGTTTCGCTATGAAAGTACAGCTAGACCATTTGTAACTATGCTCTGTATCTATATATTTGTGGTGTGCAATAAAGAATAACATAAATAAACCCTTAAAAAAACTTTTCCAATATACTGAGATAAGAAAGAGAAAAAGTGATATTTAAATATTAACAATTTTTTTTTAAAATCCGCAAGAATTATAAGTTTTAGAAACGGTTGCTCATGACCAAATCTGTGGTCTATCTATTCAAAGAACTTTCATATTTGTAATAATTATAGGTTCGCACTAATCTGAAGTCGATTTCCACCTTGATTCGTTACAATATTTGCTAAAAACTTTGTTTATTTGTCTATGTCCAGCTGTACCTCCAGTCTAACAACTTATCCGAGGTGGACTCTCGTCTGGTCTCCCGCTGGGACTTGTTGGACAAGGTGGACGTGTCGAACAATCCGTTGCTGTGCGACTGTAGCACGCAGTGGATGGTGGACATCCTGGTACCGGTGGTTGAGTCGAAAGCGGTTAATGGGTCTGAGCTGATGGTGTAAGTTGAGAAATGCTTATAGTTTATGACTTTTAAATTTTTAGATATATGTCAAATAATTTTTTACACGGTTGTTACAGTGTTTATCTGGTATTAAAGTAAAATAAATATCTATTTTTTTAAATTCTTGTATCCGTTTTGTTACTGTTAATCTTTGGAAATAGGGTTAAGGTTAGAAAAACACAAACTTTTTGGTAAAATTCAAGAAGTTTTAAAAATATAGTCCTTAATTATATTCATACAGAATACTCAAGAAAAAAATACTTGTTCTTACTCTATCTAAAACTTTTATCATCAATTTTAAATTACCAGATTTCGAAACTCTAAACGAAAACAAGTTATGATATATTGGTTGTCATAATTCTAGCAGAATACATGATTTCATATCAATATCGTCTGGCGTTAATTTACTTGTTACTTGCATTAGTAATATCATTGGCTTACACAAAACTACAGTGAAAATCTATTCATTATAATATGAAGTAAAATAGCAGAGATTTTTCCAAGCATTAGATATAGAAGATGTAATATTTCCAGATGCAAGGAACCGATTGAAATGAAGGGCTACACCATGAAACACTTGCACGAGATCCACCGCACCATGCGCTGTGTCGACAAGTATGGTAACAGACCGGAAAAGGATGGCGCTATGTTGTTAGGGACGCTTATTGGTGAGTTATTAAATGCAGGGCCGGATTTAAGGGAGGGCAAGCGGGGCAACTATATGACATTATTTTTATAATTTCAGGTGTGTTATTGGCTGTACCAATTATGTTCACCTTGCTGCTCCTGTGGAGACGAGGTCTATGCGCGTGGATGGGGCTCCGGGGGCCTCAAGACGTATCGAGGGCCTTCTATAAGCGAGCTCCCGCTGAAGATAACTATATATAATTGTTGTTTTTTTTGTAAAAATGTGATGTTTTATAGTAATATATTGGTTTTTTTTTAATTATGAAGTTTTGAAGATTTTTTCTTTTTTAAATTAATGACTTTTTTATATAGAGTATCTTATCTGTGGAGTTTCGGTTTTAACATTAAAATGGACATGTCGAACATATATTTTGGTTTTATTATTATTTATTTAGAACTTTTCTAACAAAATAATCTGAATCTGAGTTAGGTGTATTAAAAAGAAAAAAAAAAGGAAAGAAAAAAATAAACAAAAGAAATAGTATTTCTGTATATTTTAAAATAGTTGAAAGTTTTATTTGCAAACTTGTGACGTCATCATAGATATAAACTGCTTGTCTGAAAAATAAAATACATTTTTAATAAGTATAAATTAGACAAATGGTAATATTTTTTTTTTTAATTAATTAAAATTAATCAATAGGAACAAAATGATTAATAACTTACTGAAATTAATTAAATTCTGTAGAAAATCACAAAAAATTAAATCTTTCATTTTCGTTCTTATTACAGCTAATCTGAAAAATTATATATTTTATTATTAGACAATATAAACAGTACGATCGGATAATAAACAAATAAATTTTAAAAGATAAATTAACAAAGTTATTTCAAATAATATCAAAAAAGCACATTACTGAGATTAAAAACAAATCGGTAATGAGCACCAAAATTTATAATAGTATATCATTGATAACTTCAAGTATCATAGTACAATATAATTATGTAGATTTTAAAACAATTATTATTTGGAAGTGTCTATTCATATGATTATCGTACGTATTTTTTTTTTGTTTATACTATTATCTTCAATTTTTTAAATATTGATTTAAAAAAAATTTAAAGTTCGAAGTTCGAAACTTCTTTCAAATCATTGTGATTTGAAACGGGATGCGACGAAAAAGGAAAAAGGAAAGAGACACAAATACAAAAATGTGTAGGAGAGAATGAGATGTCGCGTATCCTAGCAACGGGTATCCTAGCAACGCGTAAACAACGCGTTAATAAGTAATAGAATGTTTAACTATTAATATTAATAAATTTCAAATTGCGTTTGCCAAAGATGTTTTACTTCTGACATGTGTACTCCGTACATACGGCATTTTTTACTACGTTTTATTACGACTTTAATTATTACGTGGGCATCGATGTTGATCTCACAATGAGTAATTAAGTCAGTAATTTGTAAATTAAAATATATTGTAAGACTGTTTTTTTGTCCCAAATAAAGTTTAAAAAAAAAATCTATTTTATTGATAGTTTAGGTTTTTTTAAAAGAAATATTAATTTATTTATTTATTTTGACTTTATTTAATAATTATTTTTTATTCATACGATTATTTATATTTTTTTTATAGTCGTACGAATAATTATTTTCTATATAATAATTATTTACTATACTGATATGAACTATTTAAAAATATTATAAATTTATTGAAAAAATGTCGGTAAAGTTATATTTTTGAAATAAACACGAGTACTTTTTGTAATTAAAATTTATATTTTTAAAATTGCATTTTCATTGTTAAAATGCAATTTTTTTTTCAATTTCGTCTAATATTAATAACTTCTAATATTAATAAAGTCTAATATTAATAACAAAATTGTTAAATAAATACAGTAAAAATATTAATTTGAACTCTTACTCGCTACTCGTAGGTCCGGCTGATTTCATGACTTGATTTCTCATACATCTGTAGCTGTGTGAGTTTCGGAAGTGCTTACATCTAGAAAACAGTATCGTCATTATCATAATTATATTTGTATAAGGTATTCTTTTATCAAATTCTTTAACCAAGTAAGCTTTAAAAGCACTTTTGAATCGATATTGTACAATAGAATATTACGATTAATGTGAAACTTCCACTGGATTCCAAATGCGATGTTGTTGAGAAGAATCGGCAAGAAAGTCAACCGTTACTCTTTAAAAACCGGCAATAAATGCAGGGGCATAGCGAGGTACGGGCAGGGGGGGTCAGATGCCCCCCTAGAAGAGCGGTCGGTCACTGATAAAAATGACTTTTACATCTTTTCTTACTCTAAGCAATGTCACTAATAACGATAATTGAAACGAATAAAAGAACATCTCCACTACTAATGTGAAATATTCATATAATATGTTATAAACCATGATTAAAACAGTACAGTCTAGGATTTTCTTTATCACCCCCCCCCCCCCCCCCCCCTACAGATAATCCTGATTGATTTTGCAGTTCCGACGATGTTAATAGTCATTAGCGAGTTCTAAAGTATTACTAAACGAAAAATTACCTTTTATGTTTTTCTTTTGCCGGACATTCATTTATCCTAAAAAGTATTAAGTATTATAATTTGTTTAAATTGATTATTTTTAATAAATGTATGTTTGTTATGAGAATATTAATACAAATTACCCAGTATTCTCTGGTATTTTAGCCATTATTTCCAACCTGTAAATAAATAATTTCTAAGCCACAGAGTCCTGATTTGACGTAAACTCTTATTTTAGTTCTCAATAACTCTATACTCCATGGTTTAACATCTCGATGGATGTGTTTGGCAGAAAAAAGCGCTTGACAGTGCTTGCTAGCGCTGAGAAATGAACTATACAGTTGTCGGCCGTGACACGTTTGCTAAGTTCAATATAGCTCTGTGTGTCGTCCATTTTGCTTTTTTATTTTGTTTAGAAATCAGTTTATAAGTTATTTGGTGCAATTAATTTAACGTATTATTGAAATTAATAATAATGTCTGCCTAAAAAATAGTAAATTATAAATAGATGCGGAAATGTGGAATTTGATGTTTCTGCGACTAATGATATGCACCATAAGCTAAATTATCGCCCTAGAGGAAAATAGCTATTAGCAGTTGACAGTGTTTACAGCTTAGCGATCGCCATTTTGCTTACAAGTGCTTCCTAGCGCTTTTTTCTGGCAAACACACCCAGTAATAGTGTAAGTGACGATATAAGTTGATAAGTTGTAATGTACGTATTGTCAATAAAAATGTTAAAATAACACTAACCAACCCAATTTGTACGGAGTCTTCTTACGATTTATCGTTGAATACAACCTTTTAAGACCACGGCCTGAAACGTAATTTAATAAAACGTTGGAATCCAGACAAACTGACATATAAATACAATTTTGTTCACAATTTCATGATTCTTAATTTATGGCGTGGAGATCCAATTTAGAAGATCTCCCCCTTATAGTCCAGTAAAAATCAATTAACAATAGATCCAGCAATTTTGGAGTTAAAACAGAATCAAGAAACACAGAAACGTCAGCAAAAAAAAAAAAATAAAAAAAAAAATTGTGTGTGTCAGCTCCGACGCACGACTGGAGTTTACTCCTTAAGTACGATTGTCTAAACATACGCAAAAAGAGTTTATCCAACTGAAAATAAGATTAATACCATATGAAAGGGTAAATTAACAAATTAATGAAAATAATATACATATATAAATATATATTTATTCATTTTATATACATTTATTATAACTAATCGGCGAAATATTTTACATTAAACTTTTCACAATAGTCAATTTCAGATGTGCACAAATATGTCATTAGGAATGTTGATAAATTATGTAATTATTATTATCTGACAATTATCATTTATTTTTTAAATATTATTTTTCAATATTAATTAGAGCAACATTACTTTCGCACCGCACCATAGGTGCGCGCGCACCGAAAAAGTAACGAGGTCATTCATCAGTAGATTTTACCTCTCATATTTTTCTCATACCGGGCGCCTTATATATGAAAATCGATTCTTAAGGAGTAAACTCCAAAAAATTATTAAAATATAAAATCTCATTATTCAAGTAAACTTCAAAAGAATTTTAGAATCGTCATTTTACAAAGTATATATTATTCTTTAATTAAATTCATTTAATTTGAAACTACTTCTGCTAAGAAGAATTGACAAGTAACTCAACAGTCACTCTTTTAATAACCGGCAATACAATATTCAACAACTATTAACTCAGTCGTATGTCCATTAAAGTCAGCACTAGCCCAAATATTTTTGTCATTTATTTAATCTTGTATGATTTATTTAAATGAAATTGATTTTTTAAAATTTTAAAATATAATTTATTAATATACCTGCAAACTAATCATACTACTCGCAAAAACTACAGAACCAATTGCAATCAAACAATGGGGTGTAGATAGTTGGAAATTCAGCATAATACATGAATACATTAAACATCGAAATTCCCTCAGGGTCAAAAGTTAAGGAGGTAAATCTCTTTTGTCTCAATTAACATTTACGATTCATTATATATAACTATCAAAGCTTGAGGGTGACTATTACGTAACTAATAATAAATCGCGCAGATCGCGAGAAATCGCTGTGGTATCAAATTTCAATACTAATTGAGGCTCAGCAAGTATTGAAATTCGACACTACAGCGATATCTCACGATCGCGCAAGTTACGTGATAGTCCACCGTTCTGGTATAGTGGTGCGAGTTATTCTCTCAATTCCGGGGGTAACAGGTTCGATTCCTGCCCGAGGCAAATATTTATATTTGTACAAATATTTGTTTCTATTCTAGGTGTATATCCCCATCGCGCCTCGGAGAGCACGTTAAGCTATCGATCCCGGTTGTTATTAGACACCTGAGAGCGATCGCTATTCATGGGATTTATCATAAGGAAATTATCTGCCAATCCACAGTGGAGCAGCGTGATGGATTAAGCTCCAACCCTTTTCCTATATGGAGAAGAGGCATGTACCCAGCAGTGGGACGTTTGTAGGCTGTTGCAGTTCAACGTTTGATGACTAAATACTCACGCTGATGCTCGGTGATGTCCTGGTAGAAGAGATTCTTTAATCTTCCAACAATGCACCTGTTATAACATATTTTTACATCAAAATATATTTATTTGTAAATATTTTACATAAATAAAACGAAATTCTCACTCTTTTTCATTTTCTCCGCTCAGTGAATTGATGAGAGAGCTCCGCGTCAAGATGTTCTTCTTAACTATAAGTAAAATTGTTAGATAAACTTTTATCTATATAAATAATTATTGTTATCGGCCGATGTCTGTATATAAGAGATATTTATGAAAAACTAATTATAAAAAAGCAATAGATGCTAAAATTATTATATTTACAATTTTCGTCTGTTTGTCTGTATGTTTGTGCCTGTATATATACATATATATTAATACGTGAAGCAAAAACTTTGTGCCCCATTTTACGAAAATTACGCGGACGGAGAAGTATAAAATTTGGTACAGTTAAAGATTATATGGAGAAGAAGTGCAGAATGCTAATATTTTTTATAATAATGCTAAAAAAAAACATTAAATTAATTAAAAAAAAAAAATACACACTTTGTTGTATGTTAAAGTCAGTTTTATTAGTCACAAAGAAAAAAAAGTGAATTTATCTAATTCAAAATTCCAAATGTACGATTCACTGATAAAAGTTAGTATTATAATAACTACAATAGTTCATACATTTCTTTGAAAATTCTAAATTTATATAAATGAATATTATTATTCAATTTAGACTAAAATAAATTAAAAAAAAAAAAAAAAAAAAAAACGTGCTATAGTCGGATCACGGAGCAGAAAGAATTTCGTAGATTGACCTTTTACTACCTGTCTCTGTCACTCCCGCGTCCGTCCGTATATTTATTGCGTCTTGCTCATACAAAATTTGTAAGACAGGTAGTAAAAGGTCAATGTACGAAATTCTTTCTGCTCCGCGATCCGACTATAGTAATAATTAACGCACACAATATAATTAAGTTATAATCTAATAATTCAAACGCTACTTATCATATTAATGATACTTCAGAAGGGTCACATTATACTAACAACTTTTGTAAGGTAACTTCATTATACTTCTAAATCTTCTATCCATCCAGTGCCTTTAAAAAAATAATTGTAAAACAGTTTAAAAATTTTAACAGTATGTTTCACTATTGACCACTAGATGGCGTTAACACTGTATCGCACAATATAACATAACAAACAAAAGGGTCACGGAAGTTAGCCCCCCAAAAAAATTTTTTTTTTACTTTTCCAATTTTCATTTGCACATATCGTTTGTTCGTCGTTTGTTCTTGATTGTTCGTTATAAACAATCGTTTGTTCGTTAATCGTTTATTTTAAAAAAAATATTAAAAATATGCCTTAAAGTTAGCCCCCCCTACTCCAATTTCTAATTTTTTTCGTTATTAGTAGGCTCTAAATATTTATAAATGTTTGTTCTTTTATAAAACACGTTTTTTCTATCGATATAATGTCTATTTTTTGTTTAATTAACAATTTTTATTTTGCATGGTAACCGTTCAGAAACACTTGTGTTGCGCATGTGTCCGTTTGACGTCTAAGCGGTTTATTTAAAAATCACAATCACAATAAATAAACTTAAAACAAGTTATCTGGATATTAAATTTAATCTTTTAAAAACATAATTATTTAAAATTAATAAACAACTAAACAACATAACTGCGAAAGACCAAGTAACAAGATTTGTGAAAATAATGAGTTTTAAATGTTTGTCATTGGTGTCTTGTGTCTGAATGCAATAATACAAGTGTAAAAACGACACAAAAATTGTGGATCCATTGCTAAGTGATATTAAAATGAGAAACACTTGGTTGAAACTGGCAAGAAGAGATCAAACATCATTAAATAAATAAATAAACATTGTCTACAAAGACTTGACTAGACTGTATTTCTGTGAAGACCATTTTGATATAAGTATGCGTTATAAATGGTATATTAACTATCAAATAAACAAAAGAAAACTTTATGTTTATATTACAAACAAAATACCATATTTTGTAATGTATTTATAGGTTATGATATGTAGTGAGTTGAAAGCTTCATAAATATTTTATTCTACATTTTAGCTAGAAAATGATATGGAAAATTATAGACCTCTACAATAGAAATATTAGACCTGTACAATAACTTTTACATCTTATAAGAAATTATCAGTTATACATATAATAACACGAAAAGTATATTTTCAGTGGTTTTAACTTTTACATTATTGTTTGTGACATTGTAACCTATGAGGTAGATTTTTACAATACATCAATTTTATATTGAAAATAATTGTTTTATTGAATTAATTTTACTTTTACTTTTTGAGTAATATTAAAAGCTGAATTGATACCAAGAGAGTAGTACAGTAGATCCTGTATATAGTGTCTATGTATTCACATATTTTGCACATGCACTTTTGAAAAATGCACATCTATTACTATATCACTAACATCTATTATGGTGGCTATGTTGACCAAATCTTCAAATCAATTGGGCCATGTGTTGACCAACATCATCTTTTATACAGTGCACCATGGAAATAATAAAACCATACTTAATATTGGTTATATTTTTTATTATAATATAATAGTATGTATATAGTGCAAGTATTCATTTAATGGTTCAAATTCAATGGTTTAATGGTTCAAATTCATTTAATTCATTTAATGGTTTTGAAGGATTAAATGAATACTTGCACTATATACATACTATTATATTATAATAAAAAATATAACCAATATTAAGTATGGTTTTATTATTTCCATGGTGCACTGTATAAAAGATGATGTTGGTCAACACATGGCCCAATTGATTTGAAGATTTGGTCAACATAGCCACCATAATAGATGTTAGTGATATAGTAATAGATGTGCATTTTTCAAAAGTGCATGTGCAAAATATGTGAATACATAGACACTATATACAGGATCTACTGTACTACTCTCTTGGTAACAATTCAGCTTTTAATATTACTCAAAAAGTAAAAGTAAAATTAATTCAATAAAACAATTATTTTCAATATAAAATTGATGTATTGTAAAAATCTACCTCATAGGTTACAATGTCACAAACAATAATGTAAAAGTTAAAACCACTGAAAATATACTTTTCGTGTTATTATATGTATAACTGATAATTTCTTATAAGATGTAAAAGTTATTGTACAGGTCTAATATTTCTATTGTAGAGGTCTATAATTTTCCATATCATTTTCTAGCTAAAATGTAGAATAAAATATTTATGAAGCTTTCAACTCACTACATATCATAACCTATAAATACATTACAAAATATGGTATTTTGTTTGTAATATAAACATAAAGTTTTCTTTTGTTTATTTGATAGTTAATATACCATTTATAACGCATACTTATATCAAAATGGTCTTCACAGAAATACAGTCTAGTCAAGTCTTTGTAGACAATGTTTATTTATTTATTTAATGATGTTTGATCTCTTCTTGCCAGTTTCAACCAAGTGTTTCTCATTTTAATATCACTTAGCAATGGATCCACAATTTTTGTGTCGTTTTTACACTTGTATTATTGCATTCAGACACAAGACACCAATGACAAACATTTAAAACTCATTATTTTCACAAATCTTGTTACTTGGTCTTTCGCAGTTATGTTGTTTAGTTGTTTACTAATTTTAAATAATTATGTTTTTAAAAGATTAAATTTAATATCCAGATAACTTGTTTTAAGTTTATTTATTGTGATTGTGATTTTTAAATAAACCGCTTAGACGTCAAACGGACACATGCGCAACACAAGTGTTTCTGAACGGTTATCATGCAAAATAAAAATTGTTAATTAAACAAAAAATAGACATTATATCGATAGAACAAACGTGTTTTATAAAAGAACAAACATTTATAAATATTTAGAGCCTACTAATAACGAAAAAAATTAGAAATTGGAGTAGGGGGGGCTAACTTTAAGGCATATTTTTAATATTTTTTTAAAAATAAACGATTAACGAACAAACGATTGTTTATAACGAACAATCAAGAACAAACGACGAACAAACGATATGTGCAAATGAAAATTGGAAAAGTAAAAAAAAAATTTTTTTGGGGGGCTAACTTCAGTGACCCCAAACAAAATATATTGAAAGAAATTATCTTTAGCAAATTAAAATTTAAAAAAAATCAAGGAATTGCTACTTTATGAAAATAATTGTAAAACAGTTTAAAAATTTTAACAGTATGTTTCACTATTGACCACTAGATGGCGTTAACACTGTATCGCACAATATAATATAACAAACAAAATATATTGAAAGAAATTATCTTTAGCAAATTAAAATTAAAAAAAAATCAAGGATTTGCTACTTTATGAAATTCATTTGAGGTTCGATTTGTAACTTATCTTATAAAATAACCTATCCAAAATAATATAACTTGCAAAATTGACCGCTAGATGTCGTGACCTGTTCGTAAAACCAAAGGGCGCTTGTGCACTACACGGAATTTTACTGGCCGGCGTCCGATTTTTTACGGTCCGATTTGGCAATGAAAAACACGAATAGGCGTTTGTGCACTACACGGAATTTTACCGGTAGTACCCTTGCGAATTTTATATCACTGAAAAGATAAGAGATTTTAGACTAGTTATTTAACATAATTATTCTAATATAGTGTTCTGTGATACAATAGAATTTATTAAACAATTATTTTATAGTTTAAAACTGCAGATACGTATAGCGCCATCTTGTATATCAATAAGATACCTGTAGTTTTGAATCCATTGAAACCAATCAATAACTAATCACGCTCAAACGAGATGGCGCTTAGAAGTGATTTTCTTTAAGATTATAATGTAAATAATAATAAAATATTTGTATAAAGACTTAACTGTGCATAAATATGTAGATAAACTAGGTTTAGATCGTTTTGGTCAATAATATTATAACAAAGTTGATAGACAAGTCGTAGTTATGAAAATATATATACGTATAAATGTACATATTTATTTATTCGAATATTAACTAATAAAATACAATCAATTTATTGATAAATATTCCTTATATATAATACTTAAATATTTCGTATTTTATTATTATTTATTTTCTAAGACTCAAACCAATCAATAACTAATCGCGCTCAAACTAGATGGCGCTTAGAAGTGATTTTCTTTAAGATTATAATGTAAATAATAATAAAATATTTGTATAAAGACTTAACTGTGCATAAATATGTAAATAAACTAGGATTTAGATCATTTTGGTAAATAATATTATAATAAAATTGATAGACAAATCGTAGTTATGAAAATATATATACGTATAAATGTACATGTTTATTTATTTATTCGAATATTAACTAATAAAATACAATCAATTTATTGATAAATGTTCCTTATATATAATAATTAAATATGTTGTATATTATTATTATTTATTTTTTAAGACAAAAAAAAAACGGCCCGGAATGGGGAAAAGTAAAATGTCGGACGGTACAATGCAACACAGTACAGGTTCGAAATAAAGTATTTTCACATACTTTATTCAAAATTATAAAGTATAATTAACAATTATGTTGTTAAATTGTGTTGTTTGTTATAAAATTAAGTTGACAAATGTGAATAGCGCCATCTATTTGAATTATAGCGAACATTGCTTCCAAACTGCCATCTCTTATTTCTAGTGGTCATCTTTCGTAAGATTATAATCCAACAATATTAAAAAACACATCTAAACTTATTTTGTACAGGGACTACATATACTTTGTGATTTTGTATCATTGTACTCATTGCTGCCCCCAGTTTTTTTGTAGCTCATTTTGAAACTTCACGGCTCGCACGTGTGATTACGCTAGAAACGATGAGTTTTTTAGAACGTCGGCAGTTGCTTGCTTTATTAATTTACGTGCGAAGACGTAGAAGACAAAAAGAATTTTGGGTTCATCCCCTTATAAGTGAAAGGTACCTGACAGGGTCATTTTACATAAACCACAATAAATTGAGGCAGGACGACAATTTATTTACAGTGTTGGGTAGATATAATTTCAGTATTTTTATTATAATTACAGTGTTTGGTTATCATAAATTACAGTATAATTACAGTAAATCAAAAATATCATAAATTACAGTATAATTACAGTAAATCAAAAATATATTTTAATCATTTTTTACAGTGCTTCTTTAACACTGTATTAAGAGCAATACAGTGTACAGTAGATGAAGTCAAATTACAGTAAATCTACTAGCTAATCATAATGTATTGTTGCATTTCTGGATGTACCAATACATCCACAAAAAATTAAAATAAATCAAATAGCGTAAAATTTTATTACTTTCCAAAGAATAATACTCTCATGCCATGGTTATGTGAAAAACGCAAATAATGGATAAACGCAGTAAAGAAGCATACGTAAGTATGAGTTTTAAGCATTTAGAAATAATCTATTATATTAGTAATGAAAATAACTAAGTTTTGTGATTAATACAGTCAGTTATATTATATTATCTTTCAATCAATCAATGAAAAATAAATAAAATTAACTGTATAATTATGTACTTTAAAAAATTAATAGATAAATGAAAAGGTAATTCAGAAAATTATTTATCATTATTTACACGTCGTAAACATTGGATATTTTACATAGTTTGTGCGACAATTTATTTTGCGAGTTATCACAGCATAATTTTTTCTTTTATTATCTCTTCACCCTGCAATGCATGACTGGCCTCGAAGAGCTTTTAACCTTTTGACATATTTTGGCCACGCTGACGATCATTATTGATAGACCGGAACCCATATTTTATAACTGTTATATTCAAAAATAATGTAATTGAATAGTTATAAAAAAAAAAATATATATATATATATATATATATATATATATATATATATATATATATATATATATATATATATATATATATATATATATAAGTACGTATAAAATATGTACATGTTTATTAATTTATTCGAATATTAGCTAATAAAATACAATCAATTTATTGATAAATGTTCCTTATATATAATACTTAAATATTTTGTATTTTATTATTATTTATTTTTTAAGACTCAAAAAAAACGGTCCGGAATAGGGAAAAGTAAAATGTCGGACGGTAAAATTACGGATAGTGCACAAACGCTCTATACATTTATATGGCGTGCCATGTCGGACCGTAAAAAATCGGACGCCGGGCAGTAAAATTCCGTGTAGTGCACAAGCGCAACAGTATTCTATTGGTTTCCACAGATTTAAAGCCGCTTTTTGAAACTTTTAAAATAACAAATATTTAAATATGTGTAATAATAATTTTATAAATATATTCTAAATATGTTTTTAATAACATTTTTTGTATATAAAATATTTTTGAATGTTTTTTTTTTTTTTCAAATTCAACATTTTTTTTTTCAATTCACTTACATTTTAACGATTTCCTTTGAATAATCTGAATCTGTACATCCAGCTCCAGAAGTTTCTGAAATTAAAAAAAGTTTATCTATATATAAGAATACATAAAAGATTATAAATTTCTCATATTCTATTATCTGTACTCCTTAATTACTTCTGATTAGTCTACATTTATCATTTATTCCTATTAAATAAAATTATAGATTCTAATATGAACAGAACTTAATCAGCTGTAAATGACCCACGGCTGGGCAAATTCTTCTTCCCCATATACAGTATGACTGGTTAGTCACTATCTATATTTAACGAGAATACTCGGTACATGATTCTCATTCGAATTATGTAAAAAAAAAATATGTACTTAATTTTTGACCAAATTTTCATAAATTTCAATTCAAATAAATGAAGCGTTGACACTTTTCCAGTCATGCCGGTGGCACGTGCACAGGTGTTGCACTGTGCCGCTTGTTCACATCTAAAAATTGCCAAAGTTCACATCATTTACCTAGTCAACAAATTTGTTGCTTAAACGAGTAAAATATCTTAGTATTTTTGCCTGTCCTAAGCCAGGATTAAAGTATTAAGGGGGACTGGATCATGCTTGTTTATCCTGCTACCCTGTTAACACGTGGCGGCCTTTGGACGTAGGTAAACTACCTGTTTTATGTCGAAAGTGCAGCTAGCTGCTAGGGTGTCCAGACGACGCGTACATAATTGGATAATTGATGAGTAACTTTACATAAAAGTTTATTAATATTTACCTATTTTTTTACATAATTCGAATGAAAATCATGTACCGAGTATTCTCCTTAAGTTCTCCAGTGTATATGGCGCATAACTTTCATACGATAAGTAACGATCGCTATTAAGTGTCCATGATATCAACCGCGACCGATTGCTTTACTTGTTCTCCGAAGCACGATATGAAGACATACAAGGACATACACCAAAGCCAGAAACAAATATTTGTACAAATACAAAAAGCTGCCATTAGCGAGAATCGAATCCGCGTCCGTCGGTATTAAGGTGACTAATCTCACCACTACACTAGAACGGTTGTTCTAATATATAATTTCTTATTTGTGCTGACAAGTGTTTAAATTGTATTTTGATCAATCCTCTGAATCCTACCGTCGATACCAGCGACATCTATCTTAACGTTTCTGTCAAATATTTATTTGACCATAGTCTATTTTTATTCAATATAGTTTCTTTTTTTCAATTTTGAAAAATTAATTTACGTCCGGTTCCTATAAACTACATAGTTTTGATTTCACTTACTAGAGACATAATTTCGAAACAAAATTACCTACTATTAATTATTTTGAAATTCTGTCTCTACGAAGAAAAATCATAGAAATAGGAACTATTCGAAAGTATTAAATCTTGAAAGTGTTAAATTATTTTATAATGCTCAGTATTAAAAAAACATTTAAATGATATATGAAATCAATTTAATTAAAGTTTTAATATATATTAATGATATTTTATAAATAGTTGTAGAAGATAATTTAAAATTTACCTGATTCTTGAGTGATAAACGACATGCGTTTTGATGTTGTTTTCTGTAACGCAGACCTGAAAGATGATAATTGATTAGTTAATCGAATAAAAAATGCAGAATACTTATGGCTGTTTTTAAGCAGAATAGTCGAAAGTTTTGAAAGGAATAAAGTATTTTCCATAAAACTTAAGCGTAGCTTTTCTTAGATGAGCCCTGTATCAAAACCTGTAAGGGGGCCCAAATGAAGGGTAAAAATTGTTTACTAAAGAAACAAAAACGCTCGCATTAAAACATATTGATTATAAGTTATTACTTACAATTAATATTCTTAGGAACTAAACTAGCCAAGAAATTCAAATTAAATATACACTTTTTTTGTCTTTTGTTCGACGAATTTATTTATTAAATCATTCATAGCTTATACAGGTTCGGGACCCCTGTAGGCCGGGGGCCTCGTATAATTGATACGGCTGATACGGTGGTAGCTACACCTCTGCTTCTATCCTCACTCAAGACAAATGCTTGTATGTACCATATAGTGTCTGAGCGTTTTTGTTGTGTATGTTTCTGGATGTGGGATTTCATTATGTTCATTTTGGATTTAATTCTACCCATAACTTTTCCAAAAAATAAAGAGAATATGTAAGTGTTGAGAGCTCACTCAGATTGTATGATCACTGGGACTTCTGACCGCCTCCTCAAAGCGACGTGAGCTATCTCTGTAGAGGCTCCGAGCTCTGAAAGGAAACTCAAATTTACTTTTAATATTACAATCTTACATTATATATTAATAGTTCTATATTATTAACAAACGTTCTGGTGTACTGGTGCGCTGGCGGCTAACAACAGCAGTCAAGAATTTGATTCCCGCTCGGGGCAGATAATTGTATTTGTGCAAATATTTGTTTATGGTTTGGATGTACGTCCTTGTGGATCTCCCCACCTTCCCTTGCATGTCAAATTGTCGGCCCTGGTTGACATCACAGACACTTGTTGACGATCGTTACACATAGTAGTTAAATTATCTATCAACCCGCAAAAGAGCAACGTGGTGGATTAATATCCAAATCTTCTCCTATATGGAGAAGAGGCTTTTTCCCAGCCGTGGGACGTTTACAGGCTAATTCAGTTTGGTTGGATTCAGATATAATACTGGACGTGCATCGAGATTTTATTCTTATCGACATTTGTGACTACTGTTACCCTTCAGACACAGCGTTAAAGTTTATAGCATATTTTACTTATGGATAATGTGACTTTATATTGGTGAAATAATTATTATGATCGATGTAGAAGTTTTAGAATTAACTCATTTCTAAAAAAGAAACAGACGCCTGTTTTTTTAATTTAATATTTATTTACAATATAAATATAATTAATTAAAATTAAAATAAAACTACCTGCTATCCTTAGGTCACTGTAAATATTTTTTTTCTGAAATCAAATGAATAAAATATAAGATATATGTTACATAGTTATGATTATAACTATACAATTTTAAACTATGTATTAAGAGATGAAAAATTTATTGTCAGTTTTCAAAGTGTGATTATAAATAGAAATAAATAAACAACAAGTATGCTTAATTAAAAAAATCAAAAAACCCGACTGCGTAAAATACTCTTATTATAAACTAAAAAGAATAAAACAATTTACTAGCTTTCATTTGATACCCATATTGCTACAGTAAGAAAAAAAAAATCAACTCCCTCCCCTCATTCCTCCATTTGCGGGCGCCACTTTGAAAATTTATATAGCCTATGTCACTACTACAATTTAGACAAATCCAACGACACCTCATATGTCAAAAACCGTCCAGCCGTTTGGGCTGTAGGGCGTGCCAAAGAAGTGGACATACATACATACATACATACACTCGAAAAACATAACCCTCCTTCTGTCGCAGTCGGGTAAAAAGAAAGCTGAAATGACTAAACGTCACAAATAGTCGTCACTTATCCCAAATTATGTTTTTGAGTCGTTTGCAGTCGAAACACTTGGACCAAGATCCAAGTGTTGCAGTAGCAGTGCAAAAAAAAATCGGACCCTTTACAGCGTCCATGATCTCATGAGATCATGGACGCTGTAAAGGGTCCGAAACGTCGGGAAATAATTTAAATTAAATATTGTTAAACAGTAAATTTAAATAAACGCGATAAAATCCGTTTTTAGACTTTTAATTAAATGAATAAAATTCGCGTAAATATAAGAGAACAGTAAAAAAAATTCTACTAGAAATGACCCCACGTCTCATAATCTTCACTGGTGATAAGAGGGCTGGTGCATTTTTGCCCAGAGAATCGGAATTGCGATTCAACGGGGAAATGCTGCCAGTATTCTTGGCACCATTCCACGTGGACATGATTTATACCAAAACTGTCTGTAATTAATTAGTTTACGTTTTTCATTGTAAAAATGTATAATATTGTAAATTTTTTAAATAAATTTAATTATACTGCAGTTAGGTACGTTCCAACATGAAATAAAATTAAAAAAATATTACATGAAAAAAAATAATTACAAATATATATAATACTATGATTTATTTATATGTATGTAAAACGGGATATTTACTGTTTGTTGTTGGTTATTTTGAGTTATTGATGTTTCGGCACCATTGCTAGTGCCATTATTAGGGGCTGTAACTGTAAAACGTGGTATATATACCGTTTTATGTATAAACCTTATCTATTTATTTGACGACGCGTTGGCGCAGTGGTCACGGCAACTGGCTGATGCGCTAACGGTCGCGGGTTAGATCCCCGCACATGACAAAGATTTGTATAGGCCATACAGATGTTTGTCGTGGTCTGGGCGTTTGTGCTCGTGTATTGTGTGTGTTTCCGGACCCCCGACACAGGATTCACATTCTACTGGGGGCCGTTGAGTGTGAATATTCGATAAGTATGATTTTAGGTTATTAGGCTATACCCCATTAGTACCAATGGAACCCATAGTAATATACTATGCTTATGGAGTATCCATTGTTTTTCTGTCAATCGACCACAAGGCTGTATCCTTCACCTGTGATTTTTTGAGTAGAAATAAGAAAAAGAATGATATAAACTTTTTTAAAAAAATAATTAAATACAGCTATACTGTCGAATCAGTGCAGTGTTATGTGTGCAAAGTTTTACTAAAACGCAGACACTTATCAAAATCCAGTTCCCCCCCCCCCCTTTTTTCATTCTTAACTCAGTAACCTATCTGAATAAATTGATGTTATTTTAATTATAAATGAACTCACGTTTTCATCTCTTCTATGATTTTTGTATTTTTTTCTTGGCTTAGCGGTTGACGCGATCATTTTATTGCTGTGAAAATTTGTTAAATTAATATATTGTTGGAATTTAAATGCTTAGGTATTAATTTTTTAAGTAATGCAGAGGAATATTCTACGTAACTGTACTTTGAGAAATTCGTTTTGCTACTCGACGCTAGATGGCTCTACATATTGATTTTAAATATTTAATAAAAAAAACATTAATGTTAATAATTTTCATATGTATTTCTAACAATATTTTTCTTTTTTACATTATTAAAGCTTTAGTTTTCGTTTTGACAGATTTTGCTTTATTATACAAGAGAGGAGCCGCGCTGTTTCATTTGTGTTCTTTTACATAAGTACACACGCACGCACGCAATCACAGGCATCTTTACATTGCTCTACTTTACGTTGGAGATTAGAGCGTTTAAACAAACAACCATACACTTAATCGCTTTACAATGTTACTGGTATCGCATGGGACGTACCGTTTTTTTTTTTTTTTTTTTTTTTGATTTCGATGACACTTTTTTATTTCATACCGATTTACCATTGATCAAAAACATCTTTTATATATTTAGTTAGCCAAGGTCCCGATTTAAAAATATTTATTGTCGTTTGACTCTTACCTGCAAATACTTTACTATGATTAAATTTCCTGGTTAAATTATATATAACAAATTTACTAGCAATAGTGAAATAATTAGTTTTCTAAATTCTATTGAGCCTGTAACCTCGACAGCACCAATCAATCTCCTTCGTTTTCTATTTCCACTCTAAGTGACATTAGCAAAATCATCCGTGCTCTTTTGGAATATTGAAAGCCATTAATGGAAAAGAGTGAAAGGATGAATATTATAATCTGTGTAACACACTTACTTGTTGTCAGTGGGTGAATATATATGTTTTAAAAGTTCTTGTGTCACGTCTGTCGTTGTTGCTGTGTCTGAAAATATATAAAAAGTCATCTGTGCTATCTTTGCACTATACCCTGTACAAGTTATCTTGATCTTTTTGACTTAATTACTCTTCTTGACTTGACGGATATAACGTCCGACCGATGTAACATTGTACAAACGTCTATTATTTTCAGTGTTCTTATTTAAATTTTACTTTGAAGCAATAAAAAGTCTTAAAATTTTCGGATAACTCTTGAATCTTAGGGACTTTTGTGTTATGTGTATTTTTTAAATATTCTTACAACTTTTAAAATCATTAAATTAAGAAAATAATATGTTGGTCATTGCAAAGTTATGTCGATCAGACAAAATTTACGACTGTCAAAAAGATCAAGCTAACTTGTACAGAAGATGTGTGAGTGAAATCCATTAATACTAATAAGTAAATAAATAAATATAAAAAATCGTATGAATATTATAAATGCAAGTTAGTGACAAGAGATGGATGGAACTGTCACATTAAAGTTTTTGAACAAATTGCGATGAATGGTCGGTCTAGAAGTTACCCCCAGTGGGACGAGAATTTTATATCGGGGTACCGGAAGCATACAACCCAAATACAAAGGTCCAGACCAAAAGAAACATTTGTATCATCTGTGTAATAGATATGTCATTGTGTTGTGGGTCTCCCCACCGTGCCTCGGAGAGCACGTAAAGCCGTCGGTCCCCGTTGTTATCATAGATATCTGGTAACGATCATTACATTTTACATATTTTACGTTTCGACTCGGGATAATATAGAAAACGAAAAGTTATAGATGAATATGTATAACTTTTCACTTCAGACAAATAGTCTTTTATTATTATTATTATGTATTGACTTACCGATGCTATCCTTTTTTAACTTATCACCTTTTATCTATAAAAAAAAAGAATGCTATTAATACAATTATTAGTAACATTTATATAAATAGTGTTATTATAAATATACTCACTACGGTTCGAGGCTTATCCAACACCGTTGTAATGTCGCTAAGACGGTTGCTAAAAATAAAGAAAAATCAAACGAATATTCGAATTAGTTTAAACTACTATATTGTTATAACAGAGAAAAAATGTACCATTGGATATACCTACAAACATATTTTCTTTTAAAAATAAAGTTTTTGTCGCATTCCTGTTGAAAAAATCTCATAGGATCCCATTAAAAACTACAAAAACCGATTTTTTCAATAGGGTCTCAGCGGTCTCCAGGAAGATGAGAATCATGTGTCTGGGCGTTCAACATAAATGTTCACACTACTACAAATTATGGATTATACAAATGTTTGATATTAGTGGTGATTGAACGCGTTTTTTGATAAGTTTTTAAAGTGGATGCTTAATTCGACTATACTCCGTTTCGTATTGTAGGTACAATAGCGCAGGGTTTTCAACCGTCCAGTCATAATAATAATAAATATGCTTAACACACACACGGTCGTGTGTTCCTAAGGTAGGCAACTTAATGCCTGTGTTTTAGGTAACAGACGACTGATATAAATTTTTTTTATAAATATACATATAAATAGTACATATATAAATAAATACATAGTACACCCAGACTCGGGGCGGGAATCGAACCCACAACCTTGGAGCAGAAAACAAGGTCACTGCCAACTGCGCCAATGGGCCAGTCAAAGTCATAAAAATAGAGATGCGATACAGCAAAAGAACTTGGGTATACATATTTTTGAAAAGTTAATATTGTATTTTAAAAAAAAACAAGTGACACCAAAAAGTAGCTTCTAGTTATTAACATTTACCTTAATTTCGACTCTCCCGTGTGGCTATCACTGGTCAGCGCAGAGTTCAACCGCGCGAGTTCAATCACCCTGTCTGGAAACCGTCTATTACGTGTCCTGAGCCGTCTGTTACTATGCCTATAACCTGTTCATATATACGAGTAAATTTGCTGAAATAACCCCTTATCTATGTCCTCAATGTACTATTTTATAATTATTTTGATAATAGTCCTATTAATGTTATAAATGAAAGTTTGTTTGGATGTTTGTTACCCTTTCACGCATAAACTACTTACAGATTTCGATGAAACTTTACAGTAATATAGGTTATACATAAGAATAACACATAGGCTACAATTTATAAAGATTTTGTGTAATTTAGTCATAATGTTACATAGTTTAAAAATTATAGTTGTTAAGATTACAAGACTAATACCAGCTTACCCCTTGTCTTCACTCGCCGCGCTGCGGAACAACCTTTGAAAATACGTCGCGAACATCCGGAACAGAAAATCACACCTTTGAATATCTCTGCGTTGTGTAGATTTGTCTCGCTGCAGACGTCTGCAATAAACAACAAATACTAAAAATTATATTATACTTTATCGCATATAATAACAAAGACGAAAGAGTACAAAAGTACAAGATACTAGCTGTAATAATAAGCTGTACGAGCAGGTGGTCTTATTGCAAAAAGATGTGCCAGAATAATCTGTGGGCGAAATAAATATTACTTTGCAGATGGGTAGGTGGTATAACAATAGTGCGAGTACAAAATCTATTTTTCGTAATCATTTTTGTATAATAATGTTTAATTAACTAATCTATTCATTAAAAGAGGGCGTCACTTGTCAAGTAAATCGTACTATGATTAAGTTAGCTTAGAAAAGATCTAAAACAAACACGGTTGTGCATTGATAAGCGATATCGAGCCTTATCGTGTACTCTTAAAAAAAATTATATAGATAAAAAAGCAATAATAATAATAAGGAAAAAAAAATAATAAGAAAAAAGTGTTCATGGCCATTTTAATATAGTTTTGTATAGTTTTTTTCTATTCACTACAAGAGGGCGTCACTTGTAAATTAAACAGCGCTATTTTTTATTTAACATAGAAGTCTTATTGTTAATATAAAATCCAAACCATGTACAGAATATTTATGACAATCAGATTGAAAATTGAGTTTTGCTTTGAGCGAAACCAGTTTCGAGTCTCACCGTTTACTCATAGGGCGCTTGTGCACTACACGGAATTTTACTGCCCCGCGTCCGATTTTTTACGGTCCGACATGGCACGCCATATAAATGTATAGAGCGTTTGGGCGCTTGTGCACTACACGGAATTTTACTGCCCCGCGTCCGATTTTTTACGGTCCGACATGGCACGCCATATAAATGTATAGAGCGTTTGTGCACTATCCGTAATTTTACCGTCCGACATTTTACTTTTCCCTATTCCGGACCGTTTTTTTGAGTCTTAAAAAATAAATAATAATAAAATACAAAATATTTAAGTATTATATATAAGGAACATTTATCAATAAATTGATTGTATTTTATTAGTTAATATTCGAATAAATAAACAAACTACACACATACATACGTACGTTTATACGTATATATGTTTTCATAACTACAATTTGTCTATCAACTTTAATTATAATGTTATTTACCAAAACGTTCTAAATTCTAGTTTATTTACATATTTATGCACACTTAAGTCTTTATACAAATATTTTATTATTATTTACATTATAGTCTTAAAGGAAATCACTTCTAAGCGCCATCTCGTGTGAGCGTGATTAGTTATTGATTGGTTCGAGTCTTAAAAAATAAATAATAATAAAATACGAAATATTTAAGTATTATATATAAGGAACATTTATCAATAAATTGATTGTATTTTATTAGTTAATATTCGAATAAATAAATAAACATGTACATTTATACGTATATATATTTTCATAACTACGATTTGTCTATCAACTTTATTATAATATTATTTACCAAAACGATAAAAATCCTAGTTTATTTACATATTTATGCACAGTTAAGTCTTTATACAAATATTTTATTATTATTTACATTATAATCTTAAAGAAAATCACTTCTAAGCGCCATCTCGTTTGAGCGCGATTAGTTATTGATTGGTTTGAGTCTTAAAAAATAAATAATAATAAAATACGAAATATTTAAGTATTATATATAAGGAACATTTATCAATAAATTGATTGTATTTTATTAGTTAATATTCGAATAAATAAACAAACTACACACATACATACGTACGTTTATACGTATATATGTTTTCATAACTACAATTTGTCTATCAACTTTAATTATAATGTTATTTACCAAAACGTTCTAAATTCTAGTTTATTTACATATTTATGCACAGTTAAGTCTTTATACAAATATTTTATTATTATTTACATTATAGTCTTAAAGGAAATCACTTCTAAGCGCCATCTCGTGTGAGCGTGATTAGTTATTGATTGGTTCGAGTCTTAAAAAATAAATAATAATAAAATACCAAATATTTAAGTATTATATATAAGGAATATTTATCAATAAATTGATTGTATTTTATTAGTTAATATTCGAATAAATAAATAAACATGTACATTTATTCGTATATTTCTTAACTACGATTTGTCTATCAACTTTAGTTATAATATTATTTACCAAAACGATCTAAATCCTAGTTTATTTACATATTTATGCACAGTTAAGTCTTTATACAAATATTTTAATATTATTTACATTATAATCTTTAAAAAAAATCTCTTCTAAGCGCCATCTCGTTTGAGCGTGATTAGTTATTGATTGGTTTAATTTGATTCAAAACTACCGGTATCTTATTGATATACAAGATGGCGCTATACGTATCTGCAGTTTATTTTAAATTAAACTATAAAATAATTGTTTAATGAATTATATTCTATCACAGAACACTAGATTAGAATAATTATGTTAAATAATTAGTAGTAATTTTACCGTCCGACATTTTACTTTTCTCTATTCCGGACCGTTTTTTTTTTGAGTCTTAAAAAATAAATAATAATAAAATACGAAATATTTAAGTATTATATATAAGGAACATTTATCAATAAATTGATTGTATTTTATTAGTTAATATTCGAATAAATAAATAAACATGTACATTTATACGTATATATATTTTCATAACTACGATTTGTCTATCAACTTTGTTATAATATTATTTACCAAAACGATAAAAATCCTAGTTTATTTACATATTTATGCACAGTTAAGTCTTTATACAAATATTTTATTATTATTTACATTATAGTCTTAAAGAAAATCACTTCTAAGCGCCATCTCGTTTGAGCGCGATTAGTTATTGATTGGTTTGAGTCTTAAAAAATAAATAATAATAAAATACGAAATATTTAAGTATTATATATAAGGAACATTTATCAATAAATTGATTGTATTTTATTAGTTAATATTCGAATAAATAAATAAACATGTACATTTATTCGTATATTTCTTAACTACGATTTGTCTATCAACTTTAGTTATAATATTATTTACCAAAACGATCTAAATCCTAGTTTATTTACATATTTATGCACAGTTAAGTCTTTATACAAATATTTTAATATTATTTACATTATAATCTTTAAAAAAAATCTCTTCTAAGCGCCATCTCGTTTGAGCGTGATTAGTTATTGATTGGTTTAATTTGATTCAAAACTACCGGTATCTTATTGATATACAAGATGGCGCTATACGTATCTGCAGTTTATTTTAAATTAAACTATAAAATAATTGTTTAATGAATTATATTCTATCACAGAACACTAGATTAGAATAATTATGTTAAATAATTAGTAGTAATTTTACCGTCCGACATTTTACTTTTCTCTATTCCGGACCGTTTTTTTTTTGAGTCTTAAAAAATAAATAATAATAAAATACGAAATATTTAAGTATTATATATAAGGAACATTTATCAATAAATTGATTGTATTTTATTTGTTAATATTCGAATAAATAAATAAACGTGTACATTTATACGTATATATATTTTCATAACTACGATTTGTCTATCAACTTTGTTATAATATTATTTACCAAAACGATAAAAATCCTAGTTTATTTACATATTTATGCACAGTTAAGTCTTTATACAAATATTTTATTATTATTTACATTATAATCTTAAAGAAAATCACTTTTAAGCGCCATCTCGTTTGAGCGTGATTAGTTATTGATTGGTTTAATTTGATTCAAAACTACCGGTATCTTATTGATATACAAGATGGCGCTATACGTATGTGCAGTTTTTTTAAAATTAAACTATAAAATAATTGTTTAATAAATTCTATTCTATCACAGAACACTATATTAGAATAATTATGTTAAATAACTAGTCTAAAATCTCTTATCTTTTCAGTGATATAAAATTCGCAAGGGTACTACCGGTAAAATTCCGTGTAGTGCACAAACGCCTATTCGTGTTTTTCATTGCCAAATCGGACCGTAAAAAATCGGACGCTGGGCAGTAAGAATTTTACTGCCCAGCGTCCGATTTTTTACGGTCCGACATGGCACGCCATATAAATGTATAGAGCGTTTGTGCACTATCCGTAATTTAACCGTCCGACATTTTACTTTTCCCTATTCCGGACCGTTTTTTTGAGTCTTAAAAAATAAATAATAATAAAATACAAAATATTTAAGTATTATATATAAGGAAAGTTTATAAATAAATTGATTGTATTTTATTAGTTAATATTCGAATAAATAAACAAACTACACACATACATACGTACGTTTATACGTATATATGTTTTCATAACTACAATTGGTCTGTCAACTTTAATAATAATAATAATAATAATACACTTTATTGTACACCAAAACAGAAATGTTACATAAGCAAAACATGAACATATAACAAGGTATTATACAAAGGGCGGCCTTATCGCTGAAAAGCGATCTCTTCCAGGCAACCTAGGGGCAGAGGGAATGGTCTTACTCATAGTCGGCATAGGTGTACAAATTTAATATTAGCATTTACATACATACATAAATAAATAAATACATACATACATGCATACATACATATATACATACATACATATATACTACATACATTTTTTATTATAATGTTATTTACCAAAACGTTCTAAATTCTAGTTTATTTACATATTTATGCACAGTTAAGTCTTTATACAAGTATTTTATTATTATTTACATTATAATCTTAAAGGAAATCACTTGTAAGCGCCATCTCGTTTGAGCGTGATTAGTTATTGATTGGTTTGAGTCTTAAAAAATAAATAATAATAAAATACAAAATATTTAAGTATTATATATAAGGAACATTTATCAATAAATTGATTGTATTTTATTAGTTTATATTCGAATAAATAAATAAACGTGTACATTTATACGTATATATATTTTCATAACTCCGATTTGTCTATCAACTTTACTTATAATGTTATTAACCAAAACGTTCTAAATCCTAGTTTATTTACATATTTATGCACAGTTAAGTCTTTATACAAATATTTTATTATTATTTCACTCACTTCTAAGCGCCATCTCGTTTAAGCGTGATTAACTAATTAAAATTGATTGGTTCGAGTCTTAAAAAATAAATAATAATAAAATACCAAATATTTAAGTATTGTAATATATAAGGAATATTTATCAATAAATTGATTGTATTTTATTAGTTAATATTCGAATAAATAAATAAACATGTACATTTATTCGTATATATATTTTCATAACTACGATTTGTCTATCAACAATTTAGTTATAATATAATTTACCAAAATGATCTAAATCCAAGTTTATTTACATATTTATGCACAGTTAAATCTTTATACAAAAAATTTATTATTATTTACATTATAATCTTTAAAAAAAATCTCTTCTAAGCGCCATCTTGTTTGAGCGTCATTAGTTATTGATTGGTTTAATTTGATTCAAAACTACTGGTATCTTATTGATGTACAAGATGGCGCTATACGTATCTGCAGTTTTTTTTAAATTAAACTATAAAATAATTGTTTAATAAATTCTATTCTATCACAGAACACTATATTAGAATAATTATGTTAAATAACTAGTTTAAAATCTCTTATCTTTTCAGTGATATAAAATTCGCAAGGATACTATACGGGCGCTTGTGCACTACACGGAATTTTACTGCCCAGCGTCCGATTTTTTACGGTCCGACATGGCACGCCATATAAATGTATAGAGCGTTTGTGCACTATCCGTAATTTTACCGTCCGACATTTTACTTTTCCCTATTCCGGACCGTTTTTTTGAGTCTTAAAAAATAAATAATAATAAAATACAAAATATTTAAGTATTATATATAAGGAAAGTTTATAAATAAATTGATTGTATTTTATTAGTTAATATTCGAATAAATAAACAAACTACACACATACATACGTACGTTTATACGTATATATGTTTTCATAACTACAATTGGTCTGTCAACTTTAATAATAATAATAATAATAATACACTTTATTGTACACCAAAACAGAAATGTTACATAAGCAAAACATGAACATATAACAAGGTATTATACAAAGGGCGGCCTTATCGCTGAAAAGCGATCTCTTCCAGGCAACCTAGGGGCAGAGGGAATGGTCTTACTCATAGTCGGCATAGGTGTACAAATTTAATATTAGCATTTACATACATACATAAATAAATAAATACATACATACATGCATACATACATATATACATACATACATATATACTACATACATTTTTTATTATAATGTTATTTACCAAAACGTTCTAAATTCTAGTTTATTTACATATTTATGCACAGTTAAGTCTTTATACAAGTATTTTATTATTATTTACATTATAATCTTAAAGGAAATCACTTGTAAGCGCCATCTCGTTTGAGCGTGATTAGTTATTGATTGGTTTGAGTCTTAAAAAATAAATAATAATAAAATACAAAATATTTAAGTATTATATATAAGGAACATTTATCAATAAATTGATTGTATTTTATTAGTTAATATTCGAATAAATAAATAAACGTGTACATTTATACGTATATATATTTTCATAACTCCGATTTGTCTATCAACTTTACTTATAATGTTATTAACCAAAACGTTCTAAATCCTAGTTTATTTACATATTTATGCACAGTTAAGTCTTTATACAAATATTTTATTATTATTTCACTCACTTCTAAGCGCCATCTCGTTTAAGCGTGATTAACTAATTAAAATTGATTGGTTCGAGTCTTAAAAAATAAATAATAATAAAATACCAAATATTTAAGTATTGTAATATATAAGGAATATTTATCAATAAATTGATTGTATTTTATTAGTTAATATTCGAATAAATAAATAAACATGTACATTTATTCGTATATATATTTTCATAACTACGATTTGTCTATCAACAATTTAGTTATAATATAATTTACCAAAATGATCTAAATCCAAGTTTATTTACATATTTATGCACAGTTAAATCTTTATACAAAAAATTTATTATTATTTACATTATAATCTTTAAAAAAAATCTCTTCTAAGCGCCATCTTGTTTGAGCGTCATTAGTTATTGATTGGTTTAATTTGATTCAAAACTACTGGTATCTTATTGATGTACAAGATGGCGCTATACGTATCTGCAGTTTTTTTTAAATTAAACTATAAAATAATTGTTTAATAAATTCTATTCTATCACAGAACACTATATTAGAATAATTATGTTAAATAACTAGTTTAAAATCTCTTATCTTTTCAGTGATATAAAATTCGCAAGGATACTATACTACTATACTATTACCGGTAAAATTCCGTGTAGTGCACAACCGCCTATTCGTGTTTTTCATTGCAAAATCGGACCGTAAAAAATCGGACGCCGGGCAGTAAAATTCCGTGTAGTGCACAAGCGCCCTTAGTTTATCACCAGTTCAATCCGGTAGTTTAATTTAATAAATGAATAGGTACGTAAAATCAGTGCACGACGACCGGACCCCTAAACATATAATAAAATAATTTCCGAACTTTTATTCTATGATACAGGAATTTATGAATGAATATCATTGAAGTTTTCTAACACATTAGGCAAAATATGATGGTTATAAATCTAATAGAACCATAAATATTACTATTTTGTCTGTGTCGTCATCCGAAGAGCGAACAATGTCACCGTTCAAACATGAAAAATGAAATCGATATTTTATATATTTTTTAAAAATCATTAATTATTCATAATAATTAATTACGTCCAACGATGTTTATATTCAAAGAAGGAGTTAATTAAAAATTATTTTTTTGATAAATTAACATTTGCACTCGTTAATTCTAATATTTTTTCTCTTCTACTCGGACGCATCTACCCATGGAGTGGAAGAGAGATAGATACCTACGTCATAACTTGTGATTCACAAGCCGAACGCTTAGGCCGATCGTGCCTCTCTATCGTTCGTTTCGCGCTCTCGCTTGCGGAACGTGATAATGAGTCATACTTTTTCGTGCGTGCAGCCGGTGTTCATCGATTTATAATACGTTATAATGGCAAAAAAAACTGGATTCAATACAATAAAATAAAATCCACCTGTGCGAAGTCGCCTGTCTGTATCAAAATTATAATAATATTGATGATTATGATTTATTCCTTTGTAGTTAATAAAATAACTACTGAAGCAATTTTGATACTTCTTTTAGTATTCACACGGCACGGTATTGTTTATTTGGACCGTTGACGTCGAATCGACGTCGTTGAATTTGGGAGAGTTATAAGTTATAACAGAACAAACGATTGGTTAGCAATCCAGATGAAGCCTAGAGAAACGTCTATAAAATGAATATGTCCCATTCATAAATTATTTTCTCTAACTATAGGTTGATCTAAAGCAGTGATTCCCAAAGTGGTCTATATCGACCCCTAGGGGTCTATGACAGCCTGCAAGGGGTCTACGTTGCGAAAAAAAATTTGGAGTCCATGAAATGAAAATGGGGTCTACAATAGTGGATCTCAACACATACACTAAATCAGGTAAGTAGGGGGTCTATCCAACACGGAAAAACATGGCAAGGGGTCTACGTCTAAATTTCAAGTAAATCCATGCACTATTTTTTGAGTTTATCCCAGACATACATACAGACAAACAGACAAAAATTCTAAAACTATATTTTTAGCTTCAGTATCGATTGTAGATCACACCCCAAGTCCCGTCGTGACCACGATCCATGCAACAGGGTCGAAATATTGACACAAAATCACTGTGTTATATCGTGCTATGTACCCGTTTTAAACATAATAATACACACCAAGTATTCTTTAAAAAAAATATCCAGTGTACAGTTTTGACTTTCCAACCATTTTATTATATGTACTTATAGATAACATAAAAATGTGGTGAATAAGTTTCCATTACTGCCAACGCTTTTATGTGTTCTTTTTCTGGTCTGCTTGACCATGTTGTTCTCGTAGCACGTAAAGCCGTCGGTCTCGGTTGCTATCATAAATACCTGATAATCGCTTGTTAAAGAATTTACGAGTATTGGCCAATCTGCAGTGGATCGTGTTGAATTAAGCTCCGAAACTTCTCCAAAATAGAGGAAGCCTTTTCCAAACAGTGGGAAATTTACAGGTTGTATCAATCAAGTCAGTACCTATAGTGTACCTGTATCTAAAATTAAACATTTTAATATTATATTTCGAACCAGTATCTCGTTTAGTGTGATAATTTTTGTCATTACATTCCCCGACAGTATATGAGTTTTCCAACTCATTTTCAATGTCCCTGATCTTCTTTTTTAATAAGAAGAGACCTGTATCTGTGTTCAGATACTTATTTATACTATTTCATATTACTGTATCGCAAGGACCATAAAACTGCTGTTTCAAATTAAGCCTTTAAAAGTTAACCAAGAACCATAAACTAAAGTATAGATATTGGATCAGCGATAACACTTTCTTGAAAAATTTAACATCAACTTTAAAATCATCATATCAGCCGTTGTATGTCCACTCTTGAACGTAGACCTCCCCCATCGATATCCAGAGCTACCGGTTCAAAGCAGCCTCCATCCAACGGTATTCGGCGAATTTCTTCAATTCGTCTGTCCATCTCGTGGACGGCCGTCCAACGCTGCACTTGCCGGTACGTGGTCTCCACTCGAGGACCTTTCTGCTCCATCGGCCGTCAGTTCTTCGAGCTATGTGCCCTTGCCCACTGCCACTTCAGCTTGCAAATCCGTTGCGTTATGTCGGCAACATTCGTTCGTCTGCGGATCTCATCATTTCCGATTCGATTTCGCAGAGAAACACCAAGCATAGCCCTCTCCATTGCACGCTGTGTGACTTGGAGCTTGTTTAAAAGGCCCATAGTCAGAGACCACGTCTCAGATCCGTATGTCATTACTTTAAAATAATGTTAAATAATAAATACCTCATACATACGCGGTCGTTTGTTAAATCACACAAACGTGGACCAGAAAGCAAGCTCACTGCCAACTCTGCTATTGGGTCATTCAAATCTTTTTTCAAAATTGTTACACTTTGGGCAAAATACGTACAGCATTTCTTGCATCGGTCGTGATAGCTGTGTCCATCTTGTACTGATCCTTCACCCACTCGGATAGTTGAGTTGCAGTGTTCGCATACCGCACAACTGTTAAAATATAGTTAGATAGGAAAATTATGTTGGGAATTGATGTATAGATTTTATCATAATGTCAGTACGCTTAATTCTTTTCCCCCCCTTCTAGGATAAAGGAAATATTTGTGCACTTAGGTAGGGGAAAGGTGTCTAAAATGATCCCCCTAAGGGAAATCGGTCACTGTATCCAAATTATTATAGTGAGAGCAAATATTGAAATAATTTTGGATAAGTCATTTAAGTGTTGATATACTAGCAGGCCATTATTTTTTGTGTGATTTATATTTTTAGATTTATAAGACATTTACCAAAACTCTACTAAAGGATCATTTTGTACACCTGGGTGTCTAAAACGATCCCTGGGGTTGGGTCAAAATGATCCCAAGTATCATTTTTGACTCCATGTTCAAATAATGGTTAAAAACAGATTTCTTGAGCAGTTTTATTCGAAAAATCTTACTATAATTAATAATATTACTAAGTACTAGGTAATCATCATATATAATTTGGCACATATTTCATTTTCTTGAGATCGGTATGAAATATAAAACAATACAGTAGAATCCCGATTATCCGGATCAAATAAAACCAGGGGTATTCCGTATAATCGAAAATCCGGATAATCGATTTCAAAGCAAATCCACCAATATTTAAATTTTAATATATTTTTTTAATTATGTAATGGCGTAATGCATGCGTCGTTTAGATTATACGATATATAAAAAATAAAAATAAATAAAAAAAACGAGCAATAACGATAGATAATGAATTACATAATACCCATGTAATTTAAAATTTTGTTTGGAAATAATTGATGGAAGTAGCCGATATGGAGGCAGTTATATTTTTGGTCTTAATAAAACGTGTGCATTAATACATTCATATCTTCTTAAGACCAATCCAAGAATTAATTTTAATATCTATGTTTTGTCTTTGCACTTAATTCTATGAACTGCCCAGTGGCAATGCTACGTCAGCGAAACAGTCACATACTAAATTAAGACGGAGGACTTGGGTGCATACATTACTACCTTTCAGTTGAACGCTAAGAAAGAAAATGAAACAATAACTAACACTTTCTCGCAAACAGCGGGAGTACACGGTCGGAGGCGGAAATAAACTTAATAAACTTGTCTCGTTACGCTGTCAAAACATTTTTAAATTGGGAATTAGACCCGAGATCAATGAGTCCGGATAATCGGATGTCCGGATAATCGAGGTTCTGATAATCAGGATTCTACTGTATTAATTAAACTTTAAATCAGTTAACATCTGTTAAAAATTTAACAGCCTTCTAAAATAGTTTTAACTAAAATATCTTACAATGATCAACAGTCATGAATAATAGTAGCTATTACAAAGTAGTTTAGTGATTATATATCATATGCTATTAATTCAATGACACAATCGTTTCTTTGCGTTTCCCGAACGATCTATGCAAAAATCACATGTAAATCTTTTTCGTCGTCACTATCGAGACCGTTGCATGTTTCATGTGCCCATTTAAAACATTTCGAGCAATGGACCCAACCCCTACGATCCTGTGCAGTACATGCACTCGGCATCCTCTTCGGAGGATTCGGACTCATAATTATTCCTTTGTTTTTTAATATTATTTTTTTATCTTTTTGTTTTTTATTGACTGTTTTTCGTTTACAACTCCTTTACTTTTGCTGTTTTGAATGGCATCCCATTTGTGCATTCAGTGCTTTCATCATAGCACCCTCATTCCAGTATTGTCGGTTAGTTTTTCTTTGATATATACCTACGTAGCATGATCTATAAAAAGTATAAATAGATATTATATAAAAATACATGACAAATTTTACATTTTCTTTTTCAAGTGTAATGGGTAAAATGTTTCTATTACTTACTATATAATTATACACAATAAAGGGGATCGTTTTACCCCAAATGTTAAATTTACAAATGATGTCAAAGTATAACCTCAAAACATTATTTTGGTGAGATCAAAACGAGTTTCAAATGTTACTGAATATTAATAAAAACCACCAGTAAAGCTTTCATTCACATATCCGCAACAGAATTTCAACAATAAAACGTTGATTTTAAGCTTACCTTAGATCGAAGGCACCTATTTTCTATTTTTTGTAATAAATCGGCGCACTGTTGTCACACCACCATGACACTTTATTGGGCTACTGAGCGGAGTGCGGGAAAGACGTTAGATAACAAATGGCATAGATAGCGCTAGTATTTTCGTCAAAACTGTAGGGAATCATTTTACCTCGAGGGATCGTTTTGTACACCTTTCCCCTACTCTTTAATTTGTTACACATTAGAATAACGACAAAAAATATTATCGATAAGAAAACATTTATCCTATATGAGAGGTCTTCGCCCAGCAGTGAAGATTTACAAGCTCTTGAATGTAGGAGTTTTTTAAATTTAGCAATGACGTATAATCCGTCTAGAGCAAAAAATTGGTGTAGTCACTACAGTAGTAGTGTTTTGCAAGGCTTCTGAGAAAGTCAGAAGTCAACAATCTACCTTTTCCCATTCTTAGCTTCCTCCTAAATACCTTCATGCTTTTAAATGGAACTTTTAGATGGTAACTTTTATCTAGCAAATGTAGATCCTCTTTTGCTGCAGAGGTTTATGTGCGGTGAACACTTCATATTAGTAGAATAAGCTTTGCTAACGCTTTTTATTTTGATTACATATTCCATTAAGGAATATAGTAATTCCTATAGAAATTAAATAATAAAATTTTATTATTTGCGGCAAGATATTTTTGGTTGTTACTTTCTAAGATATTTGATAATATTAATATTAAATATGTTAATACTTACGCCATTTTGTTTTTTTTATATATTTTTTTGGTATTACTACATTTTTTTATTGATTATAATTTCATGATGAATTTTGATTTTAGTGGAGAAATGGGTGCTGTCAACGTATTTACTTTTTTAATTTTCTGACGTGTTTATTGCTAGTTTTAAATAACCATTATATACTCTTTATTTGATATTAAAAGAAATGGATACACGAAGGGGACTGATTGATTTACAGTCTCAACTAGCGGCCTGTCCCTGCTGCGCCCGTGGTATGTACCTATATCTACCTAAACCTTCCTCATGAATCACTCTATCTATTAGTGAAAAACGCATAAAAATCCGTATAGTATTTTTTTAATTTATCGCGAACAGACAGACAGACTTTGTTTTGTAATATGTAGACTCAATTCAAGTGAAAGCGATAGATTTTTAAACACATTTCGTATGGAGTTTATGTTAAAATTATATACCTAGTAAGCGAAATTAGATATTTAGAATATTGAGACGCTATATATATTTCGTTATCTATTATTACAAGATATCTAATCTAAGATCGTCTATATTTAAACCCGGCACGTACCACACATTCACTAATGCGTTTGTCTAGTGTCTGTGAGTGCATGTGGCATGACGTCACGGTACGCAATACGAACCGTCATTCTGTCTCACTCGCACGGGACTGCCCTTAAGGTACAGATACACATGCTACTTACTAACATGCTTATTAGCGTACTTATAGTCTAGTCGACGAATGTTAAAGATATTTTTAAAATATAAACACCTGTTTTTAAATTATTTGTTAATAACTTTTGCAATTTTTGCAAGCGGAACTTAATATTTTTTTTCAAAAATCATCTAGATGCCATTCCAAATCGAATGACACCTCAATCTGAATTTTCGGAGACTGCTGACAAAAGTTGACCAAAATAGAACTTTTTGACGAATGACCCAAAATGATGGGGCAATACAGAGGCCAGGCGGTCGCTCTGGAGGTCGATGGGAAGGCCTACATTCAGCAGTGGACATCTAATGGCTGAATGAAGATGAAATTGATAAAATTTCAAAATCAGTGACTATTTTTTTTTTTACTCCTAAAAAATCGAAAAATACACGGTCACATAAAAGTTACAAAAAATTGTAAATAAATAAAACACATAATCAATATAAAATAAAAATTTATTAACCATAAAATACATAATAGGAATCGATTCTGAGAAATACGATTAAAATATTTACGTATTAATAGATTTTATCACAAATCACATTACAAAAATATCGTTAACAATTTAACAATTACAATTAAGTAATAATATTTTTCAAAAATGTTCATAAAGCATCACAATTTATAGGAAAAATATTTATTTTATTTTATATGTATGTGTTCCAAATGATACACATACTACATTATTATAAATATTTGATTTTAACATACTATATATTCATTTAATTAAAAGTCTAAAACGGATTTTATCGCGTTTATTTAAAAAAAAAAACTTTTCAGTTTAACAATTTTTTATAAAATTATTTCCCGACGTTAGACTTTTAATTAAATGAGTAAAATTCGCGTAAATATAAAAGAACAGTATTTTAACAAAATTATTATATTGTCAAATATCAGGCACCGTATTCCACTACAATTATGGTAGATCAGTGGTAGATCAAAAACTTCCAAATGGTCGTTTCATTTGACAGGTTTGGAATTCTACTATTTCAATAATATATTATTGATGAATGATGAAATACAAAAATGTTTCTTGTGGACGTAACGTAAAACAAACAAATTATAATCAAAAATTAACGGTAACAACCATTTGACAGCTTTGGTATTCTACAATTTCATTTGTGTCAGAACGGTGACACCATAATGATTTGCCGATGACGCACCGTGCAACTTTACAATCACGAAGCATAAAAAAAAACTACAATAAACGTCACTGATTAACCATTAGAACAATATTGAAATAGCTGAATAGGGTTTCAGTATACTCTGATGTAGGGGTGTGCGATAATTATCGATAATTCGTAACTACTCGATAATTTTTCATTTGATAATTATCGATAGTTATCGATGTGTCATTCGATATTTGTGATCCGGTAATTATCGATAATTTTTAATTCGATAATTATCGGTAACTATCGATAAGTTTTCATCCGATAATTATCGATAATTTTGTTTGATCCGATAATTATCGATAACTGTCGACAACTATCGATAATTTTTCCAATTATTATCGACAACTGTTCATTCGATAATTATCGATAACACAATACGATAATTATCGATAGCAAAGTTATCGATTATGTTTTCCGATGAACATCCCTACACTGATGTTATATTACTTTATAGGATTTATACGTAAAAAATGTTGCAGGGCGAGTTATGTCATGTTAGGGTTCCCTTTACAGACTTGACTGTTCCAAGTTACTGATTACATTAGGTTACATTAGCACCATATTTAATATAACCATAGAAGTGTTCTAGAACATCATCATATGACGACACACCAAGCGTGTCTGATATTTACGTGTATGAATAACCCTCTGTCGAACAATCTGTCGAGGCCACAGACGGTCGGTCTGGCCCTATTATATTACAGTTTATTTTTTAATAAATACTGTATTATTATGTAATTTATTATGTTTATCATCATCGATAATAAAAAAAAATAATATTCATTGTAAATAATATTCATTCATTCATTCAATTGAAATTATGGTTTTAGCTACACAAAGTTAGCACCCCACTGAAGGATTTTTGAAATCAAAATGACTTTAATCGATAGGTCTACGTTAGGTCTGTATACGTCCACTAAAATTTTTGTTAGGTCGCCTATTTTTTTTAATAAATATTTTTAATAAATAGGTCTATTTTTTCAACAAAAAAAAAAAAAAACCTAACAACCTAAAAAAAGACCTAATAACCTATTATTGATAGGTATTATTATACCAAAACATGAAAATTTAATATCATAACATATACATATTCTAGGTTTTACAAAATTTTACATCAATTTACATTATATATAACCATAAATTAAAAAAACTTGCCGTCTGTCTGTTGGTTATGTTCGATGTTCTTCTCACTTTGCATGCAAGTCTGCTACTATTGCAATTGTGTCATAATTTGTATTTCGGTAGTCGTTTATTAAAATATTAAGATGAAATTTTGTAATCTGCTAATTCAATGGTGTCGCGATAGTAGAATAACATCATTACGACACTACTGTGTTTACATAATTTTCATGATGACCATCGATTGACTTTTGTGATACGATTGACACAGAATGAGAAGAATGATTTGGAAAATTTGATCAGAATTTCTTATTTAAAAAAAAAAAAAAAAAAAAAAAAAAACTGAATTTTACTGAAATTTTACTGAATTTGAGGGTAGTTAGAGGGTAGTAGCAGGTAGTTGGAAGGAAGAAAAAAAAAAGTAGTTGGAAGGTAGTTACACATATTAACTTCTGCTCTTGTTAATGTGTTTCATTGTATTTTAAAACACATATATGAATTGAAAAAGCAATTTTTCATTTTTTTTCCGAAAAATAAAACAAAAAATATTCTAGTCAAAGTATATAGGTATATTAATTGGGTACTACGTTAATACTAAAATATTTTTTCTAACCTTAAAGAGTTGATATTATCAAAAACTTGGACAATTTAATGTCATGTATATAAAATATATCAAAATTTTATAAAACGTCAAAAATTTACATTTTTGACGTTTTTTTATACTTTTCTTTTACATAATTTGAATAATACCATACTCGTGCGATAATTGTAAATAGGAATCTATAAAAATATCTAAAATTTATCATTACTGGCCGAGCAAAATGCTGGATTTTTTCCTAAAACTACAGGAATAGTACTTAATTACTATTTATAATAATACGTTTTAAAACAATAGATATTGCGACAGGAAAATTCAATTTCATTTTTCGTTTTGAAAATATTTTGATAAAAATATATATTAAATTTGAGATCTGGACAGAGAGACAGGAATAACCAATTTGAGATCATTTTTTCTTATTTTTTTAGTAAAAAATTATAATAATTATTATCATTACTTATTTTAAAAAAATATCAAAAAATACTGGCCCCTATTTTACCCACCATATACAAAAAAAAAACCTATTCTAATCTTACTATTCATAAAATAAATCTATTGTATATATTATATTTATAAACTTTAAAAACACAACAATAAAACTAATAATCGAATGCTGTGCAAAACGCTCTGAGCAAAAAAAAACTTATAATTATCAAAATTACATTTTAAATATCGTACCTTTTAATAAGAACACGATTTATTTTTATTTTTTTCGCACTAATACAGATAGTAATATTTTTGTTATATCTTTTTAATTATCTAATATTGCCACGAATGCCCTGTAATTATTTTCGTGTATTTTGAGCATAATATTGTGACTTATAGTCAATATATCTATAAAAGTTTAAAAAACCTATTTGTAATTAAAAAAATAGTACTATGTTACTGGCCGTTAAGTGTCAAATAATGCCGCGAAAACTTAATAATAAACTTGCAGGTACAAACTTATATAATATAATAAATTCTTACTTACAAATAACTTATAATTAATCAACTACACAGTTGTGTATTTACCATGTAAAATTCATTTTAACCGACTTCGAAAATAGATGCTACTAAGTTCAAGTCCATAGTCTAAATATAATAGTGTAATTGCATTTCTTTATCTTTCAACCTCGTTTTATAAATGTTTGGGGACCCTAGGCATAAACAATAGGGCCCTTTGACTACTATAGTCACTAATTATGATTACCGCAAATTTTTTTTTTTAATTTTAGACACAATGTCAATTAGAATGAAATGAATACTGATTTGGCAAGAACTAGCGCGCATTCGAGGGCCTGTCTTTTCATGTGTTATAAGCAAAAAAAGCATTATTACATTAGATTTAAGAGTCATACATTCAAAATTCAGACGTCGATTAACAATCCTTCTTTTGTTCAAAAACTTAAAAAGACAATTTTAATATTGTAAATATAATAGTTTTATTTACATACTAAAATATTTAGTAAATTAATAACATTTGCTAGCATTGCATTTTTGTAGTTTTGTCATTAATAATAATAATGTTTAATACATTTTTATATGTATATATTTTTAATATTACGTCACTATGGGGGGAAGTGATACATTGCAACCCGGATCTTTGTTAAATTCCGATAAAATAAAAATCCGAGGTTGCGATTTATCACTTCCCTCCCGTGTGACGTATAAAATTTTTTATAACGCTAGGATTGAAAGTTCGATTGGAATTAAAATAGATAAAATAGTAATTATTAGGTTTTTAAATTAATTTATTCAAACATTTGATATTCTTGATGATGTCGCGTATCCTAGCAACGCGTATCCAAGCAACGCGTAACTAAGCAATAGAATGTTTAGTTAGTTGTTATAACACCCGTATAAGCATATGAAATTAATTCATTAAGTGAGAAATAAGATGAAATAATGAAATCAAAAATAAGATGAAAAAATATAAGAGATTAGTATTATTCAGTGTCACATACGAATTATTACAAGGAAATTGTGAGATTAAACTATGCGATCTGTCATAACTTTGACATTTTAAAAACAATATATTTGCATCGAGACGAAAGTTGACGCATGCGCTCTAAAAATTATTCGTCATTAGGCCGGGAGGCAATGTGACACTTTTGTCTCTAAAATTACTATCGAAAATCAAACTTTCGATCCAGGTGTTATAAAAAAATATTTTTTATATAAATATATGAATGACATGAATTTTGAAATAGGGAAGTAAACGCCTAATTTAAACTTATCCTTCAATTTTAGTTTTTATTTTAAAAATTTCTTCAATCAGTAATTATTGTCGAACCATCCTGAAATTCATCAATCAAACATATTTTTCTTTAAATATATAACAAAATATTACAATAATTTATCATTTTACGATGGTTCTTTCATATATTTGAATATAACTATGATTAATAGTCACTTTTTCTGATTTATTAACCTATCTACAATTTAAAAATTTGCAAATATATTTCATTTATCAATTAACGACAGTATTAATGCCGTCTCATATGTAATCCGAGATGATCAGATCTAGCGAAGGCCCTCCGGCAGAGGGGGCACGAAAAGGGCCTATGTCCGGTATGTTTGCGTGTATGTCGTGTCAGTTCGTCCGATCTAGCGAACCTCCAGCCGCATCCCGCCCAGCCGCAGCTGTAAGGTTTTTCACCTGAAAAATAAAAGATTTTTTTTTTCTATTTTCTATACAAATTTTGCAAAAAAAAAAAAAAGGATTTGCGTGTTTCTTTATTTTTAAAGTATGCAATGAATATCAATAGAAATTTTATCTAAAACATCTGTTATATTAATTAACATATCGATACGACGCATAGGGGTCAATTTTTACAATATGAGACGAATAAACAAAGTAAAATCTTTAATATATTTTATATAAAAATTAAGGTTATTCGATATTTTTTTTACGTTACTAAATAAAAAAAAATTTTTTAATTATCAAAAAAAAAAAAAAAATATTTAAGTGTAGTAATTTTAACATTCATTTTTTTTTTTTTATATTGAAGTAAACAACTTCAACTCACCTGTATGTGTCCGTTTATGAGCTTTCAAATGCGAACTTTTCGTGTAAACCTTATGACAGCCCGCCACGTCGCATTTATGCAACCTCCTTCGCGATTGCGCATCACATTCTTTATCTGTGCCCACTTTATTATCTATGCTCACTTTATCTTTTATATTATCTGTTGTTATTTTATTCTGAGCGATTTCGTTTAGTGAGTCGTTTAGTGCGTTCTGTAAGGCGGTGTTCAATAAATAGTTTTTAATCTCCATTTGCGGTTTCAACTGGGAGGGAACTGTGAACGGTAGAATTGGCGGGAATAAGTTTGACAGTTGGATTGACGTTTGCGGGTGATGCGATGGTTGTTTGAATCTGTAAATATATTTAATCAGTAAATACAATAGTAATAATGAAACTGACTTCAAATGTCTACAAGATTAAATAGTCGTTCGATTCTCAACCATCATTCAACAATCTAATAAGTTATCGAAATGACAACTTAAAACGATTATATAGAAATATTGAATTGATCGTTTAAAATTGATTTATGTTTTATTTTACTATCCTACTACCTGTGAAGCCGACCACGTAGATTGGACTAAAACAATTTGATGATAAAGATAGCGAGAAATGCGTTTAATTACCGGGACAAGATTTATACGCAAGCGCACACACACTCACACACACACATACAAACTTGAGAAAGCCGAGGCTCACAAAATATATAAATGATTATTAAAGCTCAAATCACAAACATATCCAACTCACCCGTTAACACTTTTCAGCTTCCTCGCGCTCCGAAGATCTGGACCGACTTTCACCATCGGTCCCTCGTGAGAACTGAAAGAATCGTACAATAGCGGCTTTATGACAAAATAATGATGTATAGGTCATACAGGCATGTTAGTCGTGGTCTGGGTGTGTGTATTTGTGTTGTGTGTGTTTACGCACACTGGTGTCCGTTAAGTGTAGCATTTATTATGACCAACTCATGGAATATAGATACTAAGGAATACCATCTTCTTGTTACGAAAGGTGTCGTCAAAATTTATCAAATTGGTGGCGCCACATTAGGGTAAATTTTAAAGGAAGCGCCAAATAACAAAGCAGTCATAACACGGATTGAATATCACGTAATAAACAATATAAATTAACAAAAATAAAAGACACTGTAACATAAACATTATCAATAGTAAATTAAACACAAGTATTGATTTAGTCGACTATTTCTTAACTACAAAAGTCAAAAGAAATAGGTACTAAATTTTTCAACCGAGCACACTTCACTCTGTTTATAACTGCTGACTTCACATCATTTCCGTTTGCTACACTAGCGCTATTTCGGTGAGTGTTAGAACAGTAATTTGTTGAACAAAATCGCCACTTTTTCAATAATTCTCCCATACAATTTGGCCCTCCTTAGTATCTATACTCCATGAATAATACTCACTCGAATGGTAGCTGAGTAGAAGTCGATTCTTCGATTATAACGACTTTCGACGATGTTGGATAATTGTTACCTGTAATAGACAAAATTGTATTAAGTAAAAATTTATTTAAAACTTACAGTGCACCCGGCTACACCTGTGAAATTTCCTAATGATGAAAGAAAGTACAGTAAAATTGGAAGGACATTTTGGATGTCTTTTTTATTTTATATATTTATATAGATTCATTGCGGATAATTATATTATTTATATACAGGATATCATCCTACTGGGAGAGTTTTTGAGTGTGTGTTGTTATTTATTATCATATCAGCCATGGGATGTCCACTGCTGAATGTAGGCCTCCCCCATCGACCTCCAGAGCGACCGGTTCAAAGCAGCCTCCATCCAACGGTTTCCGGCAACCCTCTTCAAGTCGTCTATCTCGTGGACGGCCGTCCGACGCTGCGTTTGCCGGTACGTGGTCTCCACTCGAGAACCTTTCTTTTCCATCGGCCGTCAGTTATATTTTTATAAATGACTTACGGCGAGTTGCACGAAACCGTCGCTAACTTTCCGTTAGTTAAGTTGCAATTAATCTTAAAATTAGTTGATCTTATGATTAATTTAAAGCTGTTGGAATTAATCATCCGTTAGATAGGTCTTTAATTAAACTAAATTTTTTTGTTAATTTAATCAGATGTAGGTTTCGTGCAACAGATAATCACGATTCTTGTGATTAAATTAGTTTAATAAACACTTAAATTTAAAATTTGTTTCGTGCAACTCGGCGTTAAACTACTATTTATTTTAAGGGGAATACAATACGTAGCCAAAGTTTATTTAAAACGATGACGAACATTTGAATTTACTTAAATTATAAAATATAAAAATACTTCGAATAATTTTAAAGATTCCGTAAAGAAAAGGATGTACCCACGGAACCCTAAAACTAAGACTTACGTCCTCCGTACGTACGTTTGTCTTACCATATTAGTGTAGAAGTACTGAAACCTTTTAAAATAGTAACTGTTGAGTTTCATACCGGTTCTTCTCAACAGAATCTACATTTTTTTAATTTAATAAAAATTCTAGATCGGATTTTATCGCGTTTATTTAATTTAAATATTAATGATATCAGTAAATATGTTTTCAAGTTATGACGTGACCAAGGGAAATTCGAATTTATATATATCTATATGTCGTGGCCATATCGTAGAATTGTCCAATTCATTAAAATGCTCGAGAGTTTCATGAACTGGTCGCATTTCATGTAAGTAATATTTCACTGATCATTGACCACATCATAATGTGTCTTAGCAGGACCAGTGATAAAAAAAAGTCTAACCTAACCTAACATATTAACATAACATATTCTCGAGCATTTTATGATATGCCATATATAGGCTACTTCTAGGTAGGCGTGCTCCATTCTAGACCGTATTTTCACTTAACATCAGATGAAATAGTGGTCAAACGCAAGCTTATCTTAGTATTTAAAAAAAAAAATGATGTGGCCAATTCTACGATATGGCCACGACATATATATTATGTTGTTTGATTAGATTTGGTATAAAAAACATGAGATAATAGTACATAAAACATTAGGGGCATGTTTCACCGGTTGCTGATAAAGTTATCTGACGTATAACGGTATCCAATAGATAAGAGTTTATGATATATATTTTTTATTTTTCACCACCAAACCCCACTTAATCTGTCAGATATTTCTATTCGTAACTAATGAATAGATTTGTAGTTTTATTAGTTGAAGTGAAACAGGCCTTTAGGGCCTTCCTCCCTCCGTTCTCTTACTGCTGATAAATACTATCAGTATCTTATGTGCAAGATAGATTTTATTGCTAATAAACAGGCTCTAACTAGATTGTAATATGTATATGTATTACATTTATACAATGACGGTTCAAAATCGATTTTACAGCCGTGATTAAAATAAATTTCGATTTTTTTTTTTTGAGTTAATTGCAAAAAATAAAGAAAAACTAAAATAGAAACGAACAACTAACTAAAGTAAAAAGTGTCTTTTAGCACAATGACACGATCAAATATTCAAAAGAAAAAAGTCCTGACGCAGTTCTGTTCAGTTATGGATGAACGGTCAGACACGCGAAGCGAGTCACGCTATTCAAGCATTGTTTTTTTAACATTATAGGGGTCATGACACACAGATGAAGCTATTGTAATATCGGTATGTTTTAAACAATTATTATTTTAATTTTTAATATATATATATATGTTTTAATACACACACAAAGTCGCGTATTCCTAAGGTGGGCAACTTAATGCCTGTGTTTTAGGTAACAGCCGACTGATATACATTTTTTTTAAATAAATATACATATAAATAATACATATATAAATAACCGATGGGCTTCAGCCATCGAGAGTCAAGGTGAGGCATTAGCAGTTAGCCTAGATATGGCGAAGGCGTTCGATCGGGTCTGGCACCGGGGTCTTCTCTCGAAGTTGCCATCGTACGGACTACCCGAGGGTTTGTGCAAATGGGTTGCCAGTTTTTTGTCTGGTCGATGCATACGAGCCGTTGTAGATGGCTGCTGCTCCGCAAAACTAGACTTAAACGCTGGCGTCCCGCAAGGTTCTGTGCTGTCTCCAACGCTGTTTCTCCTGCATATCAATGACTTACTGTCTATTGATGGCATTCATTGCTATGCGGACGATAGCACTGGAGACGCGTTCTACACAGGCCGTGCAAACATCCCTCGTTCCGCTGTGGTAGAAAGTCGCGAACAACTTGTGTCTCAAATCGAGAGTAGTCTTTCCAAAGTCTCCGATTGGGGTCGAGACAATTTAGTCCAATTCAACCCCTCCAAGACACAAGTTTGTGCGTTCACCGCTAAGAAAACCCCATTCACTGTGGCCCCTCAATTCCAGGACACAACCCTTACCATCTCTAACAGTATTGGTATCCTTGGTGTCGACATATCCAGCGACGTCCAGTTCCGATGTCACCTGGAGGATAAGGTCAAGATGGCATCTAAAAAACTCGGTGTGCTTAACAGAGCGAAGCGGTACTTCACGCCGGGGCAAAGACTGCTTCTGTATAAATCGCAAGTCCGCCCCCATATGGAGTACTGCTCTCATCTCTGGGCGGGAGCACCGGCATACCAGCTTGGCCCTCTCGACTCGGTTCAAAGGAGAGCTGTGAGAATTGTCGACGATCCAATACTGACGAGCGATATCGAGCCCTTAAGTCTTAGAAGAGATGTTGCATCCCTATGCGTGCTCTATCGTTTGTATAATGGGTTGTGTTCCGAAGAATTGTTCGAAATGGTGCCAACGGCCACTTTTTATCATCGCACCGCTCGCCATCGACAAGGAATTCATGCTCACACATTGCAGCCCAAATGGTCCCGTACAGTTCGGTATCAGAGGAATTTCCTCCCACGGACCATTCGGCTGTGGAATGAACTCCCTGCCGAGGTTTTCCCACAGGACTACAGTATGGGGTCCTTCAAGAGGGGAGTAAATAGGTTTTTAAAGGGTCGGCAACGCGCATGTGATGCCCCTGGTGTTGCAGGCGTCCATAGGCTACGGTAACCGCTTACCATCAGGCGGGCCGTATGCTTGATTGCCACCGTCGTGGTATAAAAAAAAATTAAAAAATAAACATAATTAAATAACACCCAGACCGGCGGGAATCGAACCCACAACCCATGGAGCAGAAAATAGGGTCACTGCAAACTGCGCCAACGGGTTAGTCAAAATATTACCGCTTTTTAATGAACTCCTTACCTTCACTATATTAGTTAAGAAATAGTTAACACTATTCACCGCTAGATGGCGACAGTATACTGTGTCGCAACGCGAAACGTTCCGTTCAACAATGGCGTTATTATCATTTATATTATTAGCCTTGTTAGTGTTATATTCTGACATATTTATAACTTAATCCCGTTTTGGTAGCTTTTGTGGTGAGGTTTTAGTGTAGCGGGACAGCGATTTCGTGTGAGTGATCTCTAAACATGAATCAGTGAAGTTTTCATTAATTACGTTAGTGAAGCTCTATTCACTATAGTTTAGTATTCACTATATATTAGTAAATCTCAATAAGAAATTAAAGAATACTCACTAATGCACATACAGATATTCAATGATGAAATCAGTGGACTCTGATATTCACATATTCATAGATTGAATAATCACTAATTAGCTGCGTGGTACGATTCTTATACCAATAAACAGTGATAAGTCACTTAAAATTAGTGAAATTCCACTGATTCATCTAGTGAGTACAAGATTAGACAAATGACCAAGATGTGTGGTTTTAGCGGCGCTGTCTTTCATGCAGGACATCTGACTGTGTTTATAATAGTTGAGTTATGTATTGACGGTTTTTAAAAGAGTAGCCGATTCGTTTCAGCATAATCTATTTCGAATCGGTGGTAGCTTTACATTAGGTAACTATAATAATTGATTATTAAAATAATTTTTAAATACTTTGTAAAAAAGTCGACTCAAAAGTGTGTTTGGAATTGACTTGAATACAGAAAATTGAATTGAATTTGATTTCATTTTGAATTTTGCGTATAAAAGGCTTGAAGAAAACGAAACAAGCTGAGTTAGTTAATTCTTTTTTGTTGCTGGACAAAAGTTTACTCTTCTACTTTAGAGTAATTGTATCAGACTGTAAACCACCCACCGCTGAGAGAAGGCCATGTAGAAGGGTTGTAGCTTAATCCACCACGCTGCTCCACTGCGGGTTGGCGGATAATTTCCTTGTAATGGGTAACGATCGTTATCAGGTGTCTATGATAAAAACCGGGACCGACGGCTTTACGTGCTCTCCGAGGCACGGTGGGGAGACCCATAAGGACATACACCCAGACCGGAAACAAATATTTGTACAAATACAAATATCTGTCCCGAGTTCTTGTATCGTTTTCTAAATAAGGACCCATACATAAAATACGTTATCGCTACCCGCTTATCGCTGCGCTCGTCGCTCCGTTTATGACAATGATCGGACACTATTATCCAATTCGCTCTAGTCGTTTAAATAACACTTTACTTGAATATAATTAGTGTTGTCATTATTTAGTATTGAATTATATCGACAAACATTTCTTACATAATTTTATACAAATGTATTAATAATACGATTCTGTCGAAATGTATGTATGACTGTATAAGAGTTTATCTATATTAATATAATCTTACATACATTCGACGACGCGCCGGCGGTTGCGAGTTCGATACCCGCTTGGGGCAGATATTTGTATTTGTGCAAATATTTGTGTCCGGTCTGGGTCGTTGGGGATTTCCCCACCATATCTTGGAGAGCACGAAATCCGCCGATCCTGGTTGTTATCATAGACACATGATAACGATCGTTACTCATGGTAGGGATATTATCCGTCAACTCGCAGTGGGGCAGCGTCTGCGTAAAAAAAAAAAAAAAAAAAAGTGGGGCAGCGTGGTGGAATTAGCTCCAACCCTCAACAGTGGTACGTTTACAGGCTGATTCATTTCAGTACAGTTCATATTTATATTAACATACTATAGTTTTATTAATATTGTATTAGTTATTCGTACAGGCCCATAAACATAACTGGCTGTACAACAAATTCACGATTAGACGGAGGAGGGCGAACAAGTTGACAGTACTCGGAATTACAGAAATATTTGTACTCTTTAAAATAAAATAGTGAATTTTTCATTAATTACATTAATGAAGCTTTATTCACTAAATATCAGTGAATTTCAATGATAAGTTTAGTGAATATTCACTAATACACATACAAAAATTTAATGATCAAATCAGTGGACTTTGATATTCACATATTCATACATTAAATAGTCACTAATTCTGCGTGGTACGATTCTCACATTGATAAAAAAGTAAAGTCGGTAGAGAGCGAAATTATATATATATATATATATATATATATATATATATATATATATATATATACAGGGTTAATTCTAAAACACCAGCAACCTCGCAGGACAAGATAGCTAACATTATGTACAACAACATTTGTTCTACCACTTTTGTTAATTTGTTAGATTTTATTTTCATACAAAAATAAATATTAATTTAATTTTTCGCGTGAATGCAATAAACTCTACGCGCGTCCCAAAGATTAGGTAAATAACGACCACGTACTAATGAATGTGAGGGGAAAGGTAGGAACGGGGCGGCGCTAGCGCCTTTGAACTTGACCTATTTAGCCAGCCGCGGCAGTCGGCGGCGGGCGACTTTGATGCGCGCGCGTCATATGATTTTGTGTGCTACTCGTATTTATTTTATTCGTATCGATCGATGTATTGTACCTGTACTAAAGTTATTTTATAACCATGGTACCGCCGCTATTCTAATGTCGAATACACGGAAATGGTGAGGATACTGGCTAGGTATGATGACAATGTGTCGGAAGCCTGTCGGCAATATGCAGCTAGATATTCGAACTTACCTACACCGAGCCGTGAGACAATGTCAACTCACCGAATCTGACAAACTAGCACGAGTAAATTTTTGTAACTGGTTCGGTTAACTAAAATAATTTGTGCGTTCAATCAAATTAAAACTAATTCGGAAGTGTTAGCACGTGTTAGTGAACAGCTGATTTTTAGGTGTTGTTTGTGTCTTGGTTGTGATGGTGACTATTTTGAACGCTATCTGCGCGATACACACCGACATGCACGTTAATTTAACCTTAGAGGTAATATTTCGTTTGTAAATATTATTTTATTGTCAATTATTTTTAATTTTTTAATTATTGTAAATACGCTGATTTCACTTTTGAAATACTTATGCCCGCCTGTATTTAACAATAAAAAGTGAATAATACCTAGCTACCAATATTTGATATTAAATTGGTTTAATTAGACTTTAGTAAACGTTAAAGAATAATTTTCACATATTTTTTTATGTTCAGAATTCAGATACCTAATCTACATACCTACATTTTTATAGTATTGGCGGGCATACGGACAGTCGAAGCGAAGCCTTTTGATGACTAGGTACCGGATGTCTACCGCACAACTGGTTGTGCTGTAACCTCTGGAGGTTATGCAGATGTGTTGCCCTCCTATACATACGATATTTTTGTTTTTTATCGTTTAATATAGCCAGTTCTAAGCCTGGTAAAGTATGAAGGGATTGTGGACTCAGTTTACGTATTGCAGGGACATGACAAAACAGAAATTTGATTATTCACTTAAGTCACTGCGATATACATACTATGATACTGCCCACAAACCCACCAAGCAATTTATATTAATTTTATTAACTAGAATTATCGGGCAGAGAAAGTGTTATTACTATTATTATGCAAGCGCGCCCGAGCGTCGCGTCATCCTTTCGATAATGAATGAAACATAGACTTTAAATTTCAGAGCAGTACAATAAAAGCTTAAAAAATCATTTTTAATTAATGTATTGAGTTATGTCAAAAGTCGTAGAACAAATGTTGTTGTACATAATGTTAGCTATCTTGTCCTGCGAGGTTGCTGGTGTTTTAGAATTAACCCTGTATATATATATATATATATATAATTTCATGTCATAACATAAAGGCACTGCGTCCGTAAACAGTTCGTATTGCATTTGAACTCCGACCTCTTACGAAGCGAGGCGGTCATCGTAAACAATTGTGCCACTGGCTCGGTTCGCAAGTGGCGCGACCGTTGATGACTAGTGATGTTTGCATGCTGATATATCGATAGAATTACGTCGATTTTTGTAAATGATTAAATTTGACTTTTCTCGGTGTTTTTTGTACATAGTTCCAATCTTATATACTGTCGGTGCTCTATTTATCTATTCATTATTACATTTAAACTCTCTTTCTAAATCTCTTAGGTCATAAATATATCTTCTCACTTAGTTTTTTTTAACTGTATATCGACTCCTTTCTGCTCCAAGGTTATGGGTTCGATTCCCATCCCAAATCTGGGTGTATTTGTCATTTATATAATCTTTTACTATGTAGATTATATGATTATCGATACCGCAAGGTGTGCAATCTATCGATGTCGATAATCGTGCTTAGTTACATCACTATCAGCAACGGTAACGCTACGGGCGTGGCCGATGTACATCGACCTACTTACGCATCGTTAGCCACAGCACTAGCTGTTTATACGTTTACTACGTATTTTCTAGTTTCCGCGATTCATCGGGACAAACGGACAGATAAGTTACTGAAATTCAATATAATATGTAATAAAACTTTGACGAACAAATCTTCAAACGTTTCAATATTTAACCGACTTCAAGTAAAGAATGAGATTTTCATGTTTTTCTTAAGTTTTTTTTTTTTTTTAATATGAAAACCTATCAATACCAGCTTGTAAGTACTTGTTGGACGAGAGTAACCACAAATGCGTTGTTGATTTAATTGATAAACGTGGTTAAGAAGGAACTAAGAATGAAACAGGATAAAGGGGTGGGGTGATATTTATATTTATTAATTTAAAAAATTCTTATTTCACAAGTGACAGAACTCCCAAACGAACTTAACTCATTTATAAAATTCATTAAGGGTGGATTTTCAGAAAACACTGAATAAATCAAAAAAATATGCATACTTCTACTCGTAATTTTAAAATAAACATCCAATCAGATAACCATTTTCATCACCTTAGGGGGAAATTTTCCGATAATCCAATACTTGAGTATTTTCATTATTAAAGAAAATTTATAGCCAAATTTTTAGCTACAATAACCAATTAGTAAGAACATGTTATTATGTTAATTAACACTTCCTGACATATACACATAAATCGTTTTAAACAACATTAAAAACAGTTTATCAATTAAATGTAATTAAAGTTTACGTATTTCTTTTAAAACTACACGCCACAACCGGTTTTACACGCTTTTAATTGCGTTATTTTACAGATTGTTTAACAAGAGAGTTGATTATGTTGTGTAAAAGATTCTATACTAGACGTTTTATAGCCTACTATATATTTTAAAGCTTACCGTTACATTTATTTATATCGCTGTATATAAGCGTACCTAATGTTGTATAGCCTATCTTAGTTCTGCGTAATGTAACTAACAATTACTGAAACCAATACTTGCAGAAAACGATAATTTTCTTCAAAAACCATATTCTTAGCTATTATTTTCACTCTCTCACTATCAGGGCCTCAGGAGAAACACCGCTCAGATCTTATAAGCAACTGTAATTATTGTTATATTATTATTATTATTTCATTTATTTTATTGTTAAATAACATTACACATAAATATAAACATTTATTTATTCCAAGTTTAGAGTTAAACAGAAAAACAAAAGTAAATCTTAATACTAATCTATATATATAAAAAAGATTTCCACGTATACATTGACTCATCACGATATCTCTGAAACTATAAGGCGCAGAGACTTGAAATTTGGTAGGAATATTCCTTTTACCGAGTAGAGGTCAGCTAAGAACGGATTTTACGAAATTCTAACTCTAAGGGGGTGAAAAAGGGGGCAAAGTTTGTATGGGACAACATGATTCCTTGGTCCAATCTACTTCAAATTTCGCATAAATATTCTTTAACAGAATTGGTTGAAGACGTGTTTCGTATTTTATCGAAATTCATCCTCTAACGATGTTAAAAGGGGGGAGAAAATTATTTTGATATAAATACTCCATAGTGATTTTGATTTAAATTAAAATTTATTTTGACACATGTTTGATAACCAATCCGTCTGTTATAAAATATTTTCCAGTATTGACGCAGGTGTAGGTAATATCTTTTTTGGGTGCTCCTGGTGGAACAGTATACATTTATATTTTTTTGAAATTTCAGTTAAATACCCGTGCGAAGCCGGGGCGGGCCGCTAGTATAACACATTTAAGAGACTTGTAATCCCTTTGTTTCTTAAGTTTAACAATCTTGTTGAATTAACCTCTGTCACTGAACTAGGATAAAACTGTGTCTCAGCTTCAGCGCCAACTCCACAAGAGGTTATTGATTTTGTGGAACAACAGTAATATTATATTATAATAAAATCAGTTAACTGATCAACAATAGCGGTTTTCAGAAAAAGAAATAAAACTCGGACAAACTAAATGTATAAATATACATACATACATGTATGTATACATACATCTATGTGCAGTACGATTTGATAGAACAGTTATCATAAATTGAGAACGAACACCCGTCACATATCTGTGACACCGACCCCAGCAAAGAAAATAGGGTCGTCACAATATTTGACGCTGGTAGCAAGAGAATTAATCAGACCAGTAGTTCCAATCAATCAGTACCTAGTTGACCTTTCTTCCGTCAATATTGTGTATGTTGTGTATTATTGTATTGTCTGTTATTTACTCTTAACTTTTATGTTGATGTTACTTTTACTTTTGTGTATAAGGCGAATAAAAACGTGTTTCTTTCTTTCCTGAGATCGGAATATACAAACAAACAAAACACATATATTTTTTATATTCATATAATTTTAAATACGCCTATATAACCAACGAACAATATCAACAAATTGTATAATGTATTATTATGTGTACGTTTTTACGATCATTACACGGAAACAATTTCGCTTCATTATCGCCGTAGTCATTAATCTAACATTTTCAGTTTAGCGATCGTTGTATTAACAATTTGTCTGTCTGTTTACATTAAAATCTAAACTGATTTTATTGAATTAGTGTTTCCTAAATACCTTTCATGTACAGACATCGGCCGATTACAATTATATTTATCTATACATATAATAAAATGGTAGGAAAGTCAATACTGTACATTGAATATTTTTTTAAAAGAATACTTGGGGTGTTATCTACAATCGATACCGAAGCCAAAAATATAGTTTTTAAAAATTTTGTCTGTTTGTCTGTATGTATGTCCGGGATAAACTCAAAAAGTACAGCATTGATTTACTTTAAATTTGGCACGAATATTATTAAGAAGTCGGATCAACATATAGGCTAAATATTATCACGCTATCACCTACGGGGAACGAGTAGTGAACCTTTATTTCTTCAACGCATTCTGTAACAACGTGTAATCTAATAGCGTTCACGCAGACGACGTCGCGGGCAGCAGCTAGTATATATATAAATACGAGGATAGTAAAGACAAGTAAAAAAATAAAATAAAATAATAAAAACAATTAAATGTTCATCTTGTTTACTTTAATATTCTCAATAGTTTTACTTTTAAGGTCAATTGTAATAACGGTGACAATAAAATTATAAAATTAAGTTTAAGAAAAACATTAAATACGTAATATGGTTAACCATTACACATCTTTTTATAAATAATGCATTTATATATATATATAACGGTTGTTGATTATTACTTATAATTATATGATAAAAACTTTAAACTAAGAAAGCAAATAAGCGGTCGAGAGATCTTCAGGAGCAAAGTCCCTCACTCCATTTTAATAAACAGTTCAATAAGATACGAAATAATAATAAATAAATATTAAATATAAGTTGATTAAAAAAAAAAATAAAAAAAGTTCTATATTCTACAGAAGACACTAAAACCTAATAAAATTTGAATAAAATGTCGTACTTTGTAATTTAAAGGTATTGGTTATTTTTTTAAAAGTTTAGTTTCGATTCTCGATAAATTTTTTTTGTTTTTTTTTTTTTATAAATAAATATGTTTGACACTCACACAAGATCGTCTGTTTCTAAGGTAGGTAACTTAATGCCTGTGTTTTAGGTAATAGCCGACTGATATACTTACATTTTTTTTAAATAAATATAGCTACATATAAATAATATATATATATAAACATATATTACACCCAGACTCAGGGCGGGAATCGAACCCACAACCCTTGGAGCAGAAAATAGGGTCACTGCACTGCTTCTAAATGTCACATCTCTATGATTCAAATACAAAGTAGCGTACCGAAACGTCAAAATGTTGTGTACATATTTTATCTGTCGAAGTTTGTTCTGTTAACATTTCAATTTTAGCAAAAATAATGTTTTTAAATCATTAACTAACAGCTTTTATAAGTGATATTCATAGCGTGTGTGTTTCTGAAATAGTTATCTATACAAATAATAAATCTGTTAAAACCTTCGTTTTATTAATACACTATATATCATCAAGAATAAATTTTAATAGCGCGTTTTTTTTTTTCAATCAGCGCCATCTCTTATCGGTTTTTTATGTGTGCACGTATCACGTAAAAAGTACAAAACCAATGTAAATAACTTTAATACATAAAAATTATACATAACTCCTAGTATAATTTAGTTTTTGTTTCATTGTAATTAAATTTAAAAATAAATATTTAAGAAAATAGAAATAGGTACCTACGCCGCCAACGCCATCTGGTCTAAGGAATCTTAAAAACTCACAAAACTTATTTTTGAGTTATTATTTTGTTAAACTTAAAAGTTTACTAAATATGTCGGATAGGAATAGAAATCGTTTCAATATTTTAGATAAACTTCATTTTTAATTAATATAGGTACTATTATGTTAAATGTCACTAAATATAAAAACGATATTCTACCATTATACGATAGATGGCGCATGTAGGTGATAAAAAATATAAATTTATAATTTTTAAAATTTTAGTTAAATACCCGTGCGAAGCCGGGGCGGGCCGCTAGTAAACAATAAAACCGAATCTAAAATGTGTTATTGTCCGAAAAAAAAGTTATTTTCGTTCAAGGTAGTATTTGTTTACCATTTAAGACACCTAAGAAAAAAAAGAAAAAATATATATAATAATAAGAAATAATAATAAACCTTCGGAGATAAATTTTCTAAATAACAGTGAAAATTGCATCATAATCCGTTGCGTGGTTTAAATTAAGAAAGATCACGAACATACAGACAGAGACGGAGAGCGACTTTGTTTTAATCTATGTAGCGATATGCGGATACACCGAAAATACCAACTAACTAGTAACTAGTATGTAAAACGGACAATCTATCCATCTCGGAGCCAAACTATCACAATTATCGTATGGTAATTCGTAAATTCCGGACGAATCACGAATCAACATCGGGAGTAACATGGCTGCAATGATTCTAACGAACTCGACCAATTGATCGTATGACAAGATTTTAGGACGGTTTCACATGACTCAACAGCGTAAGTTATTCGCTACACCACGCGGTGATAATTATATTATAACTAGCATCCGCCCGCGGCTTCGACCGCGTGGATGTCGGTTGTGGCAATCAAAAAAAAAAAGTATCCAGTGCTACTTCTAATACTTTCAAGAATATGTGTACAAATTTTCATGATGATCGGTTAAGTAGTTTTCGCGTGAGAGCGTAACAAACAAACTTACATTTCACAATTACATAATAATAGTACCTGGATGACCGAGCTTTGCTCGGTTAAATTATATTTAGATACATTACATACTGATGAAACATAAATAATATTTTCGATCTTACCGACATAATAGTAAAATAATAGGAACTGGTTATTAAAAAAAAAAAAAAGAGCTCTCAATAATATTTTTTCTCACCAAAGAAGAAACTTGAAAAAAACGGAAAAAAAATTGGTCTGTAGACACCTGGATTCGAACCCGGGTTTTTTGATCTCGAATCCGGTCGGTTCCTATTCGAGCTATTGTAATCTTACCAATAATAACGAAATTTACCTTCGTATTCTAATGATATTTTTAATTGCATAAAAAAAGGGATAAAACGACATTTCCTAAAAATAAATCCTAGCTAGATCGATTTATCGCCCCCGAAACCCCCTGCATACTAAATTTCATGAAAATCGTTGGAGCCGTTTCCGAGATTCAGATTATATATATATATACAGGATGTCCCAGAACTCAACGTCAAGCCAAAACAGGGTGACAGGATTGATTGTAAGCATCATGAGAAAAATCAGAAAAAAAATCTATCCCATGCAGTTTGGAAATTATGGGCATTTACGCAAAACTTAGAAATTTGGTCAAACTGTAACCATTTTTCGGTTATTGTGGTTAATTTTTATTATTTTTGTTCATTTAAACTTTGAAATCGTAACCATAAATAACATTTCTAGAACCACAATCAAAAATAATGACACAATTGCCCTAAGTTTTCTAGAATTAAGACTATTTGTTAAACTATAAATTTAAAATTTTCAAAATTTGTCGACTTTGAAAGGCCCTCCTTTAAAAAAAATGTACTAAAGTGCCTTGGCAAGTACCATTAAAAGTTCGCGCATTTAATCAGGATTGTAAAATGGTACAATACTTGTTAGTTTCATACTAAAAAAAAACTAGTAAAAAAATAAAAACCTCAAGTAACCCGATTTTTGCTAACCCATTATACTCAGTTCAAATGTTTTTTTTATTCGTACAAGCTCTTGGTAGGTTCTTAATTTAACGGCAAAATGATGAGAGAGATGGATAGTGGACATGTTTGTCATTAGCGAGCGAGACAGAGAGTGACGCCGCTTTTACCAAAGTCAACAAAAGTAAGTAAAATTAATAAAATAATGAAAAATCTCGACTTAGTTTAGTTTAGGTTTATTAGAATAAAAGGAAATAACATTTTTTATTACAATAAATGTTCAAATTGTTTGCCATCAGCCTCAATACACGCTCTACATCTTCTTAAAAAAGATCTATTTATTAGCCGGGCATATCCTCGAGAGTTGATGTCCTCAGCAGCTTGAGAAATTCGTTCACGCAGTTCGGCTACGCTGTCAATGGGCTTTGTATAAACTTTTTCTTTGAGAACGCCCCAATAAAAAAAATCCAGTGGATTTAAATCTGGGGAACGGGCTGGCCACGAGATAGTGCCTGAACGTCCAATCCACCTTCCCGGATATTCCTGGTTAAGGAAATCTTTGACTTGCACTGCGTAATGCGCTGGGCAGCCATCTTGTTGATACCACATGTGGCGACGATCTGTTAGGGGTACGTCCTCTAACAAAGTTGGTAAATTTTCTCGTAAAAAATGTAGGTAATTCGTGGCATTCAAGTTCTCAGGCAGCTCAAAAGGCCCAACAACTTTGCCGTTTAAAATTCCGGTCCACAGGTTTACCTTAAAGCGATACTGGGATCTGTCTTCTCGCATTAAATATGGATTCGACACATGCCACTCGTGAAAATTGTGTAAGTTTATGTAACCATCTTTTTTAAATGTAGTTTCATCAGACCAGAGAACTTTTTGGATGAATTGGGGATTTTCATTATGCCTCTGTAGCATTGTTCTACAAAATGAAATCCTTTCAGGATAATCTCGAGGAAGAAGACTTTGAACTCGTTGTGCGTGAAACGGATGCATTTCGGCTTTTTGTAAATTACGATGTGCTGTGCTTTTGGGTATTCCCGTTCTTTCTTCAATTCCACGAACTGAAATACTTTTGTCATCTGCTACCTCTTGCAACACTTCCTCCTCGTTTGGAAAGTGAGCTCTACCTCCAGCCCGTATTTGATTCGGGAAATGGCCGCACTCCGTGAGTGAACGGTGCACATTAACAAACACGCGGTGATCGGGATAGCGCTCTAAATTTGGATATCTTTCACGATAAAGTCTAGCGGCGGCACTTGCGTTGCATCTGCATTCTCCATAAATGAGATGCATGTTCGCATATTCATGTGAAGTGTAGCGCGTAGGCATGGTAGATAATAAAGATGCCAACACAAAAATCCAATTCCAAAAGAGAGAAGCCAAAGTTGTCAGAACTAAATCAACACAAGCGAATACGGAGAGGTGCGCAGTAGACGAATGAGCGAAACGTACTAACAGTCAACGGTGTCAGGCGCATCTCCGTCTAGTGAGACGTTACGTCTCGCTCACAGTGGCGTGGCGTCACTATCTGTCTCGCTCGCTCATGGCAAACATGTACACTATCCATCTTTCTCATCATTTTGCTGTTAAATTAAAAACCTACCAAGAGCTTGTGCGAATAAAAAACATTTGAACTGAGTATAATGGGTTAGCAAAAATCGGGTTACTTGAGGTTTTTATTTTTTTACCAGTTTTTTTTTAGTATGAAACTAACAAGTATTGTACCATTTTACAATCCTGATTAAATGCGCGAACTTTTAATGGTACTTGCCAAGGCACTTTAGTACATTTTTTTTAAAGGTGGGCCTTTCAAAGTCGACAAATTTTGAAAATTTTAAATTCATAGTTTAACAAATAGTCTTAATTCTAGGAAACTTGGGGTAATTGTGTCATTATTTTTGATTGTGGTTCTAGAAATGTTATTTAGGGTTACGATTCCAAAGTTTAAATGAACAAAAATAATAAAAATTAACCACAATAACCGAAAAATGGTTACAGTTTGACCAATTTTCTAAGTTTTGCTTAAATGCCCATAACTTCCAAACTGCATGGGATAGATTTTTTTTCTGATTTTTCTCATGATGCTTACAATCAATCCTGTCACCCTGTTTTGGCTTGACGTTGAGTTCTGGGACACCCTGTATATATATATATATATATATATATATATATATATATATATATATATATATATATACAAGAATTGCTCGTATAAAGATATAAGATAATATAATATAGGAGGGATAATAGTAATATTACGACGATCGTTCTGGTGTAGTGGTGCTTGTAGTTGCCTCAACGCCACGGTAGTAGTTAGTTACTAATTACGAACCCGCGACCGCTGGTGTTAAGGCGACTACACGCACCACTACATCAGAAGTGTTCTCAATTTCTCGCTTTCAATTAATGGCTTCCAATAGTGCCAAAATAGCGCGGACACTTTCACTTACGTCACGTAAAATGGAGAAGACACGATTGAACGGTGCAATCAAGGTTAAAACATAAATCTATTTGATTTAACACAAGGAGTTTATATATAAACTGGAATGCTCACGTGCACTCCAAAACCGTTCCTACAGCCGGGATTGCATCTCTTTCTACCATGGATTCAAGGCATTTCTCGTAAGGAAAGAGACAAAATACCGGTTGAAATGCTCAGAACGATTTTTCACTTTACATGTTATAAGCCAATGTCAATCTTATGTCAAAGGTTTCAAGGTGCATATTTGAATATACAATTTTATTAAGTGAGCGTTCCAGTTTGAGTTATGATAGAAATTCCTTGATTTAACATTAAACATAGCCTTTTGTTGACAACTTGTCACCGTCAAACTCCAATGACGTGACGACGTTATTAATGTCATACTTGTGTCACGTCTACGTATCTATGTCGACAAGTCGTGGCATGGAAAGGTATGAAGTGGCGTAGTCACGTCAATGGTATAGCATTGTGTGTTGTATTGTTATATTTTAACGGCAGCGGACGCGGGTTCGATTCCAGCTCTCGATTCCAGCAACAGATATGTACTTGTAATTGTAAAAATATTTGTTTCCGGTCTAGGTGTATGTTCTTTTGGGTCTCTTGATTGTTATCATAGACACCTGATAACAATCGTTACTTATGTTAGGAAAATTATCCGACAACCCGCAGTGGAGCAGCGTGGTGGATTAAGATTTAACCCTTCTTCTATATGGAGAAGAGGCCTTCGCTCAGCAGTGGTTTGTTTGCAGGCTAATACAGTACAGTACATAGTCAAAACTATAAATACTACACAAAAATAAAGTGTATAAGACAGTATCTAATTTAATCTAATAATTGCCGTGCGGTGACCGGCAGAGAGGAACAGTCCCGACCTCCTTCTTGTCGAGTTGTCGTAAAAGGTAACTAAGGCTATAGTGGTGGGAACAACTGTACACCAACCAGGATGGTGATGGGCAGCAGCGTCGCCATATGCCGCCACAATGCACTGCGCTCGCGAACCCGCCTGCCAAACGAAGCGAGTATTGGCAGATTGCTGGAGGTCGATGGGGACGGCCTAAGTTCAGAAGTATACATACAGTGGCTGATACGATGATGATGAAGATTATGAATATATCCAAAACGCATATTATTTTCATGAAAATAGAATCTATAATTATAATAAAACCGACAGATCCAATTATCCAGATACAGTCGATACTGAAAGTCAAATACCTACAGGTATCAATTTTTTTTTCTGTCTGCTAATGCGTATTATTACGGTTTATGTGTACATCTGTTGCTTTCCTAATAATACATCTATAATTATAAAAAAGCTGGTCTAATTCTGAACATTGAAGATATTTTCCAATTAATGTTCTTACGAAAATATTATAAAATCGTTACTGAGATCACAATTGTTTCTTTTTATTTCCACTTTTGTCCATCTGTATCCTGGGCGCGCATCACGGTGAATCCACTGAATGAATTATAATGAAACTTGGTATGACTTGAATCCATTTACAAGTTAGGACTGTACTGTACTGTATCAGCCTGTAAACAACCCACTGCTGAGCGAAGGCATCTTCTTCAAATAGAAGGGTTGAAGCTTAATTCACAACGCTTTTTTTGTCGCAGGGGAATCCATTTACGGATGATATCCAGGACGGAAGGGTAGGCTGTCCTAGACCTATGTCGGACTCGGCACTTTGGGAGTGCAATACCGTACTAAACCCCTGCGGGAGCCTTCAGCCGCTTTAATTGGAGGGTCCCGGATCTGCAGACAACAGGATCCTAATCCACCACGCTGCTCCAAGGATACTATCCCTACCATGAGTAACGATCGTTATCAGGTGTCTATGATAACAACCGGGAGACCCACAAGGACATACACACAGACCGGAAACAATATTTATACAAATACAAATATCTGTTCCAAGCGGAAATTGAAACCGCGACCGCCGGCGCGCGATTTGAGGCGACTACTCGCACAACTACACCAGAACAGTCGTCAATACATAAAACAGGCACTTATATACTTTAGTATTTCATTAGTCTGTCCTTATTACGCAGGGATAATAGCAGTGATAGTACTAACTATAACGGTATGACCACTGACTTCGAACTAAACTGCGCCGGCGCACAATTTGGGGCGACTACTCGCATCACTACACCATAACGGTCGTCGCTAGGCCACTGGATACTATTCATACCATAATCCAGTACGTTTCTCTTGGGAAACGAGATGAAATTCAAAATATGTAATCACAAATCAAGTAGCGGGCACAGCCAGATTATAATATTAGTTTAGATAGAAATGTGCTTTATAATCAATCTATCTATTTTATCTAAATTGTATCTAAGAATTTCTAAGCTACACGGACGTACGGACGAGCTGAGCCTATCTTGTATAAGGTGATTTGTTTATAATGTAAACCCTAACAAGATGCCGTGTTACCGATACGGTTTTAATTCCGTTCTGGTGTAGTGGTGAAAGGAGCTGCTATAACACCGACGGTCGCGGTTTTGATTTCCATATGGGACAGATATTGAAATTAATGTAAAAACTTGTTTCTCGTCTACGTGTATGTCCACAAAGACTTGTGGGTCTCCTACTGTGTCTCGGAGAGCACCTAACGATTCCGGTTATTATCACAAAGAAAATAAAATAATCGTTATTGATGGTAGGGAAATTATTCGTCAACATTTAGCTGAGCGGCATGGCGGATTAAGGTCAAACCTTTAGAGCTATTTACTTAAATAAATAAATAAAAGCAGGTGAAAACTTACAGGTCGTTTTAATATGTAAAACATTGTGTGTAAAGTTGTTTCTGAAATTGTCGTAATGAACCGACTGAAACAGCCTGTAGACGTCTCAAAGCTGGGCGAAAGCTCGCCCTCTATACATGGAAAGAGTTGGACCGCTTCACGTGCTCTCCGAGGCAAAGTGGGGAGACAAACAAAATTTCATTAAATTCAATACAATTTAATTTTTATAAAATTAAATATTAAGATTCTTGGCGGTTCCTTCCTTTCAGTATTATTTAAAATCCGAATCGGCGGTACCTTCACATTAACAAAATACATTATTGTTGTACAATGTTGTTTACGATTCAAAAATGCTTTACATGAATCAGTGAAATTTTCATATGTTACATTAGTGAAACTGTATTCATTACATACCAGTGAATTTCAATAACAAGTTAGGGAATACTCACTAATACACATACAAATATCGAATGATCAAATCAATGGACTCTGATATTCACATATTCATACATTGAATAGTCACTAATTCTGCGTGGTACGATTCTCACATTGATAAAAAGTGAATAGTCACTTAAAATTTATGAAATCCCACTGATTCATGTTTAGAGAATAATTAAAATAAATTTTGATTTCAATATGGCCGATCGTTGTAAAACAATCGCTGTCAATTTAAACGCGCGCCGATGAAAAACCCAAACAACGCGTTATAAACGTATAAAATAAACACGGAAAATCTAAAAGCGAAGCCATATAACAAAACTAGGTCCAAAGACAAAAGAACAAGGGCGAAACTAAGAACGATTTCCCAGTTATCCCATTAGATATTCGTCAATAAATTAACTTTGAAACGATAAATCATTGGCTCCGGTTGGAACATAATGGAATGTCGGGGAGGCACTAAATCTTGTATGTACGTTGTATCGACAAGCTTAACAAGAACTAACCCGTGTCGTCGTCGAGTTGAGAAAACAGTCGTTATTGTGGACGGCCGGTATTAAATAGATATTGGACCAATTAAAGTTGCTGATCAATTTTACCTCGCAAATAAGTTACTGATATTCTCTTAACAAAGTTGTGCACCGCGTTTTTAAACGCGTTAATTTGAGGGAAAAACGCAATTAAATATTTTTAAGCAATTACTGTAAGGGTAGATACCCGCCCCGTTGGTCGAGTGGTTGCAAGCGTTACTACCGAGCAAGGAGTCTCAGATTTGATTCCTGGGTCGTTCAACGTATTATTGAGTTTTTTTTATTTTTCGAAAATTCTCAGTAAATGAGTGATGTTATATTTATTTTAAAAGTGGAACTATAGTTAAAAAATGTCTCGAGAAGAGAAATAATAAAGGAAGCAACGGAAGCTTTCAAAAAAGATTATTTTTTCCCGTTTTTGTGACATTTCTTATTATTGCTCAGCCCCTATTGGTCGTAGCGTGATGTTATATAGCCTATAGCCTTCCTCGGTAAATGGGCTATCCAACACAAAAATAATTTTTCAATTTGAACCAGTAGTTACTGGGATTAGCGCGTTCTAACAAACAAACAAACAAACATACAAACTCTTCGCTTTATATTATTAAGTATAGGTTTGTTTTTATTTTTTTTTAATGTTATCATTGTCCGTGCTGTACCTTATACACGGTGCTTACTAAAAATCAGTGTTGGGACAACGATGGCTCAACGTTTTTGAGTGGGCGTCCGATTGGTGACATTACAAGTTTTACTTTTATTTTTTATACATATGAATAGTTTTTATTAATCTGTTGTAATTAGTTTTTATTGTTATTGTTATTGTTACCAATAAAGTTTATTTTATATTTATTTATTTTTTAATTTTTTATTAATTAAATAATCAATACAATATAATAATAATCCAAAATATGTTAGGTTAAGTTTTTTTTCTTCTTGAATATAATATATTGCTCATCCGCAGTTTCCATAATGTCAAATTTGGATTCAAAATCAAAATCAAAAACAACTTTATTCAAATAGGCACGACGAGCACCTTCGATTCGTCATTTTACAAATTAAAACTTAAACGTGATTATTATTTTTGTAAAAGTAAAGCTACCACCGATTCGGAATGTAGTTTCTGCCGAGAAGAATCGGCAAGAGACTCCGCAGTTACAAAAGACAACAATATATGAACTGTGTTTTAGTACAAAATTAGTAATATCTTGCATGAAATACAGCGCCAGTAATAGTCCATAGATTTTTTTTCGCATGGTCACCCTGCTATCTTTTATTTGTTTTTAATTCATGAAGTAGCGCATCTTAGTCGACCATATCGACAAACGATTTCTCACCATTGATCTGACCAAGGCACATCATGATGTGGCCAATGGACAGTGAAACATTTCATTAAAAGGGACCATTTTATTAAATTTCCGAGAATTTCATGATGTGGGCAATTTTACGATATGGCTACGACATATATACACCATTTAGATAAGACAAGGATAGGGTTATAAATAAAAATATCTTCTCTCCCTTTCCTATTTACTCTCTTTCTTCTATTTATTTTAAATTACATTAACATGGACATATATCATATTTAAATACAGTGAGCGACTAAGTTTAAGGTCGTTAAAATTTCTAAGACATTTGGGCGACATTAGGTTTTGTCTGAGGACATTTTAAAAATGTACAATGTCTCAATTTCAATTTTTAAATCCTACTATATAATATTATAAATGCGAAAGTTTGTGAGTATGTATGTATGGATGTTTGTTACTCTTTCACGCAAATACTACTGAACCGATTACGATGAAGTTTGGTATGTAGGTAGCTGAAGACCCAGAATAACACATAGGCTACTTTTTATCACGAAGTTCCCGAGGGATGATTCCTAATTGAAAGTAGATACATTTATCGCTTCTGAAAACTGAACGCGCGATCTAGCGGCACGGCGGCGCGGGGCCGAAGGCAGTAGAGGGAGCGGGTGCAGGGCGGGCGGTCCGACGAGCGGCGCGTTAATTATCATCTTTACCTACATAAGAGAAGTCTAGGGGCTCAAAACCCACTCGGAAAGTGGATCTGCCACTGGGACATCTCTACTATCTATCTATTACCTACACGCATCCGAACGAACCTCGGCACTCCCGCGGTCGCCGCGCTTTTTCAAAGAATAATTTCAACTATGCGCATTTTTGTGATCTTGTAAAAGAAAATAAGACATGGTCGAGCCCCCCCCCCCCCCCCCCCCCCCCTAAGTCGTCTTACGTAATAAATGAATGGGCCCTTGGAACAGACAATCGTGAGTGTATGTTTAACATAATATTATTTATTTGTATTTAAACTCGAGATATAATTGTGTAATTTTTATTATTATTCTGAACTCAAAACATTTTCTTTCTCGAAAACAAACAAATCATAACATTCTAAAACAATCGAAAACAACAAAACGAAATCCGGAACGATTTCAAAACAATTAGATTTACAATCGCTAGACGACACCGAACAACGTCGTATTACGAAACGTACCATAACCGGCCGTTTCCTTAAACGACGAACTGATACACTAATATATCTAGCTGTAACACGGACACGGCTCCTTTCACCGCCCCCTCTCGATTAATTAACGCTGAGCTTACGCAAGCTTGATAAGGACGAGTATGTATTGTTACATTTTGATAATGGGTAACGATGTGTTATTTAACGGATGTTACTTCTTTTAAATTCTTTTGGACATGTCTCTGATAGCCTATCTGTAACTTATGTGCGAGAAAAACTACAATTTTTGGTTTTACAGAATTCGAATTAAAATATCTGACAGATAACGTGATTTAGATGGTGGAAAGAGAAGAAATATATAAGAAACGTTTATCTGATGGATAACGTTATTTGTCAGATAACTACCTGAACTTTATCAGTAACCATGTTTGCTCTAATTATTGTCACAACGCAATGGTGCTTACAATAAGGACATCGCTTATTCTTAAAACTATCTCTATCTATCTTATTGTATATTCTTTAATAAATATTTTGAAAAAAAATTTTGGAAGGCACTCTAAGATCGATGTTCGATGAGAAGTTAATTTTTTTTTACTTTTGTCTGTCTGTATGTTTTGGCCGTGTATCGCGCCGAAACTACTGATTGGATTTGAACTTGGCACTGGAAACTTGGCACGATTTAAAGTCATACTACAAGCTACGACATTTACGACAAAAAAATTTTTATCCCTTTAGTAAGAGTTTCTTGGGCAAGGAGATAAAAATAAAAATGCGCTCACGAAGTCGGGAGTACGACTAGTAAATAAATAAGGGCGAGACTCCACCAGAGCGGAGATGTGCGGAGATGTGTTTTAACAACCAATATAATTTCGTTCAGTGGATACCACTGGTGAAGTCTCGGCCTAATTAGATTTTACTAAACCGTGTCCTATACCCAAATGTTGTATGGTAGAAGATCGCTTAGAGATCGCTCTTCTAGCGATGAGACCACTTTTGTACATATTTCTTTGTTAATTACAAGTATTGTTCTTTCCTTAGTGTTGTGCAATAAATAGTATTATTATTATTAATAATAATGTGCTAGTAACGCACACTGCGTTAAGTAATTTTTCAAGTTATCATGGATGATCAAACTTAAAACTAGAAGTAATAGCGAAAATCACTTAAAAAAACTTATAACCGGTTCTGAAATATGAAAAAAAAAATCTCTACTGTATGTATTGTATCAGCCTGTAAACAACCCACTGCTGAGCGAAGGCCTCTCCTCCATATAGAAGAAGGGTTGGAGATTAATCCACCATCCTGCTGGATTGCTTGGAAGAAATTGATCACTGGTGATTAAAAGTGAATCACAATATATTAACAGAAACAGATTATAGTCAAAGGGTAGTCAAACTCCACAGACTGTAACGAAACTCGGATTAACACGCAATAAGGGGATGCTGTGGCCGCTGTGGGTATGGTGACATTGGAAGGGCATCGTTCATTATGAGCTTTTACCGCTGGGCAAAACCATCGGTTCTGATCTCTACTGCAGACAACTAATGAGATTCCAGCAAGGAATTGATACAAAAAAAAACGGCTGGAATCGATCAACATGAAAGGAGTGGTCTTTCATCATGATAACGCCAGACTACACACATCTCTGGCAATAAATAAAAAATTGAAAGAGCTTAGTTGGGAAGTGGTAATACATCCACCATATAGTCCTGACCTTGCACCCTCAGATATTCATCTGTTTCGGTCTCTTCAGAATTCTTTGGGTAGTATTAGGTTAACATTAAGAGAGTTGATATCAATACTCCTTAGAGCTTTTGATTTAAATTACATTTTTTTTGGCGTTTGACAACTCATTCCGTCTATTATAAAATATTTTCCAGTATCGACGCAGGTGTAGGTGATAAGAATTACAAAATTATAATTTTTGAAATTTTAGTCAAATACCCGTGCGAAGCCGGGGCGGGCCGCTAGTCTATATATATAAAAGAGTAAGGTCACTCACTCACTCATAACAATATCTCTGGAACTATAAGACCTAGAGACTTGAAATTTTGTAGGAATATTCCTTTCGCCGAGTGGAGATCAGCTAAGAACGAATTTTACAAAATTCTACCCCTAAAGGGACGAAAAAGGGGGCAAAGTTTGTATAGGACAACGTGATTCCTTGGTCCAATCTACTTCAAATTTTGCACTAATATTCTTTAACAGAATCGTTTGAAGAGGTGTTTCGTATTTTATCCAAATTCATCACGTAACGGGTTTAAAAGGGGATTGAAAGTTATTTGCTTCGAAGTTGATATCAATACTGCTTTAGCGCTTTTAATTTAAATTAAATTTTATTTTGACATGTTTGACAACTCAATCCGTTTATTATAAAATATTTTCCAGTATCAACGCAGGTGTAGGTGATAAAAAATATAAATTTATAATTTTTGAAATTTTAGTTAAATACCCGTGCGAAGTCGGGGCGGGCGGCTAGTATTGTATATATTTACGTGCACCATTTGGTGTTTTATTACTAACTATTTAAACCGTCATTAAAATTATCGACCTTGCGATCTCGACCGGACCGTCCAATCACTATCGGGTCTTCTTAACTCTACATGACATTGGCGTTATATTTATAAATCGGACACAACTAAGAGCCTACAATTAAAAATATATTAGTTATTAAATCTTCGTAATTTTTTTTTAAATGATAGTTAAATTTTTTAGTTTAAAAGATTTTGTGAGCCACGAAATAAAATTATTTTAATTGTTTCTCTCCAATCGTTTAGTATACAGAGTGTCCCACGATAAAGTACAACCCCGAAAAGGGGTGAAACTACACCATAAATTTTATCGACAAAAAACATAGACAAAAAATTAAAATTTTTTTTTTACTTGATGAAATAAGATTTTTACATCTTACGTAGACTCTATGTGCAAAAAATAACGATTTCTTCCAAGATAGTGGGTCGATTGCTTTAAAATTAAACATTAAAAAAAATTATACTACTTTATTAGCGTCAAGGATAAAATAACAATTAGCTCGCAAAAAAGTGGCATTATGAATTTAACTTTTCTTTTTGGAAAAAAAAACATTGTTTATTACGGTTTTTTTTTGTAATGATTGAAAACAAAAAAATAAAAAATAAAATTATGCCCAAAAAAACACGCTGGCTAAGAGTTCTTAGAATTGACGTCACCACTCAGGTAGATACCCTTTTTTAACAATGTTATACAACATTGGTTGCCAATGTTATACAACGTTGGTCGTTGCAAGTGTAGGAAGGAGAGGACTCTGGAGGGGTTCGAAATATGACTTAGGCCGAGACTCCACCAGAGCCAAGATGTGCGGAGATCTATTTTAACAACCAATAGAATTTCGTTCAGTGGTATCCATTGAAGCGGAGGGGAGACGAGGTGTGTGAATAATGAAATTCTATTGGTTGCTTAAACACATCTCCGCTCTGGTGGAGTCTCGGCCTTACGATATACTGTGGGCTTGTGGTCTGTGCTAATCGTTCCGATATTCTCGCTGTTACTACTCCCACTGTCCTGTGCGTTGAGTTTTTGTTACGTTATTTCGGTTTTGTTCTGTTATTGACTTATTTGTTACGTCTTTTACTCTTTTTTTTTCTATTATCGTGGTTTTTCTAGTATTCTGTATAAATCACGAGTAAAGGCGTATTAATAAAGATACATAAAACAGTAACTATAAACGTCAATGCACACATATTGCATATGCACATGAATACACATACACATATCGAGTGATCAAATCAGTGAACTCTGATATTCATATATTTGACGGCCGGCTGGTCGAGTGGTCAGGCAACTGGACACTTTACGCAGCGGTCGCGGGTTCGAATCCCGCCAGGTGTAGATAATTTGTATGACGAATATAGATGTCTGCACCGGGTCATGGATGTGTATTTATGTATATATGTATTTATATACATTTCTTATATTTATTTCTGTTTCAAGTACCTACCTGTAACACAAGTTCTTACGAACTTAGCACGGGGCTAGGTTAACGTGGTGTGATTGTTGGTTAATATTTATTTATTTATTTATATTGAATATTCACTTAAAATTAGTGAAATTCCAATGATTCATGTTTAAAGAGTATAATTAACTATTCGTTTATTGAATCTCAATATTTACGTATGTTATTAGGTATAGTATTAGTATATTTAAATCAGAAAAGCGTATAATTGCAATTCACAACCGACAGATTATGAGCGGTAAAGAAATAGGGTTTGTTTTTTGACAGCCGTTTGACATTTGAATATATTTATATCAACCATATTTTATCTGTCCTCATGGAGTATAGATACTACGGAGAACCATCTTCTATGGGGGATTATATGACATTATGCCTTTTATTGTTGTTAATTTATAATGGTTTATTACGTGTTCAGTCCATGTTATGACTGCTTCGTTATTTTGTGCTTGCTTTAAAATTTACCCTCATGCTAATGTGGGTGGGGTGGGTGGGTGGTTGGGCGCCACCAATTTTTTGAAATTTGACGACACTTTTCGTAACAATAACATGGTTCTCCTTAGTATCTATACTTCATGTCTGTCCTTTCCATATATTTTTATTAAAATCGGTTCTACGCAGTTCTACAAAACGAAGTCTATCAGCAAACAAAATTTTGTCATTGGTTAAAGTAAGCTTTAAAGCACTTTTAAAACGACAAAACAATGAAAGAGTTGTATCAGTGTCACCATCATGGTCGCACAATTATCCTTGCATGGTTAATACAAATACAAGCGGAAATCTGACAAGTCGTGTCTTGTCGTTTCTTGTCGCCTTTAGGTAGGACGACGGGTAACAACTACATGCGTTTTTATTGTTAAGAGAATCCGGGTTTTAATAGTCATTTTATAATATTGAAACAAGTTTAAAATAAGTGCGAGTAGGACTCATATAATATATTAAGATCAAGAGAAAAACGTTATAAAGTTTTTTTATGTAACGAGCATACGTGGAACGCCTTTTTTTAATGTAAATGTTCCACTGTTGGACGAAGTTCTCTTCTCCATACGGTGGGACTATTACGTAATTTGCGCGATCGCGAGAAATCGCTGTGTTGTCGAATTTCAATACTAATTGACGCTCAGCTAGTTATTCGCGATCGCGCATGTTAACGTGATAGTCCCACCGGACCGAAGCTACGTATTCTACGAGGCACGGTAGCGAGACCAACAAGGACATACAACTAGATCAGAGCGGATATCGAACCCGCGACCGTCGGTGTTAGAGTAACCTCACACATCAGGGCACCAGAACGACAGACGTCTATATTAATATCGGAAAATTCACATACATACGGAATGCAATGAAGTGACTCCAGCGCTAACACGACCTTATATCTAAACATAATTACAATTGTTCGCTATAAAATATTCCCATTCAAGTCTCAGATCGAGTGAGACGTATGCAAACAAACGGCCTTAATAACCGGATCTTGTATTATATCCGGATCTCGTCCGGATCGTCACGACCTCGACTTTTCATACCCGCGATACGAGTTACACGCTGCGCCACCTGACGTGTACGTTCTAATTGTTCGACTGAACTGTATTTAGAAAAAACCGGCTGAGTTCGTGTCGAAGTCCGATACGAAAGGTGCCTTGTCAATGTAATCAAAATCTATAGTAATAAAATTGTAATCGTTCGACGTCTGTTCATATAGACCAGGGATTCCCAAACTATTTTGTGCAAGAGACCCCTTTTCAAAAATAAACTGATACTCGGTCCCCATAGCCAAATTACTGTAGTAATCCCATCTCTAATTTTTTTCTTATTGATACAAAAACACTTACCAATTTAAAAAAAAACAAATCAGTTTTCGTTTATGTCGACCCCTGGGAAACCGATTTCGACCCCAAGGGATCGATATCTACCCCTTTGGGAATCCTTGATTTAGGCAAAACTGAATCTAGATGTTTTTATGAGAGCAATAGAAGTCGTAACAATGTATGTTCGTTTATTTCGTCATCACGCATAATCCGCTGCACGGAATTGAATGCAGTATTCACAATTATGATCCTGGAGGTCTAACTTGGAATCTGATGTAGGTTTCATCTTGATACACGGTCTAGAATCTAGACCGTGTATCGTATATATAGTGATAAAAAAATCGATAAAAACTTTATTGCAAGGCCTGTATTTAAAGACCGTGTTGACATGTATGTATGTACCTTGTACATATGTGTGTGTAGTGTTGTTTTTTAATTAATTTAATGTATTATTTGAGCATTATTATAAAAAATATTAGCATTCTGCACATCTCCATATAAACTTTAACTGTGCCAAATTTCATACTTCTCCGTCTGCCTAATTTTCGTAAAAAGGGGTAAAAAGTTTTTGCTTTACTTATTAATATTTAGATTTTGTTTTTACACACACATTCGTTTGCAAGCAGCCAAATTATAACCTCAGTAACACTGTAAGTTTACTCATTATCGTATTATATCTTATAGTGTTATTTATATGTGATTTATGTGTAACTTAAACCTGTACCTTATATTGTTGTGCTGTCGATTGTATACAAATAAATAAAAATAAAATATAAAAAAATTAAAAAATGAAAACACACAAATATGCGTGAGCGCACAACCACTAATGTGTCAACATGCGCTTATAATAATAATTAGACAATTCTTATTGAATATCTAAAGAATTTGTTGAATCAATATCAATTGTTTAAGTATCTTGTTCAAAATATTTCCACTTACGTGTTTTTATTATAACAAAATGAAAATTTAAATAAATTTTATATTATAGTAGAACGGGATGATTATTCTTAGCACAGATTATCACAAGAACCAGTATAGGATGACGATAAATAACTTTTCAGACAATACAAGATGACATGTGTAGTGAGTAATTAAGGATTTGTAATTTGCATATATATAATAATAGAGCACGCGCAGCGTCGGACGGCCGTCCGCGAGATGGACAGACGTCTTGAGGAAAGTCGCCGGAAGCTGTTGGATGGAGGCTGCTTCGAGCCGGTCGCTCTGGAGGTCGATGGGGGAGGCATACGTTCAAAACTGGACATCCAATGGCTGATATGATGATGATAACGGTGATGATAATGAAGTATAATGCCGTTTTAGTCGCGAGATATTCCAACTACTCACCGATTTGCCTTGAGCGACGCCGTGGTGTGGGCGACCGTCTCTTCAAGCTGAGGTCCACTGGTTCCAGCTGGATGGGCGCTTCCCATGCCTGCCGACAAATATACATAATTTTCTTACAAGTTATTTGATAACCTTATTAGATTAATGTCTGACATTGACTGACTGACTGACTGAATTATATTTATTTTAATGACCAATATCTTTGTTAAGCATTTCTGTACATATTATAATAAATAATTTAAAAAAAAAAGTCGTGTGTACGGAGTACACATGTCAGAAGTGAAACATCTTTGGCAAACTCAATTTAAATTTTATTAATATTAATAGTTAAACATTCTATTACTTATTTTAATATTAATAGTTAAACATACTATTACTTATTTACGCGTTGTTTACGTGTTGCTAGGATACACGTTGCTAGGATACGCGACATTATACTATCTCATTCTCTCCTACACATTTTTGTATTTGTATCTCTTACATGTCGCTTTTTCCGTCGCATCCCGTTTCAAATCACAACGATTCTAAAGAAGCTTCACTTAAAAAATGATATACGCTTAACACTCAATGACCCACAGTAGGGTGAGGATACTGTGTCGGGGGTCCGGAAACAAACACAACACACAAGCACAAATGAACAGAACGTAGCAAATATCTGAATATGTCACAGTCAGTGGCTGAGGCCACTGCGCCAACAGGTTGTCAAATATTATGAATGTTTGAGGAGCCTTAGTAATTCAATCGTTTTCATGTATTAAATGCGGAAACACTAAATATCCGACGTAAGAAACTGCTGAATTAACCTGTACACGTCCCGCTTGGCAAATGCCTTTTTCCCATATAGGAAAAGGGCTGGAGCTTCATCCACCATGCTGCTCCACTGCGGGTTGATGGATAATTTCCCTACCATGAGTAATGTGACTATGATAACAACCAGGACCTGTCGTTCCTGGAACCTGTCAGTTTACGTGATGTCCAAGGCACATTGGGAAGAACCACAAGGACATACACTCTCATAATATCTGCTCTGAGCGGGAATCGAACCTGCAGCCGCCGATATTAAGGCGACTATTTGAATCACTACATCAGCTCAGTGTAAAAAAGTAACAATCTTCTAAATATATGTTATTTAAATATTTATTATTTACTATAATAATCTTGTGTGAATGAAAAGGTTTGGAGCTTATACCGGTACGCAACTTCACTGCAGGTTGGAGGATAATTTCTTAATTTCGTGGTTATATGACCGATTTTATAATAGTTGAGTTATGTATTGACGGTTTTTAAAAGAGTAAATGTTTAGTTTTTTGTTCTCAACAAAACCCTTCACATTACATTACAACAATTAATTACCTAAAAATCATAATTATATACTTATAAATATACATTCTTAATATTGACGATTCAGAAGTGCTTTTGAGACCTATTTAAATAAATTTAAAAAAAAATCTGATTTGACTTTATAACGCCTTCATAAATTCACTTTAAAGCCCGCTGTCACTCACACCCCACATCGCTAGGTCAAGACGACTCGTGCGTTGCGCAAAGGCCAATCGTGTACCACGCCTATGATGCCACTTAGCGACTCCTATAAGACCTGAATTATACTCAATATACGATAATTATAAAACGCTTACGGCGCAATTATATATCATTAGATTATTGTAGATTATTTGAAAACTAATTCATTACTAATTAGCTCGGTCCTGGTGCAGTGGTGAAGAAACTTTTATTTATGTTGATTGTGGGTACGATTCCCGCTCGGGGCGAGTATTAATTTACTTGTTGGGTACGTTCGCGGGCCGTCTTCTAATTGATAATTCATCTCTATGCATTCCACAGACCACATGCGCGAAAATGATACTTCTTTAATCAAAAACTGAAATTTAACTGTCGAACTTTAGTAAATAATTGTTTGCTATTGTTCATAAAAGGTAATAAACAAAATTATCTTTTTACATCTATTAACTACTTATTATTTTTATTTAAAACTGATAAATAAAAAACTATTGCGCATGTCCCATTTCCGTTTCCGCGCATGTGGTCTGTGGAATGCATAGTTAAAAAAGTGATGAAATCAATTAGAAGAGGGCGCGCGAACGTACCCATTAACATTTTTTGTACACCAAAACAAAGCAGCAAGTGAAACCGCATGCATCGACAGGTGTTTAATAAGTGTGTTAATAGCGCCAAAGAATTTTCCTAATCGCACCTATAAATGTCTGTATTAACGTTCAATCTCATTATAGTATTTATTACCTTAAATTTACATAACTAGATGTTCTTCGCGATGTTTATTACGGTTACTCTCTGCTACTCATAGAGCGATCCGTAGCGTTATGATTTATAGCCTATTTACCGCTGGATCATAAACCTTTGGGATATTCTAATAATACGAGCAAATATAGGGGAATGCCTCTTGCTCGGTATGACGAAATGCGAAAAGGGAGAAGTACTTCTTCCACAAGGAGGAGTGTTCAGTTTCCGTGACGTAATTTTTATAGGTTTTCCTTCCTCGTGAAACACTCTATTTATTGGTGAAAATCGCATGAAAATCTCTTTCACGTGATACTGATAAAGTTTATCCCGCACATAGGTTACTGTTAGGCTTTATAATAGAAAGAGAAACAGCTCCTCAGGGCCTATTTCATATTTACAAATAAATTACAAGTTATGGATACACAAGTTGCGAAAAGATAGCGTTTGATGTTGAGAAAAAAATGTTTTATCATAAAATTATTAATTTATATCAACATTAACATCTATTACGCATTTATACACACATTAATATTATATAATATAGTTTAGTAATCTAGTTTAGATGCTAGAAGACTAGTAACTCAAATAAATAGACAGGTAACACTTCTTTGTAATTTACGTGGAATAATATTATGTGCTTGTGATGAGAGTCAATAAATAGTAGATAGTAAATAGTAAAATAGTAAATTCTTGCTGAGCTGAACATGTCATTTTTTATTTAAATTGTAAAACAATATAAATTCTTCTTGTTTGCATTGTTGCTGCGAAATTTTGTCCGTTGTTTATTGTACATAAGTTCTTTTATTGTACTATTTAGGTATGTAACTGCAATGTTTTAAGAATGTATTTTGTTGGTGATCTAATAAAATAAATAAATAAATAAAATAAATAAATAAATAATATAATATAACTTAATTATAATTTTTAGTTAAAAATTTTCATACAAATTAATAAAATTCTAATAAACCAAAAAAGTTCTATATACGAAACAACCACTGAAACCTAATTTAAATCGATTGTAATTACTATCGTACTTTATTATATTGAATATATATAAAACAATTCAACAATTTTTCGACAATTTAACAATTTATTGATTTAAAGATAATTTACTGTGATTATAAGTGATCAAAATGGTTTATACATATTCTCAATATTCTCAATAAGACAAATACATAGTTACTCACTTGGGAAAGTATACTAGATTGTTGATTAATACATTTACATTTATCAGTCCACAATATAGCACTGAAACTCATAGCTAAACACAATAGACACAATTATCGAGTTATAAAATTATGCACTCGACGCATTCATTTAGAAAAACGAGAATGAATATAAATTACATATTCACCAAGCTGTGATTTAAATGCATTGAATTCACATTTTTTATTTTATTAATGAGGGTATTTTGTTATACAAATGTCCTCCTTCAACGACTATCGTTTCTATGCCATATCGTGTGACTTTATACTTAAAACTGTTTTTATTTCACATATTGGTAATATTATTACTTTGTTTACTAGTAATTAAGCAAATGTAGTATTATATATGTGGTATATATATTATAAAGCATTTTATGTCAGTTATTCCTACACTCGACACTAGGATTCCTTGTATCTTGGTTGTATCTGTTGGATATAGGGATGATCGATATTCATCGATGTTTAGCTGAAAAACATCGATGTTTTTACATCGTTTTTTTGACTTCGATAACATCAACACATCGATGTAATAAAAACTAATGTAATTCGATTGTGATGTAATAATAAAACATCGAAAGGTCAATAATTCTTTAGAGCGCAATCTAGCGTGCATAATTTTTTTACAGTGTGTGCCTAAACGACACTGGGACTGCTAATTTTTATTCCTTATTTTTTGTTTCAAATTGTTTCAATTTTTAAAATAAAACACATTTCGTAAAAAATTTAGACTGTTTTATTTGTTTGTTACCGAAAACATCGATGTTTTAGATAAATCGATGTTTTTCAATCGATATAATATATATCGTACATCGATACTTTTCATTCGATGTTGACATCGATGCTTTTCTAATATCGACCATCCTTAGTTGGATACCGTTTTTCGTCAGCTAGATTTATCAGCAACTGTTGAAACAGGTTCTAAGCGTATAAAATGTAATTTTCTAAATTTAGATCATTACACGATGAAGATTTACGAAGATTAACTTAGCAGTCATATTTAGTAATAAGAAATATTCAGCCGTGGAATTTTAACGAACTGTTAATCGCCGGATATGCAAAATTGAATCAAAGCGATTACCTCACGTCCGTTGCAAAAACATTTGGTTTTGTCGGGAAAAAAATGGCCAAGTGGGAGCTAAACATGCACACGAAAGCTCCCATATCACTGTAACATGTTTAATACTAATCTTACTACTATTACGGCAAATTACATCGTTTGCCGATAAAGTTACAGATAGTTATCTGATATATAACGTTATCCAACCGATAAAAGTCGCTGATATGTTTTTTTTTTCTATTCCACTATCAAACTCCACTTTATCTGTCAAATATTTTTATTCGCGACATGTGAATGCAAAAGTCTTAGTTTATTAATTAACTAACTCTCTGAGTTCTCCGATAGCCTATCGGTGACTTATGTGTAAGATAAACTTATTGGGCCTTATACAAAATACGAAAGTTTTGACGGATGTTTGTTACTTACTCAAACACGTCGGACAAATAGACTGTTCTCTTATTATCTTCCATTTGGTTTTCAAGGAACAGAAACAGTCTGTTACCGACAGACGAACATAGGGTGATAGAGTTGTGTTGTCAATGACAAATAACTTAAATAATAATATTTATTTTTTTCTACGTGATACTAGAGCGATTTGTTAATATCAAAATCAAACCGCTCACGCTCGGACCACACCTAATCATTTCGAAGAAGCTCCTCATAGCCGTTTACGTAAGAGTCGGTCGTGTGAGCACACCACGTTCGGACTTAACGTGATTCGTTACTAGGCAACTGGCTCTACAACCCGGTTTTACTTTAGTTTTAAGAAAAATAATTTATATCAATTAGTGACTAAAAGCGGAATAACGTAGTATATTTTATATGTAAAACGGGATATTTATTTATTTATTTACTTTACTCTTTATTTTACACCAATACATACAAATAAAGACAATTTAAGACAATTACAAATTGCATAGAACAAGAGGCGATCGTATGGCTAAAGTAAGCCATTTCTGCCAGACAAAACGATATTTAGAATTTTTGATGTTAAGCAAAAAATACTTTAGCGGAAATAATAGCCATAACTATAAAAGCATTAATGAATTAAAACGCTCATAATCGGAACCCACACGTTTCGGAGACGACGCTCATGCACGTAAGACGCTCGTGAATAGTCGCCACGCCCGAGGTTAAAATGTTAAAACGTAGGGCAATTAAGTCCATTATATAGAATAGTTTTCAATTATTTTTAAAATACAATCCTATATTTATAAGTGTTAAAAATACTTGTATGAAGATCTCTGCTGTCTGATCTGCGCTATGACATCATTTTAGAGGTGTCGGCACATAAATACAAATTTTATATTTATTCAGTATTGTCATAAACATAAAATGGTATAATATCGACAAACGCACACGGTCACGTCTGCCACATGACCTATGGACGTTGGAGCAGACGTCCCTGAAATAGAAACGGCGTCTCCTGTGTGCTAAATCGAATATTTGCGCAAGATCACCGGCGGACGCTGGATGAGGATTTCGGAGAACCGCAATTTTTGACGCGAACTTGAGCAGTCATATGTCCAGCATTGGACTGCGATAGGTTGATGTGCTGTTATATTATATGGTTATATAAATTTAATAATATTGTAAATAATACTTTTGTTAATATAACTTTGAACTGATTTTGAAAAAAACTACACCTAGAAAAGAAAGTGAACTTATTTGACCAATTAATAAAATCACCATTGAATTCCTTCCTTCGATATCCTGCTTTCCTACCGTAAATCGTAGCTTGAGATCCAAATTCCTATACATAAGTTTTTAATGTAAACAAAAATTTTAGTCATAAATTTCAACTGTGAGATCCCGAAATTGTCTACGTCGAAACAAACAAAATTTTCATATTAATGCTATTAGTATCTAAATTTTGGTATATTTATTAATATTCTAAATCTAATAAGTTTCATTATTTCTTTAAGCCATTTCGGAATAATCTAGTCCATAAGAATGGAACAGTATCTAGTGTCGTCCAACTCAAGTTTAAATTATTTAAATTTTATTAAACCGTTGTGTTAGTGTGTTGTAGTGTGAAAAATATCCAGTAACAGTCAGGTGCATAATAATCCATTCAAGAATATTATTCCAACTACGCTTTTGATACCGCTATCACTTGCACCATAGACATTTGAAGGTGAGTCGTGTTTACGTAAGATGAACCGCACTCTAAAATAACGCTTTAATAAAACTTAACATATAAATCAAAACAATTTAACCTTGATATACCTACAAGAGAACGAAAAGTCGTTTTAATTTGATGTTACATAAATCAACTGACAACCGTTCTGGTGTAGTGGTGCGAGAAGTTGTTTTAAAGCCAACGGGTCGCCGGTTTAATAAAACTTCTTAACGTGTATAACTGTTAGTCCTAGCGGCCTTTACAGCGTCGCCGGTGGGGGAGCCGAGTACTGAGACCCGGTCGTGAAAATTAGGATCCCTGGTTTCTCCTAGTGAGATCGCACCTCGGCTTAGAACGTTGTCGTGGTGGACATCTTTTCGACGATGGGGAAATGCTTACCGCTTTGAGCAGATAACTGAATTTATACATATACATAAATATAGTCGGCCATAAATACTGTAATAATTAAAACTAAACAAAATATTACATCTGAATTTGGTATCTCTCATTTTTATTTGATTGTTCATTATGTTTTCTCATTTTCGCGCCAATACGTTGTAAAATATTTTGTGATATTAAAATGGAGTGGAGTGATAAAGAGAACCGGATTGCTGTGATTGCATTACACAAAGTAGGTATAGAGCTAAATACAATTTTTAAAACTCTCCATACGCTTGGTATTAGTCAAATGTTTGTGCACCAGGCTATTGATAGATACAATGAAACCTCCTTGCTTGTGATAAAAAAAGATCTGGCTGTCCACGTAGTGTTCATACGATTGCCAATTAGTCAACAGAGTACCTACAGCGTGGGCATTATCCGACTTCAGTGATGGTTTGGTGGTGTGTTAGCTATGAAGGAGTGACTTAGCCATATTTTTGTGAAAAGGTATCAAAACATCGGCACAAGTGTATCAAGATATCATTCTTGAGGTAATTAAGCCCCTTAACAACACCATGTTCAATAACCAAGAATGGTCCTTTTAATAAGACTCGGCGCCAGGTCATAAAGTTCGACCCACCCAATCTTGATTAGAAACCAACGTTCCGGACTTCATTAGAGCTGAAGACTGGCCGTCATCTAGTCCCGATCTTAATCCGCTGGGTTATGAGTTATGGACAGTTTTAGGGAGTATGGCTTGCTCTAAATGCCATGATAATTTGACTCTCTAAAACTATCCATACAATTGGCAGTGAATAATTTTTCCATGGAAAGAGTGCGTGCTTCTATTGATAACTGGCCTCAACGTTTAAGGGACTGTATTACAGCCAATGGAGACCACCTCGAATAAGCTTTATATATTTTTAATGGTTTTATATTAATGTATTAAACGAGCACACTGGAATAGTAATAAATATTACGTGCAACAGAAAAAATGTTTTTATTTCTTTGTAACAATATTTAGGGCAAGACTATGTAGAGCAGGTGAATTCTTCAATCCCGAAAATTGGGAGCCCTCTCTAGGGCTCATAATGGACGTTCGTCTTCGCTCCGCTCATGAAACCGCCGTCAATCGTCCCCCACACATTGAAGACGCTTCGTGCATTGCGTAAACCATTCAATCGTGCGCCGGCGCCACGCCCGATGTAACTATTGCAATGTTTTTATTGATATTACGTCATGATTCCGATGCCGGATAAGTGCTAAAACGTGAACTATAATAATGGTAATATATGAAGTACATGTAGCTGTTATTTTAATTTTATTCAATAAAATTTAATAACTTCTTTTAAATCGATTTCATATATGAGAACCTTCACAGAAGAAACTCAATATAGATAAACGTTTAATATTAATTTTATCTTTCAATATAAATTCTTATGCGAGCTTTTATTATACGTTAGCCTTTTTTTGACTTTGAAGGCGCATTTATAAATAGACAAATAAATAATAAATAAAGGCCACACACTCAACGAACCCACTTGAATGAAATCCTGTGTGGGGGTCGAAAACAACATAAACACAAACATCCAGGCCACGACAGACGCACACACAGTAGGGCCAACAGCGGTAGACAGTTCGAAAAAACATTGGTTGTCTGTAAAGTCGGTGTACGAACGATAATTTTACGTGATAACGTCATAAGAAAACATTGATGAAAAATTGCATACTTTTATGATTTGAATTGAATTATTATCACTGAATTATCATTATTTTTTATAATATAAAGAAGGTGTTAATTGAAAATTACAATTTTTTTGATAAATTAACATTTATTTGCACTCGTTAATTCAAATATTTTTTTCTCTTCTACTCGGACGCATCTGCCGATGGAGTGGGAAGAAGATGGATGCGTCACAAGCCGAACGCTTAGGCCGATCGTGCCTCTTTATCGCTTGTTCCGCGCTCTCGCTTGCGGAACCTGACAATGAGTCATGCTTTTTCGTGCGTGCAGCCGGCGTTCATCGATTTATAAGACGTTATCACGTCAAACGGGTTGGCGGATAATTTCCCTACCACGAGTAACCATCTTTATCAGGTGTCTATAATAACAACCGGGACCGACAACTTTACGTGCTCTCCGAAACACGGTGGGGAGACCCACAAAGACATACACCCAGACCGGAAACAGATATTTGTACAAATACAAATATGTGTCCCGAGTGTGATCGAACCCGCAACCGCCGGCACGTGGCATCGTGGCGACTACTCACACCACTACACCCAAATGTTTGTCAAGTAACTAACAATACTAAAATAATTCGTAAATGACAAGTCAATTGTGCATAGACAAAATGACGTCTACTTGAATAAAGTATATTTTATTAAAGGTACGAAAGTACGTCAATCGAGAATTTGGCCTCATTTGTTTTATAGGGGGTCATTTATTTATTACGTAAGACGATTTAGGGGGGGAGGGGGCTCGACTAGGTATGTTTTATTTTCTCTTACAAGGGGGTGGGAGGGTGTTTCGATAGTTCTTACGTCAGATCACAAAAATTCGCAAAGTTAAAATTATTCTTTGTAAAAGCGGGGGCAACCGCACGAGTGCCGAGGTTCGCTCGGATGCGTATAGGTAATAGTAGAGATGTTCCTGTGGCAGATTCACTTTCCGAGTGAGTTTTGAGCCTCTGGACTTCTCTTATGTAGGTAAAGATGAATAATTAAAACCAAAGTTTATTACTACCAAAAAATAAATAGTACCTACCTTTGTAAGTACAAATAAACATTTCTAAAAATTGTTACTTTGAAAAATAAACATTAAAACTAACCAAACATTTATTCATTTTTTCTTTTTGATTCTTACGTAATAAATATTAAACAGGGGGGAGGGGGTCGGCATATTCTTATTTTTTCTTATAATAGGGGGGGGAGGGGGTCGAAAACTAGCAAAATTCATCTTACGTAATAAACGAATGGCCCCTAAGTAGAAATACTTTCCATTACACATGCACCATGACACCACGAAAACTTACATACATACACAATTGTTACATACTTACGAAATTTGTATGTTTCACATGCGCTTGTAAAAATAGAAAATTTTAAGAAATTCTTGATAAATAAACGACTCACACTCAACGACCCCAAAGTAAGATGAGAACAATGAGAAGGACTACTTACTGGATCTCTTGCTATATACATATCAAGTTTCATTTCAGTCGGTTCAGTAATTTCAATTATTCAATTAGTTCAGCTTTGCGTGAAAGAGTAACAATCAAATAAATATCGATCCAAGATTTACAATTTATAATATTATTTATTATTTGATTGCAATATATGCCCGAGTGAGTAGCTAAGGGACCCATACTACATGACCCATTTTTTTACAATTTAAGTTTTGCGAGAATGAGTGTTTTGTGCGCGAGATTTGTGTAGACTTCTAGAGGATTATTGACTAGGTACGTGATAAAAACCGAAGATCACCCCCCCCCCCCTTCTATGACCAAGCGTGGTATTTTCCCGCCTGAATGGTGCCGCTCGATGTGGTGTCAAATTTCAATACTGACCGAACCTCAATTAGTATTGAAATTCAACATCACAGCGATTTCTCGCGATCCCGCAAGTTACGTAATAGGATCACATAGTATCGCACCATTCTCTAACCCACGAACGTCTCATAAACAATGTAGTCGACTAGACCGAAACGTTATGTCGTATTAAAATAGCTTAGTATCAAATCAGTATGTGTTATAATAATTCACCATCTTTGAACGCGTTAAGAAACACATTTTCACGCTCCGACGATCCTGACGCACACGAACTAGTGACGCGAACATGTCGATGTAAATAATTAATGAACCAATAAACTATTTATCGAATAATATTATGATATACACAGGTAATTACACCTTATTTAGTCGAAACGTCTCTTCAAAACGATTAAAAAAATTATACTAATAAACAGAGATATATATCAGGGTGGACTGTTTGTTTTTTTGTACGTTAAAATATCTATAAATTGCTGACGGATACAAAAAATTACATATGATTTATGACCATCAAAAAGTGTAATCTAGAATAAAGACGCGAGGGTAACTAGTTAAATATATTGCCAAATATAGAAGAATCTACAACCAAACTACACTACTATTTTCTGTGTATGTATATATATATGGCACAGAAACACACACACACAAAGGCCCAGACCACGACAAAAATTTGTATGACACATAAACATTTGTCACCGCAACATGTAGTTGCTGTGACCACTGCGCCCCCGTCACAGACACTTTTTTTGTGACGCAGGGGAATCCATTTACGGATGATATCCAGGACGCCCGGGTCGGCAGTCCTAGACCTATGTCGGACTCGACACTTTGGGAGTGCAATACCGTACTAAACCCCTGCGGGAGCCTTCAGCCGCTTTAATTGGAGGGTCCCGGATCTGCAGGCAACAGGATCTCTCCAGCGATAGGCTGGCCTCGGCGGAAAGGCCAGACTTCTCCTCCATGGGGACTGTCCGGCTAACCACTGAACAGTCCCGACGACTCCGTGTCTAGCAGTAGTCTCATCCCGGCCCGACACGGGCACAAGGGCGTTACTGGAGGCGCATTAAGTAGCGCCTCCTACGCACCCCTATTCGTCGCCCGCGGATGGAGGCCACGTCGGCGGCCTCCTCTCTCCTGCCCCCGTCACAGACCCGTCACAGAATAATTTATTTCTTGAATGTAAAAAATAAATTAGGTAATAGGCTATAAAATATCACGCTATGAGTTATAAGGTTACAGGGACAACTTTAAACGTAAGCCAGTATCATATACATATATGTACTATATCGAAATGTAACACAGGTGAAATCGCGTGTCGCGTTTACTTGTCGATAAAGTTGCGCTCAATTAATTTGCTTCCTGTAACCGATCAGCGAATTATATCCTGTTCATTTCGATTGTATGTTAATATGTACATGCAAGTATGTAGTTTGAAACAAGGTTTGTAATATAATTATTTTATTTACATAATTATTGGTAGTTCATTTGAATTTAATCAATTTTTTTCGAAGTATATCTGATTAAGGTCCATGAGGGAGGCCTACTGGTCTACGTTCAGCAGTGGACGTCCAATGGCTGATATGATGATATTTGATTTGTTTGTCGATATAACAAGTTGGCGATCTAACTCCATTATACACAACAAGCAAATAAGCTCAATGCAAGCTTCTGAAATTTATCAAACTGTTTTTTAAAGTGAAAACTTCTTTAGCAGCGTTGTGTACTTTTTCTGATCGGTAAAAAATGTTAAACTCGCGTCAGGACACGATCCTGATCGAAAATTTCGTCATAGTCGTAGAATAGTGACGGATCTTACAAATTTAAACCTTTACAGGGCAGACACTTCAAACAACTATGTTGTTGTGGTTGTATGTTTTGTTGGTGTTTCGTCATAGTCGTAGAATAGCGACGGATCTTACAAATTTAAACCTTTACAGGGCAGACACTTCAAACAACTATGTTGTTGTGGTTGTATGTTTTGTTGGTGTTTCGTCATAGTCGTAGAATAGTGACGGTACCCACAAATTCAAAACCCCACAGGGCATACATTTCAAATATACAACAACAACAATATAACTGTTTGAAACGTCTGCCCTACAAAGTTTCGAGCCTGCAAGATCCGTCACTATTCTACGACTATGACGATTTGTAAGTCAGTTTAATAAAAAATAAAATTAAAAAAAAAACGGACATGTACCAGGAAAACAGAAAACACAAGCAGTTTAGTTCGTTATGAATATTATAAATTAATCTAAACTTATTTTTTTTTTTATTGTAATAGTTCTGAAGTGTTAAATTTTTAATGTAATATAAAATTGTCATGTTTGTGTACGATAGCGCAATAAATGATTATTGTATTTTACCACATAAATGATAGAACTATTATACTGATAGTTAAAGCAATTCGTGCAAAATTATTCCCTAACCATTACAAAATATCAAAAATGCGTTCAACGTTAATATTTAAATTTTCACATCTGCCAGCACTCCGGGAGTGCAACCCGTTGTTTATTTTTTTTTATTCGAAACAAAATCATCGATATCGGAAAAGTCCAATAAAACATCATCGATAAACACTAGTGGGAAGACCAACACTACGAGGCGTGGCAGAGGCGCGGCGTCTTTCGTAATTTCCTCAATAAGTACAACGGGGTTGAGGAGAAATCGCATTGCAGTTTTAATATTAAATTATATCTTTCGTTAGAACTCTACCGACCGGTATCAGTAACCTTTTTCTGATTTCGGTTACTAGAGATCAAGGAATTTATATCATAACTGGAACGCTCACTTAATAAAATTGTATATTCAAATATTCATCTCTTAGGAACGCTTTTTGAGTGCACGTGCGCATTCCAGTTTGTAGGTATATAAATTCCTTGCTACAAAAACTCCATAGTTTACGTCAAAATTATATTGTGTCAGAAATCTACCGCTAGTAAAAAAAAGGAGAAACCGATTGACTAATGAGACCAGCAGGCCTAATTTAAAACTTAATGGTATATCCTGTTATCTCTTCTATCGACGTAACAAGAAGAGTATCACGTGCACGCATGTTAGCTACTGTAGACATAGAAAGATAATACGAGAAAAGGGGTAGACAACATTTTGTCGTGCGAGCATGCTAGGCCGGCAGACGTAAATGGTAAACATAATCATATTGACCAGGCGTCATATTTAAGTTTTGCGATTTTGTCACAATTATAGATTGTTAGTGGTTAAACTTTTTAGACGATTAATTAATTACTATTTCAATTGTGTCATAATACTGGTGATGTCATACTTATTTTTGGTGTACCAATATTTAAAAAAAAATTTATCACCAAAAAAAAAATTGGAACAATTAAAATAGCAGAATAGCGCTATTAGCAGATTGGTAGTTGTACCACCACTGTTGTTACCGCTCTCGAATCAGCCTGTAAGCTATCCACTGCTGGGCGAAGGCTTCTTCTCCATATTTTTTTTTATATTAGAGGGGGCAAACAAACAGTCGATTCAACTGGTGGTAAGTAAAAACGACATCCATAGACACCCGCTACATCAGACGATTAGCGGGTGCGTTGTCGGCTTTTAGGGAGGAGAGGGATGTTCCACCGGATCTGTGGAGGGAAGGGAAGGGATGGACCACCGGATCTCTCACAAACCGAACGAAACACGACGACAGTGCCATCATTTGACGTCGGTGTTAAGTGAGAGCGAAGTACCTACTTACCCGGGCGCACTGGCCCATTCAGCTGCAAGCAGCATGGCGCTACTTCGGTCCATATATGTATAAGAAGGGTTAGAGCTTAATCCAACACGCTGCTCCACTGCGGGTTGGCGGATAATTTCCCTATCACGAGTAACGGTCGCTATCAGATGTCTATGATAACAACCGGGACCAAAGGCTTTACGTGTTCTCTGAGGCACGGCGGGGAGACCCAAAAGGACATACACCCAGACAGTTCAGATATAACATACATTAGAACCCTCAATATTAGTTACCAAATAACTTGGACCCCGGAATATAAAGACATTGATTCTCAAACACGACCATTCCCGAGTATCGAAATTCAACACAAGTGAAACCACGGGTCACTTATAGTTTCTTATTACGCATACGTTTTAGAATCCCGTTATAATGGGTGACGGAATCTTATCATTTTAGATATAATTGACAAATCAATGGATCAATTAAAATAATATCGAACGATTGATCAACGAATTAGCTACACAATTGAGATCTGTCTCGCTAATCGGATGCTGCGATAACGGACTCGAGGGGCGCGGTATATCTCGACTCTTACTTTGTTTAGGGCCTGTTTAACCGGTTGTTGATGAAGCTAAAGTTTATGATGGATTTTTCTTTTTAACCATCTAATTTCAATTTGTCTGTCAGATATTTCAATTCGCAACCTGTGAATCCAACAGCTGTAGTTTATTACTTGAGGTAAATTAGGCCCTAAGATCCTGTTTTATCTTCTGATGATTAAGCCTATCAGTAACTTACGTGCGAAATAAACTTTAACAGCAACTGTGAAACAGGCCCTTAGTGTTTGCTTCACCGGCTGCTAATAAAGTTTATCTCATAAGTTCCTGATTGCTATCAAATACTCTATCAGCAGGATGTGAACGAGGCCCTTAGGGCCCGTATCACCTCAACTAATAAACTAAAACTTTTGGTTTCACATATAGAGTGAAGTTTGATTGCGATATAGTAAAATATACCAGAATCTTTTATCTGTTAGATACCGTTATATGTCGGATAGCTATTTAAACTTTATCAGATACTGGTGGAACAGACTCTTAATGTATTTAACGATGAGTTTCAATAATATTTGATTTCGCTTACTATAGATATGAATTTTAATATAAACTGCGCTGAATACAGCTACCATATTGTTTCATGAAATAAATAAATAATGCACTGAAGGAATTAATATGAATGAATGTTTTTACCGCTACGCCAAACGCAGCTTGGGGGATGTGTCAAAAAAGTACTTTATATCGCGCATCAACAGTTTTATTTTCTAAACGCTTTATCATCTAGAGTTCCCACTTCAGGTAGTTTCATTACGCCCAGACCACGATGATCATCTTATTGGGCTATCGACATCATATATGTCCACTAAGTATAACACATACCTCCATAGAAGTAGGCAGCACGGCACCTTCACGGCGCCATGCGCGTCCCCTCTCATCCTAAAACAATGAACGATCAATAAATAAACAACTCATACACAACGACACCCTGTGCGATAAAAACACAACTGTGTCGGGGACAGGAAACACACATGCAAAAAAAAAACATATATAAAATAGATTGGTAGAATATTCATTGTACACCACTTTCTAAGGGATTACCCAAGTCAAAATTTTAAGCCAACATAGCTACCTCAAGTCCAATATAGTACCGATTTAGAGCCGAGTAGTCCGAAATAGAACCGATTTAGAGCCCAGTAGTCCGACGCAAATTTATATTCCATTTAGGTACGATTTAAATCGTATAGTCGAAAAAACGGAAATTTGTGCCATTTTTGTGTGCTAAGTCGGTCCTAATTTAACATGGGTTAGGACCGACTTTGAGACCAGAGGTCCGACATAAGTTTACCGTAGGCAGCGCTAAATCGGTTCTAAATTTCTACTCGGGTAAACATACATAAATATACAAACTAATATTTATGTAAAAAGACAGTCTTATCGCTAAGTATCGATTTATTTCAGACAACAAAGATTAAATAGTATTTAAAAGGTAGACGGCGCACTGTTGTTACCTACATAATATGATACATATGTATACATGCTTCATACATAAATTAAATCACTCACTCGGTCACTATTTTAATTGTAAATCTTTATTAATCCATATCGGGGAAACAAAAAAATTTGATTTGAATTGAAAAAAAAAACTTAACTTTTAAATTAAATTAAAACGACCGAAGTCGCAATACAGCGCTAGTTAAATCTGTTTTCGCACGATGTTTACTGTTTTAGTTTTAATAACTTTATAGTACCAAATTGGATATGCTGTGAAAGGATTTAACGCGAGGATCACGCGCACTGCAGGCCTCTAATTCTATCTACATTAATACTCGTACTTATACTCATAATCTATACTTATAATGATATATAAATGGGGGAAGCCTACGTTCAGTAGCGGACATCCAGCGGCTAATATAATGATGATGATGATGATGATGATGATGATGATGATGCTGATGATATTTATGATAAAAATGTAACATGTCCAATTCTGTACATTAATGATATTTTTAAATTTTTAGGAGGCTTTCAATAATCGATAATGAAGCCAAAACTGAAATTATTTGATTTCTGACTGTTTGTATATTACTTCGGTAGTTTCAGCGCATCACGTTAAATTATAAACAAATAAATAAATAATCTTTAGCATACATTCGTTTGCCCCTAAGGTAGGCAACTCAATGCCTGTGTTTAGGTAACAGCTGACTGATATACTTTTTCTTCTTTATAAATAAATACATATTACACTCAAACTCGGGGGGGGGGGGATCGAAACCACAGCATTGGAGTAGAAAGCAAGGTCACTGCCAACTGCAACAACGGGTCAGTATGATTAGAGACACATTTGAATGTCGTGATGGGTTTTACTAAATGTATGAAACTGATATGCTTCTGTTCTCTTATATTTACGCGAATATTACTCATTTAATTAAAAGTCTAAATCGGATTTTATCGCGTTTATTTGTTTTAAAACTTTACAGTTTAACGATTTTTAATTAAATTAAATTATTTCACGACGTTTCGGACCCTTTACAGCGTCCATGATCTCGGGAGACTGAGGTGGTGGGTGTCCGAAACGTCGGGAAATAATTTAATTTAATTAAAAATCGTTAAACTGTAAAGTTTTAAAACAAATAAACGCGATAAAATCCGATTTAGACTTTTAATTAACTGATATGCTTCTATCGCGGCACGACACGACACGTAAATATGTTTCCGGCCTTAATGGAAGGGCGGCAAGTTGCGAACTAAATTTCAGATACTTGTTTCAAATCAGAAACTTGCGGTTGCGAACAAATTGAAAATTAAACGCAACCGTAGTGCGTGAACCGCCTCACAAGGATGAGGGTAAGAGAAAGGGTACATAAATAGAGCGAATTGGACCATCGTACCGTCCTTGTCGTCACACTTGTAAATCGTGAAGGTGTGAAAGGGAGAGGTTTCCGTACCGTGGGAACTTAACATTTGCTTTCACTTCGGTAAACGCACTAAAAAATATTGCCTCGAATCTCTATGTATTGATGTATTTATGCTAATGGCTCTGGTTAAATGGTTTTGAGAAATAAATTACATTATATTTAATAACAAAAATGTTGATTTATTATTTAATATATTTTATTTTAATTAACATTTTATATTATACGTACATTATTATAAAAAGATGTCATTGAAACACAAGCATGAAGGTGTGCTTTTCCCTAGAATAGATTTCTTCCAGCACATTTAAAAAGGAATACTATTACAGATAGAAATTAGAAGATTAAAAAAATGATATCAGTAATCAGAAAAATCGTAGGAAAGTCAAAACTGTACATTGAATTTTCTTAATTTTTAATTTTTTCTTAATTTGAAATTTTCTTAAAAGAATACTTGGGGTGTGATCTACAATCGATACCGAAGCCATAAATATAGTTTTTAGAATTTTTGTCTGTTTGTCTGTATGTATGTCCGGGATAAACTCAAAAAGTACTGCATGGATTTACTTCAAATTTAGCACGAATACTATTAAGAAGTCGGGTCAACATATAGGCTACATATTATCACGCTATCACCTACGGGGAACAAGCAGTGAACCTTTATTTTCGCTCGCGGTAGCTTATATAATAATAGGTTTAATTTGTTTCAAAATCGATATGTCAGATAACTATTTGAAACTATAACTTTAACTTAATCAGCAACCCAGGTAAATGGCCATTAGAAGGCTCAATTGAAATGTATCCGGTAAATTATCCGTGATGTGCGCACAACAGATTTCTTTGTCATTTTATTTATATATAAGTTACATACCGATACAGAAGTAGTATGAAATGAAATGGTCTGTACTTGTTCCACAGCTGGGCCAAAAACTCCTTCTCCATATGGGAACACGGTTAGAATTTAATCCACGATGCTCTACTACGGGTTCTCGGATAATTTCCCTACCAAGAGTAACAGTTCTTTATTAACGATCGACGACTTTACATGCTCTCCGAGTCACGGTGAAGCCCACAAGAAGACCAGCAACAACTGTACAAACACAAATAATGAGCGGGAATCGAACCCGCGACGTTTGCGTTAATAGAACTTTCGCACCACTACGCCATAACGATAGGATAATATTTTACTATCTGATATTTTTATTATTAAATTATTGTATATTGTGTTTAAAGTACATTGAACTAATGTCAAGCTGGGACGAATCGCCAGTATGATAGTTCTATAATTATTATATATTGGACTAATTCAAATATATTTATTAGTATATAATAGGGATATTTGTTATATTTTCATTAACATATGTATCATATATAAGTATTAGTAAATAAATATTAGTATGTAAGTTTATTATATAACTGCACAACCTACCCGGTCTCGTTATTGAACTTTCCTTTTCCATTTGGGTTGTCTGGAAGAAATGGCTAATTAGCCATAAGACCACCTGTTGTACTACACAATCTTAACTAACTTGTAACTATGCTCTGTAATTTATTTGTAGTGTGCAATAAAGAATTAATAAATATATAAAATATTTTTAAGGAGATATTTTATAAACTTTTGCAATCGTCCGAATCGGAAATAAAGAGGGCGCCACACGGACGCCCAGACTCTCAAAGATGGCGTTTGAGCGCAGATATTAAAATTAAGAGACTATCTAGGGTAATTTTAAGGTAATTGCCGGGTACTCACCATGTAAACCATTAAGTATCTTTTGTGAATATCTTCCAAACATCCGCAGTTCTTTTTAACTGTAAACAAAAAAAAAACTAATAATAATTAAACTATACCAAATACAACAATATTCATTAAAATAATATAATAGGTATAATAATTCTGTAATATTATTCCAGTAATAAAAATTTATATCATTGTAGGCTCTGAAAGAATACGTTATCATGATAAATTGCGCGATTTAACAATTAAATTAACGATTAATGTTAACAATTAAGAAAAAAAAAACTTCTGTTGAACTTCTTGCCAATTCTTCTCAACAGTATCTACATTACGACTCCGGTCGTAGCTTTGCATCACAATATATTATAAAACAATGTACTACAACGCGTCTGTCTGTCTGTCTGTTCGCGATAAACACAAAATTTACTGCACGATGAGGAAGGTTTAGTTACGTAAACATACCACGGACGCAGCCGGGGCGGGCCGCTAGTTAAGCTACAATATATATACTATTTGTACAATGACGATTCAAAAGTGCTTTTGAAGCCCTCTTGAATGAAATAAATTTTAATTTTGATTTAATATTAGTGTCCTATAGAACTGACGGCCGATGGAGCAGAAAGGTTCTAGAGTGGAGACCACGTCAAGCGGTCGGACGGCCGTCCGCGAGATGGACAGACGAGTAGAGGAAAGTTGCCGGAAGCCGTTGGATGGGGGCTGCTTTCAACCGGTCGCTCTGGAGGTCGATGGGCGAGGCCAACGTTCAGGCAGTGGACATCCAATAGCTTAGTGATGATGATGAATAGTGTCCTAGTTCGTAGTATCCACTCAAATCAAGATTCATTCAAATTCGTTCAGTACTTCAAGATGCGCGGCATGACACAGACAGACAGACAGATAAAATTAAATTACAGTTTCGGATTCAGTATCGATTATAGTACCCTCCTTATAATACCCTCTAAAAAGATTTTCAAACTTCAACCTTCAATATACACAATTATTGAACCTTTTGATTGATTCATCCTACTGATGTAAATTTATTTAGATCTTTGAAGGTAGAATGGAAAAATCCACAACCAGTTCAGCGGTCAGCCGTTGGGCAACGTAGTCAGCGACAACATTCGCCAAGTTGTTGTTTGCTGCGGCTAACGACCGACCGGGGGGCGCGAAAGTGCAGGAGGGGGATGACTCGCTCTCCCTCTTCAGTCGGGAGCGCGAAAGTGCACAAGCCACTCGAGCCTTGGACCAGCTGATCAGTGAGCTCCACTTGGTTCCTGGAGCTCGCTATATGGAATAGCTGGATGTCCAAAGTGGACGGGTCGCGAAAGCGAGGTGAGTTGTGTGCCCACAGAGGAGTGCCCCGGGAGTGCGGCCGTTGAGGGCGTGGCGCCGAGAAGGCGTGGAGAAATGAGGGGGGAAAATTTTCCCCCCATTCGTTGGCAGGAGCAGGCGGGTTCGTTCGTCCAATCTGTGCAATGTGCCACCATGGTCGAGCCTAGCTCCCTGCAGTTCTTGTGGGGCTACCTATAGCGCGACCCGGCGCGGCGGCGGGGGTTGGATCGCTCAATGTTGACACTTTTCTGGTTTGCGAAGGAAAGTTGGCAGCGAGAAGTCTGACCTCAGGGGCTGGGCCGCTCCCACCTCTGCCTCGCGCTGATGAGATCGGACGAACGGCACCTCAGAGAGGCTACAAGGCCAAGTGTCGGGGCGTCATGGTTGTATGCGAAAGCAATCCCATGACACCTCACTACGGCACCGACGGTATCGATGGGTTTTAGTGGGTATTCGGCCTTCCAGACTGACGTACAATCCTTGCGTTTGGCCGCGAGTCTTACATACCCGCCGCCTCACTGCCAATACTAGCGACGCTTGGTAGGCGGGTTGACGAGCGCAGTGTTGTGGCAGGATACGGTGACAGCACCATACATACAATATATCCTGCCAAAACACACTGCGCTCGCCAACCCTGCTGCGCTGCAACGCTGCTGCCTTTGGGGGAGTGAGGAGCGGGGTGTAAAGTTCCTCATCCACCATTGAAAAGGGAGGATCTTGCGATCAGACGAGTGTTGAGTTTGGTGGGCTACTGCCCGACAGTTGTTGACGGATACTTGTATATATGTTCAATCGCTCGAATAACTTTGATAGCACGATGTAGGATGCGTCAGTTATTAGTTCGTATTTGGCGAGATAGATGTCGCTATAGCCCATCGCCATTAGTCGTCTTTTACGACAACTTGGCAAGAAAGAGAGTCGGAACTATTTTTCTCTGTCAGTCACCGTACCGCAAGCATCCGTTACAGTTTTATTATAAGTATGGATTTATCTAAATATAGAAGAGATACTTACAATTTAGAAGAATTATTAAGATCTCGTTGTGACGTTGACATCTTTGAACACTATTCACTAAAACTATTTAATATCTAATACTGGCCATAAACTAAACAATATTTTTTTTTTTAAATCACATATTCGTATCTATTTATATTTATTAAAAATAATAAGAAGTTTAGTGTTCACATGATTTTAACTATTTGATGATATGTCAACGTCCACGCATTTAAATATCTGAAACAAAAAAGAAACGATGGTTAAAAACCTTAATATAATAAATTTGTGTTAAAAAGTTTGTTTACAGTTTAGTTAGGTTATAGGCTATATCACATGATGCTACGACATCATAGGAGCGGATTGGTAATCAATTTAACCCGTCCGAATACAGGTTGGCGCACACGTAGGTTTTCATTACTACACACGGTTTTACACAACATTTCTAATGGTCAGTTAAAATAGGCCAAAATAACCTCTTTAATTTTTAAATTTCGTCGTAAGTCGTTATAGCGTCCTTAGTAATACACAAGCTGTAACCGCGACTTCACTTGTGATTACAAATTGAGGTTTGAGATATATAAATTTCGATTGCATCTCTCTCAAAATGTAGGAATAAAAAGGTATCAAGCCTTCTGTATAGAAGAAGGGGGACTTTCCCCAATAGTGGGATATTTACAGGCTGGTTCAGTTTTGTTCAACCCAGGACCTATAGTTTCGAACGGACGCAGAAACTTTGAAGAGTTTGAGATAAACTTAAAAAAAGGAGCTTCGTATAGCGTTTTTTTTTTTTTTTTTGAAAAATGTCACTACGGGCGGGTGCTCATATTTACCCCACCTTCTAGATCAGAGGTTGGTTTAGTTTAGTGATAATTATTTATTGATTAAAATTTCAACGAAAATACTATTTTCATCGCTCAACAGAAACAATGTTTTAATTCATAAATTATGTCGAATCGTAAAAAGGACCGTTACATTACACTCGTATGCCGAATTCCACGACAATCATCTGAAGCACTGAAGCGTGTGAGCAGGACAATCTCACTTTCACATTACAAATATTTATTAGGATCACAAAATGTACTTCTATTAACGATTAAGATCGAGTAAAAAATAGACGATAAAAAAAGCTTCAACGGCTTCAAGTAAGATGAGAATTCTGTGTGGAGTGCCCGGAAATACCAAACATAAATGAAACGCCTCATCCACGAAAAACACTCCTTGGCATTTACAAACTTTTTACAAGCGATTATCGAACCCGCAACCTATATCGTAACAGCAACTTGCTGGGAGTACGCCAACCCGCCAAACGTCAACGCGTTATGAGTTTGAATGATGAATTCTGGAGATTTTTTGAAAAAAAAAATATCCAGCAAGAAAAAAAATTAAAAGGTCAATTACTTAATTACCCCCCTGACCGTTTGTCCAACCCTCCACCAAACATCCTGTATATTATTGTACAGTGACAATTCAAGTGCTTTTAAAGTTCACTTGAATAGAGTAAATTTTGAATATCATCACACACCGACGACCGTTCTGGTGTAGTGTTGCGAGTAGTCGCCTCAAGGACGGCGGTCGCGGATTCGATTCCCGCTCAGGGCAGATATTTGTAAGTAATTATTTCCAAATATTTATTTCCAATCTGAGTGTATATTCTTGTGGGTCTCTCCGTCGTGCCTCGGAGAGCACGTAAAGCCGTCGGTCCCGGTTGTTACCATCGACACATGATAGCGACCGTTACTCATGGAAATTATTCCTCCCACTCGCCACCAGGGCAAAAAAGCGCTCACGGTGCCCGCAAGCGCACTATATGCGGCTGAAGGCGGCCCGCATAGGCGGGCTAACCGTCGGGGCGTCACGGTTGTATGCGCGAGCAATCCCATCACATAAGTAAATAAACCGTACAGAGGCAAAGCTTCATACAAGCGCGCTACGATAGGTACACTACTACAAGCATGAGACGCGTGTGTGCGTCAGCACACGCGCCTCGTCACATACGAGAGAAACCGGCCTATACTATGCCTAAACTCAAGGGCTGTAGCAGCTACGTCGCGTGTCGAGTTTTCATTTAATGATAATTTATTAATTTAAATAGTGTTTTAATGTTATTTTAATAGTGTTTTAATATAAAAGTGTAAAAGTTTCCTAAAAATATTTAGGAAAGAATCAATTTTTTCTTTTTTAAATCGCAATATGCAATATCATCAAAAAATATCAAAGATATAAGAATTTTTTTAATAGCTTGAACAATGATAAAGTTACTTTTTAAAATATTAAAAAAAAAGCAACAAAAATAAACTTTGTCATCTTGTTGAACAACTAACTATTGTTTATTAAATTTTTACTCATGTGATCCCGTGGTGCCCCACTACGACGATGAGGGCACCACTGGGTTTTAGCGGGTATTCTGGCACGTTCTGCATGCCATCGAGTCCCACATATGCGTCGCCTCTCCACGGCGGGATGCGTAAATACATTTCCCAGCGAAAAAAAAATGGTAGGGAAATTATCCAGCCCGATTATATGCCAACCCACAGTAGATTAAGCTTCAACTGTTCTCCTATATGGAGAAGAGGCATGCAAGAAGAGGCCCACTTCAGTGCAGACAGATTACTGACACAATTCGTATGGAGTTTATGACAAAATACTACCTCTAATAAACGAAGTTAAAGATTAAAGATAGACGATTGAAACAAACGAAGGTCTTGAATACGGACACGCAAAAGACGTTTTTACATCGACATGCCATCTAGACGCTTCTGAATTTTAATCAGAACCTGTGCACGCGGCGTCCATCATCGTCACGACGAACAAAAATTTCACAAATTGACCATCTGTATTATTGTCGGTTATTTTGAATATATTTTAAAGGAGACGTCCAAGTAGCCCATGCGAAGCCAGAACCAAAAAAGGCTTTCCAACTAATACGATTATTTTAAATGCAAATTTTGTACGGATTGGTGAATGGATGTGTTACTGTTTCCCATAAAAAGTAGTGTAACGATTGCTACAAAACTTTGTAGGTATGTAGATTGTTAGGGATCCAGAAGAACAGGAAGGCAACTTTTTGTCCCTATATTTCCACTGGACCGAAATTAATAAGATAAAACCACAAAGCAATCGTAGTAGACCGAATACGGTTCAAGACCAATCCGGTTTAAAAAAATATCTGTTTTTATCTGAGGAAACCCAATTAAATGATACGTTAAAATTTCGTACTCACGTACAACGTATTCACGTACAAGCGCAGACAAAGACAGACACTGTTGATACACGTTCATACACACTGTATGGAAGAATATTATTTTGTCTGACACGCTCGTTGTCTGTAGATATAAATGAACCCTAAGTAGTGAGGAACTTTTTTTTGGAGTATCTTCGAAAAAGTAGTTTTACTCTATTGTCCGTAGCTTTTAGAAGATTTGTACAGCTTTTGATAGTTAGTAAGTTCTAATCTGAACTTAATTTGTCTATCAGAGGAAGAATTATCTATTGCCATATATGACACAGTTGCCAGTGATCCTGATTTCTGTTCCAGGGGTTCCTGCCCCGAGTCTGGGTGTAATATTTTTATGTGCATTATGTATATATACATTATCTATATAAATATTTATAAAAAAATTATATTTAATAATATGCATATCAGTCGACCTAAAATACAAGCATTAAGTTGCCTACCTTAGGAACAGATGACCATGTCATCATGTCATGTGCATATTTACTTATTTATTGAAACCAATTTTACCCTTTTATAACTTTCAGTGTCCAGTAACTACTTTAACACAAATTATATTTTGTAATAATATTACCGTCAAACAACTATGAATTGTTATACAACTATAGTCGTCTGTGTACCGGTATACACTGATTAACAATTTACTAGTTTAGCAACTATTATTAACTGTACAGGGCAATAGAAACCCAGTCGTAGATTCGAATCTAAAGAATACAATGAGATTTCAGTTACTTTGTCATTAAATGCATTTAATTATTTTAGCGGTGAAGGAATAATATTCTGATACATGTATGTCCACTAACAAACTCTAAAAAATTTCGAATTAAGCTCCAACGTTACTTTCAGAAGAGAATACTTTGATCAGATTTTTGGCAAGCAATGGGAAGTTACAGGCTGCCGCTGTTATTTTTCATTACAGTACACTTGTTTTCTCAACTGATGCTATATTTTTAAAATGTTATGTCTAAATTTAGTTATAATATACAATAAATAAAAAATAAATAAACGTCTCATACTCGACGGCACCCAGTAGGATGTTTATCCTGTTTCGGGAATCCAGAAACACACACAACACACAAGCACATACGCCCAGACCACGACAAATATCTGTATGGCCTATACAAATATTTGTCATGAGCAGGGATCACACGCGACTGCTAGCACAAAAGCCAGTTGCTGTGACCACTGCGCCAACGCGTCGTCTACAACAATAGTACCAAAACATGGACGATTTCACCATATTCGATAGAATGAAGAAGATACTAAGGAGATTGATCGGTTCACTAAGATCTTTCCTAGTGGTACACAAACATAAGCCGTAGGTTGGAGTCCTTATCAAAGAAACGTGTGTGTAAATAGGATTCTGTTCTTGAAGGTAAACAATTTACAGGCAGATTGGAAACAGATGCTGACAGGACGCTTCACACCTTAGCGAAATCATCCCGAGCATAGACATCATCTTCAGAATGGAGAAATTAATATTAGTGTATGTTTTGTGCTTCTGATATTGTTAATGTGTAATACTATTTTTGTTTAGTAAAGAATTTTAAATCTGATTTCATAAATAAATTATCTTTATAAGTTTATTTTCAATAAGAATTACTCTTGACATTAATAATAATTTTATAAATGATGATTCATACTTTACTATTAAGTTAAATGTATAATATTAATAAATAAGATTTTTTTTTAAGATTTGAGGTGTAACGTAAATAGTGTGAAGGAATATTTTAATTGAGTTATAAATTTTATTATTATCTATTTTGATAAAACATGAGATTATTAATTTTAACAAATATTTTATAACAATAATTTGTTTTGTACACACTATGATTGGAATTATAATTATATAAATAATTGTGGATAAAAAAGATTATGAAAAATGTTAAAGTTTGTAAATTATTTTTATGTATTTTTATAAATATAACGTTACTTTTTACTTATAATATTTTTACTTTCTTGTCATTGTTGTAATTTGATTTTAAAATAATATTTAAATCACTAAATATTTACAGTGTAGTGTATAATTACTGTAAAAAGGAAGTTTTACACACCTGAATCTCCAATATAATTAGCTTAACAACTTTGTGTATTGCTTACAGCATAATTGCACTTTATTAACACTATCAAAACAATTTAAAATCACAATCTTTGTTTTCAAACAAAAATAATCGATTTAAAAAGTCAATTTTCACAATATGTAAATATTTTTATTGAACTGTCAAAGTCATGTTAAGCCATTTTTCGAAACAACCGAAAAACCTTGAACGATCCATGGTGAAAAAGTCGTTTTTAAATACGTCGGCTTATAATTCGAGTCACAGATAGTAAAAAAAAGTGAATTATGATATATCGCACAAAAAAGTTTTTATTATAGGTTAAAAAGTTTCGTTTCGTTTCGCACGCGGTTAAGACCGCTATCCGGCCGTGGCAGCCTTCTAATACTGCATAATGCACAGTGCGATAGTAAAGTATTAAAGGCGACCACTTACTGCGGCCGGTTTAGCCGCGAAGTACAACGTACTTACAATGCCATAATCATTACAGGGACAATTATGGATACAAATGCGCTCCCGTTTAGAGGTCGCATTCATTTTGCTTTTGTTTGACCTACCTTTTGTTCACCGCTTCAACTTTTTACTATTACAGTAAAATGAAGTAAAGGCTAAAATATAACTAATACCGGAGTATATACCTAACCTATAAAATATCCGTTTTTCAATCTCCAATGTCGTATTCTATATACACGTTGGCGCAGTGGTCACAGTAACTGGCTGAAGCGCTAGCGGTCGCAGGTTCGATACCCGGACATGACAAATATTTATGTATACCATACAGATATTTGTCGGTGTCTGAGAGTTTTTGCTTGTGTATTGTGTGTGTTTTTGGACCCCTGAAATCCATTATCTATTATTATTTTGAAGGATATTGTCATATTTAAAGGACACTAAAGTGTTAAGTTGTGTTAGGTAGAGATCAGAGGCGTAGCTGCCGCCGTATCAGTCGTTACAATGATAAATATATTTAACATACACCAGCGTTGCCAGATTTTTTTGTTGCCAAGTCGGGATTTTGGAACTTTTTGAGTCAAATAGCGGGATTCTTTCGTCGAAAGCGGGACATAGTAAAAAAACGTATAAGTATCTATTATAGTAAGAAGTTTTTAAATATTTATCTTTTTATTTGAATTAAAATAAATGTATTTTAATAAAAATATAATATTTGAAATCAGATTTACCCTACGGTTAAATAGTTGAGTCTTATTCGTCTTCTGAAATAAAAGGGCGGGTGGCCAGTCCACACTTGTCTGTGTCACTCGCCCACGCTTCCTCAGCACGCTGCACGCTGCACGCATGGTCGAGTTATCCCCGAAAAGCGGGACTGAGCATGTCCCGCGCGGGACATTTAATTTTGATTAAAAAATCGGGACGTCCCGCTAAAATCGGGACGTCTGGCAACGCTGACACACACACACGGTCGTCTGTCCCTAAGGTAGGCAACTTAATGCCTGTGTTTTAGGTAACTACCATATAAAATATTAAATATACATATAAATAATACATATATAAATAAACATATATTACACCCAGACTCGAGGCGGGAATCGAACTCACAACCTTTGGAGCAGAAAACAGGGTCACTGCAAACTGCGCCAACGGGTCAATCGAATTATGTTAGCACTTAAAAAATATCGTAAGGACATGAAAGACTATCAGAATTGTCACTAATGATTATAGAGGCAGAAAATTTAGAAACACTGAAATAGTCTTCACTTTTAAATGATTTAATAAATGAAAATACCGATATAATAAATCCACCGAACAAAAGACAAGAGTATTAATACTAAGTAATAACTTGTAATCGATATGTAATTATTTTAATTCGATGCGAGTGTTTTTGTTTCGTTATTGAAAAATCTTTACCCTTCATTTGGGCCCCTTAACAGATTTTGACACAGGGCCCATCTAAGGCAAGCTACGCCACTGGTAGAGATATATTGTAGTCAAGCCCCAATGTTGGTAATATAAATAACGTGTACGGGATACAGCTGACTCAACTGGGATAGTACTACATTATCAAACTAGGATAGTGCCATATTAGGGTTTCGGGATTCCCGATCGCTTTTCATTCTCGGAACCCGGGAAAAAAATTATCGAATTTGCATCGAATTTACGAGAATCGGGATTTTTTTTTCTTTCCTCGTTGTTTTTGACTTAATATAGAGAAACAAAATCAGACGTGTAAATACATCTAATATGAACTTTACTGTTCTCTTATATTTTTTCGGTTTCGGTTTAAGACATTTACGGCGAGTTGCACGAAACCATCGCTAATTTTCCGTTAGTTAAGTTGCAATTAATCTTAAAATTAGTTGATCTTATGATTAATTTAAAGCTGTTGGAATTAATCATCCGTTAGATAGGTCTTTAATTAAACTAAATTTTTTTGTTAACTTAATCAGATGTAGGTTTCGTGCAACAGATAATCACGATTCTTGTGATTAAATTAGTTTAATAAACACTTAAATTTTAAAATTTGTTTCGTGCAACTCGGCGTTATTCTCATAAGAATGGGTGTTCACTTACAATGAGATAAACAGCATACAAATATAAAATAGTAAAATAAATATTTAAGCGAATTATTTATTTTACTCATTTAATTAAAAGTCTACACCGGATTTTATCGCGTTCATTTAAAAAACCTTACAGTTTAATGATTTTTAAAATTATTTCCCGAAGTTTCGGACTCTTTACAGCGTCCATGGTCTCGGGGGACTGAGGTGGTGGGTGTCCGAATAATGAATGAATTAATATATTTTTTTAATTAAATGTTCTTATTAATGAAATAGTAAGTTATACTAATTTGTAACCTATAACCTATTGTATTGTGTTTAAACATTTGGTAAATATAGTTTTTCTTTGTTAGTATAGGTAATTGAACGTTGAATAGTCATAATATGCAGCTGCAATTCTCAGAAATTGTATACCATACCTTACTTATATCTTCTTGAACTTAAACAAAAATCAATATCATCACAGTAAAAAAAAAACGTTATATTACAAAATTACCTAATTTCAAAATCCATTTTTTTTTCTCAATTGCAATTTTCACATCACATCAACAGCCATTAATTGCTTTAAATCACTCAATAATATAGTATCAACTCAATTATAAGACATTTCATACATTTTAAGATTTCTTTTTCAATCCCGGGATTCACGAAATCACGACCGATGTTTCCCGGGATCAGGAATGGATATTTTCCCGAGAATTCCCGGGGTTGAAAACCCGGGACCGAAACCCTATGCCATATCCACAGAAAATCGGTGAAATTATAGCTGGGCATAGAAAAGCTGGACGACAAAGTACTATCCCTTCCTTTTGCCATCCTTACTTCCTACTCCCCTTCATTATTCCAACAAAACTGTGGTTCTACTGTTATAAATGATTACATACTTTACTTATCATCATTATATTTACATAAAAACTTTTAGCATGAACTAATTATTGATTTTCAAGCTCGTGACAAAACAAAATATATTTGAATGATATTGTCACAAGTATGAATGAAAATTAACAATTGAATTGTTTTTTATTAATAAATTTGTATTTTTACAATGTATAAAATGGTTATGAATATTTAATTATAACAATTAAGTATATAATTAAAACTCAATCGAGAGTAATTTAAATGATTAATTATTGAAATCTCATTATGTTATCATAAATTTATTTGTCACGCCATCTGTTGTCGGGTAGTAAAATAATATATTCCAAAAAAAAAGGTTTAATAAATTATTGTTAAAATATATACAGTATTTTTTTTTCTTTTTGATTAGCAGTGACTTTAGTATTATAGACCTATTAGAGAAACTGTGGTGTTTTTTGTTACTTTTTATATTTTAAATAGTATAAACAGTAATCTTTTTGGGTTTGGTGGTTTTATTAATACTTATCTGATTTAGGTTAAGTTTTAATAATGAAAGTCAAACTATTTCGCCTTTATTCAAAATTTAATTGAGACTGATATCTCAACCGCAGTCCGCATAACCAATCTCCTTCGTGTTTTGTCCCTCCTACATGACATTGACGGAATCAACCGCGCTTCACGGGCACGACTAAATGACGAAACTAAAAAACCATACCAGAAAGAATTTAATTAACTTAAAACCAATCAATCGAAATATCTACCGAAACTTTTCATGTCAACTACTTTTAATAACTGTAAGGGATATTGTACTTTTGTCATTATAAATTATATTGAATACTGTTTTAGTTAAAACGAAATGATTTTACAATTGTCATTTAATATATTTTAAGTTTATAAGTGGCTTATAATAAAAAACTTCAATATCAAAATCAAAAATTTCTTTATTCAAGTAGATTTGGCTTGCTCAAACTTGCACTTTTGAATATTATATTTTAAACTAGCTCTGCTCTGCGATTTCTCCCGCGTTAATTTGAGGAAAAAATGTACTTAAATATTTTTAAACAATTACTCTAAAAGTAGGTACCCGCCTCGTTGGTCATTATTATTATTAGTAACTATATTTTAAACAATCTTCTTAAATGTGACATGATAAGAAAAGCCTGAAAGATATGTAAAATTTATATTGTAATATGCGTTCTTGCTATTTTTATTTGTCAGGCAAGTGCCTTTTTAATTTTCATCTAGTCAAATCGTTGCGTTGGATGAATATATGCAAAAGTAAAATGGAGTTGCGCTTTGACTTTGTCGTTCTTGCGTAATAGACATTAGCGAGTTGCGGCGGCGTTCTCATACGCGAATTGTGATAGCGTGTTGCGATATGTTGTGGTAGCCACAGTAATAATAAAGAAAGGTTGAATAATTGATATCGACGACCGTTTTGGTGTAGCCTCCTCTCCGCAGCGGGATTCGTAAATGCATTTCCCAGCGTTAAAAAAAAATGGTAGATAAATTATCCGCTAACCTGCAATGGAGCAGCGTAGTAGATTAAGCTCCCACCTTTCTTCTACGTGGAGAATAGGCCTTCGCTCAGCAGTAGGTTGTTTACAGACTGATACAGTACAGCAATTGGTACTAATGGTAACCAACGCCAACCCGCAGTAGAGCGGCGTGGTGGATTAAGCTCAAACCCTCCGGAGACCTCTCGCGTCGAGAGAGGTCGGTCGAGTCGGGCTCCTCCACCCTCTGCAATAGAGTGAAAGAGGGCACCACATCCTCCCACTCGTCATCAGGGCAATAGAGCGCTCACGGTGCCCGCGAGCGCTCTATAGGCGAAGGCGGCCCGCATAAGTGGGCCACCCGTCGGGGCGTCACGGTTAGATGCGAAAGCAATCCCGTGGCGCCCCACTACGACGATGAGGGCACCGCTGGGTTTTAGTGCGGTATTCTGGCACGTTCTGCCGTGTCAGCGAGTCCCACATACCCGCCGCCTCCCCGCGGCGGGATGCGTGAATGCATTTTCATTCCATTGTAAAAAAAAGGAATAGTAAAACTCAATATTTAAAAAATTTTACTAATTTTTATTGTAAAAAAATCTTACATATCTAAATATAAATATATTACATATTGCATTCCTATATTACAAAGGTACACTTAGTGTGAGGACAGTTCGGTCAGCGGTACGCCTCCGCAGAATTATAATGATATCATTATGACACTATCAATTTAGTGGAATACCGAAATTGTCAAAACTTTAATGAAGCGATTGATCACTGGTCTAATAATATGACTATCGTAATACAAGATAAATATAAATAAAATAACTGGAGGGGAGCCCTAAAAACCTCTGAAACCACTCTAGAAAAATGTAAAAAAAAATATTGCAAATTGTGTGTCAAATATATTTTTCTAATTTTTCATATTTTCCATTTCCGTTTCCGTTTTCCGTTTTTTCGTATAGTATTCTATTCTCTCTTCTAGACTTGCTGGAAAAACATTGTTGAAATTATTTTGAATATTCTATTATAAATAATAATATATATTTTTTGATATTTATACATATAATAGATTGGTTCAGTGGTCACAGCAACTCGCTCTAAACGAATGTTTATAATATATTATATGACATACATACATACATTTGTCCGTGGTCTGGGCATGTGTTTTTACTCTGTGTTTCCCGACCCACGAAACAGGCAACTTAATGCCTGTGTTTTAGGTAACAGCCGACTGATATATGTATATATACATAATATACAAATATTACGCCCAGACTCGAGGCATAAATCGAACCCACAACCCTGGAGTGGAAAACAGAGTCATTGTCAACTGCGCAAACCGGCCATTTAATTTTTTTATATTATAGGTAAATGTCCTAGTGGGTCTCCCCACCGTGCCTCGGAGAGCACATAAAGCCATAGGTCTCTGTTGATATCATAGACACCTGATAACGATCTTTACTGATGATAGGGAAATTAACCGTCAACCTGAAGTAGTGCAGCGTGACGAATTAAGTTCTTAACCTCATCCTATTTAAAGGTAGCATTCCCAACAGTGGGACGTCTCCAGGCTGTTTCAGAAAGTATACTTACAACAAGTTTGCCTCTTCAACAAAGGCTTGTACACTTTCGACTGAACACCTTGTAACAAGCAGTCGGTATGAGATGTGACGCTGTCTCTTTCGCTCTCATCATCTTCACTATCTTTTGTCTCTTTAATGTCACTATAGATCTTTTCCAAGCTCTGGAGACAGTCTCTCATCATGGTAGTTCTGAAAAAAAATATTATATAAAGCTATAAATATTTAACTGATTAGACTGATGGTTCTTGATGGAAACTCATGTTTACTAATAACACTACAATCTTTTTACACTTTTCCACTTTTTTTTTTCAAAAAATCTATATATATATATATAAACTCGCTAACCCACCTGCCAAGCGTGGCGAGTATTGGCAAAACCCCCAGAGGTGATGAGAAAGGCCTACGTTTAGCAGTGGAAATCCAATGGCTGATATGGTATTAGATTTTTATATTCTACCCTCAAAGACTTAAATACATTTACATCAGGAGTTTATATTAATCGAAAATTGATTGTCTGTAAAGTCGGTACTCCGACGCATCTGCCGATGGAGTGGAAGAGAGATAGGTGCGTCACAAGCCGAACGCTTAGGCCGATCGTGCCTCTCTATCGCTTGTTCCGCGCTCTCACTCGCTGAACGTGACAATGAGTCATGCTTTTTCGTGAGTGTAGCCGGCATTCATCGATTTACAAGACGTTGTCACGTCGAAAAATGTACGACTAAGGTATCGCGAGTAAAACTGCACTTATATATTATATAAAGTTTAACTTTATATAAGGCAAGAGTGAACAGGCATTATTTGAGTTTGCGTGCTCCACCTTAGACTTCATCGTTGTTTACCATCAGACAAGATAGAGGTCAAACGCGCTCAAATTCTTTGATTAAAAAAAAAACTTACTTAACACTGTGTAGCGTCCATTCATTCTGTATGTGTTTTATAACATTTCTCAGTTCGCCTACATCGTAAATCCACTGGTTCTCAATCTCGTAGCTGCATTCGTATAGATTGAGAGGCGTGTCCAGAGCTATATTGTATTGTGGCTTTCTGAAAATCATATTGTAAATTAGTTCTATTGTTTTTGACTGTATGGAATAATAACAATACGAACAGACTAAGGCCCCCTTATTGCTTTTTATAAAATACACGTTTAGGGGGGATAACAAATCGTGACAGTGTGTGACAAGAAAGGAACAAATTCTTTTTAGTGACGAAACCGTTAAATACATTGCAAACTCCAAGTTGTAATAGAAATATAGAAAATTAATTTATAGACGTTGCTCTAATTTAAAATTTCATAACATGTGACGTCACATTTTCAATTTGGTCAAATGTGACATATTTTGAACTCAAATGTGTCTTGAACGGTTAACATATTCAAAAATCATAATTAAAATTATTCGTGTGACATGATTAACAGGTAATAATAGAAATTATCACAATCTTAGAAATATTTTTGAAGTGAAACTTTTATATCGATGTATGGGTGAAAAAAACAAAAATCGTCACACCACGACCGTCACATTTTCGGAGCATATATGGTATTGTACTGTATTCGCGACTCCGTACTATAATAAATGTAATAAAACGACGCAACCCCATCGAGTTTCGGCTCGTTTGATTCGTCTTGACGAGTACTTTGTTTTTAGATGGTTACCACGGCCTGATCTGATGATGGAGCTGAAAGGTGGCCACAGGAACTCTGTAAATTAACGATGCAACCCCGTTGAGTTTGGGCTCGATTGAATCGTCTTGACGATGCAACCCCATCGAGTTTCGGCTCGTTTGATTCATGTTGACGAGTACTTTGTTTTTAGATGTTTACCAGGGTCTGATTACAGATGGCGCGCACTACGCATTAACTCGGCGCATCGTTTTATTATAAGTATAACTTCTTACGTGCGTACATAAGTACACAGACACTTTTTTTTTCGTAAACCTCACTTGACCATTTAATATTAAATATATAATAAAAAGTTTCACTTCATACGTGTGTACATTAATACACACACACACACACACACACACACACACACACACACACACACACACACACACACACACACACACACACAGACACACACACAGACACACACACAGACACACACACAGACACACACACACACGCAGACACACACACACACACACGCAGACACACACACACGCAGACACACACACACGCAGACACACACACACGCAGACACACACACGCAGACACACACACACGCAGACAGACACACACACGCAGACACACACACACACGCAGACACACACACACGCAGACACACACACACGCAGACACACACACACGCAGACACACACACACGCAGACACACACACACGCAGACACACACACACGCAGACACACACACACGCAGACACACACACACGCAGACACACACACACACGCAGACACACACACACACGCAGACACACACACACACACACGCAGACACACACACACACGCAGACACACACACACACGCAGACACACACACACACGCAGACACACATACACACACGCAGACACACACACACACACACGCAGACACACACACACACGCAGACACACACACACACGCAGACACACACACACACACGCAGACACACACACACACGCAGACAACACACACACACGCAGACACACACACACGCAGACACACACACACACGCAGACACACACACACACGCAGACACACACACACACACGCAGACACACACACACACACGCAGACACACACACACACGCAGACACACACACACACGCAGACACACACACACACGCAGACACACACACACACGCAGACACACACACACACGCAGACACACACACACACGCAGACACACACACACACGCAGACACACACACACACGCAGACACACACACACACGCAGACACACACACACACGCAGACACACACACACACGCAGACACACACACACACGCAGACACACACACACACGCAGACACACACACACACGCAGACACACACACACACGCAGACACACACACACACGCAGACATTGTTTTATTACCTTCAAGGTGCCATCCATTAATTACGTGAGGCAATTTTAGCCTTTTTTCGACGCCCCTCTCCCCTTGGTAATATGTCGTGAGATTTTGCTCGACACCCTCCCTCTTTCCCTTATCTCACGTAAGATTTTTTAAAATGCGAATTTGAAATGTAAATGAGTTAACTGTGCTCGATAAAATTAGATTTACTAAAAAAAAAAAAAAAAAACAATTCGTGATATTTGCCGAAACCACCCTTTCCCTCACGTGAGATTGAGTAAGGTTGCGTTCGACAAACCCTATTTCCCCTAAATGCCTCATATCATTAATGGATACCCCCTAATAGAAACTTACTGTACTGTACTGTATCAGCCCGTAAACAATCCACTGCTGAGCGAAGGCCTCTTCTCCATATAAAAGGGTTGGAACTTAATCCACCACGCTGCTCCACTGCGGGTTGGCGGATAATTTCCCTATAAATATTTGTACAAATACAAATATCTGTCCCGAGCGGGAATCGAACCCGTTGCAGTGACTACTCGCACCACTACACCAGAACGGTCGTAAATATGAACTTAATAAAATATAACTAGATGTTAACATTATACTAACACCTGTCTGTCTGTCTAGATATTTGACTATATTGACTGGCCCGTTGGCGCTGTTGACAGTAAGCTCCAGGATCGTGGGTTTGATTACCATCCAAATTCCATTTATTACAAAAATATGTATATCAGTCAACTAGTACATAAAAAACAGGCATTAATTTGTCTACCTCAGGAATACTCGACCGTGTGTATGTTAAACATATTTGTTATTTGTTTATTTTAATTTAATCACCATACCGTATCAATAATACAAGGCCCCCCGATATATAATTATGTGCCCGTGAGATATAGAAAACCCCGTATTAGGGTCGGATTTAGGGGAACTGGAACTACAGCCCCGGCGCCTCCACGATAGAGAATTCGGAAAAAAAAATTCAAATGCAGACTAGTAAACAGTAGTAAACAACTTTTCCTTTCACAATAACAATAATTTATTTATTGGACAAAAATTGGCCATTTTATTTGGTAAATAATTTAGGCCCAAGGAGCTTCCACTCCTTTGTCACCCCGAGGCCTCCAGTCCTCTAAATCCGGCCCTGCCCCGTAGACACAAAAAATGTTATTTACAAACCATATATCTAAGTATACTTACATACAATCTATTGTTTAATGTACTAAAATACACGATTATTTAAATTTTTATTATTATTTACCTGGGATTCTTATCAATATTTAATAACTCCTGTACAATGTCAGGCGATTCTCGACCTTGCCCCACTAGTAATAAGATTCCCATTATACATCTTATTTGATGCCAGAGGAACGCATTGCCTTCGATTATTAAAACGTACATTGATGTCGCTGAAATTATATATAATAATATAATATAAAACATACAATAAGAATAAGGGCCTGTTATGCCGGTTGCTGATTAAATTTATCTCGTATATAAGTTACTGATAGACTTTTATCTGAACTAAATTGAACTGAATTAGTCTGTAAACAACCCACTGCTGGGTAACGGCCTCTTCTCCATATAGAAGAATGATTGCACTGCGGGTTGGTGGATAATTTCCTACCATGATTAACGATCGTTGTCAGATTCTATGATAAGAACCGGGACCAATAGCTTTACGTGCTCTCCGAGGCACGGTGGAGAGACCCACGACATACACCCAGACCACAAACAAATATTTGTACAAAAAGAATGCCCCGAGTGGGAATCGAACCCGCGACCGCTGGCGTTAAACAACTACACGCACCACTACACCAGAACGGTCGTCAGGTAGACTCTATTAGCAAAAGATAAAACAGCTCTTTAGAGTCTGTTTCCCATCAACTAAAAAAAAATCATCAGTTTTGCAGTCACTGGTTGTTAATACAAGTATCTGACAGATAAAATGGAGTTTGATGGATGGGTAAATAAAATTTTTGTGTAAAAAAACATCATTACTGTTCTCTTATTTTTACGCGAATTTTACTCAATTAATTAAAAGTCTATATCGGATTTTATCGCGTTTATTTAAAACTTTGCAGTGTTACAATATTTTAAATTGTTTCCCGACGTTTCGGACCCTTTACAGCGTCCATGATCTCGGGGGAAGTGGTGGGTGTCCAAATAATGAAATTAAACTGCAAAGTTTTAAATAAACGCGATAAAACCGATACAGACTTTTAATTAAAAAAGCTAATAATGAGAAAATTCTAGAAATATAATAATCCTTGTAAATGAAATAATCAATGATAAAAAAAATAAAAAATAATAATACTTACGTTCCTCCATATCGTTTTCATCAAAAGGCACAATATCAGCGCTCAATATTTCTCTAATGAACTCAACGACGCCGTTTCCGACGTCCATTTTACAGAAATGTCTGAAGTCGTGTGAACCGACTAGTTGTGTACACGCTGCCTTCATTGCTTCTACGTTTAAAGATGATTTTGGAAAGTAATATTTATATTTGCGTTTCTTACAGTCGAATCTGAAAAAAGGGTAATATTGTGATAAGCGTTAGGCTACTGAATTATATAAATAATAAATAAATATAAATAATAATTATGCTTAACACACACACACGGTCGTCTGTTCTTAAGGTAGGCAACTTAAAGCCTGTGTTTTAGGTAACAGCCGACTGATATACATTTTTTTTTTAAATAAATATACATATAAATAATACATATATAAATAAACATATATTACACCCAGACTCGAGGCGGGAATCGAACCCACAACCCTTGGAGCAGAAAACAGGGTCACTGCAAACTGCGCCAACGGGTCAATCATTAATTAAACTGAATCAACCTGTAAACACCCCACTGCTGGGCAAAGGCCTCTCCTTCATATAGGGGAAGGGTTGGAGCTTCATTCACTACACTTTTTTTTGTGTGTCGCAGGGAAATCCATTTACGGATGATATCCAGGACGCAAGGGTAAGCAGTCCTAGACCTATGTCGGACTCGGCACTTTGGGAGTGCAATACTAAACCTATGCGGGAGCCTTCAGCCGCTTTTATTGAAGGGTCTCGGATCTGCAGGCAACAGGATCCCTAAAGGCCAACTTCTCCTCCATGGGGATTGTCCAGCTCACCTCTGAACAGTCCCGACGACGCCGTGTCTAGCAGGACCGGGTTCCCATCCCGGCCCGACACGGGCATAAGGGCGTTACTGGAGGCGCATTAAGTAGCACCTCCTGCGCACCCCAATTCGTCGCCCGCGGATGGAGGCCAAGTCGGCGGCCTCCTCTCTCAGCCGCTCGTCGGCCTCCTTCTGCGGCATTACTGTCTCGCAGAAGGAGACCATCGCTTTCCAGGACTCGTCGCTCCGAGGACAAACGTTAGACCTTGACGCAGCGCCGCCCATCTCGGGCACACCTCGAGGGTATGCTGGGCAGATTCCACCGCCGCGCCACAATCGTGACATTCAGTCATCGGCTCCCTTTGGGCCGTCCGACACAGGTAGCCACCAAAGCAACCGTGCCTGGTAAGAACCTGCGTCAGACGGAAGGTCTTGCATTTTCGACGCATCCACCGCTCAAGGACTTTTATTTTGGATAGGCAAACTGGCAGACGTGCCACCTGATGGTAAGTGGTCGACGTCGCCCATGAACATAAACTAGTTTACCTGGAACTAGCCCAGCCAACTAATTTATGTGTTGCCTATCCTGAGACATATGATGTTAAGTCTCGGTGCCAGTAATTACACTGCCTCTCTTGCCCTTCTCTCCGAAACACAGCAAAGCTGTTTCACGGAAGAAACAAGCAAGATGGTGGTACCCATGCAGCCGGGAGCGCGGCACAGCACATCCCTCCCACCGGACTGCGGGTTGGCAGATAATTTTCCCTATCATGAGTAACGATCGCTATCTGGTATCTGTGATAACAACCGGGACCGACGGCTTTACGTGCTCTCCGAGGCTCAGTGGGGAGACCCATAAGGACATACACCCACCGGAAACAAATATTTGTACTAATACAAATAACAGACAGATATTGATTAATTACAAATTTTATGGTACCTTGCGCTAAATTCAAATTTATCATCAGGAATAGGCATCCAAGAGACTGCTCTGATCTCCTTCGGTAGTAATCTGTTGAGGATCTTGCAGTACGGTATCTCGGTAGTTACGGAGTCTGGAAGACTTTGGTCTGTTGGGGTATGTTTACTGCGGACTGTTATCGATATAACCTGAATAATGAAAAATGTTTGGTTTAGGGCTACCGATGGAAGTATTAATGTAAATTAAATATAATAAAACTGTAATAGGTTCAAGTCTGTGCATTGAAGACATTTATAAATTTATAGAGGGTATTATTGATACTGAAATCAAAACTATATTTTTTAAATTTGTCTATCTGTCTGTCCGTCTATCAGTCTGTATCTTGGCCGTGCATCATGCCGAAACTACAGAATGAATATTAATGAAACAGTATAATTTGACTATGAGCCTACTATGAGCTCCTTGTTGTAGATGAACGTGAAAATGTAATCTTATGTTTCAATAAAACATAACATTAAAGAATTTTGTCTTAAATAAAATATGATATAAAGAAATACTTATTTATAATAATTCTAGAATGAATATCAGAAGTTTATTCGCTAATCTGATTAGAAAATTATTTTCGAGTAAAACATATATTAATTGACGAAGTTTATAGGCTTTAAAAGGTGATATTATAAATCATCATAGTGTATCAGGAGCCCCAAATATCAATAGCCACAACGGCAAGAATAACCAGTCACTATATTGCACACCGACTAAACAAAAGTAGAGTAAAAGTATTTAAGAGGTGTACAAGAGGTGACCTTATTACTAAAGCAACAATAACAACATATAAATATGATTAACTTACACTTACGGTCATCTATTAGTAAGGTAGGTAACTTAACATAAATTAATAATACAGCACACAGTTTTAGGGCACAATCGAACCCACAACTCTGGAGCAGAAACCAGGTTAATTGCAATATCTTTCAGACAATTTTTTTAACGACAGGATCAATAAATACTCCTTCCTACGACAAATGTTATTATATCATTTTTAACAAAAGGAATATTATACCATAGACCTCATAGATATTTAACGCACCTGCCCAAATGCACTAACACCTTTATCTGTTCGTCCACATCTATGGTAACTTGATTTCTCTCTCGCTTCTATGAGACAAGACTTTGTTAGAGCGTGGAATAGATGGTGTTCAATTGTCTTGGTCGAGTCTTCTTGGACGGCGAGTCCTTGGTAATCCCACCCAAAGTAGATAATTCTGAGCAGTATTTTACGATAGTGACATCTGTAAAGACATTCAAGGACTATAAATTAGAATTTATTTATAACTACCCATTACAGCCGGTTTTACCTGTATAAATCTTGATTATATTATACATAAATTTTCTGATAAATGTATTCTGTGTGTTAAATTGGGTCTTCAAGTATTTAGATAGATAGATATTTATTGCCCTGATATCAAAGTATACACAAAATAATGAAATACATAGTAGTGAAAATAGGAAAAAAGAAAATGGTGCAAGGGTGGCCTTATCACTAAAAGTGATCTCTTACAGGCAACCTTATGAATGGATTAAATGAAAATTGGAAAGGTGGAAACAGTGCATAAAGTTCATTTTCCAAGGTTTGCTATTTGTGAATTGTATAAATAGGTAAATACATGCTTATATACATACACAGATACACACATACATACATACATACAAACATACATACAAACAACAACAAAAACATAACAATAACAATATAAAAATGTAAATAAAAAAAGGCATGGGCAAATAAAGCCTGTGGAAGTATAGTAAAAAAAAAAAAAAAAAAAAAAACATACATACATACAAACATAAAATATATAATAAACATATTTAATGTTTAATATTTAGTGTAATAAACATATTTAATGTCCATAGCAAGAACATAAATCTCTACAAATTTCCACTTTAATATTTCTACACAGATAGTTGCAAAGTCAATACATTTTAATGTTAATTTTTTTTTTTTATTCATTGACATCTTAAACGTTTGAGAGTATTTTATGAAACATAATATGAAATAATTTTTAATAATTAATGAGATTAATCTAATTCATTTAAATTATTTGCTTAGGGTTGGTATTTTGTTATAAAAAAATTTTTTTTTTTTTATATTACAGAGCACAGAGAAAATATTATGGAACATATAGTAACGAATAGGTGTCACAACCTGAAATAAAAACATAAAAAGTTACGAAAACTTACTTTGAAAAATCGTAATTCCTCTGATTGGAAACTGCTTCATTTCCTTTTTTATCTTCTAAATTCTTACTTATAATATTCTTTAGTTGTGTATTATGCGCCTCCAATTGCTTTATTACGTCAACTAAATCCTATAAATTAACGAATGAGGTTAAAAAGTTAATATTGTAAAATAAAATATATTCTTTTTTTATTGACTTATTAATTTACATTTTTATCCATATTTAATAGTTCGTCCCTGGATAGACCCTTGTGTTTAGGTCTTAAAGGTACTTTTTCTGTCATTATTATAATTTAATAGTATTGTTTTGTAAACAACGAACGAGACAAGTACGGACTTACGAAGTTACGAAGTATTTGACAAAGAGTATATAAATATAATAGGTATTTGACACTAATTGTTGATAAGTAGGAAATGTGAGTTGCCATATCTGAATAAAATTGTCTTTAAATATTAATTTAAATTAACCTAGTGTATAAAATTCAAATTAAAGTTTAATTCAGTGTGATTATTCATTTTATTATTCAGTGTAATACCTGACCTATACCTATATGTTTGTATATTTTCTCCTCGGTGTAAGCTCTCGCTGTGTGTTAGGAGAAGCCATCATTCGAAAAACAAAGATTTTTGGGTTTGACTGTTTGTTCTTTTCCACTAACTTTAAATGGTTTATTAAATCTGTGACTAAGGCCTATGGAAGTCAAGAAAGATGATACTGTCTTTGAAATACTTGATTATTCTTTAGTTCTTGTTAAAACCACTAAACTGAAACTGAATCAACCTGTAAACTTCCCACTACTGGGCAAAAACCTTCTTTGCATATAGGAGATGTGGTGGAGCTTAATCCGTTACGTCATTTCACTACGAGTTGGCAGATAATTTATCTGCATAATGACAATTGTTAATCTTGGTAACAATTGTTATTAAAATAACCAACACTACTGCTGTATCTGTAGATCTAATAACAAAGATAAGACAAAAGTTTAAAAAAAAAACTTGCATTTGGCGCATTCATAGACTTGAAAAAGGCCTTTAACACCATCAATCATAAACTTTTACACCATAAACTTAAAAACATTGGTATCAAAGCTCCTGTAATTGAAATATTAAAATCCTATCTAACAAAAAGTTATAAATTATTGTAATTGGTAACGTCCAAACGTGCTTTTCTTTTTCCAAAGAAAAACTTTGCCTAACATCTGTTGATTTCCACAGGGCTCAGATTTGGGATCACGTTTTTTTTACTGTATCTGCAGACCCATCTTTCCCACTGGGCACTTGCCCAGGGCCCCGTCATCAATAGGGGCCCCACTAGCTCTTGCCAGATTACTGAACGATAACCGATATTTATTACCGAAGTTTTTTTAATTCGAGTAGTCCGCCAATGAAAAAAAACCGGAATCTGACTACAAGGACGTATCTCAAAGAACAAAACGCAGAAGCTTTTGTGATATCTCTGCAACGTCAATTGAACTGAATGGAAGAGAGAAATTCAAAATAGAAACCTTTCTTCCCATAATTGATACTCTGAGCTTTCATCTAAAACAGTGATTAAGTTCGTATAAGAACATTAGTAAACGTTTTGATTTATTTTTTTCGTTTGAAAGCTCTGAATTCCGAAGAGTTGAAAGAAATTTACTCAGAATTTGCAGAATTTGATTATGAAGACGTTAATGAGAAAGAGTTATAAATGGAATATCTGCATATAACAATAGGTTACCATTTAACCCATATTAGGTATATTGGAAATATATCAAATTTTGAAAGAAAACAAAATTGAAGACATATTTTCAAATGTAGAAATCGTATTAAATTCTTTTTAAGCATGATGGTAACTATCTGCAGTGGGGAACGTTCCTCCTCCAAATTGAAAATAATAAAAATTTATAGAAGCATGTTTCTTTACCTTCTTTGTCTATTCTAAGAAAATATTGTTCTGTCAAAGTCATAGGGGCCCCATTAGTCATTACCCTAATATGCCCAGGGCCTTCAATAGGTTAAAGACGGGTCTGTGTATCTGAATAATATCGCAACTTAGGAACTACATGGTCATTTAACTTTGTGTGCAGATGACACTTGCTTGTTTTATTTTGGAAACAAAGTAAATATTATAATGAAGAAAAGGATCCGCAGTAGGATGCTTATAGTCTTATTCAGTTTAGTAGTGACAAAAGCAAAAGAATGAAAAACATATGTAAAATAAAATTAACAAAAATGAAATATGGTTCTCTGTATTTATAATCGTATAAAGACGAAATCAAACGGCGCATGGCGATATCTAGATCAGCTATGGATCAGCTGCAAAAAATATGGAGGAATCGTGAAATTACCATGACCACTAAGACCCGGCTAGTTCGAGCGCTGGTATTCTCCATATTCTTCTACGCTTCGGAGACGTGGATTCTGCGAGAGAGTGAGAAGAAGAAAAAAGACGTTATCGAGATGTGAAACTGGAGAAGAATGTTGAAAGTGTCCTGGAATCAATTCCGGACCAACAAGTCCATTCTGGAAGAACTTGGCATCAAGCAGAGTCTATCGTTCATCGTACAGGCTCGAATTTTCACTTTCTTTGATCACGTGACTAGACGTGACAATGTCACCATCGAACGTCTAGTCGTGCAAGGAAAATTTGAAGGCTGTAAATGTAACCTCCTGAAAGGCAGCTGTCAGGGAGGAATGAAGACGGATCGTCAAGCGTGTAACTACTGGGAAGTGATGAACACGACCGCGCTGACAAGAGCGAAACGAAAGAAGAGGGATTATACTATCGACCGTTCCGGCGTAGTGATGACGAAAGCTCTATAAACGACTGCAGTGTAAGTAGTAGTGCAGTATTTGTATATATATATATATATATATATATATATATATATATATATATATATATATATATATATATATATATATATATATATTTTTTTTTTTTTTTTTTGATCTGGGTGCTTGTTCAAGTGGGTCTCTCCACCGTGCCTCGGATAGCCCGTAATGGCGTCGACCCCGGTTGTTATCATAATTATAAACACTTGAAAGCGATTGTTACTCATGGTAGGGAAGTTAGCTGATAACCTGCAGTGGAGTCTTATAGGGAGCAGAGGTCTTCGCCCAGTAGTGCGACATTTACAGACCGTTTCAGTTCAATTGTTTTCGTGCTTTTATTACATTATTATGAAGGCTATATGCTGATGCAAAAATCACACCAACGCTACGCAAATCATTACACATTAATTACGTTTAATTAATAATTTGTGGTCAAATAATGAGAGTAAGATAGACAAGGGAGATTATTTCTTCTGCCGATTAAACATTTACAAATAAATAATAAAAAAAGTCGGACGCAACGACCCCAGTTAGATGAAAATTCGGTGTAATCGTGGTTCGAAAATACATAATACAAGAATATATATATATATATATATATATATATATATATATATATATATATATTGCAGGTAATAAAAGTCGCTTGCGCAAATAGATGTTTTAAAATTTAAAAGCACATAAAAATACCATTATAATAAATGTTTCTTGACCATTCAATGGCACCAATGGCGTACACGGAACCGGATGATTTCCTATTATAAAAGAGGAAGTATGTAAGTTAAGTTAGTGACGACCATTCTGGTGTAGTAGTGCGAGTAGTCGCCTTAACGCCGACAGTCGTGGGTTCGATACACGCTCGGGGCAGATATTTGTATTTGTGTAAATATTTGCTACCGGTCTGAGTGTATGTCCTTGTGGTTTTCCCCACCGTACCTCGGAGAGCACGTAAAGCCGTCGGTTCCGGTTGTTATCATATACATCTGATAGCAACCGTTACTCATGGTAAGGAAATATACGCCAACCCGCAGTGGAGTAGCGTGATGGTTTAAGCTCCAACCCTTCTTCTATATGGAGAAGAGGCCTTCGCTCAGCGTAGGTTGTTTACGGGCTGATACAGTACAATATAATGTAAGTTAGGTGGAACGATGTCTCTTACTATTCCATGCAAAAACTACCGAATCGATTATGATGTGACTTGGTTTGTAGACAGCTGAAGAACCAGATTATTGTGTATGTCAATTTTGATTCCGAAAATTGTATTAGTTCATACACTAACGTAATTAATCAAACTTTTACTAATTCATGGTAGAGAGTAAACTTCTTTCCCATTTAAATATATTTTTTGATGTTTTTAGTGTTTGACATATTTTTACAAAATTTGATACGAGTATGATGAGAGATTAATTTTGACATATACTGTTAGTTAGCAGGGAAGAGGACATCAGGTACCAATCAAAAACACCAATTGCAAATTCATGCGACGTTTCAATCCTTTATTGGACCTTCTTCAGGCATCTACAAAATTTTTTATATACCTAGTTTTTATGGCCTTTCACTCATGTACAAATGTACATGAGTGAAAGTCCATACATATAATTTACAAAATATAAGCAATAAGTGAAGCAAACAAAAACAAAGATAAAATTTTTGATGATTCATTTATTTATATAAAATATATTCTTTCAATAATTCATTTAGGTTATTAGTTTTCAATGGTCCAATATAAAATATAAGTGTATTAATAGATGTTATGTCAAAATACTCTCCTCCAAACAAAAAAAAAAACCCTCCCACGTTACATTATTTGTCTTATTGTGCAATAATATTTAGGCATATATCTCTGTAATTTTTTATTCAAAAGTGGTGTACAATGAAGATATATATATATATATATATATATATATATATATATATATATATATATATATTTGCCTCTTCCCCCCCCTCCCTCTCCAATCTGAATGTGTGTATGATGTGAATGTGTATATTTTCGCCGTTATATAAATGTACTAACTGAACTGAATGAACATGTAAATATTTGCTGGACAAATGCCTCTCTTATGTACGAATAGCGTTGGAAGTCCAAGAATTGTCCATGTGGTTTCATTTTTTTTTTATATTAGAGGGGGCAAACGGACAGTCGATTCACATGGTGGTAAGTAAAAACGACATCTATAGACATCCGCTACATCAGAGGATTAGCGGGTGCGTTGCCGGCCTTTAGGGAGGGGATGGAAGGGATGGGCCAGGTAAGGGAAGGGATGGACCACCGGATCTCTCACAAACCGAACGAAACACGACGACAGTGCCGTTATATAACGTCGGTATTAAGTGAGAGCGAAGTACTTCTTCGGGCGCGCCGGTCCATTCAGCTGCAAGCAGCATGGCGCTACTTCGAATGCGGACTATGGGACAAGTTTTCTACCAAGAGTTAAGATTGTTATCGGTTGTTAATCGTAACAAGAGAGAGTAACTAGACAAGTTTACGAGAACGCAAGTTGGCTTTTTAAAGATAATAATAATAATCATTTAAATTATTTAATTAAAACCAGCGAGATGACCGAACAGAAGTGCATGCTCTGATCAACTAAAACTACAACTTAAAAATATATTATTAGAATTTTAAGTTTCCATGTCAAGAGATGATTTGTATTATCCACTTAAAATATTCTAAGAGTCGGATTTACTGAGAATCCAAAGAAATCCATTAGTACAACCACTTGAGCCTACGTCATCATCATCATATTAGGCATTGGATGTCCACTGTTGAACGTAGACCTAGCCCATCGACCTCCAGAGCGACTGATTCAAAGCACCCTCCATCCAACGGTTTCCGGCGACCTTCCTCAGGTCGTCTCTCCATCTAGTGGACGGCCGTCCAATGCTGCGCTTGCCGGTACGTGGTCTCCACTAGAGAACCTTTCTGCTCCATCGGTCGTAAGTTCTACGAGCTATATGCCCTGTTCACTGCCACTTCAGGTTGCAAATCCGTTAGATTTGAGCCTACAATCCAATGTTTTTGTAATTTTGGTTAACATAACTAACTTGACGTCCTCTACATGACACGATGGAAAGATCAAAAAGGACAAAAACCCAGACCAGAAACAAATATATTCACAGTTACAAAATATTCGCTCAAAGCGTAAAGCGGACTAAATTTAATATCAAGGAAGTATTTATCTAGCTATAAAAAATTATAACATTAAAAAAATGCTGATCTATTTATAAACGTTGATTCAGTCATTGATTTCGAGCATCACACGTAATGATAATTTATTTATGTACACCTCGCTCGTGTGACACGTGACTGCGTCATAGTGACGTCATCACACGTCAGAACCGCGATAGATTTACAATTGTACATACATGAACTAAACATTTAATTATAGATAATTTTATATTCAAGACCTGTATTAATTTTATAAGTAGTTGTTTAAGTTAAGAAAAAAATACATAGTTGTAGTTAATTTTGGTGTACACTGTACCTACGTTTACTTAAGATCCATATGTACTAATTTAATAAGTACGTAATTTGTTCGGTCTGTTTCATTCCAAGCTGCAAGTTTTCTGTTACAATTGTGTCACCATATTGATCATTGCTATCATAATGTTTCATTTCTATTTTTGGTAATCTAATTCCATAGTGTTATAATAAGTCCATAAGAGGACTCTCATGATCAAACATATTTACATATGTATTGCCAAAATTTTGGTAGGATCAATGATTATTGTTGTGGTTGACCACGTTAACCAATTGCTGTTTAACAGACTTGAATCATCATCTTAAATGAATCGTGTAACAGGAGCCCTAGATCTTCCAATTTTCTTTTAATCGTCTCGAATACTTGACAGAGATGCCTTTCGAGTGTTTGAGACAAATTATTGTATTTCGTTTTAAAATCAAATGAACGAGAAGTGAGCTTTTTTAACCCTTTTATGTTATGATTTTCGGGCTCCCTGAAACTTCTGCCTGGAGCGAGAGTCTCAATTTACTCCTTTTGTAGATCCAAGTCTGTACCTAGTATAGATTATAATACAATACCCTTTATTATACACCGAAATATTTATGTATAGGTAGAAGAAACAGTTAATGATACGGTAGGTATACTCGTAATTAAATTTATTATGATTTAAAAAATATGTCATATTTTATAATTGTGGGAGCGCCATGTGTCATCATTTTTCTTTCAAGTTTATAAATATTTTAATACGTTTTAAGTGAGCTCTTTAATTACTATTTACAAGAAAAAATAAATAAACGAAATTTTGTTTTGTACGCTTAAATTCAAAGCAATTTATAAAAATATGATTTACCAATGATAATAACAGTACAACAATAAAACCGTAATTTCGTGAGCTGGTACAATTAACTTACAATGTAATCTACATTTTTATTAATAATACTAGACTGATATATTTATCTATACTTATAATATTGCTGTAACATGTGAAATTCTGTATATTGAAGATATTTAAAAACAATTTTTGGAGGGTACTCTATAATCGGTAATTAAACAATTATTGCTGTATTTTTTTCACATCTGTCTCTATCTTGGCATCGCAACATGCCGGAACTAACAAATAGATTTTAATGAAAGTATGCATAATTTAAGTCGTCCAGTGTCCTACGTGCTAGGAAACTGGATGCTTTTTATTCCAAAATTCAGTAGGGTTAACTTGGGAGAAGGAATGAAAGTTCGACTTTCAGACCCTTAGTTTTCACTTCTGTAATAGCAAATGAAGAATATAAAAAAATAATTATAACTGAAAAAACTGACTTCAAAAACAGATATGTGCGAAATAGACTTTTTTAAATATCAAATTTTAAAATAAAGTAAAATCGTGTTTGAAATATCAAAATTAGAAGATTATTTGCTAAATGTGCTATAACAATAACAATTAAATTAAGTATAATATATTATTTACTGAGTTTTTACTTTTTATGCGGCAATGATTACATATTTTTTTCCTAACAGCAAAACTAAACAAAAAACAGTGTCATTGCTAAAGTAATGGTAATATTTTAGATCAGCGTTCGATACATTAGATTCAACAGAATCGCATATTTCGTTTATTTATTGCTGTCAATTGTAAATCGCTTTCGAATAACAATTGACAGCAATAATTGCATAAATCTTGCTATCGTTCTGCTATTCTAATTAACCTAATAGAATATTAGCGATAATGCCCGGAGTATTATCGGCTGAATGCGGCTACTTGTAGTATGGAAACTATTTACTTATGACTACTTTATAGCACAATAGTACAAAAGGCGGGCTTAATGCTCAAAGCATTCTCTACCAGCCAACCTTAGGACATACAAGAGCGGACGTTTGTAGGTATGAAAAATTGACTGGTATACAATTCGCCAAGAAAAATATACTAAAATTATAAGTCTAAGAGCACTGCATCTGTGGCAGGATTCATATTGTATGTACTTATAATTTATTTTTACGTAAAACCAACTTAATTGTTTGTGTTTAAAAGAAACAGCTAACAAAAGAGTTTGCCGTTTACTTGATGTTTTGTGATCATCACTGCCTATTAAGTTTTGTAGAACCATATGAGTAAATATGTTTAAAGGTTTTGGGCATTTCACAAATGTAAATTATAGGTCCTTTAGTATTTGTAACCTACATCAAAGACTCTGTATTAATTCTGTTGGCAGCAGGAGTAACAACTAAATATTATAATAATAAATTTTGTTATTATAGAAAATGGTTATCTATTCGTACATCACCTTAATCTAACCATAGAAAAACATTTTTAATATAATAGGGTACGTTCGCGCGCCCTCTTCTAATTTATTTCATCACTTTTTTATTTATGCATTCCACAGACCACATGCGCGGTAACGGAAATGGGACATGCGCAATAGTTTTTTATTTATCAGTTTAAAAAAAAAAAATTGTGTGTGTCAGCTCCGACGCACGACTGGAGTTTACTCCTTAAGTACGATTGTCTAAACATACGCAAAAAGAGTTTATCCAACTGAAAATAAGATTAATACCATATGAAAGGGTAAATTAACAAATTAATGAAAATAATATACATATATAAATATATATTTATTCATTTTATATACATTTATTATAACTAATCGGCGAAATATTTTACATTAAACTTTTCACAATAGTCAATTTCAGATATGCACAAATATTTCATTAGGAATGTTGATAAATTATGTAATTATTATTATCTGACAATTATCATTTATTTTTTAAATATTATTTTTCAATATTAATTAGAGCAACATTACTTTCGCACCGCACCATAGGTGCACACGCACCAAAAAAGTAACGAGGTCATTCATCAGTAGATTTTACCTCTCATATTTTTCTCATACCGGGCGCCTTATATATGAAAATCGATTCTTAAGGAGTAAACTCCAATAATAAGTAGTTAATAAATGTAAAAAGATAATTTTGTTTATTATCTTTTATGAACAATAGCAAACAATTATTTACTAAAGTTCGACAGTTAAATTCAGTTTTTGATTAAAGAAGTATCATTTCCGCGCATGTGGTCTGTGGAATGCATCGATAAAAAAGTATGAAGTACAAATGCGCTCATATAAAAGTGATGAATTATCAATTAGAAGAGGGCCCGCGAACGTACCCATAAAATTAAATATTACATCAGAAGGTATAATGAAAATTATTCAATCTACGATAATTTATATCTACATATATTAACCACATTACACAAAACAAATATTTGTATTGCGACTTATTCAATAAAGAAATACGAGATCTGCTTCCCATTGCTTTATTGTTGAGTGAGATTAACTGGTTAATACCTGTGTGAAACTACTATCGCAATAAATACACATCTGAAAAGTGATTACTCATGATTACTTACAGAAGTCATCACACAGAACATCTAACAAAAAAGAAAAAAAAAACGTATTAAAAGAATGCTGAATGGTAAGAAAAACATACCAATACAATAGGCATTCTTTCCTTGTTTTTCTTTTAGTAGAATCCTAGAATGGAAAAAAACAATTATAAAATAGATGAGAAAATCTAAATAAATAATTTTGACTGATAGTAATTTTCCACAAGTGACTAAAGTGCTAGTTGAGTCCCGAGGATTTGCTTGCTCTGAACCGATCGTTGGAAATCCACGAAGGAAACCTGTTTTCTTAGTGAAATCCATTAACTGACGATGGCGACAACGACATTTTGAATTAACAAAAAGTTTATTTAAACTAACATATCATTATTATTATATCTATAATAATAATAATATAATACAGATGCCGCATGGTTGCCGGTAGACTAGAATATGACCAACCTATCCTCTGCCTAGGGTGTCGTAAAAGGCAACTAAAGACAATTAAAGCTGCGGAGCGTGGACGACTGTCGAAGTGAATATCTTACTGCTCAAACAATATTTGATGATGGATAGACAATACAAGAGAATCAGACTAGGGCCGCTACCTGGGTGGATGCCAGGGCGCGTCTAGCGCTGGCTCTGGACATGGCAGCATACGGACTACCAGCAACCCCCGCCGACCAGCACCACCACCTAGCCGGTTGGTGTAACTACCATTCGCACCAGTTGGCTTGGCGCCAACAGGGTCTCAATGAACTCAACATTCGGTGCCCGCCGCTGGTGGAGTACGCCATATGAGATGGACACTTAAAATGAATGTAAATGTCATCCGAGCGTATTTTGGAGCTGTGAGGAGAGGGGTGGGGGGAGCTGGACGGACTGGTTACCGAGAATAAATTAACTTCAGTTATATAGATACGTAAAAATATTGGTTTGGTATTTAATGCAGTGCGGTATTAAATTGTATATTTTCAGGAATTTAAGGGCCTGTTAATATCCTCATACTGGGTAAAAATTTTGTCCTACAAATAAATAAGTGCGGGTAAAGTTTGGTGAAATGTTTTAGAGATTCTTCCGGATAATGCAGCTTTCCTCATTGTGTTTAATTTCAACGAAAAGCATGGAATGATTTTTTATGACAAAATTATAGCTATCAAAACTTAGCGCTACTAGTTAAGATTTGGACCCGTATCTGTCTCGATGAGACACACCATAGATACTGGGCAATATCGGCTCTATTTCTATGGTAATAACAATTTATATAATTAGAAATCTTCGATTTGATGTATTTTTTAAATTGAGCTAATTCATATAATTGGTACTATTAAATCATTATTCCAATTTCGGACAATTTTTTGTATATTATTAGATACGGTAGCGAGAAGGTAATTTAGAACGATTATTGTTTTATTTCGAATAAACACAATTTTGTAATTGTATATCATAGAGTTTTTATCAAAATCAAAATCAAAATTTACTTTATTAAAAACAATTTCAAAGCACATTCATATCGTCATTGTATAATTATGTCCCATATTTATGTAAAGCTTCCACCTAATTCGGAATGCTAATTCCGGTGAGAAGAACTAGCAAGACCTCAACAGATATTATCAAAATATAACCAACTATAAAGGGGCGTAATTCTGCTTTTCTCTTTACTATAGGTAACTACTTTTGTACTTACTACAATTAATAAGCGACAGTGCCTTTCTTGGCAGCGGGGCTTCGAAAGAGCTATCGCTCACGCCCGCGCTGTAGTTGGTCATGAGAAATAGCGGTTGCTCCCATGTGACAGCACAATTGCGTGTCAGTGCAGCTAGTGCAGTACTGTATCGCATTTTCATTACAATTTAAAATTTATTTGAATAGAATATGTCTAGATCAAAGACGGTACATAGCCACAACACAAGCTCTTAGCTTCTTCGAAACATGTACAGCGAAGAAGTAGACTCAATAACGAGTTCTGAATTATACTGATCCTTGCGTTGTCTTTATTTTTTATAGATAAAAACGGGTACCTAGATATCACGTCAAACTATATGTTCGACGAGTTTCGTCGTGACCACCGGCCATGTAACTGGTCCAAAATATCGACAAAATTGTCAAAAAACTATATCGTGGTATGTACCCGTTTTTATCCTTAAATTAGATTATAAATAAATAAATTTTGAACATGTCTATGATAAATGAAGAAATTGAGACGTACGCAGCTGAATACAAATTAAGACTCACAAGGTACCCAAACCAGCTGGCAGGCAGCTCACTATACCTGAAACCATTCGTCGGCTTAAAAAGCGGCGAGACATCTTTGATTAGGAGCTGTTATCCAGACAAAGATAAAGAAAGGGCAGGCCTCCAATGGGAGCAGCGCCCTAAACGACAAAAAGCACCCACCTCATCTGCTTATAGTCTAAATGACTGATTGCAAGATATAAAAGCAAAAAAAAATAGATTATGTTTAAAAACTGCAAGTGTCTTAGCCTTGCATTGTGATTGTTCGATCAAAATGTTTTTGTGAATCTAGTCTGACGTGCTGTTTGAAATTTATTTCTTTTTTAAGAGTTTAACGCTTAAGGCGCCTTTTGCTCATATGTGGCCTTCCTAGTATCGCGTGCTTTCATGGAATTATTATAGTTTTATTTTGATTTATATTTGGACCGATGACATCCATATTGTAGATCATTTATCGATTGATAGCTTCAAATTGATCGTTTTCAACAGATTTAGTAAACTATGAGGGTCATTTGAAAAGTAAGTAGCCTAATATAGTTAGGAGCATGCTATTTTTATGAAACTACCCTCATTTTGAAGCTTCATTATTCTTGAGCAAATACGTAAAATATCATTTTCTTATTCCATTCGTTACGGTTTCTCACGCTTTAACGTTTAACATGTAGTTATAATTAAAAAAAAAAAAAAGGATAAAATCGATCTTCGTGGCATGATTAAGTACTTGAATAAGAAAGGCTTAATACCAAAATAAATTTATAAACACATATTAGCAACTTTAGTACAATCTGGACCTTCTTGAACTAAGACAGATACATGATTTACTTAAAATTTAATTTTATTACGTATTTACACAGAAATTAAAAATGGAATAAAAACGTAAACATTGACAAACATTAAAAATTTATACGAGACTAATATCCTATGGGAATATCATAAGGACGGATGCCACAGAGGATAAAATTTTTAAGAAAGTTAAAGAGTATATGGGTAAGAATTTTTATCGTGGTCTTATCTAGTAAAAAATAGAATTTTGACTATGTAGATGAACAAATTTACAAGCATGGCCGACAAATAGTCTTAAGTCTTTTAATTTTCGATGCCATACTGTTCATTTCGTGCATTAAAATTAATGGCGGGTGTTGGCACGAATGCACGCCATATTGTGCGAGTGCGTCCATAGTGCGTCACTGTTTATACCGTCTTCTTTCAATACGTCATAGTTCTAGGGTTGCTGTACGGACAACGATTCCTGCTCGGGGCAGATATTTTTATTTGTATCTATACATTTTTGTTTCTAGTCTGGGTATATGTCCTTGTGAGTCTCCCCGGAGAGAACGTAAATTCATCCGGCTGTTATCACAAACATCTAAGAATGATCGTTTCTCATAGTAGGGAATTTATCCGCGAATCCGAAGTGGGGTAGCGTGGTTGATTAAGATCCGCCGCAGTGTTTGAAAGGTTATGATATGTGGTTTCCCCTCAAGTCGGATCCATATCTATAAAGCACCATGCAGTGGTAACGCAACAAAAAAAAAGCTTTCGTATCAAAATGGATGTGGTCGCTGAAGGAGCAGTCTCCCAAAAAGTATAGCAAATTAAAAAGATTTTGTAAGAGGCGTTTCCTGAGATTTGGAGCACTACTCTGAAACAGAGACCACGACTCGAAAATTCCGGGAGCGGACCGAAACCGGTGGAGCTTAGCCTCGAGCTGTCAACCTTCAAGACTCGTTCCTTAGCTGTATCTTACCGGAATTTGGGCATGTCACAATACATAAGAATAAAGGAGGCGGATAGGAAACAGGCGGTATGAGAGGTTTATTTTTTAGACAGCTAACTTTTTTGTTCTTCAAAAAAATTGCCAAGTTTATAATGGCTGGGTCATGTTCACTCTCTTTACACCTTAGGTATGCTCAGATGGACTAAGACCAAACTTGGTGCACTGAACAGAAGAGTCCACACGATTAAGACTCATATTCGCATGTATTATACGAAATCGTTGGCTATGAAGTTATACACATGGAAGTGTTGAGAAGTCGAGCCCTATGAAGCGCTAAGTCCATACATAATCGGGAGGTGTATATTCTCAAGATATAATTTGAGGCGAGGAGGGAGAACGCTATGCATAGCGATCTTATAATATGTGACAAAGATCGCGTTCCACAATTCTTAACCAAAGAGAAGTGGTCTATGAGGATGCCGTATTACCAGTATACGTCGGTGCCAGTATTCAAATGCGATGGAGTACGGCTCTACTGGGACTTGCCTATCGCCACGGTCAGGACAATACTGGCGAACAAGCCTCATATCGTGGTGAATGATAGGGCACGATCAAAGGTGTTTCTAGTGTACATAGCGATCCCTCATGACGAGAACTTCTTGAAAGCAAAAACACAGAAAAAAACAGAAATATCGCTGGATATTAATGACGGCGGTGTTGAGTTCACGGAAATTATCTCTATCGTAATATTTGCCAATATGCAAATACTATGATGCCTATAAGCCTGGTCACTATTTGAGGCACCTAGAGATCCATGATGTTTCACTCACAGGCGAGATGTAGAAGGCTGTATTGCTCGACTCGGCTAGGATTATTCGCCAATTTTTCAGCCTACAGCCCTAACTCGGCTGTTAGATCTGTCCTGGCGAGGCGTAATCTTCCACTCGTTTATATTTATCTATGTAAGTTTATGATAATTTATTATATGATTTATAAAAGTATTTATTATATTATATACGTATGTATATATTGAAAAGGTGGAGTGAAACAATTAAAATAATAATTTATTCATTCGAATTAAACGTGTATCATTACATGATACTTGAAAGAAATATCTTTTGCCGAAATGTTAACTAATGCTAATAATTTAGTTTAAAACTAACGCGATCACTATTCTTCTTTAAATTTATATTTGTTCGGGTGCTTACCGCGTTTATAATTTTGTTGAGTTCCCTACATTTCGGCATTGTTTCAATCGCCATGATCACGGGAAGACTGACTGACTCAGTCTCCCCGTGATCATGGCGATTGAAAATTATAAAAATTATAAACGCGGTAAGCACCCGAACAAATATAAATTTAAATATGAATAGTGATCGCGTTAGTTTTAAACAAAAGTATTAGGCTAGAAACTTAAAATTTAATATTTTTATGAAATTTTAATGCAATATTTTAATTTTTTTTATTATGGTTACAATATTAACACATTCTCGTCCAATGATTGTATACCTCTGCGAGATCGATTCGGGAATTATAGTAGCAGTTATCCTCGTCTTCGTGCGCTTTGAGTTTCACTCTCTTATTTCCCCCGGGGGTTCGAAACATACAAAACACAAAAACAAACACTTATACAAATATTTGTCGTGTGCGGGATCGAACCCGCGACCGCAAGCGCATCAACCAGTTAATAACCACTGCGCCAACACGTCGTCAAATATTTTTATTTTCAATTATTTCACAGACAGAAAGAAAATCTACTTTCTTTTATATAAGCTCAAAAAATCAATCTAAGCTCAAAAAATTAATCTAAAATTGAAATAAGCAATTCTTTGCTGTATCAGCCTGTAAATCACCCACTGCTGAGCGAAGGCCTCTTCTCCATATAGAAGAAGGGTTGGAGCTTAATCCACCACGCTGTTCCACTGAAGGTTGGTGGATAATTACTCTACCATGGGTAACGATTGTTATCAGGTGTCTATGATAACAATTGGGACCGATAGCTTTACGTGCTCTCCGAGGCACGGTGGGGAGACCCACAAGGATATACCCAGACCGGAAACAAATATTAGTACTAATACAAATATCTGTCCCGAGCGGGAATCGAACCCGCGACTGTCAGCGCTCCTGTTTGAGGCAACTACTCGCACCACTACACCAGAACGGTCGTCTCTAACAATTCTTCAGCTTTGATATATTAGTTTATACAATAAATATTCCTTTCAACATATCGGTTTTATTCCAAAAAGTTTAAAATTAATTTTACGATGACGAGTGTAGACGTCACTGATGTTGAATTATTGATATCGCTCAGAAGGTCAGCTACGGTTCTACAGTTCCTATTATACTATAGGTATATTGTATATTATCTATACTTAATATTATAAAGATGAAGAGTTTGTTAGTTTGAACACGCTAATCTCAGGAACTACCGGTTCGAATCGAAAAATTCTTTTTGTGTTAGATAGTCCACTTACCGAGGAAGATTATAGGCTATATAACATCACGCTACGACCAATAGAGGCTGAGCAATAATAAGAAACGTTTCCAAAACGGGAAAAAAATAATCTTTTTTGAGAGCTTTCGTTGCGTCCTTTGTTATTCCTCTTCCCGAGACATTTTTTATTAGGGGAGAGTGGGGTAATTGCGAACACCTAAGGAAAAACTAAAATAAAACGAAAACTATTTAAGTCATTAAAGCTTTTTATTAATCAGTCTTTAGTTTCAGTAATTAACTTTATCTTTAAATAATCAACAGAGATATATATATGAAAATAATCAAGTTATAATAAAAAAACAAAACGTCTGGTGTCCGGGATTACCCCACACTTTAGGGGGTAATGGCGGATACCGAGTGGGGTAACCACGAACACAATCTAATCAGAGCATAAATCACATAAATATCCCTTGGAAGTGCTTTCTCCACTCGTGCACTTCTCATGGGCCTATAATTGACATTTGTAACACATTATCCAATTTTCGATAATCGGTTCCTCGTATTGTTCTTCACAAATAAAACAATAATGCTCTTCTTGACTCTTCGATGTAACTTTTTCAGTATATTTCTTTTCTTTATTATTTTTATTTTCAGAAAATTTCAGATTCTTGACGCCTTTTTTATTTTTATTAACAAAATTTTTGTTAAATTTAATCTCTTCTTTCTTTTCTGTTCTTTTTCTTCTAAAGCATCTTTCATGGGAGTGCTGGTTATTATAGTTGAATGCCTCTTTCTAGAAGTTTGCCTTTTTTTGGGTTGTTATTATATACACGATTGATATCAAATTGATGTTTTATTTGCAATGCTTCCAAGTTATTAAAAACATTTTAACTTCTGTTTCGTTAAAGGCGGTAATTTTATTAATAGAAGTAGACTGAGGTCTAAGCAGTAAAATATTGGGATGCTCTGATGCTGAAATATTTCTGAACCCATAGAACCAGTCCTTTCCGGTCATTCGGGAATTTTTATTAAAATTGTGCTTTAAATGGTTGACTTCGGCAAATTTGAAGGCTATTTTGCGGACCATCTCAATAGTTAAACCATAAAATTGTTTACAGCAATTTAAAATATGTTTCTCCAGTTCAGCTTCTTGTTCTTGAGAAAATATAGGCTTGCTTCCAGTTTTTGGAGTTTTAATTGTTTCTTTTTTGAGGCAGTGTATCTAATTGTAAGTGTATTTGAGTATATGTATCGTACTTTTTGGTACAGAATAAGTAGTGGCTGCCTTTCCTAGAGAAAGTGTCTTGGTTTTGACAGCTTCAACGGCTTTCTTCAAGTCCACTAATTTATGTTTAGTTTCAGTCTTTCTTTGGTAATATCTTGGCATCTGAAATTAATGTTTATTCATAATTAATAACAAATATCTAAAAAATAATAACTCTGGTCTATTAACTATCTTTATACCAAAATACACCTAAAGAACATTTATTCATTTTAATATGATTTCTATATAAGTGAAACATTGTATTTTTATTATAATAACAATTTGGTTACGGTACCTGACTATTAGCCATAAATTTTAAAATGACATTTTAGCCATTTTTATATACTTATTGTTTAGGGGTAACTACGGACGTCCGTAATTACCCTACTCAAATCGTCCGCCATTAGCCGACTTTCCCAGAAACGCAATAAGTATATTTTTTTTTAGGTTAGAACCATGCGGTGCACGATACCAGTGCTTTAAAACGTTGTTCAAAACTAAGTTTTTTCTGGAAAAAAACAGTATCCTGCTATGTTTTACGCACAGTAAGATGCACACATTTAATTTTACACAAAAATAAGATCAAACAATAGAAAAATCTTTAAGTTTACTTACTTTGAATTGTGAGCGCGTCCTCACTTTAGCACTTACTGTTTGGCACTGAGTTCAGGGTCGACTTACGATTGCGTCATTCAAAATATCTGCTGTCTTGCTTTAACATAGTTAAACCTGTGTGTCCGCCATTACCCACCGTCCGTGATTACCCCACCCTCCCCTATACCTCGTTCCACTTTTAAAGTAAACATAACATGAAGTTTTTATTTCCCGAAGGGGAAAGGGCCAAGTCTTTTTTGGCAGAGATGCATATATTAAATGTACCTAACACTCACTTTTCGCCAGTTATGAGTCCCATGTAATAAGGGGCGAGCCTATTCGGTACATACACCGGGCACCATTGCAGACTCCGTCCTAGTACTGAGAATTTTCTATGAATGACGAAAATGATGGGTGACTACTACAAAGTTTATTTTCTTCTTTTCAGTGCATTGAAATAAATGCTTCTTTCTAAAAATATTTTTTTTAAATATTAATTTATTTTATTTTTATTATTGGCGTGATAACGTCTTATAAATCGATGAACGCCGGCTGCACGCACGAAATAGCATGAAACGTTTCACGTTTCGCGAGCGAGAGCGCGGAACAAGCGATAGAGAGGCACGATCGGTCTTAAGCGTTCGGCTTGTGACGCATCAATTTCTCTTCCACTCCATCGGCAGATGCGTCCGAGTAGAAGATAAAAAATATTTGAATCACCGAGTGCAAATAAATGTTAATTTATCAAAAAAATTATAATTTTCAATTAACTCCATTGTATTATACAAAATAATGATAATTCAGTGATAATAATTCAATCGAATTCATAAAAGTATGCAATTTTTCATCAATGTGTTCTTATGACATTTTAACGTAAAATTATCGTCCGTCAAACCGACTTTATAGACAACCAATTTTTATTTTTATTTATTAATTTAATTTGCTTTATGTACAAAAGAAATGTCTCTCAAACCGTTGTCCCAAGTGTCCTAAGTACCTATCTACAAAAAAACAAAACGAAATGATGACACGCGACGTTACACAAAAAAAAAAAAAAAAACTTCACGCGGCAAGAATATTAATGTGTCAACGTATAAAATAATTTATGTAAAATAAATTTTATGTAAGTAAACTTGATTTTTTATCATTACATACGCTTTGACGACCATTCTGGTGTAGTGGTGCGAGTAGTCGCCTCAACGCCGCCGGCGGACGCGGGTTTAATTTTGATCCTGCTCGGAGCAGATAATTATATTGATATAAATATTTGTTTCGGTTTCGGTAAGTTTACATCCTTGTCCCGTTCATGCCTCCTAGAGCATATTAAGCCGTCAGTCCCAGTTGTTATCATAGACATCTGATAACGATAGTTACTCATGGTAGGGAAATTATCCGCCAACCCGCAGTGGAGCAGCGTGGTAAATTAAGCACCAAACCTTCTCCTATATGAAGAAGAGGCCTTTGCCCAGCAGTGGGACGCTTATAGGCTTATTCAGACCAGTTCAATGTACGCTTTTGTTGAACAGTGGGTAATTAACATTTTACATTTGGCTATCCCCAATAGGATACTCTGCGTCACACAACAAAGTTCAGACCAAAATAAATATCCACATCGCCGGTCATCGAACTTGCAACCATTAGATCAACATACAGTAGCGATAACCACTAACTCTCGCATATAAATATTGATCGGTTATAACTGTCATTTGGGACAACAACGCCCAAAAAAAAACCTTTTAATATTAAAAATGTAACTTATTTGTTTTTCTATCGTTAGTCATACTAATATTAAAATGAGAAAGTTTGACTGGGTGTTTGTTAATCACGCTAGAACAGCTGACCGGATCTGAATGAAATTTTTGCACAATGGTAGGTTATAATCTGGAATAGAAAAAGACTCCTTTTTATTCCGGAAAAATTACGGTTCCCGTGGATTCGATTTTTAAACTTTCCACACGAACGAAGTCACGGGTAACATCTACCTAATAGGTAATATTAAGGGAAATATGTTATACATAATTATATCGTATCATAAAATGACATGGTAGCCATAGGTCGTCTATTGCATAGGAAATATCGATATCGATAATAATTAAGAGGAGACATTACGAGATATATTGAGTATTAATTTTCTTTCCATTGAATAAATTTGGATTTATGATGAAGGTTAGTTCATCTAATTGTGACATTTGTGTCGTAGAAGAACATATTCTACATTTTTTGGTAAAATGTGTCCGGAACGGAGATAAGAGGAAAGAGTTAATTTTTTTTTAATGTAAATTTAAATAGTTAGTAGTTTTTTTTTTTTTTTTTAATGTAAAAGTATAGGAATTTTCCAAAGCATATTGGCGACCCCTATGTCTCAGGCAGCTAAGATCTTGATAGTTTTAAATTTAAATAAGACATTTGAATAAGTCTACCTATCTGTCTACCCGCCACAGCTGCAATCAATACATCCGTGATAATTAGATACTTGAATCTTTTACAAAATAGGTATCCCAATAAAAATTAAATAATTTTATAAACAAACGGGGATAACATAGAAGAAATGTGATCTTAAAAATACGTAGTATTAACAGTGTTAACAGTATAAGGTGTTAGGGAACGATTAGATCGCAAATATAATGGGTATATCACTGTTAATATTATTAATATTAACAAAGAAAGATAAAATTGAATAAAAATAAAATAATATTAACAAAAAAACATTGGATAATAATTTCAGATGTGTATTGCTTTTAGGAGAGTCATATTATAAGATTCATCAAATCTTATTATACAACCGTTCAGAGTTTCTAACTTAGTCTACCTGAAAAGCTTTTTGTGAAAATACAACAAAATAATTAGTAAATTACTTAATTATGACTTATATATCCGATTAATAATAAAAATGGATGGGAAATTGTTCCTAGTCTACAATTTTTAATTTTTTACATATGGATAGTTGTCTTGGGCTTAATTGGGTCTGCGTATATCCCTTGAGATACTTCAAAACCACATAAAGGGCATTTTAGTATTTAAAACATTCAAGGATGGCAGTTTTTTAAGTTGATTTATATAACAATTTTAAATTATAACAATAAAATTGGTAGTTAAAAATATCAATAATTTATAATTCTTTATAAAGTAAAACTTTTACAAAAAATAATAATAATGATATAACAGAAATTCTCTGAAAAAATATTTTAATTTAAAAAGAATCTATCTAAAACGAAATCTATAAAATAATACATATTTAACTTTAAAACATGCATGTGTGTAAACACTATAAAACGGAAAATGTAAATAAAAAAAATAGAATATACTAAAACTTAAAGAAAAATAATAATTTACCATTACCAAACTAAATATCGATATTTTCAGGCGGAGTTACATCACTCCGTTGTCATTCCGCGGCCATATTAGATTGTTATTTCAAAATCGAAAGCCGGCGTAAACGCGCGTGATCGTTGCGCGCCAAATATTTATATGAAAAAAAAAGTCGATCGCGAAAATATAATAATGGTGTTTGTTTAAAACAAATTGTGATAGTGATGTTTTGTGAACTTGATATTTATTGAAGTTATTTGAGGTGAGTTTTATTATTTTCACGGTGTATTTAAGTCTGAAATACGTGTCGAATTGTATCGAGTTTATTTTTGAAACAAACGTATTGATCATTTATTGAACGCCGATAGTATTGATGGTTTAAAAATATTTCGATGCTTAACTATATAAAAAGATGCTTATAAACAATGGAAAGGTTACGATTTTTTTTTTGTATAGAAAAAAAAAATACATTTAATTTCAAAATTATAAAGTTTTGCAAGTAATAAGAATTAATTAGAAAATTTCTTTTAATTTTGTTTAGGTCTACATTATAAACATTCTTGTGTACATACTAAATAGTAATAGCTGTTTTAACGATACAAGTGGACACTTCCGTCTTTTTTATATTTGAATGTAATTACTGTACAGATTATATCCGCGTGTAATATTGGCAAGAATTATAGAAAAAAAATTCACAATATTCTAATTCTTTCTTTTTCTTTTCTTTTCTATTCTATTCTATTTATTGATTTATTTTTATTTATTATAATTAGAAATTTAGCTCCACCGCGGTTGCATTCCAGCCATTCCTTACGTAGTAGATGAATTGTTTGATTTGATGATTTTGTCAATATTTAATTTTTAATAATTCTGAATCCTGTATATGTCCAGTTGTTGGATGAAGGCCTCTTCTTCATGTAGAAGAAGGGTTGGAGCTTAATTCACCACGCTGCTCCACTGCGGGTTAGCGGACAGTTTCCCTAACATAAGTAACGATCACGACATAATATAACATCATCAACGATAACGATGACGACCATTCTGGTGTAGTGGTTCGAGTAATTGCCTCAAACCGCCCGCCGGCGGTCGCCAGTTCGATTCCCGCTCAGGACAGATATTTGCATTTGTACAAATATTTGTTTCCGGTCTGGGTGTATGTCCTTGTGGGTCTCCCCAACGTGCCTCGGGGAGCACGTAAAGCTTTCGACGCACGTAAAGCGACGATTTTTGTAGTATGACCTACTAATTAAAAAAAGAATCATCAAAATTGAGTCATAATTGACGCAACAATCGCTTAACAAACATAAAAAAGCAAAAATAATCGATTTGAGAACCTCCTCCTTTTTTGAAGTCGGTTAAAAATACTGTTAGTAACTATCTATTGATTCAATTATTCTGTTAATTTCAATACTAGGTTCGGTTAAACAAACACAGTTAAGCATTATCTATTACATATAATAAAATGGTAGGAAAGTCAAAACTGTACATTGAATGTTTTCTTAAAAGAATACTTGGGGTGTGATCTACAATCGATACCGAAGCCAAAAATATAGTTTTTAGAATTTTTGTCTGTATGTATGTCCGGGATAAACTCAAAAAGTACTGCATGGATTTACTTCAAAGGCACGAATATTATTAAGAAGTCGGGTCAACATATAGGCTACATATTATCACGCTATCACCTACGGGGAACGAGCAGTGAACCTTTATTTCTTCAACGCATTCTGTAACAACGTGTAATTTAATAGCGTTCACGCAGAAGACGTCGCGGGCAGCAGCTAGTTTATACTAGAATTATAAACAGGAAATATTTATTCATATATAGGTTTAGGTTTTACTATTTTAAACTGGAAAACCACAAAACAAAATTTAACTGGCCTATTGGTGCGGTTAGCAGTGACCCTGATTTCTGCTCCAGGCTATGTGTTCGATTTCTACCCTGAGTCTGAGTGTAGTATGTATATTAGTCGCCTACCGTAGGAACGGACTACCTTGTTCCCTAAACATGAATCAGTGGAATTTCCATTAATTACGTTAGCGAAGCTGTATCCACTACATATGAGTGAATTTCAATAAAAAGTTAGTAAATACTCACTAATACACATACAAATATTGAATGATCAAATCAGTGAACACACATGTTCACATATTCATACATTGAATAGTAACTAATTCTTAGTGGTACGATTATCACATATATAAAAAGTGAATAGTCACTTAAAATTAGTGAAATTCCACTAATTCATGTTTAAAAAGTGTATGTTTGTTAAACATATTTACTTATTTATTAAAATTTAATAGTCGTTCACAATTTTACATAATCCAGAAATAAAATAGGCTATAATACATAACGATATATCTCATAAGATCGCAACAATGTTCATATATGTCAACGCAACTGGAACCCGGAGGGATATATAGTTACTCGTATTAGTATGCAGATTGAAAGCAAGCGATTAACCGCTTGTTGAAAATCTAATTCCATCAGATATTAACCTATTTGAAATTATCTTCTATCCAATGAAAAATTTACAATGCAAAACTTGATAAGTATTTACAAGTAGGTAATTGTGGTATAAGTCAGGTCTATGTAGTGGCAATAATATTTATTTATTAATTTTAGACACAATTATAGCATCCTTAGACCCAGTTTCACCACTTGCTATTAAGTTCCGGCCAACCTAACTGACACTTTTTCGACACGTAATTATATGGGTTATCTGTCAAAATAAGTGTTATCCGGAACTTAATAGCAAGTGGTGAAACTGGCCCTTACAGTACAATCCAATACGACGTTACAGATAGAGCAGATAAAGGAACGCATGTGTTTATGCAAAAATCACATGGTTAAACAGACATACAATTATTCACATATTATATACATTATATAATTTACCATTAAAAAAAATTTGAGCGAAATAAAATTTAACATTAATTCGTTTATTCCTTCTTTTCAAGAACCCTCTGGACTAATTCCATTAGTTTCAGCAGGTTATGGGCAAAGATGTCTATACCATTATCTGAGAGTTTATTCACTAATCGAATAGCACGTAACATTGGAGATGCATTTAGCACGTTTGTTTTTGAAAGCGGAATACTGGCAGTGCTTACTTATTTATACCATCACGCCTTTTATAACAGGTTTATCAATGCAATAGGGTGGCAATCAAGCTCAATATTAAATAAATAAATAAATATTAACCAACAATCACACCACGTTAACCTAACCCCGTGCTAAGTTCGAAGAACTTGTGTTACAGGTGCTGGGAACGGAAATAAATGTAAGAAATTTATATGAATACATATATACATAAATACACATCCATGACCCGGTGCAGATATCTATATTCGTCATACAAATTATCTGCACCTGGCGGGATTCGAACCCGCGACCGCTGCGTAAAGTGTCCAGTTGCCTGACCACTCGACCAGCCGGCCGTCATAGTCATTAAAACATTAATCATTTGTACATTAATCACTAAACACTTATTATGAGTTAGCGAATACACAACAACTTTTGTGAACTCATACGACATGAGAATATGTCAATTACAGTACCTCATTTAATATACGGATTGTTCGGGTAAGCGGTGTCTTGGCCAACAGGTTGGTCCTGGCCGTCGGCAATGCCAGGGGTGCTACAGTCGGTGACCTCCGCGTGGTGCACCCTGGAAACGTAGGCAGCAGCAGCTGCACAGTTGCGATTGCGGAACTGCTGCTGCCTACGGCTAACGACCGACTCGGAGGGAACGCGCTCCGGCGCTCTGCTCGTAGCAGAGTTGTCCCGTTGAGCGCGTATAGGGTGGGATTTCTCCAGCGGTGCTGCGCTCGAGCGCTGTGCTAGCACGGAGACTGGGCGGGTCTGGCGTGCGCTAACACCGCCGTCGGACGAGCGAGCAGAAGCCCTGTTTGCTCACCGTCAATATCGTAACCCCGTTTCGTGGCGTCGTGGTCATGTCTCGCGGCCACGTACGGGACCGAGGGTCTTGGCTTAACCGCCCGGATCGCGAGGAAGAAAACCTCTATAAAAAATTACCCCGAATCCCAAGTTTTGGCGCGCGGCGAGGGGATGCATGGTTGATGGGTAGTTCAACCAATAGCGCGCTCCCAGCCAGGGTACCTGCGGACCCCCTGTGTTGGGTCACAAATTTACGCTTACCTGGGTACAGGGATCCCTGCCCGGGTGGACGTTTATATATCCCATACTCGTGGGACTAGATATGGAAAATATTGTAACAAACCAAAATGAAGAAAATAGTGGGAGGAGTAATGAAGTGCCTCGTGATGTGGCACCTCAACTGCCACCACGTGGTAGAGGTCGATCGACAAAAAAGAGGGGGAGGAAAGCGGAAGAATCAGTGACAGATAGCTCAGCGGCCAATTCCGCCGCGGAGATGTCTGCCGCTGAAGAGAGAGATGTCTCTTTTGCTGCTCCTCTTCCTGTGCCCCGCCCAAACAGCACCCCGGCACGGCACGAATCGAGGAGGAAACGGGCGCGGAGGAGCGATGCGGCGGACTCTGACTTAGATACGGACCCGTCTCACGCTCAACTAACTAAGTCGCGGGCAGTGAGTGCAGAGTGTGGCATGACAGGGGGTGGTTCTCGGCCTCCGCGCGCTCACAGCCTACAGCGCTCTAGCAGCCTAACAAGAGCGGAGAGATCGGAGATGACCATCCGAAAGTTGCAGGAGGCAGAGCAAGGAGCGGAGGAGCGCCTGAGCATGCTCACGGCGCAGCTCGTTCTGCCATCAACGGGGCCGCAAACAACGGCCGAAATTGAGTTGCGGGCAAAAAACAGCGTGGCCATTGTTGAGACAGTGGCCGCCGGTTCCAAGAACCTTAAGGGGAACTTTGCGCGCGGCTTAAAGGACGCCGCGCACGAGCTAGGGGTCTCGCTCGAGCGCCTCATCAAACAAAATAAGCGCCTCGAGGAACAAAATGCGCACCTTGAGGCCGCGAATAAGCGTCTCGACGAGACCAATCGACGGATGGAGGCACGGTTGGCGGCGCTTGAAAGGGGGCAAGTCGGAATGCGGGTTGAGCTCGGGCTCCCTGCGGCTGCCTCCCCAGAGTCCGCTGACCAATCAGGTGCCACCATACCCGAAGAAACGATCCGCGTGATCGTTGACCGCATTTCTGCGGTCTTTGGTCCGCGGATCGAAGCTCTGGCAGCGAGGTTGCCGCCGGAACCGATAATGCGGCCGCCGTTAGCGGCCGATAAAAGGAAAACAGCGCCCCTCATGGCCACGGCACCTACACCGTGTCAGGGGGGATGCGTAACGACGTCCACCGCAGTGACGACCGCATCATCGTCGCCACAGGCCATTTCTTCTCGGGCTCCGGATGGGCCCGAAAAGAAGAAAAAGAAGAAGAAGAAGAAGGAAACGAGTGCGGAGGCTGGGAAAGCTTCGAGGGGTCAGCCCCGAGAGGAGTTCCCGCCTCTGGTACGCGCCACGCCGCTCCCGCGGGCTGCTGCGCCCAAGGCAACTGCCGCGCCCTCGCACGCTACTGAAGTTGCACCCCGGGGTTCTGTCGTCGCTGCTGCTACGCCCACCGAAGAGGGCTGGCAGATAGTGAGAGGCCGGAAATCCCGGGGAAAAGGTCGCAGCGCTGCCACGGAACGCGAGGCGGCGCCAATGACAAGAGGGCAGCCTAAGCCGCCGCCCAAGAAGAGGAAGCCGCGCGGGCTCCAAGTGCCCAAGGCAGCTGCGGTGGTTATCACTGTGCTGCCGGAGGGCAAGGAGAAGGGCCTGACGTATGAGGCCGTCCTGAAACGCGCCCGGCGGGATATCGACGTCTCGGATCTTGGGAGCGTCGCCGCTAGAACCCGTCAAGCCCGAACGGGGGCTCGAATTCTCGAGTTCCCTGGGGCTGACGGCGCGAGGACGGCCGATGCGATGGCCGAGAGGTTGCTGGGTTTGTTCCCAGAGGAGAGTGGTGTCCGTGTCGCCAGGCCCGTAAAGTGTGCCGAACTGCGCATTTCCGGGCTGGACGATTCCGTGACGGCGGATGAGATCCGGGAGGCTATTGCCTCGAAAACTGGGTCTCCAATAAACGCCGTCCGGGTGGGCACCATTCGCCCAGGCCCAGGTGGTGTAGGCTCTGTTTGGGCATCGTGTCCTGTTGCGGCGGCCAAGTCTTTGGCCGCTGTTGGTAGACTCTTGGTGGGCTGGAGCTCTGCGCGGGTGACTGTGCTGGAGCCTCGGCCTGCCAGGTGCTATAAGTGCATGGCGGTCGGACACACCCGGCCGCTGTGCACTAGCTGCTTTGACTGCAGCGGGCTCTGCTTCCGCTGCGGTCAAACAGGGCATAAAGCGGCAACCTGCACCGCTGCCCCGTTCTGCCCTGCGTGCGCGGCGGGCAATCGCCCTGCCGAGCACTGCATGGGGCGGAACGGGTGCAGACCTCCGGCAACAGGCCCAAAGAAGGGGGTGAGTGGCAGTCAATCGGTCCTGGCTGCCCCACCTAGCGCGGCTCAACCGCCGCAGCGGCAGGAGGCAATGGACATGGTCTGATTATGGACCGTGACATTGTCATCCTGCAAGGGAATCTCAACCACTCCGCCAGGGCACAGGACCTCTTCCTGCAGTCCGTGTCGGAGTGGTCAGTTGGCGTCGCCGTAGCTGCGGAGCCCTATTCCATCCCGGATCGCCCGAATTGGGTGGGCAGTCGGGACGGCTCCGTGGCGGTCGTCGGGTCGACGGTGCCGCATTCCCCGCCCTTGTTGGTCAAAGACAAGGGCACCGGGTATGTGGCGGCCGAATGGGGAGGGGTCACATTGTATGGCGTGTACTTCTCCCCTAATCGCAGTCTGGCGGCCTATGAGGTCTTCCTACACAATCTGGAGACCTCAATACGGCGTGCACCGGGTCCCGTGCTCGTGCTGGGGGACTTCAATGCCAAATCCACGGCGTGGGGGTCCCCCAGGACGGATGCTCGCGGTGCGGCGGTTGAAGAATGGGCGGCGGCGGCGGACCTCGTTTTATTAAACCGGGGGTCCGCCCAAACGTGCGTGCGGCGCTGGGGTGGATCGATAGTGGACCTCTCGTTCGCTAGCCCCGGTGTCGCCGCACGGGTAAGGAGCTGGTGTGTCCTGGAGGAGGTTGAGACCTTATCCGATCACCGCTACATCCGGATAGAGGTCTCCCGGTCCCTCCGGGGCCCCAGCAGGGGTCACGCGGCGGACAGAGCTCCCGTTTTTCCACGATGGGCTGTGGGTAAACTCGATCGGGACCTACTGGTGGAGGCGGCCATTGTTCAGTCTTGGCTGTCTCCCCCCTTAACGGAGGACGTTGGCGTCGAAGCTGGTCGCATCCGCGGTACATTAGCACAAATCTGCGATGCGGCCATGCCCCGAGTGCGGCACCCTATCCGACGGAAGGGGGTATACTGGTGGTCCCCGGAGCTGGCGGACCTCCGTGAGGCTTGTATTCGTGCCCGGAGGTCTTACACCCACAGCCGACGTCGCCGAGTACGCGACGAAGAGCGGGAGGGCCAGCTGTACGCGGCGTATAACCATGCGCGTGCTGCGTTGAAGCTGGCCATCTGTCGCGCCAAAGATGCGAAGAGGCAGGAGATGATGGAGGGTCTAGAGCGTGACCCCTGGGGACGCCCTTATCGCGCAGCGCTTAACAAGCTCCGCGCACAGGGCCCCCCCCTTACGGAGACCCTCCAGCCGGGCTTCCTCTCTCAGGTGGTTGAGAGCCTTTTCCCAACGCAGGCGGTTCACACGCCCCCGGTCATGGCTCCACCAGACGACGTCCGGGAGGCCGACGAGGAAAATGTACCGCCTGTGAGTGAATCGGAAATGGGGGCGGCGGCGACGCGTATGCGGAAAAGTGCCGCCCCCGGGCCGGACGGGGTACCCGCCAGAGTGCTGGCCCTGGTTCTCGACCACCTGGAGCCCCGCCTCAGGGGACTTTTCGACGCTAGCCTGCTATCCGGACGGTTCCCTGACTGCTGGAAGGAGGGGAAGCTCGTGCTCCTGCCGAAGCCGGGACGGCCTCCGCAATCAGTCACGGCTTTCAGGCCCATAGTGCTGCTGGACGAGGTGGGCAAATTGCTGGAGAGGGTAGTCGCTGCTCGCATCGTCCAGCATCTCACGCGGGTCGGCCCCGACCTGTCCGATACCCAGTTCGGCTTTAGGGTTGGTCGGTCGACGGTCGATGCCATTCTGCGTCTGAAGGCCGTGGCTTCGGAGGCCGTCGCCTCGAAGGGAGTGCTGTTGGCGGTGTCTCTCGACATCGCCAACGCATTCAATAGTCTGCCATTCAGCTGCATCACGGAGGCACTCCGGTTCCATGGAGTGCCCCTCTACTTAAGGCGGCTGGTGGCGGACTACCTCGACGGCCGCAACGTCCTCTTCGTCAACCGGGAAGGGGACGTTGTCAGGAGGCCTATGTCGTGCGGTGTCCCACAGGGTTCTGTCCTCGGACCGCTCCTGTGGGACATTGGTTACGACTGGGTCCTCCGTGGCCGGCTCCCCCCTGGGCTGGGCGTAATCTGTTATGCCGATGACACACTGGTCACAGCCCGGGGCGGGACTTTCGAAGAGGCGGTATCCCTGGCCACCTCAGGTACCGCGGAGGTGGTCAGGAGGATCGAGGCACTGGGGCTTAGGGTGGCCCTTAACAAGTCTGAAGCCCTGCTCTTCCATGGGCCTCGACGTGGTCCACCCGCCGGTGCCTCGATAACGGTTGATAGTACTGTGGTCGGTATCCGGGCCCACATGAAATATCTGGGCCTGGTACTCGACGGAAGGTGGTGCTTCGACGAGCACTTTCGCCAACTCGCGCCGAAGCTCGTCGGCACGGCGTCCGCCCTTGGTAGGCTAATGCCGAATATGGGCGGACAGAGTCTAGCGTGCCGACGACTTTACGCCGGGGTGGTCCGGTCGATGGCGCTGTACGGCGCCCCCGTGTGGGTGGAGTCCCTGACTGCCCACAATAGGGCCTATCTGTGGCGTCCACAGAGGGTCATGGCGGTCAGGGCTATACGCGGCTACCGCACGGTAGGTGTCGAGGCCGCGTGCGCATTGGCCGGAACCCCCCCGTGGGACTTGGAGGCGGAAGCGCTCGCCGACGTTTATCGGAGGGTATCGGTGGCGCGAACGAGGGGTATTAATCCCCTGCCGAGCGAAATTACCGTATGGCGGGACGATGCCCGCCGCACCACCTTCACACGGTGGAAGGCTCGGCTGGAGACGCCCCGGGCTGGTCTTCGGACCATAGGGGCGCTTCAGCCGATATTGGAGAAGTGGGCGGTGCGGCAGCACGGAGTCCTCACCTTCCGACTCGTGCAAGTGTTGTCAGGGCACGGCTGCTTTGGCAAGTACTTGCACGTTGTCGCAAGGAGGGAGACGACTCCGGGCTGCCACCACTGCGACTGCAGCGAGGACTCGGCGCAACACACGCTCGAATCGTGCCCGGCCTGGGCTGAGCAGCGCCGGGATCTCGCTGCAGTCATTGGAGAGGACCTATCACTGCCGGCCGTTGCTCGTGCGATGGTCGGCGGTGATAGGGCCTGGACCGCGGTCGCCACCTTCTGTGAGGACGTCATCTCGCGGAAGGAGGCGGCGGAGAGGGCCCGGGAGGACTCACTCCTTTCGGACCCAATTCGCCGCCGGCGCGCGGGGCGGCGCAGACGCGCTCACATGCGCCTTATGCCACCCTAGTCGAGGCTGCGGACGGTAGGGTCGGGGATTGCCCGCCGTCCGCCGAAACAGCCTACTGCGAAGGTGCGATGCCCGAGTGCGCGGGGTGTCGCACAGGAGAGAGTGCCCGATGGGGCTGCCGCTTGCGGGCCACGGAGCAACGTACGCGGTACCCGTGGTCCGCCTAGTAAGGGCGGGTGAGGGCGCAAGGCGGGTTATTTTAGTGGGTGAGGGCCCCACACTACCCCGTTGTCTCCCCGGACGACGGGGTGTGCGTTCAGGTACATTTTTTCCCGCCAAAACAAAAAAAAAAAAAAAAAAAAAATGGCCGTCGGCAATGCCAACAGTGGTTGTCGACACATATCGTTCTGTCCAAATCAAGCAGGGTTGCAAGATGTCCAAAAGTTTTTCTCGTACCATGTTTGTCAAAAATCTCGTACTTTCAGAACATAATCTCGTTCAAGTTTACAAATTAAAAATTAAACGATGTTTACCTTTGTAGACTATCCGAATACCTAAAAAAAAAAATGTTCGTCATGTCGAAACTTGGCACAGGCAGTCAACATTGTAAAATCTCGTACAAAAGTGTACGAGATCTTACTTTTCTTTTTTCTCGTACAGGAACTGCTAAATGTCGTACATGTACGAGATTTCTCGTACGTCTGGCAACCCTGAACTCAAGGCGAAGTAGTACTCCTGTAATTATTTTATTAATATTTATTACTTATCTTTTAATTCTCTGGACAAAAATGAACCATTCTGTCACCGGTGCAGGCTATGATTCGTGGGTTAAAGTTTTTTTTTTGCACTGTTGTTCCAAGGTCCAAGTATTGTTTGATTAGACTCTATGAGAATTGACACAATTACTAATGATTGAGTAATGCATGTGCGTAGCGAGGTTAGGGGGGGGGGGGCAGTGCCCCCTCTACAAGAGCGGTTGGTCACTGATAAAAATGATTTTTACATCTTTTCTTACTCTAAGCAATGTCACTAATAATGATAAGTGAAACGAATAAAAGAACACCTCAACTACTAACATGAAATACTCATATAATATGTTAAAAAACACGCTTAAAACAGTACAGTCTTGGATTTTCTTTACCTGCACATAAGTTACCGATAAAGTTAATTAGCGGCAGATGAAACAGATAAATACCGTAGATAGATAATTATATAGTAAAAAATTAATTATTAAAAAAAGTAAACAGTATTTAAAAAAGTAAAAATTATAAACAAAGTAAACAGTATGGGGTACAGTTACTGTATAACTGGGTTTTATTCACCTCCCATTTCCCTCAATAATGGTCTATTAATATTAGCACAGAGTCGAAGCATCACATCATCACAATGCATAATAATACATTGATATATTTATTTCAAAGTCTACACCGGATTTTATCCCGTTTATTTAAAAAAAAAAAACTACAGTTTAACGATTTTTTAAATTATTTCCCGACGTTTCGGACACTTTACAGCGTCCATGGTCTCGGGGGACTGAGGTGGTGGGTGTCCGAATAATAGATAATACGTCCGAATAATCAATTCATTGTTACATACCCCACCTTTTATACAATTTTAATTATTACTTTTTACCGTTCCTATTGCTTGTTCTTGTTCTTAAAGACCACAGTCCCCCGAGACCACGGACGCTGTAAAAGGTCCGAAACGTCGGGAAATACTTTAAAAAATCGTGAAACTGTAAAGTTTTTTTTTTAAATAAACGTGATAAAATCCGGTGTAGACTTAATTTGCGTAAATATAAGAGAACAGTAAATTGATGTAACTATATGTTGATTTAGTAATATACAAGTTTCCGTTAGTAAAATTTTATATGTGTCGAGTGATGCGCATGCCCACTTTCCTCGAGTGAAGCCAGAAACGCCGTGCTCACGCCGATGAGATTATTTACGCTAATAATGGCGAAAATAGAAAAAAATATTTACATTATCCAATGATTTTAATCTTACTACTATTACACTCGTAAATGCGAAATTTTTGAATTTGTTGCTCAGTCACTGGCGTAATAGTGAACAGCAGAACGGATTTGGATGAGAATTGATAGAGATAGATACATAGTCTGGGATAGCATGTTACTTTTTCTCCTGAAAAATGTATGCTTGGTGTGAAATAGATTGTCATACGGACAGGTTTGTTGGCAAGAGATATTAATATATAAAATTACAGCGAAAAACATAGCAATTACAATTGCAGAAAAAATGCAGAACGTGGAAGTGCGATGACACGTGTGATGCTTTATGGGTGTTTCGCAACAATTTGTCTTAGCAATGTTAACAGGGGCTTTAGTCTCATTACCTCCGACACTAAAATTATATGAGGTACAAAAAAGCAACGTGTAAAAGGACGAAATAAAACGTGTTATGTATATTTATGTATATATGTATGTAGTTTTTAATGTATTGTATATTAGATAAGTTTAAATTTTTAGTCTACTTCCACCGTGTGCCTATCATATTTGTTGTGTTGTTTGTGTTTCTCTAAGAAATAACTATCAGTGATAAGACCACATTTGTACTCTGTTTAGTATAATAATAACTCTTTATTGTACAAAAAAAAAAACTAAGCAACATAACTTATTTAACCGCCATCCCACAGTGGAGCAGAATAGGTGTTTAATCTTTTCTCCTTCTCCAATATATGTATGTATGGTAGCCACTTCCCAACAGGGGTCTATTTTTAGAGTGAATCAGTTAATTTTCACAGCACTTTTTAGATCCGCAGTTGAATCAGATTGGATGTGAATATTTTAATGTTTGATCTTTTTATAGCTTTGAAGCTAGAGAAGTTATTCAGAATAATTTTAAGCAAAATGTATACGCACAGCTGCGATTCCTTTTTTCCGATATTTGTATTTGTACAATTATTTGTTTCCGGTCTGGGTGTATGTCTTTGTGGATCTCCCCACCGTGCCTCGGAGAGCACGTAATGCCGTCGGTCCCGGTTGTTATCATAGACACCTAATAACGATTGTTTCCCATTATAAGGAAATTATCTGCCAACCCGCAGTGGATCAGCGTGGTGGATGAAGCTCCAACCCTTATTCTACATGGAGAAGAGGCTTTCGCTCAGTAGTGGCTTCCAGACTGATACAGCAGTACAATACATAGAAAAATTATATTGGAAACAGATTGTATTACAGATCTTAAAATAATCTAAAGCGTTTACAAAGTCTAAATCTATATAAAATCACTGGTCTCAACATATCGTTCGGTTGTTCTACGAAATACAGCGGATGTTGAAAAAAATAAATTTAGAGTCGAATCCCACGTCAGAACATAAGTAAGCAGAGTCAATGCTCGAATTAGCGGTGACTCTCGCTTAAACCTCAAACTGCAACCCCGAACTGCAAACAGAGTATTCTGGCGAACGTGATTATACTAAACTCAGAGGTATCAGACTTAACACTGATGGGTTAGAAATTTTACTCGTGATCAAATTATAAAAATATTCCATCAAGGATACATCTCATCTTAGTTCCAAGAAATCATATCCTAGCATTCCCTGTAAAAACAAAGAAGGGTACACAAAAAGGTAGCCTACAAAATACCCATACCTCGTAAAGTAAAGTTTCTTCGACATGTGTTTGTATTTTGCCTCACGTGGACTCTAGATAACTGCTTTATTTTCTAAATCTTTCTTCTTGCTTCCAAGGAAGCTATTGTAAGCAAATCAATTTCAATTTAATGAAGCTAATGTAACAATCAGGGTAGCAACACCGAGATAGTACAACCACGCGCCGTTTACTGGGAACGCAGCTGTCTATGCAACTATTTACTATAGAGTACAATTCTGTTACGGCTGTATCAGGATCCTTAATATGGACTATCGAATCCCAATTTGTATTTAAAAAACAGTCGTATAAAGCGTGAAAGTTTGCGTTACGGAAATCCCATTCAGTGCTAACATATCATCAACTCATGACACATCACCACTAGATCATTTCGTTCAATCGGTATCCCAAACGGTGGATGATACTCATCTGGCAATATAATTACATCCATTGCTCTCTGCAGATTAACTCTGCCCAGCGATGCACTAACTAAGGCCAAGTCGAACATGTTCCCATGACTATTAAAAATGTTATTTACCTGTTGTAATTCACAGAACGCCAGAAGATATTCAAAATTTGCTCTAACAGTAACACTTGTCTAATTGATGTTCAAGTTAGTCACCACATAGTAAAACATTTTGAAATTTTGAAGATAATGTTTCAATAATATTCAATATTGATAAACGTAATTCTTCTTTCATGCATGGTGTAATATATAAACATGCCAGTTAATAGTACTAAATTATTTTGCTTTAATATTTAAGCACAAACAAACTCACAGCCCACGGGCACATAATATATCTCGGGGAAGCTATGATAGCTACACCATCCCCTCTTCGTTGGCCTTGCCTGTCAACTCTGAGAATCTGGTATCTACGTGGAATAATTTCGACATCATCAATACCCGCCGTGCGCCCTCACCCGCCCTTACAAGGCGGGCCACGGGTACCGCGTACGGTGCTCCATGGCCCGCAGGCGGCAGCCCCATCGGGCATTCTCTCCTATGCGACGCCCCGCACAGACATCATCAATACCCGCAGCAAGCCAAGTTTCAGACACTAAAAATATACCAGCTTGCGAAGTTGTAATTCCTTTACTCAAATTTAATAGCTTGATTCGTAAGCCACGAACATTTCGGTAATATATCACGACAGTCTGATCTGTACGGTCAAAGTTTTTATCTTTCTCTGAACAATTTCTCGTTTTCGAAACCACTCGTCGAGCCGTGTGTTCGCTGACATGAAGAATAAAAAGAGTCTTTCCGGAACTGTAACTACAATAGAATGGTGGTTGTTGTGTCTCAATTCTAATTTTTTCACAATATGTGGAATATCAGTGGCCTTTTTTTCTTCATGTAGTCCTGAACATTCTCCACAGTTGTATCGTTTTTCAGAGACCATAGATGAATATTTGTTAGCGTGGTATCAGATTCTCCCGTCCCTCGAATAACTAACTGGTCTACTAACTACTTTGTTTTCGCCGCATAACAGTAGTTCATTGCTCCTTTTGCTTCTCGCCAATCATAACGTCTCGTTCTTGTAACATCAATGTAGACGCTGGCGCTAGTTGTTTTTCCTGCGTGTATCGGTGCAGTTATCCCCATACCGGCGGCTGTCTGGGCGCAATTCATTGACGCACCGTCATTGACGTCATCCGCATCGGCAACTGTCGCTCTAACTCAGTCGTCATCGGTCGCCGCCGCTACTTGTCGACGTTGACGGCGCGTCATTATCCGCTTGGCAACAAGTTTGGTTTTTGGTTTCGCGCTGGGCGGGCTGCAGCACGGCGGATGACGTCGATGCCGTTTCGTTTTATTACATTGCATTACTCATCTTTGGTATCGTTAGCTATCGTGATCACCTGCGCCATGTATATCTGTTTCTTGCTTGAAGTAATCATCGCATCTATTTTATACTCTGAAGAGTGAATCGCATCAACCAAGAAATTAATTTTTAATTCCATGAGTAGCATAATGCTTTGGATATAATTATATATTTGTTTATATCCACAGTTTCTGACTTATCCATCTTACAAAAGTTTTATTGTATAACTAGCAAACCCGGCGAACTCTGTTTCGCCACCACATGGCTTCGTTTTTTGTAACATTTCGTTTGGGGATTAAAATGTATCAGAGATGGCGCTGTATTTGAAAAATGATTTTCCCTGTTTCCCTGCTTTTCTGTTGAAATTTGTCTTGAATTTAGTTTGCTATAAACCTCACGGAGCCCGAGACCTTCCCAACGAATGCAAAACCGTGGAAATCGGTTCCTGTGTTCTGGAATTATAGCGTCAGGAAGGAAAACCCGACTTATTTTTATATTATAGATTTACAAAACTTAAGTAAAACACAGACACAGGTATACCAGGTAATTTTATCATCATATCAGCCATTGGATATTTACTGCTGAACGTAGGCCTCCGCCATCGACAGCCAAAACGGTTCGAAGCAGCCTCCACCCAACGGCACACACAGCTTCCTTTAAAATAGTAAAATTAATTTACATCGAATGATAAAATAAAGTTAAAGAACGTTTTAAGCTTCCATTGTTTACATTTCACAATGTACCGTGACCATGACGCTTGCAACGGTATTATAGTACCGAAGTATCGTAAATCCAGAATGATTAACGACAAACAGTAAATATCCCGTTTTATATCTCAATAATAGAATTGAAGACCGTTCTTGTGTAGTGCGAGTAGTCGCCTCAACTCTGCGCGTCGGTGGTCGCGGGTTCGATTCTCGCTCGGGACAGATATTTAAATTTGTACAAATATTTGTTTCCAGTCTAGGTATATGTTGTTGTGGGTCTCCCCACCGTGCATCATAGAGCACGTAAAGCCGTCGCCCGTCGGTCCCGATTGTTATCATAGATACCTGATAACGATTGTTATTCATGGTAAGGAGATTATCCGCCAACCCGTAGTGTAGCAGTATGGAGGATTAAGCTTCAACCCTTCTTCTATACGGAGAAGAGTACAGTATATATGTATTTTGTAGACATTTGCATATAAGTTTATTATATACTCGTAACTACACTACTTACCTGGTCCGGCGGTTCCCATGTTAATATTCCCTTTTCCCATTTGGAAAAGAAATAGATAATTAGCAATAAGTCCGCCCGTTGTACTACACAATCTCTAAGCTATGTTTAATAACATATTTATGGTGTACAATAAAGGATAAATAAATAAATAAATGAAAAAAAATTAAGATACTGAACTGAACTGATCAGCCTGTAAACCTCCCACTGCCTCTTCTTATTTTTTTTTTTTCTAAGCCTCCGAGAGTCTGGTTTGGAGTCCTTTTTTTACAATTTAAATATTTAAAATCTAGTCCTCTTTGTCATACCATTCTCGCTTGTATTCAACCTTCCATACTGCATACCATTTTCATCTTCGATCATACACATTCATTCAATGGGTATTTTACCCAACAAAAACTAAAATCTACTATTACTCTTACTTATTACCTCTTCTTCATATAGGAGAAGGGTTGTAGCGTTATCCACCCCGCTGCTCCATTGTGGGCTAACGGATAATTTCCCTAGCAAGAGTAACGATCATTTTCAGATGTCTATGACAACAACCAGGACTGACAGCTTTACGTGCTCTCCGAGGCACGGTCGGGATGTATGATAAATCTCTAATATCCTATCTAAATATCCTCCATATTTATACAAATACAAATATCTGCCCCGAACGAGAATCGAACCCGCGACCGCCGGCTTTAAGGCTACTACTTGTGCTACTACACCAGAATGCTTGTCTGATAAATAAATAAACAAAATATATTACTATTTTATCGATTAATAAATTCAAAAGATATAGTAAGCATTGTATAACCGTATAACACGTAATAAAGTCAAATCAGTGATCAATAAAACCTAGTTACCGACTTCTGGCCTAGTGAACTTCATACGTCATTAATGGGTTTAGATATACCAATCTATAATAAACACATTAAATAGTATATGTTTTAATTATAGAAAATAGCGCACAATAAAAACTCTTTGATAAAGGATACATTATTATATTAAAGATATTATTATTATAATTAAATTAATTAATTATTAATTCTCATAAAGATTATTTAACATTTTGTGGGACGCAACCTGCGTCGATACATTGACTCCGTCTCATGTCAGGGAAACGGATTTAAGAGTGGAAGCCGTTGCGGAGAAGGCTGAAATGAGGCAGAAATATTCGTCACTTATCCAGAGTTATGTTTTTGTGCCGTTTGCAGTCGAAACACTTAGACTTTGGAGTAGCAGTGCAAAAAAATTTCTAAAAGAATTAACCCCACGTCTCATAACCTCCACTGGTGACAGGAGGGCTGGTGCATTTTTGCCCAAATTATAATAAATAAATTATAATAAAAAAATATCTGTATCTCACAAGATATACTAGTATTTTCAAAATCAAAATCAAAAACAACTTATTCAAATAAGCCCCACGAGCACCTTCGAATCGTCATTTTACAAATTAACACTTTAAAAAGCTACCACCTATTCGGAATGTAGATTCTGCTGAGAAGAATCGGCAAGATTGAAAATAATATATAATCTGTGTTTCAGTATAATATTAGTAATATCTTGCATGAAATACAGCGCCACTAAGTCACATCTTTATCGATTAAGTAATCCTGTCCCTTTTTTTAAAACCTAATTTAATGCCTGAATCAGTCTGTAAACGTCCCACTACTGGGTAATTGCCTCTTCTCCATGTAGGGAAGGGTTGGAGCTTAATCCACCACGCTGTTCCAATACCGGTTGGCGGAAAATTTCGCTACCATGAGTAACGATCGTTACCAGGTATCTTATGATAACAACCAGGACTGAACGGCTTTACGTACTTTCCGAGGCACGGCGGGGAGACCCACAAGGAAGTACAACCAAACCGAGAACAAATATTTGTACAAATACAAATATCTGCTCCTAGCGAGAACCGAACTCGCGGCCTCGTCGTAGCGTCGTAACGTATTTAACGATATTGTATTTTAATGTTAAACTCAGCAGTTTATGCTGGTGATTCACTCAGAACTGTCATTACAGACTTTTAAAATGATGATTTAAAAGTGCTTTTAAAATCTTGAATAAAGAAATATTTCATTTTGATTTTATTGTTAAGAGCTCCTATATTATTTGACAGGACATGAATTTTGTGACGTACTCAACGAACCATTTTAGTTAACAACCAAGGAATTTATATACAAACTGGAATGCTCACGTGCACTCAAAAAACGTCCCTACGGCTGGGATTGCATCTCTTTCTACCATAGATTCAAGGCAACTCTCGTTAGAAAGAGACAAAATACCGGTTGTCAACGAAATGCTAGGAACGATTTTTCACTTTACATGTTATAAGCCAATCTCAACCTTATGTCAAATATTTCAAGGTGCATATTTGAATATACTATTTTATTAAGTGAGCGTTCCAGTTATGATATAAATTCCTTATTAACAACTAACAATGTTATGACGTACTTCAAATTTGATACGTTCAGAATTTTCCATAACGACAACTCAGTATGCAGTCACTGGAATCTTACGGCTTACAATATTTTGTCAAGGAACAGATTCGTCTGCCCTAATTAGCTTTAAATAAAACTCTCGCTGATTGACGTCAATTTACAGCTCCAACCGGTGCAAAAATTCGCACATATTTGCTTATATAACACAGGTGAAGAACTAAGGACGGATTATTGATATTCCAGTATGGAATATCATCATTTTAAATCTTTAGTTCGTTTTATACGTGCACGCAATTATGTATGTAGACATAGCTTCGTTTAGACACGGAGTTTATAAAAATAAATCATTTATTTAAACTTACTGTGGCAACCCTAGATTACAGCTCAAGTAAGATTTGTTACTAACTGTTTGGGTATGTATTGTCTTTTAATAGTTTCTATTGTTCGCCATAACGCCGTCGGTCGTGGGTTCGTTTCCCGTTTGGGGCAGATATTTATATTTTTACGAATATTTGCTTCTGATCTGGGTATCTTGTATCTTGTCGGTCTCCCCATCGTGTCTCGTAGAGCTCGTAAAGCCGTCCGGGTTGTTATTATAGACACCTAACAACGGCCGTTAGTCATGGTAGGGAAATTATCCGCAGACCCGCAGTGGAACAGCGTGGTATCCACCACACCCTTCTTCTATATGGAGAAGAAGCCTTTGCCCACCTATGGGCTATTTACAGGCTGATTTAGCCCTAGGTTAAGGGTTAACCCAAAAATACCCACTATTTCTACGGTCTGTAAAATTCTATTGAGTTTGTAACCTCAACTACATCGATCAATCTTCTTCGTGTCTTCTTCATTGAACGTGACAGTGACAAAATCATTTGTTCTACCTTGGTACCAGTGAAAGTTATTAATGCTAATTACTAATAATGACTAGCTTAATTGAGGTATAACCTCATGAATTATGAACTTGAATCACTTATAGGTGAAAATGTCGGAAGCAAATATCCCCGTATTTTCCAATCGTAGCTCACTCCTACTCATCCATCAGCCAGTAAATTAATTTTGTTTTCTTTATTGTTCTGCAGATGTTTAAGTCCAGTGAAGACAACTTCAGATTAAGAGATACGCATGCTTAGTGCTTACATAATAATGCTAGATATATATAAATAGAAAAAATATTGTAAATAATGACATATTTCCTATACAATAAATAAAAACACAATTTTTTTATGTATAGTTCGAAGATGAGACAATGGCGGATTGTTTTCCATTATTTCCAACGCCAGCCGCTTCTTACGCGTTTGTATTAATTATAACTGTTTTTAGTTCCGTCATAAAATTTACAAAACTAATGCTCGGTTTGGTTGGTTAAGTCGAGATGGTTCAGTGGGTAGAATACTGGATCGGAACCAAATGGTCACAATTTCATATTCCGTATGTCAAAACTTGTGGATGATTTGATAGTTTTAGCCTGATAGCTCAATGGACAGAAAACTGGGTTATACTAACCTAAAGACGATTTTAGGTTCATATTCCAATTGAAACTTCTGATGTTTAAAATGATAAAGCTTAAAATCTTAGCAGAATAAAAATTTTATTTTGTGGCGTCCCGCCACATTTATTAATTCAAAACATATAATTAATCACACGCACCGACAACTACAATTTATTCAAGTAGGTAGAGTTCACAAGCACTGTGTATTCCTGTACATATGGAATCCGTCGACAAAAACGTTATTTTACAGAATAATAATGTTGTTTCACTATCATCATCATATTGGCCATTGGATGTCCACTGTTGAACGTAGGCTTCCCCTATTGACCTCCAGAGCAACCTTATCAAAGCAGTCTCCATCAAACGGCTTCCGGCGAACGACTTTCCTCAAGTCAATCTGTCCATCTCGCGGGCGGCCGTCCGACGCTGCGCTTGCCTTTTTGCTTCATCGGCTGTCAGCTATGTGCCCAGCCCACTGCCACTTAATGTTGCTTAATTAGATTAATTATAGTTAATCTGATGGTATCAATTCGGAATGTAAATTCTGCTGAGAAAAACCGACAAGTAACTCAACCTCATTCCTCAACCATTATAAATTCAGTTGTAAGTCCTGTATGCAAGCCAGCGCTACTAAGCCCACACTTATTTGTCATTTATATAATATTTTAACGAATAATATTCTTTGGCTTTTAAAGATTCAATATAGGTATACTTAAAATATAGTGATTAATCTTAGAGGACTATTCTCCAAATGTTCTCTTTAATAAGCGAGGCCTGGACCTAAGCTGTGGCACATTTACAAGTTCAGAAAATTAATTACACATTACTGTGTTATACAGAATCAATATTTATACAATCTGTAACCTTGATTACTTGTGCTCGTATGACATTTATTTGCATGCAAGCGAGGCTTGATGACACGTACGCGGCTTAAGAGCAGACAATTAATCACGTGTGTATGAAGTGGGAGAGGATGTGTCGAGTAAAACTTTATTTAATAATATTTAAACTGAAAATGGTGTGGTGGAATATTATTTATTTATAAATTCTTTATTGTACACCACTTTTATATACGCATAAATATACAGAGTATCTAAATGTACAAAGGCGGTCTTATCGCTAAGTAGCGATTTCTTCCAGACAACCCGGACTACACGGAATATGTATGTAAAAGGTACGTTGTTACCTTTATGGCATATCCATAAGATATATTATGTTAATTTATAAGTGAAATATTATATATTTTAATATACAATTAATAATAAAAAAATACGTAAATATATTTGTACACTTATTACTTTTTTTTTTTTTTTTCTTTAAGAAAATAAAGTTTGTCCTAAAACAATCATAATGTAAATCTGCTAATAGCACGAGGTTGTGAACAGATCTAAAAAAAAAGAACACCTGACGTAATTAACGATTTCTCCTTAGAATATTATGTAAATAATCTCGCAGTTGTGGCTGAGTCGACCAACTAAAATCGTGTGTGTACATTTCGCACGCTTATTAATAAACCGAAATAAGTAAAAAAAAAAAACACTTGTGAGAAAACGCTGTAAATTTTTTGAGCCTCTACCTTGTTGGAGGCATTTTGTCGTCTCTGTATCCATTAAATCGGTCATTTTGCTGTTTCGCGTGGCGGATTGCACCTATTCTTTGAGCTGAGTTAGTTCATTTTATTGGTAAAAGTAGAAATCAACATGACTTATTTCGTTTTATTAATAAGCATGCGATCTGTTCAATTTATTTACTTAGGATACACTTCAGACTCTTAGTTGTTTATTTAAGCAGTCAGCAACAAGCTGTTTAGGAATTTTATATATGTTAACGAAAACAGCACGCCTCATACTACTCATATAGTATATGTATATATATATACATTTTTTGTGCTGTGTGACGAAATATTTTTACCTGAGTCATAGTCATTTTCATCGACTCGCCAGCAGTAGCCCGGGTTGACAACAGATCGAGGGTGGTTGACAGAGTAGCGCCATACGAATAAGTCAATGGACTTACAATGGACTTTGGTACTAGGCTATTGATATGAAATTGGCGTGCTTGCTCTATTCTGCACATAATTTGTACTAATACTAAAACTGTTTTTTGTTATTGTAAATAAAATTTCTGTAAATTTTGAAAATTCCTTTACTTACAGGTACTATAAAATCGATACCGAAATCAAAATACATTTTTTATTTCAGTATAGATTTTATTTTTAAATTCTTGTCTGTCTAGCTAACTTGGTCGCGTATCGCGACTGGAATGAAATCTAGTATGATTAGAGTTCATGCTACGAGCTTGGATAATTTTTATCCTGAAGTTCAGTTCTTTACCCTTGTGGAGGAAAATCAAAATGTGTAATAGCAAACGAAGTCGCGGATAAAACTAGTCTAAATAATAAAATTAACGTTTCACTGGTTCGTACACTAGCAAAAATAAAAATAATATATAATGTATAAATATCATTGAATTATTTTTGAAACTAATAAGTAATAACACTACAATATTTTTACACTTTTCCATTTTTTTTTATTTTTTTTTTGTTTTTTAATTACACGACCGATTTCGACAAAGTCATCCTCAGGTGAAGGTAGATAGAATATTATAATATCAGTAATTGGAAAAGGGTAAAAAGATTGTAGTGTTATTAGTAAACATGAATTTCCATCAAGAACCATCAAACCAATGAATCAGTTATTTTTGAAAAGCGAAAATAGTTATGCTAATAAATAGTGAAGATATCTAAATCTTTTACTATAAATTGAGGTCTTATGGCCACCATTCACAGCCGCACCCATCCGCCGGATTTGTCGCTGGCGACAAGTCCGCAGACAAATCTGCGTGTGAATGTATTTCGGTGCCCGGCTCCCCGGCGTCCCGGCGATAGTGTGTGGACGACGACGGATTTGTCCACGGATGGGTGCGCGGATCGGTGCGCCTAGTGAATGGTGGGCTTTAAATTACACAAAATATATTAAAATGATACCCTGATCTAGTTTGCAACGTAACATTGTTAAAGTAAACCTTACTCTGATGTTGCAGAAATGGCATCGGTGAATACATACTTATAATAGGTCAACTGTAAAAAAAGCAAATATTTAATATACACTAGCGGTTCCTCATAAATCACTCTATCTATTGGTGAAAACCGCATGAAAATCCTTGCAGTAGTTTTTAAGTTTATCGCGAACAGACAGTAAGACGCGGCGGAGGACTTTGTTTTATAATATGTAGTGATTATTATGTAAGTTTTAAAAGCCTTTATGACTCTTCATTTTACAACAATATTTTATGTTAATGTAAATCTACTACAGTTTTGCAAGAAAATAAGTTTTAGAATAAGAAATCAAGAATAGCCTGCAAAATTTTACTTAATAAATATCTATACATATAATAAAATGGTAGGAAAGTCAAAACTGTACATTGAATATTTTTTTTAAAGAATACTTGGGGTGTGATCTACAATCGATACCGAAGCCAAAAATATAGTTTTTAGAATTTTTGTCTGTTTGTCTGTATGTATGTCCGTCTGTATACTCAAAAAGTACTGCATGGATTTACTTCAAATTTGGCACGGATATTATTAAGAAGTCGGGTCAACATATAGGCTACATATTATCACACTATCACCTACGGGGAACAAGCAGTGAACCTTCACGTGAACGTTCACGCAGACGACGTCGCGAGCAGCAGCTAGTTCACAATATACCGAGCAAATCGTATTCGTTTGGAATGGTGTCACAAATGCTTAGCATTCCTTTCAATCGCATTTTTGATTACGTGACCTCGTATTCTACTGTTATAATTTTGTCACAATGGTAGATCAGTGGACGGTAAATATAGCAGGTATGCATGAGGAAGGGTTAGCACAGTAATCACAGCAGGTAGCTGTTATGCTGGCAGACGCAGGTTCGATATCCACTCATAACAAATATTCGTATCGGAAATACGGATATTTGTCGTCGTCCGAGTATTCATGTAATACTAGTGCCCCGCCCCGGCTTTACACAGGATATATAATATAATGTTCTTATTGATAGCCAAAATAGAGGCTTGGGGGTGATCGATTCTAACGAGTCCCATGATGGATGTGAGACCCGCGCTTGAATATATTTTCGCGCGCGTTAATTTTAAATTTGCGATAACTCAAAGATTATTAAGGTGCATGAAATGCTTAAGGTAACTAATGTATTTAAATTTATAATAATTAATACTGTAATCCTTATAAATAGAATTTTAATAAAATATAACTTTTTGACGTGATAACGTCTTGTAAATCGATGAACGCCGGCTGTACGAGATTTTTCGACATTTTCAATTATAGGAAATTTTTATTTTACTCGCTAATTTTACACTTTTTAATAACATTTTTATGCAATAAAATACATATGAAATAAGAAAACAATGGTTTAGGTGACCGTAGTATAGGAAAAAATTAAATAAAAAAATAAAAAAAACAAGTAAATTTAAATCACTTGCACCTTCTTTCTTGTCATCGTATTACAAACCTTTCTAATCACTCTATCTATTGGTGAAAACCGCATGAAAATCTATTAAGTAGTTTTTACTGCGGGCAGACAGACAGACTTATTTTGTTTTATAATATTTAACTAGCGGCCTGCCCCAACTGCGCCCAGGGTGTGTATATGTACCTAAACGTTCCTCATCATGCATCATTCTATCTATTGGTAAAAAACACATGAAAATCCGTGCAGTAGTTTTTGAGCTTATCGCGAACAGACAGACACACAGACTGGCAGGGGACTTTGTTTTATAATATGTAGTAATGATTCTAAGCTTGTATATTAACTACTCATTTGACAAAATGAATAAAAAAATAACTGACCACATAAGCTTAATATAATTCAATTTTAGTCCTCTTGCCTAACCTTCGTTAGAAGGAGGTTTATTGATTACCTGTCTCTCTCAACAATCATTAACCACATTAGAGCCAGGAAAGTTATTGCGTCAGCGCTCACCACTTTGGTAACAAGTTGATATTAAAACGCTATTACGAGGTAACGCTATGATTTATTGTGTAATTATATTTATAGACAAACACATTTTATATTTAATCGACACTTAAAGAGACGAGTATCTTAGGGGGAAAGGGGAATAACATCGTCATCAGTTCATCATTTAAACTCTTGCTCACTAATGGGGTTGGTAAACATACAACATTAACAAGGACGTCAAACGCCGCCTGGGACGACATTTTGGATTTTGACGTGATAACGTCATATAAATTGATGAATGCCGGCTGTTCGCACGAAAAAGAATGACACATTGTCACGTTCCGCCTGAGCCGAGCGTGGAAGCGAGAGCGTGGAACAAGCGATAGAGAGGCACGATCGGTCTAACAATAAGCGTACGGCTTGTGACCCTAGCCTAGCCTAGCTACTGTCCCAATCCGAAAGCTTAGGCCGATCGTTCCTCTCTATCGGTTGTTGCGCGCTCTCGCTCGCAGAACGTGACAATGAGTCATACTTTTTCGTCAAGTACAGCCAGCTTTCATCGATTTACTAGACGTTATCACATCAAAAAAAGACTAGAAAATATATAATTTTATAAAGATAAGCAATATTTTTTTTGCAAATTGCATTGCTTCTATATTATTATTATTTGTTTAATTTATTTTATTTTAAATTATTTGTTATTTTCTACAATACAATATTTCCTAAATGCTTTTATTTTATTTTACACCACTTTTCTATCCCTAAAATCATCCCGGCGTAACTCCAAAACCAGTCACCCTAGACTATTGGGGCTCATTTCAAAGTGGAAGACGCCAGTTAAAAATATATAAGGAGTCTACAATAAAATTAGATCATTACATCCTCTTCTCTCCTCCAAAATCACACCTGGACTCACCAGGTGTGTCATACAGATTACTCAATCTTTAATAATAAAACAGGTGGTAACCCTACGGTAACAGTTAAAATCGAACCTCGCGTGTTACAAGTAACTTCCGATTGGTATCATTCATTTAATCGGGTACTTCACTTGCTGAGATTAGCTTGAAAGCAGGTACATATGTGTCAAGGCCTTATATAACGTGTCTAGAAACATCTAGAAAGAATTAGTCAAGTAGGAGTGATGAATTGAGATGTCCTATTATGTTCTCTATATTAATTAGTGATTTTTCTCTAATTTCAAATTACAATTTTTCTCAAATTCACTTTTTATCAATGTGAGTATTATACCACGCAGAATTAGTGACTATTTTATGTATGAATATGTGAATATCAGAGTTCACTGATTTAATCTTTGAATATGTGTAAGTGTATTAGTGAGTATTCACTAACTTGTTATTGAAATTCACTGATATGTAGTGAATAAAGCTTCACTAACCTAATTAATGAAAATTTCTCTAATTTATTTTTAGAGAACCTTTCTATTCCATCCAGTTCCATCGTCCGTCAATTCTACGAGCTATGAACCCTCCCCACTGTCACTTCAGCTTGCAAATTGATATACATATATTCAGGGGCGTGCGCTCCTTGTAGGCAGAAATGCAGTGCTTTACTTGCCATTTACAGATATTTTAATAAAACGTTCGTACATTTTAGATGACTTTAATTGATAGTAAATAAATGAATAAACAAAATATAATAACTTAGAAACGCCTAATATTTTATAAATAGCACCTATTTGCAAGCACACAAACATTATCTTTGCCATGCGTTTGGCGACAGGCAAGCGGCGCGGCGCTGCAAAATATTGTACTTAATCAACCAAGTCATGCCGTCGCGTCCCGCAGGAGATTTGTTCGCATGTGTGTAGAAATTTTGGTGTCCGTACACAGTTCGCAAACGCACACACCTATGAATATCGAAAGCCGGACCAGCCGCGACTCCTGCGGCAGGCTATAGTCTAAGATCCGAACCTAAGTCGACCTTCACCGGTGTGATAATAGATTGAGACCTATTTTATAATAAATTTAGTATATTAAAAAATGTATTAAAAATGGGTTTACTGGAATAATCCTGGACAGGATATTTTTAATTCATTATAAAAAAAATATTTGTGTTTTAATTTTGCAATATCAAGAAAATATTTTTTTTTAACAATAGACTTGAAGTATGAAAAATACTTCAAATTTACATACATGATTTTTTTATAATTATTTATATAATATATAAATATTAATAATATAATATATCAATATTAATAAAAATATTACATAAATGATTTTTTTAGATTAGAGAGATTAGACTTAGGTTCGGATCTTAGACTACTACGAAAGTTCGGCCGCTGTCGGGAGTATTCGGAAATGTTAGTTACCTATAATCCGAGTAACCAATGTAATGTTTAATTGTGTTTCGTGGGGGCCATTTTGCTTTTTTTATGTGATAAGCATTGTTTACTATTTTATTTGCGCCAGTATATTTATAGTTTTCTTAGAAGATTTTTCATTTTAACATTTGAAAGTGTGTACATTTAACAGTTTATTACTGAGTTTCTATAATAATTGTAGTGATTTGCTTTTACTAGTGCGTTTTTTGTTTGTTTTTAAATGTTTTTTGATTGTAAGGTTTGTGTTCATAATGTGTGTTTATTAAAAATTAAAAATAACAAGTTCTCACAAATTGTCATTCAGTGAAAAGATTCAAATTGTGTCTAAAGGTAGGTACAACAATTAAACCAGCAAAAAAAGGAATGTAACTCGAAAGTTTCATGTTATATAACTATAATATAATATTAATAAAAATGTTAATAAAATAAAAGTTATGAAACGTACAACTAGCTGTGTGGTTGTGTACACACGATTAAATTATATTGTTTTCCTTGCAAATTGTTTAGTAATTCTAGTACAGTGTGGACTGATTCGGGATATTCAGATTTAAATTTCTATTCCGCGGCAAGGAAGCATGATCATACAGAAAAACATCTGATCCAACAGAAATCCGTCGCGTGGCTGTAGCTATGCTAAAAATCTATAAAAGAATAAGTTTTTGTGACCGAGTACTCCGCCGCATACCCAGTGTCATAATCCTGTGCACGCCGCTGCATATATTAATAATAATAAATACATTTATTAAAAATGCGTATTTAAATATAACAACCAGACTCACAATCAGTGTGGGAATCGAACTTATAACCCTAAAGCATTAAGGCAGGGTCATCAATCAGTCAAGAGATATAACTTTTTAAGCTTTCATTGTAACACTATAAACGTGAAACGGTTTATTTTCCATGTTTATCTGAGATAATTAAAAACTATATTTACAAAAATATTTGCAGTTTTTTCAATGCTATATACCTTCATAAGCATCGCATTACGACTGCAATAATCGATAATACGAGTAAAGTCAGGTGGAGCGTCTAGCTATTATTATGGACCTGAAGATTATCTTTAAGTTTTGATACCGAAGCCGAACCAATTTAAAAGCCAAACGTTGTTGATTTTATTTTTCGTTTTTCTAGCCTACTTTTTCAAGGTAGTATATAATATACCGATATTTTTCATAGAAGTAGAAAAGTAAAAAATCGACTAAATAAAAATTCAACGCTTGAAAACGCGGGCGACGACTAGTATGTTATAAATTAGAAATGTAATTTTGGATTTAATTTAACAAAGTTTGGAAATAGCTGGAACCTTGAGGTAGGAGATGAATGCTATTTTTAACCGACTTTAAAAAAGAAGGGCGTTCTCTACCAGATCGGAGATTTTAGTATTTGTTTTTAGACTATATCTTTATCAATTATTGTAAACTGATTTTATTGAGATTTTTCTTACTGTGAACGGCTTACGTTCTTTTTTAAATAGATTACAAAATTGAAATCCGTGACTTTTATTTTGTAAATGAATTTAAAAAAGGTTTTTAAAACACTGCCAACGACCGATCTGGTGTAGTAGTGGGAATAGTCACCTCAACATCGACGGTCACTAGTTCGATTCCAGCTCGGGGTAAATATTTGTATTTGTACTAATATTTTTTTCTGGTCTGGGTTTTTGCGAGTTTCCCCACCGTGAGTTCTGAGAGCACGTAAAGCCGTAGCTCCCGATTGGTTATCATAGGCATCTGATAGCGATCGTTCCTCATGGTAGGGAGGAACATCCGTCGTGGCGGAGGTTCTTGCCGAGACCTACTCATACGTCTCGGGTAGGAGGGCTTTTGGTGAGAACCCTACGTTGGACGGGATCCTACGGGTGCGTCGGATAGGGCACGAAGCGCTTATGCGGAGATGGGGGGAAGACCTGGCGGGGCAGCCGTACGGCACACGCGTAACGGCTGCCATTCGCCCGGTCCTTGAGCGGTGGATGCGTCGAAAACGCAAGCCCATCACCTTCCGTCTGACGCAGGTTCTCACCGGGCATGGTTGCTTTGGTGACTACCTGTGCCGGACGGCCCAGAGGGAGCCGACGACTGAATGTCACGATTGTGGCACGGCGGTGGACTCCGCCCAGCACACCCTCGAGGTGTGCCCGAGATGGGCGGCGCTGCATCAAAGTCTGACGTCGGTCCTCGGAGGGGACTTGTCGCTCCCGAGCATTATCATCGCGATGCTCGGCGACGACGAGTCCTGGAAGGCGAAGGTCTCCTTCTGCGAGACAGTAATGTCCCAGAAGGAGGCCGACGAGCGGGTGAGAGAGGAGGCCGCCGACGTGGCCTCCATCCGCGGGCGACGAATGGGGGTGCGTAGGAGGCTCTACTTAATGCGCCTCCAGTAACGCCCCTGTGCCCGTATCGGGCCAGGATGGGAACCCGGTCCTGCTAGATACGGCGTCGTCGGGACTGTTCAGAGGTGAGCCGGACAGTCCCCATGGAGGAGAAGTCTGGCCTTTTCGCCGAGGCCAGCTTGTCGCTGGAGGGATCCTGTTGCCTGCAGATCCGGGACCCTCCAATTAAAGCGGCGGAAGGCTCCCGCATGGGTTTGTAGTCAGACATAGGTCTAGTACTGCCGACCCGGGCATCCTGGATATCATCCGTAAATGGATTCCCCTGCGACAAAAAAAAAGGGGAGGAACATCCGTCTTTCCACAGTGGAGCAGCGTGATGGATATAAGCCCTAACTCTTCTCCAAAATGGAGAGGAGGCTTTTGCCCAGTAGGATGTTTACAGGCTGTTTCAGGAAAAAACGCTGCCAAAGGTAACGAGACAATCTTTCAACATTTTTTATTTTATTTTAAAAAGTGGTATAAACTGTCATAAAAAGTAACGGTTATTATTCGGAAGTGGGGCTCCAAAAGTGGGGCTAATTCTTGTTTTAATAAAGGCATTTAGCAAGAACTAGTTGTAAATAGCAAAAAAGAAAAAGACCTAACAAACCTATCAAAGTTTTAACAAGATTAATCGAACAACCAGCACACTCCATCGTACACCGAATAGTGTTTTGTTTTTTTTTTTTTTTTTAAATTAAGTACTACGCCACCTAAATATTTCTTTTTCTCATGTTCTTTATGCATACAAAAATAAAAAAAAAGGTTGTTGCACCGATTTTAGCAGGAGCCCCACTCCCGAATAATTACCAAAGTAACCTTTAGGAAATGTACCCATACTACGTGATCTCGAGAAATCTCGCGCCTTTTCGATCTATATTTAAATACGGTGCGCAGCGTTTATCGCTTATTAAACTCACAGGTGGCAACACTACGCTACACTACTACTGCTGACTACACTTTTTTTACTTTCTGTTTGCAAAAAAAAAAGATTTAAAACCATATTTATTCATTACATATAAACCTGAGGGGGAGGAGTCTTAGAAAATAATACGAGTGAGGAGAAGGGTTTAAATTGTAAAAAATAGGTCACGTAGTCCTGGTTCCTTCCCTTAGAAGCTAAATTATTATGATACAAGCTGTACCCGCGACTTCGTTTGTGATTTACTCATTTTAATTTTCATCATCTTTTCTAACAGAATTTATATTTAATCTGGGTGCCAATTATTCTGCATCACGAGATAAAAACTATCCAGTGTCTTAGCTCTTAGTAAGGACTCAAATCGTACCAAGTTTTACTAAAATCCATTCAGTAGTATTGGCGTGATATGCGGCCAAAATATAGATAGACAAATAGACAAAATTGAAGGAAAAAAAAACTTTCGCTTCAGTATTGATTATAGAGTTCGTTCTAAAATTAACTTTTCTATATTTTCAATGTAAATAATTGAACCTGTTACAGTTTTATTAAAAGTATATTATCGCCTCTTTAGAAGAATACTGTATAAAATATATATACTGTATACTGTACTGAATACTGTAGGAAAACAATTAATAGTAAGTAAAATTATCAATATTTTAGAATTTATCAACTCTTAAATGTTTGAAATTGCTCTCCTGTAAAGTTGTGGTTTATAAAATATCACATTATTCTTCAAAGAGGCGATATATATATATATATATATATATATATATATATATATATATATATATATATTGATATACAATAAAATATATACAATTTTAGTACTGAAATTATCAAAGCATCGAACCATATAAAAACAAAAAAGTCTTTAAAAGAATAATTGAGTAGGTATACCAACAATAATTACACCAAACAACCGTATAGCAAACAATATTTATCGATTGCACATAGGGCTTTCAACTGTACGGTAAACATATTTTTTTACAATATTTTTGTTCTCTTTACTGTTAAAGAAAAACATAGTACGCTAAAATATTATATTTAAGTGAGATGATTAATCGCTAGAATTTCTAAGTCGTTGAAGGAGGTGGCGCGTGGATGCGGATGATGCTGTTGTATGAATGTGTCGTACCAAATAGATTTTCAATTAATTCTTGCAACGGAGAAAACTGAACTGAATAGGAATGACTTGTTAACGTCCCACTGCTGGGCAAATAGCCCAGTCGGATTAGCTCAAAAACGGACAAAGATTTGCAAAAATTTTTAGCAGAAAATTTCCTTCGGAATTCGTTTTAGGGGTCACTGGTAGTCTAAATTCAATAAAACAAAATTTTAACAAAAAACAAAAACCGACTTCAAAGCAAAAAAAAAGAACGGTAAAACAAAAATGCACTAAAAAGTAAAAAAATAATTACGTATTCTTTTGTCTGTAATCAAATTATTACGATAATATAATGTACAATTATTGTTGTCTTCGGAGTTGGTGTCAGCCAACGTAGTTTAACATTACAATAGGTGTACACTATTACGCACTCTTTTCCTTATTTCCTTGGCCAACGTAGTTTAACATTACAATAGGTGTACACTATTACGCACTCTTTTCCTTATTTCCTTGGCTGACACCGACTCCAAAGACAACAATAATTGTACATTATATTATCGTAATAATTTGATTACAGACAAAAGAATACGTAATTATTTTTTTACTTTTTAGTGCATTTTTGTTTTACCGTTCTTTTTTTTTGCTTTGAAGTCGGTTTTTGTTTTTTGTTAAAATTTTGTTTTATTTCTTGATTTTTAGTGAATTGCGGTTACAGTTCACAAGCTACATTTATTTTACCACCCTCGAAAAAGCCGCAATCGACCTAAGTAATTTTTTTTTTGCAAAAAATCCACACCAACTCGAAATACTACGATGATCTTACAAATCACCTATAGAGTTTCTTTTTTTTTGTCAATCGATATTATTTTTTTTTTCATGGCAAAATACATAATTAATGTATTAAAGTAATAATATGCACTAACGTACCACAACCTTTCGATCAATTATACCCTAGATTCCGCGTAAGCGCACTAAAAGTAACCAAACTAAACAGTGCTTACATTCATATTAAGCCAGCGTTAGCATTCGTCACATAATTATCGTACAAATCACATATTTAGCACTCGGTAAGCGACTCCACTAGTTATTTTATTCAAACAGCTGGAGACAACAGCAAATTAATAAGCACAGCTCCGAAACCACGTAACTCGCATATTATTTGTGACAATTTTGTAATATATTTCTAATTAGTTATAAGGTTGATTTCATATGAAATATTTTTCTAGATATCTTGTTTCATTTTTGGGTGTCACTAAGATTTATTACTTCGTTCCATCCATAAACCCTAAAGATAATAAGTAAGACACAGTCACAAATGTTTTACAACTCAATTCCAAAGTATTAAGGTCTATTATTAAAATTAAACAATAACCAATTGTGGCCTTTGTTTTATTAGCTTGTAGAGTCAGGTAGGCTGGTGTGGGGACACGACTGAGGTTCGATTTATTTGAGACTGTGTATCTATTATAATTATACATCGATGCAGATTGCAGAAAAAATTCCTCTGCTAATTGACTAATACTTAGGTACACTTGTTGCACACACAATGTCACATTTAAGATTTTGGTCTATGACAAATGACGCAAAATAGTTTCCGTTAAATATATTGACAAATTAAAAATTTTAAAACAATTATCTAGTTAATCACCGATATCACTACACCTGAGTCGTAATCTGAGAAACAAAATATAATATTGTATAGTTTAACTCGTAGTAAACATAAAAAACATAACACGTGATAATCTTCCGAAACAAATTAAGCCTCAAGGAACGATAGTGTGCAACGCGACCCGTGCAGCGACGCGCGGTATCAGGAACAAATATACGCTTTATTAAGGATTACTCAAAAACTACTAGTCACATCTCGCTCAAATTAAAATGGGACCACATGACGAGCACTAGCTTTTGAATATAAAAAGAATCATTAAAATCGGTACACCCAGTAACAAGTTATGAGGTAACACACATAAAAAAAAAAAAAAAATACAGTCGAATTGAGAACCTCCTCCTTTTTTTGAAGTCGGTTAAAAAGTAGGGGTACCAGAGTTTTCGCTTCATCCGCCATCTTGATTTAAAGGGTTGTTTTTTGTCTCTTGAATAACTCATTCATTTTCAATTTTACACGGAAAATAGTTATTACAAAAGTTGTTTAAAATTAAATTTCCTACAATTTTGGTTCTCATAAATTTTTTCGTAGGATCGATATTTTTCAATTTATACTTGAAAAGAGGCGGTGATTTTTTGGTTATCGAGTAACTCGTTTATTTTCAATTTAAGAAAAAAATTATTTAACTAAAAATTTAATTTAATTAAAAATTAATTCAATAAAAAAAAATTACAACTAAAATACTAATTCGATTGGGCTAAAACGTCTATTTTCCCATAAAGGAGAAGGTTTCTTACTGCAATGCTTTCTATAAAATAATGGCATAGCAATATGGTGGTGTATTATGTAGGTATATCCCTTTCAATTAGTTTTAACAATTAATTAGCAATCGCGATAATTGTAACGCCATCTCGCGAACGATTGCTCTATTACTATATTACCTAAGATATTATTAATTGATTGCTCCATCGTATTTAGCAATAATTGGCACTACTTTATTCTGGTTCAAGACCAACACCATTTCAGTCAAGATAATGATCTGGGTGCCAATTCTACTATAATACTCGTGTAACAACGGCAAATTGTCAGCTTTATTTTGTTTTAAAAAGTTTTGGTACCCTATTAATCTAATTGATTACCAGTGACAATTAGAGAACGTATCCATACTACGTGATCCGTTTCGAGGGTCTTCAAAAATACCACGTTTGGTTACTGGGGCGGAGGGGTTGTCTTAGGTTTTCGTCACGTAGGACTCACTCCTCTCGGATCCAATTCGCCACTGGCACGCGGGACGGCGCAGGCGCGCTCACATGCGCCTGATGCCGCCCTAGCCAAGGCTGCGGACAAGTAGGGTCGGGGATTGCCTACCGTCCGCTGTAACAGCCTACCGCGAAGGTGCGATGCCCAAGTGCACGAGGCGTCGCACAGGAGAAGCCGTGTGCAGCCCACAGAGCAACTTACGCGGTACCCATAGTCTTGCCTTGTAAGGGCGGGTGAGGGCGCACTGAGGGTTATTTTGGTGGGTGAGGGCCCCACACTATCTTGTTTTCTCCTCGGACGTTGGTGTGTACGTTCAGGTACATTTTTTCCCGCCAAAACCAAAAAAAGGTTTTCGTCACGTAGTCAATATCCTCTAGAGAAATTTCACGCTTCTTCGAGCTATATTCAAATATGGCGCTCAGCGTTTAGCGCTTTTTAAACTCACTGGTGACAATACTATGCTACACTACCATCACTACTGCTGACTACATTTTTGTAACAATCGGTTTGCGTAAAATCATTTAAAAACACGACATATATACGATTTACTACGTGAAAATTTAAGGGAGAGGGTGCGGTCTTAGCAAATATTACAGGTGGTCACCGATGGGGGAGAGGGATAGAAGATAAAAATAAGGAAGATAAAAAACAGGTCACGTAGTATTGGTTACGGTACGCAGTATTCTGTTAAAACGTAAGGTCATTGTCTTTTAGATCTAGTTGTATACTACTTTGGAGGGATCCTGTTGCCTGTAGATCCGGGATCCTCCAATTAAAGCAGCTGAAGGCTCCCGTAGGGGTACGGTGTTGCACTCCGAAAGTGCCGAGTCCGAGATAGGTCTAGGACTGCCGACCCGGGCATCCTGGATATCATCCGTAAATGGATTCCCCTGTGACAAAAAAATAATAAAAAGAAGATAGTTGTATACTACTTACGAATTTCATTCTTCCGTGTAAAATACTACTTTTTTCAACTTATACACAGTTATACACAATTTATATATTATTATTTTCAAAAGAGTGACTGCGGAGTTTCTTGCCGATTCTTCTCTGCAGTATCTACATTCCGAATCGGTGGTAGATTTACTTTTACAAAATGATAATAACTTTAAAGTGTTAATTTGTAAAATGACGATTCGAAGGTGCTCGTGGGGCCTATTTGAATAAAGTTGTTTTTGATTTGATTTTGATTAGTTCATTAATTTTTTTTTTTTCATTTAAATTCAAGTCTAGAATAATTAAATCCGAATAATTTATTCGGACACATGGACGCAGTGAAGGGTCCGAAACATCGGGCAGTAATTTAATTAAAAAAAAATTTTGGACGGCCGGGCTGGTCGAGTGGTCAGGCAACTGGACACTTGACGCAGCGGTCGCGGGTTCGAATCCCGCCAGGTGCAGATAATTTGTATGACGAATATAGATGTCTGCACCGGGTCATGGATGTGTATTTATCTATATATGTATTTATATCTTAAATTTATTTCCGTTCCTAGTACCCGTAACACAAGTTCTTACGAACTTAGCACGGGGCTAGGTTAACGTGGTGTGATTGTTGGTTAATATTTATTATTTATTATTATTATTAAAAATCGTTAAACTGTAACGTTTTTTTAACAAATAAACGCGATAAAATCCTTATTATATAATATGCTTATTATATAAATATATAATATGCTTATTATATAATATTAACACTAATCCTACCTGAGTGATCAAATGACCGCTTTTGAGACTTTTTTTTTAGGTTTACGGGTTTCTTTAGTCGTGCAGTAAGTTCAAGAAAAATGTAAAACCTGGAATTTATCTATTTTAATTAAATTCTTAAAAGCGGTAATTTGATCGCTCTGGTAGGTTTAGTGTTAATAATGTATTTTCAAAATATTAAAAATGCTCCACGACATGCAAACATTAATCACTGAACACGTAGATCTTTATGAAATAATCGTTTCTTAAAAAAAATAACCTTATATCAAATAAAGGTATTGCAATATTACTAAAACAAGAGTCTAACAATAAGAAATAAAACTTTGAAGACTCAATTGAAATCTATATCCAGTACTTTTATTGATGATGCACTTGATGTGCACAATTAACAGACCACTATCATTTCATTTATAAAGGCCGTGTTCCGATATATACTGGAGCACTGCAAGGTGTGACGTGATTTCAGTATACTGCGAAGCCGTTCCTTTTTAGTTTTCTATACTGCGCTATACTGGTTACTGTTTATAACGGAACGCAGTCCAGTTTACTGGACTACTATTATCATCCTCATTTTACGACTTTTTTTCAAATGAAAATATTTATCATGTACACGTTTTCTATTCAACAAGAAAAATTATTATTTGAATATTGTGGACATTTTTAAATAACAATATTAATTAATAATAATAACAATCATTCGCGCTGTCATAGCCGTTGCTGTGACCACTGCGCCAACACGTCGTCAAAATGATGCAGTATATTTATGTGAATAAATAATATTTCTTCGATATCTATGTAACGGGAACAACGTTACAGTGTAGTGGTGCGAATGGTCATCTTAACGCCAACGGTCGCGGGTTAGATTCCGCTCTGGGCTGATATTTGTATATCTATCGCAGTAAGATAGATATAGCCGTAATATAGTTATATCCCTAGGGATATAATTATGTACCGTAACATAGTTATACGAAAGCGATTCATTACTATCTCACTAGGAATATAGTTATAAAACGTCCAAGTTTAGTGATATAATTATATAACTAGATATTTGATTTTTTGAAATTTGAAACTTTGAAATTTTTTTTATTGAATATTTTTTTAAAATAATACTTGGGGTGTGGTCTACACTCGATACCGAAGCCAAAAATATAGTTTTTAGAATTTTTGTGTTTGTCTGTATGTATGTCCGGGATAAACTCAAAAAGTACTGCTTGGATTTACTTCAAATTTGGCACGAATATTATTAAGAAGTCGGGTCAACATATAGGCTACATATTATCACGCTATCGCCTACGGGGAACGAGCAGTGAACCTTTATTTCTTCCACGCATTCTGTAACAACGTGTAATTTAATAGCGTTCACGCAGACGTCGTCGCGGGCAGCAGCTAGTTTTTTATATAACTTATTTTTATCTTTTTTGTGAAGAATTTTAACAAGTTAATTTTAACAAGTGATATCAATTACAAAACTAACTTATGCAAAGGGTTTAATTTCAAAATATTTTTGATTTCATATTGAACTTTATATATGGAATACCTATTAGTTTATCTGTGTTAAGAATGATCGGTCAAGCACTTACAATATTTGTTACAAAATAATATACAATCGTTACAGTAATACAGTAACAGATTACCAGGTACATATTATATAATGGTATATCGAAAATGTCGTGTGAAAGTGGAACATGGAAACACGCGGGGCGAGTGAATTATTGATGACGTATCGATCGGAGTCCTGTGGTATTTTCTTTGATATACCATTTTAACTTAGTTTAAAAGATACATTAGTTATTACGAATACATGTAATCAATGAAAATCAATGCTACAAGACTAAAAAAGTGTTTTTTTAAAAGTAGTCATTTTTTATTTAATTGTTAATCGATTTAGAAGAAGTTTTAAGAGGTAAATCGATTTTGATAACTCTTCCTTTGATTGGTTGACCTAAATACACTATAGTGTACAACGAAGCAAATACAACATAGGAAAAGAATAATACGGTACAAATGGCGGCTTATCACTGAAAAGCAATCTCTTCCAGAAAATCTAGGACAGGAAATGGTCTTGAGTCGATATAGGTGTACTAATTTTAATATAGTAAATTATTCACAGATTTCATTGGCACGAGATTGGCACTTAAAATATTAGCGATAAAAGCACGGATTTAAACTGCGACCATCTGTTATGTTGGTCGTGTTCTCTCCACTCGATCATGTGGGTACTTTGTACTAAATTTGGTTAACTCAAATATACTTTTTAAAGACACTCTTGATAAACTTTGAAATGTATACGTGTATAGAGACTCTCAAAGATGGCGTTTGCGTGTATATATAAAATTTAAGATATAAATCTAGACAATAATTAACATTATACTCGTAGATATACTCTCTAAACATGAATCAGTGGATTTTCACTAATTTAAAGTGACTATTCACTTTTTATCAATGTGAGAATCGTACCACACGGAATTAGTGACTATTCAATGTATGAATATGTGAATATGAAAGTCCTCAGATTTAATCGTTAAATATGTGTATGTGTATTAGTGAGTATTCACTAACTCGTTATAGAAATTCACTGATATGTAGAGAATATCACTAACGATAAATAAGTGAATTTGTGGTCAATGCAAGGACTCGCGATAGATAGAGATCCTAAGCTTAGCTTAACCCAATATACCCGGTGACTTCATACATGCACAATTTACCTGGTGGAGTCCCTTGGACTCCCGGAAATAAAATCGTAAATTTAACATGAAATAAACACTTTTTTAAATAAAATGCTTCTTATATTTATTTATTATATATTTGGTTTGACAATGGCATAGGTTTTTACTTAAAATTATACAATCGCAGCCTTGTATTAAGGAACTTCTAGAATATGGCACTTTTTGCAATAAAATTACGAGACCTAACTTCTAGTCTCAACATTTCAAAAACAAAACAATTTTTCAAAGTATTTTTTTAAGAAATATAACAAAAACATAATCAATTTTTATAAAAAGCAAAAAAGAAAGAAGATGGTTCGAAAAAAAAAATGTGCAAGACCTTTTAGTCACGGATGGTGACACAGTCACTGCATATTTATTTTGTACAGCTAAGGCACACAGGCTTAGTACAACTATGGTGACAACTCATATAATTTCAACCATTTGACTATCAAATAAGTAGGAACGCTTCTACAGGCGATAGAGGGCCATTTTCAAAAACAGTATGTGGTATTGTTGGAATTCGTAGAATGTTGTGAGATTGTATTCGAGAATTTCTTGAAGGTGGTTTGGAAGGAAGGTAATAATAAACTTGATCACCCGTATTGATATTTTCATCATCATCTGAAGAAGCTGAACACTCCGAAGTAGAGTTAGGGTCTGAGAGCTCCCAGTCATCCTTGGATTCAGATACCACCTCGTTAGATTCTAGTCTCCTAAACTGATGTTGAATCAGATGCTATATTTTGTTGATCCTCACCACCACCATCCATGTTGCTGTCACTTGGTCGAACCAGTTGTTTATTAGAGACTCAGCACCATCATCAAAGATGTTTATCGAACTGTAAGACGGCATTATATCAACTGAAAAAAAAACCACACACAGTAAAAAATACCGTAAATAGGCTAAAACAATAATAAATAAATATAAGATAGATATGTATATAGGTACTAGATAATATATTATATATTTTTTTGTAAATATATACTCATAATATATAGTAAACACCCAGACAAACACAAACACTAATGTTTATCACAGTAACATTAATACCCCGGTGGAGTCCCACGGACTCCACTGGCGTGATTACTTACCGATCGGAGTCACTCGCATCGAAGTCCGCTCTCCCCTGCGTTTGATGCATCACTGTGTGAAGGTACTGGAACGCACAAATTATAATTCCAAAAACTAACGGTTTTATGAGCGCGTAAAGTTTCAATAGAGTCCCAGGGACCTACCGGGTAAATTAGGGGTTAAGTTTCGTTTTCTAAATAAGTACGCATTAAAGATAATAATAATAACAATCTAAAAATGTAAATAAAAAAAGCATGGGCAAACAAAGCCTGTGGACGTATAGTAAAAAAAAAATATATCACTAACGTAATTAATGAAAATTTCACTGATTCATGTTTAGAGAATATAGAGCGTTCTTTAAAATTTATTGCTACAAATATGATGTTATAAATATAGTAGCTGTAACATAAGAATATTGATTCTGGCATCGTGACATTGACTCATTTTATTACGACGTGTCAGTTTACGTGTCCCATTAAAATTGTACTAGTTATATACCCCCACTGTATTTAAAAATTTATACTAACGACTTGGGATACAGAGTTTGTTGAGTTTGTTTGGTTGACCTTTTAGGCTTAGACACTCGCTGTTTTTAAAACATAGTTTTTTTTAAAGATAAAAAAGAGGCATCATCATCATCATCATATCAGCCGTTGGATGTCCACCGTTGAACGTAGGCTTCTCCCATCGACCTCCAGATCGACCGGTTGAAAACGAGTAGGTACCTAGGTACATACCACGATATAATATTTTCGACGATTTTTGTCAATATTTCTGACCAGTTATTAGGGATTAGTGGATTTCACTAGTTCCAAGATATCACAGATGACTTCGCCAATGTCACGTTCAATGGAAAAGACACGATGGAGATTGATCGGTGTATTTCAGGTAACAACCTCAATAGAATTGAAGACCGTAGAAATAGTAGGTATTTTAGGTTATCCCATAACCTAGAACAACACAAATATTTAAAATACAATTCACATAACTAAAAATTGTTAGTAGTCTATTAACAATTATATTATTTCAGAGCAATCACCATATCCTGTATATATCAAGTCGTACTCCCAGTAAACACGATCAAATCTATTACAATTTTATAAACTTAAATTTTTTTTTTTTTTATGTTAAGTAAATAGGCAAACTGGCAGATGTTCTACCTGATGGTAAGTGATTAATATCGCCCATGAACATAAACTAGTTTACCTGGTACTAGCCCAGGCAACTCATCTATGTGTTGCCTATCCAGAGACATAAGGTGTTAAAGTCTCGGTGCCAGTAATTACACTGCCTGTCTTGCGCTTCTCTCCGAAACACAGCAAGGCGGGAGAAACAAGCCAGATGGTTGTACCCACAGAGCAAAAACTTTTGCTCTATGGTTGTACCCATGCAGCCGGGAGCGCGGCACAGCTCATCCCTCCCACCGGTAGATTAGACCTGTCGTATTTAAACCAAAACGACATAGACGAATTTACTATGGAGCATTGCCTAGTAAAAAAAATTAATGTGCAGCCATAATTTTGTCAATATGAATTCTGATAGCTATATTCTTTCAAAATCAACAGTTGGTAGCGTCGAGGAACTTCGAGCTTGCTGGAAATAACGCAAAATAGGATGTAGCGCCTGGCTGTAATGTAATAGCAATTTTACATAAATAACATATTTGTATACTAGAAATAAAATAGGAGCTAGCGCAAAAATCATATTTATTACTTTATCGTGTAGTATATTCCCTCTCCAATAGCCTAAAATAGGTAGTAAGCGAATAGCTTTGTTACTTGCGTATTTATAGCTCTAATAAGGGTGGTGTAAAACGCGGGAGGCGTAATTCTTTAAAAGGGTATATTAAGTTATGCCCACTGCGGATTGGTGAAGGTAGATCAACCTACTGTCGAAGTTTATCAAGTCGTAGTTTAATTAATATTCATGTTCAAATGTAATGTTAATAATATTAAGCTAGAGGTTCGCCTCCGTTTGCGTATGTGAGTGTTAGCGTTAATGTAGTGTAGAGGATGGACGGAGCCCATAATAAGGGGAATCTATATAAACACATCAAATAAAAGACGTTAAATAACTCATTTATTCAATATTACTACCAGTTCCCTAACCTAGCTCTCTCTGACAAGAACTGGCCAAAGAAACTCAGCGGGTCTACGTACATAAAATTACAACATGTTTGAATTTGTACTAAATATACGAGTAACTTTACCAGTTTCACTTTGATCTTTACACTTAAACAAATTGTTACCTTTTTTATACTAAACTCTTTATAAATCAAATAAACCCTCAAAATATTGTCAACGTGCTATTCATGGCTCTTTCCTTAACATACATAGTACATATCTTTACGCCAGATTACTTACAGGTGGGCATTTTTTTTTCTTTCCTCAACATAAGTTGATATAAATAAAAACAAATATGAATTATATTTATACATTTTTAACTTAAAAAACATGCGATAAAGCAAATTCCCAATGGCAATAATGACATTCGTCATTCATGCAAATGACAGCGCAATAGACAAACTCCAAAGAAAATCGATATAATTACAAAAATCGAATCTACATACATAATTACAAAAAAAATGTTATATTATTATTTTTATTCTTACATAATATATTCACAATTTTATAAAAGCTTTGTGGGACTTTTTTGTGTAAAACTTTTTTGCTTGGTATGGTACTAAAGAAAAAAGCAATTCAACGTATTATATTATTTTAAAATGCTTAAACGTTAATGTTGATTTGACTGGCCCGTGGCGTAGTTGGCAGTGGCCCTGTTTTCTGCTCCAGGGTTGTGGGTTCGATTACCGCCCCGAGTCTGGGTGTAATATGTATTTATTTATATATGTTTTATTTATATGTATATTGATTTAAAAAAATATGTATATCAGTCAACTGTTTTTTTTAACGTGTGGAAATGCTTTACACATACCCGGCCGCTGGGGAACGACCGGGTTATGTGGGACTCCTGCCGTAAGCTGGCAGTCTACCCACTAAAACCACACGGTGTTCACTTTCGTTCGTTAGGAACAGACGACCGTGTGTGTATGTTAAACATATTTATATATTTATATTTATTTACTTAGATTTATTTATTTATATTTATATTTAATATAAATCGATTTAATTTGTAGTTTGATCAACGATTTATCGAATACAATTATGGCAAATCGGGTCATCACTCGTCACGTAAATAATAAATCAATTCATAACTATTTAAAATTGTAATTTATTCCCAAAGTTCAAATGAAATATGCATAATACCTACTAAAAAAATAATCTCTTTTTTTTAAACGTATATTACAAAAGACATTTTTTGCACAGTTAATTTTCCTACTAGGCAATTTTGGTCCATGTCATTTAGGCATATTTTGATAAAGCTAACCTGTTGATTTATTTTACGGTAGAAACTAGATAAACTAAGGAAATTTTTAAAATACTTTTCAATAAAACTTTCTGTTGCAATTTTTTTTAAATCTTCGAAGTTATTATTATTTTGCACTTTTCTTTTTTTTTATATATTTTTTTGTTTAAACACATGGTTTTGATTTTAGGGTTTATTTGTGAATGTATCTCTTAGGACCTAAGGTTTAGCCTAATTACAAAAAAAAAATCAAGCATTTATCTCAATTTTATTTACGAAGTTATGATCAAAAATAGCGCTAAAGTCAAAAAATATAGAAAAAAAAAATTTTCTCCTAAACTATAAAAAAAACGGATCATACTGATCTCTGATGCTCTGGACTTTTAACTTTAAGCTTTACAATTTAATTTTGTTCTGTGACTACTTGCACCACTACACCAGAACGGTCGTTGTTCATTTTGGCTTCAATATCGATTAGAGTACCCTCGAAAAAATTACTTCCATGTACAGAACTGAATCTGTTATAGTTATTATATAGATATGTATACATAAATATATTATATACTAGGGTGAACTACGCGGGCGGATGGCCTACGGCTTCGCCCGCGTTTCGTAAAAATTTTTTTTTTTTTTAAATAAAAAGTATCCTATGTTACTTCTAATACCTCCAAGAATATACAAAGTTTCATGATGATCGGTTAAATAGTTTTCGCGTGAAAGCGTAACAAACAAACTTACATTTCACATTAATAATATACGATAGAGGATAGATACTGTTCTCTTATATTTACGCGAATTTTACTCATTTAAATAAATGAGTCTAGATCGGATTTTATCGCATTTATTTGTTTAGATGGTGGAGTTCAGTCAGTCCTCATCATCACCCCATCATCACCTCAGTCCCCCGAGATCTGGAACGCTGTAAACGGTCCAAAACGTCGGGAAATAATTTAATTGTAACTGTAAAGTTTTTAAATAAATAAACGTGATAAAACCCGATCTAGACTTTTAATTAAATAGATGATAGATTTTTATTTTGGTAGAAAACTATCAAATACGTGTTTATAGTACACAGAACAAGCGAGTTACATCGCATGTTTCGGATACATATTTACAAATCTATATTTAGGTCACAGGTGTTCATCGTACCAATTGAGTATGTCTAGTTGACCTGCCCGGCTAGCATGCGCGCACGACAAAATGTTGTCTACCCCTATTCTCGTATTATCTCTATGTCTACAGTAGCTAACATGCGTGCACGTGATACTCTTCTCGTTACGTCAATAGAAGAGATAACATTAAGTTTTAGATATATTTAGTATTTATCTCTACGGGAGCTAACATGACATAGTATAAATAATTTTGTCGAATTTTGACGTGATTTTGACGTTTGAAGAAGAGTGTTTTCAATATTATCGACGAAATAAAGTAATTAGAATTAATTTTCTTCGGAAGAGAATTTTGTCTCTCGTAGTGCGCATGTTAGGGTAATCGAGAAAATACTTGATGTAGACACATTATCTCTCTCTCTCTCTCTCGTCAAGAGATATCTCGGTACGTATACAGTACGACAAAAGGACAACTACACACAAATGACCTTATGAGGGATATAAATATTTACGAAATATGTGCCTATAGGACAACATACTTGTGTTTGTAGTTGTTTGTTGTTGTTGTTGTTGTTGATACAGGATTTAATTCTACTGAATAACGTTAAATACGATGCGTTAAGCTGCCTCTAAACTACATTCACTTTTTATTAACTAAATTCACTTTTTATCAACGTGATAATCGTACCACACAAAATTTGAATATCACATTCCACTGATTTGATCATTGAATATGTGTAAGGGTGTATTCACTAACTTCTTATTGAAATTTACTGATATGTAGTGAATATAGCTTCACTAAAGTAATTAATGAAAATATTACTTCTTCATTCTGTTTAGAGAATAGGAGACATGGTTCGTAATATCTCTCGTAAAATTTGCTTTCATGATTTTCTTTTACAACAGAGACAAGACAATTTTCGAAGAATTTTATAAAGTAATTGATCTTATTAACATCACATTTTTAGTATGGTCGAAATCTAAATTTAAAATCACAAGACTTTTAAATCGTCATTTTACAATATAAATTAAAAGCAATATTACAATAAAGCTTAAAATTCTAAATTCACTTTTTTGTTAATTGTTCTTATAGTAGGGCAAACATTTTAAGTGTACACACCTTTCGAAAATAAATAGAATAAATAAAAACCTTTATTTATTATTTAATTATTTACCGACCACCGATTACCGATACCACCGATACCACCGATTCAGAATGTAGATTCTGCTGAGAAAAATTGGCAAGAAACTCAACAGAAACTTAAAAAAAAAATGATTACTTTAACAATAATTATAAGAATAATAAAAACAAAAACAACAAATAAAAAAACCTCTTTTATATATTTTTCAATTTTTTTTTTAGAAAAAGAAGACAATGGAAAATGGCCAGGAACTAGGCGAAGAAATAACAGTAAATAAAATTATTTCTAAACTCAACCAACGCCCACAGCATTACGATTTCAACAAAAACCGTCAAAAGACCAATCAGTCTAGCACGGTGCAATCACAGGCTTTTTTGGATAGAATTACATTTGAGAGTGAAAATCTAAAGGGTAGCCATAGTGAAAACTCTTCTAGAAGGAATAGTGATGATGGGGGAAGAGCTAAGAAGGAAAAGTTAAGAGAAGGTAAGGAGGAGATGACCATTCTGTAAAAATTCCTATTTGCTAAATTTAAACAATTAGTGATAATTGTGCTATAATTGCACGTTCGGTCGCTTTGTAATTAAATGACATACAAGTACTATTTTGGAGTTGGTTGGGCTCAAAGATTCTAAAGCATCTCGACTCGCGGATAAGGGGAGGATACCGATTAAACTTTTTTAAATAAATGGTTCTTAAAACGCTAATGCAAATAACAGTTATTAATTATAAGCACTTATGATACTATTCACAATGATTGGTCTAAATTTAAAACAATTTCTGTCTATTTTCTCATGAAATATTAAACTTTTTATAATTAGAATGTTCCAATATTCTTATTGTTAAGAGTAAAAAGTAATTTGAATTGAAATTGAGAGTATTGAAGTGAAACTTCTTTAGAATCGTGATTTGAAACTCGATGTAACGAAAATACGTCACGATAAAGAAAAATACACAATAAATAAATAAATAAATAAATGTATAGGATTAAGACTGCAAAAGTATGAAATAGTAAATATAGTCCGCGCGCGAGCTCCGAGGAATCGATGGTTGAGGAAGGAGTGGGTGTGCGCCGCGCCTGACTATCGCTTCATACCCCGCACTATCCCACTACTATAATAGTAACGACCTTGACGTAAGAGTACGCTTATCGAGTCTTTTTTAATTAAGAAATATTAATTCATTTATTTATTTTTGACTTAGGCATCAATTTATTAGCTGATACTCGTATCATTTTAATATACTCTTTAGTCTCTGAGATCTATTAACTATTGTAGTGTGTGTATGTAAGCCTGCCGGTTATATATAAATTGTGTTACTCTAATAAAAGAGAAGAATTAATAAACGAACTTTGGAGCAAATAATTCGTCTAATTTGAATCACACATTACATGGCGACCCTGCCAGGATGAATTAATAAATTTTAAATAGAGTTTGCCAAAGAAGTTTCACTTCTGACATGTGTGACACACGAGATTTTTTATTACTATGCCATTTATCACTTTTTTTAACGCATATCCGGTATGATACGGATATCGGTATTCTCGGTTTAAAGAATCTTTATTTCTCATAAGACATACAATTATAGTACATTGTTATTTAAAATGAGAAACTTAAAAATTTATAATAACGTATCGTAATGTTCGGTGCGTGTGTCTATATTATGTTTCGATGTGTGTGTGTATATGTGTAAGTGTTTGTGTATATGTGTATGTGCTTTTACTATTATTTATGTATTTGTGTTTTTAGTATTTTTATTTTTTTAAGTATTTTTATTTTTAAGTGCATCTTATAATATAGGTATGTTAATATTATGTTTATTCAATCTTACTAAGAATGTAATTTTGTTGCAGTTGAATTTAACAACTTTTATGTGTCGTCGTCCTCAATAATTATTATTTATTTTAATTTAAGATGGCACCAGTTCAGAACCACCCACGGCGTGTATAACAAACTACAACGCTTGGAACGACATCGCAAGTTCGACGTCAACAACCAGAACTGAACTTAGTACCTCCGATGAGACTGTCGATCATGTAAGTATTTCTAGCATATATCAGTTATTAACGACTAGGTCACGATCGTTAGAAATTTTTTGTGTAAAAAGAATAAAAACTATGTGTTTTTGTGTGTCTTAAGCTACGTACTGTACTGTATCAGCCTGTAAACCACCCACTGCTGAGCGAAGGCCTCTTCTCCATATAGAAGAAGGGTTGGAGTTCCACCACGCTGCTTTACTGCGGGTTGGCGGATAATTTCCCTACCATGAGCAACGATCGTTTTCAGGTGTCTTTGATAACAACCGGGACCGACGGCTTGACGTGCTCTCTGAGGCACGGCGGAGAGACCTACAAGGACATACACTCAACCGGAAACAATATTTGTACAAATATAAATATCTCTCCCCAGTGGGAATCGAACCCGCGACCGCCGGCGCGCAGCTTTGAAGCAACTACTCGCACCACTACACCAGAACGGTCGTCACTACGTACATACTAAGCATAATCGCAAAAGGTTCAGTAGTTAATAACGTGACACACAAACATCAATCCATTCACACAAACTCGCGTGTTTAATTTTGATGGAAGACTGTCGATCATATAAATATATTTATTATTTTAATAAAAGATTTGCGAGTGGCTTTTGAGGTTTTGGGGAAAACTGTAGAATACGGGTCCTGGTCATATACTCGGGGAACAGTATCCCGTATCCCTTGGTATACGAACAGGCTTATTATACTATTACAATCGTGTTATAAATAGTGAATGGCGTCACAATGATTTTTCAATGATTTACTAATATAATTTGAAATTTCTAGCGTTCTAGCATGTTGTTTCTCTACGTTTTCTATTCCTGGCGTAATCTATAACTAAAAAGGCAGTGGAAATGATGCTATAGTTGACGTCATGACATATAGACTTAGAAACGAGCTTATTTTTTGTTTACTACAAGTTTCCCCCGAGAAGTAGTCCCCCGAGACCATGGACGCTGTAACGGGTCCGAAACGTCGGGAAAAAAAATCGTAAAACTGTAAAGTTTCCAATAAACGCGATAAAATCCGTTTTAGTCTTTTAATTAAAATACTACAAGTTTTGTACAACTAACGATTTCATAGAAGTAATTTTCAGTGGAATTTCTACAAAATTTTCATTTTTATTTTTCGTGTACATTTTATATTTGATTGTTTTTAACTTGTAAAGCTTACCTATCTGTGATATTATTCAATTTAATTTAATTATATATATTTATCTTATAAGTTTTTCTCGATTCTAAAAACACCCATTTAGTTGACATTTTAAATATTAATATTTTGCAAACAGATCCCTAAATCAAAAATTGTTTTTACTCATCTAAATAAAATTCATCCCCATTTTAAAGTCACACGTGTGGGTGTACCAGACATCAAAACTTGCACCAAGTAACCCGGAGCATGTTGATAGTTACTAAACTAAAAATTCAGTTGACGTATCCCATCCCAAAATTAATGAAGTAGTGACTCAATAATTTTGTGCCTTTTGTGTCAAACTTTTTTTTTGGTAACATTTCTTCAAAAAGCTTATAGCGCAATAGTTCCATAGATATACAACATATAACAACAGTATTAACTTGGTAAAGATCCGAGGTCGTCGTCGTAGCCACGACTCAGCTTTACCCAGTACCCCCACAGACCGTTCAGCTTGGAGATCAGCTGACAGTCTCGCACCAGATTCAGCTTTCGGGACATCCCTCGCTGACATCATGGAGAGTCCAGCCAATAAGGTAGTTTATTGTATACTAACTTTTACGTCCACTAACACAGCTCTATCTATTTAGCGGTGAAATTTGGCCTCTTAAAAAGTGGTCCAAATTGGTCGCAAAACTTTTTATGCTCTATGTAATTAGTGTCAAAGTATTGACCAATTCCTAAAAATCACTGATCAATTATAACCATTTTGTGATCAATGTTTAGAGTCCAATTTCACAATTTGGGCCGCTAAATAGATAGAGCTCTCTAACACTATGATAATATGATTTATATGTAAAACGAGATATTTACCATATTTCTTGAATATTAAGAATTCAAAATGACCAAGAACATACTCTTTAAATATAAATTAGTGAATTTTTTATTAATTACATTAGTGAAGCTGTATTCACTAAATATCAGTGAATTTCAATAAAAAATTAGTGAATACTCACTAATACACATATACGCATATTTAACGATCAAATCAGTGGACTTTGATATTCACATATTCATACATTGCATAATCACTAATTCTGCGTGGTACCTTCTCACATTGATACAAAGTGAATAGTCACTTAAAATTAGTGAAATTTCACTGATTCATGTTTAGAGAGTACAGAGTGTACCTGTGAGGTCACAGTGTGACCACGGCGCTTGCAACAAAATAGTGCCGAAATATGGAACTCAAAATGAAGTTACATTGTAACAGTTTGAAAATATATCGGTGTGAAAAAAGCCTCTTTTATTAAGGATCTATTGGGAAAAGAATCAGTCACGCTACTCTAATATCAAATTTATATACAAAATGCAATATTGACAAACAAAAATAATTTTTCACAAATATTTCTATGCACGTGTTTTAACTTTTAAGTATAAGAAATTCGTACAGATGATCGAGGGTATATGCTAATCGTTGTTTACGACCGCGCTTTCAAATTGCTTTATTTTTAGCATATTTTTATGTACTCGTAACTTAGTTAAAATTGGTATCTTATTAACATAAGTAGCTGCAGTGGAACATTTACAAGATATAACAATATAGGTACTCTGGTAGAAAGTTATTTTTTGACGTGATAACGTCTTATAAATCGATGAACGCCGGCTGCACGCACGAAAAAGCATGACTCATTGTCACGTTCCGCGAGCTAGAGCGCGGAACAAGCGATAGAGCGGCACGTTTGGCTTAAGCGTTTGACTTGTGACGCATCTATCTCTCTTCCACTCAATCGGCAGATGTGTCCGAGTAGAAGAGAGACAACGGCAGCATACAACCTACACGTGAATTGTTTTGTTAACTGTTTATAAAGTATAGAAATGTTAATTTATCTAAAAAAAAATGTAATTTGAAATTAACTCCTTCTTTGTCTTAAACAAATGAATGATAACTCAGTGATAATTAATTCAATTCAATTTGTAAAAGTATGCAATTTTTCATCAATGTTTTGTTATGACGTTATCGCGTAAAATTTGCGTCCGTAAACCGACTTTACAGACGACTAATTTTTTTAATTCCATAAAAATCCAGAGAGATCTAGTTAAAACCGCTTTAAACCAATTTACACTAATTTAAACCAGATACGTTTACGGGACGATTTAAGATCCAGAGAAAGCTCAGAAGAACGAAAAGCTAGGATATGTTGGAAATTAGTGAAAAATGTAACATCAGCTGCCGGAGCTTTTAGTAAGAAAGGTACCGCTGCTTTACCTGGCACGCCTTTACCTAGTTTTCAGGTAAGTTTGAATTAATATTTGAATATAATACTAATTGTATTGGTTTGTGTTTGTTAAAGTGAATTTTACGAATACTCAATTTTGCACACCTACAAACGTCCGCTCTTGTACGTCCTAAGGTTAGTCCAATGGTAGAGAATGCTTTTAGCATTAAGAGCCAAAACACATAACGGCGTTGCGGCGACGCAACGCTAAAATCGGCAGTTTGCGTTGCGGCGTTGCGGCGCCGCGAAAAAGAGCGTTGTTGTAGGGTAACCAGTTCTTCGTGATTTTTTATTGTGGATATTAATTTAATTATTTTAAATATTATAGTTCACGTGAAATTTGTTAATTATTGTTTGTGAAGTTGTTATTTAGTAGAATGCATAAAAAGTAATCCTTTGTACCGGAAATAATTTTGTGAATCAAGTTTGTATGCTGGTAGAATTTTAAACAACTTTTGTCTCATAAAGCCTAAACAAAATTGAAACAAAGTGATACATAAATTAATATCTTACTATATTAGTTTTATAGATTAAATATAAATAAATAGGTTTTGTCCGCGGCTCCGCTCGCATGGTACAGGCACCAACGGTAGTCGGTACGTAAAGTAGGTACTCTATGTACTTTTCTGTACCCCAGAAAACTGGTATGCAGAATTTCATGATGATCGGGATTCAGGTTAATAGTTAAGGCGTAAAAGCGAAACAAACAAAAAAACTCACTTTAGCATTTATCATATGGATGAAATTAGCATAAAATTAATTTACATATTTATAATTTAGGTACATCATACATGTCATTTTTTGAACCGAGTCATAAATTAGCTGTAAATCTAATAGTTAAAAGTGGTTAAAAGTAACAATACCTATAACAACAATTGAGCTGAACTGTGAGCCGTTTCACAGCTCCGGTTCAAGCATATGGCTCATGAGCTTATCTGCAGTTCATAAAAATTCATTGAGATACCCATGTCTAATAAAGACACAAAAAAATAAAATATAAAAATAGACACAAAATGTCAATAAATCATGGTCAACAAGTATGACGTCACAACGCCGGAATTGGCGGTGCCGCGCCGCTAAAATTGACGGTGCCGCCACCGCCGATTTTAGCGTTGCGGCGCCGCAACGCCGTTATGTGTTTTGGCCCTAAGCCCGCCTTTTGTAAAATTCTTTAATGTATTGTGCATTAAAGTTGTAATAAATAAATAAATATATTAATATAATTCCTTTTTGCGCAGTGTTTAATTATGAAAATTTAAAATGTAGATTGTACAAATATAATTATTTTGATCGTCATATTAATGAAATATTCTTCCTTATGAGATAATAAAGGTATAAAATACTTCTTTAAACACCAATCTAGATGTTTGTAGATGTGGGCGGGCCACGGTATGTCGTAGAATTAAAATCCGTTGATGGACATATAATAATCGTAGAGATGTTGGATCATTCTGCATCTTCTACCGCATCTATCACAGGGAGTGTTCTGAGGGATTGTTCGGATTAATACCTGCAGCAGAATTTCGCCACCGGACATCGCGTTAAAATTCTAAATTTCACCAACTACACCTCGATGTCCGGAAATCTACAACAACCCGATTTTTACGGCATTTTCTGCCTCACGCAACTAGTATATGGAACCAGTTGCCATCAACGGTACTTCCGAACCAATACGACTTAGGGACCTTCGAGAAAAGAGCATACATCCATTTGAAAGCCTGCCTGCTAATCCTCTGATTAAGCGGTCGTCTATGGATGTCGTGTACACTAACTACCAGGTGAAACGACTATCCGTTTGCCACCTCTTACATATAAAAAAAAATCATATATACTTGATATAATGTAATAAGGAGCAGCGTGGCGGATTAAGCTCCAACCCTTCTCCTACATAGGAAAAGAGGCTTTTATTCAAAACACAGAATGTTCATTTCAATTCAGTTGAATAACATATTATAGATATAGTTAAATAACCAATTATAAGGCAATTAATGACTGCTACATACATACCAAATATAATAAAAGAATTAGTATTACGGTGATATTCCACAACATGTTGTGACAGAAGGTTTCCTTGGCAGTCTTTTATGTTTTATCGAAACGATCAAAAACTTATATAAATGACCTGTAAATTAACGAAAATTACCTTTGACTCATAAACACTTAGTAAACAATTATTTTGAATATAATTAATTGTATATAATAATTTCGTAACTCTATACGATATGTATGTTTGTTTTTTAACGCGTTAATCTCATAAAACTTTTATTACCATACCAGCAATTGTAATGTGTTTATAAAGACATTAAAATACCATAAAATTCTATTAAATAAAATGTTTAATTTATTATTTCATTAAATTTTAACGATTACCGTTCGAGGTATTCAAAATAAACACATCTGCATCTAGGTAATCACTGGTTCGCTTATAATCTAATCAACAATTGCCTTTTTGGTCAACTATTTTCAGCAGTCTCCGAAAATTATGATTCGATTCGGAATAGCATCTAGATGATTTTTAAAAGAAAATTAAGTTCCGCTTGCAAAAATTACAAAAGTTATTAACAATTAACTAAAAAAAAAAGAACAGGTGTTTAGTTTTTTACAATTATATCAAAAACTAATCAAGATTATTCATGTTTAAATAAAAATTCAAAAAGAGGGGGAAATTTCACCAACCACCAAATCACAATTTTTTTTTAATTTTCCCAGTGATAAAAATACGGCTACAAACTGGTGCTCTGGCTTTAAATTATTAATTAACTATTGCATAACTAATTCAAAAATTGTATTCAGGCGGATTATTGTTTATTTATCTGTCAAGTAAGCTCCTGAATTTTTTCATTTCTTAAATTTAAAATGGTAAAATAATTTTTATTAATAAAGTATCCAAATTAGGCTCTGGCTTGCAAAAGCCAGAGCACCCGTCAAAACTGTATTTTATTTGATTTTCATTTTTGTCTGTCTGTCTTTCTTCCTGTATCTTGACTGCACATCACGCCGAAACTCCTATATTGGGAGGATTTGAAAAAAACTTGCCAAGGTTTAAATTCATGCTACGATCTAGGACACTGAATATTCTTTATTACGAAATTCAGTAAGGTTCTCTTGGGATACGGTATGAAAGTCAAAATGAAAGTCAAAATTTCGAAATCCTGGTTATAGCTTGTAAGCAATAAATGATAAGTAGAAAAAAAATGAAGCCTTACTAATTTTTGCTATTTAAAACATGCAAAAAATCATTTTTCTTATGTAAATATTAATTTTTCTGTTGTTCAGCTATTTCATTGTATCTGTGTTTGTTTACAAGCTTTGTTAAAAGCCATGTAACGTACAATAGAATTAAATTAACAATCACATCCAATCATTGGCGAAATAATTTATTTCAAATTGAGCCATACAACGAAGAATAGTGTTGAATTACATTAAGTTTAAATACGTGTTTTTATTTTTAGTCGAAATCAAACAGCCAAAATTCGCACTACCACGATGATAGAAAACCGTCCGTACCAAATTCTATACAGAATACATCTGCACGCAGTTCTAGACGTGATACTTCGCGTTATCCTTCTATAGCGAATGATAATGAAAAAGAAAACGATATTGGAGAAACTAGTCCTGAGGTAACAATACTTAATACTTATCGTGCGCAGAAACTTTGCCGACGGCCTTGTGACGTCACGCGTCGCTAGTGAGTAGGGTTGAAAAAAAAAGTTCACATAAAGGTAGATTATTATTGTATTTATTTTACATCAAACTAATAAAAAATAGTCTCGATAGAATTATAAATTTAATATAAATTGTAATTATAAATAGTAAATAAAAAACGCTCTTGTTATTACGTAGATTATATATTTTTATGTATTTATATTTAGTGAATGAATGAAACGAAGCAGTAAAATAAAAGTTTAATGGTTCACAAACAACGAAAACAAATAACTAACAAAAAAAAAAAAAAAACATGTAAAACCTAAGAAAACAACAATTTTAATTCAGAGCGAAAGCAAAACATTACATATCGGCTGCGTTGCTAGCGGTACATATCAGACAAGCGAGGGACGCGGTCATCTCCGGTGGGAGGGGTAGTCATCGGCAAACCTTTTGCGCACGAGTTATACATAAAGTTTTTTTGTGAATTTAAGCGTCTTAGTGCCAGGTACCATCAAGAAAGTATTTTAAAACCTGATTTTACATTATATAGCATATATATCGCAATGGAATTAAAATTCAGACCTTTGCCCTGCTGTGGGATGTTTATAAGCTGATTCAGCTGATTACATTTTAATTCACATATATAGGTAAATAATTAGGTGTTTATTGTAGGGTCTAGATCCAGATTCACTAATGTTTCGAGATGGCAGACGCCGTATCGACATGGTTTTAGCGTATGAGGAGGAGGACTATGGAGTAATGACAGAGGCTGAAGCCAAGAAGAGAGATCATAGAAGAACTTTTCAGGTAAAAAGCGAAAACGATTACTAATTATAATTCCTTCTTTATATAATTAGCATTTTATTGTCTACTCCGCATCTGCCATTGGATGTCCAATGTTGAACGTAGGCCTCCTCCATCATCTCTTGGTTGCCAATACTCGTCACGCTTGGCAGGTGGGTTCATGAGCGCAGTATGTTTTGGCAGGATATGGTGACGTTGCTGTCCACTATAGCTTTAGTCACCTTTTACGACTCGACAAGAAGGAGGTCGGGAATATGCTTTTCTTCCATTCTATTTGGTCTCCGTGTCCGGTCTAACATGACTTATTTATTTTCATTTCATTTCATCTGTCACAGAGTAAAAGAAGTTTGACTTCAAACGCGTATAAAGGTTACACACACTTATATTTTATTTTGTTTATTTATTAATAATTTACAAAACATATCCAAAATATCTTACAACTTTGGGTTATCCCAACTTCACGAGTCATAGATAGATATTAGGGCCATATAAAGTATTTTCCTTTCCAGGAAAACCTAATAAAGGAAGGTCTAGAATTAGAACTGGAGAACAAATGCCTATCGTTCGACGGTAAGACCTGGTTCCTAAAAATCCACATACCTTGGAAGACTGAAATGAGACTTGCCGAAGTAATTGGTATGAAGCTGCCCACCAAGAGATTTATAACTATTTCTGTCAGAGCTTGGGTAAGTAAATGTTTAATTTTCCTTATAATACAAATACAAATAATATCTTAACTATTTTGATCTAATATATAAATTACTGCTGCCAACTTTAGTAGCTAGTAGTTGTAAGGTATAAATTATTTTGGACGTGATAACGTCTTATAAACCGATGAACGTTGGCTGCACGCACGAAAGCAAAGCTTGACTCATTGTCACGTTCCGCGAGAGAGAGCGCGAAACAAGCGATAGAGAGGCAAGATTGGGGATGCAACATCGCTCATAAAAACATCGATATTTGAACATCGATATTTTTTTAAAGTGAAACATCGATGTTAAAAACATCAATGTTAAAAACATCGATGTTTATGAATAAACGATAAATCGATGTTTGAGAAAAATCGATGTATTGTTTGCATCCCTAGGCACGATCGGCCCCAGCGATCGGCTTGTGACACATCTATCTCTCTTCCACTCCATCGGCAGATGTGTCCGAGTAGAAGAGAAAACATATTTGAATTAACGAGTGCAAATAAATGTTAATTTATCAAAAAAAAAAAAAAAAAATTTCAATTAACTCTTTGTGTTATACAAAATAATGATAATTCAGTGATAATAATTCAATTCAATTCATAGAAGTATGCAATTTTTCATCAATGTTTCCTTATGACGTTATCACGTAAAATTATCGTCCATAAACCGACTTTACAGACAACCAGTTTTTTTAATTTTAATATTCTCATCTACCAGAGCGATGAAGCCCAAGCAGAAAGAGATAAGAAATGGTACACGAAATGGCGTAGAAAATGGAAGAAGTTGTACGAATATGAGCACACCAGAATTGAACCTGAACCTTCATTCTACGCTGCCACTGATAAAGAAGGTGTTAAGAGAGAGGAACAGTAAGCGTATTAAGTTTCATTAAAATTAAGGACAGAAACTAAAGTTACACTGCTTAAATTGTTTTTTTTTTTTTTTTTTTTTTTTTTTTTTTTTTTTTTTTTTTTAAATATGTTTAACATACACACAAGGTCGTCTGTTCCTAAGGTAGGCAACTTAATGCCTGTGTTTTAGGTAACATTCGACTGATATATTTTACTTTTATTACATACATACATACATACAATCACGCCTCTTTCCCGTAGGGGTAGGCAGAGACCACTTCTTTCCACTTACTACGATCCTTACATACTTGTTTCGCTTCGTCCACTTTCATTATTCCCTTCATACATGCTCTTCGGTTTAGGGTACTCTTGACCTGGTCTTTTTCAAGACGTCCCTGATTTGATCTTGAAACGTCCGCCTAGGTCTACCCCTTCCAGCACTTTCATTCACACTCGCCTCATACACTCTTTTTTTATTTGGATTTATTTGACGTTATTAATTATACCAACTATATATTTATTGCATAATATAATACCAAAGATACCTATTAATTTCTAGAACTAAATATTATTATAATTACTTTTAGATTTTTAGTAAAAGACAGATACACGCAATTTTCGCCTGCACAACGCAGTTTACTTGTGATGCAGATACTACTCAGAGCTAAATACGACAACACTGAAACTAAGGTAAGTTTTATTTATAAATTATTATTTAGATAATTTTTAGGTAATGATCAATTATATTCACGTTACCTTCACCTTAACTTTACCTTACCTTTACCTTACCTTTACCTTACCTTTACCTTACCTTTATCTTACCTTTACCTCACCTTTATCTCACGTTTACCTCACGTTTAACTCACCGTTACCTCACCTTTGCCTTACCTTTACCTTTACCTTACCTTTTCTAGAAATTAGGAGTGTGTAACTTGGTTAGATTTTAGTAGGTAAGTCAATATTTTATTACTAAATGTACCATTACTCTATTGTTTAAATTGTAGAAGCATTTATATTTAATATTTTTAATAATTAGTTTAATAATTTAGATATACAGATTTGAGTTACTCGTTTATAATGTAATAAACTTTAATTAAATTGAAACTAAACGTATCTGTTATATTTACATACTTTATATATGTACATACGTATGACTATAATCTATATTATTTGTAAATTTTATAGAATTATTTCAATAAAAAAAATATTAGTCTAGATCAGGGGTCGGCAACCGGTGGCTCGCGAGCCGCTTGTGGCTCTTTTTCATTTTTTTTTTGTGGCTCTTTGCAAAAAAAGGGGGTCTATGCTATGATTGCTAATTAAACACATGAGAAGTGCAGTGCAAAATATGATCAAAATATTTAATTTGAGATTTTTGTTGGCTCTTTACGAGGACTATGTTTTATGGTGGGCTCTTTTACATAAAATTTGTAGACCTTTAGTGAAATTTGGCTCTTTGCCGAAAAAGGTTGCCGACCCCTGGTCTAGACAATTATTTTTAAAAGGAAATGTATATTTTTTTTATAATATAAATAATGGACTCTACTTTATTATTGGAATAAATATTTTCCAGATGGGCATTCGTCGGTTATTAAATGACGGTACATATTTAGCTTGCTTTCCGTTACACGAGGGTAGATATGATATCGATATGAAGGATAAAATGCGGACAGATCGACGGGTAAGTGTTACCATATTAGATATAGGTAAAAATCAATTATACAACCAGAAAATAAGAGTTTAACATTTAGTATAAAGTCAGTCTATAGTCGGATCGCGGAGCAGGAAGAATTTTGTACATTGACCTTTTACTACCTGTCTCTGTCACTCCTGGTTCCGTCCGTATATATATTGCGTCTTGCTCGTACGTAGATTGTACGAGCAAGAAGCAATATAGTAAGTAACTAGTTAACTGTAAATTAAACATTTAACAATATTTTTCATTTTGCTCAGCTATTATACTTAGAATGGGCTCGTCCGTGCAAATGGTATAAAAAGCAACCGTTATGGCTAGTCAGAAGATATTTTGGTGAGAAAATTGCGTTATATTTCTGTTGGCTCGGTTTTTATACTAAAATGCTATACGCACCGGCTATTGTGGGGACATTATGCTTTTTATACGGCATAGCTAGTATGAATTCCAATGATAATATACCTAGGTAAGTACGAATTACCTATTCATATTATTAGGCTATTTAGTGTAAGTCAGGTAAGTATCACTTAATATTTACTTCTCCCATTAATTAAGCAAGTAGTACTTTTTTTAAGTTTAATAAGTACTAATAAGTACTCGATTTTCATCGATGTTTCATAACCATCGATGTTTAGTTGAAAAACATTGATGTTTTTACATCGATGTTTTGACAAATAATAAAACATCGAAAAGTCGATAACTCTATAAAGTTTTAATATATTTATAAATAAATACACTTTTCATAAAAAAATGTAGGTAGTTTTATTTGTTTGTTACCAAAAATATCGATGTTTTAGATACATCGATACATTTCCATCGATATACATATGTATTCGTACATCGATACTTTTGATTCGATGTTGACATCGATGTAAACATCGACGTTTTTCTAATATCGATCATCCCTAATAAGTACTTTTCGTTATCAACTGTACTGCAGTTTATTTTTTTTCTCATGTTCTTCTATTTATTTAATTTGATTAAGGTGTATGTGTACAGTAGCTTATTATAATCATGAATCACTATTACCTTTCTCATGGTCTTCTCGTAACTAAAATTTAGTCTTAAAATTTGAGATTATTTATCGGCTTTAAGTAATATTGTTATAAGTAAAAAAAAAAGTTTTTTTTTATACCAGTACCCCTACATACATATATAACTACACTTAATCCATAATAAAAAAAAATTGAATCCATCATAAAAGGTCAACAAATTTTTATAAACGAACGTTACCTGTCGTTATTTTGTAAGGTAATTTTCATTTAATTATATTTTTGGGTAATTTTTGTAAGTATTTTTTAGTAACTCTTAAAATAAACTTGTTTTTTTATATATCTATGTATCTCAATAATTACTACATTACTTATATATACTTTATTTCTTTGTAGCAAAGAAATATGTGATACAAACGGCCCAGGGAACACTACACTATGTCCGTTATGTGATAAAGCATGTCAATATCAAAGTCTCTCCGATTCGTGTCTCTTTGCAAAGTTGACATACTTGTTTGATAACCCGGCGACCGTGTTCTTCGCTATTTTTATGTCGTTTTGGGGTAAGTACTTATTATGTGTAATCACAAGTGAAGTTGCGGTTACAGCTTGTGTATTACTATAGCCGTTAATGCAGTTATAACGACAAATAATAACATTAAACCAAAATTAAAAATTAAGTTTTTGGCCTATTTTAACTGACCATTAAAAATATGTTGTGTAAAATCTTGTATAGTAACGGAAACCAACGTGTACGCCAAACTGTATTCGAACTATTTAAATTGGATACCAATTCGCTCCTGTGATGTCATAGTGTCATGTTTTATAGCTTATAACCTATCAAACAAATCGGCCTAAGCGTTTGGCTTGTGACGCATTTATCTCTCTTCCACTCCTTCGGCAGATGTGTCCGAGTAGACGAGAAAATATAATTGAATCACGTGATTCGGACCGACCGAGTGACCGACCGAGAGCAAATAAATGTTAATTTATCAAAAAAAATTAAATTTTCAATTAACTCCTTTGTATTATACAAAATAATGATAATTCAGTGATAATAATTCAATTCAATTAATAAAAGTATGCACTTTTTCATCAATGTTTTCTTATGACGTTATCAAGTAGAATTATCGTCCGTGAACCGACTTTACAGACAACCAATTTTTTTTTTTTTTTGGTAAAATTTATTGACTTTAAATACGATCGACGATGGATTGGTCTGATGTTCATAGGAACTGCTTGTCATCGATTCCTGCTCATGACAATTTGTGTCAAGGTCATACTCAAGTTTATCCTTTGTGTAGTTGTGTATGTTTCCGGATATCCGACTCAGAACTTCAACATGTTTCTACAATATTTTATTCAACATGCTGTCGCGTGACGTTTATTTATTTATCCAATATAGATTTTTTGATTTATGCCGTGTTCTGAAATACACTGCGAGCACTGTGAGGTGTGACGTCAATTTAGTATACTGCGAAGCCAAGCTGAAAGCTTTTTAGTTTGGTACTATACTGTGCTTATTGGTTACTGTTTATAACGGATTGAGTCCAGTATACTATTATCCTCATTTTCGACACTGTTTTCAAATAAAAATATTTATCATGTACACGTTTTCTATTCAACAAGAAAATTTATTACTTGAATATTATTGTCATTTTTGAAAAACAATATTAATTAACAATAATAACAATCAGTCGCGCTGTTATATTTTTGATCACGTGATCACAGTACTGAGAGTAACTTACCTCGAAAGCGCCAGTATCTCAGTATAAAATTATCGGTGATTTATGACGTTATATATTTATCTATGGTACTGCGGCATTGTACTGGCAGTTTATAACGGAATGAATTTTTCACCACTGACACCACTGAGCAGTGCTCGCAGTGTATATCCGAACACGGCCTTAATCCTATTTGAGTTATTGAGAGTAGTCACTCATCACTAATTTATTGTATGAGAAACGTGGTAGATTAAGCTCAAACCCTTCTCCTGGAGAAGAGGCCTTAGTCTAGCAGTAGGAAGTTTACAGGCTGATTCAGTTAAGTACAGTTCAGCCACTACTTTATAAAGAATATACAGGAATGGTGAGCTACTATCAATATTAAGGATAATACTCGGTTCATGATTCTCATTCGAATTATGTAAAAAAAGAGGTAAATATTAATAAACTTTTAAGTAAAGTTACTCTACAGTTATCTTATTAACTGTAGTAACTTTATATTTTTTTACACAATTCGAATGAGAATCATGTACCGAATATTCTCTTTAAATATTGATAGTAATTCCCCAGTCAGCCTGTATTATATTTGTTAATACTTTTATATTTTTAATTTAATTCAAAAGAACTAAATAATCGAAGTATCTTAAGTAAACATAATTCTAATTGACAGAATATGTTCTATTAATTAATTTTTAGTAATAATATTTCGTTGAGTACTTTATTTTAGTTTAACTTTTTTTTTATTTCACAGCAACTACTTTTCTCGAGCTTTGGAAAAGGAAGCAATCTATTTTACGATGGGAGTGGGATTTAGGTAGTGTCGATCAGGTAATATCGGCTGTCTTGCTGCTTGTCATATATTATTGTGTCTTTTTAGTAATGTTTATTATCGGATCCTAGTAATATTATAAATGCGAAAGTTTGTGAGTATGTATGGATGTTTGTTACTCTTTCACGGAAGTACTACTGAACAGATTACGATGAAATTTGGTATGTAGGTAGCTGAAGACCCAGAATAACACATAGGCTACTTTTTATCCCGGATTGATTCCTAATTTAAAAAGAGATACATATATCGCTTCTGAAAACTGAATGCGCGATCTAGCGGCACGCTGGCACTGAAGGCGGCAGCGGGAGCGGGTGCAGGGCGGGCGGTCCGACGAGCGGCGCGTGAGGTGGGGGAAGAAGTCGCTCATAGGGTTTCCACGCGGACGAACTCGCGGGCGGCCTCTAGTAGTCTATATTTTAAACCAAATAAATTAAAGAAAAGCTTTTAATAAGTAATATTACTTATTACTATATACTAACTGATAATGTCGTATTATATTGATCCAGAAAAGATTTTAATAGAATAATAACTCATCTCGATTCATTTGTCAAAGATATATGTCTTATTTAAATTTTTAAATTGTATAGATTAAAATAAAAAATACATTTAGTGTGAACATTGACCATAAAATAATTTAGAAAGTTTTTTTTGTCATTGATAATTAAACAACAAAATTTTCAAATAACTGCAGGACGAAGACCCCCGTCCAGAATTCGAAACATCGGTAAAGACATTCCGAACTAACCCAGTAACAAGAGAGAAGGAACCATATCTCCCCGCCTGGCAGAAGACCATGAGATACGTCGCTACCAGTTCCGCTGTTTTGTTTATGGTAAGCCTTGCACTTCACTGTACTGTACTGTGTCAGCCTGTAAACCACCCGCAAAGGCCTCTTCTCCGTGTAGGTAAAAGGTTGGAGCTTAATTCATCATGCTGCTCCACTGCGGGTTGGTGGATAATTTTCCGTATCATGGGTAACGATAGTTATCAGGTGTCTATGATAACAAACGGGACCGACGGCTTTACGTGCTCTCCGAGGCACGGTGGAGAAACTCACAAGGACATACACCCAGATCGAAACAAATATTTGAAGAAATAAAAATATCTATCCAGAGCGGGAATTGAACCCGCGACCGCCAGCGCGCGCTTTGAGGTGACTACTCGCACCACTACACCAGAACGGTCGTCAAATTAAGATATACTTCACTCTTTTATAGATTACCATAGTAATGGGAGCGGTTCTAGGCACAATAATATATAGGATATCAATGGTATCAGTCATCTATGGGGGTACAGGATTCTTTTTAAAAAGACACGCTAAAATCTTCACCTCCATGACGGCAGCGTTGATCAACTTGATAATGATCATGATTCTGACTCGGGTAAGTTTTATGAAGTACTTTTTTTTAATGTAAGGTAAATTTCAATTATAGACTCAACTGTGAGGTAAGTATCATTTATGTGCCAAAATATAACTGAAATCAAGGATTTCCAAAAGTGGTGGCTAATACTTATTGAAAACCATATCAAAATTTGTTTGGACCGTTGTTTTTTTTATCCAATTTTAATAAAATCATTAAAAAAGAGATGTTTTCAAAACACAAATCTCAGAGATTTGTTTTGAAAATTAAAAAAATAATAATAATAACAATAATTGGTTGTCTCTAAAGTCGGCTAACGGACGATAATTTTACGTGATAACGTCATAAGGAAACATTGATGAAAAATTGCATACTTTTATGAATTGAATTGAATTATTATCTCTGAACCATAATTATTTTGTATAATATAAAGGAGTTAATTGAAAAATACAATTCATTTTTCGATAAATTAACATTTATTTGCACTCGGTGATTTCAATATTTTTTCTCTTCTGCTCGGACGTATCTACCGATGGAGTGGGAGAGGGATAGATGCGTCACAAACCGAACGCCTAGGCCGATCGTGCCTTTCTATCGCTAGTTCCGCGCTCTCGCTCACGGAACGTGACAATGAGTCATGCTTTTTCGTGCCTGCAGCTTGCGTTCATCGATTTATAAGACATTATCACGTCAAAAAGAAATACAAATTGATGGATTGGAATATCAAAATTTCTGGAAAACAAGTGTTCACAATAATATTTATTAACATTGACACAATACATATTGTTCTAACAGAAAATCATTTTCTTTTTTTGCATAAATCATTTTAGGTATACGCTAAAGTGGCTGTGTACTTAACAAATCTTGAAAATCCAAGAACACAGACTGAATACGAGGATTCTTACACGTTCAAGATATTTTTCTTCGAGTTCATTAACTTCTATTCGTCCCTGATATATATTGCTTTTTTTAAGGTAATTAATAATTTTTACTTATACGTTTTTGAGGGCTTATCTTACCTTACCTTATGGAACGTACCCATACTACATCTTCCATTCAGGAAGGAGCAGGGTGTCTTCTAAAATACCATCACTCTACCTTATGAGGGTTAATATCCTCTAGAGAAATCTTGCGCGTTTTCGAGCTGTATTAAATTATGACTCACATGTGGCAACACTATGCTACAATATCACTACTACTGACTACACTTTTTTAACTTTCTGTTTGCAAAAAATGATTTAAAACTATATTCATTAAATACTACGTGAAAACTCGAGGGAGATGCATGATGAGAGATGAGATAATGACTTAGCAAATACTATGTGTGTTCACCAAGGGGGTAGAAGGTTAAAATTGAAAAAAAAAATGGGTCACGTGGTATGGGTACTTTCTCGTACCTTCAGAGAGTCGATATTACAATTTTATAGAATTTAGAAGACTATAGAGATGTATAAGTATTTTATGGCTAACCCTTGATATAGAATAACACAGGAGGGTGTTGACTTCCGACTTTTTTTTAAAATAAAATCGTTTTCGAGGTCTACTTGTACTATAGTCTATTATACGAATAAAGTTTAACGGACACGTTCCAATTATTTATACCTTGAACGGGCCTGAAAACTGAGATATTCCACCAGATAGCGTTAGATTAGCGGTTATTAAAATTTAAATATCTAAATTTAGACAATAACTAGCAAACCCGGCGAACTCCGTTTCGTCACCAGATGGCCTCGTTTTTTGTAATATTTCGTTTGGGGATTAAAAGATGAAGTAGTACATGCTATGTATCAGAGATGGTGCTGTATGTGAAAAATGATTTTACCTGTTTTCCTGCTTGTCTGTTGAAATTTTTTCTAAATTTTGTTTGCTATAAACCTCACGGAGCTCGAGACCTTTCCAACGAATGCAAAACCGTGGAAATCGGTTTGTGCGTTCTGGAATTATAGCGTCAGGAAGGAAAACCCGACTTATCTTTATATTATAGATTGACAATATATATTATATAGAGCACTATTCACTGTTTACTTTTTTTCAGAATATTAGATAATGTGTGTATTTTTATTTTCAGGGTCGTTTCTTTGACTACCCAGGGGATGATCAAGCAAGGCAATCGGAGTTTTTCAAACTAAAAGGAGATATATGCGATCCAGCCGGATGTCTATCTGAACTTTGCATACAGCTGGCTATCATCATGATCGGGAAACAGTGCTTCAATAATTTCGTTGAACTTGGTTATCCGTATGTATATTTCATTTATTTTATATACATATACAAATTTCCCGAAACTCAACGATAAGCGGTCACCGGGCGAGAGGCCAGGGTATACCAGTTCTGGAAAAAAATCCATCTCAGTTAAGTCATAATAGGCGTATTTGTGAAAATGTTGAAAATCGGTACCCTAGACCACATCTTTAGGTACAGTGATCACAAATTTTCCAATTTTGCAGTTTTCTTTTTTATAATGTAATCCTAAGTAACCATGCTATTAGTGGCAATCACAAATCAAACAATGAACGTTGTTAGTGTAGCAAAAAAATGAAGTTTGATTGAGTCATGGTTTCAAAAAATTATGTCAGCTAACTTTGACACTTCATCTTTTTTGTTGAAACCACATTTCTCTGTAGGTACTGAGTGGTACATCTTCTAACAAAGTCTGCAAATCTTTTTATAGAAAATCCAAGTAGTTGTCGCCATTTAAAGTTTCAGGCAGTTCTAATGGTCCAATTATTTGTCCGTTTAAAATTCCCGTCCACATTTTAACTTTAAATTGGTACTGGGACCGTATATTCCTGTATTAAATCTACTTCAGAGGTGAGCCGGAGAGTCCCCATGAAGGAGAAGTCTGGCCTTTTCGCCAAGGCCAGCCTGCCGCTGGAGGGGTCCTGTTGCCTGCAGATCCGGGACCCTCCAATTAAAGCGGCTGAGGGCTCCCGCAGGGGTTTAGTACGGTATTGCACTCCCAAAGTGCCGAGTCCGACATAGTTCTAGGACTGCCGACCCGGGCATCCTGGACATCATCCGTAAATGGAATCCCCTGCGACAAAAAAAAAATGTATTGAATCTACTGAACTGTACACTAATACAGAAGAGATTACAATACAGTCTTTTCTATTTTTATCAATTAATTGTTATAGGTGTATTACATTGGACTGATCTTAAAGAGTCTCAGAAGATGTCCTTTCATTTAAAAAACAAGAATTGAAGGATCCGCCACGTTTCTCTACTGCAAACTGAATTTCCCATTTTAATAACAAACGTTGCACTTGGCTTATTAGAACAATCCAGACTGACTGCCTTGCCTGCTCTCTAAAACTCTTTCGAACGATTTTTTTCTTAGTTAATCTATCAATCTTCTAAATGTTGCTAGAGGAAAGCTAACAGTGGTTCGATGGCAAACATAGAACATAATGTAGGTTGTCAATAATAACCGCTTCTAACGATAAAAAAAAAACACAAACCGCTTTATGAGTGTAAAGTCCCCCAGTGGTTTGAAACCCTATGTCAGGTGTAAAAAACACACGCATAACATAAGCACAAATACTTTCCACAAACATTTTTCAAAAATTTAAAAATAATAAACTTGTAAAAAGTAGCCAGTTCCTGTGTATATTTTTTTCACTCTGAGAAATGCGCGTACGCATCCCACCATTAGGTGAATATGGGGATTTATCCGGCATGGTTAGAATACACTATATGACTAGAATACTCATTACAATTCAGCGGTGCCTTCCACGTCATTGTGGAAAATCAAGGAATGCATGCATTGCATGCATACGCATGCTAACAGCAACGCTCCGACGGTCAACGGCACCGATAGCCCACTTTTAACCGGTGAAGTTTGGGAACTTTTTGAGAACTCTTCCATTCTGGTCTAAGGTGGAGGGTTATGTTGCACGTAATATTTCGTTTTTCCCGGATAGTTATCTTCTACCAATCAGATCACCGAGAGTATCCACCTCCGCTCCCTTCTCGTGGCTTCATTTTGTGATAACAAGCTATAGCATAAGAAGACCTTAGAATTGACCAGCATCTCCCGCTGCCGAGTATAGCGCGAATCTGACTCACTATCACAAAAAATGCTCTGGGGTCTTCAAGCGGCGCAATTCTTTGGGGTGTAACGTACTATTTCTTAATTCTTGGTTATGCTATCTGGTACAGTCACTTACCTAATCAACCCATTTGCTGTGGCAACTTTGTAAATCTGTCGAGATGACATTAATGCCTATATGATTATAACGTTGATCTGAAATTTTCACATTTTTTGGATTTTATGTATTTTTGACTCATAATATTTCCAAAAAACGACTAACGAAATTTCATACACACGATACTCCCGATACTGCGTATCTCGTATAAAGTATCTCAGTTACTTAATGTCCTGGTGTATCGCAGAAAACTGCAGAACTGGTGGCGACGACGGTCACACCGCGCAATCACACGAGACCGCAGCCGCGCGCACATGGCGTGGGAGCAGGACTACCACCTGCAGGACCCCGGCCGCCTCGCGCTCTTCGACGAGTACCTCGAGATGAGTGAGTCGGTGTGTCGGTGTACGAGTGTAGCGTGGTGTAGTGTGGTGTAGTGTACCGCAGTCGCGCACATGGCGTGGGAGCAGGACTACCACCTGCAGGACCCCGGCCGCCTCGCGCTCTTCGACGAGTACCTCGAGATGAGTGAGTCGGTGTGTCGGTGTACGAGTGTAGCGTGGTGTAGTGTGGTGTAGTGTACCGCAGTCGCGCACATGGCGTGGGAGCAGGACTACCACCTGCAGGACCCCGGCCGCCTCGCGCTCTTCGACGAGTACCTCGAGATGAGTGAGTCGGTGTGTCGGTGTACGAGTGTAGCGTGGTGTAGTGTGGTGTAGTGTACCGCAGTCGCGCACATGGCGTGGGAGCAGGACTACCACCTGCAGGACCCCGGCCGCCTCGCGCTCTTCGACGAGTACCTCGAGATGAGTGAGTCGGTGTGTCGGTGTACGAGTGTAGCGTGGTGTAGTGTGGTGTAGTGTACCGCAGTCGCGCGCATGACGTTTTTTTGTACGACACGCAAAACACAAAATATGTCTCATTTTATTTTATGATCGAGTAACATTAATATTAATAGTTAAACATTCAGTCACAGTTGTTTATGCGTTGCTAGGATACGCGACATCATACTATCTCATTCTCTCCTACACATTTTTGTATTTGTGTCTTTTACATGTCCTTTTTTTCCGTCGTATCCCGTTTCAAATCACAACGATTCTAAAGAAGTTTCACTTTAAAAAAAAACTTAGGATTCGAAAACCACTTAAGTCCGAATTCGCGTAAGTGGGGGAAGCGTAAGTTGAAATATTACTGTAAATAAATAAAACTTAAAATTTTGCTCTGTAAAGAAAGATTATGTTCTCATAATCATATATTTTTCATCCCCACAGTCTTACAATACGGCTTCGTGACGTTATTCGTGGCGGCGTTTCCCCTCGCCCCACTCTTCGCTCTGTTGAACAATATCGCCGAAATAAGACTAGATGCGTACAAGATGGTGACACAGGCGAGACGACCTCTAGCTGAAAGAGTTGAAGATATTGGCGCTTGGTTAGTTTTTTTACATGGAGTATAGAATTAAAAGAGTACAATCTTGTGTTACCCAAGTGTCCCCAAAATAACCTTAAATAAAGATGGCGTTGCTGCACCAGAGGACCGTTTTTAGGTTAGATAATTTATTTAATTCGCTAGTCGTTTAACTTTCAATTAAGTACAACACATTTACTAACTACTCTAGTCTATGAGAATACTTGAAATTATACTTACTTCCACTCAGAAAACTTCAAGTCATCTAAAAAAGTTAAGCTCAGATCATACCCTCCACTACACCAGCCTTAAAGGGGGCCTTTATTTAATGCTTTTTGTGGACCCTTTTTGTATCAAATACATATGAGATTAAATAAATAAATAAATAATAAATATTAACCAACAATCACACCACCTTCACCTAGCCCCGTGCTAAGTTCGTAAGAACTTGTGTTACAGGTACTAGGAACGGAAATAAATTTAAGAAATTTATATAAATGAGTTTTTGAGAGCTTTTGTCATTCCTTTACCCAAAATCTCTAATCCTACTCTTCCTTCTCAATTTCGGCCTATATCCATTCTTCCCTTACTCTCCAAAGTTCTAGAATCCGTTGTACATAGTCAAATTTATATTCATCTCTCCTCTAACAACTTAATATGTCCCTATCAATCTGGTTTCCGTCTATCACACAGTACTGTTGGAGCGTTGCTGAACGTGGCGGAGGATGTGCGGTATGCAATGGATCAAACCAAGCTCACTGCCATGATCCTGCTAGATTTCAGCAGCGCTTTTAACTCAGTTGATTACGACATTCTTCTTGGTACCTTGCGCGCGGTTAACATTTCACCCGCAGTTATTGACTGGTTTCACTCCTATCTTTCTGGACACCAGCAGTGTGTGTCTTTTGACGATCACATGTCAGATTGGATGGAACTTACTGCTGGTGTTCCACAAGGTGGCGTCTTATCTCCTTTGCTTTTTTCTGTTTTCATTAATAACGTTTCTCGTGTTATCAGTTCTCCCTTCCATTTGTATGCAGATGACTTACAAATATACCGATACTTCAGGCTGACTGAGTTGCATGAGGCTGTGGAAAATTTAAATAACGACCTCGCTGCAGTTCATGTCTGGGCTGAATCGTTTGGGCTGTTGGTCAATCCAACTAAATCACAGGCTATTATTATTGGAAGTAGTCGATTGAGAAACAGACTTGACTGGAAATCGGTGCCTAAAATCTCTTATTCTGGGGTCGTAATCCCATACTGTGATAAAGTTAGGAATTTGGGGCTTATCATGGACTGCAATTTTTCCTGGGCAGCTCATGTCAACGAAGTCAGCAAAAGATTACACTACACATTCCACTCTCTCAAGCGTCTCCAATTTTTTCTCCCATCTAAAACCAAAATTATGCTTGCGCAAACCCTTCTGCTGCCTATCCTTGATTATGCTGATGTATGCTATCTGGATGTGACTGAGGAGCTACTTAGAAAATTAGAGCGACTCCAAAATCTCGTCATAAGATTCATCTTTGGCCTGCGAAAATTTGATCGCATCTCTCACTTTCGTGCTCAGTTAAAATGGCTCCCTATTCGTTTTCGGCATGATATGCATATCCTGTCCACTCTCTTTAATATCCTACGTGATCCAAATGCTCCGTCGTATCTTCGATCCCGATTTAACCTCCTGCCCTGCCCTGCATAACACCTATGGTAGACGTGCCGAAATGCAATACTAAATTCAGGCTGAATTCATTTTCGGTACGCGCCTCCATACTTTGGAACAATCTCCCAAAAGATATCCAAACGAGTCCCTCCCTTGTTTCGTTTAAACATAAAATAAAAAAACACTTGCTGTCCCTAGCTAATGTTTAATCATCTGTGTGGAATATGTATGTATTTGTTTATATTTTATAGTAGTTTCTATATGTATATGTGTATGTATTTGTATTTTGTTATGTATTTATATATGTATTTGTTAGTATGTAATATGTTACATTTTAAGTATAAATATATATGTATATAATTATATATGTGTGTGTATGTTTGTGTATGTGTATATATGTATATATTTAATTTAGTATTCTTATCCGATTTTTTTTTATACATTTATTTATTAGTATTTTTGTACATATACATTTCTTGCACTGTTTGCTCGCTAAATGAAAAACTTACTCATGACCATGGGTTGACTGGAAGAAATCTCTTTCAGAGATAAATCCACCTTTGCCATAAACCTTAGTATTGTTATGTTTCTGTATATATTTTTATGTGCAATAAAGTATATAAATACATATATACATAAATACACATCCATGATCCGGTGCAGACATCTATATTCGTCATACAAATTATCTGCACCTGGGGGGATTCGAACCCGCGACCGCTGCGTAAAGTGTCCAGTTGCCTGACCACTCGACCAGCCGGCCGTCAGATTGTGCTCTACTTCCCATTTTTTTTTTATTTCATATTTATTAAAGTTAAAAAGAGTAAACACATATTTAGTTAGAAATGTCCAGTAATTTTATTTTCTAATTCATCAAAACGCGTATTCAGTTATAAATTTCCGAAAGTCTGTACTTTGTAAATGTTACTGTCGAAACCCATATTTAGTTACAACCACGGTCTTAAATACAGGTCTTGCAGCGAAGCCCAGTTTCAGTACTGAGAGATTAGCACAATCGTGTTATAACTTTTCTTTCGTCAACGCCGCTGTACGTCGTTGCTATCGATGGGTGCCGATTGAATGATAAGTGACTGCAAGCGATTCAGTCTCATTTCTCATTATCGATCATACGGCGTGTATTTTTCTCTTCCAAGTATTGTGTTATTTAGTAATTGTTTTGCAATTTTGTTGTCACTTCTATTTCGTTATTTAACTGTTTTGGTTGGATTTAACATTATTCAAAACATGATTCGACTTCGTTGCACAGCACACCTATCTATTGTCATGTCTCTGGCGGCCGTAAATTGAAAAGAACATCCATCCTCCACCATCATCCACCATTAAGCCGGCGTACCCCTACTAATGTCGTTGCAAGACCTGTGTATTAGGTCGTTGTTAAAACGCATCTTTATTATTTTTTTACTTGTTTGAATTGTATATCTTTGTTATAACTAGTATTAATTACAATAATTAATTTGCTACATTTTGTTTTAAAATTTTTTAGGTACGGAATCTTGCGTGGTATAACATACGCTGCAGTTGTTTCTAATGTAAGTTATTTTAACTTTTAAAAATTAAAATCGTTAGATTGAAAACTAAGTTATAGTGTTGTCTATCGATAGACTATCGATAGACAAGGCAAAATCAATAGTATCGATATTCTCGACCCGTGTAAATACGATTGATAGTACCGACTATTTGTTACGGCGATAATATTGATACTATAAATAGTTTTTGTCCAAAAATCACAATACTATCGATAGTTTCGATAGTATTGCCATTATCAATAGTATTGTCCATAAAATAGCATCAATAGTATTTACACGTGGCGATACTATCGATAGAACAATCGATATTCTGAATATTTTTTATTTTGCAACACTACTAAGTTAAATAAATAATTTAGACATTTTGTAATTGGTGAAAATTTTTTATACAACAACAACAATATAACAGTAAACGAAAAGTTTGTGACATTAGAAACAAATGTATGTTTTATACATGTTTTATTAAAATAAATAGATATTTATTAATACTTTATTGCACAATACATCATTTAATTGTATAAAAGGCAGGCTTAATGCTAAAATCATTCTCTACCACACAAACTTAGGAGGCCTGAGTTAAGACGTATAATAGCGGACGTTTGTAGGCGTGCTAAATCAGAAACTGAACAAATTCATGTTCATAAAACAAAAAAAAAATAATAAATTAAGTAACAATCATTATATTGAATATATGATACACACACACGTACATAATACTTAACATGATGACGACAATTTTCAAAACACAAATATAAAGTGTTTATTGAGCTACTACTACCTACTAATTATTTCTTGGATGTTTTAAATAAAATAAATAAATAAATATTAACCAACAATCACACCACGTTAACCTAGCCCTGTGCTAAGTTCGTAAGAACTTGTGTTACAGGTACTAGGAACGGAAATATATTTAAGAAATTTATATAAATACATATATACATAAATACACATCCATGACCCGGTGCAGACATCTATATTCGTCATACAAATTATCTGCACCTGGCGGGATTCGAACCCGCGACCGCTGTGTAAAGTGTCCAGTTGCCTGACCACTCGACCAGCCAGCCGTCAAAAATTTAAAAAAATTAATAAAATGTTTTAAAAAAATTAATAAAACAACTAACTATTTTATTTAATGTGAAACGATGTGACTTACACATATGACAAAAGAATGCGACTTACTATGACATAATGTTAAATAATACGACGATTTCTGACTTACCGCGTAAGTCGCGGATTTGACTTACTAATACAAGACAAATATTTTTTCCAGGCTTTCGTAATAGCGTACACAAGTGATTTTATACCGCGAATGGTATATAAGTATGTTTATTCACCCGACAACACGTTAGCTGGGTATATTGATCATTCACTATCATGTAAGTAAACTATTATATATCAATTGTTATTGTTAATTATAAATTAAATTAGATTTTCATAACAAACATTGTAATATTATCTTATCAAGCTTCTGTATTATTCAATCTTTATTGATTTAAAAGTTTCCAAATTTACTTTTTTTGTTTTGTCAAAATAATACTATATTTCTTTCTATGCTACTGATGTTTTATTGCATACTCAAAAATGTAAAATAAGAAGGGTGTGTGGTGTGGGCTTAGTAGCGCTGTTTTTCATGCAGGAATTATAATGTTTGACGTATGTAGTAACGGTTTTTTTTTTAAAGAATAACTGTTGAGTTTAACTCTACATTAAGTATAGTTTATTAATGTAAAATGCTATACTGTGTAAAATGATGATTCAAAAGTACTTTTGAAGGCTTCAAAAGCACTTAAGGATCATCATTTAAAATCATATATTACTATATAATATGGTAATATAAAAAAATAAAGTTGCGTTTAAATTAGCAAGTTAATATTAATTCGACTATAAAGAAAAATAATAAAAAATCATTTATTACTATAATATTTGTTACAATTTATCACCGAGTTTTCCCAGTAAGTTGTCAGAGACACTTGTATTGGGAACGACTTGCTACTTCCCATATAATTAAGACTATAGTTACCAACCAGACTTTTTTTTAATATTAGAGGGGGCAAACGGACTGTCGATTCATCTGGTGCTAAGTAAAAGCGACATCCATAGACACTCGCTACATCAGAAGATTAGCTGGTGCGTTGCCGGCCTTTAGGGAGGGGAGGGATGTTATACCGAATCACCTGGAAGGGAAGGGATGGGCCAGGTAAGGGACGGGATGGGCCACCGGATCTCTCACAAACCGAACGAAACACGACGACAGTTCCGTCATTTCACGTCGATTTTAAGTGAAAGCGAAGTACTTCCCGGGCGCGCCGACCCATTCAGCTGCAAGCAGCATGGTGCTACTTCGGTAAAGGATAGGAACCAGCTGCCACCTACGGTATTTCCGAACCGATACGACTTAGGGACCTTCAAGAAAAGAGCATACTCCTATTTGCTCCCTTAAGGCTGGTAACGTACCTGAAAATCCTCAGACGTAGCGAGTGTCTAACAATTTCGCTGTCACTTACCACCAGCTGAACCGACTGTCCGTTTGCCCCCTGTTCTATAAAAAATATATATACTTAATTTTTTTATGTATATGAAACTACAGTGTTCAACACGTCGGACTACCGCGAGGAGTGGGGTGCGGACGAGAACGAGGTAGACCCGGCCGTGTGCGCGTACCGCGGCTACCGCAATCCGCCGGGACACAGCGACCCGTACGGCCTGTCGCCGCACTACTGGCACGTGTTCGCGGCTCGGCTCGCCTTCGTCGTCGTCTTCGAGGTAGGCTCGCCGGGTATTGCGTGCTCGATACTACCGCGAGTAGAGGCGGATGAGAGTGGTATTCTTGAAATAAAAAAGAATATAAATAGTATATTATGTCACAAAGGACTAAAGTCGCCGAAGGCGAGGGTGGCAAACATGCGAAAAAGGATGTAGTATTTTCATCCCGTGTTACACATACTACTTTTTTGAAATTTCGAGTTTTAGTAGTAGTTTTTTCTTATCTAAGCCGAAAGCTCGAGTTTTGTCCCTGTAAACCGGGGAAAAAAGTGTCACTTTTGTCCCCTCAAACTTGCGGCGGAGATAGGAAAAAAATTATATTCTATTAATGGCAATGAGAAAACTCAACGATTAAACAGACGTGCATGCACTTGTTACAACAACTGGGAACCCAGTACCAGCTGTAGCGGGATATCTATCTAACAAATTCATGTTTAGACCTGACAAATATTTGTCATTGTCTGGGCATTTGTGTGTGTATATATGTGTGGGTTATAAGTATTTCCGGACCCGAGAAATAGAATTCTCATCCTAATTAAAGTCGTTAAGTGTGAAACATTAAAAAACTACGCTTCCGCTAAACTATCAATCATTTAAATATAAAATGTCTTTCATATTTGTTATTTCTAAATTGATGAACTATTTAATATTTGATCCAGCACGTGGTATTCGGATTGACCGGCCTAATGCAACTCTTAATACCGGACGTACCGACGGAACTCAAGATACAGATACAGAGAGAAACGCTACTTGCGAAGGAGGCTAAGTACGAACACGGCAGACGACGACTATCGACGGAATACAGACAGCTTATCAGCCAAAACAATGATAATAACGGTAAGAATTAACATAAGGTAACAAATTATATTTTAGCTTGTAGAATTGCGTAGCTAGATTTGTTTTCTAGGCATAGATTTGTAGAAAGTAATTGAAAATTAGTTAAAAATCGTCGCCTTTAACGCCTAAAGCGATTCAAAGTCAACGGTTTCTTCCTTAGGATCTACTTTTTAATCCAGTCTCATAAAAGTATGATGTACAAGAGACGAAAAAATGCGTCATCAGGAAATCAATCACAATAAATTTGTTTACCTCCAAAACACATGATTAGAAATATTTTTGACTCCTCGCTTTATTCATTTGTTTGTATGGTGGGTAGAGGTAAGGAGTACCGTCTCGTTCGTATGAAAATTTGGCAGTAGAGTCACCATATCTTGCCACAACACACTTGCCAACCCGCCTGCCAAGCGTGGCGAGTATTGGCAAACCTCACAGAAATAATAAGGGAGGCCTAGGTCCAGCAATGGACATCCAACGACTGATATGGTGGTGGATTTTTACAATCTACCTTCAAAGGCTTAAATACATTTACATCAGCAAGCTGAATCAATCAAAAATTATTATAAAGTTTCTTTAGAGCTATTGCTAAATTTATTTCATACCCACTTGCAACGTTAGCGTTATTCTAGGAAGAACTGAAAATAATAATTTTCCGTTTTCAGCTAAATACATTTTTTACTGATCTCTCATATAAGTACTCCTTACCTCTATCCTCCATACTAGTGCTATTATTGCTAAGTGAGTCAGATTTGATCTTGCTATTTTCGGCTACCACACTTACACTTAGCGATCAAAAAATGTTTAAAACAATATTTCGTACGCAAAATACAATTGCTTTTGAAACAATGAATAAGTCAGTGTTATAAATATATTAACTACAAATGTCGTAAGTCGCGCTTAGTGGCCATATAAGTCGCGTTCGATATTGTTTTAAGCTTTAAGCTATTTTCAGTTTTAGCAAATTTTATTAAAATAATTGTAGAGATATAATAATAAAATTAATACCTACTCGTAGATTTTGTTATTTCAATTTATACTTGTATATAATATAACAATATAGGTCAATTATAATTTATAACTATAAAAAATAAATAAAGTTTGACATACTACACTACGACTACACTACACGGAGTAAATACCATGTATTCACACACGCAAGCACGCATGCATACACACAGGTTAGTAATAGTTAATAGATTAATTTCAAAAGTTTAAAAATGATCAAAAATTCTTTTATAAAATTCCTTTGCTTGCTATTTAGGGCCAGTTTCACGACTTGCTATTAAGTTCCGGATAACCTAACTGGCACTTATTTTGACAGATAACCCATACAATTACCTGACACCTAAAAATAGCATTAAAATTGAAATATAATTCCAAACTAGGTGATCCTAAACAATTTTATAAAGTATAATTTAATATAATCACAATTAGATAAATAGATTATCACGCTGAAATTTTTATTATTTATATGGCACTAGCACTGGCATTTTTCTGGCATTTCAAGGGTAACTAGTTCCCCCTCCGCAGTGGACACTGGCAGCGTGCCATCTCGCTGGCAGCGCCGCACTTCGCGCCTTTCTGACGCCCTCGACGCGCACGTACCGGCCACACCGACTTCTTAAACTTCTAGCATACTTATAGACTTTTTCATCTAGTTTTAATGTAGACAAATGTATTTCGTTGTGTGTGTGTGTGTGTGTTCTGGTGGCGTTTATAAACTATATATAAATGATAAATAAAATCAAAACGTAAACTTATGATTTACGAATCTCAACTATAAGACTCTTAAATGTATTGATATTATACTAAAAAATATTATATTATTTAAAAATTAAAATAAATAAATTAATAATAATATACATACAGCAACAGTACCTAAGTATTTGTTGTGTTAATAACAATAATTTTACACGATTATATTATATTTATTATTACAATACACTTTTTTGGTATAAGAGATAGTAAATTAAGGAGCGAAATAAAATACAACTTCTAGTTTCACATGTTGCAAATAAAAATATCTGACATATAAAATGGTGTTTGACAGTGAAACAGTAAAAAACCATGGAATATAGGTTCTACTTCATTGAGAAAACATATCAGAGACTTATCTGTTATATATCGTTATACGTCAGATAACTATCTGTAACCGGTGAAACTAGCCCATAGTGATAAAAACTGTTGAAGACAAATTGGCTTATAAGTGCTCCCTTATTTATAATCAAAATTAAAATTATAAGTAATGGGTAAACTAGAATAATTATTTTATAAGTGTAGTATAATAATTATATTATATAATTTGGCAGCTAACTGGATAAATATATTTGTCTAAAATTGGAAAAATAATACACTTTACATATAGGTACTTACATTCAGTAATTTTCTTAAATATGCCAAAAATCTGCCAAGAAAAAGACCAACTCGATTACATTGAAAATCTCACTCGATTTAATTATAAATAATATTTAGGGTCCAATTTAAATTTTTAGATTAAATAGTAATTATATTATAATTTGTTATATAGTATATTTAATTAATATTAACATGATTTGTGAATATATAGATAGATACACTTTTCTGCCGTCCTAAGACTAAAAAGTCGTTAAATATATTTAAAAAAAAAAAATGCTTACAAATAAAATCATTGTTCGATGTTTTTTTTTTTTTCATTTTCATTAAACTGTTTTAGGAAACATTAACTCAAGAATTTAATTGAGTAGTAGTGAGTTTAAGGCCAGTATATCCCAAATCACCTGTTTTTGATAGAGTTTTAAACATAGTAATATTCATTTTTTTGATCCGTTAAAAATATATGTTATAGTTTAACAAACGTTCTTGATTATTCAACGGTTCAAAACACGATAATTGTAACTTGACTCGATAAAAAAAAACATAAAGAAAGGATGTTTTTGATTATTTTTCGAGTTTTATTCGAAGAATATCAGATTTTAAGTTACAATATTCACATGTAAAAATAGGTAATAACTTTTAGTAGAACATTGAACGGTTACTTTTTTAAATAAATGTTTCTATTTTTTTTAAATATTAAATATTTAAATTATATAAGAAAACGGCCCGCGCGCCTCGCTTTAGTAATTAGTTGCCTGCGAGGCGTCATCGAAGTAGGACCTGTATCTCTGCTGTCTGGCGGCGCCCCCCCCTTCTAAAGATTGGATTTTTTTTTTTATAACAAAAATATCCACGGGCTTATATTTGCCCGTGCCTTTTTTTAATTAAATGTATAAGATTGTTAATATAGTTTCATGCGTACTATTTTAGACTTACATTAGCTAGACTTATTGTCAGGATCTCTATGACGCGAGTCCGTATACTGACCATTATTTATTTATTATTATTATAATTTTTTTTAATACATATAATCATATTTACATACATATAATCATTTTTAATAAACATAATCTTTATTTACAAATATAATTTACATATACAAATATACACACATACATATATATACATATACATATACACACACACACACATATGTACATATATATATATATATATATATATATATAATTTTATTTTGTCTTTTTTTTTCTTACATCTATTTACATCATGTTTGTTATTTTCTATGTACATGCGTTTATTCCTTGATCTAATATAATCTAATATTTCATTGCTTGTTAGTACATACATACTAGCCACCACATTTTTACGGCTTGTCTACATTTACATTTGGGCTCTTTATTTTTGTATTATTTATTGGAGACTCTGCCGCAGCCATCCCCCGAGGGAAGCTGTTCGAGCACATCCTCAATGACGGCGGTGTCTCTTTTATGTATAGCCATCTTGAGGGTGTGCTCGAGTATTTCCTTTGTTGTGGCCTCCACCGAGGCCGACAAAACGACCGATTGCATCACCACCGTCGTCGGTGTAGTAGACACAGGTCTTTGTGTGCCTGGTCACCGCGACCACAGCATGCGGAACACTGTCATGAATCCGCAGCCTCCTAGTCTTTGTCTGGACGATGATGACTGCTTCGCGTGTCTGTCCCTGTGCCTCGTGGATAGTCATGACGCTCGATCCCTGTCCGGTGCCGTATCCCTTGTCTATCAACGTCTTCTTTTCCTCTTGTGTGAAAAGCGATGTATAGGGTCCGGTCTTGTCTCTTAGGAATTCGAGCGCCAGTGAACCTCTCTATCCTCAGAGAATGGATAGTGTGGTTTGAGAAATAGATTGGATAATTTTATTTAGTACTAACTGTGCCCCGCGGTTTCACCCGCGTTAATTTGAGGGAAAAACGTACTTAAATATTTTCGCCTCGTTGGTCCAGTGGTACCAAGCGTTACTGCCGAGCAAGGGGTCTCAGGTTTGATTCTTGGGTCGTTCAACATATTACTGAGTTTTTTTTTTCGAAAATTTACAGTAAAAGAGTGATGTTATATTTACTTTAAAAGTGGAACTATAATTAAAAAATGTCTTGAGAAGAGAAATAATAAAGGACGCAACGGAAGCTCTCAAAAAAGATTATTTTTTCCCGTTTTTGTAACATTTCTTATTATTACTCAGCCCCTATTAGTCGTAGCGTGATGTTATATAGCTTAAATTCTTCCTCGGTAAATGGACTATCCAACGCAAAAAGAATTTTTAAATTTGAACCAGTGGTTCATGAGATTAGCGCGTTCAAACAAACAAACTCTTCAGTTTTATCTATTAGTATAGATTATTATTGATTATTTTATTAGATTAGTTTAGTTAGTACTCTAACAACGTTGGAAGTGTTTTTACTGTATAGCAGTGTAGTGTAGATATAAAATGGGGAATAAAACTAGAAATAAAAAGAAAATATCTAGACGTGAACTACGTAAGCTTAGAAAAGCGATCAGATAAGTACTCGTAAGTTTAATGAACACTCAATCTATTTTTAGCTAGAATATAATGATTGTCATCGATATCTTAGACCGATATATTAGCATATCCAAAATTTCAATAAGATATATTAGTATTTTCACCTAACAGCGGCTAGCTAGCAGCTAGCGGCAATTGAAGATTCTTCGACGGTCAGCGAATGGCGATGGGTCTCAACCAGGCTAAACGTAGCCGACGACGCGGCGCGGGACGTACCAGCGGGATTCAGCAGTGGTCACAGATAGTACACAGGTCCTGAATTTCCTTATCATCCGGAGTCCACCTGGCCCACGGAAACGTCCGCCTTGTCGTCGTCAACCGAACCTACAGGCGAAGAAAAAACTCATCACGTCACCGATCGTAAACAGCCGCGACTCAAAGAAGGGTTACCAGACTGCACACGGTACTCCAGCTGGAACAGACTCCGCTACACGACGGCTCGAGTGCTACAGTTTATAGAACTCTGTCGAGCCAATACACAACGAGTCAACTATAAAAGGACTACGAAAAGCGCGTTAAAAGACCCAGACTGGAAAAGGACGAACAAGAAGCTGAAAACACGCCAGAAAATAAGAGTAGAGCTCGAAGAAACTTTGGAGGTTCGTCCGGTCTCCGCGGAACTTATCAGGAAAGCTGAAGACCTATTCATGAGAACAGTCCAAGAAGAATCTTTCCCAAATGAAGTAGAAAGCATTAAAGACGGGAAGTCGTTTACCCGAAACAGTCGCCTCAAGCAGCTGAGCATCGAGTGTGCAGAGAGAGCCCTCCGAGTCCGTAGTCGTATTAACGCCGCGGAGCAACTATCAACGCCATCTAAAAACCCGATGATACTAGATAGAAATCATCACACAGTGAAGTTATGGATCATAGCGATGCATAGAACGAGGCATCACACGGGAGTCGAGGCGACTGTGAACGAATGTCGACAGCACTACTGGATACTACGCCTGCGGCCCGGCACAAGAACGCTCTTTCCACAGTGTCTACACTGCCGGATTAGGGCAGCGATCCCGCCACACCCGAGAACAGGAGACCTACCTGCGTGTCGCCTAGCTCACCATCAGCGACCCTTCACATACACAGGGGTGGACTACTTCAGACCATTAACAGTCACCGTGGGACGCAGCCAACAGAAACGTTACGTGGCAGTATTCACGTGCCTCACTGTAAGAACGATCCACCTAGAGATAGCGACGTCACTGAGCACAGACTCAGTGATAATGAATTTAAGAAGAATGAAAGCTCGACGAGGACAACCTGCTCAAATCTGGTCCGACAATGGGACTAACCTGCGAGGTGCTGACAACGAATTGAGACAGGCAATGGACAGAGCGACGTCCTCACCTTCGTCGCTGGGTCAACAGGCGGCATAGGGTCCTTACGTTTCGGCTGTCGCCGGTGCTTACCGGGCACGGTTGCTTCGGTAAGTACCTGCACCAAATCGCTAGGCGAGAAGCCACCCCTGATTTTGCCACGAGTGTAGCGCGCCAATCGACTCGGCGCGTCACACCCTGGAGGAATGCGCCGCTTGGGAGCCCCAGCGCAGGGCCCTTGTGGCAGTAATAGGTGGAACATAAACATTTAATACCTAAGAGAAGAAATAAAGTTTAAATCTACTTCTCTTAGGTATTAAATGTTGTAAAGTGTATTAATTAACAAAAAAAAAAAATTACTGATAATTAATATAAATTAAAATATTAATAGTAAATTTTTTTTTTAGCCATAAACCCATAAAAAATTAAATAATGGTTTTTATCTACTTCTCTTAGGTATTAAATGTTTATGTTGCATTTTATACTGTGCCTTCAGGATCGAAAACAAAACTGAATTATGAAATAACCTAAAGTAAAAAAAAAAACCTAGTAAGTTACTGTAAAATTATATATTTAATTATTTCCGTGCGCCGTCGCCGCGCGCGGGGTCATCGAGAGTTCATTTGATCGGAGACTTCGCGTAACTAGTCGCGCGGGGAGGGAGGTAGCGCTAAATACCTACAACGCTCGAATATACTGGCCTTAAGTGATAAAATCTTTAATCAAGATTTTTGAACTATTGATAATCAAAATTTGATTCTTAGATAGAATGTTAGATAATTTTGAACAATATCATTTATATTATAAAAATTAGGCATGGCAATTCAGTGCGTAATGGCTTTTTAGTCTTTGGAAGGTAGTATGGACTATAGATATATTAAGGCCTACGTCAAACGGGTTGCGTGTTTTTCCGTTAGAACGTTAAAAGGTGACGCATTTGTAACCCAAAGTTTTTGTAGAGATATTTTATTCCGTATTTTAATTACATTTACTATGCGAGTTTTTGTTAATTTTTTTTTATTTCACTGGTAAGACATTGGAAAATCATTATGGTTTCATTATTATGACTTTATAGTTATGGGTTGGGTAGTGGTCGCTCATAACAAATAATTGTATAGGTCATAGATATATTTGTCATGTTCTCGCATCTGGAAATGGAACTCTCATCCAGCCGCGGTCTGATGCTTTTCATATTCTAATATTATTTATTTATTATCAAAGTATATTAGTACTAATAACTCGCCCCAGCTACGCCCGGTATATGTATCTAAACTTTTTTCATGAATCACTCTTATCTATTGGTGAAAACCGCATGAAAATCCTTGCAGTAGTTTTTGAGTTTAGACAGACAGACGCAGCGAAGGACTTTGTTTTATAATATGTGGTGATAAAGAATCTGCAAAAAACAACTATTATAGTTTCATTAATCGATGACTGATCTCCCATTGTGATGTGATTGTAATAGTAGAATACGTAGTCTGTTTGACAATATCATGTCATAATAATGGAATAACACGACGCTTAGTGCAGTCAATATGCGACGCGATCGCTTTAACGTGTGTTAAGTACGCACCCTGTTTGACCGAGGCATTATCATATTATGCACTTTTTTTTAACATGGCATTAGAACATAAAAAACATTTTTTTTTTAATTAATTAACTAATATATCATAGAAAACACAGTTATATTTTTGAAATAGCACTGATATCTGTAATATTTTGTATCTGTTAATTTAAACTGTAGTGTTTTGTTAAATTTTAGACATAATATTACCTATGACGTTTTAATGTTTTAATGAAGTTCTCATAACAAATAATCTCTCTCAAAAATTATGTAAGGATTATCTTTAAAAGTAATTTAAAAAAAATGTTATATTTTTATTAATAAATCATTTATATTCTAGTCAATAATGATAAATAATGTATTTAATAAACATTATAGAATGCTGTAAATACAATTTAATTAATTATTTTTCTTTCTTATAAGATTAACGGAAAAATAGGCCAGCCATTAGCTGAAGTAACAAAATTAAAAAAAACCTTATAAAAGTGTCCTCCAAGGACACGATTGAAAAAATTAATTACTTAAATGGGTTCCACTGATGACCTCTCCCAAGTGCACGCAAAATAAAAAGCGAACGAAGAAAAATCTGAAGACGGAAACGGAAATAAAGGAAACTTGAACAGATAGCCGTACGCACAGATAATAAAAGTGTTTAAAATCTACAATGGTAATAACTACTCCTAGTAAAATATCTAGATGTCGTTGAAGTTTATGCAAATTCTTTTTATGTTTATGTAACTTAAGAATAAGTTAGAAAAATGTAGTTTTTAAGTACAGAAAACTTAATAAACTTGTCTATTATAGACTTAGTATAAAATTTTAATTATAAACTATTTTAATTATGACAAGACAAAAGACTTATTGAATGTAAACAAACCAAATGTAAACGTAATTATTAATAATATTCAAAGAATTAGAATATCTAAATATGGTTTAAAAAAAAAAGGAAACTTAAAGTTAGTTAATTATTATAACTCGACAAAAAACGTTAGTTAATTGTAACGTTTACGTGGAAACATTAATATTGCGTCACTAATTAGTGACCTTAAGGCATAGCCTTATATAGGTCTTGCAACGAAGCCTAATTTTAGTACTGAGAGATTAGTACGATCATGAAATAACTTCTTTCGTGTCAACGCCGCTGTAAGTCGCTGCTATCGATGGGTGCACGCCGGTTGAGTGACAACCGACTGTACGCTACTTGGCCTTATTTCGTAACTAGCATCCGCCCGCGGCCTCACCCGCGTGGATGTCGGTAATCGCGACCAAAAAAAAAAGTATCCTATGTTACTTCTAATACCTTCAAGAATATGTGTACAAAGTTTTATGATGATAGGTTAACCCTTAACTGGTATCGTGGGGGCCGCGCGGCCCCCACCCATGACGTTTTCTCGGTTTTCTAATAAACTAAGCATCGTGAGCAGCTACCATTTTAAGTATTCTCCTTATGTCGCTATTTGCGGTGGGTGCTGGACGTTCAGTGCTGTATCACTTACTGGGACTCAGGTATGCACGTGTTGGGGTCCGCGCGGCCCCCACCATACCAGTTACGTAAGTTTTTTTACGTAGCATTTTTTTATTGTTTGATATTTTCGACAGTTATTAATTCAAGATATCGTGACCTTTGAGTATTAAAATAATAAAAGAACTCTTACACGAAGATATAGATTCCGAATTTGTGATTGGTAACAGGTCAGAAAAAGAATGTTGTAGTGATAGTGAAGTTATAAGTAATTGTGAAGATTTAGTAACACTTGATTTGTTGAACGATAATCAGGACGTGGATTCTGATACGAAAGCGTCTTCCTCAGTGCCAAGTGTAGTATTCGCTGGTATTTTTAAATATTGCTTGTGTAAACGGTTATGTGTTGTGGAAAGGTTCAAACACTGAGGAAAAGATGAAGCGAAAGGACTACATAAAATCTGTTGGTATAGAACTCATCAAAGAACACATTATAAACAGAAAAGCTGAGTATTTGAAGTACCCAAGAGATTTGCGTAATAAAATTGATAATTTCTTAGAAGTTAACGTGGCATCATTACCCTAGACGTCTAATGATGCTACTCCATGCCAAAACGCCTTGAAAAGGGGACGCTGTCACTTATGTGATAGAAAAAAAAAGATGGAAAATTTGTTACAAAGTGCAATAATTGTTCACAATTCATTTGCGAAGTCCAAAGTAGCACAAAACACTATGTGATAATTGTATAGACTGAACAAAGTCTCACATTAGTATTTTTTAGCCTTAAGATTACAAGTGATTTATTTCATGTTGATTTTTGAGAAATGTTGATTACAGATTATAAAACGTTATTTGTTTTTTAGTTTACGTATTATAGATTAAGTAAAATTGTGTTATTTTTGATTTTAACTTTTTAAACTATAATTTTCGTTGATATTTGTAACGTAGAAAAAAATAGTACTAAAATGTTGTTACTATTTTGTGATCTCTTCTAGTATTGAAGTAAGAAGATTTATATTAATAAAAAACTACTTGATTACATAAAACAAGCCTATTATTTATTATTTGTGACCATTTATTCAAATACATAGTCAAAACTTACTTGCTAGGGGCAAACATACTATGGGGGCCGCACGGCCCCCACGATACCAGTTACGTATGTCAAATTTACGATACCAGTTAAGGGTTAAGTAGTTTTCGCGTGAAAGCGTAACAAGCAAACTTACATTTTACATTTAAAATATAAAGTTCTTATTTATTTTAAATATAAGTTATTATTAATATTTATTTTAAATATATATAATTATTTTAAATATAAGTTCTTCCATTCCGACTCTCATGAAAGATCTCTCCGCTCTTCAAATAATCTATCTCTTTCTACTCCTATTCATCGGTCTGGGTTTATGTCTGATTCATTTGCTGTTTCTGCTGTTCGTCTCTGGAACATGTTACCTGAGTCTATCCGTAGAGCTCCTTCACGCGAATCATTTAAGAGACAAGTTAAGGAGTTCTTCTTAACCAAAATCTAATATGTGGTGATCTCAATAAACGCTGTGTGTGTTTTGATTATTATTGTCAGCTTATTATGTATTAAATATTATGTATGTTTGTATGTATGTATGTTTATATGTATGTATGTTTGTATGTATGTATGTATGTTTATATGTATGTATGTATGTATGTTTATATGTATGTATGCATATGTGTATGTATGTATGTCTGTATCTGTTTATGTATTTATGTATGTATTGTGTATATAATATAACGATTGTCACTAACGTAATCTTATTTTTCCATCTTTTCTTTTTTCTATTAAAGTGAATTTTATTAATTCTCAATTTTGCACACCTACAAACGTCCGCTCTTGTACGTCCTAAGGTTGGCTGGTAGAGAATGCTTTTAGCATTAAGCCCGCCTTTTGTACAATTCTTTGATGTATTGTGCAATAAAGTAATAAATAAATAAATAAGTAGAGATTCTTATTGTATACTGCGTGTATTTTTCTTCCCCAAGTATCGTGTTATTTAATCATTGTTATGTCATTGGGTTGAGTTTTGCGATTTTATTGGTATTTTTGTTTTGTTTTTAACTGTTTCATTTAGATTTGAAAAATTGTTTGGGATAATTACTACGCTCAAAACCTTTCAAAATTTATAACCTGTTTTGTCAACATGGGTCAGGCATGTGCCGTACCCAAGTGTTGTGCTTATTATATAATATATTACATCTAATGTGCTTATTATATAATAAACACATGTGAATAAAAAAAAAACGAGCTAGGTACTGTATTTTCATCATCTATTTATTCAATGGTATTTATGAAATACGAAATAAATTCGAGTAATGGGTTTAGTACGCAGGCGTTACATATGATAAAAAAGAGACAGTATGCTATTCTGTCTTCGTTGCAGAGTACATCCATCTATCGTTACGCCTCTAGCGGCCATAAATTGAAAAGAACAGCCACATTTAATCGACGTACCCCCACTACTGTCATTGCAAGACCTGTATTATAAGACCGTAACTTAAGGTCACTACCACACCGTCCACATCACATTAGTGCGTTCTTTAAAAATCGGCAATGAATTAACACATTTTTTAATATACATTTTATATAAATCTACTATTTGTTTTTCTAATTTTTTTAAATAACTTATTTTATTGTATTTTTTTTTAATGTATCAAACTGAGTTTGTAGCTGTAGTGGTGATTTAAGAACACCATAATTATGAAAGCTTAAATAATTTTTCGTGATTTTGAAGCTTCTAATTAAGTGTGTCCTATCTACTTTTAGCTCCTGCAGAGTTTATGATTAGATATCCTTTGTGACTCAAAACTATTACAATGATATAGTTAATATAAATTATTGAAGTATGACTTAAATATGTAATATAGGTATACTCTTTATAAATAATGTTAAAGATGAAATTCATTATTTATACAAAATACATTCCAGTATGCTATTTTTGTTTATATTTTTATTATTTTTTCTTAAGGATAGTATTGGACAGTATTATCAGCATTAAAAAATAACTTTACTAGACCCAGTTTCCCCACTTGCTATTAAGTTCCGACTAACCTAACTGGCACTTTTTTTACAGGTAATTGTATGGGTTATCTGTCAAAATAAGTGCCAGTTAGGTTATCCGGAATTTAATAGCAAGTGGTGAAACTGGCCCCTAACACTTACTAGGACGTAACATGTGATATGACCATGTATCTCGTAAAGCATTTTGAGACAAAGAGAGAAAGAGAGAACGGGACATCAGAATGAGAATTAGTAATTATTATCGTACTGTTTTACGTCTTAATAATTTTGTTTGTGACTTTGAAAGTTTAAAATATGTATTTAACTAATAGGTATTTACACACGTATAGTATATACACACATATATAAACACGCATTGAAGGTTAGAAATATTTTCATAATAATTAAATGAAATTGTATCTCATAGGTAAATTAACGTGTTGTTATTATATATTATACATAATGTAATTTTATTTTTCGTGTTGTGATAAATATTTGCAATAAAATATATGATCAAGAGATTTGTTTCATTTTTTATCCAAAAACCTACTTTTCACCAATCAATATAAATATCCGAATTATATGCTGGTGTAAAGTTTTTATCTCAATAGTCGATGCTTGGGAGGAGTCACGGGATGCTTTGGGTGTGTACTGTGATTTGTCTAAGGCATTCGACTGTGTACAACACGAAACTTGAATCAGGAAACTCAGACATAATGGCATTAAAAATAACGCACTAAAACTTCTGAGTTCTTACTATACCCTCCATAGTTCTTACCTTAGTCATAGAACTCAGAGGGTTGAAGTTAATGGTATTACGTCGTCTGGGTCTCATGTACAAATGTATTTGTTTTAAATGTGTTTTTTTTTGACATTCGTTAAGTGTGTTAAATCACCTTATGACGAAATAAATATTTTCATTTCATTTCATTCCTATACTGAATTTCATCCTACTGGGGACTGTTGAGTGTCATGTGTTTATTTATTTATTATGGGATAGTTATAATGAATTTAATATTATCTAGATGATATAGAAAAAACTATTATCATCAAATATGTGAAACCATATGTACCTATAGGGTTTGGCGTGCGGTGACCGGCAGATAAGAATAGTCCCGAACATTTTCTTGCCGAGGTGTCGTAAAAGGCGACTAAGGCTGTAATGGTGTGAACAATGTAGGTACACTAATTAGGATAGTGTTGGGCATCAGCGTCATCATATCCTGCCACAACACACAGTTCTCGCCAACTCGCCTGTCAAGCGTAGCGTGTATTGGCAAACCCCCCCAAAATGATCAGTAACATAGAGGTTAGGTGATCTGGAGGTCCATGAGGGAGGCCTGCGTTCAGCAGTAAACATCCAACTACTTATATGATGATGATATAAAGGCTTTCGATCACTTCAAAACAGCTCCAGAGCCTCGCACATCGCCGTCTGGTTGCTAGTCTGTGTGTCTTCTACAGGTTGCATTTCGGTGAGTGTGCACAATTCCACCATCGGACGATACGGCGTGGACAGGGATTTCATCCATACGTGGTCGACATTCCTCCGGTTCGTAACTCGCGGTTCGCATCTTCCTTCATTATTAGAACTGCAAAGGAATGGAATCCTCTTCCTGCGTCACTGTTTCCCGATACTTATAATTTAGGGATTTTTAAGGCAAGAGTGAACAGGCATTATTTGAGTTTGCGTGCTCCACCTTAGACTTAATCGTTGTTTACCATCAGACAAGATAGAAGTCAAACGCACTCAAATTTTTTTGATAAAAAAAAAATATAAAGGCGAAATGTCACTCATTCATTCGATGTCTAAGCACGAAATCCCAAAAAGTACTACATCTATAAAGATGAAATTTCGACACGGAGATAGTTTATAAGTAGGAGACGTCAGCTAAGAATGGGTTTTAGTTAAAGGATAGAATTGTGAATTCTAGTTTGTATGGAATTTTGTTGTTTCTGGACTTAAATGTCAAAAAGTTGTATGAACTGAACTGAACTAAATCAGCCTGTAAACGTTTTACTACAAAGGTCTCCTCTCCATAGTGGAGAAGGTTGGAGCCTTATCCACCAGGCTGCTTCACTGCCGGTTGGCGGATGTTTTTCCCTTTTTTTTCGCTGGGAAATGCATTTAGGCATCTTCCGCCCGAGGGCGACGGGTATATGGGACTCGCTGACACAGCAGAACGTGCCAGAATACCGCACTAAAACCCAGCGGTGCCCTCATCGTCGTAGTGGGGCGCCACGGGATCGCTTTCGCATGCAACCGTGACGCCCCGAGGCGGATGTTTTTCCCTACCATAACTAACGATCGCTATCAGAAGTCTGATAATAACCATGACCGACGGATTTATGTGCTTTTCGAGGCACGGTGGAGAGACCTACAAGAGCCCAGATCAGAAACGAACATTTGTACAAATACAAATATATGCCCCGCGCAGGAACCGAACCCGTAAACCACCGGTGTTGACCTGACTATTCGCATCACTACACAAAAACGGTTGTCACGAAATACATCTAAAGACATTATTTATAAGCAAGTTAAATAACAGAATCAAAATATGAATTAAGCATCATAGGTACCTTAAAAACATAAGTAATAACGTGATCTCGTCAACGTTAGACCAATCTCATACAATAATTGCTTAAAACAAAAACTACCGAAACATCCGATCCGATCATAAACATTGTATCTGGTGGCCTATTGGGGAGATATGGGGAAAAAGAGGGCAACGCATCTGCATCCTCTTGTGCGGATGTTTTTGGGCATCGGTAGTCACCAAAAGGCACCGACTGATCGTTTGCCCCTTATACTGTATATATATAGAAAGACGAAACGAAAATATCTGGCTTGCTTTCTACCTATAAGAAAGAGAGAGAGACAGACAGAGAAACATGCACACACCGCATGGCCACCTTACAATAGCTTACTATAGCAAAAAGTGTCGTTACAACTTTTCGTCTTAATTTTTTCCGTCTAGCCCAGTGTTTCCCAACGTGGGGCCCACGCCCCACTGGGGGGCTATTTGATAGTTAAGGGGGGCAATTTAAAAATGGACTCGACACGACTTTAACCCTTTCGCTTTGGATTATTTAAATGCAATGTTATACCTTGTCCAACCGTTTATTATCTTTTTGACAGCTTACATCTATTTCAGTTTTTTTTTTTTCATTATATGTTTTGAAATTTTACTTACGATGTTTTGATAACAATTTCTTAGTGATTTCTTCCTAAAACTTATCATTTATATTTCCTAAGGGAACAAAACAATTTTAAAGGTTAAAAATTATGCATGGGGGCGTAAAAAATTTAGAAATGTTAAGGTGGGGCATGGCCTAAAAAAGGTTGGGAAACACTGGTCTAGCCCCCTTTCGCAACGCGCGATAAGGAACTTCGTTGCAAAAACATCTAATTGACTAAAGGTAAGAACGATCTAACAACACTCGCACATACAGGAAAATCTCAACAATATGATTTATATTTAAAACTGAATATTTTACCATATTTCATTATGGTTATTTTTAGTTTCCGATATTACGACACCATCGCAAGTGGTATGGTCACGGATACACTAGCCGATATTTCAGTACCGATTCAGTAAGTTTAAAAACTTATAACTTCACTCATATCTAGCTGCTTGAGAATCAGTTTTAAATAGTTTCCTATTTAGGTTAGAACCTAATAGCTTAAAGGATTAATTATGTATAGCTCCGACGCACGACTGGAGTTTAGTACTTAAGGTAGTTCCGGTGTGGTATAGTGTAGTCCTATCTTATATTGTTAGTTATAGTGATCTGGCAACGTTGCTCAGTGTTTATATGTTATTGTTTATGGTCTCAGTATATACAAATGGTATTGCGCTTTCTAATAATAGTATTATTAAATTAAAAAGATGCCCAAACAATTACGGCACAAAGATCGATTTATAAAAAACCAAAATTTATCAAGAAAATTATTTTTCTATTAATAGAATTTTACTAAAACCGTGAAAGATTTGAATTTCCCGCTTTTCTAGTCAATTTCAGAGAGCGTTGCCAGATTACGGTATGTATGGTAGCGCCCTCAGCGACATGCTTTTTGATTATAGGTATTAAAACATAGGTATATTATAAAATAAAAAAAACTGTATATTAAAACGAAATTATGCCGATAAACGCTCTAATTTGAGGTTAGTTCTATGTTTTTTTTTTCCAAGAATTGTGCATTACCTTGTATTGCAAGTGGTATGGGGGGAGTAAGGGGGACCCCGCCTCTTTCCTACTAGACCCTCTCGCCCAAATTCGTGCAAAACGATTCTAAATCCAACCCAATAGTTTTCTTGATCAAAAACATTAAAACGGTTTTGTGTTTTTAATGTTTTAAATTGTTTATTCTTATACTAGCTGCGCTCCGCGGTTTCACCCGCGTTAATTTGAGGGAAAAACGTACTTAAATATTTTAAGCAATTAGGTACTCTAAAAGTAGGTGCCCGCCTCGTTGGTCGAGTGGTCGCAAGCGTTACTGCCGAGCAAGGGGTCTCGGGTTTGATTCCTGGGTCGTTCAACGTATTATTGAGATTTTATTTTTTATTTTTCGAAAATTTTCAGTAAAAGAGTGATGTTATACTTACTTTAAAAGTTGAACTATAGTTGAAAATATCTCGTGAAGAGAAATAATAAAGGACGCAATGGAAGCTCTCAGAAAAGATTATTTTATTCGGACACCCACCACCTCAGCCCGCCGAGATCATGGACGCTATAAAGGGTCCGAAACGTCGGGAAATAATTTAAATTAAATATTATTAAACTGTAATTTTAAATAAACACGATAAAATCCGTTTTTAGACTTTTAATTAAATAATTAAATAAAAATGATTATTTTTTCTCGTTTTTATAACATTTATTATTATTGCTCAGCCCCTATTGGTCATAACGTGATGTTATATAGCCTATAGCCTTCCATAAATGGGCACAAAATAATTTTTCAATTCGAACCAGTACTTCCTGAGATTAGCGCGTTCAAACAAACAAACAAACTCTTCAGCTTTATAATATTAATATAGCTAAATAGCCAACACAATAAATAATTATATAAAAAAATCAGTTAATCGACAATACTATTATGTACATGAAACATAAAAATATAACGAATTTACGAGCATCCCATTTTTAAAATCGATCAATGATTACACAACTTAAGAATTATGGATTTATAATTCGAGTATTTACAAGTCTAACTAGAAATCTTTTCTTTAAAGAAATTAAATTTAAAGGTAAATTTTGGTCAGGAACGCGTACCTTCATACATTACTTTTAAAATTGCAAGACAATTAATTACTAATTAATACAATTACTTTCTACTAGAATATACATAAGTAAAACAACAAGAATCCAATCCATAAAGCTGTCAAAATAACCATATCATTAAAAGAAACCAAAACGTCAAACCGAATTTAGCTCGAACTCGCAAACTTCACTAATTATTTTCATTTGATTATGTTTTATATATATTACGAGAATAAGTTTATTTAAAATCGTATCAAAGCTGCCCGAATAATAAGACAGTAATAGAGTGAGTATTAAACTTTTTCATGTCGACAATTTTAATAATGGCGTATTATTTTGGTTGTGAAGATTTCGCTGAGTAATTTCGTTCTGGTCACTGTATAGCTTTGTTCGTTGTTGTCACGCTGCCAAGTTTGTTTCTAGACGCAAGCCGGACTGCTTGACCCTCGAATTGAAAACGAAATCTTACTACAATTACATAGTAATTGTTCTAACGCATCCCCAAGAAGATCGAACCTCGAGACATCGATCTTAGAATGTTCGAAATTAACATAGTTTTACAAAATTGTATGACCTCTTTCGTGTTTGTTTGTGTTTTGAAGTTATTATTTATCACCATGTCCATATCTTTTTATTTATGTAAATATGTTACAAAATCGTTTCTCATTATTCCATGAAAAAATTGTTTGATAACTTAATATATTTGTCAATTGAATTTCATTTGTGTAGTATGTCATTTATTTATTTATTAAACATTAACATAGCGTCCCCCATATGGGGGAGGCCTATGTTTAACTGGATATCCAACGGCTGTTTAACAGTGGATATCCAACGGCTGATATGATGATGATGAACATAGTATCATTTATGTTGATATGTATTAATGTTTTTATTATATCAGTGATGTTTGTAGGTATTTAAAAAACGAATTCTGAAACATTTTGATGAAGAGCTGTCATAGTTATCATTTAAGTTGGAAAAATTTTTAAAAAGTCAATGAATATGCTTCAATATATAAATTAACTTATAACCTTTCTGACTGAAATTTATTTAAATTTGTTATATGTTATTGATAGAATATTTACAAGGCTAAGAAAACATGATAATTATATGTCATTGATTCAAATTAGTTAATTATATATCATTAAAAACATGATATTTTGTAATTTTCATTGTAAGATATGTTATTTACGTTTCTTAATGGCTTTCATATTTACAATACCATGTCATTAGACAAATCATACTATTATAATTAGGCTAATGAAATTGTATATGTATTTTATCAAATTTTAACAATTAACATTGGTTTTTAATCGTTTTGACAACCATTCTGGTGGAGTGGTGCGAGTGCCTTAATTCTGGTATTTTTAATTGTTTCTCTGTAAATAATTTAAGACGTATTTTGTGGTCACAAGGTAAAAAACCATAATGACCATGTGATCGTGGTTTCTGAGACAGGATCAGAATAGTAAAATAATGTGTAATCGTTACGGTGATATGTAATCGATGTTTATAATAAAATTGTAATGTTGTTCTCTACATTGAAGATTACTGCAAATTTTTTTTGAGGGCCATTCTTTTTTGTCTGTCTGTATTTTAGCTTTGGACTTGAACGAAACTTCGAATGATTAGTCCATACTAGGATATTAGATATTTTTATCCCTATATAAATTTAGGATCCCTTCAAAATGGCGATTACACACTTAGATGTTTATCTAAGTGTGTAATTGAAAATGCAGTCGCTGTCGCTTGTGTGCAAGTGCATCTATAAAGTTATAATATTATTTATGTCATCAGGTACATGAAGTTATATCCAAATGATGTCTCTGAAGCCTAGGAATGTGGATTTCCAAGAAACTTGGGCCAATCTTAAGGAGACTGTAAGTATCGAATCTCTATTTACCCATTAATATAATTATACAGAATTTTATTTTTGCAACTAATCTTGGTATCTAGACACAATTTCTTTTTGTTAAACAGCCTGTTCTTAAGACTTAGAAAAATAACTTGTTGGCTCATGTTTAAACTATGCCATTGTGTGATGGTTTATAGCTTATAATCACACCTTTAGAAGATTATTAAGATCTTTAGATCTTAAGAGGATAGTATTCAAGCACTCTCTATCTTTGTAATATTAGTATTAATAATAACAACCATTGCCAAAGAACTTATATATAAGAAAGTAGAACAATAAATAGTTTTAAAAAAAGTATCCGAGGCAATGGGACCTGGTTTAGCTATTTGCTTACTCGGGATCAAGGTCGTGGGAAGTGCTATTTTTCATTCTGTCCCTTCTCCCAAAATGTTGTGTGGGAGGTGCAGTGGTCTGTCTCTGAGCTACCAGTTAAACAAATACGAAGTTGCGTCCCTAATGGCTTGTTTTACCGATTGCTGAGAAAGCTATCTGACGTATAATGGTATCCAACAGATAAAAGCTTAAGATATATTTTACTTTTTCAACATTATTCTCCACTTTACCTGTCAGATATTTGTAACCTGTGAATCCTTAAGTTCTAATTTATAAGTTGAAGTGAAACAGGCTCTAAGGATCTGTTTTACCTCCTGCAAATGAAACCTGTCAGGAACTTATGTAGGATATACACTTTGTTAGCAACCGACAGCCTTCTGATACAATTCATATGGAGTTTATGTCAAAATCTTATCTCCAGTAAGCAAAATAAGGAATAGTTAATAGGAACCGACCACTAGTAGATTATCTGCAAGGAATATAATTGTAGTTAAATTTGTATGTTAATCTATTTAGTTAAAGTACTTATGTATCATGTGGATTTATCATCAAATCAATAATTGTTTTATTCAAGTAAAATTAAAATCGGGATTACAAATTATTGTTAAATTTAGTTAAGTTTTACCACTAAACCAGTTATTGATCCAATTTAAAAGTAAACTATATTATATTTTGTGGTCTATCGCGAATTGATTGCGGGTTCTATACCTGCCCATGGTAAAGATTTGTATAAATTGTGTTATGTCCGGACAATATAAAATGTTGTTCTATGGAATTTTGTGTATTTGAGGCGTTTATCTAATAAAAATAAATTCTTTTCAAGGTTGCTGGAGTGGTAGCACTCCGTGCAGTGGAAAGGGGTGTGTGGAACACTCGGTTCTCTGACGTGTACGCCCTCTGCGTGGCCCACCCGGAACCTCTTGCTGACCGACTCTATGATGAGACTAAGTAAGTTTTTATCATATTATAAACCACATTTAATTTAACAATGTTAATGTGACAAAAGTATTATTAACTCGACGGGTTCAATTCCTACTCCATGCAAATATTTGTTTTATTTTTTATTATGTTTTTATATACATACATGGTTTTCTGCTCCTAAGGTAGGCAAATTAGGCTCCACCACTCTTTATACACAGAAGAGGCTCTTGCCCACGAGTGGGAAGTTTACAGGCTGATTCAGTTTAGTTCAACATTCAGTTATTATTAAAAGATGCATTTGAAAAATTCGTAGCCTAACTAGTAAAATCTTTTCAAGATAGTGTTAACGATATTATTTTAAATATTCCTTTTGTTTTGTACTATTGCAACATTTTTAAAATAATCAATATTTTGTGGGTAGAAAAAGAAAAAGTGTGGCATTAGTACGGAATGAGGGACGAAGGAGTAGAAAGAATTGCTGTTAAGATTCTTGTTACCAATATAGTCGAATATACTTGTTACTAATATATTCGAATGATGTGATATAAAGGAATAAATGTACAAGGTGGTAATTAATATGTGAGTATTATTTGAAGAACCTGTAATTGATAACAATAGGAATTTATTTTTAAACATATTCTTGAAAGTTTCCCAAGTTTTATACACTTCTCTCATCTGCCGTGCCGGGCTTTTATACCAGCTTTAAAAAAATCTTCGTCCATACCTTCAAAATATGCGTCGGTAGCAGCCTTAACCTCTTCATTTTTAGAATTTTTTTACCTCCTAACTGGTTTCTATGCTTTGGGAATAGATAAAAGTCAGATGGAGCAAGATCACAAGAATACGGCTTATAGTGTAACAATTTGAAGCCACAGGAATGCTAATAAGGAAATGAAATTTTACGCCATTGCTCAAGAATAATGTAGCTTCAAATTGAGGGTAGTTTCAAAAAATCTGCATACTTCTAACTATATTAGGCTATGAACTTTTCAAATTACCCTCGTAAATTATTTTAAATTTGAGTAAACTAATACATTTATAATGTTATATAGTTTTTGTTGAGAAGTTGTCATTTGTTTCTCTGAAAAGAAAAGAAAAGAATAGAACGTCTGAAACGACGTCCACTTTCTTATTAATTATTATCATAAACTGCTGTTCTGAATATTGAAAGATGGGGCTACATTACATTTATTCTGAATCAAAATATTGTTTGGTTCAATACAAATAGCTATAAGGTTTCATTCTTTATTTTATTTTTATTTAATTATTTTTTTTAATTATTATTTTATTTTATTTTATTTACTGAAGAACAATAAACAACTGTACAAAGAGACTGTTCAAAGTTAATTAGTACATGTACAATCCACAGCATTTTCCACTGATACATTGATGCTGTAATTACGAACAAAGACATACACATATTATATTACAAGTTACCCCGAAAACATCACACTCAATAGCATAAATAATCAAGCAGACAAATTATAAATTTAAAGAATAACGTCCAAGATATCAATTCCATTGAATGATTCATTAAACTCTTGTTATCGACACAGAGGTGCTCGCATGCCAGCATTAGAATTACATTTATTGATAGCAAATAGCCGGTGGTGGTTATTAAATTTTGTATTATCATGAATGACTAGGTTAGTTAGCAATTGATACCGATATAGTACACCTGCATATTATAAATAATCGGTAATAGAACTTATAATTATTAATATTATATTATGTGTTTAATTTGAGTTTAATTTTAATTGAAACATATTAATAATATTTAATTAACAACAACTTTAAATAATTGCTTTATTTAACCTCGTACACAAAACAAAAAGAAAAAAAAAAACAATTAAAACATATTAATATCAATAAAAAAATAGTAAAATTTAATTTATACGTTTCTAATGATAAATATCCCTCATATTATAAATATGAAATGTAAGTTTGTTTGTTACGCTTTCACGCGAAAACTACTTAACCGATCATCATGAAACACAAGTACACATTCTTGGAGGTATTAGAAGTGACATAGAATACTTTTTGATCGCGATAACAGTTATCCACGCGGGCGAAGCTACGGGCGGATGCTAGTATTTACATATTTGCATCTCATCTACATTTTTTCGTCAAAACAATAAAAAAATATTTTTAACTCGTTCCACATAATGTCACGTAGTAGACAATCAACTAGATTTAACCAGTTCAAACATGTAAACAACTTAGTAATTATAATGAGCTGGCTGGTAAATGAGGCTTTTTTTTCTCTTTTGTTTGATTTTTCTTGATATATTCGTATAAATTCTAATCTAGCTGTGGAATTTTTGTATTAAATAAATAATTGACTAGCTGTCAACCGCGATTTATTAATTAGAAATCTATCCCACGCGAATAGTACATTTAACGCGATAAAATATATATGCGACACTGTACAGAGTATGCTAACATGCATTTTATTTAAGGGAAATTTAGCGGAAATGCAAGTGCTGCCGCAGCACTTTATCGGGAGTGATACTAAAAACCCGCGTGTGAGAATAACTGGGATTTTTCTAAAATTTTCAAAAAATGGCGTAGACCGCTAATTGTTTGGGATATAATTTTTTTTTTTGGTGTGGGACCCCCCTTCCCCTAAAACGCACGTGCAGAATTATCCAGCAATTCTGGGAAAGCCTGTGTACATGTATATATATTGTAAAAAAATAGAAAACACTAAATAAATAAATAAATATTACTCAGGATGGAGCTTAAAGCAAAATTGTACCTAAGTCACTTAACTCACAAGTAATGACTTATTTACTTTTATTTCTAGAAATTTCCTCGAAGAACACGTGGGCGGACTTCTTCAGAGGGTCAAAGGGAACGCAGTTCTCGAGAGCAGTGATTATAACGATGGTTTACTCACGAGGTAAGTTATCCATTATCCACAGCAGCGGGTTTTGACGATTGATGTGAGCTGGCGATCGTAACTTCGATTCCGCTCGTGACAAACATTCGTATCGGCCAAACAGATTCTTACCGTGGTATGGACGTTTCTGTTTGATGTTCGGTGGGACTATTACGGACGAGGACGTATTTATGTAATAAGGAACTTCGTTCCTATCTGATGTCACACGAGACCACTTGTTTTTTTGACGTGATAACGTCTAGTAAATTGATGAAAGCTACTGGGTGCATGTACAAAAATTAAATCATTGTCACAATTAGTAAGCGAGAGCGCGGAACAAGCGTTAGAGAAGCACGATCGGCTCGGCCTAAGCGTTCGGCTCACGGTCGCGTCCGAGTAGAATTGACAGCGGCAAATGGCGGCAAACCACGCAATTTCTGTTTTGTCAATATTGAAGTAATGTCAAATAGTGAAAAGTAAATGACGTTAAAATGGTTAGCATAGTTTATTACAACAACAATTGCAGCAAAAAAGGGAATTAATTCTTGCATTTTAAGAATTCGATTAGCGATATAATCTCATATGTTTGTTATTTGATTATTAAAAAAGTAGCATCGGTCGGCGAGTGTAGTAATATTAGGTTATATTACAATTTTGACTAAAAAGTTATTAGGACTCATATAATTACGATCGTAAGTAAACTGGTTTTATTTAGTATATTTTTACAATTTTCATAAGTGGTTAATGATAATCTAATTTGTTTTGCTAACTTGAAGTTATTATACTTACATTCTTTATTAAACTTGATTATTTCTTGTATTAAATATCAAAGTATTTAACTTTATTTTGCTTTTATATTAAATACAATTTATTATTATTTAATATATATATATATATACAAAATAATGATAATTCAGTGATAATAATTCAATTCCATTCATGTTTTCTTATGACGTTATCACGTAAAAATTATCGTCCGTAAACCGACTTTACAGACAACCAATTTTTTTTATAAAATAGTTTAATATAAAGCTTTAAAATTGTTCACAGATATGTGACAGCGTGGCATGAGTACAGCCAGGGCGTCGCCTACCTCAACTCTCTTTATTCCTATCTCAACTTACAACATGTCAAGCGGCAGAAGGTAAGCCTTACATAACATCTGTACCCTCAAGTTTTACCCGCATAAACTAAAACTCCTTTTCAAAAGTACAATATGTGTCAATCCAGGTCCTCAGCCGCCTAGCTTTCTATTCCAATTACAAATTACGACATGTCGAGAGGAATCAGGTAAGCCTTACATAACAGCTGTACCCTCAAGTTTTACCAGCGTAAGTCCAAACTCTGTTCGAATTTTGGGTCAAGAAGTACCACATTTGTCAATCTAGGTCTTGAGCTGCCTGCCGTATAAAGTTTAATCGCAATCTGTTCAGTAATTTTGGCGTAAAAGGATAACAAACTTTTGTCCAAACTAGCATTATACAGGTGGTCGGTCAATTGACGTCATAAAAAAATGTAGGTAGGTAGTAAACCGAAATAAATCATAACTCCTAAACTATAAAAAATCGCGGAACATAACATGTGGGTAATTCGGATACCCCACAACATACCGAACCTAAATTTTTTTATGACGTTAATTGACCGGCCAACCTGTATAATACTAGCTCGTATGGATATATACAAATAACAATAATAAGTATTGCTTAAGACTGATGTATTAGCTAAATTCAAGTCTACTGTAACATAAAAAATGCGATATGTAAATTTTACGCTTAACCTTAAAAATAAGACCACGTGCACGCGCGCCGCTCCCTATATAAGCGGCCGCGCTAGCAACAAACCCGCACACGCCTAGGCGCGTGAGGCCGTCACTCGTTCGACTCCGCGCTCTGTGGCGAGCGCCTTTCCCCCCGTTTCGACGTCATCTTAAGCAGACGTGCAATCTCGCAGGAGACACCCTTAGGATGAACGCTCAAATAGTGCCTCCTTAGCAGCGCCCGCCTCCACCGGTCTCGGAGGTGGACATTCTTCGCTTCGACGGCCTACTCACGCCTAGGCGCGAGAGACCGTCACTTGATCGGCTTCGTCCTCCGGTTAACGACTTTCCCCCCTGTTCGACGTCGTCCTTAGCCAAGGTGCGATCTCACTAGGAGACACCCTTAGGACGAACGTTCACTCTGAGCCCCATTCTGGGAGCTGTCATTGTTTTCTCGGCCGGTGTCTTCGTACCCGGCCCCTCCACCTGGTGACGCTCTAAAGGCCGCTAGGGCCAACAGCAATAATCATTTCGAAAAAAAAAAGCAACAGACGGCAATTCTAGCTCGAAACGTCGTAGTGAACGGATGTCTCTTGAGTGACGTCGGACGAATAAACGAGACCTATCAGTAGTCAGTGAAGTTTTATTTTAGTAATCAATAAAATAAGTGAGTCACACTTTTTAAAAATACTATGGACGTTTCTCTTTCGTCATATACATATGACGAAAGGGGTATATATACTAATAAATAATATGTATATTCCAGGTATCGGACGCGGAGATCATTTATGGCTCAGCCACCGTCAGTTGTCCAGAACACGACATGAGACAACTTGAGGTATGTCATATATACATATTAATCTACCACGCTGTTCCACTGCCGATTGGGGAATAATTTCCTTACCATGAGTAACGAATTTGCTGTGAGGTGATCGGCAGAAAAGGTGGCTTTTTCTTGCCGATGTGGTCGTCAAAGGCGACGGCCATAGTGGTGCGAACAACTGTACACCAACCAGAATGGTGATGGGCAACAGCGTCACCATATCCTGCCACAGCGTACTGCACTCGCCAACCCGCCTGCCAAGAGTGACGAGTATTGGCGGGTTCCCGTTCGGGATAGATATTTTTATTTGTACAAGTATTTGTTTCCGGTCTGGTTGTATGTCCTTGTAAGTCTCCCCACCATGCTTCGGAGAGCACGTAAAGCCGTCGGGCCCGGTTGTTATCATAGACACCTGATAAAAATCGTTACTCATGGTAGGGAAATTATCCACCAATCCGCAGGGCAGCAGCATGGTGGAATAAGCTCCAACCCTTCTTCTATATGGAGAAGAGGCCTTCGCTCAGCAGTAAGCTGTTTACAGGCTGATACAGTACAGTAGTATAGCAAGGGTAACTTTCGTGGTTATGGTTCACAATTTAACGATTAGACTCATTATACGACGACGTGTACGTGTCATTGTGTACCGGCGCGCGTGCAGGTGGGCGAGCTGGGGCTGCTGACGTGGGAGCGCGTGCTGGTGCGGCCGCTGTCCGCCGCGCTGAGCGCGCGCCTGGTGGCGGCGCTGAGCGCGGCGCGCGACGACGCGCCCGACCCCGCCGCCGCCGACGCGCTGCGCAGCGCCATACACAGCGCCGTGCACGTGCAGGTGACGACGCGCTCGACACGCTCGACACGCTCGCCACACTCGACACACTCGCCAAATTAAACATGCTCGACACACTCGCCACATTAAACATGCTCGACACACTCGCCACATTAAACATGCTCGACACACTCGCCACATTAAACATTCTCGACACAGTCGCCACATTAAACATGCTCGACACACTCGCCACATTAAACATGCTCGACACACTTGCCACATTAAACATGCTCGACACACTCGCCACATTAAACATGCTCGACACACTCGCCACATTAAACATGCTCGACACACTCGCCACATTAAACATTCTCGACACAGTCGCCACATTAAACATGCTCGACACACTCGCCACATTAAACATGCTCGACACACTTGCCACATTAAACATGCTCGACACACTCGCCACATTAAACATGCTCGACACACTCGCCACATTAAACATGCTCGACACACTCGCCACATTAAACATTCTCGACACACTCGCCACATTAAACATGCTCGACACACTCGCCACATTAAACATTCTCGACACACTCGCCACATTAAACATGCTCGACACACTCGCCACATTAAACATTCTCGACACAGTCGCCACATTAAACATGCTCGACACACTCGCCACATTAAACATGCTCGACACACTTGCCACATTAAACATGCTCGACACACTCGCCACATTAAACATGCTCGACACACTCGCCACATTAAACATGCTCGACACACTCGCCACATTAAACATTCTCGACACAGTCGCCACATTAAACATGCTCGACACACTCGCCACATTAAACATTCTCGACACACTCGCCACATTAAACATGCTCGACACACTCGCCACATTAAACATTCTCGACACAGTCGCCACATTAAACATGCTCGACACACTCGCCACATTAAACATGCTCGACACACTTGCCACATTAAACATGCTCGACACACTCGCCACATTAAACATGCTCGACACACTCGCCACATTAAACATGCTCGACACACTTGCCACATTAAACATGCTCGACACACTCGCCACATTAAACATACTCGACACACTCGCCACATTAAACATGCTCGACACACTCGCCACATGCTTAAATCATACGTACCATTGCTGCTGCACGTCTGCAGGCAAAGTATACGAGGCCTTAACTTACACGACACATGAAACTAACTTCTTGATAATATATCATTCACAATAAGTATGTGCACATGGCGACACACAAACCAATCTCTTTCCTATCCATGTCTTTCCATAGAGAACACCTGTAATAACTTCGCGTGCGTCACGTTAATAAGGTTCACGACTTAAACGACTCTTGCTGTGTATGTGCTCTTATTGTCACAAAGAAAGTCACTCATTTGCCAAAATTTTTGTTAAATTATACTATCATTGTACTGTACACACCAACCAGAATGGTGAAAGTCAGCAGCGTCACCATATCCTGCCGCAACACATTGTGCTCGCCAACCCGCATGCCAACCGTGGTGAGTATTAGCAAACCCCTTCACAAAAATGATAATAATGAGCCCGGGAAACCGGGTACTACTATTTCCGATTGCTATCGGCTACTGTAGCAGCCTGGGTAACGGTAGGGCAAGGGGTGCTACAAATATTTGGGTGAGATTTCGCTGCCACCCACAACGACACCTAACATTCGCACTTTGAGGTCTGATGAATAGATTGTTAAGCTGGAAAAAGAAATGAACAGGTTACAATGGAATATACTGGGTTTATCTGAAGTCCAAAGAGAGAGGGAAGACACGATAACCCTGAAATCCGGTAACCTGTTCTACTACTGGGAGGGCGACCTACAGTCCCAAGGAGATGTCTGATTTATGGTACGCGGACCATATCCCTTGGGTCCCTCATTGGCAACACTGTGACCAGATTGGAAGCATGTCGAACAGGGTTGCGTACCTTATACTCAGAGTGTCTAAGGGATACTAACTGAAAGTTATAGGTATACGCACCGACCTCATCACACCCAAATGAAGAAGTAGAGGTTATGTTCGAGGATATTAGTAGGGCCATACGTACGAAAGTTTACCAGTGATGATAATGGATCTGAGACGTGATCTCTGACTATGGGCCTTTTAAACTAGTTCCAAGTCGCACAGCGAGCAATGGAGAGGGCAACTTGAGAAGAGTGACTTGAAGCTGTTGGATGGTGGCTGCTACGCACCGGTCGCTCTGGAAGTCGATGGGAGAAGCCTACGTTCAGCAGTGAATATCCAATGGCTGATATGATGATGATGATGGTGATGTACTATACAAACTGTACAGGTCTCTTCTATAATAAAAACAGGAATGAAGATTTGACCGCCACACTGCTTCACTGTTGGTGTGAAACTTATCTCAATTTTGTATTGCAGTCGTTCCGCGTCCGTGCTCCATTACAACTGTACCAGCAATTGGTGCTGGAACCGTTCCTGGCGGCGGCCACCACCTACCACTCGCGCCGCGCCGCCCGCTTGCTGGCCGAGGGGGACGTCTCGCACTTCATGAAACACGTGCTCGACGGTAGGTTCTTCTCTTTATTTTCCTACTGTGATATTATGGTTAATGGGTACTCGATGGATATAGGTGGTCAGTGACTTATAATTCTTGGTTTGCCTCCCAAGAGTTTCGAAAACTGCTGGAGTCGCTATTACGATGGTCGATGGTGTAGCAATGACGTATACTGATGTCGTAATTGCCAATAAAAAATCGGATTTGTTTATCGGAGCTCGACACCGAGATTCTGAGTATTAAGTAAGAGTATTTTCTGTTATCATGAGTAACTTTATTAGATGTCCTTATTTGTGGTTGTTAAATTTTAAAAAGATATTAGTGCTAGGAATATTTTTTTTCTCTCTACGAGTGGATTACATGAAAAATAGTGAACGACAGACGTAAAGAGTGTAGCATATAATGGTGGCGGTTCGCGCCGCGACAGGCGACCGCGACCAGGAGAGATAGAGACAAGTTGTATCATCGGTCGTCTCGGTTCTGTTGTCTCTGTCTCTCCTGCCGCGGCGCGAACCGCCACTACAACACGAGTACGCGCCGGCGCAGGGCTGGAGCGCGAGGTGGCGCTGGCGCGGCGCTTCCTGCACTCGTCGTCGCTGGAGTCGGTGCGCGCGTGCTACGAGCGCGCCTGCGTGGCGGCGCACCTGCCGGCGCTGCACGCCGACGTGGAGCGGCTGCTGCGCGAGGCGAGCGCTGAGGGTGGGGGTGGGGGGGAGCAGGCGGCGCGGATGGACGACCTGCGGCGCATGTACGCGCTGCTGCGGCCGCTGGGCGCGGCGGCGCTGCGGCCGCTGGTGGACGCGGCGCACGCGCAGGCCGTGCGCGACGGGCTCGCTCTGCTCGACGCGGACCACGCCAAGGACGACGTGAGCCGGTTTTCTGTTTGATAACTTCTTGTAAATCGATGTACGCCGCCTGCACGCAAAAAAGCATGACTCATTGACTCCGCCCCTGCCCCGGGTAAAATTTAGTGGGATTGTTATGGCAGGGCATCTATTAATTATGTGAGCTATTTTTCAATCAATTCAGACTCCCCCTCTTTTATTATAACTGCGTTCCAAATTAATTGTGGTAGGAACTCCTAGGCTAGATCCGTTATATATAAAACGCCCACATCACTTTTTTATTTATTAACATTACTAGCGGCTCTACATAGAACCGCTGTGCTACATGTACATACATGTACCTAAACCTTCCTCATGAATCGCTCTGTTGGTGAAAACCGCCTGAAAATCAGTGCAGTAGTTTTTGAGTTTATTGCGAACAGACAGACAGATGCGGCGGGAGGACTTTGTTTTATAATATGTTAATTAACATTATAATGAATCCTGCAAAAATTGTAAGATTTTAAAAAATATTGTGTAATTATCATACTCAAAAAGGCTTTTTAAAATCCGTCCTATGTTTCACTCGCAAAACTTGAGTAACCGTTATTAAAAAAAAATATAATAAAGTATATTTTTATAGGAAATAAAAATATAAAAATATACTAGCTTTCCGCCCGCGGCTTCGCCCGCGTGGAATTCGGTTATATCGCGCGACATGTTAAGCGCGCCGCCGCTCTGCGCCCCGCCTACCGCCCGATACTCCCCCCTTTCCCCGTGAACGCTTTTTTTGTATTTGTCTTAATCAATTGAACAATCTTACATGATTTTATGTTTGAAAATAAGGAACTTCCATACAAACTTTCGTCCCCTATTTCAACCCCTTCTACCCTTATTTTCGCGATTAAAAGTATTCTATGTCCTTTCCAAAGTTCAGTTCTATCTTCATACCAAATTTCATCAAAATCGATTCAGTGGTTTAGGCGTGAAAGCGTAACAGACAGACAGAGTTACTTTCGCATTTATATATTAGTAGGGATATAAGTATACATTATAGTGTATTTGGACCTGTAAACAGGCACACACACACTTCGTGCAAGCGATGCTATCTCTGCACAGCAAGTATAGCGCGCTGTACGCGGACGTTTTCGGTGGAGCACAACCTTTTGTCGGCGCCCTTGATAAGGTAAGAATTGTTTAGATACGGCATCGTTTTCAATTCTGTTTTGTGTAATTTTGACTTAAAATTGCGTCGTCTAAAAATGTTTTTGCCATAATTTAAATTAACTTTTTCTTTTATTAATATTATTATTTTATTTTATTTTATTTTATTTTTATTCAATAGGAATAGTTACAGGCCACAGATAAATAAGCATGCATAATAAAATATAAATGGTAGAATCTTATTTAATTTAATTTAATCTTATTTAATTTTTTTTTATTTTATGCATGCAAACTTATAATAAAACATACGATTCACTTTCTCCATTGATTTGTTTTACTATCACAACAATATTCTCTAACTGGAAATCGATATGAAAGTATTTGTTTGTCGGATCTCGTGTATCTACCGAACCCATTTTAACTTTATTTTTTATTTCACCGGAATGATTGTCAGTGTCACTCGTGCGGCTACTACGTAACTTGTTGCGATCGCGAGAAATCGCTGTGGTGTCGAATTTCAATACTAGCTGAGCCTCAATTTTCGCGATCACGCAAGTTACGTAATAGTGCGAGTGGCCCTTAGAGGACGTCTATAAATTACGTGAGACAATTTTCGTGATTTTTTTACTTCCCCCCTTGGTGAGATTTCGCTCGACCCCCTCCCCCCTAAACGCCGGACGGCCGCAGGCGTGCAGCGCGGTGGTGAACCGGCGGCGCGCGGGCGAGGCGGTGGCGCGCGCGCCCGAGCTGGTGGCGCGCTACTGCGACGCGCTGCTGCGGCGCCGCGGCGCCGACGCCGACGCGGACGACAAGCTGGCCGCCGCCATCGTCGTCTTCAAGTACGTCGACGACAAGGACGTCTTCCAGAAGCACTACGCGCGCGCGCTCGCCCGCCGGCTCATACACCAGCTGTCCGCCTCCATGGAGCAGGTGAGCTACTCTCCTCTCCGACCCCTCCTTCCACTCTCGCCTTGACATCTCCAAACTATTTCCTTACGATCAGAAGAAAAATGAAGTCACTTTAGACTCGACTCCGGCATTTTGTTATACCGAAATTAAATTTACAAATTTAGACTGGGCTGTATGGACTATAGTCCTTTGCCTTTCCCTATTGGAGATAAATTTTAAAACACAACTATTTCTGTACGCATTCTTTTTCCATTACGGACGCACATCTCGCATAACTTTCCAGCTCAGCTGTGGAACTCTTACCCTTTTCGACTCTCCCCCCTCCCCTCTAATGACAAGATATTTCTCTCGCATAACTTTCCAGCTCAGCTATGGAACTCTTACCCTCTTCGACTCTCCCCCCTCCCCTCTAATGACAAGATCTCGACTATATAAGACGTATGAAAATGTTATTACTACACACGTAGTCACAAATCACGTAAATTGAACTGAACTAAATCAGGCTATAAACAACCCACTGCTTTGCAAAAGCCTCTCCTCCATGTAGGAGAAGAATTGGAACTTAATCCACCATGTTGCTCTGCTGCGGGTTGGCAGATTCCCTACCATGAGTAATGATCGTTATCAGGTGTCTATGATAACAACCACAACCGACGGCTTTACGTGCTATTCGAGGCACGGTGGGGAACCCACAAGGACTCATTTAGACCGAAAACAAATATTTCACAAATACAAATATCTTCCCCGAACGGGAATCGAACCCGCGACCGCCAGCATTGAGGCGACTACTCAAACCACTACACGAAAACGGTCGTATCACATAAAGGGGTATATAATAATATTATAAATGCGAAAGTAAGTTTGTTTGTTACGCTTTCACGCGAAAACTACTTAACCGATCATAATGAAACTTTGTACACATATTCTTGGAGGTATTAGAACATTAACATAGGATACTTTTTTTTGGTACCGATAACTGACATCCACACGGGCGAAGCCACAGGTGGAAGCTAGCTAATAATAAAACGGTTACTAATAATAGTAAAATTAATTGGAACAGGAGGAAGCGATGATCAACCGCCTGAAGGCGGCCTGCGGATATGAATTCACCAACAAACTGCACAGGATGTTCACGGATGTTGCTGTCTCCGCGGACCTGAATGCCAAGTTCCAGCAGCACTTGAGGGACAACAACCTCACTACCAATACCGGCTTCTTCATACAGGTAACTAGCGGCACGCCCCGGCTGCGCCCAGGGTATGTATATGTACTTAAAGTCCTAAACTTTCCTCGTGAAACATTATCTATTGGTGAAAACTGCATGAAAATCCGTGCAGTAGTTTTTTGAATTGATCGCGAATACAGACAGACCGACAGATAGACACGGCGGAGGACTTTGTTTTATAATTAATATTAAAATAATATGTAATGATATGCACAGGTAATATGCTACTTCGTTGATATATTTTATTGATTGTAACAGAAATGTAAAGTTTTTGAATATTCCATTAATGCCGACGTCATCAGGTTTCTCATCAACAAGTCGACACCAACATAATTATGCATCAAATGGCTTAGAATATAGATATTGTCTTGAAGGACCAGGGTTGCCAGATGAGTGCGAGAGAATTATCGTACCGGTATTCGAATATTATCGTACCAGATGAAATATTATCGTACAACCAATTTGTTCGGAAATCCCCAACAAATTTCCGGTACACGAAAAAAAAAAAGAAAAAGGTTCTCATGACCTCAAATCTATTCTTTTACCCTCGAGGCTATCCGAATTTATAAAACAAAAAAAAAAGTCGTCAGGACTCCAAACCAATTGTTTTACCCCCAGACTATCCGAATTCCTCAAAAAAAAAAGGTAATTGTGACTTCGTCCCATTATTTCTGCCTATCCTTATTCCAACATTGTCAATAATTGTCGCACATCCCTACTAGATACTCTTTTCACCCCACTTCGAAGCAGGGTTGGAAATTTTCGTATTTTGACATACGATAATACATATTGTATCGTACATCGTACCGATGTCGAAATTATCGTACGTCTGGCAACCCCGTGAAGGACTTTCAGTTGCAAAGTAGACACTGGGGGAGTTTATTTGGACTCAAAAATAAAACTGCAGTATATGTATTCCAGATTTTTTTTTGCAGTCATTATGGCTTTTCTAAATTTAGATTTCTTTTGGTTTCTATCAGCGCCTTGACAGTCAATGATAATTGCACTATTATTACATCAATATTACCAACCTAATCTGTCGAGGAAGAAATAATTACCGTAAAACGGGGTTAATAGGTACGAATACTATATCGGTAAAATATAATTCGTATGAATTATATTTAATTTAATTTTTATAATTTAATTTAGAAGTTCTTAATGTAGTCAAAATCATTAGTAAATTTCATTTCTCGTTTTATGAGATTCCTGTTCACCCCATTTTACGGTACTAAAACTAGTGACAAGGTCATTAGAAGCACCATTTATCGGCAAAATGAGCCAATATTAGCCTTTGATGGTCTTAAATATAATTCATAACTTAAATAAATTCTACGTGCTATTTAAGCAAAAGTATTTGAATTTGAAGGTTTTAAAACAATTCTTTAGTTTTGTTATGTTGTTATTTCAATCAGTGATACCACAATTACCACTTGATTTTAATTTAAATTTTTATGTTTGGTGATGTGGTAGAAGGATATGTAATAGTATAAATAAGAAAGTAGAAGGGGTACGGAGTTGGAAGCCGCTTGTTTCTATTGAAATGTCGTGTTGAAAAAATGTATGAAAATAATTTAGGAGTTCTATTTCCAGCTCATAAGTTCAGGGTAGATTTGGGTACGAAAAATTGCAAATAAAAGATCTTCATCTTTCTGCAAATTTCTTTTAGTCCAGAACTTATCCATTCTGTTCTAAGTCTGGTGGTTTGCCATAATTTACGAACTTAAGTTTCTTCAGCTACATGTTCTCGAACAGACTTAAAAAATCGTGCTCGTGTTTGTCGTCAGCAGGTGTGCTTGTTTGTTGCTTGCGGTTTGTGGCAGATTGTCGATCTTATTCAATGATTTAAGTTTTAATTCTAGTTGTGTTAGTATTTTGTCCTGGAGGTGTTTAGGATGATGGAGAGTTTTAGATTGCTCTGTATGCATATGCGCATCATTAATTAATCCTTGTGTCTTATCAAAAAATGGGTTGTATTTTTATGGAGGCCATCTATTTTTGGCCTGGGTGGATAAGTACAAGGTCTCTCACTTTGTTTCATGTGGTAACAAAGTTGTGGCTTGCAATCCTCATTTTTGACAATTGACGTACTTTGTAGCGGCTTAAGGTTCAACTGCTCAAATATTACACCCAGACTTAGGGCGGAAATCGAAACCAGAACCCTGGAGCAGAAAATAGGCTCACTGCCACCAGCGCCAACGGGCCACTCAATCGATTGAGTACGCATTTTGACGCACAAAGCTCACTCGAATTTCCCGGGCAGGTGCTGCAGGCGGGCGCGTGGCCGCTGGGCGGCGCCATGGCGCCCCTCGCGCCGCCCGCGCAGCTGGAGCGGCCGGCGCGCCTGTTCGAGTCCTTCTACCGCGCGTCCTTCAGCGGGCGGCGGCTCGCCTGGCTGCACCACCTGTGCACCGGCGAGCTGCGCACGCGCTACACGCAGCGCGTCTACCACGTCAGCGCCGGCACGCCGCAGGTTACTGTTGTTATTGTAATATGTGGCTGCACCACCTGTGCACCGGCGAGCTGCGCACGCGCTACACGCAGCGCGTCTACCACGTCAGCGCCGGCACGCCGCAGGTTACTGTTGTTATTGTAATATGTGGCTGCACCACCTGTGCACCGGCGAGCTGCGCACGCGCTACACGCAGCGCGTCTACCACGTCAGCGCCGGCACGCCGCAGGTTACTGTTGTTATTGTAATCTGTTCAGCGGGCGGCGGCTCGCCTGGCTGCACCACCTGTGCACCGGCGAGCTGCGCACGCGCTACACGCAGCGCGTCTACCACGTCAGCGCCGGCACGCCGCAGGTTACTGTTGTTATTGTTATTGTAATCTGTTCAGCGGGCGGCGGCTCGCCTGGCTGCACCACCTGTGCACCGGCGAGCTGCGCACGCGCTACACGCAGCGCGTCTACCACGTCAGCGCCGGCACGCCGCAGGTTACTGTTGTTATTGTAATCTGTTCAGCGGGCGGCGGCTCGCCTGGCTGCACCACCTGTGCACCGGCGAGCTGCGCACGCGCTACACGCAGCGCGTCTACCACGTCAGCGCCGGCACGCCGCAGGTTACTGTTGTTATTGTTATTGTAATCTGTTCAGCGGGCGGCGGCTCGCCTGGCTGCACCACCTGTGCACCGGCGAGCTGCGCACGCGCTACACGCAGCGCGTCTACCACGTCAGCGCCGGCACGCCGCAGGTTACTGTTGTTATTGTAATCTGTTCAGCGGGCGGCGGCTCGCCTGGCTGCACCACCTGTGCACCGGCGAGCTGCGCACGCGCTACACGCAGCGCGTCTACCACGTCAGCGCCGGCACGCCGCAGGTTACTGTTGTTATTGTTATTGTAATCTGTTCAGCGGGCGGCGGCTCGCCTGGCTGCACCACCTGTGCACCGGCGAGCTGCGCACGCGCTACACGCAGCGCGTCTACCACGTCAGCGCCGGCACGCCGCAGGTTACTGTTGTTATTGTTATTGTAATCTGTTCAGCGGGCGGCGGCTCGCCTGGCTGCACCACCTGTGCACCGGCGAGCTGCGCACGCGCTACACGCAGCGCGTCTACCACGTCAGCGCCGGCACGCCGCAGGTTACTGTTGTTATTGTTATTGTAATCTGTTCAGCGGGCGGCGGCTCGCCTGGCTGCACCACCTGTGCACCGGCGAGCTGCGCACGCGCTACACGCAGCGCGTCTACCACGTCAGCGCCGGCACGCCGCAGGTTACTGTTGTTATTGTAATCTGTTCAGCGGGCGGCGGCTCGCCTGGCTGCACCACCTGTGCACCGGCGAGCTGCGCACGCGCTACACGCAGCGCGTCTACCACGTCAGCGCCGGCACGCCGCAGGTTACTGTTGTTATTGTTATTGTGATCTGTTCAGCGGGCGGCGGCTCGCCTGGCTGCACCACCTGTGCACCGGCGAGCTGCGCACGCGCTACACGCAGCGCGTCTACCACGTCAGCGCCGGCACGCCGCAGGTTACTGTTGTTATTGTTATTGTAATCTGTTCAGCGGGCGGCGGCTCGCCTGGCTGCACCACCTGTGCACCGGCGAGCTGCGCACGCGCTACACGCAGCGCGTCTACCACGTCAGCGCCGGCACGCCGCAGGTTACTGTTGTTATTGTAATCTGTTCAGCGGGCGGCGGCTCGCCTGGCTGCACCACCTGTGCACCGGCGAGCTGCGCACGCGCTACACGCAGCGCGTCTACCACGTCAGCGCCGGCACGCCGCAGGTTACTGTTGTTATTGTTATTGTGATCTGTTCAGCGGGCGGCGGCTCGCCTGGCTGCACCACCTGTGCACCGGCGAGCTGCGCACGCGCTACACGCAGCGCGTCTACCACGTCAGCGCCGGCACGCCGCAGGTTACTGTTGTTATTGTAATCTGTTCAGCGGGCGGCGGCTCGCCTGGCTGCACCACCTGTGCACCGGCGAGCTGCGCACGCGCTACACGCAGCGCGTCTACCACGTCAGCGCCGGCACGCCGCAGGTTACTGTTGTTATTGTAATCTGTTCAGCGGGCGGCGGCTCGCCTGGCTGCACCACCTGTGCACCGGCGAGCTGCGCACGCGCTACACGCAGCGCGTCTACCACGTCAGCGCCGGCACGCCGCAGGTTACTGTTGTTATTGTTATTGTAATCTGTTCAGCGGGCGGCGGCTCGCCTGGCTGCACCACCTGTGCACCGGCGAGCTGCGCACGCGCTACACGCAGCGCGTCTACCACGTCAGCGCCGGCACGCCGCAGGTTACTGTTGTTATTGTAATCTGTTCAGCGGGCGGCGGCTCGCCTGGCTGCACCACCTGTGCACCGGCGAGCTGCGCACGCGCTACACGCAGCGCGTCTACCACGTCAGCGCCGGCACGCCGCAGGTTACTGTTGTTATTGTTATTGTGATCTGTTCAGCGGGCGGCGGCTCGCCTGGCTGCACCACCTGTGCACCGGCGAGCTGCGCACGCGCTACACGCAGCGCGTCTACCACGTCAGCGCCGGCACGCCGCAGGTTACTGTTGTTATTGTTATTGTAATCTGTTCAGCGGGCGGCGGCTCGCCTGGCTGCACCACCTGTGCACCGGCGAGCTGCGCACGCGCTACACGCAGCGCGTCTACCACGTCAGCGCCGGCACGCCGCAGGTTACTGTTGTTATTGTTATTGTAATCTGTTCAGCGGGCGGCGGCTCGCCTGGCTGCACCACCTGTGCACCGGCGAGCTGCGCACGCGCTACACGCAGCGCGTCTACCACGTCAGCGCCGGCACGCCGCAGGTTACTGTTGTTATTGTAATCTGTTCAGCGGGCGGCGGCTCGCCTGGCTGCACCACCTGTGCACCGGCGAGCTGCGCACGCGCTACACGCAGCGCGTCTACCACGTCAGCGCCGGCACGCCGCAGGTTACTGTTGTTATTGTTATTGTGATCTGTTCAGCGGGCGGCGGCTCGCCTGGCTGCACCACCTGTGCACCGGCGAGCTGCGCACGCGCTACACGCAGCGCGTCTACCACGTCAGCGCCGGCACGCCGCAGGTTACTGTTGTTATTGTAATCTGTTCAGCGGGCGGCGGCTCGCCTGGCTGCACCACCTGTGCACCGGCGAGCTGCGCACGCGCTACACGCAGCGCGTCTACCACGTCAGCGCCGGCACGCCGCAGGTTACTGTTGTTATTGTAATATGTGGCTGCACCACCTGTGCACCGGCGAGCTGCGCACGCGCTACACGCAGCGCGTCTACCACGTCAGCGCCGGCACGCCGCAGGTTACTGTTGTTATTGTAATATGTGGCTGCACCACCTGTGCACCGGCGAGCTGCGCACGCGCTACACGCAGCGCGTCTACCACGTCAGCGCCGGCACGCCGCAGGTTACTGTTGTTATTGTAATCTGTTCAGCGGGCGGCGGCTCGCCTGGCTGCACCACCTGTGCACCGGCGAGCTGCGCACGCGCTACACGCAGCGCGTCTACCACGTCAGCGCCGGCACGCCGCAGGTTACTGTTGTTATTGTAATCTGTTCAGCGAGCGGCGGCACGCCTGGCTGCACCACCTGTGCACCGGCGAGCTGCGCACGCGCTACACGCAGCGCGTCTACCACGTCAGCGCCGGCACGCCGCAGGTTACTGTTGTTATTGTAATCTGTTCAGCGGGCGGCGGCTCGCCTGGCTGCACCACCTGTGCACCGGCGAGCTGCGCACGCGCTACACGCAGCGCGTCTACCACGTCAGCGCCGGCACGCCGCAGGTTACTGTTGTTATTGTAATATGTGGCTGCACCACCTGTGCACCGGCGAGCTGCGCACGCGCTACACGCAGCGCGTCTACCACGTCAGCGCCGGCACGCCGCAGGTTACTGTTGTTATTGTTATTGTAATCTGTTCAGCGGGCGGCGGCTCGCCTGGCTGCACCACCTGTGCACCGGCGAGCTGCGCACGCGCTACACGCAGCGCGTCTACCACGTCAGCGCCGGCACGCCGCAGGTTACTGTTGTTATTGTAATCTGTTCAGCGGGCGGCGGCTCGCCTGGCTGCACCACCTGTGCACCGGCGAGCTGCGCACGCGCTACACGCAGCGCGTCTACCACGTCAGCGCCGGCACGCCGCAGGTTACTGTTGTTATTGTAATCTGTTCAGCGGGCGGCGGCTCGCCTGGCTGCACCACCTGTGCACCGGCGAGCTGCGCACGCGCTACACGCAGCGCGTCTACCACGTCAGCGCCGGCACGCCGCAGGTTACTGTTGTTATTGTAATATGTGGCTGCACCACCTGTGCACCGGCGAGCTGCGCACGCGCTACACGCAGCGCGTCTACCACGTCAGCGCCGGCACGCCGCAGGTTACTGTTGTTATTGTTATTGTAATCTGTTCAGCGGGCGGCGGCTCCCCTGGCTGCACCACCTGTGCACCGGCGAGCTGCGCACGCGCTACACGCAGCGCGTCTACCACGTCAGCGCCGGCACGCCGCAGGTTACTGTTGTTATTGTTATTGTGATCTGTTCAGCGGGCGGCGGCTCGCCTGGCTGCACCACCTGTGCACCGGCGAGCTGCGCACGCGCTACACGCAGCGCGTCTACCACGTCAGCGCCGGCACGCCGCAGGTTACTGTTGTTATTGTAATCTGTTCAGCGGGCGGCGGCTCGCCTGGCTGCACCACCTGTGCACCGGCGAGCTGCGCACGCGCTACACGCAGCGCGTCTACCACGTCAGCGCCGGCACGCCGCAGGTTACTGTTGTTATTGTAATATGTGGCTGCACCACCTGTGCACCGGCGAGCTGCGCACGCGCTACACGCAGCGCGTCTACCACGTCAGCGCCGGCACGCCGCAGGTTACTGTTGTTATTGTAATATGTGGCTGCACCACCTGTGCACCGGCGAGCTGCGCACGCGCTACACGCAGCGCGTCTACCACGTCAGCGCCGGCACGCCGCAGGTTACTGTTGTTATTGTTATTGTAATCTGTTCAGCGGGCGGCGGCTCGCCTGGCTGCACCACCTGTGCACCGGCGAGCTGCGCACGCGCTACACGCAGCGCGTCTACCACGTCAGCGCCGGCACGCCGCAGGTTACTGTTGTTATTGTTATTGTAATCTGTTCAGCGGGCGGCGGCTCGCCTGGCTGCACCACCTGTGCACCGGCGAGCTGCGCACGCGCTACACGCAGTGCGTCTACCACGTCAGCGCCGGCACGCCGCAGGTTACTGTTGTTATTGTTATTGTGATCTGTTCAGCGGGCGGCGGCTCGCCTGGCTGCACCACCTGTGCACCGGCGAGCTGCGCACGCGCTACACGCAGCGCGTCTACCACGTCAGCGCCGGCACGCCGCAGGTTACTGTTGTTATTGTTATTGTGATCTGTTCAGCGGGCGGCGGCTCGCCTGGCTGCACCACCTGTGCACCGGCGAGCTGCGCACGCGCTACACGCAGCGCGTCTACCACGTCAGCGCCGGCACGCCGCAGGTTACTGTTGTTATTGTAATATGTGGCTGCACCACCTGTGCACCGGCGAGCTGCGCACGCGCTACACGCAGCGCGTCTACCACGTCAGCGCCGGCACGCCGCAGGTTACTGTTGTTATTGTTATTGTAATCTGTTCAGCGGGCGGCGGCTCGCCTGGCTGCACCACCTGTGCACCGGCGAGCTGCGCACGCGCTACACGCAGCGCGTCTACCACGTCAGCGCCGGCACGCCGCAGGTTACTGTTGTTATTGTAATATGTGGCTGCACCACCTGTGCACCGGCGAGCTGCGCACGCGCTACACGCAGCGCGTCTACCACGTCAGCGCCGGCACGCCGCAGGTTACTGTTGTTATTGTAATATGTTCAGCGAGCGGCGGCACGCCTGGCTGCACCACCTGTGCACCGGCGAGCTGCGCACGCGCTACACGCAGCGCGTCTACCACGTCAGCGCCGGCACGCCGCAGGTTACTGTTGTTATTGTAATCTGTTCAGCGGGCGGCGGCTCGCCTGGCTGCACCACCTGTGCACCGGCGAGCTGCGCACGCGCTACACGCAGCGCGTCTACCACGTCAGCGCCGGCACGCCGCAGGTTACTGTTGTTATTGTTATTGTAATCTGTTCAGCGGGCGGCGGCTCGCCTGGCTGCACCACCTGTGCACCGGCGAGCTGCGCACGCGCTACACGCAGCGCGTCTACCACGTCAGCGCCGGCACGCCGCAGGTTACTGTTGTTATTGTTATTGTAATCTGTTCAGCGGGCGGCGGCTCGCCTGGCTGCACCACCTGTGCACCGGCGAGCTGCGCACGCGCTACACGCAGCGCGTCTACCACGTCAGCGCCGGCACGCCGCAGGTTACTGTTGTTATTGTAATATGTGGCTGCACCACCTGTGCACCGGCGAGCTGCGCACGCGCTACACGCAGCGCGTCTACCACGTCAGCGCCGGCACGCCGCAGGTTACTGTTGTTATTGTAATATGTTCAGCGAGCGGCGGCACGCCTGGCTGCACCACCTGTGCACCGGCGAGCTGCGCACGCGCTACACGCAGCGCGTCTACCACGTCAGCGCCGGCACGCCGCAGGTTACTGTTGTTATTGTAATATGTGGCTGCACCACCTGTGCACCGGCGAGCTGCGCACGCGCTACACGCAGCGCGTCTACCACGTCAGCGCCGGCACGCCGCAGGTTACTGTTGTTATTGTAATATGTTCAGCGAGCGGCGGCACGCCTGGCTGCACCACCTGTGCACCGGCGAGCTGCGCACGCGCTACACGCAGCGCGTCTACCACGTCAGCGCCGGCACGCCGCAGGTTACTGTTGTTATTGTAATCTGTTCAGCGGGCGGCGGCTCGCCTGGCTGCACCACCTGTGCACCGGCGAGCTGCGCACGCGCTACACGCAGCGCGTCTACCACGTCAGCGCCGGCACGCCGCAGGTTACTGTTGTTATTGTTATTGTAATCTGTTCAGCGGGCGGCGGCTCGCCTGGCTGCACCACCTGTGCACCGGCGAGCTGCGCACGCGCTACACGCAGCGCGTCTACCACGTCAGCGCCGGCACGCCGCAGGTTACTGTTGTTATTGTAATCTGTTCAGCGGGCGGCGGCTCGCCTGGCTGCACCACCTGTGCACCGGCGAGCTGCGCACGCGCTACACGCAGCGCGTCTACCACGTCAGCGCCGGCACGCCGCAGGTTACTGTTGTTATTGTAATATGTCGGCTGCACCACCTGTGCACCGGCGAGCTGCGCACGCGCTACACGCAGCGCGTCTACCACGTCAGCGCCGGCACGCCGCAGGTTACTGTTGTTATTGTTATTGTAATCTGTTCAGCGGGCGGCGGCTCCCCTGGCTGCACCACCTGTGCACCGGCGAGCTGCGCACGCGCTACACGCAGCGCGTCTACCACGTCAGCGCCGGCACGCCGCAGGTTACTGTTGTTATTGTTATTGTGATCTGTTCAGCGGGCGGCGGCTCGCCTGGCTGCACCACCTGTGCACCGGCGAGCTGCGCACGCGCTACACGCAGCGCGTCTACCACGTCAGCGCCGGCACGCCGCAGGTTACTGTTGTTATTGTAATCTGTTCAGCGGGCGGCGGCTCGCCTGGCTGCACCACCTGTGCACCGGCGAGCTGCGCACGCGCTACACGCAGCGCGTCTACCACGTCAGCGCCGGCACGCCGCAGGTTACTGTTGTTATTGTAATATGTGGCTGCACCACCTGTGCACCGGCGAGCTGCGCACGCGCTACACGCAGCGCGTCTACCACGTCAGCGCCGGCACGCCGCAGGTTACTGTTGTTATTGTAATATGTGGCTGCACCACCTGTGCACCGGCGAGCTGCGCACGCGCTACACGCAGCGCGTCTACCACGTCAGCGCCGGCACGCCGCAGGTTACTGTTGTTATTGTTATTGTAATCTGTTCAGCGGGCGGCGGCTCGCCTGGCTGCACCACCTGTGCACCGGCGAGCTGCGCACGCGCTACACGCAGCGCGTCTACCACGTCAGCGCCGGCACGCCGCAGGTTACTGTTGTTATTGTTATTGTAATCTGTTCAGCGGGCGGCGGCTCGCCTGGCTGCACCACCTGTGCACCGGCGAGCTGCGCACGCGCTACACGCAGTGCGTCTACCACGTCAGCGCCGGCACGCCGCAGGTTACTGTTGTTATTGTTATTGTGATCTGTTCAGCGGGCGGCGGCTCGCCTGGCTGCACCACCTGTGCACCGGCGAGCTGCGCACGCGCTACACGCAGCGCGTCTACCACGTCAGCGCCGGCACGCCGCAGGTTACTGTTGTTATTGTTATTGTGATCTGTTCAGCGGGCGGCGGCTCGCCTGGCTGCACCACCTGTGCACCGGCGAGCTGCGCACGCGCTACACGCAGCGCGTCTACCACGTCAGCGCCGGCACGCCGCAGGTTACTGTTGTTATTGTTATTGTAATCTGTTCAGCGGGCGGCGGCTCGCCTGGCTGCACCACCTGTGCACCGGCGAGCTGCGCACGCGCTACACGCAGCGCGTCTACCACGTCAGCGCCGGCACGCCGCAGGTTACTGTTGTTATTGTTATTGTAATCTGTTCAGCGGGCGGCGGCTCGCCTGGCTGCACCACCTGTGCACCGGCGAGCTGCGCACGCGCTACACGCAGCGCGTCTACCACGTCAGCGCCGGCACGCCGCAGGTTACTGTTGTTATTGTAATCTGTTCAGCGGGCGGCGGCTCGCCTGGCTGCACCACCTGTGCACCGGCGAGCTGCGCACGCGCTACACGCAGCGCGTCTACCACGTCAGCGCCGGCACGCCGCAGGTTACTGTTGTTATTGTTATTGTGATCTGTTCAGCGGGCGGCGGCTCGCCTGGCTGCACCACCTGTGCACCGGCGAGCTGCGCACGCGCTACACGCAGCGCGTCTACCACGTCAGCGCCGGCACGCCGCAGGTTACTGTTGTTATTGTTATTGTAATCTGTTCAGCGGGCGGCGGCTCGCCTGGCTGCACCACCTGTGCACCGGCGAGCTGCGCACGCGCTACACGCAGCGCGTCTACCACGTCAGCGCCGGCACGCCGCAGGTTACTGTTGTTATTGTAATATGTGGCTGCACCACCTGTGCACCGGCGAGCTGCGCACGCGCTACACGCAGCGCGTCTACCACGTCAGCGCCGGCACGCCGCAGGTTACTGTTGTTATTGTAATCTGTTCAGCGGGCGGCGGCTCGCCTGGCTGCACCACCTGTGCACCGGCGAGCTGCGCACGCGCTACACGCAGCGCGTCTACCACGTCAGCGCCGGCACGCCGCAGGTTACTGTTGTTATTGTAATCTGTTCAGCGGGCGGCGGCTCGCCTGGCTGCACCACCTGTGCACCGGCGAGCTGCGCACGCGCTACACGCAGCGCGTCTACCACGTCAGCGCCGGCACGCCGCAGGTTACTGTTGTTATTGTAATATGTTCAGCGGGCGGCGGCTCGCCTGGCTGCACCACCTGTGCACCGGCGAGCTGCGCACGCGCTACACGCAGCGCGTCTACCACGTCAGCGCCGGCACGCCGCAGGTTACTGTTGTTATTGTTATTGTAATCTGTTCAGCGGGCGGCGGCTCGCCTGGCTGCACCACCTGTGCACCGGCGAGCTGCGCACGCGCTACACGCAGCGCGTCTACCACGTCAGCGCCGGCACGCCGCAGGTTACTGTTGTTATTGTTATTGTGATCTGTTCAGCGGGCGGCGGCTCGCCTGGCTGCACCACCTGTGCACCGGCGAGCTGCGCACGCGCTACACGCAGCGCGTCTACCACGTCAGCGCCGGCACGCCGCAGGTTACTGTTGTTATTGTTATTGTAATCTGTTCAGCGGGCGGCGGCTCGCCTGGCTGCACCACCTGTGCACCGGCGAGCTGCGCACGCGCTACACGCAGCGCGTCTACCACGTCAGCGCCGGCACGCCGCAGGTTACTGTTGTTATTGTTATTGTGATCTGTTCAGCGGGCGGCGGCTCGCCTGGCTGCACCACCTGTGCACCGGCGAGCTGCGCACGCGCTACACGCAGCGCGTCTACCACGTCAGCGCCGGCACGCCGCAGGTTACTGTTGTTATTGTTATTGTAATCTGTTCAGCGGGCGGCGGCTCGCCTGGCTGCACCACCTGTGCACCGGCGAGCTGCGCACGCGCTACACGCAGCGCGTCTACCACGTCAGCGCCGGCACGCCGCAGGTTACTGTTGTTATTGTAATATGTGGCTGCACCACCTGTGCACCGGCGAGCTGCGCACGCGCTACACGCAGCGCGTCTACCACGTCAGCGCCGGCACGCCGCAGGTTACTGTTGTTATTGTAATATGTTCAGCGAGCGGCGGCACGCCTGGCTGCACCACCTGTGCACCGGCGAGCTGCGCACGCGCTACACGCAGCGCGTCTACCACGTCAGCGCCGGCACGCCGCAGGTTACTGTTGTTATTGTAATCTGTTCAGCGGGCGGCGGCTCGCCTGGCTGCACCACCTGTGCACCGGCGAGCTGCGCACGCGCTACACGCAGCGCGTCTACCACGTCAGCGCCGGCACGCCGCAGGTTACTGTTGTTATTGTTATTGTAATCTGTTCAGCGGGCGGCGGCTCGCCTGGCTGCACCACCTGTGCACCGGCGAGCTGCGCACGCGCTACACGCAGCGCGTCTACCACGTCAGCGCCGGCACGCCGCAGGTTACTGTTGTTATTGTTATTGTAATCTGTTCAGCGGGCGGCGGCTCGCCTGGCTGCACCACCTGTGCACCGGCGAGCTGCGCACGCGCTACACGCAGCGCGTCTACCACGTCAGCGCCGGCACGCCGCAGGTTACTGTTGTTATTGTAATATGTCGGCCTGCACCACCTGTGCACCGGCGAGCTGCGCACGCGCTACACGCAGCGCGTCTACCACGTCAGCGCCGGCACGCCGCAGGTTACTGTTGTTATTGTTATTGTAATCTGTTCAGCGGGCGGCGGCTCGCCTGGCTGCACCACCTGTGCACCGGCGAGCTGCGCACGCGCTACACGCAGCGCGTCTACCACGTCAGCGCCGGCACGCCGCAGGTTACTGTTGTTATTGTAATCTGTTCAGCGGGCGGCGGCTCGCCTGGCTGCACCACCTGTGCACCGGCGAGCTGCGCACGCGCTACACGCAGCGCGTCTACCACGTCAGCGCCGGCACGCCGCAGGTTACTGTTGTTATTGTTATTGTAATCTGTTCAGCGGGCGGCGGCTCGCCTGGCTGCACCACCTGTGCACCGGCGAGCTGCGCACGCGCTACACGCAGCGCGTCTACCACGTCAGCGCCGGCACGCCGCAGGTTACTGTTGTTATTGTTATTGTAATCTGTTCAGCGGGCGGCGGCTCGCCTGGCTGCACCACCTGTGCACCGGCGAGCTGCGCACGCGCTACACGCAGCGCGTCTACCACGTCAGCGCCGGCACGCCGCAGGTTACTGTTGTTATTGTAATCTGTTCAGCGGGCGGCGGCTCGCCTGGCTGCACCACCTGTGCACCGGCGAGCTGCGCACGCGCTACACGCAGCGCGTCTACCACGTCAGCGCCGGCACGCCGCAGGTTACTGTTGTTATTGTTATTGTAATCTGTTCAGCGGGCGGCGGCTCGCCTGGCTGCACCACCTGTGCACCGGCGAGCTGCGCACGCGCTACACGCAGCGCGTCTACCACGTCAGCGCCGGCACGCCGCAGGTTACTGTTGTTATTGTTATTGTAATCTGTTCAGCGGGCGGCGGCTCGCCTGGCTGCACCACCTGTGCACCGGCGAGCTGCGCACGCGCTACACGCAGCGCGTCTACCACGTCAGCGCCGGCACGCCGCAGGTTACTGTTGTTATTGTTATTGTAATCTGTTCAGCGGGCGGCGGCTCGCCTGGCTGCACCACCTGTGCACCGGCGAGCTGCGCACGCGCTACACGCAGCGCGTCTACCACGTCAGCGCCGGCACGCCGCAGGTTACTGTTGTTATTGTTATTGTAATCTGTTCAGCGGGCGGCGGCTCGCCTGGCTGCACCACCTGTGCACCGGCGAGCTGCGCACGCGCTACACGCAGCGCGTCTACCACGTCAGCGCCGGCACGCCGCAGGTTACTGTTGTTATTGTAATCTGTTCAGCGGGCGGCGGCTCGCCTGGCTGCACCACCTGTGCACCGGCGAGCTGCGCACGCGCTACACGCAGCGCGTCTACCACGTCAGCGCCGGCACGCCGCAGGTTACTGTTGTTATTGTTATTGTAATCTGTTCAGCGGGCGGCGGCTCGCCTGGCTGCACCACCTGTGCACCGGCGAGCTGCGCACGCGCTACACGCAGCGCGTCTACCACGTCAGCGCCGGCACGCCGCAGGTTACTGTTGTTATTGTTATTGTAATCTGTTCAGCGGGCGGCGGCTCGCCTGGCTGCACCACCTGTGCACCGGCGAGCTGCGCACGCGCTACACGCAGCGCGTCTACCACGTCAGCGCCGGCACGCCGCAGGTTACTGTTGTTATTGTAATCTGTTCAGCGGGCGGCGGCTCGCCTGGCTGCACCACCTGTGCACCGGCGAGCTGCGCACGCGCTACACGCAGCGCGTCTACCACGTCAGCGCCGGCACGCCGCAGGTTACTGTTGTTATTGTTATTGTGATCTGTTCAGCGGGCGGCGGCTCGCCTGGCTGCACCACCTGTGCACCGGCGAGCTGCGCACGCGCTACACGCAGCGCGTCTACCACGTCAGCGCCGGCACGCCGCAGGTTACTGTTGTTATTGTAATCTGTTCAGCGGGCGGCGGCTCGCCTGGCTGCACCACCTGTGCACCGGCGAGCTGCGCACGCGCTACACGCAGCGCGTCTACCACGTCAGCGCCGGCACGCCGCAGGTTACTGTTGTTATTGTAATATGTTCAGCGAGCGGCGGCACGCCTGGCTGCACCACCTGTGCACCGGCGAGCTGCGCACGCGCTACACGCAGCGCGTCTACCACGTCAGCGCCGGCACGCCGCAGGTTACTGTTGTTATTGTAATATGTCGGCTGCACCACCTGTGCACCGGCGAGCTGCGCACGCGCTACACGCAGCGCGTCTACCACGTCAGCGCCGGCACGCCGCAGGTTACTGTTGTTATTGTTATTGTAATCTGTTCAGCGGGCGGCGGCTCGCCTGGCTGCACCACCTGTGCACCGGCGAGCTGCGCACGCGCTACACGCAGCGCGTCTACCACGTCAGCGCCGGCACGCCGCAGGTTACTGTTGTTATTGTTATTGTGATCTGTTCAGCGGGCGGCGGCTCGCCTGGCTGCACCACCTGTGCACCGGCGAGCTGCGCACGCGCTACACGCAGCGCGTCTACCACGTCAGCGCCGGCACGCCGCAGGTTACTGTTGTTATTGTTATTGTAATCTGTTCAGCGGGCGGCGGCTCGCCTGGCTGCACCACCTGTGCACCGGCGAGCTGCGCACGCGCTACACGCAGCGCGTCTACCACGTCAGCGCCGGCACGCCGCAGGTTACTGTTGTTATTGTAATATGTGGCTGCACCACCTGTGCACCGGCGAGCTGCGCACGCGCTACACGCAGCGCGTCTACCACGTCAGCGCCGGCACGCCGCAGGTTACTGTTGTTATTGTAATCTGTTCAGCGGGCGGCGGCTCGCCTGGCTGCACCACCTGTGCACCGGCGAGCTGCGCACGCGCTACACGCAGCGCGTCTACCACGTCAGCGCCGGCACGCCGCAGGTTACTGTTGTTATTGTAATCTGTTCAGCGGGCGGCGGCTCGCCTGGCTGCACCACCTGTGCACCGGCGAGCTGCGCACGCGCTACACGCAGCGCGTCTACCACGTCAGCGCCGGCACGCCGCAGGTTACTGTTGTTATTGTAATATGTTCAGCGGGCGGCGGCTCGCCTGGCTGCACCACCTGTGCACCGGCGAGCTGCGCACGCGCTACACGCAGCGCGTCTACCACGTCAGCGCCGGCACGCCGCAGGTTACTGTTGTTATTGTTATTGTAATCTGTTCAGCGGGCGGCGGCTCGCCTGGCTGCACCACCTGTGCACCGGCGAGCTGCGCACGCGCTACACGCAGCGCGTCTACCACGTCAGCGCCGGCACGCCGCAGGTTACTGTTGTTATTGTTATTGTGATCTGTTCAGCGGGCGGCGGCTCGCCTGGCTGCACCACCTGTGCACCGGCGAGCTGCGCACGCGCTACACGCAGCGCGTCTACCACGTCAGCGCCGGCACGCCGCAGGTTACTGTTGTTATTGTTATTGTAATCTGTTCAGCGGGCGGCGGCTCGCCTGGCTGCACCACCTGTGCACCGGCGAGCTGCGCACGCGCTACACGCAGCGCGTCTACCACGTCAGCGCCGGCACGCCGCAGGTTACTGTTGTTATTGTAATATGTGGCTGCACCACCTGTGCACCGGCGAGCTGCGCACGCGCTACACGCAGCGCGTCTACCACGTCAGCGCCGGCACGCCGCAGGTTACTGTTGTTATTGTAATCTGTTCAGCGGGCGGCGGCTCGCCTGGCTGCACCACCTGTGCACCGGCGAGCTGCGCACGCGCTACACGCAGCGCGTCTACCACGTCAGCGCCGGCACGCCGCAGGTTACTGTTGTTATTGTAATCTGTTCAGCGGGCGGCGGCTCGCCTGGCTGCACCACCTGTGCACCGGCGAGCTGCGCACGCGCTACACGCAGCGCGTCTACCACGTCAGCGCCGGCACGCCGCAGGTTACTGTTGTTATTGTAATATGTTCAGCGGGCGGCGGCTCGCCTGGCTGCACCACCTGTGCACCGGCGAGCTGCGCACGCGCTACACGCAGCGCGTCTACCACGTCAGCGCCGGCACGCCGCAGGTTACTGTTGTTATTGTAATATGTGGCTGCACCACCTGTGCACCGGCGAGCTGCGCACGCGCTACACGCAGCGCGTCTACCACGTCAGCGCCGGCACGCCGCAGGTTACTGTTGTTATTGTTATTGTAATCTGTTCAGCGGGCGGCGGCTCGCCTGGCTGCACCACCTGTGCACCGGCGAGCTGCGCACGCGCTACACGCAGCGCGTCTACCACGTCAGCGCCGGCACGCCGCAGGTTACTGTTGTTATTGTAATATGTGGCTGCACCACCTGTGCACCGGCGAGCTGCGCACGCGCTACACGCAGCGCGTCTACCACGTCAGCGCCGGCACGCCGCAGGTTACTGTTGTTATTGTAATCTGTTCAGCGGGCGGCGGCTCGCCTGGCTGCACCACCTGTGCACCGGCGAGCTGCGCACGCGCTACACGCAGCGCGTCTACCACGTCAGCGCCGGCACGCCGCAGGTTACTGTTGTTATTGTAATATGTGGCTGCACCACCTGTGCACCGGCGAGCTGCGCACGCGCTACACGCAGCGCGTCTACCACGTCAGCGCCGGCACGCCGCAGGTTACTGTTGTTATTGTAATCTGTTCAGCGGGCGGCGGCTCGCCTGGCTGCACCACCTGTGCACCGGCGAGCTGCGCACGCGCTACACGCAGCGCGTCTACCACGTCAGCGCCGGCACGCCGCAGGTTACTGTTGTTATTGTAATCTGTTCAGCGGGCGGCGGCTCGCCTGGCTGCACCACCTGTGCACCGGCGAGCTGCGCACGCGCTACACGCAGCGCGTCTACCACGTCAGCGCCGGCACGCCGCAGGTTACTGTTGTTATTGTTATTGTGATCTGTTCAGCGGGCGGCGGCTCGCCTGGCTGCACCACCTGTGCACCGGCGAGCTGCGCACGCGCTACACGCAGCGCGTCTACCACGTCAGCGCCGGCACGCCGCAGGTTACTGTTGTTATTGTTATTGTGATCTGTTCAGCGGGCGGCGGCTCGCCTGGCTGCACCACCTGTGCACCGGCGAGCTGCGCACGCGCTACACGCAGCGCGTCTACCACGTCAGCGCCGGCACGCCGCAGGTTACTGTTGTTATTGTTATTGTGATCTGTTCAGCGGGCGGCGGCTCGCCTGGCTGCACCACCTGTGCACCGGCGAGCTGCGCACGCGCTACACGCAGCGCGTCTACCACGTCAGCGCCGGCACGCCGCAGGTTACTGTTGTTATTGTAATATGTTCAGCGGGCGGCGGCTCGCCTGGCTGCACCACCTGTGCACCGGCGAGCTGCGCACGCGCTACACGCAGCGCGTCTACCACGTCAGCGCCGGCACGCCGCAGGTTACTGTTGTTATTGTAATATGTTCAGCGAGCGGCGGCACGCCTGGCTGCACCACCTGTGCACCGGCGAGCTGCGCACGCGCTACACGCAGCGCGTCTACCACGTCAGCGCCGGCACGCCGCAGGTTACTGTTGTTATTGTTATTGTAATCTGTTCAGCGGGCGGCGGCTCGCCTGGCTGCACCACCTGTGCACCGGCGAGCTGCGCACGCGCTACACGCAGCGCGTCTACCACGTCAGCGCCGGCACGCCGCAGGTTACTGTTGTTATTGTAATATGTGGCTGCACCACCTGTGCACCGGCGAGCTGCGCACGCGCTACACGCAGCGCGTCTACCACGTCAGCGCCGGCACGCCGCAGGTTACTGTTGTTATTGTTATTGTGATCTGTTCAACGGGCGGCGGCTCGCCTGGCTGCACCACCTGTGCACCGGCGAGCTGCGCACGCGCTACACGCAGCGCGTCTACCACGTCAGCGCCGGCACGCCGCAGGTTACTGTTGTTATTGTTATTGTGATCTGTTCAGCGGGCGGCGGCTCGCCTGGCTGCACCACCTGTGCACCGGCGAGCTGCGCACGCGCTACACGCAGCGCGTCTACCACGTCAGCGCCGGCACGCCGCAGGTTACTGTTGTTATTGTAATATGTGGCTGCACCACCTGTGCACCGGCGAGCTGCGCACGCGCTACACGCAGCGCGTCTACCACGTCAGCGCCGGCACGCCGCAGGTTACTGTTGTTATTGTTATTGTGATCTGTTCAGCGAGCGGCGGCTCGCCTGGCTGCACCACCTGTGCACCGGCGAGCTGCGCACGCGCTACACGCAGCGCGTCTACCACGTCAGCGCCGGCACGCCGCAGGTTACTGTTGTTATTGTAATATGTGGCTGCACCACCTGTGCACCGGCGAGCTGCGCACGCGCTACACGCAGCGCGTCTACCACGTCAGCGCCGGCACGCCGCAGGTTACTGTTGTTATTGTTATTGTGATCTGTTCAGCGGGCGGCGGCTCGCCTGGCTGCACCACCTGTGCACCGGCGAGCTGCGCACGCGCTACACGCAGCGCGTCTACCACGTCAGCGCCGGCACGCCGCAGGTTACTGTTGTTATTGTAATATGTTCAGCGGGCGGCGGCTCGCCTGGCTGCACCACCTGTGCACCGGCGAGCTGCGCACGCGCTACACGCAGCGCGTCTACCACGTCAGCGCCGGCACGCCGCAGGTTACTGTTGTTATTGTAATATGTTCAGCGAGCGGCGGCACGCCTGGCTGCACCACCTGTGCACCGGCGAGCTGCGCACGCGCTACACGCAGCGCGTCTACCACGTCAGCGCCGGCACGCCGCAGGTTACTGTTGTTATTGTAATATGTGGCTGCACCACCTGTGCACCGGCGAGCTGCGCACGCGCTACACGCAGCGCGTCTACCACGTCAGCGCCGGCACGCCGCAGGTTACTGTTGTTATTGTAATATGTTCAGCGAGCGGCGGCACGCCTGGCTGCACCACCTGTGCACCGGCGAGCTGCGCACGCGCTACACGCAGCGCGTCTACCACGTCAGCGCCGGCACGCCGCAGGTTACTGTTGTTATTGTAATATGTGGCTGCACCACCTGTGCACCGGCGAGCTGCGCACGCGCTACACGCAGCGCGTCTACCACGTCAGCGCCGGCACGCCGCAGGTTACTGTTGTTATTGTTATTGTAATCTGTTCAGCGGGCGGCGGCTCGCCTGGCTGCACCACCTGTGCACCGGCGAGCTGCGCACGCGCTACACGCAGCGCGTCTACCACGTCAGCGCCGGCACGCCGCAGGTTACTGTTGTTATTGTAATATGTTCAGCGGGCGGCGGCTCGCCTGGCTGCACCACCTGTGCACCGGCGAGCTGCGCACGCGCTACACGCAGCGCGTCTACCACGTCAGCGCCGGCACGCCGCAGGTTACTGTTGTTATTGTAATATGTTCAGCGAGCGGCGGCACGCCTGGCTGCACCACCTGTGCACCGGCGAGCTGCGCACGCGCTACACGCAGCGCGTCTACCACGTCAGCGCCGGCACGCCGCAGGTTACTGTTGTTATTGTAATATGTGGCTGCACCACCTGTGCACCGGCGAGCTGCGCACGCGCTACACGCAGCGCGTCTACCACGTCAGCGCCGGCACGCCGCAGGTTACTGTTGTTATTGTTATTGTGATCTGTTCAGCGGGCGGCGGCTCGCCTGGCTGCACCACCTGTGCACCGGCGAGCTGCGCACGCGCTACACGCAGCGCGTCTACCACGTCAGCGCCGGCACGCCGCAGGTTACTGTTGTTATTGTAATATGTTCAGCGGGCGGCGGCTCGCCTGGCTGCACCACCTGTGCACCGGCGAGCTGCGCACGCGCTACACGCAGCGCGTCTACCACGTCAGCGCCGGCACGCCGCAGGTTACTGTTGTTATTGTAATATGTTCAGCGAGCGGCGGCACGCCTGGCTGCACCACCTGTGCACCGGCGAGCTGCGCACGCGCTACACGCAGCGCGTCTACCACGTCAGCGCCGGCACGCCGCAGGTTACTGTTGTTATTGTAATATGTGGCTGCACCACCTGTGCACCGGCGAGCTGCGCACGCGCTACACGCAGCGCGTCTACCACGTCAGCGCCGGCACGCCGCAGGTTACTGTTGTTATTGTAATATGTTCAGCGAGCGGCGGCACGCCTGGCTGCACCACCTGTGCACCGGCGAGCTGCGCACGCGCTACACGCAGCGCGTCTACCACGTCAGCGCCGGCACGCCGCAGGTTACTGTTGTTATTGTAATATGTGGCTGCACCACCTGTGCACCGGCGAGCTGCGCACGCGCTACACGCAGCGCGTCTACCACGTCAGCGCCGGCACGCCGCAGGTTACTGTTGTTATTGTTATTGTAATCTGTTCAGCGGGCGGCGGCTCGCCTGGCTGCACCACCTGTGCACCGGCGAGCTGCGCACGCGCTACACGCAGCGCGTCTACCACGTCAGCGCCGGCACGCCGCAGGTTACTGTTGTTATTGTAATATGTGGCTGCACCACCTGTGCACCGGCGAGCTGCGCACGCGCTACACGCAGCGCGTCTACCACGTCAGCGCCGGCACGCCGCAGGTTACTGTTGTTATTGTTATTGTAATCTGTTCAGCGGGCGGCGGCTCGCCTGGCTGCACCACCTGTGCACCGGCGAGCTGCGCACGCGCTACACGCAGCGCGTCTACCACGTCAGCGCCGGCACGCCGCAGGTTACTGTTGTTATTGTAATATGTGGCTGCACCACCTGTGCACCGGCGAGCTGCGCACGCGCTACACGCAGCGCGTCTACCACGTCAGCGCCGGCACGCCGCAGGTTACTGTTGTTATTGTTATTGTGATCTGTTCAGCGGGCGGCGGCTCGCCTGGCTGCACCACCTGTGCACCGGCGAGCTGCGCACGCGCTACACGCAGCGCGTCTACCACGTCAGCGCCGGCACGCCGCAGGTTACTGTTGTTATTGTAATATGTGGCTGCACCACCTGTGCACCGGCGAGCTGCGCACGCGCTACACGCAGCGCGTCTACCACGTCAGCGCCGGCACGCCGCAGGTTACTGTTGTTATTGTTATTGTGATCTGTTCAGCGGGCGGCGGCTCGCCTGGCTGCACCACCTGTGCACCGGCGAGCTGCGCACGCGCTACACGCAGCGCGTCTACCACGTCAGCGCCGGCACGCCGCAGGTTACTGTTGTTATTGTTATTGTAATCTGTTCAGCGGGCGGCGGCTCGCCTGGCTGCACCACCTGTGCACCGGCGAGCTGCGCACGCGCTACACGCAGCGCGTCTACCACGTCAGCGCCGGCACGCCGCAGGTTACTGTTGTTATTGTAATATGTCGGCTGCACCACCTGTGCACCGGCGAGCTGCGCACGCGCTACACGCAGCGCGTCTACCACGTCAGCGCCGGCACGCCGCAGGTTACTGTTGTTATTGTTATTGTAATCTGTTCAGCGGGCGGCGGCTCGCCTGGCTGCACCACCTGTGCACCGGCGAGCTGCGCACGCGCTACACGCAGCGCGTCTACCACGTCAGCGCCGGCACGCCGCAGGTTACTGTTGTTATTGTAATCTGTTCAGCGGGCGGCGGCTCGCCTGGCTGCACCACCTGTGCACCGGCGAGCTGCGCACGCGCTACACGCAGCGCGTCTACCACGTCAGCGCCGGCACGCCGCAGGTTACTGTTGTTATTGTAATATGTTCAGCGGGCGGCGGCTCGCCTGGCTGCACCACCTGTGCACCGGCGAGCTGCGCACGCGCTACACGCAGCGCGTCTACCACGTCAGCGCCGGCACGCCGCAGGTTACTGTTGTTATTGTAATATGTTCAGCGGGCGGCGGCTCGCCTGGCTGCACCACCTGTGCACCGGCGAGCTGCGCACGCGCTACACGCAGCGCGTCTACCACGTCAGCGCCGGCACGCCGCAGGTTACTGTTGTTATTGTAATATGTTCAGCGGGCGGCGGCTCGCCTGGCTGCACCACCTGTGCACCGGCGAGCTGCGCACGCGCTACACGCAGCGCGTCTACCACGTCAGCGCCGGCACGCCGCAGGTTACTGTTGTTATTGTAATATGTTCAGCGGGCGGCGGCTCGCCTGGCTGCACCACCTGTGCACCGGCGAGCTGCGCACGCGCTACACGCAGCGCGTCTACCACGTCAGCGCCGGCACGCCGCAGGTTACTGTTGTTATTGTAATATGTTCAGCGGGCGGCGGCTCGCCTGGCTGCACCACCTGTGCACCGGCGAGCTGCGCACGCGCTACACGCAGCGCGTCTACCACGTCAGCGCCGGCACGCCGCAGGTTACTGTTGTTATTGTTATTGTGATCTGTTCAGCGGGCGGCGGCTCGCCTGGCTGCACCACCTGTGCACCGGCGAGCTGCGCACGCGCTACACGCAGCGCGTCTACCACGTCAGCGCCGGCACGCCGCAGGTTACTGTTGTTATTGTTATTGTGATCTGTTCAGCGGGCGGCGGCTCGCCTGGCTGCACCACCTGTGCACCGGCGAGCTGCGCACGCGCTACACGCAGCGCGTCTACCACGTCAGCGCCGGCACGCCGCAGGTTACTGTTGTTATTGTAATATGTTCAGCGGGCGGCGGCTCGCCTGGCTGCACCACCTGTGCACCGGCGAGCTGCGCACGCGCTACACGCAGCGCGTCTACCACGTCAGCGCCGGCACGCCGCAGGTTACTGTTGTTATTGTTATTGTGATCTGTTCAGCGGGCGGCGGCTCGCCTGGCTGCACCACCTGTGCACCGGCGAGCTGCGCACGCGCTACACGCAGCGCGTCTACCACGTCAGCGCCGGCACGCCGCAGGTTACTGTTGTTATTGTTATTGTGATCTGTTCAGCGGGCGGCGGCTCGCCTGGCTGCACCACCTGTGCACCGGCGAGCTGCGCACGCGCTACACGCAGCGCGTCTACCACGTCAGCGCCGGCACGCCGCAGGTTACTGTTGTTATTGTTATTGTGATCTGTTCAGCGGGCGGCGGCTCGCCTGGCTGCACCACCTGTGCACCGGCGAGCTGCGCACGCGCTACACGCAGCGCGTCTACCACGTCAGCGCCGGCACGCCGCAGGTTACTGTTGTTATTGTTATTGTGATCTGTTCAGCGGGCGGCGGCTCGCCTGGCTGCACCACCTGTGCACCGGCGAGCTGCGCACGCGCTACACGCAGCGCGTCTACCACGTCAGCGCCGGCACGCCGCAGGTTACTGTTGTTATTGTAATATGTTCAGCGGGCGGCGGCTCGCCTGGCTGCACCACCTGTGCACCGGCGAGCTGCGCACGCGCTACACGCAGCGCGTCTACCACGTCAGCGCCGGCACGCCGCAGGTTACTGTTGTTATTGTTATTGTGATCTGTTCAGCGGGCGGCGGCTCGCCTGGCTGCACCACCTGTGCACCGGCGAGCTGCGCACGCGCTACACGCAGCGCGTCTACCACGTCAGCGCCGGCACGCCGCAGGTTACTGTTGTTATTGTTATTGTGATCTGTTCAGCGGGCGGCGGCTCGCCTGGCTGCACCACCTGTGCACCGGCGAGCTGCGCACGCGCTACACGCAGCGCGTCTACCACGTCAGCGCCGGCACGCCGCAGGTTACTGTTGTTATTGTTATTGTGATCTGTTCAGCGGGCGGCGGCTCGCCTGGCTGCACCACCTGTGCACCGGCGAGCTGCGCACGCGCTACACGCAGCGCGTCTACCACGTCAGCGCCGGCACGCCGCAGGTTACTGTTGTTATTGTAATATGTTCAGCGGGCGGCGGCTCGCCTGGCTGCACCACCTGTGCACCGGCGAGCTGCGCACGCGCTACACGCAGCGCGTCTACCACGTCAGCGCCGGCACGCCGCAGGTTACTGTTGTTATTGTAATATGTTCAGCGAGCGGCGGCACGCCTGGCTGCACCACCTGTGCACCGGCGAGCTGCGCACGCGCTACACGCAGCGCGTCTACCACGTCAGCGCCGGCACGCCGCAGGTTACTGTTGTTATTGTTATTGTAATCTGTTCAGCGGGCGGCGGCTCGCCTGGCTGCACCACCTGTGCACCGGCGAGCTGCGCACGCGCTACACGCAGCGCGTCTACCACGTCAGCGCCGGCACGCCGCAGGTTACTGTTGTTATTGTAATATGTGGCTGCACCACCTGTGCACCGGCGAGCTGCGCACGCGCTACACGCAGCGCGTCTACCACGTCAGCGCCGGCACGCCGCAGGTTACTGTTGTTATTGTTATTGTGATCTGTTCAGCGGGCGGCGGCTCGCCTGGCTGCACCACCTGTGCACCGGCGAGCTGCGCACGCGCTACACGCAGCGCGTCTACCACGTCAGCGCCGGCACGCCGCAGGTTACTGTTGTTATTGTTATTGTGATCTGTTCAGCGGGCGGCGGCTCGCCTGGCTGCACCACCTGTGCACCGGCGAGCTGCGCACGCGCTACACGCAGCGCGTCTACCACGTCAGCGCCGGCACGCCGCAGGTTACTGTTGTTATTGTAATATGTGGCTGCACCACCTGTGCACCGGCGAGCTGCGCACGCGCTACACGCAGCGCGTCTACCACGTCAGCGCCGGCACGCCGCAGGTTACTGTTGTTATTGTTATTGTGATCTGTTCAGCGAGCGGCGGCTCGCCTGGCTGCACCACCTGTGCACCGGCGAGCTGCGCACGCGCTACACGCAGCGCGTCTACCACGTCAGCGCCGGCACGCCGCAGGTTACTGTTGTTATTGTAATATGTGGCTGCACCACCTGTGCACCGGCGAGCTGCGCACGCGCTACACGCAGCGCGTCTACCACGTCAGCGCCGGCACGCCGCAGGTTACTGTTGTTATTGTTATTGTGATCTGTTCAGCGGGCGGCGGCTCGCCTGGCTGCACCACCTGTGCACCGGCGAGCTGCGCACGCGCTACACGCAGCGCGTCTACCACGTCAGCGCCGGCACGCCGCAGGTTACTGTTGTTATTGTAATATGTTCAGCGGGCGGCGGCTCGCCTGGCTGCACCACCTGTGCACCGGCGAGCTGCGCACGCGCTACACGCAGCGCGTCTACCACGTCAGCGCCGGCACGCCGCAGGTTACTGTTGTTATTGTAATATGTTCAGCGAGCGGCGGCACGCCTGGCTGCACCACCTGTGCACCGGCGAGCTGCGCACGCGCTACACGCAGCGCGTCTACCACGTCAGCGCCGGCACGCCGCAGGTTACTGTTGTTATTGTAATATGTGGCTGCACCACCTGTGCACCGGCGAGCTGCGCACGCGCTACACGCAGCGCGTCTACCACGTCAGCGCCGGCACGCCGCAGGTTACTGTTGTTATTGTAATATGTTCAGCGAGCGGCGGCACGCCTGGCTGCACCACCTGTGCACCGGCGAGCTGCGCACGCGCTACACGCAGCGCGTCTACCACGTCAGCGCCGGCACGCCGCAGGTTACTGTTGTTATTGTAATATGTGGCTGCACCACCTGTGCACCGGCGAGCTGCGCACGCGCTACACGCAGCGCGTCTACCACGTCAGCGCCGGCACGCCGCAGGTTACTGTTGTTATTGTTATTGTAATCTGTTCAGCGGGCGGCGGCTCGCCTGGCTGCACCACCTGTGCACCGGCGAGCTGCGCACGCGCTACACGCAGCGCGTCTACCACGTCAGCGCCGGCACGCCGCAGGTTACTGTTGTTATTGTAATATGTTCAGCGGGCGGCGGCTCGCCTGGCTGCACCACCTGTGCACCGGCGAGCTGCGCACGCGCTACACGCAGCGCGTCTACCACGTCAGCGCCGGCACGCCGCAGGTTACTGTTGTTATTGTAATATGTTCAGCGAGCGGCGGCACGCCTGGCTGCACCACCTGTGCACCGGCGAGCTGCGCACGCGCTACACGCAGCGCGTCTACCACGTCAGCGCCGGCACGCCGCAGGTTACTGTTGTTATTGTAATATGTGGCTGCACCACCTGTGCACCGGCGAGCTGCGCACGCGCTACACGCAGCGCGTCTACCACGTCAGCGCCGGCACGCCGCAGGTTACTGTTGTTATTGTTATTGTGATCTGTTCAGCGGGCGGCGGCTCGCCTGGCTGCACCACCTGTGCACCGGCGAGCTGCGCACGCGCTACACGCAGCGCGTCTACCACGTCAGCGCCGGCACGCCGCAGGTTACTGTTGTTATTGTAATATGTTCAGCGGGCGGCGGCTCGCCTGGCTGCACCACCTGTGCACCGGCGAGCTGCGCACGCGCTACACGCAGCGCGTCTACCACGTCAGCGCCGGCACGCCGCAGGTTACTGTTGTTATTGTAATATGTTCAGCGAGCGGCGGCACGCCTGGCTGCACCACCTGTGCACCGGCGAGCTGCGCACGCGCTACACGCAGCGCGTCTACCACGTCAGCGCCGGCACGCCGCAGGTTACTGTTGTTATTGTAATATGTGGCTGCACCACCTGTGCACCGGCGAGCTGCGCACGCGCTACACGCAGCGCGTCTACCACGTCAGCGCCGGCACGCCGCAGGTTACTGTTGTTATTGTAATATGTTCAGCGAGCGGCGGCACGCCTGGCTGCACCACCTGTGCACCGGCGAGCTGCGCACGCGCTACACGCAGCGCGTCTACCACGTCAGCGCCGGCACGCCGCAGGTTACTGTTGTTATTGTAATATGTGGCTGCACCACCTGTGCACCGGCGAGCTGCGCACGCGCTACACGCAGCGCGTCTACCACGTCAGCGCCGGCACGCCGCAGGTTACTGTTGTTATTGTTATTGTAATCTGTTCAGCGGGCGGCGGCTCGCCTGGCTGCACCACCTGTGCACCGGCGAGCTGCGCACGCGCTACACGCAGCGCGTCTACCACGTCAGCGCCGGCACGCCGCAGGTTACTGTTGTTATTGTAATATGTGGCTGCACCACCTGTGCACCGGCGAGCTGCGCACGCGCTACACGCAGCGCGTCTACCACGTCAGCGCCGGCACGCCGCAGGTTACTGTTGTTATTGTTATTGTAATCTGTTCAGCGGGCGGCGGCTCGCCTGGCTGCACCACCTGTGCACCGGCGAGCTGCGCACGCGCTACACGCAGCGCGTCTACCACGTCAGCGCCGGCACGCCGCAGGTTACTGTTGTTATTGTAATCTGTTCAGCGGGCGGCGGCTCGCCTGGCTGCACCACCTGTGCACCGGCGAGCTGCGCACGCGCTACACGCAGCGCGTCTACCACGTCAGCGCCGGCACGCCGCAGGTTACTGTTGTTATTGTAATATGTTCAGCGGGCGGCGGCTCGCCTGGCTGCACCACCTGTGCACCGGCGAGCTGCGCACGCGCTACACGCAGCGCGTCTACCACGTCAGCGCCGGCACGCCGCAGGTTACTGTTGTTATTGTAATCTGTTCAGCGGGCGGCGGCTCGCCTGGCTGCACCACCTGTGCACCGGCGAGCTGCGCACGCGCTACACGCAGCGCGTCTACCACGTCAGCGCCGGCACGCCGCAGGTTACTGTTGTTATTGTAATATGTTCAGCGGGCGGCGGCTCGCCTGGCTGCACCACCTGTGCACCGGCGAGCTGCGCACGCGCTACACGCAGCGCGTCTACCACGTCAGCGCCGGCACGCCGCAGGTTACTGTTGTTATTGTAATATGTGGCTGCACCACCTGTGCACCGGCGAGCTGCGCACGCGCTACACGCAGCGCGTCTACCACGTCAGCGCCGGCACGCCGCAGGTTACTGTTGTTATTGTAATATGTGGCTGCACCACCTGTGCACCGGCGAGCTGCGCACGCGCTACACGCAGCGCGTCTACCACGTCAGCGCCGGCACGCCGCAGGTTACTGTTGTTATTGTTATTGTGATCTGTTCAGCGGGCGGCGGCTCGCCTGGCTGCACCACCTGTGCACCGGCGAGCTGCGCACGCGCTACACGCAGCGCGTCTACCACGTCAGCGCCGGCACGCCGCAGGTTACTGTTGTTATTGTAATATGTGGCTGCACCACCTGTGCACCGGCGAGCTGCGCACGCGCTACACGCAGCGCGTCTACCACGTCAGCGCCGGCACGCCGCAGGTTACTGTTGTTATTGTTATTGTAATCTGTTCAGCGGGCGGCGGCTCGCCTGGCTGCACCACCTGTGCACCGGCGAGCTGCGCACGCGCTACACGCAGCGCGTCTACCACGTCAGCGCCGGCACGCCGCAGGTTACTGTTGTTATTGTAATATGTGGCTGCACCACCTGTGCACCGGCGAGCTGCGCACGCGCTACACGCAGCGCGTCTACCACGTCAGCGCCGGCACGCCGCAGGTTACTGTTGTTATTGTTATTGTGATCTGTTCAGCGGGCGGCGGCTCGCCTGGCTGCACCACCTGTGCACCGGCGAGCTGCGCACGCGCTACACGCAGCGCGTCTACCACGTCAGCGCCGGCACGCCGCAGGTTACTGTTGTTATTGTAATATGTGGCTGCACCACCTGTGCACCGGCGAGCTGCGCACGCGCTACACGCAGCGCGTCTACCACGTCAGCGCCGGCACGCCGCAGGTTACTGTTGTTATTGTAATATGTGGCTGCACCACCTGTGCACCGGCGAGCTGCGCACGCGCTACACGCAGCGCGTCTACCACGTCAGCGCCGGCACGCCGCAGGTTACTGTTGTTATTGTTATTGTGATCTGTTCAGCGGGCGGCGGCTCGCCTGGCTGCACCACCTGTGCACCGGCGAGCTGCGCACGCGCTACACGCAGCGCGTCTACCACGTCAGCGCCGGCACGCCGCAGGTTACTGTTGTTATTGTAATATGTGGCTGCACCACCTGTGCACCGGCGAGCTGCGCACGCGCTACACGCAGCGCGTCTACCACGTCAGCGCCGGCACGCCGCAGGTTACTGTTGTTATTGTTATTGTAATCTGTTCAGCGGGCGGCGGCTCGCCTGGCTGCACCACCTGTGCACCGGCGAGCTGCGCACGCGCTACACGCAGCGCGTCTACCACGTCAGCGCCGGCACGCCGCAGGTTACTGTTGTTATTGTTATTGTGATCTGTTCAGCGGGCGGCGGCTCGCCTGGCTGCACCACCTGTGCACCGGCGAGCTGCGCACGCGCTACACGCAGCGCGTCTACCACGTCAGCGCCGGCACGCCGCAGGTTACTGTTGTTATTGTAATATGTGGCTGCACCACCTGTGCACCGGCGAGCTGCGCACGCGCTACACGCAGCGCGTCTACCACGTCAGCGCCGGCACGCCGCAGGTTACTGTTGTTATTGTTATTGTAATCTGTTCAGCGGGCGGCGGCTCGCCTGGCTGCACCACCTGTGCACCGGCGAGCTGCGCACGCGCTACACGCAGCGCGTCTACCACGTCAGCGCCGGCACGCCGCAGGTTACTGTTGTTATTGTTATTGTAATCTGTTCAGCGGGCGGCGGCTCGCCTGGCTGCACCACCTGTGCACCGGCGAGCTGCGCACGCGCTACACGCAGCGCGTCTACCACGTCAGCGCCGGCACGCCGCAGGTTACTGTTGTTATTGTAATATGTGGCTGCACCACCTGTGCACCGGCGAGCTGCGCACGCGCTACACGCAGCGCGTCTACCACGTCAGCGCCGGCACGCCGCAGGTTACTGTTGTTATTGTTATTGTGATCTGTTCAGCGGGCGGCGGCTCGCCTGGCTGCACCACCTGTGCACCGGCGAGCTGCGCACGCGCTACACGCAGCGCGTCTACCACGTCAGCGCCGGCACGCCGCAGGTTACTGTTGTTATTGTAATATGTGGCTGCACCACCTGTGCACCGGCGAGCTGCGCACGCGCTACACGCAGCGCGTCTACCACGTCAGCGCCGGCACGCCGCAGGTTACTGTTGTTATTGTTATTGTAATCTGTTCAGCGGGCGGCGGCTCGCCTGGCTGCACCACCTGTGCACCGGCGAGCTGCGCACGCGCTACACGCAGCGCGTCTACCACGTCAGCGCCGGCACGCCGCAGGTTACTGTTGTTATTGTTATTGTAATCTGTTCAGCGGGCGGCGGCTCGCCTGGCTGCACCACCTGTGCACCGGCGAGCTGCGCACGCGCTACACGCAGCGCGTCTACCACGTCAGCGCCGGCACGCCGCAGGTTACTGTTGTTATTGTAATATGTGGCTGCACCACCTGTGCACCGGCGAGCTGCGCACGCGCTACACGCAGCGCGTCTACCACGTCAGCGCCGGCACGCCGCAGGTTACTGTTGTTATTGTTATTGTGATCTGTTCAGCGGGCGGCGGCTCGCCTGGCTGCACCACCTGTGCACCGGCGAGCTGCGCACGCGCTACACGCAGCGCGTCTACCACGTCAGCGCCGGCACGCCGCAGGTTACTGTTGTTATTGTAATCTGTTCAGCGGGCGGCGGCTCGCCTGGCTGCACCACCTGTGCACCGGCGAGCTGCGCACGCGCTACACGCAGCGCGTCTACCACGTCAGCGCCGGCACGCCGCAGGTTACTGTTGTTATTGTTATTGTGATCTGTTCAGCGGGCGGCGGCTCGCCTGGCTGCACCACCTGTGCACCGGCGAGCTGCGCACGCGCTACACGCAGCGCGTCTACCACGTCAGCGCCGGCACGCCGCAGGTTACTGTTGTTATTGTTATTGTAATCTGTTCAGCGGGCGGCGGCTCGCCTGGCTGCACCACCTGTGCACCGGCGAGCTGCGCACGCGCTACACGCAGCGCGTCTACCACGTCAGCGCCGGCACGCCGCAGGTTACTGTTGTTATTGTTATTGTAATCTGTTCAGCGGGCGGCGGCTCGCCTGGCTGCACCACCTGTGCACCGGCGAGCTGCGCACGCGCTACACGCAGCGCGTCTACCACGTCAGCGCCGGCACGCCGCAGGTTACTGTTGTTATTGTTATTGTGATCTGTTCAGCGGGCGGCGGCTCGCCTGGCTGCACCACCTGTGCACCGGCGAGCTGCGCACGCGCTACACGCAGCGCGTCTACCACGTCAGCGCCGGCACGCCGCAGGTTACTGTTGTTATTGTAATATGTTCAGCGAGCGGCGGCACGCCTGGCTGCACCACCTGTGCACCGGCACGCCGCAGGTTGGGTTAGGTTGGGTTAGCCGGCCGAGTCACGCGCACGTGTGTGCGGGCTTCCTCCTTATAGACCTTACTAGCCTTTACCTGCGGCTTCGTTCGCATTGAAGCCATTAAATAAGTATCAGAGATCATTACAGTAGAAATTAATCAATTACTGGAATGCTAGATGCCGTTGAAGTAGCTAGATTTTTTTGACAAAAATTTTTTTTTTTCGCAATTTTTTTTTTTTTAGTGAAAATTATTCTATGTTACTTCTAATACCTCCAAGAATATGTGTACAAAGTTTCATAATGATCGGTTAAGTAATTTTCGTGTGAAAGCGTAACAAGCAAACTTACATTTCACATTTATAATATAGGATTAAGGAATTAGGGATGTCTATCCGAATACGGGCTATAAGCTGAGCCTCTATCCCCGGGCTTGTCCTCGCCGGGAGTCTTCCTCCCGGGATCGTTTTATTTTAGCCCTGTTGGCTAGGGACATGTCCGCTGTAATAGTGGCTATATCCTCGCGGCCGCAGGTGGCGCTGCTGCTGCTGTTCGAGGAGACGGACGAGCTGAGCGCGGCGGAGGCGCGCGAGGCGCTGCAGCTGGGCGAGGCGTGGGCGCGCCACGTGCGGCCGCTGCTGGACGCGGGGCTGCTGACGGGCGACGTGGACGGCACGCTGGCGCTCAACCTCAACTTCTCGTGCAAGCGCACGCGCATCCGCCTCACGTGCGCGCCCGCGCCCCCCGGACAGGGTCAGTCGCGCACTCGCTACCCCTAATGCTTAGTTGTAGCATGTATCCTGCCTTAATGAGCGTTCGAATATTATTAAACGGTTTCATATGTGAAAGGCGACCTCACTGGTCGCCATTATAATATTTAAGGGGCCGTTCATAAAACACGTCACACTAAAATCAGCATTTTTTTTCCCTTAAATTTTCACGCTGTGTCACACTTTTTGTGACCCCCCTAGAAATATTTCGTCACAAAAACTAAGACCCCCCCCGCTGAGTATGATAAATTCTAAATGATAGTGCACAAATTCTGAAAATTAAAAATATTTATTTAGTTATTATAATAAAATTTAAATAAATTAATAAATATCTTTCATAACAAACATATAAATAATAAATAATATTTCTATTATTCAGAAGTCCAAGGATTTTCTAAATGGGCCGAAATATCTACAATCGGTATTGCACCATCTTCTTCTTCATCTTCAAAACTACCGTTCACTTCATCGTCATGTACCAGTCTGCATCTTCCGTACCATCGTTTTCATCTCCTAGTATGCATAACAGCTCTCGATCTCGCTGAGCTGCGATAGACGATGCGAACGTCACGTTGCCGTATACCCCCCGTCCCCCCTTGTCACATCTTGTCACACTCAGCCAGACCGCTCCCCTCCCCTTGTATGCGAACGTATTTTATGAACGGCCCCTAATGACAATCAAGAATATTTTAATATCAACTAACATTTACCAAGGTATAAACATTTTCATCATAAGCGTAATAAGTGGTGAAATGAGCAGTACAACTAGTAACAATAACCCGCGATGTCAGCAGGCGGTGGTGCGGCGGGCACCGGCGCGAACTCGGCGGAGAGCACGCATTGCGATGACGACCGTAAAATGTACCTGCAGGCTGCCCTCGTGCGCATCATGAAACAGAGAAAGGTAAGCATAGACACACGCACGCACGCGCATGCGCGAGTTTTATGGCGCCATCTTTTGTCTGTTTTGGAAATTAATGTACGATATAAAATAATATTTCAAAATTATTCTTTCCTTTTCCTTCTCCGAAATAAAAACTGCCGCTATACCAAAAAAAAAAAAATATATATATACTATTCAAAAGTTTAACCGTGAAAACGTTACATACAGACAAAGTTTCGTTCACATATATTATATATATATATATATATATATATAATGTTTGGATAAGTTTCTTACTTACTTTCCTTAATAATTAAATAAAATTTCTTACTCAGTAACTTCAACCCCTAAATAGCTATTAAAGTTTTGCTTTTAAATTCGTTATACTCGTATGTATAATATTGTCATATGTTTAACAATTTTTTAAACAAATTATTAATTGGCTGACAAAAGGATGAAGGTGACAAAACTTGACTTAATAATCTTAAGGAAATTACAATTCGCAAACGGACTCCAATATCTAATTAAATATATATATATATATATATATATATATATATATATATATATATATATATATATATATATATATATTAACATACCCAAATTATTTTTGATCGATTTACCAAACGACCGTTTATTTATGAAATGAAATGAAATGAAATGAAATGAAATGAAATGAAATGAAAATATTTATTTCGTCATAAGGTGATTTTACACACTTAACGAATGTCAAAAAAAAATTCATTTAAAACAAATACGTCAAATTATTACAAGTCAATGTCTCGGTAGACATAACATTACTATTATTATATCATCGGCTTTATTAAATGTTACAATAAATAACTTAATCTAATGTCCCTAGTGTTGGCCGAGAGGAAAAAAAGCCGGCGGAAAAAAACTCTCGGTACTCTTTTAAATAATTTATTTGACAATTGAATTTTATTTGACATCACGACATAAAGTTTTTGTAAGGTATCGCGAAAAATATTAACATTATTTACGTTCAACGCCATCTATCGTCACCTTACGTAAACTGACACTAATCTTATGTACCAGGTACTCCGTCACACAGAACTGATACAGGAGGTAGTATCTCAGGCGCGGGGCTCCTTCGCGCCGTCCGTTGCCATGATAAAGAAGTGCATCGAAGCCCTAATAGACAAACAGTATCTCGAAAGAGCCCCCGGCACCCTCGACACGTACTCCTACCTCGCATGAACATGGACATATTTTTTAACGAACTTGTAAATAAAAATATAAAAATTTTGATAATATATTTTGTGCTTTATTATGATTTCGCTACCATCTTCGACCAGGACTGATTTGGTTGATAGTTTAGTTCAATTGAAGCCATTGTGGAGACTCGGTTAACAAAATGTCAGTCGAAATGACATACCGCGTTTTTTTCAGTATAAAAAAACTGTAGTATTAACATAAAGACAATCTAAAACCCTCAACTCGAGTTACCAAAACAAAAATCACATTGTAAATTAAAATCTCCCGAAAACCGAGTTTTGCTGTATATTAAAAAGTTTACTAACAGCATAGTTTCAAGGCAAGCGAACATTAATATTTCGATATCAAACGCATACTTTTATCATATTGATAAATACTAAACTATCGTGCAAATGATATATAGTCTGTGGTGATTATAAGAACTCGAATAAAAGGAAAAGATCAATTAAAAGAAACTCGAGTAGAAATTAAAAACTTAAAATGGTTTATTTTGATGTTATATTTGTATTATTTTTAAATTATAAATAATAAAATATGTAATAAACTGTCAATGTGTAACTCATTTTTTCTTTTCTTGTCCGATATATGACTTCCGATTTCCTGATATCCTTACTAGAATATAAAGTCCATTTTCCAACCTCAATAACTTGCCTATTATTTATTTATTAAAAAAAATTGGTTGTCTGTATAGTCGGATTACGGACGATAATTTTTACGTGATAACGTCGTAAGAAAACATGAATGGAATTGAATTATTATCACTGAATTATCATTATTTTGTATAATATATATATACGCTACAGGTAATTAATTGTATTTAATATAAAAGCGAAATAAAGTTAAATACTTTGATATGTAATACAAGAAAGAATCAAGTTTAATAAAGAAGCTAAGTTTAATAACTTAAAGTTAGCAAAACAAATTAGATTATCATTAACCACTTATGAAAATTGTAAAAATATACTAAATAAAAACAGTTTACTTTTTATACGATCGTAATTATATGAGTCCTAATAACTTATTAGTCAAAATTGTAATATAACCTAATATTACTGCACTCGCCCACCGATGCTACTTATTTTATAATCAAAGAACAAATAGATTATATCGCTAATCGGATTCTTAAAATGTAAGAATTAATTACCTTTTTTGCTGCAATTATTGTTGTAATAAACTATGGTAACCATTTTATGATTTTATTAACTTTTATATTATTAACTTACATTTATTTACTTATATATTATTACATTACATTATATTATCAACTTTTTACTATTTGACATTACTTCAATATTGACAAAACAATTTCCCGCCATTTGCCGCTGTCATTTCTACTCGGACGCGTCGTAAGTTAGGCCGAGACCGCCGTCGCGCGTCGTGAGCCGAACGCTTAGGCCGAGCCGATCGTACCTCTCTACCGCTTGTTCCGCGCTCTCGCTCACTAATTGTGACAATGATGACGTCATCTTCTTCGAACGGGCACCCCTTCATCAATTTACTAGACGTTATCACGTCAAAAATATTACATAATTATATAAAATAATTTCAGACATAATACTAATAATATAGAAATATTAAATTTTTATATATACTTAACATTAAATATATTTGGTTTAGTATTTTTATTATCTAAGTCATACATACATGATATAAGTAATATATTGTACGTATGTATATCATTGTACATTAAATAATAAAAGAGCTTTTAAGTAAATATATTTAAAATAACACCAAGTTATAAGCGATAGGTAATTTTGATAACAAGCAATAGAATAAAACATTACGTACATACTTTACAAAATAAAAGATTTGCAGAATATAATTATAATATTAATTGTTAATTATAATTTCTTTTTTCAGGCAGCCATTTTTGAATTTAAATTATGCAATATAGAAATACTATTCTTAAGTAATAGTTTTCTTATATTAATTAAACAGAAAAGGTAATTTATACTAAAAATATGATAATTTAATTTCATACCTTGTTTTTAATAATAATAATAATAAATGTGTGTATGAATTGCAAATGTTAAGTCTAATTTATTTTAATTTAGTATAAATTAGACAGTAATATGTCATTCAAATTCAGCACAAACATTTCGATACTTAAAATTGTAATATTGTAAAAAAACGGTGCGATATGGTATGGTTATACTTTTCAATATTTTGTACCGTTCAAAATTAGATAGAATTTCAGTTAACTTTTTTTTATGTAATTATTATTACATTAAATATATTTGGATGTAATTATTATTACATTATATATATTCCTCTCTCTAGCATAATAATGCTAGAGAGAAATATATATACAATTACTATAGTTGAAGAATTTCCTACTTTTATTCTCTCGTTTGAACGATACAAATTTGAACAGTTTTAATTTTAAGTCGTTTTGTACCTATATTATAGAAGTTAGTTATAACGATTATTGCGTCAGTCGATACACATTTCATGTTTTGTATTATTGTGTTTAATTTCGAATATTGTTACAAAATCTCCGTGTGTTAACGGTAAGTGCAAACAGCGCTGTAACTTGTAACTTAAATAAATCAAACTTAATAAACATTGTACGGATGCCGTTATTAATTGTTTTATTTTAAAATATTTTCCTTAATACGATTTATACAGTTTTACTTGCCTGTATTTTGACTAGTGTTCGACTGAAACAGGTTTTTCAGCCGAAACCGAAACCGAACTTTCGGCCTTGCTCTCAGTTTCGGCCGAAACCGAAACCGAAACCAGCGTGGTGAAGTGTAGTCCTACCTTACCTTCTGCCTTATATCGTTAGTTATAGTAATCTGGCAACGTTGCTCTGAGTGTTTTATACAAAGAGTATTATATGGTCTTAGTATATAATAATAATAGTTTTATTAAATTAAAAAGATGAGAGCGTTGTGCACAGTGTTGCCAGATACTATAAATTTAAAATTAAAATTAATATTTATAATTCGATAACATTAGTCATTACCTGACTGCTCGACGTAAAGAAGGGTAATGTGTTTATCATTACCTGACTGCTCGACGCAAAGAAGGGTAATGTGTTTATCATTACCCGACTGCGCGACGCAAACAAGGATAATGTGTTTATCAGCCTATGAATCAATATATGTATGTTTGTTCCTATGTGGCGTTGTAGAGATCAAACGCGTTGACCGATTTTAATGATTCTTACGTCAATCAATTCGTCTTAACTTCGCGAATGCCACTAAATGTATGATAATAATAAATATTCACCGCAGCCACAACCAGATGCCATATTGTCAAAAAACGATGAATTACGTCAAGTGGGGTTTCGTTGAATATGTATTAAAAATGATTTTTAGGATTCTCTCATCATTTTTCATTTCAAATAATGGTTTAGAATATATAACGATTTAAATTAAGTTTTAAACAACCTGTTTAGCTAATTTTCATCCATAAAATAGGTACTTATATACTTTATTATTTCGTTATTCTTCCCTTATTAGGCGAGGATAGTAGCAGTGATAGCCTGGTGCTAGTGGTATGGCTGCAGATTGCGAAAGCAGAGGTCAGGTTCCAATCCAAGGCACACAAAACAAGGGAGAAGAGGCGTGGTTCTCGGTGTCTCAAACTCAACAAAATGAAGTTCAATACTCGAGTTTCGGCGCGGCCGAAAGTTTCGGCCACTTTTTGGCCGAAACCGAAACTAAGGCCGAAACTAGATTTCTTGGCCGAAACTGGCCGAAACCGAAACCGAAACCGAACTTTCGGTCGGACATTAATTTTGACAGCGTCTTTAGGCCAACTTTACTTATTTTTAGCTTAGGTATATCTTATTAAAATGGCTTTATTCCATACAAAAAAGATTTTTTTATACAAAGTAAAAATAGTATTCAACTCTTATTTTTAAATAAAATTTACCAAAATGTACTTCATTTTTGTGATAGATGGCATTTTGTTACGAGAAAATTATAATAAAACAATTATTTAATAGATGACGCTAAGCAGCGATGTTTATTAATAGCGATATCAAGACTAATATAATTCGTATTGATGTTATGCTAAAATGATTGTTGTATAATATCATTTGAATATTCAATTAAAGATTGCTCTTAATTCTTTCGAATCACAAATGCGAAAATACTTCATATTTGTTGTCACACGTTGCATATCATTGTAGTAGATAAGAGAGTTTTATTTGCCATCTTGGGGTTTACGCCATAATAAATTTGGCGTCATCTGTGATCTGTTTAGTCTCTTCTTCATCTTCAACCGCCGATGATCTTCAACTCCTACTGCATGGATCATTGACCAGAAACTATCGGTTCCCTTGTGACTCTTTTTAGCTCATCCATCCACCTGCCTGGAAATTTGCCCACGCTTTGCTCCCCGGTACATTTTCGCTGTTCTATCATTCTTCTTTCATCCCCCATCACATTTCAGCTTGGCGACTTCTTACCTTGCTTTATCAGTAACACGGTGTCTTGGAGATACTCCGAACATGATACTGAATTTTTGAATGAATTTATATGATTTCCATTCATTACGGGAGATAATTTTCTTCCTTGGGGGCCGTCCATAATTTTTTCTGTATCGCATAGATAATATTTATGATTACTTTTCCATAACAAATAAACGCATCACACTCAACAGCCCCCAATTGAATGAAATTCAGTATAGGGGTCTGGAAAAAATACAAAGAGTATATCCAGACTGACGAACATCTGTAGGTATTGTTTGTTTACCATTATTTTTTCATTCCCATTCAAGTTGCTGTACCTAACTACATTGTCAACGCGTCCGTTTAGTTCACATTGATGTTAAAAAGCCTTTAACCCTCCGTCGGGCGCGGCTGATCTCACAGGCTCAGTAAAAATATTTTCGTGTGCCGTTTTTTTCCGCTTCATCGGGAAATCCCAACTCTCTCAGTAGCTTCCTAATTTTTGGAGCTCTACACAACGCTGATAGTCAGTTGACTCTTCGCGCTTGCAGAGAGCAGTGAGAGCAGTTTTGGCCTATTAGGCACACCGCGCCCGAACTCGTCACATTTTCGAAGGTAAATAAAACCATATTTTTTTAATGAAATATTATTAATTGGCATATTTAAAAAGAGGTTATATACTTTTTTTTACTTGGATAAGCTGTCTGACCTATGAGGCACACCGCGCCCGAACTCGTCACGATTTCGAGGGTAAGTGTGATTAGTGTAATTTTTAGTATAGTAATTCATTTTTTAAGCTTGAAATTTTTTATATATGTTTATATTTAATTAAAAAACATAAACTTTTTACAGGTTAACTTACTATCGACTTGCCGTGTAAAAAAAATACCTGGATGTTGCAAATCAAGAAGATTTGGTACAAATAAGTAATTTATTGCAAAATGACATTGATGGAGACTATCTTGACATGGAAAACATTTATGGAGAAAGTAACATTGATGAAGAAGACAACATCGACTTATTATACCTGGCTGGTAGCTAAAAATCCAACCGTCTATGCCTTAAGGAGCTATGGAGTCAAGATGGCAATGGAATTGAAAAATTTGGCCTTGTGATGAGTATCAAATATTTTATAATTCTACTTTGTTATTTACGTTTTGATGACATGACTACTAGGAGTAAATCAGTAAACGTAAAAAGTAGATCGTCTTGCATCAATCCGCAATGTGTTTGAAACATTTTGTTTGAAAATTGTCGTATTCGCCTGGTGAGAACGTAACTATCGACGAGATGTTGCTGCCGATGCCTGGCTTTAGAGACAGGCGCTCCTTTAATCAGTACAAACCATCAAAGCCGATTATAAGTCAGTCTAGAGAGAGAAATGAAGAAAAGAATAGAAGAAAGAGATGAAAACATGATGTGTAAAGCCTGTTTTTCAAGGTCTCAGATCCCCGATATAAATAAATCCAATGACGAAAATTCTGATTTACTTTCATTCTTTTAGATTTTAAGAACAACATTTTATACGTTTTTTTATTAGTTTTATTATTTTCATTAATAATTTAGTAATTTTAAAATAAAAAAAATCTTGAATACTGGAAATTTCTGTCTTTTATTTTTTTAATTTTTTAAGTAATATATATGTGTATATATTTTACTATTGTGCCTATTTATTTTGTAAACATTATAGTCAAGACGTACATGCATCGTTTTAATGTTAATATTAATTAGAAAAATTATAATTGTCAATTTTCGAAACTGAGCTTATTGGGTACACCGCGCCCGATCTCGGGAGTTATTGAGGGGCGCCCGACGAAGGGTTAAATATAAAGTCAGGTTAAATACATAAAAGCTTGCTCCTATGTACGGTCCTCTGGAACCGAAGATACCCTATTATCAGTACACACTGATGCCAGTATTTGAATGCGACGGAATCCGGTTCTACTGGGACTTGCCTATTGCCACGGACAGGACAACACTGATGAACAAGTCTGATATCGTGGTGTTTTTAGTGGACATAACCATTCTGCATGCGAGAACCTCATGAAAGAACATAAATATCTGGATCTAACGACGAGATTGTCGACATGTGGACTGTGGGAGTGCGCTGAAATCATCCCTATTATAATATCTGCCTATGGTTTGATCCTGGTAAGCCTCTCATTATCTGAGGCAATTGGGAATCCATGACGGTTCGCTCGCAGCCAGCATGCAGAAGGCGGTGTTGCTCGACTCGGTTACGATTGTCCGCTGGTTTCTCAGCCTACAGTCCTAACACCCGACTGCCTAATCTCCCGTAATCCTCCACCCGCTTATATTTTATCTATGTAAATTTATGTAAATTTATTTTAATTATGGATTATATCTTTTTTATTACTTAAATCGTCTATAAAAGATTCCTAAGACCTAGATAAAGAGTCCTAATAACCATATTATCATCAAAACGGATGATATAATGTTGACTGATTTCATAATGACACTCTTATATGTTTTTTTTTTCGAACCCTTGTGAGCAAAGGGTTTACTCAACAGATAGCCACATTCTTGTTAGATGCATGCTATCTGTATGATTTTCAAAAAAAGACCTTCTGTATGTATAAATTGCAAAAAAGAACATTGTCATTCACTCGCGTTTCGCTGCCAGAACGCCGCGCGACGTAAAAAAAAGTAGGTTATTCGCATCCCCGCCATTTTTAGGGTTCCGTAGCCAAATGGCAAAAACGGAACCCTTATGGATTCGTCATGTCTGTCTGTCCGTCCGTATGTCACAGCCACTTTTTTCCGAAGCTATAAGAACTATACTGTTGAAACTTGGTAAATAGATGTATTCTGCGAACCGCATTAAGATTTTCACACAAAAATAGAAAAAAAAACAGTAAATTTTGGGGGTCCCCATAGTTAGAAGTGAAACCAAAAAAAAATTTTTTTCATCAAACCCATATGTCTGGGGAATCTATGGATAGGTCTTCAAAAATGATATTGAGGTTTCTAATATCATTTTTTTCTTAACTTAATAGTTTGCGCGAGAGACACTTCCTAAGTGCTAAAATGTGTGTCGACCCCCCCCCCCCCTCTGTAACTTCTAAAATAAGAGAATGATAAAACTAAAATATATGATGTACATTACCATGCAAACTTCCACCGAAAATTGGTTTGAACGAGATCTAGTAAGTAGTTTTTTTTTTTTTTTTTAGTACACTATTATTAAAACTTCGATAAAAGTTATAACGAACTACAAGAACTTTTATACGATGTTACTTGCTGCTACGGAACCCTTCATGGGCGAGTCCGACTCGCACTTGTTTATTTTTTTCTTCGATATTTTTATTGTTTTATTTATAAAAATATTATGGGTATAAAGTCTTGTATGCAACTGTTGATAATTAGGTATTAAAACACTCATGTGATACTATTATCAATGATAAACCCACATTCGTGTTTTAATACCCCTTATTATACAACAGTTGCATTAATAAGTATTATGTATGTAGGTATATATTGAACAGGTAGAGTGAAACGATTAAAATGATATTAACTAAAATAAACTAATATACCTACATTCTTTCAAAATTATCATTTTCATATTTAGATATTCTTTAATAAGATACTGATATTATAATTACAAAATCAATTTAAATAGATGATAACAAATCATTATGTAAAGAAAAATTAATTACATAGTTTCCGATGTGTTTTCTATTAGTTCTTTGGTATGTTTGAGATTTTATTACCCGACTGCGACAGAAGGAGGGTTATGTTTTACGAGTGTATGTATGTATGTCCATTTCTTTGGCACGCCCTACAGCCCAAACGGCTGGACGGTTTCTGACATATGAGGTGTCGTTGGATTTGTCTAAATTGTAGTAGTGACATAGGCTATATAAATTTTCAAAATGGCGCCCGCAAATGGCGGAATGAGGGGAGGGAAGTTGAATTTTTTTTTCTTACTGTAGCAGTATAAGTATGCAAATGAAAGCAAGTAAATTGTTTTATTCTTTTTAGTTTATAATAAGAGTATTTTACGCAGTTGGGTTTTTTGATTTTTTTAATTAAGCATACTTGTTAATTCTCTGATAATTTCTTTGTTTTCATGGTATAATAAGGACTGTTATTTTATCGTATATTGAGACCCTAACATACAAATATCAAGGTTGATTATATAAAATACATTACAATGAAGAAAAGCGAATACCGATTTTTAATATATCTGTGTAATAATAAATTTACTGAAGTTTATAAGTGAATTTATTTTTATAATATATGTAATAAAGATAAGATTAAGAATATGTTTATTTAGGACACAACAAAAAACTTAACTAGAATTATTTATAAAAAATATTTTTAAAAAAATATAATGTACAGTCATCACGAGATTATATACATTTTTAATAATACGATAAAAATGCAATATAATATTAAGTGAACGTGCGACAATTGACAACATTTTCGACATGTTTTATTATTGTGGAATTTTCTTTTCGATTTTAATATTGCGACACAATTTTAGAAATTAATGATATATTTACGAAATATTTATTGCTTTATTGCTTAAAATTTCAAAATGAAGTAGTACGTGTAAATGATAAGCCGAGCAAAATAGGTAATAAATGGGAGAATAGGTAAATAAGGTCATTTGAAACGGACAAACAACAAGTATGAAGACTGTCATTGTCGTTTACCTAATTTCGTTATTACAGGTGAGTTTTATTCTTATATATTTTTTTAAATTTTGACCTTTTAATTACCACATAAAGGTAATACACGTTTATTTTTCAAGTGGTAAAAAGGCTTTTAACCTTTTCGTTTGGGTTCTGTTTTAATTCTGGTGGTAATACAATCTAGTACAAAAGATAATCTTAAAGTTGTTACCATTAAAAATTCTGTCGTCAACCATATTTTTGAACCCTCATGCGTTCTATACCTTAATGTAAAAACTAATAAATTATACATAATTATTAATAAATATATTAAACTAATAAATTAAATAACTATTTAAAAATTGGTACCATCCGATACAAACCCAGTACCTACAATCGAATAGAAATTACAGAAAATAAATATTGTATAGGTACTTAGTTGCAAACTACTATTATTTTTACGGAAGTCAAATGTTTATTGTAAGTAATTTTTTTGTAAACGCTCTAGTCTCGAATTTGAAAACTTATTTTTACGTTCAACAGTAGATTGAGAAAAGGGGAAAGTTATAAATGATCTGTATATTTTGTTCTTGATTTAATTAAAGGCGGGTGAGTAATTTAATGTTAGCAAGGTCCCACAACTGAGCACAGGCCTCTACTCCTATGATGGAGACTTGGTTGGATGCCTTAAACCGGCGCGATGCTTAACTTCAGGATACCTGATATACAGGTCCTAGAATTTCATCAGAAATAGACAGCTTTCCTCTTGACGTTTATCTTTAACTCGAAGTTAGTACCACGAAATAACTCGAAGTAGAACCTTAAAATAATATTTTAAAATATATTTATTAAGTAGTTGAAAATTCAACGATTCTAGAGCAGATTTAAACACACCTTCGATTAAGGTTTTAGTGCTCTTATGGAAATATTCCCTTTTTTACTGAAAACTCCGAGAAATCTCTAAAAGACTGGAGTCATCATTAATAAAAAAAACTTTCAAAAATGCTGAGAAACTCTGATAAAGTCAAATATTGTCTGAAATTTCGGAATTTTTTGTAAAAAAGGGAATATTTCCATAAGGATGATCGTATGTATAATATATATATATATAATTATAATTTAATTATTTATATTTCAGCAAGCATTGTCACAATGCCTGCCAGCACCCTTTTGCCTATCACCGCCAGCGATAGATCTTCTTCTACCTCCCCTAGCGCCGGCACTACCGTTGACACTACCAGCCCCATGTGCCGCACCACTACCTGCCCCAGACCTAGCCGTGTTGGCTCCGACACTAGCGACCTCACTGTCAGCCTCAATCGCAGCTACTCTTCCACCACTATTGGAAGCGGCGTTACCAACAGTATTGACATCAGCGCTAGTGGCAACAGCGCCACTATTAGAAGCTTTGCCGTGTGGACTACCTCCGTTACCATGCGCTCCACCCGCTCCACTTATATTACCAGCCCCTGCTCCCTGTGCGTTACCAGCTCCCGCCCCTTGCGCTTTACCAGCCCCTGCTCCAATTCCATGTGCCTTCGCCGCTCCTGCCCCTCTCCCCTGTGCCCTTCCCGCACCGGTCGCTGCTCCTCTTGCTTACGCTCTTCCAGCGCCGGCCCCCTGTGCCCCACCTGCTCCTCTATATTACGCTGCTCCAGCCCCCCCTACATGCTTGTACATCTAACTCCCTATGTTTTAAATGTTTATAAATCTAGGCGAGTTTATTTTAATCAATATTAATTACAGCAAAACATGTAAGGGCCCGTCCTTAAATTACGTGAGACAATTTTGGACACTCAATTTTTTGACCCCCTCTCCCCCTTGATAAGATTTCGTGAGATTTAGCTTGACCCCCTCCCCCTACTCTAATTTTGCGTGAGATTTTTGAAAATGCGTATTAGTGAGAAGTGTGCAAGATATGCACATGAAGAAAAAAGACAATTTCACATTTTAAAATTAAGTACGTAAGAGACTCTACGTAATAGATTCTGTGAGATTTCACTCGACCTAAAAGCCTCACGTAATTTATGGACGGTCCCTAATTACTGTAAACATAGGTATTTCAACTAAATAAATAATAATATATAAACTAATTGTTCTATTACTTCCAATAATTTTTTATTATATAAATTTCACCATTTCTTATCTACCGCTTACAAGTTGATACGGTATTACTAAATGACAGTTTTTGTAACGTATTTTAGTATAACATCGTTGTAAATAGTTGACTTCAGATCGTTATAAGTTAGCTCAATCGGTGTAGTAATCGACACAAATACTAGTAGTACTAGAAAACTAGGTAATATCCTATAATCACTTCGTGAGCGTAAGAATTGTTAATAATAATATCAATTCTGCATTTTATTTTTTATGACATTGACATTTCATTTTAAAAGCGAATGCTCAAATGAAAAATTACATGTATAAAAAATAGGTTAAAATAATTAAAATCGGATCAGAAAGATGTGTCTGCAAAAGCAAGAAAAAAAGCCGTTGACACACGATTCAGTAGCAATTATAGAATGCCCTCTAAGCAAAATTTTCAAAATATCCACAACTAGTGACTCCCCACGGCTGTACCCAGGGTATGTACATGTACGTAAACCTTCATCATGAATCACTCTATCTATTGGTGAAAACCGCATGAAAATCCGTGCAGTAGTTTTTGAGTTTATCGCGAACAGACAGACAGACGCGGCGGAGGATTTGGTTTTATATATAGTGATGTATACAAGTAGGGTCTACTTTTATAGTTTTATCATAACTATAGATGCAATGTAGTAAAACTACCATTGGTATTGTAAATCTATTAGTAAAAAAGCTTTATCCATAGAAAAAAAATTTAAACAACTTAGTTATCCCTGAATCTAACAATAAAATGTTTGGGTAAAATAAAAAACACTGATTATATTATATTTATTAACTTATTTTATTTATTTCAGTTACAGAATTTAACACATTATTAAATTCTTAACAACATAAAACGAACCATTTATTCCAAATGTTTTACAAAATAAAACTTTTGAAATAAGTTAACCCTCAACCCTAATCTACAAACAAAAAGGTTAGATCACACTATCTTGTTATATTTATATAAAGCTACAACCACACTTGACTTTTTCAAGTTTTTTTTTTGTATTAAATCTATTATATTCTTCAAAACAAATAAAAGAACATAAATTTACGTTAAATTGTGACACGACGCGACACAAAAATAACAATTATTGTATATTAAAACATAAATAATACATACAAAAATAAAATAAAGTGTCGTAAGCTACAAAGAGCTTATTGCTGAAAGCTCTTCGAGACAAACATGGAGCAGACAGTGGCCTTGTGTCAGAAAAGTTGTACAGATTTTAATATAACCATTTATATTAAATATATAAGAAATCAAACAATACAGAAATAGTGATATCCTAAGTTGTCATCGCGTCGCCTCGCTTTTTATAGCTTTCCGTCGTCCACCAGGACAACGGTCAAGTGTGAACGTAGCATTATATCTGATATGTGTGTCCAATCCTTAATAATACTACAAACTATAACCTAATACAAATGATAAGATGTATAAATATTGCATTATATTATCATTAATTAGATGATCCTTTTTTTTCTGACAGCTATTACGATTTCAACATATACGTATAAAACCATCCCGCTTACTAATGTATTTTCAAGGTCATTTAACGTGACATTTACCGATTTAAATTTTACTTACTAGGGATCTTTTTTTGATTAAATTTTTACGCAGTTTGAGTTGAAATCTCATCTCTAGTAAGCGAATTCAGAGATAGATTGTTGATTTAAGATCATTGGTATCAGATAATTACATTCTTAAACTACGATAAAAAGCGATAATTATGAATGATAATGAAAAAAACAAAACATTAAAATTTAACGTCAATCTTTAAAAATTACTACAAACTAATTATCTTTGTAGTTTTAAGGCCTTTTACGTGTAATTTCATCTAACACCACTACCACATCTGCCATTTAGTTATTTTTTAAATATTTTTGTTAAAAAAACCTCATGAAAATACTTTTTATGTAATAATACGCGATAATATACAAATAATTATGAACTGTCAAAAAGATACGTCTATACGTTTACGACTTCTCCTCAAAATAGGATCCCCGTTGAAGAGAGGCAAATTAAAAAAAAATTATGTTAATACCTAGTTACATTAAAAAATGTAAAAAAATTAAAGTAACTACTTTAATTCTTTTAAAACAGTAAAATTAGTATTTTTACTAAAGATTGACGTATTTTAAATAGTTAGTAGATAAACATGTATTTTTTTTTTACGAAATACCACAGTTTGAAGGCACAGTACAGACAGTGGCTTGTTATGTCAGTAAAAAAAAATGTGACTAGATTTTTTTGTAAAACTATATTTTCTGAGATTCTAAATCAGATAATAAAAAAATTTGAAAATTTAAATATGATATAAAAATAGCAGACTGAATCTACACTTATTGAAGGATCATGGAAGCTCATAAAAAAATTGTATCAGTAATTAATTACTGTAACGAAATCAAGGGCAAAGATATGCTGAAGACGCAGCACAGCATAACAAAAATTAGGGCAGAAAACAACAGTTATTTGAATATTCCAGTGGTATCACGAATGACACCGGCCCATGATGACTATTATGTATTCATGCGTCATATTATTCACGAAATCGTCAATTTTTTTTGGCAATTTTTAGAAGTTAGGGATGTATGTGTCATATTATATTACAGACTATAGGATTATATTATATATTACTATATTTTTACATATTAAATTGAAAACCTATATATTGGTTACAATGTATATCATATCGTCCTAGAGAATTTTGTACTATATATAATTATACTGAGCTGCGTGGCCTGCATAAACTTGGACGGTATTATGCAATAATTCGCTTAACTATATCTTTACAGAGGTAAAAAAAATTCAAAAAGTAATTTAGTAGATGGCACTATTGTTTTTAGTTGGCACACTTATCTATTTTTGGCATTAATGCCACTAGTTCAATACCGGCATTTCAAACTTTGGCATTTTTATCTTACAAAATAATTTTGGCCCAATATTGCACTAAGCATCTACATATTTAACTAATCTAGATATTGTTTCTTTACTTTTTTACCGAATGTTAACAATATAACTGCACACATATTGAATGATTTTATTCAGACATGAAGTATATGTATAAGATTTTGTGAGTAATTGTGTTTTTGTGTAATTTATAGACCGTATTATTATTATTTTTATGATTTTGTCGATTTTTCAAAAAACTATACAGTACTATTATATTAAAAAGAAATATTTAAAACTTACTCCATAATGTATAAAAATATTTTTAATAATATCACCTTTAAATGATATATTTTTGACAAATGAAATAAATAAAAAAATACAGCGACTCATGACAGTCAATTATAAACTTTTAAGTTTATTTATGAAGAAACAATAATTTTCATAATAAAATTGTCGAATATTATTCATTGATAAGTAAATCATCTACAATTTGAAGCCTGACGTATAACGGTATCCAATAGATAAAAGTTTAAGATATATTTTTATATTCAACATCAAATACACTTTATCAGTTAGATAAAATTTTATTTGCAACCTGTGAAGCCAAAAGTTATCATTTATTAGTTGAAGTAAAACAGTTTTACCTCCTATTGATAAAATCTATCAGTAACTTATGTACGAGATAAACTTTATCAGAATTCAGTGAAACGCAACTAATATTTTGTAGTTATTTATACAAAATGTTTAAAAATTTAATTTAATTACAATGTATATAACAATATTTTTCTTTAAAAAAATATTTATATCATTTGTTTGTTTTGGATTTTACTTTTACAGAACTAAAATTAATATAGCTGAGAAAAATAATCGCACGTCTGCGTGAACGCTATTAGATTACACGTTGTTACAGAATGCGTTGAAGAAATAAAGGTTCACTGCTTGTTCCCCGTAGGTGATAGCGTGATAATATGTAGCCTATATGTTGACCCGACTTCTTAATAATATTCGTGCCAAATTTGAAGTAAATCCATGCAGTACTTTTTGAGTTTATCCCGGACATACATACAGACAAACAGACAAAAATTCTAAAAACTATATTTTTGGCTTGGTATCGATAGATCACACCCCAAGTATTCTTTTAAAAAAATATTCAATGTACAGTTTTGACTTTCCTACCATTTTATTATATGTATAGATAAACATTATATTAAATTGCATTGAAATGTTTACGATGTAAAGTGTAATGTTTTATCTGCTTGTATGATAAGGCTCTATAATTATATAGAGTAAATACTAATGACTGAATTCTTGATTCATAATCAAAGTTGAATTACATTATCAAGGCCCCTTAGCTAAGGCCTCCATGTTTAAAATTTAGTAAAATATATAATTTTTGGATGATTACATACAAATTAATTTATTAAAATAATATGATATAAATGATTTTAGGGTACAATTATTTATTAAATAATATTAATAATATCGATTTACAACATTTTTTTTTTGTATTTATTTTTAATTGTTGGATTGACTTTGTCGACATAATATATTTAAATAAATCAAAAATACAAATCAAAAATCAGAAGGGGGTTATTACTTTCAATTTAGCAATTGTTTTTTTTTTCTATTTAATTTATTTAAATTTCATTAAAAAAAATAAACAAATTTAATTTTAATTTTATTGCATATCTGTAATAATTTTGACAATAGTTACCGTTAATGTTTGAAATCCACAATACACACCTAGAAAATTTTAGCCCCCTTTTATCATATTTACCCCAAAGTACCATAGTTACCCGGGGGGCCACTTCATCTGCCTACCCCCTAGGACGTGTAAGTGTAGGTGGTAGACACTCTGAGCGCCGTGGACTCCGTTGTTGACGACCAGACGCCACCCCTGAGGCGCACGCGCAGCTCCAAGCGACCGCGCTACCAACATTAGGTGACCTAGGAGCTGTAAGTTATATTTATTAGTATTATTACAGTATTTTGTAAATATAATTATTATACTGAATCAGCCTGTTAACGTCCCACTGTTGGGCCAAGGCCTCGTCTCCATGTAGGAGATGGGTTGGAGATAATTCCCCTACCATGAGTAACGATCGTTACCAGGTGTCTATGATAACAACCGGGACCGATGGCTTTACGTGCTCACCAAGGCACGGTGGGGAACCCACAAGGACATACACCAAGGACCGGAAACAAATATTCGCACAAATACAAATAACTGCCGCGAGCGGGAATTGAACGCGCGACCGCCGGCGTTAAGACGACTACTCGCACCTCTACACCAGAACGGTTGTCAATTATTATACACCTACATTATTATAGACTAGCCGACCCGTACGGTTTTACCCGCTTTGACTTTAATGGTTACTGATCTGCTAATATGTCATAATATGCTAATGTGTCTGAACGATGTTCATAGGGACACAGACAAACAAAAATTGCAAAATAATTGCTTTTATTTCTATTGCTCTCATAAAGCCTCTATAATTAGTTTTTTACCCGACTGCGCGACGCAAAGGAGGGTAATCAGTCTATGTACTATATGTATGTTTGTTCCTAAGTGGCGTTGTAGAGACTATATGCGTTGACCGATTTTGATGATTCTTACGTCAATTGATTCGTCTTAACCTCGCGAGTGTCACTAAATACATGACAGTAATCAAGATTCACCTCAGCGACAACTAGATGCCTATTCTTCAAGCAATCAAAAAAAAAAGAGCGCTTTAAAATTAAAACGGGTCCCGACTGTTAATCTTTCTATTTTGCAAAGAATTTATGATTTGTTTATGTGCGTATCCATTATAAAACTATTTTAATAGTGTAGTTATTTAGTATTACTTTTATAAACTTTATAAACTACTGGGATTGTTGTTTTTAGTATTTTTTTTTCATCATATTTTTTCGTTTTTTTTTTTTTGCGCGGTCGAGTTTTTTGTTTTCCTCTTAAATATCTCTCGTGTACTCATATTGGCTGGTTTCATTTTAATTATATGTATAGTTTGGCGTAGCCAAGGCAATGGGTCAATGGGGTCATAGCTAGTAGCTATTGCGCTAGCGGTCGTGAATTCGATCCCGCTCACATATTTGTTTATCGTAGTTCTTTTTTATTTTTAAAATAATATATCTAAATTTTTATAGACTACTATGCAACAAAAATGTATACTCGTATTAGGTATACAATATTATTAGGTATATAGAAATCTATTTATGTGCCTTTGCGTGCGTGAGTGTATATATGCAGATACATAAGTATTTTGTATGAAAAATATCTATATAATATCATATATCTACTTTAGTATGACCTTTGATTTATTAATGTTTATTTTTTTTCAGTAATATTTACGTTTCTTGTTAGACCAAAACAGAAAAAATATAACAAATCTATCCCTCATAAAAGGTGATTGCCCTTAGCCCTAACGTCATATATTATCGATAAAAATGGAACACATAAAAAGCATTATCATTTATTTTATAAATCTTAACATGACTAATCTCTTCGGAATTTTTTACATAAACACTGCGGACATGTGATTCGACACCAATTATGTATTATGATATTTTTATCCTTATATACTTATAATAAGGTATATAATTAAATGAAGTTCTTAACTTATAGATTGTACATGATAAGATGTAGTAATTTTAATTACCTACGTGTGTCATTTATTATTAAGTGTTGTTTTACTAAGTTAGAGAATGTACTGATTTTTGGAAATGAATTTTCATGATATCCTTCAAAAAAGCTTTAGTTTAGATCATTTTAAATAAATAGGTAATAAATAAATATATTTAACATACACAGCTGGTCATCTGTTTCTGAGGTAGGCAACTTAATGACTGTGTTTTATGTAACAGCCGACTGATATGCAGATTTTTAAAATAAATCTACATACAAATAATATATATATAAATATATATTACACCTAAGCTCGGGGATGAGAAACGAACACACAATTCCGGAGCGGAAAGCAGGGTCACTACCAGTGCCGGATTAGCCTATAAGCTATTTAAGCAATTGCTTAGGGCATCCCGTATCGGGGGGCACCAGAGACGACCGAGAAAAAAAAAACGGACCTTCCGAACAAGCCGGTTTCCGAAAAGGCTATAGTACAATAGACTACATACATACGCTGCGGCAGATTATAGAGAAAACCGATGAGTACAATCGGCCATTGTGCTTGGCGTTTGTGGATCACTCACCTTCGATTTGCTGATGATAACGTGCTTATGGTGGAATCCCTGGGAGACCTTGACATTATACTCAGTGATCCCGACGGGTGGGCCTTAAAGTGAATATGGTCATCTTATCCAATTGACAAAAATCATGTCGATGTCCATGTCGTGCCCACTCTGATATCGGTTGGAGATTCTACGCTCGAAGTTCTTGACAAGTACATCTACCTAGGACAAAATGTCTAACTTGGTAGGTCCAACTTCGAGAGAGAGGTCAATCGTCAAATCCAGCTCGAATGGGCAGCGTTCGGGAAGTTAAAAAACGTCTTTTTATACGTCATACCTCAGTGCCTGAAGTCTAAAGTCTTCGACCAATGTGTGTTGCCAGTGATGACATACAGATATGAGACGTGGTCACTGACTTTGGGCATTTTAAACAAGCTCCAAGTCGCACAGCGTGCAATGGAGAGGGCTATGCTTGGTATTTCTCTGCGAGATTGAACCAGAACTGATGAGATCCGCAGCCGAACGAAGGTTGCCGACATAGACCAACGGATTTGCAAGCTGAAGTGGCAGTGGGCAGGGCACATAGCTCGTAGAACTGACGGCCGATGGAGCAGAAAGGTTCTCATGTGGAGACCACGTAAAGGCAAACGCAGCGTCGGATGGCCGTCCGCGAGATGGACAGACGACTTGAGGAAAGCCGCTGGAAGTGACAGCGAAGATGAGGTTTAAGTTCAGCAGTGGACATCCAATGGCCGATATTGATGATGATGATGATGATGAATTACTCTATTCCTACTCTACCTTCATATCTTTTTCGTCCTTCATATATATACTATTATATACATATTCTGGGGAGCCCGTAACGGTTGGCGTAGTTTGTAGTGATCCTGCCGGGGGTCGTGTGTTCGATTCCCATCAACGGTCAAATGTGACGAAAACATATGTTGGCTGTGTAAAATGTTCCTGAGGTGAGTTGACGTCAAGTCGGCGGCCGGTCTAGAAATATAGCCTAAATTTAGGACAACGTGTGAAATCATGTTGTATCGACCCCACCTAGCATGGGATAAGGGCAAAAGGAACAACACATACATAATTATTCTACCTACGATACGTATTCACATTTTTTTTTCAATTAATTCTTTGTAGTTCACTTAAGGCCAGTATATCCCAAATCACCTGTTTTTGATAGAGTTTTAAACATAGTAATATTCATTTTTTTGATCCGTTAAAAATATATGTTATAGTTTAACAAACGTTCTAGATTATTCAACGGTTCAAAACACGATAATTGTAACTTGACTCGATAAAAAAAAAACATAAAGAAAGGATGTTTTAGATTATTTTTCGAGTTTTATTTGAAGAATATCAGTAAGTTACAATATTCACATGTAAAAATAGTTAATAACTTTTAGTAGAACATTTAACGGTTACTTTTTTAAATAAATGTTTCTATTTTTTTTAAATATTAAATATTTAAATTATATAAGAAATTGGCCCGCGCGCCACATGAGTAAATACGGTTTATTTACTCATGTGCGCGCGCCTCGCTTTAGTTGCCTGCAAAGAGTATATTGCGCGGCGTCATCGAAGTAGGACCTGTATCTCTGCTGTCTGGCGGCGTCCCCCCCCCCCCCCCTCTAAAGATTGGATTTTTTTTTCTTATAACAAAAATATCCACGGGCTTATATTTGCCCGTGCCTTTTTTTAATTAAATGTATAAGATTGTTAATATAGTTTCATGCGTACTATTTTAGACTTACATTAGCTAGACTTATTGTCAGGATCTCTATGACGCGACAATTATTTATTTATTATTATTATAATTTTTTTTAATACATATAATCATATTTACATACATATAATAATCATTTTTAATAAACATAATCTTTATTTACAAATATAATTTACATATACAAATATACACACATACATATATATACATATACATATACACACACACACACATATATTATATATATATATATATATATATATATATATATATGTTCTTATTTTCTATGTACATGCGTTTATTCCTTGATAATATAATCCTAATATAATCTAATATTTCATTGCTTGTTAGTACATGTACATACCAGCCACCACATTTTTACGGCTTGTCTACATTTACATTTGGGCTCTTTATTTTTGTATTATTTATTGGAGACTCTGCCGCAGCCATCCCCCGAGGGAAGCTGTTCGAGCACATCCTCAATGACGGCGGTGTCTCTTTTATGCATAGCCATATTGAGGGTGTGCTCGAGTATTTCCTTCGTTGTGGCCTCCACCGAGGCCGACAAAACGACCGATTGCATCATCACCGTCGTCGGTGTAGTAGACACAGGTCTTTGTGTGCCTGGTCACCGCGACCACAGCATGCGGAACACTGTCATGAATCCGCAGCCTCCTAGTCTTTGTTTGGACGATGATGACTGCCTCGCGTGTCTGTCCCTGTGCCTCGTGGATAGTCATGACGCTCGATCCCTGTCCGGTGCCGTATCCCTTGTCTATCAACGTCTTCTTTTCCTCTTGTGTGAAAACCGATGTATAGGGTCCGGTCTTGTCTCTTAGGAATTCGAGCGCCAGTGAACCTCTCTATCCTCAGAGAATGGATAGTGTGGTTTGAGGAATAGATTGGATAATTTTATTTAGTACTAGCTTTGCCCCGCGGTTTCACCCGCGTTAATTTGAGGGAAAAACGTATTTAAATATTTTCGCCACGTTGGTCCAGTGGTCTCAAGCGTTACTGCCGAGCAAGGGGTCTCAGGTTTGATTCTTGGGTCGTTCAACATATTACTGAGTTTTTTTTTTCGAAAATTTACAGTAAAAGAGTGATGTTATATTTACTTTAAAAGTGGAACTATAATTAAAAAATGTCTTGAGAAGAGAAATAATAAAGGACGCAACGGAAGCTCTCAAAAAAGATTATTTTTTCCCGTTTTTGTAACATTTCTTATTATTACTCAGCCCCTATTTGTCGTAGCGTGATGTTATATAGCCAAAATCCTTCCTCGGTAAATGGGCTATCCAACGCAAAAATAATTTTTAAATTTGAACCAGTAGTTCCTGAGATTAGCGCGTTCAAACAAACAAACTCTTCAGATTTATCTATTAGTATAGAGTATAGATATAGATATAGATTGTATTTAGTACTAGCTGTGCCCCGCGGTTTCACCCGCGTTAATTTGAGGGAAAAACGTACTTAAATATTTTCGCGTCGTTGGTCCAGTGGTCCCAAGCGTTACTGCCGAGCAAGGGGTCTCAGGTTTGATTCTTGGGTCGTTCAACGTATTACTGAGTTTATTTTTTCGAAAATTTACAGTAAAAGAGTGGTGTTATATTTACTTTAAAAGTGGAACTATAATTAAAAAATGTCTCGAGAAGAAAAATAATAAAGGACGCAACGGAAGCTCTCAAAATCCAAAATCCTTCCTCGGTAAATGGGCTATCCAACGCAAAAATAATTTTTAAATTTGAACCAGTAGTTCCTGAGATTAGCGCGTTCAAACAAACAAACTCTTCAGCTTTATCTATTAGTATAGATTATTATTGATTATTTAATTAGATTAGTTTAGTTAGTACTCTAACAACGTTGGAAGTGTTTTTACTGTATAGCAGTGTAGTGTAGATATAAAATGGGGAATAAAACTAGAAAAAAAAAAAATATCTAGACGTGAACTACGTAAGCTTAGAAAAGCGATCAGGTAAGTACTCGTAAGTTTAATGAACACTGAATCTATTTTTAGGTAGAATATAATGATTATCATCGATATCTTAGACCGATATATTAGCATAACCAAAATTTGAATAAGTTATATTAGTATTTTCACATAACAGCGGCTAGCTAGCAGCTAGCGGCAATTGAAGATTCTTCGACGGTCAGCGAATGGCGATGGGTCCCAACCAGGCTAAACGTAGCCGACGACGCGACGCGAGACGTACCAGCGGGATTCAGCAGTGGTCACAGATGGTACACAGGTCCTGAATTTCCTTATCATCCGGAGTCCACCTGGCCCACGGAAACGTCCGCCTCGTCGTCATCAACCGAACCTACAGGCGAAGAAAGGACTCATCACGTCACCGATCAAAGAAGGGTTACCAGACTGCACACGGTGCTCCAGCTGGAACAGACTCCGCTACACGACAGCTCGAGTGCTACAGTTTATAGAACTCTGTCGAGCCAATACACAACGACTCAACTATAAAAGTACTAAGAAAAGCGCGTTAAAAGACCCAGACTGGAAAACGACGAACAAGGAGCTGAAAACACGCCCGAAAATAAGAGTAGAGCTCGAAGAAACTTTGGAGGCTCGTCCGGTCTCCGCGGAACTTATCAGGAAAGCTGAAGACCTACTCATGAGAACAGTCCAAGAAGAATCTTTTCCAAATGAAGTAGAAAGCATTAAAGACGGGAAGTCGGTCACCCGAGACAGTCGCCTCAAGCAGCTGAGCATCGAGTGTGCAGAGGGAGCCCTCCGAGTCCCAAGTCGCATTAACGCCGCGAAGCAAGTATCAACCCGATCTAAAAACTCGATGACACTAGACGGAAATCATCACACAGTGAAGTTGTGGATCATAGCGATGCATAGAACGAAGCATCACCCGGGAGTTGAGGCGACTGTGAACGAATGTCGACAGCACTACTGGATACTACGCCTGCGGCCCGTCACAAGAACGCTGTTTCCACAGTGTCTACACTGCTGGATTAGGGCAGTGATCCCGCCATACCCGAGAACAGGAGACCTACCTGTGTGTCGCCTAGCTCACCATCAGCAACCCTTCACATATTGTATATGATGGACGATACGATGGACTACTTCGGTCCATTAACAGTCACCGTGGGACGCAGCCAACAAAAACGTTACGTGGCAGTATTCACGTGCCTCGCTGTAAGAGCGATCCACCTAGAGATAGCGACGTCACTGAGCACAGACTCAGTGATAATGGATTAAAGAAGAATGAAAGCGCGACGAGGACAACCTGCTCAAATCTGGTCCGACTATGGGACTAACCTGCGAGGTGCCGACAAAGAATTGAGACAGTCAATGGACAGAGCGACGTCCTCACTTTCGTCGCTGGGTCAACAGGCGGCATGGGGTGCTTACGTTTCGGTTGTTGCCGGTGCTTACCGGGCACGGTTGCTTCGGTAAGTACCTGCACCAAATCGCTAGGCGAGAAGCCACCCCTGCTTGCCACGAGTGTGGTGCGCCAATCGACTCGGCGCGTCACACCCTGGAGGAATGCGCCGCTTGGGAGCCTCAGCGCAGGGCCCTTGTGGCAGTAATAGGTGGAGACCTCTCGCTGTCAAGTGTGGTCCGCTGCATGCTTGACAGCGAGAGGTGCTGGTCGGCTGTGACCTCATATTGTGAGGAGGTCTTGGCACTGAAGGAGGCCGCGGAGCGAGAGCGGGAAGCAGCCGCACACGCTGACTCGCTCCGCTCCGAGAAGACGACCAGGGAGGAAGAGACGCCAATATGCACTCCTCCACCCTCCGCAATAGAGTGGGAAAGGGCACCACATCCTCCCACTCGCCACCAGGGCAAAAGAGCGCTCACAGTGCCCGCGAGTGCCTTATAAGCGAAGGCGGCCCGCAGAGGCGGGCCAACCGTCGGGGCGTCACGATTGTATGCGAAAGCGTGGCGCCCTACTACGACGATGAGGGCACCGGCACCGCTGGGTTTTAAGTGGGTATTCTGGCTCCGCAGTCAGCGAGTCCCACATACCCGTCGCCCTTACAGTAGGCGGGATGCATAAATGGATTTCCCAGCGTAAAAAAAAGCAATGGACAGAGCCACCGCAGCTGAAGCAGCAAAAAAGATTTCGTGGCGCTTTATTCCCCCTGCGGCCCCATTCATAACTCGCTACTATACATACTAAATGTAAACACTAAGTATGAAATATGAACCGCGCCTTTTGGCCGATTTGGCATTCGACTCTCGGCAGCGCTTAGAACAAGAACAAGAAAATTTAAGAAACAAAGGAGTGTTTTTCTTCACAACATCCCAGCAAACACATGTGTAAATCCTGCACAAAAGTTATTAAGTTATTTTTGAGAAAAAAATTATTTATTGATAATTAATAGAAATTAAAATATTAATAGTAAAAATTATTTATTTTTTAGCTATAAACCCATAACAAATTAAATAATAGTTTTTATCTACTTTTCTTAGGTATTAAATGTTGTATTAAGTGTATTAATTATCAAAAAAAAATTACTGATAATTAATAGAAATTAAAATATTAATAGTAAAAATTATTTTTTTTTAGCTATAAACCCATAAAAAATTAAATAATAGTTTTTATCTACTTCTCTTAGGTATTAAATGTTTATGTTGCATTTTATACTGTGCCTTCAGGATCGAAAACAAAACCATAAAAAGTTTATTATATAATTTAATTATAAAATAACCTTAAGTAAAAAAAAAAACCTAGTATGTTGCACTACTGTTAAATTATAAGTATATTTAATTATTTCCGTGCGCCGTCGCCGCGCGCGGGGTCATCGAGAGTTCATTTGATCGGAGACTTCGCGTAACTAGTCGCGCGGGGAGGGAGGTAGCGCTGAATACCTACAACGCTCGAATATACTGGCCTTAAGGATAGGGGGGCCCTCAGGGGAAGATTGCTTAGGGCATCAAGTTACCTTAATCCGGCAGTGGTCACTACTAACTACCAAACACAATGCGCGTGTAGGCCGGGACTAGGAAACTTTATGACTAGGAATATCTCTGAAATGAAATGCTGAATTAAAAATTGTTTTTAATAATTTTTGAGAGACCGCTCTGGTGAAGTTTTGCAATATGACCATCAACAGACCCCTCTTTCCCACTGGGCACTCTGGGCACTTGCCCAGGGCCCCGTGATCAATAGGGGCCCATGAAACGTCGGGAAATAATTTAATTTAATCAAAAAATCGTTAAACTGTAAAGTTTTTAAACAAATAAACGCAATAAAATACGATTTAGACTTTTAATTAAATTCTTTGTCTATTCTAAGAAAATAGTGTTCTGTCAAAGTCATAGGGGCCCCATTACCCTAATATGCCCAGGGCCTTCAATAGGTTAAAGACGGCCCTGACCATCAACGCCGCATTACTAACCGACCAGTCTTGTCCATGTCTTCGACCATTCGACTTGTGTGTTACCAGTAATAACATATGGATCTGAGATATGTTCCCTATCTATGAGTCTTTTAAACAAGCTTCAAGTCGAACATGAGCAATGGAGAGGACTATGCTTGGTATTTCTCTGCGAGATCGAATCAGACATTATGAGATCCTCAGACGAACGAAGGTTGCCGACATATCCCAGTGGATTTGCAAGGTGAAGAAGTAGTGGGCAGGGTGCATAGCTCATAAAACTGACGACAGATGAAGCAGAAAGGTTCTCGAGTCCACGAACCGACGAGCGCAAAACGGACGTTCATCCACGAGATGGATAGACGACTTCAGGAGAGAGGCTCTGAAGGTCAAAGGCGGACACTTACGTCCAGCAGTGGAAATCCAATCGCTGATGAATGATGAATTATTGCTACTTCTAGCGAGGAAATTGATCACTAGTCTGTAGTAGTGTGGCGAATCAAATGTTAACGTTTACAAGCTGTCTCAGTTCAGTTTAGATTGGAATGTCATTAATTTGCATTAATATTGTATTTGTTATTTAAAATTTTTGTGTCATCAAATTTTTTGCTTTATCAGAAGTGCAACGTAATGTCTGTCTGTTACTGTTGCTGATAAAGTTTATCTTGTACACAAGTTCCTGATAGGCTTATAGGAGCTAAAACAAGCGCTTAGGACTTTTTTCACTTCAATCTATAAACTATAACTTTAGGATTTACAGGTTGGGAATAAAATTATATTATGAGAAATGAAGTGGAGTTTAATGTTTGAAATGAAAAATATATCATAAAGTTTTATCTGTTGGATACCATTATACATAGGGTTGCCAGGTCGTCAAACCTAATAGCCGGACAAACCAGCCAGTTTGGCCGGACATTTTGGTAAAAAGGACCGCCACTCCTAATTAATAAGGATTTTGTTTATCACTATTAATAGATACGACAATTTTTTAAAAAATGTAAAATCCAGCTTTTTTGATTATTAGACACCATAAATCTTGTTAAATTCTAATGAAATATAAATAAAATCGAATGCCAAATCAGTCTAAGTACCTACTTTATTATTAATCAGTCAAATAAAGTCATCAGTCAAAATTAAATAGTGGATAAACATTTCATTTTCAAATTCTTACTTGCTCGATTGCTAAAATTTAAAAAGCCTAACAAAAGCCCTATACCGTTTTATTTTGGCTCAATACAAAACACTCAATAAAAAAGCCTAACTATATCCGGACGCCTGGCAACGCTAGTTATACATTAGACAGTATTTTAATAATAATAATAATTTAATTGCAAGAATATGGTATCAAAGATGTACAAAGTTAACATTGGCATAATCCAAACATATTCTACCTTCTGGTGTGCAAATATTAAAAATATATGAGGCATAATATAATGAATTTACCATCATCATCAAAGGATCGTCATTCAATCAGTTACACATCATTGATATTAAACTACTTACAAAAACAAATCATACTAAACATATTAAATTAAAAATATAACAAACATTAAATTACTTACAAAAAAAAAAACGTTCAATAATATTACAATCATTATCATATTACAATTATTACATGTCATGTTCAATTTATTATCTAAAGTCATTATAAAAGTCTTCTAAATGCCGTGTGATAAAGTCATTTACATCATTTAATTAAAAGTCTAAAAACGGATTTTAGCACGTTTATTTCAAATTTAAGTTTAACAATATTTTATTTTAAATTATTTCCCGACGTTAAGAGAATAATAAGAGAACAGTAAGTCATTTACATCGTCGTACATCTTCTGTAACAGCAGAACAAACAATTTTTTCTTAAACATCGTAATTTGATTTGCTTATAACAATCACGATAGAATGACTCAATGACTGAACCAAATCTCTGACTGCGCAAAGTAAGCATTTACTTATTATGTAATAAAATCTCACAAACGACTTAAAATTTGCCAATTAATGAATTTAAAGTTGTGCACAATCAGTCTTTATTGACGATGAGCAGATGGGTTGTGTGAACATTGTCGGTGTGGGTCATGTGAACATTGTCAGTGTGGGTCGTGTGAACATTGTCTGTGAGGTGTATTCCGCATTAGGAATATCGCGTATATTGCTATATTGGCTCATATTCTGCCTAGGTCTAATTATCGGCGTCGCCTTAGGCGAGTGATGTAGTCTGGCAAACTAAGCTGCTGGGCCAGCTGGTTAGGGTGATTTTCCAATCTAACCCTAAAAGTCTTAAATAGCCTTACCATATTACTCGGTACAGGATTATGTAAATGACAAGGATGTGGGTTTGTGTGTGTTTAGTAGTGCGGTCCTTCATGGAGGACATACGACTGAGTTTATAATGTGTGATGTACTCTGATAGTTTTTTTTTTAACCTAACTATTGAGTTTCTTGAAGATTTTTCTCAGTCAGTTTAACTATAGTTAATTAATAAAAAATATTATACATTGTGTAAAATGACCTACTAGAATAAAGATTTTTTTTAATTTTGTTTTTAATATAACTACTAAATTTCTCCTATTGCTCTTTTTGTACCTAATGTAAGATAGGTGAGTAAAGTATTGTTTCATTTAAGTTTTATTTAAAATAAAATTAAAAACTCATGTTTAGCATTTCCAGAATTATGTACTTCGAATTTAAAATAGAATAGATATACAATAATATCCTTGTTCATTTTATATACTCATCAGATTATCAACATTATTTTATATTATTTATATAAAATAGAGAACAGAATAGGATAAAACAGAATTTTACGAGGGTTTTAAATGCGCGCGTTCAAACAAATTCTTCAGTTTTAATATATTAAAATTGAAGAATTTGTTTGTTTTAATATATTAAAACTGAAGAATTTTTTTGATGTGTGGTACGGTAAATATTTTTGTAATAGCTAAAATTCGATTTGCACCCACCTCTCGGTCTCCAGTCTCCGAATCTTGCAAACGTGAAATCCTGCGTTTCGGAATCACTAAGAAATGAACGGGCGCCTGTGGCGCGATATCATTAAACGCTAAACACAGTTCATCCTCATATATTATGTCCGCTTTGATTTCTTTTGAAATTATTTTATCGAATGTTGTAGGACCGTTCGACGAAATATCTGCATTCTGAGCGCGTTTTACTTCGTCACTATATGGTCTACGTACAGCGACCGCTGCTCCTCGAGATATATCGTAAATGTTCGTTGGATAACTCTTCTTTAATCGAAACTTTAGTGCACGTTGAAACACTTTGTTAAACATTTTTTTCTTTATGAAAAAAACAAGATCAACAAAACTTCATACTAAGCAGGACAACACTCGGCGCGATTTTAAAAATTTCCGTATTTTGACATTTACCTTGACGGTCAACCGCATTCCACAAGTATCTTTTTATGACTTGCATGTAAGGTATTTAAGCTTTTTAATTATTTGGCGACAAAATATATTAATGTACAATCTAAAATATTATTTGTTATAGTTCTATTATTTTGTTACTCGTAACGATTACAGTCATATATTTATTGTTTCTCATGCTTAATATCAATAGAGTTTTTGCAAAAACGAAACGCTAGCATATCTTTTTATTCATTTCAATTTAAATAAGTGTTGTAATTACTGTTTGTTAAAATGTTTTGTAAAATAGATGTAAATTTGACGTTGTCAATATTACCTAAGTTATATTAAAACTTTCTTTTGAATATATATTAAGCATTAATTGCACATAAATATGTAAATAAATAACAGTATACATTTACCATATATTGGGCAACAATGCTTAGTACTTTATGAAGCCTTACATAATTATGATAATTTAAAAAAAACAATATAGAATTTTATTAACTAAAATATAAAATTAGTAAATTAGTAACTCATCGTTTGATGCCTGACTAGGACTGCCAGTCGTTTGGATTTAACCTCTTTTTTTTTTCTTATTGGGCCGTTCTGTTCGAGGAATATTTGAGTCATATAAAAGCAAAGGCAGCAACATCCAGTTTGTTTGAAATGCGAGTAACCATTTTTTTTTGTTTAGGTCAATTAATGCAGCTATTTTGCTTATGTTACGTATGTTGATAGTTATAGAATAGTCTTCGAATTAAAAAAAGTATAATAGAACTTCACTATAAATCAACACAATCCCAAAAAATACAAAAACATTTTGGATGATGCTGGTTTTGCGACTAATACTTGGATATTGCTGCTTTTGCACCAATGCGGTTAGGATGTTGCTGTTTTTGCACTGATTAATTTTGAGTGCAAGATTTGTAATTAATCTTGATACTTATGAATTTTAATTTTCGTTAATGGTTGTTTAGGAATGTTAAAGTAATAAAACATAATGATAATATTTTAAAAGTATATATTTTATAAGTATATAAGTATACTTAAACACTTGTACATTCTTAGTAGGTTTATTCTTAACGTATCTTTATTAACTTAAAAAAAATTACACATGTATTTCTTCTTGTAGTTCACATAACTCTTCGTTGCCTCCAGCAGTTTCAACTTCAACGTCTTGTAACAGATTTTTGACTTGAAAATGACTTCGCTTTTAATTTGTGTAACCTTTGCGTCGTCATTAAGTCAAGGCGAACTTTGTCGTCTTTTTCTTTTTTCATTTCTTCAGAAAATCGTAAATAAATAGCGCATACGCACGTTCTTGGACTGCCAAATGAAATATTGTATTTTTTGTTGAAAATACTTCGAAAGTAGAACTTTTTAACCTTTAAGTCATGGGCAGCATTTGAATTATGCATCTTACATAATCTATTGATTGATAGTTCCGAAGAAAGCTAATACCTTTTTGTGTTTCCTCAACAGTAATGTGATAAAACTCATGACTGCTTCCCGTTTTTCTATATATTTCATAGAAACATGATCACCTCCTCTGTTTTCAGTCAACAGTTTTCCAGTGTGGTAATATTCCTTCATAACACTTTGGACTCTCTACTTTGTTATTTGAAAAAGTGTCAAAAAAATAGCTTTGACAAACTTGCACCTTCTTCTTTCCCGATTTACTATAAATGTAAAACTTGGTTAGAAACGTTTGGTTCGCATAGTTTGAGTTATTGCCACGGCGACACTTTACGGTAACAGACGTGCAATGTTTTAGTAACAATGCATCTTGCTTCTGTTTGTCTAGCTGTGCATAAAAACTTTCGAAGAAGTCTTTAACATCGTTCATTTTTAAAGACATACATACATTCAAATCATTTCTTGGAATACCTAGAAAAAAAAATATGAATTTAGCAAGGTAGGTTTTTAAGTAGGTATATTCACACAATTTATATTATAAAATTATGTTCACAAATTATATTTCACAAATTATATTCACACAACGAAATCATATTTATGATATTTTTTTGTTATCAAAACGGACTTAGTGTGCAATACTTAAGAAATGATTTTCTGCATTTGTGCCCACCACACACTAAGCCCACCACTTAATATCATGATCGAATGAATCGTAATAGTATGCCTGGGTAAAAACACAATAATCAAACTATCATGGTCGCACTACAATTTACCTCTGTTTTTGGCCAAATTTCTCTTCCATTTTTAAGGTTCAGCGTTTCTTTTTCTACTGCAATTATTATCCATGGGGGTAGGGTAGTAGTCCATCTTACTTTATTTTCGATATTTTTGTAGAAAACAGTACTCTTTATAGTTTAAATCACTAATCCAAATTACACTCACGAATAACAAATAAACAAAAACGCCATAGTAAGTAGCGAGTAATGGAGGCATCTGATTGGTCGAGAGGGATGATGCTGTTTTTGCAGTAAACAACTTAGGATGTTGCTGTGTGTGCTACTAACCTATACTTTAAATGGCTATTTTATATGGTTTATTGCTGGTTTTGCAAGGAACTGTTAATTCTAATTTATGAAGACGACTATATACTAACAAACTGCATTCAAAGTTGCAATTCTGAAAAACATGGATGTTGCTGCCTTTGCTTCTATATGACTCATTTATAGGTTTTATTACCTAAAAAGTAAATCCTTTTTAATTTTTTTTTTCAGTATTTCATTTAGATTTTTTTTAACCCAAAATTCTGGATTGATAAAATAGAAGATCGCCTTCTAAGCGCCTTCCAGGTGTATGACGTAGAAGCCACAAAGTTATTAGCTAAGCTAGCTAGCTAAACTATTTGACGCAATCAAAGAGTAATTAAATTATAATATACTGTTGTTACTGATCATAAGCCAAAAGTAACCGAATTATTTCTCCCATTTGCTACACTTAGTGACATCATGATAATTCACACGTACTCGTATTTAGCGCCACTAATTCTCGCTTCGACATATAAAAACTATTACCACGGACATTAAGTTGCCTATCTTAGGAACAGACCACCGTATGTGTATGTTAAACAATCTCGATTCCTACTCTATAAACATATTTGTGTTGACTTCAAATTTCTTAAATAATAAATATTGTATTTTAAATAATAATAAAGAGATGAAGAGAGTGGATCACTATGCCTTACTATAGCTTCAATTTCAGTTCAGCTAATGTCAAAATAGTTTTGACAGTTTTAGTAACCTACTATCGTCATAATGACATTGACCGTGTTCCAAAATACACTGGAGCACTGCAAGGTGTGACGTCATTTCAGTATACTGTGAAGCCGTTCCTTTTTAGTTTGCTATAATATGCTGTACTGGTTACTGTTTATATCGGAACGCAATCCAGTATACTATATTTTTCTTCTATTCAACAAGAAAAAATATTATTTGAATGTTGTTGACATTTTTGAATAATAATATCAATTAATAATAATAACAATCATTCACGCTCACGCGATCACAGTACTGAGAGCATCTGACCTCGAAAGCGCCAGTGCTCTCAGTACAAAAATGGCAGCGATTCATGACGTCATATATTTCTCTATGGTACTGCAGCAGTGTACTGGCAGTCTATAACGGAACGAATTTTTCAGTAGGTAGTGACAACACTGGGCAGTGCTCCCAGTATATATCGGAACACGGCCATTGTATTGTTGTTATATGCAACGTTATAAGTATTGCGTTACACGACGAACGTTACAATCATTAACGTTACAAACATTTGTTTCTGGTCTAGGTTTTTGTGGGTTTCCCCACCGTGCCTCGGAGAGCACGTAAAGCCGTCGGTCCCGGTTGTTATCATAGACATTATCAGCCATCGTTAATCATAGTAGAGAAAAATATCCGCTAACCCCTAGTGGAGCAGCACTCTTAATTCACCACGGATTAAGCTCATAGAGGTATTATAAGCAGAGCAGGGGAGCCAGGCCTCCAGCTGTCCTTCGGTTAGAAAGAGAGAGACGATCGCGGTACCGGTTGAATTACATACCAATATAATTACTGTGCATATTAGAGTTGTTTCTACGATTTGTTTGTAGTCAAAAAATTAAAATAGAAGTAAATAATTGATGTTTACAAAAAAAAAAAAATTATCGAGATTTGAACTTGAGACCACAAGGCCAATGGGGTACCGCGATCTTCTCTGTCTTTATAACCGTTGGACGTTTCCGCTTACAGGCAGCCGTATGTCTTCCCTGCTGGCTATTCTATTTATAATACGTGTATGATTAAGCTCCCTTCAACAAATATGTAGAAAAATCTTTTGCCCAGTAGTAAGACGCTTACAGACTTAACGGGCTTGTGGAAAATTTACTTTTTAGGTGATAGAATGTTGAATGAAAGATGACATATTTAATTTTAATCCTCGAAATTAAAAAAAATCGAAATGTGCTACAACGGTTTTTTTTGTTTGTTAAATAACTCATTAAAGAAGGTGAAATGAGAAATAACATCTACTTGAGAAAATTTTTAGGCTGAGGTTTTAACGTATTACGCATTGACTCATAGAAAACATAGCAGTTTAACATACCATTATTAATACCTAATTAAAACCTTTCAATGTGCGTCTAATAATATAATCTGATGACACTGTACAATTTTAGAATAGAATAGAATTTATTTTATTGTAGAATATTTTCGAAAGGAGTAAACCAAAGGAGAAGTCAGGATTCTCTATAGAGGTAGGGGGAGGGAGGAATAGATAAACTAAATCCTAGACTGTATTGTTTTAATCGTGGTTTTTAAAATATAATAAAAAACTTAAATACTTACTACAAAATATTGTTAATGTACAAAGGTGGTGTAAGGATGGTATTATTGCTCATTACCGATTTATTCCAGACAACCCGGACTAGACAGAATATTAAAAGAAAAGTTAGGTAGTGCACCCTTTTTTAATTTAATATTTGTACTAAAAATTATTATATAACTACAAATATTGTCCTTTTAAATAAATACTACAAGACCATACAAAATAATATTTATTTATCACAATATTAAATAAGAGATTCCATACCTGCTAGACAGTCTACACATTCTGGATAAAACTTTTACTTACTTATTCCCTATATTATTATGAAGCCACACACGTAATGACAAAAAATGTTTTACAACAACTGGTCTGTCAAAATTAAATATATTGAAACAAAAACAACAGAAAACAATATAATTATACCCGATGATACAACAACATAATATTAAAGGTAATAATTTACGTACGACGTAAAAACAGTCTAAATATGATTAATTAAATCATTAATACATACACACATACGATATAACGGCGTGTTACCACTACGCCGGACCGGCGAAATCGACGGAAACCGGATCCCGGACTGAGGTGTTCACATCACACCGAATCAGCAAAAACACCTCACAAAACACCGGATCCGGTGTTTTCGCCGGAACCGGATAAATGTGAACAGCTTCATATAAAATGTATGGCTACTAGCCTTTCCGGCAGTATCACCGATCCGGCGTCCGGCGTAGTGGTAACGAGGCCTAAAGGAATTTTACGCAAATTTTTATTTTCTCATTATTGTCATCAAAAAACCCATCTCTACGCGTGTGGCAAACTTGAAGACATCAAATCATATTTCATCTTGAATTTATACATAAAAATATGTCGTCGCCATCTGGATGAATTGGTCACTGAATTAGACGCCTAACCCTATCATTTAACAACGTTGTTCAACCAAACGCCAAGTCAATATCGATAGTCTCTTGACCCAGCGTTCAACAGTACCACTAGATGACGCTTAGTCAACTGGTTGAATGTCAAATTTGAATCATATTTTTACCTTGAAATAAATTAATTAACAAATTTTTTATCTGGTAATTTTAAAGTGGTAATAGATATAATTTGTCAAATTAAATATATTTGTTAATGTACTAATTTAAATGTTTCTTTCCAAAATGAAAACAAGTTAATGTTAGACTTTTTTTGAAATCTTAAGAAATAGACTGAACTGAAATAAAACCACCAGCGCTTGAAGCTTTTTTGTAAAAACATGTACTAATTCAACGTAGGTTGTTAAGCGTGTGCTGCTGCAGCTGTTTTGTGAAACAGCGTTTTTTTAACATTTAAGCCTCATTATGGATCAACTTTAAAGATTAGACTGTAATTAAATGAAAAGTCTAGTCGTGCAATTGAATGCCTCGTTCAACCACTTAACTACGACATATACATATATTTGAATTTATTAATTGTCATACATAGCACATCACTATGAAATATTGAATGTATAAATACCACTTTATCATAAATAGTTTCTTAAAAACTAAAAATAATTTATCTCTTTCACCCTTCTATCATACTATATCCTGCGTGTAAAAGAGAGGCCAATAGTCTCAAAGTTCCGTACACGATGTCACGAAATGTCTTGTTTTGTAAGACAAGTCGGAATAGTAGGATCATTACGAAAAATATAACGCCTTTGTGGATGAAGTACATTCTGAAAAAAAAAAAAATTGGTTGTCTGTAAAGTCGGTTTACGGACGATAATTTTACGTGATAACGTCATAAGAATACTTCGACAAAAAAATTGCATACTTTCATAAATTGAATTGAATTATCAGTGAGTTATTATTATTTTGTATAATACAAAGAATAAGTTAATTCAATTAATTACAATTTTTTCGATAAATTCTTATTTATTTGCACTCATTATATCACTTAAAATATACAGATTAATTACAAGTAACAATGTGCTATTAACAATTTGTTTACAACTTATATAGGGGAACCTGGGGATGGTTGATCCCTAGGGGACACTTGGTAAACTTGATTTCTAGTTCTAACAAACGTGTTACATTTTTTTACGATAGCAGAACTCATTCATTTATGCCTAACTTCACTTTCTATCTTGGCGCGTTGTGACTAATATCACTAGTTTGCAAATGACGGACGGTGGAATATTTGTGTCGTGCCATACTTAATTTTCAGTAAGTTTGAACTGGATTTATTTGATGAAAAGTGAAGGAAATACTATTAGTAGGTGTGTTTATTGTGTTAGTCGTTTATTTAAGTGTAGATTGGCCTTGATTACATTAAAATACGTGATCACTAGTTTTGAGTATGGCATGTTTTATAACCTTACTATGTATGGGGAGACTTAGTCCTTTTATTTGAGGGTGAGATGATCCCGGGATCTTGTGTCCCAATGAGGGATGAAGTCTTACCTACGATTCATAAAGCTATCGATGATGTATTATAAGCCAAATATATAGCCAAAAGGAAATGTTCTGATTTTAGCAGTCTATGTATATATCCACTATGCATGTATGTACTCGATGTGTGTACTGTAGCGGGAAAACTATTGAACCAATTTAGACGAACAAGGTGTCGATCGATTCGTTATTATAGTCAAGTGACAAAGGATACATTTCACCAAAAATGTCAAAAAAAAATTGCCGTCACATCGAGTGATATGTCATATGAAAGAATATAAAATTTTAAAAACAAAAATATAAAAATAAAAATAGTTTTCCTTAGTTGGGTTATACTTTTTCAACTTTTTGCTCTCTCCTTAGGAAATCATGCCGCAAAAATATAAATCAAGAGAATGAAGAGAAAAAGAACACCAGTAGCCAAATAAAAATTAAAAATTCTTCGATAACTTAAAAAGCCTCATGGATAGATACTACTTTGAGCCGCAGTAAATATACAAAATTGATGAAACGGGTTCAACAACAGTCCATAAACCAAAGAAAACTGTTGCTTGTCGTAGCCTCAAACATGTATCTAAAGTTACATCTACTGAAAGAGAAGAGTTCGTTACGGTCTGTTCTGTCTGTTGTTAAATAATTTGGAAGATTATATCAGACTTAATGTTTTTGGAGATTATAAAGAGTCGGCTTGTTAGTCGAATTCTAATTGTTAGAAGAAAATAATGTTTAAACTTTTTGATCACCAGTTGTGTTTTATTATTTGGAAAATAATACAGTTAGTTATTTAAAATTATGACAGATTAGTTCTATTTCTGTGATTCAAGTCAAATAATTAATGTGGAATCAACCCTCTGAGTATGTTAGTCGCGCTGAAAATCTGTTTACCATGTGTCCTCAACTATGGGAGATTTGATTCGTGCAAATAAAGTTATCTCATCGGTGGGAATCAAACTTCTATTTATGAAAGATACGGTAAATATCTATTTGCTGTACGTTTTCCTATTTCTAGACACACTGTTGACTGCAAATTAAGTTATTTATTCGATGAGAATCAAGTTTGGGGAGACACGGTAAAAATTGGTTTACCAAGTGTCCCATGTCCCTAGGAGATTTGATCCCCCTGGGATCAAGGCTCCCAATCAGGGGTAAACAAGTCTCCCTTACAAATGAGACACATGATAAAAGTCTACAGTATGGTATTTAATTAAATAATGAGTTAAATTGTAGCACAATCTTGTTTCTATTCAAACTATCATTGAATAGATAAATTCTGAATCTTTTGACCAAAAAAGTTTTCTAATATTGTAAAAAATAAAAAATATATAGTCCAAAATCAAAAAGGGGATCAACCATCCCCAGGTTCCCCTACATGTGTGATATTTAAGATCCACCAAGCTGCGTTATTGTTTTTGATTCACAAGCCCAACACTTAGGCTGATCGTGCCTCTCTATCGCTTGTTCCGCGCTCTCGCTCGCGAAACGTGACAATGAGTCATGCTTCTTCGGGCGTGCAGCCGGCATTCATCAATTTACAAGACGTTATCGCGTCAAAAAGTTACACTTAACAAGGGATAGCCGAGAATCTTCAGTTTGAAAATTGTTTAAGAATTTGTAATGTTTAGTAATTATTATAGTAAAGCCTAAATGCAGCTATGTGTTTTGTTAGTACACTGCTGAAAATTAGTAGGTATTGATTTTTCAAACGCCAACTTTTAGCCGAGTGGTCGACATTTTTGTGATACAAAACACAGATTCAGAAGTAATTTACGTATTTCTTTCTTTTTTTTTTATGCACAATATTATTATTGTTATTTTATTATTTAAGTTATTTCTATTTTATATATTTGTTATACATACTCGCTTGTAGTTAGGTTTTTTGTTTTATTTTTGTGTCCCAAACAAACTTAATCTTAATCATAATCAATAGAAAATGGACTGAGCAATACCCGCAAAAAATCATAGAGATATTATTATAGATAGAGTAGGTGAGACATACGGCTGCTGTAAGCGAAAACGACCAACGGTTAGAAAGAGAGAGAAGATCGCGGTACCCCCATTGGCCTTGCAGTCTCAAATTCAAATCTCGATAAATTTTTTTTTTGTGAACATCAATTATTTACTTCAATTTTAATAATAATATGCACAGTAATATTATATTGGTATATAATTCAACCGGTACCGCAATCGTCTCTCTCTTCTAAACGAGGGACAGCTGGAGGCATGGCTCCCCTGCTCTATTTATAATACCTCTATGGAAAAAATTGACCACTATTTAGAAAGAGACAAAGCGACTGTGCGGCCAATACCAGTCTCTTTTTTATAAAGTCTATAGCCTAGACATACTCCTGCGAGCGTATGACGGACTAATCAGAATTCTAGAAAGAGACAACTACTGGCCGCACTTTTACTATATCTCTCTTAAACAGAAGCTGGATAGGAAACACTCAGTCCATTCTCTATAATATCTATGATCTTAATATTATAAGTATACTCATATATTACTCTTCCACGCAAGAACAACCGATTGATATTTATTTAACACTTTATTGGACACCACATATTAAAAATAAAAAATTCAATTTAAAATAGATATAGTACAACTGATTGTCTTATCGCTTTATAGCGATCTCTCTCAGACAACCATAGGGCTAGAGAATGTGCTAGTGGAAAGATGGTTGGTGGTGTAAATAAGTAATAAACTACACAAATAAACAATACAAATTATCACTACATATTATAAAACAAAGTCGTCCGCCGCGTCAGTCTATCTGTCTGTCTGTTCGCGATAAACTCTAAAACTACTGCACGGATTTTCATGCGGTTTTACCAGTAGATAGAGTGATTCATGAGGAAAGTTTAGGTACGTATACATACCCTGGGCGGAGCCGGGGCTGACTGCTAGTAATATATAAGTTAGTGCACATAAATCACACATACATAAACTTAAATAGACAAATATTGACATACCGTAAACTTTATTGTAGTGACAGGTAATTAGTTAGTAGGAAAAGTTGTTAATTAGTATACTTTGGGTGGATTACTTGTATTCCAAAATTCTTGGGATTAGAAGTTACCCAGGTAAAACCGCAAAGCAAAGTTAATAAATGAATAAAGTCTACCTGTTGAGATGTCTCTTCGCTTCTTCTGCATCCTCGTCCTTTTCCTTTAGCAGGAATTTTCTCGTGCCTTTCACAAAGTTTTTGTACTGCTCGTTCCAGCTGTAATAAATGAATATTTACAATACAATTATCTATAATCTATACATTTCATAAAATTGTAACCGACAGACATGTGACTGTACATAAGAGATATTTATGAAGAACTAGCAAACCCGGCGAACTCCGTTTCGCCACCAGATGGCTTCGTTTTTTGTAACATTTCGTTTGGGGATTAAACCACCATGCAAAACCATATTGGTTTGTAGTACATGCTATGTATCAGAGATGGCGCTGTATGTGAAAAATGATTTTCCCTGTGTTCCTGCTTTTCTGTTGAAATTTTTCCTGAATTTTGTTTGCTATAAACCTCACGGAGCCCGAGACCTTTCCAACGAATGCAAAACCGTAGAAATCGGTTCGTGTGTTCTGGAATTATAGCGTCAGGAAGGAAAACCCGACTTATTTTTATATTATAGATGAATCACAGGAGTCTATACAAGAGCAAAAGTCGCCAAGACTCAGTTTTGTTTCAAAATTTCTTTTCTTACACAAACTATTGACTTTAGTTATCGATGGACATGTAAAAAGAAACAAACAGGCTTTAGAAAATAAAGTATTGAGGGAACAATTTTGCTGCAATGATCAGGTGACTGCCCTTTCGCTGGTTATTTTCCTAAAAAAAGAAAAATATTATAAGGGTAGTCATATTTAGTGAAATCTGGGATTTCATAAAGATCGTAAAAGATTCCTAATCAATTATGATATTATTACAAGCCAACCTTTTTGCATTTGAATACACAATTCAAACCTACTCGTAATAAAATTTCGCCTACATTTTACAGTCATGACTGACTCGTTGGCGAAGTTTGCAGTGGCCCTGTTTTCTGCTCCATAGGGTTGTGGGTTCGATTCCCGCCCCGAGTCTGGGTGTAATATATGTTTATTTATATATGTATTATTTATATGTATATCTATTTAAAAAAAATGTATACTCGTATCAGTCAGCTGTTACCTAAAACACAGACATTAAGTTGCCTACCTTGGGAACAGACGACCGTGTGTGTGTTAAACATATTTATTATTATTATTTAACAAGCTCCGACCCATCTCAACTATGAAGAGGCATCCTTTGCCAAGCAGTAGGAGGCTTACAGGATAATTTAGTTCAGCTTACAGTCAAGTACAAGCTATATTGTTTTCTTTATGATGAAGAGTAATATCTAAAGTGTATCAACTGAGCAAATGTAAAATTACACAATTGTTTATTTGGTCTATAAGAGTCCAATTATGGAAAAAAGAGAATGAAGAAATATCTCTTATTTAGAGGAAGCATTAGACCTAAATTTACAGCAGATTAATAGATGTAAATGTATCAGAATTTCTTTCGAACATTCTTCCTTCTCCAGCTGTATTTGTACAGGTTGACTGGTGAATTACTATCAATATTTAAGGAGAATACTCGGTACATGATTCTCATTCGAATTATGTAAAAAATAAGTACTTAATTTTTGAGCCTGCTACCCTGTTAACACGTGGCGGCGTTTGGACGTAGGTAAACTACCTGTTTTGTGTCGAAAGTGCAGCTAGCTGCTAGGGTGTCCAGACGACGCGTAAATAATTAGATAACTGTTGAGTAACTTTACTTAGAAGTTTATTAATATTTACCTATTTTTTTTTTAATATGATCGAATGAGAATCATGTACTGAGTATTCTCCTTAAATATTGATAGTAACTCACCATTCAGCCTGTATATATTTCTTCAACGCCAAACAAAAGTCAAATTAAATTTTGAACAAATTTACTTTGAAATGTAGCGATGCAAGCTTATATTTGATCCTACATATCTCTGAACTAAACTAAACTGAATCAACCTGTAAAAATCCCACGGCTGGACAAAGGCCTCTTTTCCAAATACGAGAAAGATTGATACTTTATCCACCAGGTTGCTCAGATGTCGATTAGTGGATAATTTCTCTACAATTAATAACGATCCCTATCAGATGTATGTGATAGCAACCGGAACCGACGGCTTTACGTACACCAGAGATCCACAAGGACATTTATCCAGACCAGAAACAAGTATTAGTACAAACAAACATCTATTTCGAATGGGAATCGAACCCCGACCGGTATCGAGTCTACCGATCTCAGATGTAATGACAGTGAAAAAAATGGCATTCTATAACTTACTCTATCGTCTTGGGATCTAAATTGTAAATCGCAGCATCACTTGGTGTCAGTCTCGCTCTCAATTTTTGTACATTGTCGTTTTTGAACTGCCACTCGCGTAACGCGAAGAATGCTAACACGTCACTCATGGCACGCAACCTCTGCTCCGCTGTTATTAAGCTCATTCTAAAACAAAATTGTTTTTGAATACCTATAAACATAGAATACAGCATGGAATGTGGAGAAAAATACCTTCAAATTTTCAAGCTCACATAATAGAAAATTTTTACTTTTTCTACAGTGGCGAAATAACGTAATCGCTAACGTGCCTGAATGGTGCGTGGTCCTCCCTTTTTTTTATTTTTTATTTTTTGTTTTTGTCTCAACGTTTTTAAAGAAAGGAAGACAAAGTTTTGAAAAAGAATTCAGTAATTTGTTTTTGATGAGCTTAGGAGTAAGTACTCTGTACTGTACAAGCTTCTTAATATTCTATTTTATTCCACCTATTCCTATAGATTATTCTCATGGTTTAGAATTCACATATCACGTTTCTAGATTTAACTTATTTTGGTCTATAAAAATTCTAGATTATTTAATTTAGTCTCAAGGGAGCACATTTAACTCAGACCATCAAAATATTACTATTTGGAGGTTGGTATTCCTAGTGCTATATCAATTATAAAAACATTAATTATAACCCTAACGGAGACCCTTACGAAACCCTCGAGAGGAGAGAAGAGGATTTTTTTCTGCTTTAGTGCACTTACTTCATTTTAACACCAAGTGCTCGTATGATATACTCAGCAACGTGCAGCGGAACTGTGTGGAGGAAAAATTCCAGGATTTTGTGGAGATACCTGGAAAAAAGACGAATTCAAGTATATATATATATATATATATATATATATATATATATATATATATATACTCTAAAGTTTTGTGTTTTGACGATCGTGCTAGTGTCGTGGTGACGAAAGCTCCATTAAAATCACCATATCATTGGTTTCGATTCCCATCAAGAGCTTATTTTCTATTGGTGCAAATATTTCTAAGTCTGGGACAAAATCTTATTATTATTATATATATGAAAATGTGGTACAGTTTATCAATTGCAACCTTACTGCTTGCCATTTACTATTAATGTAATATTTTAGAAAAACCGAGTAAAAACGGAATCATAAGTGTACCTGTTCTCAACGCCGGATCCGCTTGGGTACCATAAGCAACCATCCAGAGGGTATTCTGGAAGATAAACCTTAAGACCAGTCTCGAAATCTCTCCACGTTGTTGGGTTCTCGATAGTGCTGCAATTGTAGACCCGGACATCTGACAACCTGGGTTACAATATTATACTTAAAGTACAATGTTAAAATGTTTGTGAAAATACAAGTGTTTACGAAAAGCTGATTCAACGCTAATGCATTTTCTACCAGCCAACCTTGGTACTCGTATGTGCAAGAAAGTGTAGTGTGTAGATGTACAATAAAAAAATAATACAAATAATATAATATTATATAACACAATATAACATAACATAATATAAAATACTATAATATGCCCCTCAAAATCCTACCTTACGCCCGAGTCGACCATCAGACCTCGTGGGGGGCGGGCAACGTATACAATGAAAACTTATACGGCCAACAAGGTTCAGGTAAACCCAATAATATGGAGAATTTTATTGACGATGAACGTATAGGGCCGCTGTCCGGGGGCAATCGCCGGAGCACGTCTGTAGCTGGTGGCAGGCGTGACAGCATGCGAGCCAGTGACTCTAGATTGACCGGCTGGTCTGGAGTCAGGGACACGGGGGGACGGGGTGGATCCCAAAATGCTACAGCCGATGCCACGGGTGATGCTTTACGGGGTAGGGAGACATCTCCCACAGACTCTGTCGGCGCATCCTCTTCGACCACAGGATACACAAAGGATGATTCACGACGAAAGTGGTCACACAACGAATTAACAGAACTAATGTACTGCTACTACAAAGCCAAAGCTGGAGGGCCTGTTTATATCAAACGACTGGAAACAACATTAAAGCAGAGAAATCGAGACAACCCAAAGAGCAGAAAATTCACAGGCAAGACATTCTCAAATCAGGTGCGCAGCATATTATCGCGTCAATTTATCTCCACGGAAGTTTTAGACGAGATAAAAAGACGCGCCGAACAAGAATACCATACAACACACACACGTCTACGCGACACAGCCAACACATCCACACCCATTCAGATGGAAAACATTCAAAATACAAATATTCCCAACACACTTCCATCAACAATCGCCCGCTCACCTGTTGCATCACAGTCATCATACCAAACATCACCACCACACGAAATATACACACAGCACACATATGATACAAATGTTTCTCAAACTTCAATTTCCGAACAAATACAGCCAGATACACAACATTCATACACCACACACGCTGTTGAAACAGGCACACAAGAAATATTGGTCAATAAAGATCGAGGTACTATTATATTAGACTTACTACAAGTTTTAGCTGAAGTCAAAGAGACACCTATTGAACAAAGACAGTTTTTACCGAAACCAATCTTCAACAAACAATTTATTAGCAACTTAAACATAATAAACGAATATTTACCAAACTTACTTACAACCGCCGAAACATTACGCGAAATCAACGACGTTATCTATGCAGCTGCAAAAACACTAATCACTACAAATCAACAAAAACCTTACACACCACCAACAGTACAAAAACCAAAAGCAGATCCACCATGGAAAAGAAGGATAAATATTCGAATAGATGAACTCAGGAAAGAATTAGGAAGATTAATAGAAATCAAAGCAGGAGCTAACAGTATGAAAATGTTGAAAATCAAGGCAAAACTCTATAGGAAACACAAAATCTCAAACAACCAAGAACTAGACAACACCATAGAAACACTAAAACAGAAAGTGAAAGCTCAAGCATAGAGATATCCGCAGAAGAAATAGAACAACATCCATTCGAAGAAATTGACGAGAATAAAGTAGTGGAAGCGATCAAAAAACTCAAAACTGGAAAACACCCGGGATAGATAAAATACAAAACTACTACCTGAAGTATCTAACCAGCACACACAAATACATTGCAAGATTGTTTGACAGAATGATAAAAGGACTAGAACCCATAGATACTTGGCTTACAACAGGGCAAGTCATATTAATTCCCAAGAGTGAAGACACCCAGGACCCGAAGAACTGGCGTCCCATAGCTTGTCTACCAACTATGTACAAAATTCTCACCTCCATAATAGCCAACGAACTGTACATCCACTGTGAAAAGAACGACATCCTAGCACCAGAACAACGGGGTTGCAGACGCAAAGTGCGGGGGTGCAAAGACCATCTCATGATCAATAAGGCTATATTGGAAGACGCACACAAATGTCAGAAGAACTTAAGTATGGCGTGGGTTGACTATCGGAAGGCTTTTGATAGTATGTCTCATGAGTGGCTACTCAAAGTACTAGACCTTTATAAATGTCCACCTACTATCAGAAGGTTTCTAGAGATGGTTATGCCTTCGTGGAATGTGATCATGACAGCTCGAGGCACGAACGCGTCTGTAACCACCGATCCCATATACATTCGCCGAGAAATATTCCAAGGCGATTCACTTTCACCACTTTTATTCTGTTTGGGTATCAACCCCATCTCACAAATCCTCAACAGTACGAATTCAAAGGCTACAGACTCAAAGAAGAAACCACAATAAATCACTTACTCTACATGGACGATCTTAAAATTTACGCAAATAATAAAACAAATTTGAAAGTTTTGATAGACAGCTGTCACATTAGAATAAAAAAAAATTAAAATTAAAATTAAACGTTAAATAATTAAATTTATTTAAAAAAAAGAATTAAAGTTGTTCTCACTTAAGAATAAAAAAAAATCAAAATAAAAAAAAACGTTACAAAAATAAATTTATTTAAAAATAATTAATAATTGTTCTCAAGGCGGTGTTCGGCACTTAATTCACACAAGTTAAAATTTAACCCGGTTCAGGTACTCTCCTGCGTATATATAGGTGATCCCGGGAGTCGCGCTCTGGAAACCGCAGGCGACCGGTGGCGGCAGGAGAGGGTAACCAAACCCGGCGGAGAGCACCCTTGTCGTCGTTGTGATGTTAGGGCTGTGAGAGGTTACCGGTTATTTCGGTAACCCGAGCGTCGAACCTGAGCGTCGAACCTGAGCGTCGAAACTGAGCGTCGAACCTGAGCGTCGTACCTGAGCTTCGAACCTTAGCGTCGTACCCCAGTTAGGGGCGATCAACACTCACAAATATATTATTTAGTCGAGGACGCCTAAAGACGGACACGAGGATTATAAATTTTATGGTTACGGTCTTTTTAATAAAAATCCCGTATTAGCGACCATAAAATTATAATGAATGTTTAATATTCTTGTGCCGTGCGTCCACTCAACTAACTCGAGGTAAGGTCGATGTTGAAATCACCGGCGCCGGGTAGGTAGTGCAGTTTTAATTCAATCGAACAAAAGATTTACTTCGGAACGCTAAAATGTTACATCGCGTGAGTATAAAATGCCGCTTGATGAATTCATGTTGCAATTTAAAGACTGTATATATTTTTATTATTGTAAATAGCCAGTTTTCAATATAAATATTATTTAATTATTTTTTTAAATTAGTTATAATAAAATTGTGTTTTATATTTAAACGTAGATTTTAATAAAAGATTTAATTTTATAGTAATTTTAATTAGTTTTAAGTATTGTAAATATTAAGTTTAAATGGATTTTAGTGTAGTAACATAAATTATGTACGTATAACGTTACACAGCACAGAAATATTCACAAGAGACATTGGAATGGAATTTGGACTTAACAAATGCAATGTTTTACATCTAGTAGCGGGCAGAAGAAAGGAACATCAAGGAGAAGGCCATATCTTGCTGAGCAGAGATAAATTTAGACACTTACACACAAACGAAAGATACAAGTACTTAGGAATAAACGAATCCGGGAAAATAGATCACGCAGAAGTTAGACAACAGATACAAAAGGAATATTACAGACGGGTCAAAAAGCTAACAAATTCACACCTCAATGCACGCAATCTTCTCAGAGCAATAAATATCTACGCAGTTCCAGTCTTACTCTACACTTTTGGCATCATCAACTACAAAACAGCAGACTTAAAGAAAATAGATGTAAGAACTAGAAAAATACTCGCAATTAACAAAGCACACCAACAAAAAGCAGACACAGAAAGATTATACTTACCGATAGAAAAAGGAGGAAGAGGTCTAACTAGCTTAGAAACACTATACAAAACACAAATAATTAAATACAAATCATACCTAGAAACAGAAAAAGATTACATACTCACAGCAATAGTTGAACATGATAGAAATAAGGATAAATACTCAATAAACAAAGACGCAAAACAAAATCTGGAAGAAATAGGACTTAGAAAGAATGAAAAATACACAGATAAAGAAATAAAACATGCAATAATAAATAACAGATTAGATAAAATAAAAACCAAACCTTTACATGGACAGTTTTACAAACAAGTGTTAGAAAGAGAAAACATAGACATAGCGCAGTCTTTCCGGTGGCTTAAAAAACAACCGGTATCTTCCACATTAGAATCCGCCATATTTGCAATTCAGGATCTAGCAGTTATCAGCATGAACGAGACATTCTGAAAAAACCTGTTGACGGTAAGTGTCGGTTATGTCTAGTCAAGGACGAGACCACACAACACATTATGTCCGGCTGTGAAAAACTGGCCGGCACTTACTACATCAAACGACACAACAACATAGTACAGTACATTTATTGGACTCTAACTAAAAAACACGGCTTTCAGGTCTCAAAACTGTGGTGGCAAGATCACCTGACGCAGCCACAAATACAGGAGAATGAAAGCGCCAAGCTAATGTGGGAAATGCCGATTCAAACAGACGTAACCATAACACACAATAGACCAGACATCATCTACGTCAACAAATCTGAAAATAAAACCTACCTTATAGACATAACAGTTCCATCGGACTATAACATAGGAGCGAAAGAAATAGAAAAATTGAGCAAATACCATCCACTCAAACGAGAAATAAATAGACTATGGAATACCACCACTGAAATTATACCAATAGTAGTAGGAGTCACTGGAATCATAGCCAAATCACTTCACAGATATTGCAAAAAACTAAACTCACACATTAACACAACAATAATCCAGAAACAAGCAGCCATACACACTACAACAATCTTGAGTAAAGTCTTAGGAGACACAATTTTTGTAGTCGGGGGAACTGAGCCTCTCTTTCCCTGAGGGTCTTGGGGCGGGAGCTTGGTAAATCCGAACGTAAAGTTCGTGTTAAGGAAATCCTTAAATAAAATTATTATAATATTATACAAATAAAATAATATAATATAATTTAATGTAATCAAATTTAAAAAGTGATAAAATAATATGACATTACTCCAACTCGGCCATTGTGACCATTATTCTCCTGATATCTCCTTAATATTTTTATCCTACACTTTTTAACGAATATCGGTGTCAAAGTTAGAAAATGTATTTTTAACGATATGCATTTCTTGATGTACAAGATATGTTTTTTTTTTTTTATGAATGTTGCAACAATCGATGGATAAGTTTTATTCAAAACTCATTAAATTTATTATATTTAAAAAGAAACTAATAAAGTTTTTAAATGAAAAACAAAGATACGAAAAAATGTTACGAAATCGGATTCATTTTAGCACTAAAGCGCTTTTTGAAATTTATTAATCATGCCATAAAAACCCTGGTTGTGTCTTAAAAATAAATAACTTTCCTTATAATATTCTAAATGATGATATATTATTTGATTTTATTTTTCCTTTTTCTCAAAGCATTTTAAAGTAGATTTGTCAGTAAGGGGGAATCCATTAATTACGAAAGACAATTTTGGCGATTTTTCGACCTCCCTGCACCTTGCTTGGACCCCCCTCCCCTTGGTAAGATTTCATGAGATTTTGTTCAACCTCTTACCAGTGGAGGTTATGAATCGTAGTGTCAATATATACACTATACGATTAAGTTAAATTAAGGTATAAATATTACTCCGTTTTCATTAACTTACTTATCCACTGCAGTTTCCCAAGCCACAGCCAATAGGGTATCAATAGCAATATCCACCGGTATAAGATCAGCTTTAGCATCTGGTTTTCTGCAGAATACGTGAAGTAATCCCTTACCAGCTGCTACCACTATTCCGCTTGGACCGTTTAAGTTTTCTATCCAGCCAGGATATGGATTTTTGACAGAAGATATCACTGAAAAAATCGATTAGTCTATAAACAATCTGGTACAATACTTAGACAAACTGCTAAAATGAATGTAACTAATGTTGTAACGGCCAATTTCACCAGTTGCTCATAAAATTTATCTCGCACATAAGTTAATATTAGGCTATCAGAGGCATTTTCAGTAGGACGCCATAAGGACCTATTTCACGTCAACTAATAAACTACAACTTTTGGCTTCACATTTTGCGAATAATAATATTTAACAGATACATTAGGTTTTATGGTGAAACTGAAAAAAAAGACCGAAACTTGAATCTGTTGGATATTGCTATCTGTAATTTTATCAGCAGCCGATGGAATTGGCCTTAAAAGCAAAAATAGACGCATATTTGATGACGCTGCAATAATAAATATCAATTTGAAAAGTAAATTTAGTTATAATGATAGCACGGTGGATCCAGACGTTGAGTCAGTGAAAAGATTTAGTATTTAAGCCTTCTATTAGTACACAATAAGTAACGGAACCGACAGCGATGGTCACTCTTGGTAGAGAAATTATTCGCCAATTCAGTCTAATAGCGCAGCGGATTAATAATGGAGATTAATTATGGAGAGGAAGATTTTGTCCAATAGTTTTGTTTAGTACTTCACAAAATGTTACCTATTGTAGGTCGGAAGATTGCAACAGGATAGCTACTGGCACGACTACGGATCGCTTCCTCGGCCATTGCCTTTGTGAATGTATAAGTATTTGGCTTCGGTTTTATATATCTGTAAGAATATAGAATGGAAATTTTTTATGTAAAACACTTAGGACAACTGCCTGTTAAGATCTGTTATATTTTGGATAAACTCATAAAGAACAAATCAAGATATATTATAAACTACTAGTGGTCGCCCAGTGGTCGAAATTCGACCTAATCTATAATTGACAGCATTGTCAACATCATAAAAATATGATTGCACATAACATGGTGAGCATATGCAGCAGTCATTGGTCTCTGATCTGTAACAATAAATTTCGATAAAAAATTCGTAGCTGTATTAAGGACCGTGTTGACATCAAACTTTGACAATAAGCAAATTTTGTGTTCATTTTCATATATACATTACATATGTTCACTGTACATATGTGTGTGTGCCGTAGTGTGTGTAGTTTTTTTGTTAAAATGAATTTAAAGTATTTTTTGAGCATTATTAACAAAAAAATTAGCATTCTACACTTCTTCTCCATATAAACTTTAACTGTGCCAAATTTCATACTTCTCCGTCCGCGTAATTTTTGTAAAAAGTGATACAAAATTTTTGCTTCATGTATTAATATATAAAAGATGTAATGTACAACGTCTTCCATAAAAAAAGTCTGGTCAGAAACAAATACATTACAGGATAAACAAGGCCATGACAAACATTCGTAAGAACTACAGAAATATATTTATTTAATTATTGAGGATATTTAGTTTGAATAAGTGCAATAGCCAGCTGCTGTGTTATGTGCGTCAAACCTTATTTAATTCCATTCAAAATATACTTATTTCAATACTAGCTGCTGCCCGCGACGTCGCGCGTCGTCTGTTTGAACGCTATTATTTACACGTTGTTATAGAATGCGTTGAAGAAATAAAGTTTCACTGCTCGTTCCCCGTAGGTTATATCGTGATAATATGTAGCCTATATGTTGACCCGATTTTTTAATAATATTCGTGCCAAATTTGAAGTAAATACATGCAGTACTTTTCGAGTTTATCCCGAACATACATACATACAGACAAAAAGGCAAAAGTTCTAAAAACTATATTTTTGGCTTCGGTATCGATTTTAGATCACACCCCAAGTATACTTTTAAAAAAATATTCAATGTACAGTTTTGACTTTCCTACCATTTTATTACCTATATGTATAGAAGACTTATTCAAACATTTTGGAACAGTCGTTTACAGATTATTTTAGTTTCAAGTAACCCTACCAATGTTTCTTTGTTCATCCTGATTAAACCTGACAAATTTGAGTCTGAAATCCTGCTCGTATTAATTTTTTAATATCCTCGTAGCTTTTAAATTTGGTTTTATTTTAAATAAGCTTTAAATAAATGTTTTCCGAGAATCATCATACGTATGTATAACTTATTTCTAAAAGGTATTGTTTTCCTAGAGACCCTAGATCTTTTTAAATACTTAATAAAAATTAATACTTCTTATACCATTTTAAAACTTATATTCCCTGCTTTTGACGAAAATTATAAAAAAATTATTATGAAAAAATATTTAAAAATAACATTATTAATAACGACACGAGTGCCATCTGTTGAATGTGTACTAAACTATACCTACTACAGCAACAAGTACATGATGCGCCATCTATGAATAGTTTTTGTGACTCGCAAGGGTCAGCTATTATTCCAAATAGGGAAAAGGTTAGCATGTTTTGAATTTTGTCTTAATTACTTTAGTATTTTATATTTAGTATTTTTACTTACTGTGGGGTAATGCTAGCAAGCATCGGAGCTGGTACGACGTCGACCAGCGCCAAGAGACGAGATAGGGAAACTGGTGACGGGTACACTTTCTCATCAACGACGTAACGCTCTGGATTACTGTATGCTGTAGATACGTGGACGAAGGCCTGTTGATTTTGTTGGAAATCAAAATAATCTATAGCAATATTATAACGATGTAATTGTTAATTTGTTTATAATAATTCTGAAAATTTTGAAGAGATTTTTATTATTCCTCCATCATTTGAATGCTACATGATTCAAAAGATTATAATGTTCTCTTATATTTACGCGAATTTTACTCATTTAATTAAAAGTCTAAAAACGGATTTAATCGCATTTATTTCAAATTTCAGTTTAACGATATTTTATTTTAAATTATTTCCCAACGTTTTACAGCGTCCATGATCTCGGAGGACTGAGGTGGTGGGTGTCCGAATAATGAATTAATTCTTACCCCGCTTTTTAAAAAGCGAGGTATGAATAATTAATGTGATGATATTATGTATTTAAATGAAATTTGAAATAAACGCGATAAAATCCGTTTTAAGACTTTTAATTAAATCAAAAGATTATGCTTCGTCTCCGGATTATCTACAATATGCTCTATACCGCGTAAATCTAAATCATCTTGTAGATGAATTTAAACTATTTTCCCGTATAATATTTATTTTATTTATTAGATTACCAACAAAATACACATTAAAAACATTGCAATAGCATAAATAGTGCAGTAAAAAAAGTAAAAGATATTTTAATTAAAGGTGATAACAACATTGACAAAATTTTGTAACAACAATTCAAGTAAGAAGAATCCAGATTATTGTATAATTAAAAAAAGTATTAATGTTCAGTTCAGCAAACAATTTAGAAAAAGAAGTATACTCAAAAATAAGCATTGCATCACTTCTTATGGTTTTAAGAGTTCAGACTCATAAGACCAACATAATACTATTCCTAAGAGTTCTCTGTTCTTCCGTCAGTCACTTGATACTTCGTAGTATGTTATATTTTAGTTTCAGACAATATTATGTATTAATATGGCCACTATACTGACAAACATTATAATTTAATAGAGATACCCGCACAAAAAAAAAAACGAGTCGTTTTTACGTTTTTCAGTGCGATCTGAATAAATATGCATTGATAAACACTATAGTGTTTTAAAAACTTCAACTGGAATTTAAATTCACATTTTTTCAGTTTTCATAGTTTATACTCTATGATAATTTAGAATAACAGGTCAATATATCCCAATTACCTGTAACTTAAACACGGATCGCTTTTTACCTGTAGATTAGGCAAGGTGTCACAAATATCCATCAGTCGTAAGACAGAGAGGACGTTCTGATCAACCGCAGCTGATAAAGCCTCGTCGAACTTGAGCGTAGCGGCTGAGTGAAACACTATTGATACCTTAAGTAATTATTAAAAAAAAAGCTATTTTAGTTGATGCTTAGGGATCTATAAATAACATTTAAAAAATTCATGATTTTTGGGTTCCTTCCATGTTCTTGTCACAACTACAAAAAAATAATAAATGAAACCGAAATTGATATAGCTTTAACTTCATATCCATTGACCATAATTATGGATTTTATAAGACCACTTAAGATTATTTAATTGCTTATCTACATACTGCACCCATTATTAATAGTAGTAAATTAATGTAGTAATGTATTTTGGATCTTCAGTTATTTATGTAGAAAAGAATTTAAAAAAAGCATTTATTTGGGTTAAAAGTAATAAAAAAGGCAAATAATTAGCGATTTTGTATCTAAAATACTAGTCCCCAAAAACGCCTTCCCTCAGCATGTGCCGCAACTGTTAGGACACAGCGCTGTTCTTCCGTGAATCCTATTTACTCGTAAACTTGGATGGTGCTAGACACAGAACAATATAAACAATATATAGCAAGTTTCATCGCAATCGATTCAATAGATTTTGCTTGATTGATCAACAAACATCTATACAAATTTTCGCATTTACAATTATAGTAAAAATAGTAGGACAGTACCTCCTGAAGCTGTTTCAGATACTCCGTAGCGATCCCAAGTCCAGGCTGTGCCACATCGCCCTCTATAACCAACAATTTATCCAACTGTGATGGGTTCTGTTGACGGATTATATCGAAGACCTGTGATGAAGAAATTAGTGTTTTTATATAAAAATAGATTTAGGAAATAATGCTGTAAAAATTCTTTGAAATGAACTGAACTCAATCAGCCAGTAAATGTCCAAACCGGGCCTCTTCTCTATATTTGGAGACAGGTTGTAACTTAATCCACCACTGTGTTCCATTGGGTTGCCGGATATTTTTCCCTACCATGAGTAACGATCGCCAGGACCGGATTTAGAATTGTGGGGGCCCAGGGAAATGGAGAAGTGGAGGCCCCTTGATTTGGAATTGTTTATGTTTTGTTCTTGCAAAAAAAAGGTCGTCCGATCTCGCGCCAATATGTTATCGTTGCCGGATGGACGTAAGACGTAAGAAAAAAAAGGTCGTCCCAACTCCGAACCGCTCCAACTCAGTTGGCTCATTGTGGAAGTCCCACTTTTACGGATGTGGACCCTTTTATGTGGGAGCCCGGGGCAGTTGGCCCGCTTGCCTTCCCCTAAATCCATCCCTGACGATCGCTATCATATATCTATGATAATAACCGTGACCGATGGCTTTACGTGCTCTACTAGGCACGGTGGGGAGACCCACAATAACCCAGACCAGAAACAAATATTTGTACAAATAAAAATATTTACCCCGAGTGGCAAACGGTAGTCGCAAAATCATTATTGACTATTAAATTTAGCAAACAATAAAATGTCAACCGTGCGCAAAAACAGATTTGATGAACTTAATATACGCTTTATATACGCTTATCAAAAGGAATTCCTTGCAACATTAGGTATACATAATAAATAATTTACCCGTTAAATAAATAAAAAAAAGTCTTCAATATCCATTGACTCTTCAATGATTTAAAAATCTTTTTTATATGTTACTTTAATTACATTTAATTTTAAATAGGCAGTTGAAGAGATCAGATTTAGAATTTAATATTAATAATAAAGATTTAACTTGAAGACAGTTATCTGAATACATATCATTCATCATCATCATCATATCAGCCATTGGATGTCCACTGCTGAACATAGGCGTCCCCCATCGACCTCCACAGCGACCTGTTCAAAGCAACCTTACCGTAGGCCGTGCGGTGACCGGCAGAGAAGAATAGTCCCGACCTCTTTCTTGACGAGGTGTCGTAAAAGGCGACTAAGGCCATAGTGTTGAAAACAACTTTACACCAACCAAATCCCCGCAAATGACAATACATATTATTAGAATACAATTATTAAAAGCAACTGTCCCCTGAATAGGTTTGGTTGGGCTAATAAGAGTCACCCGGTATCAGTTGCTACTGGAGAGGAACTTCCGATTAGCAAGGCGAAAGCCTAGACAGCTGTAACGTGACGCTTTAAAAAAGCCGCAATATTGAATTTTAAGGCAAGACGCCCAATTTAAAAGCCACTTTATCTATTTATATTGTATTGTACACATATTATTAGTCCTAAACTTATTTATTTTCTTATTTCCCGTATCCTAGTCACTCTTAACGCTCTCCTGGACACATACGCTTACGCTGGAGAATACGCTTTCCATGCTGGAAAAAGTATAACATAGAGTTACAAAAATGGTGGCCTCACTAAGGCATAAGACATATGAAGAAAGACTTTCTGAACTTAATTACATTGGAACAACGTAGGCAGAGGGGAGATCACATCGAAACATACAAAATTCTAAGTGGACATTATAATGTCAAGAATATTGAAAACATATATATATGACTCCAAATCCAAAGTTGAGATGAAACTCTCAAAAACTTACAAGATCTCCTTGCCATAGCAACCCTAAATGTCACTTGCCAAATCGCGTAGTTACCCAATGGAAAAAGTTGCCAGAATCAGTGATTAGTGCACCATCAGTGATATGCACGCATCAGATCCAAGAGCTGCTAGTGCATTATAAAATAATAATAAAAATAATACTACCATGAGTGCGATTTATATGCGGATAAATGGATAAAAATATACTATATTTTAATATGTCAGAAGTTCTGTGAGTTTGATACGTGAATGAGTTATATTTAATTATTGTAATTGATTATTACTGTTTTAATTAAAGTAAGTAATTTATTTTAGTGCATAAGTTTAGCATTTTAAAAGTCAATAGTACTTTCCATGATTCCAAATCCGACCGTAAGGGCGTTTGTGCACTACAAGAAATTTTACTGTCCGGCAGTCCGATTTGTTACGGTCCGATGTGGCATGAATTTTTTTTAATGAGATTGAGATAAAAATGAATGGAGAAACGTAAAATGTCGGACGGTAAAATTACGTAAGGTGCTAATACAAGCAGAATTTGGTTCCACCAAACCAAGGTCACCTTGTTCTTAGAATTAGGGTGGCCACATTTTTGAGATATCGGTAAAGTTGGATAAGTTTATATTTTAACAATTTGTTTACATTAAGTATTATTTTAATTATTATTTTATTAATAATGTTGACTTTAAATGTAATATTTTAATTCTAAGTCTAAAATAGTACGCATGAAACTACATTAACAATCTTATACATTTAATTAAAAAAGGCACGGGCAAATATAAGCCCGTGGATATTTTTGTTACTAAATAAAAAAAAATAAAAAAAAACTGTTGTTTGTATGTGTGCGAGAGACAATTGTCGCTGTGTGCTATGAAACAGCAACAGTAAACTCGGGGTTGTCACAAAATTTATTATTTATTTATAAAAAATAATTATATTAATATAATTTATTATTTATAATTTTTTGTTTTATAATTAATGTTTTATTAATTCGTACAGAATGATGTTTTGTATTCAATAGGTACTGGAATAATATATTTTTAGGATAGCTCAAGATCCAGATTTAAACCGTTACTTTTTATTATACAGGATGTCCCAGAACTCAACGTCAAGCCAAAACAGGGTGACAGGATTGATTGTAAGCATCATGAGAAAAATCAGAAAAAAAATCTATCCCATGCAGTTTGGAAATTATGGGCATTTAAGCAAAACTTAGAAATTTGGTCAAACTGTAACCATTTTTCGGTTATTGTGGTTAATTTTTATTATTTTTGTTCATTTAAACTTTGAAATCGTAACCATAAATAACATTTCTAGAACCACAATCAAAAATAATGACACAATTGCCCCAAGTTTCCTAGAATTAAGACTATTTGTTAAACTATGAATTTAAAATTTTCAAAATTTGTCGACTTTGAAAGGCCCTCCTTTAAAAAAAATGTACTAAAGTGCCTTGGCAAGTACCATTAAAAGTTCGCGCATTTAATCAGGATTGTAAAATGGTACAATACTTGTTAGTTTCATACTAAAAAAAAACTAGTAAAAAAATAAAAACCTCAAGTAACCCGATTTTTGCTAACCCATTATACTCAGTTCAAATGTTTTTTATTCGTACAAGCTCTTGGTAGGTTCTTAATTTAACAGCAAAATGATGAGAGAGATGGATAGTGGACATGTTTGTCATTAGCGAGCGAGACAGAGAGTGACGCCGCTTTTACCAAAGTCAACAAAAGTAAGTAAAATTAATAAAATAATGAAAAATCTCGACTTAGTTTAGTTTAGGTTTATTAGAATAAAAGGAAATAACATTTTTTATTACAAAAAAATGTTCAAATTGTTTGCCATCAGCCTCAATACACGCTCTACATCTTCTTAAAAAAGATCCATTTATTAGCCGGGCATATCGTCGAGAGTTGATGTCCTCAGCAGCTTGAGAAATTCGTTCACGCAGTTCGGCTACGCTGTCAATGGTCTTTGTATAAACTTTTTCTTTGAGAACGCCCCAATAAAAAAAAATCCAGTGGATTTAAATCTGGGGAACGGGCTGGCCACGAGATAGTGCCTGAACGTCCAATCCACCTTCCCGGATATTCCTGGTTAAGGAAATCTTTGACTTGCACTGCGTAATGCGCTGGGCAGCCATCTTGTTGATACCACATGTGGCGACGATCTGTTAGGGGTACGTCCTCTAACAAAGTTGGTAAATTTTCTCGTAAAAAATGTAGGTAATTCGTGGCATTCAAGTTCTCAGGCAGCTCAAAAGGCCCAACAACTTTGCCGTTTAAAATTCCGGTCCACAGGTTTACCTTAAAGCGATACTGGGATCTGTCTTCTCGCATTAAATATGGGTTCGACACATGCCACTCGTGAAAATTGTGTAAGTTTATGTAACCATCTTTTTTAAATGTAGTTTCATCAGACCAGAGAACTTTTTGGATGAATTGGGGATTTTCTTTATGCCTCTGTAGCATTGTTCTACAAAATGAAATCCTTTCATGATAATCTCGAGGAAGAAGACTTTGAACTCGTTGTGCGTGAAACGGATGCATTTCGGCTTTTTGTAAAATACGATGTGCTGTGCTTTTGGGTATTCCCGTTCTTTCTTCAATTCCACGAACTGAAATACTTGGGTCATCTGCTACCTCTTGCAACACTTCCTCCTCGTTAGGAAAGTGAGCTCTACCTCCAGCCCGTATTTGATTCGGGAAATGGCCGTACTCCGTGAGTGAACGGTGCACATTAACAAACACGCGGTGATCGGGATAGCGCTCTAAATTTGGATATCTTTCACGATAAAGTCTAGCGGCGGCACTTGCGTTGCATCTGCATTCTCCATAAATGAGATGCATGTTCGCATATTCATGTGAAGTGTAGCGCGTAGGCATGGTAGATAATAAAGATGCCAACACAAAAATCCAATTCCAAAAGAGAGAAGCCAAAGTTGTCAGAACTAAATCAACACAAGCGAATACGGAGAGGTGCGCAGTAGACGAATGAGCGAAACGTACTAACAGTCAACGGTGTCAGGCGCATCTCCGTCTAGTGAGACGTTACGTCTCGCTCACAGTGGCGTCGTGTCACTATCTGTCTCGCTCGCTCATGGCAAACATGTACACTATCCATCTCTCTCATCATTTTGCTGTTAAATTAAAAACCTACCAAGAGCTTGTGCGAATAAAAAACATTTGAACTGAGTATAATGGGTTAGCAAAAATCGGGTTACTTGAGGTTTTTATTTTTTTACTAGTTTTTTTTTAGTATGAAACTAACAAGTATTGTACCATTTTACAATCCTGATTAAATGCGCGAACTTTTAATGGTACTTGCCAAGGCACTTTAGTACATTTTTTTTAAAGGAGGGCCTTTCAAAGTCGACAAATTTTGAAAATTTTAAATTCATAGTTTAACAAATAGTCTTAATTCTAGGAAACTTGGGGCAATTGTGTCATTATTTTTGATTGTGGTTCTAGAAATGTTATTTAGGGTTACGATTTCAAAGTTTAAATGAACAAAAATAATAAAAATTAACCACAATAACCGAAAAATGGTTACAGTTTGACCAATTTTCTAAGTTTTGCTTAAATGCCCATAACTTCCAAACTGCATGGGATAGATTTTTTTTCTGATTTTTCTCATGATGCTTACAATCAATCCTGTCACCCTGTTTTGGCTTGACGTTGAGTTCTGGGACATCCTGTATATTGTATTATAAAGTGTAATTATAAATAGTAAATAAAAAAACGCTGTTGTTATTTCGTGGATTATATATTATTATGTATTAATATTTAATTAATGAATCTGTCCGAAGTGGATGGGAAGTGAATTTGTTTTAAAAGGGGAATTTTTAATTGCACCTCTATTTAAAAATTAAGCAAACAACATTTCTGGACTAACAATCTACCTGCATATCAAATAAATGACTGTATATTAATTTAAATAATTGTATAACTAAACGTGTATTATTAGAAAATGTTTAAAATAAATCAAAGTTAGCGACTTTTTTTATCTAACTTTGCTACGAAAATCTTGCTAAAACCACAGATATAAGCATTCTAAAACAAAATTACTCACCGCATAACAAAAATACTGATTTGCACACTAAATTATCCAATATTACAACCGAATTACTAACATCATTATCTAAATATTGCATAACAATTAATGCATATTTTAGGTTAGGTTAGGTTAGGTTAGGTTAGGTTAATTTAATAAATATGACTGATTAACTGGTGTTTTATTTAGTATAACTCATGTTCTTTAAAATTTAATAGGTGATGGATTCCAAAAAAACAGATTAAATATATTGTTGCACTAAAATAATAATTAGATTTACTATAAGTTAACAGTTAGTCATTCAGTAAAATAGTTGAGCTTTAAAGATCAAAGAGTATAGTATATTTGATTTATTTGATGCGCAAATTTAGTGTGCAATTCAGTATTTTTGTTAGCAATTTCGAATACTTTGATAGAAAAACGTAGATTTAAAGTTGTAACATTAAATACATGCCGTTTTAAAATGAATTTATTATGATTAAAAATCTATGTTCAGACACTCATTCTCTTTTATTATATATTTTACTTTACTTGCGTTGATTAAATATAATAATTATAATATTCAAAGTTGTGAATAAAAATCGATTACAATTTACCTTAAACAATAAATATAACGACTGTTAAAAAGAAAACAAATGTTACTTATCTGCGAAATTTTTCCATCTGTGCTAAAATTTGGAGTTGTTACGTTGTTAGATGTATATTAGTAATTAAAAATTTGTTAAATTTTTTAATAAGCTATTGCTCTTGCCCAATCCCTTCTTCTTCCTTTACTTGATTACGCTGACATTTGTTACCTGGACCTAAGGGAGGACCAACTAAATAAACTTGAGCGTCTTCAAAATTCCTGTTTTCGGTTCAGATTTGGACTTCGCAAGTATGACCATATCTCTGAATTTCGTAACAAGCTCAAGTGGCTTCCTATACGTCTGCGCAGGAATACTCATATACTATCGCTTCTTTATTCTGTTTTATTTAATCCTGTTCTACCATTCTATTTAAAAGAACACTGAGTTTCTCTGTGACTCACATAATAGAACACTTCGTTCTAGAGAAAATCTGATTCTGAAAATTCGAAGTCACTCTTCTTCTTTTTACAGCAAGTCCTTCTGTATTGAAGCTGCACGCTTATGGAATATCTTACCGTTGTCCATTAGACGTGCACCGTCACTGGCATCCTTTAAAAAAGGGATCAAACAGTACTATTTACATCTTTGAGACTTTAGTCGTCCGCATCACTAACTATTGAATTTATGTATATATGTATATTTGTTTGTATGTACCGTTGTTATATGTATATTTATGTATGTGTGTATGTATGTATGTATATATATGTATGTATATATGTATTATGCTAAGTTATATATGTAATTGTATTTATTATTGTTACGTATTTATATATGTAGTGTACGTATACTATTTATGTAATAAGTTGTTTTATATTATAGTGATTTGCATTGATTAGTTGTTTATGTATAGTTTTTTTTTTACTGTGGTTTTTGTTTACTCTGTACACCTTCACCGCTTTTTATCACTTTAACTCCTTGACGTTGGTTGTCTGGAAGAGATCGCTGCTTAGCGATAAGACCGCCTTTTGTACATAAGTCTTTTATTTTATACTTAAACTGTTTGTTACTTGTATGTGTACAATAAAGAGTAAATAAATAAATAAATAAATAATAAGCTAATTTTCTTTCGTATTACGTATTTGGCGGTTAAGTTCTAGGAAACAGTGTTAAAGTAAAATTTTTAAATGTGACCTTTTTTTCAACCCTACTGACCAAATTTGTCAATTTGTCAATGTCACCTTGGTTCGGTGGAACCAAATTCTGCGTGTGTTAGCACCTGTATAGTGCACAAACTAGTGTATACATTTATATGGCGTGCCATATCATGCCGGACAGTAAAATTAATTCCGTGTAGTGCACAAACGCCCTAAGTTTTGTATCTAAATATTATATAAGGGCCAAAATTTCAAAGAAACGACCTGTGACTGCTTCAGCTGCAGCAGCCTCTTCTCCGGAGTGTGTCCCTTTTTAGACCTCATCAGAAGATGTATTCTCCCTACATCAGGACATGTAGACAGTAGACGTTCTATCAACACCTGGAAATAACAAAACAGAGGAATTATGTCTTGGTCTAATCTATACATGTAATAAAATGGTAGGAAAGTCAAAACTGTACATTGAATATTTTTTTTAAAGAATACTCAGGGTGTGATGTACAATCGATACCGAAGCCAAAAGTATAGTTTTTAGAATTTTGTCTGTTTGTCTATATGTATGTCCGGGATAAACTCAAAAAGTACTGCATGGATTTACTTCAAATTTGGCACGAATATTATTAAGAAGTCGGGTCAACATATAGGCTACATATTATCACGCTATCACCTATGGAGAACGAGCAGTGATGATGAGCCTTTATTTCTTCAACGCATTTTGTAACAACATCTAATCTAATAGCGTTCACGTAGACGACGTCGCGGGCAGCAGCTAGTTATGAATATATCGAAGCCGATATATCGGGTGTCTTACTTGTATCTATATTCAAAATAAGAAAATTGGCATTTATATTTTTTATTCCGTCTTATTGTACCTACTTGTATGTATAACATATATGTATGTGTATACCCTGTACAAGATAGCTTGATCTTTTTGACAGATGTAAATTTTCTGATAGACATAACTTTGAAATGACGAACATATTATTTTCTTAATTTAAATGATTTTAAAAATTGTAAAAATATTAAAAAAATACATATAACACAAAAGTCCCTAAAGATTCAAGCGTTGTCCCAAAATTTTAAGACTTTTTATTGCTTCAAAGTAAAATTTAAATAGGAACACTGAAAATAATAGACGCTTGTACAATGTTACATCGGTGGGTCGGATTTTTGTTTCGACCGTTGTAACATTGTACAAGCGTCTATTATTTACAGTGTTCCTGTTTAAATTTTACTTTGAAGCAATGAAAAGTCTTAAAACTTTCGGACGACTCTTAAATCTTTAGGGACTTTTGTGTTATATATATATATATATATTTTAAATATTTTTACAATTTTTAAAATCATTTAAATTAAGAAAATAATATGTTCGTCATTGCAAAGTTATGTCGATTAGAAAAATTTACATCTGTCAAAAAGATCAAGCTAACTTGTACAGGATATAAAGAAAATCACAAAAGTATTGGCTCTTTACTTTACTTACTTTATACATATATTTTTTTTTGTTTATATCGCGGCTGACGTTTTTTGACAAATAATTTTTAATATTTCATGATTTGAATTTTTACTATTGAAAAAAAAAACTATATTTTATATAACTGAAGTAAGGGCTTCAAATGTTGTTTCTTTTATTTTCACAGAGAAAAGCACTTACGTCTTTAGTTCGAGAAACGGTGACCTTGGAGGAACAATATAATTGACCTTCTCGTGACCTTTCTCTCAATTAAAACTCGATGTCACATACATTATAATTTATTTAACTCATCATTGTTCATTACACGTACCATAATTACGACACTTAATGAATTTCTTTCCTTAAATAAATCGTCGAAATATTTCCTGTTTTTAATGACATACATCATTATCAGGGTCGATTTAATGATAAAAAATTTATAGGCAACGATAGGCAACGATCTTAAAATTATATGATGCGCTCTCATACGAATTACCGGATAAAATTTTGCTACCTATGTACAGGGCCGGCCTAAGGCGAAAATGGTGAGTGTGCAAGCGAGACTTATATTAAGGTTGTTTATGGAAAACATTATCGAGTTTTATTATCCATAATTATCCTGTGTCGGAAATGCACACGAAGAAAAGCCGCCAGGCAAAAAAAAAGAAGGTTGTCCGTAATCCACCATCGATGTTTACCCCTGTAGCCTATCCGAATTCCTTAAACAAAAGAAATATGTTATATGTTTCCACCTCCAGGCTATACGTATTCCTAAAAAAAAGATCATCACTAGTACATAAAAATGCCCCTATGATAAAATTATGCTCCTTTTTATGTCCCAATTGTATGCCCTCCCCAAAAGCTCGTGTGTGTGTCTGCATAGTTCGCACATCCCTTGGGCCGGCCCTGCTTTTGTATGAAGCATATTTTCATTATCCTGAAAAATCGCTGAAAATTGCTGTTTATAATACTTGAGCAGAGAAGTTTTTTTTAGATAATCTGTTTCTACTCTCAAACATGAATCACTGGAATTTTCATTCATTACGTTTGTGAAGCTGTTTTTACTACATATCAATAAATTTCAATAACAAGTTAGTAAATATTCACTAATAAATCAGTAATAAATTCAATGATTAAATCAGTGGACTCAGATATTCACATATTCATACATTGAATAGTCGCTTATTCTGCGTGTTACGATTCTCACATTGATAAAAAGTGAATAGTCACTTAAAATTATTGAAATTCCACTGATTCATGTTTAGAGAGTAAAGAAAGATTATTAGTTGTAAGACAGCATATTTACAATAACGGAACTGTATCCATAAATTTATTTATATTCATATAAAGATGTGTGGACTTAGTTGCGCTGTATTTCATGCAAGATATTAATTTTGTAGGTACTAAAACACAGTTTATACATATATTATTTTCAAAAGAGTAACTGCGGAGTTTCTTGCCGATTCTTCTCTGCAGAATCTACATTCCGAATCGGTGGTAGTTTTACTTTTACAAAATAATAATCACTTTAAAGTGTTAATTTATAAAATGACGATTAGAAGGTGCTCGTGGGGACTATTTGTATAAAGTTGTTTTTGATTTGATTTGATTGAAATGTGAATGAGGAACCACGTTGGTGGTCTAACTAATAAATAAAGCATAATCGCTTCACACTTAACGGCCTTAATAGGAGTAAAATCCTGTGTCGGTGGTCAGGAAAACACAACACAAACGCCTTGGCCACAACACACATCTGTATGTCAATATTTGTTATGAGCGGGTATCAAACCTACGACCGTGAGCGGAACAGCAAATCAAGCAAAAGTTAATGTCATTACATTCTTAAATTTTAACATCTTTAAAAAACATATGAGGTTAAATTTATATTAATGACTAGGATTTAATTAAATAATTTTTTAAAAAAATGTACACCATTTAACTGTAGTTAACATTATTATTAAAAAGTTTTATTTTAACCAATGTTAATTCCGCAATCCAAAAAATCCCCACACAAAATCTCATAGTGGCCGGCGACGTGAATGCCTGGAGTCACTGGTGGGGCAGCAGCTCCGAAAACCATCGAGGAGCAGAACTACATGGCTTTATCTCGGAAATGGATCTACAAATTCTCAACAGGGGACAAACACCCACTTTCGAGACGTACAGGGGCGACAGGTTGTACTCGAGTTGCGTGGACGTGACTTTAACTAGTCAGTCCCTTCTTGCAAAAATGGAGAACTGGAAAGTGGAACGAAATCTGATTACATCCGATCACAATGCCATCACTTTCGATCTGCGTGTTGGAGCGCCCCTAAAACCATTGGAGCCAATATCGACGCGCAGATACAACACCAAAAAGGCGAGATGGGCAGATTTCACCACAATCCTGAAGTCCGGTCTTGCACAACAAGACGTGACTCTGAACAGCGTCTCTAACGTCTCGAACGGAGAGGAGCTCGAGGAAATGTTGACCAGGTACACAACAGTAATCCATAGTGCCTGCGAAACAACCATTCCAAGGATAAAGCCATGGAAAGGCGATCCCCGACCACCGTGGTGGTCGGCTGAACTACATTCCCTGAAAAGGGAACTACTAAGAACAAAACGCCGAATAAGAAATGCTGCACCCAACAGAAGAACAAGTGTCGTAGAAGAATACATACTGGCTAGGGATAAATATAAAAAGGCAGCAAGTGAAGCAGTTATTCAAAGCTGGAAGAAGTTCTGCACGGCGCAAGACCGTGAAAGCGTGTGGGACGGTATCTACAGAGTCATTCGGAAAACCTCTCGGAGGCAGGATGACATGCTGCTGAGGAGCGCAGCTGGTGAAACACTTACACCAGATCAGTCGGCTGAACTCCTCGCGAAGACATTCTACCCGGACGACTCTGTGACGACCGACACCGCTTATCACAAGCAGGTCAGAGAAGCCGTCGACTGCGGAATTCCAGCGGATTTACAAGATCTGTCGGACAATGACCCTCCTTTTACGACCGCAGAGCTGGAAATGGTTCTCTCGAGCCAAAATCCAAAGAAAGCTCCAGGCCCCGACGGTTTAACGTCCGACATATGCGCAGCGGCAATAAACTGCAACAAGGAAGTGTTTCTAGCGCTGGCAAATAAATGCTTGTCGCTTTCATACTTCCCCAAGCAGTGGAAGGTCGCTCACGTATGCATACTCCGCAAACCAGCCAAAGAGGATTACACCCACCCGAAGTCCTACAGACCTATAGGACTCCTGTCGATCCTAGGGAAGACAGTTGAGAAAATGCTCATAGGTAGACTTCAGTGGAGACTCTTCCCAAGGCTACACCGTAGTCAGTATGGATTTATGCCACATAGGGGAACGGAGGACGCTCTCTACGACCTCATTGGGCATATCAGAGAGGAAATAAGATTAAAAAAGATAGTACTCCTGGTATCGCTCGACATTGAGGGTGCCTTCGATAATGCGTGGTGGCCGGCTCTCAAAAAGCAGCTAGTGGAAAAACATTGCCCGAAGAACTTGTATGCCATGGTGGCATCCTATCTACAGGACCGAAGGGTCATAGTAAACTATGCCAGAGCATCCAGTGAGAGGAAAACCACGAAGGGCTGTGTCCAGGGATCCATTGGTGGACCGACCTTCTGGAACCTTATCTTGGACTCGCTTCTGAGAGAAGTTAACAATATGGGAGTATACTGCCAAGCCTTTGCAGATGACGTTGTCCTCGTATTCTCGAGCCACCAAACCAGCAACCTGCAAGCTTCAGCCGAAACCACCTTAGCTGCCGTTCAGGACTGGGGTAAGCGTAACAAGTTGAACTTCGCCGCACACAAAACAAATGCGATGGTTTTGACGAAAAAGCGCAAATACAATACCCCGATAGTCCACATGTCCGGCACTCGGTTGAGGCTTGTAGAAGAGATTAAACTGCTGGGGCTCATAATAGACTCAAAGCTCACTTTCAACGCGCATGTGTCTGCAATATGTAAAAAAGCAGCAGATATATATAAACAACTCGCATGCGCGGCGAGAGTGTCTTGGGGTCTGAATGGGGAAATAGTGAGAATCATATACGTGGCGGTGATAGAGCCCATCGTCCTGTACGCGGCAAGTGCATGGTCTCATGCAGCAGAGAAATTATCGATAAGAAAACAATTAAACTCACTGCAGAGAGGCTTTGCCCAGAAAATTTGCAAAGCGTACAGAACGGTGTCTCTGACATCGGCACTTGTCCTAGCTGGCTTACTCCCACTTGACCTTCGGATCCGGGAAGCCGCTATACTCTATAAGACCAAAAAGGGTCACTACGAGGACCTTCTGCCGCCGGGAAGGGAACTGGAGCGCAGGGTGGGACCATTACAGAATCCCCACCCATCTCAACTCAAAACAACTGAGTATGAGTGCTTGTTGAGTCTGAACCCCGAAACCCTTGAGGAACACCACATTGTTGGACCATTAATATATACCGACGGAAGTAAGATAGATGGTAAAGTCGGTGCAGCCCTGACGTGGTGGGACCAAGGAAGGGAAGTAAGATACTCCACATTCCGGCTTGAACCGCACAACACGGTCTTCCAATCAGAAATGTACGCGCTCTTCAGAGCTGTGGACATGGTGAGAAAGTCAAAAGAAAGCTCAATCAACATCCTGAGCGACTCAAGATCCTCGCTCGACCTGCTAAAGAGCCCATTAGCGACTCACCCTCTGGCCATAGAGATGAAGAGATGCATCAGGCAGATCCACGAGGAAAATAGATCGGTGCGGTTCTTCTGGCTGAAGGCCCACGTGGGAACACCGGGCAATGAAAGAGCGGACGAGCTGGCTAAAAAGGCGGCTCTCATGAAGAAATCGGCCCCTGACTACGACAAAGTACCAATATCGTACGTCAGGAGGCAGATACGGGAAGAGACTGTCCGATTGTGGCAGGATAGATACAATTCTTCACAAACTGGTTCGGTCACGAAAATCTTCTTGCCAGATGCAAAGACCGCTTGCAAGCTGGTAAGGAAAGTGACATTAACACCTGTCGATACACAGATTCTGACCGGCCACGGAGGATTTGCGGCGTATCTGCACCGGTTTCACTTAAAGGACAGTCCTTCGTGTGTCTGCGATCCGAATTGCGAGGAGACAGTTCTCCACATATTGTTGGAATGTCCGAGGTTCGACAAAGGAAGGATGGATCTGGAAATTAAAATCCAGAGAAAACTAGACCAGCCTTCACTCCATACCATCCTGGAGAACGAAGCCGACAGAACGTCTTTCCTCGCATTCGCAAGACATGCCGTCGTGATAGCGGCGAAAAGAAATGGATCGACCGCTCTACCACCAACTCCATTGTCTGTACCACAGGCCCAAAACACAATCACAGCCATCCCGCATCTACATCCAACACCAAACCCAAATACACAGACAGGCAGCGCAACTCCTCTCCAGGAATCCCCGACTCGAGTATCGCTGAGTCTCAGATTACAGGCCATACCGTCCGCTCTGCAGAAACTGTTTCAAGGGAGGACCACTCAAAACACACCTCCGCCACCCACCCAAAGCAAAACATTAGAGTCCCTGCTCGGAGAGGGGAATGGGAGCGGGGAAGTGGGTATAAGAACCAGATGCGTGGCCCTATTTATGGACGGTGAAGCAGAGAGAATTGGAATAAGCTTTTGTCGCTCCGAGGGGCTGGATCGGCTGGTAGTTTCACCGGGGCTCGCTCTGCTCATAAAAGGTAGCACGAGAAAAACAAGCTTTAAGCGTACGAAGATCGACGCGCTTGTACAGAAACAGGACGATGATTCAACCTACCGTCTGGTGTGGCTGCACAACAAGGCAATCGCTCTATTCGAGTGGGGAGAGGAGTCCGCTTTTGCGCAAGCAAGCTCGTGGCTGCAGCGGCAAGGTGAACTCCCCGGTGTGACCCCCGGAAGAATAAGCGTGGACTCTATGAGGGTCGGTTATGACAAAGGAGACGTAGCAGATAGATACGGTTGCCTAATGGCCTCGAAAATACACGAGGTCATAGTCTACGAGGATAGGGGGGAGGATCTGGGATATCTAAAGGCTCAGATTCGAACACCTTCACCCCCTAAAAGACCGATTCTCGAAGAGACCATGCTCAGTGGTTCGGAGCGATTACAGGCTAAGGCGGAGGCCCAAAAAATGGAGCTCGAGTCGCGTACCTCCGGAGATGCTAGTAGCAGCTCCAAGTCCCGTCTGATGGCGTTTGCAAAAGTGATCCAAGCAACGATCTCTCCAAAGAAAGGTACTCGACTGTCCCACCTTGCCCCAAAACCGGCATCTCCGGATGAAAGGCAATCGGAAGCACTGAGAAGGTTTATAAGTGACAAAAGTCCGAAGCCCCCTCAGATGCCACCAGTCAATCGAACGAGGGCTGACAAGGGGCAAGTCACACCACCAAAGCTTCGACCAGCGTCCACACCACAACAACATGCGGAAAATGCATACATTGAGTTCCTGGCTATCACAAAGGCGAACCGAGAGGTAAGCCAGGCCATCTGCGAAAAAATCATGCAGACCTACCAGTATGGACATGAAGGCCTGCTAGAGGTGGAACTCGATGAAGCCGAGGCAGCCATATACAATAACGACACTTGCCAAGTAATCAAGGGCAACATGTCGGGATTGTATATGGCCGCTTATAACACCACAGCCGGCTTCGTGAGCGCAGTCGAGGCTGAGGGACTAAAAGAAGGACCTCAGAAATTTAACACGCCTAAAGGGGACGCAGTGGTGGTAGTGGCCAGATGCACGAGGGTGATGCTAGGCGACCGGATAATTGAGATGGCAAAAACCATCACGAGCGATCCGGAAGTCGGCGATGTCTTCGGGTCTTGGGAAATGCCGGCACTGAAATGGATCAATGGAGTTCCCGGGTGCGGCAAGACAACACATATAGTCGGGAACTTCGACGAGGAAGGTGAAATAGTAGCCACAACCACACTCGAAGCGGCCAAAGACCTGAAAGAAAAGCTAACGCACCGCTATGGCAAAAAAGCCAAATCAAAGGTGCGCACTATGGCCTCTATCTTAGTGAATGGTTTTCATGAGGGCGTAAAAATAAACCGTTTAACGGTGGACGAAGCCCTCATGAACCACTTCGGGGCCATAGTCATGGCCGCCCGATTGTCGGAGGCTAAGGAAGTGGTCCTCGTCGGAGATATCAATCAGTTGCCATATATCGACAGGGACAACCTGTTCGTAATGCGGTACTGCAGACGCAACATGACCACACACATCACATGTGAGTTGTCTTGCACTCATCGGAACCCCAAGGATGTTGCTCTCGCCATCAACGAGGTCTATAAAAACATCTATTCCTCAAACTCCATTGTCCACTCTCTGAGAATGGAGAGTTTCACTGGCGCTCGAATCCCTGAAAGAGAGGACGGGACCCTATACCTGGTTTTCACACAAGAGGAGAAGAAGACGCTGTTAAACCAGGGATATGGTACAGGGCGGGGGTCGAGCGTCATGACTATCCACGAGGCGCAGGGACAGACACGCGAGAGAGTCATCATCGTCCAGACCAAGGCTAGGAGGCTGCGGATTCATGACAGTGTTCCGCATGCTGTGGTCGCGGTGACTAGACACACAAAGACCTGTATCTACTACACCGACGACGGTGGTGACGCAATCGGTCATTTTGTTCAAAAGGCGGTGGAGGCTACATCAAAGGAAATACTCGAGCACACCCTCAAGATGGCGATACAAAAAAGAGACACCGCCGTCATTGAGAATGTGCTCGAACAGCTGAGGAGTCTCTCGGGGAAGACTGGGACGGAGTCGGATAAATGAGAAAAAAAAAAAAGAAAAAAAAAATGTAAAACGAAGATTGCAAACCAAGACTGGTGGTGAAGATGTGATGGCTGAAAACTAGACAAAATAATCTGGTATGTTGGTTACAAAAATTAGATAAATATAACTCAAAGCATGTAAACGAAAGAAAACAAAGTACCTATATACACAATAGAATTTAAAAAAAAAAAATGTAAATAAATAGATATAAGAAAAAAAAAAAATTAAAAAAAAATAAAAAAAAAAAAATTAAGTTAAGTTTATTTTTTAAGTAAGTTAAGTTTATTTTTTAAGTAAGTTAAGTTTATTTTTATATATTAAATAAGCGAATTTGTGGTCAGTGCAAGGACTCGCGATAGATAGAGATCCTGAGCTTAGCTTAAGTTTCGTTGTCTAATAAAGTACGCATGAAACATAACAATATAAAAATGTAAATAAAAAAAGGCATGGGCAAATAAAGCCTGTGGAAGTATAGTAAAAAAAAAAAAAAAAAAAAAAAAAAAAAAAAAAAAAAAAAAAAAAAAAAAAAAAAAAAAAAACCAATGTTAATTAATCAATTTTCGTATTCACGAATCTTATAGAATTTTTTTATAACAAAGCATTGCTTTTAAATAAGGCTCTACGCTACAAGCTCGAATGCCAAAAAATATTAGGATCATCAAATTAAAAACTTCCCCCACATGTCAAACACCTGTATTATTAGTTACTATTTCAAAAGTACCCTTTGACTTGACTCAACGTCAAAAACAAACGGAAAATACTTTGTTGAGATGTTTGCCCTTGAGTCGGAGAATCTTACTTCTACATACAGTCTTGCTAATGTTGGCAATTCTTGTGGAACTATAGGAAGAGAAAAAGACTATTGATTATTAAAATTTTTCGGCTCCAGGAACATGTCTACTTTTTCCTGCAGAACAGTTACGCCAAGTCATGCTATGAAGGGACAATATTATTTCGTTGATCCAGTTTACCAGTGGAAAAAAAAATCTAAAAGATTGACCCCACGTGTCAGCCTCCACTGACAGGTGCGTTTTTTACCAAGAGAATCGGAATTGTGATTCAACGGGGAAATGCTACTAGCATTCTTAGCACCATTCCACGCGGACATGATTTAAACCAAAACTGTCTAAAATTAATTAGTTTTTTTTTAATTGCATTGCAGATTTGTAATTTGTTAAATATTGTAAAATCTCGAAATAAATATGATTTTACAGAATACATTCATAAATATGTCTTTACTAAAAAATTAAAACCCAAATATATAAAAAAAATTTAATCTATCTTCTGGACTTTTTCTATTATATATGTACACCCCTGGAATTGGCATCCCTAATCTTTGAACACACGTAAAATATAAATGAATGTCTGTCTATAGACGGCGATAATAAAGACGGTATGCCAATAAAAATTATGTATTTAAGGAAACAGAATACGGACTCAACACAGCTGTTTATAAAAATATGCAATAATAATTATATTTTAGGAGTCATCAGTTAAATCACTCAGAAAAATAATTTAATTTTAACAGTCATATAAATATTAATATATATAATTTATTGAGTATTGTCTTCTGTTTGTTAAATGTAATGTCGGTTGTCATAACGATTTTACAGTCAAGGCCGTGTTTTAACCTTTGATTTTTACTTAATGTACTTTCAACTGCGTTTACACTTACGCCGAGTGTTCCACTATTAGGAGTCATGGTGTGATGTTTTAAAGGCTATCGTGTTCCGGATAATGTAGCTTTTTAAATTACGAAGAGTAATTTATGTATTTATTGATGTATATCCGATGTTGGGTTGTCGCAGTGTTTGCAACTGGATGCTGTGCCGTTTGTAGAGTCGTAAGTTCGATCCTTGCTCAAGATTTTTTTTTTGAATAGGCCATATTGATGTAAGTATGTGGTTTGGACGCTTGTGAATGTAATCTGTGTGGTTCCGGATCTTCAACGCAGGCTTCTTAAGTTCTTATTGTACTGGGATGTTGAGTGTAAAGCCTTTACTATTGTTTATTTTATTACCTTTAGGTCGATTAAGTTATTTATTGTAATCTATACAAATAATAAATCTGTTAAAATCTTCGTTTTATTAATACACTATATATCATCAAGAATAAATTTTAATAGCGCGTTTTTTTTTCAATCAGCGCCATCTCTTATCGGTTTTTTATGTGTACACGTATCACGTAAAAAGTACAAAACCAATGTAAATAACTTTAATACATAAAAATTATACATAACTCATAGTATAATTTAGTTTTTGTTTCATTGTAATTAAATTTAAAAATAAATATTTAAGAAAATAGAAATAGGTACGCCGCCAACGCCATCTGGTCTGGTCTAAGGAATCTTAAAAACTCACAAAACTTATTTTTGAGTTATTATTTTGTTAAACTTAAAAGTTTACTAAATATGTCGGATAGGAATAGAAATCGTTTTAATATTTTAGATAAACATCATTTTCAATGAATATAGGTACTATTATGTTAAATGTCACTAAATATAAAAACGATATTCTACCATTATACGATAGATGGCGCATGTAGGTGATAAAAAATATAAATTTATAATTTTTGAAATTTTAGTTAAATACCCGTGCGAAGCCGGGGCGGGCCGCTAGTCTTTAATAAAGTTTTAGTCTTAAAAATAAGATATAATAGTAAGGTGATGTCTACCGAGACACAAGAGATTAGCTTAGTTAATTAAACATTGTAATTAACTTACGGTAGCTGGATAATATTGGGTACATTACTTAAGTTTGTAATGTAGGTACCTAATATTAAAATGTAGCCATTTTTGAATTGTAAATGATTTTGCTAGCATGACATATTTATTTGATATTTTTTTAGACATTCGTTAAAGTGTGTGTAATAATCTTATAGCGAAATAAATATTTTTATTTCATTTCATTTCATAGGTCAACATCTAAATAGGCTTAACCGCAAAATTTTCCTTAAATATTTGTACCTATTGTAGTGAACGAGTCTGCTATTGCACGCCTCATAAGCGAAGCGTTGAGGTACTCTCACTTCACGCAAAACGAGTGATTTTTCGAACTTAAAATGTCTCCATTTATCGTATATTGCACTTTTAAAATAATGTATACACAAAAATACTATTTTTAACACTAATGATACTTTTAGTGCCTTTTTTGTTATTCAAACGAATTAAAAAACTTTTAAAAAAAGTTCTGTCTTGGACGTCCATGTGTCTGTATGTATCTGCGGATCCTGTATAAGGTCATGATACCTACCGAAAGACTTCACTAATCGAGTTCTTTTTTTTTCTTTACGCTTCAGTATAGTTAGGAATAGAACCTTATTAAAAGGCGACTAAGGCCATAATGGTGCAAAAAAACCGTGTACCAAATAATATGGTGATGCGCAGCAGCGTCACCATACCCTGCCGTAACACACAGCGCTCACCATCCCGCCTACTAAGTATGGTGATTATTAGCAAACACCCCCAAAATGACTAGAAATAGAGAGTCCAGGCGGTCGCTCAGGAGATCGATGGGGTAGACCTACGTTCAGCAGTGGACATCCAATGGTTGATACGATGATGATGATGATATGATGAACTACTATGGCGAAGAATGTCTCTTTATAGGTTTGTATGTATTTGTGTATTTATGAATTTATTTTTGTATATATTAGATATTTTTAAACTTTTGTACATCATATTATCTCAGTCTATTCGGCATTCGTGTATGACAAAAAGTCTTTTTTTTTATATGTCTATCTAATAGTTCTTTTTCTTCCTCCTAAATAAATATTTCTTTTTTTTTCGAAATGTTTAGTGCTGTTGGCCCTACTGGCCTTTACAGCGTCACCGGGGGGGGGGGGGAGCCGAGTACTGAGACCCGGCCGTGAAAATTGGGAGCTTGAAGAGCTCAGGCTAGACGCTCGTCCTAAGGGTGTCTCCTAGTGAGAACGCACCTCGGCTTAGAACGTCATCGGAGTGGAGGGAGGCGCCGCGCGGGGCGCGGATCGAGCGAGTGGCGGTGCTACGCGCCTAGGCGCGTTCGGATCGTCAAGAACCGGGGTCCTCGCCTCCGCCGGCGGAGGCGGTGTGTGTGTGATAAAGAATTATTTGATTGGGATATAATTTAAATATTATTTGGGTCTTTGGCGTAGAGGGGCTGCCATTGAAAAGGAAGGATCCTTCGACCAGACGGTGTTGCGTCTGGTGGGCTACGCGCCCTTGCACTGTTTGCTCGCTATATGAAAAACTCACTCATGACCATGGGTTGACTGGAAGAAATCTCTTTCAGAGATAAGTCCACCTTTGCCATAAACCTTAGTATTGTTATGTTTCTGTATATATTTTTATGTGCAATAAAATATATAATATGTTTTTTTGTTCATGTGTGGCTGTGTTTGAGTACTCTCTAAACATAAATCAGTAGAATTTTTATTAATTAATTTAGTGAAGCTGAATTTACTACCAACATATCAGTGAATTTCAATAACAAGTTAGTTAATACTCACTAAAACACATACAAATATTCGATAATCTAGTCAGTGGACTCTGATATTCACATAGCTGTTCATACAATAGTCACCAATTCTGCGTGGTACGATTCTCACATTGATAATAAGTGAATAGTTATTTAAAATTAGTGAAATTCCACTGATTCATGTTTAGAGAGTATTTTTATATTTCTTTATACATCAACCTATTTTTATAGTCCTAAGGTTAGCTGGGATATAAGACTGTACAGCTTCATGCTTGCCTTTTTTCAAAATATTTTTGATACTTGTAGAATAAATTAAATAAAAAATGATATATAAAAAAACATAACTCGAATCATTTAAAAAAAAAATCTAACGTTATACACAATATAGTAATATTTGGAGTATATTATATGTAAATAAGTATTTTTTTAAGAATTTTATAGTTAACTCACTTTGCCCATGAAACCAGTAGCTCCAGTTATGAAAATGTCTCTCCCAGCGTAGAACTGCGGCAGCAGAGCGCCACACGGCGACCTCGGTCGCGCCACCATTACTACCTGAAACAAAATTAAACAATATATACTTTAACATATTTATTTGTTTAAACAAAGCCTAAAAAATCAATTAAGAATTAACCAAAAAAAAAAGGAAAGAAAAAAAAGCAAATTAATGATTCAAAGCAAGGGTAAAGGAATATTGTTGTAATGTAGTCTTCAAATGGTTTCCAATGATACTCTTGTTACCCTTACCCACCAAAAGTAAGCACTGTTTTAAAAGTTTAAAATAAAAACTACTCATAAGTTTTAATATTCACCCTATAAAATAGTTTATAATTACAAAACAAAATTAAGTTTTAAAGCCACTTGATATTAATAAATAAATATATAAATAAATATTTATTTGCATAAGTATGTTACATACAGTTCTTAAGAATAGATCATAAACAATACAAACAATTGTCAAAATTACACATAACTGTACACTGTATTTTATACCCCTGTCGCCTAAAGTATGAAAGTCCTGCCCTGTAAAGGCAGATTTGATAAATGTCTAACAGGTGAAATTCAACACAATCGAAACCGCAGCGAATGTGTAGTATAATTATATATATAAAAGGTAATGTCATTCAGAAATTTACCGCTATTTGTACACGTACAGACAGCGGGTCAAGAATAGCATTGAATTGGCAGTCTGCCGACTACCTTACACTATAATAATAATAATAATAATCTTTATTAAGAGTAACTAAGACTCACTTTGTTAGTATTACAGACTTTAAACTTAAAAACTATATTAGTAACATTAAGAAACAGAACAAAAATAATTGTATAAACACTAAGTACGAGCATATTAACAAACAAAAACTAAATTTAAATTTACGCGAGTCATAGCCGTGACATTCCCGAGGAAACAGCACAACAACGACTCACGTATGTGCAGTCTAGACGGCCAGCGATCATTTCCAGGATGCTGTTAGTACTGCCCCGCAGTCTTCGCACAAGAGACCCGCATCTTTTTCGCATTGTGGCATAAAAACAGTCCACCTTAGCTGTCGCAAACATGCCTGATGCACTACAGAAACGGGGCAGCCCCAACAACACCCTGAAAGAGTTATTGTACTGAACCCGTAAAGTATTGTACGATTTCCGCGAAAACTTAGCCCACAAGCTGCACGTGTAGAAACTTGTACAATAAGCTTTAAATAAGGTGATTTTTACATTATGTGTACAACGTGCAAATCGTCGAGCCAGCATATTCGCCCTAACCGACAATATTCTCCTTTCCCTTTCAATATCTGTATCGTCCTTGAGGTCGGGAGTCAACATGTGTCCCAGATATTTAAAACTGTTAACTCTTAGTAATTCCTTGCTATTCAAGAATAGTTTTGGAACACAATTTGGCGTTTTACCCTCGGCCTCAAAGACCATAAAGACACTCTTTTTAACATTATATGTCAACCCATGTCTACCAGCATAAGACTCACAAAGACTCAGCAGTTTTCTCAAACCACAAATTGAGGCACTCAATAGCACCATGTCGTCGGCGTAACTAATGTTATTGGTGCAGATTCCGTCGATGTAACAGCCAACCCTGGTGCTACTGAGCTCCTCGAGTAACTCATTTACATATAGGTTGAAAAGCGTTGGTGAACTTAATCCCCCCTGCCTCACCCCGCATTCCAACCCATACGAGTGCGACAAAACGCCAGCCCATCGAACGTAATTGACCTGATTCTTATACCAATATTTCAAAATATTGGTGAGTTCCGGTGGTATATTAATTTTTTCAAGTTTTCTCCACAAAATGTCGTAAGAAACCAGTTCAAAAGCCTTCGACAAGTCCAGAAAACAGGCATAAATTGGTGTTTTCCGTTTAACGTAATAAGTGACAGTATGCTTAAGACCTAAAATAGCGCTCTCCGTTGACTATGACATATTAATTTGCAAATTATTTATAATCGAATTTATCTATATTTATAATGAAACTGTAACAGTTTCGATTCGTATATTTATGTTTCGTTTTGTTTGAACGACGACCGTTCTGGTGTAATGGTGCGAGTAGTCGCCTCATCCGTATCTACATAGTACTAGTGGTCGCCCAGTGGTCGAAATTCGATCTAATCTATAATTGACAGCATTGTCAACATCATAAAAATATGATTGCGCATAACATGGTGAGCATATGCAGCAGTCATTGAACCTGATCTGTAATTAAAAAAAAATCGATAAAAAAATAGTTTAAGACCGTGTTGACAACAGACTTTGACAATAAACAAAATTTGTGTATATATGTACATTTTACATATGTGTATGTGTGCCGTAGTGTATGTAGTGTTTTTTTTTTAAATTAAATTAATGTATTTTTTGAGCATTATTATAAAAAATATTAGCATTCTGCACTTCTTCTCCATATAAACTTTAACTGTGCCAAATTTCATACTTCTCCGTCCGCGTAATTTTCGTAAAAGGGGTACAAAGTTTTTGCTTCGCGTATTAATATAGGTAGATATAGATAATATAGTATAATAAATAAATATTGAATTCGCTTTATAAATAAATAATCCCGTGTGAAACAGATCTTAAACGTATATTGTAAAACCGGAACCGTTTATTCATTTTTTTATAAGTGCTCTAACTTCTATATTGAAAACTTATTATTTTTGACCGAAAGTCAGTTTCTAATTCAATATTGTAGGCTTTATAACATAACGATGTAACATTTATCACAGGAGCGTTAACCGGCTGTGATGATTATATTAGAAAAAAGCGGAATTTTATTGAAATTGTACGAGATCTTCAGTGCCGGATTAAGTAAGCGCGGGGCCCGTAGGAAATTCTAGATGACAATACCGATAACTTTCCTATACACATAAAAAAGGTCATCGCCTCTCCATATTTCTAAAAAAAAAAGTATGCATTTCGGTATTTTTTACGCCAAGGAAATTATCAGATCTTAATAAATCTCCACTTAAAAAATTACGTTGAGGAAAGAGATGAATGCGTTAAAACATGCGGGGCCCACTATCGCGCGGGGCCCGTAGCATTTGGTACTCTTGCTACGTGGTTAATCCGGCACTGGTTATCTTGTATGTAAGTAGAACAGTTAACTTTAAAATATTAAACATAATAAAACAATTAAATAAATCATGTCTAGGTTTTAAAATGAACTCAAAGCTAAATATTGTGTTATTCCTCAGCTTAAAAACACAAAAATAAAGCCTAGATATTGTATTGTTCTAGGTTAAGAGTTAATTCGAAAATATTTACAATTTTTATTGTACTCAAAATTCCATTCAGGTTATAACCTCGACCTCAGCAATTAATCTCTTTTGTCTTTTGCATTGTACGTGACATTGGTAAAATCAACTGTGCTATTTTAATACTAATGAAAATAATTAATTCTAATAAACAATGATAAAGCGAAGAAATGTCAACATATATTAGTAAAAGTTTTTATATCTATATATTAATACGTGAAGCAAAAACTTTGTACCCCTTTTTACGAAAAGTACGCGAATGGAGAACTTGAAGAAGTGCAGAATGCTAATATTTTTTATAATTTTTTAATAATGCTCAAAAATACATGAAATTAATTAAAAAACTCACACTACGACACACACACACATATACGAACAATGTACATATATACACAAATTTTGTTTATTGTCAAAGTCTGTTGTTAAGATGGTCTTTAATACAGGTCTTGTAACTTTTTTTAAAAATACATACAGGTCTTGCAACGGATTTTTTATCGAAATTTTTGTGACTGCTGCAAATGCTCGCCTTGTTATGTGCAATCATATTTTTATGATGTTGACAATGCTGTCAATTATTATATAGATTAGGTCGAATTTCGACCACTGGGCGACCACTAGTAAATATTACGTTTAAGTTTTTAAACTATAATTGCCACTAACATTATGATTTAGATAAACGATTCCATTATTTACCGGTATTTACCGTGTTTGTAGTAAGTATCCCGTTTTAAAAATAAATCATATATATATGGTGAGATTGTTAACAGTGTGAATTAGTTCAGTGTTCGGGGCATAATAGACAGTATCACAAGGAAAACTTAGAATTAGGCCTGAAATAAATATTTATATTAATATAAAGACCACCTTCATTAATGATTACAAAACTGAATTTGTTTGAATGGGCTACCCTATTGAAAAAATCTCATAAGATCCCATTAGGCCCGATCCACATTACAGTGCTGGTCTCGGTTCGTTCTCGGTTCGATCTCGATCCGGTAAAATATGGTTACACAAGAAACAATTACGGTATTCATACTATCCGTAACAGTCAAGGTCCGATCAAGTCACGCTCCAGCAACGATTTGTCAAACAAAAGATTTTACCGGATCGAGATCGGACCGAGAACGAACTGAGATCAGCACTGTAATGTGGATCGGGCCTTTTAGTCCGGCCGCTCAAAGAATGCGTTTCTGACAGATCGTGATCGACTGGCGATGTAACTTTGAACTGACGTACAATTTACGGCACAATTTTAAATATTTTTTATTTACCTTATGAGTGATAGCATTAAAATTGAATACAATTACTTAATTAACAAATATAAAAACAATAGCTTTTAAAAGTCAAACCACCTCAAACGGCGCTGTTTCAAGGTTATGTCAACTGTTTGAATATATTGAAATATAATTCGTATAAAAAATAACAACATATAAATTAAATGGAATAAATATGCATAATGAATGCAGTAAATAACGTTACTAAATATTATTAATACTATTTATCGATATCGTACATCACAAGTCATGACGAATTGACAGGTGTCAGAAAAGCATTCTTTGAGCGGCCGGACTGTAAAAGCTAAAAAAGCTGCAAAGAAACCAATAAATATTTATTAATTGGTTTTTATGCGGCGTTTTAATCTCAGAATATAATTAGTCCATTTATCAAAAAAAAAAAAATTCGGCACACTATTGGTGAATATTGTAGGCTGTAATAATTCATAATTCGACATATAAGGGCGAAGCAACAGCAGTAAACCCCTGTGATGACGCGTTGATCATCAAATACAAATATACATACATATATTTGTACGGAACAATGGTTGTGCTAGTCGAACTCTGGATTGTCTTGTGTTATCTATACGTCTATACCTATATTAATACGTGAAACAAAAATTTTGTATCCCTTTTTACGAAAATTACGCGAACGGAGAAATATGAAATTTGGCACAGTTAAAGTTTATATGGAGAAGAAGTGTAGAATGCTAATATTTTTTATAATAATGCTCAAGAAATACATTAAATTCATTTTTTTTTTAATTTTGTAAATTACTTTTAATACACTAAAAACCAAAAATAAGGAGTTTCTAATATTTCCAGAGTTCATAAGCAGAATATCACCATATATCTCGTAGACCATCTAGGTAGTATAAAAGATTTCAATTATTATTCTGACTTAACTGACTGACTAAATCAGCTGGTAAACAACCCGCTACTGAGCGAAGGCTTCTTCTCCATATATAGAAGAAGGATTGAAGCTTAATCCATATCGCTGCTCCACTGCGGATTGGCGGATAATTTCCCTACCATGAGTAACGATCGTTATAAGATGTATATGATAAAAACCGGGACCGACGGCCTTACGTGCTCTTGGAGGCACGGTGGGGAGACCCAGAAGGATATACACCCAGACCGGAAACAAATCTTTGTACAAATACAAATATCTACCCCGAGCGGGAATCGAACAACTATACCACAACGGTCGTCAAACAAAACGTTCAATTTCACAATTTCAAGTTCGGTTTAAAATGGACAAACATACAAAAAAAAAAGATACAACGGAACTTCTAAAATATTATAAAAGTTACCGAATGATAATATCTTTTTTTAAAGTCGGTTAAAAATATGTTCAGTACTTCATTTTCCTTATTGTCTGTTTGTACAGAACTTGAAACATAGTGGTTTAAATGTTTACTCTGTTAAACAAATAATACACTACAAATACTATATTTAGACTAAAAATAACAAGTAAGATCAGTTCCACACGTGTTAAGGCCCCTAGCTTGTAGGGGCCTCAAAATTAAATAGATAACGTATACGAAAAACTTTTTCCGTTACTTTTAGTGGAGGTTTTATGTACACTAAGAATTGCCGTGAAAGTAATTTAAATTGATTTCTTAAAATATTTTAATCTTAATTTAAATTAATACAATGTTTAGATAATTAAAAAAATCAATCAAATTATAAACTAAAAAGAATAAAACAATTTACAAGCTTTCATTTGATATCTATATTGCTACAGTAAAAAAAAAAAAATCAACTCCTCCCCTTATTCCGCCATTTGCGGGCGCCATTTTTAAAATTTATATAGCCTATGTCACTACTACAATTTAGACAAATCCAACGACACCTTATATGTCAAAAACCGTCCAGCCGTTTGGGCTGTAGGGCGTGCCAAAGAAATGGACATACATACATACATACATACACTCGAAAAACATAACCATCCTTCTGTCGCAGTCGGGTAAAAATAAAGTTAAGTAAGTAGCGGTATGATAACCATTTTGAACTGAACTAAATCAACCTGTAAACGTTCCCAATGATGGGGCAAAAGCCTTTTCTCCATATAAGAGACGATGTAAAACATTACGCTGCTCCACTGCGGGTTTCTATGATAACAACCAAAACCGACACCCTAAGGCCCGATCCACATTCCGGATCACATTCAATCCGGTAAAATGTTTTGTATGACGAATCGTTGCTGGAGCGTGACTTGATCGGACCTTGACTGGCACGGATAGTATGAATACTCTCATTGTTTCATGTGTAACAATATTTTACCGGATCGAGATCGGACCGAGAACGAACCGAGACCAGCACTGTAGTGTGGATCCGGCCTTATGAACTCTCCGAAGCACGGTGGGTAGACCCAGAAGGACCTACATCCAGACCAGACACAAATATTTGTACAAATACAATTATTTGCCCCGGAATGAAGCGGGAATCGAACACGTGATTACCGGCGTTGAGGCGACTACTAGATATAATCGTATATATACCTGATTTATAATTTAGGTTATAAAACGGAGAATGAAATGAATTTAAAAGACATATTTATCATTCGAAAACATAGCGATGCTAACCCGGATTTGATCTCCGTAACCGACCGTAAAGTATCGATTTACATGCCACCTCACCTACAAATATAATAAATTCCAAATAACACAAATTCAGGCGCATACAAAATTTCTTTGTCTCTATGTGTTTGTCCGTTTATATGTAAATTAATTAATTAACTCTTAAAAATATATTTTTCCATAGAAACTATCGAATATTATTCTATTTAAAATAAAATAAACTATAAACGCCTCACAACACACGAACAACCGTTTTGTCATAGTGGTTCGAATAGACACCTCACCGCTGGCGGTTGTTTGTTTGATTCCCGCTCGAAGCAGATATTTGTATTTGTGTGTTCTCGTGGGTCTCTTGTTATTTTATCTGATAGCGATCGTTACTCGTGGTAGGGAAAATACGGGGTGCTATGTCGGTGACCTCCTCGTGGTGCACCCTGGTCGGCAGCAGTTTCTCAATTGCGAAAGTGCTGCTGACTACGGCTAACGACCGACTGGGGGATGCCATTTATGCGATTGCGCTTCGGGCAGAGTTGACCCGTCGAGCGGCCGCTTGGCATAGTGGGGGCAGCTGTCTTCACGGGGGGTTTCTCCGGTGCCACTGCGCTCGCGCGCTGTGTCACCACGGAGGACGAACGGGTCTGACGTGTACTCACACTGCCGTTAGACAGAACGGGTAGGCCTTGTATTACTCGTTCACCGTCCTCTTGTACTCCCTCTATGTGGTGTCGTGGTCACGTCTGGCGGCTACGTGTTGGACCGAGGGTCTTGGTAGGGAAAATATCCGCCAACCCGTAGTGGAACAGTTTAGTGGATTAAGCTCTAACCATTCTCAATATGCAGAAAAAGCCTTTTCCCAGTAGTATAACGTTTACAGGCTGATTAGGTTCAGTTCGATTCATAAACTTCTCATACTCATCGGCCCCCACTACTATAAAATCCTGTGTTGGTTATCCAGAAACGCACAATACACGCCTACGCAGACTATGATAAACTGTATAGCTTTATATCTGTCATGTGCGTAGATCAAACCCGCAATAGCTAGTGCAACAACCAATTGCTGTAACCACTGCGCCATCCAGTTACGGTTTCAATTATCCTTTAGGGAACACAAACAGATTATGTATGCATGACATACTATACATCTCCTTGGCCAAGATTGTACGATTCTTATTATTGAAATTATGTATTTCGTAACCAGGTCTAGTCTAGTACTTAGTGCTTCGACATAACCTAAGTTACGTCATGTACTTATCATCATATATTTATTTAAAGGACCTTACCTGAGGTTGTTGATAGGACCCTATTATATTGTTATCTTTCACCGTAAAATATGAATTAAATAGTGTAATGGCACCGGTTGTTGATAAAGCTTTCTGATGTATAACGGTATCCATTAGATAAAAGTTTATGATATATTTTTCTTTATTACTATTAAACTGTATCTGTCAGATATTTCTATTCGCAACCGGTGAATGCAAAATTTGTACTAGCTGAGGTGAAATAGATCCTTGCGGGCATGTTTTACTATCAGTAACTTATGTACGACTTAAACTTTTTCAGCAAACAGGTCAATACATCAGTTATAAGATTTTCGACGACCGTTCTGGTGTAGTGGTGCGACTAGTCGCGTCAACGTCGGCGGTTACGGTTTCGATTTCCGTTCGGGGCAGATATTTGTATTTCTATAAATATTTTGTTTCCGGTCTGGGTGTACGTACTTGTGTATCTCCCCACCGTGCCTCGGAGAGCACGTAAAGCCGTCGGTCCTGGTTGTTATCATAAACACCTGATAGCATACTTATGATAGAGAAAATATCTGCCAACCCGCAGTGGAGCAGCGTGGTGGATTATGCTCCAACCCTCCTCATATATCGAGAAGAGGCCTTTGCCCATCAGTGGGTTGTTAACAGGCTAATTCAGTTTAGTTCAGTATAAGATTTGTAACGAAGATGTTTTCAAGAGCAGCATATTATCTCTTTTGAATTCTCTCGACTATTTATTGAGAATTTATATTATTCGACCAATGTAAAAGAACTAAACGCAGTCTGTAAATGTCCCATTATTGGGCAATTGTGCCTTTTCCATATGAAGAAATGGTTAAAGCTTTTTTTTTTATATATATGTTAGTTGAATAGGCAAACTGGCAGACGTGCCACCTGATGGTAAGTGGTCGACGTCGCCCATGAACATAAACTAGTTTACCTGGAGCTAGCCCAGCCAACTCATTTATGTGTTGCCTATCCTGAGACATATGATGTTAAGTCTCGGTGCCAGTAATTACACTGCCTGTCTTGCCCTTCTTTCCGAAACACAGCAAAGCTGTTTCACGGAAGAAATAAGCAAGCTTAATCTGCTATCCTGCTCCACAGATGGTTAGAATATAATTAATAGTTCAGAAATTACTGCCATCATAATCCTCATTATTATTATTAGATCCAAATAACTTGAAACTCGAAATGAACAGAAACCTTTGGACGTACATTTAATTTAAAGCTGGTGTTCATACTTTATCTAAAGCCTACCTCTATACATCAATAAGAGATTTTTAACAAATTTCCAATAAATATTCACAATAGTTACACATTATGGGCAGGTTCAGTGATTTCGGCATATACGATTGGCTGGTTCGTGTTTATCCTGATCATTTCATGGTCATTATGTGCATTTTTTTTTTTTTTTGTATAAAGACGTTACATTTTTTTAAAGACTACCGAGAGTTTTTTTTTCTGTGGCTTTTTTCCCTCTCGGCCAACACTAGGCACATAAGATTAAGTTATTAATTAAATTAATTAATTATAATATTTAATTATAATTTAATATAATATTTATTATAATATATTAATTATAATATTTATTAAGCCGATGATATAATAAAGGTGGTGTCTACCGAGACACTAGAGATTAACTTAGTTAATTAAACATTGTAGTTAACTTACGGTAGCTGGATAATATTGGTTACATTAGGTACTTAAATTTGTAATATGCCTTATGTTAAAACTTAGCCATTTTTAAATTGTAAATGAATTTGCTACCATGACGTATTTATTTAAAACTAGCGGCCTGCCCCGGCTTCGCACAGGTATTTAACTAAAATTTTAAAAAATATAAATTTATATTTTTTTATCACCTACATGCGCCATCTATCGTATAATAGTAGAATATCGTTTTTATATTTAGTGACATTTAACATAATAGTACCTTACCTTAGACCAGATGGCGTTGGCGGCGTAGGTACCTATTTCTATTTTCTTAAATATTTATTTTTAAATTTAATTACAATGAAACAAAAACTAAATTATACTGTGAATTATGTTAAATTTTTATGTATTAAAGTTATTTACATTGGTTTTGTACTTTTTACGTGATACGTGCACACAAAAAAATGATAAGAGATGGCGCTGATACAAAAATAAATGCGCTATTAAAAATTTTTCTCGATGATATATAGTGTATTAATAAAACGGAGGTTTTAACAGATTTATTATTTGTATAGATGTAGATTTTTTTTAACATTATATATACCTATAAATAAATATTTTCATTTCATTTCATTCGCTTTTTATCAATGAGAGAATCGTATTACGCAGAATTAGTGACTATTAAATGTGAATATCAGAGTCCATTGATTAGATCATTGAATAATATGTGTATTTGTATTAGTGAGTATTCACTACCGTAATTTATAAAAATGTCACTGATGTGTGTTTTAGATAGCAGCTTAATGAATAGTATGTACCTAGAGCTAGTCTAAAACTCATTTTTAATATCTAAAAATTACTCTGACTTCAATAATATTAGTAAAGATATGATTCATATGTCAATACGTTCGAAGTATAGTCGACCTCGAGCGTACTGCATCAGCAGTATTTCGCAACACACATACGTGACCATAATACAATAAGATATGTTTTGTTAACACAATTGCAATCATTTTACGATACTATTCATCTGAACTAAACATTACTATCAATGCTGCTTTTTATAGTTAATGCTGTTTTTTTATGTTAGTTGGATAGGCAAACTGGCAGACGTGCCACCTGATGGTAAGTGGTCGACGTCGCCCATGAACATAAACTAGTTTATCTGGAACTAGCCCAGCCAACTCATTTATGTGTTGCCTATCCTGAGACATATGATGTTAAGTCTCGGTGCCAGTAATTACACTGCCTGTCTTGCCCTTCTCTCCGAAACACAGCAAAGCTGTTTTACGGAAGAAACAAGCAAGATGGTGGTACCCATGCAGCCGGGAGTGCGGCACAGCGCATCCCTCAGACCGGTGAAAGTTGTGGTGTTGTTAGTTTAGTATCCTTGTTTGATTTTTAGTTCTATTTTTTGGGTATCTAATCTACCTAGGTTTATAGAATATTAGCGACCTGCGCCGGATGCGCCCGGGGTGTATATGTGCCTAAACCTTCCTCATTGATCACTGTCTCTATTGGTGAAACACATGGAATCCGTCCAGTAGTTTTTGATTTTATCACGAACAGGCAAACAGACAAATAGAAAGACGCAGCGGAGTACTTTATTTTATAATATGTAGTGATAATTTCCTTGAAAGGATAATAAGCACTCTCAACAGCTACTAGTAGGACGAAAATCTTGTGTCCGGAAACAGACACAAACACAAACATTTATATAGCTTATACTAGTATTTGTATTGAGAGGAATCGAATCAGCGAGCGCTAGTGAAACAGCCAGCGTTGTGATCACTGCGCCAACATGACCAAAATGATATTATTATAGATAATTAAAATCTTATGACGACCGTTCTGGTGTAGTAGTGCGAGTAGTTGCCTCAAAGCCGCGCGCCGACCGTCGCGGGTTCGATTCCCGCTCGTTACAAATATTTGTATTTGTACAAATATTTGTTTCCGGTCTGGGTGTATATCCTTGTAGGTCTCCTCGCCATGCCTCGGAGAGTACGTAAAGCCGTTGGTCTCTATTGTTATCGTAGTTACTCATGGTAGGGAAATTGTCCGCCACCCAAAGTGGAGCAGCGTGGTGGATTAAGCTCCAACCCTTCTTCTATATGGAGAAGAGACCTTCACTCAGCAGTGGGTTGTTTACAAGCTGATACAGTACAGTACAAAATCTTAAAATATATACCTACTAGTATAAGATGACGAACGATACAAAATTCAAAAAAGTTAAAATTACATATTTTTGAGAGTCCTTTAACATTTTCTTGTACTTTTTTTTTTTTAAATTTGATTCAACTTTCTGATGTACATGTATTTAAACCTTTAACGGGAGGATGGAAAAATCCTACCACATCAGAAGTGGAATGTCCATTGCTGAACGTAGCCCCATCATCTCTGGGACTCCCTCAGATTTTTTTAATGCATTCCATCATCATCATCATCATATCAGCCATTGAGTGTTCACTGCTGAACGTAGGCATCATCCACCTCCAGAGAGACCACCTGGGCTCTGTATTGTTGGTAATTGATGACGCGTTGGAGCAGTGGTTACAGCAACTGGCTTATATGCTAGCGGTCGCGAGTTTGATTCCCGCACATGACAAATATTTGTATAGGCCATAGGGATATTAATTATCGTAGTCTGGGCGTTTTTGCTCGTGTGTTGTTGGGTTTCCGGACCCCCGACACAGGATTCACATCCTACTGGGGGCCGTTGAGTGTGAGACGTTTATTTATTTATTTATAATTTTGGGAGGGCTTCCCAATACTCGCCGCTAGCTTGGCAGACGGGTTGGCAAGCACAGTGTGTTGTGGCAATAAGGTAACGCTGCTATCTCAGATTTTATGCAGTTGTTCGGACCACTTACGCTGTCTTAGAGTGTCTGTATACGTCGGGGGGGACTTGTCGCTCCCAAGTGTCATCACCGCGATGCTCGGCGACAACAAGTCCTGGAAGGCGATGGTCTCCTTCTGCGAGACAGTAATGTCCCAGAAGGAGGCCGACGAGCGGATGAGAGAGGAGGCCACCGACGTGGCCTCCATCCGCGGGCGACGAATGGGGGTGCGTAGGAGGCGCTACTTAATGCGTCTCCAGTAATGCCCTTGTGCCCGTGTCGGGCCGGGATGTGAACCCGGTCCTGCTAGATACGGCGTCGTCGGGACTGTTCAGAGGTTAGCCGGACAGTCCCCATGGAGGAGAAGTCTGGCCTTTTCGCCGAGGCCAGCCTGTCGCTGGAGGGATCCTGTTGCCTGCAGATCCGGGACCCTCCAATTAAAGCGGCTGAAGGCTCCCGCAGGGGTTTAGTACGGTATTGCACTCCCAAAGTGCCGAGTCCGACATAGGTCTAGGACTGCCGACCCGGGCGTCCTGGATATCATCCGTAAATGGATTCCATGGATGGAAAAAAGGGTGTCTGTCTATTGAAGCGGAGCGAGGCTACAGAGCGGAAATAGGGGACGAAAGTTTGTATGGAAGTTCCTTATTGTCAAACATAAAATCATGTAAGATTGTTCAATTGTTTAAGACAAAGACAAAAAAAGCGTGTACGGGGAAAGGGGGGGGGGGGCGTATCGGGCGGTAGGTGGGGCGCGGAGCGGCGGCGGCGGCGGCGCGCTTGCCATGTCGCGCGATATAACCGAATACCACGCGGGCGAAGCCGCGGTCGGAAAGCTAGTAATCTATATATTAATATGTGAAGCAAAAACTTTGTACCCCTTTTTACGAAAATTACGCGGACGGAGAAGTATGAAATTTGGCACAGTTAAAGTTTATGTGGAGAAGAAGTACAGAATGCTAATATTTTTTATAATAATGTTCAAAAATACATTAAATTAAATTAAAAAAAAACACACTACACACATTACGACACGCACACATATCGCTCATTAAATACAAAAGGGCCACAAATAAAAAAAATGTCAAAATCGTTTTATTTCAAAAAAGTGTTCAAAATTGATTGTATATTATGATAAAATGGAGACACTAGTCAAAGTCGCTTTTATTGTGACCAAAAAGCACGAGCGCCTCTTTTGTATTTTATTGGTTTGCTGACAAACTTCAGTGCAAAAGGGCCACATTTCGAAAAAGTGCCCGTGATATAATTAATTGTTTCATGCAAAAGTGCCATAATTATTTTGAAAACTGACCGTTTATATAAAGCAATATTAGGTATTTTTTAAATAAAATTAAGAAAACTATTTGGTCAAGACAAGACTGTCCTAAAATATGAAAATAAAAAGGTTTTTAATACCTAAGTTGTTTCGTGTTTTCAGTGTAACTTTAGATTTCCTGCAAATGAAAATAGTTTTTTGGTAATTGTGAAAAATATTTTTTATCGGTTCAAGATTTTTAAAATGATAAATATAATATAAATCTACTAAAAAGTACCATATTTTCAATAATAATTTGTGCACATTGTACTAAATTTTAAATGCAAAGGGACTTTTATGCTCTTTTTTCTGCTTGGGTGATATTTATCAAAAAGTTCGTTTTATTCAAAGTTACAGTAGGTAACAACGCATCTAAGCATGTATTAACATAATATATATACAGAAAAAAATAGGTAATAAAAAATAAAAAAAAAACATGATTTCAATTTTGTTTTGGTCTTTCTGTATAAAATACAATTTTAGGTTTGTGGCTGTTTTGTATTTAATGAGCGATATGTACAATGTACAGAAATACACAAATTTTGTTTATTGTCAAAGTCTGTTGTAAACATGGTTTCAAATACGGGTCTTGCAACGAATTTTTTATCGAATTTTTTTATCACAGATCAGGTTCAATGACTACTGCATATGCTGACCATGTTGTGTTCAATCATATTTTAATAATGTTGAAAATGCTGTTAATTTTTTTTTTAAATAAATAACAAATATTAACCAACAATCACACCACGTTAACCTAGCCCCGTGCTAAGTTCGTAAGAACTTGTGTTACAGATACTAGGAACGGAAATAAATTGAAGAAATTTATATAAATACATATATACATAAATACACATCCATGACCCGGTGCAGACATCTATATTCGTCATACAAATTATCTGCACGTGGCGGGATTCGAACCCGCGACCGCTGCGTAAAGTGTCCAGTTGCCTGACCACTCGACCAGTCGGCCGTCAAATTATAGGTTAGGTCGAATTTCGACCACTGAGCGACCACTAGTAATAATAATTACACTTTATTTTACACTGAAGCAGAATAATAAATACTAAATTAAAAAAAATTAACATATAAAAGAATGGTACGGTACGATTGGTGGAAAATTAAAGTATTGTGTGTACTTTGTAATTTTTCAAATATACAATATATGTATATATATATATATATATATATATATATATATATATATATATATATATATATATATAATATATATATATATATATATATATATATATATATATATATATATATATATATATATATATATATATATATATATATATGTGTTTAACACACACACAAGGTCGTCTGTTCCTAAGGTAGGTAACTTAATGCCTGTGTTTTAGGTGACAGCCGACTGATATACTTTTTTTTAAAATAAATATACATATAAATAATGCATATAAATAAACATATATTACAACCAGACTCGGGGTGGGAATCGAACCCACAACCCTTGGAGCAGAAAAACGGGATGCTTACGATTTGTCGTTGGTCATTTCGAGTTCCCGGTCACGCATGTGTAGTACCCATGTCGCTTGAAAAAATGTAACAACGAAATATAACCAAAGACAGACATAGTAAATATTTTCATGGTATATATTATACTTGTTAATTTAATTTAATGAAATACTTCTCATCTCATCATAATGTGTTTATTAATTTTTAACTTAATTTTTAGGTACCATTATAGATAATGACCCCCCGGGAAAAAATGATCAGGCCTGATCATACATTAAAAATGACCGGGTCTGAACAGGCCTGATCATACATGAATAGGCATGATCATGTCTAATTTCAGGCCTGCTCATACATGAACAGGCATGATCATGTCTAACATCAGGCATGAGTAGGCATGGCCATGTATGGTCAGGCCTGAACGTATTTTACTCTTCAGCTATAATCATGCATGAACAGACCTGACCAGACACGATGTTGTCTAATTTTAGGCCTGCTCATACATGAACAATCCTGATCGTGACCATTTTTCATACAAGATCAGGCCTGATAATTTTTTCCAGGGCCGTCATTTTTTTGCTTACTTGTTCAGACGTTATTTCCAAAAGGATACTGTGGTAACAAAAAAATTATTCAGTGTTGCCAATATAAATGTATACTAATAAACAATACTATTAGATGAATACTACATTAGCATTACTATTTACTTTCAAGCTACCGCGGGTATTTTTAGCAAATTCTTTAGTAATGTTAAAACCGCGGGCCACACGAGGCACTTCTCAATTTCTTGAATAAATTATACTCGTCCGAACATGAACAGTTATAATTTATTTTTAATACTTATAATGCAGGACCAATACGAAAATTTTCCCACGTAAAATTCCCAATCGAGTATTTTTTTCGGATATTTTTTTCCTCAAAAAGCCTTATTTACATCGCATCTTGATGTCATCAATTGTTGTGCGACGCACGAGAAATGCGAAATGACTACACTAGCTACATACACTAGCGATCGCTAGTGTATATAGTGTGCTTATAGCAATAATAACAATATAAACAAATGTAAGCAGATCACTTTTACCAAAAAAAAATGTTAGTCACTTTCAATATGCATTATGCAATGTACAGTTGGAATCTGTTAAAGCTATCAGTGACCTTGGAGTTCTGGTGGATTGTAAGCTACATTTTGATATGCATATCGAAAATATCAGAAGTAAATCTCTCCAAATGTTTGACTTTGTTATGCGAGCATCCATTAACTTCAAGCAGCCATCCTCTTATATTACCTTATATAATGCTCTGGTTCACTCTCAGGTTGAATATGCTGTGCTTGTATGGAACCCATTCTACAAAAAATATAAAGAGATTCTCGAAAATATCCAAGCAAAAGAAGAGTATGCATTATAGATGCTGTCTATGTCGACTGCCGTATGCACAGTTGCTTAGGAGGTATAGGCTCATTACATTAGAAGCTAGACGTAGTCTACTTGAAGCTATGTTTATGTATGATTTATGTCATAATAACTTTGATTGTCCTGGTCTTGTGAATCAAGTATGTTATGGAGTGTCAACTAGAACCCACTGTCGCAGTGCCTGCAAGATGTTTACCACTTTTCGGTGTCGTACAAATGCTGGTAAACGGTCTCCCTTGCATCGAATGCTGAATTCCTTTAACAACCTGTTTAACGCATTGGATGTTGCAACAACGAGTCCCTGCACTTATAAACAAACAATATTAAGATTAATTAACTTTGTAACGTGTATTTCTTTTTCCTTTTTTAATTGTATAGCTGTTTGTCCTGATTATTATGATCGGCTTATTTTTTGTACTGAAATTAATCTGTGGTAAATGGTGTTGGTGTTACATTAAGTACTTTTTGTTTATATCACCCATATATTGTAAATATTGTAATGCTGTTTGTTTACCTCAATAAAGAGAAAAAATTAAAAAATAAAATAAAAATAAAAAACAAAAATAAATAACGGACTAATTTACATGCTATCCGAGGCATGATGGGGAGACCCACAACTACATACACTCAGACCAGAAACAAATATATTTTTTTATCAACTCATAACGATTCGACGATCGACGATCGACGATCAAATTAGGAACAGACGATCATGTATGTATATTAAACATATTTATATATTTATTTTAATACACATTTTAAAGTTAATTTTGTAAGCGGCGAATCCAAAACGTATGTAAGGATGGTCTGTATATCCTTGTACAGCAGCCTTGTAGCCATAAATTCATTAAAATTTCGCTCTCAAGTGACCCCGGCCGGCATCGCCTTCAGTGCACCGTGTGACCTTCTCAATGTTGACATTTCGTTAATTCATAAACATAAGTTATGTACAACGTGTAAACGTTGCATAACTCTACGTACAATTAATACAATGCTTACTTTTCGATTTTACATTGCTTTTTAATTAAATTCATATGATAAATAAATAACATTATCTAAAGTTGAATAAATGAATTATTTAATGATGATATTGTTTTCAAATAAATTCGTTTCAATTGATTAATCTATATTTATAAATAAATCAGTGTTTCCCTTGGTCACTTGAGAACGAATTTACCGAATTCATTCATCATTTTTTTAGTGTTTCACAATACTTTGTAGAAGGTTCTTACGGAATGAAAAATTAAGAAAACTTCTAAAAATTAAAAAAGATGGTAATTTCATAATTCTAGAAAATTTAACGACTATTTAAAGTTGTCGCGTTTGACAGATTGCACATATCATGTTTTTTTTTACCCGACTGCGACAGAAGGAGGGTTATGTTTTTCGAGTGTATGTATGTATGTATGTATGTATGTATGTATGTCCATTTCTTTGGCACGCCCTACAGCCCAAACGGCTTAACGGTTTTTGACATATGAGGTGTCGTTGGATTTGTCTAAATTGTAGTAGTGACATAAGCTATATAAATTTTCAAAATGGAGCCCGCAAATGGCCGAATGAGGGGGAGGGGTTGAATTTTTTTTCTTACTGTAGCAATATGGGTATCAAATGAAAGCTAACAAATTGTTTTATTTTTTTTTGTTTATAAAAAAAGTATTTTTTTTGATTTTTTTAATTAAGCATACTTGTTTATTTTTTTTTTTGTTTTTTTTGTTTTTTTTTTTTTAAATTATTACTCCCGTTAATATTTAAAAATAATATCCATGACAGGTTAACGTCTGTTGCGTCAGCTATTTGTAAATAGAATGAAATTATAAACACTTCATTATAAATAATAAAAATACAATTTATGTTCTCACAATGTTAAAATGAAACTTTAACTCAACTTAATGTTTAATTAACAAAAAAAAGGTATTTATATAACGTTGGTTATTTATTATCTCTCATTTTCGTATTTTTCACCGATTATCCTAGAATTAACAGAAACCGTTCTGGTGTAGTGGTGCGAGTAATCGTCTCAACGTCGGCGTTCGCGGCTTTGATTCCCTTGAATTTTTGTTTCTGGGCTGTTCGCTGATCGTTACTCATGATTAAAAAATTATCATGAGTAACGATCATTTTTTAATCGACGATAATTTATAGTGGTAGAGCCAAGCTACACCAACACCAGTAGCTCAAAAGGGCCAGGCTCGAACCGGGTAATGACCACGCTTTCACAGAATACCGTCGTGAAACAGCAGCATATTAATGCTGCTGTGTTTCGTCAGGTGGATTGTCAGGTCGTAAGGGGGATTGGTCTGGGTATTTGTGCTATATTAGACAGCCGTTTGGGCTCGCAGGTTATCGGTGCACTGGGTCACTTGTCCTGGAGGTCAGCGGGATCCGAAGAAACGGTGCTCCGCTAGCCGCCCGTGGTTTGTAGGGGGCCCAACTAGCGTGCTAGCCCCACGTGAAAGGCTGCCCCGCCGGCCACGCATAATCCCGGAGTTGCTGGTTGGCGACCGGATGGAGAGGACCCGATGGCGACTCCCGGGGGGGTTCGGGCGTCCCCGCGCTCTCCATACAAGTTCCCCATCGGTGTACTGTTCCTTGCGGGCTGCTTGGCAACTAGTGCGGTACTTTTTCCCAACTTCTTTCCCCTTCTCCTATTCACTCTAACTATGAAAAGAACCAAAAAGAAAAGTAAGTTTAACCAGCGGTTGCACTTCCTCTCCCTTAAAGTGCATCTCTCTAATATCCGAGGATTGCACTCAAATCTCAATGATGTCCATCACCATCTCGAGACTGAGAGACCGCACATGCTCTTTTTAACGGAGACGCAGATCTGTAACCCACCTGATCCAACATACCTGCACTATCCAGGGTACATCCTGGAGACCCAATTCCGTGCCCACGCAGGCGTGTGCGTATACATTAGGGACGTGATCTGCTGTCAGCGTCTTCGTAACTTGGAGGTTCCTGACCTTTCTGTTTTATGGGTTCTTGTGAATACTGGCCTTGATCAAATAGTTTACGCCAGTGTCTATCGTTCGCATAGCGGAGACCAGGAGACGACAAGGCTATTGAACCATCTAAGTGAAGCTGCAGATTCGGTCCATCGACGCTTTCCATCTGCGCAGTTGGTGTTTCTCGGGGACTTTAATGCACACCATGAAGAGTGGCTGTACCCATATAGTGACACTGACCACGCTGGAAGAGAGGTCTACAAATTTGCAATATCTTGTGGCCTCTCTCAACTCGTCCACGAACCCACTCGTATTCCTGATGTCGTGGTCCACACTGCGTATTGTCTGGACCTTCTGCTGACAACCGATCCTGACAGATATTCAGTTTCCGTTTCACCACCACTCGGGACATCGGATCATTGTGTGGTGAAATCTGTGTCGCACTACTCGCCTCCTGACACCAGCCCGAAAGGCACTAGGCGAGTGTGGCGATACAAGTCAGCGAATTGGGATGAGATGCGTCACTTTTTCGCCTCTTATCCTTGGAGACAGGTCTGTTTTTCTTCTAAAGATCCATCGTGCTGCGCAGATGCTGTCTCGAGTGTGATTTATCAAGCTATGGAGTATTTAAATCCTTTTGCTGAAGTATCCCTTGAGACCAAAGCTCGCCCCCTGGTTTAATGCTGAATGCCTCTTAGCTGAAAAGCGTAAGCGTGAAGCCTATTTGTCTTGGGTTGACGCTCGTAAAAGCAAAGCCTTGGATCTCCAGGCTAAGAAGAAAACATACAACGCAGCTGCTAAATCTTGTAAAAAAGCGATAAGAAAAGCTCGTTTTGACCACATTGGCCGTATAGGGGAAAAGTTAGCTTCCTTTCCCTCAGGGAGCAAAGCTTTCTGGAGCCTTGCCAAGTCGGTCGAGAGAAACTTCTGTCACTCTTCGCTGCCTCCTCTGCGCAAACCTGACGGATCCCTGGCCCACAGCGCCAAGGAGAAGGCAAATTTATTTGCCAATCTCTTCGCAGAGTATTCTCGTCTGGACAGCACCGGCAAATGTCCACCTCAATTTCTTCCGTTTGGCCCTAAAATGAGCGACGTTAAAATCCACCAAAAAGAGGTACTTAAATGTTTGCTGAACCTGGACGTTAATAAGGCCAGTGGTCCTGATGGCATTCCGGCAGTGGTACTGAAGTGTTGTGCACCCGAGTTGTCTCCTGTTCTGACTCGTCTGTACCAACTCTCTCTAAAAACTGGCAAAGTTCCGAGATCCTGGAAGCTTGCTAATGTTCAGCCTATACCTAAGAAAGGAAGCCGTGCAGACCCAGCCAATTTCAGACCTGTCGCGATTACCTCTATAATCTGTAAGATTAAGACGACGCGTTAGCGCAGTGGTCTCAGCAACTGGCTGATGCGCTGGCGGTCGCGGGTTCGATTCCCGCACATGACAAATATTTGTATAGGCCATACAGATGTTTGTCGTGGTCTGGGCGTTTGTGATTGTGTATTGTGTGTTTCCGGACCCCCGACACAGGATTCACATCCTACTGGGGGATGTTGAGTGTGAAACGTTTATTTTATTATGGAGCGTATCTTAAATAATCGTCTCCTGATATATCTTGAGGCAAACGAGCTCCTTAGTGATAACCAATATGGTTTTCGCAAGGGACGCTCGACCGGAGATATGCTGATATATGCCACCCACCTTTGGAGCGAGGCCTTGGAGGGTCACGGCGAAGCAATAGCCGTTTCATTAGACATCTCAAAGGCCTTTGACCGGGTCTGGCACGAGGCACTGCTTAGTAAGCTTCCAGCATACGGCATACCTACTGAGCTCTGCGCCTGGATATGTGACTTCCTGAGAGAACGGTCAATTCGAGTTGTCTTGGATGGCTGCTCTTCCGATCTAATGGCTATCAATGCTGGGGTACCTCAGGGATCTGTTCTTTCTGCAACCTTATTTCTGCTGCACATAAACGATCTTTTAACACCCGGTATTATTAGTTACGCCGATGACAGCACCGTAATTGAGAGGTACATGTCCAACTCGCGAGCTAGTTCTGAGGAGATACGGTCCTTGAGAGAGTCTATGATTGAACGGGTGAACGAGACATTGCAGTGGGTGTCCGATTGGGGCGACGCCAATCTTGTCCAGTTCAACCCTTCCAAAACACAGGCGTGTCTTTTCTCCGCAAAAAAGAGTAGCTTCGATTTAACACCCACTTTCGAAGGTGTATCCTTACCGATTTCTAACCATCTAGGGCTTCTAGGTATTACCATCACCTCTAACCTCAACTTTGGCCAACAAATTGAGTCTATGGCACAAGCGGCGTCCAAGCAAATATCAATTCTTTCAAAGGTACGGCGGTACTTCAGCTCTGAACAGCTGCTTAATCTTTACACTGCCCAAGTTCGATCCTGCATGGAGTACTGCAGTCACCTCTTGGACGGTGCAGCCAAATATCATCTGGAAGCTTTGGACTCAGTTGACCGAAGAGCCCGTAGGTTAATTAATAACGAAGAGCTCACAAATAGCAGACTAGACACTCTTGAGCATCGTCGTCGAGTTGCCAGCTTATCGGTTTTTTATAGGATACACTTTGGAGAGTGCTCGAAGGCTCTTTTCGAACTGATTGAGCCATCTCCATTCCTATATCGGACTACTAGGCGCGGACAAAGGTTTCATCCTTTCGTTGTTGACTGACATACCCAAAAGTCGAACTAAACGGTTTGGCAGCTCGTTTTTGGTGAGAGTCGCCAAGATTTGGAACGACCTGCCTAGGTCTATTTTTCCTGATAGGTTTAACTCTGGAGCCTTTAAGAGTAGAGTGAACAGGTTTCTTTTGGATGGGCGTGTATCACCTTCGTCTTCATCTACACTTTCCATCAGGTGAGATGGAAGACAAACGCCTATTCCATTACAACTATTAAAAAAAAAAAAAAAAAAAAAATAAAAAAAATAAACCACAGTGGAGCTGCGTGGAGAATTAAGCTCTAACCTTTCTCCTATATGGAGAAAAGGCCTTTGCCCAGCAGTGGGACGTTTACAAGCTGATTCAGTTCAGTTAACTCTTAGAGTTAAAGAATAATACATAGTTTTTTTTTATTTTTTTATTCAATTAAAAAAACTTCGACGAATATGCTTCTTAACATACATGGATTACTTTTAATTATTTTTTTTTATCAATGTCGTTATAGTGACCATACAAATACATATTCTGTAAAAATTTCAACTATCTACATATTATTACAGTTTCATGTATATAAGATAGCAACTAGCGCCTCACGGTTTTACCCGCGTAACTTTTGATCCCAGGGAAATATCGGGACAAAAATAGCCTAGATGTTATTCTGGATCTCAAGTTATCTACGTACCAAATGTCATTGCAATCGGTTCAGTAGTTTTTGCGTGAAAGAGTAACAAACATCCATCCGAAATTTCGCATTTATAATTCTCGTATTAATATGATCAAGTTCTGTCACACAACAAAGTAACAAGTAACAAAGTAACAAGTTTACGGAGACATAGTTTAAGTAACTTACTTTATATTGGAAAATATGTTTTTATAAATGTAGATAACAACATCTCGGGTAAATACCTCGATTTCCGCCTCTTGTATATTTAGAAAAAAGAAAAAAAAGCGGTAATAAAAAAAATGTAATGATCGATCGATCATTTGGTATTCAATTCAGACATTGATGGGTTCAAGTTTAGACGCAGCTGATGAATATTTTAATATATCTTTAACTAATCAGAAAAAAAAACAATACGACAATATTTAGTATTACAAAAAATTACCGTCTATCTGTCTGTCTCGATTTGTGATATATCCACTTATCATAACTATACTATGTTGACGTTTATTATTAATGTTCGTTCCTATTAGCCATAACGCGATGTTTTAAAGCCTATCTTACTACACAAACATTCTATAAAATAGCTATAAAAAATATCTATTAAGGTTTATAATACTCGTTTCGAAACATCAACGTACAAAAAGAATTTCCGTTTAGCGTTTGTAATATTTAACACATGACTGTAAGTAATATAAAAAAACGGCATAGAAGCTGATTACTCTACGCACAACCTATTACTAAAACACTCCAGTGAACTGTGATAAATGTGATGAAACTGCTTTATCATGACAAGTGAACTGAACTAAATCAGCCTGTAAACGTGTGTGTGTCTCACTGCTGGGCAAAGGCCGTATAGAAGGGTTGAAGACCAACGACACTGTTTTACCGCTGACTGGCGGATATTTTCTTGACTAAAGGCAACTGATTATTGGCTTACTTTATATGGACTCCGAGGCAAGATAGGGAGACCTACAAGAACCGGATTAAACAAGTGTCCGTTTCGAGCGGGAATCGAAACTACGACCCGAACGTTAAACATACTCCCATACCAGTAGGTACAACGGACCATTCGTCACAAACGTATGATAAGCCGGTGACTATACCAATTACATATATATATATATATATATATATATATATATATATATATATATATATATATATATATATATATATATATATATATATATATATATATATATATATATATATATATTTTAATAGATATGTTTAACTTACACAAACGGTGGTCTGTTCCTAAGGTACAAAACTATGTAAACTTATGCTCATGTCATGTCAACAGCCGACTGATATTTTTTTGAAATAAATATACATATATTACACCCAGACTCGGGGCGAGAATCGAATCCACAACCCTAGAACTGAAAGCAGGGTCACTGCCAACTGCACCAACAGGCCATTCAAAAAATTTATATGTACAAAAACAAAAACTCACGTCGAACCACATAGTTCGTCTAGTATTTACAAAAATAATAAAGAACAGCCTACACTGTGTGCATTCTAAAATTAATCACGTTCAAATTGTATTTTAATTGTTTGCCTTGATGTTTGTGGAATATATTTTGAAAGAAAGCATTTTTTTACTTATAATGTCACCATGTAACCTACTGGCCTAGATTACACGCAGTCATATTACAGATTATAAAGAAAATTTAATGTCATACAGATTATCGAATTAATAACGTACTTAAAGTATGTGTGTGTGTGTGGTAAAAGTAACTGTGAATGACCAAATCAAAAGTCAGCGGAATGACCGACCTTGAGCTACCTTCATCTGAATTGCCGAAGCCCGAACGTTTGGGAAATTAATTTTATTTCGAGAACATTCCGAAAAAGAAAAGTTTTATCAATAAAAATGTATTATGGTTGCTACTTTATTGAAATAAAAAAATAAACTCTTAACAGGTGGGTGTGAATAGGCTGTTTTATGTACTTAAAAAAAAAGTTTTAATGAAATCAACAATCATTAATATAACAGGCGACTAAGGCCATAATAGCGCAAATAACTGTACACTAACTAGGATGATGATCGGCAGCAGCGACACCATATCCTTTTTTTTTGTTTTGGCGGGAAAAAATCTACCTGAACGCACACCCCGTCGTCCGGGGTGACAACGGGGTAGTGTGGGGCCCTCACCCACTAAAATAACCCGCCGTGCGCCCTCACCCGCCCTTACAAGGCGGACCACGAGTACCGCGCACGTTGCTCCGTGGCCCGCAGGTTGCAGCCCCATCGAGCACTCTCTCCTGTGCGACGCCCCGCGCACTCGGGCATCGCACCTTCGCGGAAGGCTATTTCGGCGGACGGTGGGCAATCAGCGACACCATATCCTGCCACAAGACACTTGCCAACCCACTTGCCAAGCGTGGCGAGTATTGGCAAACCCGCAGATATGATGGTGGAGACCTACATTCAACAGTGGACATCCAACGGTTGATGTGGATGTGATATAAATCATATCTGCGTGGAATGATTGGCATTATTTCCCCGTTGAATGATAAATCCGATTAACTTCCGTTCTTCGTCTCTCCATCTATCTATGACTGTGCTAACTAAAGACTCAGAAATCTGTCATCATCATCATATCCACCATTGGATATCCACTGTTGAACGGAGGCCTCCCTCATCGATCTCCAGTGCGACCGATTCAAAGCAGCCTCCATCCAATGGCTTCCGGCGACTTTTAAGTAGTCTGTCTATCTCGCGAACGGCCGTCGAAATCCGTAGAAAATCTATATCTATATCCATAGAAAAACAGCGAACTTCGGACGGTCATCCACAAGACAAATAGACGGCTTGAGGAGAGTCACTGGAAGTCGTTGGATGGAGGCTCCTTCGAAACGATCGCTCAAGAAGTCGATGGTAGAGACCTACGTTCACAACTGGACATCCAATGAGTGTTATGGTGATGATCAAACGAACCGTTACAGTTTTGTAAACTACCGAAAATAAGACTTTAAAGCAGTGTTTCCCAACGTGGGCCCCACGCCCCACTGGGGGGCAATTTAATAGTTAAGGGGGGCAATTAAAAAATGGACTCGACACGATTTTAACCCTTTCGCTTTGGTTTATTTAAATGCAATGCTATACCTTGTCCAACCGTTTATTATCTTTTTGACAGCTTACATCTATAAATTTCAGTGTTTTTTTTTTTCAATATATGTTTTGAAATTTTACTTACGATGTTTTGATAACAATTTCATAATGATTTCTTCCTAAAACTTATCATTTATATTTCTTAAGGGAACAAAACCATTTTACAGGTAAAAAATTATGCATGGGGGCATAAAAAATTTAGAAATTTAAGGTGGGGCATGGCCTAAAAAAGGTTGGGAAACACTGCTTTAAAGTATTGAACTGATACAAAACCGCTTTTCGCCCAACCAAGAGATGGTTAGGATCGAGGTGCATTTTTAAAACCTAACTTGTTCACATTAAAAATAATAATAGCAAAAGAGAATCATCAAAGTGTGATAATTGAGTTAAAACTTGTTAAGGAATATTATTATTATTAATAAAAATTAATGAATTTCAGTAGTGCCAAGATAGCAAGTATCATGTCGCCAATGTCGCCTAGAATGGGGAATACTCGTACATGAAGGAGATTAATCGGTGGTTAAAGAACAAATTATTATTGTTAAATCATCTATTTTTAGGAGATATTCAATAAATATAATATCTTAATCGTATTGCAGTAATAAATTATACATTTTAGAAAAATTAAAATCTAATTCAGTTGGTAAGCAATCACACCACTCTATTTCTTGTGATAGCTCGCCTATTAATTATGATGACTTTTATCCTTGTGGATCTCCCCACCGTGCCCCGAAGAGCACGTATATATAGACATCTGATTACCATCGTTACTCTTAGTAGAGATTTACTCATATATTACTCCTGAAGGAATCAGGAGGATTAAGGAATTTTTCTCTTATACGGGAAGGCAGTTGCCCAGCAGTGAGATGTTAGCAGGTTGTTACAATTCAATTCAGTTCATTATAATGCACCATCCTTGTTTACATTCTATAAGTACTCTCGTTACGACATAAAAACATTATTTGGATCAGAACTATTTCTCAGCTATTATAGCGATCGGGTCGGACTATTGCGTAACTTGCGCGATCGGTTGAAATCGCTGTGCTATCTTGTTCAATGCGCTATGACTTTCAGTACTAGCTGAGCCTCAATTAGTAGCCCGGTCAAAATAGACATTGACCCTTGCATAGATCTCATTGATCCCGTGTGTGCAAAAAAAAATTAAATGCGCCTGTGAATTTTCAGCTTATTTTGAGTTTATGCAAGGGTACCCCTATTTTTTGGGCTAATTTGACCGGGTTATAGTATAGAGATTCGACGCCGCAGTGATTTCTCGTTACTCTTTATTTAAGTCAAAGTCAAAGCCAAAGTCAAAATATTTTATTTGCATAAAATTATTACAATTATTCACTGAACGTCATGTGTCTACCACCAGTTCGGAAAGAAGAAGCCTCTGACCTGAGAAGAACTGGCGAAAGAAACTCAGCGGGACTAATTTTTTTTTTTAACATAATGGTTATTTTTTTCAAAGTATATTGAAATTGACAATAATTCTCTATAAGTTGAAATAGCCTAAAGTTAAATAAGTTACCTACGTAATATTGTTTAATAGTAAATAGTGTTTAATACTAGCGACACGCAACTTCGCTTGTGGCAATATAATAATGAACGAAAATGAGAAATTACCAAACATTATGAAATAATTGACGACGGGCTAATGCAGTGGCGACAGCAACTAGTTGTTGATATCCGCGCTCAAGACAAAAGTTTATATAGCTCTGAACTGTACTGAATCAGCCTGTAAGCAACCCACTGCTGGGCAAAAGCCTCTTCTCCATATAGGAGAGGGGTTGGAGCTTTCCCCACGCTACTTCACTGCGGTTTGGCGAATAATTTTTCTATCTTAAGTAACGGTCGCTATCAGATATCAATACATATAATAAAATGATAGGAAAGTTAAAACTGTACATTGAATATTTTTAAAAAGAATCATTGGGGTGTGATCTACAATCGATACCGAAGCCAAAAATATAGTTTTTAGAATTTTTGTCTGTTTGTCTGTATGTCTGTATGTATGTCCGGGAGAAACTCAAAAAGTACTGTATGAATTTACTTCAAATTTAGCGCGAATATTATTAAGATGTCGGGTCAACATATAGGCTACATATTATCACGCTATCACCTACGGGTAACGAGCAGTGAACCTTTAGGTATTTCTTCAACGCATTCTGTAACAACGTGTAATGTAATAGCGTTCACGTAAACGACGTCGCGGGCAGCAGCTAGTAGATGAATAAATAAGAACATTATTGCATACACTCAAATTATAATCAATAATAGCAAAGTTGATAATTCTTGTCTTTTAACATTTTACAGTGATTAAATTGCTCAATGCAAATGCTTTTGCATTACGACTTGCTATTGTTATAATAATAAGGTATACTTTATTGTCAGAGTTTATACAAAGTATTGTATATAATATAGTTTTTATTATTATTAATAGTATGTAATTTTAATTTATATATGTATATTTATATGTATTTTTTTTTCTTTATTAATATCTATTATTGTTGTAATTTTATTCATTATTTATATGACTCGCTTTTGATTTTTTAATAAAATGCAGAAAATTTATTGGTTAATTAATTAATATGTATTTTTATATATATAGCTATTTTTGTAATAGTTACAGTGTACTGTATGATTTCAAAAATATATAATTAAATAAGAGATGTCCGCTGTAGAACGTAGGCCTCCCCCATCGACTTCCAGAGCGACTAGTTCAAAGCAGCTTCCATCCAACGGCTTCGGGTGACTTTCCTTAAGTCGTCGAGTCAAGTACTCGAGAACCTTTCTGCTCTATCAGCCGTCAGTTCTACGAGCTATGTGCCCTGCCCACTGCCACTTCAGCTTGCAAATCCGTTGGGCTATGTCGGCAACCTTCGTTCGTCTGCGGATCTCATCATTTCTGATTCGATCTCGCAGAGAAATACCAAGCATAGCCCTCTACATTGCACGCTGTGCGACTTGGAGATTGTTTAAAAAAAAAAAGATGTAAACTACAAACTTATTTCAGTAAATTTCGCAAAGCCAGTCTTATTATACTCTAAGGAACAACTTTTTTGACAATAATAAAATAAATATTATTAAAAATATGATTATTAATATAATACAATATAAAATAATTTAATGTGACGGAAAACACACAACACAACGTCGTTGTCATAAGCGGAGTTCGAACCTGCGAGTGTTAGAGCAACAGCCAGTTTTTGACAACTGCGTCAAGCCACAGTCAATTAAATGTTTTTTTTATATTTATTATGTTGTTTAGAATTAATTTATTTCACTTGTGTCACGATGGAGCACTGTTTTCTCTAATGTCACGTAGTGGCATATTTTGTGTTGTTACAAAAATATGTGACAGCAGATCTAAAAAAGTTTATGTCACGTCTTCCTTAAAACTATTGTACAAAAGACAGTCAATCCATGACTGTTACAGACAGATATATATTATTAATACATACATTACATTTACAAACACCTTTTTTATTCCACAAATCTTAAAGTATTGTAATGTTTAATTACCAAGTGTTTCAAAGTAAGTTAGATTTAGTCAACTTCTTAAATAAGCCTCCTTAAAATTATTTCTAATTATTTATTTATCTATGTTTACGAATCTCGAATAGTTATATATAGATGCAAAAAAACTAGAACTTGACATATTCAAAATAATAATTTTAATTTTTTTACCATTTTTTTAATTTTAGATAACAACCGAAATATATATTACTATCAATTACGGGAGAACACGTCATTCTTTATAAAACTGATATTAAAATATATTAACAGATTTTTATTTAATATAACTGTACAACGGTCAGCATAAGAACTAGTGATCAAAATGAACAATAAATTTAGGGATAAATTTAGTGAAATCTTAAGATTTACAAATAAAATTTTGTATTTAAATATTCAAGCTATCGCAGTAACTTACTTATATGTAGATTGTGTAAATATTCATTCAAAATAAAACATATCATTCTATCACGAACAGATTTTTAATTTATTTTTTGCCTTACAATTGAATAATCGAATTTAATGATAAATATCATAAATTAAGAAATACCAATATTTTTTTCTTAATTTTTATGAACAACTCGTGCTTGGCAAAAAAAAAAATTATACAAGAGCAATCGATGATTCCCAATACAACTTTCCTGTATCTCTTATAGTTTCGATTTTCCTCATATACCTACCATTAAAAATATACTGCCATTAATATTATACGAAGTAAAGCCTTACTAGAGAAAGATTATAAAAAGGCTAGCCAGCCTTTTTATAATCTATAAACTCTTAAAGCAATAATAATAACAAAGTACTTCTCATCATTAGAAAGCCACACTAACCAGTAGTAATTTAGGCTGTAAAAAATCACGTTACGATTCGAAGTTAAGGTAAAGACGCTATAAATATCAACAGGTGTAAGCTCGTACATAATTCAGGAGTAAGCTCCGTGTGAATGATAATAAAATATTTACATGTTTTGAATTAAACATTTTTGAATAAAAAGTTAATAAAATTTTAAGAATATAAGTATTAAAATAAAATTGTTTTTGTAATTTTTATAAATAATATTATAAGTCTATAATAATAATTTTTAAACTCAAAAAATACTATTTATTTTAACGAATCAAAAGTTTAAATTGTTTAATGTAATTTTCAGATTGTTTTATTTAAGGATTTTGTATTTTATCTAACTATTAAGATTCTGTTATATTTTCATTCAATAATTATGTTTATTGCAATGTGTCTGTTTGTATTAACTCTACTGTTTATATCTTAGGTTCCATTAATTAATAAATTTTAAAGAATAATTTAAAAAAAAACACCTAATCTAATTTTTTTTTTCGGACGACTTTTATCAAATATTTTTAATAAAAAATAAAAACACATTTTCCTAATAATATCAAATTTCTAACATTGTAAATAGTAAATTCGTTATTAAAAATATTCAGTTTAAAAAAAACAAATCAACACACTTACCGCTTGTAAAAACACAAAAACACAATTAAGTAACACTTGAAAATTTTAAATGTAAACAATAATTATTATTTAACAATAATTATAATTATTTTATGATATAACTGTATTAATATTTATATTGTAATATTATTAAATTAAATCGCGCGTCTTTCTACCGCGAACACCGAACGCTTACTGTGTCGCATCACGAATTACATATATATTTAGTACTGAAATCATCGCAGTCGTACGCGCATATTCTGTAGCGTTTTTAAAATGATTTTTCTTGTTTTTATCTTAATATATAACTATATTTTATATAAACGAAATGCTTAAATAATATTTGTTTCAATGTCAATCATTATCAGCTTAAGAACAACCGGTGATACTCCTACAATAGAAGTTAATTTTCATACCTAAGTATTTCGTACCTATTATGCCATTCATTCATAGATATTTTATACCTAAAATTTTGGGGAATTTGTTTTGTAAATACTTATATGTAACAAGAATGAAAAATAAGATAATGAAAATTAAATTATAAAATTTTTCGAATTTGTGCAAATAGGCGACGACGAGTTGCGGAAACAAGCCCGTCTTTACTTAAAAGTCTCCTCATAGCCTATCTATAACTGGTGACAGGAGGGCTGGTGAATTTTTTGCCCAGAGAATTGCGATTCAACGGGGAAATGCTGCCAGTATTCTCGGCACCATTCCACGCGGACATGATTAATACCAAAACTATCTGTAAATAATTAGTTTAAGTTTTGCTTTGTAAATATGTACTATTTTTTCTTAATCAAGAATCCTTCAAAAATGTTGTGTCAAATTTTTTGAAGAATCGAAGGAAAATTGTGTAAGTTACAGTGGTTTCAGCGACCGCGCGTCGTAAACGACTTTGCGCTCCGTAGAGCCCCAGACCAGCCCGAGCGGCTGTTTTTACCTGGCGTCTACTGTTTCGCACTCTATGAAATCCCCCTTCCTACCTTTCCCTATAGAAATTTGAATCCAAACACAAACGTCTATTCTGTCTCAGGAGATAATATATTTATATATCTCTGCATCCTCTATGGCCCTAGCATCGATGATTCAGTTTGAGGTAAGAGGATAAAAGTCGCTTAGAAACGTTGTATTTTGTAGTTTCAGTGTTCAAAATTTCAAAGCCGTTTTCTCAAAACTACCGTTTTCAAAGTCGCTGCCCATCATAACTGAAAAACTTTGACTGGCCCGTGGCGCAGTTGGCAGGGGCCCTGTTTTCTGCTCCAGGTTTGTGGGTTCAATTCCCGGCCCGAGTCTGGGTGTGTTATGTATTTATTTATATGTATTATTTATATATTATTATTTATTTAATTATTTATTTAAAAAATATGTATATCAGTCAACTGTTACCTAAAACACAGGCTAATAAGTTACCTACCTTAGGAATAGACGACCACGTGTGTATGTTAAACATATTTATTTATTATTATTTATCTTTTTGAACATAATTTACGAGGTAACGCTGGAGAGTTTTTGTTAAATTTATTAATTATTATTTTTTTACAATGATAAATGTGTCGTCTTTTTTTCGCATAAATCACGTTTTTAACTTCGAAGTGTTCCCAAAATTCGAAAAATTGAAATTTCGAACAAACCCCCCTCCCCCCCTTGCATCATCCGAGGACAACCTTTAAGTAACGAAAGAACGTTCATTTTTTTTATTTCAGATGATCCAAAATCCAGTTACGATAGGCACCGCCGTTGAAGATTTTTCCGCGACGCCTCACAAGAATTGCTATCGTGGCTTTATTTTTGAATATTTTTCGATGAAATTTATTTGTAATGTTCTTTAAATATTGACCTGTAATATGGCATTTATTAAAACAAATAAGTTTTAACAGTTTCGTTAAAAAAAAATCCTAAAAATGGGGCTCTTTTCGCCCGAATTAACGTTACGTTTACGTTATAATTATTATCGTACGTCTGGCAACACTGGCGAGCGAACAGTAATTGAGAGATAGATATAAGTTAGTGTAATACATGAATGAATTTAGATTAAGATTAGTCATTAAGAAATATTGTTACTAAAAGTTATTCCTATTCCCCCCTTTAGTGTCCGCGTATAGCAGTTAGCCTTAGGTACACTTTACAGAATATTAGTGAATACATATGAAAGAGCTGCATAAAACACTTAGATAACACAGTCTCACAACCATAACTGTGAGGTCTAGTATTGGAAAAAAAAAAATATAAGTTAGTGAAGATAGAAGAAAGAGAGTTACGTTTCGTATATTACTGTAGGGGCAAGAGAGAGAGAGGTGGTGCGAGCACACATTTTCTTTCTCTCTTTCTCTCATAGCCAGTTACGTTTCGTATATCTATTAAATATTTAAAATATAATAATAATTAAATTAATGTATTTATTGTGTATAATGCTCGCTATAAATAAGTGTATATATTACTGTTGTTATATTATCTATAATATATACTTTTTTAAATTCTAAAATAACTTATTTATTTTTAACATAATCGTCATCTGTCACAATATCAACGAAGTTTTACTTCAACCGCGTGTAGATAAACGTTACACACGCATTTTTTTATTTCTTTTTTACTTGTTTCGATTTTGAACGATCAATCCCTGCTCTTAATGTTTGTAATTTGCTAATAAATAAAAAAAGAAACTGCAGTTGATTATTGCGTTTTCTATTAGTCTTTTCTTCATATAAAAGAAGAGTTGGAGCTTTATCCATTTACAGGACTGGCCTAAGGCGAAAATTGCTAGTGTGCAAGACTGACATCTTATGCCCCTGTGAAAACATTATCAAGTTTTATTATCCATAATTATACTGTGTCAGAAGTGTACACAAAAACAAAAGCCTCCAGGCTATACGTGTTTCTAAAAAAAAAAGGTCGTCCGAGATCTACCATCGATTTTTACCCTTGTAACGTATCCGAATTCCTAAAAAAAAAGATCGCCCGAGATCCACCATCGATGTTTACCCTCGTTCGAGATCAACCATCGACTATAGGCTATTCGAATACCTAAAAAATATGCCCTCCCAAAAAGCTCGAGTGTGCGGCTGCATACTTCGCACACCTCTTAGGTCGGCCCTGTCGTTTAATATATTATACTATCCGCCAAGCTGCAGTGGAGCAGCGTGGTGGATTAAGCTCCAGATCTTCGCCTACACGGAGAAAAGGTTTTTGTATTAACTTTAATATTTTTATATATGTATATACATGTTAGCTTGTAAATTTATGTCTTAATTTCAAATAAATATTACACATATAGAAATATTTTGACTCATTCATTAAAAATAAATTGCAAAATTTACTAAAAGTTATTATTTATTATTACGGAAGTTTGTATAAATATTGTTTAAATTACTATAAAACAACTTTTGACATTTATATATTTTTAAAAATATGTTTATATTTTCTTGTATTTTGTATTAACAGTATTTTAAGTTCCTTGTAGCTCAATTTTGTCTTTTGGGTGTTTCTACACATCCGATCCGAAATCCGGGTTAATTTGAGGGAAAATGTACTTAAATATTTTTTACCATTACTCTAAGAGTGCCCGCTCGTTGGTCGAGTGGTCGCAAGCGTTACTACCGAGCAAGGGGTCTCGGGTTCGATTCCTGTGTCGGTCAACGAATTATTGTTTTTTTTGAGAGAGAAAAATATTTGAATTAACGAGTGCAAATTAATATTAATTTATCGAAAAAAATGTAATTTTTAATTAACTCCTTTGTATTATACAAAATAATGATAATTCAGTGATAATAATTCAATTAATTTGATATAAGTATGCAATATTTCACCAATGTTTTCTTATGACGTTATCACGTAAAATTATCGTCCGTCAACCGTCTACAGACAACCAATTTTTTTTCTTCACTTGTAGGGATGGCAGACCAAGTCGCGGTGTACAGGTAGTTTGCAATATATGTATTCAAGCGCAATGAATGTAATTCTAACATTATAGTTCAAAGTGAATGATACAATCTTCGAATCCAGTTTATTATTCATCGTAGAAGCCATTGATGCGGTTCAGGCCAATAGTTGGTGTTTTGCCAACGATGCACCGGTGAGATATGGTCTTCGACAGGATATAGCTTATCTATTCAAAATACTAGAAATAAATAGTTTAAAGTGTGGTATGCCTTAACGCCAGCGGTCGCGGGTTCGATTCCCGCTCGGAGCAAATAAAATATATAAATATGTTTAACATACATACACGATCGTCTGTTCCTAAGTCAAGTTATTACAAGATAAAAAAATATATTTGTTTCTGGTATGGGTGTATTTGTGGGTTTCTCCACCGTGCCTCGGAGAGCACGTAAAGCCGTCGGTCCTGGTTGTTATCATAGACACCTGATAGCGACCGTTACTCATGGTAGGGATATTATCTGCCAATCCGCAATGGAGCAGTGTGGCGGATTAAGCTCTAACTCTTCTTCTATATTGAGAAAAGTTTACAGGCTGAATCAGTTCAGGTCAGTCATATCCTTGTGGGTCTCTCCCACCATACCGTGCCGCAGTTACGATGGTTATGATAGACATCTGATAGGAAATTATCCACCAACCCGCAGTGAAGCAGCGTGGCCGATTAAGCTCCAACCCTTCTCTTATATGAAGAGGGGGCCTTTGTCCAAGAGTGGGACGTTTACAGACTGATTAAGTTCAGTTGTAAAACTAATATATAATTACAATGCTCTCTCTAAACATACAACACGAAGCGAACCATTGCGAAGTGTAATAGCCTAAAAGCCTAAGATACTTTCAGCTTTTATAAAATAATGAAGGTCTGGCGCTCATGGACTCTTGTTCTTTAGCGACATAACGCGACGAAAACTTCGAGGACGTACCTAAATTAACTCCGCAAAGTGTGACAGCTTATATTATAATAACTGCTTGATATTTTCGCATCGCATTCAATATTAAAATCAAAATTTGTTATATGTTGACTGACCCGTTGGCGCATTTTGCAGTGACCCTGTTTTCTGCTCCAAGGGTTGTGGGTTCGATTCCCGCCCCGAGTCTGGGTGTAATATATGTTTATTTATATATGTATTATTTATATGTATATTTATTTAAGAATAAAATATATGTCAGTCGGCTGTTACCTAAAACAGAGGCACTAAGTTGCCTACCTTAGGAACAGACGACCTTGTGTGTGTGTAAAAAATATACGCCCTGTGCCACGCTCCCGGCTGCATCAACCATCTTGCTTATTTCCCCCGTGAAACAGCTTTGCTGTGTTCCGGTGAAAAGGGCAAGACAGGCAGTGTAATTACTGGCACCGAGACTTTAACACCTTATGTCTCTGGATACGCAACACATAAATGGGTTGCCTGGGCTAGTTCCAGGTAAACTGGTTTATGTTCATGGGCGACGTCAACCATTTACCATCAGGTGGAACGTCTGCCAGTTTGCCTATCCAACTAACATAAAAAATAAAATAAAAATCATCGTACAAAATTGTATGATGTTGGTGTGAAATTTCCAACGATTCGAGATGTACATAGATTCTGTTGAGAAGAACTCGTAAGCTCTTTTCGCTCACGTAGGTAAATGAAGTGTAGTGTGACTTGATACTCTCTAAACATGAATCAGTGGAATTTTCATTAATTACGTTAGTGAAACTGTATTCACTACATATCGATGAATAACAAGTTAGTAAGTACACACTAATACACATACAAATATTCAATGATCAAATCAGTGGACTCTGATATTCATATATTCATACATAGAATAGCCACTAATTCTGCGTGGTACAATTCTCACATTGATAAAAAGTGAATTATCACTTAAAATTAGTGAAATTCCATTGATTCATGTTTAGGAATATAGTACGAACAATTACCTAACGTGAAATTACGCGACGACCTAAGACAGCTATTGTGTTATTTTATGACTATTTTATATTATTTCGTCGTGTCGCGTCGAACAGCTTTACCGCGTTTATCGCTCACGTAGATAAACGGGTGAGAATTATTATGCATGGCGACTCTATGGTCTATCAACTTTCCTCGAACGATTCTCTGACAACTGACAAAGGCCTAGCGTAAATATGTGCAACTATAAATGCGTGTTGTCCATTACGAAATATCATTCATTATTTACCGAAAAACGACTTGATTCTTGTGCACACCTCCCACACTATGATGACGAAAACTCGTTGACTAGAAAACCTTACAAAATACCCATTCACATGAATATCTAATAAAATTTAAATTTTCTCAATCTATAATATAATAATAATATTCTTTATTGTACACCATAAAACATACACAGTAGAATATAGAAATATATATTATCGCTAAAAGAGCTATTTTTAGCCGACTGCGACAGAAGGAGGGTTATGTTTTTCGAGTGTATGTATGTATGTATGTATGTCCATTTCTTTGGCACGCCCTACAGCCCAAACGGCTGGACGGCTTTTGACATATGAGGTATCGTTGGTTTTGTCTAAATTGTAATAGTGACATAAGCTATATAAATTTTCAAAATGGCGCCCGCAAATGGCGGAATGAGGAGGGGGAGTTGAATTTTTTTTCTTACTGTAGCAATATGGGTATCAAATGAAAGCTAGTAAATTGTTTTATTCTTTTTAGTTTATAATAAGAGTATTTTACGCTGTCGGGTTTATTGATTTTTTTAATTAAGCATACTTGTTTCCAGACAACCTTTGGGCAAAGGACACGATATAGTAGTAGTAGTAGTAGTAGCAGCGGTTAGGAAGTGTGCAAATATTTAAAAAAGAAAATGATAACAGTTCTTGACAACTGCAATAAATAAAAATATATAAGGGTAATCTATTATTAAGCGAATTCAAGCAGTGCCTCCTGCCTGTGTTGACATATGGTGCCGAGACGTGGACACTGACGACGGGATTAGTACACAAGTTTAAAGACACTCAGCGTGCTATGGAACGGGCTATGCTTGGAGTCTCTCTCAAGGATAAAATCAGAAATGAGATTATCCGCGAGAGAACCAAAGTAACCGACATAGCTCGTAGAATCAGCAAGTTGAAGTGGCAGTGTGCTGGTCACGTATGTCGCAGGACCGATGGCCGCTGGAGCAGACGTTTCTTGGGGTGGAGACCGCGAATTGGCAAACGCAGTGTAGGGCGCCCTCCGGCCCGCTGGACCGACGACTTACGCAAGGTCGCCGTCGAAGGCTGGATGAGGATTGCGGAAAACCGAGATATTTCGCGCGAGCTTGGGGAGGCCTATGTCCAGCAGTGGACTGCGATGGGCTAATCCGATGCGATTATTAACCGACTTCAATAAAGTTGGAGGTTCTCAATTCCCTCTTTTTTTTTGTATGTTTGTTACACGTTTACTGCGTCAATTATGAATCGATTTTGATGTTTTTTTTTTTTAATTGGTTGTCATACTTCAGAGGTGATCCTATAGAAATTTTATCGGAATAAAAATCCTAACAATCTAACAATAAAAAAAAGGAATAAATGCTCTAAGTTTTGTCGTTTTCGTCTAAGTGTTGTCGTTTTTCTAAAGAGTTTAGGTCGAACTAATCGCGTTTATTTTCAACGGTGAAATCGGCACTTAAAAACAATATATTTGCATCGGGATGAAATTTGACGCATTCTAAAAATTATTCATCATTTGGCCAGGAGGAAATGTGGCACTTTCGTCCCTAAAATTGCAATCGAAAATTGAACTCTCGATCCAGTTGTTATTAAAAAATATTATTTGCTACTTTTTAGTTCAAGTTTATACATGAAGGTATAATGTTGAAGTAGGTTTTTGTTTTTTTCCTAGAAATTAATTCTATTTAAAAACAAATACAAAAAGTGTTCTACAAAGATTCGAGATAACGATATTCGTGTTTAGTAGTAAATATAGTAGGTATGTAAACTCAGTCACCGTAATAGACTTGGAATGGACCATAAATCATTTCCAATGTTAAAAGTATAGTTATTTTAAATAAATATTGTTACATAAACAGTAGTGATGTTTGTTTATAATTTGTAAAATAAACATTTAGTTTTATATTAAGCACGTGTATAAGTGAATGAACTGTATCAGCCTGTAAATGCCCCACTGCTGGGACCATATAAATAGAAAGAAAGAAAGAAAGAAAGAATAAACTTTATTTGACACATAAAACACAAAAAAAAATATATGACAGAATAGAATACACAAAAATGTCAAAAAGGCAGTCAGCTCAGCATGTGCGACTGCACTAATGGCTGACGCGCTGATTTTCAGCTGACGCCTGAGAGGTGACACGCTCAATACATATAATAACAAACTTAGGTTACTAAATTATATTTAGGTTTCTTACAGATTTAGGTTTCTAATTAGCTTATTAAATTAACAAGCACTTATATTAAGAATAGTAAATTGAAATAATAATTACTACGTATTTAAGTTTTAAACACACAGTGACAACATGCCAAGCAAGCATCAAAAGCACCACAAAATTTTTGCCATATTGTAAATTAAAAAAAAAAAAAAAAAAAAAAAATAGCATAACTAAACAATATCTACTTTAAAGACAACACATAAATATCAATTGACAAAAAAAAAATAAAAATTGTTTCGGTACGACTAAAGTGCCTTTTGGTAAAGCAGTAAATATTTTCTACAACTATTTTTAAATGTTTGGATAGAACTCAAATTTCGAAAGGGAGGCGGTATATTATTCCAAATTTTGGTCGCCGAATACCTGAAACAACCCTTAAAAGCTGCTGTATTATGTCTCGGAATAGATAGGCGATAAGAGGCTGCACGAGAATGAGTAAGAAAATGACGTGGCCATGACAGTTTATCAAATAGGTATTTGGGTGATTTAAACTTTATGACTCCAAATAATAGCGTTGCTAGGTGTAAATCTCTACGAAATGTCATTTTTAAATGGTTGTTTTGATTCAAAAAGGCTGTCACATGTGTTCGTGGTGGTATATGATAGCAAAAACGTGCACAGGCGTTTTGTACACGCTGAATTAATGTTTCTGTTCGCGCTAATAGACAGGGACCATATACAGTATCGACGTAATTAAATCTAGACAGTATTAAACTTTCACAAAGACGCACACGCAGAGGAACACTAAGATAATTTCGGATTTTATATAAGACTTTTAGTCTGAAAAAACTGTTACGCACTACCTCAGCTACATGTTGTTCAAAACGGAGTTTAGGTTCAATGAGAAGACCTAAGTTTTTGGCCGCAAAGACTCTTTCAATTTGCTGTCCTGAAAGCAGTATTTGTGGTTTATAGGTCTCAAAGATGGAAATTTGTTTTTTCGTACCAAAAATTAAATACTTAGATTTATTAGGATTCAAAACAAGAGAGTTGACAAGTGCCCATTCGCTAATACGTCGCAAATCATCATTTATCTCAATTGACATTGCAACAGCATCAGTAGGCTTAAAAGAAGTGTAAATTTGTAGATCATCTGCGTAAAGATGGTACCTACAGTTTTTAATACAGTGAATGATGTCTGATGTATATAGAATAAATAGCAGAGGTCCCAGTATCGATCCTTGAGGTACACCGCGCTTGAGTAGTGCAACAGAAGATGCCGCCGTGACACTGCCACCACTAGAGACCTCTACAAATTGCTTTCTATGACTAAGGTAACTGTGGAACCATTTAATAGTGTGCGCATGGAAGCCGTAAAAAGACATTTTGGATAATAGAAGCTCTATATTTAGGCAATCAAAAGCGCGTGAGAAGTCTAACAAAGTAAGGATAGTACTACGGCCTTTGTCTTGAGCTTCAAGGATGTTATCTATGACATCTAACAAGGCTGTGGACGTACCACGAGCTTTCCGGAAACCAGACTGTAAGTCAGGTAGGATGTTGTTATTTTCAAGATAAAAACTAAGTTGCTCTCCGACTACTTTTTCTAAAATTTTGGATAAACATGGGAGCAAGCTAATAGGACGTAAGTGTTTGTATTCAGAGGGGTGGGAAATTTTGGGTAAGGGCTTAACTACTGCAGTTTTCCATGCATCAGGGAAAGTACAGGTAGATATTGACGTATTAACTATTGACGTGATAGCGGATAATGTATTGGGCAGAGACATAAGAAGCATGTCGAGCGATACTTTGTCTACCCCAGTAGCGTTAGACTGAAGACTAAATATAATTTTTGAAATTTTAAATTCATCTACAGTCTTAAGTTGAAAACTACAGAACTGACTAAATCTGTGAAATTCGAAATAAGTTAGTTTTGAAAGAGATACGTAATTATTATTAGGTAAATTTAAAAAATGAGCATTAATAGCATCCGGGTTACATAAATGGGAAGGTAATTCATATGAGTTATTAAAAGGTAAGATGCTTTTTTTAAGATTAGACCATAATACTTTAGAATTATTAATATGGGAATTTATATAAAAATCATAAAAAGACTTTTTCTCAGTTGATAGGGCTACTTCAGCTAGTCTCTTACGTTCCTTATATTCCAACCTGTCCGAGTCTGATTTGGAAAGCTTATACCTACTATAAGCTTCGTTACGAAGCCGCATCATGAGTCGGATGTTACTAGTAATCCATGGCAATGGACGGTCTTTTACTTTTATTGCTTTCATAGGGGCGTGCGTATTAAACAATTGGTTAATATATTGAGTAAACGTACTGACCATATCATTAACGCTAGCATAATTCCTTACAGAATCCCAATCAATACTCTCGTTATCCCTTTGGAATGCCTCGATAGAGATATCCTTTAATGGTCTGTATATGATAGTTTGTGCCAGCGGTTTTTCCTTTTTTAGATTAAACTCCACAGAGATGAACGCGTGATTTCCCAGTGAGGGCATATGATCAACAACTACATGTCGCGCCCTAGCATCGGTACATACCACGTCAATTAGAGACGCAGAAGTATCAGTGAAATGTGTGGGAGTGTCTATAAGCATAATACAATCTATAAATAAATACAATCACACCACGTTAACCTAGCCCCGTGCTAAGTTCGTAAGAACTTGTATTACAGGTACTAGGAACGGAAATAAATTTAATAAAGGAGAATGTTCATGAATGTATGGACCGCCGTCCAGAGTTGCATCTAATCCAAACTTGTTTTAGACGTTTCGTAATTAACTCAAGACTGCCCCATATTAATATTTTTACTTATAGAACCCGGATTTGGAAGATATTTTGAAAAATGCGATATAACCTCAAACTGGCAATAGGTACCTACTTATCGTAATTAATTAAACTATTAAAGTTATCTATTGTTAGTTTAAGTTATAAACTGACTAATTATCATTTTGCATATATTAAGTACCCATTTACAGTTAAAAAGATATTTCAACTACGACTGTGAAAGACATCCTTATACAAATAATTACATAGTTCGGTATAAAATACAATTCATTTCAAGAAATTGCTATAAACACTTCCTTCAGTTATTAATTAAATAACAAAATATAAATAATATAAATATAATAAAACTCGATCAACACAACAAAACAAACAATAACAATGGCGGCGTCGCGTCGGCACAACGAAACAAACGCTCATAACGCTATTCTTTTGCTGTCGCACAACAAGTTACGCGGGAGACAGCAGTGTTGCCAGGCTTAATATTTATAAAAATCTACAGTTTAATAATTCCGAATTGTAATTAATTGTTCAATAAATCAATATAAGGTGTTCATGATTTGAGAAGAGTCAGTACTGTCTTAACAAAAAAAAAACACCAGTAAAACACATCATTTTAAACTACTGTAAAAAAAGAAATTAATTAATGACAGTAAAAAACCTTTATCGATTATGTAGTTTTATTTTTTTTGTTGCAACACTGAAATATACTTTCTATTCTAGTTTCCGGAATGGAATTGAAACAATATTAATTTCTTTTTAATTTTAAATGAAATCCCCTGTTCGAAACATACATTTTTATAATTTTATACATCCCAAAAATCGAGAAATGAATTATAGTATAATTTTCATTTAGGCGCATGAGAAAAACGAGGACCAAGAATGAACATTCCCCTTTATATAAATACATATATACATAAATACACATCCATGACCCGGTGCAGACATCTATATTCGTCATACAGATTATCTGCACCTGGCGGGATTCGAACCCGCGACCGCTGCGTAAAGTGTCCAGTCGCCTGACCACTCGACCAGCCGGCCGTCAGAGTCGTCAGATACAAGGTCCATATAGAAGGGTTGAAGCTTAATCCATGCGCTGCTTTACTGAGGGTTGGCGGATAATTTCCCTACCATGAGTACCGATCGCTATCTGGTGTCTATGATAACAATCCTGGTCTTTACGTGCTCGGTAAGAAATGATGGGGAGACACACACGGACATATACCCATCCCTGAAACAAGTATTTTTTTAAATAAAAATATCTGTACTGTACTGTACTCTATCAGTCTGAGAACATCCCACTTCTGAGCGAAGGCCTATATAATCCACCACGCTGTTCCACTGCGGGTTGGCAGATAATTTTTCTACCATGAGTAACGATCATTATTAGGTGTCTATGATAAAAACCGGCATCGACGGCTTTATGTGCTCTCTGAGGCACAGTGGGGAGACCCACACGGACATACTATACCGTACCATACCCATCTAACAAATATTTGTATAATATTTGTATAGTGTCCTGAGCGGAAATCGAACTGCCGGCGTTAAGGCCACTATTCGCACCACTACATCAGAACGCGTTTCATAACATCAATTTATGAATTATTCAGCATCGTCATCAGGCTCTGATCGGTCACTGCTGGACAGAGACCTCCTGTATGATTCTCCAATACTCGCAGTCTTGTGTAGACTCAAGGTCGTCTGCCAACTGATCTCGACTGTGCTTCCCGGCGTGAGGTCCGTATTCAAAAACCTTGGTGCCCTTACACCGTACATAATCATGATAATTTACTTTTCATTTACAAACTTGATAATGTTCAATTTATTATTATTATTTATTAATTCATTAGTACAATATTTACGATGTGCTTATAACACAGATAGTGTAAATACGAGTATAAATTCATAGGAATTTTACCATACACCATTGTAAAGTTAGCAAAAAAAAAATTTGAATATAGTTTTACTAATTAAACATTAAGTCCTGTATAAACTATGTAGGAACCTATGTAAGATTGATGTGAACGTGAAGCGTGTATGGGTGAGGGGGTCTAGCGAAACCTCACTCAATCTCACGTGGAGGAAAGGGTGGTCTCGGCAAATATCACGTAATTTTTTTCCTCTGCATATGATTATTTATGACCGTTTTCTGCCACTGAATACGCATAATATGATGGAAAGTCATTAGCTCTCTTTTTGATTCGCCACTGCCTACCGATTCATCTTTGTACGCATTCATCAGTTTACCCTATGACCTATATTTCCCAAGTAAACGTGTTGATCTAGAGAAGCGATACTGCAGTACATGTGGTATCTACTTTTCATCTATCACAAGAGCTGTAGAGCACCGGCGTGCGGTCCATAGTGCACCAGCTGCACCAACGCGCAAAGTGCGACCCTCACGGATTGTCACACGTCAAGCTACTGAGCTTCTGTGTGCCAGCGATTATGGGTTATAATGGGTAATCAAAGCGAGGTTGAAGGTTTTACTGAAAATAACATGGACATGTTGATTCCAGTAGTCACTCTTCAGATCATACATGAATCTCCGTGGATTGAATTAGAATGAATATTGTTTTACGAGTTTTTGTAGTTCATATTTATGTATTTTATTGTTCTAATCTTAAATACTAGTCTTTTCTAGTCTTAAATAAAAATAAAATGTAAACATTGTTTTTTTTAATAAAAATAATGTAATCAAGCAAAAAATCAATTCATTTACATTACAAATACCCATTTTAAAATAATTGCGTTATATTTTTTAATTGATTGAGCCTGATGTGTTTGTAAAATATGGAAACTTGTTTGGTTTATGTATAATTTAAATTACTTATTTTTTATGTACCTAAAACTAAATTTTATGTTTCCCGAATAAGTAATTAAATAAATAAATAAATCTTACGTGAGATGAGGGAGGGGGAGGGGTTAAACAAAATCTCACAACGTCATACCAAAGGGAGGGGGGGTCGACAATCGCCATAATTGTCTCATATAATTAATGAATGCCTCATTACGATCATTGTTCATAATATCGATACGGAAATTACAATATTATATTAAATCACGTAAACACAACACACGCAGATTATTTTTAAAATTGACAGACACAATGTTGATTATGATAACGTAAACATTACTTCAGAGATACTCGTGCACAGACAGAAGGTTAGTTTACAGTAAACAACTTAGTTTTAAGCGCTAAGAATACTATGATTATTGTTTGATTTATTTAATATCACAATTTATAAGAGAACGCGCCCGTTTCTTCTAGAAATAATCGTATACAAAACTTTAGTGGAATTTATATTTGTCAACTTAACTCCGTAGAATTTGCGGTTAGAAAATTTATATTTTAACTCCGAGGCACGGTGGTTAGACACACAAGAACCATCCAGACCGGACAAATATTTATACAAATATAAATATCTGCTCCGAGATAGATTATCAAATCCGCAACCGGCGTTTAGGTGACTATAGTTGATCCATTACAAACGTGCGAACTGAGTCATAAATCATTTTCATCAGAGCTCTCGTTCACACTTATAGGCATATCGGAACTCTCGCTCGCACTACTAGTGTTGTGTGTAACATCAAAGAAGGGATTTGTCGATAGTCAATAGCAGGTAATCAAGGAAAGGTAAAGGAAATAATACAAAATATTTTTTATAATGTATTTTTAATATCTGCTTTTAAAACATATAATATACTAATGTTATACAACTTAAATTAATATAGTTATTGCCTGCGTCCGAGCGGCATCCCTTTATCGATAACAAGTTGTGCGGCATTGTCACATTCCTTTGACGTAATGTTTTACGACTCAGTTCGCACGTTTGTAATGGCTCAACTATACTCGCATCATTACAATAGAACGGTCGTCAATCAGTGGTAGCTTTACATTAATTGTAATAATAATAGTATTGTGATATCATATATTATAATTAATGTGAAGCTATATTGATGATTCAAAAGTTATTTTAACTTCAATAAATTATGTTTTGTTTAAGTCAATACGAAGAAGCATCAGTTATGAGACTGTAATTACCTAGCCACGTGGTGTTCGTGGTATATTAAACGTTAAAACTATGTACGACTGAATGGTGTGCAGCTGGGCTGGAGTTCTGGGGAACTCCCTTCGAGATAAAAGAGAGTGTGCCATATATGGTGATGTAATGTGACAAATATCTCGCCCTCTGTCCTTTTACAAAGTGGAGTGGCAATCATCGGTACCTAACACCTCTGACCGGGAAGGCGTACTATTGTTAAATTCTTATTTAATTTTATTAGTATTTTACACGACGTAATCTAAAACGGCCCCATTATCGAACTCTATTTATTTTTAATACTTATTAATCTCTCGTTATAAACTTGTTGTAAGAAAACATTAAATAAATAAATAAAAATATTTTAATTTAATGTCTGTTTTGGGTTACAGCCGACTGGTATACTTTTTGAAGTGATAACGTCTTGTAAATCGATGAATGCAGGCTGCACGCACGAAGAAGTGTCGCGTGTCTCGAGCGAGAACGCAGAACAAGCGATAGAGAGGCACGATCGCCCTAGGCGTTCGACTAGTGAATGAAAAATAATAACGCAGATTTGAGGATCTTAAATATCACACATGTGTATAAGTTGTAAATAAATTGTTAATAGCACATTTTTACTTGTAATTAATCTGTATAATTTAAGTAAAATAATATTTGAATTAACGAGTGCAAATAAATGTTAATTTATCGAAAAAAAATTAATTAATTGAATTAACTCCTTCTTTGTATTATACAAAATAGTAGTGTGTGATAATAATTCAATTCAATTCGTAAAAGTATGCAAATTTTTTTCAATGTTTTTTTTATGACGTTATCAAATCCCTAAACCGATTTTACAGACAACCAATTTTTTATTTAAATAATCAGTTTTTTTTTTTGGAATAAATGTTCATATAATGTTTATATTAATATATAACATCCAGAGTCTAAGATCCAGACTGGTGCTGAAAGCAGGAACACTGCTAAACGCTGCTTCGTCAACAGGCTAGTCATGTGACTCATGTGAGTCAACATTAGTGACGTCACAGCAATTGACTAATGATGTTTTTTAAATGAGTACCTGTTCAATATATCATATTTAAAGAGACATATTTAAGTAGACACATAGGCACTAACCGTATTTGTATAATAACTAAGAAGAAAACCCATTATTTAATTATAATAAATAAATGACAAATAGTACTAAACTTGGGGATTTTAATTTACGACGATCAGTCGCGAGATCTGCCTACGTTAACGATAAGTTATTGCTCTTCTATCGGTTATAGCATGATGTTTAGCAACATATATTCTTCCTCAAGAAACAGACTTTTATATAAAAAATATATACCTTAAAAAAAACTTACTCTGCAATGTACAGAAAGAGACCTGTTGAAGTTTTGGTATAAATATACTTTCTAAACATGAATCAGTAAAATTTCACTAATTTTTAGTCACTTCAATTTTTATCAATGTGAGAATCGTACCACGCATAATTAATGACTATTTACTGTACTCGTATAAATGAATATATGAGTCCACTGATTTGATCATTGAATATGTGTAGGTATGTGTATTAATGAGTATTTACTGATTTGTTATTGAAATTCACTGATATGTAGTGAATACAGTTTAACTTACGTAATTAGTGAAAATTCCACTAATTCGTGTTTAAAGAGTAGATAACATAAAGAGCATAGGTGAACACAGTTCCCTCTGCCTCACTTCGCATTTCCATGAAGTCCGACTTTCAATCTGACGACATTGCATTCACTAATTTCATTATAATGACTTGACGTTAATACCGGTATTTTAAAATGTTAATAACTTCGAAAATTTAACAGTTTCTGACCGAGTCAAGGTCAAAGACCAGCTGATCAAGCCCTACTCAGGTCAAGGAAACAGGCGTAAACTGGAGTATATCGATTTGAGCAGTATTTCACAGCGTTCAACGCTAAATATGGCCATTATTAAATAATTTTTTTTCATCGTTCACTGTAATCAATTGTAAGAATCAGAATTGAATATAAACGCCAAGTAATGTAATAAAATATCTATGTTAAATTATAACACGACAAAATTGAATCAACCTATAATCGTCTCAACGCTGAACAAAGGCTTTCCTTAAATATAGAAGAAGGATTTGAGCTTATGCCACCACGCTGCTCCAGTGCGGGTTAGCGAACAATTTTCCTGTAATGAGTTACGATTGCTATCAAGTGTCTATGATAACAAACGGGAATAATGCTATACGTGCTCTCCGAGGCACGGTGGGGAGACTCACAAGACATATGACCAAACTAAAAATAAGTATTTATCCAAATACAAATATCTGACAAATACAAATATTTTTCCCGAAAGGTAATCGAACCCGCGATCGTCGGCGACTTGCACCACCAAAAGGGTTGTATAATACGATGAAATACAGACATTAAATACAAGATATGTACTGAAAGTGTATGACACGAATAGTACAAAAAATATTTTTGTACTATTCGTGTGATACACTAATTTTTAGGCTTCCATACCCAAAGGGTGCTAACAGAACCTTATTATAATAATACTTTGATGTCCGTCCGTTCGCCATGAGATGTAAGGAATAGATATAAGCATATAACACATAAAAATTTACACCATGTGAGCTAAAGTAGCAGTGGGCAGAACACATAGCTCGTAGAACTGACTGCCGATGGAGCAGAAAGGTTCTCGAGTGGAGACCACGTACGGGCAAGCGCAGCATTGGACGGTCGTCCACGAGATGGACAGACGACTTGAAGAAGGTTGCCGGAGGCCGTTGGATGGAGGCTGCTTCGAACTAGGAATGGGCGATTCTTCCGAAAAAGATCGATTTTCGAATCGATTCAAATCGCAACAGGATGAATCGATTCTTTAAAAGTTAATTAATCTTTTGTTTAATTTTTCTTAAGCTAACTGAATTGTATAATTATGGTTTTTATTAAAATATAGAAAATCGAATGTCGATTCTTGAGGGTAAAAAATATCGATTCACTAGATCGATTCAGTACTAAATATCGATCTAAAAAATCGATCTTTTTGGCTCGAAAATTTGATTCGTCGATTAATCGATCTCAGATCGCCATCCCTAATTTGAACCGATCGCTCTGGAGGTCGATGGGGGAGACCTACGTTCAGCAGTGGACATCCGATGGCTCATATGATCATGATGATGGTGTAAGCTGGCCGTACCTATTTAAGAATTGATTTTTAAAAATATATTCAGTATTTACTCAGCAGTCTTGGTTTTTATTTCTCTCCCGGATCACCACTTTACAGCTATAGGGATATACCTTGCACACCATAACAAAAAGAAATTTAAAATATTCACACAATATATATTACAACAGTCGCTATAATTAATTAATAAAACAAATTAAAAATTAAAGGCGATAGAGCGATAGCGAGTAAGAATACAAATCTTACGCAGATGAATCCATCTATACGTCGCGATTAGCAAAACATTATTATGTACTAGCTGCTGCCCGTGACGTCGTCTGCGTGAACGCTATTAGATTACAAGTTGTTACCAAATGCGTTGAAGAAATAAAGGTTCACTGCTCATTCCCCGTAGGAGATAGCGTGATAATATGTAGCCTATATGTTGACCCGACTTCTTAATTATATTCGTGCCAAATTTGAAGTAAATCCATGCAGTACTTTTTGAGTTTATCCCGGACATACATACAGACAAACAGACAAAAAATCTAAAAACTATATTTTTGGCTTCGGTATAGATTGTAGATCACACCCCAAGTATTCTTTAAAAAAAATATTCAATGTACAGTATTGACTTTCCTACCATTTTATTATATGTATAGATGTATGTAATATACATAGAGTACAGTATATAATATATATGTATTTATAATCTTCCTATTAAGTATTACGATGGTAATCATATTGTCACCGTTTCATTATTTCTTGTTAAAAATTAATCAATCAATATTATTAATGTAATACAAGTTAGAACACGCGTTTTTATCCTGTGTATATTTTATTAATAATTTTGAACCGACTTCGAAGGAGTGGGTTTTCTTTTAAGGTATTTATTTTCTCTAAAACTAATAACGCAATTTTAATTGGAATTTTATATTAATTTAAAATATAAAATAAAAAAAATAAAAAAAAAAAACATTTTTATATACTACAAGAAACTGTACAAATATAGAATGAAATATAGGATATATTTGGTAACACTTTGGACTGGCATGTTGGAGCAGTTGGCAGTAAACCTGCTTTCTACTCCAAGGTTGTTAGTTCAATTCCCACCCCGTGGCAGGGTGTATATTTATTTATCTATTATTTCTTTATGTACATTTATTTAGAAAAGATGCATATCAGTCGACTGTTAACTAAAACACTGGCATGAGGTTGCCACCTTTGTGCCAGAAGGAGGCCGACGAGCGGATGAGAGAAGAGGCCGCCGACGTGGCCTCCATCCGCGGGCGACGAATAGGGTTGCGTAGGAGGCGCTACTTAATGCGCCTCCAGTAACGCCCCTGTGCCCGTGTCGGGCCGGGTTGGGAACCCGGTCCTGCTAGACACGGCGTCGTTGGGACGGCTGAAGGCTCCCGCAGGGGGTTAGTACGGTATTGCACTCCCAAAGTGCCGAGTCCGACATAGGTCTAGGACTGCCGACCCGGGCAACCTGGATATCATCCGTAAATGGATTACCCGGCATCAATAAAAAAAAAAAAAAATTAGCTTGCCTCCCTTAAGAACAGACGATCATGTGTGTATGTTTAACATATTATGTAAAAAAATATACATACCTAACTTATATTAATCAATGATGTCTCCAAAGATATTTGAATAATATTTCTATGGATGTCTCCAAGATGTCTCTGACCAAAGCAAATTTACTTTCTTTAAAAGGGTTATTAATATCTAGGTAATTACCGACATTAGAATGTTTAAAAACACATACAAAATCTTTATTTTTATTTAGATGTAAGTATAGGGTTTTATAAATAAATTAATAATGTAATAACGACGTAATTACGACATTATAATTAATATATATACAAAAACATTAAAAATATTACATAAGTAATCGTATTACGTAGGTAAAATTATGTTTAAAACACGTAAGACATATATATTTTCATTATACATATATTTAAGTAGTAAACCACGCGGTTTTACCTGCGTTGGAGATATAACTTCTATTTTTCTACTAAGAATCGTAATATATATATTTTTAATGAACTAAATCAGCCTGTTAACGTCTCTTCTGAGCAAAGGCCTCAAATCCATATACAAGGGATTTATTACAGCCTACGTTCTAACTTGTTACTTTACTCCTATTTCACTCGTATATTTACTAGCACTAATTTCGTCGTTTAAATTATAAAATAGTTATGATCTTCTTTTAAAGTTTTAACACTCCATTAAAATCTTCACATCGCATTTCGAAAATTATTTTTGTGATTTAATTATTTTATCACGAAAACTTATATGCTAATACATCACACTATGACACAAGGAAAGGAATAATTAAGATTACATAACTTTAACCACCCAAATCACTTAGTGCATAGATGAGACGAGCCACCGAGCTATACACGATTAGGGAGAAATTTAAAGACTAACGCCGAGTTGCACGAAACAAATTTTAAATTTAAGTGTTTATTAAACTAATTTAATCACAAGAATCGTGATTATCTGTTGCACAAAACCTAGATCTGATTAAGTTAACAAAAAAATTTTGTTTAATTAAAGACCTATCTAACGGATGATTAATTCCAACAGCTTTAAATTAATCATAAGATCAACTAATTTTAAGATTAATTGCAACTTAACTAACGGAAAGTTAGCGACGGTTTCGTGCAACTCGCCGTAAATTAGACTCCGATCCTTCTGCTAATAGGTGAAGAGTTTTGCCCTACTGTATGACATTCACAGACTGTTACAGAGTTTCAAATTCAACAAAGCTTCGCGTCACGCGATTTTACCCGCGTAACTTTCGATCCCTTTTGAATGTTGGTATAGCTATTCACATAATAAGTTCATTGCAATCGGTTCAGTAGTTTTTGCGTAATAGAGTAACAAACATCAATAAAAACTAGTGTAAATGTATTTGAATGTAGAATGGAAAAATCTTATACTACATCGGCCTTTTATCTCCACTACTGAACGTAGGCCTCCCCATTATCTATTGGGTGGTTTGCCAATACTCGCCACGTTTGGCAGGCGGGTTGGCGAGCGCAGTGTGTTGTGGAAACGTATAGTAACGGTGCTGCCTATCACCATCCCGTTTGGTGTACAGTTGTTAGCACCACTATGGTCTTAGTCGCCTTGTCTCACCTCAGCAAAAAAGAGGTCTGGACCACTGTGATTTTGCAAAGAGTTATAAGGTGTTTACGATAATAACGGGAACTAATGACTCCTTGTGATCCGAGAGTGAGGCCTCCCTGCCTACAAGAAAAAATATCGATATCTCAAAGTAATCATCATCATCATATCAGCCATTGAATGTCCACTGCTGAACGTAAGCTTCCATCATCGACTTCCAGAGCGACTGGTTTGAAGTAGCCTCCATACAACGGCTTCTGGCGACTCTCCTTTTTTTTGGCAGGAAAAAATGTACCTTACCGCACATTCCGTCGTCCGGGGAGACAACAGGGTAGTGTGGGGCCCTCACCCACTAAATAACCCGCTGTGCGCCCTCACCCGCCCTTACAAGGCGGACCACGGATACCGCATACGTTGCTCCGGGGTCCGCAGGCGGCAGCGCCATTAGGCACTCTCCCCTGTGCGACACTCCGCGCACTTGGGTATCGCACCTTCGTGGTAGGCTGTTTCAGCGGACGGTGTGCACTGGCGACTCTCCGCAAATCTTCTGTCTATTTAGTGGACGGCCGACCAACGCTGCGCTTGCCGTTACCTGGTCTCGAAAACTTTTTTGCTCCATCGGCTGTCAGTGCTATGAGCTTTGTGCTCTTTCCACTCCCACTTCAGCTTACAAATAATGATATGAATATTTGTACAAAAACAAATATTCGCTCGGAGCGGGAGTCGAACCCGCGTGAGTAGCTTCAATTTTCGACACCACTACATCAAAGCCCTCGTCAGACTGTTCAATAAAATCAGTGACACAATAAAATAAACAGTCAACATCTGATGTTAAAAGGAATTATTACCTGTTGTATGTTTGTTTGTCACAACCTTAACATTTGTAAACTTAACTTTAACAAATATTTATGCAAGTAAATACCGTGTCCGCGGCGATGCTTACGCAGTTCGCTTCTGCCATTTAATAACAATAACATAACAATTTTTTCTTTTGTTCGATCGCTCTATGAATGTGTATATATACCTATATTAAATATTATATTGTTTATTAGTAACTATATTTTAGTTCAAAGTAAAACTGAATTACAGTATATATTTCTATTATATCGTATATTCTTATTTTTAGTTATATTTATTTTGTGTTATTTTGTATATTTATGCACCACCATCCATTTTACTCCGGCTATGTTTCAATTCCTCACAACGTAAGGTTGTCTGGAAGAGATTGCTTATTAGCAATAAGACCGCCTTATTGTGCAATAATATTTAAGCATATATCTCTGTAATTTTTGTTTCAAAAGTGGTGTACAATAAAGAATTATAAATAAATAAAAATAACATTTGACAGAGATAATTATGAAAGTCATTATATACTATTAAACGGGCAATATTGTATATGTGCTTGTTGTTCTCAAAAATGGCTCGATTCAATTGATCGCGGGTTCGATTCCCGCTTGGGGCAGATACTTGTAATTGTACAAATATTTGTTTCTGGTCTTTGTGTATGCCGTTGTAGGTATTCCTACCGAGCCTCGAAGAGCACGTAAAACTGTCAGTCACAGTTTTTATCATAAACACCTGATAGCGATCGTTACTCATAGTAGGGAAGTTATCCGACAACCCGGTGTGGAGCAGCGTGGTGGATTAAGCACCAACTGATCTATAAGAGAAGAAGTCTTTGCCCAACAGTGGGCTTTCAATTTGATTCAGTTTTAGTACAGTCCAGTTCATAATAGTTTATACAAATGTTACAAAATGGCGATTACACGCTCCACTACACCAGAACTTTTGCCATAAACTATTATTTATGACGAAAAAAAAATAGATTTTAGTTACAAAACGACTTACAAAGATCCTCTCCTATACGTCCTATTTTTTTATGGGAAAATACCCAATTAAGAATGAATGTGGACCATAAAAATATTAAGAACGGACGCGGACGGATGTTTGAAGAAAATTAGTATGCAGAATAAGAGTAAGAGTACAAGCGTGAAGTATGGTAGAAGAAAGCTAGATGTATAAATAACATATAGTAACAAGTATGCTTAGTTAAAAAAATCAAAAAACCCGACTGCGTAAAATACTCTTATTATAAACTAAAAAGAATAAAACAATTTACTAGCTTTCATTTGATGCCCAGTAAGAAAAAAAATTCAACGCCCCCTTCCTCATTCCGCCATTTTCTGGCGCCATTTTGAAAATTTATATAGCCTATGTCACTACTACAGCTTAGACAAATCCAACGACACCTCATATGTCAAAAACCGTCTAGCCGTTTGGGCTGTAGGGCGTGCCAAAGAAATGGACATACATACATACATACACTCGAAAAACATAACCCTCCTTCTGTCGCAGTCGGGTAAAAATAGACTCCGAATATTTGATCTCGGAGATGAAGTGTTAAAAAAAAACGTCCTAATGCTTCAACCCATTCTGCTCTCTTAAATGCTAGCCTTTTGTGTAATAATTTGAAGTATATATGTATGGGACAAATATACATATTTGTTGTCGGTTACAAATATAAGTACATATTTGTTACGCACGATTATAAAACATATTTTTGCTTCTGTGTTGTTAGTAAATACAATTATAAGAAACTTTTATTCATATTTTTAACCTAATATTTGTAAAGCTAATTAGTTGAAGTGTTTGTCCGGGTGTTTAATTACAATAAAATTTATGGTCACTTGGAAAACTTTTTCCTATTTGAAGAAGATTGATGACCTTTGATCAGCAGTGGGTTGTTTACAGGCTAATTCAGTTAATTTGAGTTCACTTAGAAAAAAAATTGTATTTAAATATTATTATTTTTGAAGTAAAACTTCATTAGGCGCGACTAAGGGGTAACTGAATGCTCCGGACGACGACAATGCAACGGTAACGCGTTACGACGATGACGCGGTTAGGTATAAGTATACAATTCGATTTTTAAATATTTAAAGTATAATGATAATTAAATTAATGTATTTATTATGTATAATGCGCGATATAAATAAATGTATATATTACTGTTATTATATTATCAGTATGTACTTTTTTAAATTCTAATATGACTGATCTATTTTTAACTTAATCGTCATCTGTCACAATACGAAGAAGTTTTACTTAAACTTATTTTTTTTATGGATTATTATAACCTTAATTAACATTAATTATTAATTTAAAAGAACCGTGTAATTTTGTTTTATTTTATTTAACTCATGTTAATCCATTGTAATTAGAAATATATAAAAATCGATTTCTCATGAGACATGCAGGTAAGCACGGTTCTCCCCGTCGAATACAAGATTGAATTAATAGAATTAAAGCTCTTTACAATTAAACAATACCAACCCGGATTTGAACTCGACCCAGTTCATTTTTAGGGTTCCGTACCCAAAGGGTAAAACAGAAACCTATTACTAAGCCTCCGCTGTCCGTCCGTCCGTCCATCTGTCACCAGGCTGTATCTCATGAACCGTGATAGTGTGACAGTTGAAATTTTCACAGACGATGTATTTCTGTTGCCGCTATAACAACAATAAATAAAAAACGGAATAAAGAAAATATTTAAGGTGGGATCCCATACAACTCAACAATGCTCGAAATTAATAATCAAAATAAAATTAATATATTAATAGGGGGGCTCCCATACAAAAGACATGATTTTTTGCCGTTTTTATAACCCTTCGTGCGCGAGTCCGACTCGCACTTGTCCGGTTTTTTGTCTTGTTTGTCAACAGTAAAACATCAATCATAATTATATATTATAAATACGAATAATAATTAAGTTTATAAAAAATATGTAAACACAATTGACATATCACTTAATAAATCATATTAAATTTTATTTATTTTTTTGATTTATAGTACCTAATATTAAGCCTCTATGGAACAATGTTCTTCGTGACCTCATTTATCCTTAACATTTTAAAGCATTTTTGTATATATTAGTAAAAAAAAAAAACAAACAAAAAAATATTCTTGCATTCAAAAGCCTGTTTATCAAGGTAGGCTGTAAAACATTAGCCTACGACCAACGGGAACTGAACAGTAGCGGTAAACACAGGTAAAACATTGCAGATTGTGTATCTGTCTTTAAATATCTATTTAAGTTAAAGCTATAAAAATTACTTATCTTTATTATGCGTAAAAATACGAGTAAAATAGTAATTATGTTTATTAATAATTACTTTTTTCTTATGTATGTGTATGATGAGATCCGCAGACGAACGATGGTTACCGACACAGCCGAATGAATTTTCAAGCCGAAGTGGCAGTGGGCATATAGCTCGTAGAACTGACGGCTGATGAAGCAGAAAGGTTCTCAAATGGGGACCACGTACCGGCAAGCGCAGCGTTGGACAGACGTCTGCGAGATGGACAAACGATTTGAGGAGAGTCCCCGAATGTCGTTGGATGGAGGCTGCTTTAAACTGGTCACTATAGAAGTCGATGGAAGAGGCCTATGTTCGTTACGGTGTTACGTTTTCAATTATAAAATATTAGAGCATAATACTGCTCAAACACTAGTTTCCAAAACCTAATGCAAATCAATTAACGTGCAGATTTTGTCTGTATCTGTAGGAAAAATTTGATAGGTCCAATTATGTGTATTGGAAATTTCTTTTTTTCTTTTTTACGAATATGGATAGGCGATGACCTTTTTTTTTCGTGTCCACTTACTACACAGGGCAGTTACAGGAGACTATCGGTATTGTCATCCGATAATTATTGGGGCCAACGGGCCTCTACTCCAATGTTGCCCCGAGGCCTCCACACCACTAAATCCTACCTTGCTAAAACCCAACAAAATATACGATCAATATGTAATTCGGTGACCGGCAGAGAAGAATAGTTTCGACCTGCTTCTTCTTCTTTTCTTTTTGGCAAACCCTCCCAAAATTACCAGAAAACAGAGCCCAGATGATTTATCTGGAGGTCGATGGGGGAGGCCTACGTTCAATGGACATCCAATAGCTTGATATAATGGAATTCTTTAAAAAAGTAAGTTAATAATACAATAATAATTAACATTGACTTCAGGAACTACGTGTAAACGCAAACATTTTTTTTTTTCGTATTATCTAATTCGCACCATCAGAACTTACAGAAGTTTTATTTATATTGTTATTTAAAAACGTAAATGTTATACACACATTAGATTTTTGTACAAATTACGTTATCTATTTATTTACGTATGTGATTTTGTCATTCAATATTTACGATTTATTGTAGGGTTGGTAATTACTGCTTTTTACTATTCCGCAAACGACCAGCCGCTGTAAAACAGAGCAGCTTGGCGAATCAAGGATTATTATACGGAGCAAATCTTTAGGAAACAATTTAATATACGTGTTATTTCCGTTCTGGATATCTGTCTTTGTGTGTATCTCTAAACGCACCTCGAAGATCACGCAAAATTATCGGTCCCGAATCTTACCATAAACATATGATAACGATGGTTATTATTCCAATTAAGCACTAACTCTTCTCCTATATATAGAGAATACTTTTGCAAAACAGTGGACCATTTATAGACTGTTTCAGTTTATATAAGATTTTAAATGTATGTACACTTCTAACGCCGTCAACATCTACCCGCAAACTTCAGTCTCGTGAACAAGACATTTGTAGATAATGTCGAAATATCGAGCTCCACCAAATGAAAATAAAAAACATGGTAAATATCATGATTTAAATAATTGTTTCAGTTTAGTTCAGTATCTAGATTGTAACCAAAACTGTAAATATTTGACTGGCTTGTTGGTGAGATGGCAGTGACCCAGCTTTCTACTCCAGGGTCGTGGGTTTTATTCCCACCCTGAGTCTGGGTGTAATATATATTTGTCTATTGCTACAGCAAAAGATGAGAATGTGGCGTGCTTTCAGACAACAAGTTGAAACTTCTTACAGGGAACATTAAGAAGGTGGACAGCGATAAATCTACTTCTGGAGAAGGATTTGAAATAGTGTAAGAAGTTAGTGAGACTGAAATTGTTGAAATGAATTTCAATATAACGGCATTTATTAAGTGCGTGAAACGAATAAAATCAATGATAATCTTGAGATAGTTTTATCATTAACTCGAAAATTTTTATATTAATCTAGTTTTGTTCAGTTCATTAGCCCACTGCCTAGAAAACGCGATATCAGACCTAAATATTTAACAATTATAAAAATAATAATAATTGTCTGATTCTGCTTAAAAATGTTATGTGATACAGTTTGGATGTGTCTACCTCGTTTTACGCTGAACAAGTGTCAGAACAAACATAGTTCAAATATTTTTGTCTCCCATTCATGCAATATTTTACTTTTTTTACCCGAATGCCGGAGGGTTTTTATCAGTCTATGAATGTATGTTCGTTCCTATGTGGCGTTGTAGAGACCAAACGCTTGGACCGATTTTGATGATTCATACATCAATCGATTCGTCTTAACCTTGCGAGTGTCACTAAAGACATGACAATAATCAAAATTCACTACAGCGACAACCAGACGCCATTTTGTCTAATTGAAGTTTTTTTAAAGTCGATGAACTACGTCAAGTGGGGTATCGTTGAATAGGTATTCAAAAATAATCTAAGTTTTGTTTTCATCGTGCCTTTGTAATAATGTTTACTCAAAAACGAAGTACCTACGAAGAAACTTTGCTTACATATAACATCCTTTTTTTTCATATTCTATTAAGTAATATTTTTGTTTTATATTTTCTTTTAAATATTTAACATAAAAAATAGTTCACATACAAATGGCTTGTTGTTTTTTCAAAATCTTTATTCGATCTATAAAAATGTTAAGCGTTAAATATTAAACTATGGGGTGTGTGTGGTGTACACCCTTATTTTTTGAAATCCGATTCGAACCTGTTTTTATATAAGTTGTAATTATTTATTGAAAATATCAAATAAACGAGTAACAGAGAATCTTGATGTTAAGAGACGACCACCGGCAATGAAAATTTACAGCACTAAAATCAAAATCAAACTATTCAAGTAGGTTTTAAATGCATTTTTAAATCATCAATATATATACATATAAAATACATCAATATATAAAAGATTCTGCTGGAAAGAAACTCAAGAGTTATTCTTTTGAAACTTGTAGATCATCATCACCATTCATCATAATCATAATCATCAATCATATCAGCCGTTGGATGTCCACAACTGAACGTAGGCCTCTCCCATCGACCTCCAGAGCGACCGGTTTCAAGCAGCTTCCATCCAACCGCTTCCGACGACTTTCCTCAAGTCGTCCGTCCATCTCGCGGACCGAGAACACTTCACACTCGAGAACCTTTCTGCTCCATCGGCCGTCAGTTCTACGAGCTATGTTCCCTGCCCACTGCCAATTTAGCTTGCAAATCCATTGGGTTATGTCGGCAACCTTCGTTCGTCTGCGGATCTTATCATTTCTGATTCGATCTCGCAGATAAATACCAAGCATAGTCTTCTCCATTACACACTGTGAGACTTTGAGCTTGTTTAAAAGGCCCATAGTCAGAGACCACGTCTCAGATCCGTATGTCGTCACTAGTAACACACATTGATCGAAGACTTTCGACTTCAGACACTGAGGTATGACGGATGAAAAGACGTTTTTAACTTCCCAAACGCTGCCAATCCTAGCTGGATTCGACGATTGATCTCGCTCTCGCTACCAAGGTGTATATTTTGTCCTAGGGAGATGTATTCGTCAACAACTTCGAGAATAAAATATCTGACCGATCTCTGGTTGGTATACAGTTGTTCGCACCACTATAGCCTTAGTCACCTTTTACGACACCTCAGTAATAAAGAGGTCGGGAATTCTTATTTGCCGGTGCAGTGCACGGCAAGATTCTTTCGAGACTACAATCATCTTGAATTTTATAGATAGAAGAAATATTAGTAATATAGCTAATAATTATTTACTTTGTTTAATTAAGTATATTATAAGGAAAAAACTATATTAACTAACGCAATTTTCAATGTAGAAGTAACCTAATATTAATTTTAGCAAAGTATATAGATTTAAATAAGAAAATAAAGGATAGGTGGGGAACCCACCCATAGTGCAAAAGATGATGAATGAAAGTATTCAGTATGCTAGTGCGAGAAGAACATATACGAGAAATATAGTATGAATAACTACCTACAAATGTACATAATCTCCGATAATGTTGGAGGATTAGATTCAATTAATAATAATAATTTACCTACACAGAGATTATTTCTAAAGACATAACTGGTGACCTAAGTATTTCAATTTATAAAAGAAAATCTTTACAATTAATTTGGAACATATTTAATTCTATATTGTATACAATTATTTCTGTTATAAACAATTTAAATAATCTTGATGGAAAAAAGGTTAATCATTATTTTATAATTAAAAAATATATATTTTAAATAAATAACTGGGAAAAGTAAAAAATAATATATTTAAATAGTTGTCAACCCTGACAAACGAATATGACAAACAAATATTAAATATGAACCGAGATAACTAGTAAATAACAAACAAAAAATCGTGTTAACTTTAATGGATTATTATTGACGTCAATGAGACGAGATTTTTCAGTGGACGGAGCACGCGGATGTTTACTAAAAGGTCGCTAATTCAAATTCAGTCAACTACTGTATTGTACAAGTGCTATTAAAAATAAAAGATATATCATCGTAAGAAAATGTACACTTTTTAGAAAAATTCTGAGACATATAGACGGTTGGTGACCACGGAATATTTCTCTTCCGATAACTTATAATGTCTAACCAGTTTGATGATCCAGCAAAGTTCTCGAACCATTCTTAGTTTAATTTTTTTTTTTAAATTCTCAAACTATTAAATAATGGGTATAGCACTCTTTAGTTGTTAATTGTAAAAACTTCTAAATTACTTTTTGTTTCTTAATTGTATTTCTAATTTGTTATGTATAGCTGTAAGTTTTTCTGAATAAATAAAATAAAATAAAATAAATAAATAGGTATGTACCTACCTACTCGCCAAACCGCTGTGTAATAGTATAATGGATTAAATTTAAATTCTTTTCCGTTGCAAGAGAATAGGATTTTGCACATCAGAAACATTAACACATTATTAATAACAGTAAGTAACAGTACTGGAATTTCTCGGCTGGTCGAGTGGTCAGGCAACTGGCACTTTACGCAGCGGTCGCGGGTTCGAATCCCGCCAGGTGCAGATAATTTGTATGACGAATATAGATGTCTGCACCGGGTCTTCAAATTACTTTTAATAAATTTTCATACTGGATTCATGTTTATAAGTTTAACACAGAACAGCGAAGTTTTTAATAAGAGCAAGGGCGTAGCCAGGATTTTTTATAGAGGAGAGCAGATAATGAAAGTCCTAGACTGTATTGTTTTAAACATGGTTTTTAACATATTATCTCACATTAGTAGTAGAGATGTTCCTTTATTCGTCTCACTTATCGTTATTAGTGACATCGCTTAGAATAAGAAAACATGGAAAAATCTTTTTTATCAGTGACCGACCGCTTTTCTAGCTCTTCTAAAGTGTGGCAGCTGCCCCCCCCCCACCTTGCTACGCCCATAAGTAACAGACTTTTGTAATTATACAAAATATTTGTTGTTGATAACCGTCCCGAGTGGTAAGCATTCCACTACTGGAAAAGGCATCTTCTCCGTATAAAAGGGTTGTAACTTAATTCACCACACTGCTCCATTGCGGGTTGGTGGACGATTTTGTAATAAAACACGATGGATATCATTAGTCTCTTTACGCGTTCTCCGAGGCACGCTGGGGACAACCAGACCAGAAACAAATATTTGTACGAATACAAATATCTGCCCCGAGCAGGAATCTAACCCGCGACCGTCGTAAAGGTGACTACTAGAACCTCTAAACTAAAGCGGTAGTTTAAGCATAAGAGTTTATGGAGGGTGTTTTTGGTAAATAAAAGTAAAGATATTACATTCAATAGACATATAATTTATTATCTGTGCAAATAACAGATTATACTATTATACAAGGTATAATTTAAACATAGACTATACAACATCTATATGAAAATTACGTTTAGAAATCTTACAAATATATCTATATTAAAAGATTGGTGTTCTCGTTTCTTACAGTGATAGCATTTTGGTTTTGCTTTCCTTAAAAATACAATCTTAAAATAAAGTATCATCATCATTATCATCTCAGCCATTGGATGTCCACTGCTGAACGTAGGCCTCCCCCCATCGACCTCCAGAGCGACCGGTTCGAAGCAGCCTCCATCCAACGGTTTCCGGCGAGTCTCCTCAAGTCGTCTGTCCATCTCGATATCGATATTTGTTACAACATCGATGTAATTACGTAAAATGGTGAATATGATTTTTTTTTAATATATATATAAACAAACCCATCATAATTTTTTTTTCAGTAGCGTACCGTATATTATTATTATTACAATAAATACGTAAAGTATATTACTGTTATTACAAAATGTTCTCAGTACTCTTAAAACATGAATACTATTCACTTTTTATCAATGTGAGAATCGTACCACGTAAAATTATTGACTATTCAATTTATAGATATGTGAATGTCAGAGTCCATTAATTTGATCATTGAATATGACATATGTATGTGTATTAGTGAGTATTTACTAAGTTGTTACTGAAATTCACTGATATGAAGGGATATAGCTTCACTAAAGTAATTAATGAATATTTCACTGATTCATGTTTAGAGAGTATATATCAGATTTCATTCAGATCCGTTCAGTGATTCTGGAGTGATCGAGTAAGAAGCATCGATCCAAATTTTCACATTACAATAGTAGTAAGATTCGTACGGAGTTTGACAAAATACTATCTCTAGTAAATGTAATTAAAGGCTTAAAAAACAAAAATCGACTTCAGGATTATACCCACATGTATGAACTTTTTTTTTTCTTAAAAACCGCTAAATTGATTCCGTTAATTATTCCGTTATTTCTATGGGACCACCTCTGAAGTATGGCCTCCTGATTAGGAAAATAATCATCAAAATCGATTCATAATTGACGGAATAACCGCGTAACAAACATACAAAAAAAAACAGTCGAATTGAAAACGTCCTCCTTTTTTGAACTCGGTTCAAAATAAAAGATACGTAAGAAAGAGTATGTAATGACAGTTGCTTAATAAAAGTGTAATTTTTATAAAAAGCAATACCAAAACGCTTATAGTAAGTAATAATTTGAATACAAGTTATACATATGTACTTTTCTATATATAAATTCCTTTTAAATATTTACCACTAATCATTTGTTTATATATTATTTCAATACACGACATTTATTTCTAAACAATAAATAAAAAAGAATTTCTTTTATTACTTATAATTAATTTAGTAAATATCATTATTATATAAATTAATTACAGTATAGTTTTTAGTAAAAATACTGGTAATACTGAATATTTGATTCAGTGGATCTTACATATTATTTCAGTGTTGACATATTTGTTTTTGTTTATTGACGTGATAACGTCTTATAAATCGATGAACGCCGGCTGCACGCACGAAAAAGCATGAATCATTGTCACGTTTCGCGAGCGAGAGCGCGGAACAAGCGATAGAGAGGCACGATCGGCCTAAGCGTTCGGCTTGTGATACATCTATCTCTTTTCCATTCCATCGGCAGATGCGTAGTTGTAAGCGAACATGTATAGCGTAGATGTAATTCAATTTAATTCAATTCATAAAAGTATGCAATTTTTCATCAATGTGTTCTTATGACGTTATCACGTAAAATTATAGTCCGTAAACAGACTTTACAGACAACCAATTTTTGTTTATTTAATGCATAATTTTATAGTATAATTATTTTCAGCTTATGTGTCTTTTTACTTAAAATATTCTTATGCTACAGTATAATATTTTTTTTTTACACAATTACATAAAAAAATACATCTAAAAAAAAATTATTTCTGTCTGAGGTATGTTCATACATTCCGGCATTTTATTTTTTCTTTGTTCTCTGATTTTTGAAGTGAAACTTCTTTAGAATCGTTGTGATTTGAAACGTGATGCGACGGAAAAAACGACAGGTAAGAGACACAAATAGAAAAATGTGTAGGAGAGAATGAGATAGTACGATGTCGCGTATACTAGCAACGCGTAAACAACGCGTAAATAAGTAATAGAATGTTTACGTATTAATATTAATAAATTTTAAATTGAGTTTGCCAAAGATGTTTCACTTCTGACATGTGTACTCCGTACACACGACAATTTTTTATTTGTAATAAATACATTTACTAATTCGAATTCAAATAAATATTATTAACGAAAAATCAATAAAAAATTCAGAATATATTTTTATTTCCATTAATTATAAAATACTTTTTAAAACAAAAAGTTTTATTGACAAAATTATCATTGGTACCTTACACAAATTAAGCTAAAATCACCGAGATGACACAATTGACAGAACACGTGCAAGAAAATCGACTTTCTTTTCTGAACAAGGACTTTGTAGTTTCAGAAGCAAAATTTGATTTAAATTAATTCGTGCTAAGAAACCTACTTGCTTTGGAGGAGGATTGTAATTATTTGATAAGAATAAAAGTATTTAAATCAGTAGAACTTTTACAGGAGTTAAAATACAGAACCTATTAATAATTTTTACTCCTATTTAAATTATCTTTTATACTATAAAAAATGATAATTAAAAAAATTTATTAACAGATCTAAAAAAAAAAATTAAGCATAATATGCTTTAATGTTAGCTTTGGCGGGAATTTAATTAATAATCGAAAAAGTAGTAAGTCACAAATGGTCAAAATAATTGGACTTAAATTATCAGTTTCTTGCAGAAAAAAATATTATGTGAGATTTGCTGAGACCACCCTCTCCCCCACGTGAGATTGAGTGAGGTTTAGAGGGACAGGCTTTGAGCGGTCGACCCCCTGTCCCCCTAAAGGTCCCACGGATACCACCTAAATATCCCGTTTTATATAATATAGTAAATCATAATACACACTCATTAACTAATATTGTAACTATAGGTACTAGTAGAAAACTCAACACGGGTGAAGTTGTGAAAAGTTATAGATGTATGGAAGGTACTCACCCATTAGAATATCTTAGGGAAAACTAATATTAAGACCTTTTTTTTTCAAATAATAATATTCCAAAAAAAACGATTGAACAAACGAAATTCGAGCCAGTAAAAATATTTTCTCAAACTTTGGCAACCTAGGGCCTGATATTTTCTTCAAATTTAATTTGGACCAAAAGGAAAGTGCACCCTCCCAAACAAAAAAAGGAATTTTCCCTATTGGTTCATAAATGACGGAATTCTTAGGTAACAAACGTAAAACACGCGCGAATTGATTCTCCTATTTTTTTAAAATTCGAAACACAACTATTTCCTCCATTGGTTTGTTCAAAGAGGTTTTTATACGCACACTTAAAAAATATGTATTTTTATTTATAGCAATACTTGTAATTTAAAATTTTAATCTGTATATTTATAAATATTGATAATATTTAGTTTAAAAAAAGTACAAGCTTCACTTCGAAATACGTAAGTTCATAACCTTATAGCGTTGTGACATAATGACATAGAATTATAAAAAGTAGAAATGATATAATAAACTTTAAAATGAGCAAGCTTTGCTTTGGTTTCCCAGTTATTTATTTTTATTTTAAATTACTACTAGATTAATCTGTGTCATATTTTTAACCTGTATAGACAGGCCCATTACAAAAATTAAAATCTGGAAAAAAACTTAATATCCATTTTAAATTAACATATTATTAGTAAAAATATATTTCAAAGCATACAATTTCTTCTGAAACGAAATGTTTCTAAATATGCTATTTTTGACGACTATCCCGATGGAGGATTATCTAATAACTAAGCCCGCCCCGGTTGCGCCCGGAGTATGTATATGTACCTAAACCTTCCTCATGAATCACTCTATCTATTAGTGAAAATCGCATGAAAATCCGTGCAGCCGTTTTTGAGTTTATCGCGAACACAGACAGACGCGCCGGAGGACTTTGTTTTATAATATGTAGTTATTGCAAATGAAAACATATCATAAGGAAACAAATATAATAAACAAAAAAAAAAATTAATTATCACTATTCACTTCCAATATTCTCTCTTAATCTGTCTGTCTTTTAGGTCATACGCTTAACTCTTTAGTTTAAGAAGCGAGGAAAGTCAAGGTGGGCGTGTTATTTCGCCTCTGTAGCCTCTGCCTTGACTTATATAGTTGAATATTTAAAATATGGCTATTTTGACCAAATATGAAAGTTACAAAAATAATTTCGAAACTAGATTGAAGAATTAATTTATACTTTCGCGACCTTGATTCCTTATTTATCTACTCTCTTAACATGAATCAGTAGATTTTTCATTAATTACGTTAGTGACGCTGTATTCACTAAATATTAGTGAATTTCAATAACAAGTTAGTGAATACTCACTAATACACATACAAATATTCAATGATCAAATTAGTTGACTTTGATACATTGATCATATATTCATACATTGAATAGTCATTAATTCTGCGTAGTACGATTCTCACATTGATAAAAAGTGAATAGTGACTTAAAATTAGTGAAATTCCACTGGTTCGTGTTTAAAGAGTAGTTATTTATAAATAATTTTAGTGAAATCGTAATGAAGTCGTTTTGTACACAGATAGTTGACGCATAATTGTTGTTTAAGAAAAAGTTATGAAAAAAAATTAAAAAAAAAAAAAAATTTATTCGTTATAAGGTGATTACACACTCTCAACGAACGTCAAAAAAATGTCTCGGTAGACATCTACAATTTCATCATCTATTTCATCATCGGCTTCACTAAATATTACAACAATATAATAATGTCTCTAGTGTAGGCCGAGAGAAAAAAAGCCGGAGGAAAAAAAACTCTCGGTATTCTTTTAACACGACATATGACATTATACCGTATATGATGATTTTTAGAAGTTAGGTACTATACAGAATGACTGGTAAATTACTATCAATATTTAAGGAGACTACTCGGTACATGATTCTCATTCGAATTATGTAAAAAATAGGTATTTAATTTTTGACCAAATTTTCATAAATTTCAATTCATGTAAATGAAGCGTTGACACTCTACAGTCATGCCGGCGGCACGTGCACAGGTATTGTACTGTGCCGCTTGTTCACATCTAAAAATTGCCAAAGTTCACATCATTTACCTAGTCAACAAATTTGTTGCTTAAACGAGTAAAATATCTTAGAATTTTTGCCTATCCTAAGCCAGGATTAAAGTATTAAAGGGGACTGGATCATGCTTGTTTATCCTGCTACCCTATTAACACGTGGCGGCGTTTGGACGTAGGTAAACTACCTATTTTGTGTCGAAAGTGCAGCTAGCTGCTAGGGTGTCCAGACGACGCGTACATAATTGGATAATTGTTGAATAACTTTACTTAAAAGTTTATTAATATTTACCTGTTTTTTTTACATAATTCGAATGAGAGTCATGTACCGAGTAGTCTCCTTAAATATTGATAGTAATTTACCAGTCAGCCTGTATAACAAATTTTAGAGTCTCCGTATAAAGACAACTTGTAAACTAGACGAACTGTACTGCTGTATCAGCCTGTAAACCACTCACTGCTGAGCGAAGGCCTCTTCTCCATATAGAAGAAGGGTTGGAGCTTAATCCACCATGCTACTCCACTGCGGTTTGGTAGATAATTTCCTATCATGGGTAACGATCGTTATCAGGTGTCTATAATAACAACCGGGATCGACGGCTTTACGTGCTCTCCGAGGCATGGTAGGGAGACCCACAAAGACATACACCCAGACCGGAAACAAATATTTGTACAAATACAAATATCTGTCTCGAGCGAGAATCGAACCCGCGACCGGCACGGCGCGCGCCGTAGAGATAAATACTCGCACCACTACACCAGAACGGTCGTCAGAAGTTATTAAATATAACTATATCTCGGAAACTAAGCGAGATATCGAAAAATTTTATTCTTTCATTTCGTTTTCTTTCGTCGAGATCTATAAGAATCCGCCTTCAAATCGTGGCGCCGTATGAATCGTAATCGTGCCCCCCCCCCCCTCCCTCTATAGAGAATCCTAGCTACGCCCTTGAACTGATATCCATTTTTTTATTTATAAATAATATATATACATATATATTAATAAATATATATTACACCCAGACTCGAGGCGGGAATCGAACCCACAACCCTGGAGCAGAAAACCGGGTCACTTCCAACTGCGCCAACGGGGCGGTCAGAATAATAACTAGGCCAGCCAGTCAACAGCCGACCGATGGTTTACCCCGCATTGACTTTTTAATACGAGTAGTTACTGCTCGGCTCATATGTGTCACATCCATGGAATGTATATTATAACTGGAACGCTCACTTAATAAAATTATATATTCAAATATGCACCTTGAAATAACTGACATAAGGTTGACATTTGTTTACAACATGTAAAGTGAAACAATCGTTCCAAGCATTTGGTTAACTACTGGTATTTTGTCTCTTTCTTACGAGTTGCCTTGAATCAATGGAAGAAAGAGATGCAATCCCTCTTACGTATTTGGTCACACCACAATATTCAGACAGACAGAAATATTTTGTTTTAATAGAGAATTTAGTATCTATATGCTAAGTCAACAGCGGTCGATATTTAAAAAAATTATGTTCTTCACATGAGAATCTATATTTCGAATTCAGTGTTAACTTTTCATTACCATAATAGACTATATAATTTCGATTCAAAAGTACATTTTAAAGGTGCCTGTCCATTTAAGCGGAGCGAGGCAACGGAGCGAAGCGAGCGAGTATTGCGGAGCGGAGAAACGGACTGTGTCTGTCCATTTATGCGGAGTGAGGCAGCGAGGCGGAGCGAATGAGTATTGCGGATCTTTGGCCGTGGTCAGTTCAGAAAACATAAGATTATTTAATAGTTCTTTAAAAAAACAAAGATTTTTCCTTCAATCAGTCAGTTTTCCCACCACCTCGCTCAGCCGCCTCGCTCCGCTAGCCCGCACCGCTTCCGGAAATGTATGAATTTTTAAACTATGTAGCGACCTTATCCACTGGAGCGAAGCGGAGATTTTATGCAATCCCATTGGTTAATATTTCTCCGTTTCTCTGCTCCGCCGCTCTTCACTTCTTCGCTGCGCTTCAATGGACAGGCACCCTTAGAGGTCGCTGTTTACACTGTTTTGTTGAATTCCTCATTTAACATTGGTGTCTTGATAAAGATGGATGTATATGGATAGTAAAAATTTATTATAAATATTATTCTGTTCAGGTTTAAATACACGTTATAAAAGATTTGTTAATATTATTCCGTATTTCAATTACATTTGGTTAAATGTAATTGGCGTAATGTAAGTGGCGTTAAAAATATACATATATAATTGGAACTTCGAGATTCTCTCTCTAAAAAAATATGGCACTTTAACATAACTCGGACCCATAGATGGTAGGTTTGTAATCTGATGATGAGAATGAGCTATGCTGATAGAGCAGAAAGGTTTTCGAGTGGAGACCACGTACCGGCAAGCGCAGCGTCGGACGGCCGTCCACGAAATGGACAGACGAGACTTGAGGTAGGGGTGTGCGATAATTATCGATAATTCGTAACTACTCGATAATTTTTCATTCGATAATTATCGATAAGTGTTATTCGATAATTTTGATTCGATAATTATCGATAATTTTTCATTCGATAATTATCGATAAGTTTTCATTCGATAATTATTTATCGATAATTTTTTGCGATCCGATAATTATCGATAATTCTGTGCGATCCGATAATTTTCGATAATATTGTGGTATTCGATAATTATCGATAATTGTTTTTGGATCTGATAAGTATCGATAATTATGGTACTGCGGATGACCTTTTTTTTAGGTATTCGGATAGGGTACGGAGGATAATGTCGATACTGGACGGCGGATGAGGGTTTTTTTTTTAGGTATTCGGATAGGGTCTGGGCGTAAACGCCGGTACTGAAGGCCGGATGATCTTTTTTTTTCATCGTCCAAAAATTTTACCGATAATTATCGATAAGTATCGTCAACTATCGATAACTATCGCCAACTATCGATAACTTTTTTCCGATAATTATCGATAACTGTTCATTCGATAACTATCGATAACTATCGATAACACAATACGATATTATTATCGATAATAAAATTATCGATATTTTTTTCCGTTGAACATCCCTAACTTGAGGTCTTAGGAAAGTCGTCGAAAGCCGTTGGATGGAAGCTGCTTTGAAGCAGTCGCTCTGGAGGTCGATAGGAGATAGGTAGATCGGACAAACCTCTCCGGAGGTTCCTCTGTCATTTTAAGCGTTTGTAGTAATCGTAAAGATAACCAACCGAAAATGATTCGTCATAAATCAGTCGAAATCGACTTTTACTAACTTTGAGAGCTTCTCATCCGCTTTTCTGTCAAATTTATTTTACTACAATCAAAAATATTTTCACTACAAACCTCTCCGGAGGTTCCTCTGTCATTTTAAGCATTTGTAGTAATCGTGAAGACCACCAATCGGAAATGATTCATCCAAAACTTGTAGAAATCGACTTTTAGAAACTTTGATGGTTTCTGTCACATTTGTTATACTACAATTGAAAATGTTTTTACTACTAACCTCTATCAAGGTTTCACTTACATTGTGAGCTATAATTGTAGTGAATGCATAGGCTTTTAAATTGATTTAACGGAGTAAAACTTTTTGTTGAAAAGGACCTCTTAATTTTTTTTTTAATTTTTCTATGTCACTACAAACGAAAAAAAAATTCACTACAATCCACTACAAACGTAGCCCTACAAGAACGAAGAAAAAATTTTTTTTTATGTGATGAGTTTTTTCTAAGTGTCGAAAAAATTTTTGGTACTACTACAAACAAAGTGAGCGTCACTACAATCAACTACATATCGAAACCTTTCGAATGAACCAAAAAAAAAGTTAATTTTTCGAAAGTTGGGTGCCAAGTTCACACAGCCAGATAAGAGACACATCAAATACAAAAATGTGTAAGGATATCATCCGTAAATGGATTCCCCTGCGACACACAAAAAAGCTCTTGGTCTGCAACCCGCTTTATGGTTTAAATCGCACATTGATTACCTATTGATAAGCTTTATCAGTAGAAAGGTTAATACATGAGAACTTATTTCACCTTAACTTATAAACTATAACTTTTTAGATTCAGTTTGCGAATTGAAATATCAGACAGAAAGTAAAAATTGATGACGAAAAAAATATACATCCAAATCCAAATAACTTAAAAAAACAAAAGGAAAAAAAATAAAATAAAATAAAAATATTTTGTACTATACAGTATATTTCTTGCAGTTTGCCGTAAAATATTTAAAAATTAAAAAAAAAAGTCGAATATTAATATAGTTGACACACATATTTACATTTATAATTTAATCATATTTAAGTGACTAAAAACCTTATATCTATATAATTTTGATAATAGAAATAAATAATTTCTTTTTTATTTAATTCACTACCTACAATAAATATCGAACTAATTCTTAATCTAAATATACATAAGTCTTATAAATAAAACAAATAAAACTTCAATATAATTAAAAATTTCAAACTAAAAAGATATTATGTACGTACGTATTTTAAGAATTACTTGAGTATGGCAACACTTTTATACTCATTTTCTTTTTGTTCTTGTCCATTGAGGTTTTATAATGTAAAAATAAAACCTACATAGTGCCAATAAAACTTTTTGCAGATTAGAAATATTGATTTATATTTCCAGTTATTAATACAACTAAACTCGATTATTTATTTATTTATAAATCGAACATTCGAAATAGCTACAAATCATTAAAATTATTTGCACTAGTTTATTCAAAATCGCTTTAATCTAAAATATGTATTTAAAAAAAAAGGGTTTCATGAAGCATTTATTTAATTTTTTTTTTTTTTTTTAATATTAAAATGTTTTTGTCCTTGTCGTGAATTTATATTTAGTTTTGTCATCAATTTTTCAAATAAAATCAGAACCACATCGAAATAGCAAGATCATGATTGTATTATACTTTATTTTTAAATAACTTTAATTTTATTTGTCAAAATATTTATTAATGATTTTAAGAATGCTTAATTATTTTTCGGGCCTGTTGTAGATTTAGTAATAAAATAATTTAAAACATAATACAAAATACGGAGTTAGCTGATAGAATTTTAACAATATAAATTGACTGTATCAGCCTGTAAACAACCCACAGCTGGGCGGACTCTCCTCCATATAAAAGGGTTTAATCCACGACGCTGACAATGACTACAATACATGAGACACATATGATGATCCATAAGGACATACACCCAAACCGAAAACAAATATTTGCTCAAATATCAATCTGCTCCAAGCGGGAATCGAAACCACGACCGCTGAAGGTAAGAAAACACTACAGTACTTCGGAGGAAATTATCTGCAAACCTTTTATATAGAGAGGAGGCTTTTGACCAGCAGTAGGACGTTTTCAGGCTGTTTTTATTCAGATCAGTTCAACTTTAAGACTATCCGCTATTATTCCATTATACTGAATGTAAATTTAACAATATTGCACATGCATGTCAGTGTTGCCATTACACAAATATTTTACATTTAATTTAATTATGGGTGTGTTCTTTTCATGTACACATTTCAAACATGCTTTAACGCATGCTTTAAAAATATAAATTAAAAAGCACAGTTAATTATTTCCTTTTAAAGAAAACAAACTCATTTGTATGACAAAAATTATAAGATATCTAATATTAAAAAAAATATATAAAATTAATATTGAAAGGACTTTCTTGTTTGAAAATAAATTTTATATCTTATAAAGTAACGAGTAAAATTAAATTTTTCTTTAATAGTTTTTGATAATGTATGGATTAATAATAAATATTTAAAATTATTTCTGTATATTTGAAATAATATTACAAACATAAATTTTTGTGATAATGTATGTATGTTGATTATTCATTCACATTAAAACAACCAAAGAATTTGCAATGAAAACTTGGTATTTTCTGAACCCGATTCGTTTTGTTAAACATCCGCGTGTTCTACCAATTGCACCATCTCAGCTCAAAGATATAAGAAACTTCATAGCTTTTGTATTATATATGCTTTATGTATATATATTCCATGGAAAATGAGGGACGCTTATGCCATACTTTCTACAGAGCGTTAAAAAACTCATTATTTGAAATTGAGCTAAGATAAAAAGTAATAAAAATTGGGCAACACAATCAAGAAATATTGTAAATTCCTCATATTAATTTTTATATAAAACACGATGTATAATCACATATATATCATTAAATATAGAAATTAACTAAATATATTATTATTATATATTTGTCAGAATTCGCTATCTTACATTTTAACCTACAATAAATATATTTTTTTTTATTAATGTGCGTAAAAGAAATGTCTTTAAGAGTAAAAATTAATTTAAAACCATTGAAACATAGTTAAATATGGTTAATAAGCGCATTTACATTAGTAAAGTAACTTAGTATCTCTCGAAGTGTCAGAGCAATTCATGTCATCAATGGACGCCATATTGTATAGGTGTGAGGTAATAAACGCATACTGGATCAATTTTCATTATGGCGGCAATTTCTGAGGTCAAAGCTTTGGCATATTTTACAAGTAATCAACAATATAGCTATGATTCATGATATATAATTATAATATCAATAACAAAAAGCACTGCCCTTGCGAAGGTGGTGTTTCGATACAACACTAAAAATTAAATTGCTCGTCAAAAACTTCGTGTATTGAAAATATGGTCCTTTGTGAGGTGGATATGTCTTGCGAATTCTAATCTAATACATGATACCTCACGCTACAACTACAAGAAGTCAATTTAAGTTTAATGTCATATGATTTGACTCAGTTTTATATACCTGGGTTATTTATGAAGAATAAATATTAATGGACGGTAGTTTTACATTTGAAAAAAAAAATCTAAGCACAGCTCAACACTGAATGGATTGGATACTGTATATTATTCGTTTTAGTTGATAAAAACTAATAAAGACATTACTCTTGGCGAATTGATCGTTCTATCACGTAAATACTGGCTTAGTTTTAAATTTTATTGTTTGAATCTTCTGCTAAGTTATAAAATTTATTATTACTCTACTAATGTAAGCGCTGTATTATTGAAAAGATGGTAAATATAGGAAAATGTACACTGGAAATATATTTAAAAGGCAATTATATATCAAACGGAGATAGGATAAAGAAAGATTTGTCGCTAAATGTGTTAGAATGATTGTAAAACATTGTCACAATTAATATTTAGTAGTAGTTTTATAGTTAGTATTTTAACAAAATTTACATTAAAAAACTAATTTTTGGAAAATATTACATAAAAAATAATTAATTCACAATCTTTCGTTTTAGTTAACGTTTTAGCTATAACTCGGGCAAGCAAGCGTGCTCAAATAGACACAGCACTTTGTGTATAAGTTCATACTGCTCGGAATTTTGTACCATCCCACCTCTATTCAACCTCATATTACAAACTATACCCAAAACGTCTACTTTCTGTTCATTTGTCAACTGCTTTATACCATTTAATATGGCAATAAGACACCCCGTCCTGCCAATTCCTGCAGAACAATGTATAATTGGGGGAGGCGAATGATTATCGATAGAAAAGTTTAACGGTGACGTCACACAGACATTAACGGGACAAGCGACACCTTGGGACTCCATCGGAGGAAACACAAATTTAGAACCTGGTTTAGGGCTATCACTACACTTGCACTGTTCGTCTTTCTCGTCTTTACACTCCGTGAAATCGTAAAACTCCTCTCTTAAAATATCCAAACTCAAATTTAACAACGCATTCACGTCTTTAGGGCACTTGTGATCTGCCCAATTGTGGAACCAATAATGATACACCATAACACTACCATCACTAACACCACTGGAATTCACATAAACCATGTCCAATTTTCTTATAGTGTAACCGGCCTTTTTTATTTTTCCAACATTTCTAATTTTGAAGGTATTCTTAGGTGAAACATCAAAAAAGAAGCAGACTTCAGAACAATCCGGACTAGATATTGTAATTTCTTCATTAATTTCCAGCGGAAAGTATTTTTCGCATTTCTGTCTATTGTTTTCTATAAAGTTGGTCAGCATTACTATCTTCTGCACGTATTCTGCAGTGGCGCCAGGGGGTCGTTGGGAGAGGAATTCGGCGTTGTTCTGTCGAACCATTTGCCAGAAATCGTATATTGTATTCTGGAGAGGTCCTTGTGTCGCTATGTAACTGTTTTTAGTGTATTCATGCCCCTGGAATTATATAAATTACTTTAATAATAATCATTGTTCTTGTTATGATCCGGAAATGTATGAAACTTTAGAACATATTGTATTTTAATATAATGTGACAATTAACAAAAAAATAAATTAGAAATAAAAACTAAAAATAAAAATTTGAAATTTCCAGATTTATATTTGAATATAAGAAGTGATCTCTTTGAAATGCTTCATTTCAAACATTTTAAATATTAAAGCCAAAAAGTTTATTAGAAATATGATTTTACACATTAGAAAGCCATTTAATGACAGTTATTTACTGCGAAAGGTTTCAAAGTTGGGCTAATACAAAAGCAACAAGGTATAATGATCTTCTAAAAGAATAGGAGCAATAAGCAAAATATCCAAAGCAGTTTGAAAAAAAAAATCACAGGAATAAGACCGCACGGGACATTTTGTCAGAACATTTTGAATAACAAATAAACAATATTAAAGAGAATCTACATTATCCGTTATTCTTCGAAAAAAATCGAGAGGATATTATTGGTACGTCTGTTAGATTATTCTATAAATAGGAGTTACTGACATAATGTAGGAAAAAAGTTGAACATACCTTAATATAATTGGCATTGATGTAACCCTCACTATTGTCGCCGTCCGCTCGAAGGATGAACCTAGAATGTTCATTAGGAAGGATCGTCTTATACCTATTCTTTGGGTGAGACCCAGATACTATCGGCTTCTCTTGAAAATTCGTTGGCATATCCCAAAACTCCTGGTGTAAGTTCCTCAATAACATTTTCTGGTATTCAGAACACGGTTGCGATAAAACCGATTCTGGTAACGCCATTTGTGGATTCTCTGTTGATAGATCATTATTGACGCGCCCAGAACAACAATGCTGACCGTCATTTTCACTCAAACATTTTACTTTAGAATATCCATTCTGGAAAACGTCATTCAAATCTTTTAACTGTTTCCTTGTTAGCACACTTGAGGCGTTCTGTAGATGCTGCATGTTAGCTAAGTACATCCTAAAGTCTTCTGACGTACTTTGAGGACTGAGTGGTTTTGTGGTGATATTTCGGACAAAACCTGGTTGGAAGTTAGAATCTTCTTGGCGTCCGAACGCGTATATAATCTCATTTTCCTGATCACCACACACGTAGGTTAAGTTTTGGGCGTATTCTTGTTCACCATATGACGCTGACCATAAATTATCATGCGATCCGAATCCAAGACCTTTATCTGTCGATCTTAATCTTGTCCTATTCTTATAAGATTTTGGTATTAAATTCTCTGTGCTCAAAGATTTTCGGTGTTTATCTCTATGCGGTAAATCCTTCAGATTCGCATCTATTAGTGTTTCATCTATTTCCAGATCTCTCGGTTCTTGGGGTTGGATATTGAGAGTCAAAGAAGTATTAGAACTTCTCCTTTCCAATATACCTTTTTTAGGTTCAGCGTTATCGATGCTATGGTTACTGTTATACCTGCTTAAGTTACAAGTTGAGCCGTTAAGATTGTAGTTTGATATGCTTAGTCCTCGATTCGTAGATAATTGTGGATTGGACGTGTTGATATTTAATGTGAGTGATGTGTTAGAACTTCGCCTCTCTAACAGTCCTTTTTTCGGACCAATTTTAGCTTCTTTATTTAGTGAACTGTTACTAGAATGTCGACTAAGATTGTTCGATGACAGGATGTTTAATGTTAGGCTGTTGTTTGAGCCTCTACGCTGTAGCAAACAATTCTTAGAGACCTCTCCAGGCAAATTTGTATTTGATGAACATATGACTCTTGTCGTTGGAGTTAAATGATCACTAGGATTTATAGATGCGCTCGAATCCCGCCTTTCTAATGAAAACTTCTTCTGCCTGCTATCGTTGTTTAAACTAAAATTAGATATACTTGTTCTAACTGTGGCTAAATTATGACAAGAAGCGCCAGCGCTGCTTAAAGAACAATTCGAGCCTTGTAGACTGTGCGTACTTAACATTAAACTTTGATTTGAATTTCTTCTATGTAACTTCTTAACTACTTTCTCATCTTCTGCACTTGGTTCAAAATCGTCTGACGGAACGCCTTCTGGTAGAGTTTTTAGATTTGTACTTGATAGGCTTAAATTTTGTTTATAGTTCAATAAATTGGAGCCGAGGCTTTGACCGGAATCTAAATGAAATCCTGGCCTACTGTCTACACCAGATACACTTATTTCCGGCGCATTGTCTGTCATATTTTCATCAAAAGATCCCATTGTGCGAGATCCCATTCTAGAGGTACTGGGTTGATATAACATTAGACTGGCGTGATTTTCTCTTAAAAATATACCACTGTCCTGGCCCTTCATAAGCAATCTACGTTGCTCTGCACTCGATTGTATTGAATTGTATCCCACTTTACCTCCAGATAAATCATGCTTAGCATTTTTTTGAGCGAGAATACGTTTTAACTGACGTTTAGGAGTATTGGGGACAGAAATGGAGTTTTGTGGTACCTCCAGAGTTTTCTTTTGAGGTAGCGAAAGATTGACTGTTTCAGAAGAATCTAACGATGTAGCTTTAACTTTTAATGTAGGCGTTTTTACTTTTTTCTCTTCAGCATTTGTATACAACTTTTCGAATTCTAGTAATTCCTTTTCAAGATCACTATCGCGTTTTGTTAAATCTATCGTTAAATTTCGTAAATTTTTGCCTTTTCGTTTCGTTTGAGTTTCGGCGGATATTGTGGCACCTTCTTCCGATGTCACGGTTATTTCGAATTCCTTTGGCGAAAACCTGGGCATATCTAAGAAAGACTGTGTATCACAACTTTGACGGAGACTCTTCTTTTGCTTGAGATCAGGTGATTTTGGATCTTCTTCAGGTTTTTCTTTTTGTTCAACGTCGAACTTGAAAACTGGTCTTTCTTTGGAAGGTGACTTTTGATATCGCTCTATACTTTCGCAAGACGCACTTCCTTCCTGATTTTTATATGCTTCATTCATTTGGTCTTTCATTTGTTTTGCTATCGGTAACCCTAAGTTTTGTTCGATTATTTTCGCGTTATCGGAATCCAAAGATATCGATTTTAGCCTCTGTCGTCTCATTTGAGCAGAGTTTGAATTCGGAATAAGTTCGTGTTTCTCATTCACCTTTGGATCCACTTGCAATGATTCTATTTTGGCACAACAATCTACTACATCTCTTTCTATTTCTACTTTAGTTCCGCCATCAGTCTCCTTGATGTCATCACATTTAGAAATATTTACTTCCACGCTTCTGTAATTCGTATCACAACTATTGTGCCTTTTATACTTTTTAATTTCTTTTTCAGCCGGTGGAGTGAATCTTTCTCTTTCTATGGAGTTCCTGCCTCCGTATCTTCTCGGTCTTGGTGATACTCTTGCTGCGTTTTCTCCTGTAACACTTGCATGGTCGAACGTAAAGTAATTCTCTTTATTATGACTATGAACCTTAGGGCTAGGTCGAGCACTTAAAACTCTCGGTGAGCTAGGTTTTTCTGGTACACCGTTTGTACGGTTTCTGTGATCACCCAAAGTTCGTGGGGACTGAGGAACTTCTGCGTCCCTTGGTGTTTCGGGAAAGAATTTCGGTGACCTCACGCTATCATAATATACAGATTTCGGTGATGGTTCCGAGAAGAATAATGGTGAAACCATTTCTGGTGGTGTAAAGAATCGTGGAGTCATTGTATCGGTTAGAATTTTTGGGGAAAAATCAAATTTAGTCCCTGAGGTCTTCTCCTTAGCTGAACTACATTCCACTATACGAGGGGAGTTTTGCATCTCTAGCCTCTCCTGCTGGCCCTCTGGCGGAGGACTCTCGGTAACACTACACATATTGAGCCGCGTGCTCACGGATCGAAATCTTCTTAGATTACTCGGAGACATGTCTTTCTCGCTCTCGTGCGGCGACGAAGGCGGACGTTCTCCCATTTCCTTAGAATTTCCACTGTCTTCACTCAATTTTCGCACTGATTCACTATCAAAACCAAAAACTTCTGTATCTTCCGACTTCGCACTGATGACAAATGGAGATTTCTCGTCTTTTTCCAACGAGGGAGATCTGGTAGCGCTGTACTTCTTCGCCCGCGATTCCCGTTGCTGGTCGACCATGAGATCTGAGTTAATAATTTGAGCTAATGGTCTGGCAATTGCTGAATATTTGTAATCAAAGGGCCGTTTATGATGCCACTGATCCGGAAGAGGTAATTTTGGTATTCCACGATATTCTAAAGGAGGCTGTCGAGAACCTTGAGAGCACGAAGGTTGAGATAAGTCAGTTTGCTGAGGAATAGTGTTTTGCGTGCAGTTCTGAACGATAAGTATGTGAGGGGGTTGCGGTGAATCAGTTGGAGGTAGTTGGGAGTTAGCGGGGGGGTTGGCAGGGGGGTCAGGCGCAGGCGCTGCGGCCAGAGCGACGCAAACGCGCTGGGGCTCGGGCGGAGTCCCTGCACGAGTCACGCGCGCAGCACCACTACACACTATGTGCACCTAGAATTGCAAAATATCTTGAATCAATCAGGTGCTCATGCAAAAAATATAAACTATGTTGTCATGGACTCCATACCCACTACATATTGCCCCAAGTATCAACTTACAATTAATTATCTATACACAACCACGCCTGTTAGACCGTTCTGGTGTAGTGGTGCGAGTAGTCGTCTCAACCCCGTGCGTTGACGGTCGCGGGTTCGATTCCCGTTCGGGACAGATATTTGTATTTTGTACAAATATGTGTTTGCGGTCTGGGTGTATGTCCTTATGGGTCTCCCCACCGTGCCTCGGAGAACACGTAAAGCCGTCGGTCCCGGTTGTTATCATAGACACCAGATAACAATCGTTACTCATTGCAGGGAAATTATTCGCCAACCCGCAGTGGAGCAGCGTGGTGGATTGGACTCCAACCCTTCTTCTATATGGAGAAGAGGGCTTCGCTCAGCACTAAGTGGTTTACATGCTGATACAGTACATAACCACGCTACTCGATTCAGTAGAAACGACCAGACAACTGACCTGTAACATCACACACATTCTAGAACATCACCTACCTGGGTGACCTGCGGCTGTGACACGTGCTCGGGCGCTCGCTTGGCGCGGCGGCAGAGCGCGAGCAGCGCCAGCAGCGCGGCCGCCAGCGCGCCGCACCACCACCCCGCCTGCGCGCCCCACATGCCACCACCCTCACATCTGGAACACAGAGACATAATTACGTTTTATAAATACAACTATATGACTAACACAGTTTTTATTCTTAAAATCATAGCATGATATTTTATTAAAAAAAAAGCAAAGTAAAAGTAAAAAACGCAGCTTTTAAATCGATTTGGCATTACAAAATACAGTATTAGGTTATCACTGAAAATCAGTGTTGGATTTTTTTCTTTCAAACCCAACTTAATGCTGAGTGATAATCCTTTGGATAAGACTCAAAATCTCTGGAAAACCAGTAGGTCCCCCCACTCTGAGGTTCTGCATGAGGTGATGCAAAAGGGACCATCTCTGTTGGCGGTAAGTGACAGGTTTCCAAAACAATTTACTTTCAATAAGAAATATAAAATAAAGCTGCATGAAGATCCGCATGAAGGGATTAATGTTAAGGACCTGAGGATCTTCACTGATGGCTCGAAGACTGGATCAGGTACAGGATACGGTATATTCTCGAAGGATCTAAATATACAGATAGCTGCACCCTTGGGTGCTCATAATACCGTCTTCCAGGCGGAATGCATGGTCATCATAGTAGCAGCTACCGCGACTCTGTCTCGAAAGGTAAAGAACCACTCCATCCGAATCCGGACAGCAAATCAGTACTACAAGCCTTACAAAGCGACATTATCACCTCAAAGCTTATATACAACTGTCACCAATCCCTGACGGAGGTATGTAGTAATAATAACAATGTAACTCTACAGTGGATCAAAGGTCACAGTGGCTCACGTGGGAACGATGCTGCTGAAGAACTGGCCAGAAGAGGTTCGGAGATGGTTGCGATTGGACCAGAACCAATTGTCCCCCTTCCCTCAAGATGGCCTACATCAGTCATTCGGTCACACACTAAGGAGCTACATAACATATACTGGACACAGGTGAGTGGATGCAGGCAAGCGAAGGAGGCTCTACCGCGCATAGACCGGAAACTATCCCGCAAGCTGATAAAACTCACACGCCCAAGATTACGTAAAATAACTCATATTATTACGGGCCATGGCCCATTTAACAAACATCTGTTTAATCTAGGTGTTACAGACAGCCCCCTTTGCCGACGACTCTCCCCGAGGTTATTGGTGACACCAGAGGTTTGATCAAATATTTGGAGGAGTTGGGTTGGCAGGACTAGCCGCCCGCTTTTCAAACGCAAAATAGGCGCACAGTAGACGTCGAGTTGCGGATACAAGCCCGTGAATACATATACATATAATACTCTTTATTGTACACCATGAATAGAACAAAAGTCATAACAAATATAGAAAGACGTACAAAGGCGGTCTTATCGCTAATAGAGCAATCTCTTCCAGACAACCTTTGGGTATAGGACATAGTAAAGTAAAGGCGTATAATGAAGTGTACTAATATAATCCTTTGGATCTCCATTTTAGGTTACGTTTCTTATTATTATAAATAAAAAATAGCCGTGCAATGACCTGCAAAGAATAGTCCCGACCTTTTTCTTGCCGAGGTATCGTAAAAGACAACTAAGGTCATAGTGATGCGAACAACTTTACATCAACCGGGACAGTGATGGACAGCAGCGTCACCATATGTGCCATAACACACTGTGCTTATTTATTATTTTAGCTTCGCTTATATATTTATAGTCAAGTTTTTATTTATAATTTATGAATAAGAAACGTAACCTAAAATAGAGGCAGATAACATTATATAAGTATATTTCATAATAATATTTAATTTGTTACTCATACCTGACACTCAGATAATAATTGATGGCGGTCACCTTCAGTAATAAATAGTTATGTTTTTTACTGTTAGTTAATTTTTTTATTTACTTATAAGTATATAGTATGCTGTATCTGTCTAAGTATAACATATAACAATAATAATATATACAAATAACTATTTATATAAATAAACAAAAACCTATATACAGGGCATATATTTTTATAAAATTATTAAGGGTGAATTTTATACAAAAGAAGTTGTAGGTGTCACTAGTTAACATGACACTATCCTTCAACTTTTTTTTTAGTTTTAAATATTTCCTCGACGACCGCGTGGTTTCATATGCCATTATACCTACCTCTCCAATTGGATGTGTCATAGCCTATAACATTTCCTGATTAAACAGAATTTATAAAAATGAATTAAATTCTAAAAGTGCTCTTAAATACAGACCGGTAGACCTCGACGTTAGGACGTTCAAACTAATTCATCTACATTTGGTAATATTTTACATTTATGGATACTGCTGCCACTTCGTATCATAGCATGTTTTATAGCTACGAACTTCCTTGACAAACTGCCTTAAAAAATATTCCTAGATCAGCATCTTAATACAAATAAACACAAAGAATATTTTTATATAACAAAATGTATAGCTATATATGTAATTATATTGAGTCAAGGTTTATTAAAACTTAAGTTAGGAAAAAACACTTATAACTTCCTGTTTTATATATATATGCATGTTTTTATAATAAAACAATTAAATCTATTATAATAATATTATATTACCAGGAACGTTGATTTTCATTTTTTTTTTTCAGTGTGAATATGATTTTATATAAATCGAAAGACTTAACAAGTTAACCGAAATATTTAGCATTAGGTCATCTTGATTGTACAAGAATAAAGAAATAAATAAACTTAATAAAATCTCATATAACATTTTCAAAAGACACTAAAATTATAGTCATAAAAGAAATAAATAAAAACTCACACATTGACAAGACAATTAAGAATTTAAAGAATCTTTATTTATTTACTTTATTGTAGACGACAAAATAAAATTAATTCTTGAAAAGAAAAATGCATACAAAATGCAGCTTCATCTCTCAATAGCGACTTATTCCAGGCAACCTTAGGGTTACAATTTGAAAATGAATAGGTAGATTGTGCATACACTAGGGTTCGAGGATATATATCAATGGATATATATCATGATATATATCGTGATATATATCCGATATATATCAAATGATTTTTTATGATATATATCAATAAAAATTGGTTTAAATTTTTTATATTATTAAGTAATATTTGGCGTTTGTTACTGTATTTGTAGCCAATGTAGTGTGTATACCCAAATGTAGAAGGCGTTGGAGTAGAGTTAAAACAAACTCCCTAATACGGAATTATTTTATTATTTTATATTGAAAATTAACAGTGTATTACGAATGACTGATAACTGATTTGATAACTAAAAGACTTATTTGATTATATTCTAGAGTTATTATTTGTAATGTTTATTGTTTTATAATAATAACCTTTAATTCAGGACTAGACACTATATGGATAGTGTTAGTTACAAAGTTTTCTTATAACCGTTAATAATAACAAATTTAAATCGAAATGAAATCAACGACAAAATTCAATCACCTAAAAATTTAAAATCATCATACTCAAAACTAATACCAAAATTCATTGAAAATTACAAATTAAAATTAAGAATTCAAAATCAATACTAAAATTCTGTCAAAAACTAAAATTATTAAAATTTAATTAAAGTCACAATTAAAAGGTGTCAAAAAGTGAATACTCTCCTGAACAGAGCTCCTAGTTTATTTTTAATTTTTAATAAATAGAACTAGTACATTTTAGTTTAAAATATTTATTTATTTAAAAGTGAAGTGAGTAAATATAATCTCGACTATCACCACAGTTTTCATGTGAGTTTATCTTTACCTGCACCTGCTGGCTACACATCGATCTCACATATTAATATTATACATAACGGAAACATTTTTATCTGTACGTAAATAATTAAACTATGGCTAAATTGGAAGATATTTTGGAAGTGCACCGAAATATTGAGGAGTCACTAAATAAACGTATGGCAGACTTTGAAAAGCAGCTGAAAAGCACCACCAATGAGACTTCTAAAAATAGTGTGGATAGACTCGCTGCTGAGTTCAAAGAGTTTAAGTCCTCTGTCTGGAATGTACTTAGTCTTCTTAAGTCTCTTACAAGTAACCTGGCAGCACAGATTGATGAGGTGGACAGTCAGTCTAGGCGGAATGTTCTCTTGTTTGGTGGTATAGATGAGGCGAAAGGTGAAAACTTGATCTCCACGGTGCTGAGCACGGTTCATGTTCTCATGGATCTGCCACACATTCAACCATCAGCAATTCAACACTGCCATCGACTCGGTACCAGTAGTAATAATCATCCTCGTCCTATACTGGTTCGTTTTGGTGACATGAGTACTAAACAAATTATCTGGAGCAATAAGAAAAAATTAAAGTCCTCGGCAGTGGTCGTAAGCGAATTCCTAACTAAAAATCGACAAGCATTGTTTGTGAAGGCTCGGAAGCATTTTGGAATCCGAAACTGCTGGACGCATAATGGTAATGTGTACATTAAATTACCTAACGGTGACCGTAAAAGGATTTCATCTATAGAAGATCTTGAGGGGCTTATATTGAAGTACGCAAGCTCACAACCTTTAGTATCATCACCTACAAACAAACTTAGTGATGAACAATCTAAAAAAAATAGTCCAGGACAAATGGCTAGTACTAGTGCAAGACCAGTAACAAGAAAGAACTTTAAAAAACGTACATAAATATTACATCAGTATGTCTGTGAAATTGTATACCATAGTATTTTGTTAAAATCGAAACCTAATGTATGACAAACATGTAAAGGTCTATTAGTGTAATTTTTCTTCAAATTAACATGCGAGTACAGCAATAACAGTTTGCAGTTGTTGTTATAACATTTATTATAACTTTTATATATATATATATATATTTTCTTTTTTAAAGGAGGTGAGTTCAATTGTTACATTTGTTTGCTATTTATTTTTCTTCAATTACCCACAAAACATTGAAACTTATCAAAACGAATATATTTTGATGAAATATTAACATTTGAGTCATTAAATTCAATTCTTTACTGTTTGTATGGCTTTTAGTCACAAACTACATTGAATATATTATGTAAATATAGGTTGTGTCTAACAAATACGGTCAATGAATTACCTACTTATTTAACTTTTGTTTTTCAAGTCAGCTACCACTTTTCATTATTTTATCATAAAGTTATCAAAATCAGTCATGAGTTTTGACACGGGTACCTGTATTTCTGCCTATTTTATTGAATATTATCGCACACACTAATGTTTAAATTTTTAAATAACTGATACAAATGTTTATTTATATCGGTTAATATCATATATTTATGTTAATTGCTCTTTTTGACGTATATATTACACTTCTATGAATTCAATTCTTTGATGTATTTGTATATGGTTTTTAGTTATGTCAAACAACTACCTACTTATTTAACTTTGATTTTGAAAATTTACATTATTATACATATTTACAATGCAAAACTTTAATTAATTATTTACAGACAATTTTGTTATTATGTCAGCCGCCACTTTGTATTATTTTATCATAGGTCAAAACCAGTGACGATTTTTGATACAGATACTTGTATTTCTGCCTGGTCTTTCTTATTATCCACACTAAAATGTTTGAAGGGTTGATCTAAAAATATTGTTTAATTGAACTCATACTGTATTCATGGCCAGAAATAACTTGAATATATTATATATTTGTTGTATAATATTATTACTATGGGATAAAGTAAAGTAAGGGAACGAGTTAATTAACTTAATTCTAATACTGTAAAAGTGATTATTGTTATTTGCTGCTTTAATTTTAATTTTTTTAAATGTTTTTTACACTACCTTTTTTTATTGTTTTTGATTATGTTAAATACAATTCTGCTTTTTTTTTTTTTTGTTAATTGTATTATAATTTATATATATTCTTTTTTAGCCAGCAGGGTGTGCAATAAAGGCATATAATTGAAATACATTTAAGCTAAATAGCACTGTATATTTTAAATTATATTTATTTTATTCTCATTATTATATTTATATATATTTTTTTTATTTTATATCTATGTATGAAAATATTAGTTCTAGCGATGATTCCTTTTGCTCAGCATTAAGTGATTCCTTTTACTCCACGGATGAAGACGGCTTAACGTTAGGTGAACATCTAGCAAATGACTTGGCACCTTACTCTCGTAATTTAAATATTTGTCATATTAATGCACAAAGTGTGCCAAGCCACTTCTCAGAAATTTATAATACCTTCAATTTAAAAAATTTACATGCTGTTCTTATCTCTGAAACTTGGTTAAAGCCATCTTTACTTTCTACTTCCTTTTCAATTCCGGGTTTCATATTAATACGCAATGATCGCATTGGCAGGGGAGGAGGAGGCGTGGCTATATATCTCCGAAGTAATCTGTCTTTTAAAATCATAGACCAATCTCCCTCCTCATATGGTTCGCCCGCTGAATACTTGTTTATTGAACTAAACTTTGGTGTTAAAGTGGCAGTCGGTGTAATTTACTGTCCACCTAATCTAGATTATTTTGATTATATAGAATCTAAATTGGAAAATATTACGTCCAACTACACTCATGTCATTGTAATGGGTGACTTGAACACATGTAAGATGAAAAATAACTATCGGGCTCAAAAATTGGGCTCTGTTGTACAATCACTAAATTTAAACATTCTGCCTCTGCAACCAACTCATCATACTAATACTTGCGATACATTACTTGACTTAATCATAGTGTCTCAAGTAAACTTGATTGATAGATATGGGCAATACCTCGTTCCAGCTTTCTCTCTTCATGACTTGATATTTGCCTCCTACGCTATCAAAGTACCGAAAGCTAAGTCTAAAACCTTAAAACTCAGAAACTACTCTGGAATCGATTTAGACAAGCTTCGGTGTGACGCCTCAATTATTGACTGGACCGATTTATTGGACATGGAGACGGTGGATGAGAAGGTTGAGTGCTTGCGCAAGGAAATTATAGATTTATTTGATCGACATGCTCCATTACGACAGATTAAAATAAAACACAATCGATGTCCATGGTTCAACGATGATTATCGTAAAGCCAGGGCCAAACGAGATCGAGCTTTTCGCAGGTATAAAAATGACCGTACAGATGTGAATTGGACAATTTATAAGGCTGCAAGGAATCGATGCAATAAGCTGTGTAGAAATTTAAAGCGCCAATATATCTCTGACAAGTTATCTAAGCTTTCTTCTTCATCTAATACTTATTCCTTTCTTAAATCCATTGGCATAGGCAAACCTGCTCATACAGAAGCCAGATGCAGTATTGATTTAAATACACTAAATACCTATTTCGCTATAACGCCTACACTTGACAAACAAACAAAATCTAAAACGCTCTCTGAGATAAATTGTTTGCCAAAAAACTCTTCAACATTCAATTTATCGACCGTAAGCGAGTCTGAGGTAAAAAAATGTATACAGTCGTTCTCCTCTAACTCCATGGGTTGTGACGACATAAACTATGTTATGATATACCTTCTTTTAGATCCTCTCCTATACGTTATTACACATATTGTTAATTTTTCTATAACATCTAGTTCTTTTCCAGACATGTGGCGAAAGGCATTTGTTCTCCCACTCCCTAAAATATCAAATCCCTCTCTGCCTAAGCATTATCGTCCAATTTCCATTTTACCTTTTCTCTCCAAGGTACTAGAATGCATTGTATATCACCAAATATCCCAATTTTTACTTTCCAATAACTTACTGAACCCATTCCAATCCGGTTTTAGAGCGGGACACAGTACTACTACAGCGTTGTTAAAGGTAACTGAGGATATAAGAGAAGCTATGGAAAACAAGAGCGTCACAATTCTTGTCCTCATTGACTTTAGCAATGCTTTCAATGCTGTGGACCACGACTTGCTTCTTGCTTGCCTGGCTCACGCAAATTTCTCAGATTCCGCTATGCAATGGTTCTCATCATATCTTCGAGGGCGTCAGCAGGCTATTCGCTTAGATCAGAATTTCTCTGATTGGTGCGGTTTGAATGCAGGCGTTCCTCAAGGCGGTATACTTTCTCCTCTTTTATTCTCTCTGTTTATCAACTCCGTCACTTCTCTTCTTACTTCTAGCTACCACCTTTATGCAGATGACTTGCAGCTTTATCAACATACTGCCACTGATGCTTTGGCTGACACTATTGTCGCCCTCAATCGTGACTTATCGCAGATATCTCAGTGGTCTTCAAACTATGGCATTGCAGTTAATCCGGCGAAGTGTCAGGCTATCATCATTGGTAGTCGTAAACAACTAGCAAAAATTGATATAGCGGCACACAAGCTTTGTTACGAGAATTGTTCAATTCAATTTTCAGAATCCGTGAAAGATCTCGGAATTACGCTGGATAAATTCTTGAACTGGTCTGATCATGTGAGAGACTTGTCCCGTAAATTTTATAGTACTTTGCATGGTATGATGCGTTTAAAACATTTTCTGCCCATTACAACCAAGGTTCAGCTTGTGAACACATTACTTTTACCTTTAATAGATTACGGTGATGTATGTTACCTTGATGCGAGTGAGGATTTGGTGAACAAACTTGAGCGACTCCTTAATACGGCCATCCGCTTCGTATTTAATCTACGTAAGTTTGATCACGTATCTTCATATCGCTCGCGCCTGAATTGGCTTACGATACGGGGTCGTAGATCGATGAGAGTTCTTTGCATGTTGTACTCTATTCTAAACAGTGGTAACTGTCCCGATTATTTATTTAGTAAATTTTTGTTCAGAGCCGACGCTCATGATAAGCCACTGCGCTCCACGGAAAACCTTTTGTTAACATTTCCATCACATCGCTCAGGATTTATGTCGAACTCTTTCGCTGTCACTGCCGTACGACTATGGAATGGACTACCGGAAGAGATAAGGAAAGCGCCCTCTAAACACTCCTTCAAAATCTCCGTAAAAAAATATCTCCTTAATCAGGAGAATATTGGCCGCAATGACTGAGCTGGAGTATCGTCATATTATTTTATCACACTTTATATTTGATTACATTACATTATATTGTAATGTATTGTATCGTATTGTATTGTATTATATTGTATTGTATTGTATTGTATTGTATTGTATTGTATTGTATTGTATTGTATTGTATTGTATTATATTATATTGTATTATATTTTGTTATGTTATATAATGTCATATTATATTTTATTATTGTTTATTGTTTATTGTACACCTACACACAATACTTTCTTGTACATACCAAGGTTGGCTGGTAGAGAATGCAGTAGCGTTAAGCCCGCCTTTTGTACACACTTATATTAATGTATTTGTTGTACAATAAAGAATTCAAATAAATAAATAAATAAAAATCTAAATCCAATCAATACCTACTAAGTTTAAATTAAAATTCAATAAAATTAAAATTCAAAATTAAAACCAAAACCAAAATTAAAATCAAAATCAAGACCAAAATCAAAATCGAAATCAAAATCAAAATTAAAATTAAAAACCTGTTTTGTTACCTAAGTGTAGTTATTGACTTAAAAAGGCTGTTTTTAAGTTGATTTTTTAATATATTAGATTTTATGTTTTTTTAGTTGATTTTGCCTGATCTAGAAAAAGTTTTTATGTTTTGGTTTCATTTGTCAGATTTTAAGTACCTAAATAAATAAAACATTAAAAGCATTTTAGTTTTTGACGTGATAACGTCTAGTAAATTGATGAAAGCTATCGGGTATTTTTTTCAAAGATGACGCCATTTTGTCACGTTCCATGAGCGAGCGAGAGCGAAGAACAAGCGATAGAGAGGCACGATTAGCCTAAGCGTTCTGTCTTACACTCCATCGGACCGCGTTCGAGTAAAAGAGACAGTGGCGCCACGCAATCTACACGCGAACTGTTTTGTAAGGATGTTCATCGGAAAAAATATCGATAATTTTACTATCGATAATTATCGAATCGTTTTATCGATAGTTATCGACAATTATCGAATGAATAGTTTTCGATAATTATCGGTCGATAGTTATCGATAATTATCGGATCAAAATTATCGAATAACACTTATCGATAATTATCGAATGGAAAATTATCGAGTAATTACGAATTATCGATAATTATCGCACACCCCTACTGTTTTGTGATTTGTCAATTGTTTGGTAGAAGTAGGGATGTTCATAGGTAAAAAATATCGATAATTTTACTATCAATGATTATCGAATCGTTTTATCGATAGTTATCGATATTTATCGAATGAAAAATTATCGATAATTATCGGATCAAAATTATCGAATAACACTTATCGCACACCCCTACTGTTTTGTGATTTGTCACTTGTTTGGTAGAGAGTACCACTTGAAACACTCCCCTTGATTTCCTACTTTTCCTATCATCTTACTATCCTTAACAAAATAACTCAGATTGGAAAATCTTGAATATCACACTATTATATTATATATAAAGTAATATACACTATCATTGTATATGTGATAATAATTCAATTCGATTCATAAAAGTATACAATTCTACATCTATGTATTCTTATGACGTTATCACGTAAAAATTATCGTCTGTAAACCGACTTTACAGACAACCATTTTTTTAAAATAATTAATTATGTTTATGTAACACGTATGCAAATAGTATACATAAATAATAATAATAACAATAAATTAATAATATGGCTTTCATACAAATATATAAATATCCTATATATATCAAAAAATTTTGATATATATCGGATATATATCATAAATATCCGATATTTTGATATTTATAATAAATATCGGATATTTTCGAACCCTGGTATACACATAAAGTCAAAACTGTACATTGAATATGTTTTTTAAAGAATACTTGGGGTGTGATCTAAATTCGATACCGAAGCCAAAAATATAGTTTTTAGAATTTTTGTCTGTTTGTCTGTATGTATGTCCGAGATAAACTCTAAAAGTACTGCATGGATTTACTTCAAATTTGGAACAAATATTATTAAGAAGTCGGGTCAACATATAGGCTACATATTATCACGGGGAACGAGCAGTGAACCTATATTTCTTCAATGCATTCTGTAACAACGTGTAATCTACTAGCATTCACGGAGACATCGCGAGCAACAGCTAGTACATGAATAATAAAAGAAAACCTTTTCGTAATTAAAACACATTTTAATAATTTTAAGTTCATGAATTAAATCTGATTATAAAAGTCCCATTATTGGACGAAAACCTCTTCTCCATATAGAAGGATTTTAATAATATATATTGTTAATTAATACTTAAATATTAATAATTTCTTATATGCATTTTTTTAATATAAATAAATAAGAAATAAGAAATAAAAGTGACTAAAAAATTCATAAAATTAATACAAAAATATTATAAATTGTATACCCCATAAAAATATATATACATAAAAATTCCTATAAGCAGTTTAGACTCCAGTACGTGGTTACAAAATATACACAAATCAACATAAACTCACAAGGTTATAAGTAAAAAAATATTTACAAAAAACTTACCGATTTAATATACTAACGATATATAAATATCCTACATAATTACTTCTTTTTACTAACATATCAATACTCTCTTTAAAAACCAGTTTTTTTTTGTAAAATTTTTAATTAAAATATTAAATCACTGTGGACAAAGTATAAGTAAACTCTTTCACAAGAGTGATGCTAGGAACTGACTCATTGGGGACTTAAAGAAGGATGTCTCATATCTATCTGATCAACTATATAATATGACTTAATACTACTTCTTATCATTATTGCAACAAGAAAAAAAATGCTGATTAAGCATATATATAATTTATATTATAATTTAATACATGTATTTAATAAACAAAACTAGAAAATTATTTTTTATTGTAAAGACTGCAAAAAAAAATCTCTATTTTTCTCGACAACTTTTTTTTTAGCAAAATGCGACAACGGAACGTAAACGAAATGACTAAAGAGAACCTCGTTGTGTAAAAGACGATCTATTTGTGGTTCTGACATCGTACGATGATATTTAGTTATCGTATCGTAAATATATACGAATAATGTTCCAGCGATATAACTCGGCTGTGTATTAATTATCAAGGCCTACATATATTCATTGTTTCAATAATAATATATCTTGTATACGATTTCCCTCGAGAATATTAATGTTTTGAATATATTATGAAGCTTCAATACAATTAATTTTACGTCATAAATTTTTAAAAAGAGTGTGTGCACATTTATTACTAGTATAAATACAGATTTTAATGACAATATACACAAAAATACTTACTGTGCATCAGACTCGAGAGTACAATTGTAAGTTTCCGTCGTCCACCGTGTAAACAATATCTTGAAATTACGTGTTAACACAAACACACAAACAGTAAATCACGACACAAACACTGGATATGCAATTTTCGCTTCGTTTTCGATAAAAATCACACGTTTTTGAAGACACTCGCCCAATGAGTTTTGACGTTACGTGAGTCGGCCATTTTTCTGTAAACCCTGGATTAAAGTTGCTATATTTAAAAATAAAATTTACCCTCAATAATATTTATGTTATTTTTAATTTTAATAACAAGCTTTATCTTCTCATTGATTAGTTACGTAAAAGCCAACTTAATTAACACTAAATAAACATGAAAAATAACAATTATGGACTTTTTTAATTTTAAATTAACCAAAATGAAATTTATTGATTTAATATACTTCCTTCTTTAATAGAATGCGCTTGAAATTATAAAAAAAAAGTGTTAATAAATTCTTTGAAAGATTACCCGAGAATTATAGGAAATTCACCTCCCTTCAACGAGGTGGTTCATTCAAAACCTGAATTGCACATGCGCCTGAGAACAAAAGTATGCCACTAGAGCATCGACGTGTAGGGAACACGGGGACTAGGTCATCCTTCAGCTACCTATAATTGTTTACTATGTAGGTCGCGGAGTATTGAACCAGTTCTTTTTTTTTTTGTACAATATCGATTTTAATTTTATTTTCTTAAATGTCAGTGCTATTGAACATAAAAAAGAATAACAAAATATATATTAGCTTTTATATTAAAAGTATATAACAAACAAAATATATATTTTTATGTACCTATTATATGCATCTTCTTGTAAGGATCATATTGATGTATATTAGTTTTAATGCAGAAGATTTTAGTTTATTTCGATATATAGAAAATAGTAATTATTTTTTAGTATTTATTTTATACGCTTGCCTAATACATCCTTCTTGTAAAAATATATTTTGAATAAGCGTTATATAGTCATATTAGTAGAACAAATGAATTTTATAAAGCTTGTCTACTTATTCTACTCTCTATTTTAAAATTTTAACAAAAAAAAACCGACTTCAACTGGCGTGATAATATATTGTGTGATTTTGTAAACAATGCATATACATGTGATTGCAGCAACCAAGACAGATTTGCTGTCATTTATTGAAGACTGCATGTATCTCCAAAGATTTTCATCAGAACATCATCAAACTAGAAAGAGACCACGGGATGCTCTTGAAAACCATCCTATACTTACAGTCCTATTTTTTTTTTTTTTTTTTTATATCGACAAGTAATAAAATGAGAACATTATCAACGTAGTCGGAGTCAATTAAATACGCATTATTAGGGATTTTCGCGGCCAAGCAACCCCATCTGGTATTCACATAAGGCAACTGCCTATGAAACTTTAAATAGTTGCCACCGTTGTCAATCAAAAAATAATCGTCAGATCTCGCTTAAATGAAATGGGACCACATGACAAGCACCAGCATTCGAATAAAAAGAGAATCATCAAAATCGGTACACCCAGTAAAAAGTTATGAGGTATAATACCGACATTTAAAAAAAACATTCGAATTGAGAACCTCCTTCATTTTTTGGAGTCAGAAATGTCTAGACTGTTTTCTAGAGTAGGTATTATTTACATTTTTAAGTTTGAATGAATACGAAATATTGTCTTAACAATTGAAATCACAAACTTTGAGCAAGGATAAACAATACTGTTCTCTTATATTTACACGAATTTTACTCATTTAATTAAAAGTCTAAAAACGGATTTTATCGCGTTTATTTCAAATTACAGTTTAACAATATTTTATTTTAAATTATTTCCCGACGTTTCGGACCCTTTACAGCGTCCATGATCTCGGGGGACTGAGGTGGTGGGTGTCCGTTCAATAAATAATAGGATAAACAAGAAATTTCTTTTTCTATCTTACATAAATCTAATGTCTAAGAATTTCTATAGCCTGAAGTATTTATTATACTTACTTTACTTTAATATTTTTCAACTTTAACGTAGAGTTTACACACACACTAAATTACAACACACAAAATTAAAGTTATAAGCAGAGCAGGATTAAGCCTGTCAGGGACACTAGGCAATTATGGCGAAGGTGCGATGCCCAAGTGCGCGGGGCGTCGTTCAAGAGAGAGTGCCCGAAGAGGCTGCCGCCTGCTGGCCACGGAGCAACATACGCGGTACTCGTGGTCCGCCTTGTAAGGGCGGATATTTAGGTTAGGCGGGTTATTTTAGTGGATGAAGACCCAACATTATCCCGTTGTCTCCTCGGGCGACGGGGTGTGCTGTCAGGTACATTTTTCCCACCAAAATAAAAAAGGGATACTAGGAAATGCCATTCTTGGACCGAATTTTGTTTTGATGAAATCTTTGCCTTCTATCTCGCGGCCCCGGGTTTGATCACCATAATAGGCATGAAGCTTGTCCTACGTCTGACTGTTTTCTATATATATAATACGTATTTATTTACAATAAAAAAGTATATAAGCAGTGTATCAGTGGTCTAGTATCCGTAACACAAGCCGCGTACCTGCGTATCTGTATGCCTGTGTGTCTATGTGTTGGTCAGTAACATCGTATCTAAGTCCTAACATTGCATAAATACATATTTATGAATTACTACGTGAAAAGTTAAAGGGGGTAGGGTCTTAAATAATAATAAATAATAAGTAGATACTATGGGTGGTCACTGATGGGGAGAGGGGGTATAAAATTGTAAAAAAATGGGTCACGTAGTACGAGTACGTTCCCTAAACGCGGGTTAAAAAGAACAGAATGTCGAAAAATTTCTTCAAAGTTGGATTTCCCATACACACGTACAGAAGAATTACATTTACAAAGATATCATAATTAAATATTTGTGTAAAATCTAACAATTCGAAATATATAGAGCGTAATATAAAAAAAGAAAACAAAACGTACACTGGATTAATCTTATCAAATACATTTAATCAATTAAGCATCAAATTACATGTTTTTTTATAATCAGTAAGTAAATATGGTTTCACAGTAAATTATATATTGGAAAACTAAATTGATAATTTTGTCCATTTTATTTGGAAAATAATTTGGGGCCAAGGAGCCTCCACTTCTTTGACGCCCCGAGGCCTCCAGACCTCTAAATCCGGCCCTGACCAGAACCATAATACAAACCTAGTCAACTAATTATTTACATAAATACATTTGTGATGAAGATAACGATATCACATTAAGAAACCGTGTTACGAGCACACGATAATATCAAGTGCATTATCTTTTTAGGCTGATGACATTAGGTATATCGGTGGTCATTTTCTGGATGTCTTTACTAGGCGATATATATATATATATATATATATATATATATATATATATATATATATATATATATATAGGTATTGTTCAGGCTGTAGTAAATACGAAGTACTAAGTTTTTATTTGCTCCTTAACTTGTACAGGCGTTTTGCCGTTTAGTTGTAGCGACTACTATTTGAAGTTTAGTTCTATATTAATTTTATATGTACCGACATTGAGACATTAACCATTATAGCATTGAAACGTTAACTGTGTTTCATTCAAATATCCAAAAAACTCAGTTTATTACGAAAAATTAATTATTCATATAAGCGTAGACAGGTATATATATTAAAAAACAAAAATAATTGGTTCCTCAAAATGTTGGATACGGCTAACAAGATGATACCCTGTAGCAACATCTATCTCACCACATACGAACTAGAAGAAACTGACATATCCTACATCGCGCTATCAAAGCGGTTGAACATATATACAAGAACCCGACAACAACCGTCGGAGCAGTAGCCCACCAGACAAAACACCCGTCTGGTCGGAGGATTCTCCCTTTTCAATGGTGGATAAAGAACTTTACACTATGTTCCTGATTCCTCCAAAACTCTATATCTTTGTTGTCAGGGTATCTACCTCAAAACTGTATGTCATAAAGATGTTGACTTTGATTTTTTAGATTTTTCATAGAACCACAGTTTGTCACATATAAAAGGAAGAGGTAAGAAAAATACATATTGACTGTATGCAGAATATTACTTTATTTAGTAATTCTATACAAACGGGTAGAGTTTCTGCTTTTTTCAATTGTTACAAAGGAATAAATGCAAAATTAACAATGTGATATTTATATCCATTTAATTTGTGGTGGAGTGTGACGTCACTTCCCACCGGCAGACAATCAATTGGCAGTTTCGGCGCTTGCAGTTTGGCTATGGTATGGCATTATAGGGCTCAGCTACACACCGTGTGGTAGACCTCACATCTGCTCACCTACACACCACATCATGTGACGTTACACATACAAAGCAAAACTGTGGTATCCATTGAATCATCATTATCAAGAAAGGAAGTTTGCAATTGGAAACACCCCTCCCAAAATTACCAGCAATACAGAGCCTAAGCGGTCACTCTGGAAGTCGATAGGGGAAGCCAAGATTTAGTAGTAGACATCCAATGTTTGATTCGATGAAGCATGACAACCGTTCTGGTGTGACAATTGTTCTGGTGCAGTGGTAGCTATTAGTCGTCTAAACGCCGGTTGTGTCAGTTTCAATTCCTAATCGGGGCAGATATTTGTATACGTACAGGTATTTGTTTCTGAATATCCTTGTGGGTTACCCGCCGTGCCTCGGAGAGCACGTAAGGCCGTCAGTCCCGGTTGTTGTTATGGACACCAGATAGCGATTGTTACTCATAATAGTTTTTTTTTTATTAAGCTCCTACCCTTTTCCCTACCTTTATGAAGAATCCTTTGCAAAGCAGTGGGACACTTATAGGCCGATTCAGTTCAACATAGGAATCTGTATTGAAGAATAAAACACATTTTTTTTAATATAAAATCAATTATTATTTATTTATTCATAAACAATATTTAAAATTTTATTTTATTAAATTTTTTATTAAAATGACATCAATAAACCTAAACTTCCTGTGGCCGCTGTGGGCGGTCACACGCAGAGATGGGTATGAAATGAGTAAAGGCTGGTAAGGATGATGGGCAGATGGACTTACTTGTATATAAATGAGCGGATGGTGGGGTGTCAGCGGGCACCCGCACTAGATGGAGCTGGGCTGATGATACGCTCCTCAGCTGAAGTGTCTCTCGCGCGTACACAAACACACACGTGCAATGAAAGTGTTGTGACTACTCAAAGTTCACTTTCACTTAGGCTAATATGTACCACCCGAATTAGGTACCGGCCGCTAATATTGTAACGGTAATGAGCGGGACTGAGTTTAAGGTCGCAGGCGCGCAACGAGAAATCTACTCACGCGTCAACGTCTAGTCGCGGACTAGTGACCCGAGTCGGCGCTCGCCACGCTCGTGTCGCATGATTTTGCGAGTGAGTAAGTGACAAAAAATGAATTCGATCGTCGCGCCTAAGTGGCGCGTACACTTCCTTTGAAGCTAATATTTTGTAAGTCCTTGTCTTCCGGGTTCTTTCCATCATACTAGAAACGTTCTAATGTAGTACCAATACATAAAAAAGGAGACAAATATAACATAAAAAATTATAGACCCGTTTCCATTATAAGTTTATTTCCCAAGATATTTGAACGATTAATTTATCCTTTTTTAACAAATTATTTAAAGAATATTATTACAGACGTACAGCATGGATTTTGTAAGAATAAATCTACTATTAGCAATCTGATGGACTACGTTGTGGGGGTCGCGAGCGCAATGGATAGTCAAACACAGGTGGATTCTATATACATCGACTTTTCAAGTGCGTTCGATATTGTCGACCACCAGTTGTTAATTTCTAAGTTGAAATCTTATGGTGTACATGGGAATTTGCTTCCTTGGCTAGATTCTTACCTTAAAAATAGATTACAAAGTGTTGTGGTACATGGATATAGGTCCAATGATTACATGGCTTTTTCAGGTGTACCTCAAGGTTCACATATCGGTCCTATTCTTTTCTTGGCCTTTATCAACGATATTGCAAAAGTCATAAAAAACAGTCAATATTCCATTTTTGCTGACGATTTAAAATTGTACAGCTCTATTAAAAGTTTGTATGATGTACGGTCTTTGCAGAAAGACCTTGATGAAGTCTATGAATGGTGTAAAAATAACAGAATGAGACCTTATCCTCAAAAGTGCACATTTATCAGATTTACAAAAAACAGATGATTTATTGCGTCATCTTACACCATTAACAAAGTTAATTTAAATGAATCATCATTCACCTGTGATCTTGGGGTAATTTTTGATACAAAACTCAGCTTCGATATACATATCGATACCATTGTAGCGCGTGCCTGGAAAATGTTAGGTTTTGTTAGGCGTACATGAAAGGACTTTAAAAATGTACGGACCCTAATAACTGTATACAATTCCTTAATACGCAGTTGCCTAGAATATGCCTCAGTTATATGGAATCCCTCTTACAAAGTTCATAATATACTCAGAATTGAGCGCATTCAAAAAAGCTTCACCCGTTTCCTAGCATACCGAGTTCAGGCCTGTCCACGGTCGAGTTATGAGTCAAAGCTTTCCTATCTTAAAATACATTCACTAGCCGACCGCCGTAGACTTTTGGACTTAATGTCACTGCACAAGATTTTCCACGGTAGGTTAGTTTTCCACAGTTTACTACAGCAGGTATGCCTAACGATTCCTTACCATATCCCTTAACCTAACCTTAGGAACAGACGACCGTGTGTGTATGTAAAACATATTAAAAAAATAAAATAAAAAATGACATCGACATCTTTAGCGACTCCGAACGACTTTTCAGAAGAAAATGTAAGAAATTACTTGTTTTTCCCCACTTCCCCAATGATTAGTGTTTAAGATTTTAAATTTTGTCTCATTTTTAATTTTTTCCTTGCTTTAATTTTTTATTGTATTCTTTTATAGTTTTATTTTTTATATCTAATTTATGTTTAACAGTTTTATTTGTTGTTTAGTTTTATTTCAAATGTTGTATACACCTATAAAGACGAATCTGTTATCATTAACTTTACATGTACTACTAAAAAAATTGTTTACTGATATTGTCGATGGTGTATCTTTTTTTAAATAAATAAATAAAATATATATTCATATTGGGTACGTTCGCGGGCCCTCTTCTAATTGATATTTCATCACTTTTATAGTATTTTTTAATCTATGCATTCCACAGACCACATGCGCGGAAATGATACTTCTTTAATCAAAAACTGAATTTAAGTGTCAAACTTTAGTAAATAATAGTTTGCTATTGTTCATAAAAGATAAACAAAATTATCTTCTTACATTTATTCACTACTTATTATTTTAATCAAAAACTGATAAATAAAAAACTATTGCGCATGTCCCATTTCCGTTTCCGCGCATGTGGTCTGTGGAATGCTTAGATTAAAAAATCCTATAAAAGTGATGAATTATCAATTAGAAGAAGGCGCGCGAACGTACCCATTGAAACAAATGTTCATAAGTTTCCAAGCATTATGTGTCACAGCCTTGTTACAGCTTATTTTGACGAGTAAAATTAATTATAATCGTTTTTATATGCAAAACATTGAATTTTAAACATTTACTTTGTTATATACCGTTGCAATAGTCCGCGTGCGAGCTCCGAGGAATTATAAGGAATGTTGACGTAATGAGCTAGAGTTGTATTTATAGTCGATCTTTCGTTATCGATACTAACACATCTTAAGCCTCCGTACTAGTGTAAATTATTAAATAATTCTATGAGGATATAATGTACTTCAAATAAATAAATAAATAAATAAAGACAATTGTATCACGTATGTATTTAAGGCTGTTACTATTCATGCGATAAGGAGGAAGAAAATAATTATTCGTATGACTATTAAAAAAAAATTATACGATAATCGAATTAATAAAAAATAACTATTAAATAAAGTCAAAAATAAATAAATGAATTAATATTTTTTAATTAAAAAGACTCGATAAGCGTGCTCTCACGTCAAGGTCGTCACTAGTACCTAGTGGGAGAGTGCGGGGTATGGTGCGACGGTCGGGCGTGGCGCACACCCACCCGTTTCTTCAAAACCCGATTCCTCGGAGCTCGCGCGCGGACTATAATTATTGTAATTATATATCTATATACCATTTAGGAATACAGTAACACCCCGACTTAGATGCACGCCGGGCTTTCGCGATTTCTGAATTCTTAGATTCAATTTTTTATTCATATTTTTTTGTATTACCAAACTAGCTAAACAAGTTATTTGTAAATTATTATTCATAACAAGCTGTACGCGCAACTTTGTTCGCGAACACATTTTGATGATTATGATGATGATGAATCCCCCTCTCAAGGGAACCGTACTGAATGTATGTATAAAAAATATCCAGTGTTCTAGCTCGTCGCATGGACTTGAATCATGCTCAAGGTTCATTTAAATAAATTTATTAGTTTCGACGTGATGCACCGTCAAGATACAGACAAGCACACAAAATTTAAAAATTATAAAGTTTTGGCTTCAGTATCGACTACGGAATACCCTCGAAAACAAAATTCTTCAAAATATACACAACATACAGAATTAGACCTGTTACAGTTGCCCTAATGAAAAAAAATGTCGTGTAAGGAGTACACATGGCCGAAGTGAAACATCTTTGGCAAACTCAATTTAAAATTTATTAACATTAATAGTTAAACATTCTATTACTTATTTACGCGTTGTTTACGTGTTGCTAGGATACGCGTTGCTAGGATACGCGACATCATACTATCTCATTCTCTCCTACACATTTTTGTATTTGTGTCTCTTACCTGTCGTATTTTCCGTCGCATCCTGTTTCAAATCACAACGATTCTAAAGAAATTTCACTTCAAAATCTTATAGGAGCCCATTAAAAGCGACAAAAGCCGCATAGAAACTAATAAATGTTTATTGGTTTCTATGCAGTTTTTGTCGCTTTTAATCGGATCCTATGAGATTTTTTCAATAGGGTTTCAGTATAGAGGCAAATACATTATTATCATAATCATCATATCAGCCCATCATTCATTGTTTGAACGCAGGCATCCCCCATCGATCTCCAGAGCGACTGGTTCGAAGCAGCCTCTAACGGCTTCCGGTGATTCTCCTCAACTTCGACTTAAGGCACTGAGGTATGATGGATGACAACACGTTTTTCAAATTCCTGAACTTTACCAATCCTAACTGGATTTGTGGATTAACCTCTGTCAGATTAATCTACTAATTTGGACTTTTTGTTCGAGATAAATGGATACGTCATCAACTTCGAGAGTATAATTCCCAACTGATATCGGGGTGGGCACGACATAGATATTCGACATGATTTTCGTCTTGTCTATGTTCATTTTAAGGCCCTTTTTTAGAAACTCCATCGAAGTAACTGAACATAATGCTGAGGTCTTTCAGGGATTTATTTTATTTATTTATTAAAACTTTATTGCACACAAAAAAAAAAGATACAATTTAGAACCATTAGCTAATAACAAAATATATGTATGCAAAGGCGGCCTTATCGCTTATAGCGATCTCTTCCAGGCAACCTTTAATGATAGTAGTTTAGCTAAGAGAAAGTGCCGGGAAGAGTGCGCAAATGACAGTGCAATGTTATTATATAATACTAACAGAGAAAAGAGAAAAAAAAATTTACTTTTTATATACATACACAAATAAATACGTATCTACAAACACATACATACATATATACATACATACATACATAAATACATACATACACATATACATACATACATACATAATGCATACATACATACATAATACATACATAATATATAAACAATAAACCAATAGATCGCATATTTAAGACATTGTAGGGGAGTGATAATTTTTGTGCAACCGATTCTTAAAAGTACTCAATGACTCTGCTTGACGGATATTCCTAGGCAGAGAATTTTTGAGAGAGAAAGGGATTTTGTCATAAGCACGATATCGCTGGCAAATCGAAGGTGGTTATAGCGACATCTATCTTGCCACATACGAACTGACGTATCCTACATCGCGCAATCAAAGTTATCCGAGCAATCGAACATATATTGTTGAGTCCTTGATTAACTATACACACTTTTTACTTGATGAAGTATGTAGCGTCCTTGATTGACTCTACACACTTTTTACTTGATACGAAATGAAAACCGAATTATGATTAATTAAAATGTACTGATTTATTGATCCCTTGATATGATCAAATGAACCGGTGTACGAGCACGCGGGATCGCCTTGATAGATCGAAACGTACTAACTAATTATATTTAATAACCATCAATTTATTAATAAAACGCCTATCGCAAACCGCTGACTCGCAAATAGGCCAATGTACGACTTGCCTCGTACATACATATATGTATTCCAACGATAGATATATACTCCTTTATATAGTGTCACCAGCTTCTGTATCTTCCTCCTTCAAAGTCTGAACATATTATAGATCACGTTCCGCACGAAAATAAAATTCCTAGAATTTTTAAAGTTTTACTTTGTCTTAATAATATACGAACTACTCTTCTTGCGTCTACTGCATAAAGCGTCTAACGGACGCGAACGTGACTCATGAGTATTTGGGGGTGTGAGGAACAGTGGGTTAAGTTCCTCCGACCAGATGGGTGTTATGTCTGGTGGGCTTCTGCCTCCCGACGGTTGTTGTCGGGTTTTTCTATATATGTTTAATCGTTTGGATAACTTTGTTAGCGTAATGTAGGATACGTCAGTTTTTATTTAGTTCGTATGTGACGAGATAGATGTCGCTACAAGTACATTACCACAGTTTAATACATTACAATGAACAATATTCTACGAAAAAAATAGTTTTTTAGTCGCATTCGACAGGCAGTATAAATGTACCAATTTATCGACTTTATTTGGCCGTTGGACGGCGTTATACAATACACGCAAGCCGAGTAGCTGGTCTATTAAGACAAGTAAAACAAAAAAAGGCTACGAATTTTATTTTCATGCCGAATGCGATTTATAAGACATATAGAACCCTCGAAGGACGGTATATATATAAGCATATATATATACATAGAACGGTATATATATACACTCATTTGCAAAAAAAAACGGGCGGTTTCGATTTTCTTCCTGGCTGAAAAAATAAAATACCAAAAAGGTTTTAATCATTTGAACATGTTACTGGCCAGTTATAAAAGTGCCATAATGTTTATAAGAGTACATTCCAAATTCAAATTTTTGACTGAGCCTGGTTTTCAAAGAAAATAACTTTTAACTACATTTTGTGGCGCGAATTCCCTATAGTTAATATCGACTCTAATTAACTTTTTGTCAATTTTTATTAAATTATCTGGTGTCCTTGACATTTAAAAGTATTGTTATTGCTGTTTAGCAATCTCGAAAATGGTAGATAAAATGATAAAAGCGAGCAAAATTATTGCGCTGCTTGAAGAAGGTTGCAGTCAATGCTTCGTGGCTCAGAGGCTAAATGTGAGTTGGTCGACAGTTCAAAGGACCTGGCTGCGCTATCAAGAGACCGGTTCCGTCAAAAGAAGGCCTGGTTCTGGCAGAAAGACATGTACCGAACCACGGGATGATCGTTTTCTAGTTAGTCAAGCGTTGAGAAATCGCAAATCTTCTTATGTGGACCTCAAGAACACCCTCGAAGAAGTAAGAAATGTGCAAATTAGTCTATGGACGGTCAGGAGGAGGTTTCTCGCTGCTAATATACACAGTCATCGCCCGGCACGCGGCCCTAAATTACTCCGTGGACATCGAGTTGCCAGGCTTAGCTTCGCTCGAAATTGTGTGTCATGGACTCATGAAGACTGGGATAGGGTATTGTTCTCCGACGAAGCCAGGATATCTCTGCATGGTGAAGACCGACGTCGGCGAGTGCTACGTAGACGAGGAGAACGCTTTGCAGAGGCATGTTTTGAAGAAATCACACCTTATGGAGGGGGCTCTGTTATGTTTTGGGCAGGAATAAATTCTATGGATCGTACGGAGTTAGTCTTCATCGAAAACAGTACACTGACTGGACACCGATACATAACGGAAGTTCTAATTCCTTATGCACAACCTGCTTTAACCGCTCTTGGCGAAAACTCAATTTTTATGGACGACAACGCTCGCGCCCACCGGTCTGGCGGTGTGGATGCGTATATGCTAGAAGTCGGAATTCGTCGTTTGGACTGGCCAGCTAGAAGTCCGGACCTCAATCCCATAGAGCATATCTGGGACTTTCTGAAGCGACGAGTGAGATCAGTGCAGCCGGCTCCGCAAACCATCAGAGAGCTAAAGAATGTGATTACTGCGGAGTGGGAACGTATTCCCCAAGAAACCATAAAAGATATACTCACTAGCATGCCCAGACGAATGCAAGCTGTGATTTCAGCAAGAGGGGGTCACACTCAATACTAAACTTTTATCTGCTTTTAATGTATTCAAGAAAAACAAAGAAATTAACGCGTTTCATTTTTATTTAGCGAGCAGGTACAATCATAGTGTTTTGAGCTTAAACATTATTTCTTAATAATTTAATTAAAATGTTATGATAAAACTGATGAAAACTATTCCTTCCTAATTAATTTATAAAATTCTGAGGATAACAATACCTAAAATTGTCAAACAAACTAATAGTAACTATAAAATAGTTCTTTGCTTAGGTGCCCGTTTTTTTTGCAAAAGAGTTTATATACATAGAAGCCGAACCTGTATATATAACGTTTTTAAAATTTACTGAATAGCTTTATAAGCATTACTTCTTGAAAGCAATTAACACATAAAAGTTATTAAAAAAAAATAAAGTATTATCTTAACAGATTTTATTAAATTTATTTGCTTGCAACTTCCAAAGCATACAATTTGAAACAGTTTTCATTAAATTTCTAAACATTTACATTAAAGTAAAACTTAAAAATAAAATTTTCTCGCTTTGGTATATGGATATAGATATATAAATACAGTCATTATATTTTATATAATTTCTTTATTTATAATATAAAAAACTAAGATGTTTCATTTATATTAAATACTTTTTATTTTCAATTACCTATTTCTTTCGAATACAAGAAAATGAAATGTCATTTATTTATTTTTTTAATAATTCCAATAATTAATAATATATAAAATATAATGTAAATTATACTAAAAAGAGCTTAATAAAAAAAGATTCATATTACAATTAATAAACAGACAGACACGTCTTTAAAAAATAGACTCTATTAATATTATTAACAATTCCAATTTTTTAAATCTAAATATTTAATATCTAAACTTTAATATAAAACATTAAAAAATGGTAACACCAATACAAAAAAAGCGATATTAAAAGAAACATAAGAATACTTTGACTAAAATTATTTACTAAAACTATTTAGGAACGATATGAATAAAAAAATAAATAAAATATGAAAAATAGTCTGACACGAAGTTGAAATTGAAAAGATGCAAAAAAGTTTAAGAAAAATCACATAACTGGCCTGTTGGCGCAGTTAACAGTGACACTGCTTTCTGGCTTCTGCTCCAGTGCTGTGGGTTCGATACCCGCCCCGATCCTGGGTGTTTATACATATTTACATAATTATGTATTATTTATATGTATACTTATTGAAAAAAATGTATATTAGTCAGCTGTTACATAAAACACAGGTATTAGTTGCCTATCTCAGAAACAAACTCAGTCAGTCAGTAACAGCCTCAATCAGTCAGAAACAGACTCAGACAGTCAGTCAGAAACAGACTTAGACCGTTAGTCAGAAGCAGAGAGACGGTGTATGTTAAACATATTTATTTGTGAGAGCGTGAAACAGTAACGCATATTCTTGGAGGTATTAGAAGTAACATAGAATACTTTTTTTTTGGTAGCGATAACCGACATCCACGCGGGCGAAGCCGAGGGCATAAGCTAGTAGAGAATAAAATAAAAAAATGTACTTAATTCAAGCAAGCTTTAAAAGCACATTGAATCGACATTTTATGGTCATGTATTATGTAAATGCGATGCTACCACCGATTTTGCAATGTAGATTCTGCTGAGAAGAATCGGCAATAATATCAACAGTTAATTTTTTAAAAGTCTATACATCATTTAATAATTATTAAGTCAGTCATGTCCTGCATGAAAGTCTGTGTGAATAAACCCACACATGTTTGTGAATAAACCCACACATGTTTATCATTTATACGTGATCAATTTAATTACCCTTGTAACAATGATGTAATGTTACCATATAATAAAATTTAGGTTTAGTTTTCGTGTCAGACTATAAATTAAAATATTCTTTAACATAATTTTTATTTTAAAATATATAAAATTTTATTTGCACCATACATTCAAATATTAATTAATTCAATAATTAAAAAATTTCAAAACCTTTAATAAACAATGTTTGATAATAAATGAGAAATAATTAGAGAGACAATATTAAGACGATTTCATTTTTTTTTAAATTTAGTTTTGACGTGTAGAATCCATAGAGGTAATATAGAGAGTAGGGAAGACACACGGCTGCCTGTAAGCGGAAACGTCCAACGGTTAGAAAGAGAGAGAAGATCGTGGTACCCCATTGGCCTTGCGAAGTTTAAATCTCGATATAATTTTTTTTTTGTGTAAATCAATAGTTTACTTCTATTTTAATTTTTCGAGTACAAACCAATCATAAAAACAACTCTAATATGCACAGTAATATTATATTGGTATGTAATTCAACCGGTACCGCGATCGTCTCTCTCTTTCTAACCGAGGGACAGCTGGAGTCCTGGATCCCCTGCTCTATATATAATACCTCTATGGTAGAATCGACATTTTTTAACAGATAAAAAAAAACTAAATACATTGTTCATCGAGCTTTTACTACAAAATTATTATTTGAGAATATAATTTAAGCATAAAAAAAGTCATAATCATAGCTCATTAAAGATCAAACTAAAGGTTAAATCGAACCGTTAACATATTTAACGTCAAATCGAATTGTTTACGTATTTCAATTGTTTTTGCCTTATAAGTAAGTTAAAAATATATTTCATTGTTATTGAGGGATTTGACTATATTTATATACTAATATAAAATAACCAAACAGTTTTTTTAAAGATATAGTAAAAAAAATCTTTAGCGTTTGAAAGCCTAAAACCATTTAGATGACTTAATGGTTTTGAGCTGAACGTTACGTTATGAATTCTAGTAATAGAAACTTCTTAATAATTTCCTACATCCTGACCACAAACTCCACTGATGGTGGTAAGCACAGATGAGTTCTGGGTAAGAGTGCACTTGTCAAACAAATCTTCTCTTGAAGGTAGCCAAGTTAAAATTGCAATAAAAACGGATGCAGCAAGGATGATTTCTCTTAAAAAATCTTAAGTCACCAAACCTCTTTATTAATTATCCTGATATCCTTCTAGAAATTCGTCTTCTGGCAATTGTTATTTACATAAAGATCGACCAAGATACCCAAACCTTACGAAAAATTTTCTAGTAATCTTCTAGAAGACGGGTATTTCGATTCGGGGGGTGTTAGCAAGGGGATCGTCTATGATGAGCAGGGCGTTGAAGGAGAAGAATATGGCTGATGCTGAAGCTAGGTGCCAGAGATCGTGGGTGTCGAACGCTTGAAGCGCTGAACATTCAGCGTTGTGTGTGCGAGATTGAGCGGCGGTTTGCTGTATGAACAAGACAAATTACACGTTAATAACTAACGCACGCATTAATTATTATGAATTCCATTAATCAGTTCAATTGAAGTTTATACATTTTTTTTTTTTTTTTTTTTTATTGGAAATTTGAGTGCGTTTGACCTCAATCTTGTCTGATGGTAAACAATGATGAGGTCTAAGGTGAAGCACGCAAACTCAAATAATGCCTGTTCACTCTTGCCTTGAAAATCCCTAGGTTGTACGCATCGGGAAACAGTGACGCAGGAAGAGAATTCCATTCCTTTGCAGTTCTAATAATGAAAGATGATGCAAACCGCGAGGTACGAACCGGAGGAATGTCGACCACGTATGGATGGAACCCCTGCCCTCGTCGAGTTGTCCGATGGTGGAATGGTGCTGGGGGAATTAATTGATGCAATTCCTGTGCACACTCACCGAAATGTAACCTGTAGAAGACACACAGACTAGCAACCAGTCGGCGATGTTCGAGGCTCTGGAGCTGTCTTGAAGTAAGCATCTCATCACCAATGAGTTTTCTGGCACGCCTGTCGATAGCTTCCAGGGCTTCGAGCTGATACCGGGCGGAACCGTCCCACAGATGGCAACAGTACTCCATGCAGGAGCGGACTTGAGCTGTATAAAGTCTTAGCAGCTGGTCCGGTGTGAAATAGTGACGGACCTTGGAGAGGATGCCCAGTTTTTTTGAAGCAGTCTTAGCCCTGGATTCGATATAGCTTCCAAAATTGAGTTTGGACGATAAGTCTATACCGAGTAGTTCAAGGTGGTTCGTGACTGGAACAGGCACATTTCGGAAAGTGGGAGCCAAGTTAAACGGGCTCTTTTTAGCGGAGAAGAGACACGCCTGGGTTTTTGAAGCATTGAATCTTACTAGATTGGCATCACCCCAGTCGGAGACAGCCTGAAGAGTAAGATTGGCACGGTAGACCATTGCTTCTCTAAGATCGTCCACTTCAGTTTGTCTTGTTCTTGCACTGGAGAAGTATCTCTCCGCGACGGTGCTGTCATCTGCGTACCCAAAGATACCGGGCTTAAGCAGATCGTTTATGTGAAGCAGGAATAGCGTTGCGGAGAGAACAGATCCTTGGGGTACCCCGGCATTGATAGTCAATAGGTCAGACGTGTAGCCATCAACAACTACACGAATTGACCGTTCCCTCAAGAAATCGGAGATCCAAGTACATAGACTGGTGGGAATACCGTAAGCAGGAAGCTTCGCAATAAGACCATCGTGCCAGACCCCGTCGAATGCCTTCGAAATGTCAAGTGAGACAGCTAGGGCCTCACCATATTTATCGAGGGCTTCCCCCCAGAGATGTGTAGCGTACACGAGAAGATCCCCAGTAGAGCGGCGTTGGCGAAATCCGTATTGCCGATCACTGAGGAGATCATTATCTTCCAGGTAAGCCAGAAGGCGATTGTTGACAACACGCTCCATTACCTTGCAGAGGGTGGAGGTGATCGCGATTGGGCGGTAGTTTGCAGGATCAGCACGACTACCCTTCTTGGGTACGGGTTGTACGTTCGTGAGCTTCCATGCTTTCGGAACAGTCCCAGATCGAAAAGAAAGGCGATACAGACGTGTCAGGACTGGAGACAGTTCGGCTGCGCAATTTCTCAACACAATAGCAGGAATACCATCAGGACCACTGGCTTTGTTCACGTCCAGATTGCGTAGTGTTTTGAGAACCTCCTTTTGGTAAATGTGAATTTCAGGCATTTTGCATCCACAAGGAGGTAACTGAGGTGGAGTTTTATTACCAGCATCTAGACGAGAATTTTCGGCAAATAGAGAGGCAAATAAATTAGCCTTATCCAAAGCCGTGTGTGCCAGTGTTCCGTCAGGTTTCTGCAGGGGAGGAAGTGAGGAGCGACAGAAGTTTGCTTCAACACACTTCGCCAGGGACCAAAAAGCTTTACTGCCCGATGGATGCGAAGCGAGTTTGGTTCCCACTCGGCCTATGTGGTTGAAGCGCGCTTTTTTGAGCACTTTTTTGTAGGACTTAGCTGCTGAGTTAAAGGCTTTCTTCTTATTTCGCGTATCTGGAGCTTTGCGATTTCTGGCTTCTAACCAAGCGTGGTATGCTGACTGTTTTATAGCCTCAGCTTTTGAGCAGACAGCATTGAACCAGGGTTGAGCTCTGATGCCAGAGGGCTGGTCGGAGAATGGAATATAATATTCCATCGCCTGTCCAATAACTTCGGCAATAGCGCCAGCGCAGCTCGACGGATCGCTTGAAGAAAAGCAGACTTGCAACCAAGGGTAAGATGCTAGGAAATGTCGCATCTCATCCCAATCCGCTGACTTGTATCGCCACACCCGCCTAGTTCTTCTAGGGTTGGAGTCGGGTGGAGGACACGTGAGGACGGACTTCACCAGACAGTGGTCAGAACTCCCAAGAGGGGCTGAAACAGACACTTGGTATCGGTCCGGTTCAGTCGTCAGCAGAAGGTCCAGGCAATTTGCTGTGTGGTTCTCAACATCCGGTACTCGAGTCGCCTGGTTAACCAGCTGGGAGAGGTTCATGGTCAAGGCAAGCTTGTACGCCTCTCTACCAGCATGGTCAGTTTTCTGGTACGGGAACAACCATTGTTCATGATGGGCATTAAAGTCCCCCAGAAAGACGACTTGCGCAGTGGGGTACCTTTGTTGAGCCACGTCGGCAGCCTCACTTAGATGTTGGAAAAGCCTTGTTGTCTCCTGGTCTCCGCTATGCGAACGGTAGACACCAACATAAACAATTTGTTCTATGCCGGTATCCACAAGCACCCAGATAGATGAGGAAGAGGGATCCTCCAGGTTACGGAGACGTTTGCAGCAGATGTCATCGCGCACAAAGAAACAAACCCCAGCTCTGGGACGAAAATTGTGCTCCAGGATGTAACCTGGGTAGTGGAGGTATGACGTATCGGCAGGGGTTGTGATTTGCGTCTCGGTAAGCAAGAGCAGATGCGGCTTGGCAGTCTCGAGATGGTGATGAACTGGAAGGAGATTAGAGTGCAGACCTCGGATATTCGTGAGGTGCACTTTAAGCGAGAGGCCGTGCATCCGCTGCAGATTCCTCAACTTTTTTTTTCTTTTTTCCATTGTGAATTTGAAGGGCAAGAGGGAAGGAAAGGCGAAAAGTGGCAGTTACGTGAGGCGCCAGCCAGACTCCACCAGAAGTCACAATACTGCCGCCCGGTGGGGAAAAACCTGGCTGGAGACCGCGGGGACGCCCGGACCCCCCCAGGGCCGGCTGTCGAGGCCTCTCATCCGGTTGCCAACCGGCCCGACAGAAGCAACCCTGGGATTATGCGCGCGATGGCGGAGCAGCCTTTCGCAGGTGGCTAATCTGCAATTGGGCTCCCAACTATCGGCGGGCGGCCAGCGGAAAACCGTTTCTCCGGATCCCGCTGCTCTCCAGAACCAGGCACCGCGGACGGCAACACTGTGAGCCTGGATGCGGCACACCGGTAGGCGCAACTACGTAGACCCACTTTCCGTAGGGCTACTCAAGGTTAGCAGGGTGGAACGCGCGAACGCTTGGCACCTTGATTTATACCTTGAGGGTGGTGACCAGCCACGGCCGAAGCCTACCACCGGAAAGAGTGTCGCTCTTTAGCACCACCCAGGGGTCACGTGTAGGGTCTCGAGGGTAAAGCCTACGGACGCGAGCGACAATCGACCCCCACAACATAGATAAGTTTGATTTAATAATATAGTAAAGAAAGCACTTGTCTTTTAAAAACATGCCCGATTGGTTGATATCGAAGGCAATGAACTGGTATTATACCATAAAAAAAAACCATAGGCCTGGTTAACCCATACTTTAGTGTACCTTTTAGTATACCTTCGTGCTATATAATAGTAGTATAGACATGCACGAGTCGAGGAAGAGCGCGGCGGCGAGCGCCCAGAGCGCGGCGGCCAGCGCCAGCCGCAGCGGGCCAGACGAGCCAGACGCCAGCCAGCCAGAGCCACTCACCGACCACTTGGTGCGCGAGTCGAGGAAGAGCGCGGCGGCGAGCGCCCAGAGCGCGGCGGCCAGCGCCAGCCGCAGCGGGCCAGACGAGCCAGACGCGCCAGACGCGCCAGAGCCACTCACCGACCACTTGGTGCGCGAGTCGAGGAAGAGCGCGGCGGCGAGCGCCCAGAGCGCGGCGGCCAGCGCCAGCCGCAGCGGGCCAGACGAGCCAGACGCGCCAGACGCGCCAGAGCCACTCACCGACCACTTGGTGCGCGAGTCGAGGAAGAGCGCGGCGGCGAGCGCCCAGAGCGCGGCGGCCAGCGCCAGCCGCAGCGGGCCAGACGAGCCAGACGAGTCAGACGCGCCAGAGCCACTCACCGACCACTTGGTGCGCGAGTCGAGGAAGAGCGCGGCGGCGAGCGCCCAGAGCGCGGCGGCCAGCGCCAGCCGCAGCGGGCCAGACGAGCCAGACGCGCCAGACGCGCCAGAGCCACTCACCGACCACTTGGTGCGCGAGTCGAGGAAGAGCGCGGCGGCGAGCGCCCAGAGCGCGGCGGCCAGCGCCAGCCGCAGCGGGCCAGACGAGCCAGACGAGTCAGACGCGCCAGAGCCACTCACCGACCACTTGGTGCGCGAGTCGAGGAAGAGCGCGGCGGCGAGCGCCCAGAGCGCGGCGGCCAGCGCCAGCCGCAGCGGGCCAGACGAGCCAGACGCGCCAGACGCGCCAGAGCCACTCACCGACCACTTGGTGCGCGAGTCGAGGAAGAGCGCGGCGGCGAGCGCCCAGAGCGCGGCGGCCAGCGCCAGCCGCAGCGGGCCAGACGAGCCAGACGAGTCAGACGCGCCAGAGCCACTCACCGACCACTTGGTGCGCGAGTCGAGGAAGAGCGCGGCGGCGAGCGCCCAGAGCGCGGCGGCCAGCGCCAGCCGCAGCGGGCCAGACGAGCCAGACGCGCCAGACGCGCCAGAGCCACTCACCGACCACTTGGTGCGCGAGTCGAGGAAGAGCGCGGCGGCGAGCGCCCAGAGCGCGGCGGCCAGCGCCAGCCGCAGCGGGCCAGACGAGCCAGACGAGTCAGACGCGCCAGAGCCACTCACCGACCACTTGGTGCGCGAGTCGAGGAAGAGCGCGGCGGCGAGCGCCCAGAGCGCGGCGGCCAGCGCCAGCCGCAGCGGGCCAGACGAGCCAGACGCGCCAGACGCGCCAGAGCCACTCACCGACCACTTGGTGCGCGAGTCGAGGAAGAGCGCGGCGGCGAGCGCCCAGAGCGCGGCGGCCAGCGCCAGCCGCAGCGGGCCAGACGAGCCAGACGAGTCAGACGCGCCAGAGCCACTCACCGACCACTTGGTGCGCGAGTCGAGGAAGAGCGCGGCGGCGAGCGCCCAGAGCGCGGCGGCCAGCGCCAGCCGCAGCGGGCCAGACGAGCCAGACGCGCCAGACGCGCCAGAGCCACTCACCGACCACTTGGTGCGCGAGTCGAGGAAGAGCGCGGCGGCGAGCGCCCAGAGCGCGGCGGCCAGCGCCAGCCGCAGCGGGCCAGACGAGCCAGACGAGTCAGACGCGCCAGAGCCACTCACCGACCACTTGGTGCGCGAGTCGAGGAAGAGCGCGGCGGCGAGCGCCCAGAGCGCGGCGGCCAGCGCCAGCCGCAGCGGGCCAGACGAGCCAGACGCGCCAGACGCGCCAGAGCCACTCACCGACCACTTGGTGCGCGAGTCGAGGAAGAGCGCGGCGGCGAGCGCCCAGAGCGCGGCGGCCAGCGCCAGCCGCAGCGGGCCAGACGAGCCAGACGAGTCAGACGCGCCAGAGCCACTCACCGACCACTTGGTGCGCGAGTCGAGGAAGAGCGCGGCGGCGAGCGCCCAGAGCGCGGCGGCCAGCGCCAGCCGCAGCGGGCCAGACGAGCCAGACGCGCCAGACGCGCCAGAGCCACTCACCGACCACTTGGTGCGCGAGTCGAGGAAGAGCGCGGCGGCGAGCGCCCAGAGCGCGGCGGCCAGCGCCAGCCGCAGCGGGCCAGACGAGCCAGACGAGTCAGACGCGCCAGAGCCACTCACCGACCACTTGGTGCGCGAGTCGAGGAAGAGCGCGGCGGCGAGCGCCCAGAGCGCGGCGGCCAGCGCCAGCCGCAGCGGGCCAGACGAGCCAGACGAGTCAGACGCGCCAGAGCCACTCACCGACCACTTGGTGCGCGAGTCGAGGAAGAGCGCGGCGGCGAGCGCCCAGAGCGCGGCGGCCAGCGCCAGCCGCAGCGGGCCAGACGAGCCAGACGAGTCAGACGCGCCAGAGCCACTCACCGACCACTTGGTGCGCGAGTCGAGGAAGAGCGCGGCGGCGAGCGCCCAGAGCGCGGCGGCCAGCGCCAGCCGCAGCGGGCCAGACGAGCCAGACGAGTCAGACGCGCCAGAGCCACTCACCGACCACTTGGTGCGCGAGTCGAGGAAGAGCGCGGCGGCGAGCGCCCAGAGCGCGGCGGCCAGCGCCAGCCGCAGCGGGCCAGACGAGCCAGACGAGTCAGACGCGCCAGAGCCACTCACCGACCACTTGGTGCGCGAGTCGAGGAAGAGCGCGGCGGCGAGCGCCCAGAGCGCGGCGGCCAGCGCCAGCCGCAGCGGGCCAGACGAGCCAGACGAGTCAGACGCGCCAGAGCCACTCACCGACCACTTGGTGCGCGAGTCGAGGAAGAGCGCGGCGGCGAGCGCCCAGAGCGCGGCGGCCAGCGCCAGCCGCAGCGGGCCAGACGAGCCAGACGAGTCAGACGCGCCAGAGCCACTCACCGACCACTTGGTGCGCGAGTCGAGGAAGAGCGCGGCGGCGAGCGCCCAGAGCGCGGCGGCCAGCGCCAGCCACAGCCAGGCGCGCCACGCCACGCGCTCGCCGTGCGCCAGCTTCAGCACCACGTAGCCCACCGTGTACAGGATCGCGTTCCCGAGCAGCACGGCCAGCAGGTGCCGCGCGAAGTCCGCGTTGTGCACGTACAGCCTGCGCCGGGGAGACGGGCGTCTGAGACTCTAACACTTACTGCCACCCACATCTACCAACGTCCGTGAAGCTAGCCTCGACGACCCAGCCCAATCAAATATAACATATGTGTGGATTTAGTGCTATTTATTTGCTAATTAGTTGCTCTAATCGGGAATTTGTTGCTCATTCCGTGACCGAAATATTGCTGACAAGGCCAACTTTTTTTGGAAGCTAGCCTTGTCATATGACTTTTTTTCCGTAAAAACGTCTCATAAGTATGTGTGGATTTAGGAATATGGAATTACTATTACATTGAATTATTGTAAATACTATAAATATTTTTTTAAATTCCTTTTCACTTACTTCTTCCTTTGCCAATTTCTGTTTCAAGAAATCGTAACCCTTTCAAATCAAATATAATTAATTGAAATATATATTACAGTCATGAAAATCTACTACCGGATTCTAAATGTAGATTCAGCTGAGAAGTGATGGCAAGAAACTCAACATTTAGTCTTTAAAGCTATTTTAAAAACCATAATTTCTTTAATCATTCCAATTATTGTGATAATATTATATATATATAACCTTAAAAATATTGGCCAATAGTAAAAGTTTATAACTCACCCGTATCCCGCCAGGACCCAGTTGGCAATATTCGCAACAGCCAAGAAGATCGCCCTGGCCGGGTAGTTTGGTCTGAACGCTGAACGACCTTGAGTCTTGACGCCATTCCATGCCCGCTTCATCATTGTACTACCTATATAAAAACAAAATGAAATCATAGTAAATATTATAAATGCAAAAGTTTGTTTGTTACGCTTTCACGCGAAAACTACTTAACCGATCATCATGAAATTTTGTACACATATTTTTGGAGGTATTAGAAGTAACATAGGGTACTTATTTTTTTTATTGGTCGCGATAACCAACATCCACACGGGCGAAGCCGTGGGCAGAAGCTAGTTCATAATATTTTCTCCTTGAAACGATCAAGATTGTCCAGTAGAATAGTTTTCGACAACGATGTTGTGTTTTCTTAGACCATGAGTAAAAAGTTTCTAGCCATATTAATTACATTTTTAACTTTTCAAGGATTTCCTGTAAAATTAATTAGGTAATTTAAAAACTGCTTCACCATTTTTCTATTTTTTAATGCTTATTTTTGGTCTATTCTCTTTATCATTGGACGATGGAGGGAAGGTGAAGGATATTTGTAGTTACTGTCATCACCACTTTACCTGAACAGTGATCTGAATAGTTGTGATGACAAAATTCGTGCCCAAAACTACACCAAATTCTACTTAAATCTAAAATTCAGTAAAATTACATATTTTAATGTATAAAAGATACTTGCCTATCTTTAATCTTCCTACGTAATATATCTTTAACGTCAAGAAGAAGCAGACGGCGAAGTGGCCGATCGTGAAGAACGCCCAGAAATACACGTTGGGGTATATTATACCAAACACTCCTAGAAATAAATAATCAAATAAATAAACGCCTCCCGCTAGTATTTGAATGCTTTGTCGAAGGACCGGAAACACAATCACGAACGCCCAGATCACGACAAATATCTTTTCGCCTAAAAAAAAACATTCGCCATGTGCATCGAACCCGCGATCGCAAGCGCACCAGCCAATTGCTGTGACAACTGCGCCAAAGCGTTCTCGTAAAACAAAAGTTATATTTTACTGAACATGTAATGAATATACTGTTTAAAGGCTCTGCAGAAGACATTACATTAAACACAATTTATTATAACATTTTCTCTTAGTAATAAAATTTAAGTAATGATGTGTTTGTTTAAATTCAGATTTTTTATCGTTTTTAATAATCATATAGTCAAATAAGATTTTTTATTGTCTATGAACTAAACTGAACGGAATCGGCTTTTCTTTTTTTTTAAGCTTTTTTAACAAACTGTCAATAAATAATAGTGAATTAGAATTGTTCCGTACTAAACCTCAGAATGTAAATAGATTGTTTGCTTTGAAGTTTTTTGGCCCCGCGTCGGGGGTGCAACAAATTATTAAATACTAAAATATTCCTCATCTTCAGGGATTTTTGTTTTCGTTTTTGTTTTGTCGATTTATTGTCATTGTTTGATGGTCTCATCATTTAAATAACCATATGCGAATACCTGTAAATGGCTTAGTCGAAATGTTCAATTTGTGCTCATAATATGTCTTATGTGCTGTTGGTGTTCCAAATAAAATAAAGTAAAATAAAATAAAAATAAAAAATTGCTGGGAAAAGATCTCTTCTCCATATACAAGAATGGTTGCAGTTGACGGATTATTTCCCTATCATAAGTCACGATCGCTATCAGCTGTCTATCATTACAACCAGGACCGACGGCTTAAAGTACTCTCTCCGAGTTACGATAGGATACCCTCAAGGACATACATCAAAACCATTTTGAAGGTAGAGAGACTGTCCTCCGACTAGACTGGAGTTGCGTCTGGTGGGCTACGCGCCACTTAACGTTTGTTGTCGGGTTCTTGTATATATATTCAATCGCTTTGAAAACTTCGATAGCGTGATGTAGGATACGTCTGTTTCTTCTAGTTCGTATATAGCGAGATAGATGTCGTTTCATCAATAAAAAAAAGCTAAACAAATTATTATACCGCAAGAATGGAAGGAAGCGCATGTTACTCCAATATATAAAAAAGGTGATAAATTCCTTGCATCCAACTACCGGCCCATTAGCCTCACAAGTATAGTTTGCAAAACTATGGAAAAAATAATAGCAGGAGAGTTAAGAAAATTTATTACAATCGAAAATATAATTATTGATGAACAACATGGGTTTGTTCCAAGGCGATCAGTTGTCACCAACCTTCTTGCTTGCCTTGATAAATGGACGTCAAACTGGAACAAACACCATCCAACAGACACCATATACTTAGACTACGAGAAAGCTTTTGATCGGGTTCCTATTAAAATGTTGATAGCAAAACTGGAGCACTTCGGAATCCGGGGACAACTTCTCCAATGGATATCAAACTTCTTGACAGATAGGAAATTCAGAGTTAGAGTTGGAGACACTCTGTCAGAAATTCATAATGTTTACAGTGGTGTACCGCAGGGATCTGTGCTTGGACCAATCCTATTTGGAATTTTCATTACTGACCTAAAAAGTGTTATCAAATCATATCTGTCCATTTTTGCTGACGATACTAAAATAATGGGAAACCCTCTCATCAGTCACAATATTATACAGCAAGACCTAGACCGCATTGGACAATGGACACAAGACTGGCTCATGTCATTAAATGCAGCAAAGTGTACAGTTTTACACATAGGTAGTAACAACCCTAAGATGTGTTACAAAATAGGGTCTGTATCCCTAAAACCCGTGAACTCCCAAAAAGATCTTGGAGTTACCATTACACATAATCTAAAGTGGGACGTTCACATCACAAATATAACAAAAAGGACTAATTCCATGCTCTATGTGGTAAGAAAGGCTTTCAACATTATTACAAAAGACTTGTTTATCAAAATTTATAAAACTTACATCCGTCCGCTACTAGAATACGCTTTTCAAATCTGGAATCCATACTTCAAGAAAGACATAGAAATACTGGAAAAAGTACAACGTAGAGCTACAAAAATGGTGGCCTCACTAAGGCATAAGACATATGAAGAAAGACTTTCTGAACTTAAATTAAGTACATTGGAGCAACGTAGGCAGAGGGGAGATCTCATCGAAACATACAAAATTCTAAACGGACATTATAATGTCAAGAATATTGAAAACATGTTTATTATGAATCCAAATCCAAAGTTGAGAGGACACTCTCAAAAACTTACAAGGTCTCCTTGCCTTAGCAACCCGAGATGTCACTTCTTGCCAAATCGCGTAGTTACCCAATGGAACAAGTTGCCAGAATCAGTGATTAGTTCACCATCAGTAAACACTTTTAAAAATAGACTTGATGAACACTTGAAAACTAAACTAAAGTGAACATAAGTGCAGTGATATGCACGCATCAGCTCCAAGAGCTGCTAGTGCATTATAAAATAATAATAATAATATACAAATATCTGCCCCGAGCGGGAATTGAACTAATGAACGCCGGCGAATTTTCTCTTCTTTCTTCCTTTTTTACATCTAATTTGGTATTTATGTCGTATACCAGTATACTAGTAATGACTAAATTAACTATCATTCGTCTCTGCAGTGTGTTAAAATCTATCATATCCTTATTCTTAAATTGAGAAAAAAACATTATTTTATAAATTAGAATTCACACTCTTTATTGCACACCGATATAGAGAGAACAATAATCATATTAAATGAAGAAATATGTACAAAGGCGGTCTTATCGCTAGTAGAGCGATCTCTTTCAGAAAACTTTTGAAGGACACAGTATAGTAAAAGCGGATAATGAAGTGTACAAATTGTTTGACGTTATAATGATAAACGTACAAACAGTAAAAAAACACTACAATTCATTTAATTATACTATGTACTGCATACTGGAATTTCATATCTTTAAACGAGCAATTCTTGTATATATATATATATATATATATATATAATCTGAATCTCAGAAACGGCTCCAACGATTTTCATAAAATGTAGTATGCAGGGGGTTTTCGGGGCGATAAATCGATCTAGCTAGGATTTATTGTTAGAAATAAAAAATATCATTAGAATACGAACGTAAATTTCGCTGTCATTACAAGCTTACAATAGCTCGGATGAGAATCGACCGAATTCGAAATCAGAAAACCCGGGTTCGAATCCTGGTGTCTACAGACCTTTTTTTTTTTCATTTTTTTTTTCAAGTTTCTTCTTTTGTGAGAAAAACTATTATTGAGATCTCTTTTTATTTTTTATTTAAATAACCAGTTCCTATTTTTTTTACTATTATGTCGAAAATTAAAAAAGATCGAAATTATTATTTATGTTTCATCAGTATGTAATGTATCTAAATATAATTTAACATCCAGTACTAAAAATTTATAGATAGTGAAATATATAGATAAGCGTAGTTAAGTATATATGTCGTGGCCATATCGTAAAATTGAAATGTTTTACTGTCCATTGGCTACATCATGATGTGTCCTGGCCAGATCAATGATAAGAAATCGTTTGTCGATATTAGTTGACTAAGGCGCGCTACTTCGTGAATTGGTCAAGATTATTTGATCGTATCGCTTATTAAAAAAAAAAGGATAGCAGGGTGACCATGCGAAAAAAAAGTTTATGGACTACTACTGGCTATCCAAATATGTCTGCTGACTGCTGAATCTGCTGATTAGGAATATATTATATTCAAGAAAAAAAAAAAAAAAACTTAACCAAACATATTCTGAATTTTTATTATATATTTCATGGACACCCTATTTTCATGATATGGCCAATCGCGGAAGACAAAATCGTGAATTTTATGATCTGGTCAAATTTAGTCGCCCATATCATGAAATAGCAATGGAAAGGACAATTTCTAGAATATGGCCACGACATATAGATAAATAAATATTAAGTATTATTCCAGATTAACTCACCGATCGCCATCAAAAAGGCGAGTAACATAAAGGTAGCGTGCGCACTCGCGTTTACGTCGGAGTGACGGCTCTGGTACAGCTTCACGATACACAGGACTGCTATCACGTACATAAATGACGAATCTGAAATAAAAAATGACGACGTAACTATCGTTCTGGTGTAGTGGGGCGAGTAGTCGCCTAAAACCGAGCGTCGGCGGTCGTAGGTTCGATTCCGGCTCGGGGACGGATGTTTGTATTTGTGCAAATATTTGTTTCCGGTCTGGGTGTATGTCCTTATGGGTCTCCCCACCGTGCCTAGGAGAGTACGTAAAGACGTCGGTCCCGGTTGTTATCATGGACACCTGATAACGATTGTTACTCATGGTAGGGAAATTATCCGCCAACCCGCAATGGAGCAGCGTGGTGGATTAAGCTCCAACCCTTCTTCTATATGGAAAAGAGGCCTACGCTCAGCAGTGGATTGTTTACAGGCTGATACAGTACAGAATTAGTCTAACATATCCGAGTGTATATCCGTGCTCACCAAACTGAAAGTTCATCTTGTTGGGGCAGAGATGGTAGCAAGCTGACAGCACCCCCTCCATCACCAGCGCCAGCCCCATGGAATACAGCAAGCCACGGTGTTCCGGGATGCCAAGCTCCTCCTTCACAGATTTTCTTCATTTTCATCCAATATTTTAATAAGGTTTTGGAAGACGATTTCGAAACAACTTTGGTTTTTTTTTTTTAAGATAAGAGACCTAATTTTATTATTCTTATCTTATTAAATATTAAAAATTAAAAAAAATCAATCATTTATTTTTCGTAAACAATTAACTAAAGTATTTTCTTTCTTACTTTTGAGAAGTTCTAAATTTAATTAACTGAAATAGATACACGTGGGAGTTAACCCACAATGTTTACACAAGAAGTTTAAAAAGTGAAATAAAGACGATTAATCTTCAGGCGGCTGAATTAGGGCTAACTGTATTTTTCAAACTAGTCATATAGCTGTAGTGTAACGAGCAACATTATGTGACGTTGGGCGGAGAGGGGGTGAGGTGTGGAGAAGAGGGGTGAGGTGTGTAGAGGAGGGGTGAGGTGTGGAGAGGAGGGGTGAGATGTGGTGAAGAGAGGATAGTCGAGCAGCTGGGCATTCCTTTTGGCGAGAGCGAAGTGATCGGTCAAGAAATTATTTTATACTTAAATTAAATTTGTAAATTCAATCAAGAAATAAATCAAGTTAATTGTCAGTACGTTTTTATTTTTTAACCACTCAAATACCGGCGTTACAGTAGTTCTACAGCTGAACTCTACTATATTTAAAATACTAGAATATCCAATCCTCACCCAGTGGCCTATTGTCACAAAGTAGCCAGTCTTCACCCAGAATAACCAGTCCTAGCCCAGTGATGATTCATTGCTCAGTGGTATCACCTGATGGTCATTCCCCGCTTAGTAGCCAGTACTCACCCGGTAGCCAGTCGTCACCAGGTGGTGACGGCCAGTCAGGGCCGGATTTTGAGGTCTTGAGGCCTCGGGGCAACAAAGGAGTAGAGGCCCCTTGACCCCAAATTATTTTCCAAATAATAAAATTTAAAAAAAAATCCTTCGAGTTTTCCAATAAATAATCTATTGTAAAGCCAAGTATATATTCTTTTATTATTTAAAAACCAAGAATTACCTGAACTTTACTAATCTGAAATTGTTTTTTTTTTCTGAAGTCGCTATTGTAATAGTCCCCTCTTTTGTGGAGGCCCCGAGGCTGTAGCCACGGTTACCCTCACCTAAATTCGGCTCTGCGGCCAGTGCTCACCTGGTGGTCCCTTGGCACGCGGCATCGCACCTGCAGCATGAAGGCCAGGCCCAGCAGCACGTATCCCACGTTGGAGAACACGTGGTTGAAGTCAGCCAGCGCGCCCAGAGGCAGCGCGCACAGGAAGTTGTAGTAGCACACGTCCTGATCACCCGTCTGGTACACCATCTGCGCAAGCGCAGGTCGCGTTACAACCAAGTAAGGGTAATTTAAAAAACAAAAAAAACCCGACTACGTTTCTTTTTACCCGACTGCGACAGAAGGAGGGTTATGTTTTTCGAGTGTATGTATGTATGTATGTCCATTTCTTTGGCACGCCCTACAGCCCAAACGGCTGGACGGTTTTTGGCATATGAGGTGTCGTTGGATTTGTCTAAATTGTAGTAGTGACATAGGCTATATAAATTTTCAAAATGGCGCCCGCAAATGGCGGAATGAGGGGGGGGAGTTGATTTTTTTTTCTTACTGTAGCAATATGGGTATCAAATGAAAGCTAGTAAATTGTTTTATTCTTTTTAGTTTATATTAAGAGTATTTTACGCAGTCGGGTTTTTTGATTTTTTTTATTATTCGAACTTATTAATTTAGGAATAATCATTTTATTGCGCGATATTTGTCGCGAAAAATCCGCCATTTTGCTTTTTTGTTTTTTTGATATACCCAGTGTCACTCTTACAGTAAATACGAATCTAACGACACCTCCCAAGCTAAAATTCGTCAAGCCGTTCATGCCGCAGAGCGTGCCAAACAATTATAAATACATACATAATCTCGAAAAACATAACCCTCCTTCTGGCGCAGTCGGGTAAAAATAGCAAGTTTTTTTCAAAATTAGCACGGAAACATTCAATGTAAATTTAATTAGTTTTGGTTTGGCTAAATCATTATACAATTTTGCAACATGTTCTTAAACAGTCACTGACAAATTTTATTGAAAATATCTATTAATTTCTCTTTTTTGGTTCAAACTACAGATTAGCTATGTAACTTTTTTACATGTGTTTAACATACACATACAGGTCATCTGTTCCTAAGGTTAAACCAAGGAATTTATTTCATAAATGGAACGCTCACTTAATAAAATTGTATATTCAAATATGCACCTTGATGTATATGACATAAGGTTGACATTGGCTTATAACATGTAAAGTGAAAAATCGTTCCGAGCATTTCGTTGACAACTGGTATTTTGTCTCTTTCTTACGAGAATTGCCTTGAATCCATGTTAGAAAGAGATGCAATCCCGGCCGTAGGAACGTTTTTTGTGTGCACGTGAGCATTCCAGTTTGTATATAAATTCCTTGGGTTAAACTTAATGCCTGTTTTAGGTAACAGCCAAGTTTTTTATTAGTGTGTGCATTTTTATACTAGGTATTTCATTCATCTATTTTTGCGTTTATTTACATAAAGTTTTTTTTTTAAATTTCAGTTTATTGATTTTTGAAATGACTAAGATATTGCATTGGCTTTAGGTGTTCGAAGATTAGCAAGATGTCGCTTCCGCTTTGAATTAGTAAATGACACCGCTGTGAATAGTTCCTATGATTCTGGTAGTGAAATAATAAATAAATGAATACGTATTACTATATTTTTTTTTAAATACATCATATATATATTTAATCCAGAGTTAGGACATGAATCGAACCCACAACCCTGGAACGGAATTCAGGGTCACTGCCGAGTGCGCCAACGGGTCAAACTGTATAAGCTGTATAACTTAAGAAATGATGAGGAACTTACCCTTTGATATGTGAACAATAGCTGGACGACAGGTAGTGCGTACACTACCGCTACAGTAAGAGCGCTCCAGAAGTACCTTATTAAATAAAAATGGTTTTTTTAAGAATATTTCTGTGCACTTTAATCATCCTAATAATTATTTTACGGCTTTTACTATGACAAGTCCTATATCCAAAGGTTGTCTGGAAAATATTACTCTTCTAGCGATAAGACCGCCTTTGTACATCTTTCTTTATTCGTTACAAATATTGTTCTTTTGATTAAAAGTCTATATCGGATTTTATCGCGTTTATTTAAAACTTTATATTTTTACAATATTTTAAATTATTTCCCGACGTTTCGGACCCTTTACAGCGTCCATGATCTCGGGAGACTGAGGTGGTGGGTGTCCGAATAAATTAATAAATAATAATAATAATAATAAATTAATAATAAATTATTCGGACACCCACCACCTCAGTCTCCCGAGATCATGGACGCTGTAAAGGGTCCGAAACGTCGGGAAATAATTTAAAATATTGTAAAAATATAAAGTTTTAAATAAACGCGATAAAATCCGATATAGACTTTTAATCAAATGAGTAAAATTCGCGTAAATATAAGAGAAAAATATTGTTCTTTTTTTAGTGGTGTGCAATAAAGAGTATTATTTTTTTAAGGTATTTTCATTGTTATGTATTTAAACTAAGAATTATGTGTATATATATTATTAATTTGTTATTATATTAAATACATTTATCCTTGTCAAATTCTTATGACATTTATTTGTTCACTTCCTATTCTTTCACTATGTCGTTATATCCATTGTTGGTTGGAAAGAGATCGCTCTTTTAGCGATAAGACCGCCTTTTTTATACCTTTATTTGTTACGAATCTTGTTATTTTAGTATTGTACAATAAGAAGTGTTTATATTTTTTATATCTCTTAGTTTTATAAAATTTAATTTTAAGCTACATCCAAATGCCTTATGCGGGTTGAAGATCAAGAGCTAAGCTGATCCGCAGCTCAGCTAAGCGAAGCTAAGCTAAACTAAAAATATGTCACGTGCACACCAAGAACTAAACGAAAGCTAAGTTAGTGTTGCAAAGTTCAGTTCGACGGACGTCCGCGTCGCTCACGATGAATTTAATGAATGAAGAAAGTTCCGATGATGAATACATTAGATGGAGAAAAAGAAGATTAATACTGGCCTATTATTATTTAAAAAAAAGACATGCCGAACCTTGGATATGTAAACACATTCAGTTTCGGCACCCCAGTTGGAAAGTTTAAAGCTTTATTTAACGAGTTAGATGATGAGCATTTACAGTTATTGTCCCATAGTGTAGGAAATTGTTTTATATTCGCTATAAAACTACCGTGCGCACGACACAAGACACAGGACAGCAGTACAACACTAGCAATGGATGTGCGAAGGGGGTGCGGGGTAGGCGGGAGGGCTTAGCTTAGCTCGTGTAGCTGCGTATCCGCATAAACAACTTTTTTTTTTTGTGACGCAGGGGAATCCATTTACGGATGATATCCAGGACGCCCGGGTAGGCAGTCCTAGACCTATGTCGGACTTGGCACTTTGGGAGTGCAATACCGCACTAAACCGGACCACACAAACAGGACTCATCGTCGCCGAGCATCGCGGTGATGATGCTCAAGAGCGACAAGTCCCCTCCGAGGAATCCGCATAAACAACTAACTTAGCACAACTTAGTTTGCATAGCTTGCAGTCTGCACACAAATAAGAAAAACTGTGTAAGCTATGCGAGCTAAGCTAAACTAACTAAGCTTAGCCCTTGGTTTGCAACCCGCGTTATATACTCATATCTTAATATAGATCCATTCAGTAGTATATAGTTGAGGGTAGATAAAATATAGTGAAAAACTTATTACCTATTCGACCTCCGATTGTGTGCCATCGGACGTGACCGACTCAATCTCGCCACGTTCAGAGGAACAGGTAGCGACTTGTCGTCTAGATCCGGCTCAGAATCTATATCGGTATCTGTACGGACAATATTTAAACATTGGATACCGTTTCTTGTTTCTCATATTTTAGTTACAGAAAGAAAAACAAATTGTTATGCATGCAGCTGTAGTTTATTTTAAACAATTATGTATAAGTCTATTAATTCTATTTTTTTTTTCTTGGACTGGTTTAGAAGGTTACTAATAGGACTTACCTGATTCATTGTTCTGGGTTCTGTATCCTGTAGACTCTGCTGATCGCACATCTTGGTAACCAGACGGTCCAGGATTGTCCTCAATTTCTATCACCACAGCTAAAAATAATTGGACTAACATAATCAACTTAAATTAAATGCAGTCGTCGGTCCGTCAACTTTTGTAACTGTATAATTATCCAGAATAAAAATCAGTACGTAGTGTGCTATTCAGAGTTTCAGAATATAATCTATTTCTGTGCCAAATTTTATCGAGATTCGTTCAGTCGTTATTGATTAACAAACGTTCATCCATCCAAACTTTCGCATTTATAACAGCTGTGTATTGTCGGTTCGTGCGTTCTGGAATTATAGCGTCAGGAAGGAAAACCCGACTTATTTTCATATTATAGATTATCACATTGATAAAAAGTTAATAGTCACTTAAAATTAGTGAAATTTTACTGATTCATGTTCAGAGAGTACTCACGCGGCCGGCAGGCTGGCGGCGCGACCGTGGCCGCCAGTAGCGCCGCCAGCAGCGTCAGCGCCAGTGACGTCAGCACGAACGTCAAGTAGTCCTGTGTTGTCGCCGACGCTACCACACTGAAACTACAACAATAAATAGTATATTGTGTCACAAGGGACGAAAATACTACTTTCTGTCCCGCATGTCAAATGTCAAACATGCGAGCAAGAATGTAGTACTTTCGTCCCGTGTTTTTTTTTTCCTCAAAGCTGCGCGCGGACGATCGCGAGTTAGATTCCCGCTCGGGACAGGTATTTGTATTTGTACAAATACTTGTTTCCAGTCTGGGTGTATCCCTCCCCACCGTGCCTCGGAGAGCACGTAAAGCCGTCGGTCCCGGTTGTTATCATAGACACTGGATAACGATCTTTACTCATGGTAGGGAAATTATCAGCCAACCCGCAGTGGAGTAGCGTGGCGAATTAAGCTCAACCCTTCTTCTACATGGAGAAGAGGCTTTCGCTCAGCAGTGGGTTGTTTACAGGCTGATACAGTGTACAGTACCTAAAGGTCTTAATCCGTTGGTCGGTGTGAGGTCCGTGATCATCCTTGATACCGGTGCATTCTTCGTCGCTCTCGTTGACTATGAATACTATGTAGAAGCCACGTGGGAACATCGATTGCTGAAAGTAATTATTTATATTTATTTTATTCAGGACAACAAAAAATTGCGTTATAAAAGTTTACCTAGTATCTTAATATCTAAAATATTAACTAATTACACAACCAGCACCGTTATCCACATCATAATATTATACACATATAGAGAAAAAAGAAGAAAAAAATATATAATAAAGGTAGAGAGCTAACTAGAAAATGAGAACATAATATCCAAAATTAAATTATTAAATTAAAATTTTAAAGACTTAAGACTTTAACGTATACCAAATCGAATTTTTAAACAATCGCATTTTAATAATTTAATTAAAAGTCTAAAACGGATTTTATCGCGTTTAATTAAAACATTACAGTTTAACGATTTTTTTATTTTATTTCCCGACGTTTCGGACCCTTTACAGCGTCCATGGTCTCGGGGGACTGAGGTGGTGGGTGTCCGAATAATTAATTAATTGGTTACATACCCCGCTTTTATACAATTTTAATTATTCCTTTAACCGTTCCTATTCACGCAGAATGAACTTATTGTGCCTGGAAGTCGTGCTGTGTTCAGTTCTCAAATTAATTAAACCCAAGGAAAATACATTAAACTGTAAAGTTTACTTAAAAATACGTTTTGGACCCTTTACAGCGTCCATGGTCTCGGGGGACTGAGGTGGTGGGTGTCTGAATAATTAATTAATTGGTTACATACCCCGCTTTTATACAATTTTAATTATTCCTTTAACCGTTCCTATTCACGCAGAATGAACTTATTGTGTCTGGAAGTCGTGCTGTGTTCAGTTCTCAAATTAATTAAACCCAAGGAAAATACGTTAAACTGTAAATTTTACTTAAAAATACGTTTCGGACACTTTACAGCGTCCATGTCTCGGGGGACTAAGGTGGTGAGTGTCCGAATAATTAATTAATTCATTATAACTGTAAAGTTTTTTAAACGTTAGTTGTTTAAACAAATAAACACGATAAAATCCGATCTAGACTTTTAATTAAATGAGTAAAAATCGCGTAAATATAAGAGAACAGGATGAGTTCAATGTTGTCAGGGTAACTTATTTATTTGGCATACAAATAATATTTTAATACACATAAACACAGCATTAACATAGTTTTGGTTTGAGAACGTTTTGAGAACAATTTATACTAACTTTTAATTAACTGAATTAAGATTAAAAAAATAAATAAAAATGAAAGACGTGGAACCAATTTAAAGGCTTTAATGTCTTTCAACTAAACTAACTTAAAATTAAATGATTAAAGACCTGTAATCAATTTGGAGGCTACATATTTAATGCCTTTCACATTACATTCTCAGCCCAGCGGATGTCAGGTGGGCCGACCAGACGCTGAGTTTGCGTCTCTTACTTATATCTATAAATCTTATTTTATGAATCTTAATCTATGGCGGATGGACGAGGTGTAAATATAACTACATATTATCACAAGTATGCTTAATTAAAAAAATCAAAAAACCCGACTGCGTAAAGTACTCTTATTATAAACTAAAAAGAAAAAAACAATTTACTAGCTTTCATTTGATACCCATATTGCTACAGTAAGAAAAAAAATTCAACTCCCCCCCTCATTCCGCCATTTGCGGGCGCCATTTTGAAAATTTATATAGCCTATGTCACTACTACAATTTAGACAAATCCAACGACACCTCATATGTCAAAAACCGTCCAGCCGTTTGGGCTGTAGGGCGTGCCAAAGAAATGGACATACATACATACATACATACATACATACATACATACATACATACATACATACATACATACATACATACACTCGAAAAACATAACCCTCCTTCTGTCGCAGTCGGGTAATTAATCAGCAAAATTTCCACAAAAAGTATGTTAACTTACTGTCACTGTTATTCCACCTTTTGTAGTCATTGTGAAATGATAACCTTGATACAACATGTCCTTTTCATTGTCAAATACTGGACACTACAAAAAATACATAAAAGATTTTATTGGAGAAGACATAAGGGGGTATTATACTATTCTGGGGCCATTCGATTATTACGTAAGACGAATTTTGCTAGTTTTCGACCCCCTCCCCCCAATTATAAGAAAAAATAAGAATACCTCTCCCCTCCCCCCTGTTTAATATTTATTACGTAAGTATCTAAAGGAAAAATGAATAAATGTTTGGTTTGTTTTATTGTTTATTTTTCAAAGTAACAGTTTTTAGATATGTTTATTATTTTGTACTTACAAAGGTACTATTAATTTTTATTTTTTGGTAGTAATAAACTTTAATTTTAATTATTCATCTTTTTTTTTGTAAGATTTTCAGGCGAGGAAATCAAAACCCACTCGGAAAGTGGATCTGCCACTGGAACATCTCTAATATTACCTATACGCATCCGAGCGAACCTCGGCACTCATGCGTTTGCCTGCGCTTTTTCAAAGTATAATTTTAACTGCGCATTTTTGTGATCTTACGTAAGAACTATCGAGACTCCCTCCCACCCCCTTATAAGAGAAAATAAGACATGGTCGAGCCTCTTCTCCCCCTAAATCATCTTACGTAATAAATGAATGGCCCCTCTAGAAATTTGCATCTTACCGAATTGTTCTGTATAGATATCGTTGCACACACATGGTCGTCTGAATTTATTTTCAATAACACACTTTTAGGTATTGTGTAGTTAAATCTGAAACAATTTACAATTATCATATAACCAGCTTCTCCGTGCGGTGACCGGCAGAGAAGAATAGTCCCGTGGGGATATTACGTAACTTCGCGATCGTGAGAAATCACTGTGGTGTCGAATTTCAATACTAATTGAGGCTCAGCTCATTGTGATAGTCCCACCGACCTCTTTCTTGCTGAGGTGTCGTAAAAGGCGACTAAGGCCATAGCGGTACCAAAAATTGTACACCAACCAGGATAGTGGTGGGAAGCAGCGTCATTATATCCTGTCACAACACACTAAGCTCGCCAACCCGCCTGCCACACGTAGCAAGTATTGGCAAAACCCCCAGAGATGAAGGGGAAGGCCTACGTTCAGCATTCGACATCCAACAGCTGATATGATGCTGGTTTTTGGGTCTAACCTCAAAGATTTAAATATATCTACATCAGCAGGTCCAATAAAAAAAAATCAATCATATTTTACAAGTCTATTTTTTAAGGTCCCGCCATGCTTAATAACATTATACAAAAATACAATATAAATTGTTTATTATTATTAAATCAAATCGAAAATTTCTTTTGTATCATCGATTTACAAAATATATAAGTATATAACATTCTTTAATTAATTAGTTATAGTTAATCTGAAGCTACCACCGATTCTTAATGTAGATTCTGTTGAGAAGATACGGCAAGAAACTCAACCGTTATCAAGGAAGTCTATGGAATTACTTAATAAACTTTAAAAAGTTGCGATAATCGGATGTAACAATTGCTCTTTGTATTAAATCTTTTACAGTTAAGGGGAATATTTTTACCACCAACTTATTTTTTAAGTTACAGCAAACCAGTCTCAACTGTTGATTTTTTTTAGATATAGCAACACAGATTAAAAAGGAATAAAGATATTTTTTTTTAAATTGACACTGACAAATAAGATACGTTTCTTATAGAAAGTGATCGGTAAAAATCGAAAACAGGAAAATTTTCAACTGCTATTGAAATTGGTTTAAATCTTCAAATTCACGTAGCGTCATACAGTAAGTTCTTCTAGTTTTTGTGGATTTAAATCCAATATCTTAGAAATTATATATGTTTTTGGTTTATCTTGTCTTATTACTTTTTTTCATGTTTTTATAGGTGGGAAGCATATTCTCTCTAACATTAATTACTGTACCAAAGAACGTCCACGTCCCACAGCTAGGCTAAGATCTCTTCTATCCAAAACAAGTATGCTTAATTAAAAAAATCAAAAAACTCGACTGCGTAAAATACTCTTATTATAAACTAAAAAGAATAAAACAATTTACTAGCTTTCATTTGATACCCATATTGCTACAGTAAGAAAAGAAAATTCAACTCCCCCCCTCATTCCGCCATTTTGAAAATTTATATAGCCTATGTCACTACTACAATTTAGACAAATCCAACGACTCCTCATATGTCAAAAACCGTCCAGCCGTTTGGGCTGTAGGGCGTGCCAAAGAAATGGATGGACATACATACATACACTTGAAAAACATAACCCTCCTTCTGACGCAGTCGGGTAAAAAAGGGTATATAAATAGTGGCATTCTGGACATAATATTACTTAAATATGTAGCGCTCTAATTTATGTATTGACGACCTTTTACCTGCGACTTCATATGCCTATAATTTACTACGTTACGTTGTTTATAGAGTAATAACTACACTTCCAGATTTTGTATCAACATAAAACCTACACCAGATTTCAAATTAGATATCCAGAATCGCAACTGCGAGAGCCGATTTTATGCAACTTACTTGACTTAGGAATATAAAGACAGAAAAAATATCTAAAAATAATTGTTTTAACTTCTATTGCTCTTACAGAGACCTTTATAGTTCATTTGTCCAAAATTTCAAAATTCCAAAATATCTTTAATATACAGACATTACTTAGTTACAATTTTATTATATACATAGATTTTAAAACAGTAAATAATAATACATATTTATAGATCTGATAGAATACTGTTACCCCTTCTTTATAGTGTCTAAAGAGGAAGGGGGTAATTTTGTTACTACTCAACTACTCCACAGGTGTGAAAGTATGGAATAACAATCCCTTATACACTAAACGCTAAAGTGAATGACGAACGAAATGACTCACCGCGGGAAGAACGGATGCGTTGAATGTAAACTGTCGAATGGATCACGATCGAACGAGAAATAGTAGTACTTCGGCGTGCTTGGTGTCACATTCAGGGTTACATCCTGTAAAAATATTGACATTTAAAAAATTCGGCGGAAGAATCACCGGATGTTACATGATCATACTATAATAACTGCTGCAACAGAGCTAGATACTTCACTGGCTAAAGGAATGGAGGGGAGTAGGGTTTAGCTATGGGGAAATTAAGGGTAGGAAAGCTCTTAAAAATATATATAAATATTTTATTGATAATTAAAAGGTTTAATTACGGAAAACGTTAAAAGATGATAAATATTCTATGTTGGTCCTCTGTGAGTCGGATAAAAATTTTCTTACAACTTTAAAAAACAATTTTTATCTGTTATTTCATTGCAAAACGTACTGCCTTATCTATATACTAATGTAACTATTTTAAAAAGTGTAATTAAAAAATTAATTTATTTCAAATATCATGAATAAATAAATACGTTTAACAAACACACTGTCACGAAGAAAATAATGTTACAAAATGGCTTATATATACCGAGTAATCCAAATGCGTCTGCACCGAGCGCTGGCCGACAAAGAAGAACAAACACACTGTCTGTCTGTTTCTAAGGTAGACAACTTAACACCTGTATTTTAGGTAACAGCCGACTGACGTATATATATTTTTTTAAATAAATGTATACCTATATATGTATACATATAATACACAAACAAATATTACACAAAGACTCGGGGCAGGAATCGAAACCCATAAGCTTGGAGTGGAAAGCAGTTACAGCAACCTGTGCTAATGGACCAGTCAAAATAAATGTACGCATATCGTATAAAAATAAACGCACCTTATTTATTTCGACGTAAAAATCGTCGACTCGTCGGAGTTTTATGCGCACTGACACATCTGTCGGACTCGACGTAGCCAACGTCAGTGTGGGACGACTTTGGGCAGTGATATCTGGATTAGAGAATAATATATGTTTACATTTAAAATAAACTGAACTGAATTAGCCTGTAAACGTCCCACTGCTGGGGAAAAATCTCTGCTTGATATAGGTGAAGGATCCCCTCAAATTAATACAGTAATAATCGACTGTCCCTACGTATACTATCGAAACTGAAAAAAGGTACTTTACAGGAGAGCACTTTTAAGTTAATTTTGTGTACAAAATTGTCATTTATTTGTTAAGTATCGATATTATACTCATGAAAAATGTGGTCTAATATGTATTTTTTTTAGCTTATTCTCTTTTTTTGTATAAAAACATATATAAAAAGGAGTTTCGTAGTGCAATAAAAAAAATCGCAAATTTTCAGTTTCGATACTGTACGTAGGGACAGTCGATATATTCTTATAATGTACCTGACATTAGTGATATTTTGAAGATAAAATTAGGGAATCCTTCCTCATTCCTTTTTTTTACATTTTTGTCTGTTTGTCTGTCTGTATCTTGGCCGTGGATCACGCCGAAATAACTGAATATATTGAAATGATACTTTACATGATTTGAGTACATACTACGAGATAGGACACTGTATATCTTTACCCCGAAATTCAGAACCCCTTGGGAGAAAAGTCATTAAAATGAAACTCCAGAAGAAAATACAGCTTGCTTTTATATTTTAGTTTTAATTGGTTCATAAAACTGAGTAAACTCATACTATTGTTTATAATATACTAGCGGCCGGCCCCGGCTGCGCCTAGTTATGTATATGTACCTAAATTTTCCTCATGAATTACTCTATCTAATGGTAAAAATCGCAGGAAAATCCGTGCAATAGTTTTTGAGTTTATCGCTTACTGATAGACAGACAGATATACAAATGTATATATGTGTAAACAGTTATTGTAACTTTAGAATACAACATTTTATTTATGTTCATACGTAATTTGCACGGGACTCCTTGTTTAAATGTGATATCTGACACTCTATAGCTATTGATATTGTAATAATTTATCGTAATTGTAATAATTTATTGTATTACAAAAAAAAAAAAAATTTGTAGTTTTAATTGCAACCTTATTGATATTCGCTTTCGGAAATTGTAAAAGGTAAAGACAGAGATGTGTTCCTGGCTTTTTGCAAAAAAGTGTGTAAAATTGTTAATAATAGGAATAAGGTATAGCAAAGTATGTTAGATATTTATTGTAAATAATAATTAGACAAGCATACAAATAGTTGTAAGAAATAGGAACATAGATCATAAGCAAATTGTGTTGTGTAAAATAGTGTTATTTTATGCAATTATTATTGTTATTAAATGTTAGTCTTAAGCCTTTAATTTTGTAAATATCCTGCCTCATGTATTCAATACTTTGTATTTTATAAGGTAAATTAATAAAATTACTGCCCTATGTAAAATTTTAGACAATAAGATAAATTGCTCTACGTGAACTTTAAGAAAATAAGAAAAATTGCTAAATTCGGTAATAAAAAAGATACCCTACTTCCCCCCCCCCCCTTTATTTTTCCCGCTTAGCCAGTAAGTACACAATCGCCTTCTGCCTATGAGTGAATGATGATGAATGTTAGATGAAAATGGTATGCAGAATGAATGATGATCAGAGTATAAGATATGATATGTATGAATGAGTTTTTGATTAAAAATGAAACACAAGTAAGAAACAAAAAATTGTAAAAACAGTCTCCCCCACTTAGGGAGTTCTAGATTAAAAAAAAAAAAAAAAAAAAACCTTATTGATATGATTCGATTCAGCGTGCAGTTACATTTTATCGCAAATTTATTGCATTATCCACAGCAAGTATTTTTATGAAAAACAGTCTACTCACTCGGTCCAGCGTCATGAGGACATAGGGTTCGCGCCATATCATTGAACTGCAGCACCGTCTGCTTCGTACTGACCACCAGTGGCAACTCCCATGAAGATACTCCTGTAAATAACCATGTAATAACCACAATGTTAATCTCTAATAATGCAACATTCTATGGACAACTCCATGTGAAATCCCAAACTCGGCTCACGGAAGAACTATAATTGAGAAAATAAAATATATTTGCATTTTATTCAACTACAATGACAGTGACTTAGTCTTGTTACCCATTATGTTCTAAAAAACAAGACTCACAAGAATAGTCACTGGTAAATGGGCCCTAATCTATTTTATATAAGAGACAGGCAATGTCATTTAATTTTACAGACATTAAGATTACAAATGAACTGAAAAAAGTAGCGTGCAACTGTCTTCTCTTAAATATCATACGCAACGCTGCTTGATTGTGGGTTGGTGAATAATTTTCCTACCAAGCACCAATTCTTCTTCTTAATATAGAAGAGGTTTTTTTTTCAACAGAGAAAGATGTATAGGCTATTAGAGTACAGGGCCTCAAGTCTGCTATAGCTATTGTATTACAATGGGAGATCAATCGTAGATCACTGACATCAAATGAATGATTTTGACCGTTTTGAACATTTACTATTTATTCATTCATTAATTTTGTGTGATGTCTTTCAAATCTATTCCATTGTGTCTTCTTAGTACTACGTAATATTGGCCAAATTATAATATATTGGCACAATTGAGAGCAATTAAACGAAATTAATTAATTAATTAAATTCAAAAGATAATTTTTGACGTGATAACGTCTTATAAATCGATGAACGCCGGTTGCACGCACGAAAAAGTATGACTCATTGTCACGTTCCGCGAGCGATAGCGCGAAATAAGCGATAGAGGCACGATCGGCCTAAGAGTTCGGCTTGTGACGCATCTATCTCTATTCCATTCCATCAGCAGATGCGTCCGAGTAGAAGAGAAAAATTATTTGAATTAACGAGTGCAAATAAATTTTAATTTATCGAAAAAAAATGTAATTTTCAATTAACTCCATTGTTTTATACAAAATAATGATAATTCAGTGATAATAATTCAATTCATTTCATTAAAGTATGCAATTTTTCATCAATGTTTTCTTATAACGTTATCGCGTTAAATTATCGCCCGTAAATTGACTTTACAGACAACCAATTTTTTTTTTCAACCTTCAACCTTCTTTTGGTTTGATGGCTTTCACTGGTGCCAAAAGAGCACAGATGATTTCGCCAATGTCACGTAGAATGGATTTTACCTTTTTGCTGTGCTGCAGTAACAAAGAGAGGGTAGTCCATTTGTAGAGTATCATTTGTACTGACGTGAGCACGGGTCGGATAGACGGACAGAAGATCGGATTCCTGAAAAATATAATTTTATTATGATCTTAAACAAAATATTTTTTATGTGCGTATTTTTGTTCATACTATACGACATCGTTACGATTTCACTACAATTGTATATAGAGTGATAACATCAGTTCCAGACCGGTATGTCAAGATGAAACCCACACCAGATTTTACATTAGACCTCCAAGATTATACTGAAAAATGCATCCATTTTCCTGTCAGAGATATTGCGTATTACGGGGAACAAACATACAAACACACAAACATTCTAAAAATAAGTTTAAACTAAATATCTGTCATATACAGACATGATCCGATTACAATTTTATTATATACATGTTTATTATGTATATGGAATAGATTAACATGTACAGTTGGTAAAATTTGTTATCAAAATTAGTCATTCCAAATTAATATCTTGCATATTTAATACTAGCGGCCCGCCCCGGCTTCGCACGGGTATTTAACTTAAATTTTAAAAATTATACATTTATATTTTTAATCACCTACACCTGCGTCGATACTGGAAAATATTTTATAATAGACGGATTGAGTGACAGATTTATTATATCTATATCTATATATATATATATATATATATATATATATATATATATATATATATATATATAGTACGGATGAAACATTTGAACTGTTTTTTTATTAATTATTTTCTCATTGATGAATACCATATTTTAATAAGTATTATTCCCGACGAAGACAAATCCAAAAACACAAAAATCATAAAAATCGTTCCACTCGTTCTCGAGTTATAAACGGTGTAACTAACAAGACTTTATATATAATTATATAGATTACAACTTAAATAGCTATAACCATCCAACTTTGTACAATAAACAAACAAATAACGACCAAATATTTTAAATTTTAACAACTAACAAACAATCAAGACCGTAGTACCCTAAAGTATTTAATTAAATGCAAAAAAGAAAAACAGTTTTCTAAATACGGGCGAGTGTCATTCTTTTGGCCGAAGTTTTGGTCAGCGCGATTCAGAAAATTATCTGTGCCATCTATCGTATAATTGTAGAATATCGTTTTTATATTTAATGACATTTAACATAATTAATATTTAACTTAATAGTATATTAATTGAAAATGATGTTTATCTAAAATATTAAAACGATTTCTATTCCTATCCGACATATTTAGTAAACTTTTAAGTTTAACAAAATAATAACTCAAAAATAAGTTTTGTGAGTTTTTAAGATTCCTTAGACCAGGTGGCGTTGGCGGCGTAGGTACCTATTTCTATTTTCTTAAATATTTATTTTTAAATTTAATTACAATGAAACAAAAACTAAATTATACTGTGAGTTATTTCTAATTTTTATGTATTAAAGTTATTTACATTGGTTTTGTACTTTTTACGTGATACGTGAACAAAGAAAAACACGATAAGAGATGGCGCTGATACGAAAAAAAACGCGCTATTGAAATTTATTCTTGATGATATATAGTGTATTAATAAAACGGAGGTTTTAACAGATTTTTTATTTGTATAGATTATTTTAATGTAAAAACTTTATTTGCGTTTTATTTTAATTTAATTAGTTTTATTGCCGTGCGGTGATCGGCAGAAAAAAATAGTGCCCCGACCTCTTTCTTGCCGAGGTGTCGTTAAAGGTGACTTAGGGTCAAGGGTGTGACTCCACCAGAGCGGAAATGTGCGGAAATGTGTTTTAAATAACCAATAGAATTTCGTTCAGTGGTGTCCCCTGAAGCGAAGGGGAGACGAGGTGTGTGATAACGAAATTCTATTGGTTGTTTAAACACATCTCCGCACATCTCCGCTCTGGTGGAGACCGGGCCTAAGGCCATAGTGGTGCAAACAACTGTGCACCAACTAGGATGGTGGTGAACAGCAGCGTCATCATATCCTGCCACAATACACTGCGCTAGCCAACCTACCCGCCAAGCATGGCGAGTATTGGCAAAACCCCCAGAGATGATGGGAGAGGCTTACATTTAGCAGTGGACATACAACAGCTGATGTAGTATTAGTTTATGTAATATAATAATATACACTGGATTCTTCTCGCGGTTTTACCCGTATAACTTAAAAACCCGTGAGAAATTCAACATAAAGAGTTGCCTGTATTATTCTGAATCTCCAGCTATCTCCGTACCAACATTTAAAACATTTTATATTTATGAATCAAACTGAATCAACCTGTAAACGTTCTACTGCTGGGAAAAGGTCTCTTATTCATATAGGTTCTCCTGTTACCATTCTGATTTGGAGCTTAAATCATGCAGCTCCACTGTGTGTAGGTTAGGTTAGACCGACCGACGGCTTTATGGGCCCTCCGATACAGAGTTAAATGATTAACACAAGGACATACGTATTGGTATTGGTTGTGGGCTCAATTTTCCGCATTTAGACTCGCTTCTGGTCCATTATGCGTGAAAGAGGTCTGACCAATTCAGCCAGCCAAGCTCGTTCCAGAAGCTCAGAAGCCTCCTGGGGCATTCACAGGCTTCTCGGAGCGTCCTTATTTCTTTAAGGATATTTGCCCGGTGTGTGGCCACACACCTCGCTCGCATTCCAGGATCACGTGGGCGGCTGTTTTCAACAACTAAACATCCCCGGCAAAGAGGACTGTCCGTTGCATTCATAATGAAAAGTTGGTGGTTGAGTGCCATGTGGCCGGAGAAGGAGACAAGGACATACATACAGATCAGAAAAAAATACTAGTACAAGTACAAATATCTGCCCCGAGCGGATATCGATTTGCGACCGCAGCTGTTAAAGCACTCGCACCACTACAATGCCAATAAACTATATCAAATTTAATCGACTAGGTAAGCTATATCCGGTATAAAATATATATTACCTCTTTGAAGTCAAGTATGTGTGTTGTCGTTTCATTAACAGTCACATCTATTAAGGTGTCATAGTTGTATCTGAAAAAATATAATACAAAAATCAAATCATCATCATCATATATCATTTCGACGACGCGTTGGCGCAGTTGTCACAGCAACTTACTTATACGCTAGCGGTCATGATTTCGATCCCAGTACATAACAATATCTGTATAGGCCAAATGGATATTTGTCGTAGTCTGGTGGTGGCGTGACTGGTCGCTCCATTACACCAGAATGATTGTCGAAACAAAACACTCACACAAAACTATAGTAAAAAAATTGTTAAGTTGCAATGGTGGCCTTTTTGCTAAGGTCTAAGATCTTTTCAAGGCAACCTTTTTGTACAGAGTTTAAAAAAAACCGGCCAAGTGCTAACCAGACTCACGCACGAAGGGTTCTGTACTATTATCTATAAAAACTGCAAAAAAATCATATCTATTGTATAGGAAATTATAATTTCCCTTAAACATTAATTTTATTTCAATTCAATAAATAAATAAAATAAATATGTGAAATGATAATAAAGGAGTTAAGGTCTTAAATAAAGAACAATAATTTAAAATTTCAGTTATATACATGATCATAAACCTAGTAAACTAAACTTTAACTACTCAAGTCTTAGTTATTGAACAAAAACAAAAATTTATTTATTTCAGATGTCTGACAAAAGGCATTAAATATTATTAACAATGCTAGTAATTTAAATACTTTTTTCCTCAATTTACAATATACTACAAATAAAGTACTTATTTCATATGTTTATATATAATTTTTTTTTTTTATAATATAATTTATTGAAAATTGAATTTATAAAAAAATATTAAAAGCCTTGTGCCTAAATAACAATATTATGATAAAAAAAAAATAATAAGAACTTGATAACTAATTTTCATGCCCTTAGATATTATTATTATTAATATTTCTAAACATAGCTTTTGAGTCAGATAGACAGGACAAGGTTTTGTTTACAAGGTTTCGAGGTATGGGATATGAAACAAAAGGGCATCAATAGCTCATATTTTAATTTATAGTACTCCTAAAAAAAAAAAAACATTTTGTTGGATAAAAAAAATTCAAATACCTACTTATGCTTTAAATTGTTTATTTAGTTTTATATTGTAAGAAAAATAAATCAAATAAAAAATATATATATTAAAAATGCGTATAATTTTAACTTCGTGTTTAAATAACATATTTACAAAAACTTACATATTTTAATTATTGTATGAATAATGTATAATCGTAGTCTTTTAATGGGGAATTCCCTATTAGTTTATTTTTAATTAAGTCATATGACAGAATTACGATATTACTATTTAAGTCCATAATATAAACATAACACAAGTATTTAACGTCAATAAAAATACTTATGAAAAACATGTACAAAAATATTTATTAATTATAGAAACAAAAAATAAACAAAACAATACTCACACATTGTAAATAAACCTTTTTTGCGTCGAATTATGCAATGACATCACATCATTGGAACCAAACACATATTTACACAAAATTACACTTAAAATAAATAACTTTAACATTATGAAATACTTTTTTAATCTTATTCTAATATATTTTCCTCCTTGTTTTGTTGTGTCGCAAATCAAATTGCTTTGCGAAATGTCAATATCGATAACACATGTGAAGTGACGTCTACAGATTGACGCTTACATTATTATGCTTAGGTCTCACCTACGCAAATTCTTATTACTAATAAACGAGAATGTGATTTTTTTTTTTTGTAACATATAATAAACTACTTTAAGCACTAAAAATATTTTTGTATATAATAATTTTCTTATTAATATTTTGTTATGATAAATTGATAAATTGGTAAGTCATTTTAATGCTTTATATAATTATATAATGTTGTCTATAAGTTTATACATGCAAATTAGATGTGTAATGATGATGGAAATTATTATTGTTATTATTTATTTATTATTTTATCAAATTAAACAAAATGTATACAAAATTACAATTATGAATAGAAAAATGAAACAGCTAAGATTTGTTCAATGTTATTTTATTTTTTGTGTAAAACTGAAATAATATTAAGTAAAGTGTTGATTCGAAAATGTACAAAGCTTTCCATTTTTCATACAGGATATAGGTAATCTAGCGAGGATATAAAATAAATATAGGTAGTTTCCCTTATCATAGTTCAGCTTTCGTGTTAAATGACATTTACAAAATAATTTAATATGTACGTGCCTTTATAGTATGGATCAAGCTTTACATAATCAGTAATCTGTGGATTGGAGTTTGTGTAATAACGTCAAAGGAATGTCATCCAATTGAAAGCCCGCATTTCTTTGACATCATTCTCTAACGACCAATCAAAAGCCATTTTGTATCCACTAACCAATATTGATATCCAGAAAGAATGTACTTGTAAATAAATCGAAAATGGCGTCGTTTTGCCGATTAGATGAATCAAAGAATAATTTATGTGATGTCCTGTTATAATTAAGCAAATACAATTTATTATACATATTATTCCATTATACGATATATTTTTGGGAATCATTGTTCTGTGTTAAGTAATAGGAAGCTGTGAATATTTCGCGTGATGCGAAATGGTGTTCTTTATAGTTGCGTGAATTAAAAGTGTTTACATGAGTTCGGCGCGGGTGCTCCGGCCAATATGCTGCCCACAGTGGAGGAGAACCGGGGTTACGATTTCGAGGACCCGGAGAACGCGGAGAAATGGCGGGGACTGTTCATCAACTCTTTCCGAAAGGTTTGTGTACAACTACAATATGTCATAGATCAAAACATTGGTCCAATTGACTCGGAAGAAAGAGACGATTTATCTATTATATTCGTAAATATATTTAATTATAGGGCATTATGTGTTAACATTCTTTATTTATATAACTTCTTATGTGATATTTTTTCAATTATAACTTTGGATATGGGAGTTTTCGTGATTTAGATACAGGGCCAAGTTCATTATATATAATTACAATTTTCTATAGGTGGTATTAATTTACGTATAACATGCAAATTGGGGTCAGGAACGAAATCTATATGGGTCAAGGATACGTTTTGGAATGATAATAGTGACTTAATATTTACAAAATTTTATTATTATAGAGTTGAACATTTTCTTGTTTAGATGGTTTTATAACAATTTAAAAAACACAAAACAACATAACTTTAACATAAAATATTTATAAGATGCTATTAATATAGTATACAGTAATTATTTTTAGATTATAAAGAATCAAATTAATGTAAATACTCAGTATTTTAGCAACAATCTTTTAAATAAATAAAGTAAAGCAAATACGAATTTAATTTCTACTTGTCATTTAATAGGTATATTACAGTAAGGAGCATATATTAAAGATAGTTTTGTGAGATATTAATGTAAGAGAATTTAAAAAAAAAAATCAAATCATGAATTAAAGTAAGGGACATGTTATTTAAATTGACTGATGTGAGGTTCAAGGTAAGGGTGTAAACTATTTAATACGATAATTTACTTTATTTTTCTGCAAATATTTTTTTTTAATGAAAAAAAGTAATGTGTCAAAAATGTCAGTAAATGTATGATCATAAGGAATTTTAAATTAGTGCTTCCTTTTGTTCTTTTATTCAGTTTTTCAAGTAGAATATCTGTATGATACAATAATTTTAATTAATTTACGGCGAGTTGCACGAAACCGTACTAACTTTCCGTTAGTTAAGTTGCAATTAATCTTAAAATTAGTTGATCTTATGATTAATTTAAAGCTGTTGGAATTAATCATCCGTTAGATAGGTCTTTAATTAAACCAAAGTTTTTTGTTAACTTAATCAGATGTAGGTTTCGTGCAACAGATAATCACGATTCTTGTGATTAAATTAGTTTAATAAACACTTAAATTTAAAATTTGTTTCATGCAACTCGGCGTTAATGTTAAAACTTTAAAATTAGGTAACCTTTCGCAATCTAATTGAAACTTCAGTTTGAGAGTGAGATACTATATTCTTTATCAAAGTTAATGCTTGATGAAAAATCATTTTTATTTTCAGTTTTGAAAAACATTGAAAAATGTTGAAATTTGTATTTAATACATATTTTTTTAAATATTGTAGTAATAAATAAACCTCTCACACTCAATAGCTTTCAGAAGATGAGACTCCTAATAGGTGTCAGGGAAAAAAAATTTAAAATACAAACACAAATCACACCACAACTAACTCTTGTATGTAAGCATTGGCTTAAGTGCTTACTATTTTTTTTTATATTTTTTTTTTTACAAAAAATGAACATTTAAACATATTTTAAATTTTCGAAATATTCTAAATACATTTGATGTGAACAGTGAAAATCAATGTTTAATTTATTAATTACAATAAACAATTAAATATAATTAGTCAATATTATATTGAATTCCTTCCCAATATTAATATGTATTTAAAGCGCGAGTGAATAGACTTTTTCTGAGCGAGTTGCTCCACCTTCGACCTCGTCTCTGCTCTAGAGCTAGACTTAGGTCAAGAGTAAGCCCATTATAAAATTAAAAAAAAAAATTAAACATAGCTTATGTTTTCATCACATATTCAATATCATCTAAGATAGTACTGTGGTTTTTAATTTTATCATAACTATACTGTGGGTGGTCATCGAGCAGTGAAGGGGGTAAAAAATTGTAAAAAAAAAATGGGTCACGAAATAACTATGACGACGTTCTCTAAGTTTACATTCTATGCATTGTCTATGAATGTATTTATGTGAAAAATATTTGCAAAAAGCAATTACATTTGATATAAAGAATACAAGAGATTATAAGAAAACTCAGGAAAACTGCTGCTTTAGGATTAAACATCCACAAACCTTTCGTCCTCCAGAATTATCTGGTAGATTATTACAGGGAAATTGTATATGGCTTAAATCAACAAATAGGCTTTATACTATTTTATACATTATTTTTGACGACGCGTTGGCGCAGTGGTCAGAGCAACTGGCTCATGTGCTGGCGGTCGCGGGTTCGATCCCCGCACATGACAAATATTTGTATAGGCCATACAGATGTTTGTCGTGGTCTGGGTTTTTATGCTTGTGTATTGTGTGTGTTTCCGGACGCCCGACACAGGATTCACATCGTACTGGGGGCCGTTGAGTGTGATGATGTTTATTATTATTTATTATTATACAAAAAAAATATCTGCTGTGGATAAAAGCTTAGTTTATAGTTTTTCATGAGCATCGATAAAGTTGTGAACATCGCAAAAATGGTTATGTATAAAATTTTAATAAAGAGAAAGGATTTATGAATCATACTTTATTAAAGACTAGTGCCCCGTCCCGGCTGCGCCCGGGGTATGTGTATGTACTTAAACCTTCCTCACGAATCACTATCTATTGGCGAAAACTGCATGAAAATTCGTTCATTTGAGTAGTTTTTGAGTTTATCGCAAACACACAGACAGACTTGGCGGGGACTTTGTTTTATATCTAGTAATTAAAAAATAAAAATAAACAGTACAATTTTATAATATATGGTTGCTATGCTTTTATATACATTAACTTAGTACGTAATTGTTTGTATATAATCTGTAATTTTTTATTAAAATTACAAATAAAAACTACATTATCCATCACATAGGCTAAGAATATAGGCTGTAAAACGTCGCGTTATGACTTATAGGAGCTGGATAATAAATGTCTTATTAATTTGATGGGTATCATGTATAGATATTGTTGAAACCGCGAGGACATCTAGTCCTACTACCCTCCTAATATTAACTCGTAAGTTTATGATAATGAATCAAAGGTAGTTACTCTTTCAAATAACAAATATTGAATGAAATTGAATGAAAATTATCGAGAACACAAAATTCCCCAGATCCTCGTCTCCTTACACCCGACGCTGACCGCGGAAGACAGCGCTCTAGAGTTCGTCGAGTCGCTCTGTCTGAAGCTGTTGGCCATGTTGTGCGCGGTGCCGCCGCCTCTCACTGCGCAGGTAAGTTTGTAGGATATAACAAAGGCAGCAATTACTATTTCCTAGAGTTTAGTTGAGTAGCTAAATTAATAGCTACAACCCAAAAGAAGTTGAAATTAATCAAAAGTTAGGCTTACCAATTTGTTTCACACGCAAATAATTAGGGCACCAAAAAAATCATCCGGATCAGCCTCGGTAATGGGTGTACCCCAGGGTTCTATTCTAGGTCCATTCATGTTCTTGATTTACATAAATGATTTACCACATTTTGTCCAAAATACTTGCGATATTGTACTATTTGCTGATGATACGTCTTTGATTTTTAAAGTCGATAGGACGAAAGACAATTTTGACGATGTAAATATTGCATTATCTCAAGTTTCTGAATGGTTTACGGCAAATAATCTACTTTTAAATGCTAAAAAAACTAAGTGTGTTGAGTTTTTATTGCCCAACACCAGAACTGTCAGTAAAAATTTAAAGATAAGTAATGAACCATTGAAATGTGAGGACTCCACATTGTTCTTGGGATTAACCCTGGACTCAAAGCTGCAATGGGGCACCCATATAGCAACACTTGCTGGCAAGCTTAGCTCTGCTGCTTACGCTGTTAGGAAGATTCGACAGTTAACTGACATAGAAACTGCAAAAATTGTTTATTTTGCATATTTCCATAGTATTATGTCATACGGAATCTTGTTATGGGGTAAAGCAGCTGATATTGAAAAAATTTTTGTATTGCAAAAGAGGGCAATTCGCGCAATATATAATTTAAAACCGCGGGATTCTCTTCGAGAAAAATTTAAAGAAATAGGCATTCTTACAGTAGCTTCACAATATATTTACAACAATATAATATTTGTCAGACAAAACATTGTGAATTACAAAAAAAAAGGGTGATTTACACGATAGGCAAGTTAGAAATCCAAACAGGCTCGTGATTCCTCGATGTCGTCTCAAGAGGGTCCGAAAGACATTTGTGGGAATGGGCGTGACGTTTTATAATAAAATTCCACAGTCGATCTTAGACTTGCCTTTACACAAGTTTAAGAAATCAGTTAAAACTAATCTCATGAAAAAAGCATATTATGCAATTGAAGACTATTTAGATGATAAAAAAGCGTGGACATAATTCGTTCCAGCGATTCATGAGACAGTAGGTGGTAATTTGACTGTATAACTATTCTATTGAATGTTAACTTATTTTGAAAAGAGCAACTGTCGAGTTTCTTGCTGGTTCTTCTCGGCAGGAACGGCATTCCGAACCAGTGGTAGACTCATTGACGATTCATAAGCACTTGTAAAAAAGTTTATTTGAATAAAAAACATTTCTATTCTATTCTATTCTACCGTGCTTTTTTACGGCTTTAGTGGGTATTCTCATATTCTAGTATGTCCCCTATACAAATCACAAATATCCACCTGATTCTTCTCGGTTGGGATGATAAAAGTAAGAGTAATATAGTAACTGGAATGAGTAGGTTAGTAATTCAGTAACTTCTATTGATTCTTTTTTATTTCTATATTTTTTTGGGAAAGTTGAGCCGCATGTTTCAGATGCTAAACGCTCGCTGGTTCAGATGCTAAACATCCCCGAAAATGAGATCATTAGCAAAATGTTTGCTACTACTTGGCTAAAAGATAAGCCTTGTACGAATCAGCCCTTAATTTTCGATTATACTAGGTTTATTATTTAGTGTTCTCTTATATTTACGCGAATTTTACTCAATTAATTCTACAATGGGTTTTATCGCGTTTATTGAAAAACTTTACAGCTTAACGATTTTTTTTTTTTTCGAGAAATAATTTTAAAATAATCGTTAAAATGTAAAGTTTTTAAATAAACGCGATAAAATCCGTTGTCGAATTTTAATTAAACTAAATATTATTTATCAAGTTACTGCGTTCCTTCAATTCTTGAGCAATGTATATAAAGCGCGCGATTGGCGTTCGTCGTAGTGTCAACCGTAAATCAACAGTTTTCTCTTTAATTTAAAATAAAGAAGCGCTGTTTTACGCGACGAAAATGCAGAAATTGAAACACTCGATAAACGCTTATATGATGGTGGCCTAAGACCCATTCTTACTGAGCTTTACTTAGATAATTTGCATTGAAGTATCTAATACAAAGTCATCGTGGCATAAAAAACAATATTTGGCGTGATTTTGAGACAGCTTTCTTCGATTGCATTGATTGATTTGCGATAGGCTGATGTCATGTGATGATATGATAAAAATAATAATAATAATAAATATTAACCAACAATTACACCACGTTAACCTAGCCCCGTGCTAAGTTCGTAACAACTTGTGTTACAGATACTAGGAGCGGAAATAAATTTATGATATAAATACATATATACATAAATACACATCCATTACCCGGTGCAGACATCTATATTCGTCATACAGATTATCTGCACCTGGCGAGATTCGAACCCGCGACCGCTGCGTAAACTGTCCAGTTGCCTGACCACTCGACCAGCCGGCCGTCAAAAAATCAATGTTTCGAGAAGATAATGTTCTATATTCGGTTAATTGACATGTGTATTTTTAAGGAGACACTTGATAAACTCTTGCAATCGTAGGAGACGGAAACAGAGAGGGTGCCACACAGACGCCTGTCCACAGACAAAGACGCCATTTGAGCGCAGATATAAAATTATAGATATATTTAAATGTAGATAATAATTATTGACAATAGATATATAGAGCAGATAATGGGTCGGCCACAACCATTTATGCTTATGTTGACCATTTGCAAGGATTTCTATCAGATAAGGCCCAGGAGACTGGAGTGGCGTATTCCTGTATTGCAACAGCCTGAAAATGCACCACTACTAAGGTCATGTTGGTCTAGTGTGGCATATGTACATGTCTCATAATTTCAATACCAATTATGAAATTTTTCTAACGGCGTTTTTCTTTCCGCAGCTTATGAGATAACGTAAGAACTCAAGTACATGAAAGCTACCAGTACTACCAGCATGAATTATCATTACATGACCTTCAATAGACAACCGATCTGGTGTAATGGTCCGAGTAGTCGCCTCAACGCCGGCGGTAGCGGGTCCGATTCACGCTCGGGCAGATATTTGTATTTGTATATTTGTTTCCGGTCTGGGTGTATCTCTGTGGGTCTCCGCATCGTACCTCGGAGATCACGTAATTCCCGCAGTCCCGGTTATCATAGACATCTGATAACGATTGATACTCATGTTAGGAAAATTATCTGCCAACCCGCAGTGGAGCAGCGTGGTGGATTAAGCTCCAACCCTTCAACGTTAACAAGCTGATTCGGTTCGGTGCGGTTCAGACCTTCAATAAAGTATCACTGAAAATTCTTTATATTTTTTATCAGTAAAAGCACTACAATATACTCTTACTACAGTTTATCTAGAAAATTCTAGATTTTTTTAAAGATCGTTAATTGCAATGCCTATATTCAGGATCTAAAAAGAAAGAAAGAAAGAAAACTTATTTATCTCCAAATATATATTATATTCAGGATGTAGAAGAACGCGTAGCACGTACATTCCCTACGCCGCTAGACAGTTGGGCTATCGGCGAAACGCGCGACCCCTCAAGCGTGCGACGGAAAAAGTTGGTGCTACCATTGGACAGGATTCATCATCTGCTGCAGAAGGTACGTGAAACGTAGTCCACAAGCAAAAGTCAAGTGTGTTTCGTAATCTCATAGTGTTGAAAGATTTTTGAATTGGAATGTGACAGCAAGTTTGAAGCAATCATCGCACAATTCTTGCTATAACTCAGCATGGTACAAGCTCGGCGTTTCAATTTATCATCATAACTATGAGTAATTCTATAGAAAAAAGGAACTAAATTATAATTAAATATTGATTTCACAATTTCCAGGAGGTGCTACAGTACAAAATCGACACATCAGTCTCCGCTTGTATGACCAGTGTCCTAGAATATGTCAGTACTGACATTTTGAGGTTATCGGGGACGTTTGTGAAGACAATGTCACAGAAGAGCGGATATCAAGTTATAACCACGAGTGACATTAAAACAGCCATGTGTGCTGATAAGGTAACATTAAGAATCTGATTGTGTTTCAAATGAGTTTCAATCGGCAATCAGTGATTAATCACTTGACGTAATTCATTAAGTCAAATAGTTTATATCTTAATACATTCATAATGTTAGATTAGTGGTTTTGCAGTAGTTTTAGAATTACAATAGAATGATATTGCTCTTGACAATGGCTATATGCGCGGCCCTCTTGCCCATTTGTTGTCCAACATGTAAGATTTCCGTGCATGTTGAATGTATGACGTGCGCATGCGCTCCTATCAAAGTGAAGAAAATCTTCACTTAAAAGAGGGCCTCGAACATAGCCAATAGCATAATAAAAGTTTATTTTACGAGTTTTTTTTTTCGATGATTTAGAATTAGATTAAAACGATTTCTTTGTCCAAAGGTGCTAGTGGACGTATTCTATCAAGAACCCTCGCTAACTGGCGTGGTGGGTACAGTCGGGACGCGAACATTAGGATATGGAGAACTGGTCCGAGATCTCATGGTTGATGAACGCGCCTTCCTTCGAGATTTGAACCTGGTTGTGAGGGTCTTCAAGGATGAATTGGACAAAATTCTTGATGGGGACAGCAAGGTAATACATTCGTAAATATAAAATTATTATTTCTCTAGTTTTAAGCAAATAATGTCGACAGAAATACGAGCTCAACAAAGAGCCTTCCTTGGAGACCAGAAATTTATTGTAATTTCTGATACTATCGGCCCTTAAGATTAATTGGATCCTGATTTTAAACAAGAAAATATAAATACATTCAAAACTTAAAAAAAAAAAAAAAAAAATAAAAAAAAAAACTTATGAGATAGTTGTTAAGTTACTATCAATTAAAATTCTGAAGAAACTTTCCATTGTTTTCCAGACAATATCCTTGATATTTGGCAACATTGTGGATATATATGAGCTGACAGTGACATTACTGGGTAACCTCGAAGATGCCATGGAAATGTCTCAAGATTCACCAACACCATACATTGGGAGTTGTTTTGAAGGTGATTGTCACTCATATTAGACACTAATTACGTCTAGTTCGAACCAGATGGGTCATTGGTCGGTCTAAAAATGTATTCTTTGCTTTGACTATTAAATTAATTTGATATTTTCTAATATTCTTATCTATTATCTATCTTCCAGAACTAGCAGAAGTAGAAGAATTTAGAGCGTACGTCCGGTACGCGAACATCGTTACCAAAAAGGAGTCTAGAGAAGCGTTACAGAAAATTGTCGACGATCCTGTAGTGAGTTATCTTCTTTTTTATATGTTTAAGCAGTTTAAAAATTGTAAAACAAATATAGATTGATGTTGGTAAATTTTGAAACACGCATGTTAATTATTTTACCCATTAAAGAATACATTAATTATAATTAATATACACACAGTTTATCAACATAATTATTGCATTAGTATATGATTCCAAAGTCATTTAGGGTGTCCATACAATATCTAGGACTAATATAAGACTATTAGGAGTGGATTGTTGGGCTAATGGGTTCAATTCCCGGTCATACGAAATGTTTATACAGACTGTTCAGACAGATATTCTGTATTTTCATTATATATTTCATGGACAACCTACTTTCATGATATGGTCAATCGTGGATGACAACATTGTGGAACGTTTACCATTTAATGATCTTGTCAAATTTAGTTGCAACATCATGAAATGCGACCACTTCATTAAATTCTCGAGGATTTCATGACGTTTGAAATTCTACGATATGGGCCATGGACATATATATGCCTGTCTCCCGCAGCGGTCGGAGCGGCTCGACACGGCGGGTCACGGGTTCCGGCTCGCGGTGAAGTACTGCCTGCCGCGCCTGCTGCTGCAGCCCGTCGCGCACGTGCTGCTCTACCACAGCTACGTGCGCGCGCTGCTCACCGCCGCGCCCGCCTCCGACGACCGCGAGAGCTTCAAGCAGGTGCCGCTCTACTATACTATACTATACTATACTATACTACACGGCGGGTCACGGGTTCCGGCTCGCGGTGAAGTACTGCCTGCCGCGCCTGCTGCTGCAGCCCGTCGCGCACGTGCTGCTCTACCACAGCTACGTGCGCGCGCTGCTCACCGCCGCGCCCGCCTCCGACGACCGCGAGAGCTTCAAGCAGGTGCCGCTCTACTATACTATACTATACTATACTATACTACACGGCGGGTCACGGGTTCCGGCTCGCGGTGAAGTACTGCCTGCCGCGCCTGCTGCTGCAGCCCGTCGCGCACGTGCTGCTCTACCACAGCTACGTGCGCGCGCTGCTCACCGCCGCGCCCGCCTCCGACGACCGCGAGAGCTTCAAGCAGGTGCCGCTCTACTATACTATACTATACTATACTATACTATACTATACTATACTACACGGCGGGTCACGGGTTCCGGCTCGCGGTGAAGTACTGCCTGCCGCGCCTGCTGCTGCAGCCCGTCGCGCACGTGCTGCTCTACCACAGCTACGTGCGCGCGCTGCTCACCGCCGCGCCCGCCTCCGACGACCGCGAGAGCTTCAAGCAGGTGCCGCTCTACTATACTATACTATACTATACTATACTATACTACACGGCGGGTCACGGGTTCCGGCTCGCGGTGAAGTACTGCCTGCCGCGCCTGCTGCTGCAGCCCGTCGCGCACGTGCTGCTCTACCACAGCTACGTGCGCGCGCTGCTCACCGCCGCGCCCGCCTCCGACGACCGCGAGAGCTTCAAGCAGGTGCCGCTCTACTATACTATACTATACTATACTATACTATACTACACGGCGGGTCACGGGTTCCGGCTCGCGGTGAAGTACTGCCTGCCGCGCCTGCTGCTGCAGCCCGTCGCGCACGTGCTGCTCTACCACAGCTACGTGCGCGCGCTGCTCACCGCCGCGCCCGCCTCCGACGACCGCGAGAGCTTCAAGCAGGTGCCGCTCTACTATACTATACTATACTATACTATACTACACGGCGGGTCACGGGTTCCGGCTCGCGGTGAAGTACTGCCTGCCGCGCCTGCTGCTGCAGCCCGTCGCGCACGTGCTGCTCTACCACAGCTACGTGCGCGCGCTGCTCACCGCCGCGCCCGCCTCCGACGACCGCGAGAGCTTCAAGCAGGTGCCGCTCTACTATACTATACTATACTATACTATACTACACGGCGGGTCACGGGTTCCGGCTCGCGGTGAAGTACTGCCTGCCGCGCCTGCTGCTGCAGCCCGTCGCGCACGTGCTGCTCTACCACAGCTACGTGCGCGCGCTGCTCACCGCCGCGCCCGCCTCCGACGACCGCGAGAGCTTCAAGCAGGTGCCGCTCTACTATACTAATACTATACTATACTATACTACACGGCGGGTCACGGGTTCCGGCTCGCGGTGAAGTACTGCCTGCCGCGCCTGCTGCTGCAGCCCGTCGCGCACGTGCTGCTCTACCACAGCTACGTGCGCGCGCTGCTCACCGCCGCGCCCGCCTCCGACGACCGCGAGAGCTTCAAGCAGGTGCCGCTCTACTATACTATACTATACTATACTACACGGCGGGTCACGGGTTCCGGCTCGCGGTGAAGTACTGCCTGCCGCGCCTGCTGCTGCAGCCCGTCGCGCACGTGCTGCTCTACCACAGCTACGTGCGCGCGCTGCTCACCGCCGCGCCCGCCTCCGACGACCGCGAGAGCTTCAAGCAGGTGCCGCTCTACTATACTATACTATACTATACTATACTACACGGCGGGTCACGGGTTCCGGCTCGCGGTGAAGTACTGCCTGCCGCGCCTGCTGCTGCAGCCCGTCGCGCACGTGCTGCTCTACCACAGCTACGTGCGCGCGCTGCTCACCGCCGCGCCCGCCTCCGACGACCGCGAGAGCTTCAAGCAGGTGCCGCTCTACTATACTATACTATACTATACTACACGGCGGGTCACGGGTTCCGGCTCGCGGTGAAGTACTGCCTGCCGCGCCTGCTGCTGCAGCCCGTCGCGCACGTGCTGCTCTACCACAGCTACGTGCGCGCGCTGCTCACCGCCGCGCCCGCCTCCGACGACCGCGAGAGCTTCAAGCAGGTGCCGCTCTACTATACTATACTATACTATACTATACTACACGGCGGGTCACGGGTTCCGGCTCGCGGTGAAGTACTGCCTGCCGCGCCTGCTGCTGCAGCCCGTCGCGCACGTGCTGCTCTACCACAGCTACGTGCGCGCGCTGCTCACCGCCGCGCCCGCCTCCGACGACCGCGAGAGCTTCAAGCAGGTGCCGCTCTACTATACTATACTATACTATACTACACGGCGGGTCACGGGTTCCGGCTCGCGGTGAAGTACTGCCTGCCGCGCCTGCTGCTGCAGCCCGTCGCGCACGTGCTGCTCTACCACAGCTACGTGCGCGCGCTGCTCACCGCCGCGCCCGCCTCCGACGACCGCGAGAGCTTCAAGCAGGTGCCGCTCTACTATACTATACTATACTATACTATACTACACGGCGGGTCACGGGTTCCGGCTCGCGGTGAAGTACTGCCTGCCGCGCCTGCTGCTGCAGCCCGTCGCGCACGTGCTGCTCTACCACAGCTACGTGCGCGCGCTGCTCACCGCCGCGCCCGCCTCCGACGACCGCGAGAGCTTCAAGCAGGTGCCGCTCTACTATACTATACTATACTATACTATACTACACGGCGGGTCACGGGTTCCGGCTCGCGGTGAAGTACTGCCTGCCGCGCCTGCTGCTGCAGCCCGTCGCGCACGTGCTGCTCTACCACAGCTACGTGCGCGCGCTGCTCACCGCCGCGCCCGCCTCCGACGACCGCGAGAGCTTCAAGCAGGTGCCGCTCTACTATACTATACTATACTATACTATACTACACGGCGGGTCACGGGTTCCGGCTCGCGGTGAAGTACTGCCTGCCGCGCCTGCTGCTGCAGCCCGTCGCGCACGTGCTGCTCTACCACAGCTACGTGCGCGCGCTGCTCACCGCCGCGCCCGCCTCCGACGACCGCGAGAGCTTCAAGCAGGTGCCGCTCTACTATACTATACTATACTATACTATACTACACGGCGGGTCACGGGTTCCGGCTCGCGGTGAAGTACTGCCTGCCGCGCCTGCTGCTGCAGCCCGTCGCGCACGTGCTGCTCTACCACAGCTACGTGCGCGCGCTGCTCACCGCCGCGCCCGCCTCCGACGACCGCGAGAGCTTCAAGCAGGTGCCGCTCTACTATACTATACTATACTATACTATACTACACGGCGGGTCACGGGTTCCGGCTCGCGGTGAAGTACTGCCTGCCGCGCCTGCTGCTGCAGCCCGTCGCGCACGTGCTGCTCTACCACAGCTACGTGCGCGCGCTGCTCACCGCCGCGCCCGCCTCCGACGACCGCGAGAGCTTCAAGCAGGTGCCGCTCTACTATACTATACTATACTATACTATACTACACGGCGGGTCACGGGTTCCGGCTCGCGGTGAAGTACTGCCTGCCGCGCCTGCTGCTGCAGCCCGTCGCGCACGTGCTGCTCTACCACAGCTACGTGCGCGCGCTGCTCACCGCCGCGCCCGCCTCCGACGACCGCGAGAGCTTCAAGCAGGTGCCGCTCTACTATACTATACTATACTATACTATACTACACGGCGGGTCACGGGTTCCGGCTCGCGGTGAAGTACTGCCTGCCGCGCCTGCTGCTGCAGCCCGTCGCGCACGTGCTGCTCTACCACAGCTACGTGCGCGCGCTGCTCACCGCCGCGCCCGCCTCCGACGACCGCGAGAGCTTCAAGCAGGTGCCGCTCTACTATACTATACTATACTATACTATACTATACTACACGGCGGGTCACGGGTTCCGGCTCGCGGTGAAGTACTGCCTGCCGCGCCTGCTGCTGCAGCCCGTCGCGCACGTGCTGCTCTACCACAGCTACGTGCGCGCGCTGCTCACCGCCGCGCCCGCCTCCGACGACCGCGAGAGCTTCAAGCAGGTGCCGCTCTACTATACTATACTATACTATACTATACTACACGGCGGGTCACGGGTTCCGGCTCGCGGTGAAGTACTGCCTGCCGCGCCTGCTGCTGCAGCCCGTCGCGCACGTGCTGCTCTACCACAGCTACGTGCGCGCGCTGCTCACCGCCGCGCCCGCCTCCGACGACCGCGAGAGCTTCAAGCAGGTGCCGCTCTACTATACTATACTATACTATACTATACTACACGGCGGGTCACGGGTTCCGGCTCGCGGTGAAGTACTGCCTGCCGCGCCTGCTGCTGCAGCCCGTCGCGCACGTGCTGCTCTACCACAGCTACGTGCGCGCGCTGCTCACCGCCGCGCCCGCCTCCGACGACCGCGAGAGCTTCAAGCAGGTGCCGCTCTACTATACTATACTATACTATACTATACTACACGGCGGGTCACGGGTTCCGGCTCGCGGTGAAGTACTGCCTGCCGCGCCTGCTGCTGCAGCCCGTCGCGCACGTGCTGCTCTACCACAGCTACGTGCGCGCGCTGCTCACCGCCGCGCCCGCCTCCGACGACCGCGAGAGCTTCAAGCAGGTGCCGCTCTACTATACTATACTATACTATACTATACTACACGGCGGGTCACGGGTTCCGGCTCGCGGTGAAGTACTGCCTGCCGCGCCTGCTGCTGCAGCCCGTCGCGCACGTGCTGCTCTACCACAGCTACGTGCGCGCGCTGCTCACCGCCGCGCCCGCCTCCGACGACCGCGAGAGCTTCAAGCAGGTGCCGCTCTACTATACTATACTATACTATACTATACTACACGGCGGGTCACGGGTTCCGGCTCGCGGTGAAGTACTGCCTGCCGCGCCTGCTGCTGCAGCCCGTCGCGCACGTGCTGCTCTACCACAGCTACGTGCGCGCGCTGCTCACCGCCGCGCCCGCCTCCGACGACCGCGAGAGCTTCAAGCAGGTGCCGCTCTACTATACTATACTATACTATACTATACTACACGGCGGGTCACGGGTTCCGGCTCGCGGTGAAGTACTGCCTGCCGCGCCTGCTGCTGCAGCCCGTCGCGCACGTGCTGCTCTACCACAGCTACGTGCGCGCGCTGCTCACCGCCGCGCCCGCCTCCGACGACCGCGAGAGCTTCAAGCAGGTGCCGCTCTACTATACTATACTATACTATACTATACTATACTACACGGCGGGTCACGGGTTCCGGCTCGCGGTGAAGTACTGCCTGCCGCGCCTGCTGCTGCAGCCCGTCGCGCACGTGCTGCTCTACCACAGCTACGTGCGCGCGCTGCTCACCGCCGCGCCCGCCTCCGACGACCGCGAGAGCTTCAAGCAGGTGCCGCTCTACTATACTATACTATACTATACTATACTACACGGCGGGTCACGGGTTCCGGCTCGCGGTGAAGTACTGCCTGCCGCGCCTGCTGCTGCAGCCCGTCGCGCACGTGCTGCTCTACCACAGCTACGTGCGCGCGCTGCTCACCGCCGCGCCCGCCTCCGACGACCGCGAGAGCTTCAAGCAGGTGCCGCTCTACTATACTATACTATACTATACTACACGGCGGGTCACGGGTTCCGGCTCGCGGTGAAGTACTGCCTGCCGCGCCTGCTGCTGCAGCCCGTCGCGCACGTGCTGCTCTACCACAGCTACGTGCGCGCGCTGCTCACCGCCGCGCCCGCCTCCGACGACCGCGAGGGCTTCAAGCAGGTGCCGCTCTACTATACTATACTATACTATACTATACTACACGGTGGGTCACGGGTTCCGGCTCGCGGTGAAGTACTGCCTGCCGCGCCTGCTGCTGCAGCCCGTCGCGCACGTGCTGCTCTACCACAGCTACGTGCGCGCGCTGCTCACCGCCGCGCCCGCCTCCGACGACCGCGAGAGCTTCAAGCAGGTGCCGCTCTACTATACTATACTATACTACACGGCGGGTCACGGGTTCCGGCTCGCGGTGAAGTACTGCCTGCCGCGCCTGCTGCTGCAGCCCGTCGCGCACGTGCTGCTCTACCACAGCTACGTGCGCGCGCTGCTCACCGCCGCGCCCGCCTCCGACGACCGCGAGAGCTTCAAGCAGGTGCCGCTCTACTATACTATACTATACTATACTATACTACACGGCGGGTCACGGGTTCCGGCTCGCGGTGAAGTACTGCCTGCCGCGCCTGCTGCTGCAGCCCGTCGCGCACGTGCTGCTCTACCACAGCTACGTGCGCGCGCTGCTCACCGCCGCGCCCGCCTCCGACGACCGCGAGAGCTTCAAGCAGGTGCCGCTCTACTATACTATACTATACTATACTACACGGCGGGTCACGGGTTCCGGCTCGCGGTGAAGTACTGCCTGCCGCGCCTGCTGCTGCAGCCCGTCGCGCACGTGCTGCTCTACCACAGCTACGTGCGCGCGCTGCTCACCGCCGCGCCCGCCTCCGACGACCGCGAGAGCTTCAAGCAGGTGCCGCTCTACTATACTATACTATACTATACTATACTACACGGCGGGTCACGGGTTCCGGCTCGCGGTGAAGTACTGCCTGCCGCGCCTGCTGCTGCAGCCCGTCGCGCACGTGCTGCTCTACCACAGCTACGTGCGCGCGCTGCTCACCGCCGCGCCCGCCTCCGACGACCGCGAGAGCTTCAAGCAGGTGCCGCTCTACTATACTATACTATACTATACTATACTACACGGTGGGTCACGGGTTCCGGCTCGCGGTGAAGTACTGCCTGCCGCGCCTGCTGCTGCAGCCCGTCGCGCACGTGCTGCTCTACCACAGCTACGTGCGCGCGCTGCTCACCGCCGCGCCCGCCTCCGACGACCGCGAGAGCTTCAAGCAGGTGCCGCTCTACTATACTATACTATACTATACTATACTACACGGCGGGTCACGGGTTCCGGCTCGCGGTGAAGTACTGCCTGCCGCGCCTGCTGCTGCAGCCCGTCGCGCACGTGCTGCTCTACCACAGCTACGTGCGCGCGCTGCTCACCGCCGCGCCCGCCTCCGACGACCGCGAGAGCTTCAAGCAGGTGCCGCTCTACTATACTATACTATACTATACTATACTATACTACACGGCGGGTCACGGGTTCCGGCTCGCGGTGAAGTACTGCCTGCCGCGCCTGCTGCTGCAGCCCGTCGCGCACGTGCTGCTCTACCACAGCTACGTGCGCGCGCTGCTCACCGCCGCGCCCGCCTCCGACGACCGCGAGAGCTTCAAGCAGGTGCCGCTCTACTATACTATACTATACTATACTATACTACACGGCGGGTCACGGGTTCCGGCTCGCGGTGAAGTACTGCCTGCCGCGCCTGCTGCTGCAGCCCGTCGCGCACGTGCTGCTCTACCACAGCTACGTGCGCGCGCTGCTCACCGCCGCGCCCGCCTCCGACGACCGCGAGAGCTTCAAGCAGGTGCCGCTCTACTATACTATACTATACTATACTATACTATACTATACTACACGGTGGGTCACGGGTTCCGGCTCGCGGTGAAGTACTGCCTGCCGCGCCTGCTGCTGCAGCCCGTCGCGCACGTGCTGCTCTACCACAGCTACGTGCGCGCGCTGCTCACCGCCGCGCCCGCCTCCGACGACCGCGAGAGCTTCAAGCAGGTGCCGCTCTACTATACTATACTATACTATACTATACTACACGGCGGGTCACGGGTTCCGGCTCGCGGTGAAGTACTGCCTGCCGCGCCTGCTGCTGCAGCCCGTCGCGCACGTGCTGCTCTACCACAGCTACGTGCGCGCGCTGCTCACCGCCGCGCCCGCCTCCGACGACCGCGAGAGCTTCAAGCAGGTGCCGCTCTACTATACTATACTATACTATACTATACTATACTACACGGCGGGTCACGGGTTCCGGCTCGCGGTGAAGTACTGCCTGCCGCGCCTGCTGCTGCAGCCCGTCGCGCACGTGCTGCTCTACCACAGCTACGTGCGCGCGCTGCTCACCGCCGCGCCCGCCTCCGACGACCGCGAGAGCTTCAAGCAGGTGCCGCTCTACTATACTATACTATACTATACTATACTACACGGCGGGTCACGGGTTCCGGCTCGCGGTGAAGTACTGCCTGCCGCGCCTGCTGCTGCAGCCCGTCGCGCACGTGCTGCTCTACCACAGCTACGTGCGCGCGCTGCTCACCGCCGCGCCCGCCTCCGACGACCGCGAGAGCTTCAAGCAGGTGCCGCTCTACTATACTATACTATACTATACTATACTACACGGCGGGTCACGGGTTCCGGCTCGCGGTGAAGTACTGCCTGCCGCGCCTGCTGCTGCAGCCCGTCGCGCACGTGCTGCTCTACCACAGCTACGTGCGCGCGCTGCTCACCGCCGCGCCCGCCTCCGACGACCGCGAGAGCTTCAAGCAGGTGCCGCTCTACTATACTATACTATACTATACTATACTACACGGCGGGTCACGGGTTCCGGCTCGCGGTGAAGTACTGCCTGCCGCGCCTGCTGCTGCAGCCCGTCGCGCACGTGCTGCTCTACCACAGCTACGTGCGCGCGCTGCTCACCGCCGCGCCCGCCTCCGACGACCGCGAGAGCTTCAAGCAGGTGCCGCTCTACTATACTATACTATACTATACTACACGGCGGGTCACGGGTTCCGGCTCGCGGTGAAGTACTGCCTGCCGCGCCTGCTGCTGCAGCCCGTCGCGCACGTGCTGCTCTACCACAGCTACGTGCGCGCGCTGCTCACCGCCGCGCCCGCCTCCGACGACCGCGAGAGCTTCAAGCAGGTGCCGCTCTACTATACTATACTATACTATACTATACTACACGGCGGGTCACGGGTTCCGGCTCGCGGTGAAGTACTGCCTGCCGCGCCTGCTGCTGCAGCCCGTCGCGCACGTGCTGCTCTACCACAGCTACGTGCGCGCGCTGCTCACCGCCGCGCCCGCCTCCGACGACCGCGAGAGCTTCAAGCAGGTGCCGCTCTACTATACTATACTATACTGTACTTGCTGGAGACGACAGAAAACTGTCAAAGAATGACGGAGTATGTGAGAGTGATCTCGCAGGAGAAGAAGAAAAAGGAGGAAGAATAAGAACCGGAGGGCATCCCGTAAATAAACCGGCAGGGCGGAGTACCACGAAGTAACGCTAACGCGGTTCCGGGGTGGTGTTTACTTAAGATAGAGAGGACGGTTTTGGTGGGTAAAATACCACACTACCTGCCAACAACATCTAACAGGTGTCTTTTTGAAGATTTCTCTCCTCTATTACTAAAAAAAATACTATACTATAGGGATCGTCCATTGGTCACGTAGGCTCTAAAGAGGGGGAGGGGTTCGAAGAAAAAAACACGAAATATCACAAGGCGGGTTCGATTCTCGCTCGGGACGGATATTGGTATTTGTAGAAATATTTGTTTCCGGTCTGTTTCTATGTCCTTAGGGGTCTCCCCACCGTGCCGGCGGTCGGTCCCGGTTGTTATCATAGATACCTGATAACGATCGTTACCCAAAGTAGCATTAATCTCCAACCCTTCTTCTATTGGAGAAGAGGCTTTCGCTCAGCAGTGGGTAGCTTACAGGCTGATTCACTACAGTACTGTACTCTTTCGCACTTCGGTCACTCATCCGCCATAGTCAGCAGTAACTAAGACTTACGAACTTATTTTTGACAGTAGCCAGTGCTTTACGAGGTGATGACTGACCTGTCACCTGACGAAGACTCGTCAAGACATGTTATGACTTGTAACGTCCTATTTCTTATATCTGTTTATTTTTATTCGTTTTCAGGTGGAGTGCAATCTGCATCCAATAAAGAAATTACTAACGAAAGCCTTAGGGAATGGACCAAAAATGTAAGTGAACAATAATTAATGCATAAAATTAAAGTAAAATGTGAATTTAGTAATAAGTTATAAACATTAATAACAAACCATGAAACTTGTGTATAAGATCATAACGAGGGTTATTAGATGAAATTTTCATTTGTCATGTATTAAATTTGAATTTTGTTCTTGTAAAAATTAGGAAATTCGTCGTAAAATTAGGAAATTCGTTACCCAAGTTAGCAACCCTTTTCGTTTATGTTTTACGGCGTGTCCCTCGATAAATACTATTTATTTTACTTTAAAAGTATATTAGTTAAAAAAAGGAGAATGCATCATCAGAATAATGATGCGCGATTAAAACCATAAACAAAGGTTTTTTAGCCACTTTCCCGTACTTTGCGCAGGTTTTTAGATAAAAATGGTAACTTGGGTGTTACGTAACGTTGGGGGGGGGGTTGGTTAATAGAAGAACATTACGGCCCGTTACATGGGGGAGGGGGCGTCAAAAATCTTCAAAAATTGCGTTACGTACTTAATACTTGAACGCCCCCTGATTAACGGACGATTGCTAGTCTTTGGCTCATGAGAACCCGTCGCTCCGCAGAGAGGGCGCGGTGCGGTCGGCGCCGCGCGCGCGCCGCCAGCTCGCCATCGACAAGTGCAACGAGCTGGCGCGGCTCGTCGACAACTGGGACTCGCGCGACGTGCCGCACTGCTGCAACGAGTTCATCAGAGGTGCGTGACGCACACACGCGCGCACAACCGTACGTGCACACGTGCACGCACACATGGACATAAACACACACACACACACACACACACGTACATACACGTGCTTGCACGCGCACACACATTCACGCACTCACGCACACACCTTTACTTGAACTGAACTTGTCATTATCATTACAGGGAAAGTGTAATAATAATAAAAATGTTGATCACACTTTTTTTAACCGATTTCGAAAAAAAATTAGAACATCATCAATGTAGACGAAGTCAATTGAATACGCAGTATTAGGGATAAATTAAAAACTACTCGTCAGATCTCGCTAAAATTTAAATGGGACCATATGACAAGCACCAGCTATCGAATATAAAAAGAATCATCAAAATCGGTACACCTAGTAAAGTTTTATGAGGTAACACATTAAAAAAACAGTTTCCTTCTTTTTTGAAGTCGGTTAAAAAAGGCGTTTTTTTTTTAGAACTCAAAGTTTTCGTCTAGTAATTAATAATTTACTTTATAATAATAATTTAGACTAAAAAAAATACAAATTTAATTGAAGCACTCATGTCACTTGAACAATAAAAGTGACAAAATTTCGGATCATTGACAATTCAGTCGTAACTTATTCTAGAGCCATTGAAATATGTCTTTTCCCAAGTTAATAAAATAAACATCTCGTCACAGAGGATTCACTATCGAAGATCGGTCCTGGCAAGCGGATAGCGGAGAGGCGAGCGTTTCTCTTCGACGGATTATTACTTCTTTGTAAACCAGTCACTAGTTTGGTAAGTTTTATTAGTTTTTAGCCAAACCTTATTAATTTCTAATGCAGAAGATTTGTTAGACAGTGTGTCCAGTAAAATAGAACACAAAACGATGCCTACAACGTCTTTTGTAAGCTATTATAGTACGTTTTAACGCATATAAAATACGCAGACCAAACCGGAGCCCACAACAGTTTTACATTAATTTAAAGAAAAAAAAAACGTGTGCGTCTCGGGACGACCGACAGAAGTGATAACTTAAGCTAATCTAAGTTGAACTATTTAATACTAATTTTTTTTTTTTTTTTGTGAGATAATCTTAGCCAATTACTTTAATTTTATGTATATTAATATGATAATGTAAGGAAAGATTATTTACTAACACTATTAACAGTATATGTCTATCTTATACTAAACATTGAGTAGAGAGAGGGAGAAGCGTCTGTCCGAAATACGGCTAGTGCTGTGGGTTAGAGTGAGAGAGTCGTAAGCGTGAGAGAAAGTGAGAGCCAGCCAGAGTGGCGCCATAACGCGTTACGTAACGAAGCGGTTTACCCTCCCATATTAACACTATTAACAGTATATGTCTATCTTATACTAAACATTGAGTAGAGAGAGGGAGAAACGTCTGTCCGAAATACGGCTAGTGCTGTGGGTTAGAGTGAGAGAGCCGTATGCGTGAGAGAAAGGCCAGGCAGACTGGCCCCGTTACGCGTTACGTAACGAAGCAGTTTACTCTTCCATAAGAAGTTATCATTTCGAAAAAAAAAAATGTTATTTATTTTAGGTGACAGTCAATAGTGGTGTGACAGCGGGTGGACTGCAGCAGTTGAAGTTAAAAGAAAAATTACATATAAGGAAATTAAAAATTGTCGACCGACCAGATGGAGAAGGTAAAACTTGAATTTAATAAAAACTTTAATATAATTAATAGGCATAAATATTAAAGCCGACAGTCTTTTAAATCTGTAGTGGGCTATATGAATTTTAATATATGTTCAGACTTATTTTCGAATTGTCATACTGAGTAGAAAACCCACTCAAACTTCATTTTTTTTATAAAAACATAAATAATAAATAACAAACATACACACATGGTAGTCTGTCTCTAAGGTAGGCAACTTAATGCTTGTGTTTTAAGAAACCTAACCGACTGATATACATTTTTTTCTAATAAATATACATATATAAATAAATATACATTACACCCAGACTCGGCGGAAATCGAACCCACATCCCTGGAGCAGAAAGCAGGGTCACTGCCAGCTGCGCCAATGGGCCAGTCATAAATTTCCATTAATCTGATGTATGATATGACTTGTGGTCACACTAGGGATGTTCATCGGAAAAATAATATAATGTCGATAATTTTACTATAGATAATGTTATTATCGACAGTTTGCGACGCGTTGCGGTCGCCTCATGCCATTCGCCGGCGGTCTCGGGTTCGATTCCCGCTAGGGACAGATATGTTGTATTTGTTTCCGGTCTGGGTGTATGTCCTTTTGGGTCTCCCTACCGTGTCTCGGAGAGCACGTAAAGTCTTCGGTACCGATAATTATCGTAGACAACGATCGTTACTAATGATAGGGAAATTATCCGCCAACCCGCAGTGGAGCAGCGTGATGGATTAAGGTCCAATCCTTTTCCTGTATGGAGAAGAGGCCTTCGCTCAGCAATGGGTGGCTTACAGGCTGATATAGTAAAGTACAGTGTGTGTCTGTCCTCCCCCAGAGGGCCGAAACCTCATAGAGCTTTGCCCACGCGTGGGTCCGCCCGTGGTGCTGGCGGCGGCGAGTGGCGCCGACAAGCGCAGCTGGATGGCCGATCTCGTGCTGCTCAACACCAAGCCCATGCTGGACCGCAGTCTGGACAGGTACGACACACGCACACGTTCACGTATGCACATGCATACACACGTACACGCAAATAGACGCACACGTATACACACGCACACGCATTCGCACGGACTCACGCGGTTCAATACCCAGCCCATGCTGGACCGCAGTCTGGACAGGTACGACACGCACGCACACGCACATGCTCGAACACAAAAACGCACATGCACAGTCATACGCATGTCGACGCATACGCCCGCACACGTACGTGCACGCACACACGCACGCGGTTAGACACCCAGCCCACGCTGGACCGCAGTCTGAACACACGCACGCACACATACTAACTAAACATCCGCACTCAGCGAGCTCGTACGGTGAATACATTGTTGCAAATCAAATTCCATACCCAAAAGCTGCCGTTGTCCATTCATGTCTATAGTTACAGAGAACTTTTGGACATTGAATATGCACAAAGATAAATCAAAAAAGAGTTGCATTGTTTGTAAATTAATATATACATAAATAAATAAATATAAATATGTTTTGACACACACACACAAGGTCGTCTATTCCTACGGTAGGCAACTTAATGCCTCTCTTTTAGGTAACAGCCGACTGATATACTTTTTTTTTTAATAAATATACATATAAATAATACATAATTATATAAATAATAAATATATATTACACCCAGACTCGGGGTGGGAATCAAATCCACAATCCTTGGAGCAGAAAACAGGGTCACTGCAAGTCAAAATAAACACACATTTATGCATATGTCATAAATATAAATATATATAAATATAAAATGCTAAATTTAATTAAAAGTCTAAATCGGATTTTATCGCGTTTATTTGTTTTAAAACTTTACATACGGGGGTCCCCCGAGATCATGGACGCTGTAAAGGGTCCGAAACGTCGGGAAATAATTCAATTTAATTAAAAATCGTTAAACTGTAAAGTTTTAAAACAAATAAACGCGATAAAATCCGATTTAGACTTTTAATTAAATGAGTAAAATTCGCGTAAATATAAGAGAACAGTATAAAATGCTAAATATATTTTACATACACACACGGTCGTCTGTTTCTAAGGTAGACAACTGAATGCCTGTGTTTTAGGTAACTGCCGACTGATATTTATATATTTTTAATAAATCCCTAATATTATAAATGCGAAAGTAAGTTTGTTGGTTACACTTTCACGCTAAAACTACTTAACCGATCATCATGATGTACACATATTCTTGGAGGTATTAGAAGTATCTAGGCATGAGACCGTGTAACATATTTTTATTGCGGGTAGATTTGTTATTTAAGAATGTTAGCGGGGATGGGAGTAGGAGCCGCTCGGTCTTATAAAAGGACGGGTTCGCTGGAATCTTCCTTTTCTCCTCTCTTCGGTGCCGGGTGCGACTTGTTGGGGTCCGGGTAGGCGTACGGTGCGGTCGTCACGGTCTCTTACCACGTGGCGACTGCTGTTGGTGAACCTCGGACCCCAACAGCGCACCGACAACATCCCAACAACGTGGCTCAACATCGTCCCAACAATACCCGGTTTCTTTTTCGTGAATACATTGTTCTACGGCGAGAGACGCCGAGCGACGGACGGGGCACGCAGTCCACGTGTCCAGGCGCGCCATCATTCCTGACACCAACCACCAAGGCGGAGACCAGCTTGGGAGCAACCATGCACCGCGAGCTTTTAGTTAAGTGCCCGTCTGGTTAGCCTCTGGACCTGACCGGGAATAATTATCGAACCACGTGCTCATGTTCTCGTAAATTTAAGACCACGTAGTCAATCATAAATAACCTTGTTAAAAATCTATTTCTAACTTTTTGTAACTAACATAATATCTCTATATAAAATAAATTTGGTAGTTCTGTTCACTTTAAATATTTTTTTTATTTTATTTCTCTCTTTCACAAATATAAAAATATTACCAGTATACCGCGACAGTGGCGCCCAACGGCTATTAATTATTCCTGGTTCGGTAGTTTCTGGGTGTGGGAAATGGTCTTGTCCGTGTGTTTTTGTGTTTTTTTTTTTTTGTTTTTGTGTTTTTTGTTTCTCTCTAATTAGTACTGTGTCGTTTTACAATTATTATTGTCACCGTAATGTATGACATTATTTAGATTTTTTTTTTCTCTCTTTAAAAATCTAAAACATTTAATGATAGATTATAACAAACATAGTAGTGATATTTAAATAGTTTAATATTTTTTTTTCAAAGTGAAAAAAACATTCATATATGAAATAATTAATTGTAACAGGCATAGTCGTGGCATTCATATTGTTTAGTTGTGTTTAGTAATTTTTTCAAAACTTACCCACTTTTAGTGTTATAAATTCTTAAACTTCTTGTAACAAAGTTTGTCGATTCACCCTCAATTTAAATATTGTGTATTTCTTTGTGTTTTGTATTTGAATATTAATTTAATTGTAATAATTTTTTTTTTCTTTTTTCTTATAGTTTGTTTTATATATATATATTTTTTTTTTGTTTTGTTATACCTCGTTTACAATGACTCACACCAAGTTCGTATCTTTGCCTAAGGCTGAATTGGAATATGAAGTAATTGTTAGGAACGAGGAACCGGCAGCCTCGGTAGTAGCTCTGCGTAAACAAATTGTTCAATTATCGGAAACCTTACCGTCAGAGGAGATTTTGGTCAGTCCATTAGATGTAGTAACGGATCCAGGTGGTAAGCCTTTGCGGACGAGGCTGTACGGGGTAGTACCACCGACCCGTTTCTCCTTAAAGAGGAACGGGTAGCCGATTATTGTCTTCTGGTTCCGCCGGGTAATCAAATACCATCTCCGATTACCCACATACGCGTGAACTGCACAGTGGGCATTAGCATTAAAAAAAAAAAATTTTTTTTTTCTCCAAACTTTTGTGTCGAATTTTTTTTATATAACATTGCCTTCTATTTTTGTGCAATTACATTTTATTTATTTTTTAGCATTTGTTATTTTGCATTTGCGTTTGTGTGTAATTCACAAGTCTTTTCAGAGATTTTTTTTTATTGGTGCATTTATTGCATTCATTTTATTTTTTCTTTTTTATTGTTGTAAATCATTTATTGTTTTGTAATTTTCTTAAGGTCTGAAAAGATCATAGCGGTTACGTACATTGCTTTACATCGTTCTTAATATATTTTTTTTTTAAGTTACCCACAATCGTGTTGCATTTCGTCGCGTATTATTTTAAAATATTTCAATTCACTATTTTAATTTCAATCTAATTAATTTAACTTTAATATCCATTTATATAGCCATTTTAACTTCTGTTTGGTGTTTAATAGAAATAATTATTTGAATTAGCTTGAACTTAGTCGATTTTTTTTTTTTATTAATAATTCTGCTTAAGAGTGGACCGTAATATTAAATATTTGCTTTTAAATAAACTGGAGCTCACGTATGAAGAAGCCATACGCGGTTTAGAACCTAAGGAGAGGGTTGTTAATCAATATTATGATATGTTAGCATTCGCTTTATTTCATCATATATCAGAAAAATTAAATTCAACATTATTTCGTTGAGTAATCGATTGTGTTTGTCTTTGATGAGTTAATGTAAGCTTACACGGAGTTTTACGTTTAGTTGGGAGATTGTTTTTTTTTTTTGTTTAGCACTTTATGGCGGATTATGAGCCTTTGTATGGGCCTAATTCGTTTGTTTTGCGTTCTGCGCGTTTAGAGCGGGTAGTGACTCTTTAAATAAGCCTACACTAATTTTCACATTGCGTTTTCCGCTTTTATGGCGGGTTGCGACCTCTTGTATGGGTCTGTTTTGTTTTGTTGTTTTGCGTTCTGCGCGTATAGAGCGGGTTGTGACTCTTTAAATAAGCCTACACTAATTGTCTCTTTAGAGCGGGTTGTGACTCTTTAAATAAGCCTACACTGATTTTCTCTTTAGAGCGGGTTGTGACTCTTTAAATAAGCCTACACTAATTGTCTCTTTAGAGCGGGTTGTGACTCTTTAAATAAGCCTACACTAATTGTCTCCTTAGAGCGGGTTGTGACTCTTTAAATAAGCCTACACTAATTTTCTCTTTAGAGCGGGTTGTGACTCTGTAAATAAGCCTACACTAATTTTCTCATTAGAGCGGGTAGTGACTCTTTAAATAAGCCTACACTAATTTTATCGTTGCGTTTTCCGCTTTTATGGCGGGTTGCGACCTCTTGTTTGGGTCTGTTTTGTTTTATTGTTTTGCGTTCTGCGCGTATAGAGCGGATAGTGACTCTTTAAATAAGCCTACACTAATTGTCTTATTAGAGCGGGTTGTGACTCTTTAAATAAGCCTACACTAATTTTCTCTTTAGAGCGGGTTGTGACTCTGTAAATAAGCCTACACTAATTAATTTATTGTGGCTGCTAGAGTGTCTTGGATGGTTACCAATGGTCACTCGGTGTGTGAGGGCGTTAATTGTTTAGTTCAAATAACGCATATTTTGTAAGTGGATTTAATTGATGAAGTATGGTTGTGGATGACTGTATTGTGTAGCAGTTAGCAAAATTTATGCATGAGTTTGTTGTTTTGTTGTTTTGTGTATCACTTTAATTAAATTTTTTTTTTCTCTTCTTTTTTTCTTTTGAACTCACCCATAGCTCTTTCTTTTCTCCTCTGCACCCAAGAATTTTGCCTAGAGATGCAAAATTCTTCTCTGACGGGGGGGGTATTGTAACATATTTTTATTGCGGGTAGATTTGTTATTTAAGAATGTTAGCGGGGATGGGAGTAGGAGCCGCTCGGTCTTATAAAAGGACGGGTTCGCTGGAATCTTCCTTTTCTCCTCTCTTCGGTGCCGGGTGCGACTTGTTGGGGTCCGGGTAGGCGTACGGTGCGGTCGTCACGGTCTCTTACCACGTGGCGACTGCTGTTGGTGAACCTCGGACCCCAACAGCGCACCGACAACATCCCAACAACGTGGCTCAACATCGTCCCAACAATACCCGGTTTCTTTTTCGTGAATACATTGTTCTACGGCGAGAGACGCCGAGCGACGGACGGGGCACGCAGTCCACGTGTCCAGGCGCGCCATCATTCCTGACACCAACCACCAAGGCGGAGACCAGCTTGGGAGCAACCATGCACCGCGAGCTTTTAGTTAAGTGCCCGTCTGGTTAGCCTCTGGACCTGACCGGGAATAATTATCGAACCACGTGCTCATGTTCTCGTAAATTTAAGACCACGTAGTCAATCATAAATAACCTTGTTAAAAATCTATTTCTAACTTTTTGTAACTAACATAATATCTCTATATAAAATAAATTTGGTAGTTCTGTTCACTTTAAATATTTTTTTTATTTTATTTCTCTCTTTCACAAATATAAATATTAATAATATACCGCCACAACCGATATATCAAAACGTAACTAATATCGGTTACACGTCCCCATATCATATCATATCGATATACCTAAACACATAACCGTTTTCACATAACCAACGAAAACTTGAGCGCGAACACGAAACCGAAACTGGTAGAACGGTGACGGGCGCGCAACGGCTAAGAGCGGCGCGACAGCTAAAACCATATATCTACATCTCTTTCTTATAACGGTAACTTCATACTGAATAAAAGAGATGAGGCGAATATGGTTTTCTGTGTTCAACTGTATACATCGCAAACTATAACTACAAGTTTAAGCAATAAAGGCAAGTCTTTACTCTTTTATGGTTATGATTATGTATTTAGTTTCCGTAATAAAATAGTGTGTGTATTTAAGAAAAAGTTTGTGAAACGAATCATTTTTAGTTTTATTGAAGTATGCCTTATAATAATTATTATATTAAAATATTAAAAATTATAATAATACTATAATATTACTATAATATTTAATATTTTATAACCATAAGATTTAAACTGTTTTAACCTTTATGTTCAACAGTTTGCGTTTGTTTCGTTTTGTGTTTACGTTACGCAATTGATAGCAAAATGTTACTACTGATATCGATATATTAAAACCGTTTTCAATATCGATATGGAAACTTAATATCGGCTACGTAGCCGTTTGATCTAAAAACCGAAAACGCCCATGTCTAGAAGTATCGTAAGTCGCGATAACCGATATTCACAAGGGCGAAGCCGCGGGCAGAAACTAGTACAAAATATATATCAATATAACACCCAGACTCGGGGCGGAAATCGAACCCACGACCCTCCTCGGAAAGCAGTTTCAATGCCTACTATGCAAAAGGACCAGTCAATATTACTTTTTAAATTGCACATCCACCTATACTCAACAAAAAATCTAGATTATTGTCAATAAGAAATTAGAAATAAGTATATTGTTCCAGCATCCTACTAGATTTGGAGCGTCGTCATCCACTGCAGCTGCCTCCCGTATCGCTTTATCGCTTCGCAGAACCAGACTCTAGCGATAATATTGTACTGGAAGAGCGGCCCGGAAACGCTCCTCTTATCAAGGTGAGAAAATGATAGTGATTTATTATCGACACTTAAGGTTTGTGATGTTGTAAATAAACTTGTCTGAATACCTAAAAGTTTGTCGAGTAGATTAGCAAGTAATACGGTCTAGTCAATAATTTTTTTTCTATATTGTCGGACAAATAGTATCCCACACTACAATATAAAAAATTGGTTCATCGAATAAACAATGCTCCCTCTCCCCTTTTGGCCAATGACTCATTTCCTACTTCGAAAAATATAGAGTACTAGCTTCCGCCCGCGTGTTTGTATTGATAAAAAGTAGCCTGTCCTTCCCCAGGCTTCAGACTATCTCTATCAAATTTCATCACAAACGGCTCAGCAGATTAACCATGAAACATACATTAACACAAATACAACTTTAATAACTAAAACTACAATCCTATAATCAAATAAATAAATAAAAAAAAGAAATAATTTCAATACGACTGAAATACAAATAAAAAAATAATCTATATTTCTTCTTAAAATATACTAACTAAAAATAATAATTATGCCTGTTGTACTGATCATAAGTAATAAATCGCTCCGAAAATCGAATTAGCTATAAGACAAAACTCAAAATGAACAATGCTGTCTATGACGTCTGCACTCACGTGTCTGCCCGCGTTCGGATCGCACACTCAGCGATCGCGCGTCATTTCTTGGACCGCCCCTCTACCCCCGCCCTGCACGACGCATTCTGATTGATCGAATTCTCGCGAAAAGAAGATCGTAAGCGCCATGGAATTTGTGGCACTTACGCGTTTTCGCGTGACATTTTTTAAACTATGTTATATTATGGCCAAATTACACAAAATCTTTATAAATTGTAGCCTATGTGTTATTCTGATGTAAAAGCTATGTTACTGTAAAGTTTCATCTAAATCTGTTCAGAAGTTTTTGCGTGAAAGAGCAAAAAACATCCAAACAAACTTTCACATATATAATACTAGCGGCCCGCCCCGGCTTCGCACGGGTATTTAACTAAAATTTCAAAAAATATAAAATTATATTTTTTATCACCTACACCTGCGTCAATACTGGAAAATATTTTATAACAGACGGATTGGTTGTCAAACATGTGTCAAAATAAATTTTAATTTAAATCAAAATCACTATGGAGTATTTATATCAAAATAATTTTCTCCCCCCTTTTAACATCGTTAGAGGATGAATTTCGATAAAATACGAAACACGTCTTCAACCAATTCTGTTAAAGAATATTTATGCGAAATTTGAAGTAGATTGGACCAAGGAATCATGTTGTCCCATACAAACTTTGCCCCCCTTTTTCACCCCCTTAGAGGTAGAATTTCGTAAAATCCGTTCTTAGCTGACCTCTACTCGGTAAAAGGAATATTCCTACCAAATTTCAAGTCTCTGCGCCTTATAGTTTCACAGATATCGTGATGAGTCAATGTATACGTGGAAATCTCTTTTATATATATAGATTAATAGGATTTTCCATAATGTCTGTAACTCTGCGAAAATTTGATTCGTGTGTCAAAATTTCCAGCAACTTTTTTTTTTTTTTTTTCAAATTTCAATTCGAACTCACTGGAACCGTACCCGAGGCTCCCGTCAACCTCAACCTTAACTTCCAGTTAGACGCTTTAATATATCTAATAACAATGCGAGGTTTTGCACCTCGGTAACGCGAGTAAACGATCGCTAGAAGTAGGATAATTAAAAATATTGTTTGGCAAATATATGGTAAAGTTACCAGTGTTTAAATTTGCTGAGTATAAACGCCTATCTATGTAACAATCTAATACACGAAATAAAATAAGATATAGGCGCATGTAAGCCTGTAATGTATATTAATATAAAAAAAAATATTAAGTCGCTGGAAGCCTTTGTATGGAAGCCGCTTTAAACCGGTTGCTCTGGAGGTCAATGGGGGAGGCCTACGTTCAGCAGTGGACATCCAATGGCTGATACGATGATGATCATGATAATGTAAAGCGGTGCGCCCTCCCCCCAGGGAGCGACGCTACTGAAGCTGGTGGAGCGGCTGACGTACCACGTGCACGCCGACCTGAACCTCGTGCGCACCTTCCTCACCACGTACCGGTCGTTCTGCTCGCCCGGCGAGCTGCTGGAGCTGCTCGTCGAGCGCTTCGACATCCCCGAGCCGCATCTCGTCTACGACGCGCCCAAGCCCGGTGAGTGCTACTACGGCGCTAGGGACACTCGGTACACTTGGGGCTCTCGTTATATTCGGACATTCGGTACGCTTGGGGCCTATAGTACATACGGGACACTCGGTACACTTGGGGCACTCGGGAAACTCGGTACATTTTGGGCACTCAGTACATTCGGGACATTCGGCACACTTGGGGCACTCTGACCACTTGGGGTCCTCGGTACATTCGGGTCACATAGTATATTCAATCCACTATAAACTTGCTTATTACAATCGGAACAATCAGTGCACTCCAGATTTACAGTATACTCGGCACAATACAGTTGAACCGTACAGATGTTACTTATTATTACAAAATACATATTAACTCGTTTTTTTTTACTAAATTTTATTAATATTTCGTTACATATCTTCATACACTGTACACATTATAATATTACTGCAAAATTAAAAATATAAAATATTAAACTTCACTAACATATTCCGCTTATATCCTACACGCTAGCCCCTAGGATCAAGACTCAGAAGAAGGACATCAGTCCGAACGCATCACTGCTGGATCTAGACCTCGATATAGGTACTTTAGACACTTATAAGTGTATTATACAATAAAGTGAAAATAAGAAGAGTTTATTTAATTGATAACACAAATTTTGATACGCGACTGCCGACGCGCATTTTAAGGAAACTACTCGCACCACTACACCAGAACGGTCGTCATATTATATAGCCATATGGTCTACACAAATTGTCATGCTTTTTGTCATGAGAGGGTAGCGAACCTGCGACCGCTCGAAATAGCCAGTAGCTGTGACATGGTGACGTACAGGTTATAAAATTGAAATTTTGCATGATTTCCAGCGGAATGCGTGGAAATGTCAGCGAGTAGTGACGCGGAAAAATTAAGTAAAAATACGGCAAGAGAGGATTGGAAGAGGTACCGGAAAGAATTCCAGCAGCCTGTCAAGTTTCGGTGAGGCTTTTGTGGAATTATAAGTAACGATTATGGAGTTTAATCATGGAGTCTGTTTGTATATTAAGTAATATTTTAACTCCCAATTCTTTTCATAAATCCCTCTCATTTCACAGTGTAATAAATGTACTCCGTCATTGGGTGGACCAACACTTCTACGATTTCGAGAGGGATCCGGTATTGCTGGAGAAGTTAATAGCTTTTCTGGAATCTGTCGATGGGAAACCTATGAAGAAGTGGGTCCAGAGCGTGCTGAAGACTGTTCAGAAGAAGGTGAGTGTTTTTTTTAGAAGGTTTTCCCATTTTTTTATAAGTCTAGAAATTCCAAAGATTTATTACACCTTTTAAATTGTATTAGTTAGCTGTTGAATTTTATACTAAGAGGTTTTTATGGTTCAAAAATGTAATAAAATTATATTTTGAGAACACAACAGTTGAGCGTCTTAATTATTGCTGGTGAATGTATATTCTATTCATTGCGATATTCAGTTCTCGATATTAAAATGATTTTTCTATCGAGTACCTATACATCAGCTGTTAGATGTCCAATGCTTAACGTAGGCTTACCGTCATCTCTGGGGGTGGGGGGTTTGCCAATACTCTTACGCTTACAATTTTAATATAGGTAGGGATGAGGTTATAATATTGGTATGATTGAACGTAAATTTGTCGGTGGTTCCGCAGTGCGCGCTGGGCGGGGCGGGCGGCGCGGGGGCGGGCGGCGAGCTGGAGGGCGGGCCGGGCGGCGTGGCGCACGTGTTCGACCGCAGCCCGCCGCCCACGCTGCGCCACGTGGACGACCCCGAGCGCTACAACTGGCACCCGCTGGCGCTGCACCCGCTGGAGCTGGCGCGCCAGCTCACGCTGCTGGAGTTCCAGCTCTACCGGCAGGTGCGTGACGCTGAACTGGATTAGCCTATAGACGTCCCACTACTGGGTGTGCCTTTACACTTACGGTATTTCCGAACCGATACGACATGGGGACCTTCAAGAAAAGATCATTCTCTTATTTGAAAGGCCGGCAACGCACCTGCTAATACTCTGATCTAGCAGGTGTCTATAGATGTCACTTTCACTTAACACCAGGTGAACCGACTATCCGTTTTCCCCCTCTTCTATAAAAAAAGTCCTCTTCACGTAGGAGAAGGGTTGGAGCTTAATCCACCACGCTGCTCCAAGGTCGGCGGATAATTTACCTACGATTACTAACGATCGTTACCAGATGTCTTGGATAACTAATAACTGAGGCACGCTGAGGAAACCCACATGGACGACGCTGGCCCAAACCGAACTCGCTCGCCCGGTGATGCTGCTCGAGTTCGGCAGTACAGCCAGATGGGTATCAGCAACTGTTTTTATCCCATTCAAAGTGGGTCAAGGAACCAGTAATTTTACACTACCTTAGCGGGGCAGACAATTGGCACCATACTGCCCACACTAAGTTAGCGCGAATGAGGTGGGGATTGTTGCTGTTCGATGTGGTAGTTTAGCTGACAGTATAAATATTGGCAGCTTTTTTATTTATGAAAGAACGCAAACGGACAGTCGGTTCGCCTTGTGGTAAGTGAAAGCCACATCAATAGACACCCGTCACATTAGAGGATTAGCAGGAGCGTTGCGAGGCTTTGAAATAAGAGTATGCTCTTTTCTTGAAGGTCCCCAAGTTGTATCTGTTCGGAAATACCGTAGGTGGCAGCTAGTTCCATATAGTGGTCGTGCGAGGCAGGAAAAGCCTTAAAAACCGAGTTGTTGTAGATTTCCGGACATCGAGGTGATATGGGTGAAATTTAGAATTTTGACGCGATGTCCGGTGGTGGAATTTTGCTGCAAGTATTAATCCGAACAATTCCGCAGAACATTCCCCGCAATAGATACGGTAAAAGATGCAGAGTGATCCGACATCTCTACGTTTGTTTAGCTGTCTAGAGGGTATAAAAAGTAACAGTAGAAAGGTTGGTTGACATGCATCAGTGCGATCAAATGCTACAAAATCCATGCTTTCCGCCGACCCATAGTGGAACAGCATAGCGGATTAAATTCCAGCCCTATTCCTTCATAGGAGAAGAAATGTTTCCCCAGCAATGGAAATCACAAAATCACGTTTTGAAGGTTAAATCAATAAATACTGCTGTGGCGAACAGTATTTTGACACAAGCAGTTTCAATAATTAATGGGTTCGATCACTACCCATCAGTGAGATAATAGACATTTATCATTATTACGTTGATGTAAAATTATATAAAAAATAACGAAATTCAGATTTAATTTTTTTTAATAGGTGAAACCATCAGAGTTAGTGGGCGCGGTGTGGACGAAGAAGGACAAGGAAAAGACCAGCCCGAACCTGCTAAGGATCATAAAACATACAACAAATGTGAGTTGATTTAAATGATTTTTATATTCAGTCTTCAGAGTGTTTACGTAGACAGTACACGCAGAGCAGCAGACAGTACATTTTCTAATATAACATATTGATTTATTTTAAACTGCATAAATAATGGCCGTGCTCAGATATACACTGCGAGCACTACTCAGTGCTCTCACTGGTGAAAAATTCTGTCCGTTATGGATCACTAGTACACCGCCACAGTGCTATAGAGAAATATATGACGTCATAAATCGCCGCCATTTTTGTACTGAGAGCACTGGCGCTTTCGAGGTAAGGTGCTCTCAGTACTTTCATCACATCATCAAAAAATATAACTGCGCGAATGATTGTTATTATTGTTAATTAATATTGTTATTCAAAAATGTCAAAAGTATTTAAATAAATGAGTTGTAAACCCGGCTAGCTGTTTTTCTGTTGTTCCGTTAATTTAGTATCTTTTTACATATTTAACACATACAAACAAACATACATTCATACTTTTACTCAAAAATATTACAATAACGCATAATAAACATTTTTGTAGCAATGCGAATTCTTAAAACTCTCAACGAGTATCTGGAGGTTGTAGCAGCTTCTATTAATATCTACTTATATTATTACAGTTTACAAGATGGATGGAAAAATGGGTGGTCGAAAGCGAAAATCTAGAAGAACGAGTTGCTGTTCTATCACGTCTTCTAGAATTAGCGTTAGCTTTGCGAACCCTGAACAATTTCAACGGAGTGTTGGGGGTTGTAGCAGCTTGCGGTTCGGCCTCCGTCCACCGGCTGCGAGCGACGTTCGCTCTGCTACCGCCTCGCTTGACGCGCGCTCTGGATCAACTGAGGGAATTGAACTCGGATCATTTTAAGAGATATCAAGAGAGATTGAGAAGTATAAATCCGCCTTGTGTACCGTTCCTGGGAATGTATTTAACAAATATCCTGCATATAGAGGAGGGGAATCTTGGTACGTACCACAGACTATATTTTCTATGCTATTTAAAAAAAAAGCAATTAGCAATGTATAAACATATATGACTCACAGCAGATTGCGGGTTCGATTCTCAGAAATGACAAATATTTATATACTTTGTAAAGACGTTGATCATCGTCTGGTCGTTTGTGTTTATGTTAAATAAATAAATAAATAAACGTCTCACACTCAACGGCTCCCAGTAGGATGTGAATAATGTGTCGGGGGTCCGGAAACACACACAATACACAAGCACAAACGCCCAGACCACGCCAAACATCTGTATGATGTATAAAAATATTTGTCATGTGCGGAGATCGAACCCGCGACCGCTACCCTATCAGCCAGTTGCTGTGACCACTGTGCGAACGCGTCATGTTGTGTGTGTTCCCGGACACCTGACATAGGATTCATACCTTTTGAAACTACTAAACCGGTTTTAATAATCCTCTCACCATCACAAAGCTACAAGCCTTGATTTAACATGTGGTATGATCTTGCAACGACTCAGTAGCGCAACAGTATCTATAATGGCGACGCAGGAAAAGCATGGAGGGAGGTTTAGTATTGTAAAACATATGTTTATATAACAATCATTATAGGATAGTTAGCTAAATTATTTTTAATCCTATATTATAATTTTAAATGTAAGTTTGTTTGTTACGCTTTCACGCGAAAACTACTTAACCGATCATCATGAAACTTTGTACGTATATTCTTGGAGATATTAGAAGTAACATAAGATACATTTTTTTTTTTACGAAATATAAAAAAATTGTTTGTCAAAAAATCTCAAAATCTAGCTTAACTTAAACGCCATCTAGCATTTCAGTAATTGATTTATTTCTATTGTAATCATCTCTGATACTTATTTAATGGCTCCAAAGCGAGTGAAAACGCGGGTAAAAGCTAGTTATTTATAAACAAAATTTAATAATTGTTTATTAATACGTTTGTTACAGATTACCTACCGAACTCCGAATTGATAAACTTTTCGAAGCGTCGCAAAGTCGCCGAGATAACGGGAGAAATACAACAGTACCAGAATCAGCCATATTGTCTCACCGTTGAGCCTAAGACTAGGGTATGTTACATTTAAACAACTAATGATGAGTTGTTACAACTAAGGGAACGTATTCATACCACGGTCTTATATACAGGTCTTGCAACAAAGTCTAATTTCAGTACTGAGAGCCGGGAGTATATATACCGGGAGTGCGAACATAATGTTGTAATAGCCATAATTATGTGTATATATATATATATATATATATATATATATATATATATATATATATATATATATATTCTTGTTTAGATAGTAGCATACTTGAATAAATAAATTTTTGATTTCATTTGATATTAATAGGCTGAAGCGAAACGATATTAATATGGTTTCTTGTTAATTCCAGGCGTTTCTAGAATCATTGGATCCCTTCCCCGGTATGGACGATAAGGAAGTCATCGACTATCTGTACGCTAAGAGTCTCGAGATCGAACCGAGGCTACCTCTCAAACAGATGCCGAAATTCGTAAGTAATAACACTATTATAAAGTGAAGTATATGTTTGTACTGTTCTGTACTGTATCAGCCTGTAAACAACCCACTACTGAGCGAAGGCCTCTTCTCCGTATAAAAGAAGGGTTGGAGTTTAATCCACCACGCTGCTCCACTTCGGGTTGGCGGATAATATCCTTACCATGATTAATTAAATATGATTAAAATGTTCTCAAATGATTTATTATTATATTTCCAGCCCCGACGGTATCCGGAGTTATCTCTCAAGCCTGTCAAAGTGAAGGTCTCAGATGACACCACAAGTAAGTACAGCATAAAGTATTATTACCAAAATACACCAACCAGGATGATGATGTTCAGAAGCGTCACCATATCCTGTCGCAACACACTATGCTTGCCAACCCGCCTGCCAAGCGTGGCGAGTATTGGCAACCCCCCACCCCCCCTCCACAGGTTATGGTGAAGGCCTGCGTCCAGTAGTAGACATATAACAACAGATGCGGTGGTAGATTTTTCCATTCTACTACTACTAATTCATAGGCTTTTAAAAAACATGTGAGCCGTCACGGGACGCCTGGCAGATGTGAAACATCGACATTATTTTGTAAAAGTAATATGCAGAAAAGAACATATTGTCATAGGAACTAAATATGTCATAATGATAAAATAAAATATTACGATTTTTTTCCAGATAACGATGACTATTTATTGAATAAACATTTATTTTCATTAAATACAAAAATTTACGAATTTATTTCAAATCGTGACTACTTAATTCGTTTAATCAGTGACTTCGAATGCGCATGCCGTGACGCGTCGCCACGGCATGCGTCACCACGCCAGAAATCAGTTTTACGTGCGCCTATAGATGTTTCACATCAAAAATTTAGAAATAGAAAAAATTCAGTAGGATGAATTAACCAATCAATCAATGAAGAATTAATAATTAAAGGATTTTTTTCCTTTAACCCTCTCGCTACCAGGGCCTCAGAAAAAAAACCTCCACCACATCCTAAAACAATCATAATTGTAGCGAGACAAATAACCTTTTTCATTTATTTTATTATTGTATAACATTATACATCTATGTACAGTACGACTTGATACAACAGTTATCATAAATTGATAATGAACACCCGTCACATATTTGTGACACCGGGCTCGGCAAAGAAAATCGGGTCGTCATATATATGTGACGCTGGTAGCTAAAGGGTTAACTGATAAAAATCGGCTATAGCTTACATAGAATTGTCTTTTGAAGCTTAATGAGAAATAATAGAAAAATAAAAAAGTATTCTACAAAGAAACGTACATTGTGTTAGTCTGTCTGTACATAAAGGAAAATTGAAAACAACAATGGCTTGAAAAGTTACAGCAAAAATCGTGCAATTATTGAATTTAAATTGTTAGCTAAAATATTACCAGTGATTGCTCTAAAATCTTATTTGTCGCTTGTTATAATACAAATAGTATTTTTGACAATAAGCATTTAGTAAATATCCTATTAATACTATAAATGCGAAAACTTGTACGGATAGATGTTTGTTACTCTCACGCAAAACTACTGAACGGATTTAGATGAAACTTTATAGTAATATAGCTTATACACAAAAATAATACATAGGCTACAATTTATAAATATATTGTGTGATTTGGCCATAATCTATACATATAATAAATCTGTTAAAACCTTCGTTTTATTAATACACTATATATCATCAAGAATAAATTTTAATAGCGCGGTTTAATTTCAATCAGCGCCATCTCTTATAATTTTTTGTCTGTGCGCGTATCACGTAAAAAGTACAAAACCAATGTAAATAACTTTAATACATAAAAATTATATATAACTCACAGTAACATTTAGGTTTTGTTTCATTGTAATTAAATTTAAAAATAAATATTTAAGAAAATAGAAATAGGTACCTAATGTGACGCCATCTATTAACAGCTGGTCTAACGAATCGTAACAAGATAGATGGCGCAGTATACAAAATATAATTTTTTCAATCGCGCTGTCCAAAACTTCGGCCGAAAGAATGAGACTCTCACAACAACTCGCCCATATTTAGAGAAATGCTTTTTTTTTTTTTTTGCATTTAATACCTTACGCCGAGTTGCACGAAACAAATTTAAAATTTAAGCGTTTATTAAACTAATTTAATCACAAGAATCGTGATTATCTGTTGCACAAAACGTACATCTGATTAAGTTAACAAAAAAATTTAGTTTAATTTAACCAATGATTAATTCCAACAGCTTTAAATTAATCATGAGATCAACTAATTTTAAGATTAATTTCAACTTAACTAACGGAAAATTAGCGACGGTTTCGTGCAACTCGCCGTTAGTGTACTAATGTCTTGGTTGTTTATTTGTTGTTAAAATATTTGGTCGTTATTTGTTTATTGATTGTACAAAGTTGGATGGTTATAACTATTTAAGTTGTAATCTTAATATATAAAAGCGAAAGGTCATTCACTCACTCACTCATCACGATATCTCTAGAATTTTATGACCTTAAAGACTTAAAATTTGATATAAATATATGAGATGAATAATGAGAGATTTAAAATATGATATAAATATTCTTTTTGCCGAGTAGAGATTAGCTAAGAACGAATTTTACGAAATTCTACCCCTAAGACGGTGAAAAAGGGGGGCAAAGTTTGTATGGGATAACGTGATTCCTTGGTCCAATCTACTTCAAATTTTGCATAAATATTCTTTAACAGAATTGATTGAAGACGTGTTTTGTATTTTCTCAAAATTCATCCCTTAACGGTGTTAAAAGGGGCTGAAAGTTATTTGCTTCGAAGTTGATATCAATACTCAGTGCTTTTTGCAGTTTGAGAACTCAATCAATCTATTATAAAATATTTTCCAGTATCGGCGCAGGTGTAGGTGATAAAAAATATAAATTTATAATTTTTGAAATTTTAGTTAAATACCCGTGCGAAGCCAGGGCGGGCCGCTAGTGTAACATAGTTTAAAAATTATCACGCGAAAATGCGTAAGTGACGATTATACCACGGCGCTTATGAATTTGTATTGGGAGTATTTATTACTGTGCACTTTGCGAGTGTGGAGGAACATTTTTTTTTTGTATGAGAGTCATTGTTACCAAGCTGTTATAAGAATTTGATACGGATAGTCTGAAGCCTGAGGAAGGACATAGGCTACTTTTTGTCAATACAACCTCGCGGGCGAAGCCGCGGGCGGAAGCTAGTCATATTATATAATTTAGAACAATTGATCGCGCAATGATTGCGCATAAATTGTTTACTTATAATTTTTACGAGTTTATTACACATTCCTTTGTACTTATATGTATTTTATTTTGTTCCAGATGTAGCTCAATTATCTCCGACGAGTACGTGGGACGGTATCTCCGTAGTGTCACTACCTGTACATGATCACGGTAAGGAGATAATGGAATGAAAGTCTAAAATAACTAATTACTTATTTGGCCTTTCTCACTAGTTGCTGATAAAGCTATCTGACTTATAATGGTATTCATCAGATAAAAGTTTATGATTATATATTAGATATTTCTATTTTCAACCTGTGAATCTAAAAATTGGAGTATATTAGTTGAGATGAAATAGGCCCTTAGGGCTTGTTTAACCTCCTGCTCATAAAGACTATTAGTAGCTTATATGCTAGATAAACATTATCAGCAACTGGTAAAACAGGCTCTAAGTAATTTATATACTAATTCCCAACTGATAATTTTGATAAATTTTGATAATACCAAGCCACTAATACTTATTTAATGGCTTAAATGCGAGCGAGGCCACGGGTGAAAGCTAGTTTTATGTGATAACACGCACGTTGTTTTTTTTTTACTTGTTCCAGGTTCTCGGGAGGAGCGCGGCTCGCTGACGTCCCCGCGGCTCGAGCGCTCGAGCTCGAGCTCTCTCGCGCAGCTCGGGCAGCTCAGCCTCTTCGACAAGGGGCTGGCGCTCTTCGACAAGAGCAAGTCCGTCGCCACCCTCAACAGGTACGTCGGTGCCGAAGATTATGTGACTATCTCACTACTCCGAGGCTCGAGTGCTCGAGTTTAGGCTCGAGTGCTCGAGTTTAAGATCATTCGCTCAATTAAAACTATTCTGTTTGATAATGGTCTATAGCTATTCGACAAGAACGAGTCAGTAGCCACACTCAACAGGTACGTTAGTGTCGACGATTATGTAGATACGATACGATAGCTAATATATTGTAGATTTAAAAAAATGTGAGCCGTCACGGGACGCCTGGCAGATGTGAAACATCGACTTTATTTTGTAAAAGTAATATGCAGAAAAGAACATATTGTGGTAGGAACTAAATATGTCATAATGATAAAATAAAATATTACGATTTTTTTCCAGATAACGATGACTATTTATTGAATAAACATTTATTTTCATTAAATACAAAAATTTACGAATTTATTTCAAATCGTGACTACTTAATTCGTTTAATCAGTGACTTCGAATGCGCATGCCGTGACGCGTCGCCACGGCATGCGTCACCACGCCAGAAATCAGTTTTACGTGCGCCTATAGATGTTTCACATCAAAAATAGTATATTGTTTCACAAGGGACGAAAGTATTATATTCTGTCCCGCATGTGAAATTGCGGGAAAGGATGTCGTATTTCCGTCCCGTGTTACACATACTTTTTTTTCCTGCCTAGGCCAAAAGTTCGGGTTTGGTCCCTGTGAACGCAGGGGCAAAAGTGTCATTTTCGTCCAGTTTCACAGGGCTCGAGCTGGCTCGGTTCGGAGCGGCTCGAGTGCTCGAGTTCTAGCTCATTCGCCCAATTAAAATTATTCTGTTTGATAATGGTCTGTAGCTATTCGACAAGAACAAAGCAGTGACAACTCAATATGTACAAATATATTTGTGCCCGAGCACAGGCATTAAATATAAGGTCTTAGGTTACTTGAATATATATAAATAGATAATGTTTGTGTCATGTTTGTGTATGTCAACGATGGAATCAAAGGTAAAATGTTGTTATGTTATAAAGGATATTATTGTACATACATGGTAGGGAAATTATCCGCCAACCCGCAGTGGAGCAACGTGGCGGATCAAGCTCCAACCCGTCTTCTTTATGGAGGAGAGGAATTCGCTCAGCAGTGGGCTGTTTAATAATAATAAATAAATAAATGATTTTAACATTCACACCGTCGTCTGTACCTAAGGTAGGCAACTTAATGCCTGTGTTTTAGGTGACGACTGATATAATTTTTTTTTTAAATTTAATATACATATTAATAATACATTTATATAAATAAACATATATTACACCCATACTCAGGGTGGGAATCGAACCCACAACCCTGGAGCAGAAAACAGGGACACTGCCAACTGCACCAACGGGCCAGTCATATTATAGGCTAATGCAGTATAGTGTTATTTTGTGCCTTAAATCGAGCACTAAATACCATAAAACAATAATGTACGTTTGTCGACAGGAGCAGCGGGTCGGCGCGAGACGAGCCTCCGTCGCCGCGCGACAGCCACTCGCCCAGGCACGATCGGTTTGTCGCTTCCCCCACGATAACTGTCGTGTGTGTTTGTTTGTTTTCCATTATCCACTAAACTTTTCGTTTATTTCGAATCTATGCCACGATCCCCATGTAGTCATTTTTGTGGTAGCGATTGAAATATCATTTTTGTTGTAGAAACCTTTATGATCGGTAGTACCCAAGTATCTAGTAGTAAATTTAGAAGTTTATTTAACTTTACGCATGAATTTCTTATTTATTTATTAGTATTAGTAAAGTTTTTTTGAACAGTTCATTCGAATAGTTAAAATTATGAAGCATTGAAAATTTACAAAGAGGATAATTGGTGCGGGGTTGTATGGGTGTGCAATTCCATCCTAACATCCGTCAAAACGTCAATCTTGAGATTGATTCTGTATGTGGTCCCTGCCGTACGGTTCTGACCGTTGGTGTAATCATAGAAGCTAGATTAAAAATGCATAAGCCAATGGCGGGGAGCTTCCAAATTCTGCGGGCGACCAAATCTTCTGTCTAGCGTAGTCGTTCCTTGGGCATATCCTATACCCTCATGGACCACTGTAAAAAGCTAGGACCATCTAGTCTTTAAGTGTGAGTTCACCTGAACGAGGCAGTGGCTTAGTTAACGGTGGAGCAAGGGTTTTTAAAAATCTTCAGCTGAGATTCGGGTGCCGACCCTGAAGACTTGATCTGGCAAAATATAAGGCACACACTTTAAGAATCAACGACAAGATTATTCAGCTGGTAGAAAAACTGATCAAGTTGCACTCGAGTTTATCGAAGATAAGAAGACAGTCTCAAGATGGTCGAATTTACCGTCCGTGAGTCTAAAAACGTTGTCACATTCGAAAGCATGTCGAATATGGTATACTCAGAATCACTTAAGGTCTTTCAGGTACACACATGGACATTGGCACAACTGACGAAGAGGTCGAGGTCAGGAGATGGCAGTTTAACTAGTTTATGGAGAGGGAGATTCTTAAGCCGCCATCTTACACAAATGAAACTAAATGAGCCCTTTTTTTATTGCTGGGAAATGCATTTACGCATCCCGCCGCGGAGAGGCGGTGGGTATGTGGGACTCGCTGGCCCGCAGAACGTGCCAGAATACCCGCTAAAACCCAGCGGTGCCCTCATCGTCGTAATGGGGCGCCACGGGATCGCTCGCGCATGCAACTGTGATGCCCCGAAAACTAATTGAGCCCTAATAGTTTCACGAGAAATGAAATTGTCTTCATCGTATCGACCAAACGTCTGTGTACGTAATGTCTCTGTGATCAATAAGGTAAAAACCGGCTGTGATCACCGTATAGTTACAAGGCACATTGAATATTAAAGTAAAGCTAAAAAGGGCCTGGCTGGTGAAGTCTGCGTTCCGACCAATACGTGCTCATATCCAATACACCAAAAGCTTCCAACTCGAACTGAAATACCGTTTCGAATGAGTGAAAAATTGCGTTTCTATGGACGATATTAACAGGCTAATATCCTTTATATTGTCCATAAGGTCAGGTCGAAGTTCTTTAAGGCCCACCGTGAAACTAGTGAAAGGCAAGAAATGTGACTCTAGTCTTCAGACGCGTCTGCTTGTAAGAAAATTAATAGGTGTACTAAAAATATCAGTAAAGCGTAACTAGTCAATATCGAGCGTATTAAAGCTACCATCGAACAGAACAAGAGCTCGAAAGTGTTCGCAAGAGACTGTCTATCGAATAGAGCCAGCTGATCTCGACCTATTGACTGCAATCTAATTTCTTCCGTAGATCTTGAGGTAGGTCGAGATGTTATACGGACGATAAAGCACCATAAAACAAGCCAGTTGAAGTTCTGGTTAATTACCTCTAGGTCCAGGCTCTTCTCGATGAACTCCCTTTTCAAGAAAAGTTCCAAAGGCGGTGGACATAGCAGAGCTCCGACTCTGTGACAAGGAACGATATAGATTTCATCATGGCGGATAAAAAACATATTCAGAGATGTCTCAGTGATTAAGAAATTTAACACCGGCAGCGATCACCGACTGTTACGAGGCACCCTGAATATATGCCTAAAAATTGAGCGGACTCGCTTGATGAAATCTGCCGATTTACGCCGCTCTAAATAATATGTGACTCCGAGAATTTTCAACTGGAACTGCAAAACCGATTCGATTTGCTGGAAACTTCTAGCAACGTGGACGAGATGACCGACAACGTGATGAAGACGGTGTGTACATAGCACACACAGAACACACTTTTTGCGAACGAAATCGATTAAGCAGTCTAAACTTTCTCCCGAAATCTGGGACCTGATGAGGCGGAGGTGCGAAAAGTGCGTTCAGAGAACAGAAGGCTCTTTCCAAGAAGGTACGGAAATTTGTTCGCAGAGATCTCCGCTGCTCAAATACAAGGGCTATTGTAGCTCTTATATTGACTATCAAGACCTGGGCTGTCCTGGATTCTTTTCAGCGATGTCATATCGATTGGTAAATATATCGAGGTACTGCGGTGATGCGGCGACGCATGACATGACACGTGATGACGCGGCAAAAATGACCGTAGAAATCCAAGACCAACGAAAAAAACCCATTCACCTTCTTCGCGGGTAAAGATGGGGATATAATATCCCGGAAACTGTTTACCAACGCGATAATTTGGGCAAGACGAAAGTTATGTTCAAGAAACTAGTCATGCCGAGACCGATATCTGTTTATAGTTCCCTTCTCGAAGTTGTACAGGATTATGTCTACCTAGGCCACACAATCAAACTACGCCGAAATAACTTTCGAAGGAAGCCGATAGGGGGATTCAGTTGGGCTGGGCGGCATTTGCCAATTCTATTGTGTGTGCGTATACAGGATCAAATTATTAGACCAATCAAGCTATGGCAAGGATTGTGACGTTGAGATGTAATCTCCTCGGAAGCTTCAAGTTTCTGAATTGGAACAGACATAGGCAGAGACTGAAGGACCTCAGAATAAGGATCAATGACGTCAAAAGAGCTATTCGACAAGTGGGTCTAAACCTGAACATAATCAAAACTAATATTATGTGTAACGCTCATGTTTTGACTCACACGATAGTTTTTGAGAGCTCTGATATCGAAATTGTCGACGAGTTGTACATAGGATTTACTATCCAACTGGATAGGTCCAATTTTGAGAAGAGGGTAAACCGCCTAAGTCAGCTTGGCTGAGCAGCGTTTATGAAACGTCTTCTCGTCGAAATTATGTACCTTATAATAAAGTTCAGGGTCACTCAGCGGGCGATGAAAATAGCTATGCTACATTATCAAATCAGAAACAGAGGTTCAAAGGTGCTGCAATGGTAATCCTGTGACGGGAAGCGCATGTCGACACACATCTCACCAGGTGGACAGACGATTTAAAGTTTGTCGCAGGAAATTGCTGGTTTCTGGCGGCAGAGGACGATGAATGTCCGCCGTGGTTCGCGGGAAGTACAGGAGAAGTTAAGGAGGTCTATGTCCAGCAGTGGACGAACTTCGCCTGAGAATGGCAATGATTGTAAATTTAAAAACTTAAGCATTAAATTGTGTATTAGTTTAAGCAGTCTAGGAGCAAGGTGCTCGAAAATTGTCTTGTACAAGGTGGGCCATAAAGTTGTGCGGATTTAAAAAAATCATATAAAAAAATCTACAAAGCTCAGGAAAGTAAAAATATATTTATAATAAAGAAAACAAATGGGAAAATCATTTTTTAAAAATAACATCGGTCAGATGTGTGCCATTTAAACGTACACACTCCTCCAATCTAACCCTCAAATTCGTGAAAACTCGCTGGCACATCGCTTGTGGGATAGCGGACATTTCCTTGCGAATATTGTCTTTGAGATGGGCAATCGTCGTCGGCTTACTAGCGTAAACGCGACTCTTAAGGTACCCCCAGAGAAAAAAATCCATTGGAGTGAGATCTGGGCTCCGGAGAGGCCACGGAATGTCCCCTCGACGCGATATTAATTTTCCATTAAACATTTTGTTTACAACTGCTAAAGACTCATTTGATGTATGGGATGTCGCGCCATCTTGTTGAAACCACGTCCTGCTGTTGTAGGCTTCAAAATTATGCAGTTGTGGAAAGAAAAAATTACGTAAAATTGCTGTGTAGCGATCAGAATTTACTGTTATTGTCTTGCCTCGCTCATTTTCGAAGAAATGGGGTCCGATGATTCCTTGAGCCGACATAGCCGCCCAAACTGTAACTTTAAGCGAATGCAAAGGTCTTTGGTGTTTCATTTGGGGATTTTCTTCAGCCCAATACCGACAATTTTGTTTATTGACAAATCCACATAAATTAAAGTGAGCTTCATCCGAGAAGAGAATATTGTTCAAACTCTGAAAACGTTCTAACATTCTTTCGCCAAATGCACGACGTAAATGGTGGTTATTTGGTTTCAATTCCTGGACTAATTGAAGTTTATACGGGTGTAATTTCAGATCTTGTCAAAATACGCCTTAATGATGTCCTTGATATGGTAAGCTCAGCTGATCTCTTCCGAGATGACTGCTGGGGATCGCGCCGTACAGACGCCGCGACTTCGCTCACATTTTCCTCCGTTCTTATCGACCTTGGACGCCCCGCAGATTTTTCATTTAATGTCGAACCCGAAGACTCGAACTTTCTAACCCACGATCTGATCACACTTTCACTCGTACATTGGTTTAAATCATGTAAATTAAACTGTGAGCGAAATAGACGCCGCGCAATAATGCACGAATCGCTATTTTTATAATACGCCTTTACACAAAACGCACGCTGCTCACCGGTGAAAAGCTCCATGGCAACCAAATTTCCGAGAACCAAGCTAACTATCTCCACTACCCGCACCCCGTTCCCGTGTGCTTGTCACGAATAATACGATTTTGAAATTCGTACGCCTTTCTGGCCCACCTTGTATTTAATTTTCTAGTGTCCAAGTTGAGTTCATCGCAATAAGTGTCTTCTAGTTTTGTCTCCATCAGTGTTCCTTTTCCCGCAGCAAGTGGAGCAGCGGCACGTGCACAGTCGCGAGACGCGCCGCACTCTCCCCGCGCGGCGCCATCGTGGACGCCGAGCTGTTCTACTCGCGGAGCATGGACCACCTGCCGCGCAAACAGGACGCGCCGCCGCCGCAGGTGAGCGACCACTGCCGCACTACCGGCACACTACCGGCACACTACCATCGTGGACGCCGAGCTGTTCTACTCGCGGAGCATGGACCACCTGCCGCGCAAACAGGACGCGCCGCCGCCGCAGGTGAGCGACCACTGCCGCACTACCGGCACACTACCATCGTGGACGCCGAGCTGTTCTACTCGCGGAGCATGGACCACCTGCCGCGCAAACAGGACGCGCCGCCGCCGCAGGTGAGCGACCACTGCCGCACTACCGGCACACTACCGGCACACTACCATCGTGGACGCCGAGCTGTTCTACTCGCGGAGCATGGACCACCTGCCGCGCAAACAGGACGCGCCGCCGCCGCAGGTGAGCGACCACTGCCGCACTACCGGCACACTACCGGCACACTACCATCGTGGACGCCGAGCTGTTCTACTCGCGGAGCATGGACCACCTGCCGCGCAAACAGGACGCGCCGCCGCCGCAGGTGAGCGACCACTGCCGCACTACCGGCACACTACCGGCACACTACCATCGTGGACGCCGAGCTGTTCTACTCGCGGAGCATGGACCACCTGCCGCGCAAACAGGACGCGCCGCCGCCGCAGGTGAGCGACCACTGCCGCACTACCGGCACACTACCGGCACACTACCATCGTGGACGCCGAGCTGTTCTACTCGCGGAGCATGGACCACCTGCCGCGCAAACAGGACGCGCCGCCGCCGCAGGTGAGCGACCACTGCCGCACTACCGGCACACTACCGGCACACTACCATCGTGGACGCCGAGCTGTTCTACTCGCGGAGCATGGACCACCTGCCGCGCAAACAGGACGCGCCGCCGCCGCAGGTGAGCGACCACTGCCGCACTACCGGCACACTACCATCGTGGACGCCGAGCTGTTCTACTCGCGGAGCATGGACCACCTGCCGCGCAAGCAGGACGCGCCGCCGCCGCAGGTGAGCGACCACTGCCGCACTACCGGCACACTACCGCCACACTACCATCGTGGACGCCGAGCTGTTCTACTCGCGGAGCATGGACCACCTGCCGCGCAAGCAGGACGCGCCGCCGCCGCAGGTGAGCGACCACTGCCGCACTACCGGCACACTACCGGCACACTACCATCGTGGACGCCGAGCTGTTCTACTCGCGGAGCATGGACCACCTGCCGCGCAAGCAGGACGCGCCGCCGCCGCAGGTGAGCGACCACTGCCGCACTACCGGCACACTACCGGCACACTACCATCGTGGACGCCGAGCTGTTCTACTCGCGGAGCATGGACCACCTGCCGCGCAAGCAGGACGCGCCGCCGCCGCAGGTGAGCGACCACTGCCGCACTACCGGCACACTACCATCTTGGACGCCGAGCTGTTCTACTCGCGGAGCATGGACCACCTGCCGCGCAAGCAGGACGCGCCGCCGCCGCAGGTGAGCGACCACTGCCGCACTACCGGCACACTACCGGCACACTACCATCGTGGACGCCGAGCTGTTCTACTCGCGGAGCATGGACCACCTGCCGCGCAAGCAGGACGCGCCGCCGCCGCAGGTGAGCGACCACTGCCGCACTACCGGCACACTACCGGCACACTACCATCGTGGACGCCGAGCTGTTCTACTCGCGGAGCATGGACCACCTGCCGCGCAAGCAGGACGCGCCGCCGCCGCAGGTGAGCGACCACTGCCGCACTACCGGCACACTACCATCTTGGACGCCGAGCTGTTCTACTCGCGGAGCATGGACCACCTGCCGCGCAAGCAGGACGCGCCGCCGCCGCAGGTGAGCGACCACTGCCGCACTACCGGCACACTACCGCCACACTACCATCGTGGACGCCGAGCTGTTCTACTCGCGGAGCATGGACCACCTGCCGCGCAAGCAGGACGCGCCGCCGCCGCAGGTGAGCGACCACTGCCGCACTACCGGCACACTACCGCCACACTACCATCGTGGACGCCGAGCTGTTCTACTCGCGGAGCATGGACCACCTGCCGCGCAAGCAGGACGCGCCGCCGCCGCAGGTGAGCGACCACTGCCGCACTACCGGCACACTACCATCGTGGACGCCGAGCTGTTCTACTCGCGGAGCATGGACCACCTGCCGCGCAAGCAGGACGCGCCGCCGCCGCAGGTGAGCGACCACTGCCGCACTACCGGCACACTACCGCCACACTACCATCGTGGACGCCGAGCTGTTCTACTCGCGGAGCATGGACCACCTGCCGCGCAAGCAGGACGCGCCGCCGCCGCAGGTGAGCGACCACTGCCGCACTACCGGCACACTACCGGCACACTACCATCGTGGACGCCGAGCTGTTCTACTCGCGGAGCATGGACCACCTGCCGCGCAAGCAGGACGCGCCGCCGCCGCAGGTGAGCGACCACTGCCGCACTACCGGCACACTACCATCGTGGACGCCGAGCTGTTCTACTCGCGGAGCATGGACCACCTGCCGCGCAAGCAGGACGCGCCGCCGCCGCAGGTGAGCGACCACTGCCGCACTACCGGCACACTACCGCCACACTACCATCGTGGACGCCGAGCTGTTCTACTCGCGGAGCATGGACCACCTGCCGCGCAAGCAGGACGCGCCGCCGCCGCAGGTGAGCGACCACTGCCGCACTACCGGCACACTACCATCGTGGACGCCGAGCTGTTCTACTCGCGGAGCATGGACCACCTGCCGCGCAAGCAGGACGCGCCGCCGCCGCAGGTGAGCGACCACTGCCGCACTACCGGCACACTACCGCCACACTACCATCGTGGACGCCGAGCTGTTCTACTCGCGGAGCATGGACCACCTGCCGCGCAAGCAGGACACGCCGCCGCCGCAGGTGAGCGACCACTGCCGCACTACCGGCACACTACCATCGTGGACGCCGAGCTGTTCTACTCGCGGAGCATGGACCACCTGCCGCGCAAGCAGGATGCGCCGCCGCCGCAGGTGAGCGACCACTGCCGCACTACCGGCACACTACCATCGTGGACGCCGAGCTGTTCTACTCGCGGAGCATGGACCACCTGCCGCGCAAGCAGGACGCGCCGCCGCCGCAGGTGAGCGACCACTGCCGCACTACCGGCACACTACCGCCACACTACCATCGTGGACGCCGAGCTGTTCTACTCGCGGAGCATGGACCACCTGCCGCGCAAGCAGGACGCGCCGCCGCCGCAGGTGAGCGACCACTGCCGCACTACCGGCACACTACCATCTTGGACGCCGAGCTGTTCTACTCGCGGAGCATGGACCACCTGCCGCGCAAGCAGGACGCGCCGCCGCCGCAGGTGAGCGACCACTGCCGCACTACCGGCACACTACCGGCACACTACCATCGTGGACGCCGAGCTGTTCTACTCGCGGAGCATGGACCACCTGCCGCGCAAGCAGGACGCGCCGCCGCCGCAGGTGAGCGACCACTGCCGCACTACCGGCACACTACCGGCACACTACCATCGTGGACGCCGAGCTGTTCTACTCGCGGAGCATGGACCACCTGCCGCGCAAGCAGGACGCGCCGCCGCCGCAGGTGAGCGACCACTGCCGCACTACCGGCACACTACCATCTTGGACGCCGAGCTGTTCTACTCGCGGAGCATGGACCACCTGCCGCGCAAGCAGGACGCGCCGCCGCCGCAGGTGAGCGACCACTGCCGCACTACCGGCACACTACCGCCACACTACCATCGTGGACGCCGAGCTGTTCTACTCGCGGAGCATGGACCACCTGCCGCGCAAGCAGGACGCGCCGCCGCCGCAGGTGAGCGACCACTGCCGCACTACCGGCACACTACCGCCACACTACCATCGTGGACGCCGAGCTGTTCTACTCGCGGAGCATGGACCACCTGCCGCGCAAGCAGGACGCGCCGCCGCCGCAGGTGAGCGACCACTGCCGCACTACCGGCACACTACCATCGTGGACGCCGAGCTGTTCTACTCGCGGAGCATGGACCACCTGCCGCGCAAGCAGGACGCGCCGCCGCCGCAGGTGAGCGACCACTGCCGCACTACCGGCACACTACCGCCACACTACCATCGTGGACGCCGAGCTGTTCTACTCGCGGAGCATGGACCACCTGCCGCGCAAGCAGGACGCGCCGCCGCCGCAGGTGAGCGACCACTGCCGCACTACCGGCACACTACCGGCACACTACCATCGTGGACGCCGAGCTGTTCTACTCGCGGAGCATGGACCACCTGCCGCGCAAGCAGGGCGCGCCGCCGCCGCAGGTGAGCGACCACTGCCGCACTACCGGCACACTACCATCGTGGACGCCGAGCTGTTCTACTCGCGGAGCATGGACCACCTGCCGCGCAAGCAGGACGCGCCGCCGCCGCAGGTGAGCGACCACTGCCGCACTACCGGCACACTACCGCCACACTACCATCGTGGACGCCGAGCTGTTCTACTCGCGGAGCATGGACCACCTGCCGCGCAAGCAGGACGCGCCGCCGCCGCAGGTGAGCGACCACTGCCGCACTACCGGCACACTACCGCCACACTACCATCGTGGACGCCGAGCTGTTCTACTCGCGGAGCATGGACCACCTGCCGCGCAAGCAGGACACGCCGCCGCCGCAGGTGAGCGACCACTGCCGCACTACCGGCACACTACCATCGTGGACGCCGAGCTGTTCTACTCGCGGAGCATGGACCACCTGCCGCGCAAGCAGGATGCGCCGCCGCCGCAGGTGAGCGACCACTGCCGCACTACCGGCACACTACCATCGTGGACGCCGAGCTGTTCTACTCGCGGAGCATGGACCACCTGCCGCGCAAGCAGGACGCGCCGCCGCCGCAGGTGAGCGACCACTGCCGCACTACCGGCACACTACCGCCACACTACCATCGTGGACGCCGAGCTGTTCTACTCGCGGAGCATGGACCACCTGCCGCGCAAGCAGGACGCGCCGCCGCCGCAGGTGAGCGACCACTGCCGCACTACCGGCACACTACCGGCACACTACCATCGTGGACGCCGAGCTGTTCTACTCGCGGAGCATGGACCACCTGCCGCGCAAGCAGGACGCGCCGCCGCCGCAGGTGAGCGACCACTGCCGCACTACCGGCACACTACCATCGTGGACGCCGAGCTGTTCTACTCGCGGAGCATGGACCACCTGCCGCGCAAGCAGGACGCGCCGCCGCCGCAGGTGAGCGACCACTGCCGCACTACCGGCACACTACCATCGTGGACGCCGAGCTGTTCTACTCGCGGAGCATGGACCACCTGCCGCGCAAGCAGGACGCGCCGCCGCCGCAGGTGAGCGACCACTGCCGCACTACCGGCACACTACCGCCACACTACCATCGTGGACGCCGAGCTGTTCTACTCGCGGAGCATGGACCACCTGCCGCGCAAGCAGGACGCGCCGCCGCCGCAGGTGAGCGACCACTGCCGCACTACCGGCACACTACCGGCACACTACCATCGTGGACGCCGAGCTGTTCTACTCGCGGAGCATGGACCACCTGCCGCGCAAGCAGGACGCGCCGCCGCCGCAGGTGAGCGACCACTGCCGCACTACCGGCACACTACCGGCACACTACCATCGTGGACGCCGAGCTGTTCTACTCGCGGAGCATGGACCACCTGCCGCGCAAGCAGGACGCGCCGCCGCCGCAGGTGAGCGACCACTGCCGCACTACCGGCACACTACCATCGTGGACGCCGAGCTGTTCTACTCGCGGAGCATGGACCACCTGCCGCGCAAGCAGGACGCGCCGCCGCCGCAGGTGAGCGACCACTGCCGCACTACCGGCACACTACCGCCACACTACCATCGTGGACGCCGAGCTGTTCTACTCGCGGAGCATGGACCACCTGCCGCGCAAGCAGGACGCGCCGCCGCCGCAGGTGAGCGACCACTGCCGCACTACCGGCACACTACCGGCACACTACCATCGTGGACGCCGAGCTGTTCTACTCGCGGAGCATGGACCACCTGCCGCGCAAGCAGGACGCGCCGCCGCCGCAGGTGAGCGACCACTGCCGCACTACCGGCACACTACCGGCACACTACCATCGTGGACGCCGAGCTGTTCTACTCGCGGAGCATGGACCACCTGCCGCGCAAGCAGGACGCGCCGCCGCCGCAGGTGAGCGACCACTGCCGCACTACCGGCACACTACCATCGTGGACGCCGAGCTGTTCTACTCGCGGAGCATGGACCACCTGCCGCGCAAGCAGGACGCGCCGCCGCCGCAGGTGAGCGACCACTGCCGCACTACCGGCACACTACCGCCACACTACCATCGTGGACGCCGAGCTGTTCTACTCGCGGAGCATGGACCACCTGCCGCGCAAGCAGGACGCGCCGCCGCCGCAGGTGAGCGACCACTGCCGCACTACCGGCACACTACCGGCACACTACCATCGTGGACGCCGAGCTGTTCTACTCGCGGAGCATGGACCACCTGCCGCGCAAGCAGGACGCGCCGCCGCCGCAGGTGAGCGACCACTGCCGCACTACCGGCACACTACCGGCACACTACCATCGTGGACGCCGAGCTGTTCTACTCGCGGAGCATGGACCACCTGCCGCGCAAGCAGGACGCGCCGCCGCCGCAGGTGAGCGACCACTGCCGCACTACCGGCACACTACCGGCACACTACCATCGTGGACGCCGAGCTGTTCTACTCGCGGAGCATGGACCACCTGCCGCGCAAGCAGGACGCGCCGCCGCCGCAGGTGAGCGACCACTGCCGCACTACCGGCACACTACCGGCACACTACCATCGTGGACGCCGAGCTGTTCTACTCGCGGAGCATGGACCACCTGCCGCGCAAGCAGGACGCGCCGCCGCCGCAGGTGAGCGACCACTGCCGCACTACCGGCACACTACCGGCACACTACCATCGTGGACGCCGAGCTGTTCTACTCGCGGAGCATGGACCACCTGCCGCGCAAGCAGGAAATCTTTATCTTTTTTTTTTATTTATTATTCAAGTTCTAAACTAAAATTATAACATTGTACATTTGTTCCAGGAACGCGTCCCACCTCTATTACCGCGCGCATGCGGAGGCCTCGAGTCTCGCGATGAGGCCCCACCCGTCGTACCAAGAAGGCCCTCATCTCCTCACGGTAAGAATATTTTTAGTTTACATTGCATACATATTTTTAACGTTTTTCTTTTCTTAACCAATTTTCAAGGTATCGTGTTTTTTCAATGCTTAGTATTAGGTTCACCCTCTTCCTATACAGGGATGACTGATGAATTACTATCAATATTTAAGGAGAATACTCGGTTCATGATTCTCATTCGAATTATGTAAAAAAATTGGTTAATATTAATTTACAAGTAAAGTTAACCAACAGTTATCTAATTAATTTCGCGTCGTCTGGCCACCCTAGCAGCTAGCTGCGCTGTCGACACATGTCGATATTTCACTCGTTTAAGCAACAGATTTGTTGACTAGGTAAATTATGTGAACTTTGGACAAAAATTAATCCTATCTAACCTATATTGGTATTTCCGGCGTATTTAAAAATAGAATCATACTTATTTACAACGATTGTCAATCATTAAACTACCTGTTTACCTACATAACTACACTAACCTTAACAAATGTCCAAAGTGAGCATATTGTATTTTACACGATTTAACACGAATGGGTCAATTTTAAAAGTTACGAAAGTACTGGTGATTCTGCATTTGTGTATTGATAAGCCATACCTAATTACTAATGACGGGTCATCCTCACACACGACAGATTAGGTATACGCATAAAATCAATCACTAGGCGCGCGCGTGGGAAGACGGACGTAAGAACCTTATGGCGGCGCTCGCCCGACTAATCGAACCGAATTAGCGGGAATTAGAATTAGCAACGGGGTGGGTGTTGTGGCTGGCACGGGTGGCAAGCGACACAGTACAACACCTGTGCACGCGCCGCCGGCATGACTGAGCGTCATTTATTTAAATTGAAATTTATGGAAATTTGGTCCAAAGTTAAGTGCCTGTTTTTCTGACATAATTCGAATGAGAATCATGTACAAGTATACTCCTTAAATATTGATAGTAATTCACCAGTCACCCAGTATATTTATATATCCCTATGTAAAATACTTTTTATTCATCGACTCAAGTTCAAATACATTTTTTTTAATTTGTAGATTTTAAGAGATTTTTTTTAATATTAATTTATTAATTAAATTTAATTAATTATTACATTTTATGGGATAATTTTTTTTTTCTTATTATCTAAGTAGGAGTTGTCTTTAATTTTTTTATATTACTTTTTGATTGTATGTATGTATGTATGTATGTATGATTTCATATTAATGTGAGTACATTTTGTAAGTTAACAAATATGTCGTTACATTCGTCATAGTTACTCCGATTGGCATATCATTTGTGGGTAGTCGGATATTTTTATGTAGTATATACACTTTATATCCTTATATATAATAAACGATGTTAAGTGGTCTCTCATAGTTCCTGGAACTAGCCAGGAGGCTACAATTCAGTTGCTGCGTAAAAAGACTAAAATTAAGTAGGAGGAATGTGAAGCTAAAATATTGGATCCCTATACTCTCACTCACCGTACGAAACGCAGCTATAATAGCTAATTCGCGGCATATTTCTGTGAGAGTTTGGTATTGATCTGAACAGCTGTCGTTGCTGAGCTGTACCCAATAATAGCCACAATAAAAAACCAGACACTGTTCCAGACATTTTTATAATATTTCCTATCTGTTTCATGTCTAAACAATTTTTAAGCTGATAAAAATTATTCGATATCATTATTTATTGATTGAACGTGTTTCAGTATAAATCATCTAGAATTTAATATGTTTTATATTCAATCTGTTTCGCTCCTGTGCGAGTTCGATTCTCCGCCCTGAAAATGGCTTCATTATTTATATAAGTATTTATTATGTATCAACCACATCAGACATTGGATATCCACTGCTGAATGTAGCCCTCCCTATCATCTCTGGCGGTTTGATAATACTCGTCACGCATGCCAGACAGGTTGGCGAGTGTAGTGTGTTGTGACAATATATGGTGACGCTGCTCCACCACCATTCTGGTTGGTGTACAGTTATTCGCACCACTATGGCGTTAGTCGCCTTTTATGATACCTCGGCAAGAAAGAGGTCGGGACTATTCTTCTCTGCCGGTCACAGCACGGCCGTGTAAAATAAATATGTATATTAGTCGGGTATTACCAATAACAAGTATGCTTAATTAAAAAAATCAAAAAACCCGACTGCGTAAAATACTCTTATTATAAACTAAAAAGAATAAAACGATTTACTAGCTTTCATTTGATACCCATATTGCTACAGTAAGAAAAAAAATCAACTTCCCCCTCATTCCGCCATTTGCGGGCGTCATTTTGAAAATTTATATAGCCTATGTCACTACTACAATTTAGACAAATCCAACGACATCTCATATGTTAAAAACCATCCAGCCGTTTGGGCGGTAGGGCGTGCCAAAGGAATGGACATACATACATACACTCGAAAAACATAACCCTCCTGTCGCAGTCGGGTAAAAAAGGCATTACCTTACGAACAGACGACCGTGTGTATATATTAAACGTATTTATTTTATTACATGTTTAGCGTGCGAACCTCCGCCCGAGCCTCCCGATCGTCCTCTACCTAGTCCGAAGCATCACGACTTATTCCGGTGAGTAAAACCAAAGTCTATTGTACAGCTAGTTATTGTAAAGACTGGCGGCCTTATTCATAAACGTACTATAAGCCCGATATAGTTAAAATCATCAAAATTTTAACAAAAGAAAATATTGCTAGCCAGCAAACCATTTTTATAATAATAAATAATAATTTTTACCAAAATAGTCTATTGAAAATCTATGAAATCAATTGATATTCCAACAAAACCTTTATAGATACGCGTAGTCACGAAAAATCGCTAGTTTATAAATAAATAATTTTATCTATAGTAATGTGAAACCATAGCATAGCTAAACATATTATTTTACTATATTTATTAAAATGTATCCATCTGCTTTGGAGATTTTATCAGAATTACTTAATTGCGTTTCGAATCGATCGTTGTTTGGTTTTATTAATTTAATTATTAAGTACACATACAGTATATTCAAATCAGGTATTTTTTTTTTAAATACTAATAAGTCTAGACAATAGAATCCCCAACTATTGGGTAAAAGTCTGTTCTTCTTGAAGAGAAGGATTATCAGGAGACAGAGATTATCTCACAATGTTTGCCTTTCTCATAAAGTTACAAAATGAACATTTAAAATAATTAACATTTTAAAGATTCAACGTTGCTCAGTCATATTTATATCCGTTACTATTTGTGTAAGAATTACGTAATCCATACATCCACTCGGCCATTTTGGTAATATATTAATCATATTGTGTAATGTGTATTATGTAATTTGTCTTTAATGATTTATTGTACAAATTGGATGTAGCAAGTCAATCCAATTTTTATATTCTACGATATCTATAAATCATTTCGAAAGAAGCTGTGAATAAATGTCTTGGCCACCATATTTTTAAGAATCTAAAGAAATTTTATGTATATGCATATCCGGCTTACAAAGGACCAATATGGAGGATAACTTCATAAGAATCATATGTCCTGCAGCAGAACAAATTGCAATTGGTTTTAATTTTGGCTTTGGTCTGTAAATTATTCCAAGAGAGCAAGTAAAACCATCGATCTCAATTGTTATCATAGACACCTGATAGCAATCGTTATTCATGATAGGGAAATTTACGCAGTGGAGCAGCGTGTTTGATTATAAGCACCAACCCTACTTCCTATATGGCGAAGAGACCTTTTTCCAGTCATGGGACCATATATACCGTTATAGTTCAGTATAAATAATTATTTTATAATTTCAGAAGTCCAGCCATGTCTCCCAAGCGGTCGCCAGCGCCAGCGCCACCCATTAGTCCACTACTGTTAGACAGGTGAGAAATAGGATAATTTAAATGCTTGGATATATGAAAGACTAGCATCCGCTCGCGGCATCGCCCGCGTTATCGTGACCAAAAAAACAAAAAGTATTCTATGTTACTTCTAATATCTCCCACGAATATGTGTACAAAGTTTCATGATGATCGGTTAAGTTGTTTTCGCGTGAAAGCTTAACAAACAAACTTACATTTCACATTTATAATATAGGATTATTAATTAATATTTTGGAATTCAACAAAGCTAGATGTTGATAATGCTGATAATTATAAAATTATCAACCGCAAGGTATGATCATGTCAATGAAGGCGAAAAGGAATATCTCACACCAGAAATAAAAAGAACCCGCGACCTCTAGCGCTAAATCTGTCATCTATATATCTATTATCAATTATGTCTACATTTAGATCTCCTGTGATATCTCTCAATATCTGCGCTCAAACGTCATCTTTGTGTTTTGTGGACAGACGTCTGTGAAGCGCCCTCTTTGTTTCCTTCTGCGATTATTGCGACAGATTATCGAGATTTCACCCCTAAAATGGCACGTCGACTACTATTTGACAAGATCGAAGCGGTCCGGATGTTCTCGAACAAAGTTATATAATAACCACCTTTGTCGCGCTAAGGCCGATTTGTGTTATTTATCTCGCTTCTTCGTAAAATTTGCGATATATATATATTCATAGTCACGTATCATAAGCAAAAGAAGAGACGAGCATTAAGTAAAAAAACGGCGGGACACTTTAGCCAACAAGGCTTGAGAGGCCCGGACATAGGAGCGGTTACATAAACTGCACTGCGTGTAAGTACAAAAGACAGGCGTCTCCAGAGTATGAGTTCAGCGGGACAGTGGCGTGATCTAAATAAATGTTTTATTGGTTGGGTAGTCTTCGCTGAGCATCTTATATACGTACATATATTGATAAAAAGTGATTTTTTTTTTCTCAGAGCCGCCTTTAGTTTTCCTTCAGCGACTTCGCCGTCTGCGCACCATAATTGTGAGTATTTTTTTTTCTCATGTTTATTATAATAACAACTATCTATTATAATTACCAAAGTATGATTAAATAGTATGTATAAGATGTTCTAAATCTTATGTAACCGCATAATGTTTACTTGTTGAATTCATCAGGATTGTGGGTTCGATTCCCGCAGCGAGTCTGAATATAATATCTATTTATGTATACACAGATATACATTTATTTACAAAAAAAAAATATAGTCATGTATATCAGTTAGATGATACATTAAAAAAAAAATAACAGTCATTAAGTTGGGTACAGTCGACCGCGTCTGTATGTTATAAAAATTATATATATATATATATATATATATATATATATATATATATATATATATATATATATATATATATATATATATATATAACAATTGACTAAGATAATATATAAAGTTTGGTATTTGAGTTGATGGTGTTCTTAACAGTCTCTATTTATTTTATTTATTTAAAAAATAATAAAAAGAAAGAAATTAAATTTTTGATATTTATGATTTGATACAACTGTTTAATCGAATTTATGGTCCCTCGAGCCGGATTTCCAAAAATTTCTTTATTTAAATACAATTGGTCTTACGAATAAATTGCTTTTGTAGCTATAGTCTATGGTAATATTTCAGCGGAAGGATCAGTCCCCCCTCCGTTACCGCCGCGTCGACGACGAGACTCCGCCGCGCCGCCCACACCACACCTGGTGAGTGATAGCCTCATTTAAACATTATTCATGTCCGTAGTAGTCTTGGTTTTATTCCTCCTGACTTCGACTTAAGAAAGTCCAAAAAAATAAAAGAGAAAGAATTAAAAAAATCGTATTTATTTTTTTGTATTTTTTTAAAGATTAAACTGTGAATACAAGATATTGTGACCTACCTACACATGTGAGTACCTACACACGAAAATAACAATCTTGACGCGTCCCCAGTCATCGTGGAGTGAGTCGGGCGGGTCTCCTTCAGGCTCGTCGCCAGCGGGCCCCCCTACTGGGCCTCCTCCGCTCCCGCCGCGGCCGCCTCCGCCGCCTGAACTGCTGCGGCCCGCGCATTCCGCGCTGCTGCAGAGGAGGCACACCGCATCGTAAGTACAAGTCCACCACTACCACTCCCGCAGTCCACCTGACCAGATTAATCAACCATAACGCCAGTTCACTAGACCATTTCCGGGCCCCAAATGTGTAACCGAAATTTGTGGTACAAATCGTTACATCAATTTAAATTAAGAAATATAGTCTGACACACGAAAAAACCTTAAAAAGCGTGAAAATAAAATAAAAAAGCTTCATATGGTAACCCTAAATTTATTCTACTAAACAATAATGAACAACATAAAATGCAATATAATTTTCCACCAATTGTATTTATTTACTTAAACAATAAATGTAAGGGGGTATCCATTAATTACGTAAGGCGTTTAGGGGGGAAGGGGGGTCGAGCGAAATCTCACTCAATCTCACGTGGGGAGAAGGATGTTCTCGGCTAATATCACGTACTTTTTTTTGCGTCATTAAAAATCTTAAATACTAGTCTTAACTGGTTTTAAATAAAAAATATATATTGAAGAAAATTGATTTTTTTTTTAAATAAATCTAATGTAATCGAGCACAAATATAACTCTTTTGCATTACTAATACCTACGTATTTTAAAAAATCTCATGTGAGATTAGGGGAGGGGGTGGGGATCGATTAAAATAAATGACCCTAACAAAAATATTTCCTCTTACAGGTTAGCACCAAAACTACCACCAAAACCAGCAGCGGCGGCCGTCGCACCACGAACGTAACCACCAGACCATAATTACACCAGAATACTAATTAGCCAGACCAATCTTAACGCAGACGAACATTTCACCTAACAGTACACCGGGACAGCAGTATGCAAGACTACTAATGAACCATTTATAATATCACGAGTACATCAGTCCACTAAACCACCTGTCAAAGAGTAATAATCCACCCGACCGCCATCTTTGTTCCACCATGACATGTAAAACGGTACTAAACATAGATTAAAATATCTATAATTAAATTTAAATATTTTTTCGTAGTTAAAAGCAGCTAAGTTCCAAAATTACACAAAAATATCATACTGTGATAGTAAAATTTTCGTTTTGATTTTTTAAATTAATTTTTTTTTTCGTAATAAATTATTTCTAAATTGTATAAACTTTTAAAACTAATTAAATTTATGAATTTTGTATGATTTTAATCATATATAAAATAAAATAAAAATAATTTTATTATTTTTGGTGTATTCCGAAATATTGTTGATAGTCGTTCGGTGTGAAGATCGTTTTACACATCTTGACGTGGTTGTGTGTGTTAACTTGTACATACACATACATACACACACATACACACATATAATTCACACTGGACCCGTCATTGTCGATTCGTCAAAAATAACGTTACGTCATAACGGATGCACGTGTACATTACATACGGAAACGAGTTTTTTTTTTTGCGATTCTTCAAAATATCCGAATAGATTTTGATTTGATTGGTTGATTCACACTTGGATGAAAGTAATTTTTCAAAGACGGTACGTCTTTTAAGATGTATCCGTCATATTTACGATTCGTGTAAACACGGCCAATAAAAAATTCGTCGTCATAAAAAAAAACCACGTGTGCGTCTCGGGACGCCCGACAGAAGTGATAACTTAAACTAATCTAAGTTGAACTATTTCATATTGAAACTGTTTAACTTGAGAAAAGCTTAGGTTAATACTTAAATTTTATGTATATTAATATGATAATTTAAGGAAAGGTTATTTATTAATAAAATCTTTTATTGATTATAAAATATTAATAAATATTCTTAGTTACAATTCTTGAATATGTACTTTTGAATTTTGTGTATGTACCTACCGCTGTCGTATGCGTGAGAGAAAGGAAAGCCAGACAGACTGGCGCCGTAACGCGTTACGTAACGAAGCGGTTTACCCTCCCATAAGAAGTAAACACTTAAAAAATAACGAATCGTGAAAAATGACGAGACGACAAAAAACACGCATCGTCTTCGTGTGAATGATGTCTCACTGACGCGAGGGAAGTCGTGCGAAAAACACGTGTTCTTATCTCTATTGTCCGAGTACAGTCAATAAAAATTAAACGTGACATTTTTATGCAGTTAAAATATCAAATTTTAAATTTAATTAATTTCGTAAAAATACACTTATTATATTTTATTATAAGTGAACGATTCATCACAGATGTAACCGCGTGATATCTCTAGTTTGTTACTATTCGGTACCTACCGCGTAAGTTCGGGTTATTTACTTGTATGTCGAAAAAAAGCACACACACATATTTACTGTTTCTGTACAATATTAACGCACACATAACACCGCGCCAAGATGACTTGAAAACCTTTTATTTAAAGTACATAATATATATCTACATATTGTCAACAAAATCTAGGAAAAGATTTTTATATTATTATGAAATAAAGTGATTGCTTTTTATCTAATTTTTAACAATTGACTAACGGCGAGTTGCACGAAACCGTCGCTAACTTTCCGTTAGTTAAGTTGCAATTAATCTTAAAATTAATTGATCTCATGATTAATTTAAAGCTGTTTGAATTAATCATCCGTTAGATAGGTCTTTAATTAAACTAAATTTTTTTGTTAACTTAATCAGATGTAGGTTTCGTGCAACAGATAATCACGATTCTTGTGATTAAATTAGTTTAATAAACACTTAAATTTAAAATTTGTTTCGTGCAACTCGGCGTAAGATATATAAATAATTTTTTGTACAAATAGACATTAAAACCTTAATCAGAAAATTTCTTTTGGAAATTTTCTAAATTAAAATGAAAAACAAATTATTACTAACTACATTGCTAATATTTCGGAGTACATCGTATTAAATGAAATGGAAATTAAATAAATTATAAAAATTTTAATTAAATATTTTCATCGATTCATATAATGAAATAAGTAAATGTTTAATTCTATGAATTTTCTTTCTTTTTTTTTTTTTATTGTTTTAATATTATTTATAATTTAAAACGTGGTCGATTTCAACACGATCCGTAATTTGTAAATAACAGTCATTTTTATATATAATAATGTTAACCGATTCCAAAAAAAAAGAATGAACTTCTATATACGGCTGTATTTTTTTTTTTATTCCAACCGATTCTGGGACGTTTCGCTAGTTTATCTAATTTATTACTAAATGCACTTATAGCATTTAAAAAAATCTATTAGAAAATTTAAACAAGAGTAACTCAGCTTCCATAATATATCTCTTTTTTATGTCGGGTAAATAGTTAAATGAAACAATTATCACATCGACATATAATTTGTAACGGATTTTATTTTGAATGAAATAAAATTTTAAAATATATTTTCTTCCGAATAAAAAAAAATGTCCGTTTCGCTAAAACGTTTCGATTGAAAAAACAAACTTGTAATAGTACAAGTGAAATATAACATTTACATCTCGAAAACTATCTTGTTAACTATTATTTTATTAATAATAATACGCCATTAATATAATAACAATATCCTGTGCAGTGCCAATAAATAGTTTAAAATTAAATTAGATTTTTAAATGATAATAAAAAATATATATTATTAATAATGAAAAAAAAAATCAAAATAATTTTGTTCCAAGCTCATAAGGCATTTATTGTAAATAAAAAATATGTGTTATATATTAAAAAATATATACGAAATATATAATAAATACACGTATATAAAAGAGCGGGGTTATATGTAAAAGTTGAGATGTGCAGATTTTAATGTAACGCAATAGTTTTATAGATATATCTTAGCGAGAAAAAATTTTTTAGGATATAAATTTAATGTAAATCTTAAAGTGTATCGTACCTGAGTGATAAGAAACAAAATTATTATAATAAAATATTGAAATAACCCGCGGTAATCCGATACATGGGTCATTCGTAAATTGCGTCACACGTCGAGGTAAGTGTGACATCGTGACAGGGCAGGTCGCGATATTTATAACGTCCCCGGTCATAAATTTCGTGACCTAAATGTCACTTAATAAATATGTTTTTAAGTGTTGTTTTAGTTTATTATATTCCAAATCAGTAGCAGCAATATTGACGTTGCGTCACACATTTATGATATTTTGACATTCGTGTGACGTAAGTTATTGGTGAATCCTATCACAGATTTTTCGACAATACATAAAGATTTAGTCTCAATATACTTATGTATAAAAATTTTCGGTTTATAAATTGTATTAATTTACACAAGTCTAATAAGTCTAGGTATTTTTTCGAAAATTTTGATAAATGTGATTCTACCTTATGAGGTTGTCGGAATACCCCGGGTTTAATGTATATAAAATAATGGAAATTTGAAGTTTTTACCTAGAAAGCGCAAATTAAATTGAACTGAATTACCTTTATTAAAGCATTTTTTTTTTACTAATTGTGCTATTTGAGCTCTATTCTCTCATACTTAATAATATTCAATTGTTAACAAGACTCAATATAATATTCAGTTCTATTTTGTATGTGGAATTATAATGTACCTACATAATTTGAATTTAATAAAAATCGTATCAAATAATTTTTTTTTACATTTTTATTTAAAAAAATTAATATCTCCAAAATACGAAACACTTCTTTTGTGTATCGTTATGTATGTAGGCCGTGTTCCTATATACACTGCGAGCACTGCTTAGTGCTGTCACTGGTGAAAAATTTCTTCCGTTTTAGACTGCCGGTACACTGACGCAGTACCATAGAGAAATATATGACGTCATAAATCGCCGGCATTTTTGTACTGCCTTCGAGGTAAGGTGATCTCAATACTGTGTGTGTATTATTAATTAATATTGTTATTCAAAAATGTCAACAATATTCAAATAATATTTCTTGTTTAATAGAAAACGTGTACATGATAAATATTTTCATTTGAAAAATGAGGCCGATATTATACTGGACTGCGTTCCGTTTTAAACAGTAACCAGTTTAGCACAGTATAGCAAGCTGAAAAGGAACGGCTTCAAAGTATACTGAATTGACGTCGCACTTCACAGTGCTCGAAGTGTATTTCGGAACACGGCCGTAATCTTAGTTGATTTTTGAATGGCTTAAGTTTTCCACTTCATATTTCCATTTTTTATATATACTTATACGTAGGTGTGCAGCTTCAATGCATCGTCCTTTAAAGAGGTGGTTCTGAAAATAAAATTCCTAGCCTTTTTTTTTTGTTTTACTTTATCTTAATATACGAGCTACTCTGCTTGCGTCTACTGCATAAAGTCGTCCAACAGGCGCTAGTATGAATCATGACATGAGTACATTAGTACAGCTCTACGTTACAATCAGGGCCGGCCTAAGGGGTGTGCGAGTTATGCAGCTGCACACTCGAGCTTTGGGGGGGGGGTCATAAAAGAACGCATAATTTCATCATAAGGGCAATATTTCCGTACCGTGTGTTCCGGTGATGACTTTTTTTAAGAATATGCATAGCCCAGAGGTGTAAACATCGGTACGTGGGTCACGATGACCTTTTTTTTTAAGAATACGTATAGCCGAGAGGTGAAAACATCGGTACGGAAGTCGAGATGACCTTTTTTTTTTCATGTGCACTTCCGACACAGGTTAATTATGGATAATAAAAATCGATAATGTTTTCCATGAACATCCCTAACTTAAGTCTTGCACACTTGCCATTTTCGCCTTCAACCGGCCCTGGTTATAATGAATAATCTTCTTGGAGGAAAATAAATAGTTCCAATACACTGTCCTTTAGTCGCATTCGGCATTCAGTATAACTGTACTAATTTATTGACTTTTATACGTTGGATGGTTTTATGCAATAAACGCAAGCAGAATAGCTCGTATATTAGACAAAGTAAAACTTAAGAATGATAAGAATTCATTTTCATGCAGAACGAGATCTACGTCGCCTACAGAACTCTCCCCACCCCATCCCCCCTTTTGAAGGACGGTTTATAGAAGCCGGACCGCCCTATATAATATATATTTATTTTCGTATATACCATTGTTCGGATTAACTCGTAAACCCCCGCTCCGTCTACATATTATATGTTTAGAGTTAAAGAATGATAAAAACACATAATACTCGATTTAAATACATGTATATATTTTTGTATTTAGCCATAGTGATGTTTGACCGTGGACAATGTAGAGTGATTTCGCGGTTATTAAATTATAAACATTTTTTTTATAAAGTTCAAGTAACCGACGCAAATGTAATATATATATATTTTATATTATAATGTTACCATATTTAAAAAAATGCTTACAAATATAAAACAGAATACATCAGTACAGTAGTCAACAGAATATGTTATAGTATAATAATTTTCTATATTTCAGAACAGAAAATTTATTAGGTTTTGTTACATCTTGCTAGTGACGGGCTCGAGTCTTTCAATGCCAGACAATTGCCATCTATATGCCAGTGTTATGTAAAACCAGAAATCATTCTACTTGTCTATTAATAACGTCGAATGTACAAACGATCTTCCATTGATGTTTTTGTTAATTTTTTTTTTAATTTAATTATCATTAGTGAAAGTCGTTTACGACTTTTTAACAGTGTGACGCGGCCTTTAGAATATGAATATATATAAGCTGTGTCCCGCGGTTTTACCCGTGCTAGGTGTGTACAAAAATTCTAAAATTATATATTTTTTTACTTTTATATTTTGATTTCTATTGTTATAACTGTATTATACTTTATATTATACTTTATATATTTATGAAATACGTTTTAAATAATTTCCTAGACTTTTGTAAAGAAAAAAAAAAAGAAAAACACATATTTGAAACTAAAACTAATTTCCCATTAAAATAAACTTTTATTTATATAATCTTGGTAATTCAAAAAGTAGCCATAAAGGTCGTGCCACACTAGTGGAGTATCGCACAAAGCGTAAGATAAGATAAAGATTTATCGTAGTTAATGTAAATTACCTGTAAGCCATTATATCCGCCACGTCGTTTTAATTAACTACAGAGGTTTATATATGTATAAATATTAAATCTCGGCGTAGGGTTGTTTAGCTTAAAAATATAGCTATTAAAAAATATAATATGATTAAAATCGTATCTCAAAAAACACGTCATTGCATTGTTCATAATAATATTTAAAAAAAATTGTTTTATCTTTACAATAATGTATTATGAAGGTTTATAATTAATTATAAAAATCGTTATTGGGATATTTTGACACAAAAGTACATATATTTTTTAAAGTGTGTCAAATATACGTATGAATTAATATAAAATATTATGATATCACTCTTACATACATACGTATACCTACGTAGGCTTATACGAGTGCTTTTGAATTGTCAACAAAATGTTCTATTTAAACGTGTTAGTAATTTGAAATGTCAACAATTGAAATATTGTTTAAAGGATTTTTTTTAATACGGTTTTATATTAATTGTCCAATAATTAAGTGACATCGAAGTATGCAAATGCACGGTTCCATATTATTAAGTCACTCAATTACTACACCGAGATATCGCCCAGTACAAATGTACCTAATGTTGCCTTACATATTACCTGTATCAAAGCAATACTTTAAATTAGTTGCGTGTGCTGTTCGCACTTTATGCACGATAAAATAAATTTATAAATAATAAAAAAAAGGAATAGAAATTACCGTAATTACAATTTTCTGCCATGTTCCCTATTTGCTATAAAGACAGGCAAGACTTCTTTATTTGCTATAGAGCCTGCCAGCTGTGTCTATATTACAATTTTCGGCCATATTCCCTATTTGCTACAAAGACAGGCAAGACTTCTTTATTTACTATAGAGCCTGCCAGCTGTGTCTATATTACAATTTTCCGCTATATTCCCTAGTTGCTATAAAGATAGTACCAGCTGTCGAAAAAAAATTAAAAAAGGATTAATTTCTTAAATTCGAATCGTCTTTGTGCATCTATCTTTTTTTTTTATTTCGATGTAAACTATTTTTGCTACCGGTTCAAATGTTTCTAACGAAAGTATCGGTAAGGAACTCGATTCATAATTTTTCATGTAAAAGAAAACAAACTTATTACTGACATTATGAGTCTGCCATATTTCTTGTTTGCTTATAATTTAATCGTCTAAATTTTTTTTATTTATATTTCGAGTGTGAACAGTACTGTAGTTCAAAGCGACACATTCTCATAGATACGGTCGTTAGTGCTATGGCGACATTATTATAAAAATAATTATACTATATAATAATAATTATATATTACTTTATAATCAAAAATATATTATTTTCTTAAATTTGCGCAGTTTGATTATCGCATTGGCACTGACAGACTGATACGATCTAATAAATTGTTTTTTTTTTTTTTCGTTTTGAAATAGTCATCTGTGGTTTAAATAAACGTCTTCCTGAAAAAAATTAATTATTAGTGAATTTATTATTGTTTAGCCGAAATAATTGATAATACAGTAATCCACTCTCTAACACGGTACTCTTATAACGCGTTTATATATTACGCGATTTCATGTCCCTCGTGTTTTTCCCCATATAACACGGGGATTACCCACGTCAATCATGTAATTTATTTGAAATTAACTATTTTATTTTTTAGTTACATATGTTTTTTTTTTTCTTTATAATGTTTGATTTTAATAAATGGCAAATATTTCGTTAATAACAGTTGTCCCTTAGTATTTGAATAAACGAGAAAAGTTAAACGTGAATCATTTTTACCTTACGCGTTATACAGGAATACACGTACAACGCGTTTTCCTATAACGCGGAAGTAATCTACCGTGTTATACCGGGGATTACTGTACACACAAATTTATCTGTTACATAGTTGTATTCTTTTATATATTTACAAACGTAAGTAATTTTTAAAGCGAAATTAAAACTACATTAAACTGGATAGATGGAGTATGTATGATCCATAATGTAATCCAATAAATGGCATTTCAAGTGTTCTAATTATGATGTCAAATGTTGACAAGTAATTCGGTGTCATCTAAAGGTGTTATTAAGTGTCTAGAATGTCGGATTACATCGTGGTACACGCCCAACAGTTTTACATTTGTGCCAATTCTATTGCTCTCTCTGTAAAATATTTACGCAAGAGGTATTATTGTTGATTACAATTTACAAATATATATATTGATACCCAAAAATGATATTCGGTATATATTTTATGGGCACTAGCTGCAGATATACAGAAAAAATCCTATGAAAAATCGAATGTTAAAAACGAAAAAAAGAAAATTTTTTCTTATTATTTAAATAATTGACTTATTTACATATATAATATTATTTTTAATTATTAAGTGATATTGTAACATAAATTTTATGAATTATTTAAAAAAAAATAACAAACTCCTTAAATAATTATTAAATTCCGCTTCCAAGTCTTCGATAAACATACTGCAACTTTAACAAACCACAGATACTATACTACAATGTATAGACATAGATACAAGTTATAGTCTCTTGTTGCCAGTGCATTTTATACCATTGCCAATGACTGGCACAGAGATAAATTTTCTTTTTATGTGATTTAATGAAATATCCTACCACATAGGTTGTAAAATGACGTATATATGTATTAAATGGTTATATAAAATATATATGTATATTGATGTTGAATTTTAAGATAGACAAAATTATGTTTAAATTTGGTAGATACGAATTGTGAAAATGTTTGATACGAAATATAGGTAAGTATATGAGGAACGCGCGATTAATAATAATAATAATCATATATATGTACAGGATGTTAAATGTTTCAATCTATAATAATAGGAGGGAGAGAGATAGAAAGCAATAGAAGTATTGAAGTTTCGCTTATTGTTAGTCTAGTGACGTTATCGTGTCTACCGATTTAAATTGTTTTTTTTTTTTGTTTTTTGTTTTTTTGATGCGTACAGTCGACCACGCTCGTTACGTTAAGTAGGTGTCAAGTTTATATGATATTTGTATAATAATGTAGTTCGCTTAGGCAGTTGACCGTGTTCGTCTGTACGTTGAAGTGTAAATAAAAGCTTGGCTAGGTTATATGTTGGCCGCCGACAAAATATTACAACATGTAGTTCACGTATGGTATAACGCTTGGAAAATTCCATTCGTGATGGCCGATACACAACAATATGTGAGAAAGAGAAAATAAATAACTTAAATATGTTTAAATTTAAAAAAAATATAAAGAACATTGATTATCGGACGCTTTAGAGAACTTTAATGTTACAAGAAACGGACCATAGACTAAACGATTTTTTTTATTTCAATGCAATTCGATTTTAAGTATATATTTTTTTCTCTGAAGTTTCTATACACCCATATCGTGTAGTCTATGGTGTTTCTAAGATCGTTAGTTAAGTTGAGACCATGTAAATGATATAATACTTGTATATATAGTGTCAAGCGCCTGTAGAAACATTATATACACAGTTATAAATATATTCGTTTTATTTCATTACCTCTCCTGTATATAATTAAAAATCAAATTAATAAAAAAAAATCAGGTCGGCTTTAAAAGCGCTCTTCAGGCGTCTTTTTAACATTTATTTTACACTTTTGTCCTGCCCGTTGAAGCGGAGCGAGGTGGCGGAGCGGAGAAACGGAGAAATATTAACCAATAGGATATAAGTGAATAATCTATGAATATGTTTGCCCTTGTCCACTGGAGCGGAGGGGAGATTTTTTGCAATCCTATTGGTTAATATTTGTCCGCTCCGCCGCCTCGCTCCGCATCAACGGACAGGCACCCTTAGTCTAGGTGGCAATAGAGCTGCGTACCGATTTGAATCGGCAACTACCGATTTTGATGAACATGTTATCACCAATGGACCATCTCCACTTCTATATCTGTTAAAATATATATCAAATAATAATATTGTTTTAAGGGTAAGTTAAGGTGATAAAAAATTAAGAATATGATTTCATTAAAACATTTCATTTATTGAATTCACTTAATAATGTAACAAACTGCGCTTAACCAAGCACCATTGTAATTATACAATCGACATTAAAACCTACATTTTACAGAACTACGTAAAACAAGTCAAATCGATACATTATGTAACATGTACAAAACTAATTTAATAATTCAAGGTACATTTGTAACAATTTTTTTCAATGAGCTCTTCTCATTTAATATTTAAAAAAAAAACACAAGAACTCAAACCCTTTAAAGTGACGGTTTAGCGTTTTAACCACGGCCTTAAATACAGGTCTTGCAACGAATCCCGATTTCAGTGTTGAGAGATTAGTACGATCGTGTTATAACTTTTCTTTCGTGTCAACGGCCGCTGTAGGTCGTTGCTATTGATGGGTGCAGGTTGAGTGACAAGTAAGACTAAGCGACTCAGTCGCATTTCTCATTATCAATCATATAGCGTATATTTTTGTCTCCAAAGTATTGTGTTATTTAATAATATTGCTTTGCGATTTTTTGTTATTTTTAACCGACTTCAAAAAAAGGAGAAGGTTCTCAATTCGACTGTATTTTTTTTTATGTGTGTTATCTCATAACTTTTTATTGTTTTGTTATTTAACTGTTTTCTTTAGATTTAACATTCATCAAAACATGATTTGACATCGTTGCACAGAACACCTATCTATCATCATGCCTCTGGCGGCCGTAAATTGAAAAGAACAGCAATCATTAAGCTGACGTACCCCCAGTACTGTTGTTGCAAGACCGTGTATTAGATCGTGGTTTTAACTTTCAAACAATAGAACAAAACTACGTTTACAATAATTGCGAATAATTCGACGTAATTTTCAAGAACTTAAATTAACAAAACGTGAATAGTTTACATAAAAAAACTTCAACTAAAAACAGATCATATTAAAACCTTAATGATACAAAAATATTTATCTGTCAATTCATACAATTACCATTACTCTTAATAAATTATAAAGTAAAAGATCTATCGATCATATTTTACAAAAAATTAAAGATCGAACATTTGAGAGGTTTTATTGTTAAACTTTTTTTTTTAATGTAATATAATTGTGAAAAATTTCATATCTATTTAAAATAGATAAGACATAAAATGGCGCCAAATTATTTAAAAAAAAAAACATGTTATGGACATATTGAAACAAATTTAACTAATGAAACTGTGATATAATTAGTTAATTATTTACAAAAATACATAATGAAATATAAAAGTGTATTATCATGTTACATGAAAATTCTTATAAATATAAATTATAATTTTTAAACGACAAATTTTATGTTTGTAACATAAAATCGAAAAAGTTTTTAATGGTTATGTTGTCGATTGATGTAATTTAATCATTAGTAGGACCGTTTTTACTACTACTATTACTCCTAGGGGTTTGTTATTAGAAAAATTAACAATTTGCGATTATCGCGCGATCGATGTCAATATTCTTACCATATTGTGGTCTAGTAAATATAACACTCAAACGTAAATATAATTGGTTCTAATATTTACTTCACCGATTAGTCACCTGAGGCAGCTTTGTTAATTGCTTTTAAATTATAATTTAACAATAATTGCACAATTCTTGCTTAGGTATTCTAAGTAACTTAATAACTCATCGAATATTTATTTATATATAAGAACATTAGGTCAATGGGATACTAAAGGAAATGTAAAAGTAAAAATTGTCCCAACTTTTATGTCGTTTAAAAAATATATTAACATGCGTGGTTTAACTTGTTGGTAACTTACGCCGAGTTGCACGAAACAAATTTTAAATTTAAGTGTTTATTAAACTAATTTAATCACAAGAATCGTTATTATCTGTTGCACAAAACGTACATCTGATTAAGTTAACAAAAATATTTAGTTTAATTAAAGACCTATCTAACGGATGATTAATTCCAACAGCTTTAAATTAATCATAAGATCAACTAATTTTAAGATTAATTGCAACTTAACTAACGGAAAATTAGCGACGGTTTCGTGCAACTCGCCGTTAATGTTTGTTTTGTATAAAATTTTGAAAATTAATTTGTGCTTACAATAAAGTTACATGTTACTATACTTACATTGTGAGAAAGTTATAACAGCATATAAAAAGTTTATTTTACCTTTTTTTAATTAAATACATGAAAAACTGACATTGGATAATTAATCACTAATACACCATTTTTATTTCATAATTTATTTATTTAATACAACACATTATTGAAATTTTTTCAGTTTCAATATCTTTTTGAAGAACGGATTAATGGGTGACGGTGTGGATGGCTTAAGATTTGTTTTAGACGGTTGTTTGCTGCTATCAAACGGTATGTTCGGACTTTGTCTGACACTTTTATAATAATCCACCGGACCTTGCATACAGTTATTTTTCAATACAAATTTAACTTTCTTCGGAGTTTCCATATCGACCTTTTTCTTAGGACTCGTATCTTTCTTCGTGTTAGAACTGACTTGCTTTTGATAATTCTTAACTTTCGTCACAACTAATGTTGGTTTCGTTTGAACCTTTTCTTTGCTCTTCGGTGATTTTTTATTTGAATTTTTCTCGACCGTCGTTTGTTTTACCTCTTTGTTAGGTTCAGTGTTATGTACCTGTTTTGAGCTTTCGTTTTTTCCTAATTTTTCTCGAATTTTTTCCGCATTATTTTTCTTATTATTTTCATTATTTACAGATAGAACTTTAGTCGTTTCTTCTTTTTGATTTTTTCCCTTATCTTTTTTTAATTTCTTCTTATTAACTACTTTCGCATCTTTTTTTAGGATAGTGTCTGGCTTTGTTCCGACACTCAGTTTCGACTTTTCATTCTTTTGTTTATTTTTTTTGTTATTAATATGTTTTTCGTTAGTTTTAACTTTAATAATTTCTGTGTTTGCTTCATTTTTGTCCGTTTTAGGTTTTTTATTATTTTGAACTGCATCGTCTTCTTTCCGATGTTTCCTTTTTCTATTTTTCTTCTTAGCAGATTTATTTTCTTTATTCGATTGATTGTTCTTCGCACTGTCATCCGTTTCTGCTGTTTCTACTTGCCAACCTCCGTTCTATAACATAAATTTAATAACTTTATTAATTAGTTCCTAATTAATTTATTTATTTTTACTAGTACTTATTTCATTTTATAAGAATTTTATTTTATTGTTATTTATTATTATATTAGTTTTAGTTCAATTAATCTTTTTTTAATCACATTAGTTTTAAGACGCAAGAGAAATTTCTACATCTCGGAAATATCTGTCTTAAAACGGTACAATATTTTCAAAATTATTTTTGAAAAAGTTCTAGGATCTGCCAGGTAAATTATTTTATTCATACAAAAAAAAATTGTTTAGACCCCGCAGACCACACAAAAGCACTCTAAAGACACTGAATTAAAAAACCACGTGTGCGTCTCGGGACGCCCGACAGAAGTGATAACTTTAACTAAACTAAGTTGAACAATTTAATATTGAAATTGTTTAACTTGAGAAAAGCTTAGGCTAGTGTTTCCCAACCTTTTTTAGGCCATGACCCCCCTAACCTTAACATTAAATTTTTTATGCCCTTATGCATAATTGTTAACCTTTAAAATTGTTTTATTCCCTTAAGAAATATAAATGATAAGTTTTAGGAAGAAATCACTATGAAATTATTATCAAAACATCGTAAGCGAAATTTCAAAACATATAATGAAAAAAAAACTTAAATTTATAGACCATAGCTGTCAAAAAGATAATAAACGATTGGACAAGGTATAGCATTGCATTTAAATAACCCAAAGCGAAAGGGTTAAAGTCGTGTCGAGTCCATTTTCAAATTGCCCCCAGTGGGGCGTGGGCCCAACGTTGGCAAACACTGGCTTAGGCTATTACTTAAATTTTATTTATATTAATATGATAATTTAAGGAAAGGTTATTTATTAATAAAACCTTTTATTGATTATAAAATATATATTATTACTCTATGGACGCGCGTATATTATATGAGCGTATATATAAAAGCGTCTGTCCGAAATACGGCTAGCGCTGTGGGTTAGAGTGAGAGAGCCGTATACGTGAGAGAAGGGGAGAACTAGGCAGACTGGCGCCGTTACGCATTACTTAACGAAGCCGTTTACCCTCCTATAAGAAGTTATCACTTCAAAAAATACTTTTTATACAAGGAAAGAAGTAAGTGAACGTACAGTTGATTCAGTTAGCTCCGCCGTCTCGTCGACGAGGCTGAGTCCGGCGCGGCTGCGGGCCAGCAGCCGCTTGCGGTGCTTACGACTTAGACCTGAGAATAAATATTTAGTATCTCTATCAATAGCTACTTTGATAAGGGCGCATGCTTAGAGCATATACTACTGGAGGCAGCGTAGGTCGAAAGTGTAGACGAGGGTGTAGATGGACAGACATATCGGACTACATGCTATCTCTCTCTCGTCGCACGCGATTGGTCACAGCACAGCTGACTCCTCACCGTTTCACCGAATAGAAATGGTTTTTGCCATGATGGGAGAAAATCAACAGCCAATCGCGTTGATGATGATAATGATTCGGAATGAAGCGAGAAGAATCTGCTATAACCTCAATAGATATGCTTTTAAAAATCGTCAAAAACATCTGCTTCTACTCCATTATTTTTCTTACCTCTTAATGCAAGTTCGTCTGACGAATTAATCAATGTCTTCTCTAGCTTGTGTAGTCGTGACGCGGCTCGCATTGGTTCGGAGCGGTCCAGGTTCGGTTCCAGGCCCTGTACATCTGTGTCTGGTACCTTCAGTGGGTAGTTGTTTTTCGCTAATTCCTCGAACCTATGAATTATAACTGTATTCACAAACTGGAGTAGTATATTATAATGCCAAAACTTCTTATATTTAATCTCTTGTTATTTTATTGAGTAGACGTTCCAATCCAATATAATTTGTCTAGTCGTCAAAAGATGGCGCCACAAGTTAAACAATGTTAAACAATCCAAATAGATCGACATTTATACTCAAATATCTTATCAAGTAAAATTCTAATAAAGCGAGTTCAATTAGCGAACCAAAGCGGATAAGGCCGATTAAGCTGCCCAGCAGTGGGAGTTTTAAAAGCTGCAACAAACCTCTCCGCACAAATCCTAGCTCGTGTGTAAGCTTTCGAGCTGGCGCCGGCCAGCAGCCGCCGTAGCTCAGCAGCTATTAGTCCGGCCGGCACCGGAAGTGGTCGCAGGTTCACGTGCACGCGGCCGGCTCGAGGATCCAGGGGACTGAAATATATGTATTTCTTAGATACTTTTTTTTAATAGGTATTCACGGTCGTCTGTTCCTAAGATAGGCAACTCAATGCCTGTAGTTTAGGTAACAGCTGACTAATATACATTTTTTTTAAATAAATATACATATAAATAAATATTACATTAGTTGTTTTACTCTATATTTAAGACTAGATGACCTGCGCGGTTTTAGCTGTTTTTATAATTGTATGTCTGTCATGAGTTGTAGCTGTGTAAATGTTATGTAGCATAAAAAAATGTTTAATACAGAGGTTATATGTAGAAATTGTTTTTAATATAAACGATTTTTTAGGCCCCTTAATTAGCGCAATAGATATAAGATTGAAATAGAAATTAATAAAAAAATTGTGTGTGTCAGCTCCGACGCACGACTGGAGTTTACTCCTTAAGTACGATTGTCTAAACATACGCAAAAAGAGTTTATCCAACTGAAAATAAGATTAATACCATATGAAAGGGTAAATTAACAAATTAATGAAAATAATATACATAATATATAAATATATATTTATTCATTTTATATACATTTATTATAACTAATCGGCGAAATATTTTACATTAAACTTTTCACAATAGTCAATTTCAGATGTGCACAAATATTTCATTAGGAATGTTGATAAATCATGTAATTATTATTATCTGACAATTATCATTTATTTTTTAAATATTATTTTTCAATATTAATTAGAGCAACATTACTTTCGCACCGCACCGTAGGTGCGCGCGCACCGAAAAAGTAACGAGGTCATTCATCAGTAGGTTTTACCTCTCATATTTTTCTCATACCGGGCGCCTTATATGTGAAAATCGATTGTTAAGGAGTAAACTCCAAAAGAATAAAAATTGTAACCTACAACTGTAACAAATAAAGAGATTGTGAATTTGTGATATGGTATACCCACGTTGACTTACATTATTGCTCCGCTTATACATATATGTCATAGCGTGATATTTTATGGCCAAAATTATGACCCGATAATAATTATTATGGTAAGTTTCATTTCATTAGTTTTAGCACCTTTTGAAATTTCCGAATTGATAAAAACAGACAAACAGTCAAAAATACTAAAATTATTGTCTTGAAATTATATTTAATGTACAGATTATACAAATAAACATACCCATCCTCCGCTTCTTCCATATCCTCAGAAGGCTGTTCATCATCAGCTTCATCATCAGCATCATCATCCGACGCCAATTCCAACGCGTCCGGTCCGCCGGCTGGACACCCCATCTAATTAATATTACAAGGCTATAGAACAGGTTTTTCTATTACCTAAAACATTAGGAAGAGACGACCATGTTTATATTATGTTAAACATATTGAAAATAACGTCATAAGAAAACATTGATGAAAAATTGCATACTTTTATGAATTGAATTGAATTATTATCACTGAATTATCATTATTTTGTATAATACAAAGGAGTTAATTGAAAATTACAATTTTTTCGATAAATAAACATTTATTTGCACTCGTTAATTCAAATACTTTTTCTCTTCTACTAGGAAGCATCTGCCGATGGAGTGGAAGAGAGATAGATGTGTCATAAGCCGAACGTTTAGGCCGATCGTGCCTCTCTATCGCTTGTTAGGCGCTTTCGCTCGCGGAACGTGACAATGAGTCATGCTTTTTCGTGCGTGCAGCCGGCGTTCATCGATTTATAAGACGTTATCAGGTCAAAACAAATAGGTGTATTAAGAGTATCTATTAAATAAATAAAAATAGGTAAATACTCACCCGTTGCCAGGCTCTCGTCTTGCTGTCATACTCCAAGCCGAGTTCGCTCTGTCTGACGAGTGCGGTCAGAAGTCGCCGCGCCGCCGTACTGCGGTCGTCGCGGGCGCCGCAGACGAGCGACAGAAACGGTTGCAGCAGACATACTAGACTTTCGTCTGGGATCACTCCCTTTGACACCTGAGATTTGTGTGAAGTTATATAAGCGTTTGATCAATAAGTAATGATAAAACTGTCTATCGTTGAAATTTTTATTTTATTTTAGATCGTTCTGGTGTAGTGGTGTGAAACATCCATTAACGATGACGGCCGCGGATTAGATTACTGCTCGAAACGAATATAAGTATTTGAAAAATATTTATTTTCGTCTAAATTGTCCTTGTAGGTCTTCCTATATACCTCGGAGAGAATGAATAACGATTGCTATCAGGTGTGTCTGATAACAACCGGGGTCGACGGCTTTACGTGCCCTCAGAGGCACCATGGAAGTCCATTCACAAGGACATACACAAACCCGAAAACAAATATTTGTACAAATACAACTATCTACCACGAGCGGGTATCGAATCCGTGACCGCCGGCGTTAAGGCGACTACTCGCACAACTGCACCAGAATTCTTTATTGATCGTATAATCATCTATAGTACGTTTTTCCGCCTGCTCTAGAAACATACTATATTATATAATAAAACATACTATATTATATACTTTTTTTTTTGTCGCAGGGGAATCCATTTACGGATGATATCCAGGATGCCCGGGTCGGCAGTCCTAGACCTATGTCGGACTCGACACTTTGGGAGTGCAATACCGTACTAAACCCCTGCGGGAGCCTTCAGCCGCTTTAATTGGAGGGTCCCGGATCTGCAGCCAACAGAATCCCTCCAGCGACAGGCTGGCCTCGGCGAAAAGGCCAGATTTCTCCTCCATGGGGACTGTCCGGCTCACCTCTGAACAGTCCCACTATATTATATACTGTACTGTCAAAGTTTAATATCGATATTAAGGTATTGACATTTTTTTTTAAGTTCGTGATCTACATTGTAACTATGTTTTTTTGTGTTGTGATTTTAGAGCATATACTACTGGAGGCAGCTTCCCTCAGGCCGAAAGTGTAGACGAGGTTGTAAAGTGAGAGAATTAGCAGACTACATGCTATCTCTCTCTAGTCGCAGGCAATTGGCTGAAATGGTGGGGAAATAGTTGTGTTGTGACCAATCGCGTGCGACTAGAGAGAGATAGCATGTAGTCCGATATGTCTGTCTCTCTCTACAACCTTCTCTACACTTTCCGCCTGCGGGAAGCTGCCTCCAGTAGTATATGCTCTAAGGTTGTGATAGAAATTATCAAAAGCCATGACAAAATTGATTACATAATATCAGCTTACCTTTGACAGTTCTTCCAAGTAACAGTCGACGATGTGAAGAACCATGGATAGCGCGTTACGAGCGTACATAGGCGTCTTTAGAGCCAATAAACCTTGAAAAATTACATTCACTACTATTTAATCTAGACATCACGTGCGGCTTCTGCCGCGTTTAGTTTCAATATCTATCACTTGATTCAACATTTATGATTACTACTTTAATAATAATTATAGCCTTTAATCATTTTCAAAGTTGTGTAGATTGCAACAACATTTTTTTTTATCCAGACTTTATTTTAAGTTTCACATGTTTAAACATTTCAAAATTACCACGAAATTACTAAATAAATGTTTCTTTACTGTAATTATTAGTTACTTTTAACGATTTTTTATCATTATTATATATATATATATATATATATATATATATATATACAGGGTGACTGGCGAGATACTATCGGTGTTTAAGGAGAGTGCTCGGTGCATGGTTCTCATTCGAATTATGTAAAAATATAACATAAATATTGATAAGCTTCTAAGTAAAGTTGCCCAACAGTTATCTAATTATTTACGCGTCGTCTGGACACCCTAGTTTCCACGCGGTAGTTAATTACGTCCAAACACCGCCAAGTGTTAAGAGGGTTGGCGGTTAATTCCCTAACATAAGTAACGATCGTTATCTTGTCTATGATAACAACAGTGATCGACGGCTGTACGTGCTCTCCGAGGCACGGTAGGGATCCACAAGGACATACACCCAGACCGGAAAAAAATATTTGTACAAATATCTGTCCCAAGCGGGAATCGAACCCGCGACCACCAGCGCGTGGCGTTGCAGTTGAGGCAACTACTCGCACCACTACACCAGAACGTCGCGTGTCGTGTTTTCATTTAATGATATTAACGAATTATTTACAACGATTTTCAATCATTAAACTACCTATTTACCTACATAACTACACTAACACACACACAGTCACTTTTAACAGTTTCGAAAGCAATGGTGATTCTGCATTTGTGTATTGATAAGCCATACCTAATTACTAATGACAGATTACACTAACACACGACAGATTAGGTATACGCGTATGATCGATCGCTAGGCGCGCAGGAGCCGGGAAGACACACGCAAAAAACACACAAACAAAAAACCCAACTGCGTAAAATACTCTTATTATAAACAAAAAAGAATAAAACAATTTACTAGCTTTCATTTGAAACCCATATTGCTACAGTAAGAAAAAAATCAACCCCCCCCCCTTCATTCCGCCATTTGCGGGCGCCATTTTGAAAATTTATATAGCCTATGTCACTACTACAATTTAGACAAATCCAACGACACCTCATATGTCAAAAACCGTCCAGCCGTTAGGGCTGTAGGGCGTGCCAAAGAAATGGACATACATACATACATATTACATACATACATTCGAAAAACATAACCCTCCTTCTGTCGCAGTCGGGTAAAAAACAATCAGTGTTAGCATAATGAATACAAGCAGCTCCTCAGAGTCTGATTTGGAAGCAATGGATTTTATTTTTAATATATCCCTACCCAGAAACTTAAGGCGTAGGAAAAATTACGGATGAAGAATTTCAATTGAGATATCGCTTTAATTTAATAAGAACACACAGATAACGTGGACAATGATGTCGTTCATAAATAAGGACTTGTCATATTTTTTTAACTAAAACAGTGCTAAGCCACTTATTTATTCTCGAAAAAAATATTCTAGTAAATAAAACTAGTATTCAAGATGAATTAAAGTAATAAAATCAATTTTAGACACGATCTCTTAAACAGAGCCATCTAGCTGTAAATAAAAGTACAAGTTTGTAATGTACGACGTAAATGACAAGTAAACCAAGAAAATAAACTTGTATTTAAAATTATATTAAATTTCTAAATATGATTCTGTTAAATAGGAATTAATTATTTTATAAACATTGAACATTCTATTTCTCTGACAATAAATAAGTAAAATGTATGTTAATAACTCGTGTACGAATATAAAAACCTTATATTTTTACATAATAAATGAAACGATGATCATTTGAGAATCAACGTTGGTCGTATTATTTTATCTCTCATACGTCGCACATCTCATGGCGGCCCTGTCAGGATAAGAAAACATCTCAAAGTTCCTAACTGTCAATAGAGGTCACTAGTATTGACTCACTACAATATCGAACTAGAGTTTTCTATAATGTTCATAGATGTCGCTAATTAATGTAATTTTTAACAACTTTGTTCATTCAATTTCTCTATCTAATCGATTATTTTTGGTATAATCTGTGCCAACCATCTATGTATCGTTCTTTGTTCGTTTCTTAACTAAGTAACAGCTAGTCAATGTTTATAAGTAAACAAAAGTTAATCATTGATTTGTAGATTATGAGAGGATTAACGAGATTTTTATAAGTAAGACCGTGAATAGCTCGTTACGTATTATATTTTTTTTAACTCAAACAGTGTTAGGCCACTTATTTATTCTCGAAAAAAATATTGTAGTAAATAAAAGCAAAAAGTAATAGCAAGAATAAGCCATCTAGCGACCAGTAGCCAAAACAATTGATTGATTATAATATTAGCAGACAGTGTAATGGTTTTTTCACTAGGTGTCGCTAGATAAAGATCAGATTTGATAGAATAATTTTTTTAATATGTTGAAAAATTATAAAGTTACTTTTGAAAATATTAAAAAAAAAAACACAACAAAAATAAACTTTGTGAATTGTTGAACAGCCAACTGTTGTTTATTAAATAAAAGCAAGGAACTACGGTCCTTGCGGACCAGTAGTTTTGCTACTTGCCGATAGAGGCATACTAATCACCGAACTTTCTAGACAAAATAAATAATTTAATTTAAATATTACTTACGAGTTGAAAGATATGTTTATTCCATTTGATTTTGATGTGATGAGCAACAGATTTATTGACTAGGTAAATGATGTAAACTTGGAACAAAAATAAAATAATATTAACTGTTCACCTATCTTGGTATTCCCGGCGTATTTAAAAATGGAATCATACTCGTAGTCTTGGATTAGTGCTTAATATTACGCTAACAGTAGGTACTCTGCGATTGGGGAACATCTCCCGGTACAAATTGATAGTACCCGGTAAGCTATCATTACATTAACACGAACCATATTCAAGTACTCTTCATTTGTGTACTGATAAGCCATACCTAATTAAGGGTCACACTCACACACGACAGATTAGGTATACTCGGAATATCGAACGCTAGGCGCACGCGCGGGAAAACACAAAACAGACGTCCAAACCATACGTTGGCGCTAGCCTACTGACCTAGTGACCTAGTAACGCGATTCGTCGATCGAATAAGCGATTAGCCGCGGGGCGGGGGTGCGGGTACTGGCAGCATAGTACAACACCGCGTCGCACGCGCCGGCGGCATGACTGGAAAAGTGACAACGCGTCTTTTATTTGAATTGAAATTTATGAAAATTTGGTCCAAAATTAAGTTCCTATTTTTTTTACATAATTCGAATGAGGATCATGTGCCGGGTATTCTCCTTGAATATTGATGGTAATTCACCAGTCACCCTGTATATTTATAATTTGTTTTATGGTAAACATCTTTTCTCAAAATTTTGTTAAGTTTTAATAAAATATCAGAAAATGCTTTTGATTAAGTATTAATGTTAATACTTCATAAATCCTACCAAAGTTTGGCGATTTCTTAACACGCTAGGTATCGGTCGTCAACGAGAGAGCGCTCCTCCTAATATCGACCTGGATGCACTTATTAAGCATTTCTCTTCCATTACGCCTATGGACCGTGACATCAAACAGAGGACCTTAAATGATCTCAAATCTCTTTCTGTTACTACCCCTTCTTCCTTTCGGTTAGAACCAGTCACACCAGATGACGTCAAAAAACACATTTTATCTATCAAATCCGATGCGGCTGGCGTCGATGGAATAAATCGAATGATGATAATTCTTCTACTTGACCACATTGCCCCTACCTTATCTCACATTTTTAACTCCTCCCTGTCTTGTCATAAGTTTCCTAGTTCTTGGCGCAAAGCTCAAATACTTCCTATCCCTAAAATTAAAAACCCAACTTCTCTTTCGCATTTCAGACCGATTTCCATTCTTCCTTTTCTTTCTAAAGTCCTGGAACGTATAGTGTACCATCAACTACACCTATATCTAATTAAAAATTCCATTCTTAGTCCTTACCAGTCTGGCTTCCGATCTGGCCACAGTACTGTGACAGCTCTTGTTAAGGTAACCGATGACGTAAGACTTAACATGGACAATAGGCACGTAACAGTCATAGCTTTACTTGATTTCAGCAACGCATTCAATGCTGTTGACTTTGACGTCCTTTTAGCCGTCCTAAAGTCCATCAATATTTCATCCGATGCAATCGAATGGTTTGACAGCTATTTACGTGGTCGTGAACAGTGTGTTCGAAGTGATAACCGCCTTTCAATTTCTTGTCCACTTTTTGCTGGTGTCCCTCAGGGGGGTGTTCTCTCTCCTCTTCTTTTCTCTGTTTTTATTAACACTGTTACCAAATCCCTTTCCTCTTCCTATCACTTATATGCCGACGATTTGCAAATTTATACGTCAGCCCCTGCTAACAACTTCAATAAGGCAATCGAAGACTTGAACTCTGATTTGAATAAAATTGCTTCGTGGAGTAAATCCTTTGGAATAGCTTTGAACCCCAATAAATCGCAGGTAGCATTGTTAGGTGGCGCAAAACAGATTGCAAAAATTAATATGAATAGCCTGCCCTCAATTAAGTTAAATAATACTAACTTAATGGTGAGCGCCTCTATTAAGAATCTTGGTCTTATGATTGACAGCACTATGTCATGGGCTCCACAAGCGGCTGAGGTGAGCAGGAAATTTTTTGCGACTATTGGCTGTTTGCGACGGTGGAAGCATTTACTTCCTATGAAAACTAAAGTAACTTTAGCGCATTCACTTCTCCTACCGTTATTAGACTATGCAGACTCTTCCTATCCTGATCTTTCGGAAGATTTACTGAACAAATATGAGCGACTTCAAAATCACTGCATACGCTTTATATATGGATTACGTAAGTTCGATCACATATCCGAATTCCGTGCTAAACTCAAATGGCTACCAATTAGACTGCGTCGCAATCTCCACTTGCTCTCCCTTCTTTACTGTATCCTATACAATCCTTTATCTCCTTCTTATTTAAAAGAACGTTTTGTATTCCTTGGTTCCAATTCTGACCTTCATCTAAATCTTCGATCACGTAGTGACAATAGGCTAAAGATGTTCGCTTCGCAATCGCAAGCGTACAGCAATTCTTTTACAATAAAGGCAGCCAAACTATGGAATAGCTTACCTGGAAAAGTTCGTCATTCCGATTCGTTGTCAACTTTTAAGAAACGCTTATACAATTATTATCTCTCGCTTTAATCGCTTTCGTATTATTATATGCTATGTATATTATTTGTTCATATGTTGTATATATATGTTTATGTTGTATATATTTATATGTTTATGTTGTATATTTATGTATGTATTTATGTATCTATGTAGATATATGTTGTAAGTATTTTATATGTATACATATTTTTATATAAATCAATTTATGTTCTGTATACTTATTTTTATTTTTCTCTTTTTTTTTCTTTTAAATATTTATATGTGTCAGTACATACGCGTATATTTTGTATCTACAATTATATTTATCTACGCTTACACTATCCCGCATTTTATTTTATTTTATTATGAATAGTCTCCTTCGCCTGGGGTTGTCTGGAAGAGATTGCTTAAAGCAATAAGACCGCCTTTGCATGCTGTAAGTAAATCTTTCTACTCTTCACTTATTTTTTTTTTTTTTTCTCTGTACATTTATAAATATAATATACTATTTTAATGTTTACCTCAACTTTGTGTATGCAATAAAGTGTTTAAATAAATAAATAAATAAATAATGTTGATTATTTTATATTGTATCATAATGACTGGCCCGTTGGCGCAGATGGTAGTTCCCTTTGTTATACCTTAGTGTTATACTCTGCTTTCCGCTCCAGGGTTGTGGGTTCGATTCCCGCCCCGAGTCTGGGTGTAATATTTATATAATTATATATACATATATTTAAAGCTTATATGCTGTAACTAAAACACAAGCGTTATATGCCTACCTTGGGAACAGTCAACCGTGTGACCTTTTCAAATTTAAATTCAATTTTATATGAAGAGCGTGTGAATGAGCGAGTGAACGTTTTCTTACCGTCATCATTGCTCAACATATCAGAGAATAACTTGCAACTTTCCAAGCTCCAATCGCAGCGCAGTAAGCACCGGATACTGCCGCGCAGATAGCGACGAACGAGCTACAAAAAAATAATATGTCTTATCAAGAAGAAATCCGAAGAATTAAAAGTTGACAATCCTGGATCAGGTTTAGATGACAACTATTTTGGTGTAATGGTGCGAGGAATTGACACCAATTATTAGATTCCCACTCAGGGTGAATATTCGTTTTTGTACGAGTACTTTCTGGTTGTTGTGGATCTCTTCACTGTGCCTTGGAGAGTAGGCAAAGCCATTGAGGCAAGACATCCTGGTTGTTATCATAGTCATTCTTGGTAGAGAATTTTTTGGGCAACAAAAATGTTAAATGACTAGCCTGTTGGCGCAATTGGCAGTGACCCTGCTTTCTGCTACACAGTTGTGGACTAGATTCCCGCCCCGAGTTTGGTTGTAACATATATTTATTTGTATTATTAAATATATATATATAAATATATAAATAATATATATATATATATATATATATATATATATATATATATATATATATATATATATATATATATATATATATATCAGTCGGTTGTAACCTAAAACACAGGCATTAAGTTGCCTACCTTAGAAACAGACGACCATCTGTATTTTAAAAAATAAATAAAAAAATTTATATTTTTGACTCCAGTATCAATAATAAAGTGGCTTCCAAAACATTTTCAAAAGTTTTATTGTAAGGAAATACTCACCATTAGAAATTTATCCAGCCTGTGCTGGTCGATACCGTACCACTCCTTGGCCAGCACCTTAAAGCCAGCCTTGCTCATTCTCATAGCACTCTCTATTTGATTCGGAGAGAATAGATCTAGAATACCAGCTATATTGTCACATAATTCTTCCTACAAGGAAAATAATTTAATTACTCTCACATTCTCCACTTCGTATTTGCACTTAAAAATTATACAGAAATATTTCATAAGTGTAAGGTTTATTTATTTATTTATTGGGACATAAAACAATTACACAATATGGTTATAAAATCAAAATAAAAGAGAAACAATTCATAAAATAATTGTGTAACCCACACCAATGTCTGCAGAATAATTTACAAGGCATAACTAACTAAAATTTAAAAATCACGCACTTAGGAACAACGTAAGTAAAAATTATTTTGATACACAAGTTTAGGTTGATGGCAAAAGTGGATTATTCTCCATGAGATCTCCTTTAGTCAACCTATGGTTGTGACGAGTGTTGTTAAGTGAGAAAGAGAGTGCATGAGGTAGAAATAATAAAAAAAATACTTTGTAATTTTTATATTCATGTACATATTCATTTGATAATATATTTAAAAAAAAGAATAATATACAGAATAATAAATAAATATTAACCAACAATCACACCACGTTAACCTAGCCCCGCGCTAAGTTCGTAAGAACTTGTGTTACAGGTACTAGGAACGGAAATAAATTTAAGATATAAATACATATATACATAAATACACATCCATGACCCGGTGCAGACATCTATATTCGTCATACAAATTATCTGCATCTGGCGGGATTCGAACCCGCGACCGCTGCGTAAAGTGTCCAGTTGCCTGACCACTCGACCAGCTGGCCGCCAGAATGATTATTTATTATGCATAGTATTTAATCCTACAACTGTAAATCCAATTTTTTCTATCCAAATATTCGTTATTACCACCAAAAATATTGAATGGCACACTAAATTTGCTCATCAAATAAATCAAATCTAATATACTGTTTGATCTATAAAGCTAAACTGTTTTACTGAATTAATATCTGTTAACCTAACCTAAACAGTACAAAAACAGTAGTTTTGTAAAAAAGTCATTTATCTGATATGCAGTGGGTTATTAGTTGGGATATTTAGTTTGCATGAATTTTAAATAGAGGTGCAATTAAAAATTCCCTATTTATTATTAATTTCAAACAAATTTATTGTATAAATAGCATATTAAATGTTTATCAAAATAAAAATTCCAAAATGATTTGAATATAAAATTTTTAGTTTTAATTGGTAGTCTATATATGAGACTATCTCAACTTATAGTATTTTTAACTGATCTTTACACTTAGCATCTACTCTTTGCCACAGCTCGGCAATAAGTGTCTGTTACATTTAGGCCAGACACGCTGATACATGTTAGCATCATAGCACGTGTCTTTTCAGTAATATTGTTGATCAACATGAATTATATAAAACGTTCTTAACTCTATCAGCAATAAAGGTTAAATAATAATAATAAAACATTTAGGCCCCCTTTTAATTACAACGTCAATGGTACTGGAGGGGGAATCTCACGTGATAATAATCAATTGATAGTCTTATTAAATAATAAAGTATTTTATAATAACAATACAAGTACAATAACAAATTTAATAAGTTTGTATTAATAAATACTAACAAAAGTATTTAATTACACTTTCACCTTACTCTAATCACATTTATGTTAGGCAATTTTCTGTTTTTTTTTTTTAATTTATTTATAAAGTTAAAACAAATTAAAATAACTTACAAAACATTATATAATATCATACAAACCTGAATTAATGGCTTATCCGACATCCAAACAGCGTAGAATAAGCCTCTCCATATACGCACGAAACTATCTTCAGTAAATTCTTAAATAAATAAACTGTCGTTAATATTCACTATTCACGTTTTTGACATTCATAAGTCAGAAAATAAATGGTATTTATTTTGTTTTTATTCTTATTTAATGTTTTATGTAAAGAACAAGGTTTTTAAAGGAAAAACATTTATTTTTGAGGTTATGATCGACTAACTCATGCCATTACGATTTTAATATATTAAAAAGAATCATATATCTATATTATATTGAAACATACCTATTCCTTTCTCGGACAATTTTAAAATCCACTTTTTAAACATTTTAAGTACTCGATCTCGTGTTTTTTTATCATTTCCAGATAGCTTACGCGCAAATTGAAATTCTTGTGCTACGAGAAGCACTTTTTCTTTTTCAGGTTTGGTTATTGGTTTCTTTATACTTTTTTGCTTTTTTAATTCCTTTTTCTCAGGTAGCTTCATGTTTATTAATTATATTTTAATATATATTTGTGTCCACAAATAACGTTATCCTAATATCCACGCTTGACACTTAACATTTGACAAGTTGAGTATTTGACACTACGAAATCAATGTTACTCCTTACCACTCCTTACTATAATATGTATCAAAGAGACCTTGGCTTGTGTTTTTGCAATTTTTTTATTTTTTTTATTTAATCGTTTGTTCGTCGTTTGTTCGTCGTTTGTTCTTAATTGTTCATCAAATTTTTTTTTGTTCGACTATTATTTATTTATAAAAAATGTAATAAATTCTCTTAAGAGGACATTCATTTATTACGTAAGACTATTTAGGGTAATAGGGGAGTCGACCATGTCTTATTTTCTCTTACAAGAGGGTGGGAGGGAGTCTCGATAGTTCTTACGTAAGATTACAAAAATGCGCAAAGTTAAAATTATACTTTGAAAAAGCGTGGGCACACACGAGTGCCGAGCTTCGCTCGTATACGTACCTGTATACGTATATAATACATATTAGAGATGTTCCGATGGCAGATCCCCTTTCGGAGAGGGTTTTGAGCCCCTGGACTTAAAATCTTACGGAGATAAAGATGAATAATGAAAACCAAAGTTTATTACTACCAAATAAACATTAACAACAAACAAAACATTAAAAAATAAACATTTCTAAAAATCGTTACTTTGAAAAATAAACACTAAAACTAACCAAATGTGTTTTCATTTTTTTCTTTAGATTCTTACGTAATAAATATCAAACAGGGGAGAGGGGGTCGGCCTGTTCTTATTTTTTCGTACAATAGGGGGGGGGGGATCGAAAACTAGCAAAATTCGTCTTACGTACTAAATGAATGGCTCCTAAGTTGGCGCAACATAACCCAAATCCAACTTTTTTACCAGCAATAATGGGGCTGATATTTTTTAAAGGTGCGTTATGACTTCAAAACATCATAACTAGTGTTGTTATGATGGTGCATGACCTTTTTTGACTTGAAAAAAAAAAAAAAATTATTGTACGAATTTTTTTTTTGTAATTTATACGATTCGAAAGATTTTTTTTTGTGTTATGTTGTTAGGTTTTTTTCTATTGATAGGCTGTTAGGTCTTTTTTTTAGCTTTAATTCTAGTTTTAACAAAGGCATTTAGCAAAAACAACTTTTTTTACTAGGGATAATGCGGTTGTTAGGTCTTTTTTTTTTGTTTCAAAATTAAATATTGATCCTAATTCACCAATCACCTGTATATACATTATGAATCGGTGATAGCTTCACATTATCACATATCATATTATGCTGAGCTAAGGCCTCTTCTCCATATAGAAAAAGGGTTGGAGCTTAATCCACTACGCTGCTCCACTACCGGTTGGCGGATAATTTCCCTAACATGAGTAACGATCGTTATCAGGTATCTGTGATAACAACCGGGACCGACGGCTTAAAATGCTCTCCGAGGCACGGTGGGGAGTTCCACAAGCACATACACCCAGACCCGAAACAAATATTTGTACAAATACAAATATCGGTCCCGAGCGGGAATCGAACCCGCGACTGTCGGCGCGCGGCGTTAAGGCAACTACTCGCAACACTACACCAGTGGTAACCAGAACGGTCGTCAACACCGGAACGGTCGTCTTACATTAACTATAGTTCATTAATTTAATATATTGTAGTGCAAAATGATGATGCAAAAGTGGTTAGGGGCCATTCATTTAATACGTAAGACGATTTAAGGGGGGAGAGGGGTTGACCATGTCTTATTTTCTCTTACAAGGGGGTGGGGGGGAGTCTTGATAGTTCTTATGTAAGATCACAAAAATGCGCAAAGTTAAAATTATTCTTAGATAAAATAGTGGCAACCGCATGAGTGCCGATGTTCGCTCGGATGCGTATACGAGTAGGTAATATTAGAGATGTCCCAGTGGCTGATCCACTTTCCGAGTGGGTTTTGAGCCCCTGGACTTCTCTTATGTAGGTAAAGATGAATAATTAAAATCAAAGTTGTTTACTGCCAAAAACTAAAAATTAATGGTACCTTTGTAAGTACTAATAAACACTTTTAAAAATTGTTACTTTGAAAAATAAATATTAAAGTAAACCAAATATTTGAGTCATATAGAAGCAAAGGCAGCAACATCCATTTTTTTCAGAATTGCAACTTTGAATGCAGTTTGTTAGTATATAGCCGTCTTCATAAATTAGAATTAACAGTTCCTTGCAAAACCAGCAATAAACCCTATAAAATAGCCATTTAAAGTATAGGTTAGTAGCACACACAGCAACATCCTAAGTTGTTTACTGCAAAAACAGCATCATCCCTCTCGACCAATCAGATGCCTCCATTACTCGCTACTTACTATGGTGTTTTTGTTTATTTGTTATTCGTGCGTGTAATTTGGATTAGTGATTTAAACTATAAAGAGTACTGTTTTCTACAAAAATATTGAAAATAAAGTAAGATGGACTACTACCCTACCCCCGTGGATAATAATTGCAGTAGAAAAAGAAACGCTGAACCTTAAAAATGGAAGAGAAATTTGGCCAAAAACAGAGGTAAATTGTAGTGCGACCATTATAGTTTGATTATTGTGTTTTTACCCAGGCATACTATTACGATTCATTCGATCATGATATTCAGTGGTGGGCTTAGTGTGTGGTGGGCACAAATGCAGAAAATCATTTCTTAAGTATTGCACACTAAGTCCGTTTTGATAATAAAAAAATATCATAAATATGATTTCGTTGTGTGAATATAATTTGTGAAATATAATTTATGAATATAATTTTATAATATAAATTGTGTGAATATACCTACTTAAAAACCTACCTTGCTAAATTCATATTTTTTTCTAGGTATTCCTCTAAAACTTTCTAAAAGATTTTTGTGTACCCACAAGAAATCATTTGAATGTATGTATGTCTTTAAAAATGAACGATGTTAAAGACTTATTTGAAAGTTTTTATGCACAGCTAGACAAACAGAAGCAAGATGCATTGTTACTAAAACATTGCACGTCTTTTACCGTAAAGTGTCGCCGTGGCAATAACTCAAACTATGCGAACCAAACGTTTCAAACCAAGTTTTACATTTATAGTAAATCGGGAAAGAAGAAGGTGCAAGTTTGTCAAAGCTATTTATTGACACTTTTTCAAATAACAAAGTAGAGAGTCCAAAATGTTATGAAGGAATATTACCACACTGGAAAACTGTTGACTGAAAACAGAGGAGGTGATCATGTTTCTATGAAATATACAGAAAAACGGGAAGCAGTCATGAGCTTTATCACATTACTGTTGAGGAAACACAAAAAGGTATTAGCTTTCTTCGGAACTATCAATCAACAGATTATGTAATGATGTAAGATGTATAATTCAAACGCTGCCCATGACTTAAATGTTAAAAAGTTCTACTTTCGAAGTATTTTCAACAAAAAATACAATATTTCATTTGGCACTCCAAGAACGGGCGTATGCGCCATTTATTTACGATTTTCACGTCGTCGACGACGTCGTTCGACGTCGCAAAGGTTACACAAATTAAAAGCGAAGTCATTTTCAAGTCAAAAATCTGTTAAAAGACGTTGAAGTGGAAACTGCTGGAGGCAACGAAGAGTTATGTGAACTACAAGAAGAAATAGGTGACATGCATGTGTAATTTTTTTTTAAGTTAATAAAGATACGTTAAGAATAAACCTACTAAGAATGTAGAAGTGTTTAAGTATACTTATATATACTTTTAAAATATTATCATTATGTTTTATTACTTTAACATTCCTAAACAACCATTAACGAAAATTAAAATTCATAAGTATCAAGATTAATTACAAATCTTGCACCCAAAATTAATCAGTGCAAAAACAGCAACATCCTAACCGCATTGGTGCAAAAGCAGCAATATCCAAGTATTAGTCGCAAAACCAGCATCATCCAAAATGTATTTGTATTTTTTGAGATTGTGTTGATTTATAGTAAAGTTCTATTATACTTTTTTTAATTCGAAGACTATTCTATAACTATCAATATACGTAACATAAGCAAAATAGCTGCATTAATTGACCTAAACAAAAAAAAATGGTTACTCGCATTTCAAACAAACTGGATGTTGCTGCCTTTGCTTTTATATGACTCATTTATTCATTTTTCCTTTTGATTCTTACGTAATAAATATTAAACAGGGGGAGAGGGGGTCGGTCTATTCTTATTTTTTATTTTTTCACAATAGGGGGAGGGGGTCGAAAACTAGCAAAATTCGTCTTACGTAATAAATGAATGGTCCCTTATGAAGTCTACTTGTTTTTTTATTATTTGATTTAATATAACTGCGTCTAAATAAAACAAAAACACGTTGAATAAAAACTATTATATTCGTAAAATATAAACTTAACAAAATCACTATAGTTAGGCACTTAGTTGCATTTTTAATAAGTGAATAACACAAAATAAAATAAATATTGATTTTTTTTCATAAAGTAGCATAATTTATAACATTTCATTATATGTAACTAAAAATGACATTTTAGTTATTTAATGATATTTCATATTACTTTATTTTTAAACACGAAAATGACTATTTTAAAAATATACATTTTAGATACAAAATGGAGAATTTATTTTGAAATTTATCCTGTCATTCTGACAATTTTGTAGATTCAATGATATTTTTACATTACTGAATATTTTGTAGATTACTGAATATGTCAAAACCGATGTCAATGACAGAACCATAGAGGTATTATAAATAGAGCCAAGCCTCCAGCTGTCCCTTAATTGAAGAGAGAGACGATCGCGGTACCGGTTGAATTACATACCAATATAATAAATATTACTGTGCATATTAGAGAGTTGTTTCTATGATTTGTTTATTAAAATTGAAGTAAATAAATTATGTACACGAATAAAAAAAATATTTTATCGAGATTTGAATGTGACACCGCAAGGCCAATGGGGTACCGCGATCTTCTCTCTCTCTTTCTAACCGTTGGTCGTTTCCGCTTACAGACAGCCGTATGTCTCACCTACTTTATCTATAATATCTCTATGGACCGAACTCTGATTTTAGCATTGTATAACGATTGTGTCAGTGATTCAGTCACAATGACACCTTTAATCAAGACCGAATCCTACTGGTAGTCACCATAGACATAAAGGAATGGACAGAACGTTTCCTATCGAGCTGTAAAGTAAATACGGCAAAGAAAGTGTGAGAGAGATAAACTGAACGTGCGGCCAGTAGTTGTCTCTTTCTAGAATTCTGTTTGGCCCACGTTACGCTTTTACGAGCGTATGAACTCTGTACTGTGTGTATATGATAGACAGATCCTATAAAATGATAGACCTACAGAAAAGAGACAGATATTGGCCGCACAGTAGCTTTGTCTCTTTCTAGAGAGTAGTGAATTTTGTGCGGGTATTGCTCAGTCCATTCCTCTATGTCTATAGTAGTCACCAATTGACATCATAGTTAGACTAAAAATGCCAATAGCAAATTTAATTACCAATGTATTATTTTCATAAATCTATATTAATATTAAAAAGCTATAATTTGTTCGTTTATTTTAACGGAATCTTGGAATTTACGGGTCCGAGCTTAAAGTTCTTTACACTATAAAGCCTGTTTAATATTGGTAGATTACAGGCTGTAAAATATCATAGTACGACACTTAGAAATGGTGAGACGTTCCTGTTATCTAATTACAAATAATATATAAAAGTAGGTGGTAATACAATTCAATTTTTCTATTGAATTGTAATTCATATAGTAAATGCTAGCTGTTTTTATATTTAAAAAAAAATAGTTAAGCAATTATTTTGTAATTATGTACACATATTTTTTTAACAAATATAACAAAAAAAAAAAAAGTCATGTAACAATAAATTAGTGCCTTATATGTTTATATTTACATGGTTAAGTATAGGAATGTTTGTTTTCACTAATTGCACGTGATAATTTCATTATTAAAACATTTAATACAGTTAATATAGATTACATTTTAGGGGACTGCCTTTATGTCTATTTATACATCATAAACATAGTTTTTTTTTATTTATATCTATGTGTTTTATATAGTATACTTTTAATTAAACCATTAGAAAAAGAAACACAACCATATAAATGAAAATTTTAAAAAAGAACTCATCATAAATTCACTTCTTATACATTACAAGGTCGTAATTTAATAATATATTTCTGTATTTACAATAAAGAATTTAGAATGAGGATTGATAGATTCAATTAAATATTATTTTTGCCAATTTAACATAGAAAAGTTTGATAGTAAGAAAATATCTGATTGACAAATAACAATTACATGTTTTTAAACAAAAATAAACTTCAAATATCTGACTGTTCTCTTATATTTATGCGAATTTTACTCATTTAATTAAAAGTCTACACCGGATTTTATCGCGTTTATGTAAAAAAAAATCCAGTTTAACGATTTTTTTAAGTTATTTCCCGACCTTTACAGCGTCCATGGTCTCGGGGTACTGAGGTCGTGGGTGTCCGAATAAATCGTTAAACTGTGAAGTTTTTTAAATATACGCGATAAAATCCGGTGTAGACATTTAATTAAATATAATACAATTATCTGAGTTATATTTGATTTTAATCAATAGTGTTTGTTATGTTATCGTAATTTATTAAATAGTATATAGAAATTATTTACTATATGTAATATAATAATAAATTAAATCTTCAATCAAACAATAAGTTTGATTAATAATGTATGTGTTATTAGTTTCAAAATTTTATCAAAAATTTGACACAACTGGAAATGAAAGCATCTGGAATATTAATGCATTGAAAATTATTAAGAGTTACACAAGTTAATCCTTCCGTAAACCCTTTCTAAATTATATTAAAAAGTTGTAAAAAAAGTTAACTTTTACCCCCTACTCCTAAATAAAACAATACAAAAATAAACCCCATTACCACTCATTGTAAAGTCCTTTATCCACGCATTAACTCAATGACAGTAGTAAGGACACATTTAGTAACAAATTGAACGAATGAATGAATGAAAATGAATCAAAGTTGCAACAAATTGCATAGTTGCTTATAGGAATATCAAATGAGGGTTTGCATTCAAGTCCTGTTGTGTCACAATTTTTTACATTTTGTATTTTTAAATCTATATTAGTATAATAAAAGGAAGTTTGGAAGTATGTTGGTGAGTATCTTGATCTATGGAATTCATTTAAAAAATTGCCTGCCAGTCTATTTATTAAAGACATTTATAAGCTTTATAACATCATACCATTACTTGTGCTTCTAAACAAAAATGTCAACCAACCAGCTAAGTGTCGAAACTCAATGGGTAAAATCACGCGGGACGTCTAGCTTGTTCATAAAAAGTAAAATTGTGTGAAATTTATTTAAAATTTGTTTTTACATCAATTTTTAACTTATTTGAATTACAGCCATATTTAATTCGAAGCATTCGTATTAATCTATTATATTGACTAATTCCAATCTCAATGCATTCCTAAGCCTTGTAAGATCTTTTTATATTTATTTTAATTCCAAATAAACACTATTAAATAAAGTAACATAATCTTAACAATATTTAAATTCACAATTTTCTAACTAAACATTCTAAAACTGAGTATGTTTCAATAAAATATTATGTAACATCTCTCTTAATCTCTGTCTCTTTCTAAATCTCTTATTCTAACATTTATTAATAGCCTTAGCTTTCATCATCTCCTAACATCGACAAAGGATCTTCAAACACTGTCTCCGTTGGTTTGTTCGTTGAATGATTTTGTTTTGGTCCTGGTTTTATTTCTAAAATATAGTATTAAATATATAATTATTAAATATTAAGGACGTGTATATGTGTTTCAAGTTATCTATGGCCGCACAGTGGTTCGACTCCATACAAGAGGCGGGACATAGGATTCTTAAAAAACAAAATGCGTTATTTTGAAAAACAAAATTACCAATGCATTCTATAATCAAAGAGAAATAACAAATATAAATTGAGTTTTTTTTTTATATGACTCATATTTTATGAGTAAATAATTAAAAACCATTTCTTTAGTATGGAGAGTAGCATTAAAAAAATATTAATATCTCATGATTCCCGGCTGTTTTCGGATTACGGTTTTGAAAAATAGTATTAACATATTATTTGCTACATTTCGTCCTTTGACACAAGGTGCCCCTAACGTGCCCCTTAAAAATTTTTGGGTATCGAATGTTTTATTTTAAATCTTTATATATAAAATGAATGTTTGTCTGTATGCATGGGCGTAGCGAGGTACAGGCAGGGGGAGGGGGGCAGCTGCCCCCCACCTCCCCTAGAAGAGCGGTTTTTACTAATAAAAATGATTTTTACATCTTTTCTTACTCTAAGCAATGTCACTAATAACGATAAGTGAAACTAGTAAAAGAACACCTCAACTACTAACGTAAAATACTCATATAATATGTTAAAAACCATGATTAAAACAGTACAGTCTTGGATTTTCTTTACCTGATCCTGCCCCCCCCCCCCCCCAAAGAATCCTGACCAAACTTATTTAGTTTTATTTTCATAAAATGTTATATTGTAATAAATTTACAAGTAACTATTTACATTTTAAGTATGTATTTTGTTCTATAACAACAACAATCAATCATTGAAACATTAGATAGATAGATAGATAGATAAACACTTTATTGCACTCACATCATAGTATACAGAAAATAATGTAATACACAGTAATAAACAAGAAAATGGTGCAAGGGCGGCCTTATCACTAAAAGTGATCTCTTACAGGCAACCTTATGAATGGATTAAAATGAAAATTGGAAAGGTGGAAACGGTGCATAAAGTCTATTTTTCGATTTGTGATTTATATAAATGCGCAAACATATACATACATACAAACATACATACATACATACATACATACATACATACATACATACATACATACATACATACATACATACATACACACATACATAAATACATACATACATACAAAAATATAAACATACATACATACATATACTAGTTAAATTTCATATAAAACATATGTAAGCTTTTCTTATTTGTTTAAATAGTAGTGCTTGACACGATTTTTAAAAATACCAACTGATTCAGATTGCCGTATGTACCTGGGTAAAGCGTTCCATAATTTAACCGATTTGACTGTGAAGGACTCACTGTAACATTGAGAGACACAGAAAGGAATCTCGAGCAAGTTATCGTTTTGAGACCGAAGATTCATTGCGGAACTTAAGTTTGTACCAAGAAATGTAAAACGTTCTTTGAGGTAAAGAGGAGTGTTGGCATGATAGAGGATAGAATAGAGAAGAGTTAGAGAGTGAAGATTGCGGCGATACTGCATAGGAAGCCACTGAAGCTTTTTGCGGTGCTGTGAAATATGGTCGAACTTTCTTAACCCATATATAAATCGAATAATTAAATTTTGCAGTCGATCGAGCTTGCCAAGTAACTGCTGTGACAGGTCTAAGTAGCAGCAGTCTGCATAGTCGAGAAGTGGAAGAAGAAGGGATTGAGCTAAGGCTATTTTGGTTTTGATAGGCAAAAGATTTTTCCATCTTTTCAACCTACCAATAGAGCTGAATATTTTCCGGCTTATCTCGGCCACTTGTGGACCCCAGGAGAGCGTACTATCCATTAAAAGACCCAGATTTTTTAAGGTGCTTGTATGTTCAATTTTAAATCCATCAAGAAGTATAGGAGACAAGTCGGGCACATTTATCTTTGATAGTTGACTACGACTGCCAAAGACAGAAAACTGTGATTTGCTGGGATTAATATTTAATCCATAAGATTTGCACCAAGCGGCAACTGTGCTTAGATTTGAATTAATAAGTTCGATAGTTTTATCGATGTCTTCAACAGTCGCAGTTGCATATATTTGTAGGTCGTCAGCATATAGATGAAAAGATACAGTCAGATGTTGAGTTAGTGAATTTATAAAAATAGAGAAGAGTAAGGGTGAGAGAATACCTCCCTGTGGCACACCAGCACAGAGACGGCAATATGATGAAATTTTCTCATCACAACAAATACGTTGTTCACGACCACATAGGTAGGAACTAAACCAATCTAAAGCATTAGAAGAGATTTTTATAGACTTTAAAATTGCAAGGAGGATATCATAGTCTACAGAGTTAAATGCGTTGGAGAAATCAAGAAGGATAACAATAGTAACTTGCTGTTGGTCAATTCCTTTTCTAATGTCATCGCAAACTTTAGTAAGGGCTGTTGTAGTGCTGTGCCCAGAGCGAAATCCAGACTGAAAAGGACATAAAATATTATTTACAGAATGATGATAAAATATTATTTACAGAATGAAACATTATATTATATTATGCACAATATTATACATACTCCTAAACCTAAATAGTTATACCTAGCTAGCACAAAGTTAAAAACAAAATCAAAATTATGAAGGTATGGCATTCTTAATAGGATTTTTTTTTCTCCTAGAAGTTCCTAATTATTCATCATAATAATAACCCTCTTCACTAACTTCATCATCGTCATCGTTGTCATCATTATCTTCATCTGAATCATCTTCAGGTATTGCAGAAACATCAACGAATTCAATTTCTTTTCTTTGCAACGCAAGCAAATCATCAAGTTTCTTAAATGAGGATTGAGGGATTTTATTCGTGAAGGTTGGACGCAAGCTTGTAATCAGTGGATTTGACGAGAGAAGCAAATTATGAATGATGTCTTCATTAGTAGCTAAACTGCTATGTTTTCGGGTGTAGTGTTCCCTGTACTTTCGGAAATCCTTGTTTCTCGCTTAAGATGCCTCTTTTGACAGGAAACCTAAAGGCATTATCAATAGGTGCTCCACAATATGATGGCCATGTATGATTAGTTTGGGGAGACTCTACATATAAATCTGCTGTTTCACTGCGATACAGTAGAAACTTTTCCGTATTGATTTTTTCACCTGATGAGATGCACTGCAGAATGACGCCCATTCTTCTTATTAGTTTAACATCTAAGCCTGTCAGACGTGCTGTTAATTCAGGGTTTCCAAAAAATCTTCTAGCAGTGTTCCCTGTGTTTATGTTGACACTACCCTGCTTTACCACATCCAAAAGCTGGCCTGTTTCTCGCCTAAAAGATTGTTGGATGGACTCACTTTATGACATGCATTACTCTGGAAACTTGCTCAGGGTTTTCAAATATTTTTTTCATAATGGTTGCTATGTCACCTTTTCTGGAAGATCGCAGCGCGCATTCCATTGAGTAAAAAAGTTCATCACTGCTGCAACCGACTCTCCCGTCTTCAATACGCCTTTTTTTTACTTGCTACTCAAATCTTCAAAATATTTGCGCACAACTATTGATGTAGAAGTTGAAGCATCCGATTTCGATGGACTAATCACTCCCTCAGTAAGTTCAACACTAGCATTTTGTGGGGGGGACCAAATTTTCCTTTAAAGAATCCGCCTATTTGATCTCAGAACTTAGCCATTCTGAATTTTTTTCATGAACTTTTGGATTGGCTCCATTTGTTAAAAAGTCTGTAACAAAATCGAAGACACCAGTCTTTTAACTCTCTTTCAGAGTCATTTGCAAATTACTGTTTGACCTTAAAACATCAAATAAGTAGCTGGAGTCACGAAGATCTTCATGACTGCGCAAGGCAACATAAAGATCAAGATGTGTCACAAAACAACGAAAAGATATGCCTCGGACGAAATCAATATCAAAACTAACTTCTAGTTGACGAAATGCTTCTTAAATACACAAATCCCCTCCCTTTAGTTATGGAGACTTATAGTGCAGACAATGACTAATCGCATAAAAGCAGTCATAATATGAACAATGCACGTAATTAGTAGATGACCTTCCTGATCGAACCCTGATTAAAAGAAAGCAAAATTATTTCCAGAAAAAAATATGTCATTAACAAATTGTATTAGTGTCGTTGTTCCTATATATTTGACTGTTCTAATGCACAATTGTAAAACTCATTATTTTACTAAGTACCTACCTAGGTATTCATTATTTTACTAAGTAGGTATGAGTTTTCATAATTATGCAATCATGCATGTAGGTACATCTAGCACTAACATGGTATTATTTTTCTATTATCATCATATCTCTTAAGGGGCACGTTAGGGGCACCTTGTGTCAAAGGACGAAACGTAGCAAATAATATGTTAATACTATTTTTCAAAACCGTAATCCGAAAACAGGCGAGAATCATGAGATATTAATATTTTTATGCTACTCTCCATACTAAAGAAATGGTTTTTAATTATTTACTCATAAAATATGGGTCATATAAAAAAAAAAATTAAATTGCGTGTACTAGCGTACACTCGTAAGAAGTGTAACTTATAATAAAAACAGTTTACTTTTTATACGATCGTAATTATATGAGTCCTGTGTTTGCATTCGGACATATTTATATTCGAATTACCTACTCACTATAGAATACATCATACAATAACTGCAAACTTCTATATAGTGATACTTAATTTCACTCAAGAATCTTAGAGATTGCTAGCGCAGTGGCTGTCAACGCGAATTGAATTTCGTATATCGCTCGAGAGCTGCAAGTTTAAAACCCTGCGAGAGCCACATTTTGTAGCATTCAAAATTTGATATTTGATTTATTTAGTTTAACTACTTATTTATATATATAGAATTTCATCTACTACCACTCGGAATCTTCCTTGCGCATGTGTTTATTGAAAAACGACTGAAATACGCAATAATCAAGAACAAGATGGCGCGTAACGCAAGATGGCGCGTAACGAAAAAATCTTTCCAACCCCGATAAAGAAGTTTCACTTCAAAAACTCAATTTGTATTTGTTATTTCTCTTTGATTATAGGATGCATTGGTAATTTTGTTTTTCCAAAATAACGCATTTTGTTTTTTAGTCATCTTAGTCGAACCACTGTGGGCCGGCGCGATATTTGCCTATCAAAAGCTATAGTTGACTACGTTTTTATATATAAATATGTATACTGAATTATGTCAATTCCTTATTTTTTCGAAATTTAAAATAATATTAAATATTTGCATAAAAATTAATTAAGCTAAAATTGATAAACTGACAAAATCTGAACCAATCGGGCTCATGAATTATAATGTAAAGGAATTTGTTATACATATAATATACTAGGGTCATTTGAAAAGTTCGTAGCCTAATATAGTTAGGAGCATGCTATTTTTATGAAACTACCCTCATTTTGAACCTACATTATTATTGAGAAATTGTGTAAAATTACTTAGGCTGCTTTAGGGGAATGTGGACCTTTGTATGTAAAAGTCTGTAAAAAAGTGGGTAGCAGAGTTCAAGCGAGTCGAGAAAATGTCAAAGATGACCCACGTGGCGGCTGGCCATCGACGTGTACCACCGACGAAAATATGGAAAAAAAAAATGTGATTTGATTTTATCTGACCGGAGATTGACTGTTAAGGAGATAGCTCGCCCTATTATTGTAATCTCTATCAAGGTTTACGTAAATTAATTAACGAAACGTCCTGGATTGTTTCACCAGGATAATGCGCGATGTCATACGTCAGTCGAGACTATGGCAGAAATCTATCAGTGTGACTTCGAATTGTTGAACCCCATGCCCCGTATTCTCCTGGTCTCCATTTCACTTTTATCTCGAACTAAAAGCTCAAACACTATTTAGGAGGTTAAAATTTTTTTACAAGTGAGGAGGTTAAGGCTGCTGTCGACGCATATTTTAAGGTATGGACGAGGACTTTTTTAAAGTTGGTATAGTAGCCGGCCTGCCCGGCTGACAGAAGAAGTGTATAGAGCTTGGAAGACATTATGTTAAAAAATAAATAATAAATAAATTCCTATCTTTTCATTTTCCTGGTTAGGTTACGAACTTCTGAAATGGCCCTCGTACACAATTCATAACACATTTTTAAAGGAAAAAAATTACGTAATTTCGTAATATTCGAGATCGTCCATTAGATTAATAGATAAACACATGTGCATGGAATAGGTAACTGGCTTAAATATGGTCTAGCCCTCATGAATTTTCTAGACCTAAATTTGTTCAAAATTTTATCCCGCTAATCGAGGGTAATAAAAATAATCGTGAGGAAAACTCAGTCTTGGAAGTAATTTAAGTATTTGACAAATCATGGTGGATTGAATTATAATCAGCGGTGGGAAACTGATGGGCTTATTATGTAAAACGCTTAGTTAATAAGTCATTTTACTTTAAGATATTCTGTAGAACATGAATCTGAACAATCATAAAAAATATATTATGTAAACTTACCTGAAACTTTAGTAGTTTTACTCGAGAACAAATCATCATCACTATCATCGTCGAATAAAGAAACTCTTGCCAATTCTTTCTTCTGTTTTATTCCCTTCTCTTTCTTACTAAACAACTCTTCATCACTGTCCGAATCAAATAATTTATCTTTAACTTTTTGTACAGGTTTCTTACCGAATAATTCTTCATCGCTTAGATCGTCGAATAGTGGTTTTCTATCTTTTGTTTCAACTTTTATATCTTTATCTCTTAATGTTTCGTTTTTAAAATTAATTTCTTTTGCGTTTTCTGTATTATTATTACTTAGATTATCAATTTTAGGTATATTTTGTGCAGCGTCAGAAAATATGTCTTCATCGTGTAAAATGTATACAACTTTTGATATGACTTCCGGTTTTTGTTCTGTTTTTGAAACGAAATCCGTTTTAGTTTTATGTACAATTGTATTATCTATATGTGCATCTAGATTTTCACTATCTATATTTTCGTTATATTTGATAGATATATCTGGTGTTACAGGTGAATTGGTTCTGTCTTCAGTGATTTTAGGTTTAGGTTCTTCCAAAGAACTAGAATTATCTGTGGAATCTGACCTAAAGTCCATTCCAGATTTCCTAACAGCCTCTAATCTGGCGCGTCTTGTTGACGGACGTCTTTTAACTTGTATTTTAGCTCTTTCTTTAGACAATTTATTGTCTAACACTTTGGAATCCGGATCTCCTTCAAAACTGACAGATTTTACCATTTTTGTTTCAGTATTGGGATAATCTTTAATAAAATCATTATCAGTAGATAATATCTGTCCGTCCATTTCTTCGTTAGTTTTAGATTTTTTAGGTGAAGCTCCTGGCAGTAACGTGTGTACGTTAATATTTAAATTGACAGGTTTAATTTTTCCAATAGATTTCTTAGTACTATCCTCTTCTGAAATTTGTGTGGCTCTGTTTTCATTTTCTTCTGATTTATTATGTTCTATATTATGTATCGTTTGTTCTACTTTAGTTTCTGTTTTAGTATAATTAGTACCATCACTATCAAATTCGTCTCTTTCTTCTTCTAGAAGTAATGATATGTTAACTTCTTGTTTTTTACTATTTTCTTCTAGTAGTTTTGTTATATCTATTGTTTTGACTGGTTCATTTTCATGTATATTGGAATCTTTTTTTTCTGGTGCAGCTTTTTCTTTTATTTCATTAATCTTTGTGGGCATTTCGTTAAATAGAACATCTATATGCTTTTCATTAGAGATATTTGTAGTTTTTAGCGGTTTCTGTGAGAAATCAACATCAATATCCGGTGGTTCGTCATGAAATATCTTGAATCTATCACTGCTATAGTCTAAATCTGGTTTTTCATCACTGATTACATCATTTTTCTTGAAAAATAACGATTCATCGTCAGAGTCATCATCGAATAAAGCATTTACATTTTTACTTTTCTTGGATTCGTTGGGTTTTTCAAAAGCAGGTGGTATGCTGTTAAATATGTCATTGAATATGTCTGGTTCACTCGATTCTGGCACAATTTGTTCAGAGAATAGAGCTCCTGCTTCCGTAATATCTATATCTTTAGTTGAGTCTTTATTAAGTTCTATAGTGGCCTCTCTGTTTTCAGTAGTTTTTACTTCTTTTTCATGTAAATCTTCATTATTCTCTTGTAATATTATTTCGTCTTCTTTGACATTTATCTTTGTATTATTTTCATCTAAATTTTTATCATTGCTTGTAGAAGGTATTGTTTGAGTACTCTCCTTGACATCACTAATTATATTTTGTCTCAATGTTTCTGGAATTTCTTCCGAATTACTGGATTCATTAATACTATTATTTGTATCACTTTTATTTTTTTCCATATTTGTATCAAAACTATTGTGAATTTCATCTTTTTCTTCAGAATCGGAAATATTTTTGCTTTCTTTATTAGTATCATTTTTATTCTTTTCTACATTTGTATCAACACTATTGTAAAATTCACCTTTTTCTCCAGAATTAAAATTATTTTTGCTTTCACTACTTTGTGGTGTTTTAAGTATAGATTTGACGTTTTGTTCAGTATTTACACCGAAGAGGTCATCATCATCATCATCCTCATCATCAAATAAATTAGGACTTTGTAATTGTTTTGATACAGTATTAAGTTTACTTGATATAATATTTTTATTTACATTAGAATTACTACTATTTGAAAATAAATTATCACCACTTAGTATGTTTGACTCTGTTTTATGATCTACTACTTTAATATCCTTTCCTTTTATTAATTTGTTTATAGCATCAGATTTTATAACTTTTATATCAGAGAATAAATCGTCATCGCTATCATCATCAAAAATACTTTTGACTTTTTTATTTTCAGTCTCCTTACTAACTTCCTGAGAAGTAAATGTTTTAGGTTTAATGTTACTCGTTTCTGAAGTACTAGCATTAAGTTTAGAAATAGTTTGATTTTCATTAGCCGTGATATTTTTGTCGTTATCATTAAACAAATCATCGTCACTATCAAATATGCTCTTTGAATCTTTCTTATCTTTTTTATCTTTAAGTTTATCTGTCTCAATAATATCCGCGAAAAGATCATCTTCATCGAATATTGATTTTGTAGTTTTATCATTTTTAGGTTTTGTTATATTTGTTGTAAATATATCATCTATATCATCAAAAAGATTATCACTAAACAAATCTACTTTACTCTCCTTGGGTTTAACACTATCAACTTTATCTATTGGTTTTACATTATCTATCTTTTCACTTATCTTTTTGCCAGTATCTTTTTTCTTAACAGTCGGTTTAGTGAAGAGGTCTTCTATTATTTTCTTGTTATCTTTTTCCGGTTGTATCATTGGTTTAGTTTGTGTTTCGTCATTAGCATCGTCGTCTGAAGAGGATTTCCGCTGGTGACGTTTCAAGATGGCGGCGCCAATACTCTCCGCGCCTTTATTAGATCCGAATAGTGATATACCGCCTACTGGTTTCTGTAACAATAATTGAATATCTAAAATTTAATTCTGAATTTGTTCGATTTTTTTAATTATTATTTTTAACGACAGTTTGACACAGTGGTCACAGCAACTTGGGCTTTTTAAGCACATTGTTGCTCTAACGGTCGCGGTATCGATTCTTGCTCATAAACAGTGTTTGTTTTAGTCATACTTATGGTTATTGGTCTGAACGTTTGTGCTTGAAGTGTGTGGGTTGTGTCGAGAATGTGACTCGACGACTTCTAGGAAAATTAGGATCCTGTTTTACCGGAAATATACCCAACATTGTTTAATTTAAAAATATATATATTTTACCAATCAATTCAACCAATCTGAAAGATATATGTAAAGAACAAGGTATGTGTAACACACACCTCACATCAACACGTGAGCCATCTCTTTTAGATCGCAGGGCGCAGACAAAGGCAATACTACTGTCTTTTTTGTCGTTCGGTGACCGGCAGAGAAGAATTGTGGACTAAGGCTATAGTGGTCCGAACAATTGTACACCAATCACGATGGTGATGGGCAGCAGCGTCACCATATTCTGCCACAGTACACTGCGCTCGCCAAGCCGCCTGCCAAGCGTGCCGAGTATGGCAAACATCCCCCCAAAGATGATGGGGGAGGCCTACGTTCAGAAGTTTAGATACAACAGCTGATGTTGCGGTGGATTTTTTCATTCTACCTTCAAAGGTTAAAATACATTTACATCAGCAAGCTGAATCAATCAATCAATCATTGGTTACTAACCTTTATATTAGTATCCGTAGATGGTGTTTGTTCGTTTGTATGTTTATCTTTATTGGAACTGGATACATCGTCGAAGAGCGGCGAGTCGTCTCTGGTATCGTTATCCTGATGACGAAATACATATTAAACTATGAAGATTTTGATGATTTTGATGATTTACCTGTGTAGAGTAAATTCTGGAATTATTGTAGCTAAAGCTGCTGCAAAACCTTCATTATCAAATAAAATGAATGAATGAATGAACTTCAAGATTGTCTTTAGAAAAACTTGGTACGCTACTAATACTATTAGAAAACGTACCCATACTACGTGATCTGTTCAAGGAGGTCTTCAAAACTACCACGCTTGGTCACAGGGGCGGAAGAAAGACAGATGACAATTAAGTTAAAAATAAATAAGTCATGTTAGAATTAAAAAAGTATACATTGATAATATAACAACAGTAATATATACACTTATTTATATCAAGCATTATACATAATGAATACATTAATTTAATTATCATTATAATTTAAATATTTAAAAATCGAATTCTATATAAACGGGTTAGCGCCGTAACGCGTTACCGTTACACTGTCGTCGTCCAAAGCATGTAGTTACCCCATAGTTGCGCCTAAAGAAGTTTCACTTCGAAAATAATTCTCACCTGAACATAGTCCGGTACAACGTTGCCGATGTCCGCCGAATCACCGAACAGTTCGTCGACAATATTATTGGCGAAATTCGATTTCTGCGTGTCCCTGTAACTATTTTGATGCGGTTTCCTGTGCAGTTCCGCGAATATGTCATCGTCTTCGGAATATTTATCCGAATCGTAAGTGTCGAGTGGCGGAGGTTCGGTGGGGAAGACTGTCGCTAGAATGAAAAATAAACTTTAAGCAAGGAAGTAAGGTTTCTAAATCCCTAATTCTATATATTATAAATTTGAAATGCAAGTTAGTTTGTTACGCTTTCACGCGAAAACTACTAAACCGATCATCATGAAACTTTATACACATATTCTTGGAGGTATTAGAAGTAACATGGGATACATTTTATTTAAAAAAAAAAGCTAGTAATATATATTTATTTTGAGATTAGTTATAATTGAAGAATAAATATATGTAACTTTTTTTTCTATTTGAATAATACTAAAATGAACTGAAGTTGATTGAATCCACCTTTAAATGTCCCACTAGGCAGAGGCCTCTACATAGGAGAAGTGTTCATGCTGAATCCACCGCGCTGCTCTACTGCGGGTTGGCGGATTATTTCCTACCATGAGTAACGATCGCTATCAGGTGTATTGATAACAACGGCTTTACGTGCTTTCCGAGGCACGGTGGGGAGACACAAGGACATACATACATCAATACACCAGAACGGTCGGAAGTGACGTGACGACGCGTAGGCGCAGTGGTCACAGAAATTGGCTGATGCGCTAGCGGTCGCGGATTCGATCCCCGCACATGACAAATATTTGTATAGGCCGTACAGATGTTTGTCGTGGTCTGGGCGTTTCTGCTTGTTTATTGTGTGTGTTTCCGTACGCCCGACACAGGATTCACATCCTACTGGGGGCCGTTGAGTGTGAGACGTCTATTATTATTATTATTTATTATAGTGTGGTTATTCTTATACCTGGTAAAGGTTTGTCGATTCCATAAACTTTTCTTATCGGTTCCGGAGGTAGCATCGTTTGTGATTCAGCAGCTGGTGCCTGTAAACAAATATATTTAATTTTCAAATAAATAATCGTAACAAGGTAAAATTCCTATTATTGTTCTTTATTGTAATAAAAAAAAAAGTTTTATTTCACTAGCAGCCCACCCTGGCTGAGCCCGGGGTATGTATATATATGTAGCTAAACCTTCCTCGTGAATCACTCTATTTATTGGTGAAAACCGCATGAAAATCCATTCAGTAGTTTTTGAGTTTAATTTTTTTTTAAATCGCGAACAGACAGACAGAGCGGAGGGCTTTATTTTATAATATGTAGTCATAGTGATTTTAAGATAATTTTTATTTAAATACACATGTGATAATTTTGGTTTCTGTAATAATAATAATGATTAAACTTTATTGTATACCATGAATTAATAATACATAGAAAAATAAAAGAGCAGTCTCTTAAGGTACCAGGGCAGGGCCGCATTCAGGGGAGGGCAACCGGAGCAACTGCCTCGGGCCTCTACAAAACAGAGCCCCCCACAATAGAATAGACTTCGATATATTTTTTTATTTTGATATATTGTGAGGCGGCTATGACTTTTTACCCGACTGCGACAGAAGGAGGGTTATGTTTTTCGAGTGTATGTATGTATGTATGTATGTATGTATGTATGTATGTATGTATGTATGTATGTATGTATGTATGTATGTATGTATGTATGTCCATTTCTTTGGCACGCCCTACAGCCCAAACGGCTGGACGGTTTTTGACATATGAGGTGTCGTTGGATTCGTCTAAATTGTAGTAGTGACATAGGCTATATAAATTTTCAAAATGACGCCCGCAAATGGCGGAATGAGGAGGGGCGGGAGTTGATTTTTTGTCTTACTGTAGCAATATGGGTATCAAATGAAAGCTAGTAAATTGTTTTATTCTTTTTAGTTTTAATAAGAGTATTTTACGCAGTCGGGTTTTTTGATTTTTTTAATGAAGAATACTTGTTTTTAGGAATACACATAGTGCGAAGCAGTAAACAACATCGGTCCAGAGTTGCGGCGACTTTTTTTTAGGAATATGTATATCAGACAGGGGTTAATATCGGTATGGGATCGCAACGACCTTTTTTTTTTCGTGCACACTTACTACACAGGACAGTTACAGGAAACTTATCGGTTAGGGCAAAGGGGCCTCCACTCCTTTGTTGCCCAGAGGCCTCCACACCTCTGGCATGAATCCGGCCCTGTACCAGGAGTTTATTGCAGTAAAGCTATCTCGTCCAGACAAACTTTGGGCATATAATGGTTTTATGTCGGTGTACAAATTTTAATATAAAAATTTGTAGTAAATATATAACCAATATATTATATTAATCGATTTTATATAATTATTAGTCCATTATATTTTAATATTATGACGAAAGTACTACTTTCTGTTCCGCATGTGAAATCGCAAACATGCGGGAAAGTATGTAATACTTTCATCCCATGTTACACATACTTTTTTTCCCACCTTAAGGCCGAAAGTTCGGGTTTTGTGACACAAAAAATGACACTTTTTTCCTGCTTCACAGGGACAAAATCGAACTTTCGGTGGTGGTAGGATAAAAATATTTAAATATGAAAGTTTCACATGTACCTTTGGCGGTCCCGCCAGTCTCCTCGCCAGTTCCGCGGCAACTTCCGCCGGCGACGCGACCGGCTGACTCGACCGGGACAGAACTTCTGATTCCATTGATGATGACGATATCTACAATTAATCATCATCGTATATATATTGTATAATATATAATATAATATGTTTAACATACACACACGGTCGTCTATCCCTAAGGTAGGCAGCTTAATGCCTGTGTTTTAGGTAACAGACGACTGATTTACTTTTTTTTTTTTTAATATATTTAAATATACATACATCATATACAAATATTACACGCAGATTCGGCGCGGGAATCGAGCACACGACCCAGGAGCGGAAAACAGGGTTACTACCCACTGCATCAACGGGCCAGTCATATTAATACTCACGGTCCGCTGTGCTTGTTTGTCTGTCACATCGACCGCTACCTCGGGCTCCGAGTCAGAATATTGCTCTTCTTCATCTCGTTTGGATAATGAGCTGTCATTGTCACTGTCACTGTCTTCTGGTAATAGACCTAGAAAATGATGAGATATTCCTATAGAATCTCTTTAATTTGAATTATGCCACACCTCTCTGGCTGTCATTAAAGTCTTACTGTAGAGAGAAAGGACGATGTCAAAAGGAATGTTGTAAAATTTATTTATTAAGTTTTTGAAGTGAAACTTCTGTAGGATCGTTGTGATTTGAAACGGAATACGAAGGAAAAGGCGACAGGTAAGAGACACAAATACAAAAATGTGTAGGAGAGAATGAGATAGTATGATGTCGCGTATCCTAGCAACGCGTAAAGAGCGCGTAAATAAGTAATAGAATGTTTAACTATTAATATTAATAAATTTTAAATTGAGTTTGCCAAGATGTTTCACTTCTGAGTTCTGACATGTGTACTCCGTACACATGACATTTTCTAAAGTTATACTTCTTTTGGTGCGTTAGGGAAAAATTATGATGTCTGTCTGAACTGATGTTTATCATCAAATCTTGATTATGAAATTTGAATCACTTCCCGGTTACTTTAAATCGTCTTGATCAGTAGTTTGTTTTTCAATGGTAGCCAGGGTTTTGATGGTGAAGCTGGAAGGTGGTCATAGGAACTCTGTAATGAAACGACGCAACCCCATCGAGTTTCGGCTCGTTTGATTCGTCTTGACGAGCAATTTATTTTTAGATGGTTACCAGGGTCTGATCTGATGAATGAGGTGGAAGGTGGTAATAGGAACTTCGCAATGAAACGACACAAACTCATCGAGTTTGGGCTCCTTTGAATCGTCTTGACCAGTAGTTTGTTTTTCAATGGTAGCCAGAGTTTTGATGGTGAAGCTGGAAGATGGTCATAGAAACTCTGTAATGAAACGACGCAACCCCATCGAGTTTCGGCTCGTTTGATTCGTCTTGACGAGTAATTTATTTTTAGATGGTTACCAGGGTCTGATTACAGATGACGCGCACTACGCATTAACTCGGCGCATCGTTTTATTATAACTTGTTACGTGCGTACATACGTACACACACACACACTTTTTATAATTTTATTATAAGAATTTGTGGAGAAGAGTACTTACAGAATAATAAACTTTTAAATATCGATTTTTTAATTTGTCTTTTCTAAAATTTTCTGATTGACAGTAATAGTGTTCTGTAATTCTAATTGTATATAATGCTAAACTAAAACTTTCTTTAATTTCAGAGCAATGCAAGTTTATTTATTTGTACTCTCACAATAATAGATAAATAATCTTATATGTATAATATATGTGTGTTTCTTTGCGTGTTGTTGTCTCGAAAATTTCAGTTTTTTTATGTTTTTGTTTTTGTATTTTTTTGATGGAGGATTATGTAATTGAACTGAACTTAATCAGTCTGCAAGCGTCTCACTGCTGGGCAAAGGCCTCCTCTCCATATAAAATAAAAGTTAGAGCTTAATCCAACACGCTGCTCCACTGCGGGTTATATATATTATAAATATATTGACGTGACGCAATTGTAAGTATGTCTATCTCACTGACCTGCATGCCATTTGTTCTTCCACGCTTGGGATCCGATGATGTGAGGCAGGGGTCGGTGAGCGTATATGTCTTTGGGTTTCAAGACCATACTGAAACAAAAATAATTAATTTTACAAAATATTCTTCAAAATTTAGAGGAACCAAACCACCAAAAGATGTGACTCAACACGGACAGCAGTCACATTAGTCTCCGTCAAAATATTGATTGTATAAACATTAATAGTATGTATGTACGACTGGCCCGTTGGCGCATTTTGCAGTGACCCTGTTTTCTGGTCTGGGGTTGTGGGTTCGATTCCCACCCGAATCTGGGTGTAATATATCAGTCGGCTGTTACATAAAAAACAAAAGGCATTAAGTTGCCTAATTTAGGAACAGACAACCATGTGTATATGTTAAACATATCTATTATTATTATCTATCTATTATTATGTACTGAAAATGAAATGTCCAGGTTTACCTGCTCTCCTCATCATCAGAACTGTCGCTGTCCAGGATGAGCACCGGTTCGTGCATCATCTCCAGCTGCTGGAGACAGCGCTTGACCTTTTGGAGGTCACTCTCTGGTACCACTTGGGGTATTTCTTGCTGGAAGGTATTAAAGTAGCTTAAATCACTGAATTTTTGGACAAAAAGTAGCTTTGGCTATATTACTACACGATATGGAAACTTACCTTTTTAGTAGTATCTTCTTCACCTTTAATGTCGACATCGTCATCATAGACTCTACTCTCAACAAACTGACTGTTGCTTAGAGCCATGAACCTAGAAATAAGTATTCATTGTAGAACTTCCCACCATCACCACACAAGCCTTTGATTGTAGCCTTTCAGCAGTGGACATCCAACGGCTGATGTGGTGGATATATGATTTAAGACTTATTTCGTGGTTTGAAGACATATTATTATGTTTAAAACGGGTACATACCACGATATAACACAGTGATTTTGTGTCAATATTTCGACCCAGTTGCACGGATCGTGGTGACGACAGGACTGCGGTGTCGCGAGGTGTGTAGCTGGAACTGTCATGGGTAGTAGCGAACTACCCTCTTTCTCGTTCTCTTCACAGGAACTTCGCGAAAATTTCGGCAAAATACACTCACAACGTCACTTTTCTCTTTTGCTTTCATGCGGCGTTGTTCTGGTTTGCATAATTCTACCACTGGATTCCACATACTGGCTAGCTTAAAGCCATCCTCACGATTGAAATTCCGGTGTTTGCGAATTTCAATCGCTTCGCGCACTAGTCTAGGTATGTAGTGGCGGTCTATGGAAAGAACTCGGGAGTTGTGGAGTTCAATCCAGTGATTTGTTCCCGGCTGTAGAATATGCTCCGCGATCGCAGACTTCTGTGGGTTGTTGTTTCTTACCGCTTTTATGTGTTCAGACACACTGGTAGATATGGGTCTCTTGGTTTGACCTATATATGAGCTGCCACAGCTGCAGTCGATTTTATACACTCCTGGATCGTGACCACGATCCATGCAACTGGGTCAAAATATTGACACAAAATCACTGTGTTATATCGTGGTATGTACCCGTTTTAAACATAATAATATCGTGGTTATGTTTAATACACTAAGGGCGTTTGTGCACTACAATGAATTTTACTGTCCGGCAGTCCGATTTTTTACTGTCTGATAAAAATAAAGAAATATCTATTATATAAACGAGTATAAACGACGACCGTTCTGGTGTAGTGGTGCGAGTAGTCGTCTCAACGCCGGCGGTCGCGGGTTAGATTCCCGCTCGGGGTAGATATTTGTACTTGTACAAATATTTGTTTCCGTTCTGGGTGTATGTCACCGTGTCCCGGAGAGCACATAAAGCTGTCGGTCCTGTTTGCTATCATAGACACCTGATAACGATCATTACTCATCGTTAACAGGCTGATTCAATTCAATTCAATATACGAATTTATTATTTACTAAATGACAGTTGGTCACACTTACTTATTGTTAACATTTTGTAGATCAATGCTGGCGGTGTCCAGAGCGTCTACCATGGCATCCAACTTCGTATTGGCCTCTTGACATTTTGTCATTATCGACTAGTGAAATACAATCAAATTATATATAAAGAGAAGAAATGGAACTATTATATATATATATATATATATATATATATATATATATATATATATATATATATATATGAATGACGACCGTTCTTAACTCCAGCGGTCGCGGGTTCGATTCCCTTTCGGGGCAGATATTTGTATTAGTACAAATATTTGTTTCTGGTCAGGGTGTATGTCCTTGTGGGTCTCCTCACCGTACCTCGGATAGCTCGTAAAGCCGTCGGTCCCGGTTATTATCATATACATCTATCAGATGATAGCGACCGTTACAGAGGGTAGGGAAATTATCTGCCAAGATTGTACTCTCAAAGTGCCGAGTCCGACATAGGTCTAGGACTGCCACCCGGGCGTCCTGGATATCATCCGTAAATGGATTCCACTGCGACAAAAAAAAGCGTGGTGGATAAGCTAAAAGCTCAACCCTTCTTCTATATGAAGAGGCCTTTGCCCATCAATGGGTTGGTTACATGTTGATTCAGTTCAGTCAGTCTGAACTGCCAACATTAAAGACAACGCGTTGGCACAGGGGTCACAGCAACCGGCTTATGCGCTAGCGGTCGCGGGTTCGATCCCCGCACATGACAAATATCTGTATAGGCCATATGGATATTTGTGTTGGTCTGAGCATTTGTGCTTGTGTGTTGTGTGTGTTTCCGGATCCCCGAAATAGGATAAAAATCCTACTGGGGGCCGTTAGATGTGAGACGTTTATTTATTATTATTATTTATTAAAATTAAATTATTATTAAAAATAAACAAAATCTAATAGGACATTCTTACTTGATGTATTTGTTGCAACATTCCGAGCAGTTGTTTGTCACCGTCCAGCGTCCAGTTCGGAGCTGCCTTGCGGAGGGATTCCGTAGCAGCCTCCATCTTTAATCAACTCCTGTAATATTCATAACTATATATCATAATGGTTATACATACATACAGATGGACAGATATCACAATGTATACACACACGTATGTCTAACAGTGATATTAGATTGCCATTATCTGACATCCTATGGGTTTTGCAATAAATGAGCTCCCCTTGTTCATGGCAGATCAGTATCCAAATACCGGAATTGTCAAAATATATTCTATTTTGTAAAAATAAAACCATAGGGACTGACTATCGTAGTAATAACGGGGTTCCATTCAATGGAATCCTGAAGTACACAGGTTAGGTTAGGACTCTTGTTGTCGAGCGTGATCCGCTGCATGCTCGGTAAAGAGAGGTGCTGGTCGGCCGTGACCTCCTTTTGCGAGGAGGTCATGGCTTTGAAGGAGGCTGCGGTACGGGACCGTGAAGCAGACGTTAACGCTGACCCGCTCCGCAGGAGATAACGCAGGAGAAGGAGACGGCACTACGCGCTACTTCACCCTCCTCACTACTCCTCACTACAGTGGGTGGGGCACCTAAAATCCTCCCACTCGCCTCTAAGGCGAAGGTGTCCCGCATAGGCGGACCAACCGTCGGGGCGTCACGGTTGCATGCGCGAGTGATCCCGTGGCGCCCCATTACGTTGATGAGAGCACCGCTGGGTTTAACGAGTATTCTGGCACGTTCCGCGTGCCAGAGAGTCCCACATACCCGCCGCCTCTCCGCGGCGAGATGCGTAAATGCATTTCCCAGCATTAAAAAAAAAGGTTACGGTCCTGTAGTGTATGATTACGCTCAAATTTAGACCGTATGTTTAAGTGTGATAGGGAAGACAAATGTATCCAAATACAACATTCATTGTGACACTCCAATCACGTTTTGAACATTAACATCAATAAACGAACTATATCTGACGTAGTCTATTCAAAAACTAATCGTAATATTAGATTATAATATTACTCACTGTAAGTATAGTGTCTGCCAGTGAAAATAAGTATCTGTTAGACAGATAAATAAATACTTTATTGCGCTCTTATAAAAGTATACACATATTAAAAAATAAACAACAAATTTAAGATACAAACATGTTGCAAGGGCCTTATCACGATAAGTGATCTCTTACAGGCAACCTTATGGGGATAGATTAAATGAAAATTGTACAAGTGGAAACAGTGCATAAAGTCTATTTTCTAAGGCTATCGATTAGTAAATTTATAATTACTGGAACAGGACAGAAGTGCTGGAACTTACCATTAATATGTAGAGTAAAATTATAAACAATTTATTAACATTTGTGTCACATTTTGCTACATTTTTATGGCTTTTGAGATATCGTGAATACTTGTACTATTTAACATGTAATCTATTTTTATATAGACATAGAAAAGTTAGTTTTTTTAATGTTCAAGCATTCTAATCACAGGATATGCCAGAGTGCTATGATAAAATATTCTTAATTATGAAACCTGTTAATTAATAATGGTTTTAGGTTATAATTTATCATGTTACAACTAATAAGAGTGGCGTATTTACTATTTACATATATCGACCAGTTACATATTAAAACTTAACACTGGTACATACCACTATATACAGTAAGTTATTCCTATACTTTACAATACTTTTCGATCATTACATCAACAAAAAGTATATCACGGTATGTACCTGTGTTATCATTGTATAAAAATGTTTGAAAATCATTAGGGTCAAAGTTTAATCATACTAATATATGCTGGTAAAACATATATAATTATAAATGTATATATGAAGATATTTTTTATATATAATATGTTTAATATTTACATACACACACGGTTGTTTGTTCTGAAAGTAACAATCAACTGATACACATTTAAATATATATATACATATCAATAATACATATAAAATTAAAGATACACTCAAACTTGGCGCTTGAATGGATCCCACAATCTTTGGGCAGAAAGCAGGCCAACTGCGCCAATGGGCTAAAACAACAAGATATATAACAAAAGACTAAATAAATATATATATAATCTTTGTAACTATTAAATCAAAACAAATAATCGTTAAAATCTTTATCTGTCATGTTATTATTATTATTAATTAGGCTTAATGGCTTTCACATCTGTCATGTTACAAATATAATGTAAAATCTGTTGAAAATTTAAAATTTAAGAATGTTAGATGCTAGTATTTATGAATAATTTTTCATGCACGAGAGAAAGTAATATTGTTTTAATTTATAATTATTACTTTCTAGATTTATGTATTGCCTAGATCATTTCTAGAAAATTTTTACTGTTATACATTTAACAATATCATTTTTAATAAATAAGATTTAGTATTATATTTTACTTTTTGAAATATTATATTCAATTATATTAGTGACTGCGAATTTAATGTTACAACTATTTATAAATAAATTAGTATAATCGCTTTAACAATATTTTTATAGACAATGAAACGACAACGAATTATTTTTTTATTAAAAATTAAAACTTCAAGAGTATAATTTTATTTTACTACCACATATAGATACAGCACATGTAGAAAAAAAATATAAATAATTATGTGGGCGTTATTTCGATAAATATGTACTTAAAACTAGTCGATAATCAAAAACTAGTTTATTTACATATAAATTAGTCAAGTACTTACGATACGAGTGGCACTTCACATCACTAGTACAGTAATAGAAAGCTTACTGCCGAATACCGTACTCGTTACAATAACTTTCTAATTAAAACTACTAAATCATTAACAAAACAAAAAAATAAATGAGATGTGCTTGTATGAAATATCAGGAATTCTTAACTGTCATTGTCAAGTACATAATAAATAATTGTCTGACATAATGCGATCCGTTTTACGTTACGATTTTTTGTTAATAGTACGTAGAAATATTATAACTAGTTTAAAAATATTTTTTATTTTACCTTTTTAAATTAATTTTATAAAAATTATTAATTTTATTTACAAAATTAATAAGAAAAGAAGCAGAAATATTATCTAATTTGGCGGAGAGAGAGACTGCCGTTGAAAGGGAAGGATCCTTCGACCAGACGGATGTGTGTCTGGTGGGCTACGCGCCACTTAACGTTTGTTGTCAAGTTCTTGTATATATACTCAATCGCTTTGAAAACTTCGATAGTGCGATGTAGGATACGTCTGTTTCTTCTAGTTCGTATATGACGAGATAGATGTCGCTACATCACTCCCCCTCCGAGACCGGAGGTCGATAGCAGGTTGAGTCGTCGATACATTTTTTGTGATGCTTGCCGGGCCAGTGGAATGTTCCAGTGAGTCGGAACTGGATGCCGCATAGTTCACGGTGAGTCGGAACTGTCTGCGGTGCTGCCCCAGTGAGTCGGGGTGCTGCAGTGCTGCGTAGTGGCTGGCTGCTGCGTCGACCAGGAGAGAAGTGCGTCTCTGCTTGCTGACCGGCCGAAGTGCAGTGTGCTGTGCCAAGGTCGCTGAGAAGGCTGTGGGTAATGACCAGGAATGCGCGTTCGCTGCATGCTAGTGGTCAGGATACCCGTAGTAGCCGAGGATGCTGGCTGGCTGTATGACTCGCTGCTCGAAAGCTTGAGGAAGTGATGATGACGTTACAATGACGTAGCTTTTCGAAGGCTGCGCTGATGATCACGTCGGGGTCACCAGTTTGGCGTGAAGAGGGTAGGCTGCCATTGAAAAGGAAGGATCCTTCGACCAGACGGTGTTGTGTCTGGTGGGCTACGCGCCACTTAACGTTCGTTGTCGAGTTCTTGTATATATACTCAATCGCTTTGAAAACTTCGATATTGCGATGTAGGATGCGTTAGTTCATATGTGGCGAGATAGATGTCGCTACATCACTCCCCCTCCAAGACCGGAGGTCGATAGCAGGTTGAGTCGTCCATACATCTTGTGATGCTTGCCAGGTCAGTGGAATGTTCCAGTGAGTCGGAACCAGATGCCGCATAGTTCACGGTGCGTCGGAACTGTCTGCGGTGATGCCCCAGTGAGTCGGGGTGGTATAATGCTGCGTAGTGGCTGGCTGCTGCGTCGACCAGGAGAGAAGTGCGTCTCTGCTTGCTGACCGGCCGAAGTGCAGTGTGCTGTACCAAGATCGCTGCGAAGGCTTTGGGCGATGACCAGGAATGCGCGTCCGCTGCATGCTGGTGGTCAGGATACCCGTAGTAGCCGTGGATGCTAGCTGGCTGTATGACTCGCTGCTCGAAAGCTTGAGGAAGTGATGATGAGGTCACGATGAAGTAGCTTTGCGAAGGCTGCGCTGACGATCACGTCGGGGTCACCAGTTTTGGCGTGGAGGGAGACTGCCATTGAAAAGGAAGGATCCTTCGACCAGACGGTGTTGTGTCTGGTGGGCTACGCGCCACTTAACGTTCGTTGTCGAGTTCTTGTATATATACTCAATCGCTTTGAAAACTTCGATATTGCGATGTAGGATGCGTTAGTTCATATGTGGCGAGATAGATGTCGCTACATCTAATTATAAAATAATTAGATAAAGACATTCCTGTTTAAAAATATTAAAATTTTTCCTAAATCATATTTTATTTCTAAGGATTTTTCTTACTTACAACTAGATTCTTTTTCACAAAGTAGAGAATTGTAATGAAATCATGATAAGATGTAAAAATAATTCAAAACGAGAAAAGTTTATAAAAAATAGTATCTTTATTATTATCAAAACTGTTATATACAAATGTAATTGATGACTATGGGTACGTTCGCGGGCCCTCTTCTAATTGATAATTCATCACTTTTATACGATTTTTTAATCTATGCATTCCACAGACCACATGCGCGGAAATGATACTTCTTTAATCAAAAACTGAATTTAACTGTCAAACTTTAGTAAATAATTGTTTGCTGTTGTTCATAAAAGATAAACAAAATTATCTTCTTACATTTATTCGCTAATTATTATTTTAATTAAAAACTGATAAATAAAAAACTATTGCGCATGTCCCATTTCCGTTTCCGCGCATGTGGTCTGTGGAATGCATAGATTAAAAAATCGTATAAAAGTGATGAATTATCAATTAGAAGAGGGCGCGCGAAAGTACCCTATATAGGATTTTAAATAAAATCAGTATCACCCTAGTAGGTTTGCAATTGTTTGGATTTTGCATTTTATATAATAGCATCCCTATTCTGAACTGAACTGAGTAAGCCTGTATACGTTCCACTGCTGGGCAAAGGCCTACCAAATTCCCATATAGGAAAAGGGTCAGCTTAATGTGGAGTGGGGCTTAAACACCGCGCTGTTCCACCGCGGGTTGGCGGATAATTTTCCTATCATGAGTAACGATCGCTATCAGATGTCTATAAAAATAAAACAACAGGGACCGACGGCTTTACGTGCTTTCCTAAGCACGATAGGAAAAGCCACAACGACATAAAACCGGACCAGAAATAAATATTTATATCTATATCAAGTCCATGACCATGATGATGATGATGATATCAAGCCTACGACCGCCTGCGTCAAGGATTTACTGGCACCACTACAATATAACAGTTGTTTCAGGTAGCGTCCCTATAATTTACTTTTTTTATAACAGTCTTAACAGAGTTTCGGATCTAGGAGGGGTGGAGATCAAACCGGGGCATCTGCTACAGACAGCGGCTTTAAGTGGCATAATATAATATCATCATCACATCAGCCGTTTAATGTCTACTGCTGAACGTAGGCCTCCCTCCCCCATCATCTCTGGGGAGGTTTGCCAATACTTGCTACGCTTGGCAGGCAGATTTGCGAGAGCAGTTGATTGTGACATGATACGTTAACGCTCCTGCCCATCAAAAGCCTGGTTAGTGTATAGTTGTTCACACCACTATCGATACTAGTCGCCTTTTACTACACCTCGGCAAGAAAGATTTCAGGACTTTTCTTCTTTGCCGGTCACCGCACGGCAACTAAAAAATGCTTTTTTTTTTAAACTGGCCTTAGAAAGCACATTTTTTAATATATTATCTCAAATGCTAGATATAGGAGGTACTACTATCAGGTTTTCGCCCCAGTTTGCAGAAGTCGTGGAAGCTAGGCTATCCTTACTAATAGTTAGTTAATATTACTCCTTAGAACAAAGACAAAAAACGACGATATACTTTCAATACAATATTGAGAGTAGAGTTTAACGAGAACGCCGCAGCATCTTTCCAAAGTATAAGTGATTTTGTATTCAAAAACTGACGACAAGTTTTGCATCTTGTTGCAGTCTCGTACGAACTTCGTTTCTTCAAAACTTCAAAACTTTGATATTTTCAGTTATTTATTTGTTGGTTCTATACAATGTAATATAACTGTAGATTTTTGATTTCCTTTTTCGTACGGTAATTACTTTTAATAGGTATTTTAAAAGATAAATAAATTAATTAACCCTTCACACTCAACGGCCCCCAGCAGGATGCAAATCTCCTGTTATGGGTCTGGGTCTTTCATGAAATGCTCAGACCATGACAAACATCTATATGGCATAAATAACCATGTGCGGATATCGAACCAGTGACCGCTGTATCAGCCAGCTGCTGTGACCACTGCGCCAACATGTTTTCACCTTAGATCAATTAAGGTTTTCACGTTAATCCTACTACTTGTCCTACGAATGCAAAATGCGAAAGTGTGTGACAATTTCAATGGGAAACTATTTTACTTCTTAAGGTGCTCATTTTTATCACAAAATTAGTCCAGATACAAGTTAGTAATTAATTGAATATTATATTACTTTTTGTAGGCTTTTTAATTTCGGGTTGTTAACACTACAAAACTATTTGTTTAAAGATATACTCGTACGTTGTTAATTGTATTTGTTCTTAATATTAAATATTTATGGCAAGTAGGATTCAGGCAGATTTTTACATCGTGATGATCCTCAGGTACACATATCGTACAAGTGAAATAGTGTTAATACGGGCTGTCGCAAAAATTAACTACGATTTGGCTCCCATATCTATAATATAAGTAATACTTTGGTTTTTAATCCAAACAAAACAAAATTTATGATTTTGGTACACCTACTCAGTATCTATTCGCTATGAGTGCGACTGCAGCGCCAGACAAAATATGAACTACAGGAGGCTGTCATAAAATGTTTTTATACGTATGGCAATAGCAAGGAAAATAAAAATAAATAAATATTATAAATAATAGTAAAAAGAAAAAGTTATAAAAAATATGTGAGATTTTTGTAGTGATTGCCGTTTTGTTTTTTAATTAAACGAATCAACAACAAGTAAGTATAATGATAAAAAATAATAAAAAACATTCAGGTTAAGTTATTTGATATTTATATCAAAGTCAAAAAGTGATACTAAGAAAAAAATTAAACTGAAGAAAAAATAATTAAATAGTTATATCAATGGAATATATTAATATTTATTTAATTAATGTACTTTTTTTTTAGTAACAAAAAAGCCATGGATATTATTATAAAGACCGGATTTCAGTATGTAAAAAAAAATTTAAATAAATTTTCTAAAAAAAATTTTTTTTTTAATTTCACTTTGAATTTATCAAGTTTTTTACAAATTAATTTTTTTTTTAAATTTTTTCGTAATGATTTTTTCGATAAAAATAATTATTAAAATTTTTGGATGTCGGCTAACTTAATTTTCATTTAAATTTTCCGAATTATTGTTATTGATAAAGTTAAGGTTATGGTAGTACTTACTTCAGCCTTTTAACTGCAGCTATCCACTGATTCCGTTGATTTCTTTTCCATTGAGCAGTCGGAAATTTATAAAACTTGCACTCACTTTTTCTGCTGGTATTCTTACAATTTACAACACAACAACTTTGGTGTCTCATTTTTCTTTAATTTATTTAAATTAAAACAAAATAAATACTCTCACGTGTACTTGCTTACAATTTTAGGAATAATAGCCCCCCGTAGTACCGAAAGTGACCACTGCGAACGCTTCAGTCGATTTAATTTCCCCTACCATGGCTTCACTCACAGCGAATATCCTGTTGTTAAATTAAACAATAAATCAATAATTCGTGTGTCAGAAGCGAAAAATCTGGGGGTATTGATAGATGAAAATCTTAAGTTTGAAAAACATATTTTTGAAGTTGCTCGTATTTTCTTCTACAGATTAAAAGATTTATATCAAATCAAAAATGCCCTTATGTCCGCAATATGTGTTAATTTATGTGAGGCATTTGTTCTCTCAAAATTTAACTACTCAGACACCCTTATTACCCGACTGCGACAGAAGGAGGATTATGTTTTTCGAGTGTATGTATGTATGTATGTATGCATTTATTTATTTATTTATTTATTTATTTACCTATTCGGGATACATACAGTTTAGTTTTACAGAAAAAAAAAGAAATTTCAATTATACATAGAACAATCAAGTTTCCACAATTTAATAACACTTTAGGCACAAGCAATTTAAAATGTTCAGAAATTTTACAAAATGATTATTAAACAAAAACAATAAATTAAAAATTAAATTCATTAAATTCAATTAAATTATAGAAAAAAATAAGAAAATTAAACTATATACATATATTACGATACAATTAATAGTGACATAAATTAATATTATATTACAATACATTATATAAGTTCTTTTTCAATGTTGAAAGAGGACAATCAAATAGGTCAACATCATTAAATATCTTATTATAATTATTACATGCACGGTAAATGAGAAGATTTTGGGCATACTTTGTCCTTTTAAAAGGCAAGTGAAATAAAACATGGCTGCGACTATTAAACTTGGGACACTTGATTCTTTCTAGTAAATATGGGCTATCTATATAGTTATTAAGAATTTTGAAGAGAAAAACCTGGTCGCATGCATGCGACGAGCAGCCAACGAAAAATGTATGTATGTATGCCCATTTCTTTGGCACGCCCTACAGCCCAAACGGCTGGACGATTTTTGACATATGAGGTGTCGTTGGATTTTTCTAAATTGTAGTAGTAAATTTTCAAGATGGCGCCCGCAAATGGCGGAATGAGGGGGGGGGGGGGGAGTTGAATTTTTTTTTCTTACTTTAGCAATATGGGTATCAAATGAAAGCTAGTAAATTGTTTTATTCTTTTTAGTTATAATAAGAGTGTTTTACGCAGTCGGGTTTTTTAATTTTTTTAATTATTTTTGGATCCCGTCTCCTAGTACGGACTAAAATAGTAATCCAATGTGTGTAGAATGTCTGTGTTCGTTTCTGTTTTAATATGCTACTTTTTTTTTTTTTTTTTTATGAAATAATTTGAGCGCGTTTGACTTCTATCTTGTCTGATGGTAAACAAAGATGAAGTCTAAGGTGGAGCACGCAAACTCAAATAGTGCCTGTTCACTCTTGCCTTAAAAATCCCTAAATTGTACGTATCGGGAAACAGCGACGCAGGAAGAGAATTCCATTCCTTTGCAGTTCTAATAACGAAAGAAGATGCGAACCGCGAGTTGCGAACCGGAGGAATGTCGACCACGTATGGATGAAATCCCCGTCCACGTCGCGTCGTCCGATAGTGGAATGGTGCTGGCGGAATCAATTCGTGCAATTCCTGTGCACACTCACCGAAATGCAACCTGTAGAAGACACACAGACTAGCAACCAGACGGCGATGTTCGAGGCTCTGGAGCCGTCTTGAAGCAAACATCTCATCGCCAATAAGTTTCTTGGCACGCCTGTCGATAGATTCCAGGGCTTCGAGCTGATACCGGGCGGAACCGTCCCACAGATGGCAACAGTACTCCATGCAGGAGCGGACTTGAGCTGTATAAAGTCTTAGCAGCTGGTCCGGTGTGAAATAGTGACGGACCTTGGAGAGCTACTACGTGCAAATGTACACCTGTCGTTTCTAAACAGCGCCAAGATGCTAAAGATGGATAGCAACAGGAAGCTACACTACATATCTGTCCACTAAGTTATATTGAGCAAGAAAAGAAAGCGTTCGTCAAATGTTTGGCTCGAAATTGGATATCGGTAAAACGCGGTATTCAAAAACTTGCACTGCTGCTTTCCGAGGCAGTTTTAAGTAGATACAGCTAAACACAGTCAGGGCCGGCCTAAGGTGAAAATGGCGAGTGTGCAAGACTCATATTAAGAATGTTCATGGATGCCTCTAGGATAAAATTATAGCCCTTTTTATGCCCCAATTGTATGCCCTCCCAAAACGCTCGAGTGTGCGGCTGCATACTTCGCACACCTCTTAGGCCGGCCCTGAACACAGTGCTGGAATAATTTTATTTATTATGTAGTTCAGAAATAACAATTAGTACTTTTAATAATGTAGTTACAACATCTTATTGCTCGAGGAGCAAAAGGCAGATGTGACGACATATATGACTTAATAAATAAGTTTTATTACCGTGAAATAATTAATAATATACACGGACACGGAATTCCCTTTATTGCCTATATTTTGAAATTTGAAAAAAGTTTGATATTAAACTTAGTTTACATATTACCATGACAAGTTCCTGCTGAAAATCGGCGATGTGATCTATCATAGCTATTTGATAAGTCTAAAAAAGGATGGAACTACTTAATGCCTTGTTGGTTCTGTTCTTCAAGTAGGGCGATAACACATTCTTGAAGAATTACAGACCCATTTCGCTTCTGAGCCACGTTTATAAGCTGTTCTCTAGAGTAATTACGAATCGTCTGATGCATAAGTTTGATGACTTATAGCCTCCCGAACAAGTTGGTTTCCGAAAAGGCTACCATAGACCATATACTTACACTGCGGAAACTTAACTTACAAAAGACCGACGAGTATAATTTGCCATTGTACTTGGCGTTTGTTGACTAAGAGAAAGTTTTCGATTCGATCGAAACTTGGGCGATGCTGCAGTCTCTCCATCGGCACCACATTGACTACCGTTATATCGAAGTATTAATAACTCCAGTATGTTGGTTTGAGTACAGGAGCATAGTACGAGAGCAATTCCAAAACACCGAGGTCTGAGACAGGGAGATGTTATCACTCCGAAAACGTTTACTGCTCTATTGGAAAACGGTTCCAAGCTCCTGAAATGGAAAGGATTCGGCATTAATATAAACGGCGAGTATATAACTCACCTTCGATTTGTCGACAATATTTTTGTCATGGTAGAATCCCTGAAAGACTTTATTTCAAAGGTCGGTGACTTCGATGTATTTTCCCAATGAGTGGACCTTAAAATGCACATTATCCGTCATACCTCAGTGCCTAGAGTCTTCTACCAATGTGTGTTACCAGTAATGAAAAACGGATTTGAGAAATTATCTCAAACATATGGCTTTTTAAATTGACAAGGCGAAAATTACGTCTAATGTCCATGTCGCGATACCAGCCCCGATCTCCGTTGGAAACTCCATTCTCTAAGTTATTGACGAGTACATATACCTAAAATTAACTTGGGTTGGGTTGGACTCAGCAGCAAAATATCTTGCACAAAATCTGGTGCCCGACTGAGGAAGTACCTTAACTTTACAAAAGATGATAGCCAAACAATACTGCTTTCAACTAGTGTTGTGTTCAAGTGGAGAGTAACGTAGCTAGAACTCCTGTGTGTTCACAGTGGAGGTTGGAGGAGGGTTGCCAACGGGCTCATGATGCTCCTTTTGTTAAAGACGTCTATAGGTATGAAAAAATCTAGAACAGTAGGTCCAATTTAATAGGACCAACTTTCAGGAAAAGGTCAATCGTCGAATCCAGTTAGTACGGGCAGCGTTCGGGAAGTAAAAAAAAAGCCTTTTCATTAGTCATACCTCAGTGCGTAAAGTCTTTGATTAATGTATGTTACCAGTGATGACATCTGGATCTGAGACGTGGTCTCTAACAAATGACCTTTAGCTACAAGGTGCACAGAGAGCAATGGAGAGGGCTATACATGGTACTTCTCTGCGAGATTAAATCAGAAATGATGAGCTCTGCAGATGAACGAAGGTCGCCGATAAGCCCAGCGGACTTGCTGACTAATGTGACAGTGGGCAGGGCACATATCTCGTAGAACTGACGGCCGATGGAGCAGAACGGTTCCCGAGTGGAGATCACGTAGGTGATAGACGACCGTTTACAAAATGAACATACGACTTAAGAAGAGCGGTAGGAAGCCATTAGATGGAATCTGCTTCGAACTAGTCGCTCTGGAGGTCGATAGAGGAAGCCTACGTTCAGCAGTTTACATCCAATGGCTGATATGATGATGAATAACTAGCAGCAACAACAATCCTAATCATTTTTAATTTGTTATAACTTTTGAGAAGTTCTATCGCGTACCTCTAGAATTGACAAGAAGAGTGTCAGTGTTCTGTGGGACAACCTATGTAGTAACCACTTGGTAATAAAAAAAAGAATTATGGATATCAGCCCATAAGCCCGGAATTAGTATGTACTGACTAGGTAGATGGAAAAAAATGCACTATGCGAATTGTTTGTATGCTTTCACTAGTTAAACATAGGACTACAACTAAACTAACTAAAATGATGTTTCAAAATTCACTCTCAATTAACGAAAATATAGGAATACAGAAAAAAAAACAAGATGAATACAAATCTTTCTTCCTTTTTAAGTCGGTTAAATGCAATGATTAATGATTACAACAATACTTGAACATTCGCATTCCGCTCCATCTTTACAATTCATTACTTGTAGTCATTTAAAGTACTTTTATTATTTAGTCAAAACGCTATCCGTTTTTAGTCAATGGAAGTGTTGTTGACACATAATTGTTCAAATAAACAATTTTAAAATTAATTTTATCTGAAAACAGACAAATTAATTTCGAATTTAACTTGATCGCTCTTCCCTATTTTAATTACGTGGAGTTGATGGAGTATGATGTTGACACCTGTCTCCACATGATCGTCCATTACACATATTTTCACCACTGAAATTGATTATTATTGATCATGATACATATTTTAAAGATAAGCAGCATGTATAAATAAAGCTTCAAAATTTTCAAAGTTTTTATGAATATCTGACATTATAGTCTCTTCGTAAAATAGGCTCTTTATGTAAAACTAGCTGATATAGGTTATCTGTGTTGCAGAATATGTGTGCGTAATGTAAATGTTTATTATATGTTGACGGATTTTTCTCATAGAGATATTACCAAGGAATTTATATACAAACTGGAATGCTCACATGCACTTCAAAACCGTTCCTACAGCCGGGATTGCATCTCTTTCTACCATGGATTCAAGGCAACTCTCGTAAGAAAGAGACAAAATACCGGTTGTCAACTTTTGATTTTTCACTTTACATGCTATAAGCCAATGTCAACCTTATGTCAAATGATTTAAGGTGCATATAATATTGAATATACAGTTTTATTAAGTGAGCGTTCCAGTTATGATAGAAATTCCTTGGATATTATAGATAGAGTAGGTGAGACATACGGCTGCCTGTAACCGGAAACGACCAACGGTTAGAAAGAGAGAGAAGATCGCGGTACCCAATTGGCCTTGCGGTCTCAAATTCAAATTCCGATAATTTTTTTTTGTGAACATCAATTATTTACTTCAATTTTAATAAACAAATCATAGAAACAACTCTAATATGCACAGTAATATTATATTGGTATGTAATTCAACCGGTACCGCGATCGTCTCTCTCTTTCTAACCGAGGGACAGCTGGAGGCCTGGCTCTATTTATGCAGTTTAGTTATTGCTGATTATTCTCAGCAGAATCTACGTTCCGAATCGTTGGTAGTTACACATTAACTATAATTAGTTCATTAAAAATATCATAAAGTGACGATAGAAAAGTGCTTATGAAGCTTACTTGAATAAATAAATTATTGATTTGATTTGTTTTGATTCAAATATGCAACACATGTTCCAGACATTATTTTATCTTCAACATCATTATTTCTTATCAAAAGTTTTTTTTTTAATCGTTATTTTAAAGAAATAAAACCATTTAAAATACATATTTTTAAATTTCATTTATAAATATTTGCTACCAGCCTACCATAAGAATGCTTCATACGACAATTATGTACTAAATCCTTTTAAAAAACAAACAAATTTTAGAAAAAATGCAAATTTTCCTTAGTTATAAAAACAAACCATTGTTTCTAACATTTACGATAAGTAATAGTACTGTAACGTCATTACAGGATGCTCGTGTGTCATAAGTCATTACGGTTAATGTTAAAGGTACGGTTAAATAGTTCATTACAGCGCGAGCTCGAACAAGAACTTACAAACATTCGCGATGATTTGATTAAAGCAAAGCATGTTGATTAGCAGAGGATTGTGCATTTTGTATTTATTATGTCTTTAATATATTTGACTGATCCGTTAGTGCAGTTGGCAGTGACGCTACGTTCCGCTCCAGGGTTGTAGGTTCAATTCCCACCCTGAGTCTGGATTTAATATTTGTATAATATGTGTATGTATTTTTTACTAAAAAAAATTATATGCGTATATCAGTAGACTGTTATCTAGACTGCAGGCATTAAGTGGCCTATCTTAGGAACAGACAACCGCGTGTGTATGTTACAACTTATATATTTTACTTGCCTTAACTCTTATGGGCCGTTCCATTTCTGAGAATTTGTTAAATCGAAGAAATCGTTAAATTAGGCTTGTTATGTTAACGTTATACTGTAGTCATGAAATATGGAATTAAAAACCAGTAAGTGGCATCAAATCCAACAGGCAGCCTTACTGCTAACACAACAATCTTTTCCAGGCAACTTTTGACAAGGACAAGCTTAGAAAGTGTGTAAAGTATGGTAAAATATATCAGAGAGATTAGAATGGCAAATTATGGTCTCTTTTCTTTTCCTTGATAATAGAAGGGTCATTCACTCTTCAGTGTGACTTTAAAAAATGCCACTAGGTACTTTTAATTTACTCGGTATTACCAGTAAGGATAGTATACGTATCATCTAAGCTTATGTAAGTAAATTACGTCAAAGCATTTTTATCACATATGCATACATAGCTGACAGTAATAGAGAAAAATGTTACCTGCATACTCGAATACGTCTGATGTCAATCCTAGTCAATTATATGATAGCTTGTTGTGTTGGCGCTAAGCGTAGTAGTACCTAATTATGATAACTAAGATACTAAACCGTTTTTATTAGCATTAGAATAATTATAGTTTACATGAGTAACTTTAAATAACTAAGGCTATAAAACCTCGTGACTATTATAACAGTAACAATTAATGTCCAAGTAGGTTATTTTTCACATTAATACTGCTTCATATTATCTAGACAAGTAACTTTTGAATCATATTTTACTAGAGAGATTTTTTTTTTACTAGAGAGAAAGTGTCCCATCATTCAGTTTGTCATTTGGAGATTAATCCATTCAGCTCGTGGATGCTTTTCTCACATGAAATAAATGTATTTCTAAATATGAAGTGTTTCTTATAATTTTCATAAATTTTGACTCATTTATTATTCGATAATCGCTAAATCATATCACTGTCGTTAGCCTTGTTAAGCTCCTGAAAATTATATTATAAACATATATACATAGCATATATATTGTCTTGTTCATTGTCGATATGAATATACCTTTGTTGAATGGATCAACAAAATAATTTTATCAAATCATTAAATAAAGGAATTTTGTTCGGTTCACTCTATCGCGTTTTGTTTAACTGCACCGTTAGAAAAATCTAGAACAGAACAGGCACCGCATTGCGCCGTTCGTCTGCATTTGTTGATTACCGCCTCGGTAAACTGCTGTACTTCGTTTCAATGGGAACCATGCAGAACAGGGTGGGGAATTTTACTAAGGTGGAAAGAGCAGGGGGGTATGGTCATGCTATATAGATTGTAAATGAAAACTTGCTAATTTTTTTCGTGGGGTAGGTAATTTACTGAAATTTATTATTAATTAGAAGTAAACAGGTTGTTTATTTATTTATTTATACTTTTTACACACCAAATATACATTATGAAGCAAAGTTAAAAGTTAGTTAAAGATTGTGTAGTACAACAGGCGGTCTTATGGCTAATTAGCCGTTTTTTACAGACAACCCCAATAAAACAGGAGAGTTCAACAAATCAAATTACCGGAATTACTTAATAACGCTTGGAATTTGGACTTATATATAAAATAAGTTATATATAAATTAAGTTCCTGCTTTAACATTATTACAAAACTTGGTTAATTCAAGTTAAGAGGTCCAAAACGCTTTGATTGCAACCGCATTAAATTAATTTAGTACCTAATTGATGACGTGAGGCAGGAACGAGCTCGAGAATTTTGTAAAATGTAGTTTCTGGCTTCTATTTCTCATATAAATTATCTCATTTATCTATTATAAAGTATTTAATAAGATTTTTTATGCCGCTCCGCGCCCCGCCTACCACCCGATACACCCTCCCCCCTTCCCCGTGCACGCTTTTTTTGTCTTTGTCTTAAACAATTGAACAATCTGACTGACCCGTTGGCGCAGTTTGCAGTGACCCTGTTTTCTGCTCCAAGGGTTGTTGGGTTCGATTCCCGCCGCGACTCTGGGTGTAATATATGTTTATTTATATGTATTATTTATATGTATATTTATATGTATATTTATTTAAAAAAAATGTATATCAGTCGGCTGTTACCTAAAACACAGGCATTAAGTTGCCTACCTTAGGAACAGACGACCGTGTGTGTGTGTGTGTGTGTTAAATATATTTATATTTATTTATTTAATCTTACATAATTTTGTTTGACAATAAGGAACTTCCATACAAACTTTCGTCCCCTATTTCAACTCCTTCTGCCCTTATTTTCGCGATAAAAAGTATCCTGTGTCCTTTCCCAAGTTCAGTTCTATCTTCGTACCAAATTTCATCAAAATCGGTTCAGTGGTTTAGGCGTGAAAGCGTAACAGACAGACAGAGTTACTGTCGCATTTATATATTAGTAGGGATTATATTATGGTATGTATACTACCTACTTATAGATTATACGCCATGATTTAATGATTTTTTTTATTGAAATTGAATTGGTTATCAAAAACAATATTAATAATGCAGTATTAGTTTGAAAATCTTTTATAAATATATATTATTATAAATGCAATACAGCGCATATTATATTTTGTCTAAACGAATACGGAAATGAAACTACACTCTCATGATATGAAGCGCATAAAATATTTTATCTTTAATTGTATTTATTATAAAATAATAAATGTTATCAATTAAAACGTACATATTTATTACTAGCTGTGCTTGCGACGTCGCCCGGGCATTAGTTTTACTGTAGTATATAGTTGTGTAAGTGATTGATGGTTCTAACTTTAATTCCTGCCTCATACGACCACTATATGGAACCAGCTGTCACCTAAGGTAATTCCGAACCGATACGACGACTTAGGGACCTAAAGAAGAGCATATTCCTATTTGACAGGCCGGCAACGCACCTACTAATCCTCTGGTGTAGCAGGTGTCTATGGATGTCGCTTTCACTTGCCACCCAGATGAACCGACTGTCCATTTGCCCCCTCTTACATTTAAAAAAAAATCAGATAGCAACATCAGCGCCATCTATTATGATAGTGTCGTATTACAAACTGTTGTAAAAATCAGTCACAATCACTTATTTCGACGTTATTTTGTCCTTTTTCGTTAACTAAATTTTGAATATTAAGGATTATTTATTAAACGCCTTAAAACATTTTTTATTAACAGTCTAAATGCATATTGATTGACATAGCTACATACATATATATCATGTTCTGCATATAAGAATAAATTCATGAAAATATGTCTCTGAACTGAACTTAATCAGCCTGTAAACGTCCCACTGCTGGGCACAAGCCTCTTCTTCATATAGAAGGGTTGGAGCTTAATCGGCCATGCTCCACTGTGGTTTGGCAAATAATTTCCCTATCATGAGTAACGATTGGTATCAGATGTCTGTAATAACATCTAGAAGCGACCACTTTATGCGCTCTCCGAGCCAAACATAAATATGGTAAACCCATAAGGACATACACACAGACCAGAAACAAATATTTTTATGAATACCAGTATCTGCCCTAAGCAGGAATCAAGCCCACAACCGCCGGCACTATACCAGAACGATTGTCATCACAGACTAGTTTTAGTCATAACTAATCCTAAATGGATATAAGTCACTGAATAACTGACAATTTGGCGCAGATGTCGCAAGTTTGAACCCCGTTCATGAAAAATCGTTATATACTAATGTTTGTCGCGGTCTGGGCGTTTTTGTGTCTATTGTGTTTCTGGACCCACGATACGGCTATCCTATCATGTATCTATCATTATATCCTGTAGCTATCATTATATCCTGTATCTATCATTATATCTTGTATCTATCATTCTATTCTAGGGGCCGTTGATTGTGAGGCGTTTATTCATTTATTGTGAAATGGAATCGCTTAAACGAATATTGTATATCAAGGATTAATACAAAATAAAAAATAAAATCTACCAAACTATTAAAAAGTTGCGACGCGGTCGTTAATGACAATCACAAAGATAGAAACGTAACGGAACACAAAAAGCGATAGTTTTTCGCAATTCATTTAAATAGACTGGCCCGCTGGCACAGTAGGCAGTGACCCTGCTTTCTGCTCTAGGGTTGCGAGTTCGATTCCCACCCCTACTACTATATAATACTATATAATTTCATTATATAGGTATTATATTATAATTATAATTATATATATAATTTCTCTACCTCTCTCTTGGTCGTTTGCTTCATTGCTGAAGGTCGTGTCCACTCTGATCCAGGGTCTGGGTCACGATCTCTGTGAACTTTCTCCAGTCCGTCCTGTCCTCTGCTTTCCTCAGGGCTGCGGTCAAGACCAGTGAGGTTGGTAACTTGGTCCGACCAACGTGATGGGCAGCAGCCACTTGTTTCCTTTCTACTTTGCCAAGCACCATCAGCTTGTCTAGGCTGTCAGGCTGCCTTCGCGCTATATGACCAAAATAACTAAAAAAATAATCTTTTTCTACCTATGTATATACCTATAATACCTCTATGGCTAGCAGGCGCTATGAAGCGCTTTTTTTCTGCCAAACCACCCATTGACTACCATATATTCAACAGTCCAAACCACACCTAAATGCTCGCATTTATAACAGTTATAAGGTAAGGTTTTTTTTTATTGAAGACTAATACTCATAATTTTTTTTTTTTAATTTTTTTTTTACGTAAGATAATGAAATTACACCGAATTAATTAGTTAATTGAAACGGTAATGAAGATAAGCTGAAGGTAATTAAACAAAAAAAAAACCTGTTACAGAAAAAAAAAAATTTTTTTATTCAATAATATTGATTGTTGCACTAAATTTGAGCTCGTTAATATTTGTAACATAATACCACCATTTTTATTAGCCTGAGAAATTTATGACTTTTTCTTTAATTTTTTTTTTTTATACGAGATCGATACGATCAGAAATCAATTAGTTCCATTTTTCTATTTTATCTCGAATTAAAATTGGAAACTCTACCGATTGATCGACTGATAAGATTTTACATTAAGATCACATTAATACAGTAATTATATATAGCAAAAGAATTACAGTCAAATTAAACTAAAAAGAATAATAAAACTCATATTACTATACATTATAAAACAAAGTCCCAAGAGATAATCTTAAAACCTACTGAACTGATTTTAATGCACTTTCACAAATAGATAGATTTATTGATTGAAAAAAAAATCTTAATTACGTTTTTGAAGCATTTCATGTATATTATGGTGATCCGTTATACCATACAATTTACATTAATATTATATCTTAGGGAGTAATTTTTTTTTATTTTTTTTTTTATGTTAAGTGAATAGGCAAACTGTCAGACGTTCCACCTGATGGTAAGTGGTTAACGTCGCCCATGAACATAAACTAATTTACCTGGAACTAGCCCAGGCAACTCATCTATGTGTTGCCTATCCAGAGACATAAGGTGTTAAAGTCTCGGTGCCAGTAATTACACTGCCTCTCTTGCCCTTCTCTACGAAACACAGCAAAGTTGTTTCACGGGAGAAACAAGCAAGATGGTGGTACCCATGCAGCAGGGAACGCGGTACAGCGCATCCCTCCCACCGGTTATTTCGGACTGTACTTATAGTATGTGTATGTACTTTAGTTTTTTTCACATTTTTGTTTTAATATAGCACTCGTTCTCATGTATGAGCAATGTTTCCACTAAGTTGTTTTGTATGTCTTTGTTAGACTTTTGAAACAATGGAAGTTTATCACAGCTCTAATTAAAGTTTTTTTTTTCTATTTTGATGTTATCTCTTAGGCAGTTCGTATGCAAATGGATACACCTCCCTGAAATCGTGGTTAGAAACTGAACTGTACTGTATCAGACTGTGAACAATCCACTGCTGAGCGAAGGCCTCTTCTCCATACAGAAAAAGGGTTGGAGCTTAATCCACCACGCTGCTCCATTATCATATTATCGGTCCCGGTTTTTGTATCATATACAAAAACCGGGACCGATGGCTTTACGTGCTGCCCGAGGCACGGTGGGGAAACACACGTTTTTGTTTTTTTTGGTGTATATCAAACCAAAAAATAATTTTATATATTTTTTTAAACTAGGTTGATTATTGTCAGTACAGTCTAGTCAAATTAACATTAAAACTATATTTCTAACTGAAATATTAATACAACGTAGTTCGGAAAAATCTAAGAGCTGTCTGACAAAACAAAAAAAATCTGAATCCCTAACGAGCGCCGTAAATAAGAAAATACAAAATCTTTTCTCCTTAATCATTCGAAAACTAAGAGTTAGAAGAAAAATTTCAAAGGCGACTGACGCAATAGTGATGCGAACAACTGTACACCAACCAGGAACGGTGATGGCCAGCATCTTCACCATACTCCGCGACAACACACTGCGCTCGTCAACTCAAGCGTGGTGAGTATTGGTAAGCCCGCCTAGAGATGATGGAGGAGGCCTAATTTCAGCTGTGGACATCTAACGGCTTATCTAGTGTGGTAAAAGAAAGGACGTCCCTTCTTAAACATTCTGTATATATAAGTATGTATGTATAATCTATAATATAAAAATAAGTCGAGTTTTCCTTCCTGACGCTATAATTCCAGAACGCACGAACCGATTTCCACGGTTTTGCATTCGTTGGAAAGGTCTCGGGAAAAATTTAGGAAAAATTTCAACAGAAAAGCAGGAAAACAGGGAAAATCATTTTTCACATACAGCGCCATCTCTGATACATAGCATGTACTACAAACCAATATGGTTTTGCATGGTGGTGGAGCAGATGGCGCCAGTACGTGGTGTGAGTATCCCTCACGAAAATAAGTACGTTTTCCTTTTCAAATATAAAACAAAAAATATAATTTTTCTTCATCTTTTAATCCCCAAACGAAATCTACAAAAAACGAAGCCATCTGGTGGCGAAACGGAGTTCGCCGGGTTTGCTAGTTGTATATGTATATCTTCTTTTGGCAAAATACATGTCCTGTACGAGATAAAAAAAAAAAATTATGAACGAGAGAAAACATACACGAACTTTTTTCTTCAAACGTTCAATACAGATTAAAAATAAATAAAAGAATAAAAAGTAAAACATTCCATTGCTACGGAAAAGTACGGTAAAAAGTATCCGGGTTAGGTTTGTACCGAAACTAAAAGTTTAAAAGATTCTCTTTTAAAACTTTATTTGTACTGTTCGAGCACAGCTCTACTATTTGCTTTTGTTTCGAATGTATGATTTTGTTTGCGGTGTAATTACATTTTCATGTAAATAATGTTTTATTTTGTGGTTTAAATGTATTTGTTAGTTTGACCGTTTGACGATATAAAGACAATTTAAAAATGTGTAGAATATTCATCATCATCATATCAGCCATTGGATGATGATGTCCACAGCTGAACGTAGGCCTCCCACATTGATCTACAGAGCGACCGGTTCAAAGCAGCTTCCATCCAACGGCTTCCGGCGACTCTCTTCAAGTCGTCTGTCCATCTCGTGGACGGCCGTCCGACAATGCGCTTGCCGGTACATGGTCTCTATTCGAGAACCTTTCTGCTCCATCGGCCGTCAGTGCTACGAGCTATGTGCCGCCCACTGCCACTTCAGCTTGCAAATCCGTTGGGTTATGTCGGCAACCTTCGTTCGTCTGCGGATCTTATCATTTCTGATTCGATCTCGCAGAGAAGCACCAAGCATAGCCCTCTCCATTGCACGCTGTGCGACTCTGAGCTTGTTTAAAAGGCCCATAGTCAGTGTAGAATATTACTTGAACCTAAATGAACTGAATCAGCCTGTAAACGTCCCAGTGCTGGGCGAAGGCCTCTCCTCCTTATAGGAGAAGGGTTTTAGAGCTTAATCCAACACACTGCTCCAATGTGGGTTGGCGGATAATTTCCCTACGATGAGTAACTATTGTTATCAGATGTCTATAATAACAACCGGAACCGTTGCCTTAACATGCTCTCTGAGGCACGGTGGGGAAACCCACAAGGATATACACCCTATCCGGAAACAAATATTTATACAAATATAAATATCTGCTTCGAGCGGGATCGAACCTGCGATCACCGGCGTTCGCGAGTACTCGCACCACTACACCAGAACGTTCGTCAAATATGGTCAATACATCAAATACGGTTGAATATTACCTATCACCAGGTAAGCTTCACGATTTTACCCGCTAACTTCAGATTCGGAAGGGATTTCAGAATAATAAGTGTCCTATGTATTATTCCAAATCTCCAGCTATCTACATACTAAGTTTAATTGAAATCGGTGGAGTAAGGTTTTCGTAAAAGTGTAATAAAACTCCGTCCTCACTTTCACATTATAAGGACAGGACATATGACATTAGAAGGACATTATTGATTAAATAGCTGATACTGACTAATGATCAGCCTATAAACCTCCCACTGCTAGATAAAGGCCTCTTCTTCATTTAGGACAAGGGTTGGAGCTTAATTCACCACGTAGCTCCATTGCGGTTTAGTGGATAATTTACATACCATGAGTAACGATTGTTATCAGGTGTCTGTCATAATAATCACGACCAAATGCATTACGTCCTCTTCGAGGCACGGTGGGAAGACCCACAAAGATTTACAAGAATCATGTTAAGATTACTACTCGCAACAGTACATTAAACCGGTTGTATTATAATATATTGACTGCTCTGTTTTTCGGTTACGTTGTAAATATCAACAATCTATATAGAACATCTTTTTAATGAATAACAATAACTTTCTTATCAATAAATAATTTTTGTCATTAATCTGACATTTCTTGCTTATCTATTTAATGAAAAATGATTCGCGTGTGACATTCAAACTTATATTTTAAACTAGATACGTTTAACGGTATTATCAGCATTTTATTACCTCTTCAATTCAATTAATTTGGATTAATGGTGTGAAAACAATGATGTCGATGTCACAGAATGGAAATAACACGAAGGAGATTGATCGGTGTAATCGTGGTTATGACCATTCTCCATTTTACCTCTTAGAATAAGAGATTTCTACGTGACATTGGTCAAATAAATAAATGAATAAATATTAATTTATAGATAAAATAAAGAAGCTATTAATTAATAAATAGTTACTATGATATAAATGTATATTTTAATAATAAACAATAACCACCTATTATATTTTGAGGGTGTAAAGTTCCTCATCCACCATTGACAAGGAAGGATCCTTCAACCAGACGGTGTTGTGTCTGTTTGGCCAGTTTTCGCATGTGGCGAGATAGATGTCGCTACAATATAAGTAATGTAAATAATTATATTTATTTACCTAACAAAACGCTTCCTCTCTACCTAAATATTTCGTGCCCCTGCGGCGTCCATAATTGTCTTTTCTATTTTATAAGTACAATGTAAATTATGGTTGTGAAATAAATGAATAAATATATAAAATAAATAAATATGTTTAAAATACACACACGTACGTTTGTTCCTAATGTAGGCAACTTAATGACTGAGGTTTAGGTAATAGCCAACTAATATAGTTTTTTTTTTTTTGTAAAAAATATACATAGGTATATAAATAATAATTATACCTACATAAATAAATATATATTACACCCAGACACGGGGCGAGAATCGAACCCACAACCCTGGAGCAGAAAGCAGGGTCACTGCCAACTGCAGCAAGTAGCCATTATCTGTGCTAACCTGTTACAATTAAAAATCAAACAATGATTAATTGAATTAGATTAAAATAATTGTGTAAACAATTAATTAATGTTCCTATAGAATTAGTAGAATCACTATATATTATAAAACGAAGTCCTCCGTCGCGTCTATCTGTCTGTCTGTTCGCGATAAACTCAAAAACTACTGCACGGATTTTCATGCGGTTTTCACCAATAGATAGAGTGATTCATGAGGAAAACTGTACTTTTTTTCAATTTTATCTGTCTATCTGTATCTTGGCTGCGAATCACGCCGAAGTTACTGAATAGATTTGAATGAAATTTGAACGAGCATGGTTCCTGGATATTCTTTATCCCAAAAATTAAAGCGATTTCTTTGGAAGAGGGGATGAGAGTTATATGTGTAATAAGTTGCGGATAAATATTGTAAAAAAAAAATAAGACTTAAAACTTACTAGTTAGGAAGATTTAATCTACTTTAGCAAAAATACAACGACCTCTGCTATGGTGAATTTGCATTCTCGTTAACGATAAATAAATTATTGCCCCGTAAAAGTACGTGCGTAAAATAAATTAAAAAGAGATTATTCATTGAATTTCATTCAGTAGTAATTCAATAATGTGAAAGTGGTGGGAAAAAGGCCATTGTTCACAATTAGCGGACCTACTTTCATAGTGTGGTCAGTGCATGAATCACCAGCTTGGATCCAATATTTGCCATTGGATGTGAATTATAATTTACAACGACGGAATTAAGGTATGATGTTTTAAAGAAAAAAGCACAAGTAATACACTTTCTTATGACATGCAGTTACTAACTCCATCAAATCACGCATTAAAAAAAAATTGCGACCCGCCCCGGCTGCGTCCGGCCTCCGGTGTATGTATATGTACTTAAACCTTTCTCACGAATCACTCTATCTATTGCTGAAAACCGCATGAAAATCCGTGTAGTTTTTGAGTTTATCGCGGACAGACGCGACGGAGGACTTTGTTTTATAATATGTAATGGTTAGCTTCAACCCTTCACGTATGTGGAGAAGAGGCTTTCGCCCAGCAGTTTGACGTTTACGGGCTGATTCATTCAAAAGAAAATCAAAAATATAAAAATATCTTTATTTGAGTAGGTTTCAAAAGCACTTTTAAGTCGTTATTTTACAAAATTCTTTTTATAATAAATTATGGTTAATGTAAAACTACCACCGATTCGGAAAGTAGATTCTGCTGAAAAGTCCTTCTTTGTGAATGTCTGTCTATCCATCTGTATCTTGGCCGCGCGTAGTATAGAAACTACTGAATGAAATTTAATGAAACTGTAATATTTGAGTATACACTACAAGCTACGACACTGAACATAACATTTTTTTTTCGAGAAGTTCAGTACAATTCTTTCGAGAAAAAATTCGAAAAATTCGAAATGTGTAATCACGAACGAAGTCGTGTACAATGCTTGTATTTAATAAATATAATAGTTTATGAGAATGGATGTTTGAAAATGTAAATATGTATATGACAATTATTTTTGACTTACAACCGAATTTATTTTGTTGAGTTAGCCTGTTTATTGAGTAACAGAGTAAGGCTATTAAACATCACGAAGTGGGAAGACCTAGTTACATATTGTTGTTATATTTAATAAAGAATATACCGCAGCCTTTACTTGTAACGAGGCAGGAACCGGAAAAAGTTCACAGACTAAAGAAATACACAGCTTAGATACCTGTCAGCTCAGATAAACCTATGTCGGGATATATATTACGATAGTGCCTAAAGGCGAAAGTTTTTGACCAATGTGTGTTACCAGTGATGACATACGGATCTGAGACCGGAGACGTGGTCTCTGATGGGCCTTTAAATCAAGCTCCAAGTCGCACAGTGTGCAATGAAAAGGGCTATACTTGGAATTTCTCTGCGAGATCGAATTAGAAATGATGAGATCCGCAGACGAACGAATATCCTTCGTTAAATTAAAGAGAAGAAATGAAGACTATAGAAAATAGTAGTAATTTAGTTTAAGACCTTTAAAACTTAGAACAACACAAAAATGGAAGTTAGTAATATTATAAATAAATATATTAACCAACAATCACACCACGTCAACCTAGCCCCGTGCTAAGTTCGTTAGAACTTGTGTTACAGGTACTAGGAACGGAAATAAATTTATATAAATACATATATACACGTCGATGACTATATTAGAAACAACTATGTTATACTAAGACAATCGCAAAATTATATATACCTATTTATAAATAAAAAAAACAAAACGTTGTAATATGACAGCACAGAAACAATTGTCAAATGATAGTGACTTTGATTGCAGCGTTTGCGATTGCATTTGCGATTGCATTTGCAGTGTTTTTGATTGCAAAATACACGCAAAATATATCACAAAACGTAGTTGCTGATTGCAAGTTGCCGAAAGTGGAGACCCGTCTGCTCGACGCTTTAATCTATATCGAAAACAAAAAAAAAAACCTATTTGTTTAACTATGTGTAATCCAATCTTTTAACCATCAATGAATTCATCCTCTTCTGTTTTATAATTTTTTTTACATCTATAAAGATCACCGGAAGTCATGTGAATAAGTTATTTTTTTTTATGTACTTATAAAAAACTGTTTTAGCTTTTGTCTCCTTGTTCCATTCCAGTATTAGTTTTTGAATTAAAACTTTTTATATGAGGACATTAAATTAAAACTAACGTTAATTCTTAATTTAACCCTTATGTTAGCAACCGGGTACCCGGGTACCCACCGCGGTGTATTTGTATGAATAGCTCAAAGAAAATTCAATATTTTATTTTAAGCCCTCGAATCGTCGTTTTTTAACTCAAAAGAAGGTAAGTTGTGAGTGCATTTAATTTACTTTCTTTTTCTTTTTTTTTTTAAATAAGCTTAAACTTCAGCCATCGCCCCATTAGCAACCGGGTACCCGGGTACCCACAGTAGAAAGTATAGAAAATAAATTGAAAATAGTTTCTATAAATGGATGCAACTAAATTTTATTGAAAAAAGAAAGAAATATTACATTTTTTATAAATAATGACATTAAATCTAACATTTAACACACTGCGTAAGATTAATTGAGTGCTCGTCACATACTGGCTGGTGACAATTGGCACAGCTCTTACGAGTCTTTCGCCGTCTTTTTATTGGCAAAGCATTGCATACATGACAAGATCCTGTCACTTTTTTTCTTCCAGTTTTATCTTTTGGAACCACTGGACCAGAATTTATCTCGGTTGTTTCTGATAGTGCATGACCTAAAATACTTTCAACAGCAATCTTTGTTGAGAAGTGACGGATTATTTGCGGGTTCGCCGCGCGGTGTTCAATCATCGGCAATGATAGTTCTTCACTTAGCTTCCGCATAAATTGACGACGTTCTGTAGTTCTTTTAGCAATCATTTTATTATTTTCATAATAAATTAGATATGATGCAAGTGAAGAAACGTCTAGCATGTTAAAGAACAATGCCATTGGCCATCTCGAAGATCGACGTTGACATGTGTACCTCCGAACCATTTGGTCCATTGTGTCAACGCCAGCTTTATATCTATTATAAAAATTTATAATTTCTGGTTTTTGCTTAGCATCATCATCAACTGATGCATCTAAATGCATTGTAGATAACAGAATGACAGCGTTATTTTTCTTTGGAACATAAGAACACATAGTAACTTTTTCATGAAATCCAAAAACTGTCGAATACTGCTCCCGTGTCTTATTTGCTTTCATAACACTAGGGATGTAGGGCTTATTTTTTTTTACTGTGCCAACAATTGTAAGATTCCACGATAACAAATGTTTAGCAACGGGAAGAGTAGTAAAGAAGTTATCCATGCAAATGTTTCTACCACTACCTCGGTACGGAGCCGCCAATTCTTTCACTACTCTTTCACCCTGATTTTTTTCCTGAGTGCCATCTGTTTTACCAGTGTACAAAATCCCTTGCAAAGGATATGCGTTTTCCGCATCACAAATCCACCAGATCTTTATACCATACTTGGCTGGTTTCGATGGTATATATTGAGTGAATCCTGTACGACCACGGTACGGATAGAGCTGTTCATCAATTGTCAAATTTGCGGTTGGTTTGTATATCTGAGCTAAATTTGAATTAAACATTGTCCACACATCACGAATTGGAGCTGCCTTGTCTTCTTTTTTGCGTTGACTTCGGGTATTACTATCGTCGAATCTCAAAAAACGCAGAATACTATGGAATCTGTTTAATCCCATCGTCGCGCGATACAGCGGATAAGAATTGGAGTGCCACATATCAAAAGTATGGTCCGTATTTGAATTATTTGCGCCAGCACAAATCAAGATACCGAAGAATGAATAAATTTCTGGTATCGTAACGGGCTTCCATTGATGCTGAGAGTCTGGATGGTCAGCATTATAATTTTGATAAGTAGCTTCAGCTTTCTTGTTAGTGTGACGGACGATTATATCAACCATTTCATATGTGAAGATTTTTTTGAAAGTCTCGCTTATTGACAACATTTCCGTACTGCGATGAGGCCCACTTCGCTGACGTACAACATTATGAGCTGCAGTCTGATGCTGAGACGGTGGAGTTTTGCTCCACACTGTTTTATCCTTCGCAATAAAACTCCCAGATAGTTCTCGAGATCGTCCTAAAATAAATAACAATATATAACAACATAAATTAATTATTTGAGAACAAATATTATTATTTCAATCATTATTAGAAACAAATATTTTACTACCTTCAGACTCAGAAGTTTCTACTTCGTCGTCGTCTTCCTCACTCTCACTATTCTCAACCTCTTCTTCTACTTCTAAATTTCTTTCAGAAATTTCTCCTGTATCTCCAGAATCTTCTGGTTCATCATGCTCTGAATTATCTTCTTGACTTGAAATTTGACGTCTAGCTCTATTCACTGGAACCCAGTCTTCGTCATCACTGTGAGACGGCCCGCTCGAATCACTATCGTTTTCTCCAAGTAGTTTTTTCAAATATTCCTTTTTTTCAGTTGCACTTAACCTAATAAAATAAAAGCAAATAAATAGAAAAAACAATAGTAAAATAAAATCAAAATATAAAAAAAAATAGAAAAAAAAAACAATTTGGGAGCATTTTTTGTTAAAATGTAGGTACGCACACACGCGCGACATCAATAAGGAAATGAACAAGTTTACAATTAACTGGACTAACCACTTTTTTGCATAGATGCAATACCACAATCGTCAATATGAATTTGTCGTCACGTTTGTGTGTGTATCCTTTTGTACTCATTATTGTTGGAAGCGTGTTTAGCTCTAAGTCATAGTAAACAATGTCATTTCATGAGAACCTAAGTATCTGGACAAACCTGATGTAGGTTTTAAGGCACTTATCATAAAAATTGTAACCATGTATATTGTTAAATATATTTATATAAATAAATAAATAAATAATGAATTAATTATTATATTATACAATTTCTTAATAATACTATTACACAAAATTATAATTAAAACATTTACAATAAATGTTAAATATATGTAAACTTTACTTACTTAGAAAATTCAGCTCTCGATAGTTGTTCCATAACTTTATTTTTCACTATGAAGAGAACACCATAAATAAAACACGTCTGATCCTACCAAAAATCTAATACGTACTAAAAAATAGGGATATTCGATATACATCGATGCATCGAATTCACTCGATGTTTATAATACGATACATCGAAACGATCCGATGTTTTGAAAAGCTATTGATTTACTCGATGTATCGATGTAATTTCATAAAACATCGAATCAATGATAACCATAGTATTTCTGTTTCAGTATCTCTGATTTAGAAAAATTTAGAAGTTAAAATTGAATATTAAACATTTTTTTTTGTCGGCTCTAGTTGACTGATATTGACATTGGCAACACTACGTCTGGTGTCACAGAATAAACAACTTCGTTTTTTTTTGTTTCGGGTCTCTGTGAACTTTGAATAAAAACGTTAAATTTCATTTATAGTTTTTATTTGTTTGTGAATGTGTATCTTTTACAACACGAAGTAGGACTGGATTTGAATAAAATATATTATTACAGTATAATTTCATCGTTTCCTTATAAGTTCGATTGGAGAGTTCTCGTTTTTGTAATAATAACAAAGAATATTGTCACATGTTGCTTTCATTTTTTTTTAATAAATAAATAAATGTGTCTTAATATTTATTTATTCATTTATTATTTATTTTTTTAATAAACGACACCGGTGAGCTGAATCAGCGAAGATTGCATGAAAAGTCGTTTTTTTTTTCTTTGTAACATAATTATATTCCTTGAATATCCTTTAACACACACACACAAAATGCAGACATGTAAAGTGCTTTTGTAAAAATAATAGATAATAACAAATTGTGATTTGTTTGTTTGTATGGAGTGTCAAGGGGAACTACTACAGCTGATGAAGCTGATTAGAAAAAGTACTCGATTTTGAGAAAACATCGATGTTTCCAACCGATGCATCGAAAAACATCGATGCACAGTCGCGATGTATTGCATCGAAAAAAAACATCGATGTATTTTCTAAGTGGACACCCCTACTAAAAAATACTCGACTCTTGCTCTAGATAGAATAAAAAGAAATAACCTTGACTCTTGAGTCTGTCTCTCTCCAACGGCATCTGTTCATCGCCGACAAATAAAAGCGGATCGACTAACTGGAGTGCCATTATTATTATTCTTATTCTATTCTTTCTTATATATTATTTAATTTTTTTTATTGTCATTAAGTATGCATATTTTAAGGAAAAAATGTTTAGAATTTTTTTTTTTACATAATAAAAAAAAATCTAATATTTAGATCTGTGGGTACCCGGGTACCCGGTTGCTAAAAGACGTCGGTAAAGTTGGTTATTAACATAAGGGTTAAACCAAATTATGAATCAATCAAGTACGAGAATAGACTAGAGGTATATACATATCTATCCTTATTTTACTGGCCCGTGGCGCAGTTAGCAGTGGCCCTGTTTTCTGCTCCAGGGTTGTGGGTTCGATTCCCGGCCCGAATCTGGGTGTAATATATGTTTATTTATATATATATATACCATATATATATATATATATATATATATATATATATATATATATATATATTATTTATATGTTTATTTATTTTAAAAAAATGTATATCAGTCGGCTGTTAGGGGGCGTCCATAAATTACGTGAGGTGTTTAAGGGGAGGAGGGGGTCGAGTCAAATCTCATCTAATCTTACGTTGGAGAGAGGGGGGGTCTCGGCAAATATCACGCAATTTTTTTTCTGATTGAAACAAAAAAAAATTATACTATTTTGGTCCATTTAATCCAGATTGTACATGCTTAAGATTTAATCTTGAGCGTAATCGCGTAATACGATTAAGATCATTCACTAATTCGTTCGAAAGAAAATAATTTCATTAATACTTCGACGTTATACATTTACTGACTGTCAAACCACCATATTTGTTTTATACCAAATAGCTCAATTTAATCTGAATTTACGGTACAGTGTAGCCCGTCCTTTGTTTTCGCGCCACTGTCAGCCGAACGCGCGACTCGATGAACGAGAACGTACGAGCTGAGTGGCAGCGACTTTACTTTGCATCTAGCACAAGAGCTGCAGAGCACAGGCGATCAGCCCACATTGCACCAGCTAAGCAAGCGCGTATGTTCCGCAAAGTGCGACCATCACGGATTGTCACAAGACGAGCTAATGAGTTATTGTGTGCAAGTGCCAATGGCTTAGAGTGGCTAGATCAGAACGAAGTTGAAGGAGCAGATGATTTTACTGAAAATCATATGGACATGTTGGTTCCAATAGTCTCTCTTGAGACCGTGCATGATTCTCAATGGACTGAATTAGAGTAGATATTCTTTTTTTAATCACAGTAGTTACGATTTAAGTATTCTATTGTTAAATTTTTATTACACTTATAATTAAACTCTCAGCAATATTGATTACTAGTCTTAAATAGTCGTAAATAAAAGCACGAAGCAATTTTTTTTTTCTTTTTACAATAACAATCCAACGCTTTTAAGTAAGAAACCCACATTTTGAAAAATCTCACGTGAGACTGGGGGATGGGGGAGGGGGTTGAATAAAATCTCACGACATCTCACCGGGGGGGAAGGGAGGGAAAAGAAATGAAAAAAAAAAACACCTGACGTAATTTATGGACGCACCCTTACTTACTCTACACTACTACTCACACTTACTCTATAGAGTAAAGACACACACTTGATTTTGACAGATTTGGTGTACTGCTATTATTAAAGAATTTTTATATATTATAACTTAAATATACAAATATTAATGTACATAGGCGTCCTTATCGCTGTGTAGCGATCTTAAGGTGGTCTTCAATCTTAGGTGGTCTGGAATTTCTTCCAAAATACGTAAAGATAAGAGGTGCATCGTTGTAATAAACATAATATGCATAAAAATATATTAATTAAAACAATATAAATACTTAATATACATAAGAAGTCGTTACTTATCATCGAAATTCATTAGTTACAAAATTCCAAAAAAATAATTCTCAAAAAAAAAAAAACAAATATAGTATTATTAACCATGAAAGATAAGTAAATAAAGAAAATCTGCCCCAAAATTTTATCATTGCTTTAAATAAGCAGTGACCGCATTGCGATACCCTGGAATAACCGCGTCACACAGCTTACAAAATTTGTAATTTTTTTAATGTAATATTTTTTTAACTACTCTTAACTAATTTCAATTAATTATTTCTTCAGGCCGATGATTTCAATTTGACTAAGTACTAAAGCAAACATTTACATCTGAAATTGAAAATTCAAATCGTATCCAAATGTACCTACTTTCTGTTAAATAAATACTCCTGTTACAAGTATAATTGTTAAAATTGAACAAAAATAAATATTAAATACTTAGTATTTAATCATTTTTATTTATTTAACAAGACAAAAGCAACTATTTCTATTTTTCCTTATAACTATATAAAGGGAAGTGAGTGGGGGAGGGATAAATAGGGATATAGGGATAGAGAGTGACGGAAAAAACGACAGGTAAGAAACACAAATACAAAAATGTGTAGGAGAGAATGAGGTAGTATAATGTCCCGTATCCTAGCAATGCGTATCCTAGGAACGCGTAAACAACGGGTAAATAAGTAATAGAATGTTTAACTATTAATGTTAATAAATTTTAAATTGAGTTTGCCAAAGATGTTTCACTTCTGACATGTGTACTCCTTACACACGAATTATTTTTTTTGTATTCGGTATTATTTATTACGGTTGTAATATGAAATCGCCAGAGGCGCAGAATAAGATTTTATTATACACAGTGTCGCGTGTTTAGCTAGTTTTCCTATCAAACAATAAAAGGCTTGAAAAAAGTACTTATAACAGAGCGTACTATATTTTCACGCAAGACCGACTCTGTTTTTTGTTTCCTATCATATTTAAAACTCGATTTAATGTATAATATAATTTATCTTGATACAGAACTTCATTATTATTTATATTTATTACAAAAGTTAGACGAACAAATGAAAAATATACTTAGAAACACTATTTTTAAATTATTTGCAATTAAGTAGTTAATTTTCGAATATGGAACATGGCGAATTATTAATTGAAAATCTTATTTAAATACCTAATGTCGAAATTAAATATTGAACGTAAAAGTGCATGTAATAACGTTTTTATAGACAAAAGATGGCCCACTTTTGTTTTCTAGCCAATGTTTTTTTTTATGCCATGAACCATAGCGCGTTTTACGGAGTGACGCGAAGGCTTACGAAACTAGTCGAATACTCGATGAAAGTTATGTCGAAGTGTTGCTACTTGTGAAAAAATATAATTTAAAAGGGAAAAAAATATATATATATATTTTTAATTATTGTACTTTGTGCAATATTTTAGTCTTAAATATTAATTTAGATGTAATTTTTTTTTTCTTTAAAAAAAATGCATAAGTTTAATATTTTGCTAAATGTAAAAGAAAAATTGGAATAAAATAATTTTGTAAAATTTTTGCAATAAATAAGATAAATAAACAAATAATTAAATAAAAATTGAGTGTCTGTAAAGTCAGTTTACGGACGATAGTTTTACGTAATAACGTCATAAGAATACATTGATGAAAAATTACATACTTTTATGAATTGAATTGAATTATGATCACTGAAGTATCATTTTTTGTATAATACAAAGAAAAAGTCCATTTAAAATTACAACTTTTTCGATAAATTAACATTTATTTGCAATCGTTAATTCAAATATTTTTTCCCTTCTACTTGGACACATTTATCGATGGAGTAGAAGAGAGATAGATGCGTCACAAGCAATGCTTAGGCCGTTCATCGATTTATAAGACGTTATCACGTCAATAAATAATTTTCGTTGATGAACTTTCCTTTTTCATTTGGGTTAACTGGAAGAAAAGGCTAATTAGCCGTAAGACGGCTTGCTATATAACACAATCTTAATTTAACAAACTTGTAACTATGCTTTGAAATATAGTTGTGGTGTGCAATAAAGAATAAATAAATAAATATAAATATACATATACATATAAATATAAATTGGATTTTTCAACAATGTATAGTTATAGTAAATCTGTAGAAAAACATGAAATATCTTGTGAAATCAGCTACCGAAGGGTGTTATCAACACTTTAAAAATAATAAAAAAAACGTGCAAAATAAGGTTTATTTACTATGGACGTATCCATAACTAAGAACAAAAGTTAGAATAGAAAATAAATAATAATATATCCATAAAACAAAATTAAAAGTTTTGAGGTAAAATATTTTTCTATATATAGCAACACAAAAACTTTTTCCCATTCGCGCCGCGCGCTAGTCTGCAGACAACAGTCGTGAGGTTAGTTTGTGTCGCTTCTATTCGGGAGCTGAGACTACTTTTACGTGACCGTTTAAACCGGTTTGAAAGTGCTTTGAGGTGTGGCGTAGGCGGTCAGTGCCGCGTTCAAGCGTAAAAAAACTCTTTCAAAAAGTTCAAAATCAACTTTGTGTTTTAAAATAAAAAGTGTATTTGTGAGTCACCGGCGATTGTTCAACTTTATCGAGGTATGTATCTATTTATCTAGATTTTTTCTGTGTAATCATTTTTATCGATATCTTTGTACCGTAATAAAGAAAACGTGGTTAGTATTATTAACATCAATAAACTTTGTTGGTTTTAAAACTTTCAACAATTTCTAGTTTTCTTTGTTTCATAGTGGTGTTCAGGCGGTCTTTTATGTAGTGTAATTATTGAGTTACCTCCATTGTTAGGCTACTTTCAAATGGTAACGGGTTTAGTACGACTACATTATACGTGTAATAGCGTATTTTTAAATGAAAACGGTTTTATGGACAAATTTTCCTCTAACAACTTTTTATTTCACCTATCGAACTTTTTTGTACTTTTTTTTTATAAAAAGAGCTCGGTATTTGGAAGTGGTTATAAACTAGTTCGTTTGGGTTAGTTTTAAAAAGGAAGTGTTGTTCTAGAATTTTGTTTTCCCGGTTTTTTAGCGACATTTTCCGATCAAAACTTCTTGGGATCTATTTATTCGTTAAATAATAAAAAATAAGTACGAGTCGTGATACTTTTTACATGTATATTATTAAGAGTGTATGCTACCTCAAATTGCTTATTTTCCACTCCGCAGGATGTCCATATCTTCCAAACTACTGAATATTTAAGTTTAAAATTTATGTATGGTAAAGTTCAGGACATAAACTATCTTTCATATGTTTCGAAAACACGATTCCATAAAATTTTATCGATACAAAGAAATCGCAAAGTTACCTCTATTTTTTTTATTAAATCCTTAATATCTCAGTAAATATAGAAGTTATGGACTTGAGATTAAGCATGGTAATTGAAATAAGTATGAAGAACATTTTATATGTTGCGTTTTTTTAAAATAACTATTGATAAGGTTTGTGGGGAGAAAATACCTATAATTCGTGCAAAGAACAGCCAAGCGCTCTTAATTCTCATATGTATCAGTACCGCTCCGGCTTTCGTAAGGGATGCCTGTGTCGCTTGCGCTCGAATTGAACGGAGGACGGTACTATGCTTTTTTACTTTTTGAGCTTGTATACTTTCATTCAACATCTATATACATATAATAAAATGGTAGGAAAGTCAAAACTGTACATTGAATATTTTTTTAAAGAATACTTGGGGTGTAATCATGTTCCGAAAAGACGCGCGCGCTCCCCGCGAGCGTGTTGCGGTTGCGACGAAGTGGGGGTGAAATCTGAATTTGAGCTGAGGTAGGGTGGCCCCTTAATGGATTTGGAAATATCAAATTATCCTGTAGTTTGAATTATATTCTCTTTACACATATTCTTATATTAATAATAATAATGTTTTAATTATACAGAATTTATTACACATGGAACATTTTTTTTTAATCAAAATTGACATAATCGGAAATTTTTGCACTCTGTGCTGAACTGTCCATTTTCTTTAATTTATAATAGGTAATGTATTCATTATAAAAAAAAACCGTATGATTTATTTTTTATTTAGGTAGGTAGTATTTTTTTTTTCTTTCAATTCATTCGTACGTTTATTCATTCGGTTTTATTGCCTTTAAATAATGATAAAACAGCACGGATGACCACGCCAATGTCACGTAGAATGGAGACGGCGCGACGGAGGTTGTTTTTTTCTAAATATAATATTCTGTTCTATTTCTGATTCTGATTTCTACTTATCTCATATAGATTTTTAATTAAAAGTAAATACAATATGAAGATATTAATCAAACAGACATACGTAGTAAATTATTATTCAAGAATTTCAATATTGTTCAATGTTATATACTTATGAGTCATTCTAGAGATATTTGCGATATTACTATTGATTCTTACACGATCACGGAGCTAAAAAAATTTGATAACTTATTTGAATTGAATTGAATCAGTCTGTAAACGTCCCATTGCTGGTCAAAAGCCACTTCTCTATATAGGACAAAGATTGGCGCATAATCCACCACGCTGCTCCACTGCGGGTTGGCGGATAATTTGCCTACTATGAGTAACGATCGCTATCAGGTTTCTGGTAACAACCGAAACCGACGGCTTTACGTGCTGTCCAAGGCATAGTGAAGAGACAAGGAGATACAAATCGAACCCGCGAGGAGGAGCGGGAATCGAAGCCCGACCGCCGGCGTTAAAGCAACTACTATACCATAACTTAATTAATAAAACAATATTTTACGAAACAATCTTATGTTTGCTGGCTTCGTCTGATACTGTTTATCTTGAAAAAGTGTACAAAATATTTTCGAGAGTATTTTCGAGATTTGACGGATTGATGTTGTTTACTCAGTCATGTTAGAATCTCTGAACGGATCTGGATGAAAATTGGCATAGAGATAGGCTAAAGTCTAGAATAGTAAAATACTACTTTTTACCCCGACCGTTCTGGTGTGACGACCGTTCAGGTGAGACGAACGTTCTATTGTAGTGCTGCGAGTACCTAGTCCTATTCCCGCTCGGGACCGATATTTTGTATTTGTACAAATATTTGTATCCGGTCTGGGTGTATGTCCTTCTGGGTCTCCTCAGCGTGCCTCGGGGAGCACGTAAAGCCGTCGGTCCTAGTTTTTATCATAGACACCTGATAACGATCGTTAGTCATGGTAGGGAAATTATCCGCCAAGCTGCAGTGGAGCAGCGTAGATTAAGCTCCAATTCTTCTATATGGAGAAGAGGCCTTCGCTTAGCAGTGGGTTGTTTACAGACAGTACAGTACTTTTTAACCCGGAATAACATACGGTTCCCGTGGGACAGATTTCCACGAACGAAGTCGTGGCCAACAGCCAGTGTTAGGATATCGTCAAGTGCTAGTGACACCCTGATATTACATCAATTGTGCTGGTATGTGATCAATTGATGTCGTTAGTGAATATATATAGAAGTCAATTTATGAGTCAATCATTATTGTTTCTAATAGAAAATTGGGTAATAATTGACAAGTAATATCGTGGTGTTCGCGTATTTAAAAGTACACCTAAAAATGTACTCTAAATATGAATCAGTGGAATTTTCATTTATTACATCCACAGGCTTTATTTGCCCATGCCTTTTTTTTTACTAACATTTTTAGATTATTATTATTGTTAATGCGTCCTTATTTAGACAACGAGACTTAAACTAAGCTTACGATCTCTATATATCGCGAGTCCTTTGTCCTTTACAATAACGAGTTAGTGAATACTCACTAATACACAAATTCAATGGTCGAATCAGTGGATTCTGATATTCACATATGCATACATTGATTTTTTTTTTAATATTAGTTGGATAGGCAAACTGGCAGACGTTCCACCTGACTGTAAGTGGTTGACGTCGCCCATGAACATAAACTAGTTTACCTGGAACTAGCCCAGGCAACTCATTTATGTGTTGCCTATCCAGAGACATAAGGTGTTAAAGTCTCGGTGCCAGTAATTACACTGCCTGTCTTGCCCTTCTCTTCGAAACACAGCAAAGCTGTTTCACGGGAGAAACAAGCAAGATGGTGGTACCTATGCAGCGGGGAGCGCGGCACAGGGCATCCCTCCCACCAGTAAAATAGTGACTAATTCTACGTGGTACGTTTCTCACATAGATAAAAAATGAATAGTCACTTAAAATTAGAGAAAAGTTTGACTGTAAACTTCAAAAACTCGGAAAACGTCGTCGTTGCGAGTCTAAAATATTTTCTATTATCAAACAAGTTTTGATTCTCACAACAACTAACGACCGAGTGTACCTATATGTTAAAAATAGTCCCGCATAGAAGTACGGGTTCTATTACAGACTCTTTTTATATTTATACTGACTAGTGGTCGCCCTGTGGTCGAAATTCGACTTAATCTATAATTAACAGCATTGTCAACATCATAAAAATATGATAGCGCATAACGCGGTGAGCATATACAGCAGTCATTGAACTTGATCTGTGATAAAAAAATTCGATAAAAAATTCGTTGCAAATCCTGTATTTAAAACCATGTTGACAACAGACTTTGACAATAAAGAAAATTTGTGTATATATATATATGTACCTATGTCCATAATATGTGTGTGTGTACCGTAGTGTGTGTAGTGTTTTTTTTTTAATTAATTTAATGTATTTTTTGAGCATTATTATAAAAAATATTAGCATTCTGCACTTCTTCTCCAAATTATGTGCCAAGTTTCATACTTCACCGTCCGCGTAATTTTCGTAAAAGGGGTGCAAAGTTTTTGCTTCACGTATTAATACTTATATAGATATATTAAATACGTAATGTAATTTTTTTTAATATATATTATTCGACGTAACGGTTTCCGTCATGAGAATGAAACAGGTAGTCAGTGTAACTTTTTTATGTTGAATATTAGTTATTTAAGTTTCTTTTATTAAGATGTCGTTGAGATAAAACAGTTCGTAAACTATCAGAGGTTAAACCATAATATACCTATCGAGGAAATATTTCGTGGACTTTGATGTAGTTGTCTGGAACGAGTCCTCGAAAGTTTTTGATCCGTCACCCTCTTTGGGACTTTGTAACCCACATAGGGTTGCTTAATTTACGAATAGTTTCATTATTAGGATTTTCATTAATCAATAATTAAATTACTGAAAATGTATTGATTTTGTATATTTTGTTGCTTTTTTTGGGATCTATCGGAGATTTCGTGACTAGATCTAGAGTCTAGATGACTGTTACTTATTTTATTTATTTACGCTTTATTGTGACTGACCCGTGGCGCAGTTGGCAGTGGCCCTGTTTTCTGCTCCAGGGTTGTGGGTTCGATTCCTGCCCTGAGTCTGTGTGTATTGTGTATTTATTTATATATGTATTATTTGTATGTATATTTATTTTAAAAAATGTATATCAGTCAACTGTTACCTAAAACAGGCATTATGTTGCCTACCTTAGGAACAGACGAACTTGTGTGTATGTTAAACATATTTATTTATTTATTGTACACCACAATATATAAATACATAATAATAATAATACAGACAACATAAGATAATAAAATTACAAATTGTGTTGTAAAAGAGGCGGTCTTAACTGGTTAGCCATTTCTTCCAGACAAACCGAAATAGTAATGAGTATTTATTTGAGAGATCGGGTAGGTGGTGCAGTTATATTATAATAAACTTACATACAAATATCTACACATCTATTAATGGATTAATTTCATTTAAAAACTCATATCGTGTTTGGTGGTTAAAAAATGCATGTCTCGAGAGAAAGTCGAAACAAGTATATTAATCGACTCACAATGAAGTCACGTGACGAATTAGGGTGCCTGTCCATTGAAGCGGAGCAGAGAAACGGAAAAATATTAACTAATAGGATTGCAAAAAATTCCCCTCCGCTCCAGTGGACAAGGGCTCTGCAATCCTATTGGTTAATATTTCTCCGTTTCTCCGCTCCGTGGCCTCGATCCGCATCAATGGACAGGCACCCTTAAGCTCGAATAAAAAAATTAGACCCTGCAAGTAAATTATGATAATTTTATTATTAATTATTACGCTTACTTAACGCTAATTTCACTGGTTGTTGATAAAGTTTCAGATAGTTATCATATATAAAACGGTTACTAATAGATAAAGGTTCTGATATGTTTTTATGGTTTACCATCGAACTCGATTTTATCTGTCAGATATTTCAATTCGCGATCTGTAAAACTAAATGTTGATAAAATCTCTGATAGCCTATTTTTTTTTTATTTTTTTTTTATTTAGCCTATTTATTGCTATCAGTAACTTGTCGCGGTGTAATATTAGTAAAAGAGAGAGAAATAAATAAAACCAATATTAAATGAACAAAACTACAACATTTATTTTATATAGTGATATATATGTAGGCAAGATACAAAAAGGTTAGAATTAGATCAAAAACAATGTTTTTAAGATAGACTACGTGGTAATTCAATCTTTACGTATTTATTTTTAAGAGAACATGAGCACGTGGTTCGATAACTATTCCTGGTTCAGGTCTAAGGGTTAACCAGACGGGCACTTAACTATAGGCACGTGGAGCATGGATGCCCCCAAGCTGGTCTCCGCCTTGTGCTAGGTGACGGGATGATGTGCGCGCCGGGACACGTGGACTGCGTTCCCCGTCCGACGCTCGACGTCTCTCGCCGCAGAACGGTTGTAGGTCACGAAAAAGAACCCGGTTATTGTTGGGGTCCGAGGTTCACCAGCAGAAGTCGCCACGTGGTAAGAGACAGTGTCGACCGCTCCGTACGCCTACCAGGACCCTGGAAGGACACACCATCCGGTGAGCCTTCCCATAGTCAACCCCCAGTTGTTTCTGGGTTAACATGGAAATGGCCCACAAGACAAGGACACAACCTAACCATAGGTTTAAAGAGAAACACAATTTATAATAATATAATAATTAATAACTAACACTCACTATAACAATAAACACACTAGATATAAATGAATTTTACAACTACACGACCTACTGCGTGGCATATACATTACAATACAAATACAAGCTTCTACATATAATACAATAACTCACCCAACAGTTCGCACCCGGCACCGAAGAGACGAGAAAAAGGAAAGATTCTACCGAGCCCGTCCTTTTATAAGGGCCCGAGCGGCTCCTACTCCGATCCCCGCTAACATTCATAGACACAATGCTACCCGCAATTAAATATGTTACAATACCCCCCCCGTCAGAGAAGAATTTTGCGACTCTAGGCAAAATTCTTGGGTGCAGAGGAGGACAGAAGGATCTGAGGGTGAGTCCAAAAGAAAAAAGAAGAAAAAAAAATTTAATTTAAGTGACCTTTACTCATGCATTAATTTTGATAACTGCTACTCGATACAGACATCCTCAAACATACTTCATCAAATAAATCCTCTTACAAATATGCGTTATTTGAACTAAACAATTAACGCCCTCACACACCGAGTGACTATTGGTAACTATCCAAGACACTCTAGCAGCCACACTAAATTAATTAGTGTAGGCTTATTTACAGAGTCACAACCCGCTCTAACGAGAAAATTAGTGTAGGCTTATTTAAAGAGTCACAACCCGCTCTAATAAGACAATTAGTGTAGGCTTATTTAAAGAGTCACAACCCGCTCTAATGAGAAAATCAGTGTAGGCTTATTTAAAGAGTCACAACCCGCTCTAAAGAGACAATTAGTGTAGGCTTATTTAAAGAGTCACAATCCGCTCTAAAGAGACAATTAGTGTAGGCTTATTTAAAGAGTCACAATCCGCTCTAAAGAGACAATTAGTGTAGGCTTATTTAAAGAGTCACAACCCGCTCTATACGCGCAGAACGCGAAACAACAAAACAAAACAGACCCATACAAGAGGTCGCAACCCGCCATAAAAGCGGAAAACGCAATGAGAAAATTAGTGTAGGCTTATTTAAAGAGTCACTATCCGCTCTAAACGCGCAGAACGCAAAACAATAAACGAATTAGGCCCATACAAAGGCTCATAATCCGCCATAAAGTGCTAAACAAAAAAAAAAAAAAACAATCTCCCAACTAAACGTAAAACTCCGTGTAAGCTTACATTAACTCATCAAAGACAAACACAATCGATTACTCAACGAAATAATGTTGAATTTAATTTTTCTGATATATGATAAAATAAAACGAATGCTAACATATCATAATATTGATTAACAACCCTCTCCTTAGGTTCTAAACCGCGTATGGCTACTTCATACGTGAGCTCCGGTTTAGTTAAATGTAAATATTTAATAGTACGATCCATTTTTAAGCAGAATTATTTAATTAAAAAAAAATTGAGTAAGTTCAAGCTAATTTAAATAATTATTTTTATTAAACACCAAACAGAAGTTAAAATGGCTATATATATGGATATTAAAGTTAAATTAATTAGATTGAAATTAAAATAGTGAATTGAAATATTTTAAAATAATACGCGACGAAATGCAACACGATTGTGGGTAACTTAAAAAATATATATATATTAAGAACAATGTAAAGCAATGTACGTAACCGCTATTATCTTTTCAGACCTTAAGAAAATTACAAAACAATAAATGATTTACAACAATAAAAAAAGAAAAAATAAAATGAATGCAATAAATGCATCAAAAAAAAAAAATCACTGAAAGGACTTGTCAATTACACACAAACGCAAATGCAAAATAACAAATGCTAAAAAATAAATAAAATGTAATTGCACAAAAATAGAAAGCAATGTTATATAAAAAAATTCGACACAAAAGTTTGGAGAAAAAAAAAAAATTTTTTATGCTAATGCCCACTGTGCATTTCACGCGTATGTGGGTAATCGGAGATGGTATTTGATTACCCGGCGGAACCAGAAGACAAAAATCGGCTACCCATTCCTCTTTAAGGAGAAACGGGTCGGTGGTACTACCCCGTGCAGCCTCGTCCGCAAAGGCTTACCACCTGGATCCGTTACTACATCTAATGGACTGACCAAAATCTCCTCTGACGGTAAAGTTTCCGATAATTGCACAATTTGTTTACGCAGAGTTACTACCGAGGCTGCCGGTTCCTCGTTCCTAACAATTACTTCATATTCCAATTCAGCCTTAGGCAAAGACACGAACTTGATGGTGTGAGTCATTGTAACCGAGATATAAACAAAACAAAAAAATATATATATATAAAACAAAGCTAAAAGAAAAAAGGAAAAAAAATTATTACAATTAAATTAATATTCAAATATAAAACACAAAGCAATACACAATATTTAAATTGAGGGTGAATCGACAAAACTCTGTTAAGTACTGGAAGTTTAAGAATTTATAACACTAAAAGTGGGTAAGTTTTGAAAAAATTACTAAACACAACTTAACAATTTGAATGCCACGACTATGCTTGTTATAATTTATTAATTCATATATGAATGTTTTTTTTTATTTCACTTTGAAAAAATATTAAACTATTTAAATATCACTACTGTGTTTGTTTTAATATTATCATTAAATGTTTTAAATTTTTAAAGAGAGAAAAAAAATCTAAATAATGTCATACATTACGGTGACAATTGTAAAACAACACAGTACTATTTAGAGAGAAAAAAAAACACAAAAACATAAAAAAAACACAAAAAACACACGGACAAGACCATTTCCCACACCCAGAAACTGCCGAACCAGGAATAATTAATAGCCGTTGGGCGCCACTGTCGCGGTGTAATATTAGTAAAAGAGAGAGAAATAAATAAAACCAATATTAAATGAACAAAACTACAACATTTATTTTATATAGTGATATATATGTAGGCAAGATACAAAAAGGTTAGAATTAGATCAAAAACAATGTTTTTAAGATAGACTACGTGGTAATTCAATCTTTACGTATTTATTTTTAAGAGAACATGAGCACGTGGTTCGATAACTATTCCTGGTTCAGGTCTAAGGGTTAACCAGACGGGCACTTAACTATAGGCACGTGGAGCATGGATGCCCCCAAGCTGGTCTCCGCCTTGTGCTAGGTGACGGGATGATGTGCGCGCCGGGACACGTGGACTGCGTTCCCCGTCCGACGCTCGACGTCTCTCGCCGCAGAACGGTTGTAGGTCACGAAAAAGAACCCGGTTATTGTTGGGGTCCGAGGTTCACCAGCAGAAGTCGCCACGTGGTAAGAGACAGTGTCGACCGCTCCGTACGCCTACCAGGACCCTGGAAGGACACACCATCCGGTGAGCCTTCCCATAGTCAACCCCCAGTTGTTTCTGGGTTAACATGGAAATGGCCCACAAGACAAGGACACAACCTAACCATAGGTTTAAAGAGAAACACAATTTATAATAATATAATAATTAATAACTAACACTCACTATAACAATAAACACACTAGATATAAATGAATTTTACAACTACACGACCTACTGCGTGGCATATACATTACAATACAAATACAAGCTTCTACATATAATACAATAACTCACCCAACAGTTCGCACCCGGCACCGAAGAGACGAGAAAAAGGAAAGATTCTACCGAGCCCGTCCTTTTATAAGGGCCCGAGCGGCTCCTACTCCGATCCCCGCTAACATTCATAGACACAATGCTACCCGCAATTAAATATGTTACAATCTTATGTGAGATATAAACTTTTATCAGCGATCAGTTATATTGGTCCTAACCAATTGTCATTTAACTTTCTTATTTTTTTAAAATTTAAACAAGGAGTTTAAATTAAAAAAATGGAATATCACTTTTTGCTATAAGGGATCAGCCTAAGAGACTCAACTGAGGGGGTAATAGTACACACTTGGAATCCTATGACTGAGAGTGTCATAAATCTTTTTACCTTACTTGAAGGCTCCATTAAAAGGACGTTATTATAGTTCTGAAATTTGAGACTATTGACAAAAGGGGCAATCACCCCATTTGCTGATGGAAAATTCTGACTTGTCAGGTAAATTTACTCGGAGGAAAATATGAGACGACGCCGTGGGTGGAACACGTGGGTAACACCGATGAGGGCTGTAATATAACAATCCGTAATATTATAAATGTGAAATGTAAGTTTGTTTGTTACGCTTTCACGGGAAAACTACTTAACCGATCATCATGAAACGTTGTATACATATTCTTGGAGGTATTAGAAGCAACATAGGATACTTTTTTCACGCGGGCGAAGCCATCGGCGGAAGCTAGTACTAATATAAATAAAAATATATTATTTAAAGGAACTTTATGGAAGAACTTAATATTATCCTTGTGTGGAAAGTAGTGAACCAGAAAGTCAAGATGGTCAATCTGTGTTCCAAAAAAAATTCTAAGCCTAAAAATCTGCCGCGGATGAAACCGAACGTCTGATCTAGTATTAATCCAAATTCGAACGTCCGTTACACACAGGCAGGCAATTAAAACTGTTTGTAGTTCATTCGTTAGCGGTCTGCTCGGTTTTGTGGGTCAGCGATCAGAAGTCGATATCAAAGATGATTTCTGTTCTGATGGTGGTTTTCTTCACCTTTTATAGATGTGGGTTTTGATAGATTTTCTTAACTTTCATGTTACAGTTTAATAAGTATTTCCGATATAGATCTGTTGGTAGAAGCTGTCGATTATAATCGAAAGGTCACGGGTTAGAATTTGTACTGACATGATGTTTGCTTGATATGTTTGGAAATATTGCTTTGCGAAAGAAGATACCGTGTGGATACCTGTGTTAAAATTGTCCAGCAGTGGGACAGGATATTCATTTTTTTTTAAAGTATATTTATTACTGCTGTATCAGCCTGTAAATAACCCACTGCTGAGCGAAGGCCTCTTCTCCATATAGAAGAAGGGTTCGAGCTTAATCCACCACGCTGTTCCACTGCGGGTAGGCAAATAATTTCCCTACCATGAGTATCGATCGCTATCGGGTGTCTATGATAACAACAGGGACTGACGGCTTTACGTGCTCTCCAAGGCACATAATATATTTATTAGATCACCAATAAAATAAGACACTAAAAACATTGCAGTTACATAAATAGTACCTACGATAAAAAAAAAGCAAGAGGTAGGTATCTTAATTATAGATGACAACATTGAAAACACATTCACAAACTTACAAGACAATATGGTTATCTATCGTGCTATGGTTTTGTTCACGGTTACTTATTTTGATTTTCATCCCCTCACCCAAGAAAAAAGTTCAAAATTTTTGTATAAAAAGTATCTAGGTATCCTAGCTCTATGGACTCAAATCATTTCAAATTTCATTTAAATTAATACAGTTGTTTCAGCGTTATTCGCGGCCAAGACACAAACAGACAGAATATAAAATAAGTTATGACATAAGTTTCGATTATCGCCGTGTTCCCACTACGCCGGAAACCGGATCCCGAAACGAGGTGTTCAGATTACACCGGATCGGCAAAAACATTTCACAAAACACCGGATCCGGTGTTTCGCCGGAACCGAATAAATGTGAACAGCTTCATATAAAATGTATGGCCTTTTCGGCAGTTTTACTAATCCAGCGTCCGGCGTAGTGGGAACGAGGCCTATAGAGTTTCTTTCAAGATTTTTTTCAAATACCTTCAATGTACAGAATTTGACCTGTTATTGTTTTATTGTAAACTATCGGCCAGCCCCGGCTTCGCCTGAAGTGTGTATACGTACCTAAACCTTCCTCATGAATCACTATCTATTGGTGAAAACCGAATGAAAATCCGTGCAGTAGTTTTTGAATTTATAGCAAACAGACACACGCTGCGGAGGACTTTATTTTATAATGTGTAGTGATAATAATAAAGTTTGCATAGATGTTTGTTAATCTTTCATGTAAAAATAACTGAATCGATTGCAATGAAACAGTGAAACTCAGTATTTCTATAGCTGGAGGTCCAGAATAAGACAGAGTCTAATTTTTATTCCGACATTCCCATAGAATCGGAAGCTACGTGGGTAAAATTGCAAAACGTCGCTAGTATTGATATAGAAAGCTGCTAATTTTTTTTCATTGTCTTGATTCTTAACTATTCTAATGTCCATAATTACCAATTTCAAGACAGTTTATTTACTTAGTTGAATGTTTGTTTATCCCAAAGGTGAGAACAGATGAACGGCAGATTTGAGGGTTAAAAAAAAAGTGTTGACGAATTTGTCGACTCGTCAAGTGTTAACCGGGACGAGGAACGAGACATTTTCTTACAAATTCAGTGTTTTTTATTTAAAAAAATATATAAGTATCAACGAAATGAAATTGCGGTTATCGGTTAGTTTGTTATAAAATTATTTCGATCTAAAATAGCTCAAAAACGGCTGGAGATTTTGCGTGAAGCGGTAGGCGGTCTTAATCTAAATATAGATTTATTATTAAACCAAGATAACTCGATGTATTTGCGATAAACATGTGGATGGAACAGGGCTTATTTTAATCGCGGTTTAACTTGCGAATTACCACTTTCTTAAAAGCTGTTTGTTTATGGCCTATTTTGCCTCGTTAATTAAGGATTTTTGAAATCCGATTAATTATTTACATTTAAAAAAAAGTCTCATATGGTTTACATAATGAAAAGGTCTATTTAGTAACTGTGTCTGTTACCAGTGGATCTGCTGATCGTTTTTTCTTTTTTTTTTTTTGTATTAATTCCTTAAAATAATAAAACCTTTTTCGAAAATTCTTTCACTGTTTAAAAAGTACAATATTGCAAAAATACATACTATAAATCACGTTACGTCATAGCGAATTAGAAACCTAAAGGAACAAACATACAGACTTACAGATAAAATTTTTAAAAATGATCATTATTTTGGCATGTATTGCTCTCACAAATTACTGTATCAGCCTGTAAACCACCCATTGCTGAGCGAATGCTTCTTCTCCATATAGAACAAGGGTTGGAGTTTAATCCACCACGCTGCTCCACTACGGATTGGCGGATAATTTCTCTAATCCCTACCATGAGTAACGATCGTTATTAGATATCTATGATTACAACCGAGACCGACATTTTACGTTCTCACCGAGGCACAGTGGGGAAACCCACAAGGACATACACCCAGACCGGAGACAAATATTTGTACAAATCAAATACATTCTGTCCCGAGCGGGAATCGAACCCGCGACCACTCGCACCACTACAGCAGAACGGTCGTCACAAATATATACACTAGCATAAATCCTAAATATATCATGACGGCCGTATTAAATACTAATTTCAAATGACATACAATACCATGACAATTTTCTATAATTTACCCGTTATGGTTGAGTTGTTATAATGTTACGTGTTACCTTTTCATCCGAGTTCAAATTCGACACGCTTCAGCCTAACTTACCCTAGTCCTATCCAACGTCCATTATAATAGTGTCACAGTGGTAAATCGGGGATATATAAATGATATCGTTATATTTTTATAATATTATTAACAATACCCGTAGTTATCTATACTAATATAAATAGGTAAAGCGTGTAAGTTTGGATGTTCGGGGCAATCTCCGATACTACTGATCCGATTTTGAAAATACTTTCACTAAGACTTATAGTTGAGGCTCAGCTAGTTGATGAAATTCGACACCAAGTTACGTAATAGTCCCACCAATGACTTTTGGAATTTATGTCTGTTTGTATGTATCGATTTTGATGAAATTGTGACGAAAATGTTTTATCGAAAACAAATTAAGTCAATGATGCATATTATTATTTATATATGAGTATAAGTAAACTAGTATATCAATAGTTATTTTAAATTATGAATATTTATATATTTTAATTGAAAGAAAGAGAGAATGAAAGAAAGAAAGGTTTATTTGTGAATCACTTAGCAACTATTACAAAATTAATGTAATGTTTAAATTAGATTCACAAATTGGTCCCAACTCAGCGTCCACTGGCAGCAATTCCATCACTGGTCTTTCGTTGGGGCTTGAATTTGAAATTGAAATTTATTTTAATAAAACATCTTTATTATTAAAAAGGAATAAAAAAAGGTCTCGCGTCGAATCGAAACTGTCAAAAAATATCTGTGAATCGTCTTTCCCGACATTACTCCTAAACATGTGATGCGAACATAAATATCAACAGGTGAAGACAGAAAACAGATCCGGTACAAAAAATAAAACTCGCCCTTATCTCACTTGTCAAGGATAACTTGAGAGAGACTATTTTCGAAAAATTCGACGACGCGTTGACGCAGTGGTCACAGCAACGGCTGATGCGCTAGCTGTCGCGGGTTCGATCCCAGCACATGAAAAATATTTGTATAGATACCATACAGATTTTTGTCGTGGTCTGGGTGTTTGTGCTTGTGTGTATGTGTACGTGTATTGTGTGTATCCGGATCCCCGACACAGGATTCACATCCTACAGGGAGCCTTTGAGTGTGAGACGTTTATTTTATTTGTTTCTTATATTTACGTATTAATACAAAAATTATATATATATAGTAGTTAGTTTATTTTTTATATTTGTCCAGGAAATTTAAAAATATCATAGTCATGGGATATATTTCACAAAATTAATATTTCTCCTTCCTCCAAATACTTCATATTCATTAAAATCAATTTATCTTTATACATACAAGAAAAAAAATTGAAACCTCCTCTTATAAAAGTCGGTTCAAAGAATTAGTAAATTTAACCACATTTGAGAATCGCAAATCGCATGCGAACTAACGGTCTCTGTAATGTTTCAAAAACATTTCCATTGTTAATTCTTAGAATTCCGTATGCAAAGAATACCAAAGAATTGAACTAAGATTACGCTATTCATCCGGTCGTTTTAAGGGCTATATGGAACTATGATAGATTAACTCAACGGCTTGCCACTCAATGCTAAGAGATTAATCCACCACGCTGCTCTACTGCGGGTTGGCGGACAATTTCCCTACCATGAGTAACGGTCGTTACCAAGTGTCTATAATAATAACCGGGACCAACGGCTTTACGTGCTCTCCGAGGCACGGTGGCTGGGCTGGGTGGGTGGCACGAGGCTCAGGATAAATTTTATGTTAAGAACCCGAGATACAATTATTTTTGCAATTTTCTAAGGTTTTAAAATGCCGTCTGACACTCTTCTATCGGATCACAGACATTAGTCGCCAATCGCCATACACTGGTGTATGGCGACTAATGTCTGTTAGCCATAGCTTAAATTGATTCAACGGCTTGCCAACTCAATGCTAGACGAATAAGAGATAGGACTCTTATTCGACTATCTTATTCCACAACATTACCAACCTAATCGTGTCGAGAAAAATAAAATACTGAAACCAGTGACATAAGTCATTAGAAGCACCACTTTTCGACAAAATGAGCCTGTATAGCCTTGAACATAAATCATAACATAAATCAGTTGTTATTTCAAATTAACCACAATTATCACTTGATTTTAATTTTTATGTTTGTTTTATAACGATGGAATAGGTAGTCAAATAAGAAAGTAAAGGGGCTAAAAAGATGCAAGCCGCTAGATATACGTGTAGCTGTGATTGTTAGTCAAAGTCAAAGTCAAAATATTTTATTCAGCATAAAATTATTACAATTATTCACTGAACATCATGAGTCTACCACCAGTTCGGAAAGAAGAAGCCTCTGACCTGAGAAGAACTAGCGAAAGAAACTCAGCGGGACTAATTTTTTTTTTTTTTTTTTTAACGTAATGTTTTTTTTTTTTCTAATGTAAATTGAAATTTACAATAATTCTCTGTAAGTTGAAATAGCCTGGTGGCGATCACATCATTCCCATTTTCAATTATATTGTTATAATATATATATATATATATATATATATATATATATATATATATATATATATATATATATATATATATATATATATATATAAATAAAGAATACACTTACATAGTACATACCCATACATATAATTTTTATTTTCAGCGTTTTTAACTCGAACTTGAAAATTATGTATAGTTGGATATTGTACGGAACATTTCCAGCAAATGCGACTCGCACTTGATCGATTTTTACAATAAAGATTTTTGACATGATAATTAATAAAAGTTTATCAAAAATTTTATCTCTTCTGTCTTTGAGCATAAAAAGGGTTTAAAAAAGTATTTTTTGATAATATGCAACCTTAACGTTCAGTCTATTAAATGTCTAGAAATTGTCTAACTTTCTAAGATTTTCCTTAGGATTAACTCACTTTTACTATTGAAAAACTAAATTACATAATTATGTTACATTCATCGGCAACAATGATGCGGAACTACAAGGGACGTCGAGAGGTTGATGTCAGACATAGCTTGCTTTAATATACCTATGCCATGCTATACTTTGCTAGTTCATTAAAACTCCAAAACAGTATTTCTAATAAATTATAAGGAAAATATAACCATATTAACTAGTATTGAAGCTTGGAATATTTTTCTCGGGTTTTGTAATTTTTTTTTTAAATCGTGGTTAAGCTTTAAAGCTAAACAAATTAGATTTAATTTATCTTTCTAAAGGTAGAAATGTTTTGCACTAAAAACTTGTTAATCGAATGGCTTTAAAATATCACGTTACGGCTCAGTATCATAAACATCGACGTATCTAATGCCGTGCAAGTTGTTTAGTTAATTTTATAGCTTCTTATTTCTCTATATCTATAGCTCCACAGTCGTAACCCGACCTGACTTAAACACTTTCGAATGTAATTTTAAAGACAGCCGTGGGAACGATTGTTGTTAATAAAATCCATTGTTGTTTTTGTTGTATGACATATGCTCGTTCGTTCGTAATTAATGGCTTGTCTTATTGAATGGGGGAAATTAATTTATTTTTATAATATACGGATTTATTGGAAAATAATAACTTGGAAGATTTTATAATTTTAATTAAATCGCCCTGTAAACATCCCACTACTGGGTAAAGGCCTGCACTCAATATAGAAGAAGGATTGTAGCTTAATCCGCCACGCTGCCCTGTTGCGGATTGGCGAATAATTTCCCTACCATGAGTAACGATCGTTATCAGGTGTCTATGATAACCCTGATGAGACCCTACTAGGACATACACCTATACCAGTAACAACTCGAACTGGCGTTAAGGCGACAACTCGCACCACTACACCAGAACGATTATATCATATAACTAATGGTTGTTTATATATTACAAGACACATACACATACAAACGCCCAGAAAACAACAAACATATAAACATAATAAACAAATTGTCATCAACGACGACCGTTCTGGTGTAGTGGTACGAGTAGTCGCCTCAACGCCGATATGTGTGTTTGTACAAATATTTGTTTCCGGTCTGAGTGTATGTCCTTGTGGGTCTCCCCACCGTGCCTCGGAGAGTACGTAAAGCCTTCGGTTCCGTTTGTTATCATAGACACCTGATAGCGATCGTTACTCATGATAGGGAAAATTATCTGCCAACCCGCAGTGGAGCAACGTGGCGGATTATGCTCCAACCCTTCTATATGGAGAAGAGGCCTTTATCCAGCAGTGCAGTTCAGTCATCAACGGTTATCAAACCCACTACCGCTAGCTTAATACTTTCTGTGACCAACGGTAAAACGTCCTTTCAAATTAATATATGTTAAAAAGTTTTGTGTTCAGTGAACCGTATCTTCAAACCTCATACATACATAAGTATGTATGAAAGGATTTTAGTTTAGGTTTAGCTTTAATAAGCTCCGAGCTGGCTAGCGTAGTTTAAAAGTAATTAGCGATGGGACCGACGAGCATCCATTTAGATAGGGTTGAACATAATGTTTGTTATAATCTCTTTGTTCCTTTTTCAGTTTTGTAGTTTACTATTATTTATAAAAAAAACAAATGTGTATTTAATTTATCGCAGGAACTTCTACTATCGTCACTTTATAATGATGAAACAAATAGAAGTTAAACATCGAGAAGTTGATTCTGTTGGGTAAATATCGCAAAAATAAGAAGTTCGGCCGTAAGCACACGGGTTATTTTAAACGCGCAGACGACGCGCGTTTTAGGTACGTCCGTTTTCGGCGCCGTAGATGCTGGTTGTTGCGTTTGAACGTTTGAAGCAGTGCAAACGTGCGTACAAGGGGGGGGGGGGGTGTTAGAAGGGCAGAAGATTACAGTACGTCTGTATGGCTGTAACTGCGGGTATACGTGCAGTAGAGGCGCGTTTTATGCTCGCCCCGTGTGGGGGAAGGTTGCGTTCGAATCTCGTTTGAAGCGCGTATACGCGAGTTTTCTGCACGTCGTCTGTGCGTTTAAAATTCGCCGTGTGTTTCCGCTTTTAATCTTTTTGCTATTTATTTTAATAATAATTCCGTCTTCGTGTCCGTGTCGTCCTATGTGTGCAACCGGTAATGATATAGGGATGAGACGTGGTCTCTAACTATGGTTCTTTAGAACAAGCTCCAAGTCGCACAGCGAGCACTGCGAGCGAGCACACACACGACTTTGCCTGAGATTAAATTAATAACACTAACCATCAAGTGGAATTTTATTCACGATTTCATGGTTTTTATTTATAATACCTAAATATATATACATAATTATATATTTTATAATAAAAGTACTAAGTTAGTCTTTAAAATATTAGCTATCTCCCAGTGTTAGTTCCATCTAAATATGTCCAGCCAATTACGAAGAATGATAAAATTTATTTTTTATGCGTTATATAAAAATTATTTAATTTTTAGGCGTTATATAAAAGTCCGTTATTTTTACTATACGAACGGACAGATAAATTAAATATATTTATGTAGATATATTGTAGTACTTGTATAGATATATCGCATATATATTATGTTTGTTTAAAAGGCATTTTGTATGTTTTAAAGGCAAAAGGTCTAACCCTTCAGCGCCCTCTATTAATTCCAACCCATATTTTAAATTAGAAATATTCAGTGTTCCGTGAAGCGTGACGTCCCTCGAGCCTGCAATTATCTGTAACTTGCTTTGAAACATGGATAATTGCATTTTTTAAATTAAAACTTTTTTGAACGAATTATACGGATAAAGGAGTTTTTATTAACTGTAAAAAAAAATTATACGATTCATAGGTGCTTTGAAAAGGCTGCTTAAATAAAATATTCCTATTTTCATTTTATTGTGAATTATAAAGGCTACTTAAAAGCCTATCCCCAGTTGAGCAGCGTGGTGGATTAAGCTCCAACCCTTCTTCTATATGGAGAAGAGTTCTTCGCTCAGCAGTGGGTAGTCTACAGGCTGATACAGTACGGTATACAGTATAAAGGCTACTTAGTTCTTGTGATTGTAAACTAAACTTTTTTTTTTTTTTTTTTTTTTATGTTAGTTGGATAGGCAAACTGGCAGACGTGCCACCTGATGGTAAGTGGTCGACGTCGCCCATGAACATAAACTAGTTTACCTGGAACTAGCCCAGCCAACTAATTTATGTGTTGCCTATCCTGAGACATATGATGTTAAGTCTCGGTGCCAGTAATTACACTGCCTGTCTTGCCCTTCTTTCCGAAACACAGCAAAGCTGTTTCACGGAAGAAATAAGCAAGATGGTGGTACCCATGCAGCCGGGAGCGCGGCACAGCGCATCCCTCCCACCGGTAAACTAAAAAAACCTGTAAGTCCCAGTGTTGGGCAAAGGCATCTTCTATGTTGGATTGGAGTTTAATCTGCCACACTGCTTCAGTGCAGGTTAGACGATAGTTTACCAATCAAGAGTACCGACTTCATCAGGCATTGTGGTAGTTAGCGCGGTCGGGAGAACAAGAACCTAGGCTGGAAACAAATTTCTGTATAAATACAAATATGCATTAACGCTCTGCAGTGTTAAGATACCCATAACACCTTCAGCACATTCTTGTAACGAACACGCAGGGCATCATATCCGCCGCGTGTTGTTCGCTCATAGACCGCAAATGTAAAAATAATGACAATAGGCTTGACAAAGTTAATTTAACTCCTGTCGTACCCGTGCATCTACTTGAACTAAACTGAATCAGAGCGGAGATGTATAATGAATAACGAAATTCTATTGGTTGTTTAAACTAGACATGGGCGTTTTCGGTTTTTAGATCAAACGGCTACGTAGCCGATATTAAATTTCCATATCGATATTGAAAACTGTTTTCAGATATCGATATCAGAGTAATATCAGGTGCGTAAACCGAACACAAACCGAAACAAACTGTTGAACACAAAGGTTACAAGTATGCTTAATTAAAAAAAATCAAAAAACCCGACTGCGTAAAATACTCTTATTATAAACTAAAAAGAATAAAACAATTTACTAGCTTTCATTTGATACCCATATTGCTACAGTAAGAAAAAAAATTCAACTCCCCCCCCCTCATTCCGCCATTTGCGGGCGCCATTTTGAAAATTTATATAGCCTATGTCACTACTACAATTGAGACAAATCCAACGACACCTCATATGTTAAAAACCGTTCAGTCGTTTGGGCTGTAGGGCGTGCCAAAGAAATGGACAGACATACATACATACGTACATACGTACATACGCCACATACGCGAATACGCACATACGTACATACATACATACATGCATACACTCGAAAAACATAACCCTTCTTCTGTCGCAGTCGGGTAAAAACAGTTTAAATATAAACTATAACAAGTTTAATATCAAATGTTTTGAAAAACTACGTCTTATGGTTATAAAATATTATAATAATATTATAGTATTATTATAATTTTTAATATTTTAATATAAAAATTATTATAAGGCATACTTCAATAAAACTAAAAATGATTCCTTTCACAAACTTTTTCTTAAATACACACACTATTTTATTACGGAAACTAAATACATAATCATAACCATAAAAGAGTAAAGACTCGACTTTATTGCTTAAACTTGTAGTTATAGTTTGCGATGTACACAGTTGAACACAGAGAACCATATTCGCCTCATCTCTTTTATTCAGTATGAAGTTACCGTTATAAGAAAGAGATGCAGATAATATGGTTTTAGCTGTCGCGCCGCTCTTAGCCTTTACACGCCCGTCACCGTTCTTCGGTTTTTAGTTTTTAGTTTCGGTTTCGTGTTCGCGCTCAAGTTTTCGTTGGTTATGTGAAAACGGTTATGCGTTTTGGTATATCGATATGATATGATATGGGTACGCGTAACCGATATTAGTTACGTTTTGATATATCGGTCTCATGCCTAGTTTAAACACATCTCCGCACATCTCCGCTCTGGTGGAGTCCGGGCCTAATTCACCACGCTGATCCAGTGCGTGTTCAAATACCACGAAAGTCTAAGCCTAAATAGGTTGGCTGCCGCATCTACTTACTACCCTTTTTTTTACATCATTTGACCCAACCATAGAGGTAGATTTAAATTTTTTTTTTATTTTGTAACTGTTATTGGTATTATTTTTTTTGCTATTTTTTTATATTTTTATTTAAACTTAATTTGTTTGTTATTTCAATATATAATAAAAAATTAATAAATTGGGGCGCTTAACGAGGATAAAGTCATAAATATTATTATTATTTTTAGATATTTTCCTAAACAACAGCCCTAAGCGGTAAATTAAGGAGTCCGTGATTAATGAGTTTTGTAAAGAAGGCGTTTAAACTAAATATGTACTGGAATTTGTTTCAAATAACAGTTGCCAATTATTCTATTCGTTTGAAGATATTTTGTTTCACAACTAACTTGTAAATACATAGTTTTTGGACAAGATTGTTTTTATTTTATTAAGAAGAGTTATAATTCTCCCAAATTGCTTATGAGCCTTAACGTGTCTGTGACGTCATCAAAAAATATGGTCATCAAAATATAATTAAATGAAGTATTATAATCAATATGATAATATGAATTTATCAATCCATTTCAAAATTGTTATATTATTAATATATACTGATTATTTTATGCGCTTGGTACGATTTGACGTCATCGAAATGACGGCTGTAAATTAGTATCGATGAGATATAAAATCAAATTCAGGTTGATACATTTTAAATACTAAACTTTAGATTGTATATTACGATTGCTTTTGTATAGTTAATAAGTTCTAATCGTCAACGGTCACAGAATACTGCCCGAAGCGGACATTTGTACTTGAACTGTTTAATGTTCAGTTAAATCCAAAATTCTGTAACAAACTAAAATCACCTAATGAAAGAAAAGGCCGTGACGCATCTTCATATATTTTTGTGACAGTCTGCACATATCCTACTTCTTTCTACTTTATTTAGAAAAAGAATCCGCCTTTATTCAATTAAACAGCTTGCGGATTTTACTCCGATGCAAGTATTAGGTCCTAAGACATTTTTATCCGTCTCCCAAAGAACTAAGGTTTAGTTCTTCTGTCTAGACAAAAATCTTTGTCCACTCGTGAGACAAAAGAAAACAGTGTCGTTTTAAATAATTCCATGTTAGCTTGCTCATATACCTAATGTAACGTCATCCTGTTTCCGGTTACGAACAACTCTAAAATGTATAATCTAATTTATAATCACATCTCGGTCTATCTAAGCTTATTGTTCTAGATCTAGACCTAAATAATATCTGGGGTATATTTAAATTTATTATTTACCATCTATTTGGCAATTAAAATAAGGCTGTATTTGAGGTAAAGGAGGTTGAGGTAAGGCGATATTAAACAAAAAACCTAATTATTTAAAGAAACGAGTTACTCTTTGAAGTAATTAAGTAGTTCATTGTCATAAAAAAAAAAAAAAAGTTTGAGGTGTATTTATAAAAGAGTTATGCGTCATACTTTATAAGTCAAGGTGTAAATGATGACCAGGTTTATAAGTTATCGTTATTCTACTTCATCAAAATCGATTCAAGACTATTTTATAAGCATTCATACAAACACACACAAAATAATAATTGTTTATGCTACAATCCAATTGTTATGGTCACAGTGGCGTAACTACGACACCGAGCAATAATTTTTTTGAAAAAGAAAATACAATGTATCGAATTGGTCTCCCTCTTCCATATATATAGAAGACTAGCCTATATAACCTTACTTTACACACAGCTAAATAAACCCTCGACTATTATAATATTAATATAGAAAGTATAGTGTAGACTGTTTGTTTATGCATTTAGTTAGTTTGAACGAATTTCTGTAGAATTGTTCGTGTATGTACTTGTCTGAATAAAAATGTTTCCGTTTGTTCAGGCCACAATAAAGGAGAGTACACTCGACGGCCTGTTGTTAAAACTTTTAACAGCTCTCTCTCACAAAGAAAAATTCTTTACGTTTGAACCAATGTTGAAACAATGTTGGGCAACGTTTGACCAGGTCTGGAGAATGGGCCAATGTTTGGTGTGTTTATTTGACGACGCGTTGGCGCAATGGTCACAGCAACTGGCTGATGCGCTGGCGGTCGCGGGTTCGATCCCCGCACATGACAAATATTTGTATAGGTCATACAGATGTTTGTCATGGTCTGGGCGTTTATGTTTGTGTGTTTCCAGACCCCGACACATTATTCACATCCTACTGGGGGCCGTTGAGTGTGAGACGTTTATTTATTTATTATTTATTTGTTTATACTTTAATTTTTATAGTGCGCTGTTTTAAAGCTTATAATTATTTATTTAACAATTTATTATTCACAGATTATTATAAATTACAAATCAATTTGATATGATATACTTAGTACAACAGGCGGTCTTATCGCTTTATAGCGATCTCTTCCAGACAACCATAGGGTTAGAGCATGCGCTAGTGGTAAGGTAGGTGTTGTAACTAACTAATAAATTAAACTACACTAATAATATATCATCATCATCCCTCGTTTACATTCACGCCATAGATATCTGTTCTATACTCCTCTTGTTAAGCGAAACTACAAAAAACACACTTTTATACATCGATCGTGCAATTTTTATAATCAATATTTACAAAGCATTGACCTTTTTAGCTGCTCAATAAGTGTATATAGGAGGAGTGTAAGACAGAAACTGATGGAAATATTATAGCTTGATTTTTTCTGTTTTTTTTATATATTTATGACATACTAGTTTATTTTAAATTTTGGTTTTGCCTACCGAAATTATTGTAATTCTGTTGTATTTGTTTTGTTTTGTATTTTTACATTCTGCATTTTCCTAAAATTTTTGTTACTTTGCTCCAAATTCTTTTGCTAACCTATATTATTGCTATAACTATTAGTGGAAACTTGTTTGAAATATGTTTTAGTGATAAGTTGTTTATGAATGTACTATTGATTTTGTTTGTTTCCCAATAAAATAATAAAATAAAATAAAATAAAAATCATCATCATATCATACTAACCGATTGCGCCAGTTATTTGTATTTGTACATATATTTGTTTCTGGTCTCGATGTATGTCCTTGTGGGTCTCCCTACAGTGCCTCGGAGAGCACGTAAAGCCATCGGTCCAGGTTGTTATCACAGACACCAGAAATTAACGGCGAGTTGCACGAAACCGTCGCTAACTTTCCGTTAGTTAAGTTGCAATTAATCTTAAAATTAGTTGATCTTATGATTAATTTAAAGCTGTTGGAATTAATCATCCGTTAGATAGGTCTTTAATTAAACTAAATTTTTTTGTTAACTTAATCAGATGTAGGTTTCGTGCAACAGATAATTACGATTCTTGTGATTAAATTAGTTTAATAAACACTTAAATTTAAAATTTGTTTCGTGCAACTCGGCGATATCCTGTTATCTTTTCTATCGACGTAACGAGAAGAGTATCACGTGCACGCGTGTTAGCTACTGTAGACATAGAGAGATAATACGAGAAAGGGGTAGACAAAATTTTGTCGTACGAGCATGCTAGGCCGGCTGGTAACGATCGTTACTCATGGTAGGGAAATTATCCGCTAATTCGCAGTGGGGAGGGTGGAAAATTAAAAAAGGACCTTTTTTCAGCAGTGGGACGTTTTCAGGCTGATTCAGTTCATACTAACGGGATATTTACTATGTGTATTGGTGGTTTTGAGTTCCAGATACTTCGGCAATATTGCAATAGCAAAGGTAATTAATATACTCTTTGTGTGTACTGTATGTGTGTGCGTGCGTGCGTGTGTGCTTGCGTGCGTGCTGGTGTGTGTGTGCGTGCGTGTGTCCGTGTGTACATGCGTACGTACGTGTGTCTGTGTATAGTTTTTGGTGATATAATGACGGTATGGTGATAGTGGTATCAATCATAGCGAAGTGACCAAAAAACAAATTATATAATTCTTATTTTATTGAATAAGAAAATAAAAAACGAAATACTACAGACATTGTTAAAGTTATACACACAGTTAAGTATTCTGTTATGTATATTTTTGAGTGTTTCACAATTTAGACATATGTTTGCAACTGACTACCAATGTTGGTTATCATTGGCTCCAAAGTCGGCATTACAAAGGTTCAACCACATTAAGCTATGTATGTTAATTAAATTATCAGAACGGTTCCGTACAAAGGAACTGACATTCCTTTAGCGCATACCGTAGTAAATAGAATTTATATAATATTGTATATAATTATATAATAATATGTTTTGTTTGTTTGTTTGTGTTTCATTTAAAAAAGTGCTTTTCAAAGTATCTATTCAGTGAATATTAAATATTGAACTATAATAAGTATGTTTCTATAAAATATTAAAATAATGTCATAATTTGCCAGTTCAATTATAAAAAAATATTATAAATTTTAAATATCCTATATAAGACAACTCGACTATCTTAATGATTGCTTAGAGTTGGAACCGGCAACTCAAACTATGCGTTGCTCTGAAAAAAAACAAAGATTTTATTTTACAATTTTTCTTTACACTTTTTGATACGAAATAAAATCCCCGTAATGGGAAAAACCTACCTGAAAAAACAAAGAAACGACATTCAAAATTTATTATTAGATTCCTTTAAATAATCCAAAAATAAATTATTTCTTTTATAATTGTCTATAATGAAGTATCAAAATTTTTTCATAAATAATACGCGTCACTTCTGCTATTGAAGGGGCATAACATAATTTAAATAAATCTCAGGTTTTAATTGAATCTCATTCCTCTACATATATGTATATGCACTTGTCATCCGATACTTACTCTTAGCGACTATTCATATTATAATTATTTAAACTTTTGTAGCCACTATCCACCAAAACACGGAGTCCTAGTGTGGAGGGATATGAATAAGAAACAAAAATCATTATTAAATAAATTCTGCTAATTACATATCTACATAGGTTTATTGTTTTGATATTAAAATACTTGAATACTTGGAATACTGTTATTAGAATCTATTTTTAATATATAAATATATTTAACTTAAATAACCAGTTTAGCCAGTTTAGCCTTGCCCTACCTACAACTGGAACAGCTTACGACAGAATAACCTGCGCACTAGGGGTGTGCGATAATTATCGATAAGTGTTTTTCGATAATTTTGATTCGATAATTATCGATAATTTTTTATTCGATAATTATCGATAACTATCGATAAGTTTTCATTCGATAATTATCGATAATTTTTTGCGATCCGATAATTATCGATAATTTTGTGCCATCCGATAATTATCGATAATATTGTGGTATTCGATAATTGTTTTTGGATCCGATAAGTATCGATAATTATGTACGGAGGACAATGTCGATATTGGATGGCGGATGACCTTTTTTTTTATTAGGTATTCGTATAGGGTACGGAGGAAAATGTCCATACTGAAGAGCGGATGACCTTTTTTTTTTTCGTCGTCCGAAAATTGGACCGATAATTACCGATAACCATCGTCAACTATCGATAATTATCGATAAGTGTTCATTCGATAATTATCGATAACTATCGATAACACAATACGATAATTATCGATAATAAAATTATCGATAATTTTTTCCCATGAACACCCCTACTGCGCACATAAAAAATATGTCCTAAATATACAGGAGTTGACTGTAAGAAATCACTATCAGTGATGAGACCGCTTTTGCACTCTGTTTTTTCATGTACTTCTTAAATGTGCAATAAAGTATAAATAAATAATAAAAAATGTAAAATAAGTTAACGAATTATAGGCTTAATTAGCTGTTAAGGCGTAATTAGCTTACATTACGAATAATATAAATCACTTTGAATTAGACCAATGCTTTAAATGAGTATTAAATTAAGTGTACATAATGGCGAAGTTTGATATAAATTTCATTATTTTAAATTAATTTCTTATGTAAGTGATCCAAGTAATTTATAAGAATAAATGTTTTTATACTTAAGCTAATATTTTACCTAACAAGAATTTAATTAATATCAGTAAAAGAAAAACTTAAATAACTTACTATAAAAATGTGTATTTGAACTGAATCAACCTATAAACGTCCCACCGCTGGACAAAGTCCTGTTCTCCTGATATGAGATTGATTGAAGTTTAACCAGGCTGCTTTACTGCGGGTCGGCAGATAATTTACCAACCATGAGTACCTAATGATCGTTGACAGGTGTCTATCGCCGAGTTGCACGAAAATTTTACAATTTAAGTGTTTATTAAACTAATTTAATCACAAGAATCGTGATTATCTGTTGCACGAAACCTACATCTGATTAAGTTAACGAAAAAATTTTGTTTAATTAAAGACCTATCTAACGGATGATTAATTCCAACAGCTTTAAATTAATCATGAGATCAACTAATTTTAAGATTAATTTCAACTTAACTAACGGAAAATTAGCGACGGTTTCGTGCAACTCGCCGAATGATAACAAAGCGTTGAGGCGTCTACCCCACCACTACACCAGAACAGTTGTCAAATTAAGTTTTCGACAACACAGAAAGCATTTCTCAGAAAACATTCTCTGGGATAGGATCTTACCTTTCTTGCTCCAAGTATTTTCATACGACATACAGTTGTTTGTCGAGGTTTCTGTTGTTTCCGGACACAACGTATTGTTATATACTAGCTATATATATAATGTGTAGTATATAACTAGTTATATATAAATGTGTCGTGTTTATCCTTACTTCTCCCTTTTTTCCCTTTTAAGCACTTTTGAGAGCCGACGATATTTAAATTAATGCAACGAGCTCAGTTCTTAACCAACATCCGCGCGTGACACTTGCCATCCGTTAGAGCCTAAAATATAAATAAATTTGTACAATTAAAATAGTCTTTTCTTTTTAAAAAGAGCTTCAGTGAAATATCACTAACAGTATCCTAATGGGAGCTGTTGAGTGTGAAGCGTAAAAAAACAGGCCAAGTACGACGGAATAGCACACAAAAGGTTCCGAGCTACCGCACTGTAAACAACACTACATATTATTAACAAGCGTTCTGGTGTAGTGGTGCGAGATGTTGCCTTAACACCGACGGTCGCGGTTCAATCCCCGCTTCGAGAAAATATATCCATTTACATTATTTTGTCTGGATGTACGTTCTTGTGGGTCCCGGTTGTTATAAACATATGATAGACATTTATTTATTTATTATTATTACTCTTTTTTACATTACATCGTTTGCTATACGTTTTTTAAAACTTAAACCTATAGTATATGAAGAGTTTGTTTGTTTATTGTTAAACATACCTTTTCAACCGAAACTAGACACAAAAATAAGATAGTTAACTTAAATTTAGGAATATTGTAGTTCATCGATTGTTTTTAAAAAAACTGTTCTAAAGCTTGCTTGGCTATCGCTTTTGAATTGCTAATTAATATAAATATTTGTTAAATTTTTGCTAGCGTGTCTATTGGAACTTTTAATAATTAGAATGGGTTTTAATTCGGCAAATATTTAAAGACGATTTTCAATAACCATCTAAGTAAAATAGGATCTTTAATTAGGAATTATCTACATTACAATCTTAATTTTTAATAAGTGATAAAATAATATTTTGATTACATTGATTGGTTTAGATTATGTGAAATGAAATGAAATGAAAATATTTATTTAGTCACAAGGTGAATATACACACTTAACGAATGTCAAAAAAAAATCATTTAAAATAAATACGTCAAACTATTACAAGATAATGTCTCGGTAGACATAATATTACTTTTTAAATCATCGGCATAAGTAAACAATAAATAACTTAATCTAATGTCCCTAGTGTAGGAAGAGAGGAAAAAAAGCCGGAGGAAAAGACTCTCTGTGCTCTTTAAAAAAAATTGAACGTCATTATACAAAATAAATAATGCACAGTATGACCATGAAACGATTAGGACAAACACGAGACAGCCAATCGTATATGCCGAAATCACCACATGCCACCTGCTCCTCCACCTGCTGTGTAGCTTATCAATCATTGTTAGAGAAATATTGAGTAGACTAGACATAGGGTCAGTTGCTAATAAAGTTACAGATAGTTATCTGACAATCATAAAACGATATACGACAGTTAAAAGTTTCTGATATTTTTTTTCTCTTTCATCAAACTCCATCTTATCTATTATATATTTCTATTTACAACCTACAATACCAAAAGTTATAGTTTATGTCACAGATAAGTTATTGATATGCTATCATAGACATTATCAGAAGGTGAAACAGTTTATTGTGTTACTTTCGCGTTCAAATTCAATACTTGAGACCGATTGATGTTTATGTTTCCCATCCCAGTAGCGATCATAACGTGACATTGTACAGCCTATCGTCCCTCAGTAAAAAGGTTATTTAGCGTTAAAAAAAATATATTTTAAAATTGGTTCCATAGACTAAGATAAACTAGAAACAAACTTTTTTTTATTAGTTTAGATGAGAATAAAAAATGCCATAACTCTAAATCACGTTGATCACCTGTCTTAAGGATCGCCCTCGCGCCAATAACCCCAGCATCCCTAGAGATTTATCTCACAATATCTCGTCTAATAGGATCAAAGTTTATGTTTTATTTTTCCTTAATTTAGTAGACTTAGACTACGTTACATACACGGATTTACTTGTTTATTACGAGGGGACTGTCTTCATTTACAGGTTCCTAGAGTGGCATAAAACCTTATAGGCTTTTTGTGTTTGTGCTATATTTCACTGGCACGTTTTTACACTCTTTACGCTCTTACGTTCTTTGCGCTCAAGTCTTGGATTCAATTCCCGCCCAGATTCTGTGTGTATTATTGATATATGTATTAATAAAAATAATTCCTTTTTTTCTTTTAAAACGTTTTTCGTTACTTCTCATCATGTCATCAGCTTTACTATTTATAATCTATGACTATATAAAGTATCTAATGCATAAATAATAATTACTAAAATAATAAGCTATAATTTATTTCGTATAACAGGAAAATACATTTTTTTTAATCAGATGTTAGTTTAAGATTAACGCTTTAAATGTACCGAACCCTTATTTGTTATTATATAGATTACTAATCGTCCTTCATTTTAATTATTGTTTCAGACGTTTCAAACTTAATCCACCGTATCAAAAATATATATATTTATATTTTATAAAACAAACAGTATAGTAACACAATAAATTAAATAATAAATACATAGACCAATAAAGTTTATATAATATATTCAATAACTCATTAAAGAGCAAAAAGCACTCGTTAATAAAAAATCATCGAAAATATACAAGCATAAAATTGAAATAGGTATGTAAACTTATACAAAATAAAAAATTGGTCTCTTATAATTAAATGAAATTAATGAATCTCTCTTTTAATTAAATGAAAAATTATCACGCATTGACAAATCTGAATCATTAAAAATACATCTTAAAAATAATTACATAAAGTGTTAAAATAAATCATGCGAACAATAACTTTAATACAATTTTAAACAAATATTAAATAATGAAATCAATCTAGATCACATTTCACGAATTGTATATAAATTACTATTTTCAAATCTATTGCATTTCTTATTTTACAGTTTTTTTGTACATATAGCAAAATCAAATACGAGAAAATATTTGTTGTACTTTTCAGAAGCTCTGAGAATAAAAGAGTTATATGTTCTAGTTTTAGGTTCTATGACAACGGGACTGATTGCGTTTATTACTATGGGACATCTAAAATACTTCAACATCGTATATAATTATATCAGTACATAACTCTGAATATTATAAATATATAAGTGCAAATCCGAAGTCTAGAAAGTTCCGCATTTCCGTTTCTCGAGCGTTCGATTAATTGCCAGGCGTTTAGTTGTGGATCAATCAACTTGGTTCGCTTCTCTCGCTAGAGTCGGATTCAGCGATTCTGTGCTCGCTTAATTTATTAAGTATTGGTTACTTTGCATTTTGTAATTTATGTCACTTATATTTCGAATTCGTTAGTTATAAACTAATCCATCCATAGTATAACGTAAAATTGTGAATATAAGTAAAAACTTGGATTATATTAAATTATTGTTAGGCCTTTTAAGGTACGCTGGATCATGAATGAAATAATTTAATATAGTATATGAAATACGGATCTGAGACTTGGTCTCTATGGGCCTTTTAAACAAGCTCGAATTCGCACAGGGAGTAATGGAGAGGGCTAGTTCTTTCGCAACCTGTGAAACGAAAAGTTGTAGTTTATTAGTTAAGGTGAAACCGGTTTTAAAGGCCAGTTTTATATCCTGCTGATAAAGTGTCTGATAGCCTATCAGTAATTTATATGCGAGATATAAACTATACAAATTTGGCCAAAGTTCGCCTTTTGTGCAATATGTGTGTGCAATAAAGAATAAGTATTTAGTAAAAGAATTTCAAGCCTAGATAGTTTTAGTTAACCCCTAGTATTTAATATATTTTCGAACTCGGTAAAGATAATAATGGTTTTACCTGTGTTTATTCTTACAGCTCGACTGATCATATCTCATACAACGAGCTAGATCTTTTAATATGTGCGTTGAGACAAACAAATAGGTATGTTTTGGAAAACATGTTTATTTTGAACTCAATATTTTGTTTTGTTTTTGCTTTGACTGGCCCGTTGGCGCAGTTGGCAGTGACCCAAACGTGCTTTCTGCTCCAGGGTTGTGGTTTCGATTCCCGCCATGAACCTGGCTGTAATATATATATTTATATATATTCGTATATTTATTTCAAAAAATGTTTGCCAGTCGGCTGTTACTTAAAACCAAGGAATTTATATCATAACTGGAAAGCTCACTTAATAAAATTGTATATTCAAATATGCACCTTGAAATAACTCACATAAGGTTGAGATTTGTTTCGAATATGTAAAGTGAAAAAAATCGTTCCGAGCATTTCGTTGACTACTGGTATTTTGTCTCTTTCTTACGAGCTGCCTTGAATTCATGGTAGAAAGAGATGCAATCCCTCTCTTAGGAACGCACTTTTTTGAGTGCACGTGCGCATTCCAGTTTGATAATTTCCTTGCCTAAAACACCGGTTTTAATATGCCCGCCCAACTTAACAGTCGTCTGTTCCGTGTGTGTATGTTAAATATATGTATTTATTTATTATTTAAAGCCTATGTAATAAGTGAGGTTACGACTCCAAAGAAATGAATGAATTTCAAACATTCACTTATCTAAAAACTAGCCAAATTTTTACCTGGCTCCCTGACCATAACGCTTTTTCGTGACACAAAATTCTTAAGACCCCCTTTTATATAGAAGAAACATAACGGCATAATAAAACGTTCGAGACATTTAAAATATTTGACATGAAACTTCAATTTTATCACTCACACTCATAAAACTTTTAACGCAAAATTAATTGGAGCATAAAATGTACAACCGCCTGTAATGGCGCTAAGACGGTTCGCGCCATCTGTCAATGTGAACGGCCATCTTGTGACGTCAGCTGCGCGGGAGTTGTTTTATTTGTCGGAGATAATTTTAGATTCCAGTTCAAGAAGACTTCCGCTGGTTTGTGATTAAACGAATTCGTATGAGAAAGGAGTTTGTATTCAATACTTTATTTTTATTTTTTAGCGATGCTGAGAATTTGTTTTCTTTGGTATTTCTTTTTTGTATATGGGAGCGTTATTGTGGGTTTTTAAAGATTAAATAAATTTATTTTTAATTAGAAATCTTTTATACAAACTTGTACGTGACGTAACAAAAACGTGTTTAGCTAATTATGTATTAGTATATAATTATATATATTATGACTGGCCCCGTTGGCGCAGTTGTCAGTGACTCTCCTTTCGGCTCCATGGTTGTGGGTTTGATACCCGCCCCGAGTGTAGGTGTAATATACTATATTAATGTATTATTGTATTATTTATATATATTATTTATATATATTATTTATATATATTATTTATATGTCCCCCGAGATCATGGACGCTGTAAAGGGTCCGAAACGTCGGGAAATAATTAAAAATCGTTTAACTGTAAAGTTTTTAAAACAAATAAACGCGATAAAATCCGATTTAGACTTTTAATTAAATGAGTGAAATTCGCGTAAATATAAGAGAACAGTATTATTTATATGTATTTCAATAAATAAATAAATTATATCTATCGGCTGTTACCTAAAACACAGGCATTAAGTTGCCTACCTCAAAAACATGATATGAATGTGATGAACACGACCGTGTGTATATTATAATATGTATATTATATGTAGGTATATATATTTTACTAAAAATACACTGATATACATAACTATACTTCCATTGAGGTTTCAACTCGTTAAGTTTCAATATATGACATACTATGACATTTATGGTCGGTTGATTTCTATATGTCGTATCGTTATGTTTTATAGCCTATATCTACAGCCTATGTGTAACAGCTTTTATTAAATAATTGTAGTTATTACGAACATTACTTTTGTATACAAACAAACACACAAAATCTCTCTTTCACTTTACATATACTATATATCAGTGTTTCCCAACGTGGGGCCCACGCCCCGCTGGGGGGAAATTTGATAGTTAAGGGGGGCAATTTAAAAATGGTCTCGACTTTCGCTTTGGATTATTTAAATGCAATGCTACCTTGTCCAACCGTTTATTATATTTTTGACAGCTTACTTCTATAAAATTCAGTTTTTTTTTCCTTATATGTTTTGAAATTTTACTTACGATGTTTTGATCACAATTTCATAGTGATTTCTTCCTAAAACTTATCATTTATATTTCTTAAGGGAACAAAACAATTTTAAAGGTTAAAAATTATGCATGAGGGCATAAAAAATTTAGAAATGTTAAGGTGGGGCATGGCCTAAAAAAGGTTGGGAAACACTGGTATATATATTATATAGGAAGCCTTTAGAATATACAAAGTATTATATCTTTCTTAAAAAAATAATAATTTTAAGTATTATTAGCATATAATATTGTTATGGAATAAAATGTATGCAAATTAAAAACAAGTGTGGTGTATTTAAGTATAAAATTTTCTACGGTCCTTTTTATAGAATTTACAATTGTATTGTGAATAAATATATGTATGTATGTATGTGTTAGAATCAATACCTCGATCAAACCACTTGTGCATACTACAGATAATTAATACCGAAAATTGAATGGACGTGACATACAAGAGAAACGCGCTACTTTATATAACTTTTAGTTTTTAGTTCTTTCGGGATACATTTTTTTATTATTAAAAAAAAAAATTTAAAATTAACTAACATGAGTAACAATAGGGGCCGATGGCTTTACGTGCTCTCCGAGGCATGGGGGAAGACCCACCAAGGACATATACAAGAAACTGTTCCGAGCGGGAATTAAACCCGCCACCGCCGGAGCTAAGGCGACTACTCACACCACTACACGAGAACGGTCGTAATTTTAAATTACTTCAAATTAATAAATATTATAATTTTAAGTTGACAACGGAAAATAAAATACGGATAAACGACTATTTTACATGTATATAATGTAATAAATTGGATTTTTTGATTGACGAAATTGAATAAATTGATATCGTATGACGAATTTCGAGTGTCTACTCGATTCAATAGAATTGGAAATTAATTGTTTTGTTTATAGCATCGAATTAATATTGACAAACGTAATTGGACCTAATTTGGTATATGTGTGTCAATATTGTGACATCATTTTCTATACATGTAATAAATTTGTCGCCGGCCGATGTCAGTGCGTGAGAATTATTTAGGAAAAACTTGTCTTTATCAGAGCAATAGAAACCATAAATATTTATTGTAGAATTTTTGTTTGTCTGAATGTATGTTTGTTTTGGTATCACGCAAAATCTGCTACATTAAATCGTGTGGACTATTACGTAACTTGCGCGATCGTGAGAAATCGCTGTGGTGTCGAATTTCAATACTAGCTGAGCCTCAATTAGTATTTAAATTCGACACCACAGCGATTTTTCACGATCGCGAAAGTTACATAATAGCCCACTGTTGTAGATTTTACGGTTCTGATTCCGGAGGTCTAACAAGGGGAGTGCACGACCTCGAAATTTTATTTGGGGATGAGACTTTGCAGGTTTGTAGTATACCTAAAGGGTATCTATCCTGCAAAGCAAAAAGACTAGATGGCCAGTAGTTATCGAGAAAAACGGCCCTGAAGTTCCACGCGCAGATTATATAACGGTAATTTCACTTACGCAGTAAGCGGCGCAATGGCCGAATGGATAGTAAGCTTGGTTACCGCATTCGAGCAGGCGACTAGGGTTCGATCCCCGTTTGTCGATTTTTTTGTTTTCGTTTTTTTTTTCGTTTAATTATTAGAAATGCTAAATAAAACATATCTATATTTTATCAATTAAATCTTTAAATTTAAACTTTTATCAATTTTAATAAATAAACTATAGATTTAAAAATAATCAAACTTTAATAGGATTTATTAAAAAACAAAACACAGTACTTATTAATTATTGTCATTCATATAAAAAATTAGCCAAAAATCATATTATTTATATATAATTGTCATGTTGAAGTTAATTAGTTAGGCTTTTTAATTAATATTTTAACAAATAAATATTTGGTAAGTTCAAGACTACTACAGAAGTGATATTATTATTTGATAACAAATTAATTATTTTTATATACCTTTTTTATGTCGAATAATAATGGCGAGTTATTCAACTATTCGCCATATGGAATGGCGATTAATCGGTATTCGATTATTCGCTATAACAACTATTCGTGGCATCTCTAGTGTATACCTACGGACTATAGTCCTATTGTATATACATATAGTTTTACCTGTCCTACCCATATATCTATAATTGTCAAATTGACGTATATTTACGATTTCCGTGAAGAAAAATCTCCGAACAGAATATTTTACAATTAAACAATAAATAACTTCAACAATAAGTAAGGCTACAACTGATTGTAAATTTTAAGTTAGGGTTTCTTTATTATTATAAAAAATGCATGATTTAATTGAATATGTATTTTATTTATCATTTCTAATAATTAAACGAAAAAAAAAAAAACGAAAACAAAAAAAGCGACAAACGGGGATCGAACCCTAGTCGCCTGCGCGAATGCGGTAACCAAGCTTACTATTCATTCGGCCATTGCGCCGCTTACTGCGTGAGTGAAATTACCGGTATATAATCTGCGCGTGGAACTTCAGGGCCGTTTTTCTCGATAACTACTGGCCATCTAGTCTTTTTGCTTTGCAGGATAGATACCCTTTAGGTATACTACAAACCTCCAAAGTCTCATCCACAAATAAAATTTCGAGGTCGTGCACTCCCCTTGTAAGTGAAAATCTAGTGTAAGTTCCATCTCGATACACCGTCTAGAAGTGAGATTATTTATTATATAAGTAATTGGAGTGAAATCGTAATGAAATCGTTTTGTACACACAACGCAATAAGCAATGCAGACGATGTCGCGGGTGTCAGCCAGTTTAATATAACCATATATATCTAGATAAGAATTGTATATTTTTTTTGACGTGATAACGTCTAGTAAATTGATGAAAGCTACTGGGTGCATGTCCGAAAAAGATGATGTCATTGTCACAATTAGCGAGAGCGCGGAACAAGCGATAGAGGCACGATCGGTTTGGCCTAAGCGTTCGGCTCACGATCGGAGGTCGGCCTAACTTATGACGCGTCCGAGTAGATAATAATTCAATTCAATTCATAAAAGTATGCAGTTTTTCATCAATGTTTTCTTACAACGTTATCACGTAAAAATTATCGTCCGTAAACCGACTTTACAGACAACAATTTTTTTAGCTAATTATCGGAAATAAACCTTCGTCAGCCTTGCACAAAAAAGGTTCCGTACAAAAAAAAAACAACCGTTCTAGTGTAGTGGTGTAGGTACTACAAACTGCTATCGGCCACTCACCTTCTCTTATTTTAATTTCTCAGTTGAACAATTCAACAGACAGAAGAGTACTTATCGTTACATATCCCACTGATGGGCAAAGACTTCTTAAGACCTTTTAAGACGTACTGTGCTATTTACTATTAAATTTGAATATTTATAAGGAGACATACGATAAGCGTGGATGTCAAGACGCGAGCCGGAACCAGAGAGAGCGCTTTTCGTCTATGTTCACAGATACTAAGGCCCGATCCGCATTATAGTGCTGATCTCGGTTCGTTCGCGGTCCGATCTCGATCCGGTAAAATATTGTTACACAAGAAACAATGAGAGTATTCACACTATCCGTGGCAGTCAAGGTCCGATCAAGTCACGCTCCAGCAACGATTTGTCATACAAAACATTTTACCGGATTGAGATCGGACCGAGAACGAACCGAGATCAGCACTGTAATGTGGATCGGGCCTAAAGACGCCGTGTTTTAGTGCAGATAATAATGGAGATCTAAATGGAGTAATTCATAAACAATAGATATATAGAGCACGTACTTATATTTAGTGATGTTGCTCCTAAAATTTTATCCGATCTTATTTTTTGTTCCGATTCGAATAATTCCTGTTACGGTTTAACGATTCATAAATTATTCATGAACCTCGCCAATCAGACATTTCCTTAACGATTGGGTCTATCAGAATATATTATTAGGAGAGTATATTTTCTAGATGGGGTCTCCAATTGGTCAAAGTTATGATACAAAATTAATACTTGAGTATCGAGTTTTAACCTCTAGTTCATCGTGGAGGGTGATATTTCATAAACCTTTTTCAGTCTTTTTAGTGCTCTTTGCTGTACTGTAATAGCCTGTAAAGTCACGTAAAGAAGATTTAGAGTCCAATCTGCCACGCGGTTCTACTGCGGATTGCCGGATTTTCTTGTCTCACTATCTCTCTTGAAACGTAGTAAAGAATATATTCTTGACTATGAAACGACCAAGTATATAGAGTCGCCGGAAGCCGTTAGATGGAGGCTGCTTTGAATCGGTCGCTCTGGAGGTCGATGGGGGGTGGCCTATGTTCATCAGTGGACATCCATTGGCTGATATGATGAAGTATATATAACGAATCCGTGACCACCGGCGTTAAAGCGACTACTCCCACTACTATAGGTACCAGAACAGCTGTGGCAATGGTTGAACAGTAGTATATTGTACTAGAGGCCGCCCGGGACTTTGTCCGCGTGAAAACCCTATGAGCGACTTCTTCCCCCACCTCACGCGCCGCTCGTCGGACCGCCCACCCCGCCCCCGCTCCCGCTACCGCCTTCGGTGCCGCCGTGCCTCTATATTGCGCATTCAGTTTTCAGAAGCGATAAATGTATCTATTTTCCATTAGGAATCAATCCCGCCGGAACTCCGGAATAAAAAGTAGCCTATGTGTTATTCTGGTTCTTCAGCTACCTAGATACTAAATTTCATCGTAATCGGTTCAGTAGTATTTGCGTGAAAGAGTAACAAACATCTATACATACTCACAAACTTTCGCATTTATAATATTAGTTATATATTGTATATATAGATGTAATAGAAAACTGTAAGGTGTTTTGAAAAGGTGTTTAACCCGTAACGGTACAAGCCGTTAGATTTCAAGAAACACAATCAGTGGACGTCCTTCATAGACAAAAAAAATGTTTTATTGTAATCGACATTTATGACACAAGTTTTTGTACTGAGCAATATATATTTTTTTATATCGTCTGTTAGGGGAGAGTTGGATAATACCGCGCGTTTGATAATTCCGCGCCCTAGCATATTTCAAAAACTAAACGCTAATTGCGCTATCCAGTCCTTAAAGATCACAGCCCGAGTCGTCTACCCCTCCCCGTGCACGACGTTAATTTACTCGGAGCAGTGATTAAGACACATCGTGTCTTACAAGTTTTTACCCTCGTTCCTTATAATTTCGCGGGCATTTTTGACAAGAGGTAAGCTATTCTATATTTGTATTGTAACACATTGATTACTTTTATTTTAATCCTAACATATTATAGAATTAATGACTAGATTGATTTGAATACACAATTAACTTGACTGTATTATTTTGAGGTTAAAAGAGGAAATAACAGAGTTTGTCAATTCCGCGCCCAGGGCGTGTACGAGTGAAGACCACGTACCGGCAAGCACAGTGTCAGACGGCCATCCACGAGATGAACAGACGACTTGAAGAGAGTCGCCGGAAGTCGTTGGATGGAGGCTGCTTTGAACCGGAGTCGATGGGGGAAGGCCTACGTTCAGCAGTGGACATCCAATGGCCGATATGGTTATGATAATTAATCTAGTCGTAAAATAATAATTATATCTAGGTATAGAAAGGAGTCTATGCTTCTTTTTCTACGAACGAGTTTATTCAACGTTGCATTTTTTTTTAAATTCTAAGTTTACTGATAGAAATTCACGAAATTATTATGGGCACGATATTATCAGACCAGTCTGATAATACCACGCTTTCCCGTTTTTTTATTATTTTGCAATAATTAATTTTTGTTTATTTTTTGAAATATTTTGCCGTGATGTATGCGTAGCTAAATAAATTCTGTACTATTTACTGCATTTTTGAAATATATATATCGAACCTTCTCCGAATTATAGGTCCATGTTCTGAGAGGCTCGGTAATATCCAACTCTCCCCTATATAAAAAGTTTCTGCGACCGACCTTTGTTTCGGTTGAAAATAGAAAAAAAAAACTTATTTTCCCAGGTACATATATTATACACTCTAAACATGAATCAATGGTATTTCACAAATTTTAAGTGACTTCACTTTTTATCAATGTGAGAATCGTACCACGCGGAATTAGTGACTATTCAATGTATGAATATAAGAGTCCACTGATTTGATCGTTGAATTTGTATTGTGTTATAGTGAGTATTCACTAACTTGTTATTGAAATTCACTGATATGTACTGAATACAGCTTCACTAACGTAATTAATGAAAATTCTGATTTATATTGAGAGAGTATGTTTAATAATAATAATTTATAACTTTTTTTTAATGTCTAGAAGATCCATTAAAAAGCTTATGATTTACCTGAATTACTAAGTAATTGATGTACTTAGTGATTCAGGTGACGAATCACATATACACGCACGTACACAAACACATGTAGGCACGCAGGTATGCACGCATGCACTTACAGGCACACATGCACTCACAGACATACACATTTTACCATGGATATTTAATTATTTAATTTTTACTATTTTCACTTCACATTTGGTATGTTTTAGTTTTTAGTTTTTTGTCTACTAATGGTCTTCTTTATTATAATTATGTGTAAATGTAAATAAACTGGATGAATCCTCAAAGTTATTATAATGTTAAATTACAACTCGAACTCTGCCTTGGAACAGTTCTAAATAGTCAATTTAAACTGTGGCCGTTAAAACCATTCCGCTTCATATAACTTCGAAAGTTTTAATCATTAACTATTATGTTAGTTTATATTTTGATAGTTTTTAACATGTCTAATGTATCCCTCTGGAGCCATTAAGTTGTGGTCTTAAATAAATTTTTAAATTCGAATTAATTTTATTGCGAATTGTCTGGTCTGGGTACCGAAGTAGCGCCATTATGCTTGCAACTGAATGGACCGGCGCGCCCGGGGAAGTACTTCGCTTTCACTTAACACCGACGTGAAATGACGGCACTGTCGTCGTGTTTCGTTCGGTTTGTGAGAGAACCGGTGGCCCATCTCTTCCCTTCCCTCCACAGATCCCCTCTCTAAAGGCCGGCAACGTACCCGTTAATCCTCTGATGTGGTGGGTGTCTATTGATGTCGTTTTTACTTATCACCAGGTGAATCGACTGTCCGTTTGCCCCCTCTAATATAAAAAAAATGTGCTTGTTGGTCCACCCGTAGTGGCTCGGAGAGCATAATATGCTTTATATTATAAAGGCGTCTGTCCTGGTTGTTATTATTAATATTAGAGCTCTTGAATTAATAAAACAGAAAATTTACTTAATTTTGTTTTATTTCAAGTAAAACGATTGCACAGTAAGGTTGCCTGTCCATTGATGCGGAGCTAGGCGCCGGAGCGGAGAAACGGAGAAATATTAACCAATAGGATTGCAAAGCCCTTGTCCACAATAGCGGAGGGGAGATTTTTTGCAATCCTATTGGTTAATATTTCTCCGTTTCTCCGCTCTGCCGCCTCACTCCGCATCAATAGAGAGGCACCCTAAGAACAAAAAAACCATTAAGAGCGAGTGTTGCCATCTAAACGATAATATGTAGAACGATGGGCAACGATATCGCGGTATTCAGCCAATTTAACAGTTATCATAGATAAGTGATAGTGATTGTTATTCGTAAATTATCCGCCAACCCGCAGTGGTGCAGCGTGGTAGATTATAGAGAAGTTTTTGTCATTTAAGTTCACAAACAGGTGTATATATAGCACAGATAATGCAATAATCTTGTGTAACTCTCTGACGTCACATATCGGTACATCAACCCGAAATCAACGGACCGTGGTTGAAAACAAAAGTCGCTGAAGGCCGTTACGAACCGTTACTTTAATTATTTTAAACAGAACTTAACTTTATACTCTATAAACATGAATTAATGAAATTTTCATTAGTTACGTTAGTGAAGCTAAATTCATTCCATATCAGTGAATTTCAATAACATGTTAGTAAATACTCACTAATACACATAACATATTATTCAATGATCAAATTAGTGAACTCTGATATTCACATATTCATACATTGAATAGTCACTACCTCTGTCACATAAAATTAGTGAAATTCCACTGATTCATGTTTAGAAAGTATATCTACGAATTATACTACTTTGTGATACCAAATGGCACACAAACATAATGTAATAGAATTTTTTTATTTTAAGATAATTTTTTTTAACTAATATAAAAGTTGTCGAACCAATATTTTAAGTATAACAAAACCTGTTTTAATTTTTTTCTTTTTTTAATATGCTTAACATACACACACGGTCGTCTATTCCTAAGTTAGACAACTTAATACCTGTGTTTTATGTAAACAGCTGACTGATACATATGTATATTTTTTAAATTGTATTTTTATAAGGGGACATTCAAGTATTACGTAACCCAATTTAGGGGGTAGGGGGCTTTTGTAAAACGTTACGATGCGTTACAAGAACGGGAGGGGATTCATAGAATGCGTTATGTAACACTGATTTTTTTTATTAAAATAAAAAATAAAAATTAAAGTCTCAAAAGTTGGCAACCCTTTTCTTTTATGGTTTACGGCGAGTTCCTCGATTATTTTATGTCATTGTTATTTGGTTCTCCATGTATTAAATAATTGTGTCTTTTAGGTGAAAATGTTAACTTGTGTGTTACGTAACAAAAAAACGTCACGGCGCGTTACATGGGAGGGAGGGAGGTTCAAAAATCTTCAAAAATTGCGTTACGTAATATTGGACCGCCCCCTAAATTGGTACATAATGTATACTTATATAAAAACTACACCCCAGACTCGGGGTGGGAATGGAACTCGCAATTCCATGGCGGAAGGCACTGCCAACTTTACCATCGGACCAATCGAACCTGTGCTAGGAGGATCCGTTCTTCCAAAACTAATTGGCGGTGCGGGCGATATAATCGAACGTCGATTTTCAAATGATTCTTTATTTTTTAAAATCAAGGGTCCTATTTATAGAGGCTTTTCAGGTACGTCGATACGTCACTTGTTTAACATAATATTTTACTTATTTGTAAAATGATCGGATTACAGCCTTTTGGCAGCGAAATAGAATATTCAATGTTATAAAATTATTAATGCCTATTTAACAAAATAAATCGTATTGGGTAATGTATTAAATAACAGTCATGCCGACATTTCATCTTAATGTAGGTACCTAAGAGGTAGTGCCATGCTGCTTTGCAGCCGTATTGGGCCGGCACGACCGTGGTGGTACCTCTCGTGATACCGGCGTAAAGTGATAGCTATGCTGTCGCGTATCATGCGGTTTGTAAGTATCCGATAGCTTTTGGAGGGGGGGGGGGGTATGGTGTAAAAGAGGGTAATGCATCTGCGTAATTTTATGCAGATGTTCATGGGCGTCAGTCCATTACAGCTCATCGTCATCGTCATCATCAGAGATCATGGACGTTGTAAAGGGTCCGAAACGTCGGGAAATAATTTAATTGAAAAATCGTTAAACTGTAAAGTATTTAAACAAATAAACGCAATAAAATCCGATCTAGACTTTTAATTAAATGAGTAAAATTCGCGTAAATATAATAGAACAGTAATCTATAATTGACAGCATTGTCAACATCATAAAAATATGATTGCGCATATGCAGCAGTCATTGAACCTGATCTGTGATAAAAAAATTGAGATAAAAAATTCATTGCAAGGTCTGTATTTAAGAACGTGTTGACAACAGACTGACAATAAACAAAATTTGTGTATATATGCACATATGTGTGTGTGCCGTAGTGTGTGTAGATTTAATGTATTTTTTGAGCATTATTATAAAAATATTAGCATTCTGTACTTCTTCTCCATATAAACTTTAACTGTGCCAAATTTCATACTTCTCTGTCCGTATAATTTTCGTAAAAAGGGTACAAAATTTTTGTTTCAGGTATTAATATATAGATACGCAAAAACAGCTGAACGTAGTGACGTATGTACATACCTTTTAGTGTTCAAGCTTCACGGTGAATGAGCACAAATGATCATGTACTCGCTTAGAAGAGATTAGTTTTTGTCGAAACGCGAAATGGACCAGCGAAAAGATTGCGTGAATTACAGAAGTTTAGTCGGTTCAGATATTTGACTGGTCCGGGGCGCAGTTAGCAGTGGCCCTGTTTTCTGCTCCAGGGTTGTGGGTTCGATTCCCGCTCCGAGTCTGGGTGTAATATGTATTTATTTATGTATTATTTATATGTATATTTATTTAAAAAAAATGTATATTATTCAACTGTTATCCAAAACACAGGCATTAAGTTGCCTACCTTAGGGACTGTCGACCGTGTGTGTATGTTTAAACATATTTATATTTAGATATCGGTGAATGTTCTTAAGTGATTGAACTGAAACAATCTGTAATCGGCCTTTCAGGGTAAAGGTTTCATCTCCATATTTGAGCATGGGAGCTTAATTCGTCACGCTGCCCGACTGCATATAGGCGGATAGTTTATATACCACTTTATTTTTTGTGACACAGGGGAATCTATTTACTATATGGATGATATCCAGGACGCCCGGGTAGGTAGTCCTAGACCTATGTCGGAATCGGCACTTTGGGAGTGCAATACCGTACTAAACCCCTGCGGGAGCCTTCAGCCGCTTTAATTGGAGGGTCCCGGATATGCAGGCAACAGGATACCTCCAGCGACAGGCTAGCCTCGGCGAAAAGGCCAGACTTCTCCTCCATGTGGACTGTCCGGCTAACCGAAACCTAACCTGTTCAGAAACAGTCCCGACGACGCCGTGTCTAGCAGGACGGGTTCCCATCCCAGCCCGAAGATAGTTTATATACCAAGAGTAACGATTTTTAACAGATGTTTGTGATAACACGGACCGATGGCTTTACGTGCTCTTTGAGGCACGGTAATGAGATCAATAAGGACTAATATTCAGACAATAAATAAATATTTGTATTAAAAAAAAATACAAATATGACTATACCATAACTTAAAACCTATACCATCAGCAATACCATTTCCTCTGCCCTAATAATGCCTGGAAGAGATCGCTCCTTGGCGATAAAGCCGCCTTTTGTACTTATTTCCTTTTTTTGTACTGTTGCCATTCTTAGTTTACAATAAAGAATTATTAATATTATAAGAAATATCTTCGAGCGGGAATCGGAACCGCAATCGACCGCAACATAGCGTTAGAATAGCACGATTATTATCTGACGAATCGACCGCGACACAGCGTTACAATACGACGATTATCTGACGGTGGGGCCACACTAAGGGTGCCTGGCTATTGACGCGGTTCGAGGCTGCGGAGCGAAGAAACGGGGAAATATTAACCAATAGGATTGCATAAAACCTCCGCTCCGCTCCAGTGGTAAGCGCTTGCGAGCTAGTTTAAAAATTCATGCATTTTCAGAAGTGGTGTGCGCTAGCGGAGCGAGGCGGCTGAGCGAGGCGTTGGGGAAACGGATTGATTGAAGGAAAATCTATTTTTTTCTTGAAGAATTATTATTAATAATCTATGTTTTCTGAACTGACCGCTCACCGCCCTCCTCTCAAATGATCGTCGCGTTAACTCGGCCTAGCTCTGCTATTATAGTCCGCTACTCCGCTCCGAAATACTGACTCGCTCCGCATAAATGGACAGGCACAGGAATTCATTTGCCATGGAACAAACTTTACACAGCCATGAGACGAAATTATTAAAGAAGTACATGTGCATAAAGACCTCATGCCATAAAAATATACACATACATATCTTTATACTATATAATATCGCTCGCTTTTGTGGGAAATCGCTGTTAAAGTTTTGAACCTCTACCTTGTTGGAGGCATTCTGTCATCTTTGTGATCCATTAAATCGGTCATTTTGCTCTGTTTCACGTGGCAACCAGATTGTACCTATTCTTTGAGCTGAGTTAGTTAATTTTATTAGAAAAAGTAGAAATCAACAAATTTTGACTTATTTCGGTTTATTATTAATAAACGCGCGATATATCTTTTACAATAAAAGCGAGGTGTCGAAATAAAATTAAAAAAGAACTTTAAATGTACATTATTCTTACGAAACATTTTAATGCGATTGTTCCGAGCTTACGAGTGGGAGTTTTTACAAAGTTTTATACGTTCAAGTTTTAATAACTCCGCGGAGTTGTAATTGAAACAAGATTATGGTTTTGTACGGAACCCGACGGAGCCGTTTTAAATAGATTTAATAAAAAATATAACAACGTTTAATACGGTTTCACGCGCCTATTTTGTAGCATATAACATTCTTTGATTCCTTAAAACAGAAAGAAAGAAAAATTTATGTCGGACATCCCAAACACACATCACAAACAGTCTTCAAGACAAATACAAAAGAAAACAAAAAATATATACATAGTTCAACTTAAAAACAAGTCGTATACAATTGAAAAAAAAAAAAAATCACAGGCTTTCTAAGCACAAATTCTGATTAATCGGTACTATATTAGATGACTAGCCCGTAAACGCAGTTAGCAGAGGCCCTGTTTTCCGTTTCAGGATTGTTTGATCGATTGAAGCCACGAGTCTGGGTGTAAAATTGTAATATGTAGTTTTTAGTGTTGTTTTAAAAAATATTTTTATCAGTCGACTGTTACCTAAATAAAACACATGCATTAATTTTCCCTACCTTAGGAATAGACGACCGTGTGTGTATATTAAACAAATTTACATATTCATATTACGTTAATATATATTGTTATATTAAATTAGATACATAAATTAACGCATCACTTATTATAATATTACGAAATAAACAGCCAAGTAAACTTTTCCACTTTATTATAATATCAAATATGTGTTCAAAATACTTTTTTTTTTCGATCTTTTAATAATTAAAATAACATTAGCAATGTTCATTAACATCAGTTTTTTTATAAGATTTTAATGAGGTACTTTTTTTATTATACAGTGGTAAGGAGAGCAATTAATTAATTACTAATAATTACTTAATTAAATATGAATTAATTAAAAGTACAATTACACTAAATACAAATACAATTTTGTAAAGTAACAATTACAATCAATCTTGAGTAACTTCATTTATTACTTACTACGGATTTGACGACAGTTTGACATAGTGGTCACCTCGCTCATGATGAGTTTGTATGGACAGACATAGGACATAACCGGTCGCTCTGGAGATTTATGGGTGAGACTTACGTTCAGTAGTAGACATTCAATGGCTTATTTATATGATGATGATGATGATACAGAATATACAGATGTTGGTAGTGAGTGGTCTGGAGGTTTGTGTTCTGTTCCCGGATATTCGACACAGAACTCAGTATCAGTAGGATGTCCTACTGAAGGCTGTTTAAGGGTCCAGGGCCCAGGCGCTTATTTAATAATAATAAAAAAAAAACTTTATTTTAAATATTTTCTTTCTTATACGCTCTTAAGGATAAAAACAGTACATCGTATTTTGCATAAGGTTTTTTTTTTTAAATCGATAAGTAATTAATATTATTCCTAACGTCTATTCAAACTTAGATAAAACCGCAGGTCACTGACCGCAGACCCGTTCGCCCATTGTACTGAGCCAACCGGTATGCTTCGTAGGCCGGGAGATTATTGTGAATATACACGGACTAAACTTTAAACTTTTTGTGATTTTAATAATTGAGTATATAATTATTAACGTACATATTTTTTTATGGTGATATTTCCTAAATATATACTAATAATATTATAAAAGTTTTTGTTAGTTTATTTCACTCAATAATCACTAGATATAATAGACCAGTCTTAAAACTTATTTTTGCAATAAATAGTCTGGAGGATGATCGTAGTCTATATAAACAGTAAACTGTTAGGGTTAAACAATATACACAAGTAGTGAAATTGAGCATAAGAGAAAACACGGTCGGAGAATATGTTTATTTTATATTTTAAATTTTATTTATTCTTGATGTTAATAAAAATCATATTTCTTATTTCAATTAGGTTTTCAGAAACCTTTTTGAAATATAATAAAGTCAGAATGACAACTTATATGGGTTTGATCCACGTGACGTAAAATCTACTGTACTGATTTATGATACAATTAAGAGAACTTCTATAGTGCTGATTTATGACAATTTCTTCAATTTAAAGAACAGGTACAGAAAGTGTCTATTTTGCTTAAGATTATGAAATACAATCATTCAACATTTAAGAACCAACCGAGATTCAGCGAGACTGGATATAAATAAATAAATATAAGTAGAAAATTGAGTTTTTTTTTTGTGTTACTAAATTTGCAACATCATAGAATAACATTCCATTAAATTTAATTTTAGTGTCATAAAATTGTTTTAGTCAATTATGTGATGTATTCAATATTTTTAATTACAATATACATTTCCTTTTATTACAATAATATCGGCATTTTAATTAAAACTAATGAACGAGCATTAATTAGTCATCAGTATTGTTAATAATTAATATTTAGCAAATAGCGCCTGAAAAAACATAACTATGATATTAATATTGTAATCTTACAATAATTCATATAGATGAAGCACAAGGTAAGGTCTTGTAAAGTATACTCTAATTGCGATATCCGGATAGTCTTGAAACAAAATTAAAAATATTTTTTAGTAATTGTCGTTAGCAACCTTATGACTTAGTTCTTAACACTAAACCTACTTTTTGGGTTTTTTAGGTTTACAGGTTTCTTAAGAAGCTATATATTATAGAAAAAGTTATGGATAAGTTCAAGAAAAATGTAAACCTAGAATTTCACAATTTTAATTAAAGTCTTAAAAATTTAATTTGCCCGCAATAGGTTCAGTGTTAAAAACTTAAAATAATGTAGCAATTTTCGTTTTACGAGTATATGAATCATGACAAAATTTAAGGAAATTCATTGAAATCGTTATTTTACAATAATAGACAAAAAATGATTAAAACCACAAGCATAGTACGAAGAGAAAGTATCTTATTAAGGCTACTCGAAGCCTGGTTTGAAGTCATAAAAAATTTGGAATCATTGTTGCATTAAAGTTATTTTGATGAATCATTTGATGGCTTAATAGCTTTAAAACTTTAATCTTCATTCAGCTGTCAGCATCACGAAGTATTGAATGTTCTTGACAAGTTGTATTGTGTTTGGGATTAAGGTGTCTTAAAATAACAATAAATATTGAAAGACTTTTTTAAAAAATTAAAATATTTTTTTGTAACATGTCATATTGTAGTAAGTAAACAAAGTAATTGTAACCGAGAAATCGTAACCGACCGATGGTCTGTGCGTGAGTATATTTAGGAAAAACTAATAATAAAGATTCTTTATGAGACCAATAGAAGACAAATCTAATTTAGAATTAGTATTGTCCTAATGTCTATATCCGTTAGTTCCGGCCTCACGCTACAAAAATGTAAAAGTTGTTATATCCGTTAATTCCGGCTTTAATCTATAAAAAATCAAAAGAGGTTTTCATAGTTGTGATTTTTATATGCCGTCTAGAATTGGATCTATAACTATAAAGAATTTTAGTGAAATCGTAACGAAGTAAATTCTAGGCGTACATAGTCTCGAGTAAAGTTGGTTACAAAATATTTAAAAAGGAACACGATGACTTGAATAATTTAGCTATCGTCCCTCGGCCTACGCCTTTCACTCCGTAGATATCACGTTGCCATCAGAATCTCCTTGGCCTTTTGCGACATCGCTGTTCATTATAAAATGTTTATAAATTTGTTTAAATTTGCTGAGTAAAAACGCCTATCTATGTAACAATCTAATAAATGAAATAAAAAAAGATATAGATGCATGTAAGCAGTTTAGATGTATATTAATATTAAAAATAAAATATCTTACGATAAATGGGTGGGGCTCAAAAAAATTGTACTTTTTAAAAATAAATTTCGGTCATCCGTTTATACTTGAATTCTAGTATTATTTTTAAGCTTTTTTCATGAAATTTTATTTGTTGGTGAATAATGAAAACATAATTAATAGTTAGGAGCCAAAAATAATCATCTAACCACCCAAATACACATTATTTTGGTACACGAAACATTAAGGCAATTTGGTTCTCCATACAAAACTAAAATGTCCCAGTGCAGTCTGAGGACAATGATTAATTTTTTACAAAAAAAATATGCTATTAATGTACTTTTTATTTACTAGCGTTGTTAGTATGGGAGCTAATTTAAAGCATTTCAAATGAATTTTAGAGAAATAGTACAATTTCTAACTAAATAACTTAATTTGAAAAAATGTCCCTTTTAATCTTCTCGTGTGTTACAATGAATGTGTTACACGGTAACTTTTCTGTTTCTGTAATAGTTCCACTATGATTCATATTATAATTAGGCTAAACTTTAACCTAACATCTATGAAGTGTCAGTTTTAATGTCAGCGTTTTAGTTTCGCGGCAAACGACGCGTGATGTGCGGCGTTCGTTTTTGTCATAGAAAAAATTGGATATAAAAAGGTGAATTTTGAAGGTACGTGTTTCTCTTTCGTTATATAAAATTATGAGATTAAATAAATCCTTGTTTAAGTCGTATGTTATGGCTTTATTTCTGAAATATCTTTGAATTTGAAGTCGTTTTAATCAAGTAAAGCCAAGAATCTTCTCGTGTGTTCAGTATAGTGTGTTATGTTGTGTTACGTGTGTGTTACGAAACACACTGGATAATATTAAGCATGGTTCACAACATCTTTACCATGGTAATTTTTTCTTTAGTGTATAACTAATTTTAATTAAAATATTTTAATAAATCATGTTGCATTTTATTTAATTTGAGGTATGAATGAACTTAAAATTGAAATAAACAAAAAAGCCCAGGGATAAGGTAAAATATTTATTAAATTATTAAAAAAAATTACCTAACATTTTTTATAACTTATGATAGGTATAGTGTAATCAAGGCCTTACTAATTTCTAGTGTGTTACAATTTTTCCAGTGTGTTGCGTGCGTCTCTGTGTGTTATATTTTCTAGTGTGTTATGGTACAATTTTTTTGAGCCCCACCCAAATACGTTATTTTTTTATTGGTTGAAAGTAGAATGGAAAAATGTAGCACCACATCAGGCGTTGGACATCCACTGCTGAATGTAGGCCTCCCCCATTATCTCTCTTAGCCAATACTAGCCACGCTTGGCAGCCGGGTTGGCAAGCACAGTATGTTGCGACAGCGTATGGTGACGCTGCTGCCTATCACCATCGTTTTTGGTGCACAGTTGTTCGCACCATTATGGCATTAGTCGCCTTTTATGTCTCGACAAGAAAGAGGTTGGAACTATTCTTCCCTGTCGGTCACCGCACGGCATGGCAACTCTAACGTCTCCGTCAAAATATTAATTTTATAAAAGTGTATTATCAGCTACGTCGTAAACCTGTTTACTTGTGTAATTTGATAAATCTTTCAATTGAAATTTCATACGAGTTTACTTAAGGGTGGAAACGACCTCATTCACTTTGGGATGAAACTTCGTCTAGATAGAACTCCTTTAGTTAGGGTTTTGAACCTTCCACGTGACAGCGTCGAATGGCCACTCAATTTGGAGGAAAAAGCCTCAAAACTTTTAAACTCAACTACAATAACATTTCAGAAGTGCTATTAAAGCTTACTTGAATTATTGTATCATATGAAGTATTTTTTATTATTTGATTTGTTTAGTAAATATTTGACTTCTTAACCTACATCGTAAAAACGATATTATGCCCTATTTCTAAGAAACACAGTTTGATTAGCTATAACTGTAAAATTGATCAGTAACGGTGTTTTATGATAAGCGTTATGCATTGTTTTAATGAACAAATACAAATAATATAAACAGAACTAAGGAATTTATTTTTAGGGTTCCATAAAAAGACAGCGAGTACCTTATAACAAAACAACACACACACACACGTAACAAAGACACCACTATTCATCTGTCATAAAACTATAATCTTTGGGATCTTACTAAGTAGACACTTGATTTTCACATAATATTTATATTATACAAGTTATTTACTTAAAAAAACTAAAAAAAAAACTGACTGCGTTTCCGTATAATTTGGAAATGAAATGAATTTGGCGCCAGTAATCTGCAATTTTGTTTTTATATTTATTTTGATATACTCACAGTAAATACGAATCTAACGACACCTCTCATGCTAAAATCCATCGATCCGTCCAGGCCGCAGAGCGTGCCAATCAATTATAAATAAATACATACATATATCTCGAAAAACAAAACCCACCTTCTGCCGCAGTCGGGTAAAAAGAGGAGCGGATGACTTGTTGTAAAGCGTGCTAAACTGTCACATGATGACCACGACCGTCGTGGAACTCTGGCCGCTATTATCGCAAATAATAAAAGTAAAATAGAGTTACAAAAGAAAAAAATGTTTTTTTTTAAATTATTTTTATCACTTCAAACCATTTGCATGGAAGTCCGAAATAAAGTTGGCGGAGTTTCACTTTTATTTGCTATATATTTAACGATAAATTGGCGCAGTAACAGCAACTGGTTGTTGCGCTAGCAGTCGCGGGTTTAATCTCCGCTCATTAAAAAGTTTTGTATGGGATGTACAAAAATTGACTTCTGGCGTAGTTGTGCGTGTAGTCGCCTTAACCGCCAGTGGTCGCGGGTTTGATTCCCCCTCTGGGTAGATATTTGTTCAAATATTTGTTTCTGTTCTGGGTATATGTCCTTAAGGGTCTCCCTACCGTGCCTCAGGGAGCACGTAAAGCAGTCGGTCCGGTTTTTATCATAGACATCTGATAGCGACCGTTACTCATGGTAGGGAAATTATCCGCCAACCCGTAGAGAAGTAGAGTTGTGGTTTAAGCTCCAACCCTTCTTCTATATGGAGAAGAGGCCTTCGCCCAGCAGTGGGCTATTTACAGGCGGATACAGTTCAGTTCATACAAACATTTATTGACAGGACATGATGTCAAACCCCGACATAGCTTTTTATTTTACTGGGTGCCGTTACGTGTAACGGTGTAACGCGTAAAAATGAGAACTCCATGAGGGTGACATGTTCAACCTGTGAACAAGCCTTCTGTAAAAAATAAAGAAAAATATCACTTGAACTGGTACGAAAGAGAAGGGTAGATAGTTCCCATCGTCCCTCGCTCTGGATACTCGTCCACTTTCATATTACGATAAAGCTTTAGAAACGCACTTTCGAATCGCGACCGATTTATGATCTCAATATCTCATGGACACGAGAAAAGTATTAACGGATTTATTATTAATAATAATAATAAGTAAATAATGAAAGGGTTCCGTCAGCTAATTAGATATAAATGTATATATTATGTAAACACCATGACTGATTTTTGTTAGAAATATCTATACATATAATAAAATGGTAGGAAAGTCAAAACTGTACACTGAATATTTTTTTTAAAGAATACTTGGGGTGTGATCCACATTCGATACCGAAGCCAAAAATATAGTTTTAAGAATTTTTGTCTGTTTGTCTGTATGTATGTCCGGGATAAACTCAAAAAGTACTGCATGGATTTACTTCAAATTCGGCACGAATATTATTAAGAAGTCGAGTCAACATATAGGCTACATATTATCACGCTATCACCTACGGGGAACGAGCAGTGAACCATTATTTCTTCAACGCATTCTGTAACAACGCGTATTCTAATAGCGTTCACGCAGACGACGTCGCGGGCAGCAGCTAGTAATAAATATTAATGTTTATGTTTCATCTTAAAATAAACGACTGTACAAAATTACCGCATTTAAACATAAATAAGCAATATAAAAAAATATAGTCAATTCCTATTTAAGTCAACAAATATTTTTTTCTACATAAAAATAAAATTAATTAATTAAATTAAATCAATGAATTAATATGTAAAAAACTGTATGAACTTCAAGTGTCATCCAATACTAACTTAAATAAAAAAATCAAAAAACCCGACTGCGTAAAATACTCTTATTATAAACTAAAAAGAATAAAACAATAGCTTTCATTTGATACCCATATTGCTACAGTAAGAAAAAAAAAATTCAACTCCCCCCTCATTCCGCCATTTGCGGGCGCCATTTTGAAAATTTATATAGCCTATGTCACTACTACAATTTAGACAAATCCAACGACACCTCATATGTCAAAAACCGTCCAGCCGTTTGGGCTGTAGGGCGTGCCAAAGAAATGGACATACATACATACATCCATACATACATACATACATACATACATACACTCGAAAAACATAACCCTCCTTCTGTCGCAGTCGGGTAAAAACTAGATTTGATCAAATAAAAAGTATTGTATTAACGATTGAAAATTTGAACAAGATATACTTATATGTATTATAATTATATTATTATTATATTATAGTAAATGTATATATTTAGACAAAAGATGTTTTTAAGTTTAAACTTTTAAGTTTTTTTTTTCTTTTTTATTGTATTTATTATAATATTTTTCGAGTAATTTTATAGATATTTACAAAGGAGTGAGTTTTCTCTTAACTAAATGCTTTTTATATTTACAAAAATTTTAATGAAATATTTTTTTAATTTTGAAAAATAAATTTTTAGTTAATTAATTTTAATAAAGTAAAATGTTATTTAATTGGAAGTATCGGAAAGCAAATTTTGGTAAAAAGAAGAACTTGTTTTGGTTAATCGTTATATCTCTTGTAACGACATGACCTAGTGGATAGAACACGTGAATTTCGTGCGGTCACTGGTTCAGATCCTGACTGGCACTGAGTTTATCATGTGTTAAAGTTGTCCTTATGTGTAAAATTGACTGCTACAATACAGTGTAATAAGAACAGTAGCGACCATTTGACGGTGAGTGGTCATCTGACACAGTCTCGTAAGTGTAATAACGAATGTTCCACCGACCGTCACATTACGTCAGTGGTGGATTTAATTACACTGACTCACCTGTACACTTATATAACTCTTTATATACAAAAAAATAGATTTTATTTATAATATGCTTAATTTATACACATGGTCGTCTGTCCCTAAGGTAGATAATTTAATGCTTTTGTTTTATGTAACAGCCGACTGATATACCTAAATTATATTTTAGTAAATGTACATATAGAAATATATATTACACCAAGTCTCAGGGTGACAATCGACCCCAGGACCCTGGAATAGAAAGAAACGTCAGTGTTAACTGCGCCAACGGGTCACCTCTCGTATATTTGTTATTCATGGAAAATTAATACCTACAATTTTATTACATATCTATGAAGATTGTAATTGTAGCAGTTATTGCGGAAAAGACCATTAAGTGTAGTGAGGTATGGGCAGAGGGAGGGGGGAGAGCAGTTGACCGCCCTAGCAAGGTATACAAACCGACCAGTAAAACAATAATAAGATTTTTATTAGTTGTTAAGGAGCAAGCAGTAAAGCAGATCAAGTTGAATTCCATCTAATTCGCTTCTCGATATTTACGTTCATACTCACTAAATATGAATTAGTGAATTTTCATTATTTTTTTAGTGAAGCTGTATTCACTACACATCAGTAAATATTAATAACACGTTAGTAAATTCTTGGACTTCTGATATGCACATAATCGTATATTGAATACTCACTAATTCTGCGTAGTACGATTCTCACATTAATAAAAAGTGAATTAGTCACTTAAAATTAGTGAAATTCCACTGATTCATGTTTTGAGAGTAGATTTTCGATATAAATGTTTATAGATTTCAGGACGCTAGAACATTAACATAGACAGACATAAGAGGTCGTTCCTTACATTACTGCTTTATATAGTTGGACAATTGTTTTTGCAGCATGTAATAATCTTGCTATTAATTCTGTGGCGATAACTTAACTCGGATAACTTCGATAGCGCGATGTAGGATACGTCAGTTTTCGTATGTGGCGAGATAGATGTCGCTACAATTAATTTCCAAAGGAGATGAGCACTTTGGGCCATTTCAAAATATAAAAAAATAGCTCAATTATGAATCTGATGGATGCGGAGAAAAATGAGAAAGATCGTTTTCGTCAAATTAATTGGGTATCGATTCAACTAAAATCGATTACAGAATTAAAAAAAAAAGGTTTGCACTAGTAAATTAACTCAAAGTATTTAGTTGCGCAATTGAAGTTGTAAACTTGAACGTAATGAACTTTTCATTTAATAAATTTACATTAATAGCGAAAATATTAATTAATATTTGATAATAATATCGATTTAGTATTGAGTTAAACTCCTCACTTGCCTCATTTTTACAAAACGTCTAATAACTCCGCTCTCAGATAGTCAAAATATAAAGAATTATAGCGAGGGATCCATAAGCCTAAATGCATTAATTGATACCATTTTCATTTCATTACATTCTGGTCCAAGAATGGAATCGTTTCCATCTCCTTTATCATGTCCCTGAGATAAGCGTGTAAGAACAAACTATCTTTTGTAATATTAATATTTTACAACAGAACCCCAAAACAACATCTTTGTGTGTGAGAGAGACATATAAAGCTTATCATGAGCTAAACATTAATCGTTTTACTTTCTACTTGTTGACTTACTTTTACTGCAAATAGGCCACTTTCGCACGTAGCGGTCGCCCGTTCAATATTTAATATATTTTTATTACTCATTGAGATATTTAATTATTTATTGAATTATTAATTAATGTATATTATTCCACATTCAACTTGTTTATTAATTGTAAGTTAATGTTTTTTAAATTAATTTAATAAAGTCCCGCTATGCTTTTAATTATACTGTCTAACTAGCCCATTGGTGCAGTTAGTAACTTGCTTTCTGTTCCAGGGTTGAAAGTTCAATTATAAATATAATACAAGCATTAAATTGCTTAGCTTAGGAATAGACGACCATGTATTTTAAACATATTAAAAATATATATTGTTTATATTTTTTACAAAAAAAAAGCTGGCGTCAAAAGCTCGCTTTCAAACGTACAGTGCAAGTCATTCCTAATATAACTGCAGTTGATATGGTTAGTAGGTCACAACATTTATTATTTACGTCCTACCTTATCGTGTTCTCTGCTAATAATTTAACCGTTTTTGTTATACGATATAATAGGGAAACTAAATATATATACATATATTACGTGTAACAGATGGCGTCTTCTCATCAAACGAACCAATGAAATGGAAAATAAAAGAAAAAATTTAATATTTTTCTAACTTTAATAATAAAATTGTCTGATATAAACGTTAACATTTAGGTAAATATATGATTTTATGAGCGTTATATTTTTATTCTTATGTATTACATAGACAGTGTTTTCTTATTATAATTTACAACGTTCTTTTTTTTCTTACTGTACATCCACAGGCTTTATTTGCCCATGCCTTTTTTAACTAACATTTTTAGATTATTATTATCGTTAATGCGTCCTTATTTAGACAACGAGACTTAAACTAACAATAAGCTTAGGATCTCTATATATTGGGGCAGGTTGCCCGTAACTGCACCGGGGCACAGCGCTGCGCCGTTTGCGCAGACGCCGGCAAACCGGCGTCGCACATAATGGGAGGACGGGAGTGCCGCTCCCCAAAATCGAGGGTTAGAGTGGTCACAAAGGCCCCGACCGCTCCCCAAAGCCCAACGCACCAGTTCACGGAGGAGACTGCGGTTATGTCATCATAACCTGCCGCAGTTTCCCCCGTTCGCCAGTCCCTGGTGCAGCGGAGATAGAGCGCTCACGGTGCCCGCCGTAGGCGAGCCAACCGTCGGGGCGTCACGGTGGCATGCGCCAGCGATCCCGTGGTGTCCTTGTGCGACGATGAGGGCACCGCTGGGTTTTAGTGGGTATTCTGACTTCGCAGTCAGCGAGTCCTACATACCCGTCACCTTCGGGCGGCGGCATACGTAAATGTATTTCCCAGCGTCAAAAAAAAAAAAAGGGATCTCTATATATCACGAGTCCTTGCACTGACCACAAATTAACTTATTTAATATATAAATAATAAATTTACCACTTTACAATCAATTGGAAATGACCAAGGTTTTTTATGGTTGACTTAATAAGTATGATGTTGTAATAATTTTAAAAAGATTAAACTTTGAGATTCGTATCCGGATCTTGCTATTAAAATGTACATTTCAAATCCGATGGAAGCTTAACATTAACATAATTACTGTACAACGATGATTCAAAACTTCCGTTAAAACTTTAAATCAAGTAAATTTCAATTTTATTTGATCTAACCCGTCAACCCGCAATGAAGCACCATATCGGAATAAACTCTAATTTTTCCTCTGCCTAAACATTTGTACGGCGTATTCAAACAATTGTCATGATCAAACCAACGATTAGTGGAACAGCCATTAACTATTGCCTCTGCGCAAACCCATTAAATATCAATTGAAACTCACATCGAATGAACGGGACAAAACCGCGGGATACTGTCGTCATTAGCTATAGATCACGCCACAAAACACAGGCAATTAGGCCTTAAATAATGCAACGTCCGTTGAAACGGGAATTTAGGCATAAATCTGCGGTAATACCGGCCGTTATTGAATATATTGTTTCATTAATGTCGCAGTGTAATTCAAGCAATTACGTAAAACCAATTTAACGCAACGTAAGTAATTAAAGAATCTTGAAGTCCATCGATTGTCGGTAAAAATAGAAATTGATAAAAAGGTATGGAAATAAGAATAATAATGAATGCCTTACACTATACGGGTACCAGTACTCTTTAAACATGAATCAGTGAAATTTTCATTAATTACGTTAGTGAAGCTGTATTCACTGCATATCAGTGAATTTCAATAATAACTTAGTGAATAGTCACACCACACTACTAATACACATACAAATATTCAATGATCAAATCAGTGGACTCTGATATTAACATATTCATATATACATTGAATAGTCAGTACGATTCTCACACTGATAAAAATGAATAGTCACTTAAAATTAGTGAAATTCCACTGATTCATGTTTAGATAATAGGATGTGAATCACACAACACAAGCACAAACCTTTGTCATGTGTGGGAATCGAACCCACGGCGGCTAGGGCATCAACCAGTAACCGTGACAACTGCGTCATCCCTTCGTCGGAAATACAAATAGTATAACCAAAATTTAACTCGTATATATTCACTTTTATGCTTTCGACTAGCGTCGTATACGCGATCATAAAAAAACAACGCTTCCACAATAAAACGAAATGAAACTTCATACATACATGCATACATACAAACGCTCATGACCTTCGGTAGACACATAATAAAAAAAAAGATCAAATTTTTTTATAATGCTATGCCACGCAAAAGTTATACATGAATTTTCCAGAACGTCTTTCATTAAAGTGTTACTTTTCAATATTTTGCCTAAATACGAGGGTCTCTAGTGGTTAGGATACGATCGAAATATAATGTCCTATTCAAATCCGTGCTTTCAACTGATTTCACCAGAAGTTTAAGTCGAAGATATTCTAATAGACCAGGGTCGATAATTTTTAAAACAAAAAAAAATAGTAGTAGGATGAAACCCATTAGAAAAGGAGGGGAATATTATAAAAATGAAAGGATAATTAATTTACGGGCGATCTGAGGTCGGGAAGGGGATGGGGGTGAGTTTTTAAGGGTAAAAAACGGTTTTTCTCGATTTCCGGCAAAACTAAAAGTCCTATCGAAAAAAGTCAGATAGCAAAGTTGTAGGTAATAAAAAGATCTAAAACTTTTGTATTTACACTTTTTTCACATAACCTCAAAATTTATGTGAAAAATTCAAAAAACCCAGTTTTTGGTTTCTTATTTTTATCTTTTACAAAAAAAAAAAATTTAAACGAAATTTGGTGAAACTTACCTTTTTATGTCCCAAATACGCTGTAATTTATTTGATTAAAAATATTTATTTTTTCACCTTATTTTGAATTAATATCGAAAAAACACCCTAATTTTCAATCGAAAACTCACCCGTCAAAATATCAGCTTTTTTCAAAAAGTTGGTATGTTTTCTGTTCGTTGAAATCTCTACTTTTCGATGGTGAAAAAAAAAAAATATGTTACAATAGTAAATCTTCTCAGAAAATGCAAAAAATCGAAAAAAAACTCGAATTCGAATTTTTTTTTAAATTATTATAAATAATTTCATCTAAAAAATGTGATTGCTGCAATTTGTTTCAATTAAAAAGTTGATTTATTTAATGCTAATTACATTTATGTCATAGAATATCTCATAAAATAATAAATCTCATTATATAAAAATATAAATGTAAATCGTACAATTAAATGTAGATACTTTATTCTGATTACGTTATTCATTACAATATTTTTAACACATTAATCTATCATAAGATTACATAAATACCTTATCTTCAATTCTAATCACTTATCCATTAGTTTTTGTTTTTTTTTATTAATATAATAAAAATATGTATAGTAAATATATTTTTAATAACTAACTTTTGGCTTATTTTCATGTATATTTCATATATTTTGAATATATCTGAAATATATTTGAAATGTAAAAAATATATATGAAAATCGGCCAAAAGTTTGTTATTACAAATATATTTATGATATATACTTATTTTATATATTTTTTATAGATTTTTAAAATATTTTTTATGTATTTTGAAATATTTTTTTTCCATGGGATTAACTAAATTTGTTTGTGCAAAATTAAGGAGATTATTATTTTTTTATCTTGTACTAAAACATCATTTAATTTCAATCTTTAGGTTATGTTACGTTAAGCATACTATTTTTTAAAGAAAATATTACGATTTTTATGTTTGAGTTGATTGATACAGATAAAAATAGAGATAGTACTTACCTTCCTATGCAGATTCGAAAAGTTTTTTTTTTTTTTTTAAGTAAACTTGTCACAATTATCTTCAAGAAACTCAGCGTGCACGTGTATTTTTGACAGACCCAGACTCGCCTAGCCCCTTCCCCACTTCTCCATGAAATACCTTTTGATGGGCTACTATTTTTCGTAGGTCACTCAGGTATATAATTTATCTTAAAAAATAGTTATAAATAGACATCTACGCATATAATTTAAAGAAGATTCGACAACTTTCTCCAAATATTGTAAATTTTAATATTGTTGCCGCATTATCATTGTAATGTAGTACTAAGTTTGAGGAAATAAAGATATTATTATTATTCTTTTATTCAATATCTTTCCCTATAATTACATTTTTAAATATATTTATAAAAAATACAAATAAAAATATTTAAAAATATAAAAAAGGTATTCCTCCGGTGACAGGTTGAGTCCCAGGCCATCGGTGGTTAAGGCTCCAGGCTGAGGAACCTCCTCACAATGCGGGCCGTTTCAAGCAACACTGCCTTTTGAATCCGACCCTTGATCCAACAGTCGAGCGAGAGTTTCTTAAGATGTTGGTCGAAACTCTTCGCTAATAGGCCATTGACCGACACAACAATAGGAACAATTATTGTTGAGTCCACATTCCACATGGCGGTAATCTCGTGGGCAAGGTCTAAATATTTACTTAATTTTTCTTTTTCCGCCTTTACGAGATTATCGTCATGCGGGATTGTAATATCAACAATAATAGCTCGGCGCGTTGATCGGTCTACTAGCACTATATCAGGTTTATTGGCTGCAATAAATCTGTCAGTGATAATAGACCGATCCCAGTAGAGCAACGCATGACTATTTTCAAGAAATGGCGTTGGATTGTATCTATAGTACGGTAACTCATTTTCAACGAGGCCATATCGAAGAGCAAGTTGTTGGTGGATAATCCTGGCTACTTGGTTATGTCTGTGCAAATACTCACCGTTAGCAAGACGACCACAACCGGAAACAATATGTCTGATGGATTCGCCAGGCCTACGACATGCTCGGCATATGTCTGGAGTTCCATCTTTCATGATATGTTTCCGGTAATTGTTCGTCTTGATAACTTCATCCATAATTGCACAGACAAAACCTTCAGTCTCCCCAAACAGATTCCCGTGTTGTAGCCAGGATACAGAACTGGATTGGTCTACATCTATATCTGTCAAAGCTTTGTAGAACCGACCATGTAGTTCTTTGTTCCTCCATATGGCCACGCGGTCAATGGTACTCATTACTATAGGTTTACGCCATTTCTCTTTGCCTAAGGACAGCGGAGTAAAGCCCTTATCAACGGCAACAACATCCTTGTGCATATCGTTTGTGATGTTTAAAAAATATTCTCGGAGATTATACACCATACGATTGTGGAGGTCTTTTGCGTTTAAAAAGCCTCGACCGCCACATTTTCGTGGGATGTATAATCTCATCAAAGATGAACGAGGGTGATGCATTCGGTATATTGTTAACATTTTACGGACTTTGCGATCAAGGGAATCTAACTCCGTTTGAGTCCATCTCAGAATGCCAAAGGTATAGACGATTAAGGGCATAACCCAACAGTTAAAGGCACGTACCTTGTTACCGCCCGATAAAAAGCTGTTAAGCACTTTCTTCAGCCGGCCAAAGAATCGTTCCCTAATCTGTTGTTTCATGGCTCCGTCATCAATGCCCAATGCCTCTGACATTCCGAGATATTTGTAGGTTTCACCTTCGTTGAGAGATCTAAGAGACAAAGAGTTGGTAAGTTGTAAGTTTTCTGATGAAATAATTTTACCTCTTTCTACATGGATGAAAGCGCATTTATCCACACCAAATTCCATTTTTATACAAGTGCTAAAAGTTTCTGTTATTTTTAGCAACTTGTATAACTCTGGTCGTTTGGATGCGAACAGCTTCAGATCATCCATGTAAAAAAGGTGAGATATTGCTTTGCCTTCTTTACGAAGGTGAAAGCCTAACCCTGAATCCTCTAATAAAGTACTTAAAGGATTCATGGCCAGACAAAACCACAATGGACTCAAACTATCGCCTTGAAAAATACCCCGCTTGATCCTTATCGGTTCGGTCGATCCAGGAACATTGATGCCGCCAGGATACTGAAGATACGTGGTCCAGTGCTCCATACACGAGCAATATAAATAATAGCAAGCAATATAATAATTTATTATTATTATTTTAATTGCTGCACTCCACCCGTTTAATATATAAATATATATAATAAAATATATTACTTATATAAGGAATATAATAAATTTACATAAACATACATAGATAAATATAAGCGGGTGGAGGATTACGCCCCGGCAGGGAGATCAAACGGCCGGGGGTTAGGGCTGTAGGCTGAGAAATCGGCGGACAATCCTAGCCGAGTCGAGTAATACTGCCTTCTGCATCCTGGCTGCGAGCGAACCGTCACGGATACCCAACTGCCTCAGATGGTGAGCGAGGCTAACCGGGATTAAACCGTTGGCAGATATAACGATAGGGATGATTTCAGTGGAATCAACACCCCACATGTCGACAATCTCGTGCGCCAGATCCAGATATTTACGTTTTTTCTCTGTTTCGGCTTTCACGAGGTTCTCGTCATGCGGAATGGTGATGTCCACTAGAAACACCCTCGACTGTGCCCTATCCATCACCACGATATCAGGCTTGTTCGCCAGTATCGTCCTGTCCGTGGCGATAGGCAGGTCCCAGTAGAGCCGGACTCCGTCGCGTTCGAGTACTGGCGCCGGTGTGTACTGGTAGTACATTATTATTATTATTATTTCTATTAATTGCTACACTCCACCCGTTCAAGATATACATATACACATATAAATAAATATAATACAATACTTATATAAGGAGTATAATAAATTTACATAAACTTACTTAGATAAATATAAGCGGGTGGAGGATTACGCCCCGGCAGGGAGATCAAACGGCCGGGGGTTAGGGCTGTAGGCTGAGAAATCGGCGGACAATCCTAGCCGAGTCGAGTAATACCGCCTTCTGCATCCTGGCTGCGAGCGAACCGTCACGGATACCCAGCTGCCTCAGATGGTGAGCGAGGCTAACCGGGATCAAACCGTTGGCAGATATAACGATAGGGATGATTTCAGTGGAATCAACACCCCACATGTCGACAATCTCGTGCGCCAGATCCAGATATTTACGTTTTTTCTCTGTTTCGGCTTTCACGAGGTTCTCGTCATGCGGGATGGTAATGTCCACTAAAAACACCCTCGACTGTGCCCTATCCATCACCACGATATCAGGCTTGTTCGCCAGTATCGTCCTGTCCGTGGCGATAGGCCGGTCCCAGTAGAGCCGGACTCCGTCGCGTTCGAGTACTGGCGCCGGTGTGTACTGGTAGTACGGCACCCTCTGTTCCAGAAGACAATACATTAGAGCAAGCTCTTGATGAAGAATTTTGGCCACTTGATTATGTCTGTGCAAGTACTCAGTGTTGGCAAGCGCTGAACACCCCGAAAGCACATGTCTGAGTGACTCGCCGGGATGACGACAAGCTCGACAGAAGTCGGGAGTGCCATCCTTCAGAATGTGCTTCCGGTAGTTGTTCGTCTTAACCACCTGATCCTGTATTGCACAGACAAAACCTTCGGTTTCCCCAAAGAGGTCCCCGAATCGCAGCCACTGCACGGAGGCCTTAACATCCACGTGAGGTGCGTGGAGCGCCTTGTAAAACCGTCCATGCAGCTCCTTCTCCATCCATACGGTCTCCCGGTTAGAGGTGCTAAGTACAACCGGTCTTCGCCATTCCTCTTTGGCCAGGGATAACGGGGTGAGACCTTTGTCACATACTATAACTTCACCATGCATAGCGCTCTCCCTCCTCGTCTCAAAGTAGGCCCTGAGGCTGCACACCTCACGGTTATGCATGGACTTGGCGCTTAAAAGGCCTCGGCCACCACACTTCCGTGGGATGTACAGTCTCATGACCGACGATTTCGGGTGATGCATGCGATGGCAAGTCATAGTCGTGCGGACTCTTCTGTCCAGGGCGTCGAGTTCGGTCTGAGTCCATCTGAGCACGCCAAATGTGTACAAGAGAGTGGGCATGACCCAGCCGTTATAAGCTCGGACCTTGTTGGCGCCCGACAAGTAGCTCCGAAGAACTTTTGTCAGCCGTCCAAAAAAGACCTCGCAAACCGCCTGTTTCATATCCACCTCCTGCACCCCTATGCATTGTGACATGCCCAGATACCGGTAAGATTCAGCTTCGGAAAGGGTCTTGAAGTTCGAAAGCTCTAGGCTAATTTCAGCCGATTGTGTCACCTGTCCCCTGTCCACATGTACGACCGCACACTTATCCACTCCAAGCTGCATCCTGATGGAGCCGCTGAACTCAGTAGTGATTTTCAGCAACTCCATAAGGCGTGCAGGATTAGGTGCCAGCAGCTTGAGGTCATCCATGTAGAGAAGGTGGGAGACTTTAGTACCTCCTCTCCGAAACTGAAAGCCTGTCCCCGAACGCTCCAGCAGAGTGCTTAAAGGGTTCAAGGACAAGCAAAACCAAAGTGGGCTCAGACAATCACCCTGGAAAATACCCCTTCGTATCCGGATTCGGTCATCGGCACCCGTCGTCAGTCTCTCGCCCTGGAGACAAAGGATCGTACTCCATTGCCCCATGCATACTTCGAGGAAGTCTCGAACTGCACCGTCGATCTTGTACAGCTCGAGGACCCTCAGAAGCCATGAATGAGGCACCGAGTCGAATGCCTTCTTGTAGTCGATCCAGGCAGCAGAGAAGTTCCGACGGTTGCGTTTGACAAGCTGGCCCGCAACAGAGTCAATGATAAGGAGCTCCTTTGTGCCGCGGCCGCCTCCACGGCATCCGTTCTGAGCTGCAGACAAGATGTTAAATTCGTCAATATGACGAGAGATCTTGCAGCTCAGAACGGATGTCAGTGTCTTATAGATGGAAGTCAGACACGTAATGGGGCGGTAGTTGGTAGGGTCCGCGGTGTTGGTGGACTTAGGAGCTAGGTGAGTGATCCCAGTAGTGAAGAGGTTCGGAAGCGTTTTCCGCTCTATCGCCTCTTGGTATTGTCGAGCCAAGGTCGCATGGCATACCGAGAACCCTTTCAGCCAATAGTGATGCAGGCCGTCGGCCCCCGGGCTCTTCCAGTTCGGTGCCCGCCGGACCGCATCAGCTACGTTCTCCGAAGAGATGGCGATCGGGTTCATCGGTTCGATTCTAGCACATGCTTCCTGAACCGCCGCAATCCAAGGGCCCTCCTCATGCTCTACCTCCCGTGACCATATATTTCGCCAAAAGGCGACGAGGTCAGCCGTATTTGGTTTTTGGGAAGTAGAGCATGGCGTCGGGTTCTCCAACTTCCTGTAGAACCTCTTCTGATCACTCACAAAGAGGCGATTTTGTCGGAAGCGCTCAACTCTCTCAGAGTACCTACGAATACGCTTCCCCCATGCCGCGATTCTCTGCTTCAGGCCGTCGATGCGCTCCGTCAGTTTCTCAGCTATATCAGGCTGGTCTAGTCTGACACCTAGCCCGTTGAAAGCTATTCTAACGGAGCGCACAATCCTTGGCCTAGTGTTGCCCGACCTGAAGCTTTGCAGTCTGCCAATGAGGGTCCTGGCCAAGCTGATACGGCGTTCTATTCTCTTCTTCCAGGCTGGTACGTCACTACTCTTATTAGTAGTGCGTCCAGGCTCCTGGGTTTTTGCTCCGATGAAGCGGTGTACCGCTAGAGCTGCACCGAAGAGAATAGAACCCGTATCATCCAAGCCCAGACTGCCATCCAAATATGGAGGTAGCAGCCTGTTAGCTGCCTCAATGGCACCCCGCGTCGCAGCATTAAGGGGAAGTCGGGAGAGTCGTGGTCTCTGTTCTAGAGGAGTGCTCCGGATCTCAGAAATCGCCTCCTCCAAAATCCCTCTCATCTGCTCTACTTTTTGGGAGACTGCTTCTTCAGCGATCGCATCCACAGGCACTTCGCCACGAACGCTTTCCTGTTGCGTTACAACTGCGTTATGCTCTGTAGATACGGGTTCGACTTCAGGAGCAGCCTCACGTCGCAATCGTTCGAGCTCGGCGGCGTTAAATACGCCCTTTCGTTGGATATACCGAGCTCGATCTGCCAGGTTCTGTTCCGTGACAGTTAAATTTGGCTCGAGCAGCAGAAACTCGCGGTGCATTACTGCTCGGTAGCCAGTCCGACCGGTTTCCCCCCCTACAGCCCTAAAGTACGCACGCATGACATTTTCGTTCATTTCAAGAGTCCATCTCATGCGGCGTACTCCATCGGCGGCGGGCACCGAATGCTGAGTCCCTAGAGACTCTGTCGGCGCCAAGCCAACTGATGGGGATGGTGGATACACCGGCCGGCTAGGTGGTGGTGCCGGTCGGCGGGGGTTGCTGGCGGCCCGCATGCTGCCACGTCCAGCGCCAGCTCCAGACGCGCCCTGGCGCCCCCCAGGCAGCGGCCCTATTCGCTTTCCTATATCTTTGTCCATCCATGTACAAATTGAGTGCTAGATTACTCCCTTGGAGAGGCACTCAAACTCTCCGAGGAGGCTGCGTTGGTCTTATGCAGCTTTAGTTGCCTTTAGTCGCCTTTTACGACACCCTAGGCTGAGAATGGGTTGGTCCTATTCTACTCTGCCGGGAACCACACGGCTTCTGCCGGGAACCACACGGCTTTATTATTATTATTATTAAATGTCTTATTAAATATTAATTTTATTAACTTATCTGTTTGTTAATTATAGTAGTATATTCTTATTTGCATTTTTTTTTATCAATGTAACATGTAATCTAACGTTTTTCGAGTAATTAAAGTGTTAATTTTAATAAATAGCTCAAAATTTTTTATAATAATTTAAAAAAATATTTCGATTTCTAGTTTTTTTCGATTTTTTGCATTTTCTGAGAAGATTTACTATAGTAACATATTTTTTTTTCACCATCGAAAAGTAGAGATTTCAACGAACAGAAAACATACCAATTTTTTGAAAAAAGCTGATATTTTGACGGGTGAGTTTTCGATTGAAAATTAGGGTGTTTTTTCGATATTAATTCAAAATAAGGTGAAAAAATAGATATTTTTAATCAAATAAATTACAGCGTATTTGGGACATAAAAAGGTAAGGTTTCACCAAATTTCGTTTAAAATTTTTTTTTTTGTAAAAGATAAAAATAAAAAACCAAAAACTTGGTTTTTTGAATTTTTCACATAAATTTTGAGGTTATGTGAAAAAAGTGTAAATACAAAAGTTTTAGATCTTTTTATTACCTACAACTTTGCCATTTGACTTTTTTCGATAGGACTTTTATTTTTGCCGGAAATCGAGAAAAACCGTTTTTTACCCTTAAAAACTCACCCCCATCCCCTTCCCGACCTCAGATCGCCCGTAAATTATTTTTCCTTTCATTTTTATAATATTCCCCTTCTTTTCTAATGGGTTTCATCCTACTATTATTTTTTTTCACTTTTTATTATTTTGAAAGGCTTCTACCCTGGTCTATAAGACATAATACACGCACTGATTGGTACAAAGCGTATATTATTTAAGTTGTTATTTTCCAAACGTACCTACTTTCTAAACATGAATCAGTGTATTTCACTAATTTTAAGTGACTATTCACTTTTTATCAATGTGAGAATCGTACCACGCAGGATAAGTGTCTATTCAATGTATGAATATGTGAATAGCAGAGTCAACTAATTTGGTCATTGAATACTTGTATGTGTATAAGTTAGTATTGACTAACTCGTTATTGAAATTCACTTATATGTAGTGAATACAGCTTCACTAACGTAATTAATGAAAATCCCACTAATTCATATTTAGAGTAGCATTAAATAGCGTTTACAATTCGTTACTTGTACTTACATAAGTAGGTCACTAAGTTCATCTATTTTTGTGATTATTCTAGTAAAAAAATACGTAATATTCAAGTGGGTGGTATTTGTAATGTGGTTTTGATTAGATGTTTATCAATAAACTGTTTGAGTTTGAAACGTTCCTGTGTAATGGCGCGTAAGTTCCATTAAGGACGAAGCGAATATTTATATTTTGTACATTTTTTTTTTCTCTGGCTATTTGTTCTTTTAAGACTCCCCACCGTGCCTCGGAGAGCACGTAATGCCTTCGGTCCCGGTTGTTATGAATGTTAGTTAACGATCGTCACTAGTAGGTATATGTTAAACTCCATGAAGCGTGGCGGATCAAACCCAACTCTTTATCCGTATAGGAGGCTTTTGCCCAAGGATGGGATTTAAAGGCTGTTTCAGATTTAGTTCAATCGATTTAAATTGACAACGAATATCATTTAATTAAATACTCGCCAACACAAAGTTGAGCAGCATTGTAAATTATTTTCAATCTTTTCTCCTATACCTATAAAAGAAGAGGACCTTATCGAGCAGTGGGACGTTCACAATAAGGATGGTCATCGGAAAAATCATCGATAATTATCGTATCGTGTTATCGATAAATATCGAATGAACAGTTATCGATAATTATCGGATGAAAATTATCGATAGTTTGCGACAGTTATCGATAATTATCGGATGAAAATTATCGATAATTACGCGGGTGATATGATAATTATCGGATGGATTCGATAATTATCGGATGGATTCGATAATTATCGGATGGATTCGATAATTATCGGATGGAGTCTATAATTATCAGATGAGTTGATAATGGAAGTGCACACGAAAAAAAAGGTCGTCACTTCCCCGTATCGAAATATTTATCGGATGAAATATGCCGAGAATTATCGGATCAAAAATAATTATCGATATTTATTGAATCAAATAAAATTATCGAATCACACTTATCGAATGAAAAATTATTGAGTAGTTACGAATTATCGATAATTATCGCACACCCCAACACAAGACGTTTACGATACGATAAGATAATACTCAACATTCGAGTAATTAAAATATTGAAAATTTCGTTTACTATACAATATAATGTAACACATTTTCATATTATTTTCTACTTCCAACTAGGAAAAGATAAAAGAATCGATCTAATAGTTTCCGTGTTAATTTACAAATATAAAAACAAATCTTTTCACTTTAATATTAGTGTATATACTTAATCATACTCGTAATACTATAGACTCGATAAAGTATTACGAAGTGGCGACCATAGGGGTAGGGGGGTGAACTGCCTAATCAATGGTATCGCAGCAACGGTGTGTCAACAATGACGTCATCGAGTAAAATTTACTTTTGCTTATTTTTGTACATGTTAAGGGTTGTTTCCTTGAACTGATCAGGACGTACTTAACTCTGTTACGGCGAGTTGCACGAAACCGTCGCTAACTTTCCGTTAGTTAAGTTGCAATTAATCTTAAAATTAGTTGATCTTATGATTAATTTAAAGCTGTTGGAATTAATCATCCGTTAGATAGGTCTTTAATTAAACTAAATTTTTTTGTTAACTTAATCAGATGTAGGTTTCGTGCAACAGATAATCACGATTCTTGTGATTAAATTAGTTTAATAAACACTTAAATTTAAAATTTGTTTCGTGCAACTCGGCGTTAGACGTTAAATAAATAATCAAATACACGTTCAACTGACCTAAGTAGAATGGAATCCTGTGTCCGGAATAAAAATACAATTTTTTTTTTAACACACACACACACGGTCATATGTTCCTAAGGTAGGCAACTTAATGCCTGTGTTTTAGGTAACAGCTGGCTGATATACATTTTTTTTTTTTTATAAATATACATATAAATAATACATATATAAATAAATATATTTAATATAAACATATATTACACCCAGACTCGGAGCGGGAATCGAACCCACAATCCTTGGAGCAGAAAACAGGGTCACTGCAAACTGCGCCAACGAGTCAGTCAAACATAACATCCCCTCTCCAATAGGATGAAATCCTGTATCGAAGTCCAGGAACAGACAACACAAACGCCAGACCACGACATATATCTGCATTCATTCATTCATTCATTTGTTTTAATAAGTTTCAAGAGTGCCAAAAGAACTGATGATTTCGCCAATGATTAAAGTTAATTTTTGCGTTATATTCAACGTCGAATAACTTTAGGAAGGAATTTTATGAAAAAATTTAAACAAACGGTTTTTGTAGAGTATTAAATTTCTTTCAAGGATAAATATTTTAATCTATAAAAATATTAATATTTCTAGTAGTTACAAAAATCTAAAATCGAAACAAAAATAAAATAAAAACAAATCAATGTTAAGGCACGGTGACAAGGAAACGGCTCGTTTGACGTCAATTTACTAAGAGAGATTTTTTGTAGGGAATTTAATTTCCTTTAAGAATATAATTATATCGCTCAAATTTTTAAGATTGATTTTATTTACGAGTTTTTGGTAAAATAATGCGATATAAATATATACTTCTGGATAAAATAGCTTTCTTTTGGCGAAAATATTATTTAAATCGATTCAGTAGTTTCAAAGTTTATCGTACAAACAAACAATACAAATCTTTCCACTTTACAATATAAATACAGATTAAGATAATCTTTCTCAGTAAGGAGGCTTCGTGAAGCAAGTAGGATTTATTGAATAGAATCTGTAACTTTTAAGATTACCCGTTTTCAAACAAACAAAACTTCCTATTATACCGTATTATTGTAGATTATATCGTAAATGTTTTCATATAAACGATTTTTTGAATACTCTCTAAACATGAATTAGTGGAATTTCACTAATTTTAAGTGACTTCACTTTTTATCAATTTGAGAATCGTACCACGCAGAATTAGTGAGTATTCAATGAGTGAATATGTATGTGAATATCACAGTCCACTGATTTTATCATTGAATATTTGTATGTGTATTAGTGAGTATTCACTAACTTGTTATTGAAATTCACTGATATTTAGAAAATACAGCTTCACTAACGTAATTAATGGAAATTCCACTGATTTATGTTTAGAGAGTACAATGTTATAAAAATAAATCTACTACTAAACCGTTTGCGATGCTTATAATAGTTAAAGATAGACTTATAATAGTTTAGACTAGAAAAGAAGAGCAGTTATAGGCTGTTTTATATTCTGAAATATTATTTGTAAAAAAAATGAATTACACAGTTAACGCATTATACTATATGTACACACGGTTAAGTATATGTACTATATATACAATCAGAAATCACTAAGAGAATCGAGTCTCGACGGTATGAACTTCTTCGGGACAAAGCGAGCTATTTCTGTGCAACGGATGCGCCCGCGCAGCGGCGAAGCTGGTAGCGTTAGCAGAAAAATTACTTAATTTTTATTTTATTATTTAACTAATTACATAAATATCTAATGAAAAGGTTTTCAAATTTATTTCTACCAAAAATCGTAATTATATTTCATACTTCAAAATATCTATAAAAATACAATATCAAATTATTTTTTTTTAGTATTTTACGGATTTCAATGTCCGATTCGCACGCGAAGAAGTTACAGTACAATACAGAGAAATTAACCCCAAATGTGGGGGGTCTGAAAAAATACAACAAAAACCTCAGACCACGGTATCCATCTGAATGGCGTATTCTAACGATCATCATGAGTGGAGATCCACGGTAATCGAATCCATAATCCGCTTTCGCAATAGTCAGTTGCCGTGATCATTGTACCAAACCGTCGTCATTATGTATACCTACTGTACTCTCTAAACACGAATTAGTGAAATTTTCATTAACTACGTTAGTGAAGGTATATTCACTAAATATAAGTCAATTACAATAACAAGTTAGTGGATACTCACTAATACACATACACATATTTAATTATCAAAACAGTGGACTCTGATATTCACATATTTATACTACTTATTCTACGTGGTACGATTCTCACATTGATAAAAAGTGAATAGTCACTTAAAATTGTGAAATTCTACTGTTTTATGTTTATATAGTACTGTAATTGTGGATTCTATTACTTTAATTTATTTAATTTAAATTTTATTAATATTCACAAAATGACCGTGCTGACGCTACCCGTGCGTGAGAACGGTGGAAGACGAGACGTACAAATAAACACACATACTTGGTTATTTTAATTAAAACTCATATCAATACTTCGGATGTTCTTTGTAACGAATATTTCAAGGGCTTACTATCGCCCCAAGACAAACAAAATTATATACTTTGTGTTTTCTTTATAAATTATAAAAATAGAGTTAGTACCAAACTAAATTAAACATTTTTAAATATGAATTTAATATTTAATATTACTTGTAAAGTATGAAAATAATAAATAAAATATGTATAATATATCTAGCAGTTCACTTATATATACTGACGACCGTTCTGGTGTAGTGGTGCGAGTACTCGTCTCAAATCGCGCGCCGGCGATCGCGGGAACGATTCCCGTTCGGAACGGATATTTGTACAAATATTTGTTTCCGGTCTGGGTCTCACATCTCCGCTCTGGTGGAGTCCGGGCCTTAACATCAGTGAGTTTGTACGCTAATACGCGCTCAGTCTGATCAAGGCATTAAAGCAGCAATCGCTTGCAATAACTGCTTAATTAAATATCATTAAATGAGAAAATAATAGAAAATTTTATTCTGTTAAAATCTGTAATAATTTATAAGTACTTAAAATGGTACCTAATATATAAAAGTTCAACATCCAAGAGAAAACGAATTCAATTCAACTCGAAAGATTCCATTCCGGAATATGAGATACGAAAGATATTCCAACTTCTTAACTTACTTTTGAAACAATTTCTGTTGAAATTTATTTTTAACCGACTTCGAGAAACAGGTGTTCGATCCGGCTGATTGTTCATCGTTTTTAAAGTTCCTAACAGCCTAAAGTTGACCATTGTTAAACAAAATCCTTTCTGTTCAGGTTTTTTTATTTGTTATATGAACCGGTTTAGGTTTTGACGTTTCCGGACCTAAAAATATATCTACGAAGCGCTATTATCAACTCCCGAGTCCGTTGTTTGACCGTCTGTAACAGAGTTACATCTTTAAAAAAATATAGACGGAATATATACAATGGCAGCTATAACCACAGATAATAAGCATTAAATGTCTCTATACCAAAAATATATTTTTTAACGTTTACAAATCTTAACAAACATGCATAGCTAAATATGGTAAGGAATCCTTCATGTGGGAGTCCGACTTGCATTTGTTCTCTTTTTTGTGACTTGCCAATTGTAAACCGATTTTAATGAATCTATTATACCTCGACTAGACGTCCCTCGCTGTTTAGCTTGCAGTGCTTGAGCTTCATCTAAATCCGTTCAGTAGTTTTTGCGTGAAAGAGTAACAAATATCCAATAAAACTTTTGCGTTTATAATATTAATAGGATAATCATTATCAATAAACAAACAGTCTAAACCAAACGCACTTTTATTCTAATATTACGAAAAGGTCATGAGATAAGCGCGCTTAAATCAAAAGACTTGTCGAAAATTGCACTAATATGACCCTGGAACATTTCAACGGTCATGTTATTTATTAATAAAATAATAACAGGTTTGTTAGTTTTTAAATTAATTATAACATTAAATATAAGTTATGGTTCGTGATTAATTTAATTAAAAACTTAGAATTACAAACTTACAATTTACATTAATATTTTTACATAAAATAAATTCTCTTTTAAAAATAACTGCCGTATAAAAATTCGAATCAAGAAAAATATTGTTATTAAAATTTAACATAATAACAAAAAAAGGAGGTCGAAGGCTGGAAGCTTACCTTTGCCTAAAAAAATTACTTTTATACCTTCATAAACATCCAGTATAATTTGAACCAACCGTAGATTAAATTCAACAAAAATATTATTAAAATAACGATAGAGCATAGTTCATAACACGCTGGTTTCGTATTATGTAACAGAACACCTTGCCCACAAAAAACTAAACAATGTTGTTTTTGTTGCAGAGCGAAAGAGACAGCTGCAGGATCAGTCCATTTCGAACCAGTTCAAACAGCTTTTTCAACGGAAAAAAGGATAAAAGTGACCGTTTTCGTGTCTAGTTATGCGTGTGTGAGTGTTTGTGAGTTCGTTTTTGTAAATCAAGATGGCTGTACTTCCCGCGCTTTTTGGACTTCTCCTTGCGACCATTGTCACAGGTAAATTTTTGATCATTTTTTTATTTTTATTTGATGGGTCAAACTTGGGTTTCTCCTGTATAACGACCAGTTCCTATATCTATCTGTGATTTTGTTAAGTAGAGTAATAATTTTAACATACCTAATAAAGTAGGGATATACTTGGAATATACGAATTGTGTCAAAAGTCTATCACTAATAAGCAAAATCAAACCTACCACCATACCGGTCAAATGAACGCTTTTGAGACTAAATTAAAATCGTTAAATTCTATGTTAATATTTTTGTTTTTTAGGTTTTTTAGGTTTACACTTTACAGGTTTTTTTAAGTAATTGTGTATTATAGAAAAAGTCGTGGATAAGTTCAAGAATAATGTAAACCTAGAATTTAACAACTTTAATTAAAGTCTCAAAAGCGATTATTGACCGCTTTGGTAGGTTTAGTGTTACAGATATGTCTTAGAACGCGGCCGTACTTTAGCCATTGAGTGATAAATTCAAATTCAAAATCAGTTTATTGCCACGCAATATTTCTTAACCTAACATTTATTAACATTTTACACTTATGTCTATGGCAATGGGAGGTGACTCAGCTTATGTGCTAACGCAGGACCATGGGTCCCGTATAGCGCTGATTTTCAGTCCCTCCCTCCTCCCTGAGCTGTTATACTAGTTAAATCAGTTAATAAATTAAACTAGACCAAAAGAAGTACCAAATAAAATCAATGTAACTTAAATAAAATTAATGTTAATCTAATTTAACCTAACTCTTGGTTTTGCTTGTTTATAAAGTGTTTTTATATTATATTTGCTGTGCGGCGACCGATAGAGAAGAATAGTACTAACCTTTTTCTGGTAGGGGTGTCGTAAAAGGTAACTAAGGCCATAGTGGTGCTAACAACTTTTTTTTTTTTCTTTTTTTTTTTTGGCGGGAAAAAATGTACCTGAACGCACACCCTGTCGTCCGGGGAGACAACGGGGTAGTGTGGGGCCCTTACCCACTAAAATAACCCGCTGTGCGCCCTCACCCGCCCTTACAAGGCAGACCACGGGTACCGCGTACGTTGCTCCGTGGCCCGCAGGCGGCAGCCCCATCGGGCACTTTCTTCTGTGCGACACCCCGCGCACTCGGGCATCGCACCTTCGCGGTAGGCTGTTTCGGCGGACGGCGGGCAATCCGCGACCCTACCGTCCGCAGCCTTGACTAGGGCGGCATCAGGCGCATGTGAGCGCGTCTGCGCCGCCCCGCGCGCCGGCGGCGAATTGGGTCCGAAAGGAGTGAGTCCTCCCGGGCCCTCTCCGCCGCCTCCTTCTGCAAGATTACGTTCTCGCAAAAGTTGGCGACCGCGGTCCAGGCCCTATCACCGCCGACCATCGCTCGCGCAACGGCCGATAGCGACAGGTCGTCTCCAAATAGTGGTGCGAACAACTACACCAACCAGGATGGTGATATACTCCAACAAAATCAGATTCAAACCGTTATGTTTATTACACGAACAGAGTCGAGTCTAACGGTTAGCTAACGCTAAAAAACCGTCCAATATTCGAATTTAGTCTACAAAGGATTTAAAAAGTGACTTTGACATCAGCTCAATCGGGAGTGACGCTGTCCACCGTGAACTGTACCGGAAAAAGTTTTTAATTGTTTGAAACTTAGTTCAAAACTGGTCGCATTCATAAAAATATTACTATGATTTGACTCGACTGTATATACAACAATAGTTCCGGACAACCGTTCTGTTGTAGTGGTGCGAGTAGTCACCTTAACACCGACGGTCGCGGGTTCGAGTCCCTCTTGGGTAGCTAGTTGTATTTGTTTCCGGTTTGGGTGTACGTTCTTGTGGGTCGCCCCACCGTGCCTCGGATAGCAGATCATCGGAGAATTATCCGCCAACCTGCAGTGGAGCAGTGTGGTAGATTAAGCTCCAACCCTTCTCTGTATGTAGAAGAGGCCTTTGCCCAGCAGTGGGACGTTTCTAGGCTGATTCAGTTCAGTTCAGTATATACATCTGTGATGAAAAAATTTAGTAGTATATAATTTCGTGGAGATATTGCGTGACCCAAAGAGGAAATGAGGAATGGGCCGGGCTTGGCGAAAGATTGGCGCGATACTTGTTAACCTTGGAGTTAGCCTAGAATCCAATTCTGTCTCAAGCCTGTCAAAATAACGGAATTATAACACCATGCCAAGACTGACTGTTAGTATCGCGCCAGTATTGCAATTAAATACTGGCAACTCGAACCTTAGTTGTATTTTGGCAGTCTTTAACCTGGACTGGCATGTCAAAGCTTGGTTTGTTAATACTGATCCACTCTTAGGCCAAGATTCGGGCCAAGACTGGTAATACGAAACTTGGCTGGTTAGTATTGGGTGGATCTTGGGCTAAATATATTTAGGGCAATTCCACGCATAAGTCTACTATAAATGAAAAAATAAATATCTGATTTTGTTAGTAAAAATACTTAAGTATGGTGGCAACATTATGTTATTTTTAAGTTTTTATAGTGTCAACAATTTTTTGATTTTTTTTTTCTGGAAACAATGTCATTTACGAGATCGCGTTGTGAGCTCAGCTGATAGTGGTTTTTTGTCTTTAAGTTTTGATTAAATTTCCACGGTAAGTCTTTTGAATTATTGTTATATTTTGTTATATATTGACTGTTCAAACGACGACCTATTGATAAAGAGTTCGTTATTCATGGAAATTTAATTTTTTTAAGATATATGAGGTTTGTAAGATCACAGTGTCAATGTGTAGTGTCGGTCACAGACTAGACATTATTTTTCTCTCTATTTACAGTAAAATTACTTTAATGTCATGAAAATAAGTATTTTTCCTACTTGACGGTTTGACTCAAATGATGCCGACGGTAAAAATTTATTATCTTTTTTTATAATGCCTAAATTCTTAAAAACATTTTTGTAGTGTCAGTCACATTGTAGAGTCGGTCACAGCCCGTACCATAATTAAATGTATCTTTTTGTTTGTTTTTTTCTCATAAATGGCGAATACAGCTGCAGAAAGGAAGCACAAGCAGAGAGAGAAGCTGAAAGCTAAAGGATTATTCGAAGAAATGAAAGAAAAAGGAATCTGAGAATAGGAAACGCCATCGACGTTTGATAAAACAAACAGCATCGATTGACACGGTTAAAGCATTACGTAAAAAAAATCAGAAGAGATGAGTAGGTACAGAAGTAAGATTAAAGAAAGAAAACTAATGTTAGAATCCATTGATACACCTGCCAAAGATGAGACTCCTACTAAAGCATTTGCCTCAAGAAACTTATATAGAAAAGCGGTCGCAAAAGTCAAAATGAATCTGCCATTCAGTCCTTCCAAGTGTAGGGCAGTTGTGCATACATTACCAAGACAAATTACCCCTGAAATAATAACGCCTAAACACAAAAAACCGAAAAAACAATCTCTGCTGACACAGTTGAAAAAGTCATTTTTTTTATCTCCGCGATGTTATTAGTCATCAAAATCCCGGCATTAAAGACACAACAATAGTCCATCTCGAAGGTGGTAAAAAAAGTTAAAATGCAAATACGGCATTTGTTCAGCAATGTTCTCGAAATACGAGTATATGCTTTGTTTTGTGATGAATTCGGAACGATTATAGGCAACAGCAAATTTGCTGAACTATGACCAAAACATGCTCTCCTGAGCTGCCAAACACCTGAAAATGTTTGCCTTTGAGAGTATTTTTATTTTCAATGTTGGTTTCTAACATATTATTAGTGATTTCGTTTAAGTGGTGTTTATGTTCAAAAAAGTATTTTAACGAGTTCATTAATTACACTTTTGTATCTTTTAAATAATTTTAAAGTTCCTATTTAATGTGCTGTGTTTTAAATTCTAAGGTTTTATGTAAAAATACTGACTTTTACACTACAAAAAGTGAGTGTAGTGTCGGTCACGTTTTGGGCTGTAGTGTCAGTCACAATTTATTTTACTGATAAATATATTTTTTAAATAAGTTAAATTTTTTATTTCACCATTTTATAATAGTTTGTTTCATCCACTTTCGACAAAAACACAAATTAAAGTTATTACGCCAGTAAAGAGGAAGATTATTGAAGTTGAAAAACACTCTCGAAAACGACTTCCTTTTGCATGTAGTGTCAGTCACGTTTATATTTTACTAAATAAATGATACTTTAAAATATCATTGGTTGCTATTTTTTTCTCTATAGTATATTTCTTGAAGCTGCTACAAAGCCATGTTTAAATCGTAACTAAAAACATAGTACTAATCGTAATATAAGACAAAACAAAACGCAAATTGTGTCAAATGTAGAGTCAGTCACATATGGAATTGCCCTTTAGACAACTCTAGTCAGCCCAGTAGTGTGCTAAGACAGGCCCTATGCTCAGCTATGTCTTTTCCTACAAAGAAATACGGGACCAAACATACAGACAGACGCTTATAAAGACCCCTGTAATTTATATTTCGTAAATATCTCTCATGTACATACATCGGATGATTACAATTTTATTGTGTGTATTGATTACGACCCGGGAGCCGAAAGGATAATATCGAAATTAGAATTTAGAGTCAATTTTATTTACATTGGTTTTCGTAATTTAATTTTGTTTAATCCTACATCAAAATTACCCATTTGGATTTATGATATATTAACAAAAGTAATTAAATTACAGTTTACAAAACAGTGATTTTGTAATTTAGAACGAATCGCTCAGCGATCATATCCTTTTCAAAATATAGTGTACTTACTTGATCAATCATAATAATAAACAAATGCGTCACACTTTACGGCTCCCAGAAGGACGAAAACCTAAACGCCAAGCTCACGACATACAACTGTATGCAATAGCGTAGCTAGGTAACCAAAGGCCCTGGTGCAAGAAATAAACTAGGGCCCCAACTAAACTGTTTAAGTTTTATCAATACAAGCCAAAATATAAATAGTTATATTTAAATATTTTAAAGGTGCACAGCTACTTCATCATCTGCTATTTATCATGCACAGCAGGGCCCGTCCAGATTCTACATGCAAGCAAATTTCAATAGTTCAATTTATAGTCTTTTGGTCAGGCTATGAGGGGCCCCGGTGCAAGGCACTGTCTAGCCCTCCGGTAGTTACGCCACTGAGTCTGTATGTCATCTGCAGAGATCGAATCCGCGACCGCTAGCGCGTCAGTTAACTTGCTGTGACAACATCTTCAACGCGTCGTCTATCTATCATTCTTAATTTATTATATATGGCATTCTATAATTGTATAACTAAATATATAATTACCGCTTGTTTTTGTGAAGTCTGATGTAGTTTTTATTAAATTTAAACTTTATGTTTAAATACAGTGCAACCTCGATATAACGAAACTGAAGGGAATTAGAAAATATTCGTTACACCAAGTAATTCGTTATAATGAGGTTTGTTATACAGAGGTTAAGTTGGACGACGATTCGTTTAAGCAAGGTAAGAAAGTTGAAATAATTAATAGGATTGATTATGTCAAGGTTCTTAGTTGAAAAAATTCGTTAAATAGAGATAAATAAACCTTCTACCTTTATTCTGCAATGATTTAAAATTCGTTAAAAAGAGGTTTTTGATAAATGTTATTCGAAATATAGAGGTATATTTTGCATTAGCTCTTACGGGCAGTTGTAGGGGATTTCGAAAAAATCGTTAAATCGAAGAATTCGTCATATTGAGGTTCGTTATATCAAGGTTGTATTAAGAAAAAATAATTTGAAATACTTTTTAATGTAACCTAATTGGCCGTTTTTTATACTCGTGTATGATTGTCATAAACATACTTTTAATTGCTCTACAACTCGTTCTTAAGGACACAGCGATAGATTATCAAAATATTTATAATTTAAATTGAAACGGTTTTAAGGTCTTCAAATTAATTTAGTTCCAATTTTTTTTTTTTCATATGTAAAAGAAAACATTTTTAAACTCCAATCGCCTTGAATTTTAATTAAGTGTTTGGTGATAACTGGAATTAAATACATGTAAAAATTAATGCAAACAGGTAGGTATGTATACTGTATTGAAGTGTGACAGCTTGTAATCGTTCCACTGTTGGACAAAAAGGACCTCTTTTCCTGGGTTCTCAACTTAGGAATCTTCCTCTCAGATTGATCAGGTGGTAAATATTGCGTGGATGTTCTATAAGCACCTTTAAATCATTATTTTATATAATACTAGCTTCCGCCCACGGCTTCGCCCGCGTGGATGTCGGTTATTGTGATAAAAAAAGTATCCTATATTACTTCTAATACTTACAAAAAAATGTATACAAAGTTTCTTGATGATCGGTTAAGTAGTTTTCGCGTGAAAACGTAACAAACAAACTTACATTTCACCTTTACGATATAGGTAGGGAGTAAGAATTTGAAATTAATTCATTATAAATAGTTAATGTGAAGCTACCAATTCCCTAACCGACATAAATTTTAACAAAAAGTATTAATAATATACTTATTAGGTTTCCAATCTTATATCTAGATTTCTACTAAACTGTCTGTCTAGAAAGGAATGGCGGTGACGAGTTTACGTAATGATTCACTTTCGCGTACGTCCGTAAGCGTACTAAAGATTTTAATTTTATTAATAATTAAAATTTAATTAAAAATAACCACATATTTATGTATACATATAAAGAAAAAATATTGTAAAAAATTTCCAGTCAATTTTATACGCTTCGATGACTTGGTACTATGTATAAAAAAGTATATAAGTAGGTATACATATATAAAGTATTGAGTCATCACAGCTATCACATTAAACAGCATCAAAATTAATACCGTTGTTAAAGATGCCTCGGTAACTTAAGTTTTTTTAAGGTAAACATCTTCTTCCTGTACACTTCCCGTGATGAATTAGGGTTCTCTGTTTAACCTTGAAATAATATTACGTATACCATATTTTTTAAAGTACAAAACGCACGTAAAATTTATAAAATGATATTGTTAGATGTTAGATTTTGAATTTGAATTTATTGACAAACACACATGTCCGTTTTATTATAAGTGTTTTTTAAATATTAAATATTAACCAACAATCACACAACGTTAACCTAGCCCCGTTCTAAGTTCGTAAGAACTTGTGTTACAGGTACTAGGAACGGAAATAAATTTAAGATATAAATACATATATACATAAATAGTAAATACACATCCATGACCCGGTGCAGACATTTATATTCGTCATACAAATTATCTACACCTGGCGGGATTCGAACCCGCGACAGCTGCCTAAAGTGTCCAGTTGCCTGACCACTCGACCAGACGGCCGTCAGTGTTGTTATTTATATTACATAACTGGACAGTGGACCTGTTGTAGTTTTGTCATAAGTATAGATATTGCCTTATTAATTACAATAATAAACGTCTCACACTCAACGGCCCCCAGTAGGATGGTGAATCCTGTGTCGGGGGTCCGGAAACACACACAATACACAAGCACAAACGCACATACCACGACAAACATCTGTATGGCCTATACAAATATTTGTCATGTGCGGGGATCGAACCCGCGACTACCAGCGCATCAGCCAGTTGCTGTAACCACTGCGCTAACGTGTCGTCATCACTTTATCCCACAGAACCCTCAATGTCTGCGTACACTCGTACTTGACCGATTTTTTTGTAAAGTCGGTGCGATGTTACACACGTGTTTACGTTCTACATATAAATATTTACCGAACATACGCGATACGCACAGATCGGTGCGTATTGTTTAAGATTTTTTTAATTGTTTGACTTAACAGATTTTAATAACGATGTCAATTTTTTTTTTAGTTTCTGTTTTGTGAGATTTGTAAACATTAGCGTGTTTGATATTTCCGTTATTAATTTTCATTTCGAATGTATTTTTGAAGCGTACACTCTAAACATGAATCAGTGGAATTTCACTAAATTTTAATTGAATATTCACTTTTTATCAATGTGAGAATCGTACCACGCAGAATTAGGACTATTCAATGTATGAATATGTCAATATCAGAGTCCACTGATTTGATCATTGAATATTTGTACACACGTGTATTAGTAAGTACCTATGCACTAACTTGTTACCTATTGAAATTCAATATGTAGTGAATACAGCTTCACTAACGTAACTAATGAAAATTCTATTGATTCATGTTTAGGATTAATGCCACAGCATAAATAATAACTAGTACTGATAATGCTTAAAGTACCTACATATTTCGTAAAATATTAAATAATTTAGTTCCTAAAATAACATAAATATTAAAACTTCAAGTGTTATTATTAAGACGATAAAACGGAATATTTAGAATGCTTATAAATAATTATGTTTAATATACAATTATACATACACGGTCGTATGTTCCTAAGGTAGACAACTTAATGCCTGTGTTATAGGTAACAGCCGACTGATATGCATTTTTTTTTATAAATATACATATAGAAATAAATATATATGAAACTCAGACTCGGAGGTGTAATCGAAACCACAACCCTGGAGCAGAAAGCAGTTCGTCTACCATGAGTTTTTGTTACAAGCGCACATGACATAACTACAGTAGTAAACGTAGAAACGCAATAGTAATGATAGTATCCGGTAGAGGCACTGCTCAACTTTCCATACAAATTGTCTACTACACTCGCTAACGTGTATCGTCTCTGGAAACTCATGGTAGATGTACAGGAGCTCTATTTTTGATTCACTCGTATGAAATTGTATCTTCGAATGTTCATGTCACACTCGTCTTATGTCGCATGATCTCGTTTTTACGTATTTTTGAATCGTTCGCCTTAAATGTTGCCACTACAATTTGAAGTATTGTATTTTATCCATTCCACGCAGAAATTAAAAAAAAATATCGATACCGATCGCCATACGCAACGTATGCCGTATGGATCATTCGTTGCAGTCGAGCGATTCAAAAATACGGAATTTCAGATGGCGAACGAAAATCAATAGAATTCGAGCGCTCGACGCGATACGAGTGAATCAAAAATAGAGCCCCAGGTTCACTGCCACAACACATCGATCGTTGATCATTCGGAGCTTCCTTATTTCGCTACTAATTGCAATAGTTATACTGAATGGTGCGCTGTGGTTATAGAGACACTTTAATAAATATGGTAAATGTCAAACCGCGTGAGCTATCTAATTATACAATCCAAACACAACTGGCAAAGTTCGAAGTCACTTAATTTTATTCTTAACTCTTACATAACTTGAACACACCCACGCCGTAACCATGACCGTCGAGATCTCATTGTCAGTTGAGACAGGTTAAGTCAGTGTTTCCCAACGTGGGGCCCACGCCCCACTGGGGGGGCAATTTGATAGTTAAGGGGGGCAATTTGATAGTTAAGGGGGGCAATTTAAAAATTGACTCGACACGTCTTTAACCCTTCCGCTTTGGATTATTTAAATGCAATGCTATACCTTGTCCAACCGTTTATTGTCTTTTTTGACAGCTTACGTCTATAAATTTCAGTTTTTTTTTAATTATGTGTTTTGAAATTTTACTTACGATGTTTTGATAACAATTTCATAGTGATTTCTTCCTAAATCTTATCATTTATATTTCTTAAGGGCACAAAATAATTTTAAAGGTTAAAAATTATGCAAGGGGGCATAAAAAATTTAGAAATGTTAAGGTGGGGCATGGCCTAAAAAAGGTTGGGAAACACTGGGTTAAGTATTACCTTAACATTGTACCGTATAAATATGGAAGTCGTTAAAATTTTAACTGTCAGACGTTATTTAAGGTAATGTTTCATTACTTTAATTTGGTATTAAATCTTAGATTTTAAAACGATTCTTTTATAAATATATATATAATTAGAATACGAAGGTAAATTTCGCCATCATCTACAAGTTTATAATAGCTCAGGTGGTAAATCGGGCGGTCCCGAAATCAGACGAGCCGGTTTCGAGTGCAGATGGCTCTCTAGTCCGATTTTTTTTCCCGTTTTTTTTTTTTTTTTTTAAAGTTCCTTCTTTTGTGAGAAAAACTATTATTCCGAGCCCTTTACTACCTGGATGACCGATCTTTGCTCGTTTTTTTTTTTTGTTTTTTTGTAAATCGTGTTTTTTGGAAATTATATACGAAGCGGTAGGCTTCACATTAATGGTAATTAATTAATTCATACTTTGTATAGTAACGACTCAAAAGAGCTTTTGGTGCTTAATTGAAAAGTTTAATAGAATTATTTTTTTAATTTTTATTAATAGTGCGTCTTTTGAGTCTCTTGTCGTCTTAATTATAGGTTAACTTTATAAAGGCAATGTCTTATTTTATTACAATAGGATAATTTAAACTAACACCACCACATCAGCCGTTGTATATACATATCTACTGCTGAACGTAGGCGTCCCCCAACATCTCTAGGGAGGTTGGCCAATACTTGCCACGCTTGGCAGGCGGATTGGCGAGCGCAGTGTGTTATGGTAGGATATGGTGACGCTATCCTACCATAACACACGCGCGGGGCGGCGCAGGTGCGCTCACATGCGCCTGATGCCGCCCTAGCTAAGGCTGCGGACGGTAGGGTCGGTGTTTGCCCACCTTCCGCTAAAACAGCCTACCGCGAAGATGCAATGCCCAAGTGCGCGGGGCGTCGCACAGGAGAGAGTGCGCGATGGGGCTGTCGCCTGCGGACCACGGAGCAACGTACGCTTTACCCGTGGTCCGCCTTGTAAGTGCGAGTGAGGGCGTACGGCGGGTTATTTTAGTGGGTGAGGGCCCCACACTACCTCGTTGTCTCCTCGGACGACGGGGTGTGCGTTCAGGTACATTTTTATTCCCGCCAAAACAAAAAAAAAAGGATATGGTGACGCTGCTGCCCATCACCATCCTAGTTGGTGTGTAGTTGTTTGCACCACTATGGCCTTAGAGAAGAGGTCGGGTCTATTTCTCTCTGCCGATCACCGCACGGCAAACTACACTATATTAGACCACACATGTATTACAAAAAATTAAGAAAACAGAACACATAAATGAGTTAATAATAAATAAATAAAAAATTATAAATGTGCGAACAAATAAATCATACGGATATATGCAATTGATAATAATAACTAATCGCACTTGTTCATTACATCATATTAAAATAATCTAGGTCAATATTATATTTATTTATAATTGCAACATGTATTAGCTTATTTTTATTACTGCAGTCGGAAGTGAATCACATCACCGTTAGGTATTAATCGATGATTCATAATGAGTCAACTGGTTGATCGTTGCAGAAAACTACGTCGCGTAATTATTAACTTACTCCGGTCTCCGTCCACTGACTAAGAAATCGTTAAAGCAACTATCGAGCTTTTAATGTAAATGAAATTTTTTAAAAATTCTCTATCATTCAGTGTGAATTTTACTGGCTGATAAAGATAGTTATCAAATATATAACGATACGCAACAGATAAGTTTTTTCAGATATTTGTTTCCGCAATTTGTGAAACCAAAATTTGTAGTTTATTAGTTGACAATATAACCCGATGGGGCTGTTTTATCTCATGGTACTCTCTCATATCCTATCAGTAACTTATGTGCGTGATAAGCTTTATTAGTAACTGGTTAAATTTGTAGCGACATCTATCTCGCCATATACGAACTAGAAGAAACTGACGTATCCTACATCGCGCTATCGAAGTTTTCAAAGTGATTGAATTTATATACAAGAACCCGACAACAAACGTTAAGTGGCGCGTAGCCCACCGGACGCAACTCCAGTCTGGTCGGAGGATCCTTCCTTTTCAATGGTAGACGAGGAACTTTACACCCTGTTCATCACACCCCAAACTCAGTCTAAGAAAACAGCCATTAATTATCAATTGTTGTTAAATTATGAAAATTTAAAAAGATCGTTAAGTGACTCCTTAAGATTTCATCACTTAAAAGTATTTAAGTAAACTCTTCACTTAAAGTAGCCTAAAATTATAATTTAGTATAAGCGGAAAATATATCAAATTTATCCACCAGTGATCAAGATTGGCATAATGTTTTTTACTTTCTAAACATTGAATCAGTGGAATTTCACTAATTTAAAATGACTATTTAATTTTATCAATGTGAGTATCGTACCACACAGAATTAGTGACTATTCAATGTATGAATATGTGGACGAGTCCACATATTCATACATTGAATTTATTAATGATTAGGTATTGAGTTATTAAATTGTTATTGAAATTGACTCATGTGTATTGAATGCAGTGTCACTGACGTAATTAATGAAAATTTCACTGCTTCATGTTTACTGAGTAGAAAAACTTGTAAATTTTTTTCAATTTTTTCGGAAACAGTTTCTGACTTAACGGCAACCTGTGAAACCAAAAGTTTTAGTCTATGAGTTGAGATGAAAGGTGGTCTCTGATAGCCTATCTGTAACTTATTTACTAGAAAATTAAAATTTATTAAAAACAGGTGAAATTAGTCCTTAGACGTGTTTCGTACAATTATTGTGAGAGCCATAAACCAATATTAATCATATCTCAATCTCTAACTCCCTTCCATCTTCCATTCAATCGCTACTCTTCTTAATATTTTTAACTAGAAGCTGATATTCTGTGATATTGTTCCCCATGTTTGTCTTTTAATATAGGTACCTTACCTAAATGGTGTCAATGGAACTATTATCAATGATACCTCGTTCGTCCGTCAGTATGTGACAAGCCTTTGAAAACTTAAAACATTGCAAAAATTGGAAACTTAGCATATTGTCTAGCTTATTTGAATTTTTCACAGAATATCTATTATTGTGTCCGTTGTAAGGAAAAATAATAAAAAAAATTTAAAGTAAAAAAATTAAGAAAAATCTCTACAAGAGATTTTTACGGCGTGTTTGATTCGACAAAAATGTGTAGTTTTAAAATATTGTATAGCGCACACTTGGGCGGTCCATACAATACCTTTCAGTATTTAAGTAATATTTGTATCAATACAGGGGCGGATTTAGATGTGTAGAGGTCTCGGGGCAACAAAGGAGTGGAGACCCCTTGACCCCAATAATTATCGGATGACAATACCGATAACTTGTAACTGTCCTGTAAGTGGACACGAAAAAAAAATTATCGTCGCGATCCCACACCGATATTAACCCCTGCATGCCGGCTATACGTATTCCGTAAAAAATAAAAATTAAATTTCCGAAGTCTCTATTGTGGGGGCCCGGAGCAGTTGCCCCGTTTGCCCTCCTCTAAATCCGGCCCTGTGAATACGTAATAATAAAACTGCAAAAAAATCCGTCCATTGAAGTAACTATTTGTTTTCCACACTTTGAAGCGCTTTGTGAACGCTCCGACGGACTCAGTCACGAAAAATACTTTTTATTTTGTTGTCGAAAATCTAATAATTTTTAACATTGTTTGGCAAAAAAATTGCTAAATTTTACGATATACATAACTAGATGCGAATCGCGGTTTTACGTGCATATAAATATCCAACTGAAATAGAAGCCTGACGTCCCACAGATGGGTAAAAGCCTCCTCTTAATACAGAAGGGATAGAGCTATATTCGCCACGCTGCTTCTCGTTTGGTAGGCGGATAAATTCCCTCCCAAGAATAACAATCTTACCAGGTGTTTTTGATAACATCTGCTCCGAGCTAGTAACAACCCGCGACCGTTGTTAATGAAACTTGTCACCACTACGTCAGAACAGTTCTGTTTTAATATATGAGTAATATATTAATTTATCTACATATTTCGTATAATCCTTTTATTCACGTTTAAAGTTGGAACAAGTGGCTAATCTAGCTAACTATTTTGAAGTCATCTTTTATTCAAAGGGGATATGACAGCTTCCTTGGCACTACGCCTTGAAATTAATTAAAAGGATTATGAATTTATAACCTATTAAACTTCTCTCCCGATTTTACCCTTTTTTACATTTACTGCTGTTCCGCTATGAGTCATATCATGACATTTTATAGCCTACGCTACTTTGGATAATGTAGCTTTCTGATGGCGAAAAAATAGGGATGTTAATCGGAAAAAAATATCGATAATTATCGAATGAAAAATTATCGAGTAGTTACGAATTTTCGATAATTATCGCACACCCCTACGAAAGGATCATTAAAATATTTTAGTAGTTTCAGAGTTCATTATAAACAAAGAAACATATTTTTTATAATATTTGTGTAGATAAGCTTTTACGGCCATAATTTAAACTGTTTGACGACTGGATAGTGCCGTGATCACAGCAGGAGGCTTATTGCATTAGCGTTCGCGAGTTCCATCGCTTACTCTCTAAACAGTTAGTGGAATTTCACGAAGTTTAAGTGACTATTCACTTTTTATCAATGTGAGAATTGTACCACGGAGAATTAGTATTCACTAACTTGTTATTGAAATTTACTTATATGTAGTGAATAAAACTTCACTAACATAATTAATGAAAATTTCACTGATTCATGTTTAGACATACGTTACGTTTTTCGTGGTCTCCGCGTGTGCTTGTGTCCTGTGTCTCTGGTCCCCGAAGTTATCATCTTACTGAGGGCCGTTGAGCGTGAGGCGTATTATTTAATTTTACATAATTAATGGCTTATTTATGTAAATTAAATAAATTTATATCATAATATATGTAACGCGTATAATACAAAGAGATTAATGTAAACCTTATATAATCTACTGTATATTAGAGAAAGTTTTTACTATATATTAGAGAAAGTCCCACTGCTGGGCAAAAAACTCTTCTTCATATAGGAGAAGGATTGGAGCATAATCCACCGCGCTTCACCAAAACGGTTGATCCCGATCAGAAAGTTTCTTAGTATGGATGTATGTATGTTTGTTAATTTTTAAAAAAAAATCAAACGGAATCACATGATTTTTACCAAAATATCCACTAGATCGAGATTTATGTGGGAAAAACCACGGTGCACGACTAGTTGTATAAGCTTCACAAAGACCTTAGATCTCGCCTCGTCACCGAATTCCTTACATAGCTACCGACTCGAGCTTAAAATAGTTTTAGAAGCTTAAATATTTTATATAAAAAAGCAGTCTCTTAAATGCTGTAAATAAACTGTATTTCAGGAAAATATGTATACAAATTTACATACATAAGATGACAACCGTTCTGGTCTAGTGACGCGAGTAGTAGCCGCAACGCCCGCGGTGGCGGGTTCGATTCCCCCTCAGGGTAGATCTTTGTATTTGCACGACCACTTTTTTCCGATCTGGGTGTTTGGTGATATGGATTTCCCCTCCACACCTTGCCACAGAGAAAACGTAAAGCAGTTGGTCCCGGTTAGACACCTGGTAACGAACGATCGTTACTCATGGTAGGGAAATTATCCGCAGTGGAGTAGCATGTTGGATTAAGCTCCAACCCTTTCCCTATATGGAGAAGAGGCCTTTGCCCAGCAAGCTAACTGACGTATAACGGTAACCAACAAATAAAACTTATCCGTCAGATATTTTTATTGGCAACCTGTAAAGCCAAAAGTTGTTTATTAGTTGAGTGAAACAGTCAGAACCTGTTTCACATCCTGCTTATAATGTATTAAGCCTATCAGAATCTTATGTGCTAGATAAACTTTCTGCAAGCGATGAAATAAGTCCTTACTGTCAAAATCAAAACATAACTTTATTCAAATAGGCCCCACGAGCACCTTCGAATTGTCATTTTACAAATTAAAACATTAAAGTGATTATTATTTTGTAATAGTAAAGCTACCACCGATTCGGAATGTAGATTCTGCAAAATAGAATCGGCAAGAAACTCCGCAGTTACTCTTTTGAAAATAATATATGAACTGTGTTTTAGTACAAAATTAGTAATATCTTGCATGAAATACAGCGCCACTAGGTCCACACATCTTTATCGACTAAAGTAAGTAATCTCGCACCGAATAATACGCTTTATCTATTAATTTTTTTAAATAAAATCTTTAAATTTATGTTGAGACAATTCCCCAGAAAGTAGACGTTTACTTTGCGCAGTCGGAAACTTGGAGTTACAATTTTATATTATACTAGCTGTTGCCCGCGACGTCGTCTGCGTGAACGCTATTAGATTACACGTTGTTACAGAATGCGGTGAAGAAATAAAGGTTCACTGCCCGTTCACCTACGGTGATAGCGTGATAATATGTAGCCTATATGTTGACCCGACTTCTTAATAATATTCGTGCCTAATTTTAAGTAAATCCATGCAGTACTTTTTGAGTTTATCCCGGACATACATACAGACAAACAAACAAAAATTCTAAAAACTATATTTTTGGCTTCAGTATCGATAGTAGATCACACCCCAAGTATTATTTTAAAAAAATATTCAACGTACAGTTTTGACTTTCCTACCATTTTATTATATGTGTAGATTTAATTTTATATTTATATCACTGACATCAATAAACCTGTGACCTCTAAATAAAATTGTCAGCTACAACAATTAGACATTTGTTATATAACAACGGAATTTTTAACTTGAACTTGTCCATTACAAATCTACAATAGAACCGTGGTCAATGGATTCGATTCCTGCATCATGACTTGATGCGTTTTAACTATAGTTAATAATTTTAACGGTATTTAACATTTCAACTGTAATTAGCGTTTACTTTTGATGGTCATTAAACTTGTACTGTGATGGGTCGTTGGTTCGATTATCGTGAGGGATACATTATCTTAATTAAAGATGGAAAGCTCAGTAAATTGTAAGGAGTCATTTCAGAATTCTACGAAATATTACTATGTTAAGATATTATGATCCAATGAGGGTAGGTCAGTTCCGTATTAAATAATTAACTAGCATCAAGTGTTTTCTTTGGCTCCTGTATTTGAGATTAATAAATACATAAATATATATCAGCCTGTAAACATCCCACTGCTGGCCAAAGGCCTCTGCTCCATGTAGTAGAAGGGTTGGAGCTTAATTCACCACGCTGCTCAACTGCGGGTTGGCGGATAATTTCCCTACCATGAGTAACGATCGTTATCAGATGTATGTGATAAGAAACGGGACTGCCGGCTTTACGTGCTCTCCAAGGCACGGTGGGGAGACCCACAAGGACATACACCCAGACAGGAAACAAATATTTATACAAATACAAATATCTGCTCCGAGCAGAAATGGAACTCGCTACAGCCGGTGTTGAGGCGACTATTCGTCGGACCTTACGTTTTATGAAAAGGTTTCTAATCAAAGGTGCATATATACTAGCGACCCGCCCCGGCTGTGCCAGGGTTATGTGTATGTACCTAAACCTTCCTGATAAATCACTATCGATTGGTAAAATGCGCATGAAAATCCGTGCAGTAGTATTTGAGCTTATCGCGGACAGACAAACAGACGTGGCGGAAGACTTTGTTTTATAATATGTAGCGATATATATCCCAAGGGTTTCAACATAGGCTGAGTGATCTACAATGTTTTGAGGCTTACTGCTGAGCAGACGTTTTGTTAAAAAATTTTTTGCTCAAAATATTTTTATGTAATTGATTTTCTATGGCGTTTGTTTTAAATTATCTGTAAGCGGTGTATGTCACATATAAAGATTTTTCAATTTTAATATGGAAGGAGGATAGGATATTAATCCGCTACGCTGCTTCATTACAGCTGGACCATGTCTTAACTTGTCTACACCTATCCTAAACTACCGTATGTCATTGCAGATGAATTGTAAAGACAAATTAGCAGTTTAATACTCAACGGTGCTAGCTTGGATTTGAATCACCGATAGTCTGGATCGTCTGGTATTTCCGTGTTTCACTGGACAATCTCGTGTTAATGTTATTTTTTAAGTCGTTTTAAAATTGATACAATATCTAGATTTAGACTAGACGTGTCTTAGCAGCGGGGTGAACGAACCGACGTCACTGTACCCGAGTTCAAGACGGTTCAACCCCCGGCGGGGTCGAAATATCTAAAACACGAGCGGGATGACGTCAAACACTTTGTAATATCTCTTTTATTAAATCAAAGAAAAATATTTCACTTTGAAATCTTTTAAAATAAAATATATGTAATAACAATATTATGTAAAAGGTTTGGTTTATTTAGTAACCATCACCACCACCACATCAGCCGTTGGATGTTCACTGCTGAACTTAGTATTAGCATCCCCACCATCATCTTGTTGCCAATACTCGGCACGCTTGACGGGCGGGTTGGCCAGCGCAGTGTGGTTCGGCAGGATATGGTGACGCTGATTGCCCACCGTCCGCCGAAACAGCCTACCGCGAAGGTGCGATGCCCGAGTGCGCGGGGTGTCGCACAGGAGAGAGTGCCCGATGGGGCTGTCGCCTGCGGACCACGGAGCAACGTACGCGGTACCCGTGATCCGCTTTGTAAGGGCGGGTGAGGGCGCACGGCGGGTTATTTTAGTGGGTGAGGGCCCCACACTACCCAGTTGTCTGCCCGGACGACGGGGTGTTCGTTCAGGTACCTTTTTCCCGCCAAAACAAAAAAAGGATATGGTGACGTTGCTGCCCATCACCATACTGGTTGGATTACTATCTTGTTTGGTGTACAGTTGCTCTCACTACGATGGCCTTAGTCGCCTTTTACGACACCTCGACAAGAAAGAGATCGGAACTATACTTTTCCGCCGGTCACTGCACGGCACATTAATATTGTATTTCACTTTAGTTTCATTTTTTCTTCTCTTTTAATATTAGCAGTAGATATCAAATGGCTGATATGATGATGATTATGATGATGATGATGATGAAATTTAAAATTTTTATTATAAATTAATAACTACAGCATATTCCTTCATACCAGATTATGTAAAGGACAATTTAGTGATGCTTTCTTTCATGCAGGACATATGACTCAGTTAATAATTATTGAATGACTTTTGAGTTTCTTGCCGGTTGAGGCTGTACATTTCGTCGAATCGGCGATCACTTCATATTAACTATGTAATAAAATTACTATGTAAAATGATTTATAAGTGCTTTTGAAGCCTCTAAACATGAATCAGTGGTATTTCACAAATTTTAAGTGACTATTCACTTTTTATCAATGTAAGAATCGTACCACGCAGAATTAGTGACTATTCAATGTATGAATATGTAAATATCAGAGGTCACTGATTTGATAATTGAATATGTGTATGTGTATTAGTGAGTAATTGAGTATTCACTAAGTTATTATTGAAATTCACTGATATGTAGTGAATATAGCTTCACTAACTTAATTAATGAAAATTACACTGATTCGTGTTTAGAGAGTAGAGTAAAAGCCTCCTTCAATCTGAGCCATTTTTCACGGTTTTTATCAACTCTCATCCAGTCTTTTCCTGCTATATTTTTGATGACATCTACTCATCTTTTTCTTTGTCGACCGATGCTCCTCTTGCATATTGGGTCTTTTTATTTTGTTGTTTCGTGTGTCCATCTTTCGTCTTGATATCTTGCTGTGTCCTAGACAGCTTCACATTAACTATAATTAAGTAAACTAGTGGTCGCCCAGTGGTCGAAATTTGACCTAATCTCTAATAAACAGCATCGTCAACATCATAAAAATACGATTGCGCATAACATGGTGAGGATATGCAGCAGTCTTTGGACCTGATCTGGGATAATAAATTTCATTGCAAGATCTGTATTTAAGACCGTGTTGACAACTGTGCCAAATTTCATACTTCTCCGTCCACGTAATTTTCGTAAAAAGGGATACAAAGTATTTGCTTCACGTATTAATATATAGATAATGTAATTAGTCTGTAAAATTACGATTTAAAAGTGCTTTGAAGTCTTGAATAAAGAAATGCTTCATTTTATTTGGTGTATTTAAAAAAATATTCCCAGACTTTAGTAACAACGTTTATGATTAAGTACGATTCTTAGAAAATACTTGTCTCGCTTCTTGTAATTGCAACAGTTCAACTTTCTCTCAAAGCAAGTTACGTTCGCACTTCTTAACGATAGCTTACTGTGAGAACTCTCAATGATTATTAATACTTTCGCCGGTTAGTTTATGATACAACATATTAATTTATAGCTTGTAAAGCACTATGTAATATGTATAGTGTATACCTATGTTTATAATTATATACCGGGAAGATTACAATAGATACTATCTACTCTCTAAACATAAATCAGTGGAATTTCACTGATTTTAAGTGACTAAAAACAAATTATTTATTTATAATAATATCGGGCTGTACCTGACTTCGTTCGCGGCTACACGTTTTGACGTTCATTTTCTCTACTTAGGGAACCGTATTGAATTTTGGGATAAAAACTATCCAGTGCCCTAGCTCTTTTAGTAAAGACTCAAATCGTGCTAAGTTTAATAAAAATCGATTCAGAGCTTTGGGCGTGATGCGCAGTCAAGATACAGACAGGCAGACAAAAATTATACAGTTTTGGCTTCAGCATCGATTATACTCCAAAATATCTTTAATGTACATAATTTGACCTGTCACTATCTGAACATGAATTAGTGATTTTTCACTAATTTCAAGTGAATATTCACTTTTTGTCAATTTAAAAATCGTACTACGCAAAATTAGTAAGTAAACAATTTATGAATATGTGAATATCAGAGTCCACTGATTTGATCATTGAATATGTCTATGTATATCGGTTGGCAGATAATTGTCTCTATCATGAGTAACGATCGCTATCAAGTGTTTATGATGACAACCGAGATCGACGGCTTTACGTGCTCTCCGAGGCACGAAGGGGAGACCCAAAAGGACATAATACCCAGACCGGAAACAAATATAAATACAAATATCTATTCCGACCGGGAATCAAACTCCCGACCGCCGGCGTTGATGTTACTACTCGCACCACTACACCAGAACGATCGACGTCGAACTTTTAATGATCTACTTTTAAGGGGGTGGTCGGGATTTATTGCAGTTAAAGAAATTCATATTCAGCAAAAGTACTGCGATTTCTCGTATTTAAAAAATATGCATAGAAATCTTCAAGATATTTACTGTTTCGGTGAAATTACGAAAACACGATAGAAATAACTTCATTCGATAGAAAATAATCACAAAGTAAGGTCTTTGAAATGGTTTGAAACGGTTTAAATAAAGAAAGCAAACGAGCAACCACCTAAAAGTTTTCTCAGAATATTAAACATGTTAAAATTGAATTATTTGATGTTGGGTTTTCGATATTTTTGTACTTTTCATTCATGATTTATCAATATTATAATTTGTCGGTTACGCCATCCATTCCGAGCGATTTCAAATCGGTTCTCCTTCACTTACTCGCTGCGTTCGACAGTGACAGTCTAAACGTGATGCTAAATAGACGTGTGTCGCTTTAGTCTCCAAACACGCTTCGTATATTCACGAAAATACAGAACAAATAATAGTAAAATGGGCAATAACAGAGCTAAAAAAAAAAAGAAGAGGAACCAGAAGGGCCCGAAAAAATAAAGGTTTACATATGGTAAAAGTGCAAAGGTAAGTAATAAATTATTATAATTTATTAATTAACTAGTTAATCAATTGCTGTTAGTGTACCTTTATTTCACTAATATCTGCATTGACAGCGTTGCTTTGTGGTCTGGCGACAGAATAAAGTTTTTGAGACGTTAGGTTCGATCCTCAAAAAATTTTTAGTTTTGGTAGAATTATGTTTTTGTTTATTATTTTTTTTATGCAGTTACTTGTGTGTGTAGGAAAAATACTTATATGTCTTACTTATTTTTTTAATCAATTTTTTTTTACCCGACTGCGACAGAAGGAGAGTTATGTTTTTCGAGTGTATGTATGTATGTGTGTATGTGTGTATGTGTGTGCGTGTGCGTGTGCGTGTGCGTGTGTGTGTGCGTGTGTGTGTGTGTGTGTGTGTATGTATATATGTATGTATGTATGTATTTATGTATGTATGTATGTCCATTTTGCGGCGCCCGCAAATGGCGGAATGAGGGGGGGGGGGAGTTGAATTTTTTTTCTTACTGTAGCAATATGGGTATCAAATGAAAGTTAGTAAATTGTTTTATTCTTTTTAGTTTATAATAAGAGTATTTTACGCAGTCGGGTTTTTTTGATTTTTTTTTAATTAAGCATACTTGTGAAATAAAGATCATACTTTGATATATAATTAAAATTTCCAGAAAACGACGGTATATTTCTGAAGATGATGCAATAGACACTGGAACAACCGCTACCACCACTCGCATGTATGTACAATTCGATGTAAACCGAATATTATTGCTCGCGTACGGTGGGTCACTCGCTAAATATAAACCACCAGTGCAATATGAGCTAATATCACTATGGATAAGCTCGACGGGGAACTGGCAGAGGAAGTCGCAATCGTCGTCCTCTGGAGTCTCCCGCCGCTTTCGGAGCTTGGGGTGGATGAGGCGGCTAGCCGGCTCTGCGACGCATTCACTGCTGTCTGCAGAGCGGCCATGCCGCCCACGAAGCGTCCATCCCCACGGCGGGCACTCTACAGGTGGTCGGCTGAGATAGCTGGCCTCCGGGCCGCCTGCAACGGGGCCAGGAGACAATTACCCGGAGCAGGCGGAGACGCTCCCAGGACGTGGACAGGGACGATAGGCTGCGCAGGATCTACGTGTAGAAAACGAAGATCCTGCGGTAGGCCATATGCCGAGCCAAGGAGGAATCTTGGCTGGAGTTAGTTGGGGGTCTGGAGAGAGACCCCCGGGGCCGACCGTATAATTGGGCGCGGAACAAGCTCCGCACCCAGTCGGCCCCCATCAGCGAAACGCTCCAGCCGGACCGACTGGGGAGGGACCCGAGCGCTTTGTTCCCTCAGAATGGCTCGGCAGATGCCGGACGAGGAGGAGGGTGTTCCGCCACCCGTCACAGAGGCTGCAATGGAGGCGGTGATTACCCGCCTCCAAAATAAGAAGAGGGCGCCGGGTCCAGACGGGGTGCACGGGAGAGTCCTTGCGACCGCTCTCGGGCACCTCGGCGACAGCCTCCGGGAGCTATATGACCGCTGCCTGCGGTCTGGCCAGTTCCCGGGGGTCTGGAAAGACGGTCGGCTCTGCCTATTTCCTTAGGCAGGTCGGACCCCGGACTTGGCTTCGGTGGTGCGACCGTTGGTTTTGCTGAACGAAGCTAGGAAGGCCTTGGAGAAGATAATCCCTACCTATACCTCCCGACCTCTCCGATCGGAGGGTAGGGTTAGAGGGTTTAGGGCTCCGTGTCAGGATTGACAAGACCGAAGCCCTACTATTCCGCGGGACCGGCCGCAAGGGACCTCCACCGGGGGCTACCCTGCAGATTGGAGAGGGAAGGGTCAGGATGAGCCCCCAAGTGAAATGTCTGGGGCTCATCCTTGACGGAGGGTGGACCTTCGGCCCACATTTAGCTATAGTAGGACCGAGGTTCATGAAGGCGGCGAGTGCGCTAGGCAGACTCCTCCCGAACCTCGGAGGACCCAGCGCCGCCTGCAGGCAGCTGTATTCTGGAGTCTGCCGGAGTATGGCGACGTACGGTGCCCCGATTTTGGGCGGTTCGCCTCACCGCGAGAAATAAAGCAGCGCTGCGTGCTGCGCTGAGGGCAATCGCGGTGAGGGTGATTCGGGGGTACTGTACGGTATCGTGGGCTGCAGCTACTGCTCTAGCCGGCGACCCCCCGTGGGAGCTCGTGGCGGAAGTTCTTGCCGAGACCTACTCATATATCTCGGGTAGGAGGGCTCTTGGTGAGAACCCTACGTTGGACGGGATCCTACGGGTGCGTCGGATAGGGCAGGAAGCGCTTATGCGGAGGTGGGAGAAGGACCTGGCGGGGCAGCCGTACGGTACATGCGTAACAACTGCCATTCGCCCAGTCCTTGAGCGGTGGATGCGTCGAAAACGCAAGCCCCTCAACTTCCGTCGGACGCAGGTTCTCACCGGGCACGGTTGCTTTGGTGACTACCTGTGCCGGACGGCCCAGAGGGAGCTGACGACTGAATGTTATGATTGTGGCGCGGCGGTGGACTCTGCCCAGCACACCCTCGAGGTGTGCCCGAGATGGGCGGCGCTGCGTCAAGGTCTGACGTCGGTCCTCGGTGGGGACTTGTCGCTCCCGAGCGTCATCACCGCGATGCTCGGTGACGACGAGTCCTGGAAGGCGATAGTCTTCTTCTGCGAGACAGTAATGTCCCAGAAGGAGGCCGACGAGTGGGTGAGAGAGGAAGCCGCCGACGTGGCCTCCATCCGCGGGCGACGAATGGGGGTGCGTAGGAGGCGCTACTTAATGCGCCTCCAGTAACGCCCCTGTGTCCGTATTGGGCTGTGATGGGAACCCGGTCCTACTAGACACGGCGTCGTCGGGACTGTTCAGAGTTTATAGCCCGTCGTGGTAAACCACGCACGATTTTATCCGATAGTGGAACTAATTTTGTAGGCACCTGTAATGAACTAAATACTTTTTTGCAGACGTTTAATCTTGACTCGTGTGTTGCACAGGAAGGCATCGAGTTTAGTTTCACGCCACCTTATTCTCCCCATTTCAATGGCGTTGCAGAGGCCGCCGTGCGGTCGATCAAGCATCATTTAATTCGACTGCTGCACCAGCATCACTTCACGTACGAAGAGCTGTATACGTGTCTTACACAAATTGAATCAATTTTAAACTCCCGACCTCTAACTCCTCTGTCCTCCGATCCTCTTGACTTCTCTGCCTTAACACCTGCCCACTTTTTGATTAGACGACCACTAACATCTGTACCTTATCCACAGTTAACAGAAATCAGTATCGGCCGACTAGGACGCTTCCAAAGGGTGGAGCAGCTTAAACAACATTTTTGGAACAGGTACCATACGGAGTACATACATCTACTGCAACAGAAGACCAAGTGGTCTACATCTTCCAGTGACATTAAAGTAGGATCTCTTGTACTCATAAAAGAAAAGGCCCTGCCTCCTCTATTGTGGTGTCTTTGACGTATTGTGCAAGTGTATCCAGGAGGTGACGGAGCGACGAGAGTGGCGGATATCAAGACAAAGTAGGGCACGATACGGTGCGTCTTCAAGAACATTTTCCCACTACCTCTTTGAAGTTTACCCTTCAACCCGGGGAGCTTGTTTGAGCGATATTGCCCGCGCGCTGCGACGGGGATACAGCGGGTAGCAGGCGGGGGCCGTAGCACGGCCAATAGCTCCACGCAGTACGAGACTTGCATCGGGACACCACCGGCGACGCACGTTTAACCTATCTTATAATATTATTTTTGTACGGTCAATATACCAGCCTACATACAGTCCACTAGTCTTATTTATTTCTCTTTTAGTCATAGGACCCTAACAAATAGAATAGAATTTTATTGAGAGATATTTATACACTGTTACACATAAAAATTAAATAATTTAATACACAATAAAAGAAATACTTTAAAAAAAGTAAAAAATATATAATAAATAATAATATATAATATATAATATATAATAAATATATAATAATATTTATACAAAAAAAAAAAGAATAAAATATACGTAGTTCAATTTAAAAAAAACAAAAGAAGTATTTGTGTATACAATTAAAGCAACAAACATACAAAATTACAAATACATTTAATACATACAATAACATATAAAATTACAAATACTTAAATTTAGTTACAAAAAAAAAAGAATTGACAAAATATATATAAATATGCGCTTGAATATGATATTGTAAAAAAATTACCGAGAGCCCTGCCGTACCTGCTAAAGATCTGGTCGTAGACATCCATATTGCAATCTAGGTAATAAAATTTTGTAAGTAATACCAGCCCTCCTATATACTTACGTACAACATACTTCCATAAACATTATTTTTTAGAACTGAAGAAAATATTGATATTTTGTTGATACATATTTTGTTACCTGCTTTATGATCAACGGTCGTAAGTTTACAGATGATTTTATTACAAAATAAATGTTTAGTGGATATTACATAAATTATTTTCAAAAGATTTTTATTATTATTATATTGTCTAATGTCACTTTTAATTTTTGTTTGTTTTTTATAGTTTTATTATTAAAAGTCATTTTTCATAAAAAGAAACTTTACATTTAGATTGTGTATGTAATGGGTTCGCATTAGGAGCAAAAAACGAAAAAGTTTTATAGATATTATATAGAGGGCTCGGAACCTAAAATTCCTTATTTAGCGAAGAGATGGCGTTAGTTAAAAAGGTTCGTTGAACCTGTGCGTTCGGGCAGCGAGGGGCAGGTAAGGTGTTGGGAGGAGATGCGGAACTCAAACGCTCAAGGTCATTCGCTCATCTAAGCCCCTTAATGTACAATTCTGTGGTGTCATGGCATTATTATTGTGTCATTAGCACTGACCAATATGTTTTGATATATTGAAATATATTATACACAAAGCCACGGTAACAAGGCAGTATGTTTTTGTCCATTCAATTAAACACCGCAAAATCGTTATTATTTGTGTATCGATAATAAATACCGTCCAAATGATTACCTATAAATTATTAACGATGAGCTTATAATGAATTACGTTTTGTTACTTAATTTGTTAAACTAGACATTCCATTTGGTTTTACTTGTGTTTTAAAACGCACTGTCTAACTTTATACTTATTTATTATTCCACAATTTCTATGAGTGTCAGCCAGATGATTCATAATTTCTTCTTCATCATCATTATCCTCATCAAGGACTTTCTTTATCTTTCATGAATAAATCCAGGCGATTAGATTCTGAGGTTACCCTTAAACAAACATACAAACATACTACACTTTTGCTAGCTTAAACATTGTGGAGAATATACATATACAAAAGTAGGCTTGATTTAAGAAACTATTTTTTTAGATTTAATAAAAAAAATACGGATTTGAACTTATAACGATCGATGTTAAAAACTACCACAGTGCTAAATGGGCATCGCTAATTACAATATTAAACAAATATTGCAATTAATTAGTTTTGGTATGTATTGATATTAAAATATAAATGTATATTTAAACCTTGCTGTTCACTCAATTTAAAACGCTATAATCGCATAGCTATAAATTATATTGGATTGGTCGCCTCAACGCCGGCGGTTGTGGATTCGATTTCCGCTCGGATCAGACATTCGTATTTATACAAATATTTCGTCATAGTCGTAGAATAGTGACGGATCTTGCAGATTTGAAACTTTGCAGGGTAGACGTTTCAAACAGTTATATTGTTGTTGTTGTATATTTGAAATGTCTGACCTGTGTGGTTTTGATTTTGTGGGATCCGTCGCTATCCTACGGCTATGACGAAACACCAACAAAACATACAACAACATTAACATAGTTGTTTGAAGTGTCTGCCCTGTAAAGTTTTAATTTTGTAAGATCCGTCACTATTCTACGACTGTGACGATTTGTTTCTGGTCTGGGTATAAGTCCTTGTAGGTCTCCCCATAGTGCCTCGGAGGACACGTAAAGCAGGCTGTTTCGGTTGTTATCAGAAACACCTGATTACGACCGTTACTCGTGGTAGCAAAATTATCTGCCAACCCGCAGTGGAGCAGCGTGTGATATATTAAGCTCCAATCCTTCTGAACGGAGAAGAGGCCATTGCCCAGTGGGACGTGTACTTCAGGCTGCTGTATATTTATGTATTTATTAATCTCAAATATAGGAGCCAAAGAAAACACTTGATGCTAGTTAATTATTTAATACGGAACTGATCTACCCACATTACATCATAATATACTGTTAGTTAGCAGGGAAGAGGACATCAGGTACCAATCAAAACACCAATTCCAAATTCATGCGACGATTCGATCCTTTATATTGGACCTTCATCAGGCATCTACAAAATTTTGTTTCACATGAATGAAAGGCCGTACATATAATTTACAATATATAAGAAGTAAATGAAGTAACAAAACTTTTTTCTGTCACATGAATTTGCAATTGGTGTTTTGATTGGTACCTGATGTCTTCTTCCCTGCTAACTAACTATATAAAGAATGGACGCAATAACAAATAATATAAGATTAGATCATAATATCTTAACATATTAATATTTCGGAGTACCCGCACTAGTTTGCTACTTACATATATATCACAGACTGATCCAGCAGCTATCGTCAGCGTCGAACCTCGATGGAGACAATCCGAACATTCACCGGCAATTAGCATCGAAATACGACATTTAAAATTTCATTTCGATGTCATAATTATTCAACATAATATCGGATGCTCTCGTATTCATTAAAATTGAAACGTTAAAATTTTACGTTTATTGACTTTACTGTGGACACTGATTTTATTTTATTGTACTGCTCGTTATCTGTGACTTCTTCTTCAATATATTAAAGAGTTTAATTGAACTGATTCAGCTTGTGACGTCGCATTGCTGGGCAACTCTTCTCCATGTAGGAGAAGAGTTGGAGATTAATTCACCATGCTGCGACACTGCGCATTGGCAGACTAACACGAGTAATAATCGCTATCACTTATATGTTATCATATCAGCCGTTGGATATCCACTGTTGAACGTAGGCCTCCCCCATCGATCTTCAGAGCGACCGGTTCAAAGCAGCCTCCATCCAACGGCTTCCGGCGACTTTCCTCAATTCGTCCGTCCATCTCGCGAACAGCCGTCTGACGCTGCGTTTACCGGCACGTGGTCTTCACTCGAGAACCTTTCTGCCTTATCGGCCGTCAGCTCTACGAGCTATGTCCCCTGTTCACTGCCACTTCAGCTTGCATATCCGTTAAACTATGTCGGCAACCTTCGTTCGTCTGCGAATCTCATGATTTCTGATTCGATCTCGCAAATAAATAGCAGGCATAGTCCTTTCCATTGCACACTGTGCGACTTGGAGCTTGTTTAAAACGCCCATAGTCAGATGCCGAGAGAGCCGTATGTCATCACTGGTAACACACATTGGTCGAAGTTTTTCGACTTCAGACACTGAGGTTGACGGAACAAAAGACGTTTTTTAACTTCCCGACTACTACTCACGACGATACTAATATTAAATACAATTATAATAACACATTAGAAAAAAACAGCATTAACTTAATGAAATTATGTAATAGTACTCGTAGTTATAATATTAAATATTATTTATTAAAATGCCTTTTTCATAAAAAAAACTCAACGTATTTTCAAAAGGCGAGTTTAACGTTGCTGTATTTTCTACCAGCCAACTTTTGTATGTAAAGAATATATACATATTTTGTAGTTTACTTTTTTACCCGACTGCGACAGAAGGAGGGTTATTTATATAATTCAGTCTGCTGTTGTAAATGTATTTAAATTTTAGAGAATTACATTTTTTCTGGATAATCCTCTATATATATCTGGATAAATCTCCTTCTCTCGGGGAGTTTTAGGGTGGGAGTTTCGAAAAGAACAGATCCTTAAGGTCGAGTGAGAAAAACTCATAAATAATACATTATAACAAGCGTTCTGGTGGAGTCGAGTATTCGCATCAACTCCGGCGATCGCGGGTTCGATTATAGTATTTGTAGAAACAAAAGAACAAAACATACCAGAAGGTATGGGTGTATGTGGGTCTTCCAACCGTGCCTCGGAGAGCACGTAAAGCCTTCAGTACCGGTTGTTGTCACATACATCTGATAGCGATCGTTACTCATGATGTGAAATTATCCGCCAACCCGCTTTAGAGCAGCGTCATGGATTAAGCTCCAACACTTCTCCTATATGTTGACCAATTCTCGACAAATACCTCTTGTATTTGTCGAGAATTGGTCGACATTTATAGTCAGGCACTGAGGTATGACGGATGAAAAGACGTCTTTTAACTTCCCGACTACTACACACGACGACACTACTTCCAGTTCATACACATGCAATAATATATAATGTTATATATTATATTTTATCCCTATGGGGTTAAAGTTATGACAATAAAAAGCTACAAGGGTTCGAATTGTTTACATTATAAAAAACAGAGTTCAAACAGCCCTCATTTTCCATCCTTTATAGCGTTGAAATTCTCACAAAATTTATGACAAGTAATAAAAAATAATCGTCAAAATTTTTCCCTTTATAATAGGCGAAGATATCGCGTAACGAAAACAAAAAAGAAATTAATTAATTCGTAACCATACTTTTTAATTCAATTAAAAGTTTGATTAGCTATCGTAAACACGATTTCGTTTATCCCATTGAGTATAGAGGTAAAGGAGCGCTAACTCATATGGATGTGACACAAAAAGAGTCCACAAAATAGCATTAAATAAAGGGGGCGATGGCGTAGTGGAGGGTATGATCTGAACTTAACTGTTTTAGATGACTTGAAGTTTGGCGAGTGGAAGTAAGTATAATTTCAAGTGTTCTCATAGACTAGAGTAGATAGTGAATGTGTTGTAATTGAAAGTTAAATGGCTGGCGAGTTAAATAAATTATCTAACCTAACAATCCTCTGGTACAGTGACGCCATCTATATTTAAGGTTATTTCGGGGACACTTTTCGTAACACAAGTTTGTGCTCCTTTAACTCCATGGTTTTTAAAATATAAGTAGAAGAAGAAGTATATAATTATATCGTCTATAATTAAGGGGAACTAGAGAACCTGCGGTGTCACTTGCGATGAAATTTCATACCTGTTCGTATATATTTATGGCTACACCCCTCAAAAGTCGTAGGGTGTTGTCTTAATAGCCCATAAAATTCGTGTATTTAATATAGTAATTGCTACTTATTTTATATTTTATTCTTTTTCCCTTTTTTGAATATCAATTTGTCAGTTTATGATGACACATACAAATGTCCGTTCTTGTACGTCCTAAGGTTGCCTGGTAGAGAATGCTTATAGTATTGAGTCCGCCTTTTGTACAAATCAATAATGTATTGTTGTTATTATATTTAATAAATAAATAAAATTACTCAATAAATAGACTTTTTAATGCACAAATATATATTTTTAATTTGTTCCTGTATAACTAGAGCTCGAATGAATGATTCAGCCAGTAAAAGTCCCACAGCTGGGCAAGGGCCTCTTCTCTATATGGCAATCATCACGCTGCCCCCTGCGGGTTGGCGAACCTGAGTTTAACGATTATAAATAAATAAAAATACTTATCTTTATTAATTAATTATAAACTAATTTTATAGATTGTCAATTAATTATTCCCGGCAAAATTTAATCTTTTGTAAATAATTATTATGTCATTTGACTTTGACTATAAAAAAGACGCTGGCCAGTATTGACTTCAGTTAATAATAAAATTTTGAGTTATTATTACAATCTCATAGAAAGTGTTTTTTAATGAATTAAACTCAATATCTTATTTACTTAATTTTACGTTACACTAACATTTACAACAAAATAAATTATTGTTCACAAAGTGAGTGGTACAATTATCATGAAAAAAATATTCACATTATTAAGTGACAATTTATTACGTAATAACAATTTAAGCAGGGGACAAAAATTTACTATGCAAATCAATGTATAAGAAAGTGTCTAAGCTATTGAATAAATGCTATTGAAAAAATCCATGCGAAGTCGCATGGGATTTCTAGTACATTATAAAGTTCTAATTATACTCAAAATTATATGTTACATAGTTTTAAATATAAAAGAATATTTTTAAAAACTTTTATACGTGTGAATCCCGCAAGGATGAATTTTGAAAAGCTTCATGCATTCTGATTATTTCAGGGATAATGAACTCGTCGAAACTTTTATATATAACGTAACGACTACGATACGTTTTAAAATTAGATATAATTTTTTACATACTGGTGAATTGTTGTCTTTCAACAACTTCTTTCTTTGACATTGTCTGGTGAAAAATAATGTATTTTCGATAGGCTTATCACCGCCATATACCTCTGTATAGCAATAACATCGTTTGACTTTGTATTAAATAAAAACATAACTACAAAAGTACAGCTTCAACATTATTTTACTCTCGCCACTATCAGTTATTATCATTTTTGTTTAATCTCCTCAATATATATTATATATGTCGTAGCATCAGTGTTTTCACTGTTAATTTCCATTGCGTTATTGTGATTCATATTATAGTGTGCGTTATACGGAAGTGTTGGTTCAACATTGTATTTCAAATTAACAATAATCACTCAGTACTTTATTACACAATTCACATCACAATCACTATGTATAGTCGATACGGAACGCGAGATAGTTCCTATTAGTGTACCGTGCGACCGACCAAGCAGTAACTCCGCTGAGCCTGGCCGACTGCTACGACCTATACTCTGTCAAGCCACTACCACCACTGTGCAAGGCAATCGTAACATGTTTCACGTAAACACATTTTAATCATCATTATCATATCAGCCATTGGACGTCCACCGTTGAAAGTGGGCTTCCCAGATCATCTCTGGGAGGTTGCCCAATACTCGCCACGCTTGGCAGTCGGGTGTCGAGCGTTGTGTTGTTACAGGATATGGTGACGCTGCTGCCCATCACCATCCTAGTTGGTATACAGTTGTTCGAATCATTATGGCCTGAAATTCTTTTACGACCCCTCGGCAAGAAAGTGGTCGGGACCATTCTTCTCGGCCGGTCACCACACGGCTAATATTTTAAAACATTTTAATCGTACAGTGTAAATGTCATTCGACTTTTAAACATTAAAAATGCTTTTATCGCCATAACGCTTTCATAAATACTATCAACAACTTATTTATTCGTAAAGTCGAGTGCTTATGAGAGGTAATACATTTTATATTATGAATAATTTGTGTTGAAAGCGCTTAGATGTTTTTAGATTTTTATATTATGGTACTTTGTGAATATGTCCTACTGTACGTCCAACTCGGTTTCACCTGCTTTAATCTTCGATACTTGTAAGGTTGGTTGATGCAGAGTTTAGATTTGTTTTGATTTTATTTACATATTTTTTATTCATTTTTTTTACAACGAAGCTACATTATTCAGAAGTAACATGGCCTATAAAATATTAAGCTATGACTCTTATTAGTGAACCCAGTAGTCATAAATTCCAAAGTATCTACTAAATAGGTAGATACGTTAGTCGCGGGTTCGATCTCCGCATATCAGATATATTTTTTATAGGCCATAAGTTGTTTATTGTCGTCTGGGTGTTTCTTTGTGTTAGGTGTTTATATTTTTATTTATTTATATCATATCATAAATGTCAACGTCTGTGTACTATGTTCATTCAAATATATTTTTAAGGAGACTCTTAATAAACTTTAGCCTTCATTGAAGTTTGAAATAGAGAGAGCGCCACACAGACGCCTATCCACATATTCTCAAATATGGCGTTTGGCGCCCTATTTATATATAATATATATAAAAAATCTAATGTAGACCATAATTGACAATAAAGAATAGAGATCGAAATAGATGTATATATAACGCAGATATGGTTATTTTACATTTAGGATAAGACTACTAAATTATTACTAGATATTAACTATGTGATGATATAAATAAACAACCTACTTTTTACTATACTACTATATATTTACATATAATGTGACCGCAAAATTTAAATGACCAATTGTTATAACTGTAAACAAACTTACTACAGTTACATCAAGGTTACAGCAGGTGGATTCCTTAATTTAACATTAATTATAATATTTTTTGTTGCAGGTGATTAATAATAATTAACCGACACTAAGTTACTACAAGGTTATGTGAGTATATTTATAGGTTCAATTGATATAGTTATGACAACCGTTCTGGTGTAGTAATGTGAGTAATTTTCTTGACACCAGCGACGGTTTGATTCCTGTTCAGGGTAGATTTATTAAAATATTTGTTTCTGGTCGAGGTGTATGTTCTTTATTTGTAATCTATAAGTGTGTTACACAATTAAGTTGATTCGTTGAAAGCACAATGTCTCATACTCCTCGCCAGCTATACCCACACCGTAGAACTATGTCTGATTCGGATCGTCAACGTATAAAAATAAATAAATTGCATTGATATAAATAATGTTACGACATATCGTGTCGTGAGTTATAAATGTAATCAGTCTCGAAGAGTGAAAAGGCTTTTAGCGCTGTGGCGTAGTTAACTACTTTGTATGACTCAAGGATGCTCTTTGCACTTTTTTTTGTGTGTGAAATTAACCGTAAAATTCATCTTTATTAATATGAAATTATTTATAATTTTCTTTTTACAAAACACTCTTTTATGTTAAACTAGTGGTTAAAAGTGACTTTACGTGTACTTATTTACCTACATTTCTTTAATATTCATACTATAACTTATTTTACTATATTAACAGGCTATCTAACGGAATATTATATTATTTTATTAATAGTATTTTTTCCTAAGCCAAACTTATTCTTCTTTTGCATGTTGTTTTTGCTTTGATATGGTTGTACATTAAGTTATTATGTAAAATGAAAATGGAAATATATTATGAAACGTAACAACTGCTAGCAAAACTAGTAAATAAAATAATTAATAAAATTATATAGCCTATCCCCAACCAAAAGAAAGTTACATTACACGGAAGTAAATCATGACGTCAAATAATACATACATATATGACAAATCATAGTCACTTATAAGATTTAATGACATATGACGTCATACGACACGACACGCATATCTCACGATGTAAACGTCTCCATCTAGAGCAGAGGAAAGCTTTTAGCGAGCTGGTGGTTATTACAACTTTGCTTCGGTTACTGTTAAATGATCCACTCTCCAGTTTTTTATGAGTTTATAGTGATGTTCTAATTAAATTGAACGATTTTTAATTCATTCTAACACATCCTTTTATAAAACTATTTATGGTAGACATTTTCTCCAAACTTTATTTGTATTAGTGTTATGTCAGAAACTGTTTTTTTTTAATGTTTGTTATTTTATATACTATTATAATACCTTTGTTTCCATACCCCTCCTACCCCCATCCTAAATGTAAAATAACCATATCTGCGTTATACATACATCTATTTCGATCTCTATTCTTTATTGTCAATTATGGTCTACATTAGATTTTTTTATATATATAGGGCGTCAAACGCCATATTTGAGAATATGTGGATAGGCGTCTGTGTGGCGCTCTCTCTATTTCAAACTTCAATGAAGGCTAAAGTTTATTAAGAGTCTCCTTAAAAATATATTTGAATGAACATAGTACAGAGACGTTGACATTTATGACATTATATAAATAAATAAATAAAAATAGAAACACCTAACACTAAGAAGCACCCAGACGACAATAAACAACTTATGGCCTATAAACCCTTGTTTCCATAATTAAACAAATTATAGGATAAATTTATATTTATCCTATAATTTATTTAATTAGAATTTTTACGGTAGAATTTTTATTAAATATTACATGGGTCGGTGTAGTGGTCGTCGCAGCAGCTGTTCCGCTAGCCGTCGCTTCGATTCCCGTTGATGACAAAATTTTCTATAGGTTAACATGTTTGTAGTGGTCTGGATGTTTGTGTTTGTGTTTGCGTGTGTGTGTGGGTTTTTTTTTCAAATCGGAAAATTTACTACTAATGAGAAAACTATCTCATGTAAAGGAGAAGGTCGAGAACTTTTATCGCCACGTTATTCTCCTGCGGATCGGTAAACAATTTTCTAATAAGAGTGACGATCGTTATCATGTATTTGTGATAAATAACTTTACTCATAACAACGATCCCTATCACTTCACGTTACTAAATATGTAATATCTTTATCAATTACAACTATTTGTATTAATCAACATAAGTTCAACGACATAGCCTTGACGACCATACGGACATAACTTTCGAATTATATATATGTAAAATATTAGCAAGTAAACAAAGACACCGAATTTGTCCGTGCATTATTATAATTGGCTCGTGAGTTGCATATATAATGAGATTACTCATAAACTGAGTGTGTTTTAAACAAAAGAATTTTATTCAATATAAATATATATTTGAGGAGATTATAGAATGTTGGCACAGTTGGCAAAAATCCCGCTTGCCGCTCCAGAGAGAACTCTGCACCCACAATTGGTTCAATTCCCGATCAAATATATGTATGTATGCATTTAATTAAAAAGTATTTATAAATGTATACTAGTTGATTGTTACCTAAAATGGGAATTAAATTGTCTACCTTAGGAGCAGACGAATGTGAGTGTATGTTAATAATGTTTAATTTCAAACATTACTAGCAAACCCGGCGAACTCCGTTTCGCCACCAGATGGCTTCGTTTTTTGTAACATTTCGTTTGGGGATTAAAAGATGAAGAAAAATGAAACGTACTTATTTTCGTGAGGGATACTCACACCACGTACTGGCGCCATCTGCTCCACCACCATGCAAAACCATATTGGTTTGTAGTACATGCTATGTATCAGAGATGGCGATGTATGTAAAAAATGGTTTTCCCTGTTTTCCTGCTTTTCTGTTGAAATTTTTCCTGAATTTTGTTTGCTATAAACTTCACGGAGCCCGAGACCTTTCCAACGAATGCAAAACCGTGGAAATCAGTTCGTGCGTTCTGGAATTATTTATTTATTTATTTATTTATTTATTTAGGTAACAAACAGTCATTTACAATCATTAATAAACTTTATAACTACAACTAGACCTAAAGTACCATAATTTAGAATACAAAATATCAACATTCAGTAGTAACAATGGTATAAGATATAATGAACCTTAACCCTACACAACCAATATAAAAAATATGTTTATGAGCCAAATATTAGGTCATTTAATTTAATTTTATACTTTCTTAAGTTGTTACAAAAAATATCAACTGATTTGAGATGACTATTGTAGTAAGAGCAAGATCGCCTGAAGAAGGTATTTCTAGCGTAGTTTGTATGACAGGGAGGAATATAAAAAGTGTCCATGATACGTGAGGATGGTCGCGGTATTTTGAAATAAATTTTGTTTAACAGAGTGGAAGAATCAACTTTATTGTGTAAAATTTTAAAAAGAAATATACTATCTAGATATTTACGCCTTAAGTCCAACCGCTGAATATTATGTCTTGCCGCACTTTCCCCATAGTCTTTAGACCAAGAGCCAAACCGATAATCGAGTGTCTTCAAAAACTTATTTTGAACCCTTTCGATGCGGTTAATATTAAAAGCATACTCTGGATTCCAAACCACACTCGCGAACTCAAGTATACTGCGAACATATGCATTATATAGCAGTTTAAGAGTTGTCATACGTTTAAAGGGTTGACCTATTCGAATAATAGTGCCTAGTTGTTTGAAAGCTTTAGCTAAAATTAAATCGATATGTTCATTGAAGCGGAGCTTGGCGTCCAGGGTCACTCCGAGATCTCGTATTGAAGACACTCGACTAAGAGTCCGCCCCCCAATCGTATAGTCATAAGTGATAGGTATTTTCTTCCGCGTAAAAGTTATAACATGACACTTGTCAGCATTTAAATATAATTGGTTAGTTTTGCAATATGTGACGAAACTATTTAGATCGTTTTGCAAGGCCACACAGTCACTACTTGTTTTTATAATTTTATATATTTTTGTGTCATCTGCATAGAGAAGGTGACATGAGTTCCGAAAACATTTTCCTATATCATTAATATATAGTATGAAGAGAAAAGGTCCAAGGATGGATCCTTGTGGAATACCAGACCTGTTAACAAGGAAAGTAGATTGATACCCCTTTAACGCGACGGCCTGACTACGGTTAGTCACATAGGAGTATACCCATCGCAGAAGATCACCGTGTATACCGACCTCCAGAAGCTTCCTGATGAGAACCGAGTGGCTAATTTTATCAAACGCTTTTGAAAAATCGGTATACACGGCGTCTACTTGGTAACCTTCATCCATGGCATTAAGTATAAAGTCAGTATAGGACACGAGGTTAGTAGCAACGCCACGAGCTCGACGAAAACCATGTTGTTCGTCAGACAGGACATGGTTTAATTGAGTCCCTAATGTAGCGATAATAATTTTTTCAAAAACTTTGCCAAAAACACAAAGTTTAGATATAGGCCTATATTGTTTTATATCGTGTTTATCGCCACCTTTCGGAATAGGAGTCACTAGTGCCTTTTTCCATATGTTCGGAAAACATCCTTCAGCGATTGATTTACGATATATCAAGGTAAGCGGTATTGACAGTTCCTCATACAGTCTGCTGATAAGAAGGGGGTGCACCTTATCGTACCCTTGTTAACGTTCAATTGTTGAAAATACTTTGAGACAGTAGGTTGGAGGATGTCAATTGATGATATACTAACTGACGTGGAATTATTTAAGACGTTCAAGTCAAATTGTATCGCGTCGTTGCAAGTTACAAACACTGAATTAAAATAGTCATTAAACATATCACAGATGTGTACCGGATTGGTTGAAGTTTCCCCATTCAGATTCATATGTGTAGGTACAGAGTTAGACCCTAGCTTGGACTTAATGAATGACCAAAAGTATCTAGGCGATGAGTGAATCTTGTCTTCGGAAAATTTTATAAAATTGCTATAACATTCTTTTTGAAGCCGTTTCTCTTTAGAGCGTAATTCCTTAAAGAGCTGGTAATCATAGGCGTTGTTGTATTTTTTCCATCTAGTGTGAATTTTAGTTTTTTGTCTTATCAGCTTTATAAGGGCCCTAGAATACCAGGGTGGAAAGTTTGTATTCGATTTGACAAGCCTTTTAGGCACATATTTATCCATTAAATCGTATAGAATATTATAGAAGAAACTAACTGACTCCTCCGTATTAAGATGGGAAAGTTCCGATAACCAATCGATCGCAATGATTTTCTCACTCATCTCCTTAAAGTCTGAAGTATGATAAATAAATTTGAGATGTTCATTTTCTTTAAGGTATGCCGTAGTTGGCAAATTAAAACGAATACAAATTGATTTATGGTGGGCGTCTTCAACAGTGAGTGGGTTTGAGCAGCTAGTCACGGAACAGTCGCCAGTACTCAATACCAAGTCTAAAATGCGGTTATTACAATTAGTGCAGTTATTGTACTGAAAAAGATTCGTCAATCGCATAAAATCCGCAAGTGAAGTGGCTTTCAGATCATTGTTTGTATTCAACTCTAGCCTCGAGTTGTCATCGCAATACCAAGAAGCATGAGAAATATTAAAGTCCCCGAGTATTAAAAAGTAATCTGCTGAATTATTTAACATAATATCGGACGTACAATCATAAAAATGTTGAAGCGTTTCGGCATGATTGCTTCCATGCGGAAAATAACAACTCGCAATATGAAGCATTATTCGACTCGGGGTGCGCGGGGCAGAGACCGGGAGCTCCACACTGAGCCACAGTATCTCTGCATCGCGCTCAGTGCACCAATCGTCACGGCGGCGTGCGCACACGTCGCGCCGCACCGCTATCAGTACGCCTCCGCCACGGGAGCCCCGTCCGTCACTTATAATACGGTCCCTACGATAGACGTCGTATTTATTATAGAAATATTCGCAGTCGTTAAAGTCGGGCGTGAGCCAGGTCTCGGTTAATACTATTAAATCATAATCATTCTGTAGTACGTTAGATAAAAAAGAGTGAGACTTAGTGCGCAAACCTCTAGTGTTCTGGTAATAAATGCATAAAGAATTAAGTTCCATCATTTGGAATCGATAGTATTCGTCTCATATTTATTATGATATTATCCAAACTGATAGTACGCAAAATACCTTCCTCAATTAATTTAAGATTAACATTATAATGAATACAAACAATAATAATGATTGCTATGTAAGATAACGCGATTCGGCGACATTGCTGTAATTTTATTATGTTTAATATAGTAGTTTTATAATAAAGACGTGTAACAATACCTATTAACGAACAATATACGGAATAAAAAATACTTTGACTAATTAAATAAGGCCAATAGGTGATATCATTTGTGTATAATTTTAGAGTAGGTTTATATGAAATTTTGTAAGTAAACTTATTTTGTAATACAATGTTACTGGATGGTTTATGTGAGTTATGTATTGCTAACAAAGTTTGTAGGTTAGTGTTCAGTGTAAAAATAGAATAACAGTAGTAACAAGTTAGATATGGTAACGGACCCAAACAAAACAGTCATTTAATTTTATATAGATCAGATTCATTTGAGATACGTACGATTTTCGAGTTATCATTTTTACGCATTAAGATCTTACAGTCTCTAACCCACAAATAGGAATATTGTTTCTCAACTTTTAGTTCCCGGGCACGTTTCAGGAGTAGTTTATTGGTGGGTGTGAGATGATCAGATATGTAGATAGTGGCGGCCGGGCCGTGCAGGCCCACGTCGGCGGTAGTGAGGGTGCGGCGCACGCGCACCGCCGCCAGGAGCTGATCCTTGCGACGCCGCTGTGTGAACCGCACGATGATGGACGGATGCCTCGGAGTTTGTTTATCGTTAGTGATGTGCCGGCGTACTCGATGTACAGTGTCGATATCAGTTTCACACAGGCTAAATCCTACTACAGAACATAAGTCACGTAGCAGTGAGTTTAAATTTTCACCATTACGCATCGGTATTCCTGATATTTCCACGTTATTTAATCTGGAGAATTGATCGTGCATATTATTATCCTGTTTAAGTACAGAAATCATTTCATTTGCCTTTTTTAAGTCTTTTTGCAAAGTAGTTACACCAGACATTTTTTCTTCGAAGCCGTTAAGTCTACCCTCAATATCAGTAAATCTCTTATCCATGTCGCTCCACTTCATGTCCAGTTCGAGCAAACACTGTTTAGTACTGGATATATCTGATTTTATTTCGTTCAAGTCGGTTTTCATGATGTTGAAGTCCGTGCGTAGATTTTTTATTTCCAGTAAGATGTCAGCGAGTGAGACAGTGCTTGCGGAGTCCGAGGGTTGAGCTTGTGCGCGACAGAGAATACATCTCCAGGCGGATTTTTTCTCTTGCCCCATTTTTCGGTAACTGGATTCGGATATTCCAGCACAATTGAAGTGATAGTGACCATCACACTTGCCACAATGGACGAAGTCAGTAACAATTTCCTTGCACTTTGTACACTTCATGATAGTATCAGGTTAAGGTTAACACTAGAAGATTTTTCTTAATTTTACTGAATGCTAATATTTTCCTGGCGCGTAAGTTACACGTACTTTATATTAATACGTTAGTATTTATAAAAGAAAAGTGGGATATGCGTCCGTCACTTACACGTTTACGCGCGAAACTGTGAATGAATTATAGCGTCAGGAAGGAAAACCCGACTTATTTTTATATTATAGATTATTATGTATGTATTTCGATTAAAACATTTAATAAAGGAAATAAAAATACTATTTAATAAAATTAAAAACCTAGTTGATTGAAAATATAAAACTAGGCTGTAAAACGCGACGTTTTGATTTACAGCCGAGCGGTAACTATAAGCGTCAGCATAACTACGTGGTTTCTAATATATATTATAAAGCTGTAGATATTTTTATTTATTACACACACACGCCGTTTTTATGATCTACACTAGATTTAATAAAACATTTTTGTATAAAAAAAACAAACTTTTATTAATGACTCTATAACATACCCGTTGCCCGCAACTTCATTCGTCTGAAAATCTGTTCAACGCAAATCGTACATTTTTCCATGATAATAAGTATCCTTGTGCTATTCAAGATTTTAACCTACTCGTATCTCTGTGTTCATCCAAATTCGTTCAGTCGTTCTGTCATGAATGTGTAACAAACATACATCTAAACTAGGGATTCCCAAACTATTTTGGGCACAAGACCCCTTTTCCAAAATGAACTGATTTTTTTTTGTGACGCAGGGGAATCCATTTACGGATGATATCCAGGACGCCCGGGTGGCAGTCCTAGACCTATGTCGGACTCGACACTTTGGGAGTGCAATAACGTACTAAACCCCTGCGGGAGCCTTCAGCCGCTTTAATTGGAGGGTCCCGGATCTGCAGGCAACAGGATCCCTCCAGCGACAGGCTGGCCTCGGCGAAAAGGCCAGACTTCTCCTACATGGGGACTGTCCGGCTAAAAATGAACTGATACCTCAGACCCCCATAGGCAGATTGAAATTACTTCAAAATCCTATAACTATCTAGTTTATTTATTTTTTTCCTATTGATACATAATACTTACCAATTTATAAACTTTGGTTAAGTGTGTAAACTTGACATCATTTTCTCATCAAAATTTAACAAAATAAATAGACATAAAATTAACTCATACAGTATTTTGAAAGTTTCAAATAAGAACTTGTGTTAATTAAAAGGGGTTCGATTTATAGACCTCTCCGATCTGAAAATCAGTTTTCGTTTATATCGACCCCTGGGAAACCTATACTCCACTTTGGGAATCCCTGATCTAAACCTGTGCATTTATAATAGTTATGAGATAACATGTTACTGAACGTATAAAATCAATTATAATTATCTATCTATCCCTGATTGTAGGTTTCTGAACGATAGACTACAGCCGTAGGTAAATTAACATGAAACTGAAAACGAATATGACAGTGGTGAAATTTCGACTAACTTCGCATGTAAATTATTCTTTTTTTTTTTAAATGACTTCGAAAAAGGAGGAGTTTTTCAATTCGACTGTATTTTTTTAAAAACACGTGTTACGTCATAATTTTTTACTGGGTGAACCGATTTTGATGTTTTTTTTTTTAATATTATATTCTAAAGCTAGTGCTTTTCATGTGTTATTTAAATTTGAGCGAGATCTGACGAGTAGTATTTGGGTTATCCCTAATAATGCCTATTTAATTGACTTCGACTACGTTGATGATGTTGTCATTTTTTTTTACTATGAAACATCGCGTGTAACTTTTTATAATCTATAGCTGTACTTTTGTAGATTATTTTGAGGATTATATCGACGAGAAGTACAATTTTACTTACATAGGTATATTCGAAGTTCACGACATGCTCCGCGACGAAAATCGGCCATTTGTAAGTAGGAGCCGTCCCTTTGAGAGATAAATAGTTAATTACTAACGACACATTTCTAACAAAATTGATATTAATTTGATTAATTAATTAATTTATTAACTCCTTTTGCATACCAATACACAATAGTAACAATAAATATAACTTAAAACAATCCACTTGCATCAGTTCCAACAGGCGGCCTTATCGCTAACACAGCAATCTCCAGGCAACCTTTGGGCAGAGGACTTGCACATAAACTATGGCAAAAGCGCAAAATTCTGCATAAAAAAGGAACAATATATGTATGTCGGAGAAATCATCGTTCCCGTGGACATCGTCATTAGTGGTTGCGAGCTTAGTGGGCGTCATCGGGGTAAGATGCGAGCACAAAACACAAATGATCACTAGTAACAATAAACCCGACTCCTCCGACATGTATATAACTACATAAAAAAATGCTATATTTAATGTCATAGTTCTTTTTATCCCTAGTGAGCAAAATTATAGATAGTCTATAGAAACCAACCGTAAATGTGTCTCTATTGTATTGATGACAAAAGTCGCAAAAAGTCTGCAGCCCAATATATTGCCTCACGTTCCACAGTTACAGCGCAACACAAATACGAACGTTGTAAGAATTATTTTAAAGTGCCTTACGTGAAATTACGTGACGCGACGGACAAAGGATCGACAAGATTTCTCTTTCTTTATATATTATATACACTAGCTGCCGCCCGCGACGTCGTCTGCGTGAACGCTATTAGATTACACGTTGTTACAGAATGCGTTGAAGAAATAAAGGTTCACTGCTCGTTCCACGTAGGTGATAGCGTGATAATATGCAGCCTATATGTTGACCCGACTTTTTGATAATATTCGTGCCAAATTTGAATTAAATCCATGCAGTACTTTTTGAGTTTATCCCGGACATACATACAGACAAACAGAAAAAGAGACAAAAAGACAAAAATTCTAAAAACTATATTTTTGGCTTCGGTATCAATTGTAGATCACACCCCAAGTATTCTTTTAAAAAAATATTCAATGTACAGTTTTGACTTTCCTACCATTTTATTATATGTATAGATTGCTTTTAAAAAGGTTGGAAGCATTAAAGTAAACAACAATAAATATAACATAATATAGAATGTAATAAAATATTATTTATTATACTTCAATATAATTTTACATACCTACAGGGAATTAAATAAAAAGAAGAGATATACAAGAGGCGGCTTTATTACATATATTATATAATATACATTAAGGATAATATATTTATATGGGTTGTACATATTATATATCCCTATCTCACTACCTATTATAATATTATAAATGTGAAATGTAAGTTTGTTTGTTACGCTTTCACGCGAAAACTACTTAACCGATCATCATGAAACTTTTTACACATGATCTTAGAGGTATTAAAAAACATAGGATACTTTTTTTTTTGGTCGCGATAACCGAAACCACGTAGGCGAAGCCGCGGTTAGAAGCTAATATTGTATAAATGTATACTATAAAAAATACAAACCAACGGTCTACATAACGATGTTACAAGATTCTTTCTTGTGGGTAGTCTGGAAAAGATTACTATTTAGTGATAAGACTACTCGTTGCGCGCTCCATATTCAATTTTGAACTTTACTTTTAGTATAATTTTGTTATTTTATGTGTCCAGATGAAACAACGCCTTATGGTCTATTTCACTTTTTGTCTTATAAAATGCAAAATTTTGATGCACAGGTTACAATAGAAATATCTGTCAGATAAACTGGAGTTTCATATCTATCTAAACTAATATTATAAAGCTGAAGAGTTTGTTTGATTGTTTGAACGCGCAGATCTCAGGAACTGGTGGTTCGAATTGAAAAATTCTTTTGTGTGTTGGATAGCCTATTTACCGAGGAAGGCTATAGGCTATATAAGATCACGCTACGAGCAACAGGGACTGAGCAATAATAAGAAATGTTATAAAAACGGTAAAAAAAGTCTTTTTTGAGAGCTTTCGTTGCGTCCTTTATTATTTCTCTTCTCGAGACATTTTTTAACTATAGTTCCACTTTTAAAGTAAATATAACATCACTCATTTACTGAGAATTTTCGAAAAATAAAAAAACTCAATAATACGTTGAACGACCTAGGAATCAAACCTAAGACCCCTGCTCGGCAGTAACGCTTGCGACCACTCGACCAACGAGGCGGGTATCTACTCTTAGAGTAATTGTTTAAAAATATTTAAGTACGTTTTTCCCTCAAAATGACGCGGGTGAAACCGCGGGGCACAGCTAGTTGAAAAATAAAAATGTAAACTTTTATCTGCTGGATACCGTTATACGTCAGATAGCTTTATCAGAAACCGGAAAAACAGGACCTTAGTCTTACAATTAATTACATTTAGCATTACTGTATACACTAGTCTAGAATTATTTTAAGATATTTTTTTTTTGTCTGAATGTTTTTTACAAACATACAATAAGCAACGCAGACGAAGTCACATGTATTATCTAGATATACTATGTATATTTATATATAATATGTCATATTATGAATGTCATATCCACACATTGACGTCATTGTAAACAATTCTATTAAAATTAATTTTAATTGCCTATAATAACAGTACGACGACCGTTCTGGTGTAGTTGTAAGAGTGGTTGCCTCAACGTCGGCGGTCGCGGTGTCGATCCCGCTCGGGACTATGTGTACAAATATTTGTTTCCGGTCTGGGTGTATGTCCTTGTGGGTCTCCCCACCGTATCTCAGAGAGCACGTAAAGCCGTCGGTCCCGGCTGTTCCGTCTATACAGGCTGATTCATTAAATAACATAGTTTATGGAGAAAATACTACGACCAATATGGTGTAGTGGTGAGAGTATTTTTGAAATTTTTGAATAATTTTTTTTTTAGGTTTTATTTATACAAATGTCTACCTATTACGGTTCTAAAGATGTGATAAGATGGACAGATGGATTGACGGACAGCGGAGTAGTAACAATAGGGTCCAGTTGGCACCCTTAAGGAACCCTAAAAAACATCAATTATAAATATATCGTTCCGGTCGGACCAACTGCATTTAGGGTGAGGTAACGTGTAATTACGGGACAGATGGACAGATAACAATACCATCCATATTTCCATACCATGTTTAACATAGCTGTCAAATATATAGATACATATTATGTGGTTTGTATAATTAATTTTTTAACACTTAAAATGAATATTTAATTAAATTTTATTCTAAAATATTATTTTGATACTTCCTACTGTCGTAGGGAATTAGGGATTGTTTTTTGAGTCTGATATTAAGAAATATATTAAGTTTGTTTTTCAGTGTATTATTTAGGGGTAGGTATCCTTCACATTAAAATAGTGCGTGTATGAAATTTAAAAAAAAGTTTTTCTATTTAAAAGTGGATTTTTATTTTAAGCTTTTTTTAAAAAAATCTATTGATTTCTCTTCTAGAAAGATAAATAAATAAACTTCTCACACTCATAGTCCCGCAGCGGGATGCGAATCCTGAGTCTGGGGACCGAAAACATACAACATAAGCGCCCGGACACAGAACAAATATATATAAGGCAATACAATTATTCATCATGAGCATCGAACCCGTGACCAGCACAACACCCCGTTTATATGACAACTGAGTTACTGTACTGTACTGTATCAGCCTGTAAACCACCCACTGCTGAGCGAAGGCCTCTTCTCCATGTAGAAGGGTTGGAGCTTAATCCACCACGCTGCTCCACTGCGGGTTGGCGGATAATTTCCTTATAATGGGTAACGATCGTTATCAGGTGTCTATGATAACAACCGGGACCGACGGCTTTACGTGCTCTCCGAGGCACGATGGGGAGACCCACAAGAACAAACACCCAGACCGGAAACAAATATTTGTACAAATACAAATATCTGTCCCGAGCGAGAATCAAACTCGCGACCGCCCCGGTGCGCGGCGTTGAGGCAACCACTCGCACCACTACACCAGAACGGTCGTCACTGAGTTAATCTGTCGTCAAATACATGTCCAATCTACATAAGTAACCAGTTAATCGCACACAAAAAATTAGACAATTCAAGCAAAAAAAAAAAAAAAACAAATTTCCATACAGCATAACCCAAATACCAAAAAGCGAATTATAAACAAAAGCGGAAACGAAACTAACGGTCGTCACTTCCTGTCACGCTCGGACGCGCCACTGAACTATTGGGGACATAACTGCTTTTTAGGATTCCGTACCGAAAATGTGCTGATGGTACCTTTATGGTAACTTTGTACCACTTAACAGCGAAGACCTCCTTTCACAGTAGGTACAATTATTTTATGATTCGGCCTACTTATGTAAACGTTCATACCTTTTAATAAGTCTTTGAAGGTAGAATGGAAGAATTTAACACCACATCAGCCGTTGGATGTCCACTGTTGAACGTAGGCCTCCCCCATTATCTCTAAGGGAGGGGAGGTCTCTCGCGACACTTAGCAAATGGGTTTGCGAGCGAAGTGTGTTGCTGCAGGATATGGTGACGCTGTTGCCCATCACCATCCTGGTTGGTGTGCAGTTGTTCGTACCACTGTGACCTTAGTCGCCTTTTACGATACCTCGGTAAGAAAGAGGACGGAACTATTCTTCTATACTTTTCTCCGCACAGCATTATATCTTTACAAATATATATTTTTGAAAATTATAGGATTAACTATTGTGTTTTTCAATCAGAATCCACATACCAAATCAGTGGTTCACATTAACTATAATTGATTTAATTAAATAGTAAATATATTTTTTTAATGATTCAAAAGTGCTTCTAAAAGGTAATTTAAGTATATAAACTATAATTCATATAGAAAGCATTGTTTTGGCGTTCATCGATGTTAAAAATAAAAATTACAGAGTTTAATATTATTCTACGGAACCGCTTCTGTACGAGTCCTATTCGAACTCGGCGTTTTATTTTTTTGTATTCACGTCAATAATAATTATTCAACATGATATCTTCTATCTACATGTAATAAAAATAATATATTTGTTTTTTATTACCCTATAATTACTGAACATTAGAATCGATTTACATTACATTGAATCTAGAACAACTAAGCTACCCGCACGGTTTTACTCGCACTCGCTGTTTTACTGTGAGTCCTATCGTGATATGTTATAAAATCAAAAAAAAAAACAAAAAGGCTTCAATTCAAAGCCCTTTTGAATCGTAATGCTCATCATCGGATGTCCACTGCTGAACGTAGGCCTCCTCCTTATACCTCCAGAGCGACTGGTTCAAAGCAGCCTCCACCCAACGTCTTCCAGCGACTTTCCTCAAGTCGTCTGTCCATCTCGCGGACGGCCGTCCGACGCTGCGTTTGTTTTTCTCTTACGTAATTATTACGAAGTATTTATTATTATTTAATCAATGTGAAGCTACCACCGATTCGGAATGTAGATTCTACTGAGAAGAACTGGCAAGAAACTCAACTTAAACGGTAACAAAAAAAGTTTTAAAATTACAATAACGGATCTCTTGATTCTCTCAATGAAAAAAAATTAACAAAAAAAATGTATTATATACATAAGATCTTACGTCTTAAGTTTTTGTATATTGTCGTTGTCACTATTGTAAAGTTAAACTTAAGCTTAAAGGTAAATAAAAGTTCGACTCTGTATTCAAAAGGAACTTTAATTCACCGAAAAATACTTTGTATGAGACTCTAGCGACTCAATATTGATACGAGTATTTCACAAAAAAAGAATATTGCTAGCTAGCGGACATTTTTATAGTAAAAGTCAAATAACATTCAACTTTAACATTCTTTTGACGACGCGTTGGCACAGTGGTCACGGCAACTGGCTGATGCGCTAGCGGTCGCGGGTTCGATTCCCGCACATGACACATATTTGTATAGGCCATACAGATGTTTGTCGTAGTCTAGGCGTTTGTGCTTGTGTTGTGTGTGTTTCCGGACCCCCGACACAGGATTGACATCCTACTGGGGGCCGTTGAGTGTGAGACGTTTATTTATTTACAAAAAAAAAAAATAATTTCTATTAATTGACAATCTATAAAATTAATTGATAATCCAACAATTTTCATTACAAAATTCAATTGTGCTAACTCGGATCGGAACCTGCTATCGTAATCCAAGCTCTGTACATCAGACAAGCGTCTTGGTTGACGCGTTACATAATCTATCAAATATATTTATTTTTTCACTTTATTGGGGTAAACAAACAGTGTTACAATGAGTGAGACATAGCAAGTATAGATATATTAAAGTACAATTAAAGTAACACCAACACCGAAACCACGAACCACGAATTACATACAAAAGCTAAAGTTTGATACGATCACAGTTGACAGGCTAGATTTTTTTTTTTTTTTTTTTACGTTACTTGGATAGGCAAACTGGCAAACGTTCCACCTGATGGTAAGTTGTTGACGTCGCCCATGAACATATACTAGTTTACCTGGAACTAGCCCAGGCAAATCATTTATGTGTTGCCTATCCTGAGACATAAGGTGTTAAAGTCTCGGTGCCAGTAATTACACTGCCTGTCTTGCCCTTCTCTCCGAAACACAGCAAAGCTGTTTCACGGAAGAAACAAACAAGATGGTGGTACCCATGCAGCCGGGAGCGCGGCACAGCGCATCCCTCCCATCGGTATATCGATCAGAAAAACATTTTATAATAAATGTGTAACTTTCTAGTCAGTCAGTCAGTCATAATATTTGATAAAACCTTGCGTTATATTCACATGATTTAGCATTACGGACAGACAACAATACAACAATGCACGGGAAAACGTAATAATCTATATATGTTCTTGGATGTTATATCAGTTTGTCCGTTACATATTTTCACTGTTTCAAATAATACTAGTGGTGAAATACTAGTAAACTAGTAGCGAGACAAAATTATTATAAATATAGATGTTATTTGAAAACAATAATTGTACGTGTGTACGTGTTGTACTGATACAACTTAGGCCGTAAAACATCTCGCTATGACTTATATACTGTTATGACTAACGTATCTGCATTGGGTATAACAAATCCCAAACGGATATACTATTTTTTATTATACTATATTTAATTTTTATATTTAATATTTTTCATTGCAAACAAAAATACAAAATTTTGAATACAGGTACATATTTCTAAAGGTAGCAAAGGCTCTATCGTGTACAGCAATCTGTACCACGCCACCTTTGTTAAATGTAACCTATAAATAATATTATCAGGAAGAGTGTGTAAACAAAACGAAAAATAGTGAATTTACGAGTATAAATATACTTACCTATAAAAACGCCAATCCGTAGTGAAGCAGCGTGGTGGAGTCCTAACTCCAATCCGTATCCTATATAGAAAAAAGGCCTTTGCCAAGCAATGGGACGTTTACAGGCTGATAAAATTATTAATAAAAAAAAAACAAGATAGAATTAAATCATTTAGTCGTTCATAAACATGAACCATACAAAAAAGTATTAAAAATCAAAGCAAGTGAAACCGGCCGGGACATCTAGCAATTCAATGATATATAGATAACTAGCTTCCGCCCGCGGCTTCACCCGTATGTTGTATTAATAAATTGTAACCGATGTGTTATTCTGATGTATAAGTTATATTACTGTAAAGTTTCATCTAAATCCGTTCAGTAGTTTTTGCGTGAATGAATAACAAACATCCATCCAACTAGGGTTGCCAGGTCGCCAAACCTAATAGCCGGACAGACCAGACAGTTTGACCGGAAATTTGGGTAAAAAGGCCGGACACTCTACATTATTGAGGAATTTGTGTCTCAGTATTAATATGTACGACAAAATTTTTTATGTAAAATCTAGCCTTTTTTAATATTACCATAAATATAATGAAATGTAAATAAAATCGAATATCAAATCAGTCTAAGTAATTTATTATTAATCGGCCTAATCAACATTTTCAAATGCTCGCTCGCTCTTTTTCGAAATGTAAAAAGCCTAACAAAAGCCGGACAAGCCGGACACCGCTTATTCTGGCCGGACACGCAATCAAAAAGCCTATGTCCGGCTTTATCCGGACGCCTGGCAACGCTACATCCAACCATACTCACAAACGTTCGCATTTATAATAATATACTAATATTATATAGATAAAATAAAACACAAAGATAATATATATAAGACAAGTAGGCACTCGGGTAAAAAGGTCACATACTGAATTCGCTAATACATTCATAATATTATTATTTAATTAAAACCTCGCATAAGAAACTTACTGGTTTTTAAATAGCTTTATTTACATTAAATCTTAAACCGGTATTGAACTCATATGTCGCAGTTAACTTCTTAAATTAGAGGTTTGATTGAATGACTAGCCTTTTCATTGATCGACGCCATTCAACCAACCGCCTAAATGTCCATTAGCCAAATGGCTGCATACAACGTTCGTAATTTCAGCCAGACAATGCTCAGGTTTATCATAGACTTATTTTAACATTAATCGATTGATTCAGCCTGCTGATGTAAATGTATTTAAACCTTTGAGGGTAGAATTGAAAAATCCACCACCATATTAGCTGTTGGATTCCACTACTGAACGTAAACCTCCCCCATCATCTCTGGTGGGATTTGCCAACACTCTCCACGCTTGGCAGGCTAATCGGCGAGCGCAGTGTGTAGTGGCAGGATATGGTGACGCTGCTGCCCTTCACCATCCTGGTTGGTGTACAGTATTTATTGGTTGTTAAACAAAGACATTTGATAGAATATTGTTAGACTTTCTTTTTAAGTAGCGTGAGTTTCGAAGCTGTGGTCAGTTGACTCCAAAATCTAATTCTAGACTTAAGTAATCACCAAAGAATTTATATCATAACGAGAACGCTTACTTAGTAAACTTGTATATTCAAATATGCACCTTGAATTAAACGACATAAGGTTGACATTTCTTACCAACATGTAAAGTGAAAAATTGTTCCGAGCATTTCGTTGACAACTGGTGTTTTGTCTCTTTCTTACGAGTTTTGCCTTGAATCTATGGTAGAAAGAGACGCAATCCCGGGTTAAGGAACGTTTTTTGAGTGCACGTGAGCATTCCAGTTTGTATATAAATTCCTTGGTAATCACTTTAAAAAATGAACTACCTATCAATGACAAGAAAATACCAACTGTTAACCTAAAAAAATTAAATTAGCAACGTCGTGGTTGAGAATCATTCCAATACAATTATAGGACCGTTTATAAACCTGAACTTTCTTAAGACCATTGTATGTTTTAGCCTTGGCTCATTGGATTGAAATGTAATAACTCCAAATGGATGCCCCCTAGAAGTATATTTCTGCATACAAAACCCCACATCGTAGCTTTTAAACCACCTGCAACATTGAACATTTTAAGTGTCATAATGGTACAAATACAAAGCTAGGCTTACAGTTAAATAGCGTTGTCTAAGGCTAGTTGAATTAAATAAGTTTTTCACTACGACTTGTGTAATTATTAAAATAATATGTAGGCCATTTGACGAGCTTGGTGTCCGTGTTGAAGTTTGTGGTTACTACTCGTCTCCCAAGACTTACATAACGTGACTAAAACAGGTTTCCTAACGTAAAAATAATTCCGTAGTCAATGGATATCAATGGTCTGTCACAGGCTTATCTTTAAAACCGTAATACGTAATACACTTGAAATTTTAATAGACTATAATTAAATTGATTTCCACAAGATAAGGAATACTAGTGTAGCAATCACTGCAATCTTTGATGTTTTAGTATTTTATTTACTGTTTTTTATTTTTATTTTTTATTTTAATAAATAGTTAAATATAAAGTAAACGAAATAAAGGCCTTGAGGCTTTTGCCCAGCAGTAGGAAATTCACAGGTCGATTCAGCTACTATTGCTGCTATAATTAATAAAAAATTAAAGTCGCTCTGTAATTAAATTATTTATCAACATTACTAAGATCATTCTTTAGAAATATGCATTTTTAAAATGACATCGATAACCAATGAAACCAATGAAAAAATAAATATCATATATTTGTAATAGTTTCGATTTAATTCTAGATAGTTCTAGACATGAACTGGCATCTAGATAACTATGAGTATACGTTTTGTGACAGGAAATTAAATGCGAACGCCTCGCTGCATTACTGTTACATCTTCGTTTATAACTGTCTTTGTATGTTTTGATATAACAAAGTAAATACATTCAATACAATACATATCAATACTTATGTAATAAAGTATGTTTCTTAATAATTTTAATTAAAACTCTCATTCGCAGAACAATTTAAATTAATTATCGCAAAATTTAACATACATAAATATTTAAAATATTGTAAATTATATTTACAATCAACAACAATTTATTGTTATTTATTTTTAATCACATTCATAATCGTAATTTATGAATTTTTATTTTGTTAATTACCTCTGTATTATATTATAATATTATAGAATAAGCTTTGTTTTCAAAAATACTCTATATTTTGAATAATTATAGGCTACACATAACATCTAATTGAGTACTAGCAATAATAACAAATTACTGCCAAAACTTATAGTGACAAATAAACTAAATCAACATTTACTCAATAATAAAGAAATGAAGTAAACAAACATTAATTTTTACGCATATAAAATAATTATTATCGAATCTACATGACAGCAAAAATGGCGGAATTGAGTGACAGCTGTCAATTAAAGATAGACGACAAGTGACAAGTTCATTAGCGCCATATTGTTTGTCCTACTTGCTGATTTCCTTCGAGACTGGAATTTTCGATATAATCGATCGTTCGTATCATACTCATGTAGGGCACCCCGGTACACGGAATGCGGTAAAGATCTATGTGGGAACGTTGTTCGCTTCCAGCATAGACCTTCTCAAAGTCTTAAAAGTCTATAAAATTTTCTACAAAAAACAAATTTTTTTAGACGCTGCGCAAGTTTCCTTTTCTCTGGTTGATGAGATGAAATTCTTGAATCTTCCTGTAAAATGAAGTATTTGAACAAACAATCTAGAGCCTGTATTATGATGGACAATTATGATATGTTTATTTAATACAAGCTATACTAGCGACATATTATATACATAGGTATTTTGAATTTCATCCCATTCTCCCAAGAGAATCTCTCTGAATTTCCGTTATATAGTATTCAGTGTCCTACCTCGTATTGTAGACTCACATCATGCCAAGTTTAATTCAAATCAGTTCTGTATTTTTGGCGAGATATGCGCCCAAAATACAGACAGACAGACAAAAATGAAAAAAAAAATACAGTTGTCAGTCCCGATTACAAAAAATCCAACAGAAAAATATCAAAATATCTTTAATGTCCAGAACTGAACCTATTACACTTTTATAAAGAGTATAAACAAAACACAGAGATAATATTACGTTTTATTATTTAACAGTTTAAGCCCGAACTTCAATTGATTACTCTCTCTATACAGGGTTAATTCTAAAACACCAGCAACCTCGCAGGACAAGATAGCTAACATTATGTACAACAACATTTGTTCTACGACTTTTGACATAACTCAATACATTAATTAAAAATGATTTTTTAAGCTTTTATTGTACTGCTCTGAAATTTAGAGTCTATGTTTCATTCATTATCGAAAGGATGACGCGACGCTCGGGCGCGCTTGCATAATAATAGTAATAACACTTTCTCTGCCCGATAATTCTAGTTAATAAAATTAATATAAATTGCTTGGTGGGTTTGTGGGCAGTATCATAGTATGTATATCGCAGTGACTTAAGTGAATAATCAAATTTCTGTTTTGTCATGTCCCTGCAATACGTAAACTGAGTCCACAATCCCTTCATACTTTACCAGGCTTAGAACTGGCTATATTAAACGATAAAAAACAAATAAATCGTATGTATAGGAGGGCAACACATCTGCATAACCTCCAGAGGTTACAGCACAACCAGTTGTGCGGTAGACATCCGGTACCTAGTCATCAAAAGGCTTCGACTGTCCGTATGCCCGCCAATACTATAAAAATGTAGGTATGTAGATTAGGTATCTGAATTCTGAACATAAAAAAATATGTGAAAATTATTAACGTAGGTAATTATTCTTTAACGTTTACTAAAGTCTAATTAAACCAATTTAATATCAAATATTGGTAGCTAGGTATTATTCACTTTTTATTGTTAAATACAGGCGGGCATAAGTATTTCAAAAGTGAAATCAGCGTATTTACAATAATTAAAAAATTAAAAATAAGTGACAATAAAATAATATTTACAAACGAAATATTACCTCTAAGGTTAAAGTAACGCGCATGTCGGTGCGTATCGCGCAGATAGCGTTCAAAATAGTCACCATCACAACCAACACACATACAACACCTAAAAATCAGCTGTTCACTAACACGTGCTAACACTTCCGAATTAGTTTTAATTTGATTGAACGCACAAATTATTTTAGTTAACCGAACCAGTTACAAAAATTTACTCGTGCTAGTTTGTCAGATTCGGTGAGTTGACATTGTCTCACGGCTCGGTGTAGGTAAGTTCGAATATCTAGCTGCATATTGCCGACAGGCTTCCGACACATTGTCATCACACTTAGCCAGTATCCTCACCATTTCCGTGTATTCGACATTAGAATAGCGGCGGTACCATGGTTATGAAATAACTTTAGTACAGGTACAATACATCGATCGATACGAATAAAATAAATACGAGTAGCACACAAAATCATATGACGCGCGCGCATCAAAGTCGCCCGCCGCCGACTGCCGCGGCTGGCTAAATAGGTCAAGTTCAAAGGCGCTAGCGCCGCCCCGTTCCTACCTTTCCCCTCACATTAGTACGTGGTCGTTATTTACCTAATCTTTGGGACGCGCGTAGAGTTTATTGCATTCGCGTAAAATTAAATTAATATTTATTTTTGTATGAAAATAAAATCTAACAAATTAACAAAAGTGGTAGAACAAATGTTGTTGTACATAATGTTAGCTATCTTGTCCTGCGAGGTTGCTGGTGTTTTAGAATTAACCCTGTATATGAATCAGTGGAATTTCACTAATTTTAAGTGACTATTCACTTTTTATCAATGTGAGAATCGTACTACGCTGAATTAGTGATAATTCAATGTATATGTGAATATCAGAGCCACTGATTTGATCGTTGAATATGTGTATGTATAAGTGAGTATTCACTAAGGGGGCGTCCATAAATTACGTGAGACAATTTTGGCGATTTTTTGACACCCCCTCCTTAATTTGATGGTTTAATGAGAGTTTAATGAGATTTTGCTCGACCCCCTCCCCCGAGCCTATTCTCACGTGAGATTTTTGAAAATGCATATTTGGAAAATATAATCGATTTTTATTAAGTGCACATGATAAAAAAAAAGGTCATCGCGACCCCCGTACAGATATTTCCACCTTGAGGCTATACATATTCCTTAAAAAAAATGGTCATCACCGGTACCTACATGAAAACTATTTCAGATTTTTAATGAAGGAAAAAATTACGTGATAATTGCCGAGATCAGCCTCCCCCCCACGTGAGATTTGGCTCGAGACCCCCCGCCACTCCTCCTAAACGCCTCACGTAATTTATGGATGGCCCCTAACTTGTTATTGAACTGTTATTAAGTGAATACAGATTTACTAACGTAATTAATGAAAATTTCAGTAATTCATGTTTAGAAGGTATAATAGCCCAATCGAATTAGTATTTTAGATTAACAAAATTTTTGAGGATAAATTTTATTTCGGAATTCGTTGGGGAGGGTCACTGGTAGTCTAAATTCAAAAAGTAGGGGTGCCAGAGTTTTCGCGTCATCCGTCATCATGATTTAAAGGGTTATTTTTTGTCTCTTGAATAACTCGTTCACTTTCAATTTTACACGGAAAATAGTTATTGCAAAATTTGTTTAAAATTAAATTTCCTACAATTTTGGTCCTCATAATTTTTTTCGTAGGATCGATATTTTGCGATTTATACCTGAAAAGAGGCGGTGAATTTTTGGTAATCGAGTAACTCGTTTATGTTCAATTTAAGAAATAAACCCCTACGAACCCCTACTCTGGTACCCCTACTTTTGGAATTTAGACTATTAGTGACACCCCCCCCTCCAAAGAATTCCGAAGGAAAATTTCTGTTAAAAAATTTTGTAAATCTTTGCCCGTTTTTGAGCTAATCCGATTGGGCTATGATTATTTCTGACGACTAGAAATCAAACATGTATCAATTACTGTTAAAAGAAATTCGCATACAAAAAAGTTTGAAACTACGTCAATAAACAGAAAAACGAAATTCTTAACTGTATTTCATACATAATATTTACTCAGACCTCAAAACAGTCTTCTTTCACCGTTTATCAATAATTGACGTATCTTTTGTTTAGAAAGTATGTATGTATAATTGCGATTAGAATGTCCGTCTGTCCATATGTTTTGTATGTCAGTTTCGTGACCGGTTCTGCGGTTACGCTTGATGTTTTGGTTCTGACATCCGTTCTGGTGTAGGGGTACGAGTCTAAACAACTGCGGTCACGGATTCAATGTCCGCTCGGGGCATATACGTATATTTTTTTGTACAAATATTTGTTTCTGGTTTGGGTGTATGTCTTTGTGGGTTTTCCCACCGTGCCTTGGAGAACACAAAGCCATCGGTCCCGGTTGTTATCATAGACCACAGCAGTGGCCTACTTAATGCAACTCAGTTATTGAAAACTGAATCAATTATCGTAAAATTTTAATAAATATGCTACCAGTTAAGAAAACGCATCAGAAGTGACAGTAATATAATAGTGTTGTGCAATCTATCTATATATGTATATCGATGTTTACAAACATTGTCGATATCGCGTTACGTTAACAGATGAATGATCGAGACTCTTATTATGTGAATAAAGTTATGTATTGTAGACGTCGGATAAAGGAAAACAACGGAAACATTGAAGTTGGAAATTGCGTAGTTTGAAATAAATTTCAACATATTTGACGTATTTTTTTTTGACTATAAGACGATTCTTTTTACATTTTAAAATAGACTCAAGATTTGTGTGCGTGTTATGGTCTGAAGTAATATTACTAAGATTACTTATGACATTAATGAATATTACATAAGTTTTAGACGAAAGTATACGAACGGTGTATTTAACGAGACGAGTGATAAGTAACGATAGGAAAGATGGACTGAATCATAGAAATATTAAGAACAGGAGAAGTGTCATGGGGGCGTGTCCGCGTAGACGCAACTTGCCCAAAACGCTCACATATTTTTTAAATTGCCGTCACTGCTAATCAGTATGATTTCAACCGCGGGCGAGAAAACAATTAACAATGCCGTCTTGTTCAGTAGTTTGTTGTCAGAATAGAAGTCAAATCAAACATTTAACAAGTCATGGAATCAGTTACCACATATAAATATTACTTTTTTACTATATTTTACTTGAAAAAGTGGTGGGAGAGAACTGGCGACATTGTGTTCTCGTATATTTTTAATGAAACAATATATCTCCTTTTATTTCAAATATCTGTGGACTGAATGTTGCCTAGTACGAGTTAACAATACCTAAATAAAGTTAAAATATGAAAGTGACATTACAATTTTTTTTTAATTATCTTATAAATTGAGATGTGTTTTATTGCTCGAAAAATACGGTACAACTCATATTAATATATACCTATATATACATACGTAATGGTAAACGCAGCGTCAATGGACAGACGACTTGAGGATAGTCGTCCGAAGCCATTGGATGGAGGCTGCTTCGAACAGGTCGCTCTGAAGATCAATGGGGGAGGCCTACGTTCAGCAGTGGACAATCAATCGCTGATATGATGATGATGGTGATATTATATTTATTATAACATATTACAAGCATATTCAGTTTTTTAGTTATATTTTAAAATTGTGCTCTCCATATTGTAATATTTTAAATAATTGTTGATGTATCAATAAACAAATAAATATAATATGTATTTGCCAGTACGCAACATAGCGTGGACAATTAAGATACAAGTTTTCGCCTTCAAATGTGTACTTTCTAGGTATATTCATTAATCATTGTACAATTTTAGTTTTTATTGGAATCATCATACTATCAGGCCTGGAAATAAACTAACATGTATAACGAACTAAATAATATACTTTACTATCGATATCGATAAAAAGCTTCCACATTCCTAGCTCATAACGGTTGTGTCTGTTCCCACGTCGTGACTGTTCGCTGGTAATGAGAAATTAATCTTTAACTGTAATATTGCGTAAATGCTTAAGCTGTAATCACGGATTCCTACTCGTAGTACTAGTATAAAATATAAATAATAATAGTAATTAAAGCAGAGCAAAAAAGAACATACGACTGCTAGCGCAGCAGTAGTTGCTACAACTTGTTGTCAACAATGAATAATTTTGTATCCCCTCATAACTACTTCTAAAGTTGCGAAAGTTTCATTACCCACGACAGTCGCGTTCCACTCTGAATGGATAATACACCACCGTCTCTTGGAATTCACGTAAAACCGTTGGTCAATATTATTATAAATTCATGATAACGACCATTACTTGGCAGGAAAATTATTATCAGCCTTAGTCGCCTTTTATGACATCTACAAGAAGGAATTCGGGCCTCAAGGCCTTAATTGTACATACAACTGAATACGAAAAAAAAACGGTGATAAGCAGCAACGTCACCATATACTAACGCAACACACCGAGCTCGCCAACCCGCCTGTCAAGCGTGGCGAGTATTGGCAAAACCCCCAGAGATGTTGGGGAGGCCAAATATTTGTTTCTGGTATTGGTGTATGTCCTAGTTGGTGCCTCAAAGATCAAGTCAAACTATCAGTCTCGGTTATTATCACAGACACCTGATAGCCATTGTTACTCATATAAGGGAAATTATCCGCCTACTGGCAGTGGGACAGCGTGGTAGATTAAGCTCCAGCCCTTCTATATGGAGAAGAGACCCAGCAGTGGGACGTTTACAGGCTAATTCAGTTCGGTTCATAAGATATATCGACATACTTGAAACGTTCATCTGTTTGTTCTACACAATGTATATACGTTAAACCGATACCAATTTCAAAATCAAATATACGAACTTTGATTTTAAATTTTGACGTGCAAACAGTTAGAATACTTGTGAATTTAGTCGCTATTTCAAAGTAAATAAGGCTTATATTATATTGTGTTATTACAAATTTATGTAAAGTAAGAATCTATGAATACGAGATTTTTATGAATAAAAATTGCAAACCGGTATACTTGTAGAAGCATATTGTTGAAGCTATTTATAATATATTTACATATATAATGTGTGACTAAATGGTGTATGTATGTAATTAATAGCTTGTACACGAGATTTCGTCTTTTGACTTTGTCCAGTAATTGTTATTTTAAGTAAATTTGTTTCTTAGTAATGCCCTAATACAGTCTTGTAAGATGATTTTTTAACCACTAACAATTACTATTTATCTAAACTAATATTCTAAAGCTAAGGAATTTGTTTGAACGCGCTAATCTTAGGAACTACTGGTTTGTATTGAAAAATTCTTTTTGATTTGGATAGTCCATTTACCGAGGAAGGCTATAAGCTATATTACATCACGCTACGACTAATAGGAGCTGAGTAAAACACGTTACAAAAACGGGAAATAATATTCGTTTTTGAGAGCCTCCGTTGCGTGCGCTGCATAAACGGCTCAAGTTATGCAAAAACATGTATGAAGGAGTTAATCGCCATTAAAAATTCTAAAAAAAAGTCCGCGACAGCAAATACGAGGGAGCGTTTTTAGGTTCGCGGAATGAAGGGTAAGGGGTTGAAATAAAAAAACCAAATTATTTTTCCTTTTCAATATATTCACCTGCAAGACGGACACATTTTTCAGATCTTTCAATTAATTTATTTATACCCTCATAAAAAATGTTTTGTCTTTGTCCTCAAAATACGCTGAAACTGCCTCCTTAACTTCAACATCGGTGGTAAATTTTTTACCCCTCAGCTCTTTTTTCCATTTCTGCGAGTTGTTTCTTCTTTAGTCGAGCATCGTCGAGTGCAAGTTTTTCGACTTTTTGGATAAGTCAACTGGTCACCTCGATGATCCTGCCCGGCCTCGGGTCGTCTTCAAGGGATTCCCTTCCTTTTTTAAACAAACTGTGCCACTTGTACACCATGGTTTTTCCTGGACAAGAGTCACCGTAAACCGATGACATCTCATCCATTATTGTCGCAACTGATTTTCCTTACTTGGTAAGGAACTTTATAACGGCACGATATTCGATTTTTTCCATATTTCACTTTTCACTCCTGATTATATTGCTTGGTTGGCGATAGCTCAAAGACTAATAGTCTAATAACAATTAAATCTCGTATTTATTCTAATTATGAGTCATTAAACACGTTACGATCCTAATGAGCCTAATCACCCGCCTCCAACCCTCTCATACCGCGAACTTAAAAATGCACCGTCGTATTTATGAGACCCTTTGATCAGCAATCGCGCTTGCGACCACTCGACCAACGAAACGGCCACGCTTAGAGTAATGGTTTAAAAATATTTAAGTACGTGTTTTCCTCAAATCAATACGGGTGAAAATGCGGGTCACAGCTAGTTTCTTATAGAAAGCATTAAACAATGAATATTCATTCAAAATTCAGCCTTAGTTCTTTCACGTTCCAATCTAAATACAAAAATTGATAAAAATTGATTAAACAGTTTAACCATGAAAATATACTAGCAAACCCGGCGAACTCCGTTTCGCCACCAACTTATTTTCGTGAGGGATACTCACACCACGTACTGGCGCCATCTGCTCCACCACCATGCAAAACTATATTGGTTTGTAGTACGTGCTATGTATCAGAGATGGCGCTGTATGTGAAAAATGATTTTCCCTGTTTTCCTGCTTTTCTGTTGAAATTTTTCCTGAATTTAGTTTGCTATAAACCTCACGGAGCCCGAGACCTTTCCAACGAATGCAAAACCGTGGAAATCGGTTCGTGCGTTCTGGAATTATAGCGTCAGGAAGGAAAACCCGACTTATTTTTATATTATAGACAATGACGTAACTTTCAATTCTGTCGTGACATGGATACTGGTTGTGTTCTAACGGTGACGGGTTCTATACTTGATAATGACAAATATTTATATAGACCTTAGAGATCTTTAATGAGCTTGATTGGGGAGATTTTTTTGTGTTGTATGTATTTCAAGACCCCTGACACAGGATCTTGTCCTATCGAGAGGAGAATAGGAATAGTAGAATTTTGTCTCTAGGTACTATTACCAAAAAATATACTTAATACCGTCACCTTTAATGAAAATTTCGTCACCAAAACACACCATCACATCAGCTGTTGCATGTCCACTGCTGAACGTAAGTCTCCCCCTTCTATACTTGGCGGGTGGGTTGACGAGCGCATTGTGTTGTGGCATAATATGGTGACGCTGCTGCCCATAACCAACCTGGTTGGCGTACAGTAAACACACAATCAACATTTAATTAAAAGATCACCCACAATTCCACTATCGTTCTTATATACGGACAGTAATTAATTAGTAGAACTCACACGCAACGCGATCACGCGACAGTATAGTAACCCAGTTACGAATTTAATTGTTTACGGTTAAATGGGACGATGAACTTTGAAAATATACCAGTAACTAGTTAAGTTGATAATCTTCAACAATAAAAAATGATGAAGAGAAGTCAAAAGGCTTGTAAATATCACACAGATTGGAAAATATCTCTTTCTTTCTCTATGAGAAAAGGGAGTGAAATATTATTGATTCAGCTTGCTGATGTAAATGTACTTTAATATTTGAGGGTAGAATGAGAAAATCTACCACCACATCAGCCGTTGGATGTTCATTGCTCAACTGATACCTCCCCCATCATCTCTGGAGGGGTTTGGCAATACTCGCCACGCTTGGCAGGCGAATTGGCGATTGCAACTTATCGTAGCAGGACGCTGCCCATCACCATATTGGTTGGTGTACAGTTGTACGCACCACTATGGCCTTTGTCGCCTATTACGACACCTCGGCAAGAAGGAGGTCGGAACTATACTTCTCTGCCGATCAGCACATTAATTAACTATAATTCATTACTGTACCTACCATGACGATTCAAAAGCGCTTTTAAAGCATACCGGCATAAACGTCATTTTGAATAGATTAAATAAATAAACACTGCTTACAACAGATAAAAAGAACAATATTTGATCTTAACATAAAATTTCATAGTTATAAAAAATAAAACTTGTCACCAACCGGACGCCCACTCAGTAACGTGACATCGTTGCCCCAACACTGATTTTCAGTGAGCACCGTGTATATGATAAGTGCAGCACGGACAGTAATAAGTTAATAACATTAAAAAATATAAAAAAAAACAAATAAATAAGAAAACAAGTAACAAAAAATAAAATACTTATAAATTAATTGACAGTAGGACTGGCCCGTGGCGCAGTTGGCTGTGGCCCTGTTTTCTGCTCCAGGGTTGTGGGTTCGATTCCCGTCTCGAGTCTGGGTGTATTATTATTTTTTTATATAATTATATATTATTTATATTTATATTTATTTAAAAAAAATGTATATCGGTTAACTGTTACCTAAAACACAGGCATTAAGTTGCCTACCTTAGGAAAAGACGACCATGTTATATGTGTTAAACATATTTATTTATTTATTAATTGACCGCATGTAGGTTATATTCATCTAATGAACAGATAAAAGAAACTTTTATTGTAAAAGTGACAAAGTGAAAATTATAGACGTATAACATTACGACAATAATTTTTTGTAATTACAAAAGTTAAATTTCAAAATTCGTATAATGTTGGAAGTGGTTTTCAAAGGAAATTACTAAGAAACAGATATATGTACATACACAAAAGTTATTCAATTACGAACCTGTCCGTGTTAGGAGTGGAGACAGGTGCGGTCCCATTAGGTTTCACACCCTTCCGTTATTTAGGTCGCGAACTCAATATGAAGCTATAGATATATCCTGCTTATAAATGATATAAAATTTAAATACATAAATACAGACGCGTAATGTACATTTATTTCTAATAAAAATTAAAGTATTGTACACATTTACAATGGAACTTAAAAAAAATGAGTTAAAAATAATTATGGTCCGCGTTTATCTCCGCGTGAATTGGTGGCAAGAAGAATTTTCCCATTAAAAACGAATCACCTCTGTCATCAGTGGAGGCTGTGATTTGAATTCATTATACAAGTGATTTTTATAACACGTTCAAAACATCACAGTTTATAGTTACAAGAAGTTCCGATTAAAAACTTATTATATTTAATGTAATATGAATTAATTATTTAGAAAACATTATTCGAAGTCATGAGCGAGATAAATGCGGGTTAAAACAGGCAAATGCTATGTCTAAGTTTTTAGCGCATAGGAAATTTATTTTTCATAGCGTAACATAATCATTATTATAATATAGGTCTGAAGCATCACATCATCATTGCGCAATAAAACCACATCCTAAATTGATTTAATTGTATGTGCCGTACACTTTATCATAAAAATATTTTTTAAATATAGTCTTCTCCGTTCTACTTCATATTTAAGAAGTTAAGTTATAAATATGATAAAGAATTAAAAAAAAACTTACAACATTATATTGAAGATTCGATCGGTGTCTGCCTTTGGGGGCTAACCCAGTCGAATCAGCCATTGCTACTGTCCCTTTTTAATGAGGGAACCGGAAGCCGACAAAAGGGGGCTTTTATCATTACATCCTTAACTCCTGCCACCCCCCATTTATTCCTTTAGTTAGTAACGCGTTTTTGACTATAATGTTGTAAGTGTTAATGGCGTTGATCACGAAACATCAGCAGTGACTTCACTACTCGTTTAGTGGTTATTTCCATTAATATAATTTAATACACATGAATGAATAAAACAACCTGTAAATGTCCCACTCTTGTCTAAAGCCTCTCCATAAAGGAGAAGGGGGTTTTACACAAGGCAATACATTTACACTTCGGGTTGGCGGATAATTCTCTATCATGAGAAACGATCACTATAAGGCGTCTATAATGACAATAAACAATAATAATATATGCTTATATTTTAGTATTCCGGACCCAACTAAGACATGCTCCGTTGTCCGTCTACCCATGATTAATAAAGATATTTGAAAATGTAAAAGGTGACACTTGAAATTTTAATACAAGATATTATGTATTACTATGGCCGCTATTACGACAGATATATATGTTTATAATAAAAATATAACAAAACCAATTCTGTACATTAAAGATATTTCAAAATTTTTGAGTACAATATATAATAGATAGTAAAATAAATTAAATAAATAAATAAATAAACATCTCACACTCAACGGACCCCAGTAGGATGTGAATCCTGTGTCGGGTATCCGTAAACACACACAATACACAAGCACAAACGCCAAGACCACGACAAACATCTGTATGGCCTATACAAATATTTGTCATGTGCGGGGATCGAACCCGCGACCGCTTGCGCATCAGTCAGTTGCTGTGACCACTGCGCCAACGCGTCGTCTAAAATGTGATTTTTTTGTAAAATTTGTGTCTGTCAGTTTATATTTTGGCTGCGAATCATGTCAAAACTACTGAATGAATTCGAATGAAACTTATCACGAATCAAGTCTTCATTACGAGATAGGATACTGGATACTTTCATTACGAAATTCATTCAATACGGTTCCCTCGGGAGTGGAAATGAAGTCGCGGGTAAATCTTGTATTATATATAAAAATACATAAAAAGGCATTTTTTTGGCTTTTTAATCAAATCTTAATAAAGTACACTCTTTAAAATTTTACGTTTGTACAGAAGGCTTTATGTGTAAGTTCGACTCGCATTTGATTGGTTTATTTATATTGATACCTACTAAATATAAACTAACAGACAGAGGTAGCTTTAGCTTTACATTTGCTTAATCGATAACTACTGGACAAACCGACATTGTCTTTATGGCACACTGACGTCAACCGACCGACAAATATGTATATCCTAAAAACTATATTTGGATGCCTTTGTTGGTTATAAGAGACATACAATTACATACAAATACAAAAAAAGACAATCGCACACAAATAAACAGACGAAAGAAAAAAAATTATTTATATATACCATGATTATAATACATTTTTATAAACTTCTAATAATAAAAACTTTATAATATAACTTTAAATAAAGTAGTTAAATATTGTCATAATTCTACTAGTAGTTGCCCAGTGGTCGAAATTCGACCTAATCTATAATTGACAGCATTGTCAACATCATAAAATATGATTGCGCATAGCATGGTGAGCATATGCAGCAGTCATTGGACCTGATTAAAAAATTCCTTGCAATACCTGTATTTAAGACCGTGTTGATAACAGCCTTTGACAATAAACAAAAGTGTATAAATGTACATAGTACATATGTGTGTGTGCCGTAGTGTGTGTGAGCATTATTATAAAAAAATTAGCATTCTGCACTTCTTCTCCATATAAACTTTAACTGTGCCAAATTTCATACTTCTCCGTCCGCGTAATTTTCGTAAAAAAGGGGTACAAAGTTTTTGCTTCACGTATTAATATATAGATTATTCTACAAACAGACATACGCTATAACTATACACTACCTATCCATTCCATTGCGTGTGAAGCTCACCGTTGCGTTATAAAACTTTAATGACTAATCCATTAGAAGACCGTAAAACAATCATCAACATGCGAACACTTTACTATTATAAGCTCGTGAATATCCCACTGCTGGGCAAACGCTTTACGTACGAGAAACAAAGAAATTATCATGTAAAGTTAATAAATTTATATTTTTTACATTCGAAGTAAATTAGGTTAAGTAAAAATTAATTAAGTAAAAAGTTCGTTTATTTTGGTTTATTTTGAGAACAAACAGTCAGACATATATATATTATTTAGATTTGAAATTGATTTGAAGATGATATAAAATAATAAAAAATAATAAAAACTGTATTTTACTAAAAAATTGTTATAAGGCAAGTTTACAAAATATCTTAATTAGTGGAATCACATGTATCATTAATATTATTCTAATTGCCTAAAAGGTTGATTGACTTCTTATCCTAAGTATTTGGGTTATTTTAATAACCTGTGCTTAGGATAACCAGGATAATCAGCAATATATTTTCAAATTCACTATAATTTTAAGTGACTATTCACTTTTTATCAATGTGAGAATCGTACCGTATGAATATGTGAATATCAGATCCACTGATTGAATCTGATTATTGAATATTTGTATGTGTATTGGTGAGTATTCACTAACTTGTTATTGAAATTCATTTATATGTAGTGAATACTTCTTCACTAACGTAATTAATGAAAATTCCACTAATTCATGTTTAAAGAGTAAGACGTAACCTCAAATTTATAAAAAAAAATAATGTTATTTTGATATTCTAATTTCATTTATAATTAACTTGTACTAGCAATGGTCAGTCCATGTTTACTGTCGTTAATATCACTCGTCTCTAATACCTGTAATTGCGACATCGTTGGCGATTACAAACGACTTACATCCCCTCTCCCAAGGGAAACTGTATTACTGAACTACGGCATAAAAATATCCAGTGTCCTAACTCATAGTAATCTCTTAATATTATTAATTTTAATCGACTTCAAAAAAGGAGGAGTTCTAAATTCGACTGATTTTTTTTATGTGTCATAAATTTTACTGGGTGTACCGATTTTGATGATTCTTCTTATATTCGAAAGCTGGTGCTGGTCATGTGGTCCTATTTAAAGAGCGAGACCTGACGAGTAGTTTATGAGTTATCCCTAATAATGTGTATTTAATTAATTTCAATTGCGTTGATAATGTTCTCATTTTTTTGTAGTCGGTTAAAAACAGTAGTCAACACTTGTATTATTCAAACTCATTCAGTAGTTTCTGTGTGCTTTGCAGCCAATATAGAGACTCAGATTCAAAAATGAAAAAAATATATCATATTTTCCTTCAATATCGATTATAGAATGGTTCCAAAAGAATTTTCAAAATATCTTTAATTTACTAAATTGGATTCGCAGTTTGATTATGATATGCTAGCTTCCGCCCGTGGCTTCGCCCCCGTGGCGTAGTGATAAAAAGTAAACTATGCCCTTAAGATAGATATACGCAGGCCCGAACTTTATTTTAGAACTAATGGCGATAAATTCCGTTAAACATGGTTTCTGCGTAACTTGAACCGTTTCCGTAGTCCGTAGCGCATGCAACGGAAGCTCTCAAAAACGAATATTTTCCTCCATTTTTGTAAAATTTCTTATTAATGCTCAGCTCCTATTGGCAGTAGCGTGATGTTATATAGCCTTAAGCCTTCCTCTGTAAATGAACTATTCAACACAAAAGTAATTTTTCATTTCGAACCAGTAGTTCCTGAGATAAGCGCGTTCAAACAAACTCTTCATCTTTATAATGTTAAGTATAGATTTATAGATACTTTTATTAACAAAAATATAGCTGTCACTTGTATTTCCAATAACTTTGTACGACGGTGAATCAACCGATATCTTTATATGTGTGGACATGTGTCAATTGCAATTTCTCAATAGACGCTCACCTGATTTCCTGAGAGACCTATACCACCCTATACTCTCCCTTACCAGAATATGCCAATTTGCAATACAGCCAGTAGTATTTACGATTATGACGAAACTATATAGCCCTGAAGACATTTTCTTACAAAAATATCGTGGAAAACATACTGAATATTTTCTTTGTTAAAAAAAATTTAAATTTAAAATTTTGTTTGTTACAGATTATTTAAATATTTCCTTTAAACTTAAAAAAAAAGAAAAACAGTTCAACAGTTTATAGATATGCTTACATACGTTTTTATTTATATTGATAACGAAAAAAAAAAATCACATTCATTGAAGAAAATACTTCAATGAATTTTACAAATACCCTCCCAATCAGTCGATTTCGAATCTGCGAACATCTATTATAACTATTTTCTATCCACTGGACGATGAGTTAGCAAATGTAAAGGTTAATTTTTACTGACCGGAGTCCGTGTGTTTAATTAGAGTAACGTTTCATATATCATATCAAAATGTCGGCTGGCGTCTATCTTGTGCGTGACCTGACAGTGCATATACGTAATTAAGTGTGATAAATATTCTTTTAGGAATTGCGAGACACATTTGAAAATATTAATGTTAATTTTATGAATATTTAGTGCATTATTTTATTAAAAAATTACCCTTACTAGACGACTATGACTAGTGACTAGCGTTATGGTGTAGTGTTGCGAGTAGTCGCCTGAACGCCGCCGGTCGTGTTTCGATTCCTGCTCGTGCAGATTTTTGTATTTGTACAAGTATTTGTTTTCAGTCTGAATATATAATTATATATATCTTTGTGGGTCTCCCCACAGTGCCAAGGAGACCACGCAGTCGATTCCGTTGGTTATCATAGACACCTGATAGCGATCGTTACTCATAGTTGGGAAATTTTCCGACAATGCATTATAGGAGCGTAGAGGATTAAGCTCCAATCCTTCTCCTATATGATGAAGAGGCTCTTGCCCAGCTGTCAAACGTTTACAGGCTGATATAAATCGGATGTTCTGAGGTCCGCCTTAGCACCCGAAAATGGCACGAATTTCCGTTTTTTTCCACTTTAAGACTTAAATCGGACCTAAATGGAATAAAAATTAGCGCCCATAGGTGCTAAGTCGGACTACTGCGCTCTAAATCGGTTCTTTTTCGGACCAATGGGCTCTAAATCGGTTCTATGTCAGACTTGAGGGAGCTATGTCGGCTTTAAATTTAGATTTGGGAAGCACGGCGAGTATTTGCAAATCCCCCATATGACAAGAAAGTATTCAGTATACTGTACTAAATGAAAATGTATTTGCCCCTCTTTACACTTACATATATACCCATTCATTTAGTTAATGATATTTCCACGTCATACGAACTGCAACTGCATGTAAGAAGAGATATGCAAAATGTAATGTTTTTCAGTACAGAAGTTTGTGTTCACGTGGATGTTCCAGTTTAAAAGGGTTTCCCTGTTAATGGCTCGCGGTTATATTATACAGGGAAGTTTAATGTGGTTAGCAAACACGGCTGACGTACGATATGGTTGGACGGAGCACGATCTATTATGAACTGACGTCATAAGGACTGGTTACGTGTGTGCTCTCTAAACATGAATTAGTGATTTTTCACTAATTTCAAGTGAAACTTTTTATCAATGTGAGAATCGTACCACGCAGATTTAGCGACTATTCAATGTATGAATATGTGAATATCAGAGTCCATTGATATTATCATTGTGTATATGAATTAGTGAGTATTCATTACTTCTAATTGAAATTTATTAAGATTTAGTGAATACAACTTCACTACTAATACTAGCTTCACTGATTCATGTTTAGAGAGTGTGTAAAAAGTGTGTGTGTGTACTTATGTACGCACGTAAGAAGTTATATCTACTAAACAGCCAACGTTACGCGGTATTCCCAGGCGGTCACCCATCCAAGTACTGACCGCGCCCGACGTTGCTTTACTTCGGTGATCGGACAAGAACCGATGTATTCAAACTGGTATGGACGTTGGCAATTCCTACGTTCAATAGCTAACTTCAGGGTGTCGGTTTTTCGTCACGGTGTACGCGCACATCGTAAAAATTTACTCTCATCATTTTTCCATAACGCGCCAACAGAACAACAAAACAACTTCAAAAATATATATTTACTTATTTTGTTTATGATAAGGGCAATCCAACAGCGTTAAGATACAAGAATGTTATACAATATTAGGTAAGCATAAATATGGCGAAAATGGGATTACACCAAAACGAATAGCTTAATCTTATATCTTTAAACGAGCAATTCTTGTATATATATAATCGGAATCTCGGAAACGGCTCCAACGATTTTCATGAAATTTAGTATGCAGGGGGTTTCGGGGGCGATAAATCGATCTAGCTAGGATTTATTTTTAGAAAATGTTGTTTTATCCCTTTTTTTACGCAATTAAAAAATACCATTAGAATACGAAGGTAAATTTCGCTGTCATTGACAAGCTTCTAATAGCGCAGATAGGAATCGGGCGGATTCGAAATTAGAAAACCTGGGTTCGAATCCAGGTTTCTACAGATCAATCTTTTTTCTTTTTTTTTTAATTATTTTATTAGAGCTCTTTTTATTTTTTATTTAAATAACCAGTTCCTATTATATTACTATTATGTCGGTAAGATCGAAAATATTATTTATGTTTCATCTATATGTAATGTATCTAAATATAATTTAACCGAGCAAAGCTCGGTCATCCAGGTACTTACTATAAACTATTCATACATAGGTCCTGTTTCACCGAATACTAATAAAACTATCTGACGTTTAACGCTGAACGCTGACGTTAAACTATGCAGTAAGTAAAAAATCGTGATATATTTTTCATTTTTACCTACAAACATGGTGTTTGTTTGGAGTATTAATACAAAAGTATATTTTTTTAAACTAGATTTAAGCATTCGTAATTTTAAGTATTTCTTTTTGTAATAGCTATAGTTTTTATGTGCTGTGTACCTTTCTGTGTATTTGACTATTTAATTTTATGTGTAACAGTGTAAGCATTCCTTAATAAATTCTATTCTATTCTATTCTATTCTATTCTAAAAGTTGTAGTTTATTAGTTGGGGTGAAACAGGTCATAAAAATAATACTGAATAAGCCTATCAGTCACTTATGTGTGAGATAAAAGTTATCAGCAACTGGTGAAATTCTTTCTTCATTTCTTTCTTCATTCTCTTGTTTATATATTTGAAGTTCACTTATATTTTTATTAAAGTGAACTTACTCGTAAATAGCTTGTTAATTTGAAACTGCTGAACAACTGCCTTTCTTAATTTGTTATACAGTTCTACTGCCTGCGAAGGATTTTTATTAAGAGTATGTAATTAGGGGTCGATAGGGGCCTACGTTCAGCAGTGGACATCCAAAGGCTGATGTGATGATGATGAGGGATCAACGACTGTGTGTACTACAAGATGGGACAAACAAACAAAAAATAAATATTTGTACAATTACAAACCCACGTCGAATTGAACTTTATAGCCACCAAATCTGAAAGTATGTATATGAGCGGTGCAATGACCATAAATGTCTACTATGAAAATTAAAAAAGGACGTCAAACCGCTATTAATCTCTAGTTTATAATATTATGTAATAGCAAGTTAATGCAGGCACTTACGTGTTAATCATCGCTTTCACCGTTACAAAAACACCATCAATAATCGCTTAACTTTAATTATGTAAAGGGAAAGTATATTTTTTATGAAAAAAGATTTTTTTTTCTGCATCACTTGTTCTGTCTCGCTCTTTACAGTAATTATTTTTAAATCGATTAGCACATTCTTTAAACCTATGGTTGTCTAGAAGAGATCGGTATGCGATAAGACCACCAGTTGTACTGTTTATATCTTTTTTAAATGGAATTGTAAATTTTTAATATGTTGTGTATATTCATTTAAAAAGTCCAGAACGGATCTTTACAGTTTAACAATTTTTTTATTATTTCCCGACGTTTCGGACCCTTTACACTTTTACAGCGTCCATGGTCTCGGGGTTCCATGGACGCTGTAAGATAACCCAACGTATTCTAAGAGTCACCAAGTATATAATTATATCAGATTACTGTTAGCTAAAACACAGCCATGAACTTCCCACCTTAGGAACAGGCGACCATGTGTGTGTGTGTCAAATAAAAATTAGATGAGCCCAATAGTCTATATTTGGTGTGCAATAAAGTGTATTATTATTACCTACTAACTTGAATATACAAAAAAAGTGACTAGTATGTTACCCAAGAAACTTTTTGTAAGCTCAAAGGAGGTTCAAACAGGCCTGCCGTAAAACGCAAGCTCAGATATCTGCATTTTATTACACCAGAATTGAGAGGATTTTTATCTCTGATCTTAAGAGTCGCCAATTCCAGACATTCGTAGTTAAATATACGTATAATATATTAAATAACCGTCCTAGTATAGTAGTGCGAGAAGTCATCTTAACGGCAACGGTCGCGGGGTCGATTCGTATTAGGGGCAATTATTTGTATTAGTAAAAATATTAGGTCTTTGTGGGTGTCTCCATTGTGTTTTGTAGAGTACATAAAGCCAATCCTTAGTCATGATAAAGAAATTATCCGCCAACCCGAAATTGAGCGTGACGGATTCGAAATTTCCAAGCCTTCTTATTATAATGATGTCTTTACCCGGTAGTGGGACAGTTACAGGCTGATTTAGTTCAATTTAATTCATACTATATGACACACGCTGTTTCACTTGTTTTTAAATGATCTGTTTCTATGAAAACAATTTTTTTTAAATCAAATTCATACATCTTGAGTTCAGAACTTCTTCTTAACTTGAGTTAAGAAATAGGAAATAGAAAAGATATAGATAATCGAATTTTCGAACCAATGTGAGTCATCATATTTATGTAATTACTATTATTTAAGTACCTATTTATGTTTCATTCTATATATCATCATTCTATATATAACTCTTAATTCCTCCATCTTAAACGTAACAACTTGTGTTAAAAATCTAGGTCTCCTAATTGATAATTCTCTTTCCTGGTCCCCTCAAATTACGGAGATAAGCCGCAAGCTGTTTGCCTCGATAGGAAGCCTGAAACGTTGGAAAAACCTTCTCCCTCTTAAAGTTAAAATATCTTTGGCGCACGCTCTTCTCTTGCCTATTTTGGACTACGCGGACTCCTGTTTCACTGATTTAACTGAAGAAAAGCTAGACAAACTGGAGCGATTGCAAAATATCTGCATTCGTTTTATATTCGGCTTACGCAAATTTGACCATGTCTCCTCCTTTCGGGCTCGTCTGAGGTGGCTTCCTATCAGATATCGTCGAAACCTCCACACGCTAGTCCTGTTATACTCTATTTTATACAATCCCTATTCCCCTTCCTATCTAAAAGAGCGTTTCTGTTTTCTTGGTTCAGACACTTCTAGTCAATTAGAACTTCGGTCTCGTTCTGACAATCGTCTTAAGTTGCCAACCTGCCATACCCGCTACTTTAGCAATTCCTTTACGGTTAAAGCTGTCAATCTTTGGAATTCACTGCCATTTGCTATTCGTCATTCTGAATCAATTGCTATTTTCAAATGTCGCTTGTTTAAGTATTACTTAGCAAGAGTGGAAGATCAATAATAATTGTTTATATAATAGTGACTGATTAATTATTAATTATTTGTATTTTAAATATCTTTGTTGTATATGTGTATGTGTATGTATGTATTTTATTACTATGTACTCAGTACAAAATATGCATGTATTTATAATGTATACGTATATCATATTATTAAAGTGTGAGTGCTAGTATCATTATTATTATTTAGCTAACACCTAGGTTTAGGGACCTAAATTTGCACTACCCAAGTCCGATAAGAAATCTACTTTCATTAAAGGTTGTCTGGTAGAGATTGCTGATAGCAATAAGACCGCCTTTGCACACTTAAATTGTGAATATCTTGTACTCTCATTATGTAATATCCACTGTAAATTTAGTGACTGCAATAAAGTATTTATCTATCTATCTATCTATCTATATATATTTTGTTTACATAATACTAATGTATTTGTTCGTCTTTTACAGGTAATATCGTCGACGGCTAATCAACAAAACATTAAAGAGATGGTATTTATAGTTTTGTATAGTAATTATATAAATAAATGAAAAATAATTCAAAAGCGTATTAAAAAAAAACTTGGAAGTAATTGAGTGTCCACACACCCAACGTCACTAGATACTATTATGATGAATTGAGGACACATTGAAGACATCATCCATCAAACCGCTTAGATGATAGAGTTAAAATTATTTTATATACAAGCTGTACACGCAACGTCGCACGTCGTTCGCGATTACATATTTTGAGTTTCATCTCCTATCCCAAGGGATTGAATTTCAGGACAAAAAGTATCAAGTCTCCTAGTTCGTAGTAATTTAAATTACGGCAAATTTAATTTAAATTTATAGGAGTTTACCCTCTACATTTGAATCAGTGGAATTTCACTATTTTTTTTATTTTTTTTCATTAATACTTATTTCATCCTCAAACTTTATTTTTCTGTCTGATATGTCTAGGGACACGATATAAAAAAAGTATCGTAGGTACTCATAAATGTATCGAAACAAAAATATCGATACTTCAAAGTATCGAGCACTTTTGGATTCGATAATTATCGGACGAAGCGTATCGATAATTTTTTTGTGTTCGATACAATTGGACGAAAAAAAAAACGTTGTCGCGACTCGGCATTCTTCTAACGATTTCGAATGCAATGTAATGATTTTGAAGGTTCGGTACAATTGAACTACATGACGTTGCCTTCTAGATTTATTCGATACGATATCTGTTAAAAAGTACTAATTGAGTAAAAGTATCAAATACAATGTATCGAGTACAAAAGTATCGGTATCGAAACGAAACGTACTCGACGATACGTACGATAATTATGTCTATTTACAACCTGTGAACGCGAAATTCGCAGTTTATTTTTTGACTTTGTAGTCCCTAAGGGTCTGTTTTACCTCCTACTGATAAATCCTATCAGTAACTTATATGCGAGATATATTTTATCAGCAACCGGTTAAACAGGCTCTATTTAAGTAGAATATTTTTGCACACACACATTTGGATGTCGACATAAGGTTAGCATGAAATCATACTGAATCCAAAATGGCGGACTCAAAGACGGCGGACCGATTATCTTTTTATGCACCCCTCTCAATAACAACTTTATGGGGGATGTTGTGAAATAAATGATAAATAAAATGACTGCTTCATATGTATAATGTTGACTATTAAAATGACGTCACAAGCTTTACCTTTCAAAACACAAATATTTTATAGTATTTATATTATTTATATTATCGTAAAGATTATTCTAGAGTGAGCAATGGTAGGCAACAGGCCTACCATTGCGATCAATCAAATATAACTTCATTATATCAGCCACTGGATGTCTTCTCCTCGACTCTGGTTCTCTACTTCGGTCACACATACTCATAAAAACATACCTCGAAAAGATTTTTTTTTTAAATTATAAATATTATCTATCCCAAGTGCGAATCGAACCCATAACAAACCTACCAGAGCGGTCAAATGACCGCTTTGGAGATTATTTAAAATTGTTAAAGTCTAGGTTTACATTTTTCTTGAACTTATTCACGACTTTTTTTTAATAATATAAAGCTACTTAGGAAACCTGTAAACCTGAATAACGTAAAAAAGAAAAATGTGAAACTATAATTTAATTTTAACAATTTTAATTTAAGTCTCAAAAGCACCGCTACAATTAAAAGCTGCCGCGAAAAACAAAGTTATAACGTATTACTTAAACACAAATTCGAAGACGACAAAAATTCGTTGCAGCACGCGTGAGAACAGTCAATTGAGGACATCGTACAATTAAACTTGCTCCGCTATTGACTAGCTCAATTGTCGTTAATTGCTTTGTAAGAAAAATAGTGGCCGTATCAACGGGATAAGTGTTACACTCGACACGTTCAGACATGCTCTACGCTTTAACCGACTTCAAGAGATGTGGTTTCAATTCGACTACATATTTTAAGGTTTCGTACCCAAGGTTATACAAATAGAATACTATTTACAGACTCCGCTGTCCGTCCGTCCGTCCGACCGTGTCCAGGTTCTTTAGTACCGTGATATGAGGACTCTCGAAATAATTATAGAATATCTATTATTATGTCTCTTATAAAGGACAAGTAGTAAAATAGTATATAAATTAAAAATAATACTTTAGTTCTCGTACGCTAAATTAATATATTTTATGAATATCTTGCTATCTTTCTTTTTTATTGCCTTCACGTTTTTGCTATTCTCCAATAGCTGCCAAGTCTACAATCACAAATTCGTTAGTTTGTTATTTTTGAAATCTCCCCTACCCCAAGGTTGTCTGGAAGAAATCGCTTACCTAGCGATAAGACCGCCGTTGTGCATAACATTATTTTGTATGTTTTATTTTTAAGATAAAATAAATAAATATAGAATAATAGATAAAATAAATAAATTATATGCACAATAAAGTATATTTCTTCTTCTTCTTTGTTCATTCGTTCGTTCGGTTTCTGTTACACCTTATATTATAATTATGTGTATAAAAATCTTATTTTTCAAAGTAGGTTAATATCTTAATCGTGATAAGCAAACAATATAATTTTATCACATTTTTATAACCTCAAACGGCGCTTTTGTTGTGTAATATTAATGAATGAATTATAAACATAAGGGATTTTATTTCGGACGATAATATATAAATATGACCATAAAAAACGCTATTAGCTATAAAGTTAGTAATTTCAATTTAAGATCATTAATATTAAAGACCGTTTTGGTGTATATTTCTGAAGCAGCGTGTAAACGTCCCACTGCTGGTCAACGGTTCCTTAAGTACCACATAAATCCTCAAGTACAAACCTGATCAGAAATGTTTGTTTTGTAATCGAACCCGTGCGACCGTCGGTGTTATTGGAACTTTAGCATCACGACGCAAGAACAGTCGTGTTGTTATAGTTTACAGAAATTCAGAAAGTCTCAGAAACGTCTCATATTACACTTATACTTGGTATTAATTTTTGCAGTTTTTTTTATTATTATTATTAAACTCGTTACTATTACCGCCAAAATGGGAAAAGCAACGGTGGTCCTAAAAACCAGTGTTAGGGCGAGTCTCCACCAGAGCGGAGATGTGCGGAGATGTGTTTTAACTCTTGCGGAGAGGAGACAAGGTGTGTGAATAACGAAATCCCATTGGTTGTTTAAACACATCTCCGCACATCTCTGCTCAGGTGGAGTCTCGGCCTTAGGGCTTTTAGTCCTGAGCTGGGTTGGAAAAAAAACAGTTTTCTCTAAAAAGAACAAAACATCATGTTTAAAACAAAATATTAAAAAAAACATGTTTTAAACAAAAAAATATTTTGTTTTTTATGCAGCTGTTTAAAACACGTTTTAAACATGTTTAAAACATTGTTTTAAATTAATTAATAAGAATGTATGTATATCTTATTAGTAAAACAGCCATAGTACTTCTACTCTAATATACTGGATAAGTCTGGGACAATCCATGATATTTTAACGACATGATCTCCTGGTCATACTGAACAACTGTACCCAAGAAACATACCCTAGTAAATGAAGTTTCTTTTTCGATCTCCAATTTGATCTACAAAGTTCTATTCGCTGGGTGCGTGACCCTAGCGCCATCTAACGATACAACTTACGGTGGCTCTTTTGAGAAAATAAACATGTAATTGGATGTCAAATAGCTATTGAAAAAATAAAATAAACTTGAAAAAAAAAACTTTTTTCAATGTAAAATGTGATATATTACACAGAGTGCATATTGAATTAAAAAAAATTCCGTGGGTCAGCTAAAAACAGTAAGTAAAATAATTACAACAACTAAAACAAGTCTCAATAAGTGAATTAGGTTAAGCAGTGTTAAAATCTGCCAAAATGTTTATTGTAAAATTAATATTGAATAAAAAATCATTATTAATATTAAAAAACAATCTAAAATAATATATAAAATAACAAATAGCTCTATTTAACATAATTATATATTTACGAATTTATCTTAAATTTTAATTTTTTTTATTTAATTTTGCAGATAAAAAATGGAATTGTTAAGAACGGGTTTAATAAAATAAAACAGGTATTGCTAAATCATTAACTATATCAAATAATATGTCTTAATTTTTTTGTCGATTATTTCTATTAATATTAATATTTTAATCAAAACTAAATTTTATTACGTACCTACTCAAAACTGCGGATTCGTTGACTTTACGTCTTCTATAAACTGATGGAAAAATAGTTGGAACGTAATTAGAACTTGATTCAACATCTGAAATATTTCACCGCCAATGAAGTGTTCACTGCATATAACATCCATAGGTTTTGGAGACCATCGTTATGGTCTCCAAAACCATCAATACTTTACAAAAAAAAATTAATTAAATTATTACTCCGTTTTCTTACACGATATACACATGTATATGACATTATTCTATAGAGTACGATTGTAGGTTATAGTTATACTTACTTTTGCCTTTTAACAGCAGTTATCAATTTTTTTCGCTGATTTAATTTCCACTTGGCAACCGGAAACTTATAAAATTTACAATTACTATTTCTACTAGTATTTTTGCAATCGACTACACAACAACTTTGATGACCTATTTTATTTTATTTATTTAATTAAACTGACACACGTGTTATTTTTATGGTCATAGTAAATAAAGAGCCACCCGTAGTTCTATTTTGTCCGCAACGGGCGCTGACATCACTTTTGTGTCCCCCACTATGCCTTACGCACCCAGCCAATACCTACTGTACCATTTTTACCACCACCTCCAGTTTTTATAGGATATTCAGGATTAGCTATTTGTTTTTCATTACTCGATCATCTATTTCTCGGATAAGTTACCGACTTCGGGACTGATGACAATGTAATAATTTAAATAGTTAGCCCTGTTATCCTTACCCTAGAAACCTCAATATCATTTTTGAAGACCTATCCATAGATACCCAACACATATGGGTTTGATGAAAAAAAAAATTTGAGTTTCAGTTCTAAGTATGGGGAACCCCCAAAATGTATTGTTTTTTTTTTGTGTGAAAATCTTAATGCGGTTCACAGAAGGTAGGTATTATACCTATCAGTAAAATATTTATATCTATACACACCATGCATAATTGTTTATCATACAAGCTTAGTAAGCTGTATACAATATCCTAGTCAAAAACAATTTCTAACGTAATTCCAAAAAGAAACGTCTAACAAACAATCACCTGACATCTCTACTTGCTAACCCACACGCACACGCACGTCGCACACACTCAAATCTCATCCGTCCATATACACGAGCCACCCCTTATTTCTGTGTTTTGGGAATGTAAGGCCAGTAATAGAAAAATGAGAGTTGGCAGCTTTATAGATAACATCTACCAAAACATTTGGATGCATTCTATTAGTCACTACACGTAAAAAAAGATAAAAAAACATTAGTGTTTTTTATGAGTGTTTAAAACACGTTTAAAACAAATTGTTTCAAAACATGTTTTAAACACCTATACGTTTTTCTAAGTGTTTTAAACACTGTTTAAAACACTTGTTTTAAACAATTGTTTAAAACAATGCCAACCCAGGTCCTGAGTATAGCTGAGGTCCCACCTTTTTGCGAAGCAAACTGTTTTCTATACTAATATTTATCTTCGTTTATTGTTTTTTTTTTAAATCAAACACTGTATTTTAAGATATAATTTCTAATGTTACCTTAGATGTTAAATAGTATGTGTTAGGAACAGTGTGTTTACCGAATAAAGTTCTTTTATTTTTTTATTTTATATTTGACGACGTGTGTTTTCAACGTGTGATATGCAATAAGCCTTACGTGGGAAAAGCAATCGAACTTCTAAATTAGTTAGAAACGAAGTTTTATACCAAATACATTGAAATTATGAAAAGTTTACTAATTAAGAACCTGTTTCACCGATTAATGATAAAGTTTATCATACATATAAGTTAATGATAGACTTTATCTCAACTAATAAACTAGAACTTTTGTACTCACAGGTTGCAAATAGAAATATCTGACAGATAGGATTTGATGATAAAAATATATCATAAACTTTTATCTGTTGGATTATTTCTAAAGATAAATCAGTGTACTTTCATTAATTTTAAGTAGCTATTCATTTTTTTATCAATGTGAGAATCGTATCATGCAGGATTCGTGACTATTCATTGTATGAATATGTGAACATCTAGAGTCCACTGATTTGATCATATTTGTATGTTTATTAGTTAGTATTCACTAAGTTGTTATTGAAATTCACAGATATTTAGTATCACTAATTTAATTAACGATTAAAGAGTATCGTTATGCATCAGATAACTTTATCAGAAACCGGTTAAACAGGCCCGTAATCCTGCAATTACAATTTAGCAGTACTGTACATGTTAGACTACAATTATTTTAACGTCTGTCTGTCTGAATGTTTTGTATAATTAATTATACAGTAAACAACGCAGACGAAGTCACGCGTATGAACTAGTAGTCGCTATATGATAGAACGTCGAACTGAGCTTGCGTTTAATTTCCTGTTGCCGACCACAAACTTTCTATAATAATAATATTGTTAACCGACTATGATGTTGGAGAACAATTTATATTATGTACTGTAATATCGAGCTACATAGTCCAGTGGATAGAACAAATGAACATCAAATACTCGCAGGTTCAAAATCGACTTGACAAATTAATTATTAATTTTGTTTTAATTAAAAATTTATAAAACCTATATTAAAAAAATGTGAAATGTAAGTTTGTTTGTTACGATTTCACGCGAACAACTTAACCGATAATCATGAAACTTTATACACATATTCTTAGAAGTATTAGAAGTAACATAGGATACTTTTTTTTTTGGTCGCGATAACCGACATCCACACGGACGAAGCCGCGGGCAGAAGCTAGTATTGAATAAAACATTAGTAGAAACCTTTAATTTCATAAGAAAATAAATGATTGAAAGTTCAGTTATAATATGTATTGGAAAATGTTGTTTTATCAAGCAAAAGCTCTTCAGTAATATAATTAAATTAAACACGTATATCGGCATATCTTACAGAGAGCTTATGATATATTTTTCTCTCAGATATTTTATTTGCAACCTTTGAAAAATTATACCAAACAACTAAAATTTGTAGTTTATTAGTTGAGGTGAGAAAAGTACTAAAGGCTTGTTGTAGTTGTACCTTCTATTCAAAAATCTATTAGTAGCTTATTAGCGAGATAAACTATCAGCAACCGGTGAAGCAGACGTAAAGCCGTTAGTCTCGGTTTATGTTGTTACTCCTGGTAGGGAAATTATACGCCAACCCTCAGTGGAGCAGCGTGATGGATTAATTTCTAAATACGTCAAATTATTACATGTTAAAGTCTCGGTAGAGATCATATTACTATTATATCATCGGCTTTATTAAATATTACAATAAATAACTTAATTATTCATCAGTAGTAATGCAATATGAAATGTGTTAACGGAAGTAAAATCAGAAATAGATGTTAATAGTTGATTTAAGCAGAAACGGAATCGGAAACGGATGCGGTAGTGAAAGTGTAACTTTAGAAAAAAAAAAAATTTTTTTTTAGGTATTTTTTTTTTTGAATTAATATTAAAAAAAATAGTTATATAAAAAGTCGTTATGACACTTTCACACCTGATACGTTCCGGAGTTCTTCATAAAAAAGACTTGTTCTTATTATTGGCTAATGCTTATCAAAACGAAAACATTTCTTTATTCAAGTTGACTTCAAAGGCTCTTTCGATATTTTTTAATTAATTATAGTTATTACGAAACTACCTCTTATCCGGAATGTAGATTCTGCTGAGAAGAACGAGCAAGAAACTCAACGATTACTCTTTTAAAAACCAGCAATACATAATATTTCTGTATGCAAATCTATAATATTATGTGTGTATATGTGTATGTGTATATGTATGTGTATATATGCCATTGTACACTTCATTATCCGCCTTTACTTTACTGTGTCCTATACCCAAAGGTTGTCTGGAAGAGATCGCTCTATTAGCGATAAGACCGCCTTTGTACATCTTTCTATATTTGTTATGACTTTTGTTCTGTTCATGGTGTACAATAAAGGGTATTATTGTTATTATTACATCGCTCAGCAGAAAATGAAATTGATATGAAAAAGCGTGCGAAACTTCTCAGTGTTAGAAGCTGAGGTCTGCTGTATCTCTAATATCATTGAAAGTTAATAAGGCACATACATAATCTTATATATAAAATTCTCGTGTCACGGGGTTCGAACTTGAACTCCTCCGAATCGGCTAGACCGATTCTCATGAAATTTTGTGAGCATATTGAGTAGGTCTGAGAATCGGCCAACATCTATTTTTCATACCCCTAAGTAATAAGGGTTGTTCACCCTTAAAATTTTTTTTTTATTTTTGGATGAAATTTTTTGTTTTAATTTTTTTATAATGTGGCATTAAAAATACATACAACCATAAATTTTTAATTTTTTATCACCAACCCCTATTTTTTTATTACTTAAAGATTATTTATATGGCAAAACGTTTGCCGGGTCAGCTAGTATAATACATAACATCGTGCTTTAATAGTAAGGCCTCGTTCCCACTACGCCGGACGCCGGATTGACGAAACTGCTGGAAAGGCCATACATTTTATATGAAGCTTTTCATATTTATCCATTTCCGGCGAAAACACCGGATCCGGTGTTTTGTAAGGTGTTTTTGCCGATCGGGTGTAATGTGAACACCTCGTTCCGGGATCCGGTTCCCGGCGATTTCGCCGGTCCGGCGCAGCGTAGTGGGAACACAGCGTAAAACAGTCTTGTCTTAATAAACTATTAATTTTCTAATCGTCTTTTATACTTACTACAATAACCAACTTTAATAAAAGAAAAATACGTAATAAACATTCAATCTGCTAAATGGTTACGGAGACGCAGCGAAGCGTACACACTTAATTTCCTGTCTCAGTCTTGTGTCGAAATCTATATCAATCCATAAGGCGTCCCGGCTCTCCTCGGGTGAAATCACATTTATAGTAATGTTGTTAAGTTCAACTTACGTCAATAAAATAACTAACTTTGAACATGTCAGAAGGATTTATAATATGTTATCTATTGATTGATATAATCTACTCATGTAAATGTATTTAAACCTTTTAGAGTAGAACGGAAAAATCTACCACCACATCAGCCATTAGATGTCCATTGCTGAAAGTTGGCCTCTCCCATCATCTGTGGGTAGGTTGTCCAATACTCGCCACGTTTGGCAGGTGGGTTAGCGAGCACAGTAGCAGGTTATGCCTTATGGTGACGCGGCTGCCCATCATCATCCTGTTTGGTGTACAGTTGTTCCCACCATTATGCCTTTTAAGACACCTCGGTAAGAAAGAGCTTGGGACTATTCTTATCTGCCGGTTACCGCACGCCAACATGTGTATAGAAATACCTAAGACAATGTGCAATTCGATGGCGAAAAATAAAAATATATCATAAACTTTTATCTGTTGGATACCGTTATACGTTAGATAGCTTTATCAGCAACCCTTGAAACAAGCCCTTAAAGTTACAATATTATAATTATTTTTAAAATTTAATTTTAAGTTCTTAAATTGTAAGAATTGTTTCGCCATGTCGAGCTTGTGGGAATCCTTCTTATCTTCAAATAAAGAATATTTCTCCGAACGATTATCACTCGTATGAGTCGCAGTACATGTGTTGTACTGATTTGACACGGTTATTATACCGTTACGGTGCGCGTGCGCATTCACTCACGACACGAGTTACAATTAATATTACGACAGGTGAATGAATATCTTAGGGTTCATAATGTATACAAACTAGACATCTATCGCGTTTTCACCTGACATTAATTGCTAATTATTCCGCCATATTTTTCATAGTATGATGTTCTATAGCCTAAGTGTTTTTAAGATAATGAAGCTTTCTGCTTTTTGAAGTAAAACTTCTTTTTCAAAATTACCGTTTCATTCAATAATCTTAGCTTCAAACTGGAACTATATTTACAAAATCAAAAACAACTTTATTCAAATACGCCCATAGAGCACCTTCGATAAACCTCGAATTATACAATTCAGTTATATGGAATATATTATCTAAAAATATATAATATACAAATATTTGTGCACACATACACCAATACGAGTTGAATGATCTATACCAGCGCACGCGCATTGATTTACCATACTTGTCTGATTAATTGACATTTATGTTTACTGTTCAGCCCGTATGAGTCGTGGCGAGATGATTTATAATCTACCATCATATTAAATAAAAAAATTAGTTACTTACTAGTTGAACTCACACACAGTATGTTAACATATATGTATGTTTTTTAAGATTGAGTCGGAATGTCAAAACGGAAAGTAAACATCGGCTCCGTATACAGTTAGGTGCAAAACTGAGTCAGTACTTTACCTTTTTATAAAAATAGGTGTGTAAAGTTGGGATTAATTGTTAAATAAATGAAATTTTATTATATTTAAAAACATTATTTATTATAATTTTAAATAAGGAGATCTGATCAGTAGTAATCTAATTTTAGTATGTAATCATCACAATTATGATTGGTTCACTTTTGCACTAGTTACAAAGTATAAAGATTTTTTTTAAATTAGTTTTGGTCCAAAGACCTTTTGATTTTTTAACCGCAAGTATCCTATTTTCTAAACTTTTCACGAGTTTTTCGCAGTATGTGGGTGGGATTTTGTACCACTGTTCTAGTACACGTTCCCATAGAATGTTCAAGTTCGATGGTGGTGCTTCATATTCATTTAAAAGCATGCTCTTTAAATATGCCCATAAATTTTCTATTGGATCGATATCAGGACTTTGAGAGGGCCATGGAAGAACTTGAAATTGTTGCTTATGAAGCCAATTTTTTACTATTTTTGATGTGTGCTTGGGGTCGTTATCTTGTTGGAATACTACTTCATTCACAGGATACGGCATATTTTCAACAGTTTCCATTAAATATGTCTTAAGAATATTGAGATACATTTTCCCATCCATATTTCCGTCGATTTTATAAATTGGTCCCACACCATAAGCTGTTAGACAGCCCCAAAGTTTGATACTACCACCACCATGTTTCACTGTTTGTATAAAATCCTTTGACTGTAATGTTTCACTTAGTTTCTTCCAACTCCATTTCCGCCCGTCTGTACTGTATTTATTAACTTTGGTCTCATCAGACCAAATAACCTTCATCCAATCACTCTCAGTCCAGTTAATATATTGTTTTACAAATTCTTTTCTAGCCTTAATAGTTTTTTTTACTAAGGAGAGGTTTCTTTTTCTTCTCTACAGCTCGCATATTTGCTTTGTGTAATGCCCGACGAACAGTCCACTTACTCACTAACTTGCCGGTGTCTTGCCTTAACAATGCCGCCGCTTCTGATGCTGAAGACGCTTTGGTAGATGTTAAATAGTGAATAACTTTTCTTACCTCCCTAACAGATAACTTTTTAGTACGCCCACCAACATTACTTGGCACAAGAAATTTACACTTAGTTTTAATTCTCTGCATTGTTGATTGACTCACGTTTAACTGTCGAGCGATAAATCTGGTCGATTTCCCACTTTTAAGTAACTCTTTAGCAGATTCTATAATAGTCTTGGAAGTCGGTTCCATAACTGTATTGTAAAAAAAAGTATTAGTATGATGCGTTCCCTGCGCAATGTAGAATTAGACGGAGTAATATACAAAACGAAATTGCTTTTCTATAGTAATCCTGTCAAGTTTAAACGTGTTTAGACTTCAACGTAAAGCCGACTATAAACACGGTGCAAAAGTGAGTCTATCATTATCAAATATCTCAACAATTTACAACGTAGTTTCTGAATAATATCTATATAGAATATTAACTAGAGTGAATATAGTTTTATAATATAACAAAACAATGTTGAAATGTTTTTATTAAATATGGATTGTATTTGATATAATTAAATAATAACATACATTGACTCAGTTCTGCACCTAACTGTATTAGTTTGAATTAAATTTATAATTAATTTGTATTTAAACTTGAAAAGTATTCGAAATAGTTTAATAATATTCAAAGTGCACAAGAAATTGTTATTAAATGTTAAAATCAAATGTGATAATAATAAAAAGTAATCCAAAGTGATATCTTTAAGATGTGAGTGAAACGTCATAGAATGTTCAAAACTATTCGAAGTTTTCTATTTTATTTACCAAAAATTTTTCAATAACAATTTGTGAAGTGTTCTAGTCTCAATTATATAAAGAATAAATCTATTTAGTGCATATTTATGTAAATAAAATTATAAATCAGACACGGTTGCTAAGGCCGCCATCGGTCGTCATGATGACGACATACGTCGCTTGGTCTCTTCCACTGCAGCGTCCAATTGCAAGACGATCTGACGCACCTACAGCTACGTAACGACGCATGCGTCTTGATACCAAAACAAGCAGCCTTCATATTTTGACTTTGTCTTTTTTATTTTTTCTGTGTATATTTTAAGTTATTTTATTGTCCTTTTAAATTTGTTTTAAGTTATTCTTTTTTGTAAATATATTTAACTTTTATGAATGCAGTCCGTGACCCAATCTTGTGATGGCACGTCGAACGCGACCCGTACATGTACACAATGCAATAAGTCATTCAAATCTTTGAAAGGCCTTAACATACACACTTCAAAAACACACAGGAAATTTATTAGCCAAAACAGTTCACCTTCAGACATCCATCCCATTATTCCGAGTGCACCTACTTATGTAGCCAACGATTCAACTCCTTTTCACTTATGTATATCTTAGCCATTTGAAAAATAGTATACCCATAGTTAAAAGAATCCCTCGTGGAGCCCGAATAACCGTTGCTACACATTTATCAAAATTAATCCAGAAATGTTACATAAATAATTGTACTCAAGACTGGCAGAACCTTTTTTTATTTTCATATAGCTCACTACATATAATAAAAACTGATGAACCGAATTTATCCTTGACACAAAAAATTAAGAATAACTGTGCTGTAAGCTCTTCGCCTTCACCCGAACCTCTAATCAAACATGATGCCCCTCGTAATCGCAGAAAACTAATCGAAAACAAAATCTGTGACGGAGATCTCAAAGGTGCCGCTCGCCTTTTGTTCTCCAATGACGTGCTTTCACCAGATACCCCTGACACCCTTCAGGCCTTACGGACTAAACATCCTCCAGCTCCAGTAAACCCTTATTTTCTCGACCCACCAACAGCAGGGCAAACATGCCTTCAAATTCAAAACAAAGATGTTACGGATGCTATTTTATCTTTTAAACTAGGTTCGGCTGCAGGTTTGGATGGAATCTCACCCCAACATTTGAAAGACTTAACATCGCATTCTGTGGGTGATGCAGGCAAGCAACTTGTAAATTCAATCTCTAAATTAATCAACTTTTTCCGGTAATGTTAATCCAGAAATTGTCCCCATTATTTTCGGCGCGAACCTCATTGCTCTCACGAAAAAGGACGGAGGGGTGAGACCAATTGCTGTTGGTTCAACAATACGACGTCTGGCCTCCAAAATTGCTGTTCGACATATTTTACCTAAATTAAATTTGGAATTTGAACCCGTACAGTTAGGCTTCGGTGCAAAAGGAGGGTGTGAGGCAGCAGTCCATGCCTTACGCTCTTTCCTAACTTACGGACAGCCTGACGTGTTGCTCAAAATTGATGTCAAAAATGCATTCAATTCGGTAAATAGGGATACCCTGCTGACGGAAATAAAACAACATATACCGGAAATATACAACTATCTTCTTCTCAGTTACGCTGAACCAACAAAATTGATATATCGTTCTAATGAACTATCCTCGGAAGTAGGTTGTCAACAGGGTGATCCCCTTGGGCCTGCAATTTTTAGTTTGGCCATAAATCCGATAATCAAAAATTTAAATTCTAAATTCAACGTTTGGTATTTGGACGACGGAACCCTAGGAGGTGATGTGGATACTGTGTTTTCAGACCTTTTTTTAATCAAAAATAAATTTGAAGCCATTGGTTTGGAGCTTAATTTTAGCAAATGCGAACTTTTTATAAATAACAGTGATTTAAATTTAAATGACGTAAAACAAAAATTTAATATTTTGGCTCCAAATATTAAAATCGTTAACAGTAATTCCCTTTACCTTTTAGGTTCTCCAATTTTTATTGAATCTATTTCTGAATATATTAATAATTCAATTACTAAATTTCAAATATATTCTGACCGTCTCTTTGAAATTAGTCCACATTATGCACTTAGGATCTTAAAATTCTGTCTTTTTGTCCCAAAATCTTTATAGGTGCTCCGTTGCTGCTCCTTTTGGAATCACCCAGATCTTTTGACACAAGTAGACGACTTAATCAAAATAACTTTAGAATCAATACTTAATATGCAGCTCAACGAGCAATCTTGGACCCAAGCATCCCTACCCATCCGTTATGGTGGTTTAGGGATTCGCAAAATTTCCAGTGTCGCTTTGCCAGCCTTCCTATCTTCAGTCCATAGTTCAGCAAATCTCATAAGTAAAATTTTAAGGACATCCCCTTCAAACTTTGAGATGGCTTGGAAGAAGTTAGAAACGCTTTCTTAATTGCATGCCCAGGTCAAAATTTTCCATTTGATCCAAATTCACAGAGGAGCTGGGACGACATAAACTCTAAATTGACTTATAACAATCTTTTGAGCCTTAGTACAGGTTCGGCACGTGCTAGGCTTTTGGCCGTGGGTACACATGAGGCCGGCTACTGGCTTCACGCGTACCCTTCTTCAAATACAGGAACATTTCTCGAGCCTGACACGCTTCGAATCGTAACCTGTCTACGGCTAGGGGTTCCGGTCTGCACTCCGCATAAATGTCCCTGTGGCAGTGATGTCGACAAACTAGGGCATCACGGACTATCATGCCAAAAAAGTGCAGGCCGCTTCTCGAGACATGCCGCACTTAACGATATCATTCGCCGATCCCTTGCCACCGTCAACGTGCCAAGCCTACTCGAGCCGACTGGTATTGCAAGAGACGATGGCAAGAGACCGGACGGTATGAGTTTGATTCCATGGAAGATGGGTAGGGTGCTGGTATGGGATGCAACATGTTCAGACACATTGGCACCTTCCCATCTACATGAAACCAGCAACAGAGCTGGTGCGGCTTGTGAAGCGGCTGAAAAAGCTAAAATTTGCAAATACAGGGGTCTAGGCTCCGAATATGTTTTTGTCCCATTCGGTGTCGAGACCCTTGGTCCGTGGGGTCCTGGTGCTATAATGCTTTTTAAGGAAATAGCAAAAAGGTTAGTCGACATTACAGGAGACCGAAGAGCTGGCAGCTACCTCGGACAAAGAATTAGTCTAGCTATTCAAAGGGGGAACGCTGCCAGTATCTTCAGAACCTTGCCTAAAGGGACTCCTTTTAATAATATATTTTAGTCTTTAGGTATATTATATTTTTAAGGCTTTTTTTTTTAATATTCTTAGTTATATATGATAATAATAATGTTAATAGTCTGCTAAAGTAAATTATATTTTTATAGAAGAAGAAATATGTAAGTGGTATATTATTAATAATTATGAATAAATACAAATCTGAATATTTTTAAGTCGAAATTGAATAGAATTCTTTAATGGGGAACTTAGTAAATATAAATATACATAATGTAAAAATATTATAACTGGGTTGTACTCGAGGCGGAGAGCATGGTAACTGCCAACTGCGTCAATGGGCCGGTTAAATTATTATCCAGTCAATATTAAACAAAATAGAAGCTGTAACAGAAAGACAGATGGACAGTCTCAGTACTAGGGTTCCGTTGCGATATTTTCAGAACCCTAAAAATCAGGTTTTTTGAGCCAAAAATATAATTAATGGCGTCACAACAATCAAACAAACTCTTTAACTTTATAAAATTAATATTGAAATAGAAATGAAAATATCATTATATATTGTCTACCGAAAAGCGTGTAAGCAAAGCCGCGTGCATAGGTTATATACGTGTAATGGACATACATTTGTACGCCATTGAATCCGATATTCGTATGTGTGTTTGTGTTACGTACGTTCAAACGGTTCTGAGAAATATGCAAACCGACAATTCTTCGCTGACGATACTTCGATGTCGTAAACATTTTTACATATATAAAAATGTATATAATATAAAATGATTAAGGTTTTGTTTGTTCACTATATCTCAAGAAGTATTAAAGTTTTAGGTTTCTCTATTTCATATTTATATTTATATATATATATATATATATATATATATATATATATATATATATGTATATAGTTACTTATATACTATAATAAAAAATATTCTGTAATAAAAAAGATCCTTTATCTTACTTACTTACACCATTTTTTTTTTTAAATTAATTAACAATATTATTGTAAATTATTCAAACGACACTTTACTGTTTGTTATATATAATTTACTTCTAAACTGCTGCGATCATAATATCGTGTCCTATACCTAAAGGTTGTATGGAAGAAATCTTTTTTTTTGTAGTTTTTTATTTGTGGCACACATGGCAAGTATATAAAGCAGGTATACGATTTTTCAGGTAAACGATTAGATTTTACAATAATACTTTTTTCATGAATTTAAAAAACTTATCGTGATTTGAGTTCATACTACGAGGTAGGACACTGGATACTATTTATTACGAAATTCAGTATAATGTCCCTGGGAGAGAGTAAGAAAGTCAAAATGTGCAATCGCGATCGATCCCGCGGGTTCAGCTAGTTAACTATAGAATCTTATCCCCTCATCTATGACGTAAATATCAATAAATAACGATAGACACACCCTTCAAGACAAAAAGCTTCGAACAGGAAACGAATACAATACTAGGTCGTAAATAACTACTAAGCTATACAGTACTTATTACTTCCGGTGTCACTATTGAGGGGATTAAAGCGTCTCGGTAATAGCTGATACGATTCCGGGCAGACCCTTTGGGCTTTTTAACATGTAGTTTTTGATAAATGTTATTCGTAATGTAGAGGTTTATTTTATATTAGCTCTTAGGGGCCATCCATAAATTACGTGAGGCGTTTAGGAGGGGGGGGAGGAGGCTGGTCTCGGCAAATATCACGTAATTTTTTCCGTCATTAAAAATCTGAAATAGTTTTTATGTAGGTACCGGTGATGACCATTTTTTTTAAAGGAATATGTATAGCCTCAAGGTGGAAACATCTGTACGGGGATCGCGATGACCTTTTTTTTTCGTGTGCACTTAATAAAAATGGATTATATTTTCGTAAGATTAGGGTAGGGGGGAGGGGGTCGAGCAAAATCTCATGAAACCTCACCAAACGGGAGGGGGGGGGTGTAAAAAATCGCCAAACACATTGTCTCACGCTCCATTTATGGACGCCCCCTTACGAGCAGTTCTAAGGGATTTCAAAAAAATTGTTGAATCGACTAATTCGTTATACTGAGGCTCGTTATATCAAGGTTGTATTATAAATCAATTCTAGGAAATACTTTAAGCCCAATTTATATGATTTGAAATCGATAGGTCGTCATTTGTCTCGAACAGAATAATTTATTGTAATATTTTGTGACGCTCTAACACCGTTGCGTAAAGTAAATAAATTATATTCCATACAACACTACGTGACCCGTGTGATTTCTTACCTACCCTCCTTCCATTATTTTAATTATTTTGACATCTGTTTTTTTATATAAATTTTTCCCTATTGATTTATTAGTTACAACATTGTTATCTACTATTAAAAACCTAAATTTTTTACTTTTTTTGTTTATCTACTATTAAAAACCTAAATTTTTTACTTTGATTGTTATAATAGTTTAATTTATGTATTTAAACTAGTGAAATTTCATACTGTGACGACATTTAATCGGAAGTACATTACATATACACACTTTTTTAATTTGCATATTGTAATATTAATACGTACTCATTACGCTTCGGTGTGAGATCATCCCTCACGGCTGAACGAAACCAAATTTATTTCCATCAAGAGAAATGGAAAATCGTCTCATCCATTTCCTTCGAATATTTCTTTGTTTGAATATAAAGACTCTCAAATTTGACAAAGGCTTAACTCAAACGCTATTTATATCTAATTCTATGGAATTATTATATTCAACTAGCTGTTCATTGCGGTTTCACCCGCGTAACTTTCGATCCCATGGGAATTTAGGGGTGAAGATAAGATGTATATTATATACTATATTTTAGATATCTATTGGTGCCATTTGTAAACATTATTTTTGTGCTTTCAAACCTATCAAGTATCAAAGATTATAGATTATATTACATCATGATATGTCATATGACTCAAAGAAGTGAAATGGTAAATATAAATTCCAATAGTTTAAATCGTTTTTCACACACTCATCACAACAATTCATTAGTGTAGATATTAGTATATAGGTTTATTATATAACTATACCACCTACCCGGTTTCATTGTTGGACTCTCCTTTTTGATCAAGGTTGTCTGGAAGAAATGGTTAATTAGCCATAAAATCGCCTGTTGCCAATCCTTATTATTTTTTTATTATAAATAAATATATTTAACACACACACACAAGGTCGTCTGTTCCTAAGGTAGGCAACTTAATGCCTGTGTTTTAGGTAACAGCCGACTGATATAATTTTTTTTAATAAATATACATATAAATAATACATACATATAAATAAACATATATTACACCCAGACTCGGGGCGGGAATCGAACCCACAATCCTTTGAGCAGAAAACATGCACTGCAAACTGCGCCAACGGGTCAGTCAGTTGGCCAATACATAACAAATACATTTTATTTTGTAATTTAAGTACCACGAAAACCTGGCTGGTTTATCTGGGTATAGAGAGTCATTCAGTAGTTTTTGTAAAAAATATTTTTTAAAACGTGATTCGATTTTCGTGGTACTTTTATACATTTCTATATGCTATAATATACGCAATATACGATATTAGGCTTTATAATGTATTTCTGGTGTGCTATAAAGTATAAATAAATAAAATGATTACAGGCGATGTATATACATCATAGATAATCAGGAATCAAAATACAAATCGACTGTCCCTACGTATACTATCGAAACTGAAAAAACGTACTTTACAGGAGAGCACTTTTAAGTTAATTTTGTGTACAAAATTGTCATTTATTTGTTAAGTATCGTGTAATTGTATATTTGTAAAAATGTGGTTTAATATGTATTTTTTTAGCTTATTCTCTTTTTTGTATGAAAACATATATAAAAAGGAGTTTCTTAGTGCAATAAAAAAAAATCGCAAATTTTCAGTTTCGATACTGTACGTAGGGACAGTCGGTATATACATCATAGATAATCAGGAATCAAAATATAAATATAAAAATATAACAGCATAAAGTTGCGTTAAGTTCCAAATCCAACTCGGACGATAAAAGATCGCCCTAAAGTGATAAAACTTCACATACACAACCAAACAACTTCCACTACACTGATTCCGGAAACACTCACCCCTGTCTTTGAACCGTGTATAATTGTATAGTGTACACAAATATATAATATATACAAAAATGGTATTTATACATATGTAATAAGAACTATAATTGTAAATCAATAATTATGCTAATTACATGTAAAAAAAACAGGAAGAAACAGTCATTTGTATTGCTTTGTGTCTCTTGAGTGATCCATTATGTAATATTTTTTACTTACTTATGTAGATATACACATAAGCATGTCAATATTATATACGACGACCGCTCTGTTACACGCCGGCGGTCGCGGGTTCGATTCCCGCTTGGGACAGATATTTGTTTTTGTACAAATATTTGTTTCCGGTCTGGGTTGTATGTCCTTGTACTCCCCACCGTGCCTTGGAGATCGCGTAAACTAGTCGGTCCCGTTTGTTATCTCGGACACCTGGTAATCATCATTACTCATGGTAGATAAATTATCCGCCACCCTCAGTGGAGCAGCGTGGTAGATTAGGTAAGCTCCAACTCTGGCTATATGGAGAAGAGGCTTTCGTCCAGCAGTGGGTTGTTTACAGGCTGATACAGTACCAATATAGTATTAGTACAAAATGTATTCCAGAAACATCACCACAAACGTCTGTATCTATATAAATACATTTTTCATGAGATGCGTCGAACCAGTGACCACTAGAGCTACAGCTAGTTAAATAAATAATAATAAACGTCTCGCACTCAACGGTCCCCAGCAGGATATTTATCCTGTGTTGGGGGTACTACCTACACACACAATACACAAGCACAAACCACGACAAACATCTGTATGGCCTACACAAATATTTGTCACGGCGGGGATCGAACACTCGACCGTCAGCGCATCAGCCAGTTGCTGTGATCACTGCGCCAACGCGTCTTGTTACTGTAATCACTGCGTTAATCCGTCGTCAAAGCATGTTTATTGGTATTAAGCTGAGTTCCTATATTATAAAAAACAATTCGTTTTCCTTAAAGATCGTTCAATTTGAAACGAGTTATAACTCAAAATATTACACTCTAAATATTACCGATAAAAAATTATTCTATGCGAGAGAGAGGCTTCGTTTTTGGAGGGCTGCGTAGAACCGATTGTAGCAAAAATGTATTGAAAGAACAGACAATATGGTTGTTATAATATTTAAACATGAATCAGTGAAATTTTCATTAATTACGTTAGGGAAGCTGTATTTACTAATATATCACTAATACACATAATAATAGATAAACTCAGTGGTCTCTGATATTCACATATTCATACATTGAGTAGTTGTTACGATGCTTACTTGGATACAAAGTGAATACCTAGTCACTTAAAATTAGTGAAATTCTACTGATTTATGTTTAGAAAGTAGTTTATATGCAAGTCCCCTGCTCAAAGGTTGTCTGGAAGAGATCGCTGTGTTAGCGATAAGGCCACCTGTTGCAACTGATGCAATGTGATTGTTTTAAATTTTATTTATTGTTATTACTGTTGTGTATTGGTATGCAAAAAGAGTTGATAAATAATTAGATATATGAAAACGCTTTTAAAATCGAACCATTCCGAATTTCTTTATCGCTCAAAATCGACCGGCCGTGAATTGTAATAATACGTTGTTACCGATTTAAATATAAATAAAATAAAAATAAATATAGCCTTTATTTCTACTACTATTAAACTTCAATTAACATAAGCGTAAGTATTGTAGTATAAACATATATATGTATACTAGCGGCCCGCCCCGGCTTCGCACGGGTATTTAACTAAAATTTTAAAAATTATAAAAATAAATTTAATTTATACTTTAGCCTCAACAACACGTGGTAATTATGCTGTTAAAATGTAGCTTATATGACACGTTCGTAGATTTACCATAGCAGCGCCATCTATTGATTACTTACTCAACCCAGTCGAAAGGTATCGACATCTGTTAGAATCATTTGGAGTTAACAGATAATTGTGACTGTCAAATAATAACAGACAAATAATTAGCAATAAATTAAAATTGCGACTATAATTTGAGATTTAAACTATCCTATCTCTCAAGTTGGATCGAACTGCACATGGTGTGCGAATTTTATTATAATCGGTTAAGTGGTTTAGGAGTCCATTGAGGACAAACATTGTGACACGAGATTTATATATATTAGATTAAACTATGTATATATTGCATCTACATATATGTATAATTAATCCGTATACATATACTATATAACTTAATATTAGTAATAGTCGCCTCTGCGGCGTAGGCCTTTCCTAAACCTTTCCATATAACCCTTTCCCGTGCTTCCCTCATCCATAGCGTTCCACATCGCTGGATGAAGATATCTTTCCACCTTTTACTTGATCTCCCTTTTTTCCTTGACCTGTCTCTTGGTATCCATTCTGTTAGGCGTTTTGTCCATCTGTTATTATTCATCCTACAGATATGTCCTGCCCAATGCCATTTGGGTTAAATTAAACCGATTTGAATATACTAATACCATAATAATACCATACATAGATACTTTGTATCGATACAATAGCAAACGATTTTTTTATTTAGGGAATATTCTAAATCACAACTTGTTTCAAATTGATCGGTTCGTAAGCATTACGAATTGCTTTGTGAATATAAGAAACGGACTTCAGTCGGTAAAGCTACCGAGTATATTTTTCGACTGTGAAAACCGCATATAAATTCGTACAGCAGAATTTGCGTGATGCGAAAACAAACGTATAGACAGACGAGACAAATTATACATAAAATTAATTTTAGAAAACCGGCTTCAAGATTATACCTACATATAAAAACTTGAAGTAAAAATTAGAAAATAATATTTTAATTACTTGAAAACAAAGAGCATTAAATGGACGATCAACGATTATTCTCGATATCTACTTACATACATATTAACAATTTATGATCAGTTATTTTGGGAGTCGATGCCAACCAAAGCGTCTCTGAAGTATGACCTACCAATTAAAAAAACAATCATCAAAATTGATTCATCACTGACGGAATAATCTTGTAACAAATATACAAAATGAAAAAACGGAATTGAGAAACTCCTCCTTTTTTGAAGACGGTTAAAAACAATTGTTTTTGCTTATATTGCTCCTATATAGACTCTCATGTACAGACGTCTGCCCTTTACAATTTTATTATATGTATATATTATTATCTATTAGGTACCAAATCCCACTTAATGTTAATCACACAAAAAAATCGTAACCCGATCTAAACCGCATCTGTCCGTCTATTGTGACATATCAAAGACATTTTAATCTGTCCACAGTAGCATTCTGTTATTGGATTTGCATTTTTTTTATCCGAGTTCAATAAAAGAGGGTTGTTCCGTTCATTGTTTAAGGATTTATGGTTTTAACGTGTGTTATATGTGGTTCTGTATGTTCAGTTATGAATTTCTTATTTATTAAATATAAGGAGTGCTACATAACGATGTACTAAGTATATAATTAGGTAGGTATATCATATTTTAATATTAGATAATTTTAAATTTTAAGAATATTGTGCCTGTCATGTTACCAATGTTTCCTAAATTTGTCTATTTGTTGTCTGTAAGAAATCACTATCTGTGATAAGACCGCGTTTGCACTCTGTTTTGTGTATTTTTAAATTCTTTTATGTATTTTAAGTGTACAATAAAGTATAAATAAAATATATAAGTAAAGTATTCTTAAAATGTTTTAAATTATTTCTTAAAATGAATTTATATTAAACACAGATCTATGTAACGTATAACGGCATCCAACGGATAAAGGTTTATGATATTTTTTTCTTTTTCACTCCATTTTATCTGTCAGATATTTCTATTCTCAACCTGTGAATACTAAAGTTGTAGTTTATTAATAATTGAGTGGAAACTGAAAACAGGCCTTAATTGCCAATGCGTGCATTAATGCAATGCATAAATGCGTTACATGCGTAAATGCATTTTAGCAGCCAGCGATAAAAAAGGCCTTAATTTTTTACCTCTCGCTATTAACGCGTATCAGCAACATATGTGCTAGATTAATTTTATCAGCATCCTTTGAAACAGGCCCTATAACTAAAAATATTTTTTTCAAATATGAATCGTCATTAAACAAATTAAATAAAAAAACAAATGTTATATTAAATTTTCTAATTTAAAAAAGGCGCTAATGCTCTTTAAGTTGAATTCACGTAATACACAGTCAACCAACCATATATCGTAATTTTACCGGTTTAACCTTTGACCCCGTAGGAATTCCGAAATAAGTTTAATCTATATAAAACTTTCTTTTTCATTCTCAGTTCTTTTTGTGAAAGAGTCACACAAATCTTTCCCCACAAACTAAATAGACTGGCTCTCTTGACCAGTTCTCAGTGACCCTACTATCTAGTCCAGGGTTGTGGAATGTGTTCCCGAGCCTGGGTATAATATATATTTATTTTTAGAGAGATATATAGTGTTTCTATTTATTATAAAAAGACATATATACATATATATCAACCGGATGTTACCTGAAACACAGGCATTATAATATAGGTACCTTAGGAACAGACAACCGACCGTGTATATTAAATGCATTATTATTATTTAACTTCTGAATTTATAATACTAGGTCGGTAATAATAAATGGATACAAAACTCCAATATAATAAATCAGAATTATAGACAACTATGCGTAAATTCGACACAATAGGTACATTATACACCACAGACTAACAAAAAACCACTTGAAGTGTCACGTCAAAGTGACAATAGGGCGACCATCATTTCAAAACAAGTAATTGGACACGCGCAGATAATCTCCGAGCAAATAAGCATGTATTATTTGCTGTGGGGATGTTGTTTGGGGGATTTGTGTAGGGTGACCACGTACTAATGTGGGTTCTAAAATAACGTGTTAGTACAGTAGTCAAAGCAACTGGTTTTCGTGCTAGCAGTCAGTTCGATCTCCGCTCATGACTATTGTTAGTATAGGTCATACAGCATTGGTGGGCTGGGCATGGACATTTGTGTTTGCATTATGTGGATTTTCTTTCTGACGACCGTTCTGGTATAGTGGTTCGAGTAATCGCCTCAATACCAGCGGTCGCGGGTTCTATTCCCGCTCGAGGCAGATATTTGTATTTGTACAAAAATTTGTTTCCCGTCAGGGTGTATGCGTTTGTGGGTTTCACCAACGTGCCTCGGAGAGCACGTAAAGTCGTCGGTCCCGGTTGTTATCATAGACATCTGATAGCGACCGTTACTCATGATAGGGAAAATTATTAGTCAATCCGCAGTGGAACAGCGTAGTGGATTAAGCTCTCACCCCTTTCTTATATGTAGAAGGGGCCTTCACTCAACAGTGGGACTTTTACAGGCTGATTCGTTCAGTACAGGATTTTCTTTCTACTGAAGTTGTTCTTCCACTAGTTTTCTACTTCGGTTGAGTGTGAGGCGCTTACTATATTTTAAAATAGACTTTATTTTACACCAAAGAAAATTACAATTTCGTTATAAACCAAACAACCATGACCTTGATCGCTAAATATCGATTTCTACCAGGTAACTGTCTTTTGATATTGCGAACAGTGACATTGGGTATAAATTTACGTATACAAGACAATATTTTTCACAGACAGAGTTTTTCAAGAAAATAGAATTTTTACCATTATTTTATATTTGTAATTGCATATCTTACGAATAGCAGGTTCAAACAAAGAAAGTTTGAACATTTCGATTTAATATTTAACTATATTTTTATGAACATTTTTGTTATTTAGCTAATTTATTTAAATTATACTCTGTTTGTTTAAATAAAACTAAATAAATAAATAAAATAATTAGAATCATAATTTTTTTTTGAAATGTCTAAAATGTAGTATACCATAATTACATTATGTAAATTTCACCATAAATAGCTCGTCAACTATCTCCTCAACAGTCATTATGTGGTGGGAGCGGGGTGCATACATTAGGTTTACTAATTCATAACGCGTATGAGACTAGTTTTGTCATTTAAATTTGATTACTATTTTAATAATTTTTTATCGTTGATACAATTTATCTCTTTTTTTTTGTTATTTAATATTTTGACACCCGTTCTGGTGTGGTGGTGTGAAAGTAATTAACGCCAAGGATAGCGGTTTCGTATCCCACTCGGAGCAGATATTTTTCTGTACAAACATTTGTGTTGTTATATAAAATCCTGATAATTATCGTTACTTGTGATAAATAAATTATCCGTAAAATATCCGCAATTTAGGGGGGAGGGGTGTCTTGTAAAACGTTACGATGCATTACAAGAGCGGGAGGGGATTCATACAACGCTTTATGTAACATTGTTTTTTTTTTAATTTAAATTAAAAAACTAGGAAGTGAAAGTCTTCCAAGTTGGCAAACCTTTTCGTTTATGGTTTACGGCGAGTTCCTCGATCGTATTTTAACTCATTGTTATTTTGTTCTCCATGTATTAAATAATTGTCTTTTCGGTGAAAATGGTAACTTGTGTGTTACGTAACGCTTGGGGAGGGGGGATATAGAAAAACGTTACAGTGCGTTACATAGGGGTGAGGGAGGGTCAAAAATCTTCAAAAATTGCGTTACGTAATACTTGAACGCCCCCTAATGGGTTTTTACAGACTGTTACAGTTCAATTCAGTTATTATTTTGTTCGTCTAAATGAATATAAAGAACATATGTCTATATATCAGACATGTGTCTGTAGTAAATTATTATCTGAAAACAAAATACCTTAAAGATATATTTAATTATATCTATAAAGTCATTAGAAATTATCATCAATATTTATGTTTAATTTTACATTTCATAGTAACTATTAACGATACCAAATACCTTATAACTAGAAATTAACATAAAAAGTAAAATAGCTAAAGTTATCACTAAAAATATAAATTATAATTTATATTTTTTTTTTGTTTCGGGAAACGTCCTACAAAAATCTTAAAACATTGTCACATTACTTAATTATCTCTGGTCACGGTCCATCCATCCAGAATTGAATATATTAGTCTATCTGTCTATGCAGTCTAGCTAAGTCTAGCTCCGGACTTAATTACTAAAATCGTTCTAATAATAATTTTAAGCTACGATGTGTGAGGAAAATTTGCATCGGATTATAATATTCATATAATTTCAATAGTCCAGTGGTAAGATTTTAACCACTTGTTTCAGATTGGATATTAAACAAAAATTCAAGAAGTCGTTAATTAAAAATAAAATGCCTTTTTGGTGTACAATACATAATATGTAATGTTTAATATATTGATGTACCTTAATACATAAAAATAATTAAATAAATAAATCGTGAAGAGTATATAGAAATTCCTATAGTTAAAAATATTATAAACTAGTTGTACCCCGCGGCTTCACCCGCGTTAATTTGAGGGAAAAAACGTACTTAAATATTTTTAAACAATTAGAGTAGGTACCCGGTAATTCAAACCAGTAGTTCCTGAGAAACACACAAACAAACTCTTCAGCTTTATATTAGTATAGATTATTATTAATAAAAAATATCATACATACATAAACACATACATAACACTAGCTAAACCCCGCTACTTCGTCTACGTTAATTATTATATTTAAAGTGTATTTATTATTATATACGACCGTTCTGGTGTAGTGGTGCGAGTAGTCGCCTCAAACCGCGCGCCGACGGTCGCGGGTTCGATTCCCGCTCGGAACAGATATTTGTAAATACAAATACAAATATTTGTACAAATGTACAAATATTTGTTTTCGGTCTGGGTCTCCTTGTAGGTCTCCCCACCGTGCCTCAGAGAGCACGTAAAGCCGTCAGTCCCAGCTGTTGTCATGGACACCTGATAACGATCGTAACTTATGGTAGGGAAATTATGGCGAAAAATACTTGGCGATGACGAGTCCAGCCCGGCTAGCATGCGCGCACGACAAATTGTTGTCTACCCCCTTTTCTCCTATTATCTTTCTATGTCTACAGTAGCTAACATGCGTGCACGTGATACTCTTCTCGTTACGTCGATAGAAGAGATAACATTAAGTTTCATATATTTGTGGTATTTATCTCTACGGGAGCTAATATGACATAGTAATTATGTCGAATTTTGACGTGATTTTGACGTTTGAAGAAGAATATTATCGACGAGATATAGTAATTAGAGTTAGTTTTCTTCGGAAGAGAATATTGTCTCTCGTAGTGCGCATAGGGTAGGGTAATCGAGAAAATACTTGATGTAGACACATTATCTCTCTCTCGTCAAGAGATATCTCGGTACGCATGTTAGGCCGGCTGGAAGGCGAATGGTCTCCTTCTGCGAGACAGTAATGTCACAGAAGGAGGCCGCCGAGCGGGTGAGAGAGGAGGCCGCCGACGTGGCCTCCATCCGCGGGCGACGAATGCGGTGCGTAGGGGACACTCTACTTAATGCGCCTTCAGTAACACCACTGTGCCCGTGTCGGGCCGGAATGGGAACCCGTTCTTGCTAGACACGGTGTCGTCGGGACTGTTCATAGGTGAACCGGACAGTCCCCATGGAGGAGAAGTCTGCCCTTTTCGCCAAGGCCAGCCTGTCGCTGGAGGGATCCTGTTGCTTGCAAATCCGGGACCCTCCAATTAAAGCGGCTGAAGGCTCCCGCAGGGGCTTAGTACGGTGTTGCACTCCCAAGAGCCGAGTCCGCCATAGGTCTAGGACTGCCTACCCGGGCGTCCTGAATAGCATCCGTTAATGGATTCCTCTGCGTCACAAAAAAAGGACCTAACGGCTTTTTACCTCCTGTCGATGAAGTCTATCAGTAACTTATATTCGAGATAAATTCTATCAGCAACCGGTGGAACAAGCTCTTAATTGAAGTCTGTTTATCCAGTAGTTTTCCGTGACGCGCACACAACGACAGACCTCTATCATTTTATTTATGTAGATAAAAAAATACACCGAATAATAAACGAGTTATCACCCAAAAGACCGCAATCAACCCCATTTGATATTCATATAAAACCTCAAAGCTACCCTTGTAACATTCATCCCCTAATTGCAAATACTGTATCGTTACTTAATAAAGTTGGAGATTTTAATAAAGGGTGCTATTGCCTCCGGGACCGATATGAATAACGTATGAGTAATTGGTGACGCGTTAGCACAGTGGTCACACCAACTGGCTATTGTGTAAGCGGTCGCGGGTTCGATCTCACATTTTCGTTTATATTGTTTAATAATCATAATTTTAATAAGACAAGCTCCAACTCAAGCTTGTTTTAAACAATATTATACAGGTGACTGGTAAATTACTATCAATATTTAAGGAGACTACTCGGTACATGATTATCATTCAAATTATGTAAAAAAACAGGTAAATATTAATAAACTTTTAAGTAAAGTTATTCAACAATTATCCAATTATTTACGCGTCGTCTGGACACCCTAGCAGCTAGCTGCACTTTCGACACAAAACAGGTAGTTTACCTACGTCCAAACGCCGCCACGTGTTAATAGGGTAGCAGGATAAACAAGCATGATCCGGTCCCCCTTAATACTTTAATCCTGGCTTAGGATAGGCAAAAATACGAAGATATTTTACTCGTTTAAGCAACAAATTTGTTGACTAGGTAAATGATGTGAACTTTGGCAATTTTTAGATGTTAACAAGCGGCACAGTACAACACCTGTGCACGTGCCGCCGGCATGACGGTAGGGTGTCAACGCTTCATTTACTTGAATTGAAAGGAGATGGCTAAACAACTGCCCCAAGCGCGTAAAAGAAGTTCATATAAACTCATAGTATTTAAATATTCATTAATTAATTGTTTGGTAATTAAAAGTTTTCTCGAACTTGGGAGAAATAATTTAAATAAAAAAAATATATCAATTACTTTTTGTTTGACTTGCAAGCTAGAGAGGGGTCTGCCACTTTTTTAGAAGTCAAATCGATATCGTACATAAATCGATTCCAGAACAAAACGATATATTGTGTTAAACTTTTTTGATGAAGTGGAGTTTTGGCGGGAATCCCTTTTGAATATCCATTGATTATTTTAAAAATATCGGATTATTGATATATTTATATTTTTAAATATATCAAAATAGTACAAAAAATATCGCTATTCGTCTATATTTTAAAAATTAAAGTTAGCTTACAAAATATCTAATTACTGTCGTAAATTAATATATTTATTTAACAATTAAGCTTACAAACGTATAAAAATATTATTTATCGTTGTCCGCGCCGCCGAGCCACGCAAATGGCAATGCGCTGGCGATGCGTATCGGACACGGCCGTGTCTGATTCGTATGGCGGCTGAACGAGAGTGGCCGAGTTCTCGAACTGTCGAAGTGTCGAAGCGACGCGTGAGCAGGCCCTCCCGCAACCCGCACCTCCGCGGCACCGCCCAGCGGACCGGGGCTCGGCGGCGCGGACAATCGTTCTTGTAATTTTTACTTAATTTAAATGCGCCAATGACTGACTCGTTGGCGCAGTGGTCAGAGACCCTGCCCTCTGCTTCGCGGATCGTGGGCTCGATCCGCGCTTCGAGTCTGGGTGTGGTAGGTGTATATATTTATTCATATTTAAGTATTATTCGTATGTATTTATCGAAAAAAGCATATATAGTTATACCAGCCGGCTGTTACCTACAACACAAGCATGTTTAGCTTAGGAACAGACGACCGTGTGTGTACGTTGTAGATATTATTATTCTCTTTTATTTCATTACTTAACCTACTAAATATATTTTTACATATTTTCATAAAAAAATGAATAACAAAAACATTTAAAAATATAAATTATTATTATTATAATTATTAAATATAATTATGTGTACCAATATGGGGACCATTCTTCATAATACCTATAAACTCGTTGTTTTATAAGTTCAGCTGTTTGACTTATACCATTATTAGGCACTGAAATATTGATTGAACTGTCCCTGTCGCTGTTTTTATAATAGGTTTTGACTCGAAAAAGTTATATTTTTTTAAATATATAAATGTACTCGTTTTAATTTTAATCGTTACCAAAAAATTAACTAAAAGCTGTCAAATATGCTTCTGCGTTTAATATTTATTCGTTTCTTATTTATTATTATTTTATACAATTGTATAACCTATTTTGTGTCGTAAAATATGTATCAACAAAAACTAATTCTGTTTTTTTCGTTTTATTTTGTCAATTATTTTATCGATTCAACACTCAATTATTTTATCGATTTAACAATCAAAAACAAACGTCAAACCCTATTTATTTAAACGCTTTGTCGTTTACATAATTACGTAGGTATTCGTTGCGCTATTTATTTAGGATATTCATTGTCCTTCACTTGTATATTTTATTTATTGTAAGTGTTGTGTGCTGGTCTACTAACTGACTACTTGCTGTTCAACAAGGACTTTACTTGCAAAAAATCACAATGCGATGTATTAACTGTGATATCGCCACGCTAAGTATGCGGCGGCATATCACTTCTTCATTCATTGCCTGATGTTCTACCGACTATCCCGACACGATGGTTAACAATTGAGGTAAGTCATCTATAGCTAGAATCATTCTTTTTTTTATCCTGAGGGAATGCTGGTTACGCATAAACTCAACTCAGTCTAGACTTACCTAACTTAAAATACCTACATAATTACCCGTTAGCAATGGACTAGTAAGTCTCATATCTTCTTGTAATTGCCACAACTATAAAAAATTAATTGTCATAGATATTGTACTGTTCAAATGTAGATATTGTAGTATATTATTATACATCTGCAATTTGTTTAGCTTTAGGTATACTTTATCATCTTGTGACGACTTATACTATATGTATATATATATATATATATATGTGTGTGTGTGTGTATGTCTATGTAAGTATACTTATGTATGTATATATGTATATGCTCTATGTATTTATGTACCTATTTTGTTTTAATTCTTATGTTTACCAATGTAATTGTATTTTATTCCTAAATAAATGTTTAGGATATGTATAATATTATATACATATACATTTTAAAATTAATAATACTGTGTTACACTAGTGCACCTACCACAGAAATAGTAATAATACCTCAACTATTTCTGTGGCACCTACCTTTCCTATGCATATTTTCCTTCATCTAAAGGTTGTCTGGAAGAGATTGCTATTTTGCGATAAGACTGCCTTTGTCCATTACAACCTGTTTATGTAAATTACTACTTGGTGAATATATTATGTGGTGTACAATAAAGTATATTCTATTCTATTCTATATTTATGTAGTTACTAAGGTATTTTTGTTATTAACTTTATTCTAGATTCCAAGGGATGCCGTCATTTGTCATCCTTGTTATGAACTGCTGAACTTAGAAATAGTAGAAGGTGTGCATAACTTGTTGTCATTCTGTAAGAAGAATGTATCATCATGAATTGGCAAGAAACAATTAAATGTTGCAGAATTTACCAATGTCACATCCAGCTTTCCATCAGGTAAATAAAATATAACAATATAATTTTGGTCTAATAGGTAAATTCCGTCTATGTATTTAAAAATCAGCTGTTCTAATATAATAAATAATCTGTTCTATAAAAAAGTAATTTTGGTCTGTGAATTTAAAAATCAGCTGTGTTAAGGTGGTAGTGGAACTTTATTAACCCTTGGTCGCCTCTTACGATACCCATGGGAATGGAGGGGGTGTTATACGTGTATTCTTTGTTGCTGTAGCCACACAGCAACATGTCATACTGTTGTGTATTATCTGTTTATTTTCTATTCCTATAGTAATTAATATTCAAATCAGTGTATTATTGTTTAATCCCAATGCTTTCAAATCTGTTTAGAGAGAGAGTAATGATAATACTACCACAAATTATTTCTTTTAGGCTAAGCAATATGCGTGTGACGTGTCATAAGTGTTGGGTAAGACATCAGAGGCAGACTCATCAAAATCAAATTGGATAAATGTGCCTGGACCTGGATCTGAACCACCACAAGTTGGACCTGGATCTGAACCACCACAAGTTGGACCTGACCCTCAACCGATACATTTATCAGTACTTATTGTTAGACCTGTATTATAATTAATTAATCAATTTGTATACAAAATAAGTAATATTTTGTGATAAAATATATGATGAGATTATACTATCCTGACTTTATTCTTATCCCTTAACTGAAGGTAGTTAATTATTTTAAACAAAATAGTAAAAGTTGCTGTTTAATTATTATAATCTAATAATTACGATTTCTCATTCTAGTAGTATTAGATAGATCATATTATTTTTCTATATCAATTTTACTAATTGCTAACTGTATTATTATTATTTTGAACTTTTATTTGTCTAATGGACCTACTAAATATATTTTGACATTTTCATAAAAAAAATCCCCTAGTACTACCAATAAGAGATAATACAAAATATATCTTTTAACATACAAAATATACACTACAAATATACTTGTCAAAAACCTTTTTATAACGAATTTTTAATCATTGCAAAATATAAATATATAGCATTATTTCCCTATTCAACGAATTTCGTCAGTTTATACCTTTTACGTATAATAATTCTATCAACTATCTATATTGAATTTTGCGATAATTCATGTCTCGACGGATTCAAACTTGTTAAATGTTTCGTAAGACAGTCATCATTGTTCCACGTTCAATAATATAAACAATTCTGTTTAAAACTTGTTAGTTTTAAAGTTTACAATGGCTGTTAAACGAAAAAGGTGTTTCTTAACCGTCACAGAATAACGAAAAATCATAAATTACCTAACCGAGAATCATATAATGAAAAAATAGACATTGCTAAAAAGTTCGAAATTCCCACTAGTACTCCTTGTTATAACAAATCGTAGACTAACCTAACCTCTCTATACCTAACGAACCTCATTGTAACAAGTTATTTGATATACTTAACGAATATTTTCTAATTCCCTTGTTTCATTAGATCGAGGTTGCATTGTATTTATAGGTTTTTGGGTCCGGTAATGCTTATCTTTTAAAAATATCATAGTAATTTCAATCATTTCTTTATTCTGACTGTAAAAACTGTCTTCATTTTAATTTATTGGCAGCTTAGGTTTAACAAAAGTATTAGATACTCATTATTAATACCTATAACAGATTTATCGCGTTTATTTTAAACGTTTTCACATTTAAGAGGTTTTTAACATTATGTCCTGACTTTAATTTCACTTAACGAGAGCTAAATAAATGCGTAAATTGTAAAAACCCGTATTAAGTTTTTAACACAGTGCAAAATTGGTGTTAGTCTAAACTACAATAACATAGTCACGTCCGAGCGCCTCAAAAAAAAATTAGCAATTACGTTTCCTTGAACTTTATTTACCTATAAATATAGGCGTTACGTGATCTTATTTTCTAAATAGTAAAGATATCCCAAGTTCCCAAAACATTTTTATTAGAAAATATTAATATTTAGCTATCAAGCATTATTTTGTACCAGGTGCGATGTATTTACATGCTGGGGCAGTCGTCCATACTAAATTTAGCCATCTCCTTTATGAAAATTTGGTCAAAAATTAAGTACCTATTTTTTTTATACATAATTTGAATGAGAATCATGTAGCGAGTATTCTCCTTAAATATTGATAGTAATTTACCAGTCATCCTGTATATCGCTTAATACGTCATAATTGTCGAAATTTAGTTTTATATGTTTATATAATATGTATATTTTATGTATATTATGTATTATTCTATTTGTTAAAACAGTTATCATTTTCTTTTTTTTTAATATTGGCACACTTCCTAACAATGGTTTCCTAACAATGGCCCAAAGGTTGTCTGGAAGAAATCGCTCTTTTAGCGATAAGATCGCCTTTGTACATCTTTTCTGTATTTTACTGTGTAACTTTGTTTTATGGTGTGAAATAAAGAATATTATTATTTCTTTTATTCAACATTTTTCCCTATAATTACATTTTTAAATATATTTATAAAAAATACAAATAAAAATATATAATATTATTATTATTATTATATTCTACACTTAGTTCTTAGTATGTCTGTCTTGTATAAAAAAAGTCATAAATTTTGATTGAACTGAAGCCTCAAAACGTTCAACTGTTGGACAAGAACTTCTTCTCTTATATTGGAGAGGAGTTGGAGCTTAATCCTCCCCACTGCTCCGCAACGTGTTGGCGGATTTTAAATTGTAATACATTGAATTCGCGTCTGACTATTAAAAATGTCGGATATGAAAAAAAAAACAACTTTACAGGAGAGCGATGTAAAGTGTAAATTGCATGCGTCTTTTTACATATTTTTTTTAAATATCGACATTTATAAATTAAATGATTAAAAAAACTATTCATAAAATAATATTTTTCTTTTCAGCTGATGATAGACTTGGTTATTTAGGAACGTTTTATGAAATAAATCAAAAAAATCGATTTTGCACTTCCGACGATGTTAATTGTCACTAGCGAATTATTCTAATACATCTATAATATAAAAATAAGTCGGGTTTTTCTTCCTGACGCTATAATTCCAGAACGCACGAACCGATTTCCACGGTTTTGCATTCGTTGGAAAGCTCTCGGGCTCCGTGAAGTTTATAGCAAACAAAATTCAGGAAAAATTTCAACAGAAAAGCAGGAAAACAGGGAATATCATTTTTCACATACAGCGCCATCTCTGATACATAGCATGTACTACAAACTAATATGGTTTTGCATGGTGGTTTAATCCCCAAACGAAATGTAACAAAAAACGAAGCCATCTGGTGGCGAAACGGAGTTCGCCGGGTTTGCTAGTATTTTATGAATATAATGAATAAAAATATTTTTACAAAATTTCCGTTCACGCCTGTATAATCCAAATCAAATCAGTCCCAGTGTACATAATTGCCTGCGGCTTCTCGATTGGGTGCTAGGATCGCCCCCCGGCGTTACGTTCAAACGAGCGGCTTGGCGACAGCTCATGTGATAGGGTATACATTGACGGTTATGTGCCTTTTGTAATTTTTTATTTGAAGCTTTTCACATTTAAGTTTAAGTATCTGTACTCTCTTAATATGAATCAGTGGAATTTTCATTAATTACGTTAGTGAAGCTGTATTTTCTAAATTTCAGTGAATTTCAATAACAAGCTAGTGAATACTCACTAATACACATACAAATATTTAATGATCAAATCAGTGGAATATTCACATATTCATACATTGAATAGTCACTAATTCTGCGTGGTACGAATTTCACATTGATAAAAAGTGAGTAGTCACTTAAAATTAGTGAAATTCTACTAATTCATGTTTAGAGAGTACATATAATAAAATTGTTACCGACCGATGTATATGAGATATGTTGAGGAAAAATGAATTTAGACATTTTTATGAGAGCAATAGAATTGAAAAAAATGTTCTTTTATTTTATTTTATTTGTCTTGCCTGTCTGTATGTTTGTTCCCGCATCACGCAAAATATGTTGCATTAAATTGGATGCTGTTTTCACAGTTGTGATAATGGAGGTCTAACTTAATATCTGGTGTAGGTTTAATCTTGATACACCGTCTAGAAGTAGAGTTATTTATTCTTTTTTTTTTTCTGTTAGTTGGATAGGCAAACTGGCATACGTTCCACCTGATGGTAAGTTGTTGACGTCGCCCATGAACATATACTAGTTTACCTGGAACTAGCCCAGGCAACTCATTTATGTGTTACCTATCCAGTAATTACACTGCCTGTCTTGCCCTTCTCTCCGAAACACAGTAAAGCTATTTCATGAGAGAAACAAGCAAGATTCTATGAGCATGTGGCGACATCTATCTCGCCATATACGAACTAGAAGAAACTGACGTACCCTACATCGCGCTATCAAAGTTTTCAAAGCGATTGAGTACATATACAATAACCCGATATCAACCGTAGCCCACCAGACACACATCCGTCTGGTCGAGGGATCCTTCCCTTTTCATTCCTATAAGCAATTGTAATGAAATCGTAACGAAATTGTTCTTGTACAAAAACAAAAATTGCTGAGACAAAAATACTTTCTTTATTAACATTGACTACCTTAACTAGTATTTATGGTAATAAAGGTCAAATCTACAATGAAAATAACGTTTGTCTGTCTGTCCCTATGAACATCGTGTTACGACACATAAGCAGAGCACTATTAAAGCGAGTAAAACCGCACGTGTTAGCTTATGTGAAATGAAAACTGTGCGTAAGAATTTGAATTTAAATCAGTTCAATAATATTCGCATAGGCTGTAATAGATCACACGTCATTGCAGCGGAATAGTAGACAAAGTTACCGCGGGTGAAATCGCGAAGAACTTCTAGTATGACCTCATTTCTATTAGGTCCTAAGTGATGTTGTCATCAGTGGAATTTTTTATATAACGTCTAGCAAGCCTAGACTCATCTGAACTTAGTAATTAATTAAAGCTGATTAGTTTGTTTATTTTGGCAAGAAAACGTATTGGCGCTGCGGTCCAAGATTTGATCCCTGCTCCTGAAAAATTATCGTATAGCCTATATAGATGTCTGGGTACTTGTTTTTAGTGTTTTTAATTCTACTTAAGAGCGCAGGGTCGGACGAGCGAGGAGGTCATTGTCATCCAAACGAGGGCTAAGAGGCTACTGCTAAAAAAAAATGGTATAAGTATAGTATTGTAAAAAAAAATGTATATATATTAGGATAAAAGTAGTCAGTTTGGACTCTCGTCTCAGGGACTAGAGATATTAAGTCTAGTTTTAAGTACTTATTTACTTTTGCTGAGTAAAAACGTCTGTATGTTACAATAAAATATATGAAAAGAAAAGGGTATAGGCGCATGTAAGCCTGTAGATGTGAAAAAAAAAATTCTACTTGAGACTATTGACTGTACTGTATTTTATTATTAATCAAATCTAACGAAACTTTATTGTTATGTTAACATTCTGACATTTCGATCTAATTTTTATATAAAAACAAGAGTGTTACTAAGAAGAAGAGGCATAAGAGAGATGCTTAACAGTAAGACATTTCTGTACAGTAGTCGTAACGTCCCACTGCTGGACTATCTGCGATCTTCTATGAAATAGATGGATTGGAGTTTAATCCGCTGCGTTGCTCCACTACGGGTTCGCGAGAAATATTACAAACGTAATTACTAAATATATTTACAAATAATATTAAATATATTTTCATAAATAAAAATGATTTGTATGATCACGATTCAAATGTTCGTTGTAAATTCTATTTGATTAAAATTTATTTTTTATTACGTCATAACTTCTAAACGCCTCAATTGGCTTAAGTGGGAGTTACCCATTAAATCACGGAATTTATAGCCTATCCAATATATCATTTTATTAAAAGTGTTAAAATATTTAAAATATTGAAATTAAATTGAAATGTACATCATAAAAAAAAAACCGAATTGCGAAGCTCCTTTGATTGATTCAGCTTCCTAATGTAAAATGTGTTTAAACCTTTGAGGGTGGAATGAAAAAATCCACTACTACATTAGCCGTTGGATGTCCCGTACTAAACGTAAGCCTTCTCCATAATCTATGGCTCCCTTAGTCGAGTGAAATTACAATGTCTTACAAAATGTAAATTATTATACAAAAGTACCTAAAAATAGAATATAAAACGTCGTTCTTAAAATAGAGTACTATATTTATATAGAGGTTAGACTACGGTACCACTAAACCTATTTAATATTTATTTATTTAAACACTTCATTGACCAACAATGTAAAAAAAAAACAGTTGTATAAAAAGACGGATTTAATGCCTAGTGGCATTCTCTCCCAGTCAACCTTTAGGTCAAACAGAAAAAAAAATATAAATATATAAACATACGTCTCACACTCAACGGCCCCCAGTAGGATGTGAATCCTGTGTCGGGGGTCCGGATACACACACAATACACAAGCACAAACATCTTGTATGGTCTATACAAATATTTGTCATGTGCAGGGATCGAATCCGCGACCGCTAGCGCATCAGCCGTTGCTGTGACCACTGCGCCAACGCGTCGTCAAAAATGTAGTATGAATATTGTTGTATGTTTTACTAAAAGGAAAATGAAAAATGACAACCGTTCTGGTGTAGTGGTGCGAGTAGTCGCCTTAATGCCCGTCGCTGTTTCGATTCCCGCTCGGGGCAGATGTTTGTATTTGTTCAAATATTTGTTTCTGGTCTAGGGTGTATATCAATGTGGGTCTCCCCACCGTGCCTCGGAAATCAACCCTCATAACGATCGTTACTCACGGTAGGGCAATTATCTCAACGCGGGCGGTTCACACGCCCCCGGTCATGGCTCCACCAGACCGGGAGGCCGATGAGGAAAGTGTACTGCCTGTGAGTGAGTCGGAAATGGGGGCGGCGGAGACGCGTATGCGGAAAAGTGCTGCCCCCGGGCCGGACGGGGTTCCCGCCCGAGTGCTGGCCCTGGTCCTCCATTACCTGGAGCCTCGCCTCAGGGGACTGTTCGACGCTAGCTTGATATCCGGACAGTTCCCTGACTGCTGGAAGGAGGGGAAGCTCGTGCTCCTGCCGAAGCCAGGACGGCCTCTGCAATCAGTCGCGGCCTTCAGGCCCATTGTGGTGTTGGACGAGGCGGGCAAGCTGTTTGAGAGGGTAGTCGCTGCTCGCATCGTCCAGCACCTCACGCGGGTTGGTCCTGATCTGTCCGACGCTCAGTTTGGGTTTCGGGCTGGTCGGTCGACGATCGACGCAATTTTGCGTCTGAAGGCCGTGGCTTCGGATGCCGTCGCCTCGAAAGGAGTGCTGTTGGCGGTGTCTCTCGACATCGCCAACGCATTCAATAATCTGTTATGCTGATGACACACTGATCACAGCCCGGGGCGGGACTTTCGAGGAGGCGGCATCCCTGGCCACCTCAGGTACCGCGGAGGTTGTCAGGAGGATCGAGGCACTGGGGCTCAGGGTGGCCCTTAACAAATCTGAGGCCATGTTCTTCCATGGGCCTCGACGTGGTCCACCCGCCGGTGCCTCGATAACGTTTGATAGTACTGTGGTCGGTATCCGGGCCCACATGAAATATCTGGGCCTGGTACTCGACGGAAGGTGGTGCTTCGACGAGCACTTTCGCCAACTCGCGCCGAAGCTCGTCGGCACCGCGTCCGCCCTCGGTCGGCTAATGCCGAATATGGGCGGACAGAGTCAAGCGTGCCGACGACTCTACGCTGGGGTGGTCCGGTCGATGGCGCTGTACGGCGCCCCTGTGTGGGCGGATTCCCTGACTGCCCACAATAGAACCCGTCTGTGGCGTCCACAAAGGGTCATGGCGGTCAGGGCCAGACGCGGCTACCGCACGATAGGTGTCGAGGCTGCCTGCGTATTGGCCGGAACCCCCCCGTGGGACTTGGAGGCGGAAGCGCTCGCCGAAGTTTATCGGCGGGTATCGGTGGCGCGGACGGGGGGCACTAATCCCCCGCTGAGCGAAATCACCACATGGCGGGACGACGCCCGCCGCACCACCTTCACGCGGTGGAAGGCTCGGCTGGAGACGCCCCGGGCTGGTCTTCGGACCATAGGGGCGCTTCAGCCGATATTGGAGGAGTGGACGGTGCGGCAGCACGGAGTCCTCACCTTCCGACTCGTGCAAGTGTTGTCAGGGCACGGCTGCTTCGGCAAATACTTGCACGTTGTCGCAAGGAGGGAGACGACTCCAGGCTGCCACCACTGCGACTGCAGCGAGGACTCGGCGCAACACACGCTCGAGTCATGCCCGGCCTGGGCTGAGCAGCGCCGAGATCTCGCTGCAGTCATTGGAGAGGACCTGTCGCTGCCGGCCGTTGCGCGAGCGATGGTCGGTGGTGACAGGGCCTGGACCGCGGTCGCCACCTTCTGCGAGGACGTCATCTCGCAGAAGGAGGCGGCGGAGAGGGCCCGGGAGGACTCACTCCTTTCGGACCCAATTCGCCGCCGGCGCGCGGGGCGGCGCAGACGCGCTCACATGCGCCTGATGCTGCCCTAGCCGAGGCTGCGGACGGTAGGGTCGGGGATTGCCCACCGTCCGCTGAAAGAGCCTACCGCGAAGATGCAATGCCCAAGTGCGCGGGGCGTAGCACAAGAGAGAGTGCCCGATGGGGCTGCCGCCTGCGGGCTACGGAGCAACGTACGCGGTACCCGTGGTCCGCATTTTAAGGGCGGGTGAGGGCGCACGGCGGGTTATTTTAGTGGGTGAGGGCCCCACACTACCCTGTTGTCTCCCTGGACGACATGGTGTGCGGTCAGGCACATTTTTTCCCGCCAAAACAAAAAAAAAAAAAAAAAAAAAAAGCAATTATCTGCCAACACGCAGTGGAGCAACGTAGTAGGTTAATCTCTAACCCTTTTTCCTTATATGGATAAAAAGGCTTTGCCCAGCCGTGGCATATTTACAGTCTGATTCAGTTCAAAAGGATGATAATTACGCATATAATAGATGAGAGATAGATAAAAAATTAACAATGAAAGTTAACAAAATTAAGAAATTAATATCGGAACACTTTTGACGATATTATAAATATTATAATTGAATATTACACCAAACCATATAATTCATCTACCACTGAATTATCATTGGGATACGATTCTTATAGCATAATACAGACAGATTTGACGTACGCAATTTCAAAATGAATAACAAATTGTAATATAACGAAATCAAGTTAACTCTCAAAGGTATTAACCAATTGCCTAAGTAACGTCCTCGTAATTCGAGTTGGACGTTAGAATGATTTGTTACAATACTGGTCACCCTAGTTGGGGTAGATATACGGACGAATTATTTATATTAATAATATATAGATATAAAACTGTTAAATAGGAAAATATTGTTTTAAATTAAATTCTGAATTTTTCTTATAAAAAGTATACTTTCTTATATAAAGTATACTTTAAACGCACTTTTAAATCGTAATTTTATTAACTAGCTGTGCCCTGCGGTTTCGTTCGCGTTAATTTGAGGAAAACACGTACTTAAATAGTTTTAAACCATTACTCTAAGAGAGCCCGCTTCGTTGGTCGAGTGGTCGCAAGTGCTACTGCCGAGCAAGGGGTCTCAGGTTCGATTCTTGGGTCGGTCAACAACGTATTATTGGTTTTATTTTTATTTTTCGAAAACTCTCAGTAAATAGAGATGGAGTCTGGAATGGTGTCCGGTGTATGGCAATAGGCTCGCCCCCCTATTATATGGAATCAACTGGAAAAGTGGGTGTTACATTTAATATGTGCATCTCTGCCTACCCTTTCGGGGAATAAAAAGCGTGATGTTATGTTTACTTTAAAAGTGGAACTATAGTAAAATATGTCTTGGAAAGAGGAATAATAAAGGACCTGTCAACGAAAGCTGTCAAAAAAGATTATTTTTCCCCTTTTTGTCGTTAGTCGCAGCGTGATGTAATATAGCCTATAACCTTCCACGGTAAATGGATTACCCAACACAAAAAATAATTTTCCAATTCGAACCAGTAGTTGCTGAGATAAGCACGTTTAAATAAACAAACTCTTCAGCTTTATAATATTAGTATAGATTAATTCATTATTTAAATAATTACATTTAATGTAAAGCTAACACTGATTCGGAATGTAGATTGTGTTGATAAGAATCGACAAGAAACAGTAACTTTAACTTTAATCGTCCTGCAGTCAGCGTTTCCAAACCTACATATTTTAGTTATCTTGAATCTAATAATATGCTCTGGCTGTTAAATACTTTACACGACGCGTTGGCGCAGTGGTCACAGCAACTGGCTGATGCGCTGGCGGGCGCGGGTTCGATCCCCGCACATGACAAATATTTGTATTGACCATACAGATGTTTGTCGTGGTCTGGGCGTTTGTGCTTGTGTATTGTGTGTGATTCACATTCTACTGGGGGCCGTTGAGTGTGAGACGTTTATTTATTTATTTATACTTTTTGATAATTTCTTTTAATGTAAAATCATTTGTTCGATTATATATGTATACATATATGCTAATACCTTAGCCTGTTTTTGTAGTAAATATAAGATTTTTTATTATATAAAATATTTTTTTAATAGGAAGCATGTTTATTGTTATGGCTATAAAACATACCACTATGACACAGAAGTTGAGTTATAATTAATATAAAAATATAATTTATTTTAGACAGAGTATATGAAATTAAAATATTTGTATAATTTCATAAAAATCTTTTAAATACTTTCGAACAAGTGGCAAAAGATGTTGAACTATACGTGTATAGATTTTACGGTCTACTAGATCTGATAAGGTTAACTTCACGGAGCTTAAAGCTTAGCCTAAAAGCTTTGGCCGCTTTGAGTTGGCTGAGCTTACATTTACCTATTAAATGCTATACTATTCTCTTCATATAGTTATATATATGTTTTTTTAAATAGATATATTTATTTGAATAACTATAGTATTTTTAGATATTTTATTGCGATGTAGTCAGGACTATACCTTCATATATATATTTCGGTATCGTTTTTGAAAAAAAAAACAACTTAGTAAGAGTTCAAATTGTATATTTATAATAATAATTAATTTATTCGTTATTTTACACCAAAATAGAAACGTAAACACTTTAAATACAATAATTTATATATATATAAAAAAAGAATCCCTATTTTCCTCAGTCACGTCAACTTGTGAACGACTTTAGCAATTCCATTCATCTTTTTCATTTAAGTTCTCTAATACTTTGTAAAAAGTTTTTACGGAATGAAAAATTAAGAAAATTTCTCAGAAAATAAGAAAAATATCAGAAAACTTAACGATAGAAATCAATATAAATTATCAGAGACTGACAGTTTGGATGTTGTGTATTAAAAAAGTTATATAATAAATATTATGTTTTTGAAATTATTATTATTTTATTTATTTATATTTTCCAGTTAGAATTGAATATTTTAATAAATAGATAAATTAATAAATATGTTTAACACACACACACACGGTCGTCTGTTCCTAAGGTAGGCAACTTAATGTCTGTCTCTTAGGTAACAGCCGACTGATATACATAATTTTTGTTTATTATAAATAATACATATAGAAATAAATACATATTACACCCAGACTCGGGGGGCGGGAATTGAACCCACAACCCTCGAGCAGAAAGTAGGGTCACTGCCAATTGCGTCAACGGGTCAGTCAATATATTCGTAGCTAAGACAGGACAACGTCTATCCAGTCAGCTGGCATGCAATAAAAGATCTACAAAGACGATATTATCGCTAAAAGAGCGTTTATTCCAGACAACCTGTGGACGTAACAATAATAATATTTATTGCGCGGTATTTATTACGCGGTCTTATTGCTAAAAAGCAATTTCTTCCGGACAACAACCCAAAAAAAACCCGAAATTCATTAGTTTTTTTTTTAATTATTTCTCTTAGCCTTAGATACAACCTAGATTACAACCGATAAACTTTGATATGATAGACAGACAGACAGACGCGGCAGAGGACTTTGTTTTATAATATGTAGTGATAATGTTATATGTAGAAGATAAAAAACATATTAAAAAAGACGGAAGCAGAAATATAGATAAGCACTTTTGCTTACAAAATTTACTACTCTTTTTAAAATACAACTTTAGTTTCACAGGTTATCAATAAAAATATCTGACAGATAAATTGGAGGTTGATGGTGAAACAGAAGGAAACATATCAGAAGCTTGTCAGCAATCGGTAAAATTGGCACTCGCACTAAATCTCAAATATATCCAGTAGTTTTTTTTTTACGTAAGAGTGCTTTCACTCAATAAATAAAATAAAAATTAAATCCACTTCACACTACACTTTGGTAACGTTATTATAACATCCATTATATAAAGTCGGTCCGTCAAACTATCGGATATCAAGTCGGACGACATCGTGGACTTATCTAGCACTCATTCATTCTAATAGAGACGCCGCTTTGACGACCTATGAAAATTAAGGACAGGGTAATATTTAGAGCTTCTCAGAAATTAAAATAATTTATTTATTGTTTTAATGAGGTTTTTAGCCATTGAATGTCCACTGCTGACATTTTTAATAAATACATAATACGTATGTAAATTTAGTTTTTTATTGTTAATTGATTTTTTTTTTTGGGACTTGCATGTTAAGTTAGCCTTTAATTGTGATATTATACTTTGTAACACTTTATATTGACAATAGTATTGAGTTAAGAATTGGATTCTTTGTGTATTACGTTGGCTTCCTAATAAATAAATTACAACCAAGCTCGGCGCTTGAATCGAACTCACGACCCTCAAAGTCAAAAAACGTATGTTCCGACATTTTTGTACTTGTATAAACAAAAAAAAAAAAAAAAAAAAATAGAAAATAAGTGTACTAAGGAGAAAAGGCACTAGCTTAGCATTAGTAGTCCGATATTTCTTTTCGATTTTCCTTCGATTGGTCCTGCTGCAGTTGGCAGTTACTCTGATTTCCGCTCCAAGAAAGCTCAACTCCAGCTGGCAGCCTCCTGTCTGGTTGTATTGTTTATAAGTATAACCCAGTTGACATATTACATTTTAATTTTAATTTTATTTATTAATTAAATTTCATTATATTATTGTATTTTAATACAGACATTGAGTTACTTAAAAGGATCTATAAAAGCCTTTTAAAATAATTAAAAAAAATTATACAAAAATCAGAACATTCTCTAACTTAGTAAAACTACACTAAACAATAAACGACTCACAAAGTTAATTAGTAAGTTAGAAAAAGAAAAAGAAAACTAAAATAAAAATTATTATTACAATACTAGTTACAGCTCCACGCAGCGTTGTTCCGTCTCATCCGCGTTGATTGGCTGATGTAATAGGGGCGGTGTTATTTCATCAATTGTCACGGCACTTATTAGAATTCCTGCCAGGATTCCGTCGATCAAGTAAAAAACATATTATTATAATAATACGACGAAATTCTTTAGAAATTGAGTTTTATTTTTTATTGTAATGAGACATCCATTGATTACGTGAGCTCGAAATCGGTGGGAGAGGTGCAATAAAATCTTATTAAATTTTATTTTAACTGGAGGGGGAGGGGCATCATCGAAAATCTCATGTCAACTCTAAAAAATATTTAGTTATTTTGTAAAATTGACGTGAGATTTTATATCTGTAGATAATAAAAATAAATATTTTTAGTTATTATTTTGACGGCTTAAATGTTTTTTTGCTGTTAGTTATTTGAGCATTATTATAAAAAATATTAGCATTCTTCACTTCTTCTCAATTTAAACTTTAACTGTGCCAAATTTCATACTTCTCCGTCAGCGTACCTAATTTTCGTAAAAAGGGGTAAAAAGTTTTTGCTTCAACTATTAATATATGTATAGATAAATTTAATCCTTTAACTACTTTAGCGTAAATCTTACGTAAGGGGGCGGGGGGTCCAACCAAATCTTACTAAACCTAGAGGGGGGGAGATTCTAAATAAAATTTAAAACAGCTCACATAGTTAATGGATGCCCTCTAATATATTAAGACTAAAAGAAGTTGTCTGTTTAAAGGCGATAATGTCTAAAATTATGAGAATGAAGGTAACTGGACGTTTAACATTACGATATGACTCGAACAATTGAAGTATCAAAAATCTCAATTTAACATTAGTGGAAATGCCGGGGACTTCTGCACAAAAAAAATGATATATTAAATATATATACCTACATAATTATAATTTATACATATAAATCAAAATCAAAAACAACTTTATTTCAAATAGGCCCCACGAGCACCTTCGAATCGTCATTTTACAAATTAACACTTTAAAGTTATTATTATTTCTGTAAAAGTAAAGCTACCACCGATTCGGAATGTAGATTCTGTATATATATATATATATATATATATATATATATAAATCTAAATTTAACATTAGTGGAAATGCCGGGGACTTATGCACAAATAAATGATACATTAATAGATATATAATATATAAATTTAGTCCTTCCTTATCACTCTACCTATGGGGAAAACCACAATATGGAACTATTATAAACTTACCAATTTATATCCTCGACTGATCTAAAAATATAAAAGTAACAAACGAACAATCGAATCGTTAACTTTATATATTATATTTTATTTCAAGTCAAATAAACGAAACGCAATAGAAATGTAACGTTTGAGATATACAGACGGACAACGAAAGCTAGGATTCTTTCTCAGACAATGCAATATTACACTTTTTATTACAAACAAGGTTCTCGAACATTCCTACTCTAGACGAATCATATTTTAACCGACTTTTGAAGAAGTGTGTTCACTTTTTGTGCCTTAAGAAAATACATGTCAAAATTACACTTTAGTTCGATTGTAAAGTAATTTTAAAATTGTATATTGAAGTTTATTATTACTGTTCTTTTCATATAAGTCTTAGCGTGTTGTATTATAGCCTGGAAACTAGATAAAAAATTACGTTTTTAAAGTTATACTTCTTGGGAAAAATGATGAGAGTAAATTTTTACGATGCGTGCGCACACCGTCACAAAAACCGACATCCTGAAGTTAGCTATTAAACTTATAAATTGCCAACGTTCATACCACGTTGAATACAACGTGGGGCGCGGTCAGTATTTGGATGGGCGACCGCCTGGGAACACCGCGTGACGTTGGAGTTTTTGAAGTTATACTACACCCTGAAGTTAGCTACTCAACATTTGTTTATAACTTCTTACGTGCGTACATAAGTACACACGCATACACACTTTTTTCATATATAAACGCCTCCAACTTCATCGTCCCCAATAGGATGAAATCCTGAGTTCGGTCCGGAATCACACACAACACAAACACAACACATAAGACCACGAGATCTTCTGTATAGCATATAACATTTCTCACCAGTGGGATCGAACCCGTGACCGCTGGCGCAACGGTGGCCACTGCGCTAACTCGTCTTCTTATTAAAACAAACAAACAAAACTAATCAGCTTTAATTAATTAGTCAGTTTAGATGAGACTTCTCTAGTCGACTTGTTAGGCATTCTATAAAAACTCCACGATGACACCATCACTTAGGACCTAATGGAATTGAGGTCATACTAGATATCCGACGCGGTTTTACCCGCAGTAACTTTACTATTCCGCTGCAATGATGTTTAATTTTTAATAGTATATGTAGTTTTTAAACAAATACTACTAATGATTTAGTATTTTAAAATCTTTCAAAAAAACATTAATTTATTAAGATATCTCTAATAGTACTCCTAGTACAACAATACTCCTAGTATTGTTGTGAGGATAGTTCGGACTTGCAAGCTGAAATGGCAGAGAGCAGGGCACGTCATTCGTAGAAATGACGGCCGATGGAGCGGTAAGGATCTCGAATGGAGATCACGTACTGGCAGGCGCAGCATCGGATGGTCGTCAGAGATGAGTAAACCACGTAAGGAGAGCCGCCAGAAGATGCTGGATGGAGGCTGATTCGAACCGGTCGCTCTGGAAGTCGACGAGGGAGAGAGGAAATCCGGACGGATGATAACTAGCAAGGCTAAATGTCTTAAAACAAGATTAATCTTCTAGTTTTTATGTCTTGACGTTCATTAATAATTTTTATCTGACTGTGAAAATGAGGTTAATTTTTTTTCTCTTCATTTTTACGGTAAATTCTTTTTAATGGTGTGAATGATACATTAACTATATAACATTAATTTTCCTGAGATTGTATATTTTAAAAGAGTAGCTGTTGAGTTTCTTACCAGTGCTTCGCAGCAGAATCTACATTGCGAATCTGTGGTAGCTTCACAACTATAATTAATTAATGAAAGAATAATACATTATTATATTATTGCCGTGCGGTGATCGGCAGAGAAGAATAGTCCCGACCTCTTTCTTGCCGAGGTGTCGTAAAAGGCGACTAAGGCATAGTGGTGCGAATAACTATACACCAACCAGGATGGTGATGGGCAGCAGCGTGATCCGGGACCCTCCAATTAAAACGGCAGTGGTTTAGTACGGTATTGCACTCCCAAAGTGCCGAGTCCGACATAGGTCTAGGACTGCCTACCCGGGCGTCGTGGATATCATCCGTAAATGGATTCCGCAGCGACAAAAAAAAATTGGCAGCAGCGTCACCATATCCTGCCACAATACACTGCACTCGCCAACCTGTCTGCCTAGCATGGCAAGTATCGGCAACCCCTACCCCTTAGATATGATTGAGGAGGCCTAAAGTTCAACAGTGGACATAAGGTTTAATACATTTACATGACCAGGCTGCATCAACAATCAACAACATTATTACATAAATTTTTCTATCTGTCTATATATTGTATTGTATGCTAATAAAATAAAATAGAACACCTATACCATCTGCATACCATTTCCTCTGCACAAGAATTGGAAGAGATCGCTCTTTAGCGATAAGGCCTTTTGTACTTATTTCCTATTTTTTTTTGTTTGTAACGTTGCTTTTTTTTGTGTACAAAAAAGAGTAGTAATTATTATTATTATATATACATACTCGGTAAAATGACGATTGCTTTCGAAGCCTACTTGAATAAAGTTAACGTTGATTTCGCAATTTTCGAATCATTGCAACTTTAATATCAGACTGCTACTCTCCTTGTTTAAGTAATCATCATCAATTATCGTGATGTTTTAACTTTCTCACTAGCTTCAAATGCTTTCTAATACAACAGAGCCTTTTATTTTAAATCAGTTCGTAAGGTTGTAATCGTTCAAATAAAAAATACTTACAATTTATTAATTTATTTACTAATAATAAATAAATATAATTATTAATACATACAATTTTGTCAAAAATTTATTATTAAATTTCGTATTCAATTGTTTAATATTATTGTAATTACTATCTGAAATAAACGTTTTTATCCTTTTATTAAAATCTTGATAATTCTCCTTTGAAATATAATAGACTCGAGCAGATATCGTAGCCTACACGAAATTCTTAAAGTTGTTAAATATTTCTCTCAATCCTCAGTTTGATGTATTATCTGTAGGCGTAATCCGGTTCTAAGCTGTTTTAACCGGTTTACAGTATGTTCAAAGCGGTTATTAACGGATAACCGTGATAAGTGGTCGTTTTGTTTTGATGTGTACGCATGTCAAGACCTCTGACACGCTTCGTCAAAACGGTTTTACGAATTAATCTTTTTTTTTCTTCTTTCTCATAATAGGAGTGATAAAATAATTGAAAACCTCTGTTTTCTATAAAACCTTGTTTTTACACATAATATAATGTATAGCAAAGATTAATGTCTCTTGAAATTCAATTCTAAAGTCAATTTAAATTCCCTCAGTCGTATATAATCCGTTGAAGCAATCCAGTTCGGAGCGGTTATAACTGCTTGAAAGCTGTTACAGCCAGTTCAAAGCGGTTAGGGACGGATGAACGCGGATAGCGATGATTTTCTGTATAGTTTCAAGCAGATGTCTTTAGGATTTAAAGTGAGTTTTATCACTGTTTTCGGTATATTTTTAATCGAAATACGTTATTGCTTAAAACGTTTTTCAGTGTAATACGAGTAGGTGTAGATATTATGAAAAAGTTTTAGTTTTGTAGGAAATTGAGATTATATTAGTTTCAAAATACAAATGTTTTTTTATGCCCATATCCAAAGGTTGTCTGGAAGAGATCGGTCTTTTATATATTTATATATATATTTCTTTTTTTTCCTTGTTGTGTACAATAAAGAGTATTATTATTATTATATTATTAACTTTGTAAGTCTACTTCGTTTATTTTCTGTCTATGGTCTAGTCTAGGGATGTATTTTGTATTGTAAGGACATATTTCTGTAGTTTTAATAAAATGTTAAAAACTTTAAGGTCCTTTAAAAAGTTCGTCTGTCGTGATATCGTCGTTGGCGCCAACCGATGATTGTCAAATGATCAACATTGATCTTGAATGAATGATCATTGTAGGGCTTAAAACCAGAGTACTACCAACGCGAGTGCAGCCGCACGAAGTTATGCTACATAGTAACATAAGGATAACAATAGTTAATCTGGAAGCAAAAAAAATTTTTTAAACCAATTAAAGAGTTCAAAATTTAGTAATTTTGAAAATCTATGGTGTCAGGAATTGTCTATAGTAGGCCTAACTAAGGTAGAGGTACCTACGATATATCCATTTGTCATTTTTACCTTACAAGTTGCGTTCATATATAATTAAATAGGTAAATAGGTATATCGACTTTTTCGAATTAAGAAATTATTATTTCTACTACTTTCTTTTATTTTCTAAGTATATGAAATTGTTAAATATTTAATTAAAACCTATTTTCTTTACTTCCAGGTCAAAATGTTGAAATCACACCAAATCAAGCCGTGCGTCGCGTCGGTGATGACTTGACTGTTCTCTGCAAAGTGCCCTACCCTATTGACTCTTGTCGGTAAGTTGTTTTTATCTTATAATGTACTATAACTATAAATAGTAATCATCCCACACTTAGACAAAGCAATTTTTCACTATTAAAAAAAGTTGATTTTTACACATCGATGTAATCCATTGCTGAACATGAGACGAAATTAATTTAAAAATTCAAAAAACCCGACAGCGTAAAATACTCTTATTATATATTGCTACAGTAAGAAAAAAAATTCAACTCCCCCCCTCATTCCGCCATTTGTGGGCGCCATTTTGAAAATTTATATAGTCTATGTCACTACTACAATTTAGACAAATCCAACGACACCTCATATGTCAAAAACCGTCCAGCCGTTTGGGCTGTAGGGCGTGCCAAAGAAATGGACATACATACATACATACATACATACACTCGAAAAACATAACCCTCCTTCTGTCGCAGTCGGGTAATTAAACAAATCGTACATACAACCACGATGATAATGTTTTACGATCCACATGTCACTCTGGTCTCGTCCTCAGATGGGTACCACAGTTTGAAAGAAAATTTGTTGACTTGGTTAATTTTTTTATTGAACTAAACTGAACGTTTCGTACAGTAAACGAGATAGCTATAAGGAAAAAAATTCCCATTCTTCTTCTTCTCTCCCTCTTCTCTTCTCTATCACTATACCTACTAATTTCCTTTACAAGTTTCTTAATAGTGCAATTAATTTTTGACCTATACTGTGCTCCAGTAGTCCATAGGTGGTAAAGTAATACCTAATTACCTTTAAAAACCCGATAATTTGATAGTCAGATATTTTTATAAATTAAGATCAACGTGGAAAGACTAACTGTCACTATAGACTACTGGCTCGACTGGACCACAATCTCACAGATAATCGCCACGAAGTTGTCAATATCGCTGCTTTTGTAATAAAGGTGTTTGAAGTCAGATTTCCTCTCGATACTAGTTCACATTGAAACCAACCATGCACTTAAATTATTTTTCTGGTACTGATGATATTAAAAATGTAAACATCGTTGATAATTTTTTAATATATCTACTTACAGCTCTCTGTGATATAATGAAAATTCTAGACGTAGTTAGGTAACAATATGTAAATATCCCATTTATAAATAAAGTATTTTTCTTAACCACTGGTCCTCTGGAGGCGGATACATGGGTCTCAGAATTTTCTTCTAAAACATGCAAAAGTTTACCATAAACCACAATTAAATATATTTAATCAACAAATCATAAAGAACTTGATAAATATTGTAACATCAGAAATGAATAGTTGATGAAACTGACAACTTTTTTTAATATTCATGTGTTTTTGTTGTTGTTTTCCAGGATGACAGTCGGTGGCACACCGTACAGACTGATTCCGAGCAATCAAGACGAAGAAGTCGTCTACTCCGGTCAGGGATTACAGGTAAACATACATACAAATACATACTGATAATATTATAAAACTAGAGTATAATGTATATTGATTTGATTGAAAATTGATCGATTGAAAATTTAAGTATCTGAAGATAAGAATTCGATTTGAATTTTTCTCAACTCAAAAAGTTGAACCAGACTGATATATTGGGCAAGGACGCTGTCTACCCAGCTTCTAGAAGCCTAACATATATCTTTGGATGGTAGCAGACATTTGAAACTTTAATTGCAGAATATGTACTACGAAAGCTATAAATAGACAACATAATATATGACTATAAATAAATAATAAAAATTCAAAATTAAAGGGCCTTTTATGTCTCTAAACAAGAAATGTAATTTTTCGACTTTTTAAGTTCGATCTTTAAAATATAATACGTAAATATTATTATCGTTTAGTACAGAACTCGGTGACTCGCACTTGACCGTTTTGAAAGCTAGACAGCCTATTTCATAATTAAATAGACGCTTTTAGAGTCTAGCTTAATGTAATAAATTCAGTCTGAAAAGTTATTTTTACAAAAAGCGTATCTTTGTTCTCATAAAGTTTAAGGTCTTATAAAGGTTAAAAAAATATTTAGTACACCCATGTGACGCATGAAGCATCGACATTGAAAGTGACTACAAAATTCTTCTTCAAACATTATTTTATAAAGGAGATGGAATACTATATTCAGGTATTAGTTAGTTCATTGTCCAAAAAAATTTAATAAACATTGATTTGTCTCGTCAAGAGTTGCGTCATGATATTTTATTGTATATAAGATGATTTAATAAATAAACGTAACTTAAAACTAGCAGCCCGCCGTGGCTGCGCCCTGTGTATGTATATGTTCCTAAGCCTTCCTCATGAATCACTCTATCTATAGGTGAAAACCGTATGAAAATCTGTGCAGTAGTTTTTGAGTTTATCGCGAAGACATACAGACAGACGCGGCGGAGGACTTTGTTTTATAATGTGTAGTCATTCAGCACGGTTCGTTTGGGAAAATTAGTGATATGTACAATTGCGACAGAAGTCGCAGCTACAGCTTGTTTTAAATATAGCATTCTTATATATTTTTTCTGTAATTTTTCGTTTCCAGCTTGGAGAGTGTGGGGCCCATATAAAGCATATTAAGGAAGAATGGAACGGCAACATATCTTGTACGTTGCCTCCCAGGAGTGGAAGCATCGAAGTTACCGGCACCATGAGGTTGCTTGTTGCAAGTTAGTATACAAATTGAATTATATTTATTTTTCTCTTACAAAACGTAATAATATACTAAAGTAATGTAAGCGATTATTCATTAAAGTGTAAATTACTATCAATATTTATGGAGAATACTCGATACATGATTCTCATTCAAATAACATTGGCAAATACGCGTTATTTTTTTAAAGATATAAGTTTTTGCGTAGTTTTATTTGAAGAAATTATTCGTAAAATAAAAATAAAAATTAATAAAATTACTTGTTTATTTTTATTTTTTTAGAGTTAATAAAAATAAGAAAGCTTAAAAATTATTATATAAATAGCGTACATATTTTTTAAACAATAAAAATAATTATTTCTCCCCTCTGAAACACTTCTGATTTCAAATAATATAAACAAACAAACATTAAAAAAAAAATTATCAAAATCGGAGCTGTTTCTGAGGACTTTCGACATTTGCCTGTTTTACGCCTTCATTGATGCATTACTACGAACATTACTTCATAGTTCAATAGCAGTGTTATAAATTAATGAAAACAATCTATAAAATAAACCTGGCGCCCAACTTGGGACACCGTTTTGTTATAAACGAGTTTTCATAATTTAGAAAAGAAAGAGAAATAATATATTTATTTGAGAAAAAAAATGACAATAAATGTAAGCAACAAAGAAAAGTATCAACTTAATAAAAGGAGTCATAAATCGTTAAAAGAAACGCAAAACGCAAAAAAAAAGCAAAACAAGTAAAAAAAAAGAAATATGTAAATAATGTAAAATACACTTATTGAAACGTGTCTAAAATATTAAAATATCGCGAAAAATAGAACGAAAACAACATCGTAAAATATTTTAAGCTGTATTTATTTTATGGGCGTCACGACCGGGTTTAAATTACGCGATAAAAGTTTATTCTGCTCACCGACTGCGCTCTATGAATATTTCTATATGTCGTGTTGTTTGTTCTTGTATGCAAAAATTCGTAAATACTGTCTTTTTTCAACTTTGTAGCATCGTAGAAATAATAAGAATTAGGGTATGATGGGGCTGACATATCCATTAAGATAAAAAAAAAATAAAAAAAAAAATAAACTTTGTAGCAAAAATTTTTAAACTTTAAAATTAAAAATGCTTTTCGGCACATTTTTTCTATGGAAATAAATTAAAATATACTCGACATTAGATTTAAGGAATCTTTTATCACAAGATTTCGTTTATTTCAACTATTTTAAAGATTAAGGACCAGTTTCACCACTTGCTATTAAGTTCCGGATAACCTAACTGGCACTTATTTTGACAGATGACCCATACAATAACCTGTCAAAAAAGTCCCAATTAGGTTAGCCGGAACTTAATAGGAAGTGGTGAAACTGGGTCTAAATGTATAAGAGAGACTAATAATGAGACAGACTATAAATATCCCACTGCTGGGCAAAACCTTCTATACATGAGACGGGATAGACCTTTATCCACCACGTTCCTCTACTACGGTTCGGAAGGTAATTTCCCTTTCCAGAGTGACGATCGTTATGTTTATAAAAGCAACCGAAACCAATGGCTTAACATACACTTCGGTGTGGCACTATGATGCTGTTATTAGAACTGTCAAAACTACACTAATACAGTCGTCAGGAGTTGCTAATCAATTTTTAATATTTTTGCGTTTGGTAGGCTGTATTAAGGAAGGTTGTAGATATAACTTTACGACCCATACTTAATAAATTGGTAAAGGGTAATCCATTAATTACGTAAGACAATTTTGATTCTGCCCATCCCCCCCCCCCCCTGGTAAAATGTGAGATTTTGTTCGACTCCTCCCCCCTCCCCTAATCTCACGTGAGATTATTTAAACGGCGTATTTGTAATATGAATGAGTTAATCTGTGCTCGATTATATTAGATTTATTGAAACAAAAAAAAAAAAAGAAGAAAAAAAGAAGAAATAGACGAAGACTAGTTAAGACTAGTATTTAAGATTTTTAATAACGGAAAAGAAATTACGTGATATTTGCCGAGATTAGCCTTTCTTCCACGTGAGATTGGGTGAGATTTCGCTCGACCCCCTCCCCCTCCTAAACATATCATGTAATTAATGGATGCCTCCAAATATACATGGTCGGTGGAGCATTGGATGATCACAGGAGTCATTTGATGCTATTGACATCTTAACGCGGGTGAAATCTGTCATCTGTTACAATCATAGTAAATTATTAGAATCCTAAAACTTCAATGATTAACATAATAAGCTCCAGCAAAAGTATAAAATATACGAAAATCAAAGCATTATTCAATTAATTTTACAATTATATCCAAAAACGTACATTTCATAAACACCTCATCTTCCAAATCGTTTAAAATGAATAAGTTTTTTTTGTCTAAAATAATATTATTATCTTTAAAGGAGCCCCCGAGAACCCTCAACTCTTCTCACCCCCACAGCCCACCTTCAAAGAGGGCGATGGCTTCATGGCGCAGTGTATTGTTCCTAATGGTAGACCGGCTGCTAAAATAACTTGGTATTTAGGTAAGTGAAACCAAATCAGTCTATAAAAATCCCACTGTTTGGCAAATGTTTGTTAAAATAAAAAATAAAATTTAACACATCAGAATTATTTTCAATACAAAAAAAATCTTAACGAACTGTAATATTTATAAATATTACTATTCCAGACGACGACCAACTCCTCGTCGGAGTCCATCAGCCCATCATAACCTCGGAACCTGGCAGTGATTTACAAACGATCAGTCAGAACGTCTCAAGGACTCTCTCACCCGAAGATAATGGCAGGAAGCTCGTCTGCCGAGCTGAACACCAGGCTTTGGATGGTCCTAAGGATGCTGCCAGACAATTGGTTGTACATTGTAAGTATATATTCTTAAATAGCCAACATACCTTTACTGAAGTTGTGCCATGCTGCTTGCAGCTGAATGGGCTGGCGCACCCGAGGAAGTACTTCGCTCTCACTTAACACCGACGTGAAATGACGGCACTGTTTCGTTCGGTCTGTGAGCGATCTGCTGGCGATTTATACATATATAGGCATAATTTATTGAAATTTTCATAAATCTTATCTCGACAAAGGAAATTGTTTTTTTTTTTTAAACTTTTGACGCTTCCTGATTCTGTATAACATAAGAAATCACAAAACGATGTTGCAACATGGCAACCATCGCAAACAATAGCGAATTTTGCTGTAATCTCTAATACACAATATAACCTTAGGGACAAATGCATAAAATAATTAATATTATTTACCGATTTACTCAAAAATTTCTTTCCAGATCCACCAAAACGCCTAGATTCAGGTCCCATAACGATCTTTGGTCTGAAGCTAGGTGCTGAAGGTCGTTTGAATGTCACCGTTCGGGCCAATCCTCTGCCTTCCACCGAATGGACCGTAGGAGACATTGTTTTAGTGCCTCCTATGAGTAATGAGGAACGGTCTATCATGGCCTTGGAACCAATTCATTTGGTAAGTAGAAAATTATGAAAATATAAATTAAAAACACACGAGGCCACTAATACGAAGGGGTCCCAGTGAGGCAAACGATTATTTTATTGCAAAACTATATTTTCAAGGAGGGGAAAAGCTATAAAACTATGTTACTACTAGCTTCCACCCGCGGCTTCGCCCGCGTGGTTGTATTAATAAAAAGTAGCCTATGTCCTTCCCCAGACTTCAGACTTTCCGTATCCAATTCTTACAACGGCTCGGTAACAAAGACTCTCATACAAAAGAAAGTTCCTCCACGCTCTTGAAACTTTAGTGAATTCTCGCGGAAAGAATGTCGTAAGCGGCGTGGTAAAATTCGTCACTTATGCGTTTTCGTGTGATAATTTTGAAACTATGTTATATTATGGTCAAATTACACAAAATATTTATAAATTGTAGCCTATTTATGTTATTGTTATTCTAATGTATAAGCTATATCACTGTAAAGTTTCATCTAAATTCGTACAGTAGTTTTTGTGTGAAAGAGTAACAAACATCCAAACAAACTTTTGCATTTATAATATTATAATAGGATTTACTATTTGTATTCAACTTAATGATTTCCTACCAATACCACTGAGTTGGGCACACCAAAAGTTTGAAAAACGGGTAAAGGGATTCAGAATTTGTATTGGGAGTCTAAAAATTACGTCTAAAACTAGCGTTGGTATAGTCTATACAAATAATAAATCTGTTAAAACCTCCGTTTTATTAATACACTATATATCATCAAGAATAAATTTTAATAGCGCGATTTAATTTCAATCAGCGCCATCTCTTATCATTTTTTGTTCGTGCACGTATCACGTAAAAAGTACAAAACCAATGTAATTAACTTTAATACATAAAAATTATACATAACTCACAGTATAATTTAGTTTTTGTTTCATTGTAATTAAATTTAAAAATAAATATTTAAGAAAATAGAAATACGCCTAGGCGCGACATAGACGCGATCTGGTCTAACGAATCTTAAAAACTAACAAAACTTATTTTTGAGTTATTATTTTGTTAAACTTAAAAGTTTACTAAATATGTCGGATAGGAATAAAAATCGTTTTAATATTTTAGATAAACATCATTTTCAATTAATATAGGTACTATTATGTTAAATGTCACTAAATATAAAAACGATATTCTACCATTATACGATAGATGGCGCATGTAGGTGATAAAAAATATAAATTTATAATTTTTAAAATTTTAGTTAAATACCCGTGCGAAGCCGGGGCGGGCCGCTAGTTTATACTAAGGATGTTAGGGAGCTCCGTTACCGTAACCGAAACTATCGGATATCCGATATAAAATAATATCCATAACCGTAACCGAATCCGAAATAAAATAAAAGTTTCGGATAATATCGGATAGGGGCGGAGCCTAATTGCGACACGTTTTGACAGGTTGTTTTGTTGATCGGCCGGGTAGCGGCCGACATACGCGCGCATTTCTTTTCTTCTGTTGTCGTCTTATCATACTCGTAACGTAACTAACTAACTTGTGTTGTAAGCAATTAAAAATCGAATATCCGTAACCGAAATTATCCGAAACTAACGGATAATCCGAAATAATTTCATATCTGTATCCGTATCCATATCTGGTATGATAATCATTTCTATATCCGTATCCAATCCGTATCCGAAATTTCATATCCATAACATCACTGGTCCATACTGATGTTTGTCGTGGTCGGACGTTTTTCTGAAACCCAACCATCACTGTAATTATTGTTACTAGATTGTACTGTACTGTATCAGCCTGTAAACAACCCACTGCTGAGCGAAGGCCTCTTCTACATATAGAAGAAGGGTTGGAGCTTAATCCACCACCCTGCTCCACTGCGGGTTGGCGGATAATATCCCTATCATGAGTAACGATCATAGCCAGGTGTCCATGATAACAACCGGGCCCGACAGCTTTACGTACTCTTCGAGGCACGGTGGGAAAACCCACAAGGATATACACCCAGACCGGAAACAAATATTTGCACAAATACCGGCAACATACAATACACAAGCACAAACAAAATCCGGAAACACACAATACACAAGCACAAACGCCCAGACCACGACAAACATCTGTATGGCCTATACAAATTATTGTCATGCGCGGGAATCGAACCCGCGACCGCTAGCGCATCAGCCAGGTGCTGTGACCACTGCGCCAACGAGTCGTCATTGTAATTTGATTAAGCTTTACTTAAATATTAGTTTACTTGAAGCTTAGTTTAATGTTAATATGTATACTGTTGATATATGTTTTACATTTATTCCTACAGGGTAGCGGGTATTACAACATAACATTAGTATTAACTAGGGTAGCCAAGGAGGACGTCGATCGCACTTACTACTTGAGAGTTACCAACGATTTAGGTAGAGAAGAATTTGCTGTAAGACTCAGTACCATGGATGAACCGGCCGGTAAGTACTTTGTCCAACGCCGTCGTTGGCATTATTATACTATACCAGGAAAATAAGGCCGTGTTCCGATATATACTGAGAGCACTGCACCAGTGCTCTCAGTGCTGAAAAATCGTTCCGTAATAAACTGCCAGTACACTGCCGCAGTATATGACGTCATATATGACGTCATAAATCGCCGCCATGTTTGTACTGAGAGTACTGGCGCTTTCGAGGTAAGGTGCTCTCAGTACTGCTCAGTACTGTGATCACGTGATCAAAAATATGACAGCGCGAATGATTGTTATTATTATTAATTAATATTGTTATTCAAAAATGTCCACAATATTCAAATAATAATTTTTCTTGTTGAATAGAAAACGTGTACATGATAAATATTTTCATTTGAAAAATGATAGATGATAACAGTAGTCCAGTATACTGGACTTCGTTCCGTTATAAACAGTAACCAGTATAGCGCAGTATAGCAAACTAAAAAGGAACGGCTTCGCAGTATACTGAAATGACGTCACACCTTGCAGTGCTCCAGTATATATCGGAGCACGACCTAAATAGTTCCAATTCGGCATTCAGTATAAATGTAACAATTTATTGACTTTATCTGGCCATTGGACTACTTTATGCAGTAGACGCAAGCTCGTACGTTATAACACAAAGTAAAACAAAAAAAAAGAATAGGCTAGGAATTTTATTTCCACGCTGGTATAATATAAACAGACCTACAATCCCCCCCCCCCCACCCCTTTAAGGGTGCTATATAGGAGCCGGACATACTATATAAAGACTTAAAATTTAATATAGTTGTATGTGATTTGGTCTGGCTGTGTTACCACTAGAAACTTGTAAATATTATCGTAAAATTAATTGATTAATATATATATATAAAGTCGGAAAAAGTCCAATCGTTTGTTTTGAACGATTCGTCTTTTATACATCATATTAAACTACAGCTTAAAAAATAGTAATAGACAAGGAATTTATATACAAACTGGTATGCTCACGTGCACTTAAAATACGTTCCTACGGCAGGGATTGCACCTCTTGCTACCATGGATTCAAGGTGTAACATATATAATTACACCACAAGTCTCGTAAGAAAGAGACAAAATATCGGTTGTCAACGAAATGCTCGGAACGATTTTTCACTTTACATGTTATAAGCCAATGTCAACCTTATGTTAAATACTTCAAGGTGCATATTTCAATATATAATTTTATTAAGTGAGCGTTCCAGTTATGATATAAATTCCTTGGTAATAGATTTTGTTTATATGACTATAGTGTTATAATGTAACTAAACACTTATTTTATGTACAATTATACATTCATATCATTGTTAATACAAAATCAATCAGACAAGTACTATTATTAAATAACCGCTTGAGTGTCCGGGCAATGACCTTTTCGTTTACCAACTACACAAAACTGCCCAACGTCTCTCACGTTTTGTTACGTAATTTTCCACCGGTGATAATGATATACGTTGATCAACCTGTAGTTGACAGGTGCACTTCGCGTACTTAATGCCCGTGTCGAAAAAAAGTTGACATGGGCAATATAGCCGCCATGGCTTATGACCATTACCTGACACGGGCGCTTGCGGTTTTTGCGGTTAGTTTGTATACTCTTGTCAACTAGTATTTGACACGGGCAGTTGAGCGGATAAAGAGGGAAAAAAATTGTTTGGTTTAAATATTGATTAATATAACTAATTTATAAATGTGTTATATATATATCATTTTATTGTAAAAATAACAAAAAAATAATTAAAAACTTCGCACAAATTAAGCGCTACTTAGATCAAAACTGTTTTTAGAAGCTTTCTTGTAACACAATGAGGTCGACACAAAAATATGAATTTTTAGCGTTCATAAGTAGATTAATATTTCACATGACAAAAACAGTAGCGTAGCTAACGCTTCACATACCCCCTGTCAAAATCGATTAGAGGGCCTTTTAATAAAACGGAAATAAAGTCCAAAAGGGCTATGTAATTTTAAGTGGACATGAAGCTCCTTGTATATCGGGGTCCGGATTGATACAACTGTTATTAGGACTGTATTTAGAGCATACGAAGCTACAGCACTAGGACCTCCATATGGTGCCTTCACAATATATATTAAGAAAAAATATCGAAATGTCGACGGATTTTTTTTTTTGCTATTTTTTCTGTTCTGTTATTCGGAAAATAATAAGGGGCTTAATAATAAGGTAATCATTGTACCAGGGCCTTCACATCTCTTAATCCGGCCCTGGCTGATATAGAGCTATCTACTCCTCGGAGTAAAAGCTGTATTAAATAAAAAAGGCAATTTAATTTTAAGTATACATAGGCCCCTATAGCTTGGGGGCCCCGATAATTGATACAACACTAGCTACGCTCCTGAATAAAAACTGTAATAACTAGTCGAAACAACACGTAACTATTTTAGAATCACTACTATTTAGTCTTTAGGCTTTATAAAATAATAATAATATTTAATATATTTTCAACAGCACGCAAAACCAAAGCAACATTTCTTATACTTGAAATATATGGTAAGGAATATTAATAAAACATGCATATGAGTGATTATTATATTATATTATTACGAAGTTTTTTGCATGAGTTCAGTTCTAGAATATTGCTCAGAAGTAGAAAGAAATTTGGGTTATATTATTTTTATTGTCTGCATAAAATAATCGAATTGAAATTAAAAAGTAATAATAGAAAGAATGGGACTTATATATAATTCAATTTTAAAAATTTTGTTTAAAAATTTGTTTTATCTTTTAAATATATAGTATTGTAAACATTAAACAAAACAGTAGTTTTAAAAACTATTTTTTTCTGCATATAGTTTTTATTAGAAATTCAAAATAAAACTATAGGGTTTTCCAGTAACAATGCTTGAACTGCTTATAAAAACCACATAATTATTAATATCGTATGAAGTTATATAAAACAATATCAATATATAATATAACTTACATAACTTTTTATTAAAGTTTAAAGTTCGAGCGTTAAAAGAAAATCCTGTATTAGCATGACATCAATATTAAATGAATTTTTCATCTAGAAATATTATTACTTTATTTAATTTTTTTAGATTTGCAACATTGAGCATTAGATTTAGATATAGATATACAGTAGTATATTAATTGTTTAATTATAAAGCATGATAAGATATGTTGAAAATTGTATACTTTTAGTTACCGTTATTTTCTAAAGTATTTTTATGTTTCATATGCGATCTCAATTTTGTGCATATTTAGTAAACAAATGCATGTATGCATACGTTTTTAGAAATGTTATGATGAGAGAAATAAGTATTGAAATTATTATTTCTAAGATATATTTATTGGAACATATAAATAGGCATCTATAATCAGATTTTTATTTTCTATGTAATATTGAGAGGTATTTTTATTCCATATTTTTCTATAGCTAAGCGATAGTAATAATTGTGCAATTATTGCTGTTTAATTGCAAATCTAAAGCAGTATTCAATCGAGCTGTAATGTTCCCTCTGGCAAGCAATCGATAAACAAAATATTAGTTCAAGTTATAGCTACAAAATTGTTTTAAATATAATAAACTTCTACCATATTATGTTGTTACACGTTTCTGCATGCATCGTCGAAGATGATTATCGAATACCGTAATATATGTGTGTTGTATGCTATTTACAATACATGAATGATCATAGAAATATTATCAAATTTGTACATGTAACGTTTCTAATAAATTTTTTTTTTTGGAGCGTAAAAGAAAAATGAGGAGAGTAAATTTTTACTACGCGCGAGCAGACCGTCACGAAAAACCGACACTCTGAAGTTAGCTAATCAACATTTTAGTTTTTTTATGATATTTAAATAAACTTTATTGAATTATATAATGCGTTATAATAAAACTTTTAATGTATTAAATACCTACCTTTTTTTTCTATTATTAGTGTAGACTTATTTTTCTACAAACGTATAATAAGGCGAAAGATAAAATTTTTAGAAAGATTTTTATCTTATTACGTCAAAGAAGTATAACTTCTTACGTGCGTACATAAGTACACAATTTTTTTTTAATATTATAACAAAGAAACCTTTTCTCCAGGCGTAGAACTTGACACGGGTGCGATCGTCGGTATAGTGATAGCCGTGTTGCTGCTTCTCATAGCCATATTCCTGGTCGTCTTCGCGAAGGCGACCGACCGTTGGTGCTTTGCCGGTAAGAAATTCACAATTACGTAGTTTGATTACTAATCGTCTAAATAAAAATAAAAAAAATTACATAAAAAATATAAAAATAATTTTATGTATTTTTTTTTAATTTACATAATGTTTATAATGACATTTTTAAATTATATTTGTTGTAATTTTTTTTTATTTGGACGATTTCTCTTTTTAAGTGATGTGAATGATTAGTTTAGGAGTTACCCCGTTCATTCACAACTAACTTTTCTAACGATTGGACAAAAACAGTTATACGATCTTTTATTATTATTCTGTTTCGTCACAGGGTACTATAGTATACTTTATAGTATAATAATTATTATAAGTAATGAATCTTTAGTTTTATATTTAATTTTGTTTGATTTAAATTATTATTTTTATTTTCAAAGTAACTTTTACAAGCATGTTTTAATTATATAAATAGAATCAGTAGAAAATGTATCCATAAACGAGTTAACTTCACATGTTTTTTGTTTACTATAAAAATCTTCATTTAATGACCTAACACAATCATATGTTACTGTCCAATCGTCAAGAATAATCCCTGTTTTTTTTTTTTTTAATATTAACGAAAAATATTGACAGTTTTTATTGCATGATTTTGAATATAATTTACTTATACTTCATGTTCTGTCGTGAACACCTGAAGTTCTTTTCATAATTATTTTTTATTTCTCTAGAAAAATTGTCAATATTAGTAAAACTGCATTTTTGATTATAGATTATGCTTTAAAGCTTAAACTACTCTTTAGTTATAGGCATGTAATCTTTAAGATTATTAAAATATTATTTTATAATAATTTTCCGACAGCCACGCGGGAGAATCGATAGGTAATTTTGAATTATTTTTCAAAAAAAAAAACGACAATCAAAAACATCACTCATTTATGCTTTATAAACATCATCACGCATTATTGGATGAAATTGTAATTTGGCAGTGTTCTATTATATTTAAATTAAGGTTATATTATATATTTCAAATTGATTTTATTGTTATGTCACTTAGCAATATTTAAAGCGATCAAGACTTTAAAAAAATTATAAATAAGCATGAATTATGAACTTACTAATGGAGCATGTATTTCTGTCTCTCTTCTTCATATTTTTTATATCTGTCTCTCTTTTACGCATGTCGATGCGGCTTATGCATGATGTCCTGGAAATGTGTTAATTTTTTATTATTGTTTATGTTTTTAGGATTACAGACGTGTTTTGTTTGTGGCAAACAAAGGAGAATACTTAATTTATTTGTTGATGGGTTTATTAACATGTGATTATTATAATAAGGTTGTTTTACACGTAAATAAATGGTTTTATTTTTATACATTTTAAGTGTTTGGTTATTTTGGTGGTGGTGGTATAACAATTATAACGCTTTTCACATAGTTAAATTAATTAAATGATATTAATCTTATTACTTACATTACAATTAAAATATGACTCACAACAAGTATAATTAATTAAGTGAATACACTATATTTATATAAACATTACGATGGTTTCTTATCAAACCGTTCCACATCAGCAATAATGAACATATTTTTAAATATTTATTATGTACTATCAAACATAATAATAATTTGGAGACATAAAAATTTGTAGTAAAAAATCTCTCGTTGATTGCTAACCGTTATTTAAATTTATCATGAAAGGAGCTAACAAAAATTTGTCACCAAAAAATACTCTTAAAGTATAATACGCAATGATAATTATACTATACATATCTGTTATAATTTATGCAAGGTACATTGTACAATACATGGATAGTAGTCATAATTGATGTGACAATTAATATACGTTGTATAAATCTAAATTTTTGATAATAAAATTAATTAAATTATTGTCACGACACAATTAAAAAAAATATATATAAAATCTATTTTTTTTTCAGTATTTACATACCAACCCACATATTAATTAATAAAAACATTGTTTTTTTTTTTCAATCGAATAATTCCAACCTCTTCGATAAAAAAACGATCGAAACATTGGAATTTATTTAATGGAAACTTAACTATCAATAAATAGTACAACATGAAAGAGTTCATGAATAAAGTACAATGTAAAGCATGTTTGTATAATTATAATTTTATTTAAATAAAGCTATTAACAAATTATTGGTTTCACCTCTCTACCATCTTAAACGAGAGTGAATCCACATCCACATAAAAAATCAAATCTACATAAATAATTTGTACTATATCCTACCCCTTCTCCTATATGGAGAAGAGGCCTTTGCCCAGCTGTGGGACGTTTACAGGCTGATTCATTTCACTTCAGTTACATACTAGAAATGATGAAACTATTTTATAATTGAAATAAAACTAAAAAATGTAAATACATAACATACTAAACCAAACATAAATCTATTATTTTTAATTCTTACTTCACTTTAGCGACCTTTTATGTCCCACTGTTGGACGTTGGTTTCTCATACTAATGAGATAAAATTAATTCATAATATCGTCAAAAAACCCATCAATCACATACACGTGTGAAGCTAACAGCACAAACAAACCGCTTGACTAACATAAAAATATAACTGAAGTTCTTGATCGCTTATGTATTGGTATGTGGCAGGGCGGTCACACCGTACCGACATCCCCGACGGAGGTGATTCTGAGGCCCCCCTACCCCCCCACGATGACGTCAAAGGCTCAGAGAATCCCTCCCACGATCACGGGGAATACATAAGCAACGGTGACACTAAACACCCCGAGAAGAAACCGGATACGGCCGTTTAAATCGTAAGTCTGAGCTGTCACTCGACTTTATAAAGTTTATGTAATTTTTTTACATAATTCGATACTTTATATAAAATGGTTTTTTATGTAATGTTTGTAATGAAAACTTTTTAAATCAATGAATTTATTATATTTAAACAGTTGAATTTAATTATTACATAATATGAACTGTAGGTAAATATTATGTAAAAGTTGTACCTACTTCTATTTCAACTTTATTAACAAATTTTAGTAAAACTTTTTAATTCAGTGTCGGATAATGAAATATTATAATAATTATCTGACAATGAATATATTACTCGCATAAATGTTTTATAACGATTAAATAATTGTATATTATCATTAAAAATCATAAAAATTATTAATGATCATTAATTATGATAAGAGTGACAGCTTGTAGTAGTGTTTTAATTACCTTCGTTTATATAAATAAAACTGTTATTTTAAATAATTTTAATCGCAACGACGAATTTTTCAATATATAATACTATACATGTGTAGACTGTTATTTACTGCCTCCTTTATATAATATATAAGCGACACTATTGTCTATAACAGGTTAAAAATATTGATATTTAAGATAACCCGATTACGATATAACATAAACTCTTAAACTATACATTGCCCGTGGATTTGTTTGATTAGTATTTTGATAACTTATAACAGGATGTGACAAAAAAAAATTGCTTATTCTTACATACAGTAAATATTTAACTTTTCGTATTATATTCTATTTATATCGTAGTCGGGTGTATATATTAATTCACTTACTTCCTAAATCGTCATTTTAATATAAAGTTTTGAATATAATTAGATAAAATACAGGCGTGGATTTATGTAGATAGGCTGAGGAATTATATGTAAAACTTGGCACACACACGAACACACATAAATGTTCTAACATCTGAACAGTCATAAAAAATTCCTCCCCCTTAACAACCCCCTCTTAAAGTCGTAAACCCACGTCTGTATGATTAAGAATCTCACAACGAATCCCATCGCAGAATGTAGTTAAGATTATACTAAAAAATTCAATATTAAAATAATATTAGGTTATATATAATAAATGAACTTTTCTTTTTGAATATTTAAAAGATTATATATTTAGTGATTTCGTTTGGTACGCATTTAAATTTACTTCTAATTGACATCTCGGTCGTCAGTTTTCGTTGTATGAAAACTTCGTGTATGTACTTTTGTATGTTATTGCCATTTTTTGTAATTTTGTATTATTATAAAGATTAAAGACAACTAATGATTCTTGGAGAAACATTATCCTGTATTAAAAAAATTGTAATTTTCCATCGGATTTCGACTAACACATAATTCTGTTATGTCATCTAAATAGAACTAAAGATTGTAAGTCAGCTTGGAAATGTGCTATTGCTAAACAACGTTCTCGTCGCTTTGTAAAGGAATGCTAATTCACCACGCAGCTCCACTACAGGTTGGCGGATAATACCTGACGTATTTAAACATCATTGCCATCATCATTTAATTTGCCAGATATACTTAGACATATTATTGACGCCATATCCGCTAGTGGCTAGAAACGGAACTAATATATAATATTGTTCCATAGACTCATTCTTATGGTCTTTATTCTCTATAATGTTTATGTAATTATATAAAACCAGTACATATTTTTAATTTTAGGACTAATTGTGTTCGATCCACCATTTTTACATTATATTTTGTATATAACATGTATTAGAATTAACCCTTACAGACCTACTTAAAATTAGTTTTTAATGATATAGGTTGTTTTTGTAAAGATTTTTTTAATTTTTAATTGTTAAAATGCAGGTACCATTATGTAATTAAATAAAATCATGAAAACGCATTTTAATCAATTAAGAAAAAAAAATCGCAAAATTGTATTTTTTACTTGTAAAAAATATTTTTCTTTTAATGAAATGACACTTGATTTTAAGTTAGTTGTAAGTCACCGTCATTGTGATTTTGAGTATTTTTTTTATAATGAAACGCAATTACGTTATAAGAATTTATTTTTGTATCGATTTAGTTTTTAATTATCTGTATTTAAATTGTTTATCACACTGCCATGTTACACATCCACAAAAAATAATAATAATTAAATAGTTAAAACTAAAAAAAAGTTGAACGTCTCAGTACAGCGGACTGATTGTTCAGAACTGTTGTAATCGCTGACAGATACCATGACTTGAGTTTTGACCCAAATTTCATAAGAATTGTGTCAAAAATCTGTCCGTAATAAGCAAAATCAACGATAGCTTATTAAAACGTTAGGGTATGTCTATTAATTGCCCAGTATGCTTTATTAAATTTCCCCTAATCTGTTGGTAAAATCATTGACGTGAACAACCGAAATATTGACAAAAGAACATTTAGGGAAAAATTAATTTTAATCTTGGTAACACTGTTTCTATTTATTTCCCAAGCTAAGACAAATATTTGTTTTCGATGGCAACACTTCAACAATTTCTCCGCAAGTACATTTCGTATAATATCAAGTCGGATAGACTAATGACGCGTTAAAATGACGTCGCATATTTAAATCTCATTTGACACATTAAAATATAATAAATAATCATCACTATAAGTACATATAAAATTAAAATTTTTGCGAATATCATAGCGAAATTTCTATTCATTTCATTATTAGATAGCAAAAATCAATGTTTAAATGTTTATAAAGTGTGAACTTTTAACCGATATTATGAATATTAATTGAATATAAAAGTATTTATTAAATAAGATATCGTTTTTGTTTTATTTATTCATTTATTAAACCCTAAAAAATATTTTTCCGTAATATTACAATTTAATATTTATACTAAAATATTTCAAAATATTGTAAAATTTCTCAAATAATATACTCGCAAACTTTGTAGTATTCCGAGAAATATATAAAAGATTGTCAAACAAATCATTTTTGACACATTTTGAACTATTAACTTCTTATGACAGTATAATAATTTATTTATAAGTTGATTTCCAAACTTATATAAATATATTTTTTGAAGATTACAAAAAAATTAATATTTTTTGCTTAAATTGATACAAGGTATAGATAAAATCTAAAATACTCATACAAAATTCTAAGCAATTCTTAATAAAATCTATATTTTAAAACGGGCTGTTTTTAAGAGATCAAAGAAACTGACGAATAATAACCTGATGAGCGTTAAAATCACTACTATTATAAAAAAGTCCTCCCTCGCGTCTGTCTGTCTGCCTGTTCGTCATAAACTCAAAAACTACTTCACGGATTTTCATGCGGTTTTCACAAATAGATAAAGTGATTCATTAGGAAGGTTTAGGTACATAATATACATACCACGGTCGCAGCCAAAGGTGACCGCTAGTTTTTTATAAAAGAACTTTAAAAATGCAACAGATGATTAAAAATAGAAAATATCAAAGAATATCTTTGTAATTCAATGTAAATTATTAATTAATATTTACATTTTCAACTAGCATAGTTCTCTCACAAAAGTTAAATGTTTAACGGCTTTCAAATGCTTCAAAGTTTTAAATAGATATCGTAATCCAGTTAGTTAATAGGTGAATAATAATTTAAGGGATAGAGTTGACGTTTAAATGTATTTACTGGTATTTCTGGAAGCTTGTAACTTATTACTTGCTTTCAAAAAATAATATAAATACATATTTTTTTCAATATGGAAGCTTTGCCAAAATAACACGTGTTTTAAAGTGTGAAATCTATTAAAAAAGCATTAATAGCATTATGTATCCAGAAAAAAGTATCTACTGGACAAATATCTTCCAAATGAGTTTATGACCTATGAGCGGCCTCACAATATCGTAATTATATGTGCCAAAAAGGGCTTCCCAATTGTCTGCAGAAGAAGAACTCCTTCCACAATAATTTTATAAGTAAATAAATTTTTAACTCAATATTTACATTTTGCGGACGCGTGTCGGCATATAGTCGCCCAATCCTCACGCTTTTCGATACAAAAACTATAGGCCAACACTCGTCCGCAAAGGAACATATACCCATGCGTATGTTATCGTTCAGAACGATAAAAATACGCCAGCCGCAACGTGAGAATTGAGGGACTATATGCCGACACGCGTCCGCAATTCCGCATAGGCTCAAATATGTTGATTCATTTATAGTTTAAATTGATATTTTTACAGGTGGAAGAGGTCGTGATCACACAAAAAGTTCTGGTGAATCGTAAGTACTTGTAATAGTGAAACAGATTAAATATTTTCAATTGTAAATAATAAAAGGGATTTGTTAATAAGGGCTTAGGACTATTTTAAGGTTATTTCAATAAATCTGTGTATGATAGGTACCCAACCTAACGATTTTTTTAAATATTTTTTTAGAAATATAATGGAATATAGTGTTTTATTAAATTTTTTTACTAACTTATAATCGATTTTAACAATGGGGTACCTACTAGGGATGTTTTCCGAAATATGATCATGATAATGTCAATCTAAAATGACATTTTGATTCATTTGACAATGGTGACACATCAATAAGTGTCATTTGTCCTGGGTCAGAGTTAGGGTTGCCAGATTCAAGCATCTCATTTCCGGGACAATTCGAGGATTACGAATTCGGTTGGTTGAAAAATATACGAAAATTGATAATATTTTTTTGTAAATCGCTTTAGTAGTAATATTTCGCAAACATTCTATTAAATATATCTTAAAACGACCTACATTATTCACTGTATGAGTAATGTACGTCTAGGTAGGTGAGTTATTTTTACAGTGTATTTTTTAAATTATTTTAAAACGCAAAACTTCAATCAGAAACTGAACACCCTCTCTCGCTTGTGCTTATTTATTAAATAAAACTTTGGTAAAAATCAAAATAAGTCTCATATTAAGATTAAGATTATAAAACGGACTCGTTAACAGATTTATTATATGTATAGATAGTACGGATGAAACATTTGAACTGATTTTTTTATTAATTATTTTTTTCATTGATGTATATCATATTTTAATAAGTATTATTCCCGACGAAGACAAATACAAAAACACAAAAATCATAAAAATCGGTCCAAACGTTCTCGAGTTATAAACGGTGTAACTAACACGACTTTCTTTATATATATATATATATATATATATATATATATATATATATATATATATATATATATATATATATATATATATAGATTACAACTTAAATAGCTATAACCACAAACTTTTTACAATCAACAAACAAATAACGACCAAATATTTTAACAACAAACAAACAATCAAGACCGAAGTACCCTAAGGTATTAAATGCAAAAAAGAAAAACGTTTTTTTTTTAATACGGGCGAGGGTCATTCTTTTGGCCGAAGTTTTGGACAGCGCGATTCAAAAAATTATATTACGTATTCTGCGCCATCTATCGTATAATGTGGTATGTGCATGTCATACCTACGCGTAACATGATAAAATAAAACTAATGGTACCGATAAAACTAGTGGTTTTCGAAATCCGGGACAACCAACTATAATTCCTGGACACGGGACAAGACACGTAATTCCGGGACAATCCCGGATTTCCCGGCCATCTGGCAACCCTAGTCAGAGTGCCCATTGTCATTGTCGCTGACCATTATGAATGATTATATTTCGATGCATACCTACCCTATCTCTTGTTTTTCTGGTGGTAAAATTTTGACAAATTAAAACAAATTGTAATTTTTTTGTAAAATAAAAAAAATCAAAAAACCCGACTGCGTAAAATACTCTTATTATAAACTAAAAAGAATAAAACAATTTACTAGCTTTCATTTGATACCCATATTGCTACAGTAAGAAAAAAATTCAACTCCCCCCCCCTCATTCCGCCATTTACGGGCGCCATTTTGAAAATTTATATAGTCTATGTCACTACTACAATTTAGACAAATCCAACGACACCTCATATGTCAAAAACCGTCCAGCCATTTGGGCTGTAGGGCGTGCCAAAGAAATGGACATACATACATACATACATACATACATACATACATACATACATACATACATACATACATACATACATACATACACTCGAAAAACATAACCCTCCTTCTGTCGCAGTCGGGTAAAAAATTGGACTGTCTTTATGTCATGCGTATGTCATTCAAATGACGCATCTACATCTAGTGGCACTTCATAATTATGTTCTTCATACAGACATACAGAACGTAGCAAGACTAATTTGAATACATAATATGCATAAAACAAATAAAGGTGGAGATTGACTAGTAACATTTTGATGTAACAGAAACCAAATTCTGACTTGTAACGTTAGTTTGTAATATATCATTCGCGGCGAGCGCCGCGTGCTTTACTCGACTGTCGGTTTTTTCGCGAATCCCTTTGAGTTTTACATTACAAGTCAGTCCACGACGCACGTACACGAACACAACCTTTACGTCTGACATTATGAAACAAAATGGATGGAGCACACTTGAGTCTTGAGCCAAGAGTTCGAATGATACATTACAAACTAGGGGTGTGCGATAATTATGGATAATTCGTAACTACTAATAGTAATATATTTTTAATAATAATTTTTCTTCGATTATTTAATTCGATAATTATCGTTAGTTATCGATAAGTGTCATTCGATAATAGTGAGTCGATAACTGTCGCCAACTATCGACAATTTTCTTCAAATAATTATCGATAACTATTCATTCGATAATTATCGATAATAAAATTATCGAAATTTTTTTCCGATGAACTTCCCTATTACAAACACACGTTACAAGTCAGTCTATGTCGCCGTATTGTAACAAGATCGCCTCGAATTATACTTTACAAACAAATTACAAACGGTACCAGTCAATCTTCACCTTAACGCTCCGTTTGCTTTCCGTTAAATAAATTAACACGTATATTGAAGCTGAATAAAAATTGCTTTTAATATAAATTTAGTTTAATATTAAAACTTAAACGCTTTGTAAATATACGCTATTCTGTTGTAAGGACGCCAGCTGGGGACGTGCTTTTAGAGAACGTGGGGCTACCCGCTAAAACGTATGTTCGTTTGGAGATACATATAATAAATATATATATAGACTAACAGTTAGTTCCTATATCATATATCGTAGCTGCGCCTGAAAAGTTCCATATGTGATTTTTGTAAGGTTTTGGGAAACAACATAAAATATGTTATTAAATCTTTTTAAATTATTTATTAACGGTTAAAATACATATGGAATTTGTTAAGTTTGTTTCTAGTTCGACTATCACAAAAGGAACTTTATCAACACATAGAGAATGAAGCGGAGATTAAGTTTAGTACAAAAAAACAAAATATAAAAAAATGCACATATGGAATTTGGCCGGCGCAACGACGATATATCGTAATTTATCAAGCTGTGATAAAGCTTACTAGGTATATAGTATTTTGATTATAATATTATATGTCAACATTCCAACTTTAATACGCTAAATGACAGGTAGGTCACACAAACTGACCAAAAGTCTATATTGTCTGGTTTAGTGCATAAATTTTAAGTTTTCAATTAAAAATCCTAATGTTCAAACATAAATGTTTAATAGTCGGTCCCCTGATATTGTGTAGAACGTTAATGATATTAGATTATTATATATAATGAGGGTAGTTTATAATTAATTATCAATAATTGATGTCAGAGGTTATTACTGCTTAAAGCATACAGGTATTATAGATAGAGTAGGGAAGACATACGGCTGCCTGTAAGCGGAAACGTCCAACGGTTAGAAAGAGAGAGAATGTCGCGGTACCCCATTGGCCTTGCGGTCTCAAATTCAAATTTCGATAAAAAAAATTTTTTTTGTTAACATCAATTATTTATTCCATTTTAATAAACAAATCATAGAAACAACTCTAATATGCACAGTAATATTATATTGGTATGTAACTCAACCGGTACCGCGATCGTCTCTCTCTTCTAAACGAGGGACAGCTGGAGGCATGGCTCCCCTGCTCTATTTATAATACCTCTATGACCTCTATGGTATAAAGTCGTGTCACCAAAGTAGATATCTATAGATGGCGGACGAAAATATGGACGGTATAAAATATTTTTCAAATTAAATTTCCAATAAACATATAAATAACTAACATGGGATTATTTTGGTAGTGTTATATTCTGTAACACTTAACTGCTTTTTTTTAAATATTTATAAAAAAGATAAAAATCATTTTACGAATGGTACTAAACTAAATTTACTTATCAAAAAAAAAAAAATGCAGTGATGAGAATAATACACAGATACATAAAAATAAATAGCTAATTAAATATTATATAGTTATATAGTCTTCCATTTAATTACTTTACTGCCATTTATAAATATATTTTTTGGCACGCCTTATATGTAGTATATAATATCACACTTTTTTTTTCAATATAATATAACAATATAGTAATAAATAATCGGTAAAATTCCGCGTCAGTAGCGACACGGAGAGCGCGGCGGGACAGAAGTCGAGACTTAGCGCGCTGACGGCTCGCGTTCGAGCCGCTTTACCGAGAGGAAGAGACAGGGTACAAGCCACCGAACCGGTTCAGGAGATTGATGATAAGGTAATTATTATTCATTCATCATCATCATCATGTCAGTCATTGGATATCCACTGGTGAACGTAAGCCTCCCCCATCGACCTCGAGAGCGACCGGTCCAACGCAGCCTCCATCCAACGGCTTCCGGCGACTCTCCTCGTCTAGTCGAGTCGTCTGTCCAATTAATATTAATATTACTCATTATTAACTTAAATTACTTACTAATTTAAAAAAAAAATACGTTTTCCTTATTTAAATTCCATAGCTTTGATTTCTAAAACAAAATATTAAATTAATAATTTTGTAAGTAATGCAATTAGTTTTCATTGATTGTATTGAAATTCCCTATGTAATACTTAATGTACCTATATAAGAAATTAAACTACAATATAGAAGGGGCTTTTACCCATTCATACATTTATAAGGCCCTTTCAATAGATTTATAAATTCCCATTTATCATCATAATTTCGAATAAGCACTTTGCACAAATGGAATTATTGCAAAATTTTACAAAATAATCATTATTTCAACTTAATTAATTTATTTTTTATCAAAAAAAAAATGTTTATCCAGCTTCTGCTGTGGTAAAACTTATTAGAAGTAAGCGTTACGATAAGAAACTTTGTATTTATAACCAATTTTTACAGTAGAATCTTTCTTCTGTACCATCGATAGATTTTCATTAATTAAAATAGATCCTAATAAAATAATTAGATATTATTCAAAAAAAAAAAACTGATCTGTTTGAATTAATTTTAATAATTTAAAATATTTTTATACAATTACAGGCATTATCGGAAGACAAGAAAGGGGTAGTTTATGCTGAACTGGCGTTAGGGGAGCAAAACGCGGAAAAACCACCCCCACCCTCAACAGAGTACGCTGAAATAGTGTACACAGAACAAACACCACAAATGAAGGAAAACAAAGAATAAAGTTGTGCAGTCTTAAAAACTATATACAATATAACCGACTTAAAATAATCAATTGTAATAAATATTTCCAATATTCAAAGCACTACAAATTTTACATAAATCTTTACTATGTTAATATTTACATTATTATACATAAAAAGCAGCTGGTTTAATGATTAATCGAAAAAAAGAAATAAATATTATACACGTCATCACTACTTGTTTTTTGAAGTCGGTTAAAATAAAATATTTCATAGTTAATAAAATCAAAAATTTCTATCTTAAATTGGTTCCACCGATAAGATATTATAAATTATTATACATATAAACAAACATATTGACTTCGAAATGTAAATCGTCGGTTCTGCATAGACTAACATTAACATATCAATTTAATTTTAAAACTTTAATTTATATTAAAAAATAAAATATTCGAATATTCTACACTGTATTAAAAAATAAATTTATATTACTTTTAAACTTTTTTCTATGTTTATAAGTCTATGTTAAAACCGACACACAGTTTGATAACTGTAAAATTTAAGTAATCTCATTTATTCCCTATTAATGTAAGTTGTGTGCTTTTAATGTTATTATATACAATTTATAAATATTTTAATATAATACACTGCCTTGTGAGCGTTTTTTAATTATAATGAATTTTGTAAATTTATTTTTCTCAACAACTATTTATTTATTTTGAATTAATTAAAAAAAAATATATGTGTTAAAATATACTCTTTTTATAATCTGTGAATTAAAATTACACAACTGCTGTCACTTTTATTAATTTACTCAAAACGAAATTAAATATTTAATTATAGCAACACCAAGTTAATAACATACATAAATATATAAATATAATCCCTGTACACATGACGTGTGTTTGAGCAGTTGTGTTAAAAACGTATTTATTTTGAATAAGAACAGGGTTATACACGGAGGCTTAATATTTTATAGGCCAACTATTTACACTATAATTTTTAAGGTACAAAATATTATTATTATTATTTTTATAATGTAATATTATTTTAGTTAGCCTTTAATTAAAATAAGACTTTATTTTTAAATTCCGTCCATTAATTATTTAGTTTTTCTTAACGATATCAGAAACTTAAAATAATCCATAATGTTACCATGTATTTGAAATATATACAAAATCAATATAATCTTGAATATATTAATCGAAATAAAAAAAAATTACTTAAAAAAATAATTTTAAATATTTAATATTAAGGTGCTTAAATTACGCACATAATTATTATAAGATATAAATTTATAATATACGTAAGGTGAACACAAAATTCATAGATAAAAAAATAGTTCTAAAAGATGGCGGGAAAATTGACAAAATACACGAATTTTTGAAATGATAATTGTAAAATGCGCTTAAAAATGATATTTGTAAGTCCTTTTTTAAATTTGCTTGATATTGTGGTACTTAAATGTATTCTGTGTATGTGTATTATAATAATAAATATATTGTGTCATACGTTTTTTTTTTTTTAATTTGACCCTCACAGACAAAGAAAGTTAACTCAAACGGACCTTATGCCAGTGTCAAAAAAGTAAATTATGAGTAATGTAAACTCTAGAAAATTATTTTAAATTACATTTAATACCAGAAATAAAATTGTACAAAAAATATACGTATATAATCATCGAGATTCTTCTATGAATTCTATTACACTCATCGTCAAAGATGATGACATGGAGATTACGATTTCGTCCTTAAGAATTCCAAAAATGTCTGGATAAACACGATTTCGGACTAAACAAAAAAAAGAAAAAAAAATCGACAGGGTAATTTTACTTCAAATCGGGATCAGTATGAAATAAAAAAAAAATTTAAAATAGAGATGTTTAACTAAAAATAATTTCGTTGTTGCTCCACATTGTGTGATTGGCTTCTGTTGGAAGATCCTGTACGGTAATGTTAATGTACTAATTTCATATATAATAGTTATTAAGCTTAGATTGATCTTGCCTTCGCTTAGAGTCCGTGAGCCTTTCCAATTTCAGGCTGATGACGGCCGATGTGCCAATGGCAGTGGTTTTTAAACTCTTAACGGTAAGACCCCGTTCAGATGACAAGCGCTTAACGCGCGTTATGATAACGCGCGCTTACAACTACATACATTTTATTCAGGCCGTACACATGCTAACGCGCGTTTAACGCGCGTTAGCATGTGTACGGCCGTACGTACGGCATGTGTAGTTGTAAGCGCGCGTTATCATAACGCGCGTTAAGCGCTTGTCATCTGAACGGGGTCTAAGGGAAAATTCTTAAACCACAGGATATACAGTTGTACTCAATAAACAACAACAAGTACAAAGTTACCTTAGGAAAGTTTAAATTTTATTTTGTGAAAATAATTTTGGTCTAATTAACTTTTATCATGTGAGTTGTTCACAACAATAATAACTTTTTCCAATGCATATTGATCAGTTCCAAGAAAGGATTATTTCATGCAGGTCCGGCCTGAGGGGTGTGGGACGTATGCAGACGTACACTCGAGGCTTTTGGGTATTAAATTGACCAATTATAGTTTAAAAAAAAATTGGTTAATTTTTAGAAATTGATTTAAATGTTATGGACTTGTGGAGACTTGTCGCTCCCGACCGTCATCACCGTGATGCTCGATGACGACGAGTCCTGGAAGGCGATGGTCTCCTTCTACGTGACAGTAATGTCCCAGAAGGAGGCCGACGAGCGGGTGAGAAAGGAGGCCGCCGACGTGGCCTCCATCCGCGGGCAACGAATGGGGGTGCGTAGGAGGCGTTACTTAATGCGAGCTCCAGTAACGCCCCTATGCTCGTGTCGGGCCAGGATAGGAACCCGGTTCTGCTAGACACGGCGTCACCGGGACTGTTCAGAGGTAAGCCGGCTAGTCCCCATGGAGGAGAAGTCTGGCCTTTTCATTGAGGCCAGCCTGTCGCTGGAGGGATTCTGTTGCCTGCAGATCCGGGACCCTCCAATTAAAGCGGCTGAAGGCTCCCGCAGGGGTTTAGTACGGTATTGCACCCCCAAGTACTGAGTCCGACATACAGTCTAGGACTGCCTACCCGGGCGTCCTGGATATCATCCATGGGTTCCCCTGCGATACAAAAAAAATATTCAAATATGGTGCGTAGCGTTTAGCGCTTTTTAAAGTCACAAGTGGCAACACTACCGCCTATGCTACACTATCAGTACTACTACTGACTACATGACTACTGATTTAAAACCATATTTATTAATTACTAAGTGAAAATTCGTTAGGGAGGAGAGAGGGTATTAGCAAATACTACGAGTGTTTATTGTACTATTTGTCATTAAGCTAATAGGTACTTGACGGACACGTTAAGCTAAATGTCGCTGGTATAGAGGCAGAATGCAGGGAGACTAAATAAGAGGTGGAGGTTCGGGCCCAGATGAGGTACCTGGGCCTGACCCTGGACGGTCGATGGAACTTAGGTCCGCATTTCGCGGAGCTCGCTCCGAGGCTCGAGAGCGCCGCCGCTGCGTTGGGCAGACTCCTGCCCAACGTAGGAGGACCGGACTCCCCTTGCCGGCGCCTATACGTCGGTATAGTGCGGAGCATGGCGCTGTACGGTGCACCCATTTGGTGTGTTGCACTCACCACTCGAAACAAGATCCTTTTGAGGAGGCCTCAGAGGGTCATAGCGGTGAGGGCGATACGTGGATACCGTACGGTGTCATGGACGGCGGCAACACTTCTCGCGAATGATCCACCCTGGGAACTTCTTCTGGGAGTTCTTACAAAAAATGGAATAAAATTCATATTTTAACCTCTGTGTATAAATCATACATATTTTACTTTTTTTAATCATTTATTAATCATATTTCGCGATCCATTTTTATAAAGAATAAACCAGTAAAACTTTACAAACATAAGTTACTTCGTTCGCGTGTCGACGCTGATTGAAGCGAGAGCCAGCTAGATCTTGAGCATGTTGTGACTTGCTACGGCCCCGCACACTCTTCCCCCTCTCTTCCTCCGTGTTCAACCATTTCAAAAACCTAGTAAGGTGCATCGACCATATGAAAACCTATTAAGTCACTGAAACTTACTAGGTTGGTTAGGTAGGTAGGTGAAATGGTTAAAATGACATACTAGGTTTTTAAGTGGCTCAAAGCACTGAATGGTGCACTTACTATTAGGTATCGATGCTTATAATATATCTAATAATTTTCGAGTTTTTATTGCTGAAGTTTTTATATTGGGTAAGGACTTATTAGATTAGCAAGAATTTCGCAAAAAGTCGTTTTTGGTAAATGTGTCCCTTACTGGGTTTTGTAATGGGACAGCCGATTTTTTCCCGGGGTATTAAAATAGGCCATGATATTTCTTTGTTGTTTTTGGCAAATAAAGCTTATTTAATGCGGGGCCCTGCTCTGGCAACCCAATCTATATCACGATTTTCAAGATCTACGCCTATTTTACGTGCCACTAGGAGACTTAGGTGAAGGTGTTAATTTGTTTTCAGGCACTCCAGCAATTCTCCAATTCGTTACTCAGTTACTGTTTTTGTGTATTAAGATCCTTTTTTTGTAAATCAGACACTTTTACTTTGAATACCTTAATCTCAGTGTCACAAGTTTCTAGATATTTAAAAAAGTAACAGTTCAGTTTCTATTCAATTCATCTCTGAGATCCTACAGCCTACATCTTCATCCCAATACTTTATTATTAAACCCTTTAATTTTATTTCAAAATGAGGTATATTGTTCTAAGCTCTGCTTTAAAGCAAGGATTCCCAAACTATTTTGGGCAATCCTTTTTCCAAAACAAACTGATACCTCGGACATTTTTTTTCCTATTGGTTTTGTACCAATAAAAAATACTTACAAATTTAAAAACTTTGTGGTTGGTTAAGTGGATAAAGTTTATGGTTGACTTCCAACCCAAGGGGTCGATATCAACCCCTTGGGAATCTATAATTATTTTAGAGTATACAGCTTACAGAGTATAAACGTATATATAATTTTGAATACTTGATCTTCAACCGAATTTTCAAATTATATTCATTTAACAAAAGAGAAAAAAAAACATTTATAACATTATTGTTCTTTATTATGCATTAAATATGCGTTCTAAGACAATAATTTCAATAATTATATTTAATACTTAAATCTAAACAATATTACAAGATCAAAAATATCAACAACATAACCCATTTAAAATAATCGCACCTTGAATGTAAGTTTACATATTTACTAACGCCGAGTTGCACGAAACAAATTTTAAATTTAAGTGTTTATTAAACTAATTTAATCACAAGAATCGTGATTATCTGTTGCACGAAACCTACATCTGATTAAGTTAACAAAAAAATTTAGTTTAATTAAAGACCTATCTAACGGATGATTAATTCCAACAGCTTTAAATTAATCATAAGATCAACTAATTTTAAGATTAATTGCAACTTAACTAACGGAAAGTTAGCGACGGTTTCGTGCAACTCGCCGTAAGAATCTAAACAATAGAGAACAGTAGAAATGCGATAAATATTCGAATAGTGAATAATAATAATAATAATTTATTTCACAGTTTGCAGAAACTTGAGTTAATAAAAAAAATTTTAGAGTCCAGATTGAAAATTATTTTTTTAACTAGGGGAAATCTTCATGGATACCTCCCCATCCCGGAGGAAATTAAGTTATATAGAATTCATACCGACTAAAGCCACACGATATTCTTTGACTGCGTGACACAGTCGACAGACTGAACATCCTAGATGTTATCATTAATCTGTATAATGACCAGAATAATGAGTGACTAAAGTGTGATTCCCAGTCATGAGAGATTAGAAAAGAGATTAAGACAGAATTGAAATTTTAAAATTGATTTTATAGGAAAACGAAACGGCTATCAGCCATTATGTTTTTTTAGAATTTCTGTGTTTGAAGATTTTTGTGTAATAACGCAAGTTTATATTATAAATAAATAAAAAAAGATTGTACCAAAATAAAAAAATAGATTGTACCAAAAATTTAGTTATCGTCATTATTGTACCGAATTAGAAAGCGAAAATATTTCCATTAGGACTTCCACAGACTTTAATTGACGGTTATTTATTTATTTATTATTATATTTAACATCGTAGAAAAGGTTTAAACAATCATATATTTTTAATTATAAACTTACATTCAAGGCATTATTTTTGGCTTTTATAAAAATATTTATAAAATCTCCGTTATCAAAAAAACAAAAATTACACCACGTTTATTATACTTTTTTCTATTTTTACTGAAACAAAAATATCACATCTATATAATAAATAAAATTATTAATGAAAAACTGCATGAGTTGTTTAATCTATTTAAAAACATTTTATTAGTTAACAAAACTAAGGCAAGACATTTAAAATAAACAGTGTAATATCAAATGTAATTATTTTACATTATTTTACTAACAACTAATTAAACTATCCTTAGAGAACTTGATTTTCATTTTTGAATAATATTTAAAATAAATTACTTTTATATATTATTATGTTAAACTGCAAGTTTTCTTTTTAAAAAAATACCAACTAGCCCAAAAAAGTGTCAGTGTAAATAATGAAAAAAATAAAGTTTCTCATTGGAAATATCTTTAAAAATATAAAAATTTTAAGTTTCTCGTATTTACAAATACTTACAATCATATCAACTTCTTGAAATATTCGATAAACTACGCTTAAATAAATACAATATTTATAATAATATTTGGAAAATATATTTTTTATAATAAAACGAGGCAAGCGTGCGATTTATAATAATTTCTAAACATATTTCATTTGAAAAAAAAAGAATATTAAAGAGATCATAGACAAGTGGAAGCATAAATAATTTTTATATTTAAAAACAAATTGCACATATTAAAATTCGACCTAAGATTAATAATTATTTTCATTATTTAATCGCTTAAGTAAATAACATTTTCTATGAAATAATATTTTTTTAATGACCGTAACTAAAATTTTATATCCTTATACTATTACCTATGTAGGTTTTTTTATGGAGTTCTTTAAATAAAATTTTGAACTTATTTTTTTAAATTATACTTAGGGATAGTCAAGTTTTGGTTAAATTTGGCAAAAAAATATTTTGACGGTTAAGGAATACATACGAGGACGTGTGTAGTAGGTATAAATTTTTGTTTCTGGTCTGGGTTTGTCTTTATATGTCTCCATACCGTGTCTTGGAGAGCACGTAAAACCGTCGGTCCCGGTTATTATCATACTCTCTTAAAATGAATCAGTGTAATTTTTATTAATTACGTTAGTGAATTTGTTTTCACTACATATCAGTGAATTTAAATAAGAAGTTAGTGAATACTCACTAATACATATACACATATTCAATGATCAAATTAGTGGACTCCGATATTCATATATTGAATAGTCACTAATTCTGCGTGGTACGATTCTCACATTGATAATAAGTGAATAGTCACTTAAAATTACATGAAAATCCACTGATTCATGTTTAGAGAATAGACACCTGACGATCGTTACTCTTGGTAATGGAAATTATCCTCCAATTCCGAATGGATTGCGATGATTTAAGTTAATAATATTTTTCTTATAAATAGAATATTTTGTTCATTTTATGCGACATTTACACGCAGTACATTACAAAAATAAATATCCGAGAGAATAAATAATTCCCAGGCCTGGCCACCATTAATTTAAAAGATTGATTTGTAACTTATATCAAAGAAACCATCTTGAAACCTGTACGTCGATACGTATACCCGCATCGCAGAGGACCAACTATAGAGGTATTATAGCTAGAGCAGGGGAGCCACGCCTCCAACTGTCCCTCAATTAGAAAGAGAGAGACGATCGCGGTACCTATCTGTTTGTGTATATATTGCATTACTTCAAACAACTTTATAAGGTATTTAAGTTGGTTTGATTTTATTATTCGAGGTTGTCATAATAACAAGCAGTCCTTTACTGCACACGCGTCAGTAGAGAAAGACAGATGGGGGACCGCGATCTTCTCTATCTTACTAACCGTTGGACGTTTCCGCTTACAGGCAGCCGTATGTCTTCCCTACTCTATTTATAATACCTCTATGGGACTAACACGGCGTAAGTTTATTTTCAACTTTAATTACATTTTCTTGTACAACTTAGTCATTTCTACTAGATAACATTTGAAAAATTTACAGCTTTTAAGATTGCTTTTTAAGTATTAACTATTAAAAACTTTATCTAGAATAACTACTAGATATTTTAAAAGTTAAAAATCGTATTTTTAACCATTCCATTGTCACCATAGATTGTTATAACGCTACCATTTCACCACAAATCGAAAACAACGAATCGTAAGAAAACTCCTAATATTGCCATAACAGAAATTAATTATTTTTCGATTTTCACGTCACTGGCAAGATCCGTCATTTCCGTTATTTCTAATTTGACTTGCATATTTTTAGATTTAATAACCTTCTCCCAGACGTCTTTTGCAACGCTTGCGTCTGTGTCTTTACACTCATAAGTATCATTTGGGTGTTTGCGACCGTAATGCCTAATTATATTTTGTCTGTGAGAAAATTTCTTCCCGCAAACTTGACAAATAAACGGCTTCGCCTTAGTGTGAGTCCGCATATGATATTTCAATCTACTTTCTTTTGGAAAAGTTTTATTGCATACGTCACAAACTAAATGCTTCACCTTCGCGTGCCCGAGTGTGTGTCTTTGCATGTTGTGTTTGTGTGCGAAGTTTTTATTACATACCGGACATGTGTACGGTTTTTCACCCGTGTGTTTCCGCATGTGAGGTTTTATTAGACCCGCATGGGTGAACTTTTTCCGGCAAATCTTACAGGAGTACGGTTTGATGCCGTTATGTAACTGTACGTGCCGGATCAAAGTGGATTTGTACTTAAAACTCATCTGGCATCGATCACACACATACGGCCTTTCAGTTGTATGTCTTCTGAGATGACTTTTCAATAGGAACTCTTTCTGGAAAACCTTGTTACAGAATTTGCAGACAATCGGCTCATGGTTGGGTATCTTGCATCTACTTGTGCTCTTTAAGTGTTTTACGAGATTTGCCTTAACAGCGAACTGTCTGAGACACGTTTCACACTCATAAGGCTTCACGGTCAGATGTATTCGTTTGTGCTGTTCCAAATTTGATGTGGTTCTGAACATTTTACCGCATTCCTCGCATTTGTATCTCTTCTCTGTGGAATGGGTTAGGAGATGTTTCTGATAATGCGCTTGTTTCACGAACTGTCGAAAACATACGTTACACTCCAGTTTCTCTCGCGTGTGTAGAAGCATATGTCTCTGTACGTTTCCTTTGTTAGCGAAACGCTTGTGGCATATCGGGCACATGTATTTACCATCGATCGTTGAATTTAAGCTTAATACTTCTTCTGAGACTGTAATGAAAGTTAAAAATAAAGTGAATACCATGTTTACTGGCTTAAATTATTACCAAGTATATAAGTTTTGATCATACTAAGTTTCGTCACAATCGGTCCAGTATATATTATAATTATTGTTTTGTAAAAATATTCAATTTCAAGAATTAATCTCGCTTCCTATTCTACAATTCATTTCCTAAAAAAAGGAATTTTGAATACAAAAGGAATTTTCCTAATCGGAATGCTGATTCTAAAACGTTAACGCGTTTTATACATAAACTTTCCTTAGAAGGAGATGTGGTATTTGCCCAGTTGTGGGACATTGCATAACTATTACGTTAATAATATAACACATACCATCACTTATGTACATATTAGAAGTTTTGGGTGGGCACGTATCCGGTAGGATGTAGTTGCAACTGTCATCCTGAAAACAAATTATGTGAATTAAATACTAAGTAAACGCTTCATACTCAACGAAGGGCCTTCTCGCTTCCCTAGTAGGATGAGAAGCCAGTGTCTGGGGTCCGGGAATACAAAATATAAACGCCCAGACAAACGACGATAATTATCTGTATATTATTACGTAACACGTAGCAAATAAGTTAACACTTCACGCAACGGCCCGCGTGAAGGTCTAGAATCCTGTATTAGGGGTCCATAAAAACCAAACTAACACAAGACCACGAGAAACATTTATATCGCCTATGCAAATATTTGTCACGAGGAAGACCTAGCTTTCGACTACTAGCGCAGCAGCCACTGACCTCTGCGCCAACAAAAAATTTGTCATTAATACAAATGAATGAATAAAAGACCTATTTAATTTAGTTTTCACTCACCGTTCCTGTGTCATCTTGCGGCTCCTGTTTTACGACTACGTTGATCTTCGGCTGTACATTCGGTTCATATTTGATCGGAACACTGTGCCAATCGGTCGTGTCTATGCTTTGTTGGGAGGTATGAGGTTTTTCACTGGAATAGAGAAGTTTATTAAGTATATTTATAATAATATTAAAAAAGCTTATGTAGCCAGATCAATTTTTGGCTTCCGTAAACTTCTATATTGCAAATTTCGTCGAAATCGTTAGAACTGTTTTCGAGAACGTAATTACAAATTTATATACAAGCTTGTAGCTGCGACTTCATTCACAAATACACATTTTAACTTTCATTCTCACTCCCAAGAGAACCGTACTTCGAGAATTTCGTAATATAGTGTCCAGTGTCTTACCGTAGTATGAACTCAAATCATGCTAACGAAATAAAAATATACAGTTTTGGTATTAGTATCGATTATAGAGTACCCTCCAAATTTTTTTTTCGAGTAGTATTAGTAGTAAGTATTCAAGTACCTTGAATGTACAAAATCGGATGTGTTAAGCTGGAAGGTTTTATTAAAGAAATAATTCCGAGATTTTTCAGTGTACTGTAGTCCGGTTCATTCGAATATATTTTGACTAAGACCTTCTAATAACTTTTGCCTTGTTCGGAGACGGAGACAGACGCTCGTCCAGAAACTTTAACATTTAAGCGATATATTAAGCAATCAGTTTTTGACAGTTTTAGTGTTCGAAAGCTTGTTAATCGTTTTGGTGTATTGGTGCGGGTAATAGAGAACCTTAACGCCGGCGGTCGCGGATTCGATTCTTACTTGAGGCCGGTAGTTGTAAAAATATTGGTTTCCGATATGGGTGTATGTCCTTGAGGGTCCCTTCCACCGTGCCTCGGAGAGCATGTAAAGTCGTCGGTCTCGATTGTTTTCATGTACACCTGATAGCGATTATTACTTATGGTAGGGAAATTATGCGCCAACCCGCAGTGGAGCAACAACTTGGATTAACCTCCAACCCTTCTTCTACTCGTATATATGAAGAAGAGGCCTTTGCCCAACTGTGGGATGTTTACAGATTGATTCAATTATGTTCAGTTCAATATTTTTTTTATAATTAGACTACTGGGTAAACCTTTGGTTAAACTTATTCAAACAATAACAATGATCACTTTCATTGTTAATATTTCCTGAAAGAGACTGCTGCTTTAGCAATAAGCCTCGTCTTGTTCATCTCTTGTGTAAGCATTTTTATTGGGTACTTGTATATTTAGTTAGTGTGTACTTTGTATTGTAATATAATTTTGAATGAACATTATTAATTTAAATTTTAATTGGTAATGAGATTATAAGTACTTATACAAAATTAAGTACCTATATTGTTCAACAAATCTGTTTATTTAATAATATTAGTACAGATAATAAAAAATGTATTCCTATCAGTTAGGATTTTGTTAGCTTTTCAAATAATGACAAAATATAGTTAGATAACATTGACCTATTTTTTTATTTAGGAATGAATATATATAAATACTTTTCTTAGAGGAAAAAATAGTCCGATTCATATATAAAAAAAAAAATATTCACACTTTCTTCTCACATTACTTTAAAGTTTAAATAAGGTTGTCTTGAAGAGATTGCTATAACTGATATGTCCGTGTCTGCATATTTATATCAATTTTCATTTATGTCCTTAATTAATTTATTTATTTCTTTTTATGGAAGAAGGGGCAAACAGACAGTCGGTTCACCTGATGGTAAGTGAAAGCGACAGCAGCAGGTGTATATACACATATTAGGATTTGTATCTTTGTTGTGTGCAGTGAAAATTTAATAAAAATAATAAATGCAGCCATTGATTATTCATATACTAATTATTTTTATTCTATCTCGTATTACTTTTTTAAACTGTATTTTCTAATTTATATCATCACTTTTTACGGTATAATTCAACAATTGATATATTCACCAACACGCAGTGGAACATCGTAGCGGATTAAACTCCAATTCTTCTTCTATATAGGAATAGAGAACTTTGCACTACAGTCAGGACTCTATCAGTGATTCATGGACTCTATCAGTGACGTTCACTTAATATAAGTAATTATTTAGATAATAATAATGATCATTTGAGTCTAGGAGATACATTATTAATTTTTTTTTCTACTGTGTAATTATATATAAGCAAAGTGCGTGACACTTTATTTAGGTAGTCCTTAATATAATTTATAATATTTCTTTTTTATGTATAATTTATCTGTGAATTGGTTGCTATGGAGCTGTTTTTATATTTTAATCGATTGTGAGAATTATATTGTAATTTAAATATTTAAATAGTAGTGATTAATAAGAACTGGTGAAACAATAGCTTTAAATGTTGTTCTCTTTTCAGGTGAGATTGTAATAATTTAATATTAAATAATATTTTGTAAAAAGTAGTTTATATTATAAAATAAAAACCTCTCTTTTCAGAGCAACTCAATTATAGTTTTATTGGTTCACCATAATATCCAAGTATAATTAAAAATTAAGATATTATATATATATATAACAAAATAATAAACTATGATTATATATATATATATATATAATCATAGTTAAATGAAGCATTATAATTAAATTCATTATAATTTATGAAATAGCGACTGCTTTAATTTATTTTTTCCACAATACAATTTAAGGTAAAAAAATTGAAGTTTTTGCCATTCCATTTTTAAAATTGAATAAAACTATGTAAATTAAATAAAACGAAAATAATTTTAATATTTTTAAATTTAAAGAAATATATACAAATATTTTTGTGGTACAAAAAAGAATCATTATATATCTAATACATTTACTCGGTTAAAAAAGGTAAGGGATAAATATAAACACAGTAGCTTCTGCCCGCGGCTTCGCCCGCGTGGATGTAGATTATCGCGATCAAAAAAATAACCACCTATGTTACTTCTAATATCTCCAAGAATATGTCTACAAAGTTTCATGATGATCGGTTAAGTAGTTTTCGCGTGAAAGCGTAACAAACAAGAATATGTGTACAAAGTTTTATGATGATTGGTTAAGTAGTTTTCACGTGAAAGCGTAACAAACATACTTTCGTATTTATAATATTAGTTTGAAGTATGATACATGCCACACACTATAGATAATATTCTTAGCATATTAGAAAAAAACAATACTAATTTATGATTATTTAAAAAAAAAATTAAAAAAAAAGATATCGTGTCTGGCATAACTGTTATTTTTTTTTATTATTATTATAATTATAAATACAAAGCGAAGAACACTCACCATACTTCTGTATTTTCTGGTTCGGTTTTAATAGTTACAAACTCGCGTTTAGATAAGTTTACGGCTAATTGATGTAAATTATTTATATTTTCGCTAAATTGTAGCGATTTTTCATAATTATTTACGATATAATTTGACGACGATGGCGACTCGGAGGCCGGTTCTTGCTTTATTTGAATACACTCGAATGACATTTTTCTTGTTGGTATTTAATTAAAATTATAATTATAATATTTTATTACTTTTTTTTACATTTTCATATAATTTATTACGGGAAACCGCTATGAATCGTTTCCCCGAATTTCACTTAGATTTGACACATAAGTACAGTGTTGCTATAAACAGCTCGTTTAATAAAAATAGGTACATGCACACTATCAATTTTTATTTAATTTTATAATAATAGGCTCTAAGGTTTAGATTATAAAAGTTTATTAAATTTAAAATAAATTGAAAATTAAAATGCATGCTTAATATATTACTTGAAGACTTACATTACACCGTGCTGGAATCGCACGGGACACCGTCAAACATTCTCGATCGGATATGTATCATGTAAATGATCACGTAAATCCTTGCCTGTCTATGATAACGTAATACAGGATACGAATACTTTTTTGTATGAAAAAAAGGAGCAAACAGACTGAGCATTAATAAACGGGTGGCACCCAAAACCATTTTTAGACCACCCACAGGGACCAAACAAATATTTTCAATCCATAAGCTCGTCGGTTATGCATCTGATTCATTGATCTATGAAAAACCTTAGATGCGCAGTCTCATACAAAATTAACGCTTAAAAGTGCCGCCAAATATGCTCTAAATAAACAAAAGGACTTATGTTCATGACATAGACAAACTTTTTTGTAAAATCAACGTTACGCTCATAAGAGTATGCTTAGCGCTTATGACAGAAGTTTGAATAATTAATAGAACAGAGTCAATTTGTATTATTGGACTAAATTAAAATGAGATTGTAATGCATTGTGCTTACATTGAAAAAGCGGCCATTGAAATTTGCCGGCAGTGACACGAGCGAGTATACTCTTAGATTTAAATGAGCGCACAATATGCGCTCTTTTGGCGGACGTTTTTGACAAGCTGATTGTGTATCTAGGGATTTTTATAGATCAATGATCTGACTCCACGAGATTGATGTTACAACACTAGAGTATAAGCCTGTAACGCAACAAAGCAAAGATACCGTCCCTAAGAAGCTGAAGCAACTGTTTCCTGCAGTTCTGTAGAAAATGTGTAATTATAGTAAATAAGAAAAATAAGAATTACTAACATATATTGTACAAATATAGTATTAATATATTAGTAATAACATAAATAATAATTGTATAGAAATAAGCAGGAATAGGTTAAGTTGATGTATTTTTATATAAAAATTAGTTTGATATCGAAATAAAAAATTATAATTAGATAATAAGTTGTTATTGTATATGATACGTTATGATTTAAAAAAAAATGTGCCTCTGTAGTATAAGATTTAGAATGTACCTAATACATAGAGTATGAATTAAGTTTAAACAAATAGTACCTAGTAGTTTTTAAGATGATGTTAAAATGAGATAAGAAAAATGTTAAAAAAAAATTATACCCCTCCCCGCTTATTAAAGAGAAGTAGATTCATTGAATAAATATTAAATGTAGAGAGAGTCTCCCCAAACCGATATGGTTTCGGAGAGGGAGGTCGATATATGTATAGAAAAAAAAGCTGAAGCGATACAGCGTTTTCTAAGTCGCTTCGCTTCGCTTCAGCCTATCGTAGTCTACTGCTGGACATAGGCCTCTCCAATTATCGCTCCAGATATCGCGCCAAATATCCCGGTTTCTTCCGCCATCCATCTTCCGCCGGCGACCTTGCATAAGTCGTCGGTCCAGCGGGCCGGATTAAGATCCGCATAGGTACCCAAAACGCATAGGTACCCAACGCCGCGAGCCCGTAATAAAGCAGTATAGCAGATCAAGCAACGTGGCATATTAAATTCCAAATCATAGTCTTAATGGGACAAGATTTCCAGCACTGAGATTTGTACAGGAAGTTACAGAATAATGCTGTTTTATTTTGACCATCGTCCGACCAAAACTACCTCTCCTTCGCCTGTTAACTTGGGAAGTTGAAAATAATAGAGCACAGGTACGTACTTTGTAAGCAAGCGCATTCTGAACTCTACCTCTTCTTTTCATCAGACAAGATTGTAGTCAAATTAAGCATATTTTTTAACCCATTTATTATGATAAGGTATTATAAACATTTAATTTAATTGTGGAATAAATCTAATATATATGAGTGTTATGGTTGCGAAAATGTGTACAGTGTTTCCTTATTGAATCACACCCTCGAATCTCTGGGAAAGAATGCACCACGTTTACCTTCGACCTATAGGCCCGATCCACATTACAGTGCTGGTCTCGGTTCGTTTTCGGTCCGATCTCAATCCGGTAAAATGTTTTGTATGACGAATCGTTGCTGGAGCGTGACTTGATCGGACCTTGACTGGCACGGATAGTATGAATACTCTCATTGTTTCTTGTGTAACAATATTTTACCGGATCGAGATCGGACCGAGAACGAACCGAAATCAGCACTTTAATGTGGATCGGGCCATAACGTCCTGTCACCAGTGGAGCCTGGGACGAAGATTAATGCTTTCAGGATTAAAAACATTAAAAGTAAAAAAAAAAGTCATTTTTATAAGAAAATTAATAATTTTTTTTTATCGTCCGTAAAATTTGCAATTCAATTATGTAGAATGTAATCAGTTGTATTGAAAATTACAAATAAATGTTTCGATATTTTTTAGTTTTATGTAAGTATTTTAAAATCTTACAATTACAATGAAATCTTTCTTAACAAACTCGATCGTCTGGTAAACAATTGTTTGCGTTTCATCTTCTGTCTTAGGAAATTTGATAACATTTTTCAATGGCGAGTCAACTTAAATAGTTTCCCATTCGACAATGTAGAGAGTTCCAAATACTTACTTCTATTTACTCTATTCTTTTTGTCCCTCTTTCTTCTCTCTATGTAAAAATTAAAATGAAAGTTTTTAACACAAAATCATAAACATCAGCTTCGTTCCAAAGATTACCTACATTCATCTTTCTTTCCGTTCTCACCATTCTGGTTTCGTCTTAAATTCTTTCTCAGTTGAAGATGTCAAACTATGGAACAAGCTCCCAGAGAACATTCAAAGATTGCTCTTTTCTTCTCTCTCTCTCTTAGACCAAGGTTTCCTTTCAAAAGTATCTCCGACATTTTCTTAAGGTTGTGGATTCATAGTCCTTTCTGATACATGTATGTTACAAAAATTTCTAATTGAATAAATTTCATAGTATGTGTATATATTATATCGATTTTTGTTGGATTTGTACGACTATTTGTATATATTTTATTTTGAAAAGAAAGAGAAAAAAAGGCATTAAGTCTGCCTTTTGTTCCAACTGTATTTTTTTACATTGTTGGTCAAATAAAGTATTTTATCCTAACCATCTAACATTATTAGAGACTTTGTTTACAAATTATTTTATCGACTGATCCATACCAGTTTTCGCTAGTATACTGCTCGTACTTCAATTTTTCGTACCTTATGTTTCTTACATTCATCATATAGCATACTAGAGGTGGGTTCCATTTCTACTTTGGTCTACTATAAAACCGATTTTAATTTTGCGGGGTAATAGCTTGGGAGGCAGTTTACGTTTGGATGCTTTATTTTACTCAATCACGCCAGAACTGTTGAACGGATCTGGATGAACACAAAGATATTATAGGTCTGAAATTTTCAAGACTACATTCTACCTACTACCACAAGATATCGCTATCACACTTCGCGTATGCGAACACCGCCGCAACTTGCTAATGCCTAATACGCACGAACGACAAAGTCAAAGTGCAACTCCTTGATGACTCTACGATGTAAATATTATTGTGTAAATATTTTGTATATATATCGTCACTTAAAAAAAAAAATATCAGTTTTTCACTATTCTTCGATTATTATTGTTCGCCTAATCAAGTATTCACTATTCGACTATACGACTATTTGCTTCAAAACCTGATCTTAATCTCCAAGTCTTACTCTCCATATACCCAAGATTTTTTTTTTGTTTAATATACATACATGGTCGTCTGTTCCTAAGGTAGGTTACTAAATGCTTCTGTTTTAGGTAACATCATCATATATACATATATATTTTTTGTAATAGATGTACCTACATATAAATTACATATACTTTTATTACGCTCAGACTCGGTGCTAGAATCAAACCCACAATTCTGGAACATAAAGCAGGGTTCCTATGGGATATCTTATATACATGTATGTATCCTACAGGGATCAGGGATATTTTTAAAAGTATAATAGTTATGTAGTCACGTTATGGTTCGTGAAATTTTCACGCAAATGAAGTCGCGGGAAACAGCTACCTTAGTCTATATTATTTAATTTAATGTAAAATAATATTTATTGGTATAATTACAAAACTTGCTTCGAACACTTCTTGATTTTTTTCATAGATTTGTTTGTTTGACAATTAGTAAAAGGGTAATTTGAATAAGTAGTGTGAGAAGGACAAGAAATAGCATAAATATGTTTAAATTAATACATTTATGCTATTTTTGTCTATATTATTTCTTAAAATTTATTAAAAAAATTATAGGTTTTGTTAAAATTAAATATTTCATATTTACAGCATATGCCTGTTTGGTGATATTAAAAACAGTTTATACAAATAGTATAAGAAATATTGAAACAAACGTTCGAGACAATCGCAGACAACTAAGGTAAGGTAAAGTAGACCATCCGTGCGTTAACTCACGTTTATGGTTACTTTGCTCCTACGAATTATACAAGTAAATATAGCATATATAACACAAAACTTCAATGAAATTATTTATTGTTTGATTCATGATCATGTAAATGTATTTATACCTTTAAGGATACTCCCATCATCTAGTGAACCCCACTAGATGATGGCAACCGCCAATACTTGGTGCGCATTAAAATGATTATTAATAGAAAATTAATATATAGATAATGATATCGGACCGCCTTTTGTTAATACGTTAATTAAAAAAGTCTATTTTTTTATATATATTTTATAATTAAATAAATAATTGTAAAATTTTTAATAGGGTTCCACTGATGCAGCCGCGACTGCCAGAATATAAAAAGAAAACTGGAAAGGACGACGGTTACTACGAACCGTATTGGGAAAACGGTGACTGGGTCTTCTATAGGTACTCTTAAGAATTCTAAAGATTTGAGGATTGATGTATATTATATTTTCTCATAAAAAATATGAATGTTAAAAAGTATTTATTGAAATATGACTCACCTATATCATATAGTACAACAGTGTTGGTGTAATTTTTGCGTTCAGTATAGACAGAGCGTACAGACGCGACGGAGGACTTTGTTTTATAATGTATGTAGTGATGTAGTTGCTTTGAAATGTAGATAACTCAACATTTACTATTTTTTTAGTAACAAACAAACTTACATTCACATTTATAATATCATTAGGGAATTAGTGATAACGTCGTATTGAATTTGTACTGTTAGGATGTTATAACTGTGTTTTAAATAAATAAATAAACAAATGACGCTGCTGCAGTGCTGCCCATCATCATGCTGGTTGGTATACAGTTCGCCTTTTACGACAACTCGGCAAGAAAGAGATCAGTATTTTTCTTCTCTGTCTGTCACCGCATGGCTTAAAAATAGGTAAATACATTATTGTATAATGACAATTAAAAAATTGTAAAGACTATTTTAATAAAGTAATTTTTCATCTTTCATTCGATCTATTATTGACTTTGACGACGCGTTGGCGCAGTGGTCACAGCAACTGGCTGATGCGCTGACGGTCGCGGGTTCGATCCCCGCACATAACAAATATTTGTATAGGCCATACAGATGTTTCGTTTTCTGGGCGTTTGTGGTTTTTTATTGTGTGTGTTTCCGGACCCCCGACACAGGATTCACATCCTACTGGGGGCCGTTGAGTGTGAGACGTTTATTTTTTATTTAATTTATTGACAGAAAAGGATCAACAAATAAGCCCCAAGGGTTCATACTGAACACGAACGCCACTCAACATCCGGAATGCAATCAGATCTGCTTGCAAATTTATCAGGAGTAAGATTATTTTATATATTTTTAATAAGTTCACTAATCAGTGGTTAACCGCATCTTTGTCTGCGTGGGATTTCACTTTTCACGCAATGTGTTTTTGGTCAATGCTCCGCTTCGGAATCGTAGTATGGAGATGAGAACATTGGATAATGCAGCTTTTTAAATTTAATAGAACTATTAAAATTTATTTTATTTATATAGCTTTTCTTATAAATTACTAGTTCCACTGACCTAACATTAAAAAATCATTACTATACCATTGTGACGTCATTACATGACTATTATGTGTATACTACTAAACAAAAAGTTATTGATCTACAAAAGATTTACCACTTTAACTGAGTGAATCAGTCTATAAGCGTCCCACTACTAGCCAAAGGCCTCATTTCCATATAGGATAAGGGTTAGAGCATAATCTACCACGGTGCTACACTGCAGGTTGGCAAATAAATTCATTCCATGAGTTAAGATTGGTATCAGGTGTCTATGATAAAAACCGTGACAGATGGCTTTATATACTGTCTGAAGTACAGTGGGAAGACGCACATACACCCAGTCCAGAAATAAATATTTGTACAACGCACTCGCACCACTAAACCAGAACGGTGGGACTATTGCGTAACTTGCGCGATCGCGACAAATCACTGTGGAGTTGAATTTCAATACTAGCTGAGCCTAAATTAGTATTAAAATTCGACACCACAGCGATTTATCGCGATCACGCAAGTTACGTAATAGTCCTACGGTTGCCATAGTAACACGATTATTATAATATATCCAGCGAACCCACTATAATATTTATAGCATCAAATATTTTTTTCCCTTAAGCAACTTTTCTAGTAAATAAAAGTATAAAATAATTAAAAAAATCAAAAAACCCGACTGCGTAAAATACTCTTATTATAAACTAAAAAGAATAAAATAATTTACTAGCTTTCATTTGATACCCATATTGCTACAGTAAGAAAAAAAAATTCAACACCCCCCCTCATTCCGCACTTTGAGGGCGCCATTTTGAAAATTTATATAGCCTCTGTCACTACTACAATTTAGACAAATCCAACGACACCTCATATGTCAAAAACCGTCCAGCCGTTTGGGCTGTAGAGCGTGCCAAAGAAATGGACATACATATGTATGTATTTATGTCCATTTCTTTGGCACTCCAATAGTGTATATACATACACTCGAAAAACATAACCCTCCTTCTGTCGCAGTCGGGTAATAACTACATATTTAGGTTCACAGTTGAAGCTATTTGGTAGAAAGATGATTCAAAAATTTCATGTGTTTTATAAATCAAAATATTTGTATTTTACTTAGCTACGGGATAGTCTGCGGTATGCGATTTAAGACGGACAGAATGTTGCACACCTACGAATTTCAAACATTCGACAACATGTGTTACTTGGAACACGCTAACTGCGTCTCTAAAACAAAGCGTAAGTTGAATTAATATAATTTTTTTTTTTTTGGAAATATACACTTTCAATATAAATCAAAAACTTTAAATAATTACGATACTAAGAAATTACGTCTAAAAATGACACAATAATTATAATTTAGTTATTTAATTAAAAGTGATATTAAATTTTACTAGTTATAACAGTGTTTCCCAACGTGGGGCCGACGCCCCACTGGGGGGCAATTTGATAGTTAAGGGGGGCAATTTAAAAATGGACTCGACACGACTTTAACCCTTTCGCTTTGGGTTATTTAAATGCAATGCTATACCTTGTCCAACCGTTTATTATCTTTTTGACAGCTTACGTATATAAATTACAGTCTTTTTTTTCGGAATAATGTACTACAGTAATGTCGTACTTTATAGATGGGTAGTGAAGTGCCCTGTGCATCGACTTAATATAACACAACGTGGAGACTTGAGATTAAAGCTAAGTAAATTGGAACCTAATATAAAATCACTGTGCAGCAAGCATTAAGCGCAAGGATCGCACTAAATCAATATTAAAATTATTTTGAATTTAATTTTTTTTTCATTATATGTTTTGAAATTTTACTTACGATCAATTTCATAGTGATTTCTTCCTTAAACTTATCATTTATATTTCTTAAGGGAACAAAACAATTTTAAAGGTTAAAAGTTATGCATGGGGGCACAAAAAATTTAGAAATGTTAAGGTGGCTGGCATGGCCTAAAAAAGGTTGGGAAACACTGAGTTATAACATCAATTTGATTTAATTTACATGGCAACATTTATGACAAAATATAAATGTATGTGGAGGGAAGAAACATAGATATTATTCTGTTGTGTGAAAATTGAACTTAAGAAATAAAATTGAGTTCGTGAAGAACATTTTTTTTACATAAGTATAATTAATTTGTTAAGCATATCAATATTATTCATATTTTTCTTTTTTTTTTTCAGGATTAAGTACGTATGAATACTTATTTGAATAGTTCCTTAGTTCCTAGTCTTAAATGGTCGTAAGTTTAAATCAGGTCATAGACAATTAGTTTATCTACTATTTAAAGTTTATCCCATAATCGAAGATGAAAAACATCGTGAAAATTTTCTCATATTTTCCATGATATTTTATTTAATTTTTATTGTCTAATGAGCCTCTAAGGCGCCTCGCAGAGTACCAAAGAGGTATGGTGGTAATCGGTAGTATTTTAAGGGTAAAAGTTAAATATCCCCATAAAAATAATTTTATACGCAATAAGATGTTAAAAGATTAAGATAATTAAAGAAAATATTACCTACGGTGACCGGCAGAGAAGAATAGTCCCGTCCTCTTTCTTGCCGAGGTATCGTAAGAGGCAACTAAGGTCATAGTGATGCGAACAAATGTACACCAACAAGGATACTGGTGGGCAGCAGCGTCATCATTTCCTACCAGAATACACTGCGTGGCGTGTATTGGCAAACCCAAAAGATGATGGGAGAGACCTATCTTCCGCAGTGAACCTACAACGGCCGATGTTGTGCGGGTTCGATTCCCGCTCGGGGCAGATGTTTATATATGTTTACCCACCGTGCCTCGGAGAAGACGTAAAATCGTCATTTCCCATTGTTATCTTAAGCATCAGATTTCGTTACTCATGGTAGGGAAATTATCCGCAAATCAGCAGTAGAGCAACGTGGTAGATTAAACTCTAACCCTTCTCATATATCTAGGTATGGAGCACAGGGACGTTTACTGGCTGAATTATTTATTAATTCATATACTTATGGAAAAAGAAACATCTATATTTAATAGATCTGTGGAGCAAAACTTTAATTGTTAATTAATATGGAAACATATAGTTATGTTTCTAACCGACTTCAAAAAAGGATAAAGTTCTATGTTCATCTATATGTACTTTTTAAGATTGGGTTCCGATAAAGAAAGGCAACTGTACTGAAGAGTTCACTACATACGCAACGGACGCCACAGAGATCGCAAATAGAGAATTAATATGGGAGAACCGATTTCCTTCCTGACAATTGAAATAAAATTTTGTTTAGAAATGTCCTGTTTTTCATTTTATTAATAATTTTTATGCAATTATTGTTATCGAATACAAGTGTTCTCGTGAGATTTCTTAAATTCTTGAAATTATTCTATAGGAAAAATCATTTTAGCTGAATATTTTGTGTATTGTAAGTTAGATGCGTCATTCGATAATAGGTGGCGATAGAGTTTCCGGCTTGATTTATTACTAACTAGCGGCCCGCCCCAGCTTCGCATGGGTATTTAACTAAAATTTTAAAAATTATAAATTTATATTTTTTATCACCTACATGCGCCATCTATCGTATAATAGTAGAATATCGTTTTTATATTTAGTGACATTTAACATAATAGTACCTTACCTTAGACTCTCTTCTTAAATTTTTATTTTTAAATTTAATTACAATGAAACAAAAACTAAATTATACTGTGAATTATGTTAAATTTTTATGTATTAAAGTTATTTACATTGGTTTAGTACTTTTTACGTGATACGTGCACACAAAAAAAAGATAAGAGATGGCGCTGATACAAAAATAAACGCGCTATTAAAATTTTTTCTTGATGGCATATACGCCGAGTTGCACGAAACAAATTTTAAATTTAAGTGTTTATTAAACTAATTTAATCACAAGAATCGTGATTATCTGCTGCACGAAACCTACATCTGATTAAGTTAACAAAAAAATTTAGTTGAATTAAAGACCTATCTAACGGATGATTAATTCCAACAACTTTAAATTAATCATAAGATCAACTAATTTTAGGATTAATTGCAACTTAACTAACGGAAAGTTAGCGACGGTTTCGTGCAACTCGCCGATAGTGTATTAATAAAACGGAGGTTTTAACAGATTTATTATTTGTATAGATAAGAATGTACGACAACCGTTCTGGTGTAGTGGTACGAGTAGTCGCCTTAAACGCGGTCGCACTTTCGATTCTCGCTCGGGACAGATATTTCTATTTGTACAAATATTTGTTTCCGGTCTGGATGTGTGTTCTTGTGGGTCTACCCACCGTGCCTCGGAGAGCACGTAAAGCTGTCGGTCCTGGTTGTTATCATAGAGAAATTATCCACCAACTCGCAGTGGATCAGCGTGGTGGATTAAGCTTAAACTCTTCTTCTATATAGAGAAGTGGCCGTCCCTCAGCAGTGGGTTGATTACAGACTGATACAATAAGAATTTAATTTAAAAAAATGTCCCTTTTGTCTCCCATCGTCCCTCAAAGACCACATAAGCTGATCTTGGTTATTATATAACGACTGTTAATGATAGCCAACTCTTCTTTTATATGGAGAGCAGGTCTTTTCCCAGCAGTGGGTTATTTACAGGCGTATAAATAAAATAGCATCAATTATATACATATTTAATTAAACAAAACAAATAGTACAAAAAGAATAAATCCAAGGCATTGTAAATTTTATATAACTAATTACTTAGGAAAATTACACATACTACGTGACCCATTCTTTTTACTCCCCTCCCGCTTCTCGGTGACCACCCTTAGTATTTGCTTAGACCGGACTTCCCCCCTCCTCGAGTTTTCACGTAGTAATTCATAAATATGTTTTTAAATTATTTTCTTTCAAACAGTTAAAAAACTGTAGACGATCTGACGATATCGACTACGGCACGAAAACCTAAGACCATCCCTCCGCCACTGTTACCAAGCTTGGTGTTTTTAAAGAGCCCTCCCCTTGAACGGATCACGTAGTATGGGTACGTTCTCTAACGGACGATTTTATTAATTTATCTATCGATAATTTTGCTCACTATGATATATAATTTAATAGTATGTGTTAAAATAACTGACATTGGGTATGTTCGCGGCCCTCTTCGAACAACACGATGTGAAGGGGGCACGTTACTTTTGTAAAAGCGCATGCGCACATCATGGTCTTCCGTTTCCGCGCATGTTGACGTGCGTGCGCTCCTATCGAAGTGAAGAAATCTTCAATTAGAAGAGGAGAAGGAGCCAAGAGTAAAATTAAAAATATAAGTTAATTATTACACATTATTATACAGGGTGACTGGTAAATTACTATCAATATTTAAGGAGAATACTCGGTACATGATTCTCATTCGAATTATGTAATAAAAATAGGTACTTAATTTTTGACCAACTTTTCATAAATTTCAATTCAAATAAATGAAGCGTTGACACTTTTCCGCTCATGCCGGCGGCGCGTGCACAGGTGTTGTAATGTGTCGCTTGTTCACATGTAAAAATTGCCAAAGTCACATCATTTACCTAGTCAACAAATTTGTTGCTTAAACGAGTAAAATATCTTAGTATTTTTGCCTATCCTAAGCCGGGATTAAAGTATTAAGGGGGACTGGATCATGCTTGTTTATCCTGCTACCCTTTTAACACGTGGCGGCGTTTGGACGTAGGTAAACTACCTGTTTTGTGTCGAAAGTACAGCTAGCTGCTAGGGTGTCCAGACGACGCGTAAATAATTGGATAATTGTTGAGTAACTTTACTTAAAAGTTTATTAATATTTACCTATTTTTTTACATGATTCGAATGAGAATCATGTACCGAGTATTCTTCTTAATTATTGATAGTAATTTACCAGTCACCTGTATATATTCCCACTGCTTTATCTAAAACAAAGGATTTTAATCAGATAGGGGGCACTTTAGGAACATGTTGTGGTATATGGGGACGGAGTCTATACAATTTATATATAAGCATATGGCCCTTTATCGTTAGTAAGCAAAATCAGAAATAGATTGATTATTAAGACTGGTCATAACAAACGTGAGATTAGAATACACTTTTGTATATTAAAATTAAACAAAATCGATTCAATGATAATACATGAAAATATTAAAGTACTTTAACAATTTAAAATGTTATAATAAAAAAATTATAATTTAAAATAACATTTCAATAATTAATAAACATTATTAACTTACATAAAATATTTAAATGTTTATTTTAATAACGATTTTAATTGTAAATTTATAACATAATAAACCCTTCACTCAACGCAAACAATCCTATTAGGATGAGAATCATGTTTCGGGGGTCCAGAATCACCACCCAAATATACCAATCACGACAAACAGCTTTATGGCCAATACTCATATTTGTCATGAGCGAGGATCGAAGCCGCGACCGTTAACGCAAGAGACAGTTGCTGTAAACAGTGCGCTAAAATTGTATCATTTTAATATTAACTTTGTTGATTTTATTTGAATTTATCGTAAAATTATTAATATAACAAATTGTAAATAAATGTAACGATATTACGCGCGGTTTCACATATTTTTTGTTTAATATATAGCTATTATATAATAATATATGTAGTTCACCAATGAACTAGTTTTGGAGATATCTCAATATGTATAAACAATATTTTTATACTTTCTTTCCTAAAGTAGTTAATTATTGTTATTAAAATGCCCTTCAACATTTTGTATTTGTTATTTTGATAATTTTGGAGCGAAAGTAAGGCCTTATCGATACTCTTCCATTGTCACACAAAAGCTGTGCCACAAGCAAGAAATTTATATCATAAATGGAACGTTCAGTTAATAAAATTGTATATTCAAATATGCACCATGAAATAACTGCCATAAGGTTCATGTTTGTTTACAACATGTACCTAAAGTGAGTTCCGAGCATTTCGTTGACTATAGGTATTTTGTTTCATTCTTACGAGTTGCCTTGAATCCATGGTAGAAAGAGATGCAATCCCTCTCTTAAGAACGTTTTTTGAGTGCACGTGAGTATTCCAGTTTGTATATAAATTCCTTGGCCCCAAGTTAATTATTAATGTTTTAGATGACAACTGAGTTATTGAACCATATGATAGTGTGCTCAATGTAGTTTGATACTAAGCTGTTACATTTGTATCTCAATTGGGGCCATCCATTTATTACATAAGACGATTTAGGGGGGTCAACCATGTCTTATTTTCTCTTACAAGGAGGTGGGAGGGAGTCTCGATAGTTCTTACGTAAGATCACAAAAATTCACAAAGTTAAAATTATTCTTTGAAAAAGCGGGGGCAACCGCACGTATAGGTAATATAATAATATTATATAGTAATATAATATAGGTAATACGAGATGTTCCAGTGACAGATCCACTTTCCGAGTGGGTTTTGAGCCCCTGGACTTCTCTAATGTGGTATGTAGGTAAAGATGAATAATTAAAACCAAAGTTTATTACTACCAAAAACTAAAAATTATTGGTAGCTTTGTAAGTACAAATAAACACTTCTAAAAGTTATTACTTTGAAAAATAAACATTAAAACAAACCAAACATTTATTCATTTTTTCCTTTTGATTCTTACGTAATAAATATTAAACAGGGGGGAGGGGGTCCGCCTATTCTTATATTTTCTTACAAAAGGGGGGGGGGGGTCGAAAACTAGCAAAATTCGTCCTACGTAATAAATGAATGGCCCCATTTAAAATTATATTTATTTTGAATTAATTTTCTACAAATCCCTTAAATTATCGAATAAAGTCATTATTATGAGCTCTGTTAAGATTTACCATTGATTTCTGCAAAAAAAAAAAACTATACATTGATAACATTATTTTTCAAGTATCAAACTGAGTTAACACTCTATAATAGTAGTGATATAGGGATACCATATCAATTTTTTTATTTTATTTCCAACGATATTTTAGTTTCAGCTTTCGCGTGTTAGGACCATACTTATAAATTTGTCCAAATAATGTAAAATTATAATTAAATATCTACATCGTAATAATAATTTATTAAAGTTTCGAAATATTTACTATTAAAAGAAACAAATCAGTTATAATTCACGATACCTTATCTAAAACAAATATTTATCTAAAATGTAAATTAATAATGTATATAAACGGTTTTATACATTATTTATTAAAAGTTTAAGCTGCACTTACTAATTTTTAATTAAAATATTATTTGTCGATTCATTTTAATATCTAGCTCTAGACCCAGTCTAAGCTAAGTACTAGATAAAATTATTTTTATTTACAAATAGAAGAATTATTTTTATTATGTAAATTATGTAAAGCAAATTTTTTATTATATAGATTATGTAAAAAAAATTGATATAGCTAATTGAGCATATTAGCTGCTACAGGCGTCTTATACTAAGCTTGGTTTTAGCTATCTGAACAGTGAGATTGGGGGGAAATCTTAGAAAATTGTTTTTTTAGGGTTCCGTAGCCAAATGGCAAAAAAATAGCAAAACGCTTATGGATTCGTCATGTCTGTCTGTCTGTTCGTCCGTATGTCACAGCCACTTTTTTCCGAAACTATAACAGCTATACCGTTGAAACTTGGTGAGTAGATGAATTCTGTGAACCGCATTAAGATTTTCATACAAAAATAGAAAAAAAAACCAATAAATTTTAGGGGTTCCCCATACTTAGAACTGAAACTCAAAAATTTTTTTTCATCAAACCCATACTACATATTAAAAATGATATTGAGGTTTCTAATATCATTTTTTTCTAAACTGAATAGTTTGCGCGAGAGACACTTCCAAAGTGGTAAAATGTGTCCGTCTCCCCCCCTGTAACTTCTAAAATAAGAGAATGATAAAACTAAAAAAAATATATGATGTACATTATTTAAGTATTTCCTTCTAAATATGACATTTTATTGATGACAGAGTTGATTTTACATTTATTTTAAAAAAAAGTTATTATTGTAACCTGTAAAAATATTGACTAAATTATTGATTTTAGCTTAAATTTTTATATCTGGCAAGAATTTTATATATTGTGTCAAGCTAGAATTTTTTGGGACCAATGGAACTGGTTAATTTTTTTTGACTCGGACTACTTATTGTTTTGAATTAAAGAAATATATGTTTAACATATACAGGGTTAATTCTAAAACACCAGCAACCTCGCAGGACAAGATAGCTAACATTATGTACAACAACATTTGTTCTACGACTTTTGACATAACTCAATACATTAATTAAAAATGATTTTTTAAGCTTTTATTGTACTGCTCTGAAATTTAGAGTCTATGTTTCATTCATTATCGAAAGGATGACGCGACGCTCGGGCGCGCTTGCATAATAATAGTAATAACACTTTCTCTGCCCGATAATTCTAGTTAATAAAATTAATATAAATTGCTTGGTGGGTTTGTGGGCAGTATCATAGTATGTATATCGCAGTGACTTAAGTGAATAATCAAATTTCTGTTTTGTCATGTCCCTGCAATACGTAAACTGAGTCCACAATCCCTTCATACTTTACCAGGCTTAGAATTGGCTATATTAAACGATAAAAAACAAATAAATCGTATGTATAGGAGGGCAACACATCTGCATAACCTCCAGAGGTTACAGCACAACCAGTTGTGCGGTAGACATCCGGTACCTAGTCATCAAAAGGCTTCGACTGTCCGTATGCCCGCCAATACTATAAAAATGTAGGTATGTAGATTAGGTATCTGAATTCTGAACATAAAAAAATATGTGAAAATTATTAACGTAGGTAATTATTCTTTAACGTTTACTAAAGTCTAATTAAACCAATTTAATATCAAATATTGGTAGCTAGGTATTATTCACTTTTTATTGTTAAATACAGGCGGGCATAAGTATTTCAAAAGTGAAATCAGCGTATTTACAATAATTAAAAAATTAAAAATAATTGACAATAAAATAATATTTACAAACGAAATATTACCTCTAAGGTTAAAGTAACGCGCATGTCGGTGCGTATCGCGCAGATAGCGTTCAAAATAGTCACCATCACAACCAACACACAGACAACACCTAAAAATCAGCTGTTCACTAACACGTGCTAACACTTCCGAATTAGTTTTAATTTGATTGAACGCACAAATTATTTTAGTTAACCTAACCAGTTACAAAAATTTACTCGTGCTAGTTTGTCAGATTCGGTGAGTTGACATTGTCTCACGGCTCGGTGTAGGTAAGTTCGAATATCTAGCTGCATATTGCCGACAGGCTTCCGACACATTGTCATCACACTTAGCCAGTATCCTCACCATTTCCGTGTATTCGACTTTAGAATAGCGGCGGTACCATGGTTATAAAATAACTTTAGTACAGATACAATACATCGATCGATACGAATAAAATAAATACGAGTAGCACACAAAATCATATGACGCGCGCGCATCAAAGTCGCCCGCCGCCGACTGCCGCGGCTGGCTAAATAGGTCAAGTTCAAAGGCGCTAGCGCCGCCCCGTTCCTACCTTTCCCCTCACATTAGTACGTGGTCGTTATTTACCTAATCTTTGGGACGCGCGTAGAGTTTATTGCATTCACGCGTAAAATTAAATTAATATTTATTTTTGTATGAAAATAAAATCTAACAAATTAACAAAAGTGGTAGAACAAATGTTGTTGTACATAATGTTAGCTGTCTTGTCCTGCGAGGTTGCTGGTGTTTTAGAATTAACCCTGTATACAATGTCGTCTATTCAAAATGTAGGCAACTTAATAACTTCCTCATGAATTACTCTATCTATTGGTGAAAAGCGCATTAAAATCCGTGCAGTAGTTTTTTAGTTTATCGACAGATAGACAGACGTGGTGGAGGACTTTTTTAATAATATGTAGTGATAGTGGTGTACCTCGAATTTAACTTTTTGATACAATTTGGAATTAATGCTTACGAACTTTTATACTCTTTATATGACTTCATATATTTGGCGTCGATAATGAGTCGGCTGGTGGGGAGTACTAACGCCATTCTTAGCACATTGGCGTACAAGCTAGGGATGGGCAAATGGCAAAAAATATCGATATATATCGTATCGATATTTTTCAAATGTATCGATATATATCGACTAAGAAATATCGATATATCGATATTTTTTGTCCCATATCATTTTACCTTTGTAGCCTATCCGAATTCTTAAAAAAATCTACCATCAATGTTTACCCTTGTAGCCTATCCTTATATATATTAGTCGAATACATGCAGATAGCTGAACTTTAAAAAAATATATCGATTTTGATATTCGAAAATAAATATCGATAATCGTTATATCGCGGGAAAAAATATCGTTTATTTATATCGATATTTTGATATATCGATTATTTTTCCTCCTGCTCAACCCTAGTACAAGCTAGACAGCCCTCTGTGGTACGCCTGGAATAGGGCACACACGCTCCCGAACAGGCGTGTGTGTATATAGTATTTATGTAATATATTTTAGAATATCTACTAACATAGAAAAAGTTTGTGTACTAACCCATGAATGTATTTTGTTTTACTAACATAGTTTTATAAGCATTTGAGTACTAACCCAATGTTATATATATAATTTATATTATTATTATATATGACTGACCCGTTGGCGCAGTTTCCAGTGACCCTGTTTTCTACTCAAAGGGTTGTGGGTTCGATTCCCGCCTCAAGTCTGGGTGTAATATGTTTATTAATATATGTATTATTTATATATATATTTATTTAAAAAAAAAGTATATCAGTCGTCTGTTACCTAAAACACAGGCATTAAGTTGCCTACCTTACGAACAGACGACCGTGTGTATGTGTTAAACATATTTATTTATTTATTATTTATATTAAAATGGCAGTTTTTATACATAAGCTTTTTGTAAATCTTCGTTAAATTTTAACTTTTACTTTTAAGTATAAAAAAATTTCTAAAGAGTATTCTAGCTGGGAAGCCCATGGTAGAAATTGTATGCAATTCACTTGTCGTGGGGATAATTAGAAAATTTATAAACAGTAACAAATTGTAAAGTTAAATACATAATTTGTATATAATATACATGCTTGTTATTATTAGTTATATGTTTGTGGTAATACCGATTTAGAATTGGCATTTTTATTAATTTTAATTACGTATTTTTAGTAAGACAGTGGTCGTAATGAAACCATGTCCGACTGAAACTGGTCTGATATTTTGACATTTAAAATTATATCATGGTATTTACCCGTGTTATCATTTAGAAATATTTAAAAAGCACGAGTATATTAGTTTAAAAATGTTACCTCGAATTAGGTAACGGTTTAACTATTTATCATCATCATCGTTTTCATCATCGTCATATCAGCCGTTGTATGTCCACTGCTGAACGTAGGCCTCCCCCATCGACCTCCAGAGCAACCGGTTCAAAGCAGCCTCCATCCAATGGCTTCCGGGGACTTTCAAGTCGTCCGACACGTGACCGACACGTGGTCTCCACTCGAGAACCTTTCTGCTCCATCGGCCGTCAGTTCTTCGAGCTATGTGCCGCCCACTGCCACTTCAGCTTGCAGATCCGTTGGGCTATGTCGGCAACCTTCTTTCGTCTGCGGATCTTATCATTTTTGATTTAATCTCGTAGAGAAATACCAAGCATAGCCCTTTTAACATCATAAAATTAAATTTAACTATTATAAAAATAAATTTATCCAGTGGTCCCATTCTGGGAATGTTCTGTTGCTCGACGATATTGCATCCTGAGATGCTTTGAGTAAATATTACATACTTTAAGTTTTTATTAAAACAATATTAATACCCCATATATAAATGATTTTAAATATTTCTACCACGAGTCCCCTAACTATGTGTGTATAAAATTTATACAGTAATCCCCATTATAATATGGTAGAATAGGTCCGCGTTATAGGAAAACGCGTTGTACGAGCTTTCTCGTATAACGCGTTATGTACATATGATTCATATGTAACTATTCTCGTTTAAGGGGGTTTAAATCAAATACTACTACTATATACTATATACTACTAATATAGGGAAAACTGTTATTAACGAAATATATGCTTTTTATTAAAAACAAACTAAGAACATTTAAAATAAAGAACGTATTCAAATAAATTACAAAATTCCAAAATGTTTTATTTCATGTTTATTTGCTGTGAAAGAAATTTAATTTAAGAAATCCCCGCGTTATATGGGGGAAAAAATGTGTAGTACGGGGGACACGAAACCGCGTAATATGAAAACGTGTTATAAGTGGGATTATTGTATTTTACAAGTAATGGGTCAAGATTATTTTCATTTAATAATAATAAAAAATCTTACACTTTATAAAAATTATCATTAATTTAATTAATATTTATAGAAGTTTATTTGCTATATTAAAATTTATTATCTAATTCACAATAAGACATTCAAATTGGTGTTACAACATTATTTCTCATTATTATATTATATAATTATGATAATATTTTACAAAATTCCCTAAAACTTCTACAAAATCACCTATTTTTGACGTAAATCTTTTATATACACATATTATTTATAAAAAATTCTATCATAAGCATAAAACAAGATGAGTTACATCAAAATCGATACATCTTAAACATTTTTCCCTGCACATAAGAAACCACAATAAATCAATATACGATAACTTCGGATCAATAATACAAAAAAATAAGACAATTTGCAACAATCGCACGATCATTCACGATCAAACTTTTTCAAGATTAAAAATTCATGTAAGCAATTTCATTTTTATATATTTTTTTAATAATTCCCGTGTTGACGGTAACAATAAATCTAAATTTAAAAAATAATTATAATGAATGATATACAATATATAATTATTTAATTCAATTCTACAATATCGTAGTCCATGTCGTTGCAGTAGTCTGCTAGGAAGTCTAGGAATAGCGTGAACTTGCCTGACGAAGATTTCGACCACCTTGATGACACCGACTTCATACAAGTCGAAAGATTCTCTAATATATTCTGGAAAAAAGGAAATATATATTAATAAAAAGTCTAAATCGGATTTTATCGCGTTTATTTGTTTTAAAACTTTACAGTTTAACGATTTTTAATTATTTATTCGGACACCCACCACCTCAGTCCCCCGAGATCATGGACGCTGTAAAGGGTCCGAAACGTCGGGAAATAATTAAATTTAATTAAAAATCGTTAAGCTGTAAAGTTTTAAAACAAATAAACGAATAAAATCCGATTTAGACTTTTAATTAAATGAGTAAAATTCGCGTAAATATAAGAGAACAGTATATATTAATAGTTTAATACTAGAGATTGCTGCGTCATAGGGTGACGTTTTATAGCCTATAATAACTTTACAGTAAAGTACTGCTACTGACTACACTTTTTTAACTATCTGTTTGCAAAAAAATATTTATGAATTACGTTAAAATTAGAGGGAAGTGTCTGTAGCGACATCAGTTTGAGGGCCATTGGAAAGGGAGGATCCTCCGACCAGACGGTATTGAGTCTGGCGGGCTACTGCCTCGATGGTTGTTGTCGGTTTCCTATATACATACATACATATATATATATATATATATATATATATATATATATATATATATATATATATATATATATATATATATATATATATATAAACACTCTTACTGGAAGTGCTTGGATCTAAAGGGTTTTTTTCGTTGTGATAATCCCAGCCCAACTCTGCCATAAGCGGTAAGTCCACACAAACCACACTACATACACACATTCACACTCTAACTTACGCGCGCACTCAAACACATCACACTCACACACGCGTGCATATACACAAACACACACACTCAACCGTGTGCACACTCACACTCACTCACTTACACACACATGCCTTCAGTTGTATTAATTCTTCAGTTGTATTAATTTTTTTATCTTTAATTTTAAATTATGTACATATCTATTAATTATTAATGTTATGGATGTTTTATGCACCTATACCTTTAATGCTGTAGCGGCGATCGGGGATGGAACCTGGATCTCCCTAACGACGCCTAAGGGAGAGGGAAAGGCTGAAAAACAGCGCTGCACGAGGTCGCTCGTGACAGCACAAGCTGAGACTTTCCTTTTGCCCACAAAAAGAGTAATTTGTAGTTTTTATTTGTTGTATTTATATTTAAGATTTTGTTTGTGCTTTTATTTCTGTATTTTTCATTTGTTGTGTGGCAATAAACCATTGTTATTATTATTATTATTATTTTAATTGCTGCACTCCACCCGTTTAATATATAAATATATATAATAAAATATATTACTTATATAAGGAATATAATAAATTTACATAAACATACATAGATAAATATAAGCGGGTGGAGGATTACGCCCCGGCAGGGAGATCAAACGGCCGGGGGTTAGGGCTGTAGGCTGAGAAATCGGCGGACAATCCTAGCCGAGTCGAGTAATACCGCCTTCTGCATCCTGGCTGCGAGCGAACCGTCACGGATACCCAACTGCCTCAGATGGTGAGCGAGGCTAACCGGGATTAAACCGTTGGCAGATATAACGATAGGGATGATTTCAGTGGAATCAACACCCCACATGTCGACAATCTCGTGCGCCAGATCCAGATATTTACGTTTTTTCTCTGTTTCGGCTTTCACGAGGTTCTCGTCATGCGGAATGGTGATGTCCACTAGAAACACCCTCGACTGTGCCCTATCCATCACCACGATATCAGGCTTGTTCGCCAGTATCGTCCTGTCCGTGGCGATAGGCAGGTCCCAGTAGAGCCGGACTCCGTCGCGTTCGAGTACTGGCGCCGGTGTGTACTGGTAGTACGGCATCCTCTGTTCCAGGAGACAATACATAAGAGCAAGCTCTTGATGAAGAATCTTGGCCGCTTGGTTATGTCTGTGCAAGTACTCAGTGTTGGCAAGCGCTGAACACCCCGTAAGCACATGTCTGAGTGACTCGCCGGGATGACGACAAGCTCGACAGAAGTCGGGAGTGCCATCCTTCAGAATGTGCTTCCGGTAGTTGTTCGTCTTAACCACCTGATCCTGTATTGCACAGACAAAACCTTCGGTTTCCCCAAAGAGGTCTCCGAATCGCAGCCACTGCACGGAGGCCTTGACATCCACGTGAGGTGCGTGGAGCGCCTTGTAAAACCGTCCATGCAGCTCCTTCTCCATCCATACGGTCTCCCGGTCGGAGGTGCTAAGTACAACCGGTCTTCGCCATTCCTCTTTGGCCAGGGATAAGGGGGTGAGACCTTTGTCACATACTACAACATCACCATGCATAGCGCTCTCCCTCCTCGTTTCAAAGTAGGCCCTGAGGCTGCACACCTCCCGGTTATGCATGGACTTGGCACTTAATAGGCCTCGGCCACCACACTTCCGTGGGATGTACAGTCTCATGACCGACGATTTCGGGTGATGCATGCGATGGTGAGTCATAGTCGTGCGGACTCTTCTGTCCAGGGCGTCGAGTTCGGTCTGAGTCCATCTGAGCACGCCAAATGTGTACAAGAGAGTGGGCATGACCCAGCCGTTATAAGCTCGGACCCTGTTGGCGCCCGACAAGTAGCTCCGAAGAACTTTTGTCAGCCGTCCAAAAAAGACCTCGCAAACCGCCTGTTTCATATCCACCTCCTGCACCCCTATGCATTGTGACATGCCCAGATACCGGTAAGATTCAGCTTCGGAGAGGGTCTTGAACTTCGAAAGTTCTAGGCTAATCTCAGCCGATTGCGTCACCTGTCCCCTGTCCACATGCATGACCGCACACTTATCCACTCCAAGCTGCATCCTGATGGAGCCGCTGAACTCAGTAGTGATTTTCAGCAACTCCATAAGGCGTGCAGGATTAGGTGCCAGCAGCTTGAGGTCATCCATGTAGAGAAGGTGGGAGACTTTAGTACCTCCTCTCCGAAACTGAAAGCCTGTCCCCGAACGCTCCAGCAGAGTGCTTAAAGGGTTCAAGGACAAGCAAAACCAAAGTGGGCTCAGACAATCACCCTGGAAAATACCCCTTCGTATCCGGATTCGGTCATCGGCACCCGTCGTCAGTCTCTCGCCCTGGAGACAAAGGATCGTACTCCATTGCCCCATGCATACTTCGAGGAAGTCTCGAACTGCACCGTCGATTTTGTACAGCTCGAGGACCCTCAGAAGCCATGAATGAGGCACCGAGTCAAATGCCTTCTTGTAGTCGATCCAGGCAGCAGAGAAGTTCCGACGGTTGCGTTTGACAAGCTGGCCCGCAACAGAGTCAATGATAAGGAGCTCCTTTGTGCCGCGGCCGCCTCCACGGCATCCGTTCTGAGCGGCAGACAAGATGTTAAATTCGTCAGTATGACGAGAAATCTTGCAGCTCAGAACGGATGTCAGTGTCTTGTAGATGGAAGTCAGACACGTTATGGGGCGGTAGTTGGTAGGATCCGCGGTGTTGGTGGACTTAGGAGCTAGGTGAGTGATCCCAGTAGTGAAGAGGTTCGGAAGCGTCCTCCGCTCTATCGCCTCTTGGTATTGTCGAGCCAAGGTCGCATGGCATACCGAGAGCCCTTTCAGCCAATAGTGATGCAGGCCGTCGATCCCCGGACTCTTCCAGTTCGGTGCCCGACGGACCGCATCAGCTACGTTCTCCGAAGAGATGGTGATCGGGTTCATCGGTTCGATTCTAGCACATGCTTCCTGAACCGCCGCAATCCAAGGGCCCTCCTCATGCTCTACCTCCCGTGACCATATGTTTCGCCAAAAGGCGACGAGGTCAGCCGTATTCGGTTTTGGGGAAGTAGAGCACGGCGTCGGGTTCTCCAACTTCCTGTAGAACCTCTTCTGATCACTCAGGAAGAGGCGATTTTGCCGGAAGCGCTCAACTCTCTCAGAGTACCTACGAATGCGCTTCCCCCATGCCGCGATTCTTTGCTTCAGGCCGTCGATGCGCTCCGTCAGTTTCTCAGCTATATCAGGCTGGTCAAGCCTGACACCTAGCCCGTTGAAAGCTATTCTAACGGAGCGCACAATCCTTGGCCTAGTGTTGCCCGACCTGAAGCTTTGCAGTCTGCCAATGAGGGCCCTGGCCAGGCTGATACGGCGTTCTATTCTCTTCTTCCAGGCTGGTACGTCACTACTCTTATTAGTAGTGCGTCCAGGCTCCTGGGTCTTGGCTCCAGTGAAGCGGTGTACCGCTAGAGCGGCACCGAAGAGAATAGAACCCGTATCATCCAAGCCCAGACTGCCATCCAAATATGGAGGTAGCAGCCTGTTAGCTGCCTCAATGGCACCCCGCGTCGCAGCATTAAGGGGAAGTCGGGAGAGTCGTGGTCTCTGTTCTAGAGGAGTGCTCCGGATCTCGGAAATCGCCTCCTCCAAAATCCCTCTCATCTGCTCTACTTTTTGGGAGACTGCTTCTTCAGCGATCGCATCTACAGGCACTTCGCTACGAACGCTTCCCTGTTGCGTTACAACTGCGTTATGCTCTGTAGACACGGGTTCGACTTCAGGAGCAGCCTCACGTCGTAATCGTTCGAGCTCGGCGGCGTTGAATACGCCCTTTCGTTTTTTATTATTTTTATTATTATTATTATTATATATATATATATATATATATATATATATATATATATATATATGTATATATATACGTTCAATCGCTCGGATAACTTTGATAGCGCGATGTAGGATACGTCAGTTTTTAGTTCGTATGTGGCGAGACAGATGTCGCTACAGGCCTTAGCAAATACAACGGGTGGTCACTGATGGAGGGGAGGGGAGCAGAAGATTGTAAAAAATGCGTCACGTAGTATGGGTACGTTCTCTTATATACTGCTATATATACCTGCGGCCAATCCTGTCTATACACAGCTAGACACTGTTCCGTTAGAGAATCTTCACTCAAATAATCATTCTTCAACAAAAATACAAGCACATCGGCCAGCGCCTCCCAGACTTCACTAGCTCTGCACCTGGTCTCGCTCAACAATACAATGTTACGGGGACAGAGTATGCGGTCGAAATATTCTAGGGCACTATTTGTTTCTTCCGGTTTGATTTCCTTTACTTCCGGTTTTGGTATTTCGATCACTGTAACAATTATTTAGTAATTATAGTGTCGAAAAAATACAAATTGATATTATTAATGTCTGTTTATTATATTTGATGTGGACTTCCTACCACTGGACCGATCTGTGCAAGATCGCCGACGGACTCTGGGTGTAATATATATTTATTTATATATGTGTTATTTATATACATACATTAATTAAAAATAATAATATGTGTATCAGTCGGCTGTCTTTAGGAACTGATGACCAATGGGACTATTACGTATCTTGCGCGATCGCGAGAAATCGCTGTGGTGTCGAATTTCAATATAAATTGATGCTCAGCTAATATTGAAATTCGATAGCACAGCGATTTCTCGCAATCGCGCAAGTTACGTAATAGTCCCACGTGTATACATATGTTAAGAATATTTTTTAATTTACTAATTATTTTATATAACATTGACTACGGCAGCCATAATAGCTGACATTCAGTTGTTTCTGCTTAGAACCTGTAGCTATATTGTTTGTATCCACGTTTCCGGGTCAATTCAACCTGTTCTACCGTTTGTTAGCATGTAAAATTGTCTTAAATTATTATTAAAATATTTTATTTTATAAGGCATAATTTGTTCTTTACACATTTAACTTCGGTAATTTTTTATGTATAAAAAAACTGACATATTCGTCGTCTGTCGTATTTAGTACACTTAAAAAAAAAGGTAAATTTAGATTATTGTTAAAACTGAACCAACTAAATATACAATAATGATGACACCGTAGGACAGTCAAGCTACATGTTATTTCAACTCGATACCGCAATAAACGTGTTGACAAAACATACATCCCTATTTTACTCACATATATAATACGTAGTCATATAATTGGTTATACCCTCACTGTATAACTTTGTTAATTTAATATAGTTGTGTGTTGTGTAGCACTAGATGGCGTGAGACGTCACTTAGATCGCGCTATGATTTGTATCAAACTTTGTATTAATGAGTATTTGTGAAACCAAAAAGTAAACACGAGGTAAACAATCCACACTGGTTTAATTCCTCCTAGCACTAAAAGGACCCAGGTTCCTGGGAATGGAAGGGTTGTTCACTCACCCTCATCAGCAGAGGCGGGCCGGTCGCCCCCCCGGGGAGGGGAGGGGGCCCGCTCGGCGCCCGCGTCCGGCGAGCGGCGCGGGCGCTCCGGGCAGCACGTGTGCCACAGCTCGTGCAAGTTCGGTAAAATCTCCGATACTTTGGAGGTTTTCCTGCTCACTGGAATTTGGAAAATATTTTGTGAAATTCTTAAGAAATTTGTACTAATACTATTAATAATGTGTATTTTGTGTTTAAGTACATTTGGGATTTACTGGACCAATATTAAAAATTAAAGTAAAGTTATTTTTTACTTTTACTGAACTGAAGGACTCTTCTCCATATAAGAGAAGGGTTGGAGCTTAATCCACCACGCTGCTCCACTGCGTGTTGGAGGATAATTTAACTAACTACCATGAGTAACAATCTTCATAAGATGTCTATGATAACAAGCGGGACCGACAACTTTACGTACTCTCCGAAGCACGGTGGGGAGACCCACAAGGACATACACCCAGGCCAGAAACGAATATTTGTACAAATATATATCTGCCCCGAGCGGGAATCGAACCCGCTATCACCGGCATTGAGGCGACTATTCGCACCACTACACCGGAACGGTCATCATCATTTACTTTTAACTAATCTAAAAGAGCCTGTAAAGATTCCAAAACTTGAGATAGGCCTCATCTATAATTATATGAGTGTTGAGACGATCCGCCACGCTGCTTCACAGCCGGTTGGCGGATTTCCCTAACAAAGTAACGACCGCGATCTGATCTTAGCGACAGCTTTACGTACTGTCTGAGGCATTAGGACAAATCAGGACCAAAACATATATATGTACAAAAAAAAAATCAAATCCGAGAGAGATTTTACACCACGACGATCCGCATTAATGGACTTCATTGCAATTACATCAAAACGGTTATACAGAACTCCAAATTCTTCTAGACGTAGAGGCATTAACCCAACAGTGGACTATTCAGTCTTACAATAATCCTATTAATATTATAAATATGAAAGTTTATCTAGATATTTGTTAGTCTATCACACAAAAACTACTGAACGGATTTAGATGAAACTTTATAGTAATATAGCTTATACATCAGAATAACACATAGGTCACAATTTATAAATCTTTTGTGTTTAATTTGGCCATAATAAAAAAAAGTTTAAAAAATAACACGCGGAAACGCCTAAGTGCCAGCTATTCCATGACGCTTACGACCTTCTTTTTGCGAGAATTCACTAGTGTCGACTGGGCAATATAGCTATGCACTCTGCGAACGTGTAGGGACGTTTTTTGTATGAGTCTTTGTTACCGAGTTGTTGTAAAAATTTGATACGGATAGTTTGAAGCTTGGAGAAGGACATATGCTACTTCTTGTCAGTACAATCACACGGGTAAAGCCGCAGGTGAAAGCTAGTATATAATTTAAGGCTCACCATAAACAACACAGAAGTCTATCGACAGCTGTAGAAACGCTCTCTGCGTGGGCGCCCTATTGAACACGTTGTTCGGTGAACAGCTGTTGACGCAAGCTTGTAATACTGCAGCTGGGGCCGAAATTTCTTCATAGTCTAGTAGTAGGCAGATTTGTTCCTGTAAAAAAAATGTATTTTACATTGGTTAAGATTGAGCTAAAACACTTGGAAAATACGTCAGCCGGATCTGGAAATTCTCGGAATTTTGAACACCGGGCCGTGATAAAATTCCTCATAAAGAAGAGAAATACACCAAAAGACATTTTTGAAGAGAAGTCATCGTTTCTTCAGGATTCTGCGCCTTCATATACGATGGTGACAAAACGCCTATTTCAACAAGGACGAGAGAGCTGTGAAGTACCCTCGCCCAGGCCGGTATCACGGTACTGACCAAAAAAAAAAAAAACATCTCAAAAGTCGAAAAAATCGTTCTGGCCGACCGAAGAATTAAATTGTGGCAGATTGCTGAAGAACTGCAGATTAGCAAAGAACGAGTAGAAGAAACGTGAGAAGAATTTGAAAGATGAACATTTACAAGTTGCAAAATTTTTTTGGAGCTAGCCGGTGATAACAAGGAAGACATTTGGCAACGGATAGTCACTGTAGATGAAACATGGATTCGCCAATATGATCCGGAGTCCAAATAAGAGTCCATGCAATGGATAAAAAAAAGGAGAAAGGCCACCGAAGAAATTGAAGATGGAAATTCGGCGTCCAAGCTAATGGCGACTGTTTTCTGGGATGGCGAGGGAATTTTGCTTATTATAATACCCAGGGTAACTACGATGAATGGCCAATATTACGGCAAATTATTGAATCTGTTTCGTGAGGCTATTGTACAGAAACGACTTGGGAAACTGACACGCGAAGTGCTCTTTCTGCAAGACACGTTCACACCACACATGTTGCAAAGAATGTCACAAAGTTGAAAGCTGCGGTTGATCATCATTTTAAAGAGAAAGATACAAAATATTTTTTGGGTGGGCTAAAGGTATTGTGAGAAATGTGAGATGATCACTTGAGGGAGATTATATTGATAAATAAAAAAGAGATACCATATATTTTATATATATAGACCTCGGACTTAGCCGTCCCTCGAATCATGTAGCCACCAAAAATTACAATCATACTAATATTATCATATAAATGCGAAAGTAAGTTTGTTAAGCTTTCACGCGAAAACTACTTTACCGATCATCATGAAACTTTGTGCACATATTCTTGGAGGTATTGGAAGTAACATAGGATCCTTTTTATTGGTCGTGATAACCGACATCCTTGCGGGCGAAGTCGCGGGCAGAAGCTAGTTAGCAGATAAAAGAAGTTCGTTTGCATGCGGCTGTACAAATGACGTGTAGCACACGTCACGTGAGAATGTGTTCCGAGATACCTTGAGAGCGATGAGCGCGGCCGCGGGGCTGCACAGGTCTCGCAGACAGGCGGCCGGGGCGGGCGGGGCGCGGGGCGGCTCGCCCGCCGTCCGCAGCGACCACAGCTCCTGCTCGATATCCTTGCACAGCACGTCTGCAAATAATTTATTGTATGTGTGTATTATTAATATTTATTTATGCAACTGTTGTATAATAAGGGGCATTAAAACACGAATGTGCGTTTATCATTGATAATATCAGACGAGTATTTTAATACCTAATTGTCAACAGGTGCATACAAGACTTTATCTACACTCATAATATGAATCCTGTATAAGATTCTGAAACAGCTTACTGCTAACATTAAAACAGCCAGTCCTAGTACCTCTTGACCTCACCTCTTTGACTCATATATCAGACCTCTACTAAGTATGGTTCTGTTGTATGGAATCGATCGATCGAGAAACGATCGTTATCAGGTATCTATGATAACAGCCGAAACCGACGGCTTTACGTGCACTCCGAGGCACGGTGAGGAGAACCACGAGGATATACACATCGATCGAAAAACAAATAATTGTAGAAATAGAAATCTGTCCCGAACAGAAATCGAACCCACAACCGCCGGCGCGTGGTTTCAGGCGACTTCTCGCACCACTACACCAGAACGGTCGTCGATATATATATAACTCACCTGTACTCGTCCAATGGTCATGGATCCACTTGCTCAGTCTGCTGTAGCAGGTCCTGGTGGCGACCGCGTGCAGGGGGGCGGGCGCGGCGGGCAGCAGCGCCGTCAGCGCCGCCGACACGCGCTCCTTGGCGAGGGTCTTGCACGAGCTCAGCGCCGAGCTTCGCAGTCTCTCCAAGTGTTCGTTGTACAGTGTTCGTAGAGCTTCGACGATGTCACCCTGTAATTAAGAGTTTTATTGTACTTGCAATATAAGATACTATTGTATTCGAATGCAATAAGGTATTTTAAATTAATGTTACAATTGAATCATTAAAATATATATTAAATTATCTACAAATGCGATATTTCTATCATCCTCAGATTGTCTGGCAGAAATTGCTATTTAGCAATAAGACCGCCTTGTTTTGTTCTTTATTTTGGTGTGCAATAAACTATATAAAAACATAATAATAATATAATATTAACTGATGTTTAAATCATTTTGCTGACATATGAAAATAATTTTAAACGTCATTTATTTATTTGATACTAAAGCGTCTAGTGTTCTAGGTCGATTTAGACTACACTAGTTCACCCTGGATAAGTCTAACCCTATCTGGCCCACATTGGCACGCAACCTCCGAACTCGTTGAGCATTCGAGTTCAAGCTGGCCCACCTGGTACGGCCTGGCCTACAGTAATTCACACCTGAGCGACTACAAACGCGGCGATCGACACCGGCTCTACCATACAGCAGCTGGCCCGGCCTGGCCCGCAGTGGCTCACCTTGGGCGAGCGCGCCACGAGCGCAGCGGCCGCGGCCCGCGCGGTGGTTCTCGCGGCGGCGAGCGTGGCGGCCAGCTCGCGCACGGCAGCTGCGCACACGCGCTCCGACACCAGCTCTACCATACAGCAGCTGGCCCGGCCTGGCCCGCAGTGGCTCACCTTGGGCGAGCGCGCCACGAGCGCAGCGGCCGCGGCCCGCGCGGTGGTTCTCGCGGCGGCGAGCGTGGCGGCCAGCTCGCGCACGGCAGCTGCGCACACGCGCTCCGACACCAGCTCTACCATACAGCAGCTGGCCCGGCCTGGCCCGCAGTGGCTCACCTTGGGCGAGCGCGCCACGAGCGCAGCGGCCGCGGCCCGCGCGGTGGTTCTCGCGGCGGCGAGCGTGGCGGCCAGCTCGCGCACGGCAGCTGCGCACACGCGCTCCGACACCAGCTCTACCATACAGCAGCTGGCCCGGCCTGGTCCGCAGTGGCTCACCTTGGGCGAGCGCGCCACGAGCGCAGCGGCCGCGGCCCGCGCGGTGGTTCTCGCGGCGGCGAGCGTGGCGGCCAGCTCGCGCACGGCAGCTGCGCACACGCGCTCCGACACCAGCTCTACCATACAGCAGCTGGCCCGGCCTGGCCCGCAGTGGCTCACCTTGGGCGAGCGCGCCACGAGCGCAGCGGCCGCGGCCCGCGCGGTGGTTCTCGCGGCGGCGAGCGTGGCGGCCAGCTCGCGCACGGCAGCTGCGCACACGCGCTCCGACACCAGCTCTACCATACAGCAGCTGGCCCGGCCCGGCCCGCAGTGGCTCACCTTGGGCGAGCGCGCCACGAGCGCAGCGGCCGCGGCCCGCGCGGTGGTTCTCGCGGCGGCGAGCGTGGCGGCCAGCTCGCGCACGGCAGCTGCGCACACGCGCTCCGACACCAGCTCTACCATACAGCAGCTGGCCCGGCCTGGCCCGCAGTGGCTCACCTTGGGCGAGCGCGCCACGAGCGCAGCGGCCGCGGCCCGCGCGGTGGTTCTCGCGGCGGCGAGCGTGGCGGCCAGCTCGCGCACGGCAGCTGCGCACACGCGCTCCGACACCAGCTCTACCATACAGCAGCTGGCCCGGCCTGGCCCGCAGTGGCTCACCTTGGGCGAGCGCGCCACGAGCGCAGCGGCCGCGGCCCGCGCGGTGGTTCTCGCGGCGGCGAGCGTGGCGGCCAGCTCGCGCACGGCAGCTGCGCACACGCGCTCCGACACCAGCTCTACCATACAGCAGCTGGCCCGGCCTGGCCCGCAGTGGCTCACCTTGGGCGAGCGCGCCACGAGCGCAGCGGCCGCGGCCCGCGCGGTGGTTCTCGCGGCGGCGAGCGTGGCGGCCAGCTCGCGCACGGCAGCTGCGCACACGCGCTCCGACACCAGCTCTACCATACAGCAGCTGGCCCGGCCTGGCCCGCAGTGGCTCACCTTGGGCGAGCGCGCCACGAGCGCAGCGGCCGCGGCCCGCGCGGTGGTTCTCGCGGCGGCGAGCGTGGCGGCCAGCTCGCGCACGGCAGCTGCGCACACGCGCTCCGACACCAGCTCTACCATACAGCAGCTGGCCCGGCCTGGCCCGCAGTGGCTCACCTTGGGCGAGCGCGCCACGAGCGCAGCGGCCGCGGCCCGCGCGGTGGTTCTCGCGGCGGCGAGCGTGGCGGCCAGCTCGCGCACGGCAGCTGCGCACACGCGCTCCGACACCAGCTCTACCATACAGCAGCTGGCCCGGCCCGGCCCGCAGTGGCTCACCTTGGGCGAGCGCGCCACGAGCGCAGCGGCCGCGGCCCGCGCGGTGGTTCTCGCGGCGGCGAGCGTGGCGGCCAGCTCGCGCACGGCAGCTGCGCACACGCGCTCCGACACCAGCTCTACCATACAGCAGCTGGCCCGGCCTGGCCCGCAGTGGCTCACCTTGGGCGAGCGCGCCACGAGCGCAGCGGCCGCGGCCCGCGCGGTGGTTCTCGCGGCGGCGAGCGTGGCGGCCAGCTCGCGCACGGCAGCTGCGCACACGCGCTCCGACACCAGCTCTACCATACAGCAGCTGGCCCGGCCTGGCCCGCAGTGGCTCACCTTGGGCGAGCGCGCCACGAGCGCAGCGGCCGCGGCCCGCGCGGTGGTTCTCGCGGCGGCGAGCGTGGCGGCCAGCTCGCGCACGGCAGCTGCGCACACGCGCTCCGACACCAGCTCTACCATACAGCAGCTGGCCCGGCCCGGCCCGCATTGGCTCACCTTGGGCGAGCGCGCCACGAGCGCAGCGGCCGCGGCCCGCGCGGTGGTTCTCGCGGCGGCGAGCGTGGCGGCCAGCTCGCGCACGGCAGCTGCGCACACGCGCTCCGACACCAGCTCTACCATACAGCAGCTGGCCCGGCCTGGCCCGCAGTGGCTCACCTTGGGCGAGCGCGCCACGAGCGCAGCGGCCGCGGCCCGCGCGGTGGTTCTCGCGGCGGCGAGCGTGGCGGCCAGCTCGCGCACGGCAGCTGCGCACACGCGCTCCGACACCAGCTCTACCATACAGCAGCTGGCCCGGCCTGGCCCGCAGTGGCTCACCTTGGGCGAGCGCGCCACGAGCGCAGCGGCCGCGGCCCGCGCGGTGGTTCTCGCGGCGGCGAGCGTGGCGGCCAGCTCGCGCACGGCGGCTGCGCACACGCGCTCCGACACCAGCTCCAGCACTCGGCGGCTGGACGGCGGCTGGCTGCGGACCAGCTCCTCCTCGAGCCGCGACTGCAAAACAAATAACACGATAAAAAATCAGACGCCCCATACAGAATTACAACTGTATGTACGGTGTGAAAATACATCCGACACATACACACACGAACCCGCACGCACCGCACACACACTCACGCACACACATGCATGCAAACGCACGCACACGCAAGCACATAAATAAATATATATACACATGCTCGCACACTCACGTGCGCACACGCAAACACACACACGCAAACACAACCGCTCAGTCATGACAAAGATCTGCATAGAATATACAATTGCACATCACAGCCAATTGTTAAAAGCACCGCGCTACCGACGTTTAATAATAATGCTTTAAGAAATTTTCTATATTTTTATTTATAATGCACGCTAAGTGTCCCTGAACTCCTTCATGAGCACCATAGTTCGAAACCATAGTCATTACTTGCAACACGAACTGCTTTGGAGACTCTCGTCTTAAGGCACTGAGAGAGTTTTGACGAGAAGACGTTGTGGAGTTTCCCGAACGCTACCTAACCGAGGTAGATTCGGTGTTTTACTTTCTTCAAACTGGACCAAAATAGATCGTATGTCCTAAGTATATACATATACAATTCGATAATTACAAGAAAAAAAGCCCTTAAAAATTACTGATGGGGCGGAAAATGAGCATTAGACATAATCATAGTTTTGCTAATATTCATTTTAGGCCCCCAATTGAGAAGTTATGTTAAGGTCATTGAACATATCTTCCAGTTCGAAAATCTTATAATCAGTTTTTAGAATGTGCGTTATATTTTGCCGAGTCTAATCGTCATATCAAGTAGCCTAACCTGGCCGGACATTCTTAGCAACCCTGCCCTAATATTACTTATACAGCTGCCAGGCTCAAGACTATCAAGGCCGTTATTATTCGCGTCGATATCACTACTACCTGTTATAGGCCTATATATTGTCTAGCTTTTTAAATAGTTATACTACCAGTTGTCTTTCAGAGCCTCGTTTGCTATTCATCAGAATCATCATCACGTGCAGGTGAAGTAGACTTTTGAGAAGTTTGGATGTAGATACGCCCGTTTGACCCTTTATTTGTGTATTGTCGAAAGTAATTACCGGTTATGGTAAAATCTAAATATAGCCTTTTTAAATACTATGAACGGAGTTATTTGGAAAGAATGTTTGTTACGATTTTAAAAACTAATAATGATGAATCTTTCGCAATTTTATTTTGTACGTAGATATCTGAATAACTTTTCTTGACAATTTCCCTACTATGAGTAACGATCGCTATCAGGTGTCGATGGTAACAACCGGTGGGACTATTACGTAACTTGCGCGATCGTGAGAAATCGCTGCGGTGTCGATTTTCAATACTAATTGAAGCTCAGCTAGTATTGAAATTCGACACCACAGCGATTTTTCGCGATCGCGCAAGTTACGTAATAGCCCACGGGATCGACAGCTTTACGTGCTCTCCGTTGCTACGGTGGGGAGAACCACAAGGACATACACCCAGACTGGAAACATATATTTGTAGAAATACATTACACTACACAAGAACAGCTGTCAATTATAATAAAATACATACCTGTAATTCCTTTTCCTTATTCCGAATCCTATCCTCAGTGTTCGAACTTAAGCTGACTGGTGTTATGTGTCTGAAGCTCTCCTTCTCGTGATTAACACGAGATGTCGATAACAAAACGTTGACATCCCTCAGAAACGGGCATAATTCGAATAAAATCGGTTCATCGATTAAAACACACGTATCGATACCGTCACTCGATACATTCAACGTCCCCGCCAGATCTTTTTTACTATTGAAAAAATCTTGGGGGAAATGTGGCAGATCGAACAGCCACCCAAGTATTGATTTAAGATAAATTATTGTGTTTTTCTTCATGACATCGTTTGATCTTAATACCGTTTCGTATATATAGAAAAGATAGTTTAGGAGATTTTGGTAGTATTTCAGACGTAAAGTTGTGTAGTCAAGCATGGATAAGTAGTGCACCATCCATGGTACCGTTACTGTCATTCTCCCACTTTCTATGGCTGTCTTCAAAATTTCCTTTAAGTCTATGGCTGGCTGACTCTGTAACAAAGCATATTAAATATTAAATGACTTGTGCCTTTTCACACTACGTCACACTTATTTTACCCCATCCCTCCTTTACCACGTAACTTAATTAACGAATAGACGCTTATATACATGTAAAGGAATGAGATACGTTTGGGTGTTTTGAAGCCGTTTGCCATGTTTTTTTTTTGCAGAGCTGCCGTAAAAGGCACTAAGACCACAGTGGTACGAATAACTGTACACCAACCAGGATGGTGATGGGCAGCAGCGTCATCATATCCTGACACTACACACTGCGCTTGCTGACTCGCCTGCCAAGCGTGACGAATATTGGCCAACCCTCCAGATATGATGGGGGGGGGGGGGGCTACGTACAGCAGTAAACATACAATGGCTAATGTAGTAGTAGTAGTAGTAGTAGTAGTAGTAGTGTATTCTAGTAATATGTGAGAGAGAGTATTTTTTAATAAAAAATTACTTACATAATTCCGTAAGGCTAAGTTATTTTCCAGCACTTTCTCCTTCGGTGCTGAGAATATATCGTCCTTTTGTGTATTACTTATTAAGGCACCACTTTTCAATAAAACATCCACAGACGTCTGGACGTATGGCAACGAAGTTAGGTATCCTAGGAACTTCGATAGAAGACATAACTTCTTGGACAATATTAGTAATTCTCTTGAAGAATCCGATCCGTTTGCTGGAAAAATACTTTTTATTAGAGAAGTAAAATTAAGTGCAACTGTATTTTTAGTTAATATTGTGATAATAATACATACTTTTAATAATGTTAATATAATATCGATTTATTCTGGGCATTGCACAGTATACACATTATCGCAGACATATTGAAAAAAAAAACCAATAAATTCAAGTAAAACAAAAAAAAACTGTTTTAAAATATTGTTAAACAATAAAATAAATTAATACAATAAACAAGCATAATTTAAAAATGTCCCCGAAAATGTTCCGAAATGAAATTAAAATATGTGTGGAAATAACTTACAGGAATCATTGCAAATAGGCGTGGAGTCCAAAGCAATTATTTCCGATGCTAAAGCGTCCTTCATATGTACTCTGAAACTCTCATTCTCAGAGTACATTATGAATTCCCTAAAAAACAAAAACAAAATAGTCAAAAAAAGAGGTGTCAATTCTATAGACAGATTAAAAGAGAAAAAACACAAATGTTTACTTTTTTAAACATATTTTTTTAAATATATAAAACTTCAGTTTATATTATAAATATCAGTTTAGTATTTAATGTGTTTTTTTTTCTAATAAAAAAAAGTATTTTTATTTGAATTTATTCATCAAAGAGAAGAGTGCAATTATCGTTTTTAAATTGTCATATTGCAATTTAAAAACGATAGCCAAGCAACAGTAACCATTGCATTGAGAGATAAAAAAAATATATTTAAACCAATTATCGCCACTATCATTTATAAACACTAGATTTATTAAAATAAAATAAAAAAATTGACGATCAACGAGAGACCAGCAAGTGTGCATACGATCGTTATAATTGACACATAGCAATTGATCGCGCGGTTATCGCAAGTAGCTTAACATTTATAATTTTTGATCAAGATTATATCTATCCAAAGGACAATATTTGCTTTTGAAGATACTGGGTTAGTTATAAATTATAATCTATAATTATTAAAGCCTATTTATCGGAGAAGGTTATGGGCTATAAAAGATTACGCTTAGATGCGTAGTTTAGTAATTAATAAGTGTAATACTTACTTGTAAAACATCTCTTTATCTGTAAAATGGGGTAATCGATGTGATTCAGTAGCAGATGGACACGTCAATCTACGTTGGAGTTTGCTTAGCTTGGACTCCTGAAATAGTAAAAACATATTAGTGTATTTTTATTTTTACCTGACTAAGCAAATGATGACGTCTACATATCACTCACAGCTCGGGAAATATTGATCCAACTTGAACAAATAAGATAACCCCGCCTGTTTACTTTATCTAGTTTTTAAATGTAAAGTTATAATTTGAAAAATATTTTTGTCGAGCAGAACAGAGTAGGAGTGTGCGATAATTATCAATAATTCGTAACTACTCGATAATTTTTCATTCGATAATTATCGAGTGGTATCGATATATGTGATTCGATAATTTTGATCCGATAATTATCGATAATTTTTCATTCGATAACTATCGATAATTTTCATTCGATAATTATAGATATTTATTTTTGATACGATATCGATAATTTTGATTCTATAATTATCTGATATATTTAATCCGGATAGTAATTATTTTGATATAATGAAAATTTTTTTATGCTCTTCTTTTTTCCTCTTCTTCGATACGACACGATAATCATCGATAATTGATTCCGATGAACATCCCTGGAGCAGAGCACACTCACCGGCACCGGCGTGTCGAGCAGCATGCGCATGAGCAGCGCGGCGAGGTGCGCGTGGTTGTCGGCGCGCGCGGCGAGCGCGAGCAGCGAGCGTGCTCGCGAGCGCAGCGCCACTCCGCCGCCGCCGCCCTCGTACCATCTACATACGACAGCATACACAAACTTAAATATATTGTTGTACTTTGATATCGTAATATTGTAAAATCATATTAATGCGATAATCGTTATACGATTGAGATGCTAAATATGAGTTAATAGTATTTTGTGTCACAAGGGACGAAAGTACTACTTTTTGTCCCGCATGTGAAATTGCCAAACATGCGGGAAAGGATACAGTACTTTCGTCTTATCTTGCACATACTTTTATTTTCTTAATAATTTTTCTTAATATTTCTTAATAATCTGTCCCTGTAAAGCGGGGGAAAAAGTTTCACTTTGTTCCTATCTAGGCCGAAAGTTCAAGTTTTGTCCTTGTGACGGAAAAAAATAACACTTTTGTCCCGCTTCACAGGGATGAAAATAGAACTTTCGGCCTAGGAGGAAAAAAAATAATATAGAAGTTATCGAACCCAACATAATACGATCCGGCTTCAAGGACCATATCCATGTAAATATAACAATGTTATTAATACAAATGATATACTATTAAATGATTTTTGTCAAAAAAAAAGTATGTAAGTCTCGCGAAAGAGATATTAAACCCGCGTGATTGCCGATCTCAAAGAAATTTGGGGTAAACATTTATAGATTATTCTGGATTTATAGCTATCTACATGCCAAGTTTCATGGCATATCGGTTCAGTAATATTTACATGCAAGAGATCTCTATATACTTTTTCATTTATAAAATTAGATTGATAACTCACCTCAATATTTCATAAAACATATCCCTCTGCTTCTTAAAATTTTGAAAACTTAGTATGGATGGAAAATTTTCAGCATTATCAGTCTCGTGGTTAAAGCACACAATACCATTTGATGTCCTATTTTCGCTACTCTTAGATTTATCACTGTTAGATTCAGCCTCACATTTTAGACCATAAGAATTCAGGAGAAACTTCGCCAAATCCGGATAAAAACTTCTAACTTTCTTATTCTCACCTAAAATTTTTAACGAGTTTTTGTCCAAAATGACTTCTAGTGTCGATCTTTGATTCCACAGTGATTTAACAGCAAAATATGTGCTATTGTGTATTGGTTTTAATATTGATTCATACAAATTGTTCTGTAATTGAGATTCAGCTATCCTACAATCATCCTCTAACTGTTTTGACAATAATATTGTTATTAGGAAATAGATCTCGGTATTGATACTTAATATTAAATTATTCTTTAATAAAACGTTGTAAATGTCTATTAAAATGTCGATCTTGTCACTTAGTACAACTTTACTGGTATCGGCCTCGATAAAATTTTGATTTCTTTCCGATGAATCCTTTTGGAGGATCTTTATATGTGGAGTCGTAACTTTAGGCGATGATGTTGTGTTTAGAATGTTAAATTTTTCCATTAATTTGTGCCTTTCCTGTTTCAAAATATTACGTTCGATCTCAATGCTACTAGACAATTCCTTAGGCTGTAATTTAGGCTTAAAGGCTAAATTTTCCTCTAGGGCTAATGGAGAAGGTTGTTGGAATGCTTCTGGGGTAAAACTATTTAGAGAATAACTCTTTTTGCTCCTATCTATATTCGTTGGATTGATTCTGCGTCGTTCAGACTTTAAAGAACTGGATTTCCTTGCTCCGATTTCTGGAAATATCTCTGAATTGCTCAAGTCAAGGTCTATTTTTGTTTCGCTGTCCTCGTTTGATGTATTTTTAGATCGTTTTTTCTTCGCACTCTTCGGTTGGACATTGACTAAATAATCCGCTAAGCTGACGCTTTTATCTTGAGATTTATAGTGCCTGCTAACTCGAGGAGTATCACACCTTTCGAAGTCTTTGAAAGACCTTGACTGTGGGGTGACAGGACTACTTGATGGCAAATTCGGGTAATCGGGTTTAAAGCCATTTTTGACTGGAGTGCTGGATACAATGAGTCTTTCCACTCCGATACTAATTCTCGATTCGTCGGAAGATAAGGATGTGTTATGATCTTTTTTATCATCGGCGAATAATTTAGTTTTAACTCGTCTGCCTGGTTTCTTCCTATCCCTGTTCGGAGATTCTTGTGTTTTTCTGTCCGATTTAACAGTGAGACTATCATTTGACGTGTCATTGTCGCATGTTGGATCACTGATTGATCTATGGTGCTTGCGTTGTCCCAGAGATTTTTCTGGCGTACCTTGGTGTGGGATTGGTAAGGCATTGCTGTTCGTCTGTAATATGCTGAAATTAGAAATCATATAATAAATCTGGGGACTTTGTTTGTTTGAACAATATTTGTATAGATAACCCCACAGAATTAGTATAGATTGTTATAAGTTTTGAGACAGTTATTCTATCACTATATCAAAATATATGTTGATCCAAGCAAATTTGGGTTTCCATAAAAAAATCAGATTTGTTTTTGTGTCCTAAGTTAACATAACTACGTACTTTGTGTTTGTGAATTACTTTGTTTACAACCGTATTATAAGCAACCAACGCCACTGTGTCTATAAAATTATATAAAATTAATATTCATGTAATTCCGTTCTGGTGTAGTGGTGCAAGTAGTTAGCCTCAACACCGGCGGTTGCGGGTTCGATCGCGTTCGGAGCAGATATTTGTATATTTATTTCCGGTCTGGGTGTATGTCCTTGTGTCCCACCGTGCCCCGGAGAGCACGTAAAGCCGTTGATCCCGTTTGTTAACATAGACATCTGATTTTTTTTTTGTTTTTTTTTTTTTTTTTTTTTATATATAAATGTATGTCCACGGGCTCATTTTGCCCATGCCTTTTTTATTCCAGATTTAGGTATACTTAGTACAATGGTAGCTGCTTACATTATTAAGGACTTAATTAAAAACTTAATGTCTCTAATGTGACAACATGAGTCCACCGACCAAAATATGAAGGTATTCTTAAATCTAATGACATGCATTTTTTTTTTTTTTTTTTTTTTTTTTTTTTTTTTTTTTTTTTTTTTTACAATACTTTTACTTTACTTTGCTAATTGTACAATATGCTTATTACTAACGCTTAACTTATTTTCCTAATACTGGTTTTATAGCTATTTCTTATAAATATATTTCTAACAACTATGTCCTCGCACCGATGTTTTTACTCAACATATCGAGCACACTCTCAATGACGGCGGTATCTCTGTGATGAATCGCCATCTTGAGACTGTGCTCGAGGATTTCCTTTTCCGTGGTCTCCGCCGCCCTCGCCACAAAGCGACCAATTGCGTCATCACAGTCGTCGGTGTAATAGACACAGGTGTTAGTGTGTCTAGTCACCGCGACTACGGCGTGCGAAACGCTGTCGTGGATTCGGAGCCTCCTCGTCTTAGTCTGGAGGACGATGACGTCCTCGTAGGTCTGGCCCTGTGCCTCATGGATGGTTAAGACGCGCGATCCCTCGCCGGACCCATATCCCTGGTCAGTCAACAATCTCTTTTCATCTTGCGTAAAGACCAGGTATAGGGTCCGATCCCTTCCTACGGGGATACGCGCGCCTGTGAGGCTCTCCACTCGCAACGATCGGATCTTGGCGCTGGAGCTGTATATGGTTCCGTAGACCTCACTGATGGCAAAGGCGACATCCTTGGGGTTGCGATGCGTGCATGACAACTCGCACGAGATGGTTGTTAGCAGGGTAGGTCTACAGTACCGCATTTCAAACAGGTTATCCCTGTCGATATACGGCAGCTGGTTTATATCTCCGACGAGGATCACCTTCTCTGCACCGGATAGTCGGGCGGCCATTACTATGGCTCCGAAGTGGTTCATAAGGGCTTCGTCCACCGTTAGGCGGGTAATTGTCGAGCCCTCACGGAAACCATTTACCAAAACGGAGGCCATAGTGCGCACCTTTTGCTTGGCTTTGTTGCCATAGTGGTGGGCCAGTTTTTCTTTTAAGTCTTTGGCCGCCTCGACTGTGGTCGTGATCACGACCTCCGTATCCTCGTCGAAGTCCCTTACTATGCGAGTTGTCTTGCCGCATCCCGGTACCCCATTTATCCATTCCAGCGATGGGAGTCCCCAGGTCACGGATAGTAAGCCGGCTTCCCAGTCGTTCGAGATGGTTTTCGCCATCTGAAGTATCCGGTCCCCCAGCATTACTTTCGTGCATCTGGCCACTACCACCACCGGGTCCCCTTCGGGTGTTTCAAAGGTCTGCGGCTCCTCATCTTTCCCCTCAGACTCGACGGCGCTCACGAAGCCTGCTGTGCTGTTATATGCAGCCATATATGTACCCGACATCTTGCCCTTGAGTACTTGTCGGGTTTCGCTGTTATATATGGCTGCTTGGGCTTCCTCGAGTTCCGCCTCCAGTAACCTTTGATGGTCGTACCGGTAGGTCTGCATGATCTTATTGCAGATGGCTAGGCTTACCTCGCGGTTTGCCTTTGTTATAGCCAGGAACTCGATTAGGGCGTTTTCCGCGTGTTGGAGCGGTGTGGACGCAGGTCTAAGTCTCGGTGGTGAAACCTGCCCCATGTCGGCTCTAGTTCGAGCGGCCGGTGACGCCTTCGGGTGCCTCGGACTGTCGTCTTTGGTGAACCTGTTTAGCGCCTCCGCTTGCCGCTCTTCTTGTTCCGCCTTTTTGGGAGAGGGGTGATGTGAGAGCTTATCTTGTTTTGGGGAGATGGTAGCATGGATAAATGTCGCTACTGCCATCGAACTTGGCCTAGACTCGGGTGCGGCCCTTTTTGAGAGTTGTTCTGCCTTCTGGACCTCGACCCTGAGCTGTAAGCGCTCCGAACCGCTAGGTGCGGGTTCATCGACAGCCGGCGATGCAGGGGGTGAAGGTGTTATAGATCTCGGTCTTAAATAACCTAGATCCTCCCCCCTGTCCTCGTAGACAGTGACCTCACTGTTCTTGGAGGCCATTAGGCAACCGTACCTGTCCGATACGTCGCCTCTATCATAGCCGACTCTCATTGAATCTACACTGATTCTTCCAGGGATTCCCCCGGGGGTCTCGCTCAACTGCTGCAGCCACACACTAGACTGCGCAAAGGCTGACGTCTCTCCCCACTCGAACAGCACGATGAGTTTGCTTTTCAAACGTACCAAACGGTAGGTCGAGTCGCCCTCCTGTTCTTGCTCTAGCGCTTCAATCTTTGTGCGCTTAATGGTGGTCTTTTGTGTGCTACCCTTTATCAGTAACGCGAGCCCCGGTGAAATCACCAGCCGATCGCGTGTTTCGGAGCGACAGAAGCAGATTCCTATCCTCTCCACCCCACTGTCCATGAAAAGAGCCACGCATCTGGTCTTAATTCCAACTTCTCCGCCTCCGACCTCTTCGCTGGGCGAGGATTGCGTGATCCTGCTGTGGGTCGGTTGCGAAGGTGCGTTATTGTTGGCTCTCTTCCTGAACAGCTTTTGCAAAGAGGAGGGCATGGCTTGAGTTATTCGGTCCAGAAGGACACGGCCAGGAGACATTGGCGTAGCCGTTGGAGCGGTCTGCTGAGCGGTTCCTCGTGTGTAGAGTGTCTGTGTTTGTGTTACTTGAACGACGGTGTTGGCACTCTGTACAGGCGTTACAGCCGGTGGTAGAGCGGTCGTGCTGTTTCTTTTTGCGGCTACTGTGACGGCCTTTCTTGCGAAAGTAAGGAAAGACGTTCTGCTCGTTTCGCTCTCGAAGATGGTATGGAGCAATGACTGGTCAAGTTTCATCTGGAGTTTGAGCTCCAGATCCAGCCTTTCCCTACCGAACCTCGGGCAGTCCAGTATAATGTGCAGAACTGTCTCCTCACAATTCGGGTCGCAGATACACGAAGGACTGTCAGTGAGGTGGAACCTGTGCAGATACGCCGCAAATCCTCCGTGGCCGGTCAGTATTTTTGTGTCGACATGCGTTGGTGCCGACTTCCTTACCAGTCTGCAAGCGGTCTTCACATCCGGCAGGAATATTTTCGTGACCGAACCAGTTTCCGAAGAATTGTATCTGTCCTGCCATAACCTGACAGTCTCTTCCCGGATCTGCCTTCTGACATACGATATGGGTATTTTATCGTAGTCAGGTGCCGTTTTTTTTGTTAAGGCCGCCTTTTTTGCCAGCTCGTCCGCTCTTTCATTGCCCGGTGTTCCAACATGGGCCCTCAACCAAAAGAACCTAACCGTCTTATTTTCCTCACGGAGACGCCTAATTCGACTCTTCATTTCTACAGCCAGAGGGTGGGTCACTGTGGGGCTCCTCAGCAGATCGAGTGACGACCTCGAATCGCTCAAGATGTTGATAGAGCTTGATTTTGAGGTTTTGGCTATGTCCACAGCTCTGAAGAGTGCATACATCTCCGATTGGAAGACAGTGTTGTGCGGCTCTAACCGGAAAGTAGAGTATCTTACTTCTGCGACTGAGTTTAGTTGCTTGCGAATCGACAACTTCTCTGCTGCAGGGGACCATACGCTCGCCGCATACAGAACGATAGGCTCTATCACCGCCACATATATAGTCCGTACGATCTCCCCGTTCAGACCCCAAGACACTCTCGCCGCGCGCGCGAGTTGTTTGTAAATATCCGCAGCTTTTTTACATACGGCGGTCACGTGCGCATTGAAAGTGAGCTTAGAGTCCAAAATGAGCCCCAGCAGTTTGATTTCCTCTACAAGCCTCAGTCGAGTGCCGGACATATGGATTACGGGAGTATCGTATTTGAGCTTTTTTGTAATTACCATCGCGTTGGTCTTATGCGCGGCGAATCTCAATTTATTACATATACCCCACTCTTGTACGGCAGCTAGGGTGGTTTCGGCTGAGGTCTGTAGGTTGCTGGTTTTCTGGCTAGAGAAAACGAGGACCACATCGTCCGCAAAGGCCTGGCAGTATACTCCCATACCGCTGATCTTTCTCAGAAGCGAATCCAGGATGAGATTCCAGAAGGTCGGTCCGCCAATAGATCCTTGGACACAACCCTTCGTGGTCTCCTTCTCACTGGTCGCTCTGGCGTAATTAACTATGACCCTGCGGTCCTGGAGGTATGAGGCGACCATGGCGTAAAGGTTCCTCGGGCAATGTTTGTTCACCAGCTGTTTTTTAAGAGCCGGCCACCACGCATTGTCAAAGGCACCCTCTATGTCGAGCGATACCAGCAGTACTATTTTCTTTAACTTGATTTCCTGTCTAATATGCTCGACGAGATCGTAGAGGGCGTCTTCCGTTCCCCTCTGTGGCATGAATCCGTACTGGCTTCGGTGCAGTGTAGGGAAGAGCCTCCACTGAAGTCTACCTATCATCATTTTCTCGACTGTCTTTCCTAGGATCGACAGGAGTCCGATAGGTCTATAGGACTTCGGGTGGGTGTAGTCCTCTTTGGCTGGTTTACGGAGGATGCATATGTGGGCGACTTTCCACTGCTTAGGGAAGTAAGAAAGCGACAGGCATTTGTTTGCCAGCGCTAGGAATATCTCTCTGTCGCAGTTTATTGCCGTCGCGCATATATCTGACGTTAACCCGTCCGGGCCTGGAGCTTTTTTGGGGTTTTGGCTTAGAAGAACCTGTTCCAGCTCCGCAGGCGTAAAAGGCGGGTCATCGTCAGACAGATCTTCTAACTCCGTGGGAGCTCTGTTTTCGACGGCCTCTCGGACCTCTTTGTGATAGGTGGTTTCGGTCTCCACAGAGTCGTCTGGGTAGAACGTATTTGCCAGGAGTTTTGCCGACTGATCTGGTGACAGTGTTTCGCCGGATTCGTTCCTTAGCAATACGTCCTCGTGCCTGCGAGAGGTCTTTCTGATGACTCTGTAGATACCGTCCCATACGCTTTCACGGTCTTGCGCCGTACAGAACTCTTTCCAGCTTCGAGTAGCTGCTTCATTTGCTGCCTGTTTGTATCTCTCCTTGGCCTGTACGTATTCTTCGACGACGCCAGCCCTTCTGCAGGGTGCAGCATTTCTAATGCGACGCTTAGCTCGTAACTGTTCCCTTTTCAGGGAGTCTAGTTCAGCCGACCACCACGGTGGTCGGGGGTCGCCTTTCCACGGTTTTATCCTCGGAATGGTCCTCTCACATGTATGGTGAATGATCGCAACGTATTTCGCGATCATTTCTTCGAGCTCATCCGTGCTCGAGACATTGCTGACGGCAACCGGAGTTACGCTCTCTTCCGCAAGGCCGGACTTAAGGATCGCGGTGAAATCTGTCCATCTCGCCTTTTTGGTGTTATATCTGCGCGTTGAGATTGGGTCCAGTGGTTTTAAGGGCCCCTCGGTGCGCAGACTGAACATAATGGCGTTGTGATCAGATGTGATCAGATTTCGTTCCACTCGCCAAGTATCAATTTTTGCGAGAAGGGACTGACTGGTTAATGTCACGTCCACGCAACTCGATAATAGCCTGTCTCCTCTGTATGTCTCGAACGTAGGTATATCTCCGTTGTTATGGATGTGGAGGTCCATTTCGGTGATGAATCCGTGAAGTTGTGCTCCTCGATGGTTTTCGGAGCTGCTGCCCCACCAGTGGCTCCAGGCATTGACGTCACCGGCCACTATATGATGGTGTGTGGGGAACTTCGCGATGGCCGTTCTCACCTGTCCGATGTAAGGGTCCAAGTCTTGGTCCCCTTCGAAGTAGACGGACAGTATTCCGAGCTCAAGTCGGCCGGCCTTTACGAAGACAGCGGCCACATTCTCGGTGACAATTTGGGGGTCATGAATAACTTCCACTCTGTCACCGAAGACGATGATCGCTGCCTTTACTGGTTTCTGGCGGCCCAAGGTGCACTGGATGATCTTCGTGCCTGGGTATCGTCTCATTTCGCCCTTATTACCGGTATAAGGTTCTTGTACCAGGGCGAAAGAGATCCCTTTTTCCGAGGCCACCTGAAACAGTTCGGCTGTTGCCAACTTTGAGCGCTGCAGGTTTGCTTGCAAAAATCGCAAAGCGCTGCATGCATCGTCCGTCTCTCCGTCAGGGGCCATTCCTTTGGCCTCCGGGTCACCCTTAGCAATATTGCACCCGTGATCTTGCTATTCCATCCCATTTTATTCGTTCCTGGCACTCCGAACTATATGCCGTGTGTGCCAGGTCGGGGCCAGATCTTTTTGCTCTGAGGCAGTTTATACACTTAGGAAAGTCTCCTTTGGCTTTCGAGGGGCAGTTTCCCCCCACATGTTCACCGGCGCAGAAGTTACATGACTCTTTGCCTTGTTTGCAGAGTGCCTTGGTATGTCCGAATCCAAGGCATCTCATGCACTGAACGAGGGGGGACTGGTCCTCAACTACACATCTACCAAAGCCTACGTACAGCTTTCCTTTGTCTACAAACCGCCTCCAGAGCACTGGAGATAGCTCGATCACAGGGTGGCACTCGTGGGGGTTTCGGGCACGCTTTCTATAGCGCACCTTCATCTTCAGTGCCGCCTTGTCAACCCCTTCGAATATGTGATCGTTTTGGGCTTTTATGAGGTCCGCGATCTCCTCGTTGGAGTAGCAATTCAGCACTCCCCGCACGCAAACCAGTGGGTCCTGGTTTGTGGGCTCCCGCACCGTCAGTTCTGCATTTTTCTGGACTTGGCCCCTGATCTTAGCCATGTCCTCCTTCGAAGCGCACCTCACCACTATCTTTTGGTCACGTGCCTTACGGACTCTTTCCATTTTCGCCCCGGATTTCTTTAGGTCCAGCGAGTCTTTAATTTTTGTGAGTACCTGCTCGCTGGTCTCCTGTGGGTTTCGGGACGAGATAATGAGAGTGTGGTTAGGTCTTTTATCTACACTCTCGGATTTGGGTCGGGCTGTGACCTGGGCATAGGTGTTGGGCGCCCGGGGAGCCAACTTAGTGACTCCCTCTTTTATAGTGTTGAGGGTCTGCTTGACCTCCTGCACCGCCATCTCCGTCTCCAACGACGGTTTATTTGGAGATGCTACGGCCCTGGCAGAATCCCTCAGGGTGCGTAACTCAGAGGACATGATCTCTAATTTTTCATTAAATGTTTCGATCACAGGGGTCAAGTCCTGTTGTGGGTGTACTTGTGGTGCATATGGTTCTGAATTTATTTGTTTTATTTGCTCCTTTATTTCAATTATGTGTTTTTCGATTCCTGTGTCTAATGTTATTGGGCGGCATACATCATCACTGACCAGTGGGATGTTGTCTATTTTTGCGATGAGGTGTGCCCTGGTCTCTGTTACCTCATCCTTGAGCTTTTCTATGCCGCTAAAGAGCGAGCTTAATCTGTTTCCCACCGCCTTCAGTGACTCTTGGACCGTGTTGTCGGTCGGTGCTGTTTTGTCACTGCTGGTCCTAGCTGATGATACCGCCCCTCGAATCTCGCTCAGCTTTTCATTCAGTTCAATCTGTTTTTCCAGGATGTCGCGGATACGCCGGAAAGGCTCTACTGTATCATAGTCAAGCCAAGTGTGTATGGCTCGTGCCTCCCTTAGCGCCTCCGCGACATCCTCCTGGGTTTTTTGCATGCTGGAGAGGAGCGTCTTCCTGAGGTCTGTGAGCTCTTTTGCATGAGCTCTTTCAACCCGCAATAGTTCTTGAGCATGACGGGTACGCTCCTTCTCCAGATTGCATATGTGCCGACTGCGCGAGTCCGAGAGCGACAGGACCGTTTCATATAGGCCCTGTAAGCTCTCATAGACTGTGATCTTCGTCTCACGCTTCATTTTTTCGGCACTCTCAAGTGCCTCCTTGCCGCGCTGCAGCAGGTCGTTTGCCACACCCGTAACCATGTCCATGTGCACCCCCGTCCGTTTCGGAGTGGTGTATAGGAGGGAGGTTCTTCTGCTGGCCACCGATGAGGCCGAGCATACCGACGACGACTCCATATCCTCCTGATCCGACATTGGAGGCTCCGAGTCTGTGTTGATATGCTCTACTGCCATTTCCGGCACATTTGCTAGTCCTTCCTGTGGTGGTTTGTCGATCGGTGTCGACGACAGCGGAGAGGCAGATGTGCTTGCGCTGGTAACATTAGTTAGTTTTTTTAACACTTTTTTACGCAGCGAGGTTGTTGTTTTTGAGGTCACCGTTGATACATCGGTTACCTTCTTGGTTGTTGGGTTGGAGGACATGATTGTTTGTTCAATCTTTATTATTACTTAACTATTAATGATATATTAGGTATATGTACACTTATACACTAGCTATCTTATATATACACTTATAGTCTACTTACAATATACACTTATTTACTATGTTATGGTTAGTTATACAATTTTTATTTTATTTTATTTTCTTTCTTTCTTTTTTTTTTTTTTTTTTTTTTTATGGTGTTCGGTCGGTTGGACTCACGTGGCGGCCAGATGTGATGTCGCCGACGTTGCAGCTACACGAGGACGCTGTTGTTGTTGCCTCCTCGCGGAGTACCAAGTACGTGCGGTGATTTTGCGCGTCGAAATCCCTTTTGGGATTTCGTGTGGTGATAAGTGGTGAACGGTGAGATAGATGGTGATGTCTGCGAGCTGGTTGTCTTCAAAGCTATCTTGAAGTTGATTGGCAGGTCGATCACCGTCGATAGGGCGCCGGTTACGTCAGCCGCGATGGAATGTGGCGTACGTGACTTATTGACGCTGATGTTGAGCGGAGTTTTATAAGTAGGTCTTAGCGGCGCCGGTCTGTCGGGGAATTTGGACTTAAGTTATTACAATTTCCTTAGACGCCGCTATATATGGCCACTTTAGATGTTAATATCTCCGGTTCCCGGTTTGGTATAGAGATGAATGAAACGTCGAGCGACAGGTCTTTCCGGCCGCTCCGAACTATCAATTTTTGCGCCCTTGCGTATTGGCCTTCTAGTAGTTTTGATGCTCCGAAGTTTCAACGCCCGCAGCTCGGGAACCCGGGACTCCACAATGTTGCAAACACACTCACAGATAGATGACACTTATTACTGTCACGATCACCACTTATTGTAAACGCGCGGCTCAAAAAACCACTTTTACAGATTTTTATTACGGAGCCGATGTTGCTATTGTCGCGTCTTGACTTGTACTTTTTTTTTTTTTTTTTTTTTTTTTTTGTTTATTTATTTATTTGGTGTATTTTTTTAAATATACAATTTAATGGCACAACATATGTTTGATAAAGATCGTTATTCATGGTAGGGAAATTATCTACCCTCCGCACTAGAGTGGGAGGGGCAGATAATCAAGCAAGCAAGCGGTCTCGGTGCCCGCGAGCGCTCTATAGGCGAAAGCGGCCCGCATAGGCCGGCCAACCGTCGAGGCGTCACGGTTGTATCCGCGAGCGATCCCGTGGCGCCCTATTACGACGATAAGGGCACCACTGGGTTTTAGCGGGTGCATTTCCCAGCGTTAAAAAATACTAGGGAAATTATCTGCCAACCCGCAGTGGATCAGCGTGGTGGATTAAGTTCCAACCCTTCTAAGATATGGAGAAGAGGCCTTTGTCCAGCAGTGGGACGTTTACAGGCTGATTCAGTTTATGTAATTCAATACAACGATTTTTCCTATGATCTTTAATTATGAAGTTATTTACCAAAACCTTCTAAAACCTAGTTAATTTACTTATTTATATATAAACTAGCGGCCCGCCCCGGCTTCGCATGGGTATTTAACTAAAATTTTAAAAATTATAAATTTATATTTTTTATCACCTACACCTGCGTCGATACTGGAAAATATTTTATAATAGACGGATTGAGTTGTCAAATCAACTTCGAAGCAAAAGCAACCCCCTTTTAACCCCATTAGGGGATGAATTTTGATAAAATACGAAACACGTCTTCAATCAATTCTGTTAAAGAATATTTTATGCAAAATTTGAAGTAGATTGGACCAAGGAACTACGTTGTCTCATACAAACTTTGCCCCCTTTTTTGCCCCCTTAGGGGTACAATTTCGTAAAATCACCATTTAACATAATTTAACATAATAGTATATTAATTAAAAATGATGTTTATCTAAAATATTAAAACGATTTCTATTCCTATCCGACATATTTAATAAACTTTTAAGTTTAATAAAATAATAACTCAAAAATAAGTTTTGTGAGTTTTTAAGATTCCTTAGACCAGATGGCGTTGGCGGTGTAGGTACCTATTTCTATTTTCTTAAATATTTATTTTTAAATGTAATTACAATGAAACAAAAACTAAATGTTACTGTGAGTTATGTATAATTTTTATGTATTAAAGTTAGTTACATTGGTTTTGTACTTTTTACGTGATACGCACACAGAAAAAGCTTATAAGAGATGGCGCTGATTGAAATTAAATCGCGCTATTAAAATTTGTTCTTGATGATATATAGTGTATTAATAAAACGTAGGTTTTAACAGAGTGATTATAAGTATAGATTAAAGCTATCGAGCGAAACGGACTTACAACTTTAAACGCATTTAATTACTTTTTCCGGAATGGTCGACGCAATAACTTCTAGAGCTTTTAATAATTTTGTCGGGATTTTTTTAAATATTCGTGATTAATGTTACTATAATCTGTCGAGCCAGTTTTAATTTTTTAATTACAAAATTTTTAAAAACAATTTAAGTGCGAAAAATTTTCATGGAAAGACTTCTTTTCGATATTTTTTTTTTCATTTTGACAATATGGCTATCGCTGGTTGTGGCTGTGGTGAATATTTATTATTATCATATATTTAGTGATACTCGTGAATTTAAGACGAATCAATTGATGTAAGAATCATCAAAATCGGTCAATGTGTTTGATCTCTACAACGCCACATAGTAACAAACATACATACATAGATACATAGGCTGATAAACACATTATTTCTTTGCATCGTGCAGTCGTGTAAAAACACACTAGATTTTAGTATACAATTGAAATTTTAAATATGTTTAAGTAAGTTGTGGCCGAAACTGAGAGCAAGGCCAAAAGTTCTGTTTCGGTTTCGGCTGAAAAACCTGTTTCGGTCGGACACTAATGATTTTGTTCAGAAAAATGAAAAGCTGACATTGTCGTAAGGACATCCAACTGAAATTATCATTTGAAATTAAGTAACTTTTACTAATGATCACCCACTTACACGATAAACAAATACATAAGTAGTAGGTACCGGTTGTATACAACATTTTTGTCTATCACAATTCGACTGGCTGACTTTATAATTAAATCACAATGCGACTGGTTGATTTTACAAAATAATTCAAAAATATGTTCTATTTTCAAACATTGATTCATTTGTTTTAGTGCTTTTATATATATATATATATATATATATATATATATATATATATATATATATATATATATATATATATATAACTCTATAGCAGGAAAACATCCCAGTTCACATATAGGTCATCGTGTTGGTGACTATGACATTTTAAATAGTTTTTTATTATTTATTTATACATATATGTATATTATTGCACACTTAAGAAGTACATAAAACAAATAATTAAAAAAAAAAAAAACATACTAAGCAGAGTGCAATAGCCCCTGTCTATAAAGGAAACATTGGTGATATGTGTACCTACATGGTGCAGTAATTCTTTAAATTTAAATATTTTTATATATTATTAACAGCAAAGTCTCATAATTTATCTAAATGTTCAGCTTAGGCTAGTGAACACTGTTTTGTTTATTAATACAAGCCTACACTCGACTGGGACCACACAATGTTAATAAGTGGTGATGCAGTCTAAGATAGAGTGCACATGTCTAGATGATGCCCATTCACTCTTCTCTTGAAGGTACAGATAGTGTAACTGGCATTCCATATTCTAGCGGTGCCTATTAGACCTTTTTTAATGCAATCACATGGTGTACTTAGTATTTATAAGGTCATTAAAATGTAAATTTTTGAAGTAAAATACTAATATAACAATAATGAAGGATTTGTTTATTTGTAAATACCCTATTATAAGGTTCTACTGGGTTGATTTGAAATTTATTATAGTGCATTAGAAATCATATTTACTGAGGATGTTTATAAGCTATAATACATCACTCTATATCTCACAACGGTTGACTTGTGTAAACGTAATATGTACTTTTATATTATTATTAATAAAATTTCAAAATACTTACCTATCAGTCTGATTTCTAAGATACGACAGAAAAAAACTGGTAAACTCATTCCTATTCGAACAGAATAATATGCAGTCTTCTGGTGCAGCCTGAAATATTAAACAAAAAATAAATAAAAACACTGTTTTTGAAGTTGAACAAATTTTATATGTCCACTAGATTACTAACCTCAATTGATTCATTATTTAACCACTTATGTATTAAATCCCGTTCTAACTTTCCCGAAATGGCACTTTCAATTATTGTTTCAGGCATTTTAACTTAATAAAAATAGAATAATTCGAGATCGATGAATTGAGCTGCGCGCTAACCTTTCTTTTACCGCCATTGACAGTGACACTAGTGACAACTGACACGACTGCTCGTATCGAAAAACTGTACTGTTATTTGTCAATGTCAAACGATGTCTGTATTTCGTAGGAAAAGACCACGGTGTAATACATAAGTCTTACAACGAAAGTATAAGGCGTACGCTGGCTTATTAATGGCTGTTCTTTTCAATTTACGGCTGCCAGAAGCATGACGATAGATGGGTGTTAAGTTCAACAAAGTGAAATCATGTTTTGGACTGTGTCAAATCCAAGTCTGCTCAGTGCGTACTACGCACCACAACCATCGATAGCAACAACATACAGCGGCGTTGACGCGAAAGAAAAGTTATAACACGATTGTACTAATCTCTCAAAAATAAGGCTTCGTTGCAAGACCTGTATATATATCCGTCGGTAAAACAAAGTAAAGTTATAGTAATTTGATTGAATATTGACAATGGTACCATTAGTATAGAATTAAATGAGAACCATCTTATATGGGGGATTTATTGAAAAAGAGTCCACTTTTTTGGCAAATTATTGTTCGAACACTTACCGAAATAGCGCTAGCGTAACAAATGGAAATGATACGAAGTTAGCAGTTATAAGCAGAGTGAAGTGTGCTGCAGGTTGAAAAATTTAGTACTTCTTTTGTCTTCTGTATTTAAGAAATAGTCGACTAAATGAATACATGTGATTTTTTTTTTAATTTTTCATTTATTATTGATAATGTTTATATTCTTTTATTAAAGTGAAACTTCTTTAGAATCGTTGTGATTTGAAACGGGATGCAACGGAAAAAGTGACAGGTAAGAGACACAAATACAAAAATGTGTAGGAGAGAATGAGATAGTATGATGTCGCATATCCTAGCAACGCGTAAACAACGCCTAAATAAGTAATAAAATATTTAACTATTAATATTAAAATAAGTAATAGAATAACTATTAATATTAATAAATTTTAAATCGAGTTTGCCAAAGATGTTTCACTTCTGACATGTGTGCTCCGTACACACGACATTTTTATTGTTTTTGATTTATATTGTTTAATACGTGTTCAGTGCGTGTTATGACTGCTTTGTTATTTGGTGCTTCCTTTAAAATTTACCCTTATGCTAATGTGGTGCCAACAATTTGATGAATTTTGACGACACTTTTTGTAACAAGAAGATGGTATTCCTTCCTTCTTATCTATATTCCTGCATGCATGAGTGGTAGTCATGGTTTGGTCATGGTATTATAGATAAAGCAGGAGAGCCAGGCCTCGTCCAGCTGTGCCTCGGTTAGAAAGAGAGGGACGATCGCGGTACTTGTTGAATTACATAGAATAGAATATAATATAATATTACTGACTACTGTGCATCTTAGAGTTGTTTCTATGATTTGTTTGTAGTCGAAAAAATTGAAGTAAATAAGTAATAAGTAATAGTCCATGTTCACAAAAATAAAAATAAAAATTTATCGGGATTTGAACTACTCATATATCTTTTTTGGGTTTTTTATAAATCAATGATTTTGATGAAATAATCTTTATATAAACTCCGGACGCGAAGCATCCGATATCCTGATATTACCTGTCTATGTCACTCCTGCGTAAATATAATGCAGCACGCTCGCACAGACGCAATGGCCGCTGTCCAAAATCAAAAATCAAAATTAACTTTATTCAAATAGGCCCCAAGAGCACCTTCGAATCGTCATTTTACAAATTAACACTTTCAAGTGATTATTATTTTGTAATAGTAAAGCTACCACCGATTCGGAATGTAGATTCTGCAGAGAAGAATCGGCAAGAAACTCCGCAGTTACTCTTTTAAACATAGTATATAAAATTTGTTTTAGTATAAAATTAGTAATATCTTGCATGAAATACAGCGCCACAAAGGGATTGTAAACAGGTAAAAACCTGAAAATGTATGATTTGTTGCGTCTGGTTTTTGGTGGGCCTTCAGTCAGGACTAAAAATCCTTGGCTTGCTATGACATAATTCTTAATTTTTAAATAAGGAACTGTTATATCCCTTTTTTGTAAGGTAATTTGTTACTAGCTTTCTAAATATTTGTTTTTTTATATTATATTTTTGTATGTTTTGTTACGTGGGTAATTAAATAATAAAATAAAAAGAATATAAATATTAAATCGTTATCAGTATATTATTATAATCAAGAATTTTACAATAATTTATCTTTAAAAAAAGAATACTAGGCCAACTATTAAAAATAAGGTTTATGTTTTGGAATAACTTTTAATGAGTAAAAGTTTTAATTAGTGGGACGTAGGTTTGAGCTTATTCTTGGTATAAAGCAGGGAATCGATTAAATGAGTCACTTATCAGAAGTGTCTTCTTAGAAGGTTGCCACGTGGTTTCGCACTCGCGGGCAAGCTCCTAAGCCCAGGGCCAAGAAATAGGAAATTTCCGGTTGTTCTATCAGCACTAGATGGCTGATTTCGGTTTCAGAGAGCAATGAGATGAGTGCCCGTAATTGGGGTCCCAGCAGAATCTTACTGCCACCGTCTGCTTACTTTAGCCACGCGGTCCCCCTCACCTTGTCATCACATTCTAGAACTTTCGAATATAATCTGTGCCATACCTAATTATACTAAGCGCCTAATCTTTTCACATTAGCAATTTTCGATGACTGATCCTTTGCAACATTTATACATGTTACAGTTTTTATACTAAAATCAAAATAAATAATTTATATAATAACAGTAATTAATTTATTTAATGAATTTATTTTTTCCCTTCTAATATTTCATATAAACCAGACTTAATACAATAATGTTTGTGACCACTGTCGGTAAAGAGGTCATTGTACGACATTCTTCTTGCCCCGCGACCTGACTATAGCTACCTCAAGGAATTTATATCACAACTGGAATGTTTTATATTCAAATATGCACCTTGAAGTATTTAATATAAGGTTGACATTGGCTTATAACATGTAAAGTGAAAAATCGTTCCGAGCATTTCGTTGACAACTGGTATTTTATCTCTGTCTTTGTTGCCTTGAATCCATGGTAGAAAGAGATACAATTAGGGTTGCCACCTCTCCGGGTTTGACCCGGAGTCTCCGGGTTTGCATGGTGCATCTCCAAGCTACGGGTTTAACATCGAAATCTCCGGGTCAGACCGGGGAGTGGCAGTGAAGCGATAGCTGACCATCACGGCGCGGGGCGAGACTTGAACCAAGCACGAGAGTTCGTAAAATCTAGTGATTCAATATAGCCTGTTGATTTAAAATGGGTTCAGTTATTCAAAGTTGAGGTGACTTTCCTTCACCGAACTGCCAAAAATAATCGTATTTTTTACACTTAATACACTTAATCCTTATAAGCAATGCTTTTGTAGAGCGCGTCTTTTCTTTTATGTGAAATTTGTCGACAGACGAGCGAAACTGCGTGTCAGTGATCATGGTGAAGGTAGAGTTAATTGTAAAGATTAATTACAAATATGAAATGCCGAAAATTTTTGAAAATTTTGAATAAACCTGAACAAGAAAAGATACTTAAACAATCCCTTCAAAATAAAAAATATTGTTTTAAGCTGGTCCAAGTTAGCCTAGCACTAGTTAGGTCTTTTATATTTTTTTTGACCTTCCGTCTGGTGCAGGTGCTTTCCGGACATGGGTGCTTCGGTAAGTACTTGCACAAAATCGCCAGACGGGAGGCGACTCCAGCCTGCCACGCGTGTGGGGCGCCAGAGGATACAGCGCTCTATACGCTTGAGGTGTGTGCCACCTGGGAACCGCAGCGTCGCGTACTTTCAGCGGTCCTCGGGCAAGATCTCTCACTGCCGAGCGTCGTAAGCGCTATGCTCGACAGTGAGAGATCGTGGCAGGCGGCGGTCTCCTGATTTGGGCGGATCGCCTCACCGCGAAAAATAAATAAATATAATAATATAAATAAACGTCTCACACTCAACGGCCCCCAGTAGAATATGAATCCTGTGTCGGGGGTCCGGAAACACACACAATACACAAGCACAAACGCCCAGACCACGACAAATATCTGTATGGCCTATACAAATATTTGTCATGTGCGGGAATCGAATCCGCGACCGCTAGCACATCAGTCAGTTGCTGTGACCACTGCGCCAACGGTCGTCAAATATAGATAGTAATGAAAAAAAAATCAACTTATTAATAACAATTATTTCAGCATTTCCATAATATTTGGTTAGCTACAACATATTCCTCTTTGTTTTTTTAAATTTAAATTATCGTGTTCAAAAGTTATTCGAAAAAAAAAAAGAGAAAAATGATTTTTTTGAATTTTGAAAATTTTAAATTACTGTAATATTTCTTACTTCTCAAGCTGATTAGGAATAAAGCAAAAACTTTTTCTTTAGAAAGAAGTTATTATAAAACATTTAAAAAAATATATACCTAAATAAAAAGGAGCGAACAAATAATTTAATTAATCGAATCATAAAAAAAAAGCTATTGATAAAAAAAATCTTGTTTTTGGGTTATGTTGCGTCAACTTATAAGAGTTTATAAGTAAACAATAGTCGAATAAAAAAAAAATTTAAGAACAAATGACAAACGAAAGATTAGATAAAAAAATTACCAAAAATAATTTTTTGTCGCCAGGTTCAGAGAGGTGTAGATAACGTGATAGATACGACTTGGATAAGACATGTTTCAGTAAACAATATGATAACGTATATTAAAGATAAGGGCATCTAAACCGTTCTTGAACTTGAGGAAAAACATTGACCTGGTCACTGATAACTATTAAGGAACACGTTATATTTGGCGTTTTTTTTCCAAATAGTTTTAATAAATCTCAACATATTACTAAATAATATTATTATTTAATTAGGGGGCGTCCATAAATTACGTGAGGTGTTTAAGGGGGGAGGGGGTCGAGTCAAATCTCATCTAATCTTACGTTGGAGAGAGGGGGGGTCTCGGCAAATATCACGCAATTTTTTTTCTGATTGAAACAAAAAAAAAATTATACTATTTTGGTCCATTTAATCCAGATTGTACATGCTTAAGATTTAATCTTGAGCGTAATCGCGTAATACGATTAAGATCATTCACTAATTCGTTCGAAAGAAAATAATTTCATTCATACTTCGACGTTATACATTGTACTGACTGTCAAACCACCATATTTGTTTTATACCAAATAGCTTAATTTAATCTGAATTTACGGTACAGTGTAGCCCGTCCTTTGTTTTCGCGCCACTGTCAATAACAGTTACAATAACAATCCAACGCGTTTAAGTAAGAAACCCACATTTTGAAAAATCTCACGTGAGATTGGGGGATGGGGAAGGGGGTTGAATAAAATCTCACGACATCTCACCAGGGGGGAAGGGAGGGACAGAAAATTTAAAAACACCTCACGTAATTTATGGACGCCCCCTTACAGGGGACTAAAAATTTGGGAAAATCTAGAAATTATTGTATTTAAAAAAGTCTAAGATTTGGGTTGATATACTGGGAATACATACGTTATTAAAAGGCGCAACTGTAACTTTTCAAAGATAACGTTACTTTAAATAAAAATAGATATACACCTAAATTGATTAAGAGTAAATAATTTCACAGTACAAAGGACAATGGAAACTAAAGTTATATGAATTTACTTATTTTCACAACTCATTTTATTTTGTACTTTACTTTTTTTCAATTTCGAAGATAACTTAAGTAAAGAAATTAATTCAAGAGACTAGGATTTGACAAACTTTTAGAAGAATCTGTAAAGTTTGATATAATACACACATCAGAAACATTGTACTAAAGTTACAAGCCTATTCCAATGATTATTTAATTTTTATAGCCTCTAAAACATATTGATTCAGTGTCGGAGGTGGTACAAGACAGTTTGAATCAGCCATTAAATACACCTCTAAAAAGAAAAGTTATATAGAAAACGAGAAGTGGAATACAAAAGAGAAATTTTGAAGTGTTAAAAGTTTTTATTATTTATTTTTAATGTAAAATGTTTAACAAACACTATAAAATATGCAAATAAAAAATGGAAGACGTGATGTTGAAATAACTCAGAGTTGTTGATAATAAAAGTTAATTTTGCTTAACATTAGGGAGATATTCTTTCAAAGACCCAACCGTCTTCACCTTGATGTAAGATCTTTTCATCTGGAACCTCTCCTTCCTTAGGCTTCCTAAACTTAATTCTATCATGAAGTCTGTCTCTTTGACCTTGCCAAAATTCCACCGAGTGCGGTCGAATTATATATCCACCCCTAGAAGTAAATCAGATTATAAAAAAAAAGAAAAGAAAAATACCTACAATTTTATTTACCAAAAAAAAAAAAAAAATATGAGCTTAAAATTTTCGTAACACAAATATTGCCATTCATATTTATGATAATTTGTAATTACCAGTAAACTAAATCCACTCGAAAATAATTTGTAATAGGTTTCTAATGCCACAGCATAAAGTTTTAAATTATTTTATTTAGAAATTGACAAACCAGTATGCTTGAGCATTATTTGTGATTTGATTTTGTGGTATCAACAACAATTATTGAACCATTAATTCCAAGATAACTTTTTTTTCTTCAATCAATAAACAATACTTATGAATTATGGTAGATTTTAAAAATAGATCGGAGAAAAAGTTTCTTTGTATTTTACATACAAATTCAAGACTTTAAGTTTAATTACATTGAATTATACATGGGCCATTTTGTTCAAGTGACATAATCCCATTCCTGTAGAAATCTTGGTATATTTCTTTAAAAAAAAATACAACAAGTAATAACAGTCATCTCTTTATGTTGATCTAAATATAAAATATATATAGCTACTAATATAACTTCTTATTTTATGAAAAACTTGATTTGCAGTAAATGTAAAATGTCATACCAAAATTTGGGTCTTGGAATTTCTTTTCCAGGTTTCTTATATTCTGCTTCTACAACTTTTTCTCTTTCATAAAGCACGTCTCTTGATTCAATTGGACTACTCTGATCGCCAATATAAACTGCAATTTGACTTGGAGCAGGTCGAGAGTGAAAATATTTAGTAGATTCTTCTTCAGAAAGTTTTTCGACAACACCCTCAATCCTTACAGATCTGTTAAGAATTTCCCAATAGAATGTTGCGGCAACATAAGGGTTTTCTTCCTAAAGTATAAATTATAATCATTAGAGTTTTCAAATATGGCATACCTGTAATATCTATATATTTATTTATTTATACTTTTACACACCAAAATAATATGGAAGCAAATACTTGGAAATTAAATCAATCGAATTGCAACAGGTGGCCATATCGTTAACATCAATCTCTTCCAAGCAACATTTGGGCAAAGGATTTGTAGATGTAGAAAAGGATGCAAAAACTATATATTATATATATTAATAAGAAAAAATTATACATTCATACATAAAAACACATACAAATACATATACATAATATAAATAAATTTTATTAGAATGCTGATAATTAGATACTTGCCATTTGTTTAGCTTTTGTGCTACCATAATGGGTAAAGAATTTGAAACCCTCTTTTCCATAACCCTTACATAAAACAAATCTCGCTGAAGGATGACCATCTCTAAAAAAATTTAACATGTACAAAAATAAAAAAAATTGTTAAGCAAAAATAATTATTATATTACAACATTTTTAGAACTCATAAATGTCAAATTTACTGAACAGATTATTCTGTTAACGTCCCATTGCTGGACAAAGGCCTCTTTTCCATATAGAGGAAGGCCCTGATTAAACAAAATGATTTGAAATGATTAAAAATGATTAATTTTTTAATCATTTTTAATCATATTGAATCATTTCTAATCATAAAATAGCTTTGTGAATTTCTGTCACCTCTTATGATTTAAAATGATTCAGTTAGGATTAAAAATTTTTAATCATATTGAATCATTTCTAATCATAAAATACTTTGTGAATTTCTGTCACCTCTTATGATTTGAGAAAAATGATTTGAGATGATTAAAAATTTTTTAATCATTTTAAATAATTTCCGATCATATTTTAATAATCAAAAATGATTGAAATGATTAAAAATTTTAATCATTTTTAATCATTTTCAATCATATTTTAATGATTTAAAATGATTTAAAATGATTAAAATTTTTAATCATTTTAAATCATTTTGTTTAATCAGTGGGGTTAGTGCTTAATCCACCATGCTGCTTCATTGCAGGTTGGCAGATAATTACCCTACCATGAGTAACAATCCTTATCAGGTGTCTGTGATAACAATCTGGACCGACGGATTTACATAGTGTGTCATGGTTTATTTCTTTACTCATTTATATCTTTAAGACTCTAACGCCGAGTTGCACGAAACAAATTTTAAAATTTAAGTGTTTATTAAACTAATTTAATCACAAGAATCGTGATTATCTGTTGCACGAAACCTACAATCTGATTAAGTTAAATTTTTTTTTAGTTTAATTAAAGACCTGTCTAACGGATGATTAATTCCGAATTTACGTTGTTCGAACGTAATTTTATCTCCGTTAGCGTATAATTTGACACTTGATTAAATTAAAATTTAAGTAGCAAATATCCTGTACTTAACTCGTTAAATGGAAAGATGGCGACGATATAGAATATAGATGACGCTTTGGTTGTTGTCAGACTGTCAGTTGCTGTAACATATATTTTAAGATTGAATTGTATCTGAGAACTGAGAAGTGTACTGTGTATTGTTATTGAGCTAATAATCGGAGAAAGGAGCGGACGGACGAATTGTATTATCTATACAAATATACTAGAAAGAAGAACGGACGGAACGGTTAATATAGAAAGATATTGCATTGAATTCATCGCAAGTTTTGTTCAGAGTAGGTAAGTATTTATTTATTTATAAGGATCTCCAACAGTTATACATAGGTTAAACATTCACAAACAATAAATTGTCAATAAATTTCAAGAAAACTATGTAACAGATTACAGGAGAACACATCTTATTTTTACAAATTAAGCTAAACAGCAACCAATAATTTTGTTATATAAAATTAGTAATGACTCATATTAAGAGTCACCAAAAAAGTATAATTACAATAAGAGGTACCTACATACTACATATTATTTATTTTTAAAATTGTAATTTGGAATAGATAAACAAGCTAACCACATTAATTAATTATTAACAAGCGAAAGTAACAGAAATAAATTAGAATTATAAAAAACTATACAATCAAATCAATATCATCAAGACAATCAATCAAGCTACAAACTAACAGACAAGAGACAGTTCACATTTTTTATGTACTGAGAAAGCACATCACAACCAATGTCCCCGTTTGTCCATCCAACAACACCAATGGAGGAAAATTATAACAGAGCCCATATCACAACCAGAAACACCATAGAAAGATGTTTTGGTGTCTGGAAAAGGCGTTTTCCTTGCTTATATAAAGGTATCTTCTAAGTTACGATTTTGAGTTGAGCAGGTTATACTGTATGAGCATTCAAGTCCAAAATAATATAATTACTAATACATTTTTTCAGGTATTACATTAAGGAAAACAACAACAATTTTGAATGTGATTGTGGCAACAGCAGTACTGCACAACATTGCTATAGAGATGAAAGAGGAACAGCCTCTTCAAGATTTAAGTGTAGACTTTGATTTAGAAGAAGCCACAGTAGAAGAACTGCACAGTGCATTCCAGTATGGCGAGGATACTTCTGTGAGAACCACTTTAGTGAATACTGTGTTTTCTGGATAAAATATTTAATCATTAGATAAATATTTAAGCATTAGAGGTATGTGTATGTCATAAATTTGTTTGTAATTGATAAATTCTGAAATTAGTTAGATTTGAATAATTTATTTTAAGCCACTAAAAGTTAGCCGTTGACTGCAATATTTTTTATTTATTTATAGGTTACCCTTTGGTTATAATCAGACTTGCTGGCAAGCCTAATGCAGCCTAAGGTGGAACGTGTTTGCCTAGAAGGTTTTAATTAATATTGCTTTAAGCACTGATAGTAACCCCCCCAGATGATAGTCACCAGTGATGATGCAGTGTCAAGAAGGTAGCGGACTAACTTATTAGGGTTATACCAGTTAAAATAAATAATTATTAAAATATATATATTAAAAAAGCCTTTTATTATTTCCCATTTTAACAATTTTTTTTTACATTATTTATATATAATTTTTTTTTACATGCAAAGTAAACTATATTTATATTAATTTCCTTCATATATTAACATTATTATAGCAGTTATATTAAACTTTAACTATTTAATATTTAGAACAGTCTGTGGGTAACTGTTTGATTTGGTTAAATAAAAATAAGAATATGGCTGTAAAATGTTTATTTTTGTTTTTCTATAAATTCAATTTCTAATTTGCGTTTTTTTGCCAACAGCATATGTTCTTTATGGCGAAGTCTTATATCTTGATATATTCGCCTCCTCTCCAAAATAGCATTTTGAAATTTTTGCCTAAAATAGGCTGCTTTGTAATTACAACCTTTTTTCACATTTGCAGACACCACAGATCTTGAGCCTTTGCTAACTTATTAGGGTTATACCAGTTATAATAAATAATTATTAAAAAATATAATATATTAAAAAAAGCCTTTTATTATTTCCCATTTTAAATTTTTTTTTTTACAATATGTATATATATTTTTTTTACATGCAAAGTAAACTATATTTATATTAATTTCCTTCATATATTTTTTATTTTTTTTTATATTATTTATTATTATTATTAACATTGTAGCAGTTATATTAAACTTTAACTATTTAATATTTAGAACAGTCTGTAGGTAACTTTGTTTGATTTGGTAAAATAAGAATATGGCTGTAAAATGTTTATTTTTGTTTTTCTATAAATTCAATTTCTAATTTGCGTTTTTTTGCCAACAGCATAATTATGTTCTTAATTATCTTGATATATTCGCCTCCTCTCCAAAATAGCATTATGAAATTTTTGCCTAAAATAGGCTGCTTTGTAATTACAACCTTTTTTCACATTTGCAGACACCACAGATCTTGAGCCTTTGCCTTGAGTTTCTGAAAAACATGTCAAATATTAAATCAACGAATACAAACACTAATTAATTATTACAAATTATCTTAGAATTTTTTAGTAATGTCACCTTTTATTGTCTTTCGATGGGTCTTAAATTTATTTTTCTTTATATTATGATCTGAAATGAAGATAAACAATTAATTTACTTTTAGTATTAGGTATGTATAATATAATTAAACATCAAAATAAAAGTTACCTTTTGGTTTTTCATTGACTTCCTTAATATTGTTGTCAACAATAATTTCACAAACAATCTCCTCAGGCTCATCCTCTTTATTAACCATCTCATCATCATCATCATTAACCTCAACAGACTTCTCTGGTGTAATGTCATCTGAAAAATAATATGATAATTGTATTTACACAATTTGGAATCTTCAGATTTCATATTCATAATCTTATAATTACCCTTAAAATATGACGCTGCAGAATCAAAAGGGTTGGGAAGAGGCTCCACCTGACCCCTTATCAGTTCCAAAACTTTTATATCTTTGTTTTGGACTGTAGGGATGAAGCACCCGCCACCAGTTTTTTTACGTGCAATCTGTAAGTAATTAATTTTATTGAAATAAAATATGACATGAGGTTTCAATAAGTATTATAGTTTATTCGATGGCCGGCTTGTCGAGTGGTCGGGCAACTGGACACTTCACGCAGTGGTCGCGGGTTCGAATCCTCCCAAGTGCAGATAATTTGTATGATGAATTATAATGTCTGCACCGGGTCATGGACGTGTATATATGAATTTATATAAATTTCTTAAATTTATTTCCATTCCTAGTACCTGTAATACAAGTTCTTACAAACTTAGCATGGGGCTAGGTTAACGTGGTGTGATTATTGGTTAATATAATATTAATATATTTATTATATAACACTAGCAATTAAATAATTATACCCACTTTGTCAGATTTGTCCATGAACTTCAGTGTTTCCAAATCTGGTATGTTTTCATTCTAATAAAAAAACAAGTTATTAATACATACAATGTTAGAATAAACAATTAATCCAGTATAAATTTATTAAATAAATAAACCTACATCTGATTTGTCCAGAGACTCCAGAACTGCTTTCGCTTTCTCTTCCTCTAATTTGTGTAAGTAGTCGGCTTTCTAAAAAATATAATTTCAAGTTACTATGAACATGTTTTCATTTAAATTTTAATCCTCATCAATACAAATATTATAAAGAGGAAAGTGTTATTTGTATGTATCTAATTGATAAACTCTGAAACTACTAAAAAAAAAAATCTTTCACCATTAGAAAGCTATTTTATCCAGAAGTAACATACACTATACATTATTAGGTATGTAATATCAAATTTACCACAGTCGGATCGGCTAGTAGCAAACTTTTAAGGTAGAAAACAATAATTACATTTGATGTAGCCAGAGCTTTTCTAGCGTTTTGCTTCATATTTTCATACAGATGTTTTAGCTGCTCCGCTGTCCTTATGCCAGTAGTAGATGAAGCATTATAACTCTTGACTAATTGACCCCATGCATCTGCTTTTTTTTTTGAAAATTGCTGAGCCGGTGGCTTTTGATTCAATGATGTTATTGTGCCTAAAAATAAGCAATTACTTACAAGTATCGTGAGAGGCAAAATTTATTGCTAAGAAACCGAGCATTGTATGCTTACCGTTTAGCCAAAAACATTAAATTTTCTTTTTCCGCCTCTGTATAATTTGGGCCCCTTTTCCGAGGAGCTCTTTCGTTTGTTTGACTTGTTGACATTTTGACACGTTTTAAAAACAAAAAACGAAAAGTCTCACAAAAAATCCGGTTTAATTTTAACAAAAACAAAACACGTAAAATTTTCTTTTCGAACTCGACCGTTTGATTCTTTGATTTCTATTGTTTGACTTTGAATTAGCTGAGGCAATTTTGCGTAATAATCGAAAATTAGCTTCTAACGTCTATGACATAGAACTCATTTTTCTTTTATGTTATTATTCAGTGGTGCCAATTTAAGTTAACAAAAACGCAAATAATAAAAAATATCGTTCATTTTGTTCATTCAAGTTGAACAATTTTAAACTTTACTAATCTGTGTTAAGATTAACTATATTTTTTAATGCGGAAACACTTAATCATCATTTAAATGGAGAGAAAATAATTTCGAACAACAGCTTTAAATTTAATCATAAGATTAACTAATTTTAAGATTAATTTCAACTTAACTAACGGAAAATTAGCGACGGTTTCGTGCAACTCGCCGTAAGACATGTAGCGACAAAAAAAGTTCTAAACCAAGTTTATACAGCCCTTGCTCAATCATTACTTTCCTATTGCATCCCAGTATGGGGAGGAGCATCAAAAATTAAATTTCTTGAACTAGAACGTAGTCAAAGGGCGTTGTTAAAGGTTATGTACAGCAAATATTACCGATTTCCTACAAAAGAGCTATATTCCATAAATAAGATATTGAGTGTGAGAAAGCTATATACACGATGACTGGTAAATTACTATCAATATTTAAGGAGACTACTCGGTACATGATTTTCATTCGAATTATGTAAAAAAAAAATAGGTAAATATTAATAAACTTTTAAGTAAAGTTACTCAACAATTATCCAATTATGTACGCGTCGTCTGGACACCCTAGCAGCTAGCTGCACTTTCGACACAAAACAGGTAGTTTACCTACGTCCAAACGCCGCCACGTGTTAAGAGGGTAGTAGGATAAACAGGCATGATCCAGTCCCCTTTAATACTTTAATCCTGGCTTAGGCAAAAATACTAAGATATTTTACTCGTTTAAGCAACAAATTTGTTGACTAGGTAAATGATGTGAACTTTGGCAATTTTTAGATGTGAACAAGCGGCACAGTACAACACCTGTGCACGTGCCGCCGGCATGACTGTAGGGTGTCAACGCTTCATTTACTTGAATTGAAATTTATGAAAATTTGGTCTAAAATTAAGTACCTATTTTTTTTACATAATTTGAATGAGAATCATGTACCGAGTATTCTCTTTAAATATTGATAGTAATTTACCAGTCATCCTGTATATTACAGATGATACTAAATACGCATAAAACAGCGACTATAGATATTAGCACTAAAACAAAAAGAAGATTAAACATTATAATTGAAACATCTATTGCTAAAACTAAATTTGCTTGTCAACAATACACTAAAAAATCGATTTATGTATACAAGAACATAAACAACTTGTTAAAAATATTGTCTTCGAGTACTTACCAACTTAAAAAATCCTTAATCGAATGGCTTACAAAACTAAGTTATGAAGACACTGAGGCTTTACATGAAGTAATAACCTAAAAATTCACAAAACAAACAAAGAAACACACACACACACACACACACACACACACACACTCTCACACACGAACACACACGCACAGACACACACGCACAGATACACACGCACAGACACACACGCACAGACACACACGCACAGACACACACGCACAGACACACACGCACAGACACACACGCACAGACACACACGCACAGACACACACGCACAGACACACACGCACAGACACACACACGCACAGACACACACGCACAGACACACACGCACAGACACACATGCACAGACACACACGCACAGACACACACGCACAGACACACACACAGACACACACACACACAGACACACACACACAGACACACACACACAGACACACACACATATACAAACACACACATACACAGACGTAAACACAGAATCATACATGTGTAAACACTCTTTTTTTTTAATGTATAAATGTTTTGTAATAATATTAAGTTTAACTGTATGACTTTTCTATGGAAGTGCGGGACATCCTGACACAGGTAAATCACTTACCTAAAAGGATGTGCCAACAACGGTATTATTACATGTAAACGTTTTTTTCTAAATAAATATGTTTTTTTTTTTTTAATGGTGGGGACACCCAGACCAGAATAATAAATATTTGCACAAATACAAATATCAGCTCCAAGCGGGAATCAAAACCACTATACCAAAATGGTTGTCTAAATTAACTAAAAGAATTTAAAAATATCCTATAACTTTCTTATTTTTGACATACTTTGTGGCAGTTGAGAGACACATGGCATTGGGTTCTAAGATTTCTTTTCTTGTACAAGCTTCATCAAACCACGCCCTAAATTGATTGAATGGTTCTTTTGACACCAAATCCTTTTCCAGAAATATATCTTCCCTTTCCTTGTAATTGTGTCTCATTCCTAAAAATAATTATAAAGCTCATTTCGAAATTTAACAATAATTCATAACTCAAAGATTAATAACGTTACATATTAATTAAAAAATGTTTCCTTTTACATATTTATTTATTTAAATAAATAAATAAATATGTAAAAGGAAACATTTTTTAAGCAAACTGTCATACGGTATAAGCCTCAGAGCACAATACTAATAATAAGCGTTTGCCTGAGCAGGATCGAACCCACAGCGAATTATACAACACGCGTTATTAAATTAAATAAAAATATTTATTAAGATATAGGTATATAGAATACCATATTATATACTCTTTTAGAATACATACCACCAATATCAGTACTCATTTTAGGTAATTTGCTAATTGTTGGCTGCAGCAAAATTGTAAACACTACCTTCCAATACGTTCTTACCTTGATCTATGGTTCTTACGATGCAATTTGGATGCAATTAGACATGGCGCTGCGCCGCGCAATTGCGCTAACTCACTTCACTGCGCTGGATGTGCCAACTCACCTTTTCAAAATGTGTTGGCGCACAGCGCAATTTATATTTACTTAAAATATAATTAATTTATTTATTGCTAAAATAAAAAGTTTAAAATTTAAGATAAAATTGTAAGATATTAAAATAGATTTCTTGATGATCTTAATCGTATTACGATTACGCCTTAAAATTAGATTTTAAGCATGTACAATCTGGATAATGGACCAAAATAGTATATATTTTTTTGTTTAATCTAAAAAAAAATTGCGTGATATTTGCCGAGACCCCCCCCCTCTCTCCAACGTGAGATTAGATGAGATTTGACTCGACCCCCTTTCCCCTTTAAACTACTCACGTAATTTATGGACGCCCCCTTATCAGTTTTTAACTGACGGCACTGACGCAAAGCGCAATAGCGTAGTCAGTTCAAAGACAATGATACTGTATCTGTGTTTATATTATTTATTTTTTATAAATAAATGGGATTATACTTGAATTAACATAATCTTTTCAATAATCACTGTCTCGTGTAAAAATAAAGAAAAAAGAAAATAAGATTGCGAAAAGACATTTAAAATATAAAAACATTTTTTATCAAGTATTTAATATATTTTATCTCATTATTATTATTGATTTCAATTGTAAAAATATTACATAAGTACTGGCTGAAAAGACATAAGCTTTTTAAACGTTTATCTGTTAGAAAATTATATAAGTTAATGTTTGAGTTTTTATTAAAGTAAACGACAAACATCTATAATTATTTATATTCTTTTATAATAATACATTGATAGGTATGCATTACATTGTGATAAAAATACAACATTACGGCGCGTTAAAATTGTGTTACGTAATACTTGAAGCCCCCTAAAAACAAAAATAAGTAGGAATAGATAGAAGTGATTTCCTTTAAGATTATAATATACATAATAATAATTATTTTTATCTCGCCGCTATAGATGTTTCAGATCAATATACACTTCGGCGATAAGAATATCAATATCGACCGATATTTTTATATTCACAATTCACCGCGATTTTAACCTTTTTAAATATTAATTATTTTAAGACATTAAAGTTACTTTTTATACAGCAACGCCATCTTTATTTTATTTAAGTTTATTAATTCAGGGACACTTTTTGCGACGCAAGAGTGTCCTAGATCTCTAACCTACATAATATTATTAAGCTACGAGGTTATAAGCGCGATATATAGATGGCGCGCACTACTAATAGTACGAATAACTCTGCGCGTTTTATTTTATTGCACCATGGGCTATAGCGCAAATTTGAGTTAACACAATGAGCCGGCGCAATCAGCTGCGCCTGAGTTACTGAGTTAGCGCAAGAAAATTTGCTGAGTTACCCATGTCTAGATGCAATAGTAAAACTTAAAAGTAAAAGTAAAAGTAAAAGTAGGTACTAGGCACTAGGTGGCACTAGGTATCTGTATATAATGGGCGTGTTTGACAGAAATAAACTCTTGACAGCGCTTGCTAGCGCTGACAAACGATCTGTACGTAGTTACGTTTGCTAACTTCAATAGCGCTGACACAAACCGCCACTTTGCTTACTTATTTTGTTTAATTTGAAATTAGTGTGAAAGTTGTTTTGTGCAATTAATTTAAAATATTGTTAATTCTCGGACGGACGCCCATCAATAGTTTCCGAGATCGGGCAGGTATGTTTTATTTTTCGAGATTTTTTTATTTTAAAATTTAAGAAAATAATTTGACGGCCGGCTCGAGTCGAGTGGTCAGGCAACTGGACAGTTTACGCAGCGGTCGCGGGTTCGAATCCCGCCAGGTGCAGATAATTTGTATGACGAATATAGATGTCTGCACCGGGTCATGGATGTGTATTTATGTATATATGTATTTATATAAATTTCTTAAATTTATTTCCGTTCCTAGTACCTGTAACACAAGTTCTTACGAACTTAGCACGGGGCTAGGTTAACGTGGTGTGATTGTTGGTTAATATTTATTTATTTAATATAAAAAAGTATGAAATGTGGTTCTTAGAACCTGAAAGAATAAAAGTTAATCCTAATTTTCATCCGTGGATTTGTTTATATCGGGGAACTGAGACCTTCAAAAATAGACTGCACATAGTATGTTTGCATGAGACAAATACACCTTTGTCGAAATTTTGGCAGTAATAATTGGTTAACCATCGTTTTCCGATTTCTAAGCTGCAGTCAAAACATTTTCTTCTTTTTAGGTGTTGGAGGTAACTTTTCGCGATCATCTTTGGGTAGAAAACCTTTTAAACAGATTTGCGTTATAGTGTGAAGACCAGATTTCCACTGCATTTCGTCAATTTGAAGTTCATGGGACAATTTCTTCAAGGTAACGTCTTCTAGTTATTGGTTCTAACTGATTAAAGTGGCAAATTACTTGAGAATTAATACCTGCCTCATTTGACTTAGCAAAGAAGATTACCATGGGCGATCGTTTAATGTTTCGATTCGATTCGAACACTGTTAGTAGCACACATTTGATCAGCCGTGTCTACACGACTTTTAGTAAAATTATTAAATGTTACGATCTCAGGCTTCTTTTTATCCCCGGTTTGGGGATAAATGATATCATCAGAATAGAGAGAAGATATAAGAATCACATTTTTTTCCTTTACGTGGAATGTAAGAAACTAAAGTAGACCAATAATTAAAAACAAATATGCTGTGGCAGAAATAATTTATTTTTTCTAACTGTTCCAACACAGAATAGGTGCTTTTGCTTTAATTTATTAATGAAATTATAATCTATAATGTTGCAATCAGATCCAAACACGGTTTCGCCATTCTTTTTACAACATCAGCAAGCTTAGTGCTTATCTTAAAAGGTCAGTCAGGCTGTTTTGCTGCATATATTAAAAAATTAAAAATATAAGTAAGTCTAGAGCAGTGTTTCCCAACGTGCGGACCACGCCCCACTGGGAGGCAATTTGATAGTTAAGGGGGGCAATTTGATAGCTAAGCGGGGCAATTTAAAAATGGACTCGACACGACTTTAACCCTTTCGCTTTGGATTATTTAAATGCAATGCTATACCTTGTCCAACCGTTTATTATCTTTTTGACAGCTTACATCTATAAATTTCAGTTTTTCTTTTTTTTTTCATTATATGTTTTGAAATTTTACTTACGATGTTATGATAACAATTTCATAGTGATTTCTTCCTAAAACTTATTATTTATATTTCTTAAGGGAACAAAACAATTTTAAAGGTTAAAAATTATGCATGGGGGCATAAAAAATATAGAAATGTTAAGGTGGGGCATGGCCTAAAAAGGTTGGGAAACACTGGTCTAGAGTCAATGATTTCGAACATTTATATACCATGCGAATCAATATTCGGCTTTGATGGTATGTACTTACGAAAGGCTTCCTGGCTTTGGAGGCAAATGCTGCCTCCAAAGCCAGGAAGTATCTCGTCGATAGTTTCGCTGTCACCACGCGACTACGAACTTTGCATGCGCAATAATTTTTTATTTATCAGTTTTTAATTAAAATAATAATTAGTGAATAAATGTAAGAAGATAATTTTGTTTATCTTTTATGAAGAATAGCAAACAATTATTTACTAAAGTTTGACAGTTAAATTCAGTTTTTGATTAAAGAAGTATCATTTCCGCGCATGTGGTCTGTTGAATGCATAGATTAAAAAATCGTATAAAGGGTACGTTCGCGCGCCCTCTTCTAATTGATAATTCATCACTTTTATAGGATTTTTTAATCTATGCATTCCAAAGACCACATTTAAAAATCCAAGACAGATTAAAAAATCCTATAAAAGTGATGAATTTTCAATTAGAAGAGGGCCCGAGAACGTACCCAATGAATGAATTTTTTTAATCTGTGACAAAAATATAAGTTTTCGCGGGTGTAAGCAAAAATTTTAAAACATCAACAATAAACACCTCCAAACGATAATTTTCAATTCAAATGCATGTAGAATAAATATTGTAAATGGCTTTTGTGACTACAATACATGGTCAGTGATACATCGTTTAAATAAAAATGTCATTAAATAACTGAATCAAGTCTAAAAATGAATATAAATAAGCAAAATAGTTGTGATTGGGTATTAAACCCTTCTAAAAGATTTCCTGGAAAATATTATTATTTTAACGTGGTTACAGGAGAAACTGTGTGGAGTTTGAATGGAGCTGAGGTATTTGTGTACTCTAGTTTATTGTTTCTCTTTAAATTCTCAGTTTTAATAAACTTAAAGATCGATATCACTGATTCAATTTGTCAGTAAAATAATTGTTTGACTTTATGTAGCGTGTTATTTAAACTTCTAAAGACACCTGATATTTTTATGTTGTATAAATAAATAAATAATTTAACAAATTAACCAAGTTTATTAAGTTAATATATTAAATGTGTTAAAACAGCAACTATATGAGTAGTAAAATGTAGTTTTAGTGTTTAGTTTTATTCAAATTATTTAAGAGTGTGAATTAATTATTTATTTCTATATTCTTAAATACACTTGAAATGTTACAATATAACAAAATACTTTTCAGTCGAAATTGTTAAAAAAGTTAAATAGTGCTGAACAAGTTGGGGATAAAATGCACTATTGTCCTGAACCAGTGACTCCCCCAAATGAAAATCCGATCACACCTAGTGTATTTTATCCAAGAAATAGTTGTAGAAATGTATCACAACCTCAAACATTTGGCCATGCTATATTCCCTAATTATATTAATAATGCCGAACCAAATTTTCCAAATATAATTTGGGCACCAATCCCAGTATATTTTTCTAATATGTCAGAAGCCAGAAGGCCAATGTTGGATCAAAATACACAAACGTCTGAACCGGCAAGAGATTTATTTGTACAGACTTGTACCATGCCTTTGTCCCAACGTTTTGCTTCATTCGGAAAAATCGATGCACATTCACCTACCAATGCTCATACTTATAAAAATAATTATTATATACCTGTTAAGAATTTTCATATATCAACACCAATGAAAAATTGGTGGAATAACACAGAAAAAAATAATTTATATACTGGCAAATGTAAAAAAGGTGATGATATATCATCACAACTACAATATAAAAGAAAATTAGATGAACCAAAATTAATTTTAAAAGATGAGAAAATTAAGAAATTCTCAGAAATAAACAGTAGTTATAAAATAGATAGCTCGATTTCAAAAACTAATGTGAATAAAGAAAATGTAGAAAATAAAAGCTTATGTCAAAGTAATAAGGTTGAAAATACTAAAAATGATAAAAATAATGAAGATTGTTCAAAAAAATTGGATAAATGCGATTTGCGATTTCTGCTACAGTCAAAAAGATGCAAATCTGCTAATTTAGGTATGTCAAACCATGAAAAACAAGGAGAAGGTATGTTTTAGTCCTTTATTATAAAACTTTTTACAAAATAATTAAAACATTGTTCATAAAAAAAAAAACCTTACAAATATCATATAAAGGTGCACAAAAATAATGTTATGTTTTAAAGTTACTTATTATTTAAAAAAAAAAAAAACATTTTCTTATATAACCCTAAGTTAATATTTCGCAATTTCTCACATATATTAAATATATTAATCATATTATATTATTTATTTATTATTATTCCACACAAGATAAAAAATATATTTTTACAATTTAGATATTTGGATAGATACATGTATGCAAAGGCAACCTTATCACTTACATCAATCTCAATCATTGATTAGTTTTTTATGTATAGTTTTTTTTTTTACTGTGTTTTTTTGTTAACTCTGTACACTTTCACCGCTTTTTATCACATTAACTCCTTGACGTTGGTTGTCTGGAAGAGATCGCTGCTTAGCGATAAGACATAAGTCTTTTATTTTATACTTTTACTTTTTTTTTACTTGTATGTGTACAATAAAGAGTAAATAAATAAATCTCTTCCAGGCAACCTTTATAAACAATTATTTATTTTATTTATTTAGGAAAAAGTGTTGGAAAGGGTACTTTTGTTTTAAGTATGTATAACACATACACACGGTCGTCTGTTCGTAAGGTAGGCAACTTAATGCCTGTGTTTTAGGTAACAGCCGACTGATATACAATTTCTTAAAATTAAATATACATACATAAATAAATATATATTACACACAGACTCGGAACGGGAATCGAACCCACAACCCTGGAGCCGAAAACAGGGTCATTGCCAAATGCGCCAATGGGCCAGTTTAAGTTATATATATGTATATAATATAACTGACTGGCAGTTTTTTTTTTTTTTTACAGTAACGAATAAAATAAAAACTGCTCCAAAGAAAAACGTGTCATTTAATCTGAGTAACATTAGCGACGATTATGCTTCTGTTCAGGATAATGGAGAGAGGGTAAGATCCTTTAATTCGGCTGCAGATAAGAATGGATTGTGGCAGCCTGTAAACCTCCTACTACTACGCACAAGCTTCCTCTCCATTTAGGAGATGGGGTGGAGCTTAAGGCCCGGTCTCCACCAGAGCGGAGATATGCAGAGATGTGTTGTAAACAACTAATAGAATTTCGTTTAGTGGTATCCACTGAAGCGGAGGGGAGACGAGGTGTGTGAATAACGAAATTCTATTGGTTTTTTAAACACATCTTCACGCCGCTCGTCTCGTCTCCGCTTTGGTCGAGTCTCGCCCTAATCCACCATGCTGCTTCACCGTGGGTTGGCTAATATTTTTTCCTACTAACATTACCGATAATTACTAGGTGTTTATACTAACAACCGTGACTGACGACTTTACGCCCTCTGGGCATGCTAAGGAGACCCAGAAAAACCCAGAACAGCAATAAATTTTTGGACAAATACAAAAAATATCTGTCCCGAGTGGGAATCGAACCCACGACCGTCTATGTTACGGTGACTATTCGAACCACTACACTAGAACGCTTGTCGCTGCAAACACGGATGTACCTAATCTTTAATAAGCTCTGTATTAAAATCAGTTTTGAGACCTTGTTTTTTTTGTAATATATTATCTGTACCAAGAGTAACAATAGTGATCACGTGTTTATGATAACAATCAAGACCGGAAGCTTAACGTGCTCTCCGAGACACGGTGGGGTGACCCACTAGATCCAGACCAGAAATAAATATGTATTAGGTTGCCTGTCCATTGTTGCGGAGCGAGGTGGCGGAGCGGAGAAACGGAGAAATATTAAAGGATTGCAGAGCCAGAGAGCGGAGGGGAAATTTTCTGCAGTCGTATTGGTTAATATTTCTCCGTTTTTCCCTCTGCCGCCTCGCTCCGCTTCAATGGACAGGCACCCTTAAACTGGACTGAACTGTATCAGCCTGTAAATATCCCACTACTGGGTAAAAGCCTCCCCTCCATATTGGAGAAATGTTGGAGCTTAATCCACGACATTTCTCCACTGCAGATTGGTGGATAATTTCTCTACCATGAGAAACGGTGGCTATCAGATATCTGTGTTAACGATCAAGACCGGCAGCTTAACGAGCTCTCCGAGGCATAGCTGGGTGACGCACAATTGCCCAGAAAGGATATAAAAAAAAAATTGTGTGTGTCGGCTCCGACGCACGACTGGAGTTTACTCCTTAAGTACGATTGTCTAAACATACGCAAAAAAAGTTTATCCAACTGAAAATAAGATTAATACCATATGAAAGGGTAAATTAACAAATTAATGAAAATAATATACATATATAAATATATATTTATTCATTTTATATACATTTATTATAACTAATCGGCGAAATATTTTACATTAAACTTTTCACAATAGTCAATTTCAGATGTGCACAAATATTTCATTAGGAATGTTGATAAATTATGTAATTATTATTATCTGACAATTATCCTTTATTTTTTTAAATATTATTTTTCAATATTAATAAGAGCAACTTTACTTTCGCACCGCACCGTAGGTGCGCGCGCACCGAAAAAGTAACGAGGTCATTCATCAGTAGGTTTTACCTCTCATATTTTTCTCATACCGGGCGCCTTATATATGAAAATCGATTCTTAAGGAGTAAACTCCAAAATATGTGCTTAAAAAATAGTAAATGTTATCTTCATTTCAAATCATCTACACGTATCACATATACGTAGTGAGTATTATAAAACAAAGTCCTCCGCCGTGTCTGTCTGTTCGCGATAAATTGAAAAAACTACTGCACGGATTTTAATTCAATTTTCACCAATAGATAGAGTGATTCATGAGGAAGGTTTAGGTACATATACATATCCCGGGCACAGCCGGGGCGAGCCGATAGTTAATAACTATATTGTTAAATAAATCATACTATAATATTATAAATGCGAAAGTAAGTTTGTTTGTTACGCTTTCACGCGAAAACTACTTAACCGATCATCATGAAACTTTGTACATATATTCTTAGAGGTATTAGAAGGAACACAGGATACTTTTTTTTGGTCGCGATAACCGATATCCATGCGGGCGATGCCGCGGGCAGAAGCTAGTAATAAATAAATGAAATACAGTGAAGTGTTCAAGCATGTTCTCATAAACCTTAAATAGTCTTCAAGCATTATCATATTTCAGGATATGTTCAAAGAGCCCTTACCAATAAAATTACTGAAAAGTTTAAATAAATTACACATAAACAACGAATGGTACATATCTACCGATGAAGATGTTTTACTGGAGGACTTTGACTTTATTATAGATTATATTGCTACAGGTGAGATTGGCCCCTTAATAAATTTTTATGGGTGCCCTTTTGGCTTTTTTTTCAGAGTTAGGGAACATACCCATTCTACGTGATTCGTATAGGGGTGGGGGGTGGTGATCTTCAAAAATACCACTCTTGGTCAGAGAGGGAGGGGTCTTAGGTTTTCGTCACGTAGTCAATATTCTCTAGAGAAATCTCTCGCTTTTTCGAGCTATATTCAAATATGGCGCGCAGCGCTTAGCGCTTATTAAACTCACAGGTGGCAACACTACGCTACACTACCAGTACTACTATTGACTACACTTTTTTTTAACTTTCTGTTTGCAAAAAATGACACGACAAAAATATATGTAGATATATTTGGGTAATTTTACAAGAATTCGCATTAAAATTTGGAGGGGGTGAGAAATAGCTTGGGGCCTGATAGCCTGCATATAGAAGAAGGGTTAGAGCTTAATCCACCACGCTGCTCTACTGCGGGTTGACAGATAATTTTCCTATCACGAGTAACATTTGCTATCAAGTGTCTATGATAACAACTGGGACCGACGACTTTACGTGCTCTCCGAGGCACGGTGGGGCGACCCACAATGACGTACACCCAGCCTAGAAACAAACATTTGTATAAATACAAGTCTGCCCCGTGCGGGAATCGAACCTACAACCGCTAGTGTTAAGGCGACTTTGGGGGTGTGGGGGTAAAGTTCCTCATCCATTATTGAAAAGGGAGGATCCTCTGACAAGACGGGTGTTGTGTCTGGTGGGCTACTGTCCCCGACGGTGGTTGTCGGGTTCTTGTATATATATTCAATCGCTCGTATAACTTTGATAGCGCGATGTAGAATATGTCAGTTTTCGTATGTGGCGAGATAGATGTCGCTACACGTCTACACCAGTATGGTTGTCCATATAAATAAGGGGCTAGGAGCCCCCCATATTTGGTATGATCGATGATGGTGCCATATTTACTATTATATATGCTAACTAAATAGAATGTTTCCTTACAGATAGTTCATGCAAATTATTAATAGCGGATTCCGTTGTGAAATATATAGAGGAATTGTGTATGGGCGAGCACAGGGGGCGTAGTGCAGTAATATTAGCCAGACATGTTTACAGGAGACTGGGAGACTCGCAACAGGGTGAGACTTGTTTAATATATATTATCTATTTATATATATATATATATATATATATATATATATATATATATATATATATATATATATATATATATATATATATATATATATATATTATCTATTATCTTTATTTAAATCTGGAAGTACCGCAGATCCTTTTAACTTTCGTCCAATATCGGTACTTCCCACTTTCAGTAAAATCTTTGAAAAAATTATCCTAAATCAACTTCAAAAACATTTTGAAAGTAATGAACTCTTACACAATAAACAATTTGGTTTTACTCGCGGCCGGTCTACTACTGATGCTGGAATTAAACTTTTAGAGACTATTTATGAGGCCTGGGATCAGTCACACGATGCCTATGGTGTATTCTGTGACCTTTCTAAGGCATTTGATTGTGTCCAGCATCAGACATTAATCAGGAAACTACATCATTATGGAATCCGGGGTACCGCTCTTGATTTTGTCACTTCTTATTTGAGTGGCAGGACCCAAAGCGTGGTGATCAACGACAAGCGGTCCCCCGGCTCTCTTGTAACAATGGGAGTACCTCAAGGTTCGATTTTAGGTCCCTTTCTATTTCTGGTTTATATTAATGACCTCCCTCATCTTGTTAGAGATGATCATGAGATAGTCTTGTTTGCAGATGATACATCTTTACTGTTTAAGGTTAAACGTGGACAAAATTCACTCGACGATGTAAACAGGACTCTCTCTAAGATTATCCACTGGTTTAATGTAAATAATCTACTATTAAATGAATCCAAAACAAAATGTGTGAGATTCACTTTACCGAATGTTAAGTTGGCTACAACCAGTATCAGGATTAGGGATAAGGAAATAGAATTGGTCGATCAGGCTGTCTTACTGGGTATAACCTTAGATTCAAAATTACAGTGGGGTCCTCATATTGGGAAGTTATCTGGCAGACTTAGCTCCGCAGCTTACGCAGTAAAAAAGATACGGCAGTTGACGGATATCAAAACCGCGCGATTAGTATATTTCAGCTATTTCCACAGCATCATGACTTATGGTTTACTGCTGTGGGCGTTTCCCCATAAGCGCTGATATTCAATGTATATTTATTTTGCAAAAGAGAGCTGTCAGAGCTATCTACGGTATAGGCACCCGTGAGTCTGTACGAAATAAATTTAAGGAAATAAAAATACTAACTGTTTATTCTCAATATATTTTTGAAAATTTATTATACACACATAAAAACAAAAATAAATTTGTCAAGAACTGTGATAGACATAATATAAATTTAAGAAATAAAAATAAATTGGCAATTCCTAATTTTAGGCTCCACAAAATAAGTAACTCTTTTGTAGGTAACTGTATACGCATGTACAATACACTGCCTGGTAATGTGCAAGACTTGTCCCTAAATAAATTTAAACACTTCATTAAATCCAAATTATGTAGTAAGGCATATTATAGCATTAAAGATTTTTTAAATGACAAGGCTGCTTGGCAGTGACATGATTTGCTCGTTCTTTGTGAATAATTTTTTTTATATTGTATGTACAAAATATGATATGGTAAAAAGAGTTTAAGTATGGTAAAGAGAGTTTTTTTTCCTTAGGCTTTTTTTCTCTCGGCCTACACTAGGAACATTATTATATTATTGTAATATTTAGTAAAGCCGATGATGAAATTGTAGATGTCTACCGAGACATTTTTTTTTTTAACGTTCTTTGAGTGTGTGTAATCAATCACCTAATAACGAATAAAATATTTTGATTGATTGATTGATTGATTGATATATACCCACCATCATCACATCAGTCATGGATGTCCACTGCTGAACGTAGGCCTCTTCTAACATCTCGGGGGAGGGGAGGGCGTTTGGGGGTTTTGTGAATACTCGCCACGCTTGTATATGGTGATGATGCTGCCTATTTATATATACTCGTATGCGATCAAATCTTGAATATGTTTCTTCAATTTGGAACCCTTTTTACAAAATTCATGTTAACAGATTAGAACGTATACAACGAAATTTTACCCGTTTTTAGGGTTCCGTAACCAAATGGCAAAAAACGGAACCCTTATGGATTCGTCATGTCTGTCTGTCTGTTTGTCCATCCTTATGTCACAGCCACTTTTTTTCGAAACTATAAGAACTATACTGTTGAAATTTGGTAAGTAGATGTATTCTGTGAACCGCATTAAGATTTTTACACAAAAATAGTAAAAAAAAAACAATTTTTGTGGATACATTACCCATACTTAGAACTGAAACTCAAATTTTTGTTTCATCAATTTTTTTTCTAATATCATATTTTTCTAAACTGAATAGTTTGCGCTACCACTTCTAAAGTGGTAAAATGGTTCACCCCCCCTCCCCCTGTAACTTCTAAAATAAGAGAATGATAAAACTAAAAAAAAAATATGATGGACATTACTATGCAAACCTCCACCGAAAATTGAAAGAGATCTAGTAAGTAGTTTCTTTTTTTATAAAAAAAAAATACACTATTATTAAAACATCGATTAAAGTTACAACGAACTACAAGAACTTTTATATGATGTTATTTACAGCTACGGAACCCTTCATGGGCGAGTCCGACACGCACTTGTTTATTTAGCTTGTAAAGATACTAATTGTTCATATCGTGCCAACTGGTTGGTGTACAGCTGTATTTGTCGTGTTCAGGCATCGAACCAGCGAGCTACGCTTTCAGTCAGCTTATCAGTTAGCTCAGGCTTATCAGTCAGCTGATGTGACCACTGCTGTGCTAATTAATAGTCATTGATATGAATAATTAAAAAAAAAAATACTTTAATGATATTATTTGATGACCGATTGGCGTAGTGGCAGTCACGCTAGAGATCGGGTTCGAGCCCCGGTTATGACAATTGCTCGTATAGGCCCAGCGGAATTTTCATTAAATACTTTAGTAAAACTGTATTCACTAGTATATCAGTGAATTTCAATAACATGTTAGTGAATACTCACTAATACACAATTATGAAATCAGTAGACTCTGATATTCACATATTTATACACTGAATAGTTACAAATTCTACGTGGTACGATTATCACATTGATAAAAATTGTCCTGGTGCAGTTGCTTCAACACCGCGCGGGTTCGACTCCCGCTCGGGACAAATATTTGTTTCTGGTCTGGGTGTATGTCCTTCTGGGTCTCCCCATCGTGCCTCGCAGAGCACGTAAAGTCGTTTGTCCCGGTTTTTATCAAAGACACCTGATAACGATCGTTACTCATGCTAGGAAAATTATCCGCCAACCCGCAGTGGAGCAGCGTGGTGGATTAAGCTCCAACACTTCTTCTATATGGAGAAGAGGCCTTCGATCAGCAGTGGGTGGTTTACAGGCTGATACAGTATAGTACAGTACAATATAATTTTGTAAGTTAATTTGTGTGTGCAATAAAGTTGTTTAATATTATTATTAATTTTATAGTGCAAGTAGTTGAGGCAGCAGACGGTACGTCGCTTATGGAAGATGTAATTAAATCTTGTATCGCGACAATGGACATGGATATCCACGTAGTAAGTTAATTAGTAATCTAATTCATTTGCCTCACACCACATCTACACTCCTCCCCAGTTGTTACTCGGAGGGCCGGATTTAGATGTCTGAAGGCCCCGGGGCAATAAGGAGTAGAGGCCCCTTGGCCCCAAATTATTGTGAAAAAAGTATCCCCAAAAGTAAAGTACCCCCAAAGTACAGTAGATAAAGATAAAACTCGAAAAAAATGAAAGGAAAAGTTGTTTACTAGTGTTACTAATGTCTGTGTCTGAATTTGAATTTTTTTCCGAAGTTTCTATTGTGCTGGCCCCAGGCCTGTAGCCCCGGTTGTCCTCTCCTAAATTCGGCCTTGGTTACTCGACTGACACAGACTATTAACTATTCGCATCCGTGTTATCGTACGGTACTAGGCCGAGACAGGGGTTAATAGAGATATCCTATTAATAATATTATAAATGTGAAAGTTTTTTGGATGTTTGTTACTCTTTCACGCAAAAGCTACTGAACGGATTTCGATGAAACTGTACATTAGTATAGCTTATAAATCAGAATAACACATAGGCTACAATTTATAAAGATTTTGTGTAAATTTGCCGTAATATAACATAGTTTAAAAATTATCACGTTAAAACGCGTAAATGACGCCTATACCACGGCGTTTACGACCTTCTTTTCGCGAGAATTCACCAAAGTGTCGACTGGGCGCATTTATAATTGTGCACTGTGCGAGCGTGAAGGAACATTTTTTTTTGTATAAGAGTCTTTGTTACCGAACTGTTGTAAGAATTTGATATGGATAGTCTGAAGCCTGAGGAAGGACATAGGCTACTTTTTTGTCAATACAACCACGCGGGTGAAGTCGCGTGCAGAAGTTAGTACACTTATACAGGATAACTGGTAAATTACTATCAATATTTAAGGAGAATACTCGGTACATGATTCTCATTCAAATTATGTAAAAAAAACAGGTACTTATTTTTTTACCAAATTTTCATAAATTTCAATTCAAATAAATGAAGCGTTGACACTTTCCAGTCATGCCGGCGGCACGTGCACAGATGTTGTACTGTGCCGTTTGTTCACACCTAAAAATTGCCAAAGTTCACAGTATAAATATAATGTATTCTTCATAAATGTACTTATTAACTGCCAAACTGTTTAAAACATTTCTTAATTATTACAGGTACTTATAACAAAATATCCGATATTCGAAAAAATAGCGAAATCCTACGGAATTCACGTATATAGTTTAGATTATATTAAAAATGGTGGAACAAGGTCAAAAGGTATCGTGTCTGATGGGGAAAATACCAAAGATAATCTATTCCTACAAAGCGCTGATAATTTTGATCCATTCATTTTAAGCAAGCATGCTGATAAGCCTATAGAAAGAACATTGTTTAATAATTCAGATTCCAATATATTTGATCCAAACAAAGAATATAAGTTAAATCATCTAAATAAAGAAAATCCCGATAACTCACTAGATATATGTCAAAATATTGAAAAATTAAACATAAATAATGAAAAATATACAAATATCAAAAGAGTTATAAATAATTCTTACGATAAAAGTAAAATATCAGAAAGAAATATTAATAATTCTAATAAAACTAAACCAATTAAATCTATATTCGATCATATAGATACTAAAAATGAAAAATTTAATAAAAATAACTGTATAGTAAAATTGACTAAGACGGTATCTAATAATTTCTTTGAACCTGTAAATTCTAAAAACAATGTATTTATTGATAATAAAGAAGAAGATTTAAGAGATGATAGACCATCATATTATAATGAGAGATATACAGAAGAAGAGAATACACGGGAGTTTATAAATAGAGATATGAATATGAGAAGATTTGATTGTCTAGATACGTTGGATGATAAACTTAAAGGGTTTCATGTTGATGATGAAACAATAGAAAATAATATTATATCGAGATCTGAAGAGTTGATATGCTGTTACGTACAGATTATGGAAGAGTTAGTCAATTTTGTTTTGCGAGTAAGTACTTGTTTTTGAGATTTTATAGATGATATTATAATAACTCCGTACATAGAAATGTGAATAAATTTTAATGTTATTATAATAATTGACTGACCGTTGGCGCAGTTTGCAGTGACCCTGTTTTCTGCTCCAAGTGTTGTGGGTTCGATTCCCGCCCCGAGTCTGGATGTAATATATGTTTATTTATATGTATATTTATTTAAAAAAATGTATATCAGTCTATTGTTACCTAAAACACAGGCATTAAGTTGCCTACCTTAGGAACAGACGACCGTGTGTGTGTGTTAAATATTTTTTTATTTATTTAAATTGAAATAATTGACTGGCACGTTGGCATAGTTGATAGTGGCCTTCTTTCTGCTCCAGAGTCGTGGGTTTTGATTCCGAGACCGAGTTTGAGTGTAATATTTGTATAGTATGTATGTAGGTGCTTCATTTTAGAGCAAATTTTTTTTTTCTCAAAATCCCAGCAAAAATCTTGTAGTCGATGAAAATAAAAAAATTTGAGCTATAACAAAGTCTTTAATTACCTTAAAAAAAGTCCAGTGAGACAAATCTGTAAGTTGAATGTTTTTCATAAATCGTCATTTTACTTGATTTCTAAAATAGCTTAAAAAATAAATTGTTTTTTGTGACTAAACTATTGATGGTAGAAAAAAAGTTATAGGATAAATTTGTAGGAAATTTTGTGCTTCACAAATTTGTTTTAAAATGTTTTTCTGTACCACTCACAGTTTAGCTTGTAGGGGAAGGGGGGGCAAGATGGGGTAGCGGGTAAGACGGGGTATCGGGTCTCGTAGGTCGTACGGACGACCAATTACAGCCGCTCTGACTCGTAACGACGCGTAATAATATTGTTTATCAATCAGCGCTGTGACCAGCTTGTGAGTCCATGCGTTTTCGCCCTTCCGCCAAAAACTCGGTTTTTGCTAAGTTCGTTGTGATTTTCGTGTTATACATCACATGTGTTCTATACCTCAACATTAGTTTTTTAGAACTGATTAAAAGTTATTCTTGTCTATCAATGATTACACCAGCAGGTAAGAACATGTTTGTTTCCATAGTTTGATTTGTTTCTTTAGTGCATGCTATTTTATTGAAGTGAGCGTGAGGGGGCAAAATGGGGTATGAGGTACCCCATCTTGCCCCCTCGAAGAAAATTATGATTTCTCTAAGAGGCTTCATGATCCTTTAAACTTAGTTGAATTTTATCTTGTTGAGGATGGTGAAACATTATAATAAAAAGACAAAGAGGGGATTTGAGTAAACAGACTATGAAAAATACGGTAGATGTTGTAATTGAAGGGAAACGGGGTATAAACTAGCATCGAAAACATATTCTGTGCCTCAAATGACCTTTGAAAGAAAAGCCAGAGGCTCTTGCAGCCCTAGAAGATCCCGCTGCTCTTACAACTTCGGTGAAAGCTCCTTTAGGCCCAAAATAGCGAACGTTTTCTGATAACGAAGAGAAAGAACTTTGCAATTATGTTGATAATAAAAAGAGAAATAAGAAGATAACAAAAAAAAAGAAAAAAAGGGGTAAAAGAATAAAAAAAAGTTGCTAAGAAAAAGAATAAGAAGAAAACATAACAATAATCCTAATTCCTCACCAATTTGTGACAACGAAGAAGATAATATCCCTGATTTTTACTGTCATGGAAAATACTTGGATTCTAATGAAGTATGGTTCGCATATTCTTATTGTAGGAATTGGGCACAATATAGCTGTGCTGGGATAGATGACGAGGACGACGAGGCTGTATTTGTTTGCAAGTTTTGCAGCCAAAAATGGAATATGTCTGCCATACCCCATCTTACCCTACCTAGGGGGCAAGATGGGGTGTTGGACGTTTTTGACAAAACTGGTCATTTTTTTCTTTTTCTATGAGTGTAAAGTTTTTACAGTTCCTTATTTATAAAGATCGATAATGTAAGAGTAATTATAAATATAAAATATTCAAAATACTTAAAAACGTGCGTTTTATTACGCTCCAAACGTTAACTACCCCGTCTTGCCACCTCTTCCCCTACAGCTACTCAAAGCATAAAATTCTCCAAAATTCACTTTCTGATGATTCCGATTTGTGAAAACACGATGTAATTGAATATTGTTTAAAGAATTGAATAGTAAAATATGAAAAAAAAAAAAAATTACAGTGCGAGCGGAAGAAGAAATTAATAAAAAATGGTTTTCCATAGGTTTTTCACATTTTGTATGGAAATACTACCTGTTTGATAAGCAACGGCTTAAAATCAAAATTAAGGGCTTTGTTATTGCTAAAAAAAATTGTTTTTTCATTGAATAAAATATTTTCAGGTGGGACTTTGAGAAAAAAATTGTTGCTCTAAAATGAAGATGTGATCTAATATGAGAAAAAATATTAATTTGTGTTATTAATATGTAAAACATAAGTCTTGTTTAAAAAAAATCGGTTTACGAACGATAATTTTACGTGATAACGTCATAAGAAAACATTGAAAAAAAAAAATTGCATACTTTTATGAATTTAATTGAATTATTAGTACTGAGTTATCGTTATTTTGTATAATACAAAGAATGAATTAATTCAATTAATCACGATTTTTTTTTCAATAAATTAACATTTATTTGCAATTGTTAATTCAAACATTTTATTACTTAAATTATACAGATTAATTACGTAACAATGTGCTATTGATAATTTATTTACAACTTATACACATGTGTGATATTTAAGATCCTCCAGTCTGCGTTATTGTTTTTCATTTACAAGCCGAACCCTTAGGCCGATCGTGCCTCTCTATCGCTTGTTGCGCGCTCTCGCTCGCTACACGTGACACTTCTTCGTGCGTGCAGCCGGCATTCATCGATTTACAAGATGTTATCACGTCAATTTTTTTTTTGACGAATATCAGTTGGCTGTTTCCTAAAAATATAGACATTAAGTTGCCTACATTAGGAACAGACGACCGTGTGTGTATGTTAAACATATTTATTTATTATTTATTTAGTATACATTGAAAAAATTCAAACATCATCATATTATTATCACATTTTCTATTTGATTAAATTATATAATACTAGCTTTCCGCCCGCGGCTTCGCTCGCGTGGAATTCGGTTATATCGCGCTCCGCGCCCCGCCTACCGCCCGATACCCCCCCCCCCCCTTTCCCCGTGCACGCTTTTTTGTCTTTGTCCTAAACAATTGAACAATCTTATATGATTTTGTGTTTGACAATAAAGAACTTCCATGCAAACTTTCGTCCCCTATTTCAACCCCTTCTACCCTTATTTTCGCGATAAAAAGTATCCTATGTCCTTTCCCAAGTTTTCAATTTCATCAAAATCGGTTCAGTGGTTCATCAAAAGCCTAACGGACAGACAGACACACAGACAGTTAGAGTTATTTTCGCATTTATATATTAGTAGGGATTATATTTTTTTGTATTATATTATGTTGTTTTATATAATATATTGTATTATTTTTTATTGTACACCTACATATTGTACTTTCTTGTACATACCATGGTTGGCTGGTAGAAAATGCATTACCGTTAAGCCAGCATTTTGTAAACATTTGTATTAGTGTATTCATTGTAAAATAAAGATTTTTAATAAAATGAATAAAATTTTATTATTTTCAGAAAAATATTGAAACAAAAGATCAAATACCGTTCTTTCTGAGAGAAGGATTGTGTAATTTAAAAGAAATATATTATAACAGGAAAGAGATAAAAACTGTAATTGAAAAACTATTAGCGCTTTGTGGATTTTGTCCTATGAAAGGTAAGTTTTTGCTGAGAATCCCACTGCTGGGCAAGAGATTTTCTATTCCACAGATTGGCAGATACATATAATATATATAAAGTTATAGAGGTCTGCTGTGCGCGCGCAACGGAACTACTACTGGATAGATTTTAATTGAGTCTTCTAATTTTTATATCTTAGATCGTCTTGACCCTTTTCTAAGAAAAAAATTCGATATAATAATTTAGTATAAAGTTATTAAAGTTATGAGAAACAAAAATTTTTATGCCTTTGACTGGGCTTTTAGCGCAGTCGGCGGTTACCCTGATTTCTGTTCCAGGCCTATATATTACAGGGTGACTGGGTGAATTACTATTAATATTTAAGGAGAATACACGGTATATGATTCTCATTCGAATTATGTAAAAAAATAGGTACTTAATTTTTGATCAAATTTCCATAAATTTCAATTTAAACAAATGAAGCGTGAATACATTTCCAGTCATGCCGGCGGCGCGTGCACAGGTGTTGTACTGTGCCGCTTGCCAGCCGCACCCCTCGCCCCGTTGCTAATTCGATTACTCCCGTTAGTAGATTAGTAGGGCAGTAGGGGTAGCGCCGCCGTAAGGTTCGTAAGTTCGTCGTCCCGCGCGCGGGCCCAGCGATCGATCTTACGCGTATACCTAATCTGTCATATGTGAGTGTGATCCATCATTAGTAATTAGGTATGGCTTATCAATATACAATTTTATAAATAAATTCAAAACTTTGTTTCGTTAAATTTTCGAACTACGGCTATTTTCGATAAACGTCAGTTTTGAGTGCGACAGTGTTTGTGAATAAAGTCACTACGGTACTGCACAAGACTTACGCGCTGCACCAACCGCACCCGCAAACCGCTCTTCACCTCCGCGGGACGAGTACCGCTGCCATTTTTTGACCCGCTCACGCAACTAGTGCACCGTGATAACACGCACACATACAAATATGAGTTTTGTAATGAAATCACCACCTAGAAAAATTCTTACCACGATGGATGCCGGTGGATCGGAACCGGATTTGTCAAAGATAAGTGATCTTAGTATGGATACGCAACCAAATGTGACTCAACGCAACAAACGTAAAAGGGCCAATGACTGTCAATGCACTAAAGAACTCTCCGAAATGCGATCTGAAATGACCCGTATTAGTTCGCTCTTAGAAAAATACGTGAACTTAAGTGAACAGACCAACAAAAATCTACAAGACAGTATTTCAGGTATAAAAACACAATTATCCGATTTAAAGACCAGTACTGAACAAAGTTTGAATGCTGTCCAAAACAAGGTAGATGGCGCTATCAGCCAAATTAATGAAATAAAATTGTCCACCATTACTCTGTTATCAGACCAGGAGAAAATTAAATGTCATTTGACAGAGTTGGACGAGTCGATTGTTATTGGTCAAAACAAAATAAAATCACTTGAGGCAGAATTCACCCAGTTCAAACAATCAGCAGAAGCATCAAGTCACTCGCAAGACAAGCTCACCCTCTGTGAACAGATTATTAAGGAAGTACAAAATCGCAACAACAGAGATAAAAACATTATTCTTGTAGGTCTTCCTGAGCCAAACTGTTCTCAACCAGAGGAAAGAAAATCGAAAGACGAAACCGATGTCCTTAATGTTATCTCTTTACTTGGCGTAGACATTCCGAAACCTGCAAGCATTTTCAGAGTTGGGAAACTTAACCCAAAAAGATCCCGTAAAGTTAAGGTATGCTTTGAAACACTGGGGCCAGCCAAAACACTGCTTCGTAATAAAGAAAAGCTTCCTCGCGATATTAAAATGTACTCGGATCAAACTCCTGCTCAGCAGAATTTTCTGCAAACCGTTAAAAATAATCTCAAGCTACGACAAGAAAAAGGAGAAACAGGACTCACAATCAGATATATAAATGGAACACCAACCATTGTAAAAGTAAGTCCAAAAAACTAAATATCATCAGTTCGCCAAATATACCAAATATCATAAATACAAATACCTATAAATTACTAGACAATTATCAGGATTTTCCAGCAAATAAGGCCCGTTTAACTTTTCTTTACCTGAATGCTCGTAGCATACGCAAGAAAGGGAAATTCGATGAGCTAAAATGTATTATTCGTGCTATCCCAAACACCATACACGTTATTTTGCTAACAGAAACATGGATAAGTACAGAAATACAAACATTGCAGCTTCAGATTCCTAACTACGCTCATCACTACAATATTCGGAATGATACAGTGGGCGGTGGAGTGTCCGCATTCATCCATAAAGATTTAAAACACAGTTTATCAGACAGCAAATACGTCGGAGGTAACAATTATCTATGGATAAAATTGGAAAAATATGGCCTAGAAGTAGGAGTGGTCTATAATCCTGGGAACATAAACGAAAATTTTTTTGAAGAGTATGAGTCACAACTAGAATCAAAACGTAGAGCAATAGTATTTGGAGATTTTAACATAGATTTGTTGGAGAAAGATCGGAAATTCGAACGATACAAAGAGGTTCTTAGGGGAGCTGGTCACAAAATTATTAATAAAGTTAAGAAGTCTTATTATACAAGAGAATGTGAAACAAGAAAATCGATACTAGACCATGTGAGCACTAACTTAAGCGAAGATACTTTTAATATGATACTCATAAATTCTCCACTATCCGACCATAAGCAAATATATCTCGAAATAAATAAAATTAAACCACCGCGTAGAGCATGTTGCCTGTATGAAGCTATAGACTATCGCAGGTACTATGATCACGTTGAACAAGAGTTACCAAAACTGACCAACGGTGACTATGCACAGCTTGAGAAAGTGATTAGGATGTGTTTAGATATCAGCAAAGTACGGAAAACCAAAATCCTAAATCCACCACAGAAAGATTGGATTAATCAGAAGATAATTTCGGAGATCAATGAAAGAAACCTGTTGTGGGTAAGACATAAGGATAATCCACATGAAGAGTCATTGAAGGAAGAATTTACCAAGAAAAGACAACATGTAGCTAAACTAATTCAAGAAACAAGAGATCAATACCACTATAAAGAATTTACTAAATGTAGTACCAAGCCAAAGAAAATGTGGACCTTAATCAAGACTCTGGCAGCTAATAAATTTGCTTGCAATAGTTTTCCAACTAAGCTTGAAATTGATTCTCTGACAGTGACAGATCCTTTTAACATTTGTCAAACATTTAACAAATATTTCGCAAATATTGGGCCCCAGCTAGCCGAATGTATACCTAATTATTACCATAACAATTTTCATCGTGCTTTGCCGCAAATTACCCAATCGAAAAATTGTATTTCGTCGTTTGAACCCTGTACCGAAAAAGAAATCTTAAACATAATTCTTAAATTGGACTCAAATTGTAGTGTTGGTTTGGATGGTTTAAGTACTAAAGCTATTAAATCTATAAGAAATTTGATATGTAATAGACTAACTGAATGTTTTAACGGACTAATATGTGACGGTATATTTCCAAATACATTAAAAATTGCCAAGGTTACACCTATTTATAAATCGGGATCCAATACAGACCCAGGTAACTATAGACCCATATCAGTACTCCCAGTATTGTCAAAAATTTTAGAAAAAGTTTTACACACAAGATTACAAAATTATCTACACACGATTAAATTTATCTCTAACAATCAGTACGGTTTTAGACCCAGAAGTAATACAACTACGGCTACCATCGACCTTGTCACTAAATTAAAACAAAATATTGACCGAAAGTACATAGCTTTAGGTGTTTTCATCGATCTCAAAAAGGCCTTTGACACAGTAAGCCATCAGCTACTTTTAAAAAAGCTAGAGTGTATAGGTATCATTGGTAAAGCACTTAATATATTAGAATCATATCTCACAGGTAGAACACAAATAGTAAAGTCGGACAAAACCCAAAGTGATGCATTACCTGCTACCTGCGGAATACCGCAAGGTTCAATACTAGGGCCGCTCCTGTTTGTTACATATATAAATAATATTTTTCAGCTGGGCTTACATGGTCATATTACTTTATACGCAGACGACACTTCCTTGTTTTATTTTGGAACTTCCATTCACGACTTAATATCTAAAGCTCAAGAGGATCTAAACACTTTATATAACTGGTTCCAATACAATTTATTAACCATTAACATATCGAAAACATGCTATGTCATCTTTAAAGCCAAAAATAGACAAATACCCACTTTTTCTCCTCTTACAATCAATAATGAACCCATTCAACAGAAAACTCACGAAAAGTATCTCGGTCTTTACATCGACAGTCAACTAAATTGGAATACCCATTTAAAGCAAATTAAAACAAAATTAATATCACTGCGCGGCTCACTCCGTAATATTACAAAATGCATCCCTCGTACCCTAAGATATACAATTTACAATGCTTTAGTTAAACCCCACCTCCTATATCTTATAGAGATATGGGGAACTGCAGCCAAAACTCAATTAAACAAATTGCAACGCCAACAAAATAAAATAATAAAATTACTTTTCAATTACCACTTCCTAACGCCAACTACCAAAATATATGAAGAAACTAACTTAATGAACATAAAAAATTTATATAAATACAATATCTGCATTTTTATTCGAAAATATTTTAATAGGAATATCCATACAAATCTTTCGTTTACTAAACAAAACCAAGTTTCTAAGCGCAGCAGTCGGCGCGCTAGCTACCTCACCATACCAAAACATCGCACGTCGTACGGCAAAACAATGATAACAGTCAACGGAGCGCGGCTGTATAACAGTATACCCTCACATATAAAAAATGTTGACTCATTTCATGCATTTAAAAAACAATTGTCTGATTATTTATTAAACAATAACGAATCTTAATTATTATATAATTGGTTCGAATGTATGAGGTGGGACAAAATTCAACAAAATTGTACTTATGTTTTTGCTTTGTTTTTGTGTTTAAGTTTCCAAATATGCCTTCATAATAATTGTGCACATAATGGCAACGACGATGTTATTATACGTAACTAATTAAGTTTATGTTATCACATAAGTGACAATATCTGTCTTTGTTGATAATAAAGTTCTTTAAACCTATACACAAATTCAGAGTACTTGGACATGGTTCGTGCTTATGCGCGTGCGAATGATAGCAACTGGGGGGTTGAAAAAATCACCAGTGCTTTCGAAACTGGTAAAAGTGACCATTTTATTCGTGTTAAATCGTGTAAAAGACAATATGCGTAAACGTGCCGAACTGTGTATCACACGAGAAGGAGCTCACTTTGGACATTTGTTAAGGTTAGTGTAGTTATGTAGGTAAATAGGTTGCGATTGATAGGTAATGATTGACAATCGTTGTAAATAAGTATGATTCAATTTTTAAATACGCCGGAAACACCAAGATAGGTAAAGAGTTCATATTAATTTTCGTTCGGTTCGTGTTAGGGTTACGCAAATTCGACCACATTTCTGAATTTCGCTCTAAGCTCAAATGGTTACCTATCCGTCTTCGCCGGAATCTACACATCCTTTCCCTTCTGTACTGTGTATTATTTAATCCAACCAGTCCTCCTTATTTGAAGGACAAGTTTGAATTCATTGGAGATCACAGTAAAGTGCTACGTTCGTCCGAAAACCTGACTCTCAGAATGCCTGTACATAAGACCAAATATTATCATCGCTCATTTGTTGTTCAGGCTATTCTTTTGTGGAATGCTCTACCCCTACATATTCGTAAGGCTCAGAGTATTATAACATTTAAAAAACTTGTAAAAGATTATTATCTATCTCTCAATATGACATAATTGTATTTATATATTTATTTATTAGTACTTATTGTATGTATTTTTATTATTTATGTATATATATATATATATATATATATATATATATATATATATATATATATATATATATATATATATATATATATATATATATATATATATATATATATATATATCTAGGGTTTACTGTATATTTTTTTATTGTATGTTTATTATACACCACCTACCTATTGCTTCTTCTCAAATTCCTACCCTAAGGTTGCCTGGAAGAAATCGCTATTGAGCGATAAGGCCGCCTTTTTGTGCATTTTTGATATTCTCATACATTTTTTTTGTACTATTTTATTTTATGTGTGGTGTACAATAAAGAATATATAATAATAATTTTCGTTCAAAGTTCACATCTTTTGCCTAGTCAACAAATTTGTTGCCTAAACGAAAGAAATATCTTGGTACTTTTGCCTGTCCTAAGCCAGGATTAAAGAATGAAGGGCGATTGGGTCATGCTTGTTTATCAAAGGTAGCCTGCTACCCTGTTAACGCGTGGTATCTTTTGGACGTAGGTAAACTACCGCGCGATAACTAAAATTTACCTACCTACATACCTGTTTTGTGTTGTGTCGACAGCGCAGCTAGGGTGTCCAGATGACGCGTAAATAATTAGATAACTGTTGGTTAACTTTAATTAAAAGTTTATTAATATTTATGTTATATTTTTAAATGATTTGAATAAGACCATGTACCGACTATTTTCCTTAAATATTGATAGTAATTCACCAGTTATTCTGTATATATAAAACTTCTACTCTTCTTCGGGGTCTATATTTCACTATCACTACATATTATAGAACAAAATACTTCGCCGCGTCTGTCTGTTCGCGAAAAACTTAAAAATTACTGCGCGGATTTTCATGCGGTTTTCACCAATAGATAGAGTGATTAATGAGGAAGGTTAAGGTACATATATATACACCGGGCACAGCCGGGGCGGGCCGCTAGTATATTAAAATGCAACTAATATTAATATCACTACTTTCACATAGACGTATGTTAGTGTGTAAATATTAAAAAAAAATCCTCCTAATAATATTTTTTCTTTCAATTTGAAGGTAATTTAAAAAAAGATATAAAAGCGAACGATTTCCTGAAAATATTGGGATGTGGTTTTTTGCTGGTCGATAGTTTGGAGGTAAGTGTATTAATTTTATAAATCTTATGTGTTTGTCTGTGTGTCTTAATGCATATATCTCAAGAACTATTGAACCAAAAAGACTGGTTTTGGGTTGGAGACTTTATGAGGGAAGTTACTAACCAGTAACCAAACGATTTAACTAAAAGGAAATTCAAGCAGAAGAAACCGTGAGGGATGAATTGTTTAATTCAATATTAGAATATTATTTAAAAAACTGCACTAGACAGATGTGACATATAGATGTATGTCTGGGCATATGTGTTGTGTGTGTTCTGGTCCTCCGACACAGAACACACACAACACATATGCCCAGTGTTCTATATTTTTTTTACTATAACCTCCGATATCTCTATATCGGAGACTGTCTACTCTTCTCATTCATACCAGTTCTCGCTTTCATGCCTTTCGCACTTTCATTCCTCATACTTTGTCTTTCTTGCATTCTTCTTCTGTCTTTCTCATTCTATTGGGACCCGTTGAGTGTGAAGTGTTTGTTTTTATTGGAAAATCTTTTTTTGGCGTAATATTTTTCGTTCTAATACCTATATATAAAATATATGGCTGACCATCCTTAAACACAGATTATACAAATAATCCATCTAGGATGATCAGTCTGAACTTAACTTTTTTTTGTAATTCTATATTTTGCATAAATGGGCATCTATTAATTACGAGGACGGTTAAGGGGGCGGGTCGAGCGAAATCTCACTCAATCTCACGAGGGGGAGACGATGGTCTCGGAAAATATCGCGTATTTTTTTTCCGTCATTAAAAATCTTACATATTGTATTAAATTAAAAAAAAAAATGTTAAAGAAAATTGTTTTTCCTATGTGATCGGGCACAGATTAACTCATTTACATTAAAAATATGCAATTAACAAAAATCAAGTGAATTATGTGTGGGGGAGGGGGTCGAGCAAAATCTCACGGTATATTACCAAGGGGGTAGGGGGTGTCGAAAAAATGTGTGTGAAATGTGTTACTCATTGAAATAATTAATAAATATCTAATAATTATTATATGTTTTTTTAAGGATGTGTTATCGGAGGATCTAACGGAAATTAAAGTTTTACTAATAACGTTATTGGAGAATATAGAGAGTTCTCACTCGTTCGAAGATCCAGAACAAGTCGAGACTCCGCTGAAGAGGAGCGAACCAGATATAGATACTTGTTTATTTAGACATAATTGTAAGTGATTATATGTATATCGTGATACCTTTTATATATGTGCCTATGTATTGATTTTCTTAACTCCAAAATCAATTATTCTATTTTGAAAAACTTCAATACATATCCAAGACACATATACGCACGCATGTGTCAGAAATGAGTTAAATTAACATCATAAGGTTTAAGATCCTCGATATCTTAATTCTTACTTATTTAATAAAAGGAAGGATAAAAAATTGTGTGTTAAAAAAATTTTTTTTTGTTGCGATAACCGACATCCACGCGGGCGAAGCCGCGGGCGGAAGCTAGTATTTATATATTTTTATTATATTAACATTAACAAGGAGAGGGCACGACATGCGAATTTCGGTTTGGGGTGAGACTCCGTGTATGTACTCCCTTAGGGTGTTGATCCTGTATCTAAGAGCGTCGAATGGTCACTTAATGTGGTAAAAAAAAAAAAAAAAGAATAGAAAAGTTTGCCTCTTCACCAGCGGGTTCAAACGATTCACGGTTTTTTTGTTGTTTTTTTTTTAATTTTTTTTAAATCTTTTATTTTTATTTTTTATTAACATTAACAGTTATATAAAATATATAAGGTATCATATTAAACATTGAATAATATTCAGTAGTCATATTATTTTTGAACAAAAAAAAAATAAATTATTTAACTATTTTTTACATAAATGTTTTTATTTTTTACCGTGAATAGTGATAATGTGATAATAATTTATATAAAAATAATTTTTAATGTAATAGTAATAATTTTTTAGTTATCAAACGGCGATCTGACATCATAGATTATTTGAAGAGACATTTCGCTGAGTGGAAGAATTATGACGATAATGAAAACGAAGCTGCAGAGGTAATGTATAGTCTGTAATTGTCCCACAGCTGGGCAAAGTCGTCTTTAAGTCTTTCAATTTGTTCCCAACATGCATTTTTCCAAATTACGCTTTTCTACTGAACGCGATCAGTTTTAAGTAAATTTTGTAATTAAATTTTTCCGTAACAACAATGTTTTTTTATTCAACGATTAAATGAAAATTGGATTTTTTTTTATGTTTTAATTAAATTTAATTACAATTGTATTACATATATCTTTGTTAGTTCTTACATGTTATAATAATTTATAAAAAAAAAAAAAAAAATTAACAAAAAAATATATGTGTAAAAAAAAATCATAATTATATAGTATTTCTAAAACGTGTTTTTTTTGGAGAGCCTAGACTTTTAAATACTTAACCAAAATTAATAATTCATATACCAATTTAAAGCTTACGTTTCCCGCTTTTGATGAAAAATATAAAAAAGAAAGAGTCATTAAAAATATAAAATTTGTTTTCTAGAACATCAACAACACATGCAATTACTTTTTACATTATATTAACATTTATTATTTGATTACAATATTGTAATTAATTAATTTCAGAATGAAGACCTCAATTCGAATGTAAAAATATTCCGCACATCCGGTCGAAATCTCAACACATTCAAAATCGATAACAAAAAACGTATATCTATCGAAAATCCAAAAGAACAAAATCTAAAAGATAAAAACAAAAATACAAAAACAAACAATCACACAGAAATAAATATACCAACACACGGAAATACTTTTAACGATAGAAACGATAAAGATGGACCAAAAGTGATAAGGAACGTGAGACTGATAGATGAATATGAAGAAAGAATCAAATCGCATTTAGATTTGGACGTTTTAGATTATTCAGAAATAGCAGATACTTTGTCTGTTGAATCTAAGAAGTTTAATAAAACACAAATTAATGATAACGTAGGTTTGACACGCAGTAATGATAGTTTATTTTTAATTAATGATAATTATAATGATCTGAGAGATTCGACAGCGGACAGTGGTTTCGGAAATGAAATTCACGCCTGCACATTGATAAGAAATTTTCTAACCGAGTTGAGTGTGTCTTTTAAATTGATTTATACTTTTATGTGAGTATTATCATTAATTGTTTTATAAAAAAATCTTGATTGAATTCTTTCTAATAAGGTATCCATTAATTACGTGAGACGATTTTGGCTATTTTTTGACCCCCGCCCTCTTTGGTGAGATTTCGTAAGATTTTACTAGAGCCCCCTCCCCCTCACTTATTCTCACGTGAGATTTTGTTAAAATGCATATATATTTTCTTTATTTAAAAAACTGGTTAAGAATAGTAATTAAGATTTCTAATGACGAAAAAAAAAAAATTACGTGATATTTGCCGAAACCCTCCACGTGAGATTGAGTGAGATTTCGTTCGACACCCCCCCCCTCCCCCCGCCCTTCACGCCTCATGTAAGTAATGGATACCCCCTAACTAGTGGTAACCAGTGATTACGATTCGGAATTAAAAGTTAACTTATATATTTTTAAATGAATTATAGTTAATGTGTAGCTAATAACTAAGATTAATATTTATATACTGACCCGTTGGCGCAGTTTGCAGTGACCCTGTTTTCTGCTCCAAGGGTTGTGGGTTCGATTCTCGCCCCGAGTCTGGGTGTAATATATGTTTATTTATTTAAAAAATGTATATCAGTCGGCTGTAATACCTAAAACACAGGCATTAAGTTGCCTACCTTAGGAACAGATGACCTTGTGTGTGTGTTAAACATATTTATATTTATTTATTTATATATGTATGTCTTCATTATATATATATATATATATATAATTCTTTTTTTTTTTAAATATATTTTCAGCGATAAATGTATCAAGGAGTTCCGGGATGAAGAGATGACGGACGAAACGAAAAAGAATCTAGTGGATAAGGCGAACCAGACACACACACATATCGCTGACGTCATAGAAAAGTTGAAGGCGTGAGTTCATATTGATAATTATGTACATTACAACATGTTTTATATATATTAGTTTTAGCCGCGGCTTCGCCTTCGTGGATATTGGTTATCGCGACCAAAAAAAAGTATCCTATGTTACTTATAATATCTCCAAGGATATGTGTACAAAGTTTCAGGCTATGCTTGGTGTTTCTCTGCGAGATCGAATCAGAAATGATGACATCCGCAGACGAACGAAGGTTGCCGACATAGCCCGACGGATCTGCAAGCTGAAGTGGTAGTGGGCGGTACATAGCTCGTAGAACTGACGGCCGATGGAGCAGAAAGGTTCTCGAGTGGAGACCACGTGTCGGTCACGTGTCGGTCACATGTCCGTCGCGTGTTGGTCACGTGTCGGACGACTTGAAGAGAGTCGCCGGAAGCCGTTGGATGGAGGCTGCCTTGAACCAGTCGCTCTGGAGGTAGATGGGGGAGGCCTACGTTCAACAGTGGACATCCAGTGGCTGATATGTTGATGATAAAAATGATTGATGAGAAGGGTCCTTTGCCTAGTAGTGGGACCTAAAGAGGCTGATTGAGTTGTTTTTTTCTTATGCGTCTTTATATGTATATGTATGTATATGTATTCACGGGCTTGTGTCCGCAACTCAACGTCTACTGTGTGCCTATTTTGCGTTATGCGTCTATATTTGTTTGTTCTAGAATAATCGAGAGGGAGTCGTCAGATAGTACGCTTAAATCTTTGCTCGTGAAAGCCGGAAGCGATATCGCAGAAGATAAGAGGATGACCAGATACAGGTATTATAGTGACTAATTTATTAAGGATTAAATTGTCGAATTTAATCGTAATCGATCGTTCTGGTGTAGTGTTGCGAGTAGATACCTCAACGCCGCCCACCGGGGCGGTCGCGGGTTCGATTCCCGCTCGGGACAGATATTTGTATTTGTACAAATATTTGTTTTCGGTCTGGGTGTAAGTCCTTGTGGGTCTTCCCACCGTGCCTCGGGAAGCACGTAATGCTGTCGGTCCCGGTTGTTATCATAGACACCTGATAACGATCGTTACCCATGGTAGCGAAATTATCCGCCTACGGAGCAGCGTGGTGGATTAAGCTCGAACCCTTCTTCTACATGGAGAAGAGGTCTTCGCTCAGCAGTGGATGGTTTACAGGCTGATACAGTACAGTGGCTTTTTCATCTCAGTTCAGTTCCTGATAATATATATTTTACTTTACAGGCAAACAGTGACAAAATGTCTGGAACAAGCCCAAATTCTCGAAAGTTCATTGAAAATAATGATAAGTGTAACGAACGATGATTGCGATATATCTGTGAGCAGTAAGAACGAAATTAATCACTTCAATATCTTTGAATAAATTTTACAAATACGATATTGGTTTTGCATTTAAGATTGATTCAAATTGACTGATTTAAATAATTTTAGTTATAAGCTTAATTCTAACCTCGTAAGTCCTGTGTGTTTTCAACAGCGGTAGTCATGTAGCATATACTGCTGGAGGCAGCTTCTCGTAGGCCGAAATTGTAGTCGAGGTTGTAGAGAGAGACATACATATCGGACTACATGCTATCTCTCTCTAGTCTCATTAGATTACACTTTGTGCCTACGGAAGTCTCCAGTTGTATGTACTCTAAGATATCAAGTACAAACCAAGAGTAATGCTATAGACCGAGACAAAATTATAACGAATTTAGATTTTTTTTAAAATTAAGTCTTGTATTCTGTATTTTATACGGTGTTTATTATGTATAGCACCTCGACCATAGAATATAAAATGAAATTGACCGTATCAGTGTTGCCGTTGTAAAAAGTTATCCGGTAAATGGGGAGGGAAAAATTTGTACTTCTGTAAGTACATTAAGCAGTAACGCCATCTATGTAGTTAAAATGTCAGTTCTGAACTTACGAGGTTAAAATACTTCTGAGTGATCATTCACTAAATACGAAATAATCCTTTGTCAATCTCAAGGACGAATTTCTTAGTATTATATATATTAGTTTTCTAAGTATAAATGACAAATTCATTTTTATACTTAACTAATTTTTTTTTGACATATTTTTCTAATAGAAAGACATGCAAGCATGCTTACCGATTAATCCACTTAATACACCAAAATTACTTTGTTGTGTATCGGTGTAAATGATAAGTGACGTAGTTTAATTATTTACAGACAACCCGGGAAAAAATGATCAAGCCTGATCATGCATGAAAAATGACCGGGCCTGAACAGGTCTGATCAGACATGAACAGGCATGATCATGTCTAATTTCAGGCCTGCTCATACATGAACAGGCATGATCATGTCTGACGTCAGGCTACTCATGCCTGGCTCTTGGCTGGCATGACCATGTATGATCAGGCCTGAATGTATTTTTACTCTTCAGATATGATCATGCATGAACAGACCTGATCAGATCTGATGTTGTCTAATTTCAGGCCTCCTCATACATGATCAGGCCTGCTCATACATGATCAGGCCTCATCATATATGAACAGGCCTGATCACGGCCATTTTTCATGCATGATCAGGCCTGATCATTTTTTCCCGGGAAATGATAATTTTAGTTCAAATTATGAAACAAAATGTTAAGATAATTTTTAGTAGTAGTTAGTTTAGTTAATGTTAAGGCAGGTACTTCTGAATGGATTATTCATTAATTAGTATATGCACCAAAAAATATTGTATATTTTTGGTGTAAGTGGTCGTCGAGCCACGGCTTTTATAGTACAGTGCAACCTCGATATACCGAAACTGAAGGGAATTAGAAAATATTCGTTATAATAAGTAATTCGTTATAATGAGGTTTGTTATATAGAGGTTAGGTTGGACTGCGACTAGTTTTAACAAGGTAAGAAAGTTGAGTTACTTAATAGTATACGTTATATCAAGGTTCTAAGTTGAAAAAAATCGTTAAATAGTGGTAAATAGCTTCTACCTATATTCTGCAATGCAGTGGCGTAACTACCGGAGGGCTAGACGGTGCCTTGCACCGGGGCCCCCAAGCTCAGAGGGCCCTCAGAGCCTGACCAAAAAACTATAAATTGAATTATTGAAATTTGCTTGCATGTAGAATCTGGACGGGCCCTGCTGTGCATGATAAAGAGCAGACGATAAAGTAGCTTTGCACCTTTAAAATATTTAAATATAACTATTTATATTTTGGCTTGTATTGATAAAACTTAAACAGTTTAGTTGGGGCCCTAGTTTATTTTTTGCACAAGGGCCTTTGGTTACCTAGCTACGCCATTGCTGTAATGATTAAAAATTCGTTATAAAGAGGTTTTTTGTTAATCTTATTCGTAATGAAGAGGTATATTTTGTATTAGCTCTCACAAGCAGTTCTGGGGGATTTCGGAAAAAATCGTTAAAAAGAGGTATTCGTTATATTGAGGTTCGTTATATCAAGGTTGTACTGTATAGAGGATATACCTTTAATATTTTCTTTTATAGTTTAAAACTCTGACCTATTTCTTAGAATTAGACATAGTTTAAGTTCTGTTAAGAGTTAAAATTAAAATCTGCGTAGTTTATATTAAATAATAGTAACCAGAAATAATATATGATTACACTTATTAAATGAAAAAGCATTTATAAATTGACATTTTTTTTTTTTCTTAATTAAATATTTTCTATTCATTCTTTTTTTCACCAAATATTAAAATATTGGATATAATAGTAAGTGAGTGAGTGTATTTTTAAGTTTTGTATCAATGTATCATCAGTGAAGCAAACATTGGGATAGTGTAAATACGCATATATATTAATATATTTGAAATGTAAAAAGGAATTCCGTTGAAATAAGTTTGAATCTTGGTCTTCGTTAATATATACTTGTTGCATATTTTTTTACTTTAATTTTAGTACTACTTAATGAATTAAAAAAAAAAAAGAATTTAAAGAAAAAACCTAACAGTGCATGTAGCCTCAAGGAACACATCCTTTGCTATCGACCCTTGATCCAATGTTATAAAAATTAATATTCATAATTAGTGTAATAAACGCGTTATTACACTATCCCTAAATTAACATTAAATATGTGCTGTGATGACATTATACATGGTATACATTATAAATGTCAAATAATTTTGCCGATTTTGGGTCTTAATAACGTTATGAAGATATCGTTTTGAAATTATAAATAATTAATACTAATAATTTAGTATTCGCTTGTTTTTTCTGAATTCGATCAAATGTTAAATGAGAAATTGGAATTAAAATGTGCATTTGTGAGTTAAGAATTCATATTTCACATGTAAGGGAAACTACCCATACTATATGACCTATTTTTTTTTCAATTTTCTAACCCTCTCCCCCCTTCGGTGAGCACCCGTAGTAATTGCTAAGATCATTCCCCTCCCCCACGTTTTGACGTTTTAATTCATAAATATGTTTTAATATGATTTATTTTTTTGCAAAAAGAAAGTTAAAAAAGTGTAGTCAGTAGTAGTACTGGTAGTGTAGCGTAGTGTTGCCACCTGTGAGTTTAAAAAGCGCTAAACGCTGCGCGCCATATTTGAATATAGCTCGAAAAAGCGAGAGATTTATCTAGAGGATATTGACTACGTGACGAAAACCTAAGACCAACCCCCACCGCCCCAGTGACCAAGCGTGGTATTTTTTAAACTCCCCCTCTCATGTAGTATGGATACGTTCTCTAAGTAGTTTATAGTACCATAAGTCTCGTATCTGGGAAAATTCGTTTTAACTATTTTCAACCCGAGCAAAGTTCGGTCGTAGTACTATATTTAATCTTTCATTATCAACAGAATACTTTTGGTTATGTCTTTAATACGACTCTTCAAGAAAGCCAATACATATTTTATGTGATTTTCCATACGGATATCATCATCATCAATGATCGGATCAATCATTTTGCATATATTCAAAACAATCATTATAATATTTTTAAGACATAAGATTGGATATTTACCAAGTTGGTCATTGGTCGTTTTGAATTACCGATATTTCGGCATTGCAAGCGTCTTAGCCACTGTTACGCTCAGTGTGTACAATGTATCAGCGGTTTGCCACTCAATGCTAAGAGATAGGACTCTTATTCGACTATATTCCACAATATTACCAATGTAATCGTGTCGAGAAAGAAAAAAAAATTACTGAAACTAGATACATAAATCATTAGAGGCACCACCTATCGACAAAATGAGCCTGTAATTAGTCTTGAACATAATTCATAACATAAATCATTTTTTATATAAATCAGTGATACCACAATTACAATTTGATTTTAATTATTTTATTTTTTATGTTTGTTGATGTGGTGTAACTAAATATATAAATAAGTAGAGGGGGTAAAAAGTGGCAAACCACTGCAGTGTATCATGGTAAATGTCCCAAACCTATTAGAGTTATTGACCATGAAAATATAAAAAAAAAAAGTTATTTTAATTATAATTGTTAAAGCATACCAGATTTTTTTTCTCGTGTTATTTTTGTTGTTTATTTTATCTTCAAAGATTTTTTTTTTGTTTTTTGTTACTTAAAAGTATTTTTGTTTTCTGTAATTTTTGATTATGTCAAATTATTCAATGTTGATTCATAAAATTTGAATAAATGTAAAAAATTACGTTTGTTTTATTTTTTAGGATATCTACCGAAACGAAATTTAAGTGAACCTTATGTGAATTGTGTTCGGACCGATTTAGTTGAAATTATATAATCTATTCGAACAACTTAAACTGAAACAATTGTAAATCGATAAGTCACTATATACAATAAAAATATTTGTTTATTGGTGGTGTGTGGGCAATTAGAAAACAATCTCGCTCACATGATACCGGCGTAAAGTGACAGCTATGCTGTCGCGTTTCGTGCGGTTTGTGGGTATCTGGTGGCCTATTGGGGGGTATTATGAAAAGAGGGCAACGTATCTGCATCTTGTACGGATGTTCATGGGCGTCCGTGGTCGCCAAAAGGCTCCGACTGCTAGTTTACCCCCATATAAAAAAAACCGACCTAAAAACAAATCAAATCAAAAACGCTTAATTAAAAAGATTCAAATATGAATATTGTTGGATTAACAGTAAAGAACTTTTTTTTTCTGTTCATTTACGAGTTTAGTAAAAAAAAACAGTAAAAAAAACTTCTTAAAATACTTTATTTATCTTAAAACTACCAGTGAGCAAATAAGATATATTAAAATTTATAGGAACAAATAACTAGAACTTAATTTCTAACTTAAGTAACTAATCTTCCTCAGGAAAACAAAAAAAAATTGAAGTATTAACTGATTTTGATACTTTTTATAAATGAATTATTTATTTACAAAATTAACTTTTTGAAGAAATAGTTGTTAACAAATAGAACTGATAAGGGTCCTCCATAAATTACGTGAGACAATTTTGGTGATTTTTTGACACCCTCACCCCCCTTGATGAGATTTCGTGAGATTTTGCTCAACTCCCCTCCCTCCTACTCTAATCTCACATAAGATTTTTGAAAATGCGTATTTGGAAAATATTATAGATTTTTATTAAGTGTACGGGTGTTTTCACCTCCAGGCTACACATATTCCTAAAAAAAAGGTCATCACCGGTACATGACAACTATTTCAAATTTTTAATGACAACAAAAAAATTACGTGATATTTGCCGAGACCACCCTCCTCCCACGTGAGAGTCTGTGAGATTTCGCACGACCAAGCCCAAATGCTTCACGTAATTTATTGATGGCCCCTAATAGTGATATGTAATCTTGGTTTTGAGAATTTGGTAAATTGTTTTGAAAAATAATTTAATCAATATTGTTTTATCTAGTAATATATAATCAATTAAAATATATTAAAAATATATTGAGAGCTTCAAATAATAATCATATAAAAATACAGGTAAAAAATTCCATAAAAAATATTTTAAAAATATTTTACCTATATAAACTCAGTCTTAACAACACTATTTCATATCTTTGTTACTTTACATCTTTAGACAAATATGTACTCTTAATCGTTGAATAACTTTTAAGGCACATATCTTTTAATATTTACTAATATCTAAAAGTATAGCCCAAGCTAGCCCAATAAACATAATATGTAATATTACCAAAGAATTTATATCATAACTAGAACGCTCACTTGGTAAACTTGTATATTCAAATATGCACCTTGAAATAAACGACATAAGGTTGACATGTCTTACCAACATGTAAAGTTAAAAATTGTTCCGAGCATTTCGTTGATAACTGGTGTTTTGTCTCTTTCTTACGAGTTTTGCCTTGAATTAATTTATTATTTATTTTAATTAGAAAGAGACGCAATCCCGGGTTAAGGAACGTTTTTTGAGTGCACGTGAGCATTCCAGTTTGTATATAAATTCCTTGAATATTACATAGTTTTATCTAAAAATAAAAACTGACAGAATATAATTAAAATATAATTAATATTAGAATATTTTTTAAATAAACTTATACATTTAAAAAAAATATAGTTATACAAACACTGCTATGTAAGTAATAGTATAATAAAGGAACTCATAATAATATGAACATACATATATTAATACTTATAAATATAATAATATATTTTAAGTTTTCATCACTATGGCGTTCGACAATTTACAAAATTTTGCTACCTGTCAGAACTGAGCTGTTTCACACTAGGCTAGTAAGTAATTATATATTTTCCATATCGATATCGGCTCATAAATGGAGTTCAGGGGTAATAAACAAAAAATACAAGCGAATTCAAAAACTCCTGTAAATGGATCGATTTGACTAAATTATTTACTAATCTTTTCGTATAATATCTTCTAAATTACTCATCTAGTCTAAACTAGCCAGTTTGGTTACAGACACAACTCTTGACTATTATTTAGACGTAAAACAATACGATCTATTTACCATGTATGTAGTTAATCATCTGTTCCTGATATTTCTTCCTTTCCGACGACCGTTTTGGTGTAGTGGTGCGAGTAGTTGCCTCAAACAGCGCACCGGCGGTCGCGGGTTCGATTCCCGCTCGGGACAGGTATTTGTACAAATATTTGTTTACAGTCTGGGTGTATGTCCTTGTGGGTCTCCCCCCCGTGCCTCGGAGAGCACGTTGTCGTCGGTCCCGGTTGTTATCATAGACACCTGATAACGATCGTTACTCATAATAGAGAAATTATCCACCAAACCGCAGTGGAACAGCTTGGTGGATTAAGCTTCAACCCTTCTTTTAGACGGAGAAAAGGCCTTCGCTCAGCAGTGGATGGTGCCAGCCATGGTGACGGGTACTGTGTGTGTACCGTAAGTCATGGTCATATGCCGTTTTACGTCATAATAACTGTCATTAACCATGAAAGTTTTAAAAGTTAAAACTTTTGTTTAGTTGAATTTTGTAAAAGTCCTAATTATATAAAAATATAAAATGCTACATCACAGCCGTGTGCGTTTTAATTACAAAATATTTGCACATTCTGAACGTTTTTTTATAACTATTTTTTATTGTTATACTATTTATTCTGTCAGTATATCCCAAAGAAAAAAATTGGTTGTAAAAAAAGTCGATTTACGGACGAGAATTTCACGTGATAACGTCATAAGAAAATATTGATGAGAAATTGCATACTTTTATGAATCTTCTACTCGGACGCATCGGCGGATGGAGTGGAAGAGAGATAGATGCGTCACATGTCGAACACTTAGGCCGATCATGCCTCTCTAACGCTCGTTCCGCGCTCTCACTCGCGGAACGTGACAATGAGTCATGCTTTTTCGTGCGTGCAGACGGCGTTCATCGATTTATAACACGTTATCACGTAAAAAACGTACGTGGGGCGGGTACCCTCCTAGAAAATATATTATCACCATTATCTCCGTACCCTGGTGGAAATATTATTCTCTGTCTTATTTTTTCTGAGTTAGTAAAAATAAGTGTGAATAACTTTTCGAAACTCTCACAACAAGTCGTCGACAACAACAAAAAGTCGTTTATTCTCAGAAAATTATAACAATATAAAAATAGACTTGTTTATGAAGAGTTTTTGAGACTTTTTAAGAGTTATTTTTTAAAAAATATTTCCACCAGAGTACACACGCTCCTGACTGTAAATTAGAAATCTGTTCTCTATGGATAAATTATTTCCAAAAACTGTTTATTACGAGCGTAACACATCTATGAAAATCACAAAAGGATGGCTTATTGAATTTTATGGAAAAAATAAAAGTTTATCTTTTTAACTGATTACTTTTGTTTAAAAATGTTTCTTTTTCGTACGAGTAAATTTTATTTTGTCCTAAATTATCAATTTTTTGTTTCTTATACAATAATATCGTTGGTAAAATCTCTCTCTTTATTTTATTACGGTAAATTTGTTTTAAAATGAGGTAAGTTCCTATAATTGAGGTCAAACTGAAAATGACAATTGCCAGAGGAGGTAGTATGATCAGCATGAAGTAAAGCATGTACCGTACTTTGGCTGGAAGACCTTCTTGATTCTGAAAAAAAAAAACAAAAATAAAAAAAAATATGTTAAGTATATATTTGGTGTATGGTTTTATTTATTACGACAACCGTTCTATTGTAGTGTTGCGGTAATTTGCTTTAACACCGATGATTTCTGGTTCGATTCCCGCTCGGCGCAGATTGTGCAAGTATTTGTTTTTGGTCTGGGTGTATGTCCTTGTGGGTCACCCCACCGTGTTTCGGAAAGCACGTCGGTTCTGATTTTTATCAAAGGCACCTAATAGCGGTACGGTAGCGGTTGGGGAAGGATATGGTGGCGCAGTTTTTCGTACCATTATGGCCTTAGTCGCCTTCTACGAAAACTCGGCAAGAAAATGTTGGGACTACTCTTCTCTGCCGGTGAGCGCACTCTTTAAACATGAATCAGTGAAATTTTAATTAATTACGTTAGTGAAGCTGTATTCACTACATATCAGTGAATTTCAATAAAAAATAAGTGAATACTCACCAATACAAATACAAATATTCAATGATCAAATCAGTGAACTCTTATATTCACATATTCATACATTGAATAGTCACTAATTCTGTGTGGTTCGATTCTCAAATTGATAAAAAGTTAATAGTCACTTAAAATTAGTGAAATTCCACTAATATGTTAAAATAAACTCACATATTCGATCCATCCAATAGGTAAGATGAGGTTGGAGAACTTATTGAAATTCGACGTATAGTATCCGGATAAATCATGTATCCGTAAATTGCACTGCATCCTAGCGACGGCTTTTGTCGGTAAACCGGTTTGCTGAAAAAAAAAACGATAAAAATCGAAAATCAATTTTAGTAGTTATCAATGTTTGAAAATCTGTGCGGTACATAATTATGACCTATTTGTTAAATTGTTTATACTCTCTTTCCTATTTACACAGGGCTGACTATCATTTTGTGTTATACTACTTTGTGTGGACTACTCTCAGATGTAATGACCAGGGCCGGATTTAGAGCTGTGGGGGCCCGGGGCAATGGAGGAGTGGAGGCCCTTTGATTTGAGAATGAATTGTTGTTTTTTTTCTTGGTGAAAAAAATGACGAAAAACAAGGTCGTCGCGATCTCATGCCAATATATTGTCGGGTGGACGTATTCCTAAAAAAAAAGCTCGTCGTGATCTCACGCCCATATATTAATATATTATCGTTGCCGAGTCAAAAAAAGGTCATCCTATCCTTATATCCTGTTATCTTTTCTATCGACGTAACGAGAAGAGTATCACGTGCACGCGTGTTAGCTACTGTAGACATAGAGATAATACGAGAAATGAGATAATAGACAAAATTTTGTCGTGCGAGCATGCTAGGCCGGTGGTGTAGTGGTGCGAGTAGTCGCCTTAACGCCGGCGGTCGCGGGTTTGATTTCCGTTCGGGACAGATATTTGTATTTGTACAAATATTTGTTTCGACCTGGTTATATGTCCTTGTGGGGCTCCCCACCGTGCCTCGCAGAGCACGTAAAGCCGTTGGTCACGATTGTTATCATAAACAACCTGAAAACGATCGTTACTCAAATGATGGTCGGAAAATTATTCGCCAAGCCGCAATGTAGCAGCATGGTGGCTTAAGCTCCAACCCTTCTTCTATATGGAGAAGAGGCCTTCGTTCTGCAGTGGGTGGTATACAGGCTAATCCAGTCAGTAAACCACCGAATTAGAAGAAAGAAAAAAACAACTAAAAGTAATTAAATTATTCACAATCAACGGTCCCTGTAGGGTACGATTACGAATCAAAAACACACGCGTCCAGACCCCGACAAACATTAGTATGACTTATACATACATTTGTCCTGAGCGGAATCGAACCGATTGCTAGCGTAACCGACAACTGCTGTGACCACTGATCCATTACGTTGTCAAAATAAAAAAAAAAAAAAAAAATTACCGGTTCAACATAAACAAAGGAACTATGCTTTATCGGATCCGGCTTAAATCCTGTGACGTACGTATCCCGTGGGGGTGATCCGGTGTAGAAGTGGGGGAATGACGCCACCATTGGGAAACCTGGAAAATATCAAACATTAATTTATGTATGTTAAACAAACACATTAATAAAATCCATTAAAATACTCAAGTGACACAAAATCAATCTTTCCTTCTTAACGCTTCCACCAAGGAATTTATATCATAACTGGAACGCTCACTTAATAAAATTGTATATTCAAATATGCACATTGAAATAATAAACATAAGGTTGACATTTCTTACCAACATGTAAAGTTAAAAATTGTTCCGAGCATTTCGTTGACAACTGGTGTTTTGTCTTTTTCTTCCGAGTTAGAGACTTAGGGCCAGTTTCACCACTTGCTATTAAGTTCCGGATAACCTAACTGGCATTTATTTTGACAGATAACTCATACAATTACCTGTCAAAAAAGTGCCAGTTAGGTTATCCGGAACTTAATAGCAAGTGGTGAAACTGGGTCTTAGTAACGTTATTTGAGTGCACGTGCATGTTTGTCAAGCCAAGGAATTTATATATTCCTTGGCTTCCACCATTACAGATAATAAATCATAATTTAATTTGTTTTAAAAAGCGCCTGAGACTTGTAGTAAATGTAGCCAAAATTACGAAGCTACAATGTATTGCACGCTTATTATAATTATATATGTCGCATATCGCTGTCAAATTTTGAACCTCTACCTTGTTGGAGGCATTCTGTCGTCTCTGTGATCCTTTATCCTTATTTTTTCTAATTATTATGATATATCAACAAAAAAAAAATTACTTCATCGGCAGTCAGAGTAGAATAATTATTGAAATTGAACGCTCACTAATTGTGACAATGATTTCATGTTTTTTGTACATGCACCCAGTACCTTTCATCAATTTACTAGACGTTATCACGTCAAAAATAAAATTATAACATAATTTCTGCCTTTAAGTCTAATATTTATATTAGTAAGGAGAAGCATAAAAATGAAAAAAAAAATCGATACTGTTTTTCGAAGGCAGAAGTATTTTACTACAGCCGCAAGGGAGTACAAATACACACTCATTAATATTATTTGTTTATATTAATAAAAAGTATAAATAATAATTAGATTAAATGACAACATATATATTTTTTAAATATTACATTAAAAAAAATATAATTATGTCATATTAAATTTGTTTTTTATATTACATCTAAAATCTAGATGTCTGCCACCTTCTTATATTTACAAATACTTTACAAAACATAAAAGGAATTCTTGAAAAGACGATGGAATTATATAGCAGTAGACATGGGTGTTTTCAGTTTTTAAATCAAACGGCTACGTAGCCGATATTGAGTTTTCATATCGATATTGAAAACCGTTTTCAGATATCGATATCACTTGCAATGTTTTGCTATCAACTGCGTAAACGAAAACCAAAACAAACGCAAACAGTTTAACACAAAAAAAGAGCTATCTGAGCTCGCGACTTATTTTTTCTAGTTAACATAGATCCAGACTACATTACGTCTTGGTATCAACGACGATGAAATCATATACTTAAATTGCCACCAGCTCCCTAGCTATAATTACCGTAATAACATTTCGATGTATCGCTGATGCCGTCCGGCAGCGGGACTTCGGAAGCGTAACAGTCCGTACCGTTCACTCGATCGAACACATTCTTGGGTAGATTATATCGATATACTTGTACACCGTACATTAAATCCTCCTCTGAAACGAATTAAAAACTTTTTAATTATTTTAAAAAAAAATCGCCATTTCAACTTTGCGAGGCCATGTGTGCGTGTGTTTGTAAGACTTAAATTTTAACGCTCGATCAAGGAATTTATATACAAACTGGAATGCACACGTGCACTCAAAAAACGTTCCTAAGAGAGAAATTGCATCTCTTTCTACCACGGATTCAAGGCAACTTGTAAGAAAAAGACAAAATATCAGTAGTCAACGAAATGCTCGGAAAGATTTTTTCACTTTACATGTTGGGAACAAATGTCAACCTTAAGTCAGTTATATCAAGGTGCATATTTCAATATACAATTTTATTAAGTGAGCGTTCCAGTTATGATATAAATTCCTTGCGCTCGAGGCACAGACCGAGCAACACCATGTTAGTTACGGTAGTCATTAATAAGAAAAAAAAAATGTTATATGTGCAAGTTTTACTATACTTTATATTAAGTTTTAATAACACATTTCTGGAATCAAGGCTTAACTAATTTATTCTACAAAGTTTAGTTATTTGAATTTTCCGTAGGTTTTTTTTTAACCGACACACACGGTCGTCTATTTCTAAAGTAGGGAACTTAAGGTAGTTCCAGCGTGGTGAAGTGTAGTCCTACCTTAATACCTTCTGCCTTATATCGTTAGTTATAGTACTCTGGCAACGATGCTTTTATATACTTTTGTTTATATGGTCTTAGTATATACGAATAGTATTGCGCTTTCTAATAATAGTTTTATTAACACTTTCGCTGCGTTAGGAGATTTATTCGATCTCTTACGAGACTTTCGTACTGTGCGGCCGCTAAAATAGTGTTTTTTCACTCTGTGCGGGAGGCCCTAACGTCTAAAGTTCTTTGTATATAAGTAAGACAAATATACATATTTGATTCTTATTCAAAATTAGATCGAAGGGCATTAAAAAAAATTTTGAGATGTATTAGGTCTCTAACGCACTGTAGTATAAAATGTTTCATTTCTTGCGTTAGGAGACGTGTTAGTACTCGTGAATCGTACACCTCATAGCCGCAAGTAAGGGAAGGCGGGGAGCGCTGGTGCAGCATGTCTTTGTTTTAGTGTCGTTCAACTATCGATGCCGACGTTCGCGTGCACATTTAAAAAAAACACACGTCTTATCTTATCTTAAATATATTTTGAAGTGTATTGGTGAACAATGAGTTCTTGTAAAAGAATTAAGTGTAAAAAGTCAATTTATTTTGATGAAAATGCTACGAATAAATAAGACTTGGAAATAAATAGTAAAAATTTAACGAAAAATGAATGCCGAATTATACTGCTGCATCGGCCAGTAAAATTAAAATTTTGGAAAATGTTCAAATGTTCTCCCCATTCACCTATAGTGGCAGTGATTCTGATTACTATTATATATTCTGATTATCTGATACACATTTAAAACAATCGTATAAACAGGTAAAGAAGGAAATAGACAAGAACAGAATCATAGGATAAATGTAATTATGAAGCGTTCATTTGTGCGCATTGAAACCAATCAATGTGCTTACCATGTTTCAATGAAAAGCACTTATCTTAAGTTACCCACTTTTTTAATAAAACTTTTTCTATCGACAACTGAGATTTTATTTTATTCCCATCACTAGTCGCTACACATATTGAACTATCTTCGGTTGCGGTACGAGGTATAATCGATACCTAATTTTTGTTTTGTATTTGTAGTTTATCCTAATGTGATAACTGCGTGCGAACCTATCAAAAGATAGAACAATAGGCTATCTTGAACTCTCGAGAAATTCATAAATATATCATTGGTTTTGAGGAAGATATAAATTATTTTCAAAACTGCTGTTTTAGGAGGTCTCATACGCACCACAGGATAGGTTAGTTTTGAGATCTTTTAGATCTCCAACGCACCAGAATAAAGTTCTTTGAAAATAATGCCGCAAGGAACGTGTTAAATTAAAAAGATGAGAGTGTTGTGCACAGTGCTGCCAGATCACTATAAATTTAATATTAAAATTAGTATTTATAATTTTAATATCTCGATAACAAAACCGTGAAGTGCTACTATTTTTTTAGCTTATTTTAAAAACATTTTTAACACTCTCCTAGTTTTTTTTCCAAGTCTGTCGAGAGAATTTTTTAATAGGTATAATAAAAAATCGGACATTTTACATACATAAATGGGACATTACTCTATAAATCGCGAACTTTGTCTTTAAATATCTCGCGATCTAAGCCGTCAAAAATTATAAAATTTTAGGAATTCATAAATAAAGCTATTCTGAACCCGTGAAAATTTTTTAGCTGAATCTGTCGAAAAGTGTTTTCATGCTGGAACTACCTTAATGCCTCGTTTTAGGTAAAAGCAGAGTGATATACATATTTATATACATATGTAATTTTTTTCAAGGAATCTATAAATTATGTAAATATTTAATTCAAAGAATTTTTGTCTATCTAAGTCATCGATATAATAATACTATGGACTTCGGGTCAGCGCTGATAAGTGTCCTAACCAAAAGAGTTCCAAAATACGAAAAGTCGTACAATCGCATGTTAGTCTGTTTTTGGTCATCACACTGAACACTCGTCAATAATGCAGTTCTGTATTGTGAAATCTTGCAAAAACTACCCGAGTAAAATGAGAAAAGAAGATGGTGTATCATATTTTCAAGAAGTACCTAAACATTTATTAACGATATAAAAGTATTATTTCGCTTAGAAACATAGAATTTCATCCAAAATTCAACTAATATTAAAAACAAATGGCATAACAAACCAAAATGAACAAAAAGTATATATCTGTCCCTTTCTATAACGCTACGTGTGTATAAGACAGAGGGAGTAGGTACAATATTTTTAAGAAACTGATCCGCATTTAGCTCGGGCTACTGTGAGTTCATAGACGGACAGCTTGTTGCAAGGAAAATTAGGCTGTAAAGTAATCAGCGAAGACATACACTACAACGTTTTAGTTTGTTTATAAAAATACACATGTATAGGCGTATTTATAGGTTTACTCGGGACACTTTTATCGTGAACTTTGTATTAATTACACCCGAAGTCCAGTATCATTATGTCGATGATCTATGTATTAAAATATCGGAAGTTTTTACCATAAGAATAGAAATATATACATAGAAACTCACTCTTGTAATAAAGAGGCATTATTTTGCAGACAGTTTTCCTGAAATAGAGGAGAGATTCGTTTTTCGACAGATGCTGGTGGTAGAGAACGCCCTCCGTGGCGCCAGTCAGGGTGTCTGGACAAGTCTGGAACGTAAACGTGGTTTTTACCGACACTGATATAAGACTGATTTGACAACTATTTTGTTATAGTGCAAGAAATTGCCTTAATCAAATATTTGCATTGATACAAATTTTTTTTTGGTTTGGTTGTATATCTTTGCGGGTCTCCCCACTCTACCTCGGAGACCACGTAAAGCCGTCGGTCGTAGTTGTTATCTCATATACCTGATAGCGATGTTATTCATGGTAGGGATGTTATCCGTTAACCCACCTTTCCTCCCCTTTTCTTATATGAAGAGGATGCCTTCTCCCAGCAGTGGGATGTTTACAAGCTCTTTTAATTCTGTCTAGTTCGCCTTGGCATAAGCAAATGTCTATTTAAGCTTCCAAAGCTTAGAAGAGATTCTACAAGTACAACGAATACTTAATCTTAAATTAATAATTGTTTATAATGCTGTAAATTTCTTTTTTGTCACCAGCGTTTATGTTTTTTTGATCGGCTTCTGAGTTAAAGTCTCAGCTTGACATTTTAAAGCTCATAACTGGTAGGTAGGACAATAGAAAATTTACAAAAACAAGCTGACGACAACGCAAAGTTGATTAGATCAGCACGTTTCAAATATCTAATAAACAAAATATTCAGCTTCAATATATTTAATATAGAGAACTAGCTACTTTACTCATGTAAATGTTTTGCTTTACTCATGTAACTTCCCACTTTTTGGGAATGTCGATATAAAAAATAGCCTATGTGTTATTCTGGATCTCCAGTTAGCTCCATACTAAGTTTCATTAGAATCAGTTCAGTAGTTTTAGCGTGTAAGAGTAACAAACATCCATATAAACTTTCGCATTAATAATATTAGTACATATCTAACTTACATTTGGATCGTATCCAGTTATGTGTGGAAGTCCCCTTACTTTTTCGATTTTAAAAAAGTTTTCATGGCCCCACTGTGGGCCGATTTTAACTGTCACTTCGTCTGTAAAGTCTGCATATATCTGAAAAAAAAAAGTTACAGTATATACCAGTTATGGGGCCACGTGGGCGTTCATAGCTATTCGGATTTTTACTCGTTTTGGGTGTTGTTTTTTTCGTAATAAAATTCCGGTTAATCTCGTTAGATTAGTTTAATTGATGGTAGAATTACTTCAAAATAATCACAGGGATGCCAGCGGATTCTCAAAGAAAAGTAGTGAAGTAGGATCGAGGATGACAACCCGTCCGTTCTGCTCTATCGATGCATTCCAAGGAATTTATATAATAATTGGAACGCTCACTTATAAAATTGTATATTCAAATATGCACCTTGAAATAACTGATATAAGGTTGACATTTGTTCCAACATGTAAAGTGAAAAAATCGTTCCGAGCATTTCGTTGACTACTGGTATTTTGTCTCTTTCTTACGAGTTGCCTCCATGTCTCTCATCCATGGTAGAAAGAGATGCAATTTCCCTCTTTTAGTAACGTTTTTTAAATGCTCGTGCGCATTCCAGTTTGTATATAAATTCCATGATGCATTCATAAACACTCATTAAGCTTAATCAGAATAATAATTCTCTTAAATGTCAGTGACAGGGTTACCAGCCTTAACGTTCGAATTCACCCAAGTCAAATAATTGGCTATATTTTTAAACATAATATTAACTAACTTTTAATGAATATAATGTTTTATGAAAAATCGTAAAGTTTTATTTTAATTATGGGTACGTTCGCGCGTACTTCATACTTTTTTATCTATGAATTCCACAGACCACATGCGCGGAAACGGAAACGGGACATGCGCAATAGTTTTTTATTTATCAGTTTTAAATAAAAATAATAAGTAGTGAATAAATGTAAGAAGATAATTTTGTTTATTATCTTTTATGAACAATAGCAAACAATTATTTACTAAAGTTCCACAGTTAAATTCAGTTTTTGATTAAAGAAGTATCATTTCCGCGCATGTGGTCTGTGGAATGCATAGATAAAAAAGTATGAAGTATAAAGTGCGCTCCTATAAAAGTGATGAATTATCAATTTGAAGAGGGCCCGCGAACGTACCCTATATTTTGTAATGTTCACTTTTGTGTATGACCTTTGAAGTTTCAGTTCTTATTCTCTGACATATACATATATGTCCCCCAAAGTCCCAGTCCCGACAAAATGTCCCAATAAAAGGTAACTAAGGATATAGTGGTTGAGTAGTACCAGAGAGTGAACACCTGCATAACAACCAAGGTGGTGATGGGTAACAGGGTCACCACATGACACATCCTGTCGCAATACACTGCGCTCGCCTACTACGAGTACTTAACAGTCATATTGACATTATGTCACAGTTGCGTGTTTCATAATGCTGGTTTTAATGCAGGATTAAAATACAACAATTCGTATCGTATGGTAGTTAAAAAATAAGTATAATATATTATTGTAATACATATAATGTGTTAATTCATTAAATTCAAAAGTGCTTTTAAAGGCTAATATCATACTAAAATAAACTATTTTGATTTGATTCGATTGTACTACTAAAAAATCAATTAACTTCATTAGATATTATAGCTCTGTAACGCTGAAACAGAGCGTAGCTTATATTCATTCATTTCCATCTGTGATTTTACACATTTTAACTAATAAGTATGTTTAACATACACACACGGTTGTCTGTTCCTAAGGCAGGTAACTTAATGCCTGTGTTTTAGGTAACAGGTGACTAATATATTTTTTTTTCTAAATAAATATACATATAAATAATGTATATATAAATAAATACATATTACACCCAGACTCGGGGCGGGAATTGAACCCACAACCCTGGAGCAGAAAACAGGGCCACTGCCAACTGCGCCACGGGCCAGTCAAACTGACGCTAAACGTGATGCTAAAAACATTTCTTAGTTAAAATTCAAATATAATCGGTCTAATTTAAGTGGCAATTACTGAGAATTTCTGGTCAAGTTTTTATGAAACTATATCAATAATGCACTGCTGATGGAGCAGAAAGGTTCTCGAGTGGAGACCACGTACCGGCGAGCGCAGCGTCGGACAGCCATCCGCGTGATTGACAGACGACTTGAGAGTCGCCGGAAGCCGTTGGATGAAGGCTGCTTCAAACCAGCCGCTCTGGAGGTCGATGAGGGAGACCTACGTTCAGCAGTGGACACCCAATGGCTGATATGATGATGATGATAATGATGATCAATAATACCTAAATTTTACATGCCTTAGATTATAAAAAAAAATACTCACTTGAGCAAGCATACCCATGTTAGTTGAAGGCACCATTCCTGGCGCCAAATGTCTCGACGTTTCCAAAATCGGTTCCTTATTATCCCAAAGGTATTCGTATATAGTCCTCTTGACGAAGAATTGGCTGTCGTGAGTGTTTATAAGGATTTTGAAACCAGCGCGGACGAAGTAGTTCGCATTGTGTAGATAGGACAATATTCCCTGTGGATAAAATCAAAATATTGTTTATTCAAGTTTTTTGAGAAACAATTGTATGTATTTTATGATATCTGGAAAAAAAAGTTATATATATAAATAATAAGCTTAAAAAAAAGTTATAATACATATATATATATATATATACAGGCTGACTGGTGAATTACTATTAATCATGTACCGAGTATTCTCCTTAAATAATTTATAGTAATTCACCAGTTAGCCTGTATATATGTTATATGACAACCATTGTTGTGTTGTGCGAGTAGTCGCCTTAACATCGGCAGTTGCGGGTTCGATTCCGGCTCGGGGCAGATATTTATATTTGCTTTATATATTTATTGTCAATTATGATCTTCATTTAGGTAGTTTATTAATCTTTATATTAATACGTGAAGCAAAAACTTTTTACCCCTTTTCACAAAAATTACGCGGACGGAGAAGTATGAAATTTAGCACAGTTAAAGTTTATATGAAGAAGAAGTTCAGAATGCTAATATTTTTTATAATAATGCTCAAAAAATACATTAAATTCATTAAAAAAAAGAAACACCACACACGCTATGGCACACAAACATAATTATGTACAATGAGTACAATGACATATATAAATATTTACACAAATTTTGTTTATTGTCAAAGTCTGTTGTTAACACGGTACTTAAATACAGGTCTTGCAACGAATTTTTTATCGAAATTTATTATCAAAAATCAGGTCTAATGACTGCTGCATATGCGCACCATGTTATGCGCAATCATATTTTTATGATGTTGACGATACTGTCAATTATAGATTAGGTCGAATTTCGACCACTGGGCGACTACTAGTTTTAATAATTACCTTCAAATGCCGTCTTTAATAGCCTAAGAACAAGCGTCTCTGTTTCCAGCTCTGAGCAAAGCAAAACTTACTGATTAGTTGATTCAATTTATTTCAGATTATGTTATATAATACAGGTACGAGGTACGTATGACTCGGCTAGGATTGTCCGCTGGTTTCTCAGACTACAGCCCCAACGGTGCGGATCATTTTAGCAGCCAACGGTTGATCTCCCTTTTTTTTTTGTCGCAGGGGAATCAATTTACGGATGATATCCAGGATGCCCGGGTCGGCAGTCCTAGATCTATGTCGGACTCGGCACTTTGGGAGTGCAATACCGTACTAAACCCCTGCGGGAGCCTTCAGCCGCTTTAATTGGAGGGTCCCGGATCTGCAGGCAACAGGATCCCTCCAGCAACAACGGTTGATCTCCCTGACGGAGCGTGATACCCGCTTGTATTTAAGTTTAGATAAATTTATTTTGTATATAAATTATTTTATGCGGTGGTAATTATTATTAAAATATACTCTCTAAACATAGGTATACCATCCCGTTGTTGATTCTGCCAAGAAAAGACATCAAGACACTGATAAGTTATCATATATTTGAAATATTTTATTTAAATTGTAATTGATATAAATACTTTTTTTTTGCAATAGTGTACTTGTTAATTACATAATATGATCTATATAACCACGCAACTATATTTTGTTTACCGAGTAATTGTTTTAGTAATAACCTTTGGCATTAAGGAGGATGTTTAACATGTGTTGGTGGAATGTGTTCGATTTGTCGAAAAACGAACTGCTTTTTTGTCTTCTTTCAATCTTGTCGGTCGGCCTTGGATATCGGGGTATTTAATAGTATATTGGCCAGCCCGACATCTGAAGCAGCTAAGATACTGTATCTATACATATAATAAAATGGTAGGAAAGTCAAAACTGTACATTGCATAATTGTTTAAAAGAATACTTGGGGTTTGATCTACAATCGATACCGAAGCAAAAATATAGTTTTTAGAATTTTTGTCTGTTTGTCTGTATGTATGTCCTGGATAAACTCAAAAAGTACTGTATGGATTTACTTCAAATTTGGCACGAATATTATTAAAAAGTCGGGTCAACATATAGGCTGTATATTATCACGCTATCACCTACGGGGCACGAGCAGTGAACCTTTATTTTTTCAACGCATTCTGTAACTACGTGTAATTTGATAGCGTTCACGCAGACGACGTCGCGGGCAGCATCTAGTTCTCTTATAAGTATAAATTGATTTTTATATATGATTAATGTTTGATTATATAGATAAGCACGATGGCATTGACATAGTGACCATGTCAATGTCATCGTGGTTAGCTCTAGTGTACTAAAATCTCTAAATTAAATAAATATAAAAAAAAATCCTTTACTATTTCTGAAATCATAAGAAAGCCTTTTCTACAATGTTATGTTTATTTATTATGTTATGCCTGTTTTATCGACGTTTAAACCTATAAGAAATGCTTCGCAATAAAAGGAGATTCTTGACGTTAATCTCCAGTAGGATGAAATTCTGTGTCCAGTTACGAATGTCGATAATTCATTTGTAAATTGAAAACTTCGACAACTGCGTTGAAGGATTTTTAATAGGGGAAAACTTATGGATTCGCGTGGTTGGCCTCAAAGATGACCTTGACATGCTCGTGACGTATTGCGCTTGCGCCAGACTAGCGATACACTATAGAGGCCTGTGTAAACGCACATTTATATACACTAATACACTGTATATACTCGACTCTACTGTATTTTCGATAATCATTATTTGAATTGATTAATTGTAGAGTCACTGTGCACTACAATAGTGAGTAAGTACTCAATGTAGAAAATAAATGATAAAAACAAAGCATTTATTATCGAATATTTCCAACATTGTTATTCGTATTTACTTTGAAAAATTATTGTTATATTTTCATTGTGTTTTTTTTCACTCCTATCGGCAATCTTTTCACAATTGCCATATACCTACGGCCAAGCAAACACAGAGGCCTGGACAACGACAAACATCTGGGCAAGATCACGTCAACTGGACCCCCCATTTCCCACTTGATCATAAAAATTAAGTTCATATATATTTTTTATAAGTACATACCATCACAAATTGATCCCCCAAAACGATTTTTAAAAATTTCGATTATAACAACAATTTTTTTTACAATGAAAATTTTAGGTACTTTTAATTAAAAAATGGATTGTAAATCAACCGTTAAAGTTAAATTAATGGGGTTTGAAGGATTTATTTTTAAAATGTTTATATTTTAAGAAAATATTGATGACTAAAAATTATTTGTTTATTATTATATTGTTAATTAACTTTTAAGTTAACAAATGCAAATTTCATTGACTTCTTGGTGGAAAAATGAAGTTTTATTTTATCGGTTACATGCTTTATTTATTAAAATTTAAGATTTCAGAAAAAAATTTCACTGCTCGCGACTAGTTTAAGCAATATGAATTTATTTATCATAGCGCGCCGAGCGCCAGGCGCTGTCATGATACCGCGCTGTCGAGCATCAGACTACGTCGCAGCTTCGATTCATTATAATTAAAAATATAATTATCAAATAAATTTTATTATTATTACTATTATTATTATTATCATATTATTGTTATTATTAAACAAATTTTATTCTTGTAAAAATTTCATAAACAATGCAATGAAATCATTTTTTATTTATTCATTAAACAGGGAAAATTAATAAATAATCAATTAAAAATGTTACAAAACCGTGTATTTTATATTTATTTTTGCTTTGTATTTTAGTAAGCTATCATTTTTAAATTTACGAGTAAATACTCCACTTTTAGTTAAAAAAAAATTGGTTGTCTGTAAAGTCGGTTTACGGACGATAATTTTTACGTGATAACGTCATAAGAAAACATGAATGGAATTGAATTGTTATCACTGAATTATCATTAATTTGTATAATATATATATAAGCTACAGGTAATTAATTGTATTTAATATAAAAGCGAAATAAAGTTAAATAATTTGATATGTAATACAAGAAATAATCAAGTTTAATAAAGAAGCTAAATTTAGTAACTTAAAGTTAGCAAAACAAATTAGATTATCATTAACCACTTATGAAAATTGTTAAAATAAATGGTTACCATAGTTTATTACAAGAACAATTGCAGCAAAAAAGGTAATTAATTCTTGCATTTTAAGAATCCGATTAGGGATATAATCTCATATTATATTTGTTCTTTGATTATAAAATAAGTAGCATCGGTGTAAGTAAGTGTAGCAGCAGTAATATTAGGTTATATTACAATTTTGACTAAAAAGTTATTAGGACTCATATACGATATATTACGATCGTATAAAAAGTAAACTGTTTTTATTTAGTATATTTTTACAATTTTCATAAGTGGTTAATGATAATCTAATTTGTTTTGCTAACTTTAAGTTATTAAACTTAGCTTCTTTATTAAACTTGATTATTTCTTGTATTACATATCAAAGTATTTAACTTTATTTCGCTTTTATATTAAATACAATTAATTACCTGTAGCTTATATACACATATATATATATTATACAAAATAATGATAATTCAGTGATAACAATTCAATTCCATTCATGTTTTCTTATGACGTTATCACGTAAAAATTATCGTCCGTAAACCGACTTTACAGACAACCAATTTTTTTTTAACTAAAAGTGGAGTACTTACTCGTAAATTTAAAAATGATAGCTTACTAAAATACAAAGCAAAAATAAATATAAAATACACGGTTTTGTAACATTTTTAATTGATTATTTATTAATTTTCCCTGTTTAATGAATAAATAAAAAATGATTTCATTGCATTGTTTATGAAATTTTTACAAGAATAAAATTTGTTTAATAATAACAATAATATGATAATAATAATAATAGTAATAATAATAAAATTTATTTGATAATTATATTTTTAATTATAATGAATCGAAGCTGCGACGTAGTCTGATGCTCGACAGCGCGGTATCATGACAGCGCCTGGCGCTCGGCGCGCTATGATAAATAAATTCATATTGCTTAAACTAGTCGCGAGCAGTGAAATTTTTTTCTGAAATCTTAAATTTTAATAAATAAAGCATGTAACCGATAAAATAAAACTTCATTTTTCCACCGAGAAGTCAATAAAATTTGCATTTGTTAACTTAAAAGTTAATTAACAATATAATAATAAACAAATAATTTTTAGTCATCAATATTTTCTTAAAATATAAACATTTTAAAAATAAATCCTTCAAACCCCATTAATTTAACTTTAACGGTTGATTTACAATCCATTTTTTAATTAAAAGTACCTAAAATTTTCATTGTAAAAAAATTGTTGTTAAAATCGAAATTTTTAAAAATCGTTTTGGGGGATCAATTTGTGATGGTATGTACTTATAAAAAATATATATGAACTTAATTTTTATGATCAAGTGGAAAATGGGGGGTCCAGTTGACGTGATCTTGCCCATCTACAGTCCTATACAAAATAATATCATGAGCGGAGTTTGAAAATCGCTAGCGCAATAGCTAATTTCTGTAACCACTGTACTAAGCTAACGCGTCGTTTTTATTTAATGTAATCACTATCCCGCTCTCTCTGTCCATATGTATGCTTAGATCTTTAAAACTACGCAACGGATTTTGATGCCGGTTTTTTTACCCGATTGCGACAGAAGGAGGGTTATGTTTTTCGAGTGTATGTATTGTATGTATGTATGTCCATTTCTTTGGCACGCCCTACAGCCCAAACGGCTGGAGACGGTTTTTGACATATGAGGTGTCGTTGGACTTTTCTAAATTGTAGTAGTGACATAGGCTATATAAATTTTCAAAATGGCGCCCGAAAATGGCGGAATGAGGGGAAGAAGTTGAATGTTTTTTTCTTACTGTAGCAATATGGGTATCAAATGAAAGCTAGTAAATTGTTTTATTCTTTTTAGTTTATAATAAGAGTATTTTACGCAGTCGGGTTAATAAATACACTGTGCATTTAATATAGATCAATATGGCCATGTACAGCATGTAATTTAAATGAATATTATCGAAGATATTACAGTTTTAAAATGCAACGACATAGCGCTTGCGGAGGTACCGACCGATTCATATTAGATACCAATTATATATCAGCATTGCACCCGTGCGGAGCCGGGGCGGGTCGCTAGTAAATTATAAAATACAGATAAACACCTAAAAGTCGTCTGATGGCGTCGTTGCTCACGTAATGGAACCAGGAGCTAACATTAAAGCTTAGTCAAAATACTATCAAATAATATCCAAAACGGTTGTAATTATAATAGAACAATAATAAAACCCAAGTAAGGTTTTTACTTTAAGTGTAGATTTTATCATTCTGGTGAAACAATGTGAAAGTTCTTTAAAGAAGGCGCTCGCATATCCTAGTTGCGCTCGGAGGAGATATTTGTATTGATACTGGAGGAGAAGAGGTAAGGAGCACAATCTCATATAGCTGTTTGACACAAAATATGATCAAATAAAGGGGCGCTGGCGTAGTGGAGGGTATGATCTGAACTTAACTGTTTTAGATGACTTGAAGTTTGCTGAGTGGAAGTAAGTGTAATTGTAAGTATTCTTACAGACTAGAGTAGTTAGTAAATGTGTTGTAATGAATGTTAAACGGATATTGAATTATATAAATTATCTAACCTAAAAACGGTCCTCTGGTACAGCAACGCCATCTTTATTTGACTGACCCGTTCGCGCAGTTTGCAGTGACCCTGTTTTCTGCTCCAAGGGTTGTGGGTTCGATTCCCACCCCGAGTCTGGGTGTAATATATGTTTATTTATATATGTATTATTTATAAATATATTTATTTAAAAAAAAATGTATATCAGTCGGCTGTTACCTAAAACACAGGCATTAAGTTGCCTACCTTAGGGACAGACGACCGTGTGTGTGTTAAACATATTTATTTATTTATTTAAGATTATTTCGGGGACATTTATCGTAACACAAGATTGTGCTAATTTCTTCTAACCTCCATAATTGATACAAATATTTGCCTCTGATCAAGGTATTTGCTCTTGTGGTGGAATTCGTGTACAAAATTCCAGCTCCCCTCTTTTTTTACAGATTACAGCTACTATACTCTCTAAAAATAAATCAGTGGAACTTTCATAAATTACTTAAGTGAAGCTGTATTTACTATATATCAGTGAATTTTAATAACAAGTTAGTGAATACTTACTAAAACATACACATATTCAATGATCAAATCAGTGGACTCCGATATTCATTGAAGTCACTGATTCTGCGTGGTACGATTCTCACATTGATAAAAAGTGAATAGGCACTTAAAATTAGTGAAATTCCACTGATTCATTATAAGAGAGTAGTCTAATAAAAATATATGAACCTATACAGAATCGGTGCCGTGGAAGAAGAATAGTTCCGAGCTCCTTCTTGCCGAGGTGTCGTAAAAGGCGACTAAGGCCATAGTGGTGCGAACAACTGTACACCAACATGGATGGTAATGGACAGCAGCGTTACCATATCTTGAGTATTGTTGGCGCAATGGTCACAGCAACTGACTGATGCGCTGACTGTCGCGGGTTCGATCCCCGCACATGACAAATATTTGTATAGGCCATTCAGATGTTTGTCGTGGTCTGGGCGTTTGTGCTTGTGTATTGTGTGTGTTTCCGGATCACCGACACAGGATTGACATCCTACTGGGGGCCGTTGAGTGTGAGACGTTTATTTATTTTATTAGCAAACCCCCCTAAAATGACGAGCAATACAGAGCACAGGCGGTCGCTCTGGAGGTCGATGGGGGAGGCCCACGTTCAGCAGTGGACATCCAATGTCTGATATGATGATAATACGAGTATATACAGAAAAGTGTTGTTCAAATCATTTAAATAATCTTTATTGCTGAATCAGCCTTTAAACAACCCACTGCTGGACAAAGGCCTCTTCTCCATATAGGAGAAGGGTTGGAGTATAATTCGCCACGCAATTCCACTGCGGATTGGCAGATAATTTTCCCCACCATGAGTAACGATCGCTATCAGGTGTTTATGACAACAACCGGTACCGGCGGCTTTACGTGCTCTCGAGGCACGGTGGGGAGACCCACAAGGACATATACCCAGACCGGAAGCAAATCCACCATTTTGTTGTTTTGACATACAAATTGTTACGCAAGTAAAAAATTAATATTACGTTTCTGTTCAAAACAAGAAGCAAGGCAATATTCTATTTAGTCACAGTCTATTATGCTGTTCTTAAAAAACATGGTAATTCAATTTTATATATCAATACATATAAAAAACATAGCCGACAAATGTCTGTCTGTACATGATAGATATTTTTTTAAATCAAATAATAGGGTATTTAAGAGAGCATTAGAAGTCTAACGGCGAGTTGCACGAAACCGTCGCTAACTTTCCGTTAGTTAAGTTGCAATTAATCTTAAAATTAGTTGATCTTATGATTAATTTAAAGCTGTTGGAATTAATCATCCGTTAGATAGGTCTTTAATTAAACTAAATTTTTTTGTTAACTTAATCAGATGTAGGTTTCGTGCAACAGATAATCAAGATTCTTGTGATTAAACTAATTGTTTAATAAACACTTAAATTTAAAATTTGTTTCGTGCAACTCGGCGTAAAACAATTGTTTTTAGAATTTTTGTCTCTCTGTGTATTTGTTTCGAGATAACGTAAAATCTGCTACACGAAAATGAATTAGTTTTACATAGTTATAACCTTAGGGGGCATTTATTAATTACTTTATTTATTTATTTATTTAACAATTTATGCACACTAGAATACAAATAGGAAAAAGCACATAAACAATGCTGGTACAAAGGCACTACTTATCCCATGATGGAATCTCTTCCAGTAGTCCTGCCACAGGAAAATTGTAAAAGAGTCGCAAAAATTAGTGTGTACAAAGTAAACATATTATGAATAAAAATATAATATATAATAATAAATACGATATATATACATAATATATACCTACATAATAATGTATACACACATAGATACAAATAATATAATACTTATACATACACGCATACATATATACGATACATAGTATAATACATACGATAATATATTCCAACACGCATGAAGATACTTAATCAAATTGGTTTTAAACTAGGATTGATTCAGGTAGAATTTTCTCACTCTTTTCTTAAATAGAGATAGTGTTTTGCAAACGCGAATTTCATATGGTAGGGAATTCCAAAGTCTAACGGAATGTGCAGTAAAGGAGTAGGAATAAAAATCGGTACGGTGGGTGGGTATCTGAAGAAGATAACGTTTATGAGATCTGCATGAAGAATCATCATCATGAGAAAAAGAAAAGCGGTCCCGTAGATACGAAGGAGAACAAGGATTAAAAAGAGTCTTAAAAAGGAAACAAAGTATTCTAAAATTTCTACGATGGCGGATAGGTAGCCATTGGAGTTGCTTACGAAAGTGACTTACATGATCATATTTTTTTAAGCCGAAGATGAAACGCAAGCATAAATTTTGTAGTCGCTCAAGTCTGTTAAGTGATTCTTCGGTGACATCTAAACAAGTGACATCAGCGTAATCAATGATCGGATGTATAAGAGTTTGCACGAGAGAAACTTTAGTCTTGAAGGGTAAAAAGTTTTGCAAAGATTTTAGAGAATGGAGCGAAAAGTGTACCTTACGACTGATCTCATTGATATAAGCATTCCAGTTAAGATTGGAATCAAAAATTACACCTAAATTCTTAGCCGAGTCGGAAAAAGTAATAGGGACGCTGTCGACGGTGATAGGGGGTAGTTCGGCTATATTAAGTTGAGAGCGAATGCGTTTACTACCTATGATTAATGCTTTAGTTTTTCCCGGGTTAACAGTAAGACCGAAACTATCAGCCCATTCAGTAATACGCCTTAGATCAACATTGATGGAGATAATAGCAGACTCGGCATCATGCAACTTAAAATGGCGATATATTTGCAAATCGTCAGCATATAAGTGGTATTTTGAAGATATGACCTTAGTGATCGAGTCAATAAAAACAGAAAAAAGAAGAGGGGAAAGTACGCCACCTTGGGGAACTCCCACAGTAAGATTGCACCAGTTGGAATAGGATGTATTTACTTGAACTCGCTGTGAACGATTCCGAAGGTAAGATTCAAACCACGCTAACGCGGATAAAGAAGTATTAATTGATTTTAGTACGCCAAGAAGGATGTCGAAGTCGATAGAATTAAAAGCATTGCTAAAATCAATAAGTATAAGGATTGTAAGCGATTTATTCTCCATGGCTAAGCGAATGTCGTCAGTTACGTCGATAAGAGCCGAAGTTGTGCTATGGCCTGGACGAAAACCAGATTGATATGAATTAAGAAGATTATTAGAGTATAAAAAGAAAGAGAACTGCTTGTGGACAATGCATTCAAAAACCTTAGAGAGAGTTGGCAATATGGAAATGGGTCGAAAATTAGCTAAAGAAGAAAGATTGGTAACTTTAGGCAAAGGAATAACATTTGCTAGTTTCCAGGCTTTCGGAAAGGAACTTGTGGTAACAGAGTAGTTAAAAATATGGTTAAGAATCGGTAACAGGAAAGGAAGAATCAGTGTAATCATTTTCAAACATAACTTGTCATAGCCAGCGGCCTGCGATGAAATTGAAAGGACTGCAGTTGTAATGTCTGAATCAGTTATAGGTGTAAAGGAGAATGGAGTATTGGATATTGGTAATTCTGATAAATATTTTAGAGTGCTCTTCTTGTCGTTAGAACACAGTCTCGTAGGAGAACGGGAAAAGAAATTGTTGATAGTGTCTAAGTCAAAATCGCTAGGTGAAAGGATGGGTGATTTACCAATACCCACGGACTTAAGAAATTTCCAAACATCTGCAGTACTTTTATTTTGGAGAGAAGAGTGAAAATATTGTCGTTTGGCGGCACGACACAGACGGTTGCATCGATTACGAAGAGTTTTGAATTTTTGGAGATTACTTTCGGAAGGACAAAGCTTGAATTTCCTTTTAGCGCGATCTCTAAGTGCCATTTGTTCCTTGATAGTATTGGAAAGCCAGGGAGCAGGATTATGCTTGACTTTGATCCTCTTAAGTGGTGCATGATGATCATAAATGCCTAAAATCTTCGCATTAAAGCTTTCAACTTTTTCGTCGATATTGGTGCTACTCAATACATCAGACCAGTCAATATTCGAAGCATCATTTTCCAGCGCCTCCTGGTTAATATGCTTATAGCAACGTCGAAAAATTAATTGAGGTACACGTTTAGGGGGACGCACACGATAGGAGAGGAAAAGTAGATCATGATAGGAAAATGAGGCGGAAAGTTGGCCATGAACAGGAACATTATTAATCGAAGACACAATCATTAAATCTAATAGAGAAGGGGTACAATTAGGAAAATGATGAGTCGTAGCAGTGGGTAAGAGATGAAGATTGTAAGATGATAGTAAGGCGCGTAGTTTATGAGCACGAAGGTTATCTTTCATTAGGCAAGTGTTAAAATCACCCATTATAATAACATGTTGGTAAATGGTACGATAATTGTTAAGGATAGTATCAAAACTATTAAAATAATCAATATTAAGATTCGGGCAATAAAATACTATAAGTAAAAGTTTGCTATGGTGTAAACATAATTCAATAGCTAGGTGTTCAGCTGATTCTGAATAATTTGAAGGAGACGTGTCAATGACCGTATACTTAATTTCAGAACGAAGATAGATAGCTACCCCTCCGCCCCCCTTACCAACCCTGTCATTGCGAATCAGTACATATCCTGGTATTGCGAATTGCGTAGATAAGAGCGATGGTTTTAAGAATGATTCCGAAATTAAGATCGCATCAATAGAATCACTACTGAAGGATGCTAGAATATCTGAATAATGGCTGGGAACACTTTGTGCATTAATGTGCACCACATTAAGATAAGAGCGATAATCACAGAACACAGACGATAGTTGATCACATAATGTTGATGGCGAAGAAAATATACTGTTTACACTTTTAAAACTGTTGGATGAAGAACATGAGAAAAAACTGTCGTCAAGATCATATATACAATTAGTATCCATATAAAACGTATTAGGAAGAATAATATATAATTAACAACACATAAAATGAAATGTAATAAATATACAATAAGAACTAAAAATAAAAAATATATACTTAACTACAATTTAAAGCATAACGGTAATGTAATAACTCACCACTCATACATGAGAGGATAAAATAAAACAAATTAACAGAATAACTAAAATAAACCAGGAACAATTACAGCATTAAATATACTCAAAACAAAGATGAACAAATTTAAAAAATAAATAGTACGTATTTTAAAATGTTAAAAACAAGCAATGGCAACAAGCGTACTGACAGCTGTCAAATGTCAACAGCTCACATAGAAATAAACGCCAAAACAAAGTATAAATGAAAAATGAAATAGTAAAATATTAATCATCAGCTTAAACATTGTTTGGATTTTAGATTACCTACATATGTATATCATTTTAAATACCGACCTTATAACACAAATAGAAGTAACAAGCGTGACGCAAAGGGATAATACGTACAAGTTATGACGACACAAACTACGTACAAGCTTACTGTTTACGTCGATTGGATCTAGTTGTTTTAGCACTTTTAGAGTCAGTTACATGCACAGGAACAGTAGAAACATTAGTATCGCCGCTGCTAACTGGGAATTTTGAGATAATATCTTGAAGGGAAGCCATGGTTTCGATTTTCCGTCGTGTTTTGTCAGGAAGGTTAATGACTATCCTTCCCTCAGCCGACCAACAATTTTTGATACCGAAGTGTTTACGTGCCAATAGGAAAATCTGATGTCTAGTTTTGGTTAAAAACTCCGATATGGTGATACCAGTGTCTTTGAGTAATGTCTTAGCATCCCAAACTGCCTGCCTGGGATCAAGGGCTGAGAACCTGACTAAGACAGGTCTTGATTTGGCTTGCGCGGAGACACCAAGACGATGACAGACTTGAAGATCACTCTTTGGAATATCAGTCAATTTTAATTGTTCGGCTATTATCTGGTGTATTACCTCAGGAAGCTTTTCATTTTGTTTTTCTTCAATGCCGTGGAAGAGGAGGACCTTTTTTCTCATTATCAGCTCATGTCTATCAAGTCCCAGCGAGAGAGATTCTAATTGTGATTTTATATTATTAAATAATTGCCAGATCATCGATTTGAAATCATTAAAATCTTGAGACAACGTGGTAATGTCAGGATGCACAGATGATCCCCCCGCTACCTTCTGTAGTTTCCTTTCATATTCCTGCATACGTGTTTCGAACATCTTACCCAGAGCTTCCAGGCTGTGCGTGTCCATAGTGAAATAATAAGGTAAAAAAGAAGTGATTCTTGATAATAATTTGATAGGAAATTTTATTAAGATAATGAGTAATGGTGAGTTTAAAAAACAATTAACACATAATCTTGCCGAAAAATTGTAAATAAACTATATAAAATAAATAAAATTTAGGAGCACACTAAAATTGCTTCTTATTTCTGTGACTTACGTGAGACAATTTTGGAGATTTTCCGCTTCCACTCCCCTCTTGGTGAGATATCGTGAGATTTTGCTCGACCAAGTCTCACGTGATTTGTAATGTAAATGAGTTAATCTGTGCTCATTAGATTAGATTTATTAAAAAAAAAACACAAAAAAAAAACAATTTTTACTACTATTTCTGACTAGTTAAGACTAGTATTTAAGATTTTAATGACGAAAAAAAATAATTATTAGATATTTGTCGAAAACACGTGAGATTAAGTGAGATTTCGCTCAACCCCCTCCCTTCCACTAAAAGTCTCATGTGGACTAAAATACTAACTAACACGTGGACTAATAACTAATGAACGCCCCCTAACTGAGCTTTAGATAAAATTTAGCTCTATAACTTAAAACCTGGCGTAGTTTTCAAAGTAAATTCTATCCGTACAAAGTCGTGGTTAAAAGCTAGTTGCTCGCTAAAATTAACTACCCTTTTTTAGCACAGGCGTGTTTAAAAACAGATTAAACTATTGACAAAAAAACAAAAGACGACGAAAACTCCTCAATTACTGTACTAAATCGTGATTAACCGCTTAGCACAATAGTTCATACGAATTCGAAGGTATTTTCAAGGTTGTTCTGTCAACGCAATTAAGTACATTAGGCGCAACACACTGGAGATGTTATTTTTTAAGACCTTGGCACGATTTTTAACTAAAAACGCATCCGTGAGCAGCGTTTGAGAAGTTATGAAATTATTATCGTCTGTTTCCGTGATTATTGTACATTAGCTGTGACTCCGGTTCCAGATAATTTAGTTACCGTCATTAATAGTATAATAATTGAAGACAGATGGCTCCTTCTCATATCAGGGAGATAGATTCAGGTCCTAGTTAAGTGGCGTAAATATCACTTATCATAAATTGAACTACTTGGTTTTTAGAGTGGCTGAGCAAATTAAATTCTAAAAGATTTCTCCTCCACTCCAGAACTCCAGAATTAGCCTTCATTGGTGACAGGAGGGTTAGTGCATAATTTGCAGCATCGTAATTGTGATTTAACGGAGAAATGCTCTCACAATGATGTCACAGTATTTTTGCAACCATTTGCAGTCATTGCATTTCACGAGATTATTTATAATTATAATTAGTGTTTACGGAGCATCGTGATGGATTAAGCCCCAACACTTCTTTTATATGGGGAAGAGGTCTTCCCTCGGCAGTGGGTTGCTTACAGGCTGATACACCATATTTCTTTAAGATCGAAGTAAACATTTTCTTTATCGTATATTATGTGACTAACAAGGAGACGGCAAGGGTGTGGGGTCCTCAGATCAAATGGAGGTTCTGCGTGTAGTTAGCACTCAGTGAGTGTATTCATATACTCAAACCCTAGAGCGCACTACTTAAAAGGGGACCTTACGGCAATCGGATTTTTGTAATTTTTCATACTCATGGTACGTAAAGTTCAGACCCCCAATATTAAGATCCCAAAGCAGCTCGACGCCATATTCAGAAATTCTCGAGAAAATGGAGTTTGAAGTTTTCGAGCGCGCTCTTATACCATAAAGATTACACCGGTTTTCGAGCCGGGCTCGTGGTGTAGTCGGTAGCGGCCGAGACTAGTAATCGCGGGGTCGCTGGATCGAGTCTCACTCGGACCTTTTTTTTTTTTTTTTCATTTTTTTTAATTCGCATACCTCTTTCATTTAAATATTCCGATAAATTTTTGTTGTTTATAATCACATATTATTACATATAATTAATATATTATATCTATATATGTTTAATATATGTACAAAATTCATTATATTATATATTTTCTCATATATGATAATATATTATTTATATATAACAATAGGTGATTATTTATAAAAAAATAAATAAATAATCCCGGGATAAAAATCATAAAACCTATGCTAATTCACATATATGTAATTATAATTGTCAATGATCAATGCAAGTCTTATTTTTGATTATCTCTTGCTTAAAATTGCGAATGGGCGACATTAAAATATCCAGTAATAATTTTCACATAAACTCCCTTGTAAATTAATAGGAATAGAAGAAAAAATGTTTAAATATGTGAATATAACGGTTTCTTTGGCAACCGTCGAAATTGTGAATAAAATTTCTGGGTACATCGTTTGCCTTTTGTCCTGAACAACTACCTGCGAAGCGGGAACAGCTGCTTGTGCCCAAAAGATTTCTGGGAATTCCAGAATGGGTGGAAGGGATACGGCGTCTTTCGCAAGTAATGCCTGTTTGAACTAGCATTCGACCGTTGGTTTTCGGAGCAGCAAGTACTGTTTTTTGGTGTGTGCACGATTTTGTAAAATATTCGATAAATAAAGATCAAAATGTCGGGCGTGGGAGACGACAAAGTGCCAGGGCCTTCGACGGCGCAAGACGATATTGAACATTCTTTGTGCAGTGAAGTTTCAAAATTACGATTGAAAGATGCTCTCGTATATTACGAGCAAATTCTTACACAAAATAATCTTGTGGCACCTACACCATCGGAGGTAATTACTGAAGAGGGAATGTTACTAGCAGAAGACTTGTTTCATTATACCGTACAAACTTTACACGAAAAAAAGTTTGTAACGGATGAAGAACTAATTATGTTCGATGAATTGGACGAAGAATACGCTTTTGACGAACCTGCATCTGACAACGAAGATTCTTCTGATTGTGAAAGTTATGAGCCAGAGGAGAAAAAAGCGAAACCGTACACGGACAATATTCCGCTGGATTAGGAGGTTATTAATATAGTTCGAGCACATCCGACATGGAGCCTAAAAGTTCTGCAAAAAAACGGGTGCAGCCGCTTAAAGCGCATGGAGGAATTGCCAAAATGGGAGAAACAGATAAAAAGCGGAGGAACCACGGCAGACAAATACGCGACCATCGATTCGTGGACTTACGATCGCTTTGAGGAAGTGCGACAGCACAACCAACAAGTTACAACCCGGAACTTACAGCAATGGGCTTTATCGGCTGCGAGCCAATTTGAAAATTTTGATTTCAAAGCTTCCGATGCGTGGGTTCTCAAATTTAAACGGAAACATCAAATTCGCCAAAGAAAAATCACGAAGTTTGTAACGGAAAGAGAAACCGCATCGCGAGATGAAATCCTGGCTTCTGCAGAAGATTTTCGTATCCAGGCTCGTGATGTCATACCAAACTTTGGTCCCGATTTCGTCATTAATACAGACCAAACAGGTATTTAAAATTTGTTTTCATTTTTCATAATAAATGAATGTAGAATTTCGTATATAGTATTTTCAATTTATTCCTTTTCTATTTTTTTCAGGATGCCAATACCAGTCGACGTACGACAGAACTCTGGCAACTAAAGGATCAAAAGTGGTGCTGGTACAGCGGCAGAATATGAATAAAGTCACTCATTCCTATACTGCGCAGTACTCTGTCACCCTATCAGGAAAATTGTTGCCCCTGGTGTTCGTATGCCTACAAGAAACAACAGGTTCATTTGGTCCCAGAGTTCAAAAATCGGTCGACGAGTACCTAAAAAAATACAAAAACGTCGTAATCACGTCATCGAAATCGGAAAAATTGACTACAAAGTTATACAAAGATTTTTTAACCAACGTTTTGAAACCCTACGTAAAAAAAGAAAAGTTTTTATTAATTATCGATTCCTGGGGAGGCCAAACCGATACCATGATGTACAATGAGGTGTTTCGAGATGACAGGCGTCTGCCTACTTGCACGGTGCAAGTAATTCCACCAAAATGCACTCCATTAGTGCAACCTTGTGACGTGTATTTTTACCGCCAAGTAAAAAATTTCATAAAGCGTCTGCAGAACTGCGCCTATCTGATTGAACAAGGACGTGAAATTAATGATAGAGAAGATTGCATAAAAATTCATTCAATTGTTCATCATCAGTTGTCTTCTCCGATCTTCGAAAACATGATCAGATATGCGTGGTTTGCTTCGAAACTTTGCGATGAAAGAGAAATCTTCATGAACGTGAATGAAGTTTGTTTTCCGACCGATGTATTGAAAAAAAATTGCGAATGTAAGAATGCAGCGTTTGTGCGGTGTGCGAGATGCCGTGAAAATTACTGTTTCCCTTGTTTTTACGATGGTTACCACTCTGGCTCATGTAACATTACACCCGATGTATAAAACAAACAAATACTGACCGAACAATAAAGTATTTAATTCGTTACCCGACGTTTTTCATTTGCATCCTAGAAATGTTGTTAGTTATAAATATTAATACTTGAAAATGTATTTTTATGATCAGGAGATAATTAAAATATGACTTGCGTTTTTCATTTAAAAAAAAAAATGAAAAAAAAAAAAAAAAAGTTCCGAGTGAGACTCGATCCAGCGACCCCGCGATTACTAGTCTCGGCCGCTACCGACTACACCACGAGCCCGGCTCGAAAACCGGTGTAATCTTTATGGTATAAGAGCGCGCTCGAAAACTTCAAACTCCATTTTCTCGAGAATTTCTGAATATGGCGTCGAGCTGCTTTGGGATCTTAATATTGGGGGTCTGAACTTTACGTACCATGAGTATGAAAAATTACAAAAATCCGATTGCCGTAAGGTCCCCTTGTTAGCCATTGCCGAGAAAAAAATTCTTAAAGTTCAAAAAAAAAGTTTTTTTTTGTACCTATTAAAGTCTCATAAATCATTATTAACCGTTTCTTTTGAACTTTTATACATTATTGAATTGCGAATTTAATAATTTTTAACTTTTTCACGATTAAAACTTATAAAAGACGGAGGAATGTAAATAGAATAAATACAAAAGCCACTCTCCATTCTTTTAAACATTTTTCATACAATAATATATTATTAAATACAATTAATATTTATGATAAAATGTTTATAGCATTAGCAACTTTTCAATACATTCATCTTTAGGAATACACAAACCTGGATGATATTTATCATAAAAACAAGAAAAACACAAATTTTGTCGACAACTTGCACAACAAATAAATGCAGCTTTTTTACAGGAGCACAGTGTTTTTACAAAAAGAACTGTGGCTTTTGTGTGCATGTCATAATCGATTGAAAAGCTCTCAAGTGCAGCAGTCAGTTGCTGGGAAAATATAGCTCTACGATCACTTCAGATAATAATATAAATCTAAATATGTTACAAGGTAAAGCATTAATCATATTATCAGCTCAGTTTTAAGAAAAGGAAGTTATGAACATAATTATTTAGAACCGACAAACAACTAAAAGCACATGTTATTCGTTTGACTTATGTTTTTCGCGAACCTAACGATATTTCCGCAATTTGGAAACCAATTTAAGTAATAATTAATTAGGGTCTCAACGCAATCACTGTTGTTTTTTTAACGTTTTCAAATTCAATTTTATATTATAGTGATAAAGAATTCTTCTCTTTCTGTGGGAATCTGACAGGCACTAGATCAGTCTTCCCCAACGTGGGCGATAACGCCCCCTTGTGGGCGCTGGAGGCCTAGAAGGGCGCGGTAAGAGGCCCAGAAAAAGGGGGTGCTTTGTAACTTTAGCTACTTCATATTTTAAAATTCACTAAAATTAAAATCCTCCCACTACACAACATGCATTTATATTTATATCCTATTTTATTGTATAAATATAAAATAAATATATAATAAATATTTATTATTTTTACTCTTAATAATGTAAAGTTGCTCCCTCCTTATTGCTCCCTCTGGTAAGAAAAATCTCGTTTAGAATATAGGTTTAATTAAACTCCAGGCGAGACTAATATGTTAGGTATTGAGGTTTAAAAAAAAATGGGGGGCGTTACGAAATAACTGAATTTCAAAGTGAGCGTTAGACGAAATAAGTTTGGAAACCTCTGCACTAGATCTTTGTCATATATGTATATAACTAGCTGACCTGTGCGAAAATTTCGCACAATGTTGTAGTCTTATTACGTATAGTTACGTATTTTTGAGCATTATTACAAAAAATATTAGCATTCTGCACTTCTTCTCCATATAAACTTTAACTGTGCACAAATTTCGTACTTCTCCGTCCGCGTAATTTTCGTAAAAATTGGTAGAAAGTTTTTGCTTCACGTATTAATATATAGATAAAAAGATACGTATCACTGAAACACAAGTATAATATGCTTATACCTAGAAGAGATTTCTTCCAGAATATTTGAAATTAGAAAAACAGAGCTTAACTTACCAGTAACGCCAAGTTAGGTACAATTATTGTTTGATTCAAGTCGATGGTATTGTCGTCTGGTAGGTAGATGAGGTACCTCTGAGCCGTGTATGTCAGTGTACTATTTTCATTAAATTTCATATTATAATGTTTTAGTTTTTCTCTGAAACAAAAAGTAAATATTTAATTAAAAGTCTATACCGGATTTTTTTCGCGTTTATTTAAAAAATCTGGTATAGACTTTTAATTAAATGAGTAAAATTCACGTAAATATATAAACGTAGTATAAAAAGTAAACAATTAAATAGACATATTATAAGAGGCTTGATTAAAACCATGATCATGAGCATCCTGTTTTCGTCCACTGTTGGGCATAGGCCTCTCCAATGTCATGCTCTGTTTAACGTTTTCTCGGGCAGAACGTAATTGTATGTCATTTTTTGAGATTTTGATACTGCACAACGTATATAATGACGTTCAAAAACAAAAATAAATATTTATAATAGGCGAGCGATTTTCCGTAGTTTTAAAGAAAAAATTCGTTTACATGTTAACATTTACGTGTTAACACGCGTTAGTGACAAATTATATTTTAAACATCTAACATCAACACAACGTATTTAAACGCCAAAACGAATTCTATGATAATTTGTTGTGTCATTCTACACCATAATGTAAACTGAGACCGTCTGCGAAGGTGTTAATTATATTTGTAAAAGCACACTCAGAAGTACTCAGAACATTCATATAAATCATTTACAAAATAATATAATATAGCTATAATAAAACTGTAACGGGTTCAATTTTATGTTATATGTACATTGAAGATTAATAATATAATTTATTGTAATATAATATTAATTTATGTCACTATTAATTGTATCGTAATATATGTATATAGTTTTTACTTTTTATTTTTTTCTATAATTTAATTGAATTGAATTTTTAATTTTTTGTTTTTGTTTAATAATCGTTTTGTAATTTTTTTTAACATTTTAAATTGCTTGTGCCTAAAGTGTTAGTAAATTGTGGAAACTTGATTGGTCTATGTATAATTGAAATTTCTTTTTTTTTTTCTGTAAAACTAAACTGTATGTTTCCCGAATAAGTAAATAAATAAATAAATTTTAAGAGGGCATTCTATATACTGTTCTCTTATATTTACGCGAATTTTACTCATTTAATTAAAAGTCTGGACCGGATTTTATCACGTTTATTTGTTTAGTAAACTTTACGGTTTAGCGATTTTTAAATTATTTCCCGACGTTTCGGACCCCGAGACCATGGACGCTCTAAAGCAGTGTTTCCCAACCTTTTTTAGGCCATGCCCCACCTTGACATTTTGCCCCCAAGCATAATTTTTAACCTTTAAAATTGTTTTATTCCCTTAAGAAATATAAATGATAAGTTTTAGGAAGAAATCACTATGAAATTATTATCAAAACATCGTAAGTAAAATTTCAAAACATATAATAAAAAATAAAAAATAAAAACTGAAATTTATAGATGTAAGCTGTCAAAAAGATAATAAACGGTTGGACAAGGTATAGCATTGCATTTAAATAATTCAAAGATAAAGGGTTAAAGTCGTGTCGAGTCCATTTTTAAATGTCCCCCTTAACTATCAAATTGCCCCCCAGTGGGGCGTGGGCCCCACGTTGGGAAACACTGCTCTAAAGTGTCCGTCCGTGTTTATTAAACAAATAAACGCGATAATATCCGGTCCAGACTTTTAATTAAAAGGGCATTCTATAGTCGGTACTAAAACTAAAACTGTTATTTTTTCATTTCTGTCTGTCTGTCTGTATTTTGGCCGCGCATTACTCTGAAGTCTGAAACTATATTATGAATTTGAATGAAATTTGCTATGATTTCAATCCATAATACGAGATACACTGGATAGTTTATTATCGCGAAATTCAGTATGATTCCCTTCTTTCTAAACATGAATCAGTAGAACACTAATTTTAAGTGACTACCTATTCAATTTTTATCAATGTGAGAATCTTACCAAGCAGAATTACTTACTATTCAATGCATTAATATGTGGATATCAGAGTCCACTGATTGACTCCAATAGCCAGTGACTACTGCACCAACCTGTCGTCACTTCAAATCAAATCAATATGTACTTACAAATAAACTATAGGACCGATTTCTTGGACATTAATCTTGGAATCTAGTCCGCTCAAAAATCTTTCATGATTTGTGATGTTAAAGATATGAGCTCTCATCTTAACCTCGTCTGGAGGTACTGCCCACCAGTCGTAAGGAGGAAACCCTGGAACAAAAATACTTATATAAGAAATACTATATAAATGTATTTGTATTAAATGTATTTACATTACATTATATATGCTGTGCCCGCGGCGTCACTAAGTTTTACTTTAGTAGATAGTTATTTACAGACGACCGTTCTGGTGTACCTGCCAATGGTACAATTGGCGGGAATTTGTGTACCTGCCAATATTAATTGGCGGGAAATCGCGCAAGATCGTGCGAAGTGGAGGAATCTTGTTTCGGAGGCCAAGACTCACTTCGGGTCACTGAGTCAGATGAGTTAGTTAGTTTTTTTTAGTTAGTTCTGGTGTACCTAGTGGTGCGAGTAGTCGCCTCAACGCCAGCGGTCGCGGTTTCGATTCCCGATCGTTGCAGATAAACGTAAATATACAGACTGACATTGTATATATTTTTCGTCGTCGTTATATAGAGACATTTTTAAAATAGTAGGAACGTTGATAGTTAGTGATTTTAGATCCTATAGGAATTTTCGAAATTTCTGAAGAAAAAAAAAATGACGCGTGAAATGTACGATTATATTGCGTACTAGCGGCCCGCTCCGGCTTCGCACGGGTATTTAACTAAAATTTTAAAAATTATAAATTTATATTTTTTATCACCTACATGCGCCATCTATCGTATAATAGTAGAATATCGTTTTTATATTTAGTGACATTTAACATAATAGTACCTATATTAATTGAAAATGATGTTTATCTAAAATATTAAAACGATTTCTATTCCTATCCGACATATTTAGTAAACTTTTAAGTTTAACAAAATAATAACTCAAAAATAAGTTTTGTGAGTTTTTAAGATTCCTTAGACCAGATGGCGTTGGCGGCGTAGGTACCTATTTCTATTTTCTTAAATATTTATTTTTAAATTTAATTACAATGAAACAAAAACTAAATTATACTGTGAGTTATGTTTAATTTTTATGTATTAAAGTTATTTACATTGGTTTTGTACTTTTTACGTGATACGTGCACGACCAAAAACGATAAGAGATGGCGCTGATACAAAAAAGAACGCGCTATTGAAATTTATTCTTGATGATATATAGTGTATTAATAAAACGGAGGTTTTAACAGGTTTATTATTTATAATATAATATAGATGTACAGATGTACGTATAGATTGATAAAGAGACAATACCTACTAAGTAAATAAATAGGAGCATGAAATTTTGCACTGTACTTGGAGCTGCCATTTGAGTTTTTACGGATTTGTCATATTTGGAAGGATATCCGGAAGGGGTTCGAAATAAATTAAGTTCACCTATATGTTCGGAATATTCAGGTAAAGGTAGCGATGTCACTAGGTTGGTACACGTACGAATTTGCGAAATTCTTTCAATTAATATTCTCTCACGGCATTTACTCAACGGTCAAGAGATGAATATTTAAACTTGTCATTAGAAAATCAGCGATTAAGATGTGTGGGAGTTTGGCGTGACAGATAATTCTTTTATGTCTATTACACATGTGTTACGTTCTCATGCATCGCGGGAATTGATGAGCAAGTGAAGTTCAAAGAATTATAACAATAAGATATAAGATAAAGGAAACTAAGTTTACTGTAAACTGTATGAAAATTACAATTCATAATATAATAAAATTAAAATTTTAATTATATTTAAAAATTAATATATTGCATGATAAAAATCGTCACTATTATCTCTAAAAGCAGGCGTACACAATTTTAGTAATAACAAGCTGTGCCCGTGACTTCATGCGCGATTATACATTTTGATTTTCATCATTGAATTTAGGGATAATAAGCATCTACTATCCTAGCTCGTAATGTCGAATCAAATCGTGTTAAATTTAATTAAAATCCATTCATTAGTTTTGTAGTGATGCAAGGCAGAGATACAAATAGGCACGCAGATAGAACATAATTTTAAAATTATCACAAAACAAAAACCGACTTCAACAGGCGTGATGTTGTGTGATTGTGTAGACAATACATATACCTACATATGATTGCAGCAACTGCGGCAGATTTTCTGTCATTTATTGAAGAGTTCCGTTGCATGTTTTCGAAGATCTTCATCACTAAACAACACCACCAAACTGGAAAGGGACTACGGGATGCTCTTCCAAAAAAGGATGGCCTATACAGTTTTTTTGTTTATTTTACATCAATAAGTAATAAAATGAGAATATCATTAACGTAGTCGAAGTCAATTAAAAAAGCATTATTAGTGATTACTCAAAAACTACTGGTCAGATCTCGCAATCTCTCTCAAATTTAAATTGGATGTGGTACAAGGATAAGATAATAGGTGATTCCTTTTGAATATAAAAAGAATCACCAAAATCGGTTTACCGAGTAAAAAGTTATGAGGTAACACATAAAAAATGAATTCGTAGTTCTCTTGAATATTGTGCTCCAGTTTGGTCCTCTTTTTATAAATAATAATCAACGTGTACTTTATAATAATTTATAAAGTACACGTTTAAAAGGGGGTTGAAAGTTATTTGCTTCGAAGTTGATATCAATACTCAGTGCTTTTTGCAGTCTGAGAACTCAATCAATCTATTATAAGTAAAATATTTTCCAGTATCGACGCAGGTGTAGGTGATAAAAATATAAATTTATAATTATTGAAATTTTAGTTAAATACCCGTGCGAAGCCAGGGCGGGCCGGTAGTTTTTAATAAAAGTAAGTCTAAATTACTAGAGAGGTCATAGCTTATGAAGTGTACACATACTTTAGAAATATAATACTGCCCCAAAAAATTATTAACGATCTATATTATGTAAAAGTGTATTGATTGTATTATGTTTTGTGTAAATCAATAAATAAATAAAAAATACGACAAATTGAGAACCTCCTCCTTTTTTTGAAATCGGTTAAAAATGTAAAAACTTACATTTAACGAGCCTCAATATAACGAATTTAAAGAATTTTTTCGAAATCCCTAGAACAACCTGTAAAAGCTAATACAAAATATAACCCTACATTACGAATCCAGGGGCACGGCAGTGTATCCACCAAGTCGAGCAAAAAAGCAGCACGCCTGTACCATCCTTTTCTCAAAGCAGTTCAGGCCATTTTCGACACTCCTATAATTTCGTTGTGGATAAAACTAGAAGCTTAAATTTTCAGTAACCAAGCAGACATTCTATAAACACGGTATATTTAAAATTTTATTCAACTTGAACCCGTAGTTTAAGAATTATAACTAGTCAATGTTTCTCAATTTTGTCACTAACTCACAGACTGACCGATCATCAAAACTCTAAGGCAATTCTAGCAGAGATCCATTCAAGCTTCTAATTTAGAATAAAAGTAGTGTTTAGTATATAAATCAAGGAAAAACTAAAATATTTTGCTATTTCGGTCCAGTTTACTAGATACATCAACTGCATAAACAACTTTGTAATCCCATATAAATATAGGATTACAAAGTTACATTTGCAGTGAATAAATAATCAATGTATTAACTGTTTATGTATAATATAATGGACTAATAGTTGTAGATAGGTATCTGGATATAATTATGTTAAAACAGGGAGTGGACTTTCAGAAAAACTGTACCTGAAGCTCAAGAAGTAGTACCGGAAAAGTGGAGGACTACCTACAATAATAAGAAAATCTCATAAAACAGAGAGTGGGCTTTAAGAAAATCTGTTGTTTTCAAGAAGTGTTCAAGAAGTAGAAAGTACCGGAAAGAAAAAAGTAGAACTATTTATAAAAAGAAATAAGACGTCATCAAAAACATAACTTGTAAAAAAACCAAGTCTCGCAACTCAGTTCTTCTACCTTAAAAAGTTGTGAGATCCATACAGGTAATAAGCTCAGCTCTGCAGCGTTCGCGGTAAAAAAAATTAGACTTCTTACTGACGTAGATACAGCTCGCGTAGTATATTTTAGTTATTTTCATAGTATTATGTCCTATGGAATCCTACTATGGGGAAATGCAGCTACCGTTAATACCACTTTTGTCCTGCAGAAAAGAGCTATTCGTGCAATTTATAGTTAAGGTCCTAGAATGATACTCTAAGAGATAAATTTAAAGAAATAATGACTGACTGTTGCTTCTCAATATGTGTACGAAAATGTTATTTAGGTCCATAAAAATATACACGAATTTCCCAGGAATTGCGACATGCATAGCATTAATACTAGGAACAAACATAAACTTGTAATACCTGTAACTCGCTTACGCCGAGTCAGTAATTCTTTTTATGGACAATGTATAATACTCTTATACAACAGGCTCCCAGAAAACGTTCAAAAAGCTTCTATTGCCAAATTTAAAAAAAAAAAATTGTGAAAGAACGTTTGTGTACTATATTCTATCAACGATTTTCTAGAAGATAGTACGCCTTGGGAATGATGTGATCGCCTCCAGGCTATTTCAACTTATAGAGAATTATTGTTAATTACAATTTACTTTGAAAAAAAAAACCATTACATTAAAAAAAAATATTAGTCCCGCTGAGTTTCTTTCGCCAGTTCTTCTCAGGTCAGAGGCTTCTTCTTTCCGAACTGGTGGTAGACTCATGACGTTCAGTAAATAATTGTAATAATTTTATGCTGAATAAAAATATTTTGACTTTGACTTTTACTTTGACTTTGAAATGACAAGTCGGTTAATTTATTCAGTCTCTACTTAAGGGTCCATGGGTGCCTAAAGATATAACATAATTAGCTAACCTAACATCTTATAGTGACCATAGTAATATTAAAAGTCACATGTTTTTATGTTTTATAAAAATATCGACATAACGTATCCTATTAATTATTTATAATTAATTCCACTTTCTTACCTTGTTAAAACGAATTGTAATCCAACCTAACTAATATACCAAACCTCATTATAATGAATTACTTGGTATTCCGAATATTTTATAACTCCCTTGAGTTTTGTTATAATATCGAGGTTGCACTTTATATGTATTATACGTGACGTCAATGAAACTTAATAAATAAAAGAAAATAAAATAATTATATTTCAGAACCTAATTAAAGTTTTTGTACAATTATCTACATAATTAATTTTTATATAATTATACCGTTTTAGGTTTTCGTGCGTCATATTTATAAAAAAATACATGGATTTTTACTTGATAAAATATTTAGGTATATTATATTTTCATTCGAGATTAAATAATAATTTATAATTATTTTTAATGTCTTTTATGTAGATTACGTAGATAGCGAAATTACGTAGTTAGTAACTACGTCTCAAAATAATGTAACTGAATTGAATCAGCCTGTAAACAACCTACTGCTGGACAAAGGCCTCTTCTCCATGTAGAAGAAGGGTTAGAGCTTAGTCCACCACGCTACTCCAATGCGGGATGGTGGATTGGTAGTTAACCATGAGTAACGATTGTCATCAGGTGTCTGTAATAACAACCGGGACCAACAGCTTTACATGTTCTCGGAGTCACAGTGTAGAGACCCAGAAGTACATACACGCAGACAAGAAACAAAACAGTACAAATACAAATATCTGCCCCGAGCGGGAATCGAACCCGCGACCGTCGGTGTTGAGGTGGCTACTCGCACCACTACACCAGAGCGGTCGTCAACCAAAAACTCAATCATCAAACATCAAACAATCTTTATCATACTAATAATATTAATGCGAAAGTAAGTTTGTTTGTTACAAATTACATGTTGATCGATTAAGTAGATTTCGCTTTCCCGCGAAAATTACCCGATCATAATGAAACTTTGAACATATATTCTTGGAGGTATTAGAAGTAACATAGGATACTTTTTTTTGGTCACATCAACCGACATCCACGCGGGCGAAGCCGCGGGCAGAAGTTAGTTCATAATATTTATAACAACAATGTAACCAATTCTGTACATTTAAGATATATTTGAGAATTTTTTGGAGGACATTCTATTATCTATATTGAAGTCAAACGTAATATGTAAAAGTTTACCTTACTCTCTAAACATAAATCAGTGAAATTTTCGTTAATTACGTTAGTGAAGCTGTATTGACTACATTTCAGTGAATTTCAATAACAAGTTAGTGAATATTTATTAATACACATACAAATATACAATTATCAAATCAGTGGAGTCTGATATTCACATTAGCATAGGTGTATATATTTCAAAAATTAACTTTTATTTGCACTCGTTATATATGAATAACGAGTGCAAATAAAAGTTAATTTTTGAAAAAAAAAATCTAATTTTCAATTAACTTTTTCTGTGTATTATACAAAATAGTGATAATTCAGTGATAATAATTAAATTAAATTAATTAAAGTATGGAATTTTTCAACAATGTTTTCTTATGATTTTATCACGTAAAATTATCGTCAGTAAACCGACTTTATAGACAACCAACAACCAAGTTTTATAACATAGAATTTGTCAAGTATAAAACTGCTTGGTACGTCAAGTTCATAAAATTACAAAGTTATATCTCGAATTACACGTGTTAGACTTACGCGGTAACAGCTCGGTCACATCTATCGCTTAAGGTCAGGGTATAAATATATACAACATGCGAGATCATGTCTGTGGGTTTATCTTATTCTGTTCGATCTTATATTAAAATCTCGTTCGCCTCGCACCACATTCACACTCCACACCGGGTAGTACTTGACTACCACCGAGTACAACTACCTGCATCAGTCTTATCGTACAGTAATAGGCCGAGACGACAGACGTCATTAGAGGTATATATACAATTATACATATATTTGTAAAATTGACTGTAACTCAATACAACAGCTCCAATTTTCTGGCGTTGCAATTCCGTACAGTAACAGAGTGAAAAACTTGGGTCTAATTATGGATTGTAACATGACGTGGGTAGCAAATATCAATGAGGTCAGGAAAAGAATAAACACTTTTTACTCTCTCAAGCGTCTCCATTTTTTTTTTCCCTTTTAGCACCAAGATTATGCTTGTTTAGTCGCTCCTTCTCCCCACACTTGACAGATGTATGCTATTTGGATGTGACTGCGTAGTAACTCAATAAATTAGAACGTCTTCAAAATCTCTCTTTCCGTTTTATTTTTGGGTTGCGTAAGTATAACCACATATCAAACTTTAGCGATCAACTTAAATGGCTCCCAATCCGCCTTCGCTGTGACATGCACATCCTTTCCAGGTACTCAATGATCCCAATTCTCCTTTAAACTCTCCCTACTCCCTCACATATCAAGCCGCCTTGCGTCACTACGATGCTCGACAAACCGAAGAGCAACAAAGTTTCTGTTGCAATAAGCCTTTTCAACACACATTTTAAAGTGAAAACTTCTTTAGCCGCGTTGAGCTATTTTTGGTATGGGGAAAACTTATAGGTTCGCGTTACCGATGACCTGGACACGCTCGTGACGTATACGCAAAACGTTTAGTATAATTATATAATTGCGCCAGACTAGCGACACGCAGCATAACAGCCTGTGTACATGTATACGCATATATACACTACTAAATTGTATGTACTCGACTCGTGTTTGACTTTTTGGGTGAGTAAAATCTTGTGACTTCCCGTCACCGACCGAATAGCAGTAAGTGAAGTTATGACCTCTTGATAAGGTTATTTTGTGTATACTGTGCATTGGTTTAACCTTTTTTTTTTTCGATAATCATAATTATTTGAATCGATTAATTGTAAAATCAGTGTGCAGTACAGTAGTTTGTATCGCAGGGGAACCCAGTTACATTAACAATACTACATTTATATATAAACATAATATGTCCCTGCTCTATATATCTATTGTTTATGATTTACTCCATTTAGATAGTCTCTTAATCTTATTATCTACGTTCAAACGGCGTTTTTCGGGTCTGTGGACATAGAGGGCTAAGCGCTCTCTCTGGTTCCGGCTCGCGTCTCACATCCACGCTTATCGTGTGTCTCCTTATAAATATTCAAATTAAATAGTAAATAGTACATGGCGCAGCCGTATTTGAGTTTAAAAGTAAAATATTAAGTATTAAAGAAGATTAGAGTTGTTCAAAAGTATCAAAATGGATAAATTAATGGTGAAATTGCCGCCTAGCTTTGACTTGCGAGCATCCAACGCCGCGTCAGAATGGCGATTATGGCGCGCATCGTTTGAAGATTATTTAATTTCAACAAAACAAGACGTTAGCAGTGACAAAATCAAATTAGCGCTACTACGAAATATGATCGGCATTGATTCGGCTCGAGTTTTGTTAACTTTGCCTTTAACTGAAGACAAAGCGAGTAATTACGAATCGGTAATGGCGGCGATTGAAAAATATGTGAGTCCACGTGTTAATGAAGTTTTCGAAAGATATAAATTTAATGAAAGGAAACAGAAACAAGGCGAGGCCTTCGATAATTTTTTCACAGATTGTAAGCAGTTATTATTAAATTGTAACTATCGGAATTGTAAGGGCGAGTCAATTGAAGATCAGCTTTTAAGAGACAAAATTGTACAGGGGATCGCCGATAAAAGTATACAGGAAAGTCTTCTTCGTATTGACGGCTTGACGTTGGAGAAAGCCTCAAATTTTTGTAGAACGTCTGAACAGAGCAAGCTTCAAGTGAAGGAGATGAATCCCACACTAGATATTGACTACAGCCGGAGCCAGAGCAGCAAGACCAACCAGAGCTGCATGAACAACCGAGGCAGCAATAACAGCAAGACCAACCAGGGCTGCATGACCAACCGAAGCAGCAATAACAACAAGACCAGGTGGAGCAACAAAAGCAGCAGATATGCCAATAACAAGGAGGAGTTCAAGTGTAGGCGTTGTCAGACTATCCATGGCCCCAGAAAGTGTCCAGCCTATGGTCAGAGATGCAACAAATGTGGTATTAAGAACCACTTTGCAGTGAGCTGCAAGGTAAACCGGGTCGAGAAGTGTGATGAAGAACTTTATTGTCATACGGCTAAAGTGGTGTCTAGTGTGAATAAAAGTGATTGGTATGAAAACATTATAATAGAGACTCTGCCTGTTAAGTGTAAGCTTGATACCGGTGCCGATGTGAGTATTATGCCGTTAGAAATATTTCAAAAGATTAATAGTAAGTTAAATGTTAAATTGTTAAAAACAAATATAAAGTTAGAATCTTTTAATGGTAATGTTGTTGAACCCTTGGGTATGGTTAACTTAATGTGTAAATTTAAAAATACTAAAAGTTTTGAAAATTTTGTAATTGTGAAGTGTAAAACTACCTTGTTAGGTCTTCCAGGCTGTATTTCATTAAACTTAATGATAAGAGTGCTAAAAAGAATGAGGTTCGATATAAGCCTGGTGATAAAATTGTTTATTGTACTGAGAAGGACAAGGTCTGGAGGAAGGGTGTAGTTGTTAAAAAATGTAAGGAGCCAAGGTCATATCTCATTAGTAGAGGCTCTAATACGAGGCCATTTAGACGAAATAGCTATCATTTAAGAAAGTCATACAGTAATGTTGATAAGTTTTATAGAGATAAATATGTACCATTTGAGAATGAAATTTTGGAGGGAAATATTGATATAAAGAATGACAATAGTAATAGGCTCGGCACAGATAATCAATATTATGTCACTCGTAGTGGGCGAACTGTCAAACCAAAAAAAAATTTTTTCTTATAAATTTTATATATGTTAGTACAAAATATTTTGATATATTATTTTGATATGTTATATGTTATATATTTTGAGGGGAAGGTGCTCTATATATCTATTGTTTATGATTTACTCCATTTAGATAGTCTCTTAATCTTATTATCTACGTTCAAACGGCGTTTTTCGGGTCTGTGGACATAGAGGGCTAAGCGCTCTCTCTGGTTCCGGCTCGCGTCTCACATCCACGCTTATCGTGTGTCTCCTTATAAATATTCAAATTAAATAGTAAATAGTACAGTCCCAAAACATACGCACGATTTGAATTAAATAGAAAACAGTTTTATTTAATACTAGCGGCCCGCCCCGGCTTCGCACGGGTATTTAACAAAAATTTTAAAAATTATAAATTTATATTTTTTATCACCTACATGCGCCATCTATCGTATAATCATATAATGGTAATAATATAGTTTTTATATTTAGTGACATTTAACATAATAGTACCTATATTAATTGAAAATGATGTTTATCTAAAATATTAAAACGATTTCTATTTCTATCCGACATATTTAGTAAACTTTTAAGTTTAACAAAATAATAACTCAAAAATAAGTTTTGTGAGTTTTTAAGATTCCTTAGACCAGATGGCGTTGGCGGCGTAGGTACCTATTTCTATTTTCCTAAATATTTATTTTTAAATTTAATTACAATGAAACAAAAACTAAATTATACTGTGAGTTATGCATAATTTTTATGTATTTAAGTTATTTACATTGGTTTTGTACTTTTTACGTGATACGTGCACGAACAAAAAACGATAAGAGATGGCGCTGATTCAAAAAAAAACGCGCTATTAAAATTTATTCTTGATGATACATAGTGTATTAATAAAACGGAGGTTTTAACAGATTTATTATTTGTATAGATTTCCATTGTTATTTTTTATTAATTAACTTATAGAGCAAATGGCCTCCACGACTTTGCACGCACTCTTTTGTCTAAAATTTTCATAACAATTTTACATAAATATGGTTGAATTTCGTTGATGCAGCGTTGAATTTCCTCTTTTAATGCACGGGTGGATATGAGCATGTTGACCTTTGAATTCAAAGGATCCCATAAAAAGAAATCCAAAGGTGTTAAATCACACGATCTAGAAGCCAATTCTAATCACCGAAACGGGAGAGTACACGACATGAAAAATGTCTCATACCATGACTGAATTGTTTCACGGGTTATATGTCATGTGGCACCATCTTATTAAAACTACATATCGGCCACATCAATATAATCCAATTTCGTAATAAAAAACTGTGTTATCATGTCGCGATATCGAGTACCAGTAACAGTAATTGCTTGACTAGCCTAATTTTCAAAAAAAAAGTATTGTCCAATGATAGCTCCAGACCAAAATCCACACCAAACAGTGATAAGTTGTGGATGCATTTTATTTTTCAACAATCACATGTGGATTGTCCTTAGGATAATTTTGCTCGAAAAATCAGCATCCACTGTGTTGATGTTTAATAATTCATTCATCGAATTCTCTTTGCTGTGCATGGTCATTAGGCTTCAATCGTTGTGTTTACTGAATTTTATAAGCATGGAGACCCAGAGCTTCTTGAAATTCGCAATTCTAATCCGCGACGCCGAATTGATGTTCCTGGATTTTCAAGAACACTCTCACGCACTACGTCGATATTAGACACCAGGAGTTACCCCCCACCAATATCCCAAACACAGTTCCCTCAATTCTCCCCCCCCCCCCCCCCCCCCTCTCTAAATTAATCCTGAATTTAATATCAATCATTTGATTAAAAGTCTATATCGGATTTTATCGCGTTTTAAAAACGTTTACGTTTTGTTAAACGCGATAAAATCCGATATAGACTTTTAATCAAATGAGTAAAATTCGCGTAAATATAAGAGAACAGTATAATATCAATCAACTCGGGAAAACAAGAAAAACAACTTGGCCCAAAATAGAATCCTTAATTTATGCTTTTAGGTAAACAAATTCTTCAAAAAAATCAAGAAAATATATATAAAGATAAGCAATGTTTTGCTTCATTTGCTTTATTTGTTGCTTCTATATTATCCGAAGGAACTTCGTCCCTATCTGGTGTCCCATGAGACCATAATTTTTTTTTCCTTCTTAAATATACTTATTAATTACAACTTTTGTGTTAATATCCTACAATTACCTTCCGTAGTGTCCTGAGAACTATTTGATATTTTAGTTGAGTTCAACTAATTTATTATTTACCTGGTCTCATGTTCAGTCTCTCCCAGAGCATCACATCTAGTGGCGGGAATATAAAGCCGCCTATCGATGATGTTATTAATATAACGCCCCACACCACTTGTCCTACTGAATCTGAAACAAAAATTAAATCTGATTAAAAAAAAAAATAATTTTCTATACATATAATAAATTTGTCACAGCCGGTGTTTGTACATGAGAGATATATAGATAAAACGAATTATAGGGGTATTTATGAGAGCAATAGAAGCAAAAACAAATTATTTTTAGAATTTTTCTTTCTGTTTGTATATATTTTGCTTCCGCATCAGATAAAATCTGCAGTACGAAATTGGATTACATTTCACAATTGTGATCCTGAAAGTCTTTTTTTTGTATCGCAGGGGAGCCCATTTACCGGTGATATCCAGGATGTCCGGGTAGGCAGTTCTAGACCTAGTTCTAGACCGTATGTCGGACTCAGCACTTGGGGGGTGTAATACCGTACTAAACCCCAGCGGGAGCCTTCTGCCTCTTTAATTGGAAGGTCCCGGATCTGCAGGCAACAGGATCCTCGAGCGACAGGCTGGCCTCGGCGAACAGGCCAGACTTCTCCTCCATGGGGACTGTCCGGCTCATCTCTAAACAGTCCCGAGGACGCCGTGTCTAGCAGGATCGGGTTCACATTCCGGCCCGACACGGGCATTAAGTAGCGCCTCCTTTGCACCCCCATTCTTCACCCGTGGATGGAGGTCACGTCGTCGGCCTCCTTCTGAGACATTCTCGCAGAAGGAAACCATCGCCTTCCAGGACTCGTCGTCGCCGAGCATCGTGGTGATGATGCTCGGGAGCGACAAGTCCCCTCCGAGGAGTCCTGAAGGTCTAACTTAAAATCTGATTTAAGTTTCTTCTTGATACACCAACCAGAATTGGAGCTATTAGTCTATAAATCGTAGTGAAATCGTAACGAAGTCATTGTGAACACACATAATAAGCAACGCATGCCAATTTTTTTTTGATAAATAGCATTTTTTACCCGACTGCGACAAAAGGAGGGTTATGTTTTTCGAGTGTATGTAATGTATGTATGTCCATTTCTTTGGCACGCCCTACAGCCCATCGGCTGGACGATTTTTGACATATGAGATGTCGTTGGATTTGTCTAAATTGTAATAGTGACATAGGCTATATAAATTTTCAAAATGAAACTTATTTCAGTCATCACCCATGTTATGTACATAATACCATTAATTAAATATTTTACATCTTTTCGAAGTGAAATTATTAATCATTAAACAATTGTATTGAAATTGTATGGAAGTAAATTTTACAAAGTCAAGAAGGAGGCTTAGTGACCCGACGCACTGGATCTACCTGATAGGATCTACTTTTTTAAACATCAGTCTCAATTATTATTTTGTTTGTACACGTGATATTTAAGACTGTTCAAGTGAATGTACTCTCTAAACACGAATCAGTGGAATTTCACTATTTTTAAGTGATTATTCACTTTTTATCAATGTGAGAATCGTACCACGCAAAATTAGTGACTATTTAATGTATGAATATGTGATTATCAGAGTCCACTGATTTTATAATTGAATATATTGTGTATGTGTATTAGTGAGTGTTCACTAACTTGTTATTTAAATTTACTTATATCTAGTGAATATAGCTTCACTAAGGTAGTTAATGAAAATTTCACTGATTCATGTTTAATATAGACAAAAATAAATTATTATACTTAGTACTACATGTTTAAAGTGCCTTCTTTCAAAGGTATTGTTATTAATCCCTGCTCTTGGATCCGTACAGCAACCAATCACTAATTATTTTAGTAAACAATATATTTTTAAAGCTCTTATGAGATCTTTAAACAGTAAATTAAATATTCCATTAAGCAAATTATCATGTTTTTATTTAACTTTGTATATTGTTTTGACATTTCGTTAGTTAAAGCATTTTTATTTTATGTGTAAACGAATCTAGTAATTTATCAATTGAGTTTAGATACTTAAATAAAATAAATAATATAATTTAAAAAAAAAATACTCTCATGTATCACTTGACGACCGTTCTCGTGTAGTGGTGCGAGTACTCGCCCCAACGCCGGCGGTCTCGGGTTCGATTTCCGCTCGGGGCCGATATTTGTAAGCGCGAATCGAACCCGCGTCCGTCGGCGCGCGGTTTTAGACGACTACTCGCACCACTACACCAAGACGATCGTCGTCGTATGTATGTTTATTTACGTGTTATTTTTCTGACGTTATACGGTATACATGTTTACTGCGATATTAGAATCGATATTTAAACATAAGTAAACAATTTATTTGCGACAACTCTTTAATAAACATAATCAAAATAAATATTTAATCTTTATTATTTACGAGTATGAAGTTAAAAATAAAATGTTTACGTTCACTGGATTGAGACACGACGTCTATAGAACGTTCCTAAGCTACGCTTGGCCAAGAAACGTGTAACTATATGGTATATATTTTATAAATTTATATCACCTATTATATGTACATGTACATATATGTATCTATATCTATAATTGTGCTGGCACTCAGATGTATTATTGTTAATTATGATATTTTATGTACCAATAGTGATAATAAATAAATAAAACTCGTGTGTACGGAGTACACATATCAGAAGTGAAACATCTTTGGCAAACTTAATTTAAACATTATTAATTAATAGTTAAACATTCTATTGCTTAGTTACGCGTTGCTAGGATACGCGTTGCTAGGATACGCAACATCATAGATAATATCAAATCTATATTTACTATCTCATTCTCTCCTATACATTTATGTGTTTTTTTTTCTTAATCGTGATGCAATTTTCGTTACATCGAATTTCAAATCATAAGGATTCTAAAGAAGTATTTACTTCAATGAATAAATAAATAAAACATTAACGGTGAACAGTTCCGTTATGTTGCAAACTTCTTTCTGTTGGGTGGTTTGGAACAGACCACTATTTAATGATAAGACCGAACGTTGCGCCTTTTGTACTTAATATTAAGGGCCTACTGTATCTCAATTTGCTTCGTATGATCATGTATTATATCAACATGAGTGCAGCAATCCGTTTGAAATTAATATATAGCAAAGTTAAGGACTAATTCTAACGACGACTAGCGGCGAAAACACGATTTCGTAAAATTTTCTCGATAGAAAAAAATCCCGAAGATTCCTCTAAAAAAATATTAACGCATTCTGTAACAACGTGTAATCTAATAGCGTTCACGCAGACGACGTCGCGGGCAGCAGCTAGTGAATAATATAATTGAATGCACACCAAAACAAAGAACAAAATTAAAGATATAATCTAATTATAATTATAAACTGTTGTACTCAGAATTTAATTCTTTATATATTTGTATAACATTTTTACGTACTTAATTGTTTCGTTTAAGGTAGTGTGAGAAATTTTAGATTTATCTATACTTATAATATTATAAAGCTGAAGAGTTTTTTTGTTTGTTTGTTTGAACGCGCTAATCTCAGGAGCTACTGGTGTTGGATAGCCCATTTACCGAGGAAGGCTATAGGCTATATAACATCACGCTACGACCAATAGGGGCTGAGTAATAATAAGAAATGTTACAAAAACGGGAAAAAAATCTTTTTTGAGAGCTTCCGTTGCGTCTTTTATCACGTCACTCTTTTACTGAGAATTTTCGAATAATAAAAAAAACTCAATAATACGTTGAACGACCCAAGAATCAAACCTGAGACCCCTTGCTTGCGACCACTCAACCAACGAGGCTTAGAGTAATTGTTTAAAAATATTTATGTACATTTTTCCCTCAAATTAACGCGGGTGAAACCGCGGGACACAGCTAGTAAGTAAATAAATTTATAGTTTTGAAATACTTCTTTAAGTTTATAATATTTTAGGATTAAAATAATTTATCATTTTAGATCTTAGGAATAAATTATCTACCAGCTTTTCTCCCAAGAAAGCCTATTTTTTAATACAAGTTATTAAAAAATATGTTTAATAAATACTTATACAAATTGTAAAAATTACGAAAATATATTTCTTAAATTCTTATAAAACTTATTTTTTTTTTGTATTACAGATGAATCATAATTGGTATCATAAATATTCATTTTAGCTAAACAGATATGTAATGATGTTTATTAGAGGTCTTTGGATTGACAATACTTTTACTGGTAAAAAGAAAAAATAATTGAAAAGAATAAAACAATTATCATTATCATGAATTATTTAATCATACAATTACTAATTGTAATGGTAGATAACTTCAAACTTGCTATCGAAATATATTGTATTCTGTTTTTTATAAAAACAGAATAAGAAATATCTAATAATTTAAATTGAATGTCGACAAAACGGAAATATTTCTTAACATTCATTTTAAAACTTATTTTTTCAATAATTCCTTCTTCTAGTTAGTGGATTCTAATTTGTAATATAACGAGCGCGTGTGGCGTGAACTTTTGGATTTTCTAAATTTAATATTGCTATTAATACATTAAAAATTATCTTAATATTTTTGAATATATCTATATTACTTTCTACTTCCTTGAAAAAAATATTATCATCGAATGAAATAAACGGATAATATATTAGTGTTATTGAATGATATAACATAATAGGTCAATAACGTGCTTATTAATAAACGCAGTAATAATATACGTTTCCTTCAATTATTGCTTGAGATATGAGAACGATAATAGTTTTATTTATATAACATCATCTAGACAAAACAATATATTGCTTACATGTTTTTAATTAATAATTAAAAAAATCAAAAAACCTGACTGCGTAAAATACTCTTATTATAAACTAAAAAGAATAAAACAATTTACTAGCTTTCATTTGATACCCATATTGCTACAGTAAGAAAAGAAAAAAATTCAACTCCCCCCCCTCATTCCGCCATTTGCGGGCGCCATTTTGAAAATTTATATAGCCTATGTCACTACTACAACTTAGACAAATCCAACGACACCTGATATGTCAAAAACCGTCTAGCCGTTTGGGCTGTAGGGCGTGCCAAAGAAATGGACATACATACATACATACATACACTCGAAAAACATAACCCTCCTTCTGTCGCAGTTGGGTAAAAATAAACGATAATTCATTTTAACATAGTATATTATTTATTATATTATTTCAAGCCAACTTTTTTGGCAGCTAGCCTTGTCACCCAGCCCAATCGAATAAAACATATGTGTGGATTTAGTGCTATTTATGTGCTTTTAGTTGCTCTATTGGTTGCTCATTTAATTATTTCCTTAAATTGGCCTTGTCAGCAATATTTCGGTCCCGGGATGAGCAACAAATTCGCGAATAGAGCAATTAATTAGCACATAAATAGCACTAAATCCGCACATAAGTTTCATTCGATTGGGCTGGGTGACAAGGCTAGCTTCCAACAAAGTTGGCCTTGTCAGCAATATTTCGGTCCCGGGATGAGCAACAAATTCGCGATTAGAGCAACTTATTAGCACATAAATAGCACTAAATCCACACATAAGTTTCATTCGATTGGGCTGGGTGACAAGGCTAGCTTCCAAAAAAAGTTAGCCTTGTCAGCAATATTTCGGTCCCGGGATGAGCAACAAATTCGCGAATAGAGCAACTAATTAGCACATAAATAGCACTAAATCCGCACATAAGTTTCATTCGATTGGGCTGGGTCGTCAAGGCTAGCTTCACGGAGATCGGAGAGAGTGTTGGCACAGGAGGTGCGGCCGTTGAGGGAGTGGCGCCGAGAGGGCGCGGAGATTTTGGTTGGAGCCGCTCCTGGTACTTCTCTGAATTAGCAGAGTGGATCAGTCGAGCGGCTCCAATCACATGCGGAGGGACCTCCGGGCCAAGCGTCGGGGCGTTACGGTTGTGTGCGCAAGCGATCCCGTGGTGCCCCACTACGGCGCAGACGGTCGATGGGTTTTAGTGGGTATTCTGGCTTCACAGTCAGCGAGTCCCACATACCCGTCGCCTTCGGGCGGCGGGATGCGTAAATGCATTTCCCATCGTTAAAAAAAAAGGACATTAGATTAAGCTATTTATTGTAATTGTAATATTTAATAAAGCCGATGATATAATAGTAAGGTGGTGTCTACCGAGACACTAGATGTTAGCTTGTAATAATTTGTAGAGGTAAATTAGTAGTAATTAACTTAGGTACGGTAGTTGACGATATTGGGTACATTACTTAACACATTCGCTGCCAGCCACTCGGATCCGAGTAGGGCTAGGTGCATTAGCTAGGTGCCGTCTACTCAACTGGCCTAAGGAAAATAAACGTGCGAGATACTCGGATCCGAGTGGACTACACCTAGCTAATGCACCTAGCCCTACTCGGATCCGAGTGGCTGGCAGCGAATGTGTTAAGCTTGTGTTGTAGGTGTTTTTGCTACCATTAAGAGTGTGAAATCACCTTATGGCGAAATAAATATTTTCATTTCATTTCATTAAGCGTGTTAATTTATGAATAAAGTTCACTTAGGTCACTTTAATAGTTAAAGAGCTAGCTTAAAGCAGCGAACACATATTTTAAGAAATCTTAAATTTCGTCCAGTGAGTCTGTAATACGCACTAAACAAGGCATTGGCACTATAACACCGGCCGCGGTGGGTTCGGGGTCAATCAAGTGTGACAGGTACGAAAATCGGGTTAATTTCAAAATTTTTAACGAATCTACCGTTTTGATATTTCATTATATAAATATACTTTAATCGGTAAATAGTGATGGCAGACAATTTAACGATATAAGTGATCACTAAATATTTTCAGCACGTGAACTGTACTGAAATATCCTGTAAACAGAGAGGACTATTCCTAAAAAGAGTAAATTATTGTCAGATGACTATAACAGCTCGACTGCCCGTGTCAACTACTAGTTGACAATAGTTTACAAACCAACCGCAATAACCGCAAGCGCCCGTGTCAAGTAATGGTCGCCATGGCTATATTGACGATGTCAACTTTTTTTCGACCCGGGCATTAGTGCACCTGTCAACTACAGGTTGATTAACGTATATTACATTATCACCGGTGAGCAATTACGTAACAAAACGTGAGAGGCCTTGGGCAGTTTTGTGCAGTTGGTAAACTAAAAGGTCATTGCGCGGACACTCAAGCGGTTAATAACAACCGGGATTGAGGGTTTTATGTGGTCTCCGAGGCTCGGTGGGGAGACCCACAAGGACATACGCACAGATTAGAAACAAGTATTTGTACAAATACAAATTTCTGTCCCGAGCGCGAGTCAAACCAACAACCACCGGCGTTACGGCGACTACTTGCACCACTACACCAGAACGGTTGCTAATTAAATCATATATGTCCAGCATGAAAGCTTTTACTAAGCTTATAAATAAAATATGTATATCTGTATACTCTTTGAACATGAATCAGTAGAATTTTATTAACTTTAAGTAACAATTCACTTTTTAACAATGTGAGAATCGAACCACGCAGAATTAGTAAAAATTCAATGTATGAATAAGTGAATATTGTGACTGCTCTATATATCTATTGTTTATGAATTACTCCATTAGACTCTTATTCTTATTATCTGCGCTCAAACGGCGTTTTTTGTGTCTGTGGACATAGAGGGAAAAGCGCTCTCTCTGGTTCCGGCTCGCGTCTTGACATCCACGCTTATCGAGTGTCTCCTTATAAATATACAAGTTAAATAGTAAATAGTACAGTGACTCCACTGATTTGATCATGAAATATTCGCATGTGTATTAGTGAGTATTCACTAACTTATTATTGAAATTCACTGATATGTAGTTAATATAGTAATATAATTAATGAGATTTCCACTGATTCATGTTTAGAGAGCAACGTCAATATTAAACACGGGTAAAATCGCGCGTTATTATAATTATATAACAATCAATCAAATCAATGGTCAGTGCAAGTACTCGCGATATAGAGATCCTAAGCTTAGTTTAAGTCTCGTAAAAAATAATAATCTAAAATGTTCATAAAAATGCATGGGCAAATGAAGCCTGTGGATGTACAGTAAAAAAAAAAAATAATTAAAAAAAAATCAATCAATACTCTTGAGGATAATCTAGTACTGTTGCTATTTGAATATAAAATAGTCTGTGATTGATGTCTAGGAAAAACAATAATATTTCGTAACACAAACAATTTTGGTAAAGGCATTGTTATTGAATATAAATGAATTGGATATTTGATATCATTTCGGATCAATGATCACCGGATAATTGAGTGTTATGTGGTCAATAAAAAATAACTATGTGTGTCGATTCTCTAAATAGGCACAAATTATGCGAAAATAAAGCGTACTTAAGATTTCGGACACAATAAATTGTCCGTTATTAATTTGGCTTCATCATCAAAATTACTAATAATTACAGCTAAAATAGAAACAGAACTATGTACAGGGATGGATATTATATTAAAAGTGTAGCCTTTCTTAATGAGAAGAGCTACACAACCACATTCATCTAATCTGTCTTCTATGACAGTATTATAATTTTTAATATTTAATGTAAAATCTGATCTAAGCCAAGTTTCACATAATGAAAATGGTTAATATTTATTTAATAAGTAAATTAGATAACTTTTTTAAGCTTTATTAACTATATTTCTAGCGTTCCGTTGTTTTATTTTGTTGGCTATTATTTATTTTGATTAAATTTATAATATTATATATTAAATATATAAATAATGAAATTACCATTAAGGGGGCAACTATGGACGGTATATTTTATTGGTCTTGGCAAAGGTTTGTAATGAAGATATAATATCTGATATTTTTTTGGTTCTTGTGTAGAAGGAGTAGATATCATTTGTAATTGGACTTGTAAAATGACGATTCAACAGTGCTTTTGATGCCTATTTGAATACACAAAATTTAATTGAAATCTAAACTAGTAAAATTAGGTCTGTCAGGGTTGTATAGGTATTTCATATCCGATGGATTCTTTCTTTTTTATATATTATGTTCCTTATATGGTGTAGATCGTTATTTGGCGATAAGGTCTCCAATTGTACATAGTTAAGACTCATTTGTATGTGTCAATATATTATATTTATCCTTGGAGCACAATGAACTATACTTACGTACTTATATACTCTCTAAAGATGAATCAGTGGAATTTCACTGATTTTTAGTGACTATTTACTTTTTATCAATATGAGAATCATTCCACGCAGAATTATGAGAATCACACCACGCAGAATTAGTATCTATTCAATGTATGAATATGTGAATTGTGAATATCACAATCTACTGATTTGATCATTCTGAGTATTTACTATTTTGTTATTGAAATTCACTGATATGTAGTAAATACAGCTCTACTAACGTAATTAATGAAAAATTTACTGATTTATGTTTAGCTTTAGAGCAGTGTTTCCCAACGTGGGGCCTACGCCCCACTAGAGGGCAATTTGATAGTTAAGGGGGGGCAATTTAAAAATGGACTCGACACGACTTTCATCCTTTCGCTTTGGGTTATTTAAATGCAACGCTATAGCTTGTCCAACCGTTTATTATCTTTTTGACAGCTTACGTCTATAAATTACAGTTTTTTTTTCGGAATAATGTACTACATTTTAAATTTCAGTTTTTTTTTATAAATATGTTTTGAAATTTTATAGTGATTTCTTCCTAAAACTTATCATTTATATTTCTTAAGGGAACAAAACAATTTTAAGGGTTAAAAATTATGCATGGGGGCATAAAAAATTTAGAAATATTAAGGTGGGGCATGGCCTAAAAAGGTTGGGAAACATTGCTTTAGAGAGTAGTTTGGGCGTCCGGGTTACCGGATGGAACTTGTAAGGTGCGTAATCCGTACAATTTATGCGTTCCTTTTTTATTATTATTAATAAATATATAGGTCTCTCTCTCTCGTTTTTTTATTTCATTATATTTTTTATCTGTCTATTTAACACAACATATTTTTTATCGATTCTTTTAAAATAGTATTTAATAAATTTGTACTGCTGGATGAACAATGTCAGGCGATATCATAGTGTGCATTAATTTGAATTTTGAATACATGAATAGTATGACCTTGGACGTATGGTTAGCTCTTTGCAACATCATTAAGACGGTTTCTGTGACGGTTCTAAGGTCAATAGCCACTTTAGTGTGTCATGTGTTAAAATAAATTATATATTATTATATTATTATGCTTTATTTTACTATTATGCATAATTATGCATGGATGTGTAATAATGATGAATCTGTAATTGCGATGAATGGTGTCAATTATATTTTATAATATAAATATAATAATACAAAACATAAACAAAAACAAAAAATAAATAATAATAATAAGACAATAATTAAATAATTAAAAATATTGTATAATTAATTTTTTAATTATTGTTGGTTGTCTATAAAATAAATTTTGACGTGATAACGTCCTCATTGTCACGTTCCGCAAGTCAGAGCGCGGAACAAGCGATAGAGAGGCATGATCGGCCTAAGCGTTCGGCTGTGACGCATCTATCTCTCTTCCACTGCATCGGCAGATGCGTCCGAGTAGAAGAGAAAAAATATTTGAATTAACGAGTGAAAATAAATATTAATTTTTCGAAAAACTTGTAATTTTCAATTAATTCCTTCTTTGTATTTATTATACAAAATAATGATAATTCGGTGATAATAATTCAATTCGATGATAATAATTCAATAATTCAAAAGTATGCAATTTTTCATCAATGTTTTCTTATGACGTTATCACGTAAAATTATCGTCCGTAAACCGGCTTTATTTAAATAAATATTTAGTCTTGCTATTACTATTATTAATTAGGCACACGCGGTTTTCCTGTATCGAAGTTTATTTTACTCTTTGAATCGCAACGTTAATTTATGTACATTATATATTTTGAAGGTTATACAACCTTACTCAATGTAGAGGTTGTTGACAGCGTTAGCAATATTTTTATTCTGAATATATTAACAAGACCTTTTGCGCTATTTCACACGCGCGTATTTATCCTGTATAAATTGAAAATGCCTACGTATAAATTGAAAAATCGTTAAACTGTCAAGTTTTTAAACAAATAAACGCGATAAAATCCGATCTAGACTTTTAATTAAATCAGTAAAATTCGCGTAAATATAAGAGAACAGTACCCTTTAAGCATTTTTTCGCGATAAAAGTTAGCTTATGTTCTTTTCTAAGGTCTATTCTATGTCTGTACCAGTGTGTGTTTCATCAAAAACCGTTTAGTAGTTTAGGCGTGAAAGCGTAACAGACAGACAGAGTTACTTTCGCATTTATAATATTAGTATGGATATAATAATAATAATAATAATAAATACTCTTTATTGTACACCATATAGAAACACACAAAACAAAATTAATACATACAAAGAAAGATGTACAAAGGCGGTCTTATCGCTAAGAGCGATTTCTTCCAGACAACCTTTGGGCATAGGACAGGGCATAGAGAATAAGAAACGGTAGGTAAGTGTACAAGAGTTGATAAAAGGTTAGGTTAGTTATTATAGCATTCAATTTACAATATACATATATGATAAATATATAAGTGAATACACTACATACTGCAAATACATATATAAATAATGCATACATACACATACATAAATATATACTACAAATACATGTAAACACACATATACATATAAACATACATACATACACTATAAATACATATACTACCTATAGCCATACATATAAAAAAATTATCAAATAATACACACACCGGCATATTTAGCGGAACACAAAAAAAAAAGTTTGATATCAGTATCATATAAGGTTGCTGGCTGGTTTATACGTCGTTTAATTTAAAAAGAAATAATTTCAAATTAAGAAAACAACTGAACATCACATTTTATGCAATTGTTTTAATTTTATTCAAATACACCTTATCTGGAACGAACTTCGAGTATTTCTTCCTTCTGAGTTTGATTTAACATTTCATTGAATTACTGTTTTTTTTTGTTTTTTTTTAATCGCGTATCTTTTTGGAGTTGAGGACTGAATTATGCCTGACTTAGCCCCAACGGAGATTGCCAGGGCACTCGAAATGCGAAGAAACGGTTTGAAACTACAGTTGCATACTACATCAATAATGGTTTGGGCGGGCATTTGTTTGGGAGCTCGCACAGACTTGGTAGTAATAGACAGAGGGAGTCTAACTGCAGACCGCTATATCAGAGAAGTTTTAGAAGAAAATGTCGTACCGTTTGCCCCATATATCGGTGACGATTTTGTTTTTATGCAGGATAATGCTCGGCCGCATACCGCTCGGGTAACTCAAGCTTATCTTAATGATATGAATATCACTGTTATGGAGTGGCCGGCGAGATCACCGGATATGAAACCAATAGAGCACGTTTGGGATTTGCTGAAAAGAAAAGTTAAGTCCAGAATTCCAGCCCCTGACAACGTGGGTGAACTGCGAATCGCCGTAGTTGAGGAATGGCGGAGACTATCCCAGGACCCCATCGATAACATCATTCTCAGTATGCCTAGACGGGTAGAAACTTTAATAAGAGCACGTGGAGGAAATACGCGATATTAATCACCATTTTTCTAACTTAATTAATTGTTATTTTAATATTTATTTTCACTTTTCCCGGTTACATGAAAAGTTCAAAAATGTACCATTTTTCACAAATAGCCTTTACTCGCAAAATCTGTTCTTAATGTGATCTCATTTTAAGTAAAACAAATGAAACTTTAAATAACAAAAGAAGTTTAGTAAGTAGATTTTAAAATAAAACCATATTTTTTTAATTATGGACCTTTTTTTTTGTGTTCCGCTAAATATGCCGGTGTGTATATATATATATATATATATATATATATTATTGATTATATGTGTAGCCTGTAGGCCTACTAAATAGTAGTAGTAGTAGATTTCGATAAAATTTTTATGGGACCGCCTCTGAAATTATGACCTACCGATTAAGAAAAGAATTATCAAAATCGGTTCATAATTGACGGAGTAATCGCGTAACTAAATTTAGGTTGTATTTATGTAAATTTCACGACTAATCTGCTGCACCGTTTGTGATGAAATTTGATACGGATTGTCTAAAAACGTAGACAAAGACATAGGCTAATTTTCATCAATAAACCCACGCGGGTGAAGCCGCAGTTTTGGGAAAGCGCGGGAAGGGTGAAGGCGGAAGCTAATTAATCATATACGTTTAAATATATAATTTTTTAATTATCTAATCACTCTAAAAGCAAATGAAATAACGTATTTAACTAAGGTAAATACCGTTATACTTACGCGATAAGTGGGACCGTGTGGACTATTACATAACTTGCAAATGGCGAGCGATCACGAGAAATCTGCCTCAGCAGAAGCTGAGCCTCAATTAGTATTGAAATTTGACATTGCAACGACATTTCGGAATCGTTTATTATTTTCAAGTTACGTAATAGTTCCTAGAGTCGTAACCGCGCTAGTCGAATTCGCGTAAGTCGAGGTACAGTCAAAGTCAAAGTCAAAATATTTTATTCAGCATAAAATTATTACAATTATTTCCTGAAAGTCTACTACCAGTTTGGAAGGAAGAAGCCTCTGACATGAGAAAAACTGGCGGAAGAAACTCAGCGGGACTAATTTTTTTTTAACGTAATGATTTTTATATTTTTTCAAAGCTAATTGAAATTAACAATAATTCTCTATAAGTTGAAATAGCCGTAAGTCGAGGTACAGTCAAAGTCAAAGTCAAAGGCAAAATATTTTATTCAGCATAAAATTATTACAATTATTTCCTGAAAGTCTACTACCAGTTTGGAAGGAAGAAGCCTCTGACATGAGAAGAACTGGCGGAAGAAACTCAGCGGGACTAATTTTTTTTTTAACGTAATGATTTTTATATTTTTTCAAAGTTAATTGAAATTAACAATAATTCTCTATAAGTTGAAATAGCCTGGCAGCGATCACATCATTCCCAAGGCGTACTGTTTTCTAGAAAATCGTTTATCGAATAGTATCCTTTAGTACACAAACGTTCTTTCACAATTTTTTTTAAATTTGGCAATAGAAGCTTTTTGGACGTTTTCTGTATTTTCTAAGTATTGTATTTTGTAATGAATTCCTTAATATATAAAAATATTTTGAATAAGCATGTGTGACATATGATCAGATAATAAATAAAAACGGTATGAATCAATAAAATAAATCTAAAGATTTCAAAGCCGTGTAAGTCGGGAGTTGCGTATGTCGGGGTAACGTAAGTCGAGGTATTACTGTAGTTTGGACTTTTAATTAAATTTTACTGGTAATTGGATGAATATGTTTATTATATTCATAGATAATAAAAATATAATATTATTCATTTATTAAATACTTCCTGGTATATTTTATCAATAAGGTTAAAGTACTAAAAAACTGAAGATAACTCTTGACATTGCGCTTAAACAAACAGTTTTAATTATACATTGTAGTTATTTTATCGCTTTGACTGGACCGTTGGCACAGTTGCCAGTAACCCTGCGTACCGTGAACGGGTCGTTGGTTCGATTTCCACCCCGTCTCTCGGTAATATTTGTAAATTAATAAATAAATAAATAAACGTCTCATACTCAACGGCCCACACTAGGATGTTTATCCTGTGTCTGGGGTCCGGAAACACACAACACACAAGCATGAACGCCCAGACTATGACAAACATCTTGTATGGCCTATACAGATATTTGTCATGTGCGGGGATCGAACCCGCGACCGCTAACGCATAAGCCAGTTGCTGTGACCAATGCGACAACGCGTCCTCAAATTAATAAAGTCAATTATATGTATATGTATATTTACTTAAAAAAAATATTTACGAATATCTGCCGATTTCTATCTAAAACAGACATTAAGTTGCCTAAGGAGGAGACGCCTCTGTATGTGAAAATCAGTGTTGCCAGTTTTTTTGCCAAGTCGGGATTTTAGAACTTTTTGAGTGAAATAAGCGGGATTCGACGACGGCCGGCTGGTCGAGTCGAGTGGTCCCATCCAATCCCCCCAATTGCAGATAATTTGTATGACGAATATAGATGTCTGCACCGGGTCATGAATGTGTATATATGTATTTATATAAATTTCTTAAATTTATTTCCGTTCCTAGTACCTACCTGTAACACAAGTTCTTACGAACTTAGCACGGTGGTGTGATTGTTGGTTAATATTTATTCACTTTATTCTTTCGTCGAAAGCGGGACATTGTAAAAAAACATATATAATCAAATGGGAATAAGAAAAGAGCGAAAGAGAAAGCGAAACTGTCGCGGTCGCACGCACCGATTGCCTGACGCACTCTTCTTTCTCCCGCGCGTTTATCTTCATTACGCGCCGGGCGGACGGCCTATTATTAAGATCTCACTGTCCGTCGATCTGTCACAGCTGTTTTTAGTAAGATGGATGGTACTTGAAACACTGACGATGTTTGACATAATGTGTACTGTCTAAATATGAATCAGTGGAATTTCACTAATTTTCAGGGACATTTTTAACTTTTTTAACTTTTTTAACTTTTTATCAATGTGAGAATTGGTCCACGAAGAATTAGTGAATATGTGAATAATTGTATGTGTATTAGTAAGTATTCACTAAGTTGTTATGCTAAGCTTCACTGTCATAATTAATGAAAATTCCACTTATTCATGTTTAGAGAGTAAAGGTCGTACAGGTGTTTGTCGTGGTCAAGGCGTCTAAGTTTGTCTGGACATATATGGCACATAATATTGTATATATGAGACCACATGTGGACAGTACCTACTCTAACTTAAAAACTGAATTATCAAAATCTGTCCATCAATAAATTGATGTGGATATCGGCGAAAATACGTAAAAATTGATAAGTCCCAGAGACCCTATCATCAGATTCTGATATGCTGGATGTGAAACTACTGGAGTATTGACAACTGTTCTGGTGTAGCGGTGCGTGTAGTCGCCTTAACACTAACGGTCGCTAGTTCCATTTCCACTCAGAGAAGATATTTTTTTTTTCACCAACCCTCAGTGGAGCAGCGTGATGAAATAATCCCCAACCCTTCTCCTATATGGAGAAAAGGCTTTACTTTGATTAAAATCGATCCACAATTGAGGAAGTTGTTTGCGAAAATACATTTAAACAAAAACATTCAGATAAACGTAGATTAGGGCCGGCCTAAGGGTGTGCGAAGTATACAGCCGCACACTCGAGCTTTTTGGGAAGGCATATTTTTTTAGGTATTCGAATAGGCTACAGTCGACGATTGATCTTGGACGACCTTTTTTTTTTTTGTTTTTTAGTAATTTGGATAGGCTACAAGGGTAAACATCGAGTAAACATTGATAGTGGATCTTGGACGACCTTTTTTTTAGGATTATGTATAGCCTGGCGGCTTTTGTTTTTGTGTAAGAAAGAAAGAAAGAAAAGCTATTTATTGGCCTTAAAATAGTTACATCTTGTACAGAGAAAAAAAAGTAAAAAGAGAAAAAGGAATACAACAGCAAGATTGGAAAATTAAATACATAAATAACAAATTCAAGAGGGCCAATCAGGGCTCTGCCTCAGCATTGCTTAGCAGCAAATATTTACTGCTAAGGCGCTGTTCTTCAGTCAGTGTACACTTCCGACACAGGATAATTATGGATAATAAAACTCGATAATCTTTTCATATGGGCATAAGATATCAGTCCTGCACACTTGCAATTTTCGCCTTAGGCCGGCCCTGCGTAGATTCTCCTCCCTCTTTACGCTAGGTTAAAAAATAAATACAAACTTACTGCAGCATATAGATTTCCTTTTCTTCGTTCCGTTTATGACATTATCCGTGCAGGAAATGGAACATTGGTTACTGGCGCAGTCATTGTTTGATGTTTTGTCGGATACACCATTGATTAGACTGTGCAAGGAATCAGTGGGGCATTCCTCGTCGACACATGTGGTCGAGTTCGTGCAGGATGTGCCGCCACTATCGGTTGTTGACGGTGTCTTGGACATGTTGTTTCTGTAAACAAGAAATAATAAAATATATAAAAAAAGTTAAAAGAGCATTTTTTGTCTTTGTGACGTTATTATATAGTAGACATGCGCAAAACATCACCTTACGGAGTAATGTGATGCAACATTACTTTTTCGGTCAGGTGATATTACTCGATAACATTAGGTACGCATTACTCGAAACATTACGCGACTCATTCGAACTTCGACTGTACTATTACTTGAAGTGATACGTAATACGTAATATAGGTAGTACGTATTACTTGTTGCAGTACCGTAATACATTTAGCTTACAGTTAGAAAAAGATTATTACTAGATATTACTTGAAAACCTTAACATGAAATTCCTATCACACGGTGTATTTAAATGATGAATATTTTTTTTTAGATATGGGAAGGTCTTATCTTGTTTTAATTTGACCCTACCTACTGATTTTTTTTTGACGATTACTAAATAATGTAACGCTGATAACCGCATAATGATTATGTCAATAAAGTTGATTTTCCTTCATACTTAAGTAAACGCCGAGGAAAATTAAACAGATAAGAAATCCGACATTCCGACCGAACAGAACGCGTAATGTCAAGTGTGATGTGTAATGCTTCATTTCGTCAAGTAATGTGTGATGCCATGTGATGCCATATTTCATGTTCGGATAATATCACGATTGCCCGGGTGATGGTGTGATGTTAGTTTTCGTCGCGTAATGCGTAATATGGTATCACATCTTGAAGTAATATCACCCGAGTAATATTACGCGCATCACCTACACATGTCTATAATATATAGTCTATTATCGACTATAACCTATATCTGTTCATCCAGAACCGTTCAGTCGTTCTGTCATGATTCAGTAACAAACATTCATACAACTGAACTGAATGAGCCTGTAAACATTCCGCTGCTGGCCAAAGGCCTCTTCTCCATATAGAAGAAGGGTTGGAGCTTAATTCACCACGCTGCTCCACTGTGGGTTGGCGGGTAATTTCCCTACAAATAACGACTGTTATCAGGTGTCTATGATAACAACCGGATCCGACGGCATTACGTACTCTCCGAGGCACGGTGGGGAGACCCACACGGACATACACCCAGACCGGAAACAAATATTTGTACAAATACAAATATCTGTCCCGAAGAGGAATCGAATCGGCGACCGTCGGCGTGCGGTGTTGGAGCGACTACTCGCATAACTAGGTACACCAGAACGGTCGTCAGTATAAAAATTAGCATAAACATCAAATAACAATGCAGACATTTGTAAATTTAAATTACACATTTATGAAATCTTTCAATGTTAATTACCAATAACATTTAATAGTTTGCTTCTTTTGGTTCTAAAATAAAAATAAAAAATTACATAAATATAAATTGGCATTATCTATACCTATAATAAATCTGTTAAAACCTCCGTTTTATTAATACACTATATATCATCAAGAATAAATTTTACTAGCGCGATTTAATTTCAATCAGCGCCATCTCTTATAAGCTTTTTCTTGTACACGTATCACGTAAAAAGTACAAAACCAATATTAATAACTTTAATACATAAAAATTATACATAACTCACAGTAACATTTAGTTTTTGTTTCATTGTAATTAAATTTAAAAATAAATATTTAAGATAATAGAAATAGGTACCTACATGCAATACCATCTGGTCTAACGAATCTTAAAAACTCACAAAACTTATTTTGAGTTATTATTTTGTTAAACTTAAAAGTTTACTAAATATGTCGGATAGGAATAGAAATCATTTTCATATTTTAGATGAACATTCATTTTTCAATTTCAATTAATATACTATTATGTTAAATTATGTTAAATGTCACTTAAATATAAAAACGATATTCTACCATTCTACGATAGATGGCGCAGAATACGTAATATAATTTTTTGAATCGCGCTATCCAAAACTTCGGCCAAAAGAATGACACTCGCCCGTATTTAAAAACAATGTTTTTCTCTTTTGCATTTAATACCTTAGGGTACTACGGTCTTGATTGTTTGTTTGTTGTTAAAATATTTGGTCGTTATTTATTTGTTGATTGTACAAAGATGGATGGTTATAGCTATTTAAGTTGTAATCTATATATATAAATAAAGTAGTGTTCCGTGCGAAGCCGGGGCGGGCTGCTAGTACATAATAAAACAGTATTTTTAAAATGTATAATATAATGTAATAAGTATTAGAAAAAAAAATTGATTCATTTATTGAAGATTTATACTAACTAGTGGTCGCCCAGTGGCGAAAATCAACCTAATCTATAATTAACAGCATTGTCAACATCATAAAAATATGATTGTGCATAACATGGTGAGCATATGCAGCAGTCATTGAATCTGATCTGTGATAATAAATTTCGATAAAAAATTCGTTGCAAGACCTGTATTAACACCGTGTTGACAACAGACTTCGACAATAAACAAAATTTATGTATATATGTCATTGTACATGATATGTGTGTGTGCCGTAGTGTGTGTAGTGTTTAATGTATTTTTTGAGCATTATTATAAAAAATATTAGCATTCTTCACTTCTTCTCCATATAAACTTTAACTGTGCCAAATTTCATACTTCTCCGTTCACGTAATCCGCTAAAAAGTTTTTGCTTCACGTATTAATATATAGATAAAATATATATTTCCATCTGTCTGTCTGTAAATAACGAAGAGGTGACGATGACGTAGTGGTCTTATTATACCTATATACTCAGTTTGTGTCCCAGGTGCCAGGTATCTATTGAATCATTGAACAAAAAAACTGAGGTCGCAGCAACACGCTGTTGCGCTAGCAGTCGCGTGTTCATTACATAATTAGAACAAGTACGCTTAATTAAAAAAATTAAAAAACCCGACTGCGTAAAATACTCTTATTATAAAATAAAAAGAATAAAACAATTTACTAGCTTTCATTTGATACCCATATTGCTACAGTAAGAAAAAAAAAATCAACCCCCCCCCCCTCATTCCGCCATTTGCGGGCGCCATTTTGAAAATTTATATAGCCTATGTCACTACTACAATTTAGACATATCCAACGACACCTCATATGTCAAAAACCGTCCAACCGTTTGGGCTGTAGGGCGTGCCAAAGAAATGGACATACATACATACATACATACATTCATACATACATACATTCATACATACATACACTCGAAAAACATTACCCTCCTTCTGTCGCAGTCGGGTAAAAACACAAAAATATTTGAATAGATATACAAACATTGTCGTGATCTAAGCATTTATATTTATGTATATTTCCTGACTATTTAAAACATTAAAATATATTATTATGTATCTAATATAGCTTTATCTATACTAATATTATAAAGCTGAAGAGTTTGTTTGTTTGTTTGTTTATTTGTTTGTTTGCACGCGCTAATCTCAGGAACTACTGGTTCGAATTGAAAAATTCTTTTTGTGTTGTATAGCCCATTTACCAAGGAAGGCTATAGGCTATATAACATCACGCTACGACCAATAAGGGCTGAGCAATAATAAGAAATGTTACAAAAACGGCAAAAAATAATCTTTTTTGAGAGCTCCCGTTGCGTCCTTTATTATTTCTCTTCTCGAGACATTTTTTAACTATAGTTCCACTTTCAAAGTAAATATAACATCACTCTTTTGCTGAGAATTTTCGAAAAATTAAAAAAAAAAACCATTATTCCTTGAGGGACCCGGGAATTAAATCTGAGACCCCTTGCTCGGCAGTAACGCTTGCGACCACTCGACAAACGAGGCGGGCACCTACTCTTAGAGCAACTGAGCAATTGTTTAAAAATATTTACGTTTTTCCCTCAAATTAAGTGAAACCGCAGGGCACAGCTAGTTAAGGTATATAATATTGTATTTATAAACTTTATGCGCATAAAAAGTCATTTATCGATGTATTATCTACACTAACACTTAAAGAAAAATAATTAATAATTGTCTGAGTGCTCTTTAAACATGAATCAGTGGAATTTTACTAATTTTAAGTGTTTATTCACTTTTTATCAATATGAGAATCGTACCACGCAGAATTAGTGACTATTCAATAAAAACATTCAATATGAACTTGTTATTGAAATTCACACCTCTACCGTGTCTCGGAGAGCACGTAAAGCCGTCGGTCCCGTTTGTTATCATAGACACCAGATAGCGAACGTTATTCATGGTAGGGAATAATCCTCCAACCTGCAGTGGAACAGCTTGGTGGATTAAGGTCCAACCCATCTCGAGGCCTTAGCTCAGTAGTGGAACATTGATAGTTAGTTGTAGTTGTGCTATTGCAGAAGCCTAGGTACCTTCTAAACATAAATCAGTTTAATTTTCATGAATTACAATCGTGAAACTGTATTTATTACATATCAGAGAATTTCAATAACAAATTAATGAATACTCACTAATACATATACAAATATTCAATGATCAAATCAGTGGACTGATATTCACATATTTATACATTGAATAGTCACTAGTTCTGCGTGGTACTATTCTCACATTGATAAAAAGTGAATAGTCAGTTAAAACTAGTGAATACAGCTTCACTAACGTAATTAATGAAAATTCCACTGATTCGAGTGTCAACTAGTACAAAAAAAGTATGCGTGATAAGTAATTAGACATGTAATACCATTGTTTACATTTAATTACAAGTCTATATCGGATTTTATCGCGTTTATTAAAACTTTACAGTTTAACAATATTTTAAATTATTTCCCGACGTTTCGGAACCTTTATAGCGTCCATGGTCTCGGGGGACTGAGGTGGTGGGTATAAGAGAACAGTATACAATTGTTTATATAAAATTTTTCATCACAAGCCGTTTGTCTGTTTTATTATTTGGTTTAATAAAAATTAAATATAAAAAATTACAACACATATCGAATTCTCACATATTAATTTTAATTTTAGTTTGACTGTAAAATATTAGAAGGTCATAATTTTGCAATACGTTTGCAGTTATAAAATTTATAAACAAACGAATACTAGACGACGCTCGCAGCTGCGATTAATATTTTATGACGAACAACGTGTCTTTTTCTATAGTCAGATCGCGGAGCAGGAATAATTTATACATTGACCTTTTACTACCTGTCTCTGTCTCTCCCGCGTCCGTCCGTATATATTATATTGCGTCTTGCTCGTACTTACATTGTACTTACGACACTGTACATTGTACTTCTTGACAAACGAGCTTTCTAAAAAAAAAATTGCTTTTCTGAAAAGTCGGTTTACGGACGATAATTTTACGTGATAACGTCATAAGAAAACATTGCTGAAAAATTGCATACTTTTAGGAATTGAATTGAATTATTATCACTGAATTATCATTATTTTGTATAATACAAAGGAGTTGATTGAAAATTACAATTTTTTCGTTAAATTAACATTTACTTACACTCGTTAATACAAATTATGAACGCATCGGCCGATGGAGTGGAAGAGAGATAGATGCGTTACAAGCCGAACGCTTAGGCCAATCGTGCCTCTCTATCGCTTTTTTGGCGCTCTCGATCGCGAAACGTGACAATGAGTCATGCTTTTTACCATTCTTTTTTTTTAATTCTATAATCGATTTTAGTTGAATCGATACCCGATTAATTTGATGAAAGCAATTTTTTTCATTTTTCTCCGCTTCCAGATTCAGAATTAAGTTAATTTTTTATATTGTAAGTTAAAAAAATATGACCAATTTTTTAAACCATATCTCTACTTATTACATTTTGGCCCAAAAGTCCCCATCTCCTTTATATATTCAAATAGACTACAAAACATTTTTGAATTGTCGTTTCACAAAGTATATAATAATAATAATAATAATAATAGCCTTTTATTCCTAAACATAGGGTTACAAGGGGTCCCTAAGTTCGGTGTGCCTTTTGGCATAGGCCTCCTCCAAATCCTTCCAGTGGGTCCTGTCCCTTGCTACTCTCAACCAGAATGGTCCCGCTGTCTGTTTCAAGTCATCTTCCCATCTCCTGAGTTGACGACCCCTACTCCTTTTGCCGTCTCTTGGTTGCCAAAGAGTGACTTGTTTGCTCCATTTGTTAATGGGGTGGCGCAGCATATGTCCAGCCCATCTCCACTTTTGGACGTCTATCCGGGTCAGAATGTCTGTGAGTTTTGTTCTTGTTCTTATGTCTATGTTCCTGACTCTGTTTTTGATTTTTAGCCCTAGCATGCTTCTTTCCATGGCACGTTGACATTTTGTTAGCCTTTCCCTGTGGTGAAGTGTTAATGACCATGTTTCACAGCCATAAGTAAGAACTGGTAGAATACAGGTGTTAAATGTTTTCTTTTTTATGTGGTTGCCTAGATCCTTACTTTTTACTATTTCCTTCAGTGACCAGTATTTTCTCCATCCTTGGGCTATTCGCCTGTTTATCTCCTTTGTCATTTCATCTGAAGGGGATATTATCTGTCCTAAGTAAATATATTCTTTGACATATTCGATCTTGATGCCATCTACCATAACGTCTATTTCCCTTGAGTTTGTCATCAATTTTGTTTTACTGCCATTTATTTCCAAACCAACTTCTCTATTTATATTTGCTAGGCTCTGCATCATTTGTTCTATTACTGCTGGATTCTCTTCAAGAAGCACCAGATCGTCGGCAAATCTTAGGTTGTTTAGGCGAGCTCCATTAATGTTCAGGCCTAAGTGGTCCCAGTTTAGCTGTCTGAAGATGTGCTCGAGTGCAGCGTTAAAAAGCGTAGGGGAGAGAGGATCACCTTGGCGTACGCCCTTTTTGATAGGAAATGATTCTCCTGTTGATTCTAGTTTAATGCTGGCCTTGCTAGATTTGTATATACTCTTAAGTATTTCTATATAGTTGCTCTGGACCCCTTGTTGTTCAAGGCTCAGCCATATGTATTGGTGCCTGAGGCTGTCGAATGCTTTTGAGTAATCTATAAACGCCAAGTAGATTTGTTTATTGTATTCGTTATACTTCTGTATCAACTGTTTTATTGTGTGAATGTGATCTATTGTGCTGAAGTCTTTTCTGAATCCTACCTGCTCTACAGGTTGGCTTTCGTTTAGTGTTAATGATATTCTTTCCAGGATCACTTTAGCAAATACTTTATACATGTTTGATATTAGAGAAATTGGCCTATAGTTCCCAATCTCGTCTCTAGGGCCTTTTTTATGAAGTAGAATTATGTGACACTCGGTCCATTCTTCTGGGATTTGCCTTGTTTGTAAGATTTCATTGAAAATTTTTGCCAGCACAGGACTGATTTCCTCTAAGGTTCCCTTGAGAATTTCATTAGATATCTTGTCTGGCCCTGGGGCTTTCTCGAGTTTTTGAGATTTTATTGCTTTGATTACCTCTGAGGCAAGGATCTCTAGCACTTCGTCTACTTTGTTTTCTTTTGCTTCGTTTGCTTCCGTAATTGTGGCCAACCTTGAATCGGATTTATCAGAATACAATAGGCGGTAATAGTCCGTAGCTAATTTCTGTATTGAGTCGATTAATTGAGTAAGACTCACGTTGCTTTAGTTTCAATATCCATTCTTTCCCATGATCGCTTAGTTGTTTCACGGTCTTTATTGTTCCTCCTGTTCTTTATATATTTTCTTCCAAAACTCTATTTCTTTTCTCCTTGCGGTCTTTCCTCATATTCTCCTTAATTGCCTTGCTTAGGTTTGAAATTTTTTGGCGTCTTTCTTTGTCCCCTTTATTTGATATTAGTGTTTTTCTTTCGTCTAATAGTTCTAGTGTCTCTTTGCTTAAATAGCTTTCTTTGCTTCTGGGTTTGCTGACTAGCATCTCTATCAATTTATTTTGTAATTTCGTGTATTTGATCCCAGTTTCTGCGTCGGAGGTAATAATTTCATTGAGTGATTCTATTGTGCGAGGGTTAGTGGAATGACTGTTTTCTGATATTTGGTGCAGGTTATTATTATTTCCTAGGTTTTTTCTGGATCTTTTAGGTTGATTAAGGCTTAGGCAGCTTCTTACCATACGGTGGTCTGTGTTAAAGTTGAGATTTTTAACTATGTTGGTATCTGTGAACGCGCATGCTTTGTTGGTTATAATAAAGTCAATTTCAGTTTTGAATTTTGCACCTGGGGAGGACCACGTCCATTTGCTTTTAGTTTTTTTGTAAAAACATGAGTTCATTAAAGTAAGGTTATTTTCCATCATGAATTCTACTAGTTTCTGTCCATTTTGGCTTCTTTTTCCATGCCCAAACTTCCCGATTGAGGATTCTTCTCCGATTTGCCTTTCTCCAACCTGTGCGTTAAAGTCACCCATGATTATTATATTGTTATTGTTGTGCGGCTTTATTGCTTCTGAGACACTCTCATAGAAATATTCTATATCTGATTTCCCTGCTTGTTCTGTTGGGGCGTATATTTGGAAGATGGTCCAGTTTTTCTTGTACCCTTGAAACTTTAAATGAGCCACCGCAATTCTGTCAGAAACTCCTTCGAATCCCATAATGTTCTTCTTCAGTTTAGACTTAATAAGGAAACCTACTCCTTTTTGTCCGGTGTGTTCTCCTTTGTGAAACATGATGTAGTCGTTCCTCTCTTCTATCCCTTCTCCTGGCCTTCTCATCTCGCTGATGCCCAATATGTCCCATTTTATGTTGGATATGGCTATTTCTAGTTCTTTGAGGCTCTCTTCTGTTCTTAGTGTCCGAGTATTCAGTGTGCAGACATGTATATGTTCAGTGTTCTTTTTATCTTGTTTTATCAGTATTGTATTCTTTTTGTGCATATTTTTTCTAGGTAGAGTAAAAGTAAAGCAAACGCTTTAGGGTTTTTCGAATTATAGTGTTCTGATTTAGATGGAGGGTGTTTGTCTTCTTCCCCCACGGTGACAAGTCGGCTTGGGGTGAAATTTATAAATGTTGTGTTTGGAAGTGTGGTTGTCACAAAGTATATATTATTTTTTATTTAATTAGTTGTGGTTAATGTAAATCTACCACCGATTCGGAAAATAAATTCTGCTAAGAAGAATCGGTAAGAAACTCAACTGTTACTCTTTTACTTTAAATCGAGATCTACTAGATCTTCTACTAGATCTAATAGATCTTGAATCTAACTTATACAAATATTGAACAAACGATTCATTAACTAGCATTAAAAATCTAGTAATTAATCTAGCCACTAGTCGAGCATTTATACGTTTATCCTGTAAAGTTTTATTTTAATTAGCCAAGAAGATAAATAAAATAAACTCTTTTGGAAAAAAAACGGGCACTTAAGCAAAGAACTATTTTATAGTTACTATTAGTTTGTTTGACAATTTTAGGTATTGTTATCCTCAGAATTTTATAAATTAATTAGGAAGGAATAGTTTTCATCAGTTTTATCATAACATTTTAATTAAATTATTAAGAAATAATGTTTTAGCTCAAAACACTATGATTGTACCTGCTCGCTAAATAAAAATGAAACGCGTTAATTTCTTTGTTTTTCTTGAATACATTAAAAGCAGATAAAAGTTTAGTATTGAGTGTGACCCCCTCTTGCTGAAATCACAGCTTGCATTCGTCTGGGCATGCTAGTGAGTATATCTTTTATGGTTTCTTGGGGAATACGTTCCCACTCCGCGGTAATCACATTCTTTAGCTCTCTGATGGTCTGCGGAGCCGGCTGCACTGATCTCACTCGTCGCTTCAGAACGTCCCAGACATGCTCTATGGGATTGAGGTCCGGACTTCTAGCTGGCCAGTCCAAACGACGAATTCCGACTTCTAGCATATACGCATCCACACCGCCAGACCGGTGGGCGCGAGCGTTGTCGTCCATAAAAATTGAGTTTTCACCAAGAGCGGTTAAAGCGAGTTGTGCATAAGGAATTAGAACTTCCGTTATGTATCGGTGTCCAGTCAGTGTACCGTTTTCGATGAAGACTAACTCCGTACGATCCATAGAATTTATTCCTGCCCAAAACATAACAGAGCCCCCTCCATAAGGTGTGATTTCTTCAAAACATGCCTCTGCAAAGCGTTCTCCTCGTCTACGTAGCACTCGCCGACGTCGGTCTTCACCTGCAGAGATATCCTGGCTTCATCGGAGAACAATACCCTATCCCAGTCTTCATGAGTCCATGACACACAATTTCGAGCGAAGCTAAGCCTGGCAACTCGATGTCCACGGAGTAATTTAGGGCCGCGTGCCGGGCGATGACTGTGTATATTAGCAGCGAGAAGCCTCCTCCTGACCGTCCATAGACTAATTTGCACATTTCTTACTTCTTCGAGGGTGTTCTTGAGGTCCACATAAGAAGATTTGCGATTTCTCAACGCTTGACTAACTAGAAAACGATCATCCCGTGGTTCGGTACATGTCTTTCTGCCAGAACCAGGCCTTCTCTTGACGGAACCGGTCTCTTGATAGCGCTGCCAGGTCCTTTGAACTGTCGACCGACTCACATTTAGCCTCTGAGCCACGAAGCATTGACTGCAACCTTCTTCAAGCAGCGCAATAATTTTGCTCGCTTTTATCACTTTATCTACCATTTTCGAGATTGCTAAACAGCAATAACAATACTTTTAAATGTCAAGGACACCAGATAATTTAATAAAAATTGACAAAAAGTTAATTAGAGTCGATATTAACTATAGGGAATTCGCGCCACAAAATGTAGTTAAAATTTATTTTCTTTGAAACCAGGCTCAGTCAAAAATTTGAATTTGGAATGTACTCTTATAAACATTATGGCACTTTTATAACTGGCCAGTAACATGTTCAAATGATTAAAACCTTTTTGGTATTTTATTTTTTTCAGCCAGGAAGAAAATCGAAACCGCCCGTTTTTTTTGCAAATGAGTGTATAACGATTTTTACTAATGTTCTTACTTTATATTATATTGCCTTTTTTTGAAAGTGATCTTTCTCTATCTCCAATTTTGCACATCCACTAATATCCGCTCCTGCGTGTCGTAAAATTAGCTGGTAGAGAATGCTTTTAGCATCAAGCGTGCGTTTTGTACAATTCTTTAATGTATTTTGCAACAAAGTAGTCATAAATAAATAAAAGAAGCTGTTATTGGTCGATGGTTAAAATGGAGCATGTAATTTTTTGTTTTAAAATTAAAAATATTAAATTGTAGCGACAACAGCATCAATCGACGTAGCACATGTAACGAATCGTTTAATTTTCATTATGTAGCGTATGTTTTAAAGTTTAATTTAATGTCTTTTTTTTCTTTTCTTCTCTTGCACAATAAACCCCGCGGTAACATTAATCTCTTACAATCATGGGTTGACTGGTAGAGATCTCTTCTAGAGATAAGTTCGCATTTTCATTGTACCGAATTCGCGTTCATTGTACCGAACTAAATATTGTAAACAATTTTTTTTTAACTGTGCAATAAAGAATATTATATGTAATTGCGAAACTTCCATTTCATTAATATTGCACGGCAAAATATTTCATTTTTTAGATAAAAAATTATTATTAGAACACACACTTCATTCATTAATTTATTATTAGAAAAAATTTAATCGATTGATAGTTTCTTGGTCGTAGAAAAGCCCAAAATTTCAGAATTTCAAATTTCAGACACCAAAATATAAAATTCTATTAAAGATACAAACAAACGCCTTACATTTAATGGCCGTAGGTGTGAATCCTCTTTTATTTCTTTTTTTTTGTCGCAGGGGATTCCATTTACGGATGATATCCTGGACGCCCGGGTAGGCATTCCTAGACCTATGTCGTACTCGGCACTTTGGGAGTGCATTACCGTACTAAGCCCCTGCGGGAGCCTTCAACCACTTTAATTGGAGGGTCCCGGATCTGCAGGCAACAGGATACCTCCAGCGACAGGCTGTCATCGGCGAAAAGGCCAGACTTCTCCTCGACAGGGACTGTCTGGCTCACCTCTGAACAGTCCCGACGACGCCGTGTCTAGCAAGACCGGGTTCCCATCGCCTCCTACGCACCCCCATTCGTCGCCTGCGGATGGAGGCCACGTCGGCGGCCTCCTCTCTCACCCGCTTGTCGGCCTCCTTCTGGGACATTACTGTCTCGCAAAAGGAGGCCATAGTCTTCCAGGACTCGTCGTCGCCGAGCATAAAATAGAAAATTCTACTATTACACAACTGTTATTTTATTGATATGCATTGACTAGAATAGTCCTGACTACTGCATAGTATTGACTAGTATAGTCTTTAAGCGAGTCGCTGATTTCTCAGTTTCAAAAGTCTGTATTCACAATTAATGAGAAATCTCTAAAAGACTTAAAGACTTTTTTTAATAATTTTACAAATATTGTCTGGAATTTCGGAATTTTCGGAAAAAAGGGAATATTTCCATAAGGGTTGACTTCTAGCGTAATGTTTTAATCCTCTGTTTTTTTTTTTTAAATAATGTAGCTAACGAGCTTTAAGCTTTATAGCTTATAAACAACCAATAAATCCACCTGTTGTACAAAGTCAAGTCTAATCTAAATATATTGTATTTTTCTTTGGTGTACAAACAGAATATTTATTATTATTAATTGCTACACTCCACCCGTTCAAGATATACATATACACATATAAATAAATATAATACAATACTTATATAAGGAGTATAATAAATTTACATAAACTTACTTAGATAAATATAAGCGGGTGGAGGATTACGCCCCGGCAGGGAGATCAAACGGCCGGGGGTTAGGGCTGTAGGCTGAGAAATCGGCGGACAATCCTAGCCGAGTCGAGTAATACCGCCTTCTGCATCCTGGCTGCGAGCGAACCGTCACGGATACCCAGCTGCCTCAGATGGTGAGCGAGGCTAACCGGGATCAAACCGTTGGCAGATATAACGATAGGGATGATTTCAGTGGAATCAACACCCCACATGTCGACAATCTCGTGCGCCAGATCCAGATATTTACGTTTTTTCTCTGTTTCGGCTTTCACGAGGTTCTCGTCATGCGGGATGGTAATGTCCACTAAAAACACCCTCGACTGTGCCCTATCCATCACCACGATATCAGGCTTGTTCGCCAGTATCGTCCTGTCCGTGGCGATAGGCCGGTCCCAGTAGAGCCGGACTCCGTCGCGTTCGAGTACTGGCGCCGGTGTGTACTGGTAGTACGGCACCCTCTGTTCCAGAAGACAATACATTAGAGCAAGCTCTTGATGAAGAATTTTGGCCACTTGATTATGTCTGTGCAAGTACTCAGTGTTGGCAAGCGCTGAACACCCCGAAAGCACATGTCTGAGTGACTCGCCGGGATGACGACAAGCTCGACAGAAGTCGGGAGTGCCATCCTTCAGAATGTGCTTCCGGTAGTTGTTCGTCTTAACCACCTGATCCTGTATTGCACAGACAAAACCTTCGGTTTCCCCAAAGAGGTCCCCGAATCGCAGCCACTGCACGGAGGCCTTAACATCCACGTGAGGTGCGTGGAGCACCTTGTAAAACCGTCCATGCAGCTCCTTCTCCATCCATACGGTCTCCCGGTTAGAGGTGCTAAGTACAACCGGTCTTCGCCATTCCTCTTTGGCCAGGGATAACGGGGTGAGACCTTTGTCACATACTATAACTTCACCATGCATAGCGCTCTCCCTCCTCGTCTCAAAGTAGGCCCTGAGGCTGCACACCTCCCGGTTATGCATGGACTTGGCGCTTAAAAGGCCTCGGCCACCACACTTCCGTGGGATGTACAGTCTCATGACCGACGATTTCGGGTGATGCATGCGATGGCAAGTCATAGTCGTGCGGACTCTTCTGTCCAGGGCGTCGAGTTCGGTCTGAGTCCATCTGAGCACGCCAAATGTGTACAAGAGATTGGGCATGACCCAGCCGTTATAAGCTCGGACCTTGTTGGCGCCCGACAAGTAGCTCCGAAGAACTTTTGTCAGCCGTCCAAAAAAGACCTCGCAAACCGCCTGTTTCATATCCACCTCCTGCACCCCTATGCATTGTGACATGCCCAGATACCGGTAAGATTCAGCTTCGGAAAGGGTCTTGAAGTTCGAAAGCTCTAGGCTAATTTCAGCCGATTGTGTCACCTGTCCCCTGTCCACATGTACGACCGCACACTTATCCACTCCAAGCTGCATCCTGATGGAGCCGCTGAACTCAGTAGTGATTTTCAGCAACTCCATAAGGCGTGCAGGATTAGGTGCCAGCAGCTTGAGGTCATCCATGTAGAGAAGGTGGGAGACTTTAGTACCTCCTCTCCGAAACTGAAAGCCTGTCCCCGAACGCTCCAGCAGAGTGCTTAAAGGGTTCAAGGACAAGCAAAACCAAAGTGGGCTCAGACAATCACCCTGGAAAATACCCCTTCGTATCCGGATTCGGTCATCGGCACCCGTCGTCAGTCTCTCGCCCTGGAGACAAAGGATCGTACTCCATTGCCCCATGCATACTTCGAGGAAGTCTCGAACTGCACCGTCGATCTTGTACAGCTCGAGGACCCTCAGAAGCCATGAATGAGGCACCGAGTCGAATGCCTTCTTGTAGTCGATCCAGGCAGCAGAGAAGTTCCGACGGTTGCGTTTGACAAGCTGGCCCGCAACAGAGTCAATGATAAGGAGCTCCTTTGTGCCGCGGCCGCCTCCACGGCATCCGTTCTGAGCTGCAGACAAGATGTTAAATTCGTCAATATGACGAGAGATCTTGCAGCTCAGAACGGATGTCAGTGTCTTATAGATGGAAGTCAGACACGTAATGGGGCGGTAGTTGGTAGGGTCCGCGGTGTTGGTGGACTTAGGAGCTAGGTGAGTGATCCCAGTAGTGAAGAGGTTCGGAAGCGTTTTCCGCTCTATCGCCTCTTGGTATTGTCGAGCCAAGGTCGCATGGCATACCGAGAACCCTTTCAGCCAATAGTGATGCAGGCCGTCGGCCCCCGGGCTCTTCCAGTTCGGTGCCCGCCGGACCGCATCAGCTACGTTCTCCGAAGAGATGGCGATCGGGTTCATCGGTTCGATTCTAGCACATGCTTCCTGAACCGCCGCAATCCAAGGGCCCTCCTCATGCTCTACCTCCCGTGACCATATATTTCGCCAAAAGGCGACGAGGTCAGCCGTATTTGGTTTTTGGGAAGTAGAGCATGGCGTCGGGTTCTCCAACTTCCTGTAGAACCTCTTCTGATCACTCACAAAGAGGCGATTTTGTCGGAAGCGCTCAACTCTCTCAGAGTACCTACGAATACGCTTCCCCCATGCCGCGATTCTCTGCTTCAGGCCGTCGATGCGCTCCGTCAGTTTCTCAGCTATATCAGGCTGGTCTAGTCTGACACCTAGCCCGTTGAAAGCTATTCTAACGGAGCGCACAATCCTTGGCCTAGTGTTGCCCGACCTGAAGCTTTGCAGTCTGCCAATGAGGGCCCTGGCCAAGCTGATACGGCGTTCTATTCTCTTCTTCCAGGCTGGTACGTCACTACTCTTATTAGTAGTGCGTCCAGGCTCCTGGGTTTTTGCTCCGATGAAGCGGTGTACCGCTAGAGCTGCACCGAAGAGAATAGAACCCGTATCATCCAAGCCCAGACTGCCATCCAAATATGGAGGTAGCAGCCTGTTAGCTGCCTCAATGGCACCCCGCGTCGCAGCATTAAGGGGAAGTCGGGAGAGTCGTGGTCTCTGTTCTAGAGGAGTGCTCCGGATCTCAGAAATCGCCTCCTCCAAAATCCCTCTCATCTGCTCTACTTTTTGGGAGACTGCTTCTTCAGCGATCGCATCCACAGGCACTTCGCCACGAACGCTTTCCTGTTGCGTTACAACTGCGTTATGCTCTGTAGATACGGGTTCGACTTCAGGAGCAGCCTCACGTCGCAATCGTTCGAGCTCGGCGGCGTTAAATACGCCCTTTCGTTGGATATACCGAGCTCGATCTGCCAGGTTCTGTTCCGTGACAGTTAAATTTGGCTCGAGCAGCAGAAACTCGCGGTGCATTACTGCTCGGTAGCCAGTCCGACCGGTTTCCCCCCCCTACAGCCCTAAAGTACGTACGCATGACATTTTCGTTCATTTCAAGAGTCCATCTCATGCGGCGTACTCCACCGGCGGCGGGCACCGAATGCTGAGTCCCTAGAGACTCTGTCGGCGCCAAGCCAACTGATGGGGATGGTGGATACACCGGCCGGCTAGGTGGTGGTGCCGGTCGGCGGGGGTTGCTGGCGGCCCGCATGCTGCCACGTCCAGCGCCAGCTCCAGACGCGCCCTGGCGCCCCCCAGGCAGCGGCCCTATTCGCTTTCCTATATCTTTGTCCATTTATTATTATTATTAATAAATCCGTTCTCTTCATACTATTAGTATATATATATATATATATATGTTATAATATTTGACGAAACAGTCACATCATTAAAAAAATTAATGAATAATGCTAATTACTAAATTACTAGTTATGTATAATTACTTGAAACAATAGAATACTGTATGTCGACCTCCATTTACCTGACTTTTAACCTCATGTAATTCATCATCATTGCTCCTTTCTTGTGAGTTACCTTTTATAACTTACTAGGCGACCCGTGCGGTTTTACCTACGCTGACTTTTATGGTTAGATACTACGATGACGTTCAAACAAACAGACAAACAGTTTTTTATTTATAATCTTTCTCTTTTAATTATTTTGTTCTCATTACGTTAGCTTGGAAAAAAAATATCATTACCTTTTTAAGTAGGTCACATCTGTAGCCTTTGAAAAATAGGCGTCGCAACGGATCAGTTGACGCATACATTGATAGTGTAATAAAAAGTTTTTATGTATGGGTACGTTCGCGCGCCCTCTTCTTATTGATAATTCATCACTTTTGTAGGATTTTTTAATCTATGCATTCCACAGACCACATGCGCGGAAACGGAAATGGGACATGCGCAATAGTTTTTTATTTATCAGTTTTTAATTAAAATAATAATTAGTGAATAAATGTAAGAAGATAATTTTGTTTATCTTTTATGAACAATAGCAAACAATTATTTACTAAAGTTCGACAGTTAAATTCAGTTTTTGATTAAAGAAGTATCATTTCCGCGCATGTGGTCTGTGGAATGCATAGATTAAAAAATCCTATAAAAGTGATGAATTATCAATTAGAAGAGGGCCCGCGAACGTACTCTATGTGTAATATCTCAATGTGCATTAATTTATGTATATTTCAATTTTTTTTTTGCCTGTTTTATGACACTTTTACTATCTACCGCAGGTTTGCTGGAAGAGATATGTTTTAAAGATAAGTCCGCTTTTGCTTACAAAATTTGTAATTTTATTGCCGTATTTCTCTTTAAATGAATATATATATATATATATATATATATATATATATATATATATATATATATAATATAAATAATGAAGAATCCGTTTGTTTGTTTGAATATGTTCATTTGGAAAATTTCGAGTCACCAGTTGATTACGTAAATTTTTTTTGTATCTTTTTGAAAGAACTCAGGTGAAACCGAACGGTACGTATAGTTCACAAATGTACGAGTAAAGCGGAAACGGTTGTGTAGTTAAATGATTGAGTTGTATTAAGCAACACTAATGAAAGTATTAATTTTTATGTTCAAACAACAAGATTAAGAGATAGTGAGAGGATGTCGGTTAGTACAATAAATGAATTTTTTTTACACACACACACGGTCGTCTGTTCCTAAGATAGGTAACTTAATGCCTGTGTTTTAGGTAACATCCGACTGATACGAGTATACATTTTTTTTAAGTAGATATACATATAAATAATAAATATATTAATAAATATATATTACACCCAGACTCAGGGCGGGAATCGAACCCACAACCCTTCGGAGCAGAAAACAGGGTCACTGCAAACTGCGCCAACGGGTCAGTCAAATTAGACTACTCGTTAATAAATTACAACTGAGTATACGTTTTGATATTCATCCCCTCTTCCAATGAAATCGTGCTGAATTTTGAGATAAAAAGTATTGAAATGAAATGAAATGAAAATATTTATTTCGTCATAAGGTGATTTTACACACTTAACGAATGTCAAAAAAATTTCATTTAAAACAAATACGTCAAATTATTACAAGTTAATGTTTCGGTAGACATAACATTAGTATTATATCGAGGGGTAACGGGCTATTTGGTTTAAGCGACATTTTTGCAACTTTACAGGAGAGCCTTTTAAAGTTTAAAATTTCGAAATAAAATTCATAACAAAAAAACTTCTACAGTTATTTAAACGGGGTAAACTGCATTGAAATTTAATTAAAAATTTCTAGTTGTTGATGCTAATACCAAATAAAGTGGACCTTTAATTACAAAGATAATTGTCGCTTAATACAATGTGTCCTTTTTTAGAGACAGGAAAAATGATTTAAGTGACTTCATAACTACAACTGGCTACAGGGGAAAAAAATTAAGCGACGACGCATTCGATTTACGGAGTAAGCCAAAAAGTATGAAGTAACGAAACCCAAAATTAGTAGAAGCAAGCTATTTATCTTAACTACCAATTTAGACTAAAATGACTGACAGGCTAATTTACTTAAGTGACATATAACATTGAAATTGTAACGTTTAATGTTTATGGTTTTTTTGCATCTAAGACTATCAATGGCTGATAAAAGAACCAGGATATATTGAAATCACCAAAAATCTCAGGATCTTACATTGAATAAATGAATAAATAAACACAACAAAAGTATTTATTTAGAGTAATTATTATTATAGAACAGTCTCAATAGGAACATCAATTATAATTATGTATTTACTTTTCAGTCTTAATCAGCAAAATCAGTTACATTATTAGTATTTTGTATGATAATTAAGTAAAATCAGTCTCAATGTAGGAACATCAACTATAATTATTTATTACCTATTCATTCAGTAGACTAAAATGGTTTAACGACTAAACAAAATATCTGAACGAAAACGAGTATTTGGTTTAAGTAGCACCCAGCTTGGAAAATAGATGCAGCTAAAAGAGTTTAAGCGACGACCCATGTCATATTTGGGTGACGGACAAATTGTTTAAGCGACATCACACCGTGTGATTAGTGGGAAGTCAAAATGATTCAAGTTACTTCTTAATAAAATTTAGAAACAGGAAAAACGCTTTAACTCTTATTCGCCTATTTATGAGAGATAAGGTGACTGGTTTATGTCTCGGTTATTAATATGATGGTATGGTTCAAGTATATGATTGTAATAAAAATGCAAAATCCACGTCGGTTAATACACTGCCACTTTGGAAACCACACGAAAATAGTATTGTTTGAAACGCCAAAAAAGTGCTCGGATTTTAATGAAACCGGCATCATTCGACGGAGAAAAATTCGCTGATTCCAAATATGTATATAACTCAATATCACCCAAAATGTCGCTTAAACCAAATAGCCCGTTACCCCTCGATATCATCGGCTTTATTAAATGTTACAATAAATAACTTAATCTAATGTCCCTAGTGTTGGCCGAGAGGAAAAAAAGCCGGCGGAAAAAAACTCTCGGTACTCTTTTAAATAATTAAGCGTCATACAAAATAAATGAATAATGCACAGTATGACCATGAAATGATTAGGACAAACACGAGACAGCCAATCGTATCAAAAAAAGGATATATTCAAGGTCCTACTCTCTAAACATGAATCAGTGGAATTTTCATTAATTACGTTAGTGAAGCTGTATTCATTACAAATCTGTGAATTTCAATAACAAGTTAATAAATACTAATACATATAATAAAATTCAATGATCAAATCAGTGGACACTAATATTCACATATTTAATAGTCACTAATTTTGTGTGGTACGATTCTCACTTTGATAAAAAGTGAATAGTCACTTAAAATTAGTGAAATTCCACTGATTCATGTTTAGAGTACCTCGTAGTATGAACTCAGAACATGCCAATCATCATCATATCTGCCATTGGATGTCCATTGCTGGCAACGAAATCTCACCCGAAGATTCTTCGCACCCCCTGCCCTACCGTTATCCAGACCACTGCCGTAGCTGGGAATGGTAGAGCCACCGGTGACTGGGGTCTGGGCCCATATTTACTAGTTATATGAGAGGATTTGCCAATACTTTTCCAAGCTTGGCAGGCGTATTGGCGAGTGCATTATGTTTTGGGGGTATTTGAAAAGGAAGGATCCTTCGACCAGACGGATGTGTGTCTGGTGGGCTACGCGCCACTTGATATTTGTTGTCGGGTTCTTGTATATATACTCAATCGCTTTGAAAACTGATAGCGCGATGTACGTCAGTTCATGTATGGCGAGATAGTTGTCGCTACAATGTTATATTAGATATGGAATGAATACCCTGGTAGGCGAACAGGTGTTCAACACTACTATGACCTTAATCACCTTTTACGACACCTCGAGACGTCAGGATTATTCTTCTCTGCCGGTCACCGTACGGCATTGCCAAACATGCCAAGTTTAATTTAAATTAATTTATTAGTTTCGGCCTGATTAGCGGCCAAAGTATAAATAGAAAGACAAAAATGAAATATTCATAATTTTGGCTCCAGTATTGTTCGGGCAACCACGGTGCCATCTACCAACAAGTTAAAGAAGCAGACGGTGGCCCTTTACTTGCTATTCAAGACGGTTAAATTTTAACACTATTCATCCGCCATTTGTGGGCGCCATTTTGAAAATTTATGTTGCCTATGTCACTACTACAATTAAGAGAAATCCAACGACACCTCATATGTCAAAAACCGTCCAACCGTTTGGGCTGTAGGGCGTGCCAAAGAAATGGACATACATACATACATACACTCGAAAAACATAACCCCCCTTCTGTCGCAGTCGGGTAATAAGATAAATATACCAATCAAATTTTTGTAACTACTAACTAACGAACGAGTAATAAAACGCAAAGTCACAAAACGATTACAAGTTTTCTTTTTGACTACGCAAATCCGTGTAAGGGATAATACGCCAGTTCCCCTACAAGTATCGATTACAGAGTACTCTCCAAAACATTCTTAATATATCTTAAATGTACAGAGTGGGATCTGGTACAGTTTTATTATTAGTAAAGATATAATATATTCATGTGTTGCGGACGTAGAATGTTGTTAGCCGTATCGAAGGAACGCAACACGTGTCGCAATAACAAACTCAATATTTAGACAAGGAATTTAAGAAGTTTTACACATAAATAATTATAGAGCGGCTAAAGTCTATCAGTGTGAATTATTTTATATCTATATTTAATAAAACGTTATTTCATCCTTTTGATTTAGAATTATATGCAATATAATTTGTCTATGTTATATAAAAAATTTAGTTTATTTACTTTTATTTTATTTTATGCTTCACTTTAGTTGTCGTGACAAGATCGCTAATTATGCGTGGTTCCTTTATCATGTTACTAAGCTATAAATTTAAAAATATATATAATATAGAGTAAATAAACAAAAAACAAATTAATAAATAAGTTAATATATGGTAAACCTTAGTCAATAAATAAATATTATAATTTTAATGAGTTTTTTTGCCTGTATGATGCTATAATCTTAAAGTCTTCTATGTTCTTAAAATTCGGTTTTTCTTTTTTACATAATTAAGAATATTTCTTCAAATAAATTAATAATATAAATAAACGCCTAACTAAGATAAAATCCTACGTTTGAGGTACGAAACAAACATAACACGTGTATGATGATGATGATGAAATCTATATAAAAGAAGTAAAATCACTCCCAATATTTAAAAACTTCATTAAGAGGGATTACCTTAATAATGGGGACGATTCATAATGTTTTTAGGGTTCCGTAGTCAAATGGCAAAAAACGGAACCCTTATGGATTCGTCATGTCTGTCTGTCTGTCCGTCCGTAATTAGCGTGGATGAAACCGCGGGGTACAGCTAGTAATATATATGATAGTTCTTAAAAATTCGCACCGTTACAAATTTATAGAATTATGTATCTACGTCGGTATTTATTAATTTTCGAGATAGATCAAAAACAATCGCATAAAGTGTAAATACATATCAAAACTATGATATTAGTTACAAAAATTATTCATATATGGCGCCCCATATATACCTACTTGTAGTGTAGATATATTATTTTTTAAATATTTTTTTAAGGATTTTTTTTTATGTTCTTTTTTTATATTTTTCGTCAAAAGAAGTGAAAATAAGCTTTTAACTGTATCAGCCTGTAAACCACCCACTGCTGAGCGAAGGCATCTTCTCCATATAGGAGAAAGGTTATAGCTTAATCCACCACGCTGCTTCACTACGGGTTAGCGGATAATTTCCCTACCATGAGTAACGTTCGTTATCAGGTGTCTATGATAACAACCGGCACCGACGGTTTTACGTGCTCTCCGAGGCACGGCGGGAAGACTCACAAGGACATACACCCAGACCGGAAACAAATATTTGTACTAATACAAATATCTGTCCCGAACGGGAATCGAACCCACGACCGCTGGCGCGTAGTTTGAGACGACTACTCGCAACACTACACCGGAACGGTCGTCATTTAAATTATTTATTGAGCTTTGAAATGGTTAATTAATTATTAATTTTTTTAAGTATTTAAAAAAATAATATATGATAATTGTGTTTATAAATTGAACGATTTTGGTCGGTTTTGTGGACTGGCCCGTGGCGCAGTTGGCAGTGGCCCTGTTTTCTGCTCCAGGGTTGTGGGTTTAATTCCCGCCCCGAGTCTTGGTGTATTATGTATTTATTTATATATGTATTATTTCTATGTATATTTATTTTAAAAAAGTGTATATCAGTCAACTGTTACCTAAAAACACAGGCATTAAGTTGCCTACCTTAGGGACAGACGACCGTGTGTGTATACTAAACATATTTATTATTTATTTAAAGAAATATAAAAGGTGAAAAAAAAAATCAATCTTGTGGTAATATTATAATTATATTGTGGTAATATTATAATATTTTATTAATGCCTTTCCGTTTTTCATAACATATTACACCTTATTTACATATTAGCATTTATTTCTACTGATTATTATTAATTGTAATCTGTGGCACAATCGTAGTAATCGTTATGTGTGGCACATCAATAAGGAGGGCGGTACTCCTCCATGAAGAACAATATTATTATTTGTATGAAGCGTGAGCTGTCAAAAAAAAACATTAATAGAATGGACAAAGTATAGATGATGTACATACATTTTGATATTAATAGAAACGTGTTTAATAAACTCTGATGAATAATCAAAATCAAAAACAACTTTATTCAAATAGGCCCCACGAGCACCTTCGAATCGTCATTTTACAAATTAACACTTTAAAGTGGTTATTATTTTGTTATTAATATATAAACTGTGTTTTAGTACAAAATTAGTAATATCTTGCATGAAATACAGCGCCACTAAGTCCACACATCTTTATCAACTAAGTAATCCTGCACCGAATAATACGCTTTATCTATTTTTAAAAAAAATAAAATCTTTAAATTTATGTTGAGACAATTCTAAAATTGTTTGTGGGATTTTATTATACATGCGAATACCATAACCCAGAAAGGAGACGTTTACTTTGCGCAGTCGGAAGCTTGGAGTTACAATTTTGTTATTTCTTCTAGTGTTTACATTTCGATTAATACTATTTATTTCAAAACAATGAATATTCTGGCAATGATCATTTACATATCCATCATTAATTACCCAGGGATCTAAGAAGTAGAAAAGTTTGACAATCTATGGTCTAAATAGTAACTTATGAGTATTAAATACTCTGTGTTGCACTATATTTAAAAAAAGTAGGTCATGAACTAGGTATATTAAGGCCAATATAAAATCCAGGTCATAGTAAATTGTCTATCAATACTAGATTAATAACAATCATTGTTGAGACCTAGATATTTTGAAATAGGACAAATCTAATAGTTTATTTATGGTACGTCACCAGCACATATTATATACAAGCTGTCACCTGCGACTTCATCCGTAATTACATATTTTGACTTTTATCTGTCCTCCCAAGGATAAAAGGTATCCAGTGTCTGAACTAAACTGAATCAGCCTGAAAACAATCCACAGTTGGGCAAAGTTGGAGCTTAATCTGCCACGCTGCTCCACTGCGGTTTGGCGGATAATATCCCTACCATGAGTAACGATCACTATCAGGTGTTCATGATAACAACCGGGATCGACGGCTTTACGTGCTCTCCGAGGCACGGTGAGGAGACCCACAAGGACACACACCCAGAGCAGAAAGAAATACTTGTACAAATACAAATATCTGCCCCAAGCGGAAATCGAACCAACGACCGCAGGCGTTAAGCGAATACACGAACCACTACACCAGAACGGTCGTCGTGTCGATCCAGTGTCCTAACTTGTTTTAAATAGTGCTAAGTTTCAAATAGTTCAAATTGAAATTCATTGAACAGGTTAGGCGTAATTCGTGGTTAGGATACAGACGGACAGACATGAAAAACTGTTTTAGCTTCAAGTGGCTTCAACATCATCTATAGAAAACATTTAAAAAAAACCTCTTCAATGTACAGAAATGATAATTATATAATAAGGTGTAAGTATCTATACAAATAATAAATCTGTTAAAAACTCCGCTTCATTAATACACTATATATCATCAAGAATAAATTTTAATAGCGCGTTTTTTTTTGTATCAGCGCCATCTCTTATCGTGTTTTTCTGTGTTCACGTATCACATAAAAAGTACAAAACCAATGTAATCTAGTTCATATCACAGTATAATTTAGTTTTTGTTTCATTGTAATTAAATTTAAAAATAAATATTTAAGAAAATAGAAATAGGTACCTACGCCGCAAACGCCATCTGGTCTAAGGAATCTTAAAAACTCACAAAACTTATTTTTGAGTTATTATTTTGTTAAAATTAAAAGTTTACTAAATATGTCGGATAGGAATAGAAATCGTTTTAATATTTTAGATAAACATCATTTTCAATTAATATACTATTAAGTTAAATATTAATTATGTTAATTGTCACTAAATATAAAAACGATATTCTGCAATTATACGATAGATGGCGCAGATAATTTTCTGAATCGCGCTGACCAAAACTTCGGCCAAAAGAATGACACTCGCCCGTATTTAGAAAACCGTTTTTCTTTTTTGCATTTAATTAAATACTTTAGGGTACTACGGTCTTGATTGTTTGTTCGTTGTTAAAATTTAAAATATTGGAATAATACTTATTAAAATATGGTATTCATCAATGAGAAAATAATTAATAAAAAAACAGTTCAAATGTTTCATCCGTACTATCTATATATATAGATATAATAAATCTGTCACTCAATCCGTCTATTATAAAATATTTTCCAGTATCGACGCAGGTGTAGGTGATTAAAAATATAAATGTATAATTTTTAAAATTTTAGTTAAATACCCGTGCGAAGCCGGGGCGGGCCGCTACTTAAATAAATAAATAGATTAATATAGGTACACAAAGTTTAAAAGATGTTTATTTGATATATTTACAAGTTGAAGTAAAAAAAAACGGTATGTAAATTTATTTACAACAAATACACTGATATATAAACATAAAAAGAAATTATTAAAACTATAAAGAGGAAAGATAAAAAAAAATTGTATAATCGTTCATTGTTCTAAATACACATACTACATATTGTAAACCAGTCATTCGTTCATTCATTTATTTATTCATTCGTTCATTTCGCTTAATGCCTGTCAATGACAAATAAATGATCTCTATAAATTTTCAGATATTGGTAGGGACATTAATAAATACGAGTAAATATGTTTAACATACACACACGGTCGTCTGCTTCTAATGTAGGCAACTTAATGCCTCTGTCTTAGGTAACCAGCTGATATACTTTTGTTTTTAAATATACTTATTAATAATACGTTTCTATATATTAATAGATGAAGTAAAAACTTTGTACCCCTTTTAACGAAAATTACGCTGACGGAGAAGTATAAAATTTGGCACAGTTAAAGTTTATATGGAGAATAATTAGTGCAGAATGCTAATATTTTTTATAATAATGATAAAAAAATACATTAAATGAAAAAAAAGAAAAAAAAAAAACACTACACACACTACGGCACACACATGTACGATGTACATATATGTATACACAAATTTTGTTTATTGTCAAAGTATGTTGTCAACACGGTTTTAAATACAGGTCTTGCAACGAATTTTTTATCGAATTTTTTTAATCACAGATCAGGTTCATTGACTGCTGCATATGCCATGTTATGCGCAATCATATTTTTATGATGTTGACAATGCTGTTAATTATAGATTAGGTCGAATTTCGACCACTGGGCGACCACTAGTATAAATAAATATATATTACACCCAGGGACGAATTGCACCTACAACTCTAGAGTAGAAAGCACGGTCACTGTCAACTGACAAACAGTTAAATATTTACATTTATTTAAAGCGAGATATTTACCATGTTTTTTTATTTTTAATTGGTAGAGCTCGATATTTCGACATTATCTACGAATGTTTTGTTCACGAGACTGTAGTTATAACAAGTATGCTTAATTAAAAAAATCAAAAAACCCGACTGCGTAAAATACTCTTATTATAAACTAAAAAGAATAAAACAATTTACTAGCTTTCATTTGATACCCATATTGGTACAGTAAGAAATTAGACAAATCCAACGACACCTCATATGTCAAAAACTATCCAGCCATTTGGGCTGTAGGGCGTGCCAAAGAAATGGACATACATACATACATACATACATACATACATACATACATACATACATACATACATACATACATACATACATACATACATACATACATACATACATACATAGATAGATAGATAGATAGATAGATAGATAGATAGATAGATAGATAGATAGATAGATAGATAGATAGATAGATAGATAGATAGATAGATAGATAGATAGATAGATAGATAGATAGATAGATAGATAGATAGATAGATAGATAGATAGATAGATAGATAGATAGATAGATAGATAGATAGATAGATAGATAGATAGATAGATAGATAGATAGATAGATAGATAGATAGATAGATAGATAGATAGATAGATAGATAGATAGATAGATAGATAGATAGATAGATAGATAGATAGATAGATAGATAGATAGATAGATAGATAGATAGATAGATAGATAGATAGATAGATAGATAGATAGATAGATAGATAGATAGATAGATAGATAGATAGATAGATAGATAGATAGATAGATAGATAGATAGATAGATAGATAGATAGATAGATAGATAGATAGATAGATAGATAGATAGATAGATAGATAGATAGATAGATAGATAGATAGATAGATAGATAGATAGATAGATAGATAGATAGATAGATATAGATAGATATAGATAGATAGATAGATAGATAGATAGATAGATAGATAGATAGATAGATAGATAGATAGATAGATAGATAGATAGATAGATAGATAGATAGATAGATAGATATAGATAGATAGATAGATAGATAGATAGATAGATAGATAGATAGATAGATAGATAGATAGATAGATAGATAGATAGATAGATAGATAGATAGATAGATAGATAGATAGATAGATAGATAGATAGATAGATAGATAGATAGATAGATAGATAGATAGATAGATAGATAGATAGATAGATAGATAGATAGATAGATAGATAGATAGATAGATAGATAGATAGATAGATAGATAGATAGATAGATAGATAGATAGATAGATAGATAGATAGATAGATAGATAGATAGATAGATAGATAGATAGATAGATAGATAGATAGATAGATAGATAGATAGATAGATAGATAGATAGATAGATAGATAGATAGATAGATAGATAGATAGATAGATAGATAGATAGATAGATAGATAGATAGATAGATAGATAGATAGATAGATAGATACATAGATACATAGATACATAGATACATAGATACATAGATACATAGATACATACATACATACATACATACATACATACATACATACATACATACATACATACATACATACATACATACATACATACATACATACATACATACATACATACATACATACATACATACATACATACATACATACATACATACATACATACATACATACATACATACATACATACATACATACATACATACATACATACATACATACATACATACATACATACATACATACATACATACATACATACATACATACATACATACATACATACATACATACATACATACATACATACATACATACATACATACATACATACATACATACATACATACATACATACATACATACATACATACATACATACATACATACATACATACATACATACATACATACATACATACATACATACATACATACATACATACATACATACATACATACATACATACATACATACATACATACATACATACATACATACATACATACATACATACATACATACATACATACATACATACATACATACATACATACATACATACATACATACATACATACATACATACATACATACATACATACATACATACATACATACATACATACATACATACATACATACATACATACATACATACATACATACATACATACATACATACATACATACATACATACATACATACATACATACATACATACATACATACATACATACATACATACATACATACATACATACATACATACATACATACATACATACATACATACATACATACATACATACATACATACATACATACATACATACATACATACATACATACATACATACATACATACATACATACATACATACATACATACATACATACATACATACATACATACATACATACATACATACATACATACATACATACATACATACATACATACATACATACATACATACATACATACATACATACATACATACATACATACATACATACATACATACATACATACATACATACATACATACATACATACATACATACATACATACATACATACATACATACATACATACATACATACATACATACATACATACATACATACATACATACATACATACATACATACATACATACATACATACATACATACATACATACATACATACATACATACATACATACATACATACATACATACATACATACATACATACATACATACATACATACATACATACATACATACATACATACATACATACATACATACATACATACATACATACATACATACATACATACATACATACATACATACATACATACATACATACATACATACATACATACATACATACATACATACATACATACATACATACATACATACATACATACATACATACATACACTCGAAAAACATAACCCTCCTTCTGTCGCAGTCGGGTAAAAATAGCCATGTTAATTTAAAATCTTATATACAGGGTTAATTCTAAAACACCAGCAACCTCGCAGGACAAGATAGCTAACATTATGTACAACAACATTTGTTCTACGACTTTTGACATAACTCAATACATTAATTAAAAATGATTTTTTAAGCTTTTATTGTACTGCTCTGAAATTTAGAGTCTATGTTTCATTCATTATCGAAAGGATGACGCGACGCTCGGGCGCGCTTGCATAATAATAGTAATAACACTTTCTCTGCCCGATAATTCTAGTTAATAAAATTAATATAAATTGCTTGGTGGGTTTGTGGGCAGTATCATAGTATGTATATCGCAGTGACTTAAGTGAATAATCAAATTTCTGTTTTGTCATGTCCCTGCAATACGTAAACTGAGTCCACAATCCCTTCATACTTTACCAGGCTTAGAACTGGCTATATTAAACGATAAAAAACAAATAAATCGTATGTATAGGAGGGCAACACATCTGCATAACCTCCAGAGGTTACAGCACAACCAGTTGTGCGGTAGACATCCGGTACCTAGTCATCAAAAGGCTTCGACTGTCCGTATGCCCGCCAATACTATAAAAATGTAGGTATGTAGATTAGGTATCTGAATTCTGAACATAAAAAAATATGTGAAAATTATTAACGTAGGTAATTATTCTTTAACGTTTACTAAAGTCTAATTAAACCAATTTAATATCAAATATTGGTAGCTAGGTATTATTCACTTTTTATTGTTAAATACAGGCGGGCATAAGTATTTCAAAAGTGAAATCAGCGTATTTACAATAATTAAAAAATTAAAAATAATTGACAATAAAATAATATTTACAAACGAAATATTACCTCTAAGGTTAAAGTAACGCGCATGTCGGTGCGTATCGCGCAGATAGCGTTCAAAATAGTCACCATCACAACCAACACACAGACAACACCTAAAAATCAGCTGTTCACTAACACGTGCTAACATTTCCGAATTAGTTTTAATTTGATTGAACGCACAAATTATTTTAGTTAACCGAACCAGTTACAAAAATTTACTCGTGCTAGTTTGTCAGATTCGGTGAGTTGACATTGTCTCACGGCTCGGTGTAGGTAAGTTCGAATAACTAGCTGCATATTGCCGACAGGCTTCCGACACATTGTCATCACACTTAGCCAGTATCCTCACCATTTCCGTGTATTCGACATTAGAATAGCGGCGGTACCATGGTTATAAAATAACTTTAGTACAGGTACAAATGTACAATACATCGATCGATACGAATAAAATAAATACGAGTAGCACACAAAATCATATGACGCGCGCGCATCAAAGTCGCCCGCCGCCGACTGCCGCGGCTGGCTAAATAGGTCAAGTTCAAAGGCGCTAGCGCCGCCCCGTTCCTACCTTTCCCCTCACATTAGTACGTGGTCGTTATTTACCTAATCTTTGGGACGCGCGTAGAGTTTATTGCATTCACGCGTAAAATTAAATTAATATTTATTTTTGTATGAAAATAAAATCTAACAAATTAACAAAAGTGGTAGAACAAATGTTGTTGTACATAATGTTAGCTATCTTGTCCTGCGAGGTTGCTGGTGTTTTAGAATTAACCCTGTAGTTAAATATTTTCTCATATACATAGTCAGTATTTGTTGTTAAGTCCGACACACAAAAGCTGCACTTAAATATGCGCAGGAAATTGCAAAAATGTCGGTATCAGTAGTTTGGCACTTGTAATACAAATGTTACGACGATTTATTGATTTCATTTATTATTATTTTTACTTTACTGCACGAGTTACTTAATTGCGAAAAGCACTAAAGACGGACTTAATGCTAAAAGCATTATCTTCCAGCCAACTTAGAACGTAAGGGTGTGACTCCACCATAGCGGAGATGTGTGGAGATGTGTTTTAAACAACCAATAGAATTTCGTTCAGTGGTATCCACTGAAGCGGAGGGGGGACGATGTGTGTGAATAACGAAATTCTAATAGTTGTTTAAACACATCTCCGCATATCTCCGCTTTGGTGGAGTCCGGGCCTAAGAATCATTACTGTAAATACATATACAATTCATACATAATATGCAACGAGCTAACACTCTAAACATGAATCGATGGAATTTTCATTAATTACGTTAGTGAAGCTGTATTCACTACATAATCAGTGAATTTCAATAACAAGCTAGTGAATACTCACAAATAAAGTTATTATTTTTACTAATAAACTAGCGATATCAGTAGATTCTCATATTCAATGATGAAATTAATGGACTCTGATATTCATTTATTCATACATTGAATAGTCACTAATTCTGCGTAATACGATTCACGCATTGATAAAAAAGTGAATAATCACTTAAGATTAGTGAAATTATACTGATTGATAATTGGAGAGTGCGAAAACATCAAAACTAAACTCTTCATTTCAATATAAAACATATAATTCGTGGCGATGAGTCCAAATTACTCCAACTAGTAATACAGGGGTAGATACAAGGAAGGAGACCCTCTAGAAGAAGACGGACCTCTTGGCTTAAGAATCTCCGGACATGGTTCGGACTGAGTACTCGATCCTTATCCCATATAGTTCTGTGTAAGGTCTGAATAGCCAATATGATAGCCGACCTCTGGTAGGAGATGGCACCTCAAGAAGAAGAAGATTATTCAGTGAATTAGTGAATGACCTTTCGCTTTTATGTGTTTCAACTATTGATTGATTATGCCTGCTGATGTAAATTATTTAAGCCTTTTAGGGTAGAACGGAAAAGTTCATCACTATCCCTCCCAGGGGGTGCTTGTTAATATTCGCCACGCTTAGCCAGCTGGTTGGTAAACGCAGTGTGATGCGACAGGATAAAGTGACGCTGCTGCCTATCGTCATCCTATTTGATGTACAGTAGTTCGCACCGCTATGGCCTTAGTCGCCTTTTACGAGACCTGGGTAGTAGTCCCACACTTTCTACGCTAGTCCTCTGCCCAAAGTTTGCCTGGAAGAGATCGCTGTGTTAGCGATAAAGCCGCCTGATGCAACTGATGCAATGTGATTTATATGTATTGTTTTTTTATTGTATTGGTGTACAAAAGTATAGATAAATAAATAAAGGGGTCGGAGCTATTCGTCTCTGCCGGTCATCTCACGTCAAGAACTTTATTAGATTTAAATGTGAGAGCAAACAATTTATATCAACTAGAATGCTCACTTAGTAAACTTGTATATTCAAATATGCACCTTGAAATAAACGTCATAAGATTGACATTTCTTATCAACATGTAAAGTGAAAAATTGTTCCGAGCATTTCGTTGACAACTGGTGTTTTGTCTCTTTCTTACGAGTTTTGCCTTGAATCTATGGTAGAAAGAGACGCAATCCCGGGTTAAGGAACGTTTTTTGAGTGCACGTGAGCATTAAATTTAATAGCATTTAATAGGTTCACAAACATGTTTGTCATTGACCTGTATGTATGTTTGTTACTCTGGATGAACACAGATATAGGTATAGTCTGGAATAGTACAAGGATATTTTTGACGTGATAACGTCTTATAAATCGATGAACGCCGGCTGCACGCACGAAAAAGCATGACTCATTGTCACGTTCCGCGAGTGAGAGCGCGGAACAAGCGATAGAGAGGTACGATCGGCCTAAGCGTTCGGCTTATGACGCATCTACCTCTCTTCCACCCCATCGGCCGATGCGATCGAGTAGAAGAGAAAAAATATTTGAATTAACAAGTGTAATGTATTATATACAATAACAATGTTAATTTATCGAAAATATTGTAATTTTCGATTAACTCCTTCTTTGTGTTATACAAAATAATGATAATTCAGTGATAATTCAACTCAATTCATAAAAGTACCAATGCAATTTTTCATCAATGTTTGACGTTATCACGTAAAATTATCGTCCGTAAACCGACTTTACAGACAACCAACCCGTGTGATGTATTCGTTTATATTTTCCAAAGAGGTCGACATGATTGTGATTTATGGGTTAGAGAATGAAATCCAAGAAAGAAATCATGGACAACATCTAGTTAATTTATACATATATTCACAAAATATAAACAAAATTAGGAATAGATGGATAGATAAAAAATGAATGAAAAACAAAAACCGCCAATCCAACCCGAACAGATCTGGATATACCTATTTTTTTTAATTTTATATCAACGCGAACTAAGTAGGCCAAAACCTAGTTAAATTAATCTTCTGAAATTAACAATTAACTAGATCGATTCAGTACTAAATATCGATCAAAAAAACTATCTTTTTGGCTCGAAAAATCGATTTTTCGATTAATCGATTTTAGATCGCCATCCCTAGTTAGCACTATTCTTTTCACTCCAGGGTTGTGTCTATACATATTATTTATATATAAATTTACTTAAAAATAGTTAAATAGAAGTTGCGAACCTAATGGACAGACGACCGTGTGTGTATTTTAAGCATATTTATTTACATATTACCCCAAAAAATAAAATTACTAAAATAATAAAATGCTTTATAATATTGTAATAATTTTATACTTTAGTCATATTATCGTTAAATATAATTAATATTTTATGTACTGTTTGAACTAAACACACGAAACTTGATAGAGATTTTAAGAAGCGAAAATGCGCTTACAAATCGTCCTTGAGCATTCACTCATTACCATCCATTATTTATACAGAAAACCGTTTTAGAAGTCGTCTGTTAATACGACCTTAATACGTCTGTTAAATTCAATAAAAAAAAATTACATTTATTAATATTATAAAAGTAAAATATATTTTCAATTTATTTGTTTCTATTTGTTATTTTTTTCCTGTATCGGCGGAGAGTCCGACAGGCGGCTCCTAAAGTAATCGCATATCTTTCGAGCGACCGTCTAGCGATTAGTGGTCGTTTTATATTATACTAGCGAGTTGCCCCGGTTGCGCTCGGGGTATGTATATATACTTAAACCGGCGATCGCATCAAGCGAGTCCAGTCATCGCTGCGAGATCGCACTTGAATTTTCTTCTCGCGCCCGTAATTCTTTTGCGATAACTCCTAAGATATTCAATTAAATTGTATGGTGTAGTAGTATTATATTTGTTGTAAACTGTAATCGATTGCTACGTTATAATTGAACGCTGCTCGATATGGGTCAAATGCAACATTTCTATGTTTTTGATATCGATTCCATTTAACTTTGTTTCACGCTTCGCGTTGCTCATCAGCTTGACTTGCACTTACATTACATTAGTATAAGTCGATAGATACCTAGCTTTGATTAGCGGGATTGCGATTTTTGCGACCTATGTTTGTATATATTGGTATTTTTTCTAATATCAAAATTTTAACTGAAAATTATAAATGACACATTGACTACCGGTAAATCGAAGTGTTGCAGTGCTTGTATAATAACGGTAGTATGTCAGTTCGAGTACAGGAGCATAGCACGAGAGCGATTCCATTGCAACGAGGCAGTGGCGTGCATAAAGTTTTTAGACAGGGTAGGCAGTAAAAAAAAAAAATATTAAAAACCACATTGCACTTACTTTCCCGCAATTTTTTCCTAATTTATTTCAATTTTGTTGGGAATCGAGGCTTTTAGATAATTTCAAAAACAGACAAGTAAATTATTGGACAGATGGAGTTAAAACGTATTAGTATAAAGTGCATTTATACTAATTTTAACTATATATATATATATATATATATATATATATATATATATATATATATATATATATATATATATATATATATAATAAAAATAACATAAAATAAGTTTAACTATACATACCATGCTTATTGATTTGTCCGGCTTTTCTTGGCATGTGATACAAGTCTATAGCTATATCTATATCGCTAGCGCTATATCGCTAGGTATGGGCCTACAATGAACAATTTTTAATTTATCTGTAAAATCGAACGAGTTGAATTTGGATGCACTATTTACTTTCATCAAACACACATCTCCGTTACATATTTCACAAGTAAACTTATCCATCACTAATATAATTAATATTTTCACAAATAAAAAGTATGCACGAACGAAATATTCAAAGTGAATTGTTATTTAATTTTGTCATAATTCCCGGAATTTGGTTCGGTGGTATGATATCCACGGACCAATCAGCGACTATTATTAACATGACGTCACGCGATGTTCACAAGGGTTGGCCAAAAAAAAAAAATAAAATAATAATTTTAAGTTTTAAATTATAAATATGTATAATATTGTAAAATTATTAATTTAATGAAGATTATTTATTATTAGTTGACCAAAAAGGTCACATTTGGTTATATTATTATATATAACTTTACATAAAACTAATAAAAAACAACCTCGATCGAATTATAAATTGTATTACAAAGTGTAATTATAATTATATTTAGTTAATAAAAAACGCTGTTGTTATTACGTAGATTATATATTATTATTAATATTTAATTAATAAATCTGTCTGAAGTGGGTGGGATGTAAATTTGTTTTAAAATGGATTTATTATGATTAAAAATCTATGTTCAGACACTCATTCTCTTTTATTATTTATTTTACTTTACTTGCGTTGATTAAATATAATAATTATAATGCTAATTATAATTATAATATTTAAAGTTGTGAATAAAAATCGATTACAATTTACCTTAAACAATATAACGACTGTTAAAAAAATCCAAATGTTACTTATCTGCGAAATTTTCCCATCTGTGCTAAAATTTGGGGTTGTTAGATGTATAATTAGTAATAAAAAAATTTAAATTTTTGTAACAAGCAAATTTTCTTTTGTATTACGTATTTGGCGGTTAAGTTCTAGGAAACAGTGTTAAAGTAAAATTTTAAAAGTATAATTTTAACTAATAAAAGTGTGACAACCCTTTACCTAGGCACTGCCTACGGCGCGCCGGTGGCGTTGATAAACCGACCAATGTTAAAAACACAATACTTTGTTCGTATTCCATATGGCGCGTGACATTATAAAATTGTAGGATTATAATAATGTCGTTCTGTCAATGCTAACATTTTGTATGCGATTTAAGGCAAAGTTTTATAAAAGGCCCGTCGCGGTCGAAGCGCTGTTATCGCATATACTCGTATGATGGCGGGTTTTTCAAATTAAAGCGGATTTAAATTGAATTATGGTTTATGTCTTTTTCAAAAATATGTAATGTTCATGTTTTATATATAATTTTTAGTAACATGCCAAGGTAGGCAGTGCCTTTCTGCCTATATGAAATGCACGCTACTGCAACGAGGTGTAAGACAAAGCATAGTGCATAGCTGACGGCCGATGGAGCAGAAAGGTCCTCGAGAGAGACCACGTACCGGCAAGCGAAGCGTCGAATGGCCGTCCGCGAAATGGACAGACGACTTGAAGAGAGTCACCGGAAGCCGTTAAATAGGGGCTGTTTCGGTAGCTCTGGAGATCGATGGGGGAGACCTATGTTCAGCAGTGGACATGAAATGGCTGATATGATGATGATGACAGAAATACTTTATTTTGTTTTGAATATTTTTCTGGATTTACGGAATAGATTTTTTTTAGCGTTAGAAAAAGTATTTAGCGAAGAATGTTCTATGCTATAAAGTATCACGTTGTAGAAACACCATAACGTGGACCAGTAATATTAACTATTATGGTGCATGTAACACCTTTCGTTTCGTTTTGTTTATATACTGTACTATTTTAAATATCATCAGCTTACAATCCAACTATTGCGAATTGTAAAATTGTAAACAGAAAATATGGATTAGGTTGATTTTTGTTAGACTTTTTGATATGGAAAAATAATTATTAGTAAAAAGAAAAAGAAATGTTTTACCTGTTTACAATTTGAGAGTATGCTATAGTTATATTATAAGCCAATGATGTTCACAATTATATGGTAATAATCTCAATGCTGTGTTATACATTTACGTCCCAGTGTCTTGCTTGCTTACCAATATTTTTAATATTAAACCTACCAGAGCGGTTAAATAACCACTCTTGAAGCTTTAATTAAAATGGTTACATAAATTCTTAGCTTACATTTTTCTTGAATTGACTGCAAGACTTTTTCTCAATATATTGCTACTTAAGTAGGTTGAGAAATATTAAATAATTGAAATGAATTGAAAGAATTGAAAAAAAAATGAGAAATAAAAATCCGTGGAATAGATTTGTTTTTTTTTAAAGATAAAAACAGTTACAACCACGATATAGGTCATGACAACACTTGTACGAGTAACTGAAAACGGAACATATAACTTGTCCAAAATATCGACAAAATCGTCAAAAATTTCGACAGATTCGTTGTTGTTTTTCACAGGTTAAAGTGATGATTTTATTGCATAGTTTGTATTAAATAAAGATATATCCTATGGCACTTTTTATCTTAGTGTTATATTGTAGTGTAGTGTATCTTTTTTATATTAGTGTTGTGGCTTAAGGTCTAATCTTTCTCCTATATGGAGAAGAGGCCTTAGTACAGCAGACTGCAGAGGGACGTTTACAGGCTGAATAATTAATTCAATCATTCATTCATCATTTCATTCATTTATTCATTCATTCATTCAGATAGATATACACGTACAATTATTCACAAAACATAATTATGAGGTATGTTGTGTTTGTTGAGTTTCGCTGGCTTTCATGCACGACATATGACTAAACTTATAATTATTATGTGATTTATTGACAATTATAAAAGTGGCTTGTAAGTTTTATGCCAGTTCTTCTCAGCGGAATCTACATTCCGAATCGGTGTTACCATAACATCAACCGTTGAATGTCTACCGCTAAACGTAGGGCTCCCGCGTTAAATCTGACTCAAAGCTAGGTTTGCCAATACACGCTACGCTTGGTAGGCGAATTGGCGAGCGCAGTGTGCGCAGCAGGATATGGTGACGCTGCTGTCCATCACCATCCCGGTTGCTAGCAATTTTACAAGTTGGTCGCACCACTATGGCCTTAGCAGCCTTTTACGATACCTCGGTAAGAAAGAGGTCGGGACTATTCTTCTCTGCTGGTCACCACGCGAAATCGGTGGTAGCTTCACTTCACATAACGATTCAAAAGTGCTTCTAAAGCTTTATATTATCGTATAACCAAAACCACGTATCTATGTGTACCTATTGTATGAGAAATCGTTCTCATTATATATCATGGTAGACCTTTTTTTTTCTTTTTTTGTTTTGGCGGGAAAAAATGTACTTGAACGCACACCCCGTCGGCTGGGGAGACAACGGGGTAGTGTGGGGCTCTCACCCACTAAAATAACCCGCCGTGCGTCCTCATCCGCCCTTACAAGGCGGGCCACGGGTACCGCGTACGTTGCTCCGTGGCCCGCAGGCGGCAGCCCCATCGAGCACTCTCTCCTGTGCGATGCCCCGCGCACTTGGGCATTGCATCTTCGCGGTAGGCTATATCATGGTAGACCTACCACAACGATAACGTAACTTTGCCAGAACGAAGGATAAAAATGGTGGGTGATACCTAACGTGACCAGACGTCCCGTTTTGAACGGGACTGTCCCGTTTTTCGGTTGTGTGTCCCGGTGTCCCCAAAAATAGCCACGGGACACAAAAATGTCCCGTTTTCGAAATGGCGCGAATATTTTGCCGACCGGACCGCGCACATCGCGCTTACGGCGTAGGATTGTTGATAAAATATCGATATATCGAAATATTGATATTATTATTTAGAAATATCGATATTTATTACTTATACTTTTTATAATAAGTATGTTTAACACACACAGATTATATATTTTTTGTGTTTTTTTTTGGACAATATATCGATAGTTCGATATTGAAATGTAGATATCTATGGTTGTTTTTTTTTTTTTTGAATGAAAATGATTTATTGAATGGTATTGAAAGTAGGTTAGTGCCTTTACAAAAAAATCTGTTTTTGGCTGAAGAAACTATCGTAGATCCCCGCTTTAAAAAATTGCATTTCATGTCAGCATTGCCTACTGCTAATGTAATATCAGATCTATCAAAAAAAATAATTGAAGAACACAAAAAAAAATCGTTCATCTACAGTAGACACTTCTCCACAGAGAAAAAGAAACAACTTAATCATTATGTGATAGACATGAAGATATTATGCTTTTAAAAAGAAGTCCAATGCCAATGAAGTTTCTGGCAGAAGTTTTAGTTCAATACCTGCTCAATTAAAGAAGTATTTAGATCAGCCAAATATTTCAAGATCCTCAAATGCGCTAAAATTTTGTATCGATAGTAGACATTTTATACCCAGGCTTTCAAAAATAGCTGTTAAATATTTAATTTCTTCTGCTACATCAGTAGCATCTGAACTAGTTTCTTCTACAATAAATATTTTTAGTACTTAATAATCGTAGTAGTCAAACATATCACAGTATCACAGTAGTAATAGGCGCTATACTTGCAGCGCAAGTGTTTCGTGCTATGTGTAGCCGTCTGTACATGATGTAATACAATAGGTAAATAAATAAATAAACCTGCAAATTAACAAAAAAAAATTTATTCAAATGTCCCGTTTTGAGCCCAAAAAATATGGCAAATGTCCCGTTTTGAGCCAAAAAAAATATGGTCACGTTAGTGATACCGCCAATCACTTAGATCTAGCCTCGTGGTTTTACCCGTGTTCCGATCCTGTGGTAGTGTCGGGATTAAGGGTCTATGTGTCATTCTAGATCTTCAGCTATTTACGTACTGAGTTTCATTGCAATCGGTTCAGCCGTTCCGGCGTGAAAGAGTAACAAATATCCATCCAAACTTATTAATAATATTAGTTGGATGTGTAATATACATATAGTATTTTTGAATTTTAGTTTTGTGTTAAGATATTTTCAATAGCAGTTAGGTTATCAGTTTGACTAACCCGTCTGCGAAGTTGGCAGTGACCCTGCGTTCTGTTCCAAGGCTGTGGGTTCGATTCCCACTCCGATTCTAGGTATATATATTTATTTATATTTGTATTATTTCTATAGGTATGTATATTTATTAAAAAAATGCATATCAGTCGACTGTTACCTAAAACACAGGCATTAATTTGCTTACCTTAGGAACAGATGACCGTGTGTGTGTGTTAAAAACAACATTTTTTTTTTCTTTAAAAAATTGCTTTAGGTGTTTTACTTCAAGGGTAGCACTATTTTAGATTAAAACTAGTTGCGTTATAAGTTAACATATAAAAAATTTAATTATTATATTTTTTAATTGCTACACTCCACCCGTTCAATATATAAATATACACATATAAATATATAATAAAATATATTACTTATATAAGGAATATAATAAATTTACATAAACTTACATAGATAAATATAAGCGGGTGGAGGATTACGCCCCGGCAGGGAGATCAAACGGCCGGGGGTTTGGGCTGTAGGCTGAGAAATCGGCGGACAATCCTAGCCGAGTCGAGTAATACCGCCTTTTGCATCCTGGCTGCGAGCGAACCGTCACGGATACCCAGCTGCCTCAGATGGTAAGCAAGGCTAACCGGGATCAAACCGTTGGCAGATATAACGATAGGGATGATTTCAGTGGAATCAACACCCCACATGTCGACAATCTCGTGTATAAATTATTATTATTATTATTTTTTTAATTAGTGGCACCAGTGTTTGTCAGTTGGATTATGTTTATATATTTACATAGTTATTTTTATGTTAAATAATGTTGCATTATTTTCTTAATAAATGGGAGTTTATTATATATATTATTTTATTATACTCAAATAGGTCATTGTTAAGCTATAATAAAAATTTTAGTATTGACAGAAACCGCAGTATGTAGTTAATAAGTAACTGGGGTCAAACAACTTAGTACGTTCACTATAAACCACTAGACGAGATTGGCTTAAATATTTAGTAAATGTTGCAATAAACACAGTATTAGGTATTTACATTTTTATATAAATAAAAAGTTTTAAAAAATGTATGAAGAGTTAACTTCATCATTTATATTTTTTTAAATAAAATATTAAACTTTTTTTTAAAATTATAAGTTAAACTTAAATAGAACTTCGAATAAGAATAATTATTTTTAAATAATAAGAAAATAACTCACCATAAATATTACAACAAACACATTAAATAACACTTTAAAAATTAAATAAAATTAAAATCGGTCAAACTTAAACATTTGACATTTAAAAAAAAATTAAAATTAAAAAATCAATCTGTCAAAACGCGCGCGCTCTTCAACTCCGTGCGCTGTTGCGAAATGCCACTATATGACTACCAAGTACCACTACCATTCATCTCGGCCTCGACTTAGCGATAATCTATTATTGTTACAATATTAATTATCATATTATAATTTAATATAATGTTTGATGTCGCACGTAAATTATAATAATGTTTCGTATTTAAAAAATCTATTGTCTTACTTTCATTATGTTTGACCGACATTTGTAATGATCGATTTTTATGTGAACTAATCTACGAAAATAAAATCATAGAAGTCTATCATTGCGCGTGTGTGACGTATCAAATAATTTTAAATATCGCATCGCATCAGCTTATCGCAGTCCACTGCTGGACATAGACCTTCCCAAGTTCGCGCGAAATATCCCGGTTTTCCGCAATCCTCATCCAGCCTCCGCCGGCGATCTTGTGTAAGTCGTCGGTCCAGCGGGCCGGAAGGAGCCCTACACTGCGTTTGCCGGTTCGCGGTTTCCACTCCAGGACACGTCTGCTTCAGCGGCCATCGGTCCTGCGACATACGCGACCAGCCCACTGCCACTTCAACTTGCTAATTCTGCGAGCTATGTCGGTTACTTTCTACTTTACGTTTCTACGTTACTCATTATATTTTATATATATTAAATAATAAATATTTGTTTCGACATTAAAGGGTTGTTTACGATCTGTTATAAAATAAATTATTTGAAAGGCCGGCAACGCACCTGCTTATCTGATGTACTTGGTGTCTATGGATGACGCTTTGACTTACGGCTTACCACCGGGCGAACCGACTGTCCGTTTGCCCCCTCTTCCATAAAAAAAGGTTGAAATTTGTCATAGTGACGGGATTACAGATTTTGGACGGGTGGCTACTCTTGTCAGTATTATCCAGCTCTGATAACCATTTGAGGTATGGTAAAACGTCATTTCTATTAATTATTTTACATTAAATACATTATTTTTTAAATGTTACGTTTATATTGTTATCGATATGTATTATGTATAATTTCTTATGATAGCTATTTATAATATAATGAGTTGTGAATCTATGCTTTTATATTCAGTTTAAGCAATAGTAATACATTATTTTTGTATGAATTGTATGAAATACAACGTTTATTATTACCTCTAACTATATATTATAAAACAAAGTCCTCCGCCGCGTCTGTCTGTATGTCTGTTCGCGATAAACTCGAAAACGACTGCACGGATTTTCATGCGGTTTCCACCAATAGATCGAGTGATTCACGAGGAAGGTTTAGGTACCTACATACATATATATACCCCGGGTGTAGCCGGGCAGTTCTTTATAACTTACTTATACTTTACTACTTTAAAATATAAATCTAACACGCACATCGCAGACTTGACCTTTATCTAAAATATATTGCGACATCTTCGTATCTAAAAGAGACTACAAAGATCTTTACTGTCTAAACATGAATCAGTGAAATTTCACTAATTTTAAGTGATTATTCAATTTTTATAAATATGAGAATAAAAATAAAGAATAAACTTTTTTTTTTTTTTTTTTTTTTTATTGAAATTCACTGATATTTAGTGACTGACCCGTTGGCGCAGTTTGCAGTGACCCTGTTTTCTGCTCCAAGGGTTGTGGGTTCGATTCCCGCCCCGAGTCTGGGTGTAATATATATATTTATTTATATATGTATTATTTATATGTATATTTATTTGAAAAAAGGTATATCAGTCGGCTGTTACCTAAAACACAGGCATTGAGTTGCCTTCACGGTGCCATGCGCCAGCGATCCCGTGGCGTCCTTGTACGACGACGAGGGCACCGCTGGGTTTTAGTGGGTATTCTGACTTCGCAGTCAGCGAGTCCCGCATACCCGTCACCTTCGGGCGGCGGGATACGTAAACGTATTTCCCAGCGTAAAAAAAAAAAAAAAGAAAAAAAAAAAAAAGAAAAGGCATTAAGTTGCCTACTTTAGGAACAGACGACCTTGTGTGTATATTAAACATATTTATTTATTTATATTTATTTATTTATATAAGAACGTAATTTATATTTCTTTATCGTATATTTTAATTGTTAATATTAGTTACAATTTTAATCATCACAGTATATATTTAAAACAAGTATGCTTAATTAAAAAAATCATAAAAACCCGACTGCGTAAAATACTCTTATTATAAACTAAAAAGAATAAAACAATTTACTAGCTTTCATTTGATACCCATATTGCTACAGTAAGAAAAAATAATTCAACTCCCCCCCCTTCATTACGCCATTTGCGGGCGCCATTTTGAAAATTTATATAGCCTATGTCACTACTACAATTTAGACAAATCCAACGACTCCTCATATGTCAAAAACCGTCCAGCCGTTTGGGCTGTAGGGCGTGCCAAAGAAATGGACATACATACATATATACATACATACATACATACATACATACATACATACATACATACATACATACATACATACATACATACATACATACATACATACATACATACATACATACATACATACATACATACATACATACATACATACATACATACATACATACATACATACATACATACATACATACATACATACATACATACATACATACACTCGAAAAACATTACCCTCCTTCTGTCGCAGTCGGGTAAAAATTAGGTAATTGACTGTCTGTAGGAATATTATTATTTAAATAATTAATTAACAATAAGTGTATTGAGTGAGAGTAATAAATAAATAAATAAATATTAACCAACAATCACAAAACGTCAAGCTAGCCCCGTGGTAAGTTCGTAAGAACTTGTGTTACTGGTACTAGGAACGGAAATAATTTAAGAAATCTATATATCAATATTTAAAGGAAAAACTTTGTACCCCTTTTTACGAAATTTACGCGAACGGAGAAGTATGAAATTTGGCACAGTTAAAGTTTTTATGGAGAAGAAGTGCAGAAAGCTAATATTTTTTATAATAATGCTCAAACAATACATTAAATTAATTAAAACAAACAAAAAAAAGAAAAACTACACACTTTTTTATGTTATTTGGATAGGCAAACTGGTAGACGTTCCACCTGATGGTAAGTGGTTTACGTCGCCCATGAACATAAACCACTTTACCTGGAACTAGCCCAGGCAACCCATTTATGTGTTGCCTATCCAGAGACATAAGGTGTTAAAGTCTCGGTGCCAGTAATTACACTGAATGTGTTGCCGTTCTCACCAAAACACAGCAAAGTTGTTTCACGGGAGAAACAAGCAAGATGGTGGTACCCATGCCGGGAGCGCGGAGCCGGGAACGCGGCACAGCGCATCGGTTCCACCGGTAAAAACACACACACACACACACAATAAACTAAATAATTATGTGTATATATCATATATACTATATGTACTACATTGTACAGATGTGTGTGTCGTAGTGTATGTAGTGTTTCTTTTAAATTAATTTAATGTATTTTTTTAAGCATTTATATGGCCCGTGTAGATATCGCGACAGTTATCGCGACCAAAAAAGTATACTATGGTACTTCCAATACCTCCAAGAATATGTGTGCAAAGTTTCATGATGATCGGTTAAGTAGTTTTCACCTGAAAGCGTAACAAACATACTTTCGCATTTATAATATTAGTATGATTTTATTGTGATTCGCCAAAACAGTATTGTTGCGCGTAACTAGAGCCTTTTCATAATAAAAACTGGAAAGCTAAACTAAAAAAGTTGTCATGGAAAAATGGAAATCTAATATTTTAATTTACAAAAATTATAATATTAAAAATATAAAAAAATATATATAATTATAATATTTTAATTTTTTTTTTGTAAATAATTATATTAAGTTTTGAATTGTATAGATATTTCATTTTAGTAAAGGCCGTTGAGTTCGAGATATTTGCCAATTTACTTTATTAGTAGGAAAATATAATAAAAGAAAATTTACAAATAGAGGGCGGGAGATTTTAGAACTGACTAGGAAGCCCACAGGCTTAGTAGCGCTGGTTTTCATGCAGGACATAATTATGACTGAATTGTTTATAAGAGTAACTGACGAGTTTCTTGCCGATTCTTTTTAGCAGAATCTACAGGATGACTGATAAATTACTATCAATATTTAAGGTGAATACTCGATACATGATTCTCATTCGAATTATGTAAAAAAAGTAGGTAAATATTAATAAACTTTTAAGTAAAGTTACTCAACAATTATCTAATTATTTACTCGTCGTCTGGATACCCTAGCAGCTAGCTGCACTTTCGACACAAAACAGGTAGTTTACCTACGTCCAAACACCGCCACGTGTTAACAGGGTAGCAGGATAAACAAACATGATCTAGTCCCCCTTAATACTTTAATCCTGGCTTAGGATAGGCATAAATACTAAGATATTTTACTCGTTTAGGCAACAAATTTGTTGATCAAGTAAATGATGTGAACTTTGGCAATTTTTAGATGTGAACAAGCGGCACAGTGCAACACCTGTGGACGTGCCGCCTGCATGACTGGAAAAGTGTTTACGCTTCATTTATTTGAATTGAAATTTATGAAAATGTAGTCAAAAATTAAGTACCTATTTTTTTTACATAATTCGAATGAGAATCATGTACAGAGTATTCTCCTTAAATAATGATAGTAATTTTCTAGTCATTCTGTATATTCCGGATTGGTGGTAGCTTCACATTAACTATAATTATTTAATAATCATTTAGTTTGTAAGATGACGAATCAAGTTCTTTTACTCCTAATAGGCTTCTACTTGTAAAATAAATTTTGATTCGATATATGATTAATATTAAATAATAATTATGTCATTTTTAGTGATTTGTTCTTTTTTAACTGATCGTAGTAATATTTTTACACACAGGGCTGGATTTAGGGGAGGTCAAGCGGGGCAACTGCCCCGGGCCTACACTTAAGAGGGACCTCCACAGCAGAGACTTCGGGGTAAAAATTGAAATTGTATAGAATTAATGTTGTGTTTTATTTTAAGAATAGGAATAGGTAATGACCTTCTTTTTTGGTATACATATAGCCCGACGGAGTAAACAACAGCGGTTCGGAGTTAGGACGACCGTTTTTTTGTCGTCATCGATCTGCAAACAAATATATTGAAAACAAACTTTGAGATTAAGGGGCCTCCACTCCTCTGTTGAACCGGGCCTCCACACCTCTAAATCCGGCCCTGTTTACACAGCACAGTCATTATTATCATATTTGCGGTTTTCCTAATAACTTGGAATAGATGTAAATGGATGATTTCGACAGCCTTGCATTCGCCTCCATGCTCTCAGAACATTTACGAATTTAAAGGTACATGATATTATAATATTTAAAGACTCCTTAGACATGATACATTAGGCATAATGTTAAAATTTTATTATAAATATATTTTATTTTATAATAATATTATAATTTAATATTAAGACTCTTTAGACAAAGTGGGGGACCCACAAGGACCACCATACCAATACCATAATAATACCCAGACCGGAAACAAATCTCCCGAGCGGGAATCGAACCGGCGACCGCGCAGTTTTGAGGCGACTACTCACACCAATACACCAGGACGGTCGTCAGTTTTTAAGTATTAAAAAATTTACCAATCTTTACGCTAGGCACTTATTGGTTAGATTTAACGAAAAGGTATTCAAGCATATTAAGATAATTAAATTATAATATTTATTATATATAAAAAAGTAAGTATAATAAGTTCAAATAAAACAAATTACTTAAATTCACAAATTTTTTTATTAATATTTATTCACATGAATCTTTTTTCGTCAACAAAAGCTTTGACTAATATTACTCCTTATTACAGTCATTAAAAATGAAATAATATTAACTTTACTCGCTTCATACACACAGCTTATAAACATATGATTGACATGACATACAATTATAAGAAAAAAGAAAAAAGTAACTAAAATAAAAAAATATATACAAAAAAAAAATGTGTGGTGTCGTGGGACATCAGATAGGAACGAAGTTCCTTATTACATAAAAATTAATTTCAAGTTCTAGTCGAGGTAATAAGAAATAATTATTCGGGTATAAATTTATTATTATTTTTTTTTTATCGATAAAAATCAAAAACTATTTTACAAAACTTTTATTTTATTCATAATGATTCATAAAAATATATAATAATAATATACCTACAAAGAAACAGCTATTTACATGAATAATAATTAAGCCTTATTATGTTCTATTATAAAAATTATAGCTTTATGGTAACTTAAAAATGATATAATATACGTTTTTGATTCGATTTTTAAAAAATAACCGTATATAAATTATACACATACAACCACAAAACTAAAACATGTGTTCATCATACACATATTACCAAACAAAAACACGTGTTGCTTTTATGTTTTTTATTTTTATTATAATTGGTACATTAAATAATTATTAATTGGCTTTTAAATAATTACAATTAAGAATAAATATTGAAATGAAGTGAATATTGATTTTTAATTTCGAATATTTCTATTATAAACTTAACTTATTTCACGCATTTTCGTTCACGGACGTTTTTTTGCCGGTTAGGGTCCTTCGCAAGTACAAGGTGGCTTCAGCGGACACGGGTCTCTTGTACGGACAATTCGAGTTCGATACCTCGTGATACTATGTCGGGGCGTCACGGTTGCATGCGAAAGCCATCCCGTGACGCCCCACTATGACGATGAGGGCACCGCTGGGTTTTAGTTCGCGTATTCTGGCACGCTTGCAGCCAGCGAGTCCCACATATCCGCCGTTTTTGTGGTGGAATGCGTAAATGCATTTCCCAGCGTGAAAAAAAGGGTGGCCCTTCGCATCGTCCCATAAGGAACTTCGTTCCAAAATAGTTTTATCACTTTAAACAAATTATTGTTCTGTAATGTATTATTATACAAAATGTTATTAATAAGTACATTTAAAGAGGATAAATTAATTAATTCATTCATTTGAATTAATGGCTTTCAATATTCCCAAAATAGCATGGATGATTTCTCCCATGGTGTAGAGATTACAAAGATTCCGAACGGTATAGGATTTTCCACGTTATTTATATACACAATAATAAACCCAGATCATAGTTCTCTTTTAAGCCACTGGCTGCGCAAGTATTCAGGAGGTACCGATACTATTATTATTCTTATTATTACAAATAAAGCAAACTCGTAAATGTAAAAATAAATTAAATTAAATATAAAAAAAAAATTAAATTAATTCCACGTTTCTCAAAATATTTTAAAATAGTTTGTAATTATTTAAATGATTACTTATTGAAAAGTAGTGCCCTACCCACAAAATATCTGCCAAATATAACATCACTCTTTTACTGACAATTTTGGAAAAATAAAAAACTCAATAATACGTTGAACGACCCAGGAATCAAACTTGAGACCCCTTGCTCGGCAGTAATGCTTGCAACCACTCAACCAACGAGGCGGGTACCTACTTTTAGAGTAATTGTTTAAAAATAATTAAGTACGTTTTTCGTGCGGGTGAAACCGAGGGGCACAGCTAGTTTAAAATATAATAAACACACGTAAACATTGTTAGTAATCTATATACAGCAATATTATGTTAGAACATTCACCAGATATATTTGCATTTTTTTTTGTTTCACATATTTACATAAGAAAGGGCATAAAGAACCAAGGTCAAACAACAACATTCAATTTTTATATGATTTTGCGAGTAAGGACAACATTAGATATAATTAAAATATTTAGAACAATTGAAAAGGATATTTGAGTCTTAAATTACGTCGAGGTCACATTCGCTAGAGGTATATTATGTTTATATAAGTATATATAATTATTGACATCTGTGACACGACGACGGGTTGGCGCAGTGGTCACAGCAACTGGCTGATGCGCTGACGGTCGCGGGTTCGCTCCCCGCACATGACAAATATTTGTATAGGCTATACAGATGTTTGTCGTGGTCTGGGCGTTTGTACTTGTGTATTGTGTGTGTTTCCTTCCGGACCCCCGACACAGGATTCACATCATACTGGGGGCCGTTGAGTGTGAGACGTTTATTTATTGTGGTCTTGGCCAAACACTATAGATTATAGAATAACACGAATGCGGGTAGTTAATATACTCTGTGGCAGTCGAGTGACATCCCGTGTCGCCGAGAAGGCATGGAGAAATGAGGGGGAGCCCCCTTCGGTGTCAAGAGCGGGCGGGCTCGCTTGTTCGCTCTGTGCAGGGGCGTGTGGTGCGCGGGCCACCTGGGTCGAGCCTGGCTCCCTGCTGGGGCTGCCTATGGTGCGATCCGACGGCGGGGCCGTTGGGTCGCTCAATGCTGGCACAATTCTGCTTTGCGGCGTCTCGATGGTTATCGATCGGTATCGATGGGTTTTAGTGAGGTATTCGGCCTGCTGGGTTGACGTGAGATCCTGGCATCTAGCCGCAAGTCCCACATACCCGCTGTTTCACGGCGAGATGCGTAAATGCATTTCCCATCGTTAAAAAAAGTCGAGTAACACCCCGTGGGTAGCGAAGATGTTATGCGATGTAAGCGAGCTGATATTAGTATAAGGTTAAGCAATTATTAATATGTAAACTAATCTCACAGCTGGACAAATACCTCCTCTTGTTATAGGAGAATGGTTGGATCTTAATCCACCAAGCTCCTCCACTGCTGGTGGTACGGTGTTTTTATGAGTAACGATTAGTATATTGTATGTTATGTTAACATTCTATGTAATAAAACTTTTTTCTAAATAACTTTACACATTGTTTTATTTTAGCCTACGTAAGAAGAATCTGCTTTAGTAATTTATTTTTAGCCTAATATTTTTAGCGTTTTAAAAACAAACGCTAAAACCTTTCAATTGGCCATGACCGCCTTTACTAAGAAATTTTCCACCGTTTTGGTGCATGTTTGGTATGATTTAAATTGGATCGCTAGTGACGTCCACGGAATCTGTAGGCTACTAGTAAAGGTGTACACTAAGTGCAAGTGTATTAAGTGCAAGCGTCTTTTTTTATTCTTATGTAAAATGAATATAATGCGATAGATAAAATTTCTGGTGTAAGCCATTGCGTTTGCATAAAGTCCTAAAGACATTAGGACTTACGATTTTTATACTTATATAATATTCTTTATTGCACTTAAAAATTGTACAGTAATTAGTATAACATGTTTGTTTACAAAGGTGGATTTATCTCTTTTATTGAATTTTGAGTCATTATTTTGAGTCATAACTTTTTAATTAAATGTCTACACCGGATTTTATCGCGTTTATTTAAAAACTTTAGTTTTACGATTTTTAAAATTATTTCCCGACGTTTCGGATCCTTTAGACTTTAGAGCAGTGTTTCCCAACGTGGGGCCCACGCCCCACTGGGGGGCAATTTGATAGTTAAGGGAGGCAATTTAAAAATGGACTCGACACGACTTTAACCCTTTCGCCTTGGGTTATTTAAATGCAAAGCTATACCTTGTCCAACCGTTTATTATCTTTTTGACAGCTTACGTCTATAAATTTCAGTTTATTTTTTTTCATTATATGTTTTGAAATTTTACATACGATGTTTTGATAACAATTTCATAGTGATTTCTTCCTAAAACTTATCATTTATATTTCTTAAGGGAACAAAACAATTTTAAAGGTTAAAAAATATAAAATAGGGGCATAAAAAATTTAAAATGTTAAGGTGGGGCATGGCCTAAAAAGGTTGGGAAACACTGCTTTAGAGCGTCCATGGTCTCGTGGGACTGAGGTGGTGGGTGTCCGAATAAGAAATATTATATATAAGAGAACAGTATCATAACTTTTTGACATTTAATCTTGAAATCGCATATTTATTGTAACGCGATTTAGAAGTGTTATTAAACAATTTCGTAAGGCAATTTTTTGACGGGTTGGCGCGATGGTCGCGGCAACTGTTGTTAGTTGTCACGGTTTGCCGCTTATGACAAATGTTTATATTGGCCATACACATGTTTGTCGTGGTTGGCACATTTGTGTTTGTGTTCTGTGTGCTTCCGACTGGGACTTACTGGGAACTTACTGGGAACCGTTAAGTTTTTATTTATTTATAAATTATGCATCAGTATATACAAAGATTATTTTACTGATTGACATTTAATTGAGTGACCATTGGCGCAGTTGGCAGTGACTCTGATTTCTGGTCCAGGGTTTATGAAATAAAATATTTATAAGAAAAACTGACTGCGTAAAAAGACTAAAAAATACACGAAATAAAAAAATAAAAAAACAAGGCCAGAAGTTTAGAATGTTATCTAAAGTAATATTGAACAACTACACGATTGAAATAGTTTTATAATCGATACACACATAAACATAATAACTACTGGTCTTGTTTTTTCTTTAATATTTTTTTTTCATGCATTTTATAAATTTTTAGGCAGTGGAGTTTTTTGTTTTTTTATATATATTTTTTTAAAGTGTAAACACTTTTTAGTTAGTATTCATTGACTTCGTTATTAGGATTGTGAGCTAATAAATTTCACAATCACAGCCCGAGGCCCAAGCCGCCGAGTCTCGTGCCCATTCCCGTGTGCCTTGGATTTAAACCCGACCTCTGATTTCGCAGTTAGTGGTCATACCACTAGCACTAAGCTATCACTGCTACTATCCCTGCTTAATAAGGGCAGAATAAGTAAATACTAAAGTATATAAACGTCTCACACTCAACGCGACCCAGTAGGATGTGAATCCTGTGTCGGGGGTTCGGAAACACACACAATACACAAGCACAAATGCCCAGACCACGACAAACGTCTATCTGGCCTATACAAATATTTGTCATGTGCGGGGATCGAACCCGCGACCGCCAGCGTATCAGCCAGTTGCTGTGATCACTGCGCCAACGCGTCGTCAGTAATATGCCTAGTAAGTACCTGTTTTATATATGAAAATTAGCGAGAATGGTTCTTTATACTGAAAAATGATGAAAGGAACCTAAAAATCATTTTTCAATAGCTATTTGACGTAGTTCGTCGATTTTTTTTCATTTTGACAATATGGCGTCTGATTGTCGCTGTGGTGAATTTTGTTTATTGTCATGTCAATTGTAACACTCGCAAGGTTAAGACAAATCGATTGAGGTAATAGTCAACAAAATCGGTCAACGTGTTTGTTCTCTACAACGCCAATTACTCGTAGGAACAAACATACCAGCGTTGCCAGTCTTTTTATTTGTCAAGTCGAGATTTTGGAACTTTTTGGGTAAAATAGCAGGATTTTTTCGTCGAAAACGGGACATAGTAAAAAAACGTATATTATAATAAGAAGTTTTTAAATAATTACCTTTTTATTTGAATGCAAATTGCGTTTACGTGACAATAGATAGCAAAAATAGCCATAGAAAATGTATTTTAATAAAAATATAATATTTGAAATCAGGTTTACCCTATCGTTAAAGTGTCTTCTGAAATAAAAGAGCGGGCGGCCAGTCCATACTTGTCTGTGTCACCCGCCCACACTTCCTCAGCACGCTGCACGGATGGTCAAGTTATCCCCTAAAAGCGGGACTGAGCAAGTCCCGCGCGGGACATTTAATTTTGATTTAAAAATCGGGACGTCCTGCCAAAATCGGGACGTCTGGCAACGCTGAAACATACATACAATTACATACAAAACATACAATATAGACTGATAAACACATTACCTTCCCTTGTATCGCACAGTTGGGTAAAAAATATGAATATGTATATCAGTCGGCTCTTTTCAAAAACACACGCATTAAGCTTATTACCTTAGGAATAGAAGGTTGTGTGTGAAGAAAAAAAGATCATGGTTCATGGATTATCTAAAACAGTCATAAGGTTAAAATACTACGAGTATTATATTGTACCACTAATATAATGTGTGAATGTGAATGAAAGTGCTGGAAGGGGTAGACCTAGGCGGACGTTTCAAGACCAAATCGGGGACGTCTTAAAAAAAGGCCAGGTCAAGAGTGCCCTAAACCGAAGAGCGTGTATGAAGGGAATAATGAAAGTGGACGAAGCGAAACAAGTATGTAAGCATCGTAGCAAGTGGAAAGAAGTGGTCTGCCCCTACGGGAAAGAAGCGTGATTGTATGTATGTATGTACTAATATAAATGATAAACTTTGGATGGATACTTGTTACTCAATCATGTTAGAACTGCGAAACGGATTTTGATGCAATGTAGCACAGAGATAGGGTGTTTGTGCACTACACGGAATTTTACTGTCCGGCAGTCCGATTTTTTACTGTCCGATATGGCACGCCATATACATAAATGTATACTAGTTTGTGCACTGTACATAATTTTCCGTACGACATTTTACGTTTCCCAATTCATTTTTATCTCATTTTCATTCTTTTTTTTTAAATTTAATTATCAAATACAAAAAAAAACAATATTTACAAATTTATAACTCTAGGTAGCAAGAGAAAACCACTAAGGTTTGTACAATGCTACTATTTTATTTTATTTTATAGTACAATGTAAAATTAAAAAATATATATAATTTTAGTTGCTAAATTAAGATTATTTACAATACAACTAGAAAACCCGGCGAACTCCGTTTCGCCACCAACTTATTTTCGTGAGGGATACTCACACCACCTACTGGCGCCATCTGCTCCACCACCATGCAAAACCATATTGGTTTGTAGTACATGCTATGTATCAGAGATGGCGCTGTATGTGAAAAATGATTTTCCCTGTTTTCCTGCTTTTCTGTTGAAATTTTTCCTTAATTTTGTTTGCTATAAACATCACGGAGCCCGAGACCTTTCCAACTAATGCAAAACCGTGGAAATCGGTTCGTGCGTTCTGGAATTATAGCGTCAGGAAGGAAAACCCGACTTATTTTTATATATAAGATTATACAATAAATTATTTTTTTTTATTTTTCTTCTAAAGACTTAGTCGATAGTAGTACATTTTAAGTTTTTGTTTAATTTTTTTTTATTTTATACATTCAACTAAATTAGATGGTAGTAAATTTAATAATCGAGGGATTATGTAATCGGCCGTTCTCTCACCATATAAATTGTTGGCACGAGTTGTTTTAAGTTGGTTTTTCGCTACGGCCCTAAATGTAATAATAATAATAATAATATTCTTTATTGTACACCATAATATAAACAAATACAGTAATTATGCAATAAAAGATGTACAAAGGCGGTCTTATCGCTAAAAGAGCAATTTCTTCCAGACAACCTTTGGGCATAGGACACGACACAGTAGCAAATGTAGGGTATATAACACGCTGTCTAAATTTACTTTTCCAGAAATTTTCTTTTAAAATAGTATACTGAAATTTATGTTGTAATGGTAATACTTTACAATAAGTAAAATATGCCATTTCGTTGTCAAGAAATTCAGTCCTAATTTTCTGTGAGACAATGTTTTTTAATATTCTTAGTTGTAATTTATATATTTTATTCAGATTACTGCTGTAGGTGCGACCATAACTACTGAGGCCATATTGGATATACGAGTCAGCGGGAGCATAATAAAGTAACAATTTAATTTTGAATGGGATTCTGTTTTTTAAAATGATAATGTTAAGCAAAAATTGTCTTAATTTGTCCCATACGCGATCTATTTGTGAGCTCCATGAAAATTTGCTGTCTATCATCAGACCCAGGTACATTTGCGAATTAACAACTTCAACAGCTGAGCAAGCACAGTTATTTTTATATTTGGTATGCAAACAACTATGATTGTGAGCAATCAATTTTGTTGTCAGAGTTTTTCGTTGGTGTGGTGATTTTATTATTAGAAGTTTAGTTTTGTTTACATTAAGTACAATTCCTATATCATGGCACCACTGTATCAATGCGTCGAAGTCATTTTGTAACTTCTTTTTGGCCTCCTCAGGATTACTATCAGCCACCACGAGACACGTGTCATCAGCGAATTGATAACATGTACACTTTTTTTTTTCAAGTTTTTCATTTCTCATTTTTCTCTTTTTTCATTTTTCATTCAGTTCTTTTCAAGCCACATTGGACCATAAAAAATCGGATTGCCCGACATTACAATTCCTTGTAGTGCACAAACGCCGATAGATAGAGATATTGTCTGAAATAGCACATTTTTACTTTTTAATCTCGTTAAAAATTTGTGGTTTCTGTCGAAGATCTATTCCACGCAAACAAAGTCGCTACTATAACATTATTTTCACAAAGAGTACATAATTAAGTTATTTATTTTAAAGTTTAGTGAACAGTTTTTTTGTGATATCGTTAATTGACAACCGTTCTGGTGTAGTGGTGCGAGTAGTCGCTTCAAACACAGGCGGTTGTAGACTCGATTCCCGCTCAGGACGGATATTTGTATTTATAGAAATATTTGTTTCTGGTCTGGGTGTATGTCCATGTTTCCCCCAATGTTATCCCCACAGTGCCTCGTAGAGAACATAAAGCCGTCGGTTCTGGCTATTATCATAGACACCTAATAGCGATCGTTATACTCATACATCTTAAAGAATATAACCGTCAACCAACGTGAAGTAGCGTAGTAGATGAACTCCAACCCTTTTCCTATATGATGAAGAGGTCAGCAGAGGGACGTTTATAGGCTGATTTAGTTCAGTTCAGTATTTGTTCTTGTGGGTATCCTCAGCAACTAAAGCCGTTGGTTCCGGTTTTATACACACACTTGATAACGGTCGTTACATATTCAAATAATCCTCTAAGCCCACTGTTGGGCAGTATGGCAGATTAAGCTTTGAGTCTTTTCTAATGTAGTCGAGAGAGTAGCAAATAATAAAAACAACCCACTTATTTTTATTGCTTTTTGGGTAATAAGCTTATATTTAAATTAGACGTTGGGCTATTGGGTACAAAAAAAGTACTATCCGTGCGCAGAAACTTTGCCGATGACCACCCCTCCCACCGGAGTTGACTGCGTCCCTCGCTCGTCTGAGGTGTACCGCTAGCAACGCAGCCAATACGTGCGTGTAATTTTTTGCTGTCACTACGAATTAATTAACTGTTGTTTTCTTAGGTTTTACTTGTTTTATTTTTGTTAGTTATTTGTTTTGTTTTTTGGAACCATTAAACTTTTATATTACGGTTACGTTTTATTCATTCACTAAATATAAATACATAAAAATATATAATCTACGTAATAACAACAGCGTTTTTTATTAACTATTTATAATTACACTTTATATTAAATTTATAATTCGACCGAGACTATTTTTTATTAGTTTGATGTAAAATATATACAATAATAATCTACATTTATGTGACCTTTTTTTTTCAACCCTACTGACTATCGACCCGTGACGTCTCAAGGCCATCGGCAAAGTTTCTGCGCACGGATTATAAATATGTAACCAAATACCTGTCTTGTGAAACTTATTATCATTTACTATATACGAGTATTCTCGCTTTCATTATCAAATAAGTTTTAAGAATAAGAATCAATGCCAGAATTTGAAGTTATAGCCGTCAATTATAACAGTAGAATCGCCTAATATTAATATTAAACTAAGTTACATTTATTAGAACAATTTAACCTACTATCCTATAAAAAATGGAAGTGTCTATTCCAGCGTTGCCAGATTTAATTTTTGCCAAGTCGGGATTTTGGAACTTTTTGAGTGAAATAGCGGGATTCATTCGTCGAAAGCGGGACATAGTCAAAAACCGTATATAATCAGAAGTTTTTAAATATTTATCTTTTTTATTTGAATTCAAATTACGTTTACGTAACGATAGATAGCAAAAATAGCCATAGGAAATGTATTTCAATAAAAATATAATATTTAAAATCAGATTTACCCTATCGTTAAATAGTTGAGTCTTATTCGTCTTCTGAAATAACAGAGCGGGCAGCCAGTCCACACTTGTCTGTATCACCCGCCCACGCTTCCTCAGTACGCAGCACGCATGGTCAAGTTTTCCCCGAAAAGCGGGATTGAGCGTGTCCCGCGCGGGACATTTATTTTTGATTTAAAAATCGGGATGTCTGGCAACGCTGGTCTATTCATACGATTATCTTACGAATATATATAATTATATATATACATATATATATACATATATATATATGTATATATATATTTTGTTATTCATACGATTATCGGAAAATATTTTTTTTATTCGTACGATCTATTTTATATTAATTAAAAAATATTGATATTTTAATTTTTCAATTATTTTCTATCGTCAGGTTGTAAAGTTTTTTTTTTGACGTGATAACGTCTAGTAAATTGATGAAAGGGTGCCCGTTCGAAGAAGATGACGTCATCATTGTCACAATTAGTCTGTCACTAACTGTCGCCGACTATCGATAATTTTCATCTGATAATTATCGAAATCTGTTCATTAGATAATTATCGATAGCACGATACGACAATTATCGATAATAAAATTGTCGATATTTTTTTCCGATGAACATCCCTAGTATGAATAGCAACATATACCTATATAGAAGAGAATATTATCCCTGAGTGGTATAGACTATTTAGTTATTTACTAGATCATGTGTTTTTGAAGTGAAACTTTTATATCGACGTATGGGAGAAATCTTATATCGATAATAAAATTATCGATAATTTTTCCCGATGAACATCCCTAGTAGAAATCAGACTGAGGGAGGTCATGGAACACGAGAAAATCTGGCCAGCGCGATGTAGAAAAACAGTCGAGTTATACAGCGAAATCTTGGGAATCAGAACCGAACTAGTACAAAGCAATTTCTCTTTTTACAATTTTGACTTTTATAACTTGTTGTTGTTTTAAAATTTATCCAAACGCAAAAGATTATAGCCCATACAGCCTATTTGACTTATAACTTCCAAATACATTTTATTGTGTTTACTCTGTTCCAATACAAATTTCCTATTGGATTTATTTATGTACATTTTAAAACAAGGATAAATTACTATTATTTTGAATAAACTTTCAGGTTAATTATTCATATTAATATATTTAATAAGATAAACAATTTATAAAATATAGTACATTAAATTTTATATTGTATAAAAAATATTCGACTTTTAACAAATAACAATGCAAGTTATGCAATGCATATTGTGCAAGAAATTTATTAAGAGGTAACTCTGAGGAAAATCTGTATATAGAGGTTTGCAACAAAGGAATAAAATCTAGAGCAAATATATTCGTTATTTTCATCTTTACAAAAATTCCGCGACATCATAATATGACACACACCAAAACGATGGTTTTTAACCGACTTCAAAAAAAGGAGGAGGTTCTCAATTCGTCTGTATTTTTTTTTTTTTTTTTTTTTTTTGTGTTTGTTACCTCATAACTTTTTACTGGGTGTACCGATTTTAATGATTCTTTTTATAGTCAAAAGCTAGTGGTCGTCATGTGGTCCCATTTAAATTTGAGCGAGATGTGACTAGTAGTTTTTGAGTAATCCTTAAATAATGCGTACTTTTTTCCTGATACCGCGCGTCGCTGCGCGGGTCGCGTTGCATACAATCGTTCCTTGTGACTTAATTTGTTTCGGAAGACTATCACATTTTATGTTTTTTATGTTTACTACGAGTTAAACTATACAATATTATATTTTGTTTCTCAGATTACGACTCAGGTGTAGAGTTATGTTGCGCTGAACTTTAAGATTTCAAGCGCGTCCTGTATTTAAAAGATCATATCTCGAAAATAGTTATACAGCAAAGTGTAAAGGAATAACTTTTCATCGGTGATTAACTAGACTAACTGTTTACTAACTGTTACTAATTGTTTTTAAATTTTTAATTTGTTAAAATATTTAACGGACACCATTTTGCGTCATTTGTCATAGACTAAAATCTTAAATGTGACATTGTGTGTGCAACAATAGTGTACCTAAGTATTAGTTTATTAGCAGCGGAATCTTTTATGATGTAATCTCAGGAAAGTAATGACAGTTAGAATCTTGGGTGTCATTGAAATGAAATAAATAAACAACTTAAATTAATTAATAATTTAACTTAAATGTTTATAACATAATATATAATAAGTAATACCTAATGAAAGGCAGAAAGGAAGGCACGTTATGACTTATGCCGTTGTGTCGTTACGTTTCCATAATGCAATTCAATAGGCAGAATATAAACAATATATCCCATCTGTAATAGATTTCAAATAACCTGACGTCTTTCCACTTGAACGTAAACAATAGGGGTAATAAACCAAACGAGAGAGACCCCTGGGGCCGACCGTATAATTGGGCGCGGAACAAGCTCCGCGCCCAGTCGGCCCCCATCAGCGAAACACTGCAACCGGACCAACTGGGGAGGATCGTCGGGGAACTCTTTCCCGACGAACCCGAGGACTTCGTGCCCCCCAGAATGGCTCGGCAGACGCCGGACGAGGAGGAGGGTGTTCCGCCACCCGTCACAGAGGCTGAAATGGAGGCGGTGATTACCCGCCTCCAGAGTAAGAAGAGGGCGCCGGGTCCAGACGGGGTGCACGGGAGAGTCCTTGCAATTGCTCTCGGGCACCTCGGCGACAGCCTCCGGGAGCTGTTTGACCGCTGCATGCAGTGTGGCCAGTTCCCGGGGGCCTGGAAGGAGGGTCGGCTCTGCCTACTTCCTAAGGCAGGGCGGACCCCGGACTCGGCTTCGGGGGTGCGACCGGTGGTGCTGCTGAACGAAGCTGGGAAGGCCTTGGAGAAGATAGTGGCCTCCCGGCTCGTTCAGCACCTGGAGGAGGGCTCGGGACCTGGACTATCAGAATTCCAGTTCGGGTTCCGAGCACGCCGGTCGACCGTCGACGCCCTCAAACGTCTACGGGCGGTGACGGCTGAGGCGGAAAATGGGAGGGAGGTAGTGGTCGCGGTGTCGTTAGACATCGCGAACGCCTTCAACAGTCTCCCGCACGTGGTGATACGGGAGGCACTAAAATACTTCGGAGTGCCCCCGTATCTAGGGAGGCTGTTGGAGGCGTACCTCTCCGATCGGAGGGTAGGCCTCGAGAACCGGTCGGGGTCCGTGGAGTGGTGGCGAGTCGGCTGCGGTGTCCCGCAGGGATCAGTTCTGGGTCCGATCCTGTGGGACATCGGGTACGACTGGGTCCTGCGAGGCCGTCTTCTGCCTGGGATGGGTGTCATCTGCTACGCAGATGATACCCTCGTTTATTCCCGGGGACGAAACTACAAGGAGGCGGCGCGGCTGGCCGAGGTCGGACTCGACCTCGTGATCAGCCGTATAAAGAGTTTAGGGCTTCGTGTCAGGATTGACAAGACCGAAGCCCTGCTCTTCCGCGGGACCGGCCGTAAGGGACCTCCACCGGGGGCTACCCTTCAGATTGGAGAGGGGAGGGTCAGGATGAGCCCTCAAATAAAATATCTCGGGCTCATCCTTGACGGAGGGTGGACCTTCGGTCCACATTTTGCGATGGTGGGACCGAAGGTTGTGAAGGTGGCGAGTGCACTGGGCAGACTTCTCCCGAACCTCGGAGGACCCAGCGCCGCCTGCAGGCAGCTGTATTCCGGAGTCTGCCGGAGTATGGCGACGTACGGTGCCCCGGTTTGGGCGGATCGCCTCACCGCGAAAAATAAGGCGGCGCTGCGCACTGCGCAGCGAACAATCGCGGTGAGGGTGATTCGGGGGTACCGTACGGTATCGTGGGCTGCAGCTACTGCTCTAGCCGGCGACCCCCCGTGGGAGCTCGTGGCGGAGGTTCTTGCCGAGACCTACTCATACGTCTCGGGTAGGAGGGCTCTTGGTGAGAACCCTACGTTGGACGGGATCCTACGGGTGCGTCGGATAGGGCAGGAAGCGCTTATGCGGAGGTGGGGGGAGGACCTGGCGGGGCAGCCGTACGGCACACGCGTAACGGCTGCCATTCGCCCGGTCCTCGAGCGGTGGATGCGTCGAAAACGCAAGCCCCTCACCTTCCGTCTGACACAGGTTCTCACCGGGCATGGTTGCTTTGGTGACTACCTGTGTCGGACGGCCCAGAGGGAGCCGACGACTGAATGTCACGATTGTGGCGCGGCGGTGGACTCTGCCCAGCACACCCTCGAGGTGTGCCCGAGATGGGCGGTGCTGCGTCAAGGTCTGACGTCGGTCCTCGGAGGGGACTTGTCGCTCCCGAGCATCATCACCGCGATGCTCGGTGACGACGAGTCCTGGAAGGCGATGGTCTCCTTCTGCGAGACAGTAATGTCCCAGAAGGAGGCCGACGAGCGGGTGAGAGAGGAGGCCGCCGACGTGGCCTCCATCCGCGGGCGACGAATGGGGGTGCGTAGGAGGCGCTACTTAATGCGCCTCCAGTAACGCCCCTGTGCCCGTATCGGGCCGGGATGGGAACCCGGTCCTACTAGATACGGCGTCGTCGGGACTGTTCAGAGGTGAGCCGGACAGTCCCCATGGAGGAGAAGTCTGGCCTTTTCGCCGAGGCCAGCCTGTCGCTGGAGGGATCCTGTTGCCTGCAGATCCGGGACCCTCCAATTAAAGCGGCTGAAGGCTCCCGCAGGGGTTTAGTACGGTATTGCACTCCCAAAGTGCCGAGTCCGACATAGGTCTAGGACTGCCGACCCGGGCATTCTGGATATCATCCGTAAATGGATTCCCCTGCGAAAAAAAAAAAAAAAAAAAAAAAAAAAAAAAAAAAAAAAAAAAAAAAAAAGGGTAATAAACCAAACACTCACAGAGCCCATTCATTTTATCTATTCATTCATTTCTATTTGCAAAGAATAAATCATTAAATTTGTTACAGTATTTTATTTGAATATGTATTCAAAAGTATCGACATTGGTTAGTTTGTAACACGCACATGGTGAACAGATCTTGTTCAGGTAAATAGACGCTAGTAAAAAATGGCATGGCGCATCTTATGCATCTGCGACGGCTCGACACAGTACGCAAGCGGTCAACTGTCAATTGTTTTTTTTTAACCAACCTTTTTTTGTTTTGACTTTTCGGTTTGGATAATTGAATATAATCAATCAGGTAGAAAATTTTACTTAGAAGCGAGATAAATAATACAAATCGACCTCAACTATAGTTGACATGAACGGTTGAGCGGATATTGATTAAGGGATTTAAAGATCATTAAATACGTATTAAAAATATGTCATGAATGAAAAATAATAACCTTTGTTTTCAATAAAAAAAAATTATATCGATGCTAAATTGACAAAAAAAAAGAAACTCTAGGTGATTTGTAAGATCATCGTAGTATTTCGAGTTGGTATGGATTTTTTGCAAAAAAAAAAAATTCCTTAGGTCGATTGCGGCTTTTTCGAGGGTGGTAAAATACCTGTAGCTTGTGGACTGTAACCGCCCAGCTTTATATAAATAAATCAGTTATCGAACTACAGATTCACTAAAAATCTAGAAATAAAACAAAATTTTAAGAAAAAAAAATAACCGACTTCAAAGTTCAAAGCAAATAAAAAACGGTAAAACAAAAATGCACTAAAAAGTAAAAAAATAATTACGTATTCTTTTGTCTGTAGTCAAATTATTATGATAATATAATGTACAATTATTGTTGGTTTTGGAGTCGGTGTCAGCCAAGGAAATACGATAATATACGTAGCAACAATGATATTCAAATAAACAGATATGTTACAAGCGCGCAAATAGTGAAGACTACAAAACGTCCTAATTGGGACGTATTGCCTTTAGTCTGCGTCACGCACGACAACGAGTGATACGTTCCGTCCTGCTACTTAATAACCATCGAAAATGCCATCGTGTGTATTTAGAAAGTGTACCAATTACGATACCAAAGTTAATAAAACACAAGGGATCTCTTACCACATGTAAGTACGCAATATACTTCAATTTATTAAAATATTTCACTTATTTTTCTAATATTCTGTTATTTGGAGGTTAGAAAAAAGAAAGAGATAGAAAATTCATTTTTTGTCGTAAGAACGACAAGGATGCGTGCATTCCGGACATAGAATAAAAGTACGGATGCGAATATTAGGCAGTAAAGTCATTCTTACTCCAGAGTTCTCTTTTTCTTTTAATAACTTTTCTTTATACTTGTTTTTGAATTATAAATTGTGTATATAATTAATAAATTATTTAAAGATAATTTTTAAATTATTTAATTATAAATTTTATATATTGTATACAATTAAATATATATTAAATTTGTCTAATGTAGGAAAAAATATTAATAGTTTATCATTACCATCATATGTTAAAATAAAGCTACTAATGAGATCAGGCTTCAAGAATGAAGCAATTGTTCGTAAACAAAGAAAGAAATCGTTTATATTACTTTACTTTATGACAACAGCGATTTTGACTATTTACCGTCTTTTTTCGTAGGTTTCCGACTACTGAGATTCGGCTACAAGAGTGGATCGCAATTGTTCGTAATCAAAGAAGTGAATGCAATTGGACGCCTTCAAAAAGTAGTAGAATTTGTAGCAATCATTTCAAAGCTACCGATAAATATACTTCGAACAACCTAATTAATTTGTTAGTCTATGATGCCAACGTGCGGTGATTGGTGGCCCAAACAATATTTGTTTTTGTCTCACACGCAATTAAAACATCTAGGCGTCACCTTTTTCTTATTGTTTTTATCAAGCTATCTCTTTTACTTGTACCGAAACGTAAAATGAATAGCGCCCGGCGCGGAACACTTTTTTCAGTTGTTTAGTAAGTGTATAACATATCTGTCTATTTGAATATCATTGCGTAGCAATAACAATAGTGACTGTCACCGCCCAGCTTAGTATAAATAAGATTAGTTATCGCACTACAGATTCACTCATTCACAGATCAAGAAAAATAAATAAATAAATAAACGACCTCAAAACAAATATATATATTTATATATATAATAAAAACTGGTATATTATCATCATATTTCCTTGGCTGACACCGACTCCAAAACCAACAATAATTGTACATTATATTATCATAATAATTTGACTACAGACAAAAGAATACGTAATTATTTTTTTACTTTTTAGTGCATTTTTGTTTTACCGTTTTTTATTTGCTTTGAACTTTGAAGTCGGTTATTTTTTTTTCTTAAAATTTTGTTTTATTATATTAAAAGTAAAATAAATTTTACAAGATTAAGTTTGGTTACAAATTTCAGGTATACTTTAAAAATTCTTATATAAACAAATAGTTAAATCAAAATGGAAATTTTATGGAGATAAAGTTTACTTTATACAGCACCGGTGGGAGGGATGCGCTGTGCCGCGCTCCCGGCTGCATGGGTACCACCATCTTGCTTGTTACTTCCGTGAAACAGCTTTGCTGTGTTTCGGAAAGAAGGGCAAGACAGGCAGTGTAATTACTGGCACCGAGACTTAACATCATATATCTCAGGATAGGCAACACATAAATGAGTTGGCTGGGCTAGTTCCAGGTAAACTAGTTTATGTTAATGGGCGACGTCGACCACTTACCATCAGGTGGCACGTCTGCCAGTTTGCCTATCCAACTAACATAAAAAAAAATTGATCAGTGGCGTAGCGTGACTTAGATGGGCCCTGTAGCAAAATCTGTAAAGAGGCCCTAAATTTCTTTGCGTACGACGACGAAAGAAAAAAAAGATCGTCGCAACTCCGGACCGCTAGTATTTACTCCGTCGGGCTATATGTATTCCTAAAAAAAAAGGTCGTTGCAACTCCGGACCAATTTCTGTCCCGAACTCTATTGTGGGGGCTCCTGTAGACCGGGGGCCCCGTATCATTGATACGGCACGGTCGGGTCGCAGGAACAATTATATAAACGGCAAATATTGCAACCGTGCGAAGCCGAGGTGGGTGGCTAGTATTAAATAAACACCAGTTAATATCACTTCTCCACAAAATACTTTATTTAATTATTAATACAACGGCCTTTTAATAATAAAATAATAAAAAGAATATTTATTACTAGAGAAAAACATTTACAATAACAAGCGTTGGGGCTACTTTTAAGTAAAAATGTACTTGTGTTAGCAGCCCCGCTCCCCCTGGTACATAACATATTTTAACAGTTGAAAAAATGAAAAACATTGTACTAAACTACATTAAGTTCAACTAACTAGATAGAATAAAAAGAAAACAAAAATTATTTGACAATTAATTAGACAAAATAAAAAGAAAACAAAAATTATTTGCTCGTCCGTACGTGCGAGTTTGTGTGTATGTGTGGGTTTGTGTGTGTGTGTGTGTGTGTGTGTGTGTGTGTGTGTGTGTGTGTGTGTTTGTGTTTGTGTGTGTGTGTGTGTGTGTGTGTGTGTGTGTGTGTGTGTGAGTGAGTGTATGTATGTGTGTGTGTGTTCAATTTTTCTGAATGTAAAATAAATATTAAAATAGTTATTAAAATAAGTATAAAAGAAACAAGTATATGTAGGTACATTTACGAAAATTAATGTTAAGATTACTCACCTATTTTTATTAATGACTCAATTTCATCATAGTTTTTTGTCTTAAGCCAATCCTTCAATATCTTTTTGCACACTCGAGAGTTTTTGGGATATATGTTTGTTTCTTTATTGACTATATTATACAGGTAAGATGACAGTGTTAAAAATTGTCTCTTTGCATAGGATTGCGTTGCCTTTGCCATGCCTTTTCCTGTAATGGTTCTTATCTTTCAAATATACCATTTTGTTTAGGATTTTTAGGTACTTTCAAATGATATGAAATATCCTTTTGAACAAAGTAATCCTTCATTTTGTTTGATGAATACTCCCTTCCATTATGATTATATTAATTAACTATTTCTGTAGTAAATTTGTCTCATTCTTAGCCAAAAAATCGTTAAAATAAGAAAATACGTTAGATGTAATAAAATACACTACACAGTACCTAATCCTATGTGTCAATGGAGTCTGGATGCACTAGACCGTGCTATCAATAGAGTTAATGTCACGCCAATCAAATTAAAATCACGCCGTATGACATCGCCGGCTTGTTTCAGAAAGCATACAGCTGAGTAGCTTCAATGGATAAAGCTATAAGTGGTTTTCGCACAACTGGAATAAGCCCAATTAATACAAATACATTCAGTGACGAGGACTATTACGTCGTTAATACTGCTTCCACCAACGTAGTGACTGACCCTGTAGGTCCTATTGAGATTAACCAACCTAATCAGAGCACTGCAATACTGTCTTCTGTCAATAAAATTCAATCGCTAGAAATGGTTGTTAGTGAAAATAACGAAAATAATGATGGATGTGTTCAAAACGATGTTCTGTCTCCCGCTTCTGAATCAAACTTAAATTCTGTACTGCAATATTTATCTCCACAACTTCTCGAGAGGTTCGAAAACGAACACATAAACAGCATACGCAAATAATCACTGCTACCCCAAATAAACGTGTACTAGAAGAAAAGAAAGCTAAACGTCTCATGGAAGAAAATAAGAACCGAAAGGAAAGGGTAAAAAAGTTAAACAAGCAAAGAAAAAAAGTACTAACAAAGGAAATGAAAAAGCTAAAAAAATCCTATTTAAAAACGATACCAGCTCATCAGATGAATCAATCAATGTCCAGAATATCTGCGATGACAACAGTAGTGACTACGTTGATGAGTATGCCAACATGTGCATGATTTGTTGTGAATCTGGAAAATCGAACGAAATGTGGTATTGGTGCAGGTGATTCGTGATTCACATTCAATGAAGCGACAAGATTTACAATAATTAAATAACTTTTACCTATGACGTATATGTATTATTAATACTTTGCCACTTTTATCCTTTATTTAGGCGCCGTTCTGATTGAACACAATTGTCGATCTATGTTTCATTTTGATACGAATAATAGATTGTATGGCACCTAAGGGCAGTAGAGCACACCTTTCAAGATGCCTTATATCTCCAAATCTCTGGTCACGTACATTTTTCGGCATGGCAGACCGAGACCCCTTTTAGCCAATAGTGACGCAGGCCGTCGGCCCCTGGACTTTCGGTGGACGCAGAACCGCATCAATTACGTTCTCTGGAGAGATGACGATCGGGTTCATCGGTTCGATTCTAGCACATGCTTCATGAACCACCGCAATCCAAGGGCCCCCTCATGGTCTACCTCCCGTGACCACATATTTTGCCAAAAGGAGACCAGGTCAGCCGTATTCGGTTTTTATGAAGCAAAGCACAGCGTCGGGTTCTCCAACTTCCTGTAGAACCTCACAAAGAGGCGATTTGTCGGAAGCGCTCAACTTTCTTAGAGTACCTACGAATGTGCTTCCCCCATGCCGTGATTCTTTACTTCAGGCCGTCGATGCGCTCCGTCAGTTTTTCAGCTATATCACGCTGGTCAAGCCTGACGCCTGACTAGCCCAAACAAATATTGGGTACCTTACGCAGGCCAGACGACACTTTCACCGGCTCACCGGAGGAAGCAGAGCGGCTCCTCCTGGAGACACACTTTCCTGACTGCAAATTTGTGCAGAACATGGAGTGGATGGAGGAAAGTACAAATGCTAATGAAGAAAACTGGGCAATAGCCTATAGGGTTAAATAGCCTATAGGGGGACAAAACCAGGTGGGCTATTAATACATTTCACCCTTTCAAGTCGGCAGGGCGAGATGGGGTTTTTCCTGCCCTATTACAATGGGGAGGTAAGACCCTACTTGTACTGCTAACCATCATCTTCAGGGCGTGTCTAGCACATGGATACGTTCCCAGAGGTTGGAGAGAGGTGAAAGTTATCTTCATACCTAAACCAGGTAAATGCGATTACTCTAATCCTAGATCATACTGACCAATCAGCGTTACCTCCTTTGTACTAAAAACTTTGGAGAGGCTGTGCGAGAAAGAACTGAGGGAAAACTACCTCCAAAAACTACCCTTGCACCCAAACCAACATGCGTACAGTCAAGGTAAATGCAATATCGGATAAAGCCTTCTGTCTGGGTACCTTCTTAGACATCGAGGGTGCTTTCGACAAGACAAAATTCATCAAAATAAAGGAGGCTCTACAACGTCATGGAGTATGTACAACTCTAAGAAATTGGATTGGAAACATGCTTCAGGGTAGAATATTACTGCTCGTTGAGGGTGGATCGCAGAAGGCAATTGCAGCAAAAGGTTGCCCGCAAGGTGGCGTGATCTCGCCGCTTCTGTGGAATATGGTGGTCAATGACCTCATCACGGCCCTCAACGACCATCGCTACTACACGGTAGGTAACGCAGACGATCTCGCGATCCTGATACGCGGAAAGTTTGTCAATAATAGTATTGATGACATGACACATATAGATGTGAAGTTACGAACGCAGCATTGAGAATCGTGGAGCAATGGTGCGGAGACAACGGCTTATCAGTGAATCCTGCAAAAACTGAACTGGTAATGTTTACGAACAATAGAATCTTTGGCAACTACAAGCTGCCCAAGCTGTTCAATACTGAGCTTCAGCTGGCTAGCAAGGTAAAGTATTTAGGAGTGATACTCGACAGCAAACTCAACTGGGGCGCGCATCTAGATGCGAAACTAAATACAGCCACCATATCCTTCTGGCAGTGCCGTAGAATGATAGGTAAGACGTAGGGCCTCTCCCCAAAAATCGTTCTATGGCTCTACACAGCAGTTATACGGTCCATCATATGCTACGGAGCTGTTGTATGGTGGCCACGCACCAAACTCATAACGGCACGTAATAAACTACAGAGCTTCCAGCGATTAGCATGTTTAGCTATCACAGGAGCCATGAGGACGACACCAACTGCAGCGTTAGAAGTTATGCTGAACCTCCCAGCCCTCCACCTATTCATAAGGCAGGAGGCAGCTTCTACAGCGGTAAGGTTAAAGACACTTCATCTTTGGAAAGGAGACTTGTCCCCCCAAGCGGAGGTTCTGAATGAGGTGATGGAAAAAGAACCAATACTTCTGGCGGTAAGCGACAAACTTCCAAAGCAATTTGTTTTCGACAAAAAATATAAAATACAGCTTCATGAAGATCCAAACGAAGCCCTGGACGCAAAGGACGTACGGATCTTTACTGATGGCTCTAAGACTGGATCAGGTACAGGATACGGTGTATTCTCTGAAGATCTGAACATACAAATAGCCGCCCCTCTGGGTGCTCATAACACCGTCTATCAGGCGGAATGTATGGGTATCATAGCAGCGGCTTCAGCTACTCTTGTTCGAAAGGTAAAGGACTACTCCATCCGAATCCTCTCGGACAGCAGATCAGTACTACAAGCTCTTCAAAGTCACTCTATCACCTCAAGACTTATCTACAACTGTCACCAATCCCTGATGGAGGTATGTAATAACAACAACAACGTAACTCTTCAGTGGATCAAAGGTCACAGTGGCTCCCGTGGTAACGATGCCGCTGATGAACTGGCCAGAAGAGGTTCGGAGATGGCTACCGACCGATCGAACCAATTATCCCCCATCCTACAGCATGGCCTACATCAGTCATTTGACAACACACGAAAGAGCTAAATAACAAATACTGGATGGAGGTGAGTGGATGTAGACAGGCGAAACAAGCTCTCCCATACATAGATCGGAGATTGTCTCGTAAGTTAATGAATCTCACTCGCCCACATTTACGCAAAATTACTCATATTATTACGGGCCACGGCCCATTCAACAAACATCTGTTTAATCTAGGTGTTACTGACAGCCCCCTGTGCAGAGCCTGCCTGGAGGCAGAGGAGACGGCCGCCCACATTGTTCTGGAGTGCACGGGCGTGACCACCTACCGGGCCAGACATCTGGGGTCACCGAGGACTCTCTCCGAAGTCATTGGTGACACCAGAGGTTTGATTAATTTCTTACAGGAGTTAGGGTGGCAAGACTAGCTGCCCACTCCCACACGCAAAATAGGCGCACAGTGACGTCGAGTTGCGGAAACAAGCCCGTGCCTTACAAGATTACAAGATACAAGCCTGAAGCCTAATCCATTGAAAGCTATTCTGACGGAGCGCACAATCTTTGACCTAGTGTTGTCCGACCTGAAGCTTTGCAGTCTGCCAATGAGGGCCCTGCCCAGGCTGATACGGCATTCTATTCCCTTCTTCCAGGCTTCCAGGCAGGCGTCTCTACTTTTATTAGTAGTTCGCTTAAGCTCCTGAGTCTTGGCTCCAATGAGGCGATGTACCGACAGAGCTGCACCAAAGAGAATAGAACCCGTATCATTCAAACCTAGGCTGCCGTCCATCCGCGGGCGACGAATGGGGGTGCGCAGGAGGCGCTACTTAATGCGTCTCCAGTAAAGCCCCTGTGCCCGTGTCGGGCCGGGATGGGAACCCGGTCCTGCTAGACACGGCGTCCTCGGGACTGTTCAGAGGTAAGCCGGACAGTCCCCATGGAGGAGAAGTCTGGCCTTTTCACCGAGGCGAGCCTGTCGCTGGAGGGATCCAGTTGCCTTGCAGATCCGGGACCCTCCAATTACAGCGGCTGAAGGCTTCCGCAGGGCTTTAGTACGGTATTGCACTCCCAAAGTGCCGAGTCCGACATAGGTCTAGGACTGCCTACCCGGACATCCTGGATATCATCCGTAAATGGATTCCCCTGAGACAAAAGAAGAAGGCTGCCGTCCAAATATGGAGGTGCATGTTAGCTGCGTCAATGGCACTGCAAATCGCAGCATTAAGGGGAAGATGGGAGAGTCGTGGCCTTTGTTCCTGAGTAGTGCTCCGAACTCGGAAATCGCTTCTTGCAAAATCCCTCTCATTTTGCTCTACTTAAATTTTTTAAATTTAATGTCTACAAGACAGAAATATTTTTTAACATTCGTTTTTAAAAACTTAATTTTTTAATAAGTTTTTCTTTTAGTCGATTTTTAGTTGATTCTAATTTGTAATATAACAAGCGTGTGGACTGCACTTTTGGATCTTCCAAATATTTCCAATTTAGTCATATATCGAAATATACATATCCAAATAAGTAATAGGATTATTTTCCTTTCATGACGTGCTGTTTGTTCCTGAGTTCGTTTAGTATAATGTGTAATATTGAAAAGCTAATACACAAACGTGTTTTAATATGAAATTATTTAAAAATACCATTATGAATATTTTAATCTTATTTTGCACAATTATACAATCAATTTATGGTAAGTAATAATAATTCATTTAACTTTTTGTGGAATAGTTCTAATTATTATTAAGGTATTTTGACCGTGTCTTTTTTTATTCCATTACGCAATTTTATTTTAATTATCCACGTGAACTTACATTTATCTTGAGATCAACAGTCCTAAGACTGAATAGAAAAACTAGGACGTGATCCGACGCTGGCGTTTTTATTGATACAATTATTATTTTATTTGTTTTTTCAATATTTTTGCAAAAAAATTTTTTTCTTTCGAGTACAGCCGAGGCGGCTTATACGGTTTTTTACATTTTATTATATATAACATGACGTGAACACTCATGGTCGTCTGTTCCTAACGTAGGAAACTTAATGGCTGTTTTAGGTAACAGCCGATTCATATACATATGCATTTTTTTAAATTAATGTACATATACATATATAAGTACTAGCTGTGCCCTGCGGTTTCACCCACGTCAATTTGAGGGAAAAACGTACCTACTTAAATATATTTAAAAAATTACTCTAAGAGTAGGTATCCGCCTCGTAGGTCGAGTGGTCGCAAGCGTTACTGCCGAGCAAGGGGTCTCAAGTTTGATTCCTGGGTCGTTCAACGTATTATTGAGTTCTTTTTTTTGAAAATTCTCAGTAAAAATTTTCTTTTTTAATACCACGACGGTGGCAATCAAGCATACGGCCCGCCTGATGGTAAGCGGTTACCGTAGCCTATGGACGTCCGCAACACCAGGGGCATCACATGCGCGTTGCCGACCCTTCAAAAACCTATTTACCTCCCTCTTGAAGAACCCCATACTGCAGTCCTGTGGGAAAACCTCGGCAGGGACTTCATTCCACAGCCGAATGGTCCGTGGGAGGAAGTTCCTCTGATACCGAACTGTACGGGACCATTTGGGCTGCAATGTGTGAGCATGAATTCCCTGTCGATGGCGAGCGGTGCGATGATAAAAAGTGGCCGTTGGCATCATTTCGGACAATTCTTCGGAACACAACCCATTATACAAACGATAGAGCACGCATAGGTATGCAAGATCTCTTCTTAGATTTAATGGTTCGATATCGCTCGTCAGTATTGGATCGTCAACAATTCTCACAGCTCTCCTTTGAACCGAGTCAAGAGGACCAAGCATGCCGGTGCTCCCGCCCAGAGATGAATGCAGTACTCCATATGGGGGCAGACTTGCGATTTATATAGAAGCAGTCTTTGCCCCGGCGTAAAGTACCGCTTCGCTTTGTTAAGCACACCGAGTTTTTTGGATGCCATCTTGACCTTGTCTTCCAGGTGACATCGGAACTGGACGTCACTGGATATGTCGACACCAAGGATACCAATACTGTTAGAGATGGTAAGGGTTGTGTCCTGGAATTGAGGGGCCACAGTGAATGTGGTTTTCTTAGCGGTGAACGCACAAACTTGTGTCTTGGAGGGGTTAAATTGGACTAAATTGTCTCGACCCCAATCGGAGACTTTGGAAAGACTACTTTCGATTTGAGATACAAGTTGTTCGCGACTTTCTACCACAGCGAAACGAGGGATGTTTTCACGGCCTGTGTAGAAAGCATCTCCAGTGCTATCGTCAGCATAGCAAAAAATGCCATCAATAGACAGTAAGTCATTGATATGCAAGAGAAACAGCGTTGGAAACAGCACAGAACCTTGAGGGAAGCCAGCGTTAAAGTCTAGTTTTGCGGAGCAGCAGCCATCTACAACGGCTCGTATGCATCGACCAGACAAAAAACTGGCAACGCATTTGCACAAACCCTCGAGTAGTCCGTACGATGGCAACTTCGAGAGAAGACCCCGGTGCCAGACCCGATCGAACGCCTTCGCCATATCTAGGCTAACTGCCAATGGGAGCTTGGTGTTAATACGCTCCATAACCTTGGAGAGAAGGAAGGTAATAGCGATAGGCCTGTAATTCGATGGATCTGATCTATCGCCCTTTTTGGGTACCTAGAACGACGACTAAGACGGTACTTGCTTAGTGTGGTAGGAAAGTGCGAAAAGTCGCGTTAATACAGGGCACAACTCTGGAGCACACTGTTTCAGCACCATCGCTGGAATGCCGTCGGGCCCACTCGACTTATGAACATCGAGAGTAAGCAGCTCCCGCCGGACATCTGTTTGTGAGAAGTTTATTTCCGGCATGGAGTGTCCACACCGAGGGATGGTTGGCGGTACGGCGCTCTCATCGACATTCAAAGTCGAGTTTGAGCAAAGAGTGTACCTAGAAGATCGGCTTTCTCCTTGGCGCTATGGGCCAGGTTGCCGTCGGCATTTTGCAGTGGTGGTGAGGACGACAAACAAAAGTTTCCCTCAGCAGCTTTGGCGAGCGACCAGAAGGCTCGACTCCCGGAAGGGTAGTTGGCAAGCCTTTCGCCAATTCTCCCGATGAACTCGAATTTAGTTCTGACAATTGCTCTTTTACAGGACCTTGAGACAGCATTTAGCTTGCGTTTCACATCAGACACGTTTGGATCGCTGTTACTCCGAGCCGTGGTCCAAGCCCTGAACGTGGCTTGCTTAATGCGTTTCGCTTCCTCACAAGGCCGATTAAACCACGGTCGTTTCCTTGTCTCGGCAGCAACTAGCGAGTTTGGAATGAAATATTCCATACCCGCCAGTATCGTCTTAGAGACAGCAGCTGCGCAGGTGTCGGGATCTTCTGATGTGAAGCAAAGCTGCCTCCACGGGTACGATGCATAGTATTCTCGCAATCCATCCCAATTTGCTGACTTGTACTGCCATATGCGCCGCAAACTATTTGGTCGAGGTGGATCTGTGCGCGTGCATGGTGCAAGAGTCCGGATGAGGCAGTGGTCGGACGAGCCGAGTGGTGCATCCAGTGAGATGGAATATCCATCCGGACGTTGAGTCAGCTGAAGGTCCAGTATAGAGCTCGTATGGTCCTCAATATCTGGTATTCTTGTTGGAGTATGTACCAGTTGTGAGTAACCATAGGCCAGAGCAAAATTCGTGAGCACACCTCCCCGCGTAGTCAGTGGACCGAGAACTAAGCCATTCAGTGTGGTGGGCATTAGTCTCCTAAAATCACCAACTCCGTAGAGGGGTAAAGCTCAAGAACTTTGTCCGTCGTCAATTGCAGGTGCTCGAAGAGCCGCTTTGTTTCCCTGTCACCGCTATGAGACCTGTATAGGCATAAATTATGTTATATTTAATTATATGTTATATATAATTTACTTTAAAAGTGGAACTATAGTTAAAAAATGTCTCGAGTCGTGTCTCATCCCGTTTTTGTAACATTTCTTATTATTGCTCAGCCCCTATTGGTCGTAGCGTGATGTTATATAGCCTATAGCCTTCATTTGTCGTTGATGATGGATTTGCTTTAAGTGGTAAGAAATATATTTTAGTATTATCATATAAAAATAGTAGAATGGTAGTGATATGTACTCCCATTACCTATAGTAATATAAAAATATAAAAAATATTGGAACAAAATTTTACACACATTTTTACTTTTTATATATAAATGGGTAATTATTAAAATAAAAAATCTGTTCTTTTTTTATGCTGGTTAAACTTTGAAATGACTGGATCAATTCTAACAGAATTTTCATTGGTTGATATCTGATGTTATGAGGATTTTCCCACGATAATTTTAGTGGGTAAAGACTTCACAAAATCAGATTTAACGATCAGTTTTATCAGATTCCAAACTTTGAATTCTCTTTATTATAGCAAAACCTGATAAAAATTAAAAAATCGTCGATCTCACTGTTGAGAGTCGCATTAAATTCCTTTGTATATAATGGACAAAAGCGGAGAACACAACGATAGATGCAAATGGCAAAGAATAATTTATATAATTTTTATTCCAGGTCTCTTCATATTTGATGGAAATGATATACCATTAGTACCATACCATTTTTTCCATTATTACCTTAATATACCAAGGCATTTATATGTTAATGATTTGCCGGTCGGCCGATCAGTAGATGAAACACTTAGATTGGTAAAACCCTTCCAATTTTCTGATAAACATGGAGAAGGTATGATTATTTTTATATTAATTTCTTAGTATCTCATTTTCTTTTTAATTTTTTTTGATTATTGGATTCTACACTGGCACGTCAATCTCATGGTCGTCTCTCAATGGATATGGATAAGTCCTGATGGTTCCACTTGGAATTAAATAGACTTCATCATGACCACCAGACGACAGATATTCTATCATTTTTCGTGATTCATTTATCATAATAATAATTATATATTATTTCATACATTAATGTACCTACATTATTTTATCTTATATCTTTAAGCGAGCAATTCTTGTATATATATAATCTGAATCTCGGAAACGGCACCAACGATTTTCATGAAATTTAGTATACAGGGGGTTTCGGGGGCGATAAATCGATCTAGCTAGGATTTATTTTTAGAAAATGTCGTTTTATCCCTTTTTTTACGCAATTAAAAAATATCATTAGAATACGAAGGTAAATTTCGCTGTCATTGACAAGCTTATAATAGCTCGGATGGGAATCGGGCGGATGCGATATCAGAAAACTCGGGTTCGAATCCAGGTGCCTACAGACCAGTATATTTTTCCTTTTTTTTCAAGTTTTTTCTTTTGTGAAAAAAACTATTATTGAGAGCTCTTTTTATTTTTTATTTAAATAACCAGTTCTTATTATTTTATTGCTATGTCGGTAAGATCGAAAATATTATTTATGTTTCATCAGTATATAACGTATCTAAATAAAATTTAACCGAGCAAAGCTCGGTCATCCAGGTACTTAAACAGAATTGTAGACTGGACTTATTATTATTATGTTGAACGCTTTTATACACTAGGTATACAATTAATACATTTTTGTGAATTTCACCTCCATATGGAGCCTGTTCCGATCAAATATAAAATAAATATTTTCCCCTCTTTTGTTTATGTTTAGCATACACACAGACACACACACACACAGTCATCTGTTCCTAAGGTAAGCAACTTAATGCCTCTTTATTAGGTAACAGCCGACTGATAAACTTTTTTTGTAATATGTACCTATACATATAAATAATTAATGTCCGACCGAAATTTTGGTTTCGGTTTCGGTTTCGGCCAGTTTCGGCCAAGAAATCTAGTTTCGACCTTAGTTTCGGTTTCGGCCAAAAAATGGCCGAAACTTTCGGCCGCGCCGAAACTCGAGTATTGAACTTCATTTTGTTGAGTTTTATTTTTAAATGACAAATTTACGTGTTTATAGGTAATTGTCGTTGGATTTCATGACCTTTGTTTATTTAATTTTAACTATGTGAGAATCGTAGGTATAGCTTATGCGAATTACCTACTCAGTCATCTCGCCTCATCCTTTCCCGTTGATCGCGCGTGGTGCCCAGTCAGTTTGGATAGGTACTGTATTTTTTTTCTATTTATAATTCATATTTTTTTACCCCAATAAATTTTCCCTAATTTAGACAGAAAGCCGTGTGCCTACCTGATCAGTTATTACAGTAATTTTATTTTATATGTGATCTATGAAATAAGTATTATTTATTTATCTTATAATAATTACTTCATTTGTTTCAAGTAAAAAATGTCACAAAAACAAAACAAAAAAAATCCGATTTGGCATTTTTTTTAGAAAAGTATGAGCGATTCATCTAAAGCTTTTTGTAAACTTTTTAAAAAGTTATATTCTTTTTTTTTTCTTTCTTTACAAAATAGAAGGATTAACAGCCGGGACTCATTTAAATTTTACAGGGCTCCTTTTTAAGATTTGATCGGTTAAAGAATGGATTCTGACTATAAATCCTTCTATTTTGCAAAGAGTTTATGATTTCATTATGTGTGTATCGATTATAAAACTATTTCAATGGTGTAGTTGTTCAGTATTACTTTTGACAACATTATAAACTACTGGGCTTGTTTTTTTCTTTTTCATTTTTTAATTTCGTCTATCTGTATCTTTTAATTTATCTGTATCTTTTAGTTTTTTTTACGCAGTCCGGTTTATTTTTAATTTTATTTTTATTATACACTTTTGAGTTAGGATTCATTGACTTCGTTATTAGAATTATAAGATGGTAAATTTCGCAATCACAGTCCGAAACCCAAGACGCCGAGACCCACTTCTCTTCTCCCTTGTTTTGTGTGCCTTGGATTTGAACCCCACCTCTGCTTTCGCAATCTGCAGCCAGCACTAGCACCAGGATATCACTGCTACTATCCCCGCCTAATAAGGGCAGAATAACGAAATAATAAAGTATATAAGTACCTATTTTATGTATGAAAAGTAGCGAAACTGGTTGTTTAAAACTTAATTTAAGTCGTTATATATTCTAAACCATTATTTGAAAAAAAATGAAAGAATCCTAAAAATCATTTTTGAATACCTATTCAACGAAACCCCACTTGACGTAATTCATCTTTTTTTGACAATATGGCATCTGATTGTGGCTGTGGTGAATATTTATTATTATCATATATTTAGTGACATTCGGGAAGTTAAGATGAATTGATTGACGTAAGAGTCATTAAAATCGGTCAACGCGTTTGATCTCAACAACGCCACATAGAAAATAAAATACATACATAGATACATAGGCTGATAAACACATTATCCTTCTTTCTGTCGCGCAGTCGGTTAATGATAAACACATTACCCTTCTTTGCGTCGAGCAGTCAGGTAATGATAAACACATTACTCTTCTTTGCGTCGCGCAGTCAGGTAAAAACGAACTAGATTTTAGTTTCACGGGTTCAAAATAGCTTTATTTATGAATTCCTAAAATTTCATAATTTTTGACGGTTTAGATCGCAAGATATTTAAAGACAAAGTTCGCAATTTTGAGAGTAATGTCCCACGAAGCAATTGGTAATGTCCCATTTATGTGTGTAAAATTTCCGAGTTTTTATTATATTAAAAAATTCGCTCGAAAGAATTGGGAAAAAAAAAAACTAGGAGTGTTGAAAAATGTTTTTAGAATAAGCTAAAAAATAAAAGTAACACGTCACGGTTTTGTTATAGACATATTAAAATTATAAAAATTAATTTTAATTTTAAATTTATAGTGATCTGGCAACACTGTGCACAACGCTCTCATCTTTTGAATTTAATAAAACTATTATTAGAAAGCGCAATACTATTTGTATATACTAAGACCATATAAACAAAAATATATAAAACACTTAGAGCAACGTTACCAGATTGCTATAACTAACGATATAAGGCAGAAGGTATTAAGGTAGGACTACACTTAACCACGCTGGTTTCGGTTTCGGTTTCGGTTTCGGCCGAAACTGAGAGCAAGGCCGAAAGTTCGGTTTCGGTTTCGGTTTCGGCTGAAAAACCTGTTTCGGTCGGACACTATAAATAATACATATACATATAAATATATACTAGCTGACCCGTCTGAAAAATTTCGCACAATATTGTATTCAAATATTAAATGTCAATATAATTTTAAAATAAGTAATGTATGAACAGGGTCGGATTTAGAGGTGTGGAGGCCCGGGGCAACATAGGAGTGGAGGCTCCTTGATCTCAAATTTTGTTTTCCAATATATTTGTTTGATTAGGATGACGAAAACAAAAAAAAAAAAACCAATTCGTCGTGATCGGACACCAATATTTATTATTGCCGGCTCGACATGTTCCTAAAAAACAAAAAGGTCGTCGCGATCTCACACCGATATTTATCTTTGCTGGCTAGACATATTCCTAAAAAAAAGTCGTCGCAACTCCGGACCATGTGTATGGACTATATGTGTCCGGACTATTCCTAAAAAATATTTTCCTATGTATTCCTAAAAAAAGTCAACTCCTCTTTACTACTCTAAATTTATTTCCCGAAATCTCTATTGTGGGGACTCCTCTTATGTGGAGGCCCGGGGCAGTTGTCCCGGTTGCTCTCCTCTAAATCCGGCCCTGTGTATGAATGAGTTCTTGATATTCTAAAAAATCTTTGCACGCGTCAGCTATATAATATGTTTGATTGAAAATAAATTAAAAAGGAAATAAATACTGGCTTTGACAGATTTATTTAGTATAATAAATACTAGCTTTGACATGATCATCATTGATTTTTATATATTAAATTTTCAACCATAAATATATTTAAATATTGAATATATAAACATAAATAATCGTTTTATCATCAAAGATGATGCAAGAAAAATTAGAGTTACCTACCTGTTTTATTACGTTAAATTTTAACGTAATAAAACAGGTAGGTAACTAAAAATTAAAACAGTTAAAAATACGTTAAAATTAATCAATACTCATTAATGAATTAATGAATTATCATCAATAATTTATATCGTTCTTAGTATTTAAAAACGTTAACGCTTTATAGAATGATACATTTACGTCGATATTTTTTTGATTTGGGCGATAGATCAAAGCCACTCGCATAAAATGTAAATAATGTCATAGCAGCTGTGATATTAGTTACAAAAAATCATTCATATATGGCGCATCACGTAGACTTTATAGATATAGTTGAATACACAGTCAACAGATGGCGCTCAAATCATTATTAATAAATAAAAAAATCATATTAGAAACCTCTATATCATTTTTGAAGACCTATCTATAGATAGATACCCCACACGTATGGGTTTGAAGAAATAAAAAATTTTGAGTTTCAGTTCTAAGTATGGGGAACCCCCATAATTTATTGCTTTTTTCTATTTTTGTGTGAAAATCTTAATGAGGTTCACAGAATACATCTACTTACCAAGTTTCAACAGTATAGCTCTTATAGTGTCGGAAAAAAGAGGCTGCGACATACGGACGGACGGACAGACAGACATGACGAATCTATAAGGGTTTCGTTTTTGCCATTTGGCTACGGAACCCTAAAAAATTAAATAAATTATTTATTTATTGATTTTTATATTTTTGTCAAAAGAAAAGAACATTTATATTTATGATTTGCGTGACAGATCAAAAACACTCTCATAAAATGAAAATAAAGGCTATGTTCGCGTCCCCCTTCTAAGTTAAGAAATTTTTCACTTTGATAGGAGCGCAAGCGCACATCATATTGTCCCATTTTCGCACATGTTGAATGTATGACGTGCGCATGCGCTTCTATCAAAGTTAAGAAAATCTGTACTTAGAAGGAGGTCGCGAACATATCCAACGTCATAGTTATGACATTAGTTACAAAAATTATTCATAGATGTCACCCCATGAACTTGTCGTTGTTCTCGTGTGGATATAGTCAACACACAATCAACACACAGTCAACAGATGCCGCTCGTATCGTAATAATGTTATTTCATATTTAATTTTTTTAAGGATAAGGATTTTTTCATTGTTTATTTTTTTACATTTTTCGTCAAAAGTATGGAACACATACCTTATATTGGTATATAAATAAGCAATTTTGGTTAATTATTTAACAAGATCTAGGCTCTGCAGGAAAAAAAACACCTTTTAGAAATAGTAATTATGATTATATACAGGCTCGGGGTGGGAATAGAACCTTGGAGCAAACAGCAGGGTCACTGCCAACTGTGCCAATAGGCCATTACCTAAAGATCATTTTTTTTTCATTCATTCATACCCCAAAAAATAATTGCGACAAAAAAAGGTAAATATAGGTCGAACTATGTTCGGTAAAATCCGACTGGATTTTCTACATGACAAATTGAAAGTTGATTCAATTTATTACAAAAAAGGAAATATAAATACTTTTTGAAGAATTTAAGTGTTTTAATAGGATGATGTAATGAGGATACTTATTAAATATAATATTTTGGGGATATACTAATGTGATGACGATTTACACTATAAATAAATAATTTTATTACATTTGTGAGTGACTGTGTTTACTTTAGTTTTTGCGTAAAAGAGATATACTCTTACTTGCAAAATTATTTGTTTTTCTTATTATATAAAATAGAAAAAAAAAATTTTTAAAATACACACCTACACAGCACACCTACAAAAAATAATTTAAAAATACATCTATACCTGTTGCAAGCAGATAGAGTGTGGGAGCGGTGCTCAGCGTTGAGCTCTACGCGCGCTCAACGCTGTAGCAAACCAAATAGATTTGTTCAGCTGCACGTTGAACGAGTTCACAAAGGTCGTTTTTACAATTGTCTCCTACGATCCAGATTGGGTCTAGGCTAGGTATTAATTTATTTTAACATTAATGGGTTTTATTTATTAAGTTATCTATTTATTTATTTGGTAAACCAACGATTGTTACAATATTACTTACATCTACACTATAATATTAATTTATTTACGCTAATTGCACAATCAGTTACAGGTATACACCACATGCTTTTTATAGTATGTATACATAAAATTTCTTACAAACTAAATTATGCTAAATACTAAGAATAATGAAATCCACTAACTAAAACGAAACAACCCCTCCGGACTTCACCGCGATCCAACAGGCCTCTCAGACGCCCGACGTTTCGGATACTTTGCAACAACCATGGTCACGTTGGGAATTCAAATAACGCAACAGATTACGTCAAAATCCAAAAAAGCCGCGCCATCACGATTAGTGAAAATCGCATAAACATTAGAAACAAAAAAATAAGCTACTGATTCAGTCTATGGGCAATCGTTGTTTTAAATTTAGCTAGAGACATGCTGTGTACGTCAACTGATCTCCCATACTTATTATAGAGCATACAAATTCGTAAGATTGGCGAGTTTGCACCCAAAACTGTTCTACGAAATGGGCGATAGAGTAGCTCAATCGGCTTGCGAGGCATCCGAAGCGGAACTATAAACATAAATTTTTCCAAAAGTGCTGGGCAACTTAGATGATTTCTCATAATTTTATAGAAAAAACAGAGATCAAGTAGGTCTCGTCGGCTGTTTAAGCTTTGCATTTTCAGTAACTTTAAAATATTATTATACGAGAGTGACTTCTTGTCTCTGTAATGGTTAAAAATTAAAAGTCGAACCAGCCGTTTTTGAATATGTTCTATACGTAATATGTGACAAGCATAATGTGGACGCCATACTACGCAACCATATTCCAGAACTGATCTTACAATACTATTATATAGAGTTATTTTGGTTGATGGGCGCTTAAAAGCCTTGACGTTTCTGATGACAAAACCTAACAGTTTGGAGGCTCTTCCAACCATGCATTAAATATGCGGTACAAAAGCCATTCTGCCATCCAAAAAACTCCCAAATCTTTCACTACATCAATTTCTTGCAGTCTCGTATCATCAATGAAGTAAACCGATGAGATGGGAAACAATTTCCTCGTGAATTTTATGTAATTACATTTCTTGATATTGATTTCCATACCATTTCTTCCGCACCAGCGCACGAGAGAATTAAGGTCACTCTGTAGAAGGGAAACATCTTCTTCTGTGTCAATAACTTTCCACAATTTAAGGTCATCAGCTTACAAGTAAGGTACAGAATGTTTAGTGAAACAAGGAAGGTCATTCACAAAGGTGTTAAAAAGAATGGGACCGAGATGTGATCCTTGTGGTACACCAGAATTTATGTTACGTGTTGTAGAGGTGAAGCCATTAACTACTACGTAAAAAATTCGTTCCGAAAGGTATGAATCTAGCCACGACAACATAGAACCCACAACACCGTACGCCGACAACTTTTTTAGGATAAGTTGGTGAGGAACTTTGTCAAAGGCCTTGCTAAACTGAGAGAGAGTACAGAGCATCGACTTGTTTATTGCTATCAATATGTTTCATAATTTCTTCTACGTAAAGAACCAGGTTTGTATTTGTTGATCTTCCTTTGACAAAACCATGCTGATATTCATTTAAATATTTACTGAAATAGCTCTGAAGTACAGGACAGACCAAAGACTCAAAAACTTTTCCTAGGGTGGACAAGATAGAGATAGGCCTGTAGTTACTGACAAGTTCAGCATCTCGACCTGCAATACTTTCCAGATAAAAGGAAATATTCCTGATGTTGGAGAGCAATTAAAAATGATAAAAACGTGTTCCACTAAATTTGAAGCGCAACGAGAGATGAATAATGGTGGGATCCGATCATGTGCGGCACTCTTGGATACATTTAGAGTGAGCAATTTTCTATAGATCTGCCTGCGAGATATACTTATTGTCGATAAGCAAATACTAGAAAAGGCTAATGTCCCTGTCAAGCACTCATCATCATCATTATTCTCAAAATTACTGAGAGGAGCATAGGAGCAGGAAGCGGCTGAGGAGAAGCAGGTTGTGAAGGTATTACAAATGTGACTACCAGAATGCATCTGACTATCACCATCAATCATGACAGCAGGGTAAGTTCCAGTACCACTGCGTTTTGCTTTAACGCGGGACCAAAACAATTTTGGATTCTTTGAAATTCCATCTTCTATATTCTTCAGGTATGACTTATAATTGGCTGAAGCCATTTTATTGCAACGTTGAGTTAACAATTTGAAAGATATTAGATCAAGGAGATTTTTATACTTATTATATCTTTGCCTGATGTTATTTTTCTCCCTAAGACGGTTAATTAGATCTTTACTGTACCACTGCGGATACTTATTCGTCTTAGGTTTGCTTGCAGGGATTAAATCAAGAACTTCCTTGTTTATTACTTCTAAGTATACCGTTAGCAACTCATTAACATCCTTACACTCATCAAACAAAAACACCCAATCAACTTCAGCTAAAAAACTATTGATTAAATCATAATTAGCCTTATAGAAATTTTGTTTGTAGGTTTTGTTGTACTGTAATATGGGACAGTCAATGGACGAGAGATCTACAATAAGGGGTAGGTGTAGTGGATCGACAGGACACAACACGTCAACAGCCTCACGCATATCACAAGACAACATCCTTGTTAAGGCCTGCTGGAGGTGGAACTCAATGAAGCCGAGGCAGCCATATACAATAACGACACCTGCCAAGTAATTAAGGGCAACATGTCGGGATTGTATATGGCCGCTTATAACACCACAGCCGGCTTCGTGGGCGCAGTCGAGGCTGAGGGACCAAAAGAAGGACCTCAGACATTTAATACGCCTAAAGGGGACCCAGTGGTGGTAGTGGCCAGGTGCACGAGAGTGATGCTAGGCGACCGCATAATTGAGATGTCAAAAACCATCACGAGCGGTCCGGAAGTCGGCGATGTCTTCGGGGCCTGGGAACTGCCGGCACTGAAATGGATCAATGGGGTTCCCGGGTGCGGCAAGACAACACATATAGTCGGGAACTTCGACGAAGATGGTGAAATAGTAGCCACCACCACACTCGAAGCGGCCAAAGACCTGAAAGAAAAGCTAGCGCACCGCTATGGCAAAAAAGCCAAATCAAAGGTGCGCACTATGGCCTCTATCTTAGTGAATGGTTTTCATGAGAGCATAAAAATAAACCGTTTAACGGTGGACGAAGCCCTCATGAACCACTTCGGGGCCATAGTGATGGCCGCCCGACTGTCGGAGGCTAAGGAAGTGGTCCTCGTCGGAGATATCAATCAGTTACCGTATATCGACAGGGACAACCTGTTCATAATGCGGTACTGTAGACCCAACATGACCATACACATCACATGTGAGTTGTCTTGCACGCATCGGAACCCCAAGGATGTTGCACTCGCCATCAACGAGGTCTATAAATACATCTATTCCTCAAACCCCATTGTCCGCTCTCTGAGAATAGAGAGATTCAATGGCACTCGAATCCCTGAAAGACAGGACGGGACCCTATACCTGGTTTTCACACAAGAGGAGAAGAAGACGCTGTTAAGCCAGGGATATGGTACCGGGCGGGGGTCGAGTGTCATGACTATCCACGAGGCGCAGGGACAGACACGCGAGGGAGTCATCATCATCCAGACCAAGACTAGGAGGCTACGGATTCATGACAGTATTCCGCACGCTGTGGTAGCGGTGACTAGACACACAAAGACCTGTGTCTACTACACCGACGACGGTGGTGATGCAATCGGTCGTTTTGTCCAAAGAGCGGTGGAGGCTACATCAAAAGAAATACTCGAGCACACCCTTAAGATGGCGATACAAAAAAGAGATACCGCCGTCATCGAGGAAGTGCTCGGACAGCTGAGAAGTCTGGGAGGGCTGGGACGGAGTCGGATAAATAAATAAAAAAAAAAAAAAAAAACGTAGACTTAAAGCATGTAAATAGCTAGTATTATAAGGAATAGATGTAAATAGAAAGTAAGGTACCTTAATACAATCTATCATAATACAATCTAAAAAAAAAAAAGGAAAAAAAAATTAAGTTAAGTTATTATTTAAGTTTTAGTTAAGTTTTATATTTATAGATTAAATAAGTTAATTTGTGGTCAGTGCAAGGACTCGCGATATAGAGATCCTAAGCGTAGTTTAAGTCTCGTTGTCTTAATAAATACGCACTAACGATAATAATAATAAAATTCTAAAAATGTTCATAAAAAAAAGGCATGGGCAAATAAAGCCTATGGATGTACAGTAAAAATTAAAAAAAAAAAAAACTAAATCAAGAGTTCTATAAATCTACATATAATTGGTGATGTTATTACATTTCTTCAAGCTATTTAACAAAATCTACAAAATATTGAAAAAGCGGTGATAAATGGTGAGACAAATTATCAACCAAAGCCCAATTCAAAGTTGATAAGTTAAAATCACCAAAAATACACATATGCGAGTTGTATATGTCAGAAATTCGATTAAAATTATCTACAAAGCATTTTACTATCGATAAGTTTGCCGGTGGTGGAAGACACGCAGCACACAGTACCAAAGGAGTAGAACCATTGATTAGTACCCATAAATCTTTACAATCACTTTCCCAGTCTTGTAGCCCTCTAGAACTGATGCGATTATTTACAGCGATCAATACACCTCCCCCCTCTTTATTAATACTAAAGCCAGCTGTTTCCCGATCTCTTCTGTAAACTACGTATCCTCCACCAAACAGCACACAATTCAATATGCTATTATTAAGCTAAGTTTCTGTCAACACAACAATATCATAATTGGACAAAAGTAATCTTTGTATTAACATGTTAGTAGACCTAGCGGCAGCATGTAGCGTCTTATTCGTGGGGGACAGATGATCAACAATGTATATCGCGGGTTTTTCTCCATTGAAATCAACATGTGAGCTGTTGAGTTTTTCTTCTCTTGACCTTTCTCATCGCGAATTCTCTTGCTAGCGAACTGAACCACAACCGATTTCGGTCGTGAGCTGTTAGATTTCATTTTAGTGTTACGACTACAATGTACTATTTATTCCTGCGAAACAGCACACCCAACCACTGCACCCAGTTGAGTCACAATATGGACTAAATTTTCGGTTTTTCGCTCGGGCACACATTGTATTTCGATGTTGGCAGATCGCGCATTCTGTTCAAGGGTATTAATACGCGCATTAAGATCTTTAACGTTCGACTGCAACACACTATTTTCTTTTTGTAGTTTGACCATGACCTTCTTGGTTTCTTCATGTTCTCTAAGCAGCGATTCAAACTTAGAATTCATGAAGTCCATAGAGTTTCTCATATCTGTTATCTCTTCCTTCACCGTCTTAAGTTCAGCGCCAATAGAATTAGACAGTGAGTCGATTTTAGACGATATTTTCAATGTGTATTCTTGAAACATGTTTCGAATATCACTGGCCAATAGTGCTGTTGATGGTGGTGATTGCAGCGCCTGCCTCTTACAAGCACGTAACGTGACGTTAGGATTAAAGCGCACCGGGGTATTATCATTATTGCTGCTTTTTGGCCGCAGAGTATTGCATAATGGGCACTCCCACTCAGACGAATCTCTCACGTTTACATCGGTAGACAAGCTGAGGCAATCTAAATGGTACGATTTCGTGCATACTACACATTCAAGAAAGTCATCTGAATAGTTATTATTTTCACAGCATCCCCAAATATGGTTAGTGACAGACATTATCAATTATTGTTGAAATTTGTCTACTCAGGATCAATATGGCGCAAAATTATGTATTGTGGTGATCAATAAGCATTCACGGCGACAACACAATAACTTACTATGATAAGAGGGCGTAATTAGCGCTAGCGTAATTGCCAAATTTATTTTGCAGGCGCTTTGTCACTACTTGAATATCACACAGGTAAGGCAGGGTATTTAAAAAAAAAAAAATCGTGGCCTATACAGTCTTATTTATCAGAATTGTACAGACTTATATACTATTTAACTCACCAATCCCGGAGCATACAGTAATTGTAACTATGAATGTGTATCGTTCTTTTAGGAAATAATACGGTGAAAAGTATGTTCCGATGTTTCAAGTATCACACACAATGTGTTTGAATTCACCGTATATGTACACGGATAATACTCTCACCCGGAGATCAGACTATGACTATACTATTAATGGCACTTAATAAACTCCAAACTATAAAACTATAATGTATTTTATAATTTTATTTTTAATTTGTAACTATTGCGACGACTGTCCTTAATTTGACTATTTCGTTTAATTCTTATTTAATTCTATTCATGACTAAATAATATTAATAATGTCTAATAATATTTGATTAATTTTTTTTTCTTTCGATGTATATACATTTTATGACTTTCATTATAAATCGTAATGGTTTATTTATATATTTGGAAAATGTAATTTATTTTAGTATCTACTCTAACGCATTGGCCTTACTGTAATGTCAGTAGTAAGATTAATAATAATAAATAAATAAATAATAAATAAATTTTTAAATTATCAGCGTTCAACTTGATTATGTAACTTAACAATGTAGATATTTAAGACAGATCTGTAGACATAGCGGAGCTTACTGCTGTTGAAACACAGTTCGAAATGCATTCGTTAATATTTTTATTCCATAATATGATTTGCTGATTGAATCTTTCCTCAAAAATACCAAAAGGTTCATTCATATCCGCGTTATGGGGTACCTTTCGTTTTCTAATATAGGTATTAAGGTCGATCTGCTCATCAGTTTTTGATAGGTCACCGTCCGATAGGAATTTACTTGGTTGCGTTCTTAGTAAGGACATTCTCGATATAAATCCTGGGAGTCAGAGGGAAACAAAAAATATGTGTTTGTCTCTTAGTCCAGCGGTGAGTGGCGAGGTAACCGCACCTTTACGGTTGATAGATGCAATGCAAGAAAGAGAGCACGCACTAAAATATTACTATCGCTTCAACTTAACACAATTTAGATTCACAGCAAAATAACTTATTACATACTGTTAGTTAGCAGGGAAGAAGACATCAGGTACCAATCAAAACACCAATTGCAAATTCATGCGACGTTTCGATCCTTTATCAGGCATCATCAATCATCATCAAGGTCCACCTTCATCAGGCATCTACAAATTTTTTTTTCACATTTTTGTATATATATATAAAGAATGGACGCAATAACAAATACGGAATTGCAAAATATGTAAAAAAAAAAAACTAATATTCATTGTTGTTTCTATACCATGAGACTGTTATTGAGAGTATTCATGAAAGTTTCATTGCTCATTATCAATCATACGGCGTATATTTATATCTCCAAAATATTGCCTTATTTTATAATTGGTTAGCAATTTTGTTGTTCTTTTAGTTATGTTACCTGTTTTTTTGGATTTAACATTGTTCAAAACATGATTTGACTTTGTTGCACAGAACACCTATACCAATATCGTCATGCCTTTGGCGACCGTAAATTAAAAAGAACAGCCATCATTAAGCTGACTTACCCCTACTACTATCATTGCATGATCTGTGTCTTGGATCATGGTCGTGGGTCACCGTTTATGACGAATGTTTTTGTGACCTGTACATGTGTTTGTCGTGATCTGAGCCTTTATTATTTTTTCTAAAAGTCCAAGATGGGAAGGGAGGTCGAAAAATTGCCAAAATTGTCTGACGTTATTAATGGATAAGGAAGAGATCGTAAGGAAATCGGCATGACTTTAGAGAAATTCACAATTACATTTATGATAACAGGAGTACCTCCGTTAAACGGAGCATCATTTATAATTTTAAAATTATAAAGATATGAACAATTAACCTTTAAAACTTTCATGGTCACTAGCAATATTATTACGATGTAGAAAGGGATTATAACTTACTTTAATTTACTTTACTTTTGTTTATCGTTGATCATTATACATAAATTCCCGATATTTTGACACTGTTACAAGCACCGTGAATAATAAGATTCAGTGTATCCCTTTACTATTATCAAGAAATCGTAATTATTCCGTTTTACATTTTAACAATATGAATATCTGTGCATATAATATTTAAACTTGACTAACTTTCTTTTTTCGATTTTTAGAGAATAATATAAATGATGAAGTACAGACGGTTTGGTCAAGTTAGGTCAAGGTGTCAAATAAGAAGCACGAAGTTTTTAGAGTTCTGTGATTAATATTGATTTAAATAAAATTATTTCATATATTTTACTTATGAAAGTGTTGTAAAGCTCTTTTTTACCGACCAGCCGACTTTCCTATATTATTTTTTGCAAGTAGTTATCTATGACTTTAAAAAAAAGCACTTCGGAAACACTTTGGCACAATATCATCGGTCATAATGGATTCCATAAAGCAAAGCATAACACAAAGGAATGAGCTATTTAATGCCAGGATCCTGCGAAATTTGCAGACTTCTGTTCCTGCTAGTCCCTCGTCTAATATCGCTACTCAATTCAACATCTTCAGAACTTTTGTTTTAATTGCCCTGGAAGAGTTTCAAAAGCAAATCGATATTCTCACTCAGAAAAATGACGAATTGGAGATGAGGAGTCGCAGGAAAATGCTGCTGTTATTTGGAGTCCCGGAGAACAAGAACGAAAAAAATCTGTTCTGTTGCTATAAAGACCCTCGGTGACCATCTCAAGTTGGCGGAAGTTACAGAGGACAGTATGAGCAGATGTCATTTATTAGATAAAACTAAAGGTGACAAAACGAGGGCAATACTAATAAAATTCTTTGATGTGAGATTACGAAACAAAATCTGGTTTGCTAAAATTGCCCTAAAAAACTCTGGTCTAACCTTGTCTAAGTTCCTGACTAAGGAAAGGCATAACATCTTTTTGGCTGCCAGGCAGCGCTTAGGAGTAAATAAATGCTGGACAAGAGACGGGAACATAATAGCTGTCAAGCTTGATGGAACACATCACCGTATCTACAATATGACTGACCTTAATGCTATATCCGCTCAGCCTGATATTGATTTTGTACCTCTAAACGCCACTACAAGCACTTCTACCGGATTTGCAGCCACAAGTTTACCATCAATAGGTCGGGGTCACACGGATGGTAACACGAATCCTCAAATACTTAAACACTGTGTTTATTTTACATCGCATTGATTATATGAATTTTGTAAAAACATGAGGGTATCATATAACACAAATGTTACTTGTACCATCCTGCTGATTAAATCGTAGTTTACCATAGATAGCGAATAACATTGATATTTTATAGGAAGTCCGGGACAAATTTCTAAAATTGATTTTAAAACTTTGCCTCCAATAACTCTTAATTCCTCCATCTTAAACGTAACAGCTTGTGTTAAAAATTTAGGTCTCCTAATTGATAATTCTCTTTCTTGGTCTCCTCAAATTGTGGAGGTGAGCCACAAGCTATTTGCCTCAATAGGAAGACTGAAACGTTGGGAAAACCTTCTCCCTCTTTAAATTAAAATATCTGTGGCGCATGCTCTTCTCTTGCCTATTTTCGACTACGCGGATTCCTGTTTCACTGAACTAAAGCTGTCAACCTATGGAATTCAATGCAAATTGCTATTCGTCATTCTGAATCAATTGCTATTTACAAATGTCGCTTGTTTAAGTATTACTTAGTAAAAGTAGAAGAACAATAATAATTGTTTCTGTAATAGTGACTGATTATTAACTATTTGTATTTAAATATGATTGTAATATTTATGTGTGTGTATGTGTATGTATGTATATGTATGTATTTTAGTACTATGGACTTAGTACAATATATTATGTTTATATTTATAATGTATATGTATATGTATATCATATTATTATAGTGCTTTATCATTATTATTATTTAGCTAACACCTAGGTTTACGGACCTAAATTTTCACTACCTGCTGCTGACTGCGATAAAGTATTTATCTATCTATCTATCTAATTTTGGTTATATTTATATTATCTTTAGTGTCCAATAAAGTATCTCTTTATTATTTCATTCATTAATTAATGTGTATTTGTTGATAGAACATTATTGTGTTCAGGCTCTGACGTGGTTGAAGAGAATACATCTAAGATGCTGCATAGAAAGTTTCCTTGCCAATTATTTCACATAGACAGTAAGGTCGCAGACAGAAAGGATACAGGCAGAAAGGACGCAGACAGAAAGGATACAGGCAATAAGGACGCAGGCAGAAAGGATACAGCCAGTAAGGACGCAGACAGAAAGAATACAGCCAGTAAGGACGCAGACAGAAAGGATACAGCCAGTAAGAACGCAGACAGAAAGGACACAGCCAGTAAGGACGCAGACAGAAAGAATACAGGCAGTAAGGACGCAGACAGAAAGAATACAGCCAGTAAGAACGCAGACAGAAAGAATACAGGCAGTAAGGACGCAGACAGAAAGGATACAGGCAGTAAGAACGCACACAGAAAGGATGCAGGCAGTAAGGACGCAGACAGAAAGAATACAGCCAGTAAGAACGCAGACAGAAAGGATGCAGGCCGTAAGGACGCAGACAGAAAGGATACGGCCAGTAAGAACGCAGACAGAAAGAATACAGCCAGTAAGGATGCAGACAGAAAGGATACATGCAGAAAGGACGCAGACAGAAAGGATACAGGCAATAAGGACGCAGGCAGAAAGGATACAGCCAGTAAGGACGCAGACAGAAAGAATACAGCCAGTAAGGACGCAGACAGAAAGGATACAGGCAGTAAGAACGCACACAGAAAGGATGCAGGCAGTAAGGACGCAGACAGAAAGAATACAGCCAGTAAGAACGCAGACAGAAAGGATGCAGGCCGTAAGGACGCAGACAGAAAGGATACGGCCAGTAAGAACGCAGACAGAAAGAATACAGCCAGTAAGGACGCAGACAGAAAGGATACATGCAGAAAGGACGCAGACAGAAAGGATACAGGCAATAAGGACGCAGGCAGAAAGGATACAGCCAGTAAGGATGCAGACAGAAAGGATGCAGGCGGTAAGAACGCAGACAGAAAGGATTCAGGCGGTAAGAACGCAGACAGAAAGGATGCAGGCGGTAAGGACCCAGACAGAAAGGATACAGCCAGTAAGAACGCAGACAGAAAGAATACAGCCAGTAAGGACGCAGACAGAAAGAATACAGCCAGTAAGGACGCAGACAGAATGGATACATGCAGTAAGGACGCAGACAGAAAGGATACAGGCAGTAAGGACGCAGACAGAAAGAATACAGCCAGTAAGAACGCAGACAGAAAGGATGCAGGCGGTAAAGACGCAGACAGAAAGGATACAGCCAGTAAGAACGCAGACAGAAATAATACAGCCAGTAAGGACGCAGGCAGAAAGGACACAGGCAGTAAGGACACAGACAGAAAGGACACAGGCAGTAAGGACGCAAACAGAAAGGACACAAGCAGTAAGGACGCAGACAGAAAGGACACAGGCAGTAAGGACGCAGACAGAAAGGACACAGGCAGTAAGGACGCAGACAGAAAGGATACAGGCAGTAAGAACGCAGACAGAAAGGATGCAGGCGGTAAGGACGCAGGCAGAAAAAACATAGACAGAAATGACACAGGCAGTGAGGACACAAAAAGGAAGGACACAGGCAGCTTACTACCAACTGCCAAGCAAACAGGTAATAACTAAACCGATTTTTTTATCGCGAATCAAATCAAAACTTTCTTTATTCAAGTAGGTTTCAAAAGCGTTTTCGAATCGACATTTTACTAAGTAAATATTTTTTAAATAATCATAGTTAAATGTTTTTATTTTTTTTATTTATTTACTTTATTACACACCTTGTCCTTATCCGGCTATGCCCTTTGGCACGAATATTATTTAGAAGTCGGGTCAACATATAGGCTACATATTATCACGCTATCACCTACGGGGAACAAGCAGTGAACCTTTATTTCTTCAACGCATTCTGTAACAACATGTAGTCTAATAGCGTTCACGCAGACGACGTCGCGGGCAGCAGCTAGTACAGTATAAAAATTACGTAATGTTAAAAATACTTTATATGAATAGACTTAGCAATAATATTAAGCTCAACTTTTGTTAGCACTTCAAGTGTATTGAACAAAAAAGCATTTAAATAAAAAAAGAAATTAGATATGAAGCCATAACGGCTTTGAGCTAAATCGAATATTCTCTGTATTTTCCAATAAGTCCGTGTAGCATTTTGTCTCCAAGCTTTGAGATGATTTCAACAATTAATGTTCTATTCTGTTTGAATTTTTTTAAGGTACCTACATAAATTTTTTGGCTAGAAAACTCGAAGGTGATGAAATTCTATACAACTTTATACCTATTTAACTTTATCAATAGCTAAGTATTGAAAAACTCAAGTATATTTTAAATTATTCTTCTACGCTTGGGATGTCCTCAAGCCAGCGTTAGAGTTTTATTACGTGTCTACCCAAATATTTAAAAAAAAAATCCTTTATTTCAGCACATGAGCAGGTATATGGTCCACAAATTATTAATTACTGTTCGCATGAAGAAATCTTTGTAAAGGTAAATTTGCGGAATCTACCAGCGTCTGCAACACCTAAACTATTATACTCAGGTAAGTTTCTAAAGGAAAGTCGGTTATTTGACATAATTTATCACTCTGATACAATTTTATGGTAATTTCATTAACATTGTATAAGCTTAAGCAACGGCTTCTTCTTAAGACTTGCTCACGTGAGCTGAAACAGTTTGTAAACGTTTCATGGGACAAAAATCTCCTGGTCCCTAAGGTTGTATGTAGCCTTTTAGTTGGATTAACCATCATAATGAGATGTTTATTCCGGGTTGTCTGGAAGAAATCGCTACTTAGCGATAACACCGCCTTTGTACCTACTTACATGTTTTAAATATTGTTTATATTTAAGTTATGTATGTATACTATAGTGGTGTACAATAAAGTGTATATAAATAAAATAAATAAATAAAGTCAACGGGCTTTGCATGCTCTCGGGTCGGGTCTGGGTCGGAAGACTCAAGAGAACAAATATCTAGATAAGAATCGGAAAGAAGTCAGAAGGCGTTCTTCTGCTTGCTATGCGGCTCAAGTAGATTAGTACTATTTTGAATTATAATAAAATTTTACTTTTAGATGAAGATAATGAAATGAAAAAAATTGAATTTGACCTAACAGGAACATATCTAAAAGGGTTTAATGGTTTGAATGTTTATGCTATTGCTGACTATCGAAACACAACACTTTTTTCAAAAGTCTTCAAAGCTATAGACAATTGTGATAGAACTGGTAAGTTTGTCATTAACATTACTGCAGTAGAGTATAGAACGTAATTGTAATGTAACAGAGTACCTATAACTCGTGTAGGGTAGTATTACATTCTCTCAGAGAATCAAGCTGACTCATCTAGTCGTCGTCCTACGGCGAGTTGCACGAAACCGTCGCTAACTTTCCGTTAGTTAAGTTGCAATTAATCTTAAAATTAGTTGATCTCATGATTAATTTAAAGCTGTTGGAATTAATCATCCGTTAGATAGGTCTTTAATTAAACTATTTTTTTTTTTTGTTAACTTAATCAGATGTAGGTTTCGTGCAACATTCCGTGGTAGACGTCACGTTTGCCACGCCGGCCATCGCACGCAGAGTGGAGCGGTGGAGGGTGGAGACGGAGGTGGAGACTCTCTCGGACCATCGATACATAAGGTTCGAGGTGTCTCCAGCTCCCGTCCGTCCGGCGTCATCATCGTCGTCAACGTCGTCCAGGGGGCGTAGCCAGTTTCCGCGTTGGGCACTCTCCAAGCTCGATCGGGAACTGGCAGAGGAGGCCGCAATCGTCGGCCGCTGGAGCCTCCCGCTGCTGTCGGAGTTTGGGGTGGATGAGGCGACCAGCCGGCTCTGCGACGCATTCAGTGCTGTCTGCAGAGCGGCCATGCCGCCCGCGAAGCGTCCATCCCCGCGGCGGGCACTCTACAGGTGGTCGGCTGAGATAGCCGGTCTCCGGGCCGCCTGCAACGGGGCCAGGAGACAATATACCCGGAGCAGGCGGAGACGCCCCCAGGACGTGGACAGGGACGACAGGCTGCGCAGGATCTACGTGGAGAAAACGAAGATCCTGCGGCAGGCCATATGCCGAGCCAAGAAGGAGGCCTGGTTGGAGTTAGTTGGGGGTCTGGAGAAAGACCCCTGGGGCCGACCGTATAATTGGGCGCGGAACAAACTCCGCGCCCCGTCGGCCCCCATCAGCGAAACGCTCCAGCCGGACCAACTTGGGAGGATCGTCGGGGAACTCTTTCCTGACGAACCCGAGGGCTTCGTGCCCCCCAGAATGGTTCGGCAGACGCCGGACGAGAAGGATGGTGTTCCGCCACCCGTCACAGAGGCTGAAATGGAGGTGGTGATTACCCGCCTCCAGAGTAAGAAGAGGGCGCCGGGTCCAGACGGGGTGCACGGGGAGTCCTCGCGATTGCTCTCGGGCACCTCGGCGACAGCCTCCGGGAGCTGTTTGATCGCTGCATGCGGTCTGGCCAGTTCCCGGGGGCCTGGAAAGAGGGTCGGCTCTGCCTACTTCCTAAGGCAGGGCGGACCCCGGACTCAGCTTCGGCAGTGCGACCGGTGGTGCTGCTGAACGAAGCTGGGAAGGCCTTGGAGAAGATAGTGGCCTCCCGGCTCGTTCAGCACCTGGAGGAGGGCTCGGGACCTGGACTGTCGGAATTCCAGTTCGGGTTTCGAGCACGCCGGTCGACTGTCGACGCCCTCAAACGCCTACGGGCGGTGACGGATGAGGCGGAACATGGGAGGGAGGTGGTGGTCGCGGTGTCGTTAGACATCGCGAACGCCTTCAACAGTCTCCCGCACGTGTTGATACGGGAGGCACTAAAATACTTCGGAGTGCCCCCGTATCTAAGGAGGCTGTTGGAGACGTACCTCTCTGATCGGAGGGTAGGCCTCGAGAACCGGTCGGGGTCCGTGGAGTGGAGGCGAGTCGGCTGCGGTGTCCCGCAGGGATCCGTTCTGGGTCCGATCCTGTGGGACATCGGGTACGACTGGGTCCTGCGAGGCCGTCTTCTCCCCGGAATGGGTGTCATCTGCTATGCGGATGACACCCTCGTTTATTCCCGGGGACGAAATTACAAGGAGGCGGCGCGGCTGGCCCAGGTTGGACTCGACCTCGTGATCAGCCGCATAGAGAGTTTAGGGCTTCGTGTCAGGATTGACAAGACCGAAGCCCTGCTCTTCCGCGGGACCGGCCGTAAGGGACCTCCACCAGGGGCTGCCCTTCAGATCGGAGAGGGGAGAGTCAGGATGAGCCCCCAAATGAAATATCTCGGGCTCATCCTGGACGGAGGGTGGACCTTCGGCCCACATTTCGCGATGGTGGGACCGAAGGTCGTGAAGGCGGCGAGCGCGCTGGGCAGACTCCTTCCGAACCTCGGAGGACCCAGCGCCGCCTGCAGGCAGCTGTACTCCGGAGTCTGCCGGAGTATGGCGACGTACGGTGCCCCGGTTTGGGCGGATCGCCTCACCGCGAAAAATAGGGCGGCGCTTCGTGCTGCGCAGCGAACAATCGCGGTGAGGGTGATTCGGGGGTACCGTACGGTATCGTGGGCTGCAGCTATCGTGGGAGCTCGTGGCGGAGGTTCTTGCCGAGACCTACTCATACGTCTCGGGTAGGAGGGCTCTTGGTGAGAACCCTACGTTGGACGGGATCCTACGGGTGCGTCGGATAGGGCAGGAAGCGCTTATGCGGAGGTGGGGGAAGGACCTGGCGGAGCAGCCGTACGGCACACGCGTAACGGCTGCCATTCGCCCGGTCCTTGAGCGGTGGATGCGTCGAAAACGCAAGCCCCTCACCTTCCGTCTGACGCAGGTTCTCACCGGGCACGGTTGCTTTGGTGACTACCTGTGCTGGACGGCCCAGAGGGAGCCGACGACTGAATGTCACGACTGTGGCGCGGCGGTGGACTCCGCCCAGCACACCCTCGAGGTGTGCCCGAGATGGGCGGCGCTGCGTCAAGGTCTGACGTCGGTCCACGGAGGGGACTGGTCGCTCCCGAGCATTATCATCGCGATGCTCGGCGACGACGAGTCCTGGAAGGCGATGGTCTCCTTCTGCGAGACAGTAATGTCCCAGAAGGAGGCCGACGAGCGGGTGAGAGAGGAGGCCGCCGACGTGGCCTCCATCCGCGGGCGACGAATGGGGGTGCGTAGGAGGCGCTACTTAATGCGCCTCCAGTAACGACCCTGTGCCCGTGTCGGGCCGGGATGGGAACCCGGTCCTGCTAGATACGGCGTCGTCGGGACTGTTCAGAGGTGAGCCGGACAGTCCCCATGGAGGAGAAGTCTGGCCTTTTCGCCGAGGCCAGCCTGTCGCTGGAGAGATCCTGTTGCCTGCAGATCCGGGACCCTCCAATTAAAGCGGCTGAAGGCTCCCGCAGGGGTTTAGTACGGTATTGCACTCCCAAAGTGCCGAGTCCGACATAGGTCTAGGACTGCCGATCCGGGCATCCTGGATATCATCCGTAAATGGATTCCCCTGCGACAAAAAAAAAATTAAAAAAAAATGGTTTCGTGCAACAGATAATCACGATTCTTGTGATTAAATTAGTTTAATAAACACTTAAATTTAAAATTTGTTTCGTGCAACTCGGCGTTAATGTAGTGACATATAAACGAAATATGTATTAAAAAGGTGCTCAAGGTGAATATACAATATTACAAAAATAAAATCATTGAATCCATACTACAAAAAACTCAATATTCTCACGTTGCCAAGCCTCTACCTATATTGAGTGTGGAGTGCTTATAATAATAAAAAAATACTAAAAACATTGCGGTATTTCAAATTTTTAAAAGTATATTATGTACCTACCTGATCAACAATCCTAATTCCATAGTAAAGATAATTATTCTTTTCCAAAAAAAAAAAAAAGAAAGATGTATGTCGTGGTGCGCGTATCAAAGAAAAACTATTGGATATATTTCAATAGACACTTTGTCTTTATCAAAAAACAATTCTTGCGATATCTTCATTTGATATAAAGTTATTAAAGTTTTCAGATTTTTATAATTCAAATCTTTTTATGATTCAAATCTTTTTGATGTGTTTGCCTCTTAACATAAAGTATACTCTTTTGCAAAAAAAACGGGCACTTAAGCAAAGAACTATTTTATAGTTACTATTAGTTTGTTTGACAATTTTAGGTATTGTTATCCTCAGAATTTTATAAATTAATTAGGAAGGAATAGTTTTCATCAGTTTTATCATAACATTTTAATTAAATTATTAAGAAATAATGTTTAAGCTCAAAACACTATGATTGTACCTGCTCGCTAAATAAAAATGAAACGCGTTAATTTCTTTGTTTTTCTTGAATACATTAAAAGCAGATAAAAGTTTAGTATTGAGTGTGACCCCCTCTTGCTGAAATCACAGCTTGCATTCGTCTGGGCATGCTAGTGAGTATATCTTTTATGGTTTCTTGGGGAATACGTTCCCACTCCGCGGTAATCACATTCTTTAGCTCACTGATGGTCTGCGGAGCCGGCTGCACTGATCTCACTCGTCGCTTCAGAACGTCCCAGACATGCTCTATGGGATTGAGGTCCGGACTTCTAGCTGGCCAGACCAAACGACGAATTCCGACTTCTAGCATATACGCATCCACACCGCCAGACCGGTGGGCGCGAGCGTTGTCGTCCATAAAAATTGAGTTTTCGCCAAGAGCGGTTAAAGCGGGTTGTGCATAAGGAATTAGAACTTCCGTTATGTATCGGTGTCCAGTCAGTGTACCGTTTTCGATGAAGACTAACTCCGTACGATCCATAGAATTTATTCCTGCCCAAAACATAACAGAGCCCCCTCCATAAGGTGTGATTTCTTCAAAACATGCCTCTGCAAAGCGTTCTCCTCGTCTACGTAGCACTCGCCGACGTCGGTCTTCACCATGCAGAGATATCCTGGCTTCATCGAAGAACAATACCCTATCCCAGTCTTCATGAGTCCATGACACACAATTTCGAGCGAAGCTAAGCCTGGCAACTCGATGTCCACGGAGTAATTTAGGGCCGCGTGCCGGGAGATGACTGTGTATATTTGCAGCGAGAAGCCTCCTCTTGACCGTCCATAGACTAATTTGCACATTTCTTACTTCTTCGAGGGTGTTCTTGAGGTCCATATAAGAAGATTTGCGATTTCTCAACGCTTGACTAACTAGAAAACGATCATCCCGTGGTTCGGTACATGTCTTTCTGCCAGAACCAGGCCTTCTCTTGACGGAACCGGTCTCTTGATAGCGCTGCCAGGTCCTTTGAACTGTCGACCGACTCACATTTAGCCTCTGAGCCACGAAGCATTGACTGCAACCTTCTTCAAGCAGCGCAATAATTTTGCTCGCTTTTATCACTTTATCGACCATTTTCGAGATTGCTAAACAGCAATAACAATACTTTTAAATGTCAAGGACACCAGATAATTTAATAAAAATTGACAAAAAGTTAATTAGAGTCGATATTAACTATAGGGAATTCGCGCCACAAAATGTAGTTAAAAGTTATTTTCTTTGAAAACCAGGCTCAGTCAAAAATTTGAATTTGGAATGTACTCTTATAAACATTATGGCACTTTTATAACTGGCCAGTTACATGTTCAAATGATTAAAACCTTTTTGGTATTTTATTTTTTTCAGCCAGGAAGAAAATCGAAACCGCCCGTTTTTTTTGCAAATGAGTGTATTATTGCTAATTAAAAAAAAAAAAAGAAAGTACAACAAGCGACGCAGTCGAAGTTCTGGGTATCAGCTAGTCTACATTTGTTCTCTTATATTTACGCGAATTTTATTCATTTAATTAAAAGTCTATAATAATAATTTATATTATATAATAATAATTTATATTAAAATAAATTATTCGGACACCCACCACCTCAGTCCCCCGAGATCATGGACGCTGTAAAGGGTCCGAAACGTCGGGAAATAATTTAAATTAAATATTGTTAAACAGTAAATTTAAATAAACGCGATAAAATCCGTTTTTAGACTTTTAATTAAATAGTCTACATTTGTTTCGTATGGTGAGAGAAAGGGGGAAGTCAAAACCTCTATTTTCATTTATTTTACCGTTATCTATATACTCGTATCTATAGAAAGTCAGTTTCATTGCTTCAACCTCTCTCTTGATTATACTTATTTAAGATATTATTTTTTAATTCAAAAGCTTTAAGGGCGTTGCCAGCTTATGATAGGGGGAGGGGGGGGGGCAGTGAGGCATGCTTTTTCCGTTTCGGGAAAGACGGAACTTGTTTCTTTTAGGACATCAATAACTGTTAGATTTGTTAGATTAAGCCTATCGTGCCACAATTACTGCCAAAGTTCGATTTCATTATTTATGTTTGGTAAATCATAAAACTGGGCAATAGATTCACAAGTTGGTTTCAGATTTTCAGTTGTCATCTTTTGCATTTGCGCCCGGTGTAACTTAGATAATACGAATGATGGCGTGTTTTCTTCAGCAAACCGCACATCAAGGGAAGTGATAATTGAATCCAAGTATGGTATTACTAAAAACCCCTTCCAGTATTCTGAAGTGCTTTCTGCTGGATGATTGCTTCTATGACGTTGTTTCCCCGTAATACGCAGCATTGATGTAATGTCCTCCTCCAGTTCGACTTTCTCCGCAACAGCAGTAGCTTCCTTTATAATTTCGTCTGTCACTTTTTCCGGATTTTCACGGTAGTTTTTAATTAAAAGTAAAATCCTTTTAACGTATTCCGAGGCTTTGACCACGTCCAAAGCTACAGATTGAAGTACGTTGACAACGGGTTCCATCAAAGCCGAGTATTTGGCTATTAACATAATCCCGAGAATGAAAGAAATTCTGGAAGTAGCCGCATGCAGTTGGAAGGCACTTTTCCGAGTTGCACTATTTCCTTCCTGAGATAATGTTTCTAAGGCTTCCAGAACTACTGGAAGATTTTCTTTAAAAACTGTGATGCTTTTGTGTTTATCACTCCATCTTGTCTCGCAAAGTCTGGAAATATTAGGTATCAACTTCCTACTCAAAGCTGATTCCCGAAAAAAGTTTATAGTATCTTTGGCATTTCTAATTTCAGGAAGTGAATTTAGATAAGATAACTAGACTCAGTTTGTGGCACAAGCAATGAACGTAGAGAGCTTTGGTGTACTTTTTGCGTAAGATCGCTTGTAACCCCTACGTCTTTTCCTGGCATCGTTGAACAACCATCAAAACCAAAACCAACGCATTTATTTATATTCAGATCTTCTTTTGTCAAAAACTCATCTATGTTATGTGCAATCGATTTCGATTCTGAATATTTCAATACTTTCTACAACATAATTACATTAAACCTTGTGAATTTATTTACGTTTTGTCATGCGATGCGGAATTTATCAATAGGTAAGGAAGTCAATTGCTCGCATTTTGATCGCTTATTATTTGATCTAGAGGGGGAAAACTACTCCCCCCCTGCCCCCCTGCCCCCCTTGGCGACGCCCTTGAAAAGCTTGCTTACTAATGAATGACACAGGCCATAAAATTCACGATATAAGTCGCAGAAACGGAAGAACAAAAAAGACAAAATCGTAAAGCATTTCTAGCTTAGGAAAACATTCGTATATTTTTTCCTTAATAACGTTATCGCAATTTCAGACATACATCCCTGCCTCAAAAGACCAGGTTGCGTAATAATAATATCTAAGTGGAACACGCTCAGTCCGATTGAGACAACATCTGTACAATCAAGTCATAATAGTAAGTATAATATAACATGTACTATTGTTTATAACAAATGACTTTAATGATAGAAATACGCAGGATCTAGGGTAGGTTAAATATTGTTGGCTAAATTATAAATTGGCGCACTGGTCACAACATCGGGTGTTGCGCTGACGGTCGCGGATCACCGGTAGGTTATTCCTTATAGATGGATATGATATGAAATAAGCGAAAAAATAAGATTAGGAATTAAACTATTTTTTAGAATTAATTTGGCTTTTCGCTAAGGACGAGATCGTGAGGAAACCGGGATGAATTTGAAAAAATTCTGAGACATGTATAGATTCATGATAACAGGAGTAGCTCTGGTCAACAGTGTCAACACTTTAGTCAACATTTCATTTATAATTTTGAAATAATAAAGTTATTAATAACATTTCAAACTGTCATGGTCTAACACTGTTATTACGACGTAATACGGAATATTTACCTTGTTTTTATATATACAGGCTTGTTTTTATATATATATTTTATATATACAGAAAGGTAATGAAATTCTATACAATCTATTTATCTTTATCAGGAGCTAAGTATTGAAAAACTCAGGAATAAATAAATTATTCTTCTACGCTTAAGATCTGCTCGAGTCACCCGGAACTCTAGCAGATCTAAAACGGTATAATGATTTGAGTCTTTATGCTATTGCTGACTGTTGGCATGGGGCGGTGCAAATAAAACTAATATGATTGTTGTTGAGAGAGCCCAACGTGCTCTTCTAAAAGTAATGACATTCAAAGTTTCAAACCCTACAAATTTTCCACATGGGAGTTGTATGCAGAATGTGAAGTACTGAGTGTCAGAAAACTTTTTGTTCTGCAAACTATTTTAGCGCAACACAAAAAAGTATCATATACACCCTCTAAAAAATATAGTAGCCGCAGAATTAAAAACGTATGCCCAGCCCTTAGTTTCAGAATAACTTTTATTAATAAATTCCAGTGCTTTATATGACCACATCTATATAACAAAATAAATAAAATACTCAGCATTCATTCCCTAAACCAATACGACTATAAACATAAAATAATTGATTGGCTTAAGTCGCTGTCTTACGATGAAGTTGAAAACCTCTTTAAAATTGTCAGATAACCAAAGATAGCAGCAGCAGGAAAATTCTTTAACACTATTATATAGATAAAAAAACAAGTATGCTTAATTAAAAAAATCAAAAAACCCGACTGCGTAAAATACTCTTATTATAAACTAAAAGAATAAAACAATTTACTAGCTTACTAGCTAGCTATACCCATATTGCTACAGTAAGAAAAAAAATTCAACTCCCTCCCCTCATTCCGCCATTTGCGGGCGACATTTTGAAAATTTATATAGCCTATGTCACTACTACAATTCAGAAAAATCCAACGACACCTCATATGTAAAAAACCGTCCAGCCGTTTGGGCTGTAGGGCGTGCCAAAGAAATGGACATACATACATACATACATACGCTCGAAAAACATAACCCTCCTTCTGTCGCAGTCGGGTAAAAATAAACACTAACAAGATTATTATTATTATTATAATATTTTAATATAATTACATACTTATCTTTTTATTCATTGATATAATTATGTCGGTATGCGTAGGGATGTGTGTATGTTTATGTGTATGTATGTGTATTTGTGTGTATGTGCATGTATGTGTATATGTATGTATAATATGTGAGAATGAGTTGACAACAAAAAAAAATATATGCATTACACTAACTTGCACGTCTTTGCGATTAGAAACATGATATTGTTTTTTGATAATACTCTTTTCTTGCATAAATTGCTTGAATATATAAGTCATTAGGAAGTAACTAGTACCTGTGACACAGGCTCGGCCTAGCACAGGTATTAGTAGGGCACCGTATAATTCACTAGTATGTTTTGTGAATCTACAAAATTTTGTTTCACATTTTTGTTGAAGCCTGATGAAGGTCCAATATAAAGGATCGAAACGTCGCATGAATTTGCAATTGGTGTTTTGATTGGTACCTGATGTCCTCTTCCCTGTTAACTAACAGTATATTAAAGAATGGACGCAATAACAAATAATATAACTTATTACCTTTGGGTAACGGAATTGCAAAAATTGTAAAAAAAAACTGATATTTATTGTTGTTTCTATACCATGAGACTGTTATTGAGAGTATTCATGAAAGTTTCATTGCTTATTATCAATCATACGGCGTATATTTATATCTCCCAAATATTACCTTATTTTATAATTGGTTAGCAATTTTGTTGTTCTTTTAGTTTTGATACCTGTTTTTTTTTGGCTTTGACATTGTTCAAAACATGATTTGACTTTGTTGCACAGAACACCTATACCAGTATCGTCATGCCTTTGGCGGCCGTAAATTGAAAAGAACAGCCATCATTAAGCTGACTTACCCCTACTACTATCATTGCATGACCTGTGTCTTAGACCATGGTTGCGGGTCACCGTTTATGACGAATATTTTTGTGACCTGTACATGTGTTTGTCTTGATCTGAGCCTTTATTATTTTTTCTAAAGGTCCAATATGGGAAGGGGGGTCGAAAAATTGCCAAAACTTTTGACGTTATTAATGGATTAAGTTAGAGAAATTCACAATTACATTTATGATAACAGGAGTACCTCCGTTTAACAGCGCATCATTTATAATTTTAAAATTATCAGGCAATGAAAAACCTTTAAAGCTTTCATGGTCACTAGCAATATTATTACGACTTAGAACGGGATTATTACTTACTTTAATTTACTTTACTTTTGTTTCTTGTTGATCTTGTTTCTTTGTCAATTATTTCACATAGACAGAAATGACACAGGCAGTAAGGACGCAGACAGAAAGGATACAGGCAGTAAGGACGCAGACAGAAAGGATGCAGGTGGTAAGGACGCAGACAGAAAGGATACAGCCAGTAAGGACGCAGACAGAAAGAATACAGCCAGTGAGGACGCAGACAGAAAGAATACAGGCAGTAAGGACGCAGACAGAAAGGACACAGCCAGTAAGGACACAGGCAGAAAGAATACAGCCAGTAAGGACGCAGACAGAAAGAATACAGCCAGTAAGGACGCAGACAGAAAGGATACAGACAGTAAGGACGCAGACAGAAAGGATACAGGCAGTAAGGACGCAGACAGAAATGACACAGGCAGTAAGGACGTAGGCAGAAAGGACACAGGCAGTAAGGACGCAGACAGAAAGGACACAGGCAGTAAGGACGCAGACAGAAAGGATACAGGCAGTAAGGATGCAGGTAGAAAGAACATAGACAGAAATTACACAGACAGTGAGGACACAAAAAGCTTACTACCAACTGCCAAACAAACAGGTAATAAATAAACCGATTTTTAATCGCGAATCAAATCAAAACTTTCGTTATTCAAGTAGGTTTCAAAAGCGTTTTCGAATCGACATTTTACTAAGTAAATATTTTTTAAATAACTATAGTTAAATGTTTTTATTTTTTTTTATTTATTTAATACTTTATTACACACCTTATTGAATAATAACATTGAAAGAAATTTTTTTTTGACAGAAAATGTGCAATTACGGCCTTATCACTGAGAGCGATTAATTAATTAATTAATTATAGTCATGTATAATTTTTTTTATCTTATTATTTACTAGCTTCCGCCCGCGGCTTTGCCAGCGTGGATGTCGATTATCGTTATCACAAGAATATGCATGTGTACAAAGTTTCATAATGATCAGTTAGGTAGTTTTCTTGTGAAAACGTAACAAACAAACTTACATTTCACATATTTTATAATATTAGGGATTTCATTTTCATATATTATATATATATATATATATATATATATATATATATATATATATATATATATTTAATATTTATTACTTTGTAATATGAATACATATATATTGTATTTTAATTTATATGTGTATTTTATATAATTATTAGAATGTAGAGATTTGTATATATAAGTTGATCATATATTTTATATTGGCCTTGCGGTGACCGGCACAGAAGAATAGTCCCGACCTATTTCTTGCCGAGATAAAAGGCGACTAAGGTCATAGTGGTGCGAAAAACTGACTCCTGATGATGGCAGCAGCGTCACCACGTCCTTTTTTTATCGCAGGGGAACCCGTTTACGGGTGATATTTGGGACTAACAAGACCGTGTTCCCATCCCGGCTCGACACAGGCACAGGGGCGTTACTGGAAGCGCATTAGCGCCTCCTACGTACCCCCGTACGTCGCCTGCGAAGGGAGGCCTCGTCGGAGGCCTCCTCTCTTACTCGCTCGTCGGCCTCCTTCTGAGATATTACTGTCTCGAAGAAGGAGACCTTCGCCTTCCAAGAAGGTAGGTCTCAGCAAGAACCTCCACCACTAGCTCCCCGGGGGGTCGCCGGCTAGAGCAGTAGCTGCAATCCGCGATACCGTATGGTACCCCCGGATCACACTTACCACGATGGTCCTCTGTGCAGAGCACAGCACGGCAATACTCCTCGCAGTGAGGCGATCCGCCCAAACCGAGGCACCGTATGTCAGCATACTTCGACAGACGTTGGAGTACAGCTGCCTGCAGGCAGCGCTAGGTCCACCGAGGTAGCGTCACTATGTCCTGATATAACACACTGTGCTCCCCAATACGTCTGTCGAGCGTGGCAAGTATTGACAAACCCAGTATGACAATACAAAAGAGCCCATGTCCCCAGTCCCCGGTAGCTCTACTATTCCCGGCTACAGCAACGGGCCGGGTAACGGTAGGGTAGGGAGTGCTAAGAATCTCCGGGTGAGATTCCGCTGCCATCCACGATGACACCTGGCCCTGGTTACACACAACATTTGCATCCTGAGGTCTGATGAAAGGGTTGTTGAGTTGGAAGAGGAAATTAACAGGTAACAATAGAAATAATGGGTATATCTGAAGTTCGAAGTGACGAAGAGGACACGATAATCTTGATATCTGGCAACCTATTTTACTACCTAGAGAGCGACCAACAGTCCCAAGGAGGTGTCGGGTTTATGGTCGCTGAAGTTAATTTACGTATACGTACCGACCTCGGCACACCCAGATGAAGAAGTAGAGACTATGTAAGAGGATATCAGTAGAGCCATACATACAAATAAAACCTACTTCAATGTTGTCATGGGGGACGTCACGCGAAGATAAGCAAAAGACGAGACGATGAACTGAGAGTGGAGCAATTCGGATATGGACTGCGGAACCAAAGAGGACAGAGGCTGACTGATTTTTTGGAGGAGGCACTCTTTATGATGAATTCTTTCTTCCAGAAGCCGTCTCACAGGAAATGGACCAGGATAAGTCATGATGGTTTCACAGGAATGAAACCGACTTCATCATGAACACCAGACAACAGATATTCAATGACGTCTCCGTGATCCATAGCGCGAAAACCGGGAGTGATCACTATTGGTTAGTGGCACGTTAAATATCAGTCATCATCGAAACCCTGAGAATTTTCAACTCGAATTATCTAATCGTTTCGATTGTCTTGACGATTGCGTTTCTGTGGACGATATAAACAGCAGGTTGGTGAAAACTGTCCATACAGTCAAGAGCCGATTTTACAGACCCGGCAGTAAAAACGGCCAACGAAAGCTCTAAGACCAAACTCAAAGTCTCATGGAAGAACGACACTTGTTAAACCTGGTAACGCTAAAGCATATAGGAAGCATATAGGATTAACAGACGGATATCGAAATCTCTGAGACACGATATGCATGTCTTCAATACAAAATGTATTAAAGATACGATAGAGCGGAATCGGGGCTCAAAAGTGTTCTCAAGGGATTCGTCTGTTCGTCAAATCGGGTTGTCGAGGCTGAAAACAGGATGAAGGTACAGCGTTGACCAGAGCTGAGATATTGAGGGCGGTCGAGAAGTTTTACGGACATCTGTAATACCTCGTTCAACCAACCTTTTTGTTGTTCGGCTGAAGATCCACATTACGAGGATGAGGGCACCGCTGGGTTTTAGCGGGTATTCTGACACGTTCTGCGTATCAGCTAGTCCCACATACCCGGACACTCTTTGCGGCGGGATGCGTAAATGCATTTCCCAGCTATAAAAAAAGGCCTTCCCCATCAACCTCCAGAGCGGCCGGTTCAAAGCATTGTCTACAGCATTCACCAACCTGCTGTTTATATCGTCCACAGAAACACAATCGTCAAGACAAACAAAACGATTAGATATTTCGGGATTTTGGATATGTGCGTTAGATGGTCGCAGGATAGACTTCACCAGGCGTGACCGTTGCAGTTTAACACTGATATTCAATGTACCTATAACCAATAGGTGAACTTTCCCGGTTTTCACCCTATGGATTACGGAGACGTCATTGAATATCTGTCGTCTGGTGGTCATGATGAAGTCTTTTTCATTCCTAATGGAACCATCAGGACTTATCCAGGTCCATTTTCTGTGAGGTGACTTCGGGAAGAAGGAGCTCATCATAAAGAGTGCCTCCTTCTCCAGAAAATCGGCTAGCCTCTGTCCTCTTTGATTCCGCTGTCCATATCCAAATCGCCCTACTCTCAGCTCATCGTCTCGTCTTTTGCCTATCTTCGCGTTAAAGTCCGCCATGAAAACGTTTAAGTAGGTTTTATTCGTATGTATGGCTCTACTGATATCCCTATACATAGCCTTTACTTATTCATTTGGGTGTGCCGAGGTCGGTGCGTATGACCTTCAGCGAGTATCTATTAGATACTATAAGGATAGAGCGAGTATCTATTATATACTATAAGGATACTTTATAGATAGTATAAGGTACACAGCCCTGTTTGACACACTTCCGATGGTTACAATGTTGCCAATTTAATACATTTTTATAAAATATTTTTATACATTTTAATAAAATATTGTTAAATAAACGCGATAAAATCTGATATAGACTTTTAATTAAATAGGTTACCGGATTTCAGGGTTATCGTGTCCTCTCCCTCTTTTCGGACTTCAGATAAATCTAATATATCCCATTGGGACCTGTTTATTTCCTCTTCCAGCTCAACAATCCTTTCATCTGACCTCAGAGTGCGAATTTTATGTAACCAGGATCAGGTGTCGTCGTGGGTGGCAGCGGAATCTCACCCGGAAGTTCTTAGCACCTCCTGTCCTACCGTTACCCGGGCCGTAGCCGGAAATAGTAGGGCCACTGGGGACTGGGGGCCCGAGCTCTTTTTTGCTTGTCAAAATATTGGGAGGTTGACGTCAATACTCACCACGCTTGGCAAACGTGTTGGCGAGCGCAGTGTGCTATACTAGGACATAGTGACGCTGCTGCCCATTACCACCCTGATCGGTGCATGGTTGTTCGCACCGCTATTGCCTTAGTCGCCTTTTACGACACCTCGGCAAGAAAGAGGTCGGGACTATTCTTCTCTGCCGATCACCGCACGGCACACAAAGAATAATACAGTATAAAAATTACGTAATGTTAGAAATACTTTATATGAATAGACTTAGCGTTATTACGTTAAGCTCAACTTTTGTTACCACTTCAAGTGTATTGAACAAAAAAGCATTCAAATAAAAAAAGAAATTAGATATTAAGCCATAACGGCTTTGAGCTAAATCGAATATTCTCTGTATTTTCCAAAAAGTCCGTGTAGCATTTTGTCTCCAAGCTTTGAGATGATTTCAACCATTAATGCTCTATTCTGTTTGAATTTTTTTTTTATGGTATCTACTTAAATTTTTTGGCTAAAAACTCGAAGGTGATGAAATTCTATACAACTTTATACCTATTTAACTTTATCAAGAGCTTAGTATTGAAAAACTCAGGGATAATTAAATTGTTCTTCTACGCTTGGGATATCCTCAAGCCAGCGTTAGAGTTTTATTACGTGTCTACCCAAATATTTAAAAAAAATCCTTTATTTCAGCATATAAGAAGGTAGATGGTCCACAAATTATTCATTACTGTTCGCATGAAGAAGTCTTTGTAAAGGTAAATTTGCAGAATCTACCAGAGTCTGCAACACCTAAACTATTATACTCAGGTAAGTTTCTAAAGCCGTATTATTTTAATAATTTTTCAGTGCCGAAAGTCAGTTATTTGACATGATTTATCACCCTGATACAATTTTATGGTAATTTCATTATCATTGTATAAGCTTAAGCAACGACTTCTTCTTAAGGCTTGCTCACGTGAACTGAAACAGTTTGTAAACGTTTCATTGGACATAAATCTCCTGGTCCCTAAGGTTGTAGCCTTTTAGTTGGAGTAACAATCAGGGCCGGCCTAAGGGATGTGCGAAGTATGCAGCCGTACACTTAAAGTTTTTGGGAGGGCATACAAGTGGGGCATAATTTTATCCTATGGGCATCCACCAACATCCTTAATATAAGTCTTGCACACTTGCCATTTTTGCCTTAGGCCGGCCCTGGTAACAATCGTTATGAGATGTTTATGATAACAACCAGAACCAACGGCTTTGCATGCTCTGCGAGGGGTGTGAAGACTCACAAAGATAAACGCCCAGATAAGAATCGGAAAGAAGCGGGAGTCTTCAATCGAATTTTTCAAGTAGACTAATACTATTTTTAATTATAATAAATTTTCTTTTTAGATGGCAATGAACAGAAAACATTTGAATTTAACCTAACTATACCAGAAACGCATAATGGCAAGATTCTTTCTGCTATTGCTGACTATCGAAAGACAAACCTTACTTCAAAAGTCTTAACATACAAGTTTATGCAAAATTGTGATAGAACAGGTAAGTTTGTCATGAACATTACTGCAGTAGAGTATAGAACGTAATTGTAATGTAAGTCACAGAGTTTTTTTTAAAAGAACAAAACATTCTATTTAAAAAGGAATATTAAAAAAAACACTGTTTTAAATTAATTAATAAGTATAGTATGTACATATCTTATTATTAAAACAGGCATATCAAATCTACTCCATTATACTGGGTGAATCTGGGACAATCAATGATATTTTAACCTTATGATTTGCTGGTCATACTGAACAACTTTTCCCATGAAACGTACCCTCTCAAATGTGTTTGCGAAAATGAAGTTTCGTTTTCGATCTCCTATACAAAGTTCGATTACCTATTGTGCCGTTTTTTCACTATCTCCAGCAAATCACTCAAATATCGCCAAAGCGGATCCTTTTTACGTCCTGTCATCATTTTTAATTGATTAACACAACATTAGTAAGCTATATAAAATATCCTAGTTAAAAAAAAAAAACAATTTTTGATGTAATTTGAACAAGAAATCGAGAATCGACTTTTGTTTTGAAATAATCGATTATTTAAAATCGATTTTCGATCGAGCAGGTAATATTTGATACCAATTGACCATTACCATAGCTACGTAGTACATAATGACTTCTTTTTTAGGCATGTAAGTAGATTACCAACGCAAATATAGAGAATAAAAATATCGTAAACTATCAATCCGATGCTATGATATATTCATCATATCAGCCATTTGATGTCCACTGCTGAACGTATTACGTAGGTCTCCCCCACTGACCTCTAGAGCAACCGGTTCAAAGCAGCCTCCATCCAACGACTTCCGGCGACTTTTTTCAAGTCGCCTAACCATCTTGTAGACGGCTGTCCGACGCTGCGCTAGCCGGTACATGGTCTCCACTCGAGAACCTTTCTGCTCCATCAACCGTCAGTTCTACGAGCTATGGCTACGGCCGTCTGCGCCGTAATGAGGCGCCACGGGATCGCAAAGACATAAAACCGTGACGCTCCGACGCTGGGCCCGGCGGCTCCTCCTTATGTGATCGGAGCCGCTCGACCGGTCCACTCTGCTAATTCAGAGAAGTACCGGGAGCGGCCCAACCACCGATGTTGAGGGAGTGAAAACACTTGATCTCCCTCCATCCTCGCTCCACCGCTCTACCGGTCTACTCTGCGAGAGGCAGAGAAGACCAGGAGCCCCTCCTCATCCCTCCGCGCCCTCCCGGTGCCACGCCCTCACCGACCGCACCTCCCGTGCCAACACACTCCACCGCACCTCCGCGCCCCGCCGTACGTAGTTGGAGCCACTCAGCGGTCCGCTCTGCTAATTCAGAGAAGTACCGGGAGCGTCCCAACCACCGAAGTGGAGAGAGTACCCTTGATTTCCCTCCATCCTCCCTACTGCGCTTTCGCGCCCACCGCTGCTGGTTTTGGTCCGCGGGGGTCTGAAGACCCCTCGTACACCACTCGTTCACCGCGTCCGAGTGGTGTACTCCTATCCGCCACCCGGTGACGCGTTCAGTAGGAGACCAGCAACTCCCGTGGGAACTATGTGCCCTGCCCACAGCCACTTCAGCCTTTTTTTTTTGACGCTGTGAAATGCGTTTACGCATCCCGCCACCCGCAGGCGACGGGTATGTGGGACTCGCTGACTGCGAAGTCAGAATACCCACTAAAACATAGCGGTGCCCTCGTCGTCGTAGAAGGACGCCACGGGATCGCTGGCGCATGCCACCGTGACGCCCCGATGGTTGGCTCGCCTACGCGGGCCGCCTTCGGTCATAGAGCACACGCGGGCACCGTGAGCGCTCTATCTCCGTTGTTCCAGGGACCGGCGAACGGGGGAAACTGCGGCAGGTTATGACTACATCGCCGCAGTCTCCTCCGTGACCTGGAGAATTGGACTTTGGGGAGCGGCCGGGGTCTTCGCGGCCGCTCTACCTCTCGATTTGGGGGGGCGGCAGTCCCGTCCACTCATCAAATGCGACGCCGGTTTGCCGGCGGCAGCACAAACGGCGCAGTGCAGTGCCCCGGTGCAATTGCGGGCGATGTGCCCCTCGAGGCCACACCGGAAGCACGCGCCGCTGCGGTCAACCGCAGCTGGACAGGTCGGGCGAGTGTGCCGGATTCCCAAGCATTTAAAGCAGCGCATGGGGCGCTGCTCTAAGACCTGCACTCTGGTCGAGGTCCAGCCGACTAGGAGCCTGCCAGCCTCGGCCAGGGCCTTGGCGGCTGGGATCGGGCATCGCACGACTGTGCACCCCAACCCACCCGGTCCGACTGTGATTTCGCCGGTCTTGATCGAGCCGGCATCGCACCGGCCCACCTTCGCCACCGCTGCAGCCACTATCTCGAAGGAGACGGAGTCGTCCAGCCAGAGATTTTCACACCCGCGAGCTTTATGGGTTGGACGACTTTCGCCATACTCCCCAACGCCTCCTGCATGGCCTCCGCCAGGCGTCCCGTCGCTTCCGGGGTCTGCCCCTTCGGCAGCTCCAACAATCTGGCCCCAGTCGCGGCGCGCCGCAGCTTGAGCCCACCGACGATGTCGAGTTCGGCCAGATCTATCGTATTTGCCGCCTGCTTGAGCAGGTGGCAGTTCGTGACGCCCTTGCTCTCAGCGTACTTGTCAAGCGTGACGAGCACTGCCGGAGAACGGGGGGCAGACAGCTTAGGCTTTTTGGCCTTTTTCTTTTTCGCCGGCGGCTGCGGCTGCGGTCCTTTCGAGGCCGGAGTGGCGGCGGCGGCGGCAGCGTAGCTCTTAGGCGCCGTCTTCTTTTTCTTTGCCCGCTTGGCGACGGTAGTCCAGTCACCGTCGCCAGTATGGACTGCAGGTGCCGCCTCCTCGCTCACGTGTGCGCGTCTTTTCTTCACTGGAGCGGGGGTGGCGTTAGAAGACGGCGCCTTCTGCGTCTCTCGTGTTCTCGACGAGGCCCTCTTCTGGTCTTGGTAGACAGGTGGGAGCGGACTGCTGAGAGCGCTGCCCTCGTAGCTCCACCACCTGCCTACGGAGGTCGTCCAGATCGCGTCTCAGGCTTGAGTTTTCCACCTGGAGCCGACGCACCTCCTCCGAGGCTGTCCTCTCCCTGAGGGCCTCGACCAACCACCGACCAAAGACGGTCCACCCAGACAGTGCCCCCTGTACCTGGGTAAGCCTAGCGTAACTCGTCACGGGTGTCGGCCGGTACCCGGACGAGGATCGCAGTCGAGACTGATCCACCCGTCAGCCATGCATCCCCTCGCGCTGCGTCGCCGCTTAGGATTCGGGGTAATTTTTTATAGAGGTTTTCTTTCTCGCAGTCCGCCCGGTTAAGGCAAGACCCTCGGTCCCGCACGTAGCCGCGAGACATGACCACGACACCACGTAGCGGGATTACGAGAGGACGGTGAACAACTAAGACAAGCCTAGCCGTTCTGTCTGACGGCAGTGTAAGTGCACATCAGACCCGTCCGTCCTCCGTTACTACACCGCGCGCGAGCGCAGTGGCATCGACAGCCACTTCAGCCTGCCACTACCACTTCAGCTTGATGTTCAATGCTGAACGTAGGTCTCCCCCATCGACCTCTAGAGCGACCGGTTCAAACCAGCCTCCATCCAACTTCTTTCTTCAAGTCGCCTAACCATCTTGCAAACAGCCATCCGAAGCTGCGCTTGCCGGTACATGGTCTCCACTCGAGAACCTTTCTGCTCCATCGACCGTCAGTTCTACGAGCTATGTGCCCTGTTCACTGCCAGCTATAGGCTATGTCGGCAACCGTCGTTCACATCTAAAAATTGTCAAAGTTCACATCATTTACCTAGTCAACTTTGTTGCTTAAACGAGTAAAATATCATAGTATTTTTGCCTATCCTAAACCAGGATTAAAGTATTAAGAGGGATTGGATCATGTTTGTTTATCCTGCTACCCTGTTAACACGTGGCGGCGTTTGGACGTAGGTAAACTACCTGTTTTGTGTCGAAAGTGCAGCTAGCTGCTAGGGTGTCCAAACGACGCGTCAGTAATTAGATAACTGTTGAGCAGAGTTTATTAATATTTACCTATTTTTTTTACACTATTCGAATGAGAATCATGTACAGAGTATTCTCCTTAAATATTGATAGTAACTTACTATTCATTCTGTATATTCGTTATTTATATAGAAAGTCAGTTTCATTGCTTTAGGTAACCTCTCTCTCGATTATACTGATTTAAGATATTATTTTTGAATTAAAAAGCTTGCTCACTAATGAATGACACAGGCCATAAATATCACGATATAAGTCGCAAGAATGGAGGAACAGTACAGACAAAACCGTAAAGGAATTCTTACTTACACACGCGTATATTGACGTCATGACGTGACAACGTCTAGTAAATCGATGAAAGCCGGCGGCACTTCACAGTTTGTCACAATCCGCGAGCGAGAGCGCGGAACAAGCGATAGAGAGGCATGATCGGCCTAAGCTTTCGGCTTGTGACGCATAGTCTATCTATGTGTCCGAATAAAACAGACGGCAGTGGCAGCACGCATCCTACACGTGAACTTTTTTAAAGAAGCTTTTACTAATAAAAGATGACTAGTTATACATATATAATATTTTCATCAATGTTAGCTTATGACGTTATCACGTAAAATTATCGTCTGTAAACCGACTTTACAGACAACCAATTTTTTATGTCTATATAAAATTATCGAAATTTCAGACATACATCCCTGCCTCAAAAGACCAGGTTGTGAAATAATAATATCTGACTGGAACACGCTCTGTCCGATTGAGACAACATCTGTACAACCAACTCATAATAGTAAGTATTATATATATATATATATATATATATACATATATACACTGTTAAAAAAAAATAATATACACTGATGAACCTTAATTCAATAAAAATATTATTGATTGAAGAAAATTATTTTAAAGAAAACTACTTTTCCTATTTTAAGAAATTCTTGTCTTGAATTGTTGTTTCTTGGGTTGAGAGACTTAATCACTTCGATCGATAACATTTTTTACAAGTTAATTCTACAATCAAGAATAATTTTATTTATTTAGAATATTATAAGTTTAAATATATATAAGTTTAAATATATATATAGATAAGTTTAAATATATATATACTACGACAACGACAGTTAGCGTGACAAGTGTCTATCCGCATAGTTTCTCAAATAAAATAAAAAACCAGTGTTATTGTAAAAATAAAACGTTTATTGAAGCCTATATTTATAGTAAACGATACATACAATATAGTGAATGGATAGTTAAAGTGTGAACTTATTCAATAAAACTGTTTTTGTGCTTCTTAGAACGATCGATCAGCTGTGTGTGATATTTGCGTACCCACATAAAAAAAATATACAATAACTCGTAAACTAACGTTCCTTTGTCCTTTTGTTGTTATTTGTTGACTTTTAAATAAACATTAAAAACAAAAGTGTTTATATTGGTTGTAACATCTGCTCGGTACATCGTGTACTTTATCGTAAATAACATGGCCAGCAAATGCAATCACTGCGGCAAGTTCCTGTCACCAACTTAAGGCGCAAAATGCAATAAATGCAGCTCGATATTCCATCGTACTTGTGTCAATATAAGCCCTGACTCCCGCCCCCCCGCGCGCTGGAAGTGTCGCTCGTGCCGTGTGCCAGATGACAAGGCCAAGTCTACTACTGGCACCGAGTCACCTACCACGGCAGATGACTGCGAGGACGCGCATATGACAGGGAATTTGGAGAAGAACCCTACTGCGTCCTTGGCGGAGGAAATGAAACTTTTACGATTGGAACTAGCGACAGTCGCACGGGAGATGGCTTCTTTTAGGCTAGAGATAGGTCGCTTAAACGAAAGCATGGTAGAATTTAATAAAAGGGTTGACACAGTAGAGGAACGCGTGACATCTTTGGAATTAAAAATTGACGCCGAGTTTCAAGCGCGAAGTGACGGATCCGTAACCGAGGGTGTGGTTCAGCAATTAAGAGACGAATTAAACGATCGTGAACAGATGATGTTGCTTAATGATGTGGTAATTTCTGGCGTACCCGAATGCGGTGGTGAAAGTGTGATTCATCTGACGCAAGCAATAACAAACTAATTGGGCATCGCACTTGAAACTCGCGACATAGTTAGTGCCGAACGCGCCGGTCCGCGTCGTTCGATGACGGCGGGTGACGATCCGCGTCGCCCGCGCCCTATTGTGATTCGGTTGGCGCGGCGAGCGCTGCGCGACGACATCATGAAGGCGGCGCGGGTGCGGCGTGGTACGGATACCTCTGGAGTGACCGACGGGAACCCGTCTCGAGTCTATGTTAACGAACATTTAACTCAAGTGAACCGGCGTTTATTTTATAAGGTGAGGGAGGAGGGTAAACGTCAGGGTTGGCGATATATTTGGACTCGGGACGGAAGGATATACGTGCGTCGGGGGATGGAAACAGCGGTGAAACGAATAAGAACAGAAAAAGACATTAAACATTTTTTTTGCTTAAATTAAATTTGTATACGAAGCACACAATAAAAAAAATCAAAAGAACATGTTATTATAACTTTGAATAATTTAAAAATTATTTATGTTTTGGGAATGGTTAAAGGACTTCTGTTCATGGTTTCATTAAATACAATGTTTTATTTTTATTACATAGATTTTGTATCATGTTGTGTAGATATCAGTGTTGCGACCCCGTATGTATGTTATGCGAGATTAATAATAGTGATTAAGGTGAGTATCATTCTTTTTACCGCTGTGGCGTGTACCTTCTATATTATATTTATTAATTTTTTTTACAATCAACTTATATTTCTTAAAATAAAATGGTTATTATTACAATTTGTGGATACATGTATAAGAGTATTTATGTATGTTTATAGACATATTTTATGCATTTGTTATTTTTATTTTACGATTCGTATCATGTGTATAAATGGATAAAATGTATAGAATTACACATTAGGTTTGTTTAACCCGGGATCGCTTGGCTCTCACCATGGGGAGTTCATTGTGTTAATGGAACGTCATATGGTTGATATAATTGCGATCAATGAAACCTGGTTGCACCCGGGGGAGGACGGCCGAGCCCCTCGTCTTCCTGGTTACCGACTGCGTCATATACCGCGACCGCCGGAACTACGATCGAGAGGTGGTGGCGTTGGTTTTTATATAAAACGAGGGCTATCCGTGCGCACGCTCACACATCCCCACGCGCCTACTGTTGAACAGATGTGGATTACAATGAGACTTTATCAAAAGACGATTATTGTCGGCACAGCATACCGCCCCCCTTGGGCTAACCTTACAACATTTCTCGATGCCTTATCTGACACCATTAGTTCTCTGCCCTATTATGACAGTATATATTTGTTGGGGGATTTCAATATAAATTATCTAAATAATCAGGATCTTCAAAAATACGCGTTAGATCTGTCTCTCACAACCCATGGCTTGACGCAGCATGTTAATAATCCAACACATTTCAGGGCTAACAGCGAGACTTTGATCGCCCTCTTCTGTTCCAATACAAATATTGACTGTATTAGGGTGCAACGCGTGGCGGCCTTCGGTGGGCATTCATTTGTATTTGGAGAATTAAATATTGTTAAATATAAAACACCGAAAACTAAAATTAGGTACCGGCCAATAAAAGATATAGATCCAGAGCAGTTGGCGCCCCAAACTAGTCTAGTTAATTGGAATAGGATCTTGGAGTTTGATAATATAAACGACATGGTGGCTGGGTTTACCGACGACTTGCTTTGGGTATTCAATGAAGTAGCTCCATATAAAACAGCTTCGTTTAAGTAAAGTTATTATCCTTGGATAACGTACAACATTAAATTATTGATGCGTCGTAGGGACGAGGCTCATGCGAGGGCAAGGAGGTCAAACTTGGACGTATATATGGAGTATTATAAAAAACTTAAAACTGAAGTTACACAAGCCATATCTAGGGAGAAATCTGCTTATTTCAATATTCATATAAATTCTAATTTTAAAAACTCAATAGTACTATGGAAACATTTAAAAAAAATTATTAATATAAAACAAAAATATAATCATAGTAGGTATACCTGAACATCTTAAAGATCCACAAATGATTAATACAAACTTTCTCAATGTGCCGGGCGCAAGCTACGTACCAATTGAAACAATTAATTTTTACGAGTCGCGTAAAATTTGTTCAGTAGAATTTAAGTTACAACCTACAAATGAATTGGAAATTTCAAAAATAATAAAAACCTTAAAATCGAATGCAATTGGTATTGACGGGATCTCTTTAGATATGGTATTGTTGACATTACCCAGCACGCTAACCACCTTAACCGAAATTGTTAATAAATCAATTACAACAAATACATTTCCCGAAATATGGCAGATAGCTCTAGTCAGACCAATTCCCAATTAAGAAAATGTGAACGAAATTAAAGATCTTCGCCCCGTTAGCATACTGCCGTGTATATCAAAAGTATTAGAGAGGATTGTGTGCAATCAATTAACAATATTCTTAGAATCTAACAAAATTTTACCAGAGAGGCAATCTGGTTTTAGAAAATGTCACAGCACCACTACAGCTTTGTTGGATGTTATAGACAATATTTTAAGCGCTCAGGACATGGGGGAAGGCACAATCCTTGTATTGTTAGACTTCTCTCGTGCGTTTGACACGATAAACAGAAAATTGTTTCTGGTTAAATTAAAATAAAATATTATGCGTTTAACGTTGAAACTATAAAATGGTTCTCTAGCTACCTACAAAATAGGAAGCAGATAGTGGAAATTGTCAATGACGATGGGTCAAGGAGTAGATCGGACTGTTTTTCGGTGAACAGGGGTGTGCCACAGGGATCGATCTTAGGGCCAATAATCTTTGCGCTGTACTGTGCTGACATTGTCACTCACATAAAAAATTGTAAATATCATATATACGCTGACGATATACAGATGTATATTTCATTCAAACAATCTGAAACTAATGTGGCTATACAGAAGTTAAATGACGATCTCAGCCGCATCGCTGAGTGGTCAGAGTCTCATGGTCTTGCGTTGAATCCGGGAAAAACAAAATATATGATATTGGGTACAAAAAAAAAAATTTAATAAAATCAGTAGCTTAAATTCATTTATACACATAAGAGGTGAAAGCATAGAACGCGTGACAGAGGTGCGAAATCTGGGCTTAGTGGTTAATGAGGGGTTAAGGTTTGAAAGGCATACCATGAATACAGCTCGTAATTGTTTTTATAGGCTAAAGGTATTGTATCAGATACGAAATTCTCTTAGTAAAGATATGCGAGTAAAGTTGTGTGAAACGTTGGTTCTTTCAAAATTTAATTATGCTGATATTGTAATTGAACCTAGGCTACTTGCACGTACTAAAAAGCTTATACAACGGGTACAAAACGCATGCATGCGATACTGCTTTAATATACCACCGCGCGCACATGTTTCTCCTTACATTAATGACGCAAAAATGATTAGGATGGAATATCGTAGGCAATTGCATCTTGCCACCTTACTATTTGATGTGATCCCAACTAAAGCCCCTATGTATTTGTACAATAAGCTAACATGGACAAAGGAATGTAACATGAATTACCCTACACGAGCATCGTCCTGGATGCTCAGTATGCCCATGCACCGATCTGCAGCGTTCCGTGGTAGTTTCCGCTACGCCGCGACGAAGTGTTGGAACAATCTGCCGCCTCCGCTTCGGATCCTGAAAACCAAGAATACTTTTCGTTGCAGATATAAAATGTATTTACTTAATTTACAACTTCAACCCTCACTTAATTAAACATATTTATTTATTATTTATTTATATTAATTGTTAAAGTGGAAAATGTGTTTATGTATACGTATATGTGTACATGGTATGTGATACAGTAATTATAGTGCGTATTGTATTGCGACAATTGTCGTTTTATTTTTATTTATTTCTATTATCTATGTATGTATGTTTGTTATAGACAGCAAATTATGATAGGTATTACTTACCTATTGGAACTGGCTCCGTCGCGAACGGTGGGTTGTTCCGGCACGTGTTGCGGTGACTGCCGCGAAGAAATATTTTCATCATATTTCATAATTTGATATATATTTCATTATTTCAAATTAAATATAATAATAATTTTGGAATGTATATCAAATTCATAGAAATAAGTCATAAAAATATTATTATTCATTTATATTTAATATTGTTTGATATGGAAGCGTTACGTCATCGATTGCGTGCTCTTGTCGCCAGCGCACACGGCGGTCTGAACTCGAATGCACTCTGCGAACCAGAGGACGTAACCTTCCGCTGACTTATTTATTTATTAGGTGAATTTTATAGGTATTATATAATTTTTACAGTACATATTTATGTTTATTTCGTTTTATATTGTGGTAATTATGGGATATGCGAACTGGTATGGGTGCGTATATCCTATAGTTATATTTAGTATTTATGTATTATTAGTATTCAGTATATTACTATATAATGTATATTTTTGTTTGTAAAAAAAGGATTGATACTTGTCGCGCTGAACCTAATAGGTTATCACTGAAAATCAGTGTTGGGTTTTTTTCTTTCAAACCCAACTGAATGCTGAGTGGGCACAACACGAGGTTACAGATTTATGTTTTATTTTATTTTTTATTTTTTGTTATTGTTTTATTTTCTTTTTCATGTTTTAATTGTTTTTTTAAGGATATTTTTTTTTTGTTTTTTATATTTTAATTATTGATTTTTATGTTTTTTTTTCTTTTACAAGTTTGTTTTTATTTTTAATTTAATTGTTGTTGTCTGTGATTTTGTGTAATGTCCTAAATAAATGTGTTTCATTCATTCATTCAAAAAAAAATTCAAGTAAATTCAAGTAAAAACCATTCATTTATTACGTAAGACGAATTTTTGTTGTTTTCTACCCCCCCCCCCCCATGGTAAGAAAAAAAAAAGATTATGCCGACACCCTCCCCCCTGTTTAATATTTATTACGTATGAAATAATAGGAAAAAATGAACAAATGTTTGGTTTGTTTTAATGTTTATTTTTCACAGTAACAATTTTTACACGTGCTTATTTGTACTTAAAAAACTACAAATAATTTTTAGTTCTGGTAGTAATAAACTTTTGTTTTAATTATTCATATTTACCTACATAAGAGAAGTCCAGTGGCTCAAAACCCACTCGGAAAGTGGATCTGCCACTGGAACATCTCTAATATTACCTATACGTGCTGTTGCCCCCGCTTTTCAAAGAATAATTTTAACTTTGCGCATTTTTGTGATCTTACGTAAGAACTATCGAGACTCCCTCCCACCCCCTTGTAAGAGAAAATAAGACATGGTCGACCCCTTCCCCCCTAAATCATCTTACGTAATAAATGGATGGCCCCTAATGAAATTATTGTTTTACTATATTCCGAAAAATATTTTTGGATTACTTTTCTTACAGTGATACAGAGAATGACAAATTTAGCTATTTTTATTGCTTTTTATAAAAAAAAAAAACATATGTACGATGCAAAATCTATACAAATAATAAATCTGTTAAAACGGTAAAACCTCCGTTTTATTAATACACTATATATCATCAAGAATAAATTTCAATAGCGCGTTTTTTTTTTTGTATCAGCGCCATCTCTTATCGTTTTTGGTCGTGCACGTATCACGTAAAAAGTATAAAACCAATGTAAATAACTTTAATACATAAAAATTAAACATAACTCACATGTGGATACGTGTAACTCACATGTGGAAATGTGGATACGTGGATGTGGTGAGTGAATAAATTAAAAAAAAAAAAAAAAAAAAAAAAAAAAGAAAAAAAAAAAAAAATTGTATGTAATGTATATATATATGTATATAAATGTGTGTATGTGTATATGTATATATATAAAATTATATACTTTTGTATATACATATACACTTACACTAATCTAGTACTCTATAAATAAATAATTTTTTAAGGTCAGTGTGGACTTGCGTCCTTCTTAGAGATACTAAGATAATTTTAAGTACCTACTCGCTGTAATTGAGCAAAATGCCTGCATGTAAAAAAAAAAAAAATATAAAGTAATAATTATGAAAAAAAGCATGGGCAATCGAGAGCCCGTGGATGTACGAAACTTAATAAAAAAAAAAAAAAAAAAAAAAACATAACTCACAGTATAATTTAGTTTTTGTTTCATTGTAATTAAATTTAAAAATAAATATTTAAGAAAATAGAAATAGGTACCTACGCCGCCAACGCCATCTGGTCTAAGGAATCTTAAAAACTTACAAAACTTATTTTTGAGTTATTATTTTGTTAAACTTAAAAGTTTACTAAATATGTCGGATAGGAATAGAAATCGTTTTAATATTTTAGATAAACATCATTTTCAATTAATATAAGTACTATTATGTTAAATGTCACTAAATATAAAAACGATATTCTACTATTATACGATAGATGGCGCATGTAGGTGATAAAAAATATAAATTTATAATTTTTAAAATCTTAGTTAAATACCCGTGCGAAGCCGGGGCGGGCCGCTAGTAATACATTAATTTATATAAAAAGATCTTATAACTGAATATCCTAACCGAAAATATTACTTTTTTATTTTTACTTTTTATAATATAATTGAGAAATAAGTACTTCATTCAATAACAATTATTGTTCAATACTGTATATTGATACATATATACATATATGTACATATAAAATATTTATATATTTTATATAATCAATATAATAAAAGTAATTCATAAATAATAAGAAAAACCAATGTATTAAAATTCACGCAAGTCGCTTATGAATCGCGCTAGTGTATTTCACTAACAAACGTATGTACATTATACGCAACAACGGCACGAGTAGCGTACGACAGTCAGCCGCTAAATCGCGCTAACGTTTGGTTCTGCGGAATCTATAATATATAGGTCTCCATACAAAATTAATTGACTTGAGGGTTTTTATGAAATCAAAGTCATTTCACCTTGTAACGGGGTATTTATATTGTATGTCCCGTAGTGCAGACTGCAGTGTGGTATTGGACGTGTTGAACGATAATGTAAAAATATAATTCAAAATAAGCGCCATTCTTGGAACAAGTATCTTAATCCAAGAGAAATTCTTGAGCGAAGTTGTGTACATCTTATTGGGAAACAACCAAGTTGCTTGATTCGAGAGTCAATTTTTTGTGAGAAAAATGAATAACTTGAAACAAGAATGACGTTTCGAAGAACAAAGTTTTCTTGAATCAAATCGTTTTTATATCAGTGTATGTATTTATTATTTTACACATTTACAAATTTTCACTTTTGTACGGTGTTCTAGGTTGGCTGGTAGAGAATGCTTTTAGCATTTCAGCGATATATATATTGCTCTTGCTAGTGGCGCTCGGCGCAGCAGCGTGGCTACGCTGGCGCTTCAAGTGCTGCAGCAGGCAGGGGAGCAGGACCCAGCTCCAACTCCGGCGACCCCGGTACCCCAGTCCAATGTTGAAGTGTTCAGTGTAGTGAAGTGAAGGATTTTTGTGATAAAAGTGAGTTTGTGTTAGTGAAAGATATATATCTAGATTTAACGATTTGAACAGTTCTATTGTGTAATTAAGATTTTAATAAAAATATTCAATCATCTTGTTAATGATGATAATAATCAAGAGGTGCGTGTTAGTTTAAGTTTATTATAATCACCTTGTAATCATCGCAGCATCTCATCTCTTCTACTAACCCTCATCTTTCCCGCCCGGGAATACGTATGAGCAAGCGCGTACATTTAAGTACTTATAATAGCTAACATTTTCGTTGTGACCTACATAATTACTTCACTTCAATATTAATTTTACTTACGATACATAATTTAGTTCGCTATAAGTCATCAAGAGTACCGCGCGTGATTCACCATTCGCATTCCGCCATCAAATTCATTATAGTTTAATTTTTTTTAATAATTATATTATTATTATTATATTATATTTTACACTTATATAATCCTTTTATTTATACACATTCGTAAGGCCATCCTCGTACAAGTATGTTATTTCGTTGATCGTTTACCTAACCCGGGTCGAAATTTAAAGCCAACATAGCTCCCTCAAGTCCCACATAGAACCTATCTTGAGCCCAGTAGTCCAATTTAGAGCCCAGTAATCCGACTTAGCACCCATAGGTGCTAATTTTTATTCCATTTAGGACCGGTTTTAGTCATAAAGTGGAAAAAAACGGAAATTTGTGCCATTTTTGGGTGCTAAGTTGGACCTAATTTAACATGGGTTAGGGCCAACTTTGAGCCCAGAGTTTCGACATAAATCCTACCGGAGGCGGCGCTAAATCGGCTCTAAATTTCGACTCGGGAAGTTCCTGATATTTTGGTGTGTAGTGATCACGATTCAGTATACCCGTTTACGATTACCAAGAAAATGTAACTACACTAAACAATCTAATTTAATACAATACTCGTATGCATAACTTGTGAGATACATTGTGTTTTCATGCGATTACCAAGTCAATCTATTTATTTAAAACATTAAAGATTTTTAATATTGATATGGTCACTATAATATGTTGTTAGGTTAGCTAATTACGTAATAGCTTAAGACAGAAGAACCCTTAAGTAGGGATTGAATAAATTAACCGACTTGGTAATACATGGATCTCACAACTTTTTACGGTAGAAGAACTGAGTTGCGAGACTTGGATTTTTTACAAGTTATGTTTTTGATGGCATCTGATTTCTTTTTGTAGATAGTCCTACTTGTTTTCTTTTCCAGTGTCTTCTACTTCTTGAATACCAACAATGCATTTTCTTAAAACCTACGCTCTGTCTCATGATATTTTCTTATTTTTGTAGATAATCTTCCTCTTTTTCTTTTCCGGTACTACTTCTTGAGTTTCAGCTATTACTGGTATAGATGGTATTTGTACGCAAGAGTTTTTTGTTTCTTGCAGGAATACGATTAACAGATATAAATACGATTAATAAAATTTAAAAATAAAAAATCTTTTATTTGATTGTCATGTCATACATACATATTGTGATGTCAAGTTGACAACTTAAAATACTTGACAAGAGAGATAAATGAAGTATGTTTAGCCGAAAACAGTGTTATCAGATTACTGTCGATTTTTTACACCTAATTCTACACAAAAATAAACTTTAAAAAAATATTTAAAAAAGTGTATGTGTACTTATATACGCACGTAAGAAGTTATACTTACAATAAATCGATGCTCCGAGTTAACGGTTAGTGCGCGCCATGTATTATAAGACCCTGGTAACTCACTAAAAACAAAGTACTCGTCAAGACGAATCAAACGAGCCGAAGCTCAATGGGGTTGCGTCGTTTCATTACAGAGTTCCTAAGACCACCTTCCAGCTCCATCATCAGATCCTAGTCACCATAGAAAGACAAACTACTCGTCAAGGCGATTCAAACGAGCCCGATTTCGATAAGGTTGTTTCATTTCATTGCGAAGTTCTTATGGCCACCTTGCAGCTCCATCATCAGACCAGACCCTGGTAGCCATCTAAAAACAAATTTCTTGTCAAGACAATTCAAACGAGCCCGAACTCGATGTGGTTGTGTCGTTTTATTGCAAAGTACCTATGACCACATTCCAGCTCCATCACCAGACCCTAGTTAATATTGAAATACAAACTTCTCGTCAAGACGATTCAAACGACCCAGAACTCAATTTGGTTGTGTCGTTTCATTGTGAAGTTTCTATGGCCACCTCCCAGCTCCATTATCAGGTCAGACCCTGGTAACCATCTAAAAATAAACTACTCGTCAAGACAAATCAAACGAGCTGAAACTAGATGGGGTTGGGCAATTATTTGAAAATATGCAAATCGCGCGGCGGTTATTAAAGAACGAATGCGGAGTTTATATTTTTACTTTTGTAAATTATTTCTTATGTAAAAAAGTATCTCAAATATGGACCGATAACTAAAAATCTTATTTATAAGTAGAGTTTAGAGATATTACAAATCAAAGAGCCAAAATCTAATTCACATTCGTGTCCAATTCTCCATTTTCAATCAATAATTATCCTAAAATTGTTAAATTCTTCTTGAAGATTATACTTTTGGTTAGATATTCATAAACTTAAGTTGTTAATGAACACATGAAACCATGCTGTAACACGCAAAGAACATAACTTATTAAAAATAAGATCAGTTAAAAAATGTCCATCGATAACTTGCTAATTACCATTTGGGAACATTCCGTAATGATTTTTCTTGTAAAAACTGGAATATTCCAACCCAATAGTACATAGGCGAGTGCGTACCAGTTAGAGCTCAGACACCGAGCAAAGGCTAGTGTCAAAGATCAGTCTTTTTGGCGCCAATTGTGATTATCTCGTCCTCAAAGTGTTTTTGTTAAAATACTATCTAATAACCATTTATTGTTTTTTAGGTAAGTGATCAATTACATATTTTTGATAACATGTTTTATATAGTTCCTATAGTGACTCCTTTTGGATTTTGAGAATAGAATTAGAATGTTTCTAACAAAAGACTGATTTATTTAAGAAAATAGTTGAAATACTACTTACCATTTGTCTCATTACCGATATTTGCCGTTCGCACAAGCGAATGGTAATTAGTTTTTTTTAGAAATGGTAATTATGTTAAAATTTCGTCATAATTTGTGACAACATTTTTGATGTCTGTGCGGAAAGGAGGTTGATTCTTGTGACAACATTTTTGGTCTATTTTGAAGTCTTGGTCTATTTTATTATAGAAGCAGCGGCCTAATGCAAGCCTTTTGCAGCCGAATTGGGCGGCGCGCAAGGGAAGTACTTCTCTTTCACTTAACTTGTGGTTTTTAGCTACGTTTCGGACTAGACGGCCTTTCTTGCAACAAGAGTTCAGGTATGTTTTCCCGCCAAGATTCCCTGAATGAAACCATTAAAAGGGCTCTTGCCACCATCGACGTTCCTGCTCTTATTGAGCCTACTGGAATTGGTCGCGATAATGGCAAGAGGCCTGATGGTTTAGCACTGCTTCCCTGGGAAAGGGAACGGGCGTTTTTATGGGACACAGCCTGCGTTAGCTCCGTCTCACGTCAGGGAGACAGCCTTAAGAGTAGAAGCCGCTGCGGAGAAAGTTGAACTGACTAAATGGCACAAATATTTGTAACTTATCCCATGTTGTGTTTTTGTGCCGTTTACAGTCGAAACACTTAGACCTTGGAGTAGCAGTGCAAAAAAAATTCTAAAAGAATTAACTCCGCGTCTCATATCCTCCTCTAGTGACAAGAGAGGTTGGTGCTTTTTTTGCCTTGCACGGATTTTGTCACTAGTAAGATTTTGCGTCAAATTTTCACGAGTATTGTGAACTAATGGCGTATCCCAAAGTTTTTGTTTTGTAACTTCAGCACAGCTTGTTACCTATAACACAAGCATTAAGTTCCTTAGCTTAGGAACAGACGACCGTGTGTGTACGTTGTAGATATTATTATTATTCTTATCTTTTATTTCATTACCTAACCTACAAAATTTATTTTTAAACATTTTCATAAAAAAAAAATAGAATAACAAAAACATTAAAAAATATAAATTTATTTACTTTTATTCAACATTTCCCCTATAATTACATTTTTAAATATATTTATAAAAATACAAATAAAAATATTTAAAAATATAAACAGGTATTCCTCCGGTGGCAGGTTGAGTCCCAGGCCATCGGTGGTTAAGGCTCCAGGCTGAGGAACCTCCTCACAATGCGGGCCGTTTCAAGCAACACTGCCTTTTGAATCCGACCCTTGATCCAACAGTCAAGCAAGAGTTTCTTAAGGTGTTGGTCGAAACTCTTCGCTAATAGACCATTGACCGACACAACAATAGGAACAATTATTGTTGAGTCCACATTCCACATGGCGGTATTCTCGTGGGCAAGGTCTAAAATATATTTACTTAATTTTTTTTTTCCGCCTTTACGAGATTATCGTCATGCGGGATTGTAATATCAACAATAATAGCTCGGTCTACTAGCACTATATCAGGTTTATTGGCTGCAATAAATCTGTCAGTTATAATAGACCGATCCCAGTAGAGCAACGCATGACTATTTTCAAGAAATGACGTTGGATTGTATCTATAGTACGGTAACTCATTTTCAACGAGGCCATATCGAAGAGCAAGTTGTTGGTGGATAATCCTATCTACTTGGTTATGTCTGTGCAAATACTCACCGTTAGCAAGACGACCACAACCGGAAACAATATGTCTGATGGATTCGCCAGGCTTACGACATGCTCGGCATATGTCTGGAGTTCCATCTTTCATGATATGTTTCCGGTAGTTGTTCGTCTTGATAACTTTATCCATAATTGCACAGACAAAACCTCCAGTCTCCCCAAACAGATTCTCGTGTTTTAGCCAGGACACAGAACTGGATTGGTCTATATCTACATCTGTCAGAGCTTTGTAGAACCGACCATGTAGTTCTTTGTTCCTCCATATGGCCACGCGGTCAATGGTACTCATTACTATAGGTTTACGCCATTTCTCTTTGCCTAAGGACAGCGGAGTAAAGCCCTTATCAACGGCAACAATATCCTTGTGCATATCGTTTTTGATGTTTAAAAAATATTCTCGGAGATTATACACCACACGATTGTGGAGGTCTTTTGCGTTTAAAAAGCCTCGACCGCCACATTTTCGTAGGATGTATAATCTCATCAAAGATGAACGAGGGTGATGCATTCGGTAAATTATTATTATTATAAAATTAAAAATTAAATAAAAATTAAACTAATTAGGTAAATTATTATTTTTAATTGCTACACTCCACCCGTTCAAGATATACATATACACATATAAATAAATATAATACAATACTTATATAAGGAATGTAATAAATTTACATAAACTTACTTAGATAAATATAAACGGGTGGAGGATTACGCCCCGGCAGGGAGATCAAACGGCCGGGGGTTAGGGCTGTAGGCTCAGAAATCGGCGGACAATCCTAGCCGAGTCGAGTAATACCGCCTTCTGCATCCTGGCTGCGAGCGAACCGTCACGGATACTCAGCTGCCTCAGATGGTGAGCGAGGCTAACCGGGATCAAACCGTTGGCAGATATAACGATAGGAATGATTTCAGTGGAATCAACACCCCACATGTCGCCAATCTCGTGCGCCAGATCCAGATATTTACGTTTTTTCTCTGTTTCGGCTTTCACGAGGTTCTCGTCATGCGGGATGGTAATGTCCACTAAAAACACCCTCGACTGTGCCCTATCCATCATCACGATATCAGGCTTGTTCGCCAGTATCGTCCTGTCCGTGGCGATAGGCCGGTCCCAGTAGAGCCGGACTCCGTCGCGTTCGAGTACTGGCGCCGGTGTGTACTGGTAGTACGGCACCCTCTGTTCCAGAAGACAATACATTAGAGCAAGCTCTTGATGAAGAATCTTGGCCGCTTGGTTATGTCTGTGCAAGTACTCAGTATTGGCAAGCGCTGAACACCCCGAAAGCACATGTCTGAGTGACTCGCCGGGATGACGACAAGCTCGACAGAAGTCGGGAGTGCCATCCTTCAGAATGTGCTTCCGGTAGTTGTTCGTCTTAACCACCTGATCCTGTGTTGCACAGACAAAACCTTCGGTTTCCCCAAAGAGGTCCCCGAATCGCAGCCACTGCACGGAGGCCTTAACATCCACGTGAGGTGCGTGGAGCGCCTTGTAAAACCGTCCATGCAGCTCCTTCTCCATCCATACGGTCTGCCGGTCAGAGGTGCTAAGCACTACCGGTCTTCGCCATTCCTCTTTGGCCAGGGATAACGGGGTGAGACCTTTGTCACATACTACAACATCACCATGGATAGTGCTCTCCCTCCTCGTCTCAAAGTAGGTCCTGAGGCTGCACACCTCCCGGTTATGCATGGACTTGGCGTAAATTATTATTATTATTAAATTATATTATTATTAATATTAAACGACGGCCGGCTGGTCGAGTGGTCAGGCAACTGGCACTTTACGCAGCGGTCGCGGGTTCGAATCCCGCCAGGTACAGATAATTTGTATGACGAATATAGATGTCTACACCGGGTCATTGATGTGTATTTATGTATATATGTATTTATATAAATCTATTAAATTTATTTCCGTTCCTAGTACCTGTAACACAAGTTCTTACAAACTTAGCACGGGGCTAGGTTAACGTGGTGTGATTGTTGGTTGATATTTATTTATTTTTTAAATATAATTATGATACCAATATGGGGGCCATTCTTCATAATATATACTCATTGTTTTATAAGTTCAGCTGTTTGACTTATACCATTATTAGGCACTAAAATATTGATTGAACTGTCCTGTCACTGTTTCTATAATAGGTTTTTACTCGAAAAAGTTATATTTTTTTAAATATATAATGTACTCGTTTTAATTTTAATCGTTACCAAATAATTAAATAACTAAAAGCTGTCAAATATGCTTCTTCGTTTAATATTTATGCGTTTCTTATTTATTATTATTTTATACAATTGTATAACCCATTTTGTGTCATAAAATATTAAGTCAATAGTGGTTGTAGTCGTCTTGCTAACGGTGAGTTTGCACAGACATAACCAAGTAGCCAGGATTATCCACCAACAACTTGCTCTTCGATATGGCCTCGTTGAAAATGAGTTACCGTACTATAGGTACAATCCAACGCCATTTCTTGAAAATAGTCATGCGTTGCTCTACTGGGATCGGTCTATTATCACCGACAGATTTATTGCAGCCAATAAACCTGATATAGTGCTAGTAGACCGAGCTGTTATTGTTGATATTACAATCCCGCATGACGATAATCTCGTAAAGGCGGAAAAAGAAAAATTAAGTAAATATTTAGACCTTGCCCACGAGATTACCGCCATGTGGAATGTGGACTCAACAATAATTGTTCCTATTGTTGTGTCGGTCAATGGTCTATTAGCCAAGAGTTTCGACCAACACCTTAAGAAACTCTCGCTCGACTGTTGGATCATGGGTCGGATTCAAAAGGCAGTGTTGCTTGAAACGGCCCGCATTGTGAGGAGGTTCCTCAGCCTGGAGCCTTAACCACCGATGGCCTTTTTTTTTTTTGACGCTGGGAAATACGTTTACGTATCCCGCCGCCCGAAGGTGACGGGTATGTGGGACTCGCTGACTGCGAAGTCAGAATACCTACTAAAACCCAGCGGTGCCCTCGTCGTCGTACAAGGACGCCACGGGATCGCTGGCGCATGCTACTGTGACGCCCCGACGGTTGGCCCGCCTATGCGGACCGCCTTCGGTCATAGAGCGCTCGCGGGCACCGTGAGCGCTCTATCTCCGCTGCAACCAGGAACCGGCGAACGAAGGAAAACTGCGGCAGGTCATGATGACATAGCCGCAGTCTCCTCCGTGACCTGGTGCGATGGCCTTTGGGGAGCGGTCGGGGCCTTTGCCGCCGCTCTAACCCTCGATTTTGAGGGGCGGCACTCCCGTCCTCCCATTATATGCGACGCCGGTTTGCCGGCATCCGCGCAAACGGCGCAGCGCAGTGCTCCGGTGCAGTTACGGGCAATGTGCCCCTCCACGCCGCACCGGTAACACGCGCCTCTGCGGTCGACCGCAGCCAGACAAGTCGGGCGAGTGTGCCCGATACCCATGCATTTATAGCACCGCATGGGGCGCTGCTCCAAAATCTGGACCCTGGCCGAACTCCAGCCGACCAAGAGTCTGCCTGCCTCGGCCAGGGTCTTTGCGGCTGGGATCGGGCATCGCACGACAGTGCCGCCCAACCCGCCAGGTCCGACCGCGATTGCGCCGACTTTGACGTCGCCGGCGTCGCATTTGCCCATCTCTACTACCGCTGTAGCGACCGCCTCGCTGGTGACGGAGTCGTCCAGCCTAGAGACTCGCAGACTCGCGAGCTTCGTGGGTTGGACGACCCTCGCCAAGCTGCCGAACGCCGTCTGCAGCTCCTCCGCCAGACGCTTGGCCACCTCCGGGGTCTGCCCTTTCGGCAACTCTAATAGACGTGCCCCGGTAGCTGCCCGCCGTATTGTTAGGCCATCGTTGATGCCTAAACATTTTAGGTCTACCTGGTCTGCCGCTCACTCCAGCAAGTGGCATTAGGTGACCCCCTTGCTCACGGCGTACTCGTCCAGGGTTATGAGCACCGCCGGAGAGCGGGGAGCGGCCAGCCTGGGCTTCCTAGCCTTCTTCGTTTTAGGCTGCGGCTTCGGCTGCGGCTGCGGCTGCGGCTGCGGCTTTTTCCTCTGCGCCGGAGCTGAGGCGGCGGCGGCTGCGTATGTCTTCGCAGCCCTCTTTTTTTTCTTTTTATTCTGGACGGTGGACCACTCGCCATCGTCCGCTGAATGTGTGGCCGTCGGCTCTTCGTTGGCACGAGACGGTCCCTCTGTCAACGTCGGATGCGCACCCTTCGTGCCGCGACTCTTCGCTTGCACAGGTGTCTTTTCTGCGGCGCTGCGCGGCCTGTCCGCCACCAAGGGTGGACGAAGCGTTTTGGCGGGCAAGAGCCGCTCCTCCAGGCCCGCGAATCGCGCGTCTATAATGCGCTGGACAGTCCCCGATATGGAGGCCGTCATCCGCTCCTCGATGTCCTCTCTACCGGCCGGTAAGGGCAGAAGAGGGGAGCCTCTGTCACGATTATGTCGGGGCTCTTCCACCATCAGCTTCAAATCCCGCATCTCCGACCTCAATCGGGCATTCTCCAACTGGAGCTTGCGGACCTCGTCTGAGGCCGAGCGCTCTCTGAGAGCCTCCACCACCGTCTGAATGGAGGCCGCCGCATCTTTCAGGACACGAACAAAGGTGCCCTTTAGATTTGACGACCTCGTCGCCACCTCGCAAATCAAATCCAGGTCGGCGTTGGCCTGCTTCATCAAAGCGTCAGCTGTACGCGGATCACTGGTGTCAACACCTAACGCTTTGCGCCCCACTTCGGCCGCTTTCACCTGTTTTATGAAGGCCCTTTCGGCTTCGGAGCCAGGCTCTTCCTCCCTCACAATACGTCTTTTGCATCCGGCAAGGATCAGTTCCCCCCCGCCGGATGATCGCGGACCTCCATGGGGCCGCTTCCCACTTCTGCTAGCTTCGTTGGCTGTCGCCGCCGAACTATAATCGTCGGAGTCGAGCGTAGTCGACCCCTCTCCCGCATCCTTATCTTTATCTTTGTAAAATTTTAGAATAATTGGCTTCATTTCATCAGAGTCGACGGCCGCCGACTCTTCTCCCTCACCCTTCTCTTGGTAATGTTTGATAATAAAAGTATCCATATCAGATCCCACGAGTATGGGGGAAAGACGGTCCGCCCAAGCAGTGCCCCCTGTACCTGGGTAAGCCTAGCGTAACTCGTCACGGGTGTCAGCCGGTACCCGGATGAGGATCGCAGTCAAGACTGATCCACCCGTCAGCCATGCATCCCCTCGCGCTGCGTCGCCGCTTGGGATTCGGGGTAATTTTTTATAGAGGTTTTCTTCCTCGCATTCCGGCCGGTTAAGGCAAGACCCTCGGTCCCGCACGTAGCCGCGAGACATGACCACGACACCACGTAGCAGGATTACGAGAGGACGGTGAACGAGTAAGGCAAGCCTAGCCGTTCTGTCTGACGGCAGTGTGAGTACACGTCAGACCCGTCCGTCCTCCGTGGCGACACCGCGCGCGAGCACAGTGGCGCCAAAGCCCCCGTGGAGACGATTGTCCCCACCACGCCATGCGGCCGCTCGACGGGTCAACTCTGCATAAACAGAGCAGTACCCGGAGCGCAATCGCATACCCGGCGTTCCCCCCAGTCGGTCGTTAGCCGTAGGCAGCAGCAGCTCCGCAACTGTGGAGCTGCTGCTGTCTACGTTACCAGGGTGCACCACGTGGAGGTCACCGACAAATAGCACCCCAACCACCGATGGCCTGGGACTCAACCTGCCACCGGAGGAATACCTGTTTATATTTTTAAATATTTTTATTTGTATTTTTTTATAAATATATTTAAAAAACGTAATTATAGGGAAAAATGTTGAATAAAAGTAAATAAATTTATATTTTTAAATGTTTTTGTTATTCTTTTTTTTATGAAAATGTTTAAAAATATATTTAGTAGGTTAAGTAATGAAATAAAAAATAAGAATAATAATAATATCTGTAACGTACACACACGGTCGTCTGTTCCTAAGCTAAGGAACTTAATGCTTGTGTTATAGGTAACAGCCGGCTGGTATAACTATATTTTTTTTTTCGCTAAACACATACGAATAATACTTAAATATGAATAAATATATATACCACACCCAGACTCAAAGCGGGGATCGAGCCCACGATCCGCAGACCAGAGGGCAGGGTCTCTGACCACTGCGCCAACGAGTCAGTCATTGGCGTTTGTAAATAATTATTCTCGATTTTTAAATAATTCTATTTCCTATAAAAAATCGTTTGTGGCGCAATTATTTCTGCCATCCTGTCACAGCGTTAATGTATTTAACTTAAGAATACATGAGATCCGTAGTAAATTCACTTCAAATTCGAATTCTAATTCACTTTTATTTAAATTTGAGGATAAAAAATAAACACGAATGAGATGTTTCTGAAAAAATTTACGATATACTTGAAACAGGTTTTCACGCAAACGAGTTCGCGCGCAACAGCTTGTATTATTTTTAATAAGATGTGAGAGGCCATTATTTATTTATTTATTTATTTATTTTTATTTGGGAAACAAACAGTACAATATCACAGAAAGTAGAGAAAAACAACAACAAGATAGTGCATATACCAGTCAAGTTTCCACTAACAACTAACACATATAAGAAGCAGAGTGCAACAAGTATGCTTAATTAAAAAAATCAAAAAACCCGACTGCGTAAAATACTCTTATTATAAACTAAAAAGAATGAAACAATTTACTAGCTTTCATTTGATACCCATATTGCTACAGCAAGAAAAAAAAATTCGACTCGCCCCCTCATTCCGCCATTTGCGGGCGCCATTTTGAAAATTTATATAGCCTATGTCACTACTACAATTTAGACAAATCCAATGACACCTCATATGTCAAAAACCGTCCAGCCGTTTGGGCTGTAGGGTGTGCCAAAGAAATGAACATACATACATACATACATACATATATACATACATACATACATACATACATACATACATACATACATACATACATACATACATACATACATACATACATACATACATACATACATACATACATACATACATACATACATACATACATACATACATACACTCGAAAAACATAACCCTCCTTCTGTCGCAGTCGGGTAAAAATTAAAACAAATTTTAAAATTAGAAAAAAAAATATCTAAAACAAGAAACACAATACAAATACAAAATTAAAATTAATAAAATCAAAATTAAAATCAAGTTAAAATTAAAATTAAATCAAAATTAAATCAAAATCAAATGAAAAATTAAATTAAAATTAAAACAAAATTGAGTAACTTAACAATTTCAAAATGTTAATAAATAAAAATGAAAATCAAATGAATAATAAAAAGCAAATAGAACATAATATAATTCATATTCAAATTCAAAATAATTGAAATTCATTTGTTCATTAATTGATTAATGTTACGTCTAAAACTTATCAGTGAACATGAGAATATATCTATATTAAAAAAATATTTATTATACATGTTGCAGGAACGACGAATAAAATCATTTTGGGCATATTTAGTTCTGGTAAAGGGCAAATAGAAAAGATCATTTTTACGTTTACAAAAATTAGGGACATTAAAGTTCAAACAACTTAGTAAATAGGGACTATCAACAACACCATTAACTAGCTTATACAGAAAAATTTGATCTTTCACTGTACGGCGAACTTCTAGTGAATTAACACTAGGCAAGTTTTGAGATGAGTGATAAAACATATATTTCAAATGTTAAGGAACTTAGCTTGTATCTTTTCAACGGACTTACTATATTATACTTTATACTGAGGGTTCCAGACAGTAGATCCAAATTCCAATAACGAGCGCACCAGGCTATTATATGGAATAATAAGAGTATAAACGTTTTTAAACTCGTTACCAACCCTCAGTATAAAGCCAAGCATCCGATAAGCTTTAGCAACAATTTGATCTATATGGCTCCCAAATGTTAACTTATTATCCAAGTAAATACCCAGGTCTCTCACCCCAGAAACGCGGTCAATAATTTTGTCGTTTAGAAGGTATTTACAAACAATCGGCGTTTTTTTACGGGTAAATGAGATAACGCTGCACTTTTTAACATTAAGAGATAGCTGATTATCCTCACAATACTTGCATAATTTGTTTAGGTCTTCTTGTAGTAGCAAACAATCTGACAGACCAGACACCCTTCTAAAAATCTTCAAGTCATCTGCAAATAATAAGATCGAAGAGTGCTCAAAAGCTTTACAAATATCATTTATAAAGATATTAAAGAGAAACGGACCAAGGTGAGAGCCCTGCAGTATACCAGATGAAACAGGAGTAAAAGATGAACAAAATCCCTTTATTGTCACTGCCTGACTTCTGTCACGAAGATAAGATGAAAACCACCTAAGTAGGTCGCCGTGTATACCAACTTGCTCCAGTTTATTAAAAAGTATGTTATGGGATATTTTATCGAAAGCCTTCGAGAAGTCGGTATACATGACGTCCACCTGGCCACCACCATCCATGACTTTCAGTATACGATGAATCAGCTCACACACATTAGTTTCAACGGATCTTCTGTCGACGAAACCATGTTGTTCATCAATCAAAATACCCCGTATAAATGGATAGATGTTATCGTAGATAATTTTTTCGAAAATTTTATCTATGGTACATAATTTAGATATCGGCCTATAGTTCTGAACGTTGTGTTTATCGCCAGATTTAAATACTGGTACCACAAACGAGCGCTTCCAAACAAAAGGCATAGAACCAGACTTTAATGACTTATTAAAAAGAAGAAAAATAGGGTAGGCTAATGAGTTATGACAATTCTTTAAAAATATTGGTGGTATATAAACGGGACCGTATCCCTTATTGACATTCAGTGATTTCAAATATTTTTAACAGTAGATACTGACAAGTCCATATGGCCGATATCCAAACCACCACAGCTATGAGTTTGTTTCTTAAATGTTACGTTTGCGGATCCATCCGTGTAAACTGATTTAAAATAGTCATTAAACAATGAACATACCTCTACCTCGTCACTAGCAGTTTTATCTAACCAAAAGAGACTGCCAGGAAGGCCAGAGGACGATCTCTTACACTTAACAAAGGACCAAAATAGTTTACTGATGTTGCCTATCCTGTCCTACGCCCTATGAATATAATAATCATAGCACTGAACTTGTACTATTTTTTGTCGTTCTCGTAAATGAACAAATGTGTAGTAATCCGATATCCTATTATAGATCTTCCATTTTTATGGTATTTTAACTTTTCTGCAATTTTTTTTTTAAGGCCGGTGTATACCAAGACGGATAGTTTCTAAAAGACTTTGCAACCCGAGTGGGAACCATATCAAAGATAATAGAATCTATGGTCTGATAGAAAACATCAACTGCCCGGGATACGTCATAGTCATTAAGTATGTTATACCAATCAATACTACCCAGAGCAAGGTTAATGGCATCATAGTTTGCTTGACGGAATAAACGTAATGAACGAGAGACTGTTTTACCACGTTTTTGCGTAGGTATCGCTAACTTTATCTGCAAAGCTGGATGGTGCGCATCCTCGCTCGTCAAGGGAACAATACTTTTATCGACTATGCAGTTATAATTACCAATAACAAGATCTAGAAACCGACCGTTTTTATTAGAAATTGGATTAAATTGTTTCAAATCATTAAATTCTAGAAAATTGTACAAGCAATTTACTAAATCATATCCTGAGCCATAATTACCAATTTTCATACGTCCACTTTCTTCTAACCATATCGCTTCAGAGATATTGAAATCACCTACCAACAAAAAAATATCGTCAGCCCGACAGAGACACTCCTGTGAAATTATTTCGTATAATTCACATTGTACTTCGTACTGAGACCTGCAATGTGGAAAATAACAACAAAATACATGTAGGAGTCTTAAAATGGGAGCAGAAGTAGTCCTTATAGAAACTTTTATAACGTCAGCCGCCTTATTAGTTAACGTAATTTGCGAGGAAGAATAAACAGAGAGGTTAGAGTTAACAGCGATTAAAACTCCTTCACCCATACTATCACCACGCAAATCATAGCACCTATCACTTCTGTATACGGTGTAACGAGAATCAAATATTTCAGTATCAAAAATACCCCCATGCAACCAGGTCTCAGTAAAACAAACTATATCATTATCCTGTTGCAACAGGTTTCTAAAAATGGTGTTCGTTTTAGTTCTAAGTCCGTGAACATTCTGGTAATATATATGGAGCGTATTAATCATTATGGAAAGCAAAGATAACAATTACATATAATATCCTCAGATTTACCCTTAATTACCCTGAAAATCTCAAGTCTATCAATAACTAAAAAATAATCAACAATAAAACGAACATTAATCAATACATTCAAAATTATTAAAATGAAATTAAAAATAGAAATAGGAGTCAAATTCATAAATAAAATAAAATTTAAAATCATAATTAAAACAATGATCACAATAAAGATAAAATTCAAAATAATTATATCAATTAAAATCAAATTAGCTATTAAAATAAAAATCAAAATAATAATCATAATCATATATTGATAATCAAATTTAAAATATAAATCATAATCAAATTTAAAATAAAATCCATACCAAAAATAAAAATAAAAATAGCAATAATAATAAAAACCAAAGGTAATATTAATATCAAAATCATGAATGCGATAAAAATTAAATTCAAAATCAATAACGAAAACGAAAAACAGACCACAGTTCCTTTGAACATAAAAGTAGTTTTTAAACCATCTTTTTTAAATCTGTAAGCGAAGTTATATGCATGACCGGGCTGGAATTTGTGCGACGAACCATTATACAGCATTTTTTAACCCATACATATTGATAACATTATTCTTTAGCAATTTTTTTTAACTGAGTGTAAGAGTAATTTATTTGTACTTGTGAGATGATCATTTATGTAAATAGGATTATCAGAATTAAAACCCAGGTCATTGCAATTTAACTTACGCTTACGCACAAGTGATAAGAAGTCGTCCTTCTTCCACCGGCACAAAAACCGCACTATAATAGGCTTAGACTTCTTATTATTACTGTTTTTTGGAGCTACCCTCGTAACGAAATCAATGTCCGTGTCTATATTCAAATTAGCATCAGCTTTTTCTGCTATGTTCTGCAGGATAAAATACAGATTTTCATTTTTTCTTTCAGGCACCCCATATATTTCAATATTAGATCTGCGAGCCCACTGTTCCCTATCATTATTTACATTTTCCATGGATTCTAATTTTGACTTCAGTTTTTCAAATTCAATTGACTTGTTAGAAAACAGCTTAACCTCAGCCTCACAATGCGTTAACCTGGCACTTAGATCCTCGAATTTGGTATTAAAAAAGTCTAAACTTTCCCTTATATTTAGAAATTCATGCCTCAAAGCTTTTACTTCATTTTCGAGCGGTAATATAAAAGATTTAAATTCTGCTTTGAGGCTAGAAATCTCCGTGGAGATAATAGATTTTACGATTTCAATAACAGCGGTGGTGTCAATCATTTTAGGTGTAACCGAATCTCTTTCAGGCGAACAAATTACCGTCGATGACCCGCCTCTGCGCAGATTAATGTTCTCGTCAACGTTTGTATTACGAACAGGCGTGTTGTTCTTGTTTAAATGACGAGGCTGAGTTATTGAACACTCAGGGCATATCCATGATTTTTTGTTATCAATAGGAATATCTTTATTATTCTTCGATGGAAACAAACATTGAAAATGGTAATTTTTTTGCACTTAGTGCAAATAATGCAGTCGGTGGCTCCACCTCTAGTTGCTTTACAACATTCGTACTTCATATTGACTTAATTTATTTGACAAGAAATAAATCAGGATATAAAAACGATCTACGTAAATGGAACTTTCGGGGTTTGAACCAAGAATCGGCGATTAATTAGTGCGGTAAAAACACGAACGCTACTACACCAGCGTATCAGTAACTTACTGATTGTGAAATTTGCGTACATATGAATGCAGAGCGACTTGATTTTTTGTAAGTCCTTAAGTTCTTTTATTTTAGTCACGTATGTTCACACCAAAGGTCACTTCAATATCACTCTTAATAAACCAATTTACTTTTAAAATAGTCTAAAACAGTTACAAAGATATTAAATTATTTATTCAAAAGTTGAAACATGCATTAAACCAAAAGCTTCGCACTTGATACACTATTGAAAGTTAATTAAACTTGAATTAGAGAATTTTTGTTCAGGGAGTACACAATAACACGTCTGCTTCCAACAATAGTATTTGACATACATCAGTAATTTATAGGTTCATACAAAATGAAATCGTAAGCTTACACAATACAAGTCCGAAATAATATTTTCCGGCTCGTCGGTCGCGCGTACGGATGCGTTCGCCGTTCAGTGCTTCGCTGACGGAGCGACAGTATATAAGTGTATAATCTATGGAGCGACCGACCGTACATATTTTTATGAACTTTACAGACGCGTCGCAGTTCACCGTCAGCGTAGCACTGAAACTGAATGCATTTTCGCAACTGACGGTCAGCGCTGACGGTCAGGACGTACCGTCTGTCGAGCACTGTTTCCAGCCTTATTACTTAACGGTAATTAATTTTGTATTAAGCAGATTAAATTAGTGAATTCTCACTTCAAAACTCAAAATATTCATTGTCTTACAAATTATATATAAATGATACATAATGTCAGAAACTTCTAAACTAGCAAATCAAATAACTTCAAATAGTTATAGAAAAAATTATAAAATATCTACTTTTTAACAGAAAAAGAATGTATGAAATAGAAAGACGAATTAATGAATTTCAACTAAACTTTTATTGAGGCAGAGCTCAACAGGAAATATCTTGCTGCACACTGCTGCCTATCACCACCCCGGTCGGTGCATGGTTGTTCGCACCGCTATGCATCTGACGCATATCATCCCCACTCATATATATTTTCGACAAAAATCGCCAAAAAACTATATCGTGGTCTGTCCAAATCCTTTTAGTTCAGGTAAATTTTGTGCGTAAAATTACATTATATTACAAATTCGAGGGAGATTAAAATAGCATGTGTCAGATTGAGGATAACTGTTGCACCTTTTCCTCCAACACCATATAAATAAATGGATTAATTTAATTTAAAATATAAAATCGTCATTTTAATAATTAACACTCAATTAAGGCCTTTAGTGTGTGTCAATACCAAATAACCGAGCTGATAATTGCTTGGAGAATTTTGTTGATACATTGAAAAGTACTAATAATAAGCTCATATTATAATCATTTCCTCTCGTCACTTTAAATCAGTGATTCCCAAAGTGGTCTATATCGACCCCTAGGGGTCTATGACAACCTGCAAGGGGTCTACGTCAGCGAAAAAAAATTTGGGGGCCATGAAATGAAAATGGGGGTCCACGATAGTAGATCTCAACACACACTGATAGTACCTATTTACTTACATCATACTATCTTATAATATCAAAACATATACATTATTTATAAAAGCACCTATGAAGTAAAAAATTTATTATATTATGTTTATAAAATTGTGTAAGTTGTAGGATGTTGGTATTCGCTTTGTGGTCGCAATACATTTTGAACTTGTAAAAACCTGAGAGTCGCAGTCTCAGAGCTTCGCTACCTTGCACTGACTTGTTCAATTCGTCACTTTATAAATACGAATGTGGGACAAATACGTTTATTCGTTTCCTGAATCTTGAAAAGGAAAGGGCTAAGAAAATATTTTAAAAAATATAAACAGATAGTTATATCACACAAATTATAGTGAGTCAGTGTTATTTTATTTGAGAGTGCTGGAGAAAAGATTTAAGATTAACCCTTACAAAATTGACGCCAAATGTTGATAATTTATTATTAAAGCATCAGGTTTATCCTTCTCACTAAAAATATTGACTTATTGCTTATGTTATTTTATTTATAGTTTATTTTATGTTTATTAAATGTTACGTATATTTTACATAACAGATACAAAATTTTATTTTGAGTAGTTTTAATTTAAATTCAATTAATAAATGTATACATTAACATGTGTTTTTACTTTAAGTTTTTAACACTAAACTTCACTACAGTTAGAAATTTACATGAAATCAATATCAGGCAAGTAGGGGGTCTACCCAACACGGAAAAACATGGCAAGGGGTCTACGACACAAAAAAGTTTGGGGAACTCTGCTTTAAATCATATGATACAATTCCTTATTTATAGTATGTTTGTCTATAATAATTTGTATGCATACATCTATCTGTATATATTATATAATTATGTACGTAAATATATTTATTAAATGATTACATTTTTTTTCTATTTGTCTATATGTATTGTATATGTTATAAAATAAAACTGTACACCTATACCTACCATTAGCATACCATTTCCTCTGCCCTAAGGTTGCCTGGAAGAGATCGATCTTTAGCGGTAAAGCCGCCATTTGTAATTATTTCCTATTATTTTGTATGTTATGTTGCTTTTTATTTTTACAACGAGAAGAGTTATACAATCAAGAGTTATTTATATAATTATTACTAAGTGTTACAGGAAACATTTTATTTTATTGTGTTCTGTTGCTGTAACAATACATATTTTAAATACTGTCATATTCTTCCTAAAGTTCTATTTAAAGTATTATAAGGTGAAATTTATTATGCCAATATGTATAAATATAATTTATCATTTTTTTTGATTTTGGGTTTCTCATGTAAGTATTATTTTTATCACTAAGGTACTAAGCTTTTTTGATCCTGTGATGATATTCCGTAATGCTAATGGAGATTTCGTTTCCTTAATTAACGTTCAATTCTAAAATGTATCTGATATTGCAAGTTTTATTCATTGTCGTAACATGGAAATATGGATTTTACAAATGAAAATTGTAAAGCTGACTGAAAGAAGTTGCATATTCTGTCACAATTACTGTTAGTGACTATTCATGAATATAATTTTTGAGTAATTTTACTAAAGAGTTTGACAAAACATACACTGTTAAAAACTGTGGTAATTTTACAAGAAATGTGTTGGAAGTATAATTATGCTCAAAGCAGTTTTGTAATTTAAGAAATCAAACTGTAATTTTACAAATATTTTTTTACTATTTCTGTTGTGGAAAATTCAAAAACGTAAATACTAATTTAAATGACGAACACTGTAATTTTACAAATCAGCATAATTGAAAATAGTTTGTAAAATTAAAATATTAAATTTGCAAAATACGAACTTATTAAGTGCAACGTGTCTTTTAAAATCACAATACACATTTTATTTAAACAATAAATACAATTATATAAAAATTTTGCAGAAGACATATTAGACATTTTAATTAAATCAGTCCTTAATTGGAAAGTTTGAAAATATTTTATTATTTTATTTATACCTGTTTAATCGATATGAATTCCTCTTATTGTTAGACGAACTACTACATGCACATCAATTTTTATCTATTATTCATAATCGTAAGAATATTATTCGAATTGTTCTTCAAAATACTTAAACATGTTGTATGAGCAGTTTTTATGGACATAAGTATAATTATGATATGCATATAATTAACATTTTTTAATTTTTTTCTTCCAGATCTGAACCCAATCACTGGCATACCTAAGGAGAGAGAAAAAGGTGTCTTAATTTAATTTTACATATGTAATAATCAAAATAAATCTTTTGTCTTTTCGTATGTAGCCGACATGAATGTTTATAACAAACATGATATTAAAAATAGTCCCTTAGCTATAAATTCCGATGCCGTTGGTTTTAGTGGTGAATTTAGTAGAATTAAATGATGTCTACATTTTTGAGTTTATCATATATTTAGGTACAATTATTATTTTACAATTAGTACTTTTCCTATTTCCTGGAATGACGCTTACTTTGAATAAAATCTTATTCCTCGATCAGTATTGTCTTAACTCTGCCATTCCTTTATATAGCACTAGAGCATCTTTTTTTTTCTTTAGAGAAGAGAGAGAGAGAGAGAGAGCGAGAGAGCGTATTTTATATCAGCAATTAAAGTTTTCCCTTTCCTTAAACAAGCTGTGATACTCCGATTTGGTTTCGTTTTAGATTTGGTAGTAATACAACTACTACTATCCAGTTAAAATTACTATTGATATCAGATTAGCTATGGATAGCCGTTAAATGATTATTAATTATTTTAAAATCTCTGATTTAACATGTCTGTTGTCTCTGTTGATTGGTTTTACAGCGTATTTTATACATTTTGAATTCTTAACCTAATTGGTTCTTGTTAACTATGTTTTTAATTATATTCACTTATATATAAATACATACGACGACCGTTGTGGTGTAGTGGTGCGAGTAGTCGCCTCAACGGCACGAGCCAACGGTCGCGGGTTCGATTCTTGCTCGGGACAGATATACGTATTTGTACACATATTTGTTTCCGGTCGAGGTATATGTCCTTGTGGGTCTCCCCATCGTGCCTCGGAGAGTACGTAAAGCCGTGGGTCCCGGTTGTTACCATAGACATCTGATAACGATCATTACGTCGTCGTCAATAGTAGGGAAAATAAACGCCAACTCGCAGTGGAGCAACGTGGTGGATTAAGCCCCAATCCTTCTACTATATGGAGAAAAGGCCTTCGCTCTGCAGTGGGTTCTTTACAGGGTGTATAGTCGTAGAGTATTATATGTACAAATACAACTTTCTTAATATATTTTGCGATAAACTGCACACAATAAAAGAAGTTATTATTACATTTTTCTCCTAAACAACTTATAAGCAATTTTTTAGGTAATTCGAACAATATATTTATTGGTCGACACTGATTTCCAGTTCACAAGACTCATGCTAGCAATGCTGTGGAAGTCAGCAGTGTGTCGAGCCGGGTAGTGTACCTAGCACTTAAACTCACTGACAGGTACTCTCTGAAAGTGGTACAGGTATATGCGCCGACCTCGTCAAACTCTGATGATGAAGTTGAGACCATGTATGAGGATATTTCGAAAGCCATACATGGTACTACTTCAGCCTTCTACAACGTTGTTATGGGATACTTCAACGCCAAAGTCGGAGTATAAAATCGGCGAATCGAAAATCGGATTACATTTATTTAATTGCTTATAATTATATTGTTTCAGCGCTTAAGATAACCGGTCTTAATCGAAGCAAAATTTTGAATGAAACGGATGACGTCATAAGATATGAGTACGAAGATGGAGAAAAAATCCAATTAAATTGTACTTATACAAGAGCTTCTAAAAGCCCAATACCATATGACATGTATTGGACACGTAAGTAACAAATTATTTAGTCATAGTTCTTTGTTCTTGAATGAAGCAAACAGATATCCATGAAAACGAAGTATATTATAGATGCTTCAAATCATTTAGGGGCCTCGGTGTCTTGTATGGTCCAAGCTAAAATATTTTCAGTGACAATGTGTGCGTCTTTAGTAGTACAGTCAAGTGCATTTTAATACATAATAAAATTAATTTCTAGAAAAAAAAATTCGACTTCATGATTAAACCTACATGTACAAATTTGGGATATGTTCTGATTTACACTGTGCTATACTGGTTACTGTTTAAACGGAACGCATTCCAGTATACTATCATACCCATTTTTCGACACTGTTTTCAAATTAAAATATTTATCATGTGCAAGTTTTCTGTTTAACAAGAAAAAATATTATTTAAATATTGTTGACATTTTTGAATAACATTATTAATTAATAATAATACCAATCAATCGTGGAATCTGTTAAATCTCTAGTCGCTGTTATATTTTTTGATCACGTGATCAAGTACTGAGAGCAACTTACCTCGAAAGCGCCAGTTCTCACAATACACAAATTACGATATATATTTCTCTATGGTACTGCGGCAGTGTACTGGCAGTTCATATAGGAACGAATTTTTCACCAGTAAGAGCACTGATCAGTGCTCGCAGTGTATATCGGAACACGGCCCTTAACTAAAAAGGAGAAAATAATGTTTTAATTACTTCAAAACAAAGAGCATCAAAGGACGATCAACGAAATTATCGCTACTATTATTTAACGTTTATGTTGATTTTCCTAAAAAGCGCTAAATTGATTTCGATACCATTTCTATTGGACCACCTCTGAAGTATGATCTACCTATTAAAAAACAACCATCAAAATCAATCGCGTAACAAACATACAAAAAAAAAAACAGTCGAATTGAGAACCTCCTCCTTTTTTGAAGTCAGTTACAATTAAGGTTGATAATGTGTTTTTCTAAATTTAATATAATGCAAGATATTCGTTAAATATCAATTTTAAATTAGTTTTTAGTTTTTTTATTTAAAAAGTGATGTCTTTTCAAAATTTTAAAATTTATTACTCATTTTGAATTATTTTCCAAAATCTGGAACATATACAATTTTGTATTAATACCTATCATTTTAAATACTCGTAGTAGAAGTAAATTAGTAGATTTCTGAGAGTAGGGAGGGGTTGTTGTGTTGTTTGTTTTTCTATTAAATTTTAGGGTCGGCGATACTTTTTTGATGCTTCTTGTGTTGCAGGCCTCGATTAGCCATGATATTATGATTGTTTGCCAACTACAAAAAAAATATAAGTTACAAATTTTTTTATATATGTATTTTTTCAGAGGAATTAAATGAAACAAACAATTCTGATAAAAGTGGAACAGAGCCCAAAAAAATAAATAAAACAGGTAATATTAGTTAATTAAACTTAAATTAAGAAGATAATAACATAGAAATGTTCCAATGCAAGACAAAGTATTTTACCCTATTTATTACAAACACAACACTTACTATATTTATATATGTATATAATTATGTATGTTATATTATTGTTTAAAAACTATGTTTCCCAGTTAAAAAATTACCCATATAGTTCATGTAAACTTTAATTCTTTATTTAAGCGTCTTATGAGAAAATGATTAGCTATCAAATCGTAAATAGCCGTTATATTATAAAAGCCGTGTGGTTTCCGGCAGAGTAGAATAGGGCCAACCTATCCTTTGCCTAGAGTGTCGTAAAAGGCGACTAAAGGCAACTAAAGTTACTAATTACGATGTTTTTGATCCACTGCAATCGGCTTTTCGAGCAGGCCACAGTACATTGACAGCTCTTTTAAAGGTCACCGATGAACTCTCTTATATCTATAAGAGAGGGTATGAAAAACAAATATGTGACTGTCTTAGTCCTAATAGATTTCAGCAATTCCTGATTTTTGATTGATACACAATACCATTTACTACAAAGGTTAAGGATCCGGGCATAATTATTGACAAATCTCTTTCCTGGTCCGATCAAGTAAATGAAGTTTCGCGTAAATTCTACTCAACATTGCATACCTTATTACACTTAAAGCATTTTTTACCAACTAAGGCCAAGCTCCACTTGGTGAGCACCTTACTTTGGCCTATTATCGATTACGTTGATGTGTGTTGTTTGGACCTCAACTAAGTCTAATTAAACAAACTTGATCGTTTGCTCAACACCTGCATTCGTTTCATTTTCGGTTTACGGAAGTACGGTCATATTGCCCATTACAGATCTCTTGTTAAATGGTTACCAATCCGTGAACGTAGGAACTCGAGAATTCTTTGCTTACTTTTCATTCTTTTATTCCATCTTACTCCTTACCTTAAATGTAAGTTCTCCTTAAGTACTCCTTACCTGTTCTCCTACTTCTTCGGTAATGCACCGCGAGTTCCTTCTGCTCGAGGCAAATCTTACTGTCACGGAAACAGAACTGAACAGAACCTGGCAGATAGAGTTCGGTACATCCAACGAAAGGGCGTATTCAACGCCGCTGAGCTCGAACGGATTCGACGTGAGGCTGCTCCTGAAGTCGAACCCGTATCTACAGAGCATAACGCAGTTGTGACGCAACAGAAAAGTGTTCGTAGTGAAGTGCCTGTGGATGCGATCGTTGAAGAAGCATTCTCCCAAAAAGTAGAGCTAATGAGATGGATTTTACGAGAGGCGATTTCAGAGATCCGGAGCATTCCTCTGGAACAGAGGCCACGACTCTCCCGTCTTCCCCTAAATGCTGCGACGCGGGGTGCCATTGAGGCAGCTAACAGGCTGCTACCTCCATATTTGAATGGCAGTCTAGGCTTGTATGATACGGGTTCTATTCTCTTTGGTGCCGCTCTGGCGGTACACCGTCTCATTGGAGCTAAAATCTAGGAGCCTGGATGCATTACTAATAAGTGTAGTAATGTACCAGCCTGGAAGAAGAGAATAGAACACCGTATCAGCCTGGCCAGGGCCCTCATTGGCAGACTACAAAGCTTCAGGTCGGGCAATACTAGGCCAAGGATTGTGCGCTCCGTCAGAATAGTTTTTAATGGATTAGGCGTCAGGCTTGACCAGCCTGATATAGCTGAAAAACAAACTGATAAAACTGATGTAGCGCATCGACGGCCTGAAGCAAAGAATCGCGGCATTGGGAAAGCGCATTCGTAGGTACTCTGAGAGAGTCAAGCGCTTCCGACAAAATCGCCTATTCGTGAGTGATCAGAAGAGGTTTTACAGGAAGTCGGAGAACCCGACGCCGTGCTCTACTTCCCCAAAACCAAATACGGCTCTTCACCTTTTGACGAAACATATGGTCACGGGAGGTAGAGTATGAGGAGGGCCCTTGGATTGCGGCGGCTCAGGAAGCATGTGCCAGAATCGAACCGATGAACTCGATCGCCATCTCTTCGAAGAACGTAGCTTATGTAGTTTTTTATGTTAGTTGGTGTCCAGACTTCTTGGCAACACCGAAAGTCGTCCGAATACAAACTCGACCAATCAGCGGCTTTCGTAAAAACTGTTATAGCTTTTGAAATATTGTTCACACAGAACTTAGAATCTGCTCCTCCGATCGTTACACACGTTAATGTAAATGTAATTTTACACGTTAATATAATTTTATAATCACAAAGATTTATTATTTCAAACCCAGTATCTAACATAAACTGGTCATTCGGAGCCAAATTAATTCGAAAATGCATAAACCAGCGGCAGCGATTGGAGAAACACGCAAGTCTGGGAGCAGGCGTCCAAGTCCATAGCAGCTTATTCAGTAAGAGGAGAAGCCAAGGGGTAGTCGTTGGAATAACCAATCCTGGAGGAAGCTAGTTTGGTATCTGAAAACGCGCAAATAGGTACGGCCAGCCATCCCATCTATTCCCGCCCGACTTCCACTTCAACTGTTTAATGTTATTTAATTCTCTAAGTTTCAGTAATTACTAGTCAACTAATACCAGCTGTGCGTGTCCAAGTACTTCGCATCTCATTCGAAAACGTCAGAACTGTAAGTACCCTCTTTGTCACTTTTCACTAAAATGATTGAGCCAAGTCATGATACTTTACCACCTAAATCTCGCGATAATTCTCCTTATAGGCATAGTGATACCAGTCTAGTAAAAGAGCTAGTTAAAAAACGCGCTATACTTAAAGGGAGGCTAACTAGATTTGCAAATTATGTTGGTTCTTTAAAAAATTAAACGATCTGTAGTAGAAAACAAATAGATTTAAAGTTGCGTATTCAAGGAGCTTCTACTATGTTCAGCGAATTTAATAATATACAAACCAAGCTAGAAGAATCTGTATCTGATATTGATGATCAATTAACACAGCGAGAGCTGTTTGAGAGCAGCTACTATAGTGCAATCTCTGATGCTGAATATTTGTTAAGTTTATGTGAGGTCACTGACACTTTAAATCCATCCGCACAAAAGCCAACTATTAAATTACCTGTCATATCATTGCCTATATTTGATGGTTCAATTGGAAATTGGTTACAGTTTAAAGATAGTTACATAAGTCTTGTACATAATTCCAGTGAAATAAGCGATATTGAAAAATTTCATTACTTAAAATCATCACTATAGGATAGTGCAGAATAAGTTATAAATTCAGTGGAATTTTCGGCAAGTAATTACCTAATTGCATGGGAATTACTTCAAAATCGTTTTAACAACCAAAGATTACTTGTTCAAAATCATGTAAAGGCGTTATTTACTATGCACAGTGTTAACAAGGAGTCACATATTCAATTACACGATTTTATAGACACAGTTTTAAAGAATATACGCGTTTTATCAAACCTTCATAAACCCGTAGAATATTGGTATACTTTACTCATATATTTAATTGTTTCTAAATTAGATCCCACCACAGAACGTGAGTGGGAGCAACATAAAGGTACACTATGTTCAAAAATGATAACTCCTTGACACCTTTAAAAGTTGATAGCCTAATGAAGTTCCTTACTGACCGAGCTGATATGTTGGAAACATTGCAATTATCACACAGCAAACAAAATCATGATTTTAAAAAACCCATTACAAAAAATTCAATTAAAGTTCACTGCAATGTTTCCACAAATAAGCCGAAGGAACGTCAATTATATGATAACACTAAAAAACGCTGTTTGTTATGTAATGCAAGTCATCCACTGTACGCTTCTCAAACATTTCTCAATTATAACTTAGAAACAAAACTTAAATTTATTAATGAAAAAAAACTATGCATGAATTGTTTACGTCTGGGTCACACAGTAAGCGATTGTCGGTTTGGACCGTGTCGGAGATGTAATCAGAAACACAATTCATTAGTGCATCCCGATAATAATGATTACAATATTAATACGACATTCACAAGTCATGCGGGAAACGCCACTGAGGTGAGTGATGGTCGCGTACTGTCAGTGGTGCCTGCTGCGCCCGCGATAGTCGGAGCGACCGCACCCGCGCCCTCGGCCGCCTCCCCGCTCTCACCTTCCTTTTCAACAAACCCAATTAATGCAAATGATGCACACATCGATACTACGAGTAACTGTATTCATTCTGTCAATTTGAAACCGGTATTATTGTCAACCGCTCTTATACAAATAACGGACAACTTAAATAAGTTACATGTAGTTCGCGCCCTTCTGGACAATGGATCAGAAAGGTGCTTTATCACAAAATCATTATGCGATTTATTACACATAAAGGTTATACAGTCCACGTTCGAAATACGAGGTGTTGGTAACTCTGTCACAAAATCTACGCAAATATGTTGTGACATTGAAATTGTATCGACGTCCAACATTTATAAAACACATTTACAATGTTTTGTTTTACCTAACATTACTTCGGCCGTACCTTCGATGCCCTTACAATACACGCAATTTAATATACCTGATTACATTCAATTAGGAGATCCACAATTCTATGAAACTAATAATATTGATATTTTAATAGGAGCTGATAAGTTTTGGGATTTAATAATAACAGATAAAATTAAATTAGCGCATGGACCTTTCTTATTAGACACAGAATTAGGGTGGATTATTTCTGGGCCTATTTCTACTATTTCACGCTATAAAGGGTACGGAATTCAATGTAATTTTTCGGATGCGATTGATACGCAGTTACTGCAGTTCTGGGAACTGGAAGAAACGTTTGCGCCTCGGGATACGCACAGTGAGGATGAACGTGCTTGCGAACAACATTTCGTTAACAATCCTACGCGCACGATTGACGGAAGGTTCGTTGTACGTATTCCTTTCAAAATTTCACCCGATAAATTAGGCGAGACATATTCGCAAACGGAACGAAGGTTTTTAGCTCTCGAGAAACGCTTAGTGCGTAATCCGGAGTATAAAAACTTTACTGCAATTTTATTCACGAGTACATACGCTTGGGTCATATGAAACTAGCTGATAACTATGGAAAACCTCATTATATAATGCCGCATCACGGTGTACTCCGCGAACATAGCACAACTACAAAACTGCGAGTGGTGTTCGACGGCAGTGCAAAGTCCAGCACAGATATTTCATTGAATGACCTCGAAATGGTCGGTCCACCGATACAGCGCGATCTCATTGCTATATTGTTACGATTTAGGCAGCACAAATACACGGCTTGTGCTGATGTTGAGAAAATGTTTCGCCAGTGCTTGATTCATGAGGATCAACGTGACCTTCAATTGATCTTGTGGCGGGACGACCCGTCAGAACCTATACGCGTTTATAAACTTTGTACTGTTACGTACGAAACCGCATCCGCTCCGTTTTTGAGTTGTCGATGTCTCAAGCAATTGGCGGCTGAGAGTACTGATCCTGATGTCACTAGAATCATCAACAACGACTTTTACGTCGACGACTTGTTAACGACGCATGATAACAAAAATCAATTATTAAAGATTTGTCAAAATGTATCTAGTCAATTACTATCAGGGGGCTTTCCGCTACGAAAGTGGATGTTTAATTTTAATTTAGATGAAATCGAAAACGTGGCATCCGAATTATCTAAAGAATTGTCATTAGGTGATAATGTCCACGCTAAAACATTAGGATTAGGTTGGTTTCACATTAGTGACGAATTTCATTTTAACACAAATTATGAGAACGACAATAAAATAATTACAAAACGATACATTTTATCAAAGATTAGTCAGATTTACGACCCTTTAGGATTGTTGAGTTGTACGGTGATTATAATTAAAATTTTATTACAAAAATTATGGCTCTTGAAAATAGGTTTTGACGATGTTGTTCTCGCTGACATCTCACAGATTTGGGACCGTTTCGCGACTTCTTTGCCTATGCTTAAATATATACGCGTGCCGCGTCACGTTGTAAGTACCAACCCCGCGCGCATCGAACTGCACATATTCTGTGACGCTTCGTCTGTCGCATACGGCACTTGTGTATTTGTGCGTACCATAAATCATGACTCGTCGGTAACCGTACGATTATATTAATAATAATAATAATAATAATAATAATAATTTATTTTCCATCACAATCAGGTTGATACAATAAATCCACTGCTTATGATCTAACTACTATGATGACAACTTGATTAGTGAAGGACTGGTGCCCAAAAAAGGTATATAATACCTGTACTATAGGTCACCAGGTCCCCCCCACGGATAGAATGATCATGATCAGATGTTCAGAATTTAAATGGAAACAAATCTCATATGTGATGTTATGAATAATTTAGTATACAATAATTTATGTCAAATGTTAAACACGATACAATAATTGCAACACTGAGAGAAAAAAAAGAAAGAAAGAAAAAAAATAATAATAATAAATAAAATTACAAAAGCAAAACTAAAATAGACTAATCCTTTTTCCGTCAGTTAAGTCAGCTGATTAAGGAATAAGGAGGTTTTCAGTTTCAATATAGGTGAAAGATTTGAGCCAATTGGTAATGGTGAATTTACATTTGAGTCTTGGAAGGTGATAAATGGGTATTCGTGAATTAATCCTATTATACAAAAAGTTCCCTAGGTAATAGTAATGTTTTCGAGCTAGAGTGGTGGAAACCTTGACGGTGGGACATACTTTATCTTTTCGTCTTTTGTCTTTATTAAGTTTAGGGTCATATGGAAGCTCAGCATGCTTTTTCATCAAAGTACGCTTTATAAACAATTGTCTAACAGATAAGACATCCCAAGATCGATAAAGTTCAGCGGTCGGATATCTAAAAGGAAGAGAAGCTGCCACTTTGAGGATTGCTCGCTGTGCTCTCTCCAAATTAATAAGGGTAGATTTATTTGTACCTCCCCACGCTGTAATACAGTATGTTATCAGAGATTGACAGAGCGCATAGTATACCGATTTGATGGTGACCCGATCCGCTGCATGTCTCAAAGACTTGAAGATGTAAATTAGCTTTCTTAGCTTAGTCACGAGAGATAAGACATGGGGTTTGAAGGTGAGTCTAGAGTCTATAATGACTCCTAAATATCTAATATAATCCACTCTCTCAATTATTGGGCAAACGCAGTTGCAACGCGATACTGGGTCGCAAACGTGAGCTCGTATGGAGCCAGAGGATGGCAGACCTTTTTTAGATGCGGAGAAGGCCAGGTATTTAGTTTTAGTGGCATTAAGCGTAAGGATGTTATTTTTTAACCATACTGATACCCTGTCAAAACCACGTTGGGCTGCATCAAACACAGCCTCCCACGTACTTCCGCCAAACAGAAGAGCAGTGTCGTCAGCGAAGGAGATAATTTTTCCTTGCGGGATTTGCATTTGACACAGCTCATTTATGTATACTAGAAATAGCGTGGGGCCGAGAGTGCTGCCCTGTGGAACTCCATAGGAGACGGGTAGAAGATCACTGGTTGTCTGACCAAGCTTAACACTCTGTTTTCTGTTCCGTAGGTAGTCCTTAAATAGTAGAAGAGATACGCCTCTCACGCCCGCTGCTTCCAACTTGTCAATTAGCAAGGGGATATCAACCGTATCAAAAGCCTTGGCTAGGTCCAAGCAGATTGCAAGTAGTTTTTGCTTACCCTCCATTCCAGCCATTAACGTATTAGTCATCTCAATGACTGCATCTTCCGTTGATCTACCAGCACGAAATCCAAATTGAGAACCAGAAATAAAATTGTTGGATTCAAGAAAAGAAACTAATCTTTTATTCATAAGCTTCTCTAAAATTTTGGAAAGCACTGGCAGAATCGAAATGGGCCTGAATTACTGACGTTGGATTCATCACCTCCCTTATGGATTGGCTTAATGATGGAAATTTTAAATTGCTCAGGAAAACAGCCAGTGCTTAGTGCTACATTACAGAGATGGGTGATGGGTGCAGTAAGCAAATTAGAATTGCGCTTCAGCAGCCAGACCGGGATGTTATCGATTCCAGCGGCACAATCGTCCTTTAATGACAAGATGATTGCATGTACTTCTTTTGTATCAGTGGGCAAGAGTGAAAGAGAATTAGGAGTCAGCGGGTGCATTTGTTTGTTTTCAGATGACATCTCATACGGTTGTGTAAGTTTCTCGGCCAGTGATTTTCCAACTTCGGAAAAGTATTTATTAACTTGATTTGCACTCCGTAATGGGTCATCACCTGAAATAAGGTTCAATGATTTGTCAGCCTTATTGCAAGTATAAGTAAGATCTCTAACTGCTTTCCAGAGCTTTTTCTTATCGGAACTAGCTGCCTGAAATAGAGATCGTTCATATTGTCTTTTAAGCTTATGGAGTAGGTCAGTACAGTAATTTCTGTATCTTTTATATATACACTTTAAGATATCGTTGTCTGGAGCCTGTTTTACTTTTTTATTAAGGTTATCACGGTTTCTTAGGCAGCGTAGCAGAGCAGGTGTGACCCATGGTTTGGCTATCCTTTTACGCTTTGGCACTATGACCTCTCTTGTGTTGATGTCCAAAGCTCTTTGTAGAGCATTAACAATAAACTTAGCTATCTCGTTAACATCATTCATAAGATATATGGAACTAAAGTCAAAGTCTCTTAAGAAATCATTGGCACCACCACGATCAACGATTTTCCTGCTACATGGACCATAGTTATGATAACTGGACTTGACATTGATGGTTAAGGCAACACACTCATGATCAGTAATATCAGATTCAATGACAAGGCAGTAGGATAATTCTTTTGATTTTATCATGGCGTGATCCAAGCATGTACGGCCATGGGTAGATAGGTTATGGGCAGGTAAAATGCCGTGGCTGGCAAGAAGGTCTAGATACTCATTGTGCCTGTTGTCAGACGAATGAGTCGAAATATCAATATTAATATCACCCATGATAATAATATTTTTAAATTGAGAGAGATCTCTGAGAAGTAAATCTAAAGAGTTAATAAAATTGCATATATTTTTTTGACTTGGTGGGCGGTAGATGGCAATGATACAGGTAGTTGAGTCCTTTTTTAGTATTAAGCAGTTTGCGTCACTAAGAGATGGTTCTTCTAGTTGCGGACTTAGAAAAGATTTATAGTATAGAACGACTCCTTCATTTTGTGTGAGGTTGTTTAGAGTATGAGTTGAGTTATACCCATCTAAAACTGGAATTGGCTTGGGGTCTTGCAACCAACATTCAGTGAGGATAACAATGTCCCAGTCAACACGAGATCGAAGGAGAAGCATATAGAAGTTGTCAAAGTTACGTGTAATACTTCTAATATTTTGCGATATTATAGATAGACTACCTGGGTCTTTAGAAACAAATTTGTTTATGTTATCAACATCACATTTAATAGCCTTAGAAATTTCAAATAACTCTAGCTCGGTAGATATAATGTCATTTTTACTATTTAGAGTCGCCATTTAAGCTTAGTAATAATAATAAACAGAGAAGTAACATTTGGTGGCGATAAAGACTTTTAATACTATGTAAGCACCCATCTAACCTTAAGAAGAACATTAAACTTAGTATGTAAAATTGATAAAAAGAAAATGCGAGTAGACAATAATTAGTAACGAACTGACCAAAATTTATTATTATTTTTTGGAGTTTGGTACAGACATGTAAATTTAATAGAGACCAATAATCAGCTGACCCATACAAACAAAATTTAAAATCATAAAAATACGTAAATGATATAAAATATGTATAAAAAAAGCACTGATTTAAAAAAGAAAAACGAATAAATATGATTATGATATTATGATGGCATAATGCAAAGTAGTAGCTTGAAATTATTGACAATAGTGACTTCATTCTTAGAATGTATTTTGTGTCTATGTTGTGCGAAAGATGTGTGATTTTAGTGAATATGTGAGTAAAAGTCTTAAAAAATTTAACAACTAATACAAATTTTGACAAAAAAATACTATACGATATACAAACAATTATCATAATAAAACCAAATAGACACAGACAATAGCAAATTGAATAAAAATATAGATTGATGACAGGATAAACAAACCTAAGGAGTCAAGACCTCTTCACCAGATCAGACAAGCATTTTTCAGAATGGATTATAATTGGTTTACCGGATGAATCCATTCGCAATAGTATTCTTCCATTAGAATGCCAGCAAGAATAATTATGTTTCTTGGCAAATTGGCGAGTTTGGAACATCAGCTTTCTTTGGGCCGGCCCAAGGTGTTCATCAATATAAATTGGATTCTTCACTCCTGGAAGTCCGATGGTTTGAGTGTTGAGCTTTTCAGGTACTGGTTTTTCTTTATTAAATTTTCGCACTCTGGATAACAACTGATTCCTAGAATGAACACACGAGAATTCCGCAACAATGGGTCTTAATACTCCCGGCTTTCCTGGTAATCTGTATATATCTCGTATATCTCCTGGATTTATGGTCAATTCCATTGCTTTGCCAATAGAGGAAAGAATCGATAGCAAGTTGTCGAATTTTTCGTTATCGGAGATTGGGATATTTCGTATCTCAATAGTAGCATCCCTTGTTTGAAACTGAATATTTTGAATCTGTGATTCAATATTTTTAATGGTATTGGTATTTTCTTTTTGGTCAATTTCCATTTGTTTGATTTTAGTATCTGTTTCTTCCTGAATATTATTGATAAACTCCATACTCTTTTCAATTTCCGCATTCGATCTTTTTATTTCCTTGCATTCTTTTTTCAGATGTGTAACTTCAGAAACCAGCTGAGATAGCGTGTCATCTAGAGAGGTCTTCCATTCATTTAGGCGCCGGTCCTGATCTTCTTTCCAGTTTGACAACATATTTAAAATATCCGTTCTCAAGTCACCAGTGTCAGAAGCAAAAGTAGTGGACGCATTGGGCGAAGAAGTCTCCAATCTCTGGCGCTTGCTTCGTGTAGTGATATTTATATCATTTTTGGTAAAACAACTCGCACTCGTCATAGGCGTCGAAAGATCAGATTCGGAGCGAGAGCTGGACTTCATAGAAGAGTTGAGTGGGGGTGAGCGTTGGATATTGGGCATGATTCCGATTTAAATTAAAGTCGCAAAATCTATCTAACAAGTAATAATAGCTATTCGCACAAGCAATCTGCCTGTAGAAGTCGTAGATATTCTTAATAGATTTCGCAGCGAGTCACAATCGTAGTGGCTACGTTTGTGTCATCAGACGAATGCCTTGTGATATTTCGACGCGCCGTCACTCAAGCGTTTGGTGTAGTGGTCGACAACAACGGACACTCCAACACACTCGAAAACTAAGGTTCAAATCCACGAGTATTCGCACAGCTAAAATTTCTATTTTTAATTTGTAATTTTAATTTCTCTCAGCACTCAGCACAGTGAACACGTCCAAACGCTTCCGCGGTCCGAGGGGAAAAAACCAATAATATTAGATATAGATATAGAATATTGTTCTAAGGGAAAAGTTGCGCCTCTAAAACCGGTAAGTATCCCGAGATTAGAACTTTGTGGCGCTTTACTAGGTGCTAGGCTTTATAATAAAATCCGCGAGTCAATAAACCGTCAGTTCGATGACGTTACCTTCTGGTGTGACTCCACCATAGTATTGGGATGGCTGCGCATGTCTCCTAATCTATTAAAAACCTTTGTTCAAAACCGAGTATCTGAGATTCACGAGCTCACTGATACGTTGAGGTGGCGTCATGTTAGCGGCAATGAAAATCCAGCTGATTTAGTATCCCGCGGTGTCAAACTGGAAGATCTCAAAAATTGTGTTATGTGGTGGGAGGGACCAACGTTTCTTCATGACCCTGCATTTGATAACAGTCAGTCACATGACGAACAAGTAAATATTTCTAGTTTACCTGAAACCAAATCTAAGCTTATTAATTCATTAGTCAGCTCGTCAGAAATTTCATTATTCCCATTTAAAAGATTTTTACAATTTAATCGTATGAAGCGGACTTGTGCATACGTATTGCGTTTTATACACATTAACGCTATAAAAATAATATTCGTCAAGGCTCTCTTACTGTTGAGTTAAAAAGTGCCAGTGAGACTTTGGTAAAACTGGCACCATTAGAAACATTTGCAGATGAATATAGATTACTTTCTTATAATAAAAAACTAAACTCTAAACATAATTTTAACAATTTAAATATATTTATGGGAGATGATAAAATATTACGCGTAGGGGGGAGAATAAAACAATCTTTATTATTTAATTTTGACAAAAAACATCCGATTTTAATGACTGATTGATGATGACTGCGTCATCTGTACCAGACTGTCAGGTAAATCGTTATCCCCTATTATGGGCAATTTACCACCAGAACGAATAACACCCACCTTTCCATTTAGTCAGTGTGGTGTTGACTACGCTGGACCAATGCTCATATTGAACCATAAGGGTAGGGGCTCTAAGATAACAAAGAGTTACGTATGTTTATTCGTTTGTTTCGTAACTCGCGCGGTGCATTTAGAACTAGTCAGTGACCTGTCTTCGGATTCTTATTTGCTTGCTTTGAAGCGTTTTATAGCTAGGCGAGGTAAACCTTATCAGATACTATCCGATAATGGTCGAAACTTTGTCGGTGCTGCTAACGAGTTCAAAAACGTTTTAAATAACTGTTCAAAGGATATAATTGAATACGCAACTAGTCAAAATATTAAATTCTCCTTTATCCCAGCATATGCGGCTCATTTTGGTGGACTGTGGGAAATTGGTTTAAAATTTTGTAAGCATCATTTGCTGCGAGTAGTTGGAAACGCACACCTAACTTTTGAAGAGTATACCACGGTACTGTCACAGGTTGAAGCAAAATAAAATCCCCGACCTATTAGTCCCTTGTCTACCAATCCCACTGACTTTCTTCCACTAACTCCTGCTCATTTTCTGGTTGGACGTGCCTTGACGTCACCTGCAGCAGAACCACTGGTTGAAGTTCCTGTCCATCGGCTGACACGCTATCAACACCTCGAACAAAACAGGCAACATTTTTGGAACCGATGGAGCAAAGAATATATCTCCGAATTGCAAATTAGGACCAAATGGAAGCACCATAAATCTGATCTTCAACCTAACACTTTGGTCGTCATCAAAGACGATAATACTCACCCATTGAAATGGAGCTTAGGACGAATCATATCCACCAAACCTGGAAAGGATGGAATATCCAGAGTCGCAGATCCAAACCTGCACAGGAGTAATCAGACGCGCATTTCCTCGAATATGTCCTCACTTCTATGAAGACTCAGAAGAGAAAATGTTGGACGCCAGTGCTTCCAAGGCCGGGGGCATGTCCAGACTTCTTGGCAACACCGAAAGTCGTCCGAATACAAACTCGACCAATCAGCGGCTTTCGTAAAAACTGTTATAGCTTTTGAAATATTTTTCACACAGAACTTAGAATCTGCTCCTCCGATCGTTACACACGTTAATGTAAATGTAATTTTACACGTTAATATAATTTTATAATCACAAAGATTTATTATTTCAAACCCAGTATCTAACAGTTGGATAGGCAAACTGACAGACGTTCCATCTGATGGTAAGTGGTTGATGTCGCCCATGAACATAAACTAGTTTACCTGAAACCAGTCCAGGCAACTCATTTATGTGTTGCCTATTCAGAGACATAAGGTGTTAAAGTCTCGGTGCCAGTAATTACACTCCATGTCTTGCCCTTCTCTCCGAAACACAGCAAAGCTGTTTCACAGGAGCAACGAGCAAGATGGTGGTACCCATGCAGCCGGGAGCGCGGCACAGCGCATCCCTCCCACCGGTAAACCGGCGGTTCGGTGGTCACCGAACTGGAAGAGTCCGGGGCCGACGGCCTGCATCACTATTGGTTGAAAGGGTTTTCGGTATGCCATGCAACCTTGGCTCGACAATACCAAGAAGCGACAGAGCGGAGGATGCTTCCGAACTTCTTTACTACTGGGATCACTCACTTAGCTCCTAAGTGCACCAACACCGCGGACCCTGCTAACTACCGCCCGTAACGTGTCTAACTTCCATCTATAAGACACTGAAATCCATTCTGAACTGCAAGATCTCTCGTCATATTGACGAATTTAACATCTTGTCTGTAGCTCAGAACGGATGCCGTGGAGGCAGTCGCGGCACAAAGGAGCTCTTTCTCATCGACTCTGTTGCGTCGCAGCTTGTCAAATACAACCGTCGGAACTTCTCTGCTGCCTGGATTGACTACAAGAAGGCATTCGACTCGGTGCCTCATTTATGGCTTCTGAGGGTCCTCGAACTATACAAGATCGACGGTGCAGTTCAAGACTTCCTCGAAGTATGCATTAAGCAATGGAGTATGATCTTTTGTCTCCAGGGCGAAAGACTGACGACGGGTGCGGGTGACCGAATGTCTGAACCCGCTTTGGTTTTGCTTGTCCTTGAATCATTTAAGCACTCTGCTGAAGCGTTCTGGGACAGCCTTTCAGTTTCGGAGAAGAGATATTAAAGTCTCCCACCTTCTCTACATGGATGACCTCAAGCTGCTGGCACCTAATGCTGCACGCCTCATGGAGTTGCTGAAAATCACTACTGAGCTCAGAGGCTCCATCAGGATGTAGCTTGGATTGGATAAGTGTGCGGTCGTGCATGTAGACAGGGGACAGGTGACGCAATCGGCTGAGATTAGCCTAGAGCTTTCGAACTTTAAGACCCTTTCCGAAGCTGAATCTTACCGGTATTTGGGCATGTCACAATGCATAGGAATGCCGGAGGTGAATATGAAACAGGCTGTTTGTAAGGTCTTTCTTGGACGGCTGACAAAAGTTCTTCGGAGCTACTTGTCGGGCGCTATCAAGGTTCGAGCTTATAACGGCTGGGTCTTGCCAACTCTCTTGTTCACATTTGGCGTGCTCAGATGGACTCAGACCGAACTTGACACCCTGGACAGAAGAGTCCGCACGACTAAGACTCACCATCGCAGGCATCACCTGAAACCGTCGGTCATGAGACTGTACACCCCACGGAAGTGTGGTGGCCGAGGCCTTTTAAGCGCCAAGTCCATGCATAAGCGTGTGGTGTGCAGTCTCAGGGCCTACTTTGAAGCGAGAAGGGAGAGCGCTATGCATGGTGATGTTGTGGTATGTGACAAATGTTTCACCATCTTATCCCTGGCCAAAGAGGAATGTCGAAGACCGGTCGTGCTTAGCATCTGTGACCGGGAGACCGTATGGATGGAGAAAGAGCTGCATGGACGGTTTTATAAGGCGCTCCACGCACCTCACATGGATGTCAAGGCCTCCGTGCAGGGGCTGCGATTCGGGGACCTCTTTGGGGAAACCGAAGTTTTTGTCTGTGCAATAGGGCTGCCAGGGGAAAAAATGTCGCGATCGTACAACAGCTCAAAAAAAAAATCGTACGCCCAAAGGAATTAAAAATAAAAAAATCGTACATTATTATTTACCCTTTATTTACTGTTTATGTACAGATTTGTCGCAATCATTTTTAACATATTATTTGTCGGCTTAAAGTCAGTGCAGTTTTCGGTAATTCTGATAATTTGTTTTGCCAGTAAGGTCCCAAATGATTCTAATGCTCCGTTTATTAGATCAGACAAATGATCTGCTGTTTAGAATGCTATGTTATGTTCTGCTATGAAACTTGCCAATTTAATTTCCGTTGCTGAGACTATTTTATTTTTGGGTAATTCTTTTGTAACATGACATAATAGTTCCTTGTTTTTAAGTATCCTTGGTGCAGTAGACAAAGCCCTAATATATTTTTGGCATGAATCATGTGCCTTTATAAAAGTGTGTTTGGATATTAATTCCTGCAAACTATGCACTTCACTTTATAATTACTTTTACCTCATTTCAACCAATCTTTAAATAAATTCAGCTTTTCTCAGTCTGGGCGGTATTTCTAAGCCCTTTGATTATCCTTTTTAGAAGCCAAAAGTTCACCTCTTCTTGCTTAAGAAGAAATAATTCTTAGAAGTACGGAAACCCTCATTTTCACTTTCGTCACTCATATTTACAAAATTAACTACAACTGCAGATCACAACTTCTCTTACTTGTTACATTTCTCTTACGTTTTAACTGGTCTTTACAGTTAAAAAAAAACTTTACAGCAGCAAATCACCACAATTATCAGCAAAGCAGCTTATTTCAGATCAGGCGCGAAGGAAATGAAACAAATATAAACGCGATTGGGATTTCGCAACCATAGACTAAGTATAGAAACAGAAAGATTTCCGTCTCAAATAAGTGTTGCCAAATGTCATATTAAAAAATCGCCAAATATCGTCGTAAGTAGTCGCTAATCGATATTGAAAAAAGTCTAAATGAAATGAATGAAATAAATCGTACGTTTTCCGTACGATTTCGATGTTTCGATCGTACTCGCGTGGAATCAGCAAAAAATCGTACAAAGACGATTTAAATCGTACAAATGGCAGCCCTGCTGTGTAATACAGGATGAGATGGTTAAGACGAACAACTACCGGAAGCACATTCTGAGAGATGGCACTCCCGACTTCTGTCGAGCTTGCTGTCATCCCGGCGAGTCACTGAGACATGTGCTTTCGGGGTGTTCAGCGCTTACCAACACTGAGTACTTGCACAGACATAACCATGCAGCCAAGATTGTTCACCAAGAGCTAGGATGTGAATCCTGTGTCGGGGGCCCGGAAACACGCACAATACACAAGCCCAAACGCCCAGACCACGACAAACATCTGTATGGTCTATAAAGATATTTGTCGTGTGCGGGGATCGAACCCGCGACCGCTAGCGCATCAGCCAGTTGCTGCGACCACTGCGCTAACGCGTCATACATATGTTTTTCACATGTATTTTTTTTTAAATAAATAACTAGTGATACTTCCACTTCTGCCTATTTGGTGGATTTAATTTAATCTCATGGTATCTCATGGTGGCTGGGTATAAGGGAGTTCACGAGGAGACACCACGGCACTAGCAATGGCCATGGTCACGGTGCACATACCTATATATTATGTCATACGTCTTAGTAATATCAAAGGAATTTATATCATAACTGGAACGCTCACTTAATAAAATTGTATATTCAAATATGCACCTTACTGACATAAGGTTGACATTATTTTGTTTCCAACATATAAAGTGATAAAATCGTTCCGAGCATTTCGTTGACTACTTGTTTTTTGTCTCTTTCAAAGTCGAATCTTGTACTACACGAAACCCAATTACAGATAAGAACACAGTGATGATTAACGTGACATTAAATGAACAGAATCGCATCAAAGAAATCGTTTGTCACTTAGAAGAGAAAACAGGTACAAAGGAAGCATTAAAACTAAAACAAAGGATCGTTGTAAGTGTAAAAGGTAATATATATATTTTTTTACTTTACTTTTGTTTAGCGTAACTGTAAATCTGTCACATCGTTAACTTCATCATGGAGTGTTTTATCATCAACAGATTGAAGCTTCGGTCAGCCGAAGGAATAAATAGAATTAAGAATATATTTTTCGTCCACTTGTTATCATAAATTATAATGAAATAGCTATCGTAGCTGCACCAAAGGGGATCCTCTTTTCACACGTTTAGGTCTATCTCACTCCCCCTCACCCTTTTAGCTAGTAACGCATTCATGTGTCTGAAGCTACTTCTAAAATCAAATAAATCAAATAATCAAGAGTTCGAACAAATTTATTTATTTATTTATAACTTTATTTATAATTCTTTATTGTACACTACTGTTGAAACAAAATTACAAAGATATATACTTAAATATTATTGGACAATAAGGCGGTCTTATTGCTAATAAGCAATCTCTTCCAGATAACCTTACGTTGTGAGGAATTGAAACATAGCCGGAGTAAAATGGAGGGTGGTGCATAAATATACAAAATAACACAAAAGAAATATAATTAAAAATAATGATAAAAATAAAACTATACGATATAATAAAAATAATAGATAAAAAATATATACTGTTATTCAGTTTTACTTTAAACTAAAAATATAGTTACTAATAAACAATAAAATACTTAATATAGGTATATATATACACATTCACAGAGCGATCGAACAAAAAAAGATACCGCACAGTTAATCTGCATTAGTTAAGTAAAAATGTTTAAGGTGATTTTAAAAAATTTGAAGTGTCTGAGATTCTCTTATGCATAAAGGTAATGAATTCCATAATAAGATGGAGTGAACCGTGGAAGATTTTATGTAAAATTTAGATGTATGTGATGGTATCTTAAGAAGAAGTCGACGACATGATCTTACATTAGTTCTATTTTCCTCCAAAAAAAAAAAGGCATAGATGATAGATGGGATATACCTAAGGCAGGGCGGACCCGACTCTGCTTCGGCGGTGCGACCAGTGGTGTTGCTGAACAAAGCCGGGAAGGCCTTGGAGAAGATAGTGGCCTCCCGGCTCGTTCAGCACCTGGAGGAGGGCTCGGGACCCGGACTTTCAGAATCCCAGTTCGGGTTCCGAGCACGTCGGTCGACCGTTGACGCCCTCAAACGCCTGTGGGCGGTCACTGGTGAGGCGGAACACGGAAGGGAAGTGGTGGTCGCGGTATCGCTGGACATCGCGAACGCCTTCAATAGCCTCCCGCACGCGGTGGTACGGGAGGCACTAAAATACATCGGAGTGCCCCCGTATCTGAGGAGGCTGTTAGAGGCGTACCTCTCTGATCGGAGGGTAGGCCTCGAGAACCGATCGGGGTCCGTGGAAGGGCGGCGAGTCGGCTGCGGTGTCCCACAGGGTTCCGTTCCGGGTCCGATCCTGTGGGACATCGGGTACGACTGGGTCCTGTGAGGCCATCTTCTCCACGGGATGGATGTTATCTGCTACGCGGATGACACCCTCGTTTATTCCCGGGGACGAAACTACAAGGAGGCGACGCGGCTGGCCAAGGTCAGACTTGACCTCGTGATCAGACGCATAGGGAGTTTAGGGCTTCGTGTCAGGATTGACAAGACCGAAGCCCTGCTCTTCCGCGGGACCGATCGCAAGGGACCTCCACCGGGGGCTACCCTTCAGATCGGATAGGGGAGAGTCAGGATGAGCCCCCAAATGAAATATCTCGGGCTCATCCTGGACGGAGGGTGGACCTTCGGCCCACGTTTCGCGATGGTAGGACCGAAGGTCGTGAAGGCGGCGAGCGCGCTGGGCAGACTCCTCCCGAACCTCGGAGGACCCAGCGCCGCCTGCAGGCAGCTGTACTCCGGAGTCTGCCGGAGTATGGCGACGTACGGTGCCCCGGTTTGGGCGGATCGCCTCACGGCGAAAAATAGGGCGGCGCTTCGTGCTGCGCAGCGAACAATCGCGGTGAGGGTGATTCGGGGGTACCGTACGGTATCGTGGGCTGCAGCTACTGCTCTAGCCGGCGACCCCCCGTGGGAGCTCGTGGCGGAGGTTCTTGCCGAGACCTACGCATATGTCTCGGGTAGGAGAGCTCTTGGTGAGAACCCCACGTTTGACGGGATCCTACGTGTGCGTCGGATAAGGCAGGAAGCGCTCATGCGGAGGTGGGGGGAGGACCTGGCGGGGCAGCCGTATGGCACATGCGTAACGGCTGCCATTCGCCCGGTCCTTGAGCGGTGGATGCGTCGAAAACGCAAGCCCCTCACCTTCCGTCTGACGCAGGTTCTCACCGGGCACGGTTGCTTTGGTGACTACCTGGGTCGGACGGCCCAAAGGGAGCCGACGACTGAGTGTCACGATTGTGGCACAGCCGTGGACTCTGCCCAGCACACCCTCGAGCTGTGCCCGAGATGGGCGGTGCTGCGTCAAGGTCTGACGTCGGTCGTCGGGGGGGACTTGTCGCTCCCGAGCATCATCATCGCGATGTTCGGCGACGACAAGTCCTGGAAGGCGATGGTCTCCTTCTGCGAGACAGTAATGTCCCAGAAGGAGGCCGACGAGCGGATGAGAGAGGAGGCCGCCGACGTGGCCTCCATCCGCGGGCGACGAATGGGGGTGCGTAGGAGGCGATATTTAATGCGCCTTCAGTAACGCCCTTGTGCCCGTGTCGGGCCGGGATGGGAACCCGGTCCTGCTAGACACAGCGTCGTCGGGACTGTTCAGAGGTTAGCCGGACAGACCCCATGGAGGAGAAGTCTGGCCTTTTCGCCGAGGCCAGCCTATCGCCGGAGGGATCCTGTTGCCTGCAGATTTGGGAACCTCCAATTAAAGCGGCTGAAGGCTCCCGCAGGGGTTTAGTACGGTATTGCACTCCACAAAGTGCCGAGTCCGACATAGGTCTAGGACTGCCGACCCGAGCGTCCTGTATATCATCCGTAAATGGATTACCCTGCGATAAAAAAAGTGGTTTCAGGGATTGAGATTTGATTTTAATATTACGGTCCCCAAAGTGGCCCGGCCCGGATGGCCTAGGTCCCCCTGATCTCCAAAGACAACCCTGAATATTGCGTTATTTCAAAATTTTAAAAGTATAATATGTACCTAATATCTGATAATATATAGATAATTATTCTTTTCAAAAAAAAATATGATAGATGTATGTATATCGTAGTGCGCGTATCATGGAAAAACTACTGGATATATTTTAATAGACTCATTTCTAAGTTTTATTTCTAAGACACTTTACCTTTATCAAAAAACAATTCCTGCGATATCTTCATTTGATATAAAGTTATTGAAGTTTTGAGTAACAAAGATTTTCATAAACACTGCGTGTTTTACAAAGAAATATTGTAAGCAAGGTACATTTTTGCTTCCAATCTTTTTGATGTGTTTTCCTCTGCACATAAAATGTTATTGCTAATATAATAAGCAACGCAGTCGAAGTTCTTGGTATCAGCTAGTCTACATTTGTTTCGTATGATGAGAGATAGAGCGGAAAGTCATAAATCTCCTTCCTTATTAGTAGCCATCGTAAGTAGGTTAAAGGGTCCCAAAATACGAGTATCTTAAAGTCCTAGCAACTCTTGAAAAATAAATGAAAATTCTATTTTCATTTATTTTACGGATATCGTTATATATATAGAAAGTCAATTTCATTGCTTCAACCTAACTCTTGATTATACTGATTTAAGATATTATTTTGAATAAAAAAACTTGCTAACTAATGAATGACACAGGTCATAAAATTCACGATATGAGTCGCAGAAACGGAAGATAAATAAAGACAAAACCGTAAAGCATTTCTAGCTTACACACTCGTATATTTATTTCTTAATAACAATATCGCAATTTCAGACATACATCCCTGCCTCAAAAGACCAGGTTGCGAAATAATAATATCTGACTGGAACACGCTCAGTCCGATTGAGACAACATCTGTACAACCAAGTCATAAAAGTAAGTATAATATAACATGTACTGTTGCTTATAACAAATGACTTTAATGTTAGAAACACACAGGGTCTATGGTAGGTTAAATCTTGCTGGCTTAATTATAAATGCTGACGGTTGCGGATCACCAAGATCATAAAATAAGCGAAAAAAAAAAATAAGTTAAGGAATTAATCTATTTTTTAGAATGAATTTGCCATTTCGCTTAGGACGAGATCGTGAGAAAACTGGCATGAATTTGAAAAAATTCTGAGACATGTATAGATTCATGATAACAGGCAGTAGCTCTGGTCAACAGTGCGTCATTTATTATTTTAAAATTATAAAGTTGTTAATAACATTTCAAACCACGAAAACAGATATTAAGCCATAACCGCCTTGAACTAAATCGAATATTCGTTCTCTGTATTTTCCAAAAAGTCCGTGTAGCATTTTGTGTCCAAGCTTTTAGATAATTTCAGCCATTAATGTTCTGTTTGAATTTTTCTCATGGTACTTAAATTATTTTGGCTAGAAAACTCGAAGGTGATGAAATTCTATACAACTTTATATCTATTTAACTTTATTAGGAGCTAAGTATTGAAAAACTCAGGAATAATTGTTCTTCTACGCTTGGGATGTTCTCAAGCCAGCGTTAGTTTTATTACGTGTCTACCCAAAAGTTTAACAAAATTTCCTTTATTTCAGCATATGAGAAGGTAAATGGTACACAAATTATTAATTACTGTTCGCATGATAAAGTCTTTGTAAAGGTAAATTTGCGGAATCTACCAGAGTCTGCAAGACCTAAACTATTGTACTCAGGTAAGTTTCTAAAGTCGTATTATTTAAACATTTTTCAGTGCCGAAAGTCGGTTATTTGACATGATTTATCACCCTGATACAATTTTATGATAATTTCATTATCATTGTATAAGCTTAAGCAACGACTTCTTCATAAGGCTTGCTCACGTGAACGGAAACAGTTTGTAAACGTTTCATTGGACACAGACCTTCTGGTGCCTAAGATTGTAATATTTTGTTGTTGGAGTTGGAGTTGGAGTAACAATCGTTATGAGATGTTTATGATAACAAACAGAGACAACATGCTTTGCATGCTCTGCGAAGGGTGGCAAGATTCACGAGGACAAACCCAGATAAGAATCGAAAAGAAGCGGAAATCATCGATCGAATTTTTCAAGTAGACTAATACTATTTTTAATTATAATAAATTTTCTTTTTAGATGGCAACGAACAGAAAACGTTTGAATTTAACCTAACTATACCAGAAACGCATAATGGCTTGATTCTTTCTGCTATTGGTGACAATCGAAATTCAAACCTTACTTCAAAAGTCTTAAGATACAAGTTTATGCAAAATTGTGATAGAACTGGTAAGTTTGTGATTAACATTACTGCAGTAGAGTATAGAATGTAATTGTAATGTAAGTAACAGAGCACGTATAGCTTGTGTAGGGTAGTATTACATTCTCTCAGAGAATCAAGCTGTCTCATCTACTCGTCGTCTTAACGTAGTGACATACAAACGAAATATGAATTTAAAAAGGTGCTTAAGGTGAATTTGTGTTTTTATTTATCGCACGCATTTTCGTTACATCAAGTTTCAAATCACAACGATTCTAAAGAAGTTTTGCTTAAAATAAAAGCAATATTGCGTTATTTCAAAAATTTAAAAGTATACTATGTACCTAATATCTGGGGGAGTCCCCAAGTGTTTATTGCTACGTCCACGTCGTCTCCCCTGGACCCTGACCTGACCCCGGTAACGCAGGTGGCAGGCAGGTGACCGAACGCGGTAAACTGTACTTGGGTGTAATAGAGTGTTTTGTCTATGTGACTGATAAGTGGTTTTTGCGATGCTCACGCGGAGCAAAAGTGGAGCTACCAAAGGCCCTTCTCAGGGCCAACCCAACGGCCCTTCTCAGGGCCAAACCAACGGCCCTTCTCAGGTCCACCCCAACGGCCCTTCTCAGGGCCAACCCAAAGGCCCTTTTCAGGGCCACCCCAACGGCCCTTCTCAGGGCCAACCGGAAGGAGGGATAGAGGTTCTCGAGGACATAGCGATAACCTCGCTGTCCGAGTCGGACATAGGCAGGAAGCGCCTCTACTCTGGTGGTTCGGAGGGCTCCGCCACAGAGACGGAGGCGGGAGCGGCTGCGGCGGGAAAATCCCGCTCAGTAGCAAAAAGAGGAAGGGCACCAACCTTGACCAGTGCCAGGGCGGCTTTGCGGGAGCGCGTGGAGCGCGACCGAGAGGACGGCCTCGAGGTGGCCCTTTTCAGGAGGGCCTTCTCTAAACAGAAGGAGGTGGGGTCGGAGGAGACACCGGTTGAGCTGGATGATGTGGATAGGAGGGGGGCCGAAGAGCTGATGGTGGCGTCGGAGGCCAACCTCAACCTAATTCTTAACCTGACCACAAAGTCCACAAACTTAAGGAGTGGCTACACCGCCAAAATTAGGAGGGCCGCTGGGTCCATCAGGGAGGTGCTGGAGTCCCTGGTGGCCCGCAACGAGTCGGATGAGGTCCGTCGACTGAGGGCCGACAACAATCGGCTCTCGCGGGAGCTGGAGTTGGTCCGACAGGAGGTCCGCTCCTATAGGAGGGAGTTCGAGGACAGCCGTAAAAAGGCGGCTGAATCCTCGAACACGAATAAAAATGCCGACTTTATGCGCGATCTCGCGCATATGGTCGGCAACATTGTGGATGGCCACCTGTCGAAGCTTCAGCGCTCGGCGGCCCCTCCTTGCCGCCCTCCTCTCGCCGGAGACAGCGCACCGCTGGCGCGGGCCACAAGGGCCGCGCTGGAGGAAAAGGGCAGGGGTTCGGCGGGCCCTAGTACAGAAGTGGTGGCGCAGACGGGCCGGGAGGAGTACCCTGCTCTTCCCAAGCATCGAGAAAAGGGAAGGGGAAGGGCAAGGGAAAGGCGAAGGAGGTGGAGTGGACCGCATTTGGCCCCTCCACCTCGAAGGAAGCGGCCCCACAACTGGCCGAATCACAAGGGGAGCCGGCGGCTAGCTGGACTGAGGTCGTCCGCCGCAAGACGGTCGCGAAGAACAAGAAGACGACCTCAGCGCCGCAGGCGAAGACGGCGGCGCCAAATAAACCGGCTGCTCCAGCGCAGCCGGAGAAGAAGGGGGCCACAAAGCCAAAATTAGCGCTCCCCCGCTCATCGGCCGTAATAATAAAGTTTTGGCGGTAAGGAGGCTGCCATTGAAAAGGAAGGATCCTTCGACCAGACGGTGTTGCGTCTGGTGGGCTACGCGCCACTTAATGTTTGTTGTCGGGTTGTTGTATACGCAATCGCTTTGAAAACTTTGATAGCACGATGAAGTAGTTAGTTTCTTCTAGTTCGTATATGGCGAGATAGATGTCGCTACATCACTCCCCCTCCGAGACCGGAGGTCGAATAGCAGGTTGAGTCGTCGCAAGTTGATGCTTGCCGGGCCAGTGGAATGTTCCAGTGAGTCGGAACCAGATGCCGCATAGTTCACAGTGAGTCGGAACTGTCTGCGGTGATGCCCCAGTGAGTCGGGACGGTGCAGTGCTGCGTAGTGGCTGGCTGCTGCGTCGACCAGGAGAGAAGTGCGTCTCTGCTTGCTGACCGGCCGAAGTGCAGTGTGCTGTGCCAAGGTCGCTGCGAAGGCTGTGGGCGATAACCAGGAATGCGCGTCCGCTCCATGCTTGTGGTCAGGATACCCGTAATAGCCGTGGATGCTGGCTGGCTGTGTGACTCGCTGCTCGAAAGCTTGAGGAAGTGATGATGACGTTACGATGAAGTAGCTTTGCGAGGGTTGCGCTGACGTTCATGCTCGGTGTCACCAGTTTGGGGGTATTTGAAAAGGAAGGATCCTTCGACCAGACGGTGTTGCGTCTGGTGGGCTACGCGCCACTTAATGTTTGTTGTCGGGTTGTTGTATACGCAATCGCTTTGAAAACTTTGATAGCACGATGAAGTAGTTAATTTCTTCTAGTTCGTATATGGCGAGATAGATGTCGCTACAAAGTTACGGCCGGAGGCAGCGGCTAGGGGGGCAACCTACGGGTCGGCGCTCTTTAAGGCCGAGACGAGCGTCGACCTGAAGGCAGCTGGGAATCGGCCCGCTCCGGATCCGCCAGTCGGCGACCGGGGCGTGCCTGATCGAGATTCCCGGCTCTACGAGTGGCGAAAAGGCGGACGCCCTAGCCGCTCGCCTGAGGCAGACCCTGGCGGAGGAGGTGGAGGTGCTCAGGCCTGAGAAGAAGGCCGAACTGAGAATCTCGGGCCTGAGCGACGCGGTCTCTGCGGAACGGCTGACCACCGCGGTGGCGAAGGAGGGGGGCTGTTCCGCAGAGCAGGTCCTCGTGCGGAACATCCTCACGGGGCAAAGGGGGCCAGGCTCGGCCCACATTGAGCTCCCGGCGGCGGCTGCGAAAAAGCTGCTGCAGGCCGGGAGCATAGCAGTGGGGTGGACCAAAGCAACGGTCCACCTCCTACAGGCGCGTCCCAGGCATTGCTTCCGATGCCTGGGACTAGGGCACGTCGCCGGCGCGTGCCCAGGTGGTACTGACCGCAGCACTCTGTGCTACCGCTGCGGTCAGGAAGGCCACAAAGCAGCCGGGTGTTCGGCCGCCGCTAATTGCGCGGTGTGCGCGGACGCCGGTAGGCCGGCGGGCCACGTGATGGGGGGCATGGCATGCAAGCCCCCATCAACCCGCGGGAAGTTCCCCCCGCAATCGTCCCAAGGGGGAACCGAGTGGAGGCAGCAGACGCTGAGATGGCCGAGTGATGTCTGGGCATCTCAGCGTTCTCCAGGCGAACGTCAACCACTGCGCCGGGGCCCAGGACCTTCTCCTGCAGTCCATGGCGGAGTGGAGTATTGATGTCGCGATCGTCGCCGAGCCATACGCCGTGCCCCCTAGCCCACACTGGGCAGGAGACACCGAGGACTCGGTGGCGATCGTGGTGAGGCCTGGAGCCGGCCCCCCCCTCGTCGTCAAGGCGAGGGGCCGCGGGTACGTGGCGGCGGTTCGGGGAGAGGTGGCTTTCGTCGGAGTCTACTTCTCCCCGAACCGTGACCTGGCGGCCCTGGAACGGTTTCTCGACGTTCTGGGGCCGTTGGTGGGGCAGCTAGCCCCCCTCCAGGTGTTCGTGGCCGGCGACCTCAACGCCAAGTCCACGGCTTGGGGTAATCCGGCTACGAACCCAAAAGGGAGGGAGGTGGAGGAGTGGGCGCTAGCTGCCGGACTGTCCCTACTCAATGTGGGGGCAGTCCAGACGTGCGTGCGCTGGTCGGGAGGTTCCGTGGTGGACGTCACTTTCGCCACGCCGGCCATCGCGCGCAGAGTGGAGGGATGGAGGGTGGAGACGGGAGTGGAGTCTCTCTCGGACCATCGGTACATAAGGTTCGAGGTGTCTTCAGCTCCCGTCCGTCCGGCGTCGTCGTCAATGTTGTACAGGGGGCGAAGCCAGTTTCCGCGTTGGGCACTGTCCAAGCTTGACCGGGAACTGGCAGAGGAGGCCGCTATCGTCGGCCGTTGGAGCCTCCCGCCACTGTCAGAGCTGGGGTTGGAGGAGGCGGCTAGCCGGCTCTGCGACGCATTCACTGCTGTCTGCAGAGCGGCTATGCCACCCGCGAAGCGCCCACCCCCGCGGCGGGCACTCTACTGGTGGTCGGCTGAGATAGCCGGTCTCCGGGCCGCCTGCAACGGGGCCAGGAGACAATATACACGGAGCAGGCGGAGACGCCCCCAGGACGTGGACAGGGACGACAGGCTGCGCAGGATCTACGTGGAGAAAACGAAGATCCTGCGGCAGGCCATATGCCGAGCCAAGGAGGAGGCCTGGTTGGAGTTAGTGGGGGGTCTGGAGAGAGACCCCTGGGGCCGACCGTATAATTGGGCGCGGAACAAGCTCCACGCCCAGTCGGCCCCCATCAGCGAAACGCTCCAGCCGGACCAACTGGGGAGGATCGTCGGGGAACTCTTTCCCGACGAACCCGAGGGCTTCGTGCCCCCCAGAATGGCTCGGCAGACGCCGGACGAGGAGGATGGTGTTCCGCCACCCGTCACAGAAGCTGAAATGGAGGTGGTGATTACCCGCCTCCAGGGTAAGAAGAGGGCGCCGGGTCCTGACGGGGTGCACGGGAGAGTCCTCGCGATTGCTCTTGGGCACCTCGGCGACAGCCTCCGTGAGCTGTTTGACCGCTGCCTGCGGTCTGGCCAGTTCCCGGGGGCCTGGAAGGAGGGTAGGCTCTGCCTACTACCTAAGGCAGGGCGGACCCCGGACTCGGCTTCGGCGGTGCGACCGGTGGTGATGCTGAACGAAGCCGGGAAGGCCTTGGAGAAGATAGTGGCCTCCCGGCTCGTTCAGCACCTGGAGGAAGGCTCGGGACCCGGACTTTCAGAATCCCAGTTCGGGTTCCGAGCACGTCGGTCGACCGTCGACGCCCTCAAACGCCTGCGGGCGGTGACGGGTGAGGCGGAACACGGAAGGGAAGTGGTGGTCGCGGTGTCGTTGGACATCGCGAACGCCTTCAATAGCCTCCCGCACGCGGTGATACGAGAGGCACTAAAATACTTCGGAGTGCCCCCGTATCTAGGGAGGCTGTTGGAGGCGTACCTCTCCGATCGGAGGGTAGGCCTCGAGAACCGGTCGGGGTCCGTGGAGTGGCGGCGAGTCGGCTGCGGTGTCCCGCAGGGATCCGTTCTGGGTCCGATCCTGTGGGACATCGGGTACGACTGGGTCCTGCGAGGCCGTCTTCTCCCCGGGATGGGTGTTATCTGCTATGCGGATGACACTCTCGTTTATTCCCGGGGACGAAACTAAAAGGAGGCGGCGCGGCTGGCCGAGGTCGGACTCGACCTCGTGATCAGCCGCATAGAGAGTTTAGGGCTTCATGTCAGGATTGACAAGACCGAAGCCCTGCTCTTCCGTGGGACCGGCCGCAAGGGACCTCCACCGGGGGCTACCCTTCAGATCGGAGAGGGGAGAGTCAGGATGAGCCCCCAAATGAAATATATCGGGCTCAACCTGGACGGTGGGTGGACCTTCGGCCCACATTTCGCGATGGTGGGTCCGAAGGTCGTGAAGGCGGCGAGTGCGCTGGGCAGACTCCTCCCGAACCTCGGAGGACCTAGCGCCGCCTGCAGGCAGCTGTACTCTGGAGTCTGCCGGAGTATGGCGACGTACGGTGCCCCGGTTTGGGCGGATCGCCTCACCGCGAAAAATAAGGCGGCGCTGCGCGCTGCGCAGCGAACAATCGCGGTGAGGGTGATTCGGGGGTACCGTACGGTATCGTGGGCTGCAGCTACTGCTCTAGCCGGCGACCCCCCGTGGGAGCTCGTGGCGGAGGTTCTTGCCGAGACCTACTCATACGTCTCGGGTAGGAGGGCTCTTGGTGAGAACCCCACGTTGGACGGGATCCTACGTGTGCGTCGGATAGGGCAGGAAGCGCTAATGCGGAGGTGGGGGGAGGACCTGGCGGTGCAGCCATATGGCACACGCGTAACGGCTGCCATTCGCCCGGTCCTTGAGCGGTGGATGCGTCGAAAACGCAAGCCCCTCACCTTCCGTCTGACACAGGTTCTCACCGGGCACGGTTGCTTTGGTGACTACCTGTGTCGGACGGCCCAAAGGGAGCCGATGACTGAGTGTCACGATTGTGGCGCAGCGGTGGACTCTGCCCAGCACACCCTCGAGGTGTGCCCGAGATGGGCGGTGCTGCGTCAAGGTCTGACGTCGGTCGTCGGAGGGGACTTGTCGCTCCCGAGCGTCATCACCGCGATGCTCGGCGACGACGAGTCCTGGAAGGCGATGGTCTCCTTCTGCGAGACAGTAATGTCCCAGAAGGAGGCCGACGAGCGGATTAGAGAGGAGGCCGCCGACGTGGCCTCCATCCGTGGGCGACGAATGGGGGTGCGTAGGAGGCGCTACTTAATGCGCCTCCAGTAACGCCCTTGTGCCCGTGTTGGGCCGGGATGGGAACCCGGTCCTGCTAGACACGGCGTCGTCGGGACTGTTCAGAGGTTAGCCGGACAGTCCCCATGGAGTAGAAGTCTGGCCTTTTCGCCGAGGCCAGCCTGTCGCTGGAGGGATCCTGTTGCCTGCAGATCCGGGACCCTCCAATTACAGCGGCTGAAGGCTCCCGCAGGGGTTTAATACGGTATTGCATTCCCAAAGTGCCGAGTCCGACATAGGTTTAGGACTGCCGACCCGGGCGTCCTGGATATCATCCGTAAATGGATTCCCCTGCGATAAAAAAAAAAAAAAATGTATCTAATATCTGCAATCAAAAAGCCTAATTCCACAATAAAGATAAATATTCTTTTCCAAAAAAAAATTTGAGAGATGTATGTATGTCGTAGTGCGCGTATCAAGGAAAACTACTGGATATATTTCAAAAGACTCATTTCTAAGTTTTATTTCATAGACTCTTGGCCTTTATAAAAAAACAATTCCTGCGATATCTTCATTTGATATAAAGTTATTGAAGTTTTGAGAAACAGATTTCCATAAGCACTGCGTGTTTTTACAAAGAAATATTGTAAGCAATGTACCTACATTTTTGCTTCCGATCTTTTTGATGTTTTTTCCTCTGCACATAAAATATTATTGCTTATATAATAAGCAACGCAGTCGAAGTTCTGAATATCAGCTAATCTACATTTGTTTCGTATAAAGAGAGAAAGTGCGCGAAGTCAAAATCTCCTTCCTTATTATTAGCCCTCCCCCCTTTGTTGCTTCCTTAGTGCTTCAAGTATTTATGAACATCGTAAGTAGGTAAAAGAGTTCAAAAATATAAGTATATTAAGGCACTAGCAGCTCTTGAAAAATAAATGAAAAATTATATTTTCATTTGAACTGAACTGAATCAGCCTGTAAGAGTCCCACTGCTGGGCAAAGGCCTCTTCTCCATGTAGAAGAAATTGACTGACTTGGCTGGAGCTTAATCCGACACGTTACTCCGCTGTGGGTTGGCGATTAATTTCCCTACCATAAGTAACGATCGTTATCAAGTGTCTATGATAAAAACTGGAACCGACGGCTTATCGTGCTCTTCGAGGCATGGTGGAGGAGAGACCCACAAGAACAAACAACTAGACCGGAAACAAATATTTGCAAAAATACCAATATCTGCTCTAAACGGGAATCGAACCCGCGACCACCGGCGTTGAGGCGACTACTCGCAGCACTACACTAGGAAGCTCGTCAATTTCATATCGTTATCTATAAAATATATTCGTTATCTATATAGAAAGTCGGTTTCCTTGCTTTAGGTAACCTCTCTCTCGATTATACTGATTTAAGATATTATTATTGAATTAAAAAGCTTGCTTACTAACGAATGATATGGCCATAAAATTTACAATATCAGTCGCAGGAACGGAAGAACAATACACACAAAACCGAAAAGCATTTCTAGCTTACACACTCGTATATTTATTTCTTAATAACATTATCGCAATTTCAGACATACATCCCTGCCTCAAAAGACCAGGTTGTGAAATAATAATATCTGACTGGAACACGCTCAGTCCGATTGAGACAACATCTGTACAACCAAGTCATAAAAGTAAGTATAATATAACATGTACTGTTGTTTATAACAAATGACTTTAATGTTAGAAACACAGGGTCTATGGTAGGTTACATCTTGCTGGCTTAATTATAAATGCTGACGTTCGCGGATCACCAAGATCATCAAATAAGCGAAAAAAAAAAAATAAGATAAGGAATTAATCTATTTTTTAGAATGAATTTGCCATTTCGCTTAGGACGAGATCGTGAGAAAACCGGCATGAATTTGAAAAAATTCTGAGACATGTATAGATTCATGATAACAGGAGTAGCTCTGGTCAACGCCTCGAACTAAATCGAATATTCTCTATATTTCCAAAAAGTTCGTGTAGCATTTTGTCTCTAAGCTTTTAGATAATTTTAGCCATTAATGTTCTATTCTGTTTGAATTTTTTTTATGGTACCTAAATTTTTTAGCTAGAAAACTCGAGGTGATGAAATTCTATACAACTTTATACCTATTTAACTTTATCAAGAGCTAAGTATTGAAAAACTCAGGAATAATTAAATTATTCTTCTACGCTTAGGATGTCCTCAAGCCAGCGTTAGAGTTTTATTACGTGTCTACCCAAATATTTAACAAAATTTCCTTTATTTCAGCATATGAGAAGGTAAATGGTTCACAAATTATTAATTACTGTTCGCATGATAAAGTCTTCGTAAAGGTAAATTTGCGGAATCTACCAGAGTCTGCAACACCTAAACTATTATATTCAGGTAAGTTTCTAGAGTCGTATTGTTTAATCATTTTTAGACACTTATCCGGGGGGAGGGGCGGGGACCGCGAGGAGGGTTTTTGTCCCAATTATTTATGGCGGTTGAGACGCGGGGGATTTTGAATTCGTCGGCGCGTCTGTGTCGCTCCTTTCTTATGGAGAGTTCCTTTTTTTAATTAAAACTTTCGTGTAGGTTAATTAATGGCCGCATAGTAATAGAATAGATATCTTTATTCGAACAGCCCTCCGACGGATACTGGAGACACGTTGCTTTAGAGGGACTTCATGGAATTCATAAGTAGTAGTCTTATCGTAACGAAAGTCGGTTATTTGACATGATTTATCTGATACAATTTTATGGTAATTTCATTATCATTGTATAAGCTTAAGCAACGACTTCTTCATAAGGCTTGCTCACGTGATCGGAAACAGTCTGTAAACGTTTCATTGGACACAGACCTTCTGGTATAAGGTTGTAGTCTTTTAGTTGGAGTAACAATCGTTATGAGATGTTTATGATAACAAACAGAGACAACATGCTTCGCATGCTCTGCGAGGGATGGGGAGACTCACGAGGACAAACCCAGATAAGAATCGGAAAGAAGCGGAAATCATCGATTGAATTTTTCAAGTAGACTTATACTATTTTTCCCCTTCAAACCGATTTCGCAGGGATACTCATATTCTTCATCTTCTGTACTGTATTCTGTTCAATCCATCAACTCCACCATATTTAAAAGAGCATTTTCAGTTTCTAGGTTGTTCTCATAATCACACTCTTCGATCAGAAGAAAATTTAGTATTAAAAATTCCTCCCCATTCGACATCATTTTATACAAAGTCTTTTACTGTTCATTCCATACGTTTATGGAATTCTTTACCTCTCGAAGCGAGACGTGCACAAACTGTCACGTCATTTAAAAATATAATAAAAGAATATTATCTAACTCTATAGCTTTGTTTCAGAATATATTAAAGTATATGTATGTATGCGTATGTATGTAGAAATATGGCTATTTGTGTATGTGTATGTATGTATTTTTATGTGTGTATTTGTATTTATGTCTATATATTTAATGTGTATGTGTATATATTTGTATTTGTGTATGTATATGCATGTATGTATCTATTATATTGTGGATATGTTTTGTACACCCCTACCGTTCTATTTATATCCTATCTACCTAAGGTTGCCTGGAAGAGATTGCTGCTTTAGCAATAAGGCCGCCTCTTGTACATTTCTCTTATAATTTTACTGTGTATTTGTAAAACTTTTTTTTGGTGTACAATAAAGAGTACTTGTTGTTGTTGTTGTTATTTTTAAATTATAATAAATTTTCTTTTTAGATGGCAACGAACAGAAAACATTTGATTTTAACCTAACTATACCAGAAACGCATAATGGCACGATTCTTTCTGCTATTGCTGAATATCAAAAGACAAATCTTACTTCAGAAGTCTTAAGATACAAGTTTATGCAAAATTGTAATAGAACTGGTAAGTTTGTCATTAACATTACTGCAGTAGGGTATAGAACGTAATTGTAATGTAAGTAAGTAATAGAGTTTTTTTTTTTTTAAAGAACAAAACATTCTATTTAAAAAAAGAATATTTAAAAAAACATTGTTTCAAATTAATTAATGAGTCGCATTGTGAGAATTAAAGTGACTCAATCAAAAATTCACAACTTTAGGGAATCATGGAAAATGATAGCATAAAATAAAAAATATTTGTCACTTTAGCACTAATTACTAAATCATTATGACCTAAAACAAATTTAGTTTTACATAATGATTTAGTATACCAATATTCTAAAACTTTTAAAGCTGTTTGTATGGCTGCTAAATCAAAATATATTAAAGATAAAATTGTTAATTCTGATAATAAAATTAAGTGCACATGGAATATAATTAATAGTATCTGTGGGAAACGTAATAAAGAAACTATACCAATTGAATTAAATATAAATGGTGCTGTTGTAAGCTCAGATGACGAGTTGGCAAACGTATTTGAAACCTTTTTCGATAAAATAACCATTGAATTAACCTCTCAACTGAATTTATCTTCAACTAATTCTACCCAACTTCTTAAAAATAACGTTAGCAAATGTAATATTGATTTTTCATTCTCACAGGTTGATTCTTTAGATATTCTTAAAGCATTTAAGAGTCTAAATATAAAAAAAAACCAATGATCTGTGGGACATTTCAGTTAAATTAATTAGTTCTATCATTGATGTCCTGGCTCCGTATTTAGCGTTAACTTTTAACAGTGCTATTAAAGTGGGTTCTTTTCCAGATTTGCTAAAATATAGTAAAGTTTTACCAATTTTTAAAAAAGGACATCGTAGTGATCCCAGCAATTATAGACCAATTTCAGTCTTGCCGTCATTAAGTAAAATTTTTGAAAAAATTATACTAAATCAACTTCTTTTCCATTTTAATGTTAATCGAATTTTTCACAGTGAACAATATGGTTTCACTAGAGGTCGCTCTACGACAGATGCCGGTGTAGCACTTCTCAAACATATATATGATGCTTGGGAGAGGTCACAAAATGCTATTGGTGTATTTTGTGACTTATCAAAGGCATTTGATTGCGTGGACCACGAGATTTTATTAAGTAAACTAGAATATTACGGTGTTAAGGGTAAAGCTCTTGATCTTATTGCTTCATATCTATCTAATAGAATTCAACATGTATCAATAAACGGAACGATGTCTTCTGGATCTGTGCTAAAAATGGGCGTTCCACAAGGATCGATTCTAGGTCCTTTTCTTTTTTTAATATACATAAATGATCTGCCATTTTACGTTAAAGATATTTATGATATAGTGCTGTTTGCAGATGACACATCACTTATATTTAAAGTTGATAGGAAAAAAGTAAATTATGATGACGTGAACAGCTCTTTATCTCGAATTCAGGATTGGTTTAAAACAAACAACCTCGTCTTGAACGCCAAAAAAACTAAGTGCGTTGTATTTTCGTTGCCTAATGTTAAACATCCAAATTATAATTTAAAAATAAATAACGAGAGGATTATTGTCAATGATACTACAGTATTCTTAGGGATAAATTTGGACTCAAAACTTCAGTGGAATTCCCATTTGTCATCCTTGAATGGTAGACTCAGCTCCGCAGCTTTCGCTGTTAGAAAAGTACGACAGCTGACCGACGTTGCTACTGCGCGTTTAATATATTTTAGCTATTTCCATAGTATAATGTCTTACGGTCTGTTACTGTGGGGTAATGCTACAGATATTGATACTGTATTTATTTTATAAAAAAGGGCTATTCGCGGCATTTACGATCTTGGAGCTCGAGTCTCCCTACGGGATGTTTTTCCAAAGGTAGACATATTAACGGTTGCGTCGCAGTATATTTATAACAATATTATATATATTCACCAGAATATTCGTTGTTTTGAAATAAATAGTATTAATCGCGCTGTAAACACTAGAAGGAATAACAAAATTGTAACTCCAAGCTTCCGACTGCGCAAAGTAAACGTCTCCTTTCTGGGTTATGGTATTCGCATGTATAATAAAATCCCACAAACAATTCTGGAATTGTCTCATAATAAATTTAAAGAATTTATTAAGAAAAAGTTAATAGATAAAGCTTATTATTCGGTCCAGGATTATTTAGCTGATAAAGACGTGTGGACTTAGTGGCGCTGTATTTCATGCAAGCTGTTACTAATTTTGTACTAAAACACAGTTTATATATTATTTTCAAAAGAGTAACTGCGGAGTTTCTTGCCGATTCTTCTCTGCAGAGTCTACATTCCGAATCGGTGGTAGCTTTACTTTTACAAAAAATAATAATCACTACAATATTAATTTTGTAAAATGACGATTCGAAAGTGCTCGTAGGGCCTATTTGAATAAAGTTATTTTTGATTTTTTGATTTTGATAATTAGTGCTAGTGACAAATATTTTTTATTTTATGCTATCATTTTCCATGATTCCCTAAAGTTGTGAATTTTTGACTAAATCACTTTAATTCTCACAATTCGAAGTATAGTAATGTACCTATATCTTATTTTTAAAACAGCCATATCAAATCTACTCCATTACACTGGGTGAATCTGGGACAATCGATGATATTTACCCGACTGCGACAGAAGGAGGGTTATGTTTTTCGAGTGTATGTATGTATGTGTGTATGTATGTATGTATGTACGTATGTATGTCCATTTCTTTGGCACGCCCTACAGCCCAAACAGCTGGACGGTTTCTCACATATGAGGTGTCGTTAGATTTGTCTAAATTGTAGTAGTGACATAGGCTATATAAATTTTCAAAATGTCGCCCGCAAATGGCGGAATGAGGGGAGGGAGTTGAATTTTTTTTTTAACTTTAGCAATATGGGTATCAAAAATCGGCCCCTGACTACGATAAAGTTCCAATTTCGTATGTCAGGAGGCAGATACGGGAAGAGACAGTCCGATTGTGGCAGGACAGATACAATTCTTCGGAAACTGGTTCGGTCACGAAAATCTTCTTGCCAGATGCAAAGACCGCTTGTAAGCTGGTAAGAAAAGCGAAACTAACATTTGTCGATACACAGATTCTGACCGGCCACGGAGGATTTGCGGCGTATCTACACCGGTTTCACTTGAAGGACAGTCCTTCGTGTATCTGCGATCCGAATTTCGAGGAGACAGCTATCCACATTCTGCTAGAATGTCCGAGGTTCGGCAAAGAAAGGTTGGATCTGGAGATTAAGCTCCAGAGAAAACTAGACCAACCTTCACTCCGTACCATCCTGGAGAACGAGGCCGACAGAACGTCTTTTCTCGCATTCGCGAGACACGCCGTGGTGACAGCCGCGAAAAGAAATGGCTCGACCGCTCTACCACAAAGTTCACGGTCAATACCACAGTCTCACAACACCACCATAAACACTTCATCAAACACACCATCAAATACGGTAGATACAGGAAACGTCCAAACTCATAGCCAACAAGCTGTACAACCAGTCGTGGCAGCTCCGTCTCAGCGGTCCCCAACCCGAGCACCGCTGAGCCAGATTATCCAGGCCATTCCATCCGCTCTGCGAAAATTGATCCAGAAGAGGACTGATCAGAACGCACCCTCGCAACCCGGCCCCAGCGTTACAGTAGAATCTTTGCTTAGAGAGGGAAATGGGAGCGGGGAAGTGGGCATTAGAACCAGATGCGTGGCCCTCTTCATGGACAATGAAGCGGAGAGGATCGGAATAAGTTTCTGTCGCTCCGAAGGGCAGGATCGGCTGGTGGTCTCGCCGGGGTTCGCTCTGCTGATAAAGGGCAGCACACAGAAAACGAGCTTCAAGCGCATTAAGATCGACGCGCTTGCGCAGAAATCGGACAATGACTCAATCTACCGGACGGTGCGGTTGCAAAACAAGGTGATCGCTCTGTTCGAGTGGGGAGAAGAGTCTGCTTTTGCGCAGGCAAGCTCGTGGCTGCAGCGGCGGGGTGAAATTCCCGGGGCGACCCCCGGAAGAATAAGTGTGGACTCTATGAGAGTCGGCTATGAAAGAGGCAACGTGTCTGATAGATACGGCTGCCTAATGGCCTCGAAAACTCACGAGGTCATTGTTTACGAAGACAGGGGGGAGGATCTGGGATACTTAAAACCCTAGTCCAGAACATCTTCACCCCCTGCATGGCTGGCTCTTGGAGGGACCGTACTCAGTGGTTCGGAGCGCCTACAGAAAAAGACCGAAGCCCAAAAAGCGGAATCAGTGTCGCCCACTCCGTACGACACAACATCCAAATCAAAGCCCCGTCTGATGGCGATAGCGAAAATTATCCAAGCGACAACCTCCCCTAAACGAGGAAAACGACTGCCCCACCTTGCCCCAAGGTCGTTGGTATCAACAGATCGGCAATCGGAGGCACTTAAAAGGTTCACCAAAGATGAAAATCCGAGGTACCCACAAACGCCACCGGCCACTCGGACAAAAGCCGACATGGGGCAAGTTATACCACCAAAGCTACGACCAGCGTCCACGCCGCAACAACATGCGGAAAATGCGTATGTCGAGTTCCTGGCCATCACAAAGGCAAACTGCGATGTATGCCTAGCCACCTGCAAGAAAATCATGCAGAGCTTCCAGTACGGCCACGAAAACTTACTGGGAGTGGAACTCGAAGAAGCCGAGGCAGCCATTTACAATAACGACACCCGCGAAATACTCAGGGGCAACATGTCGGGAAGGTATATGGCTGCCTATAATACCACAGTCGGCTTCGTGGGCGCGGTCGAAGCCGAGGGCCAGAACGAAGAACCTCAAGCCTTCCATACACCTAAAGGGGATCCAGTGGTGGTGGTGGCCAGGTGCACGAGAGTGATGCTAGGCGACCGGATACTCGAGATGGCAAAAACCATTACGGGAGATCCGGAAGTCGGCAGCGTTTTCGGTGCCTGGCAGTTACCAGCACTGAAATGGATAAACGGGGTCCCTGGATGCGGCAAGACGACTTACATAGTCAGAAACTTCGACGAGGAAAACGAGGTCGTAGTTACGACCACAGTCGAGGCGGCCAATGATCTCAGGCAGAAGCTGACGCACCATTATGGCGACAAAGCCAAATACAAGGTGCGCACTATGGCTTCCATATTGGTAAATGGTTTTCGTGAGGGCACAAAAATAAGTCGTTTAACGGTGGACGAGGCCCTCATGAATCACTTTGGTGCCATAGTGATGGCCGCCCGTCTGTCGGAAGCAAAAGAGGTTATCCTTGTTGGAGACATTAATCAGCTGCCTTACATCGACAGGGAAAACCTGTTCGAGGTGCGATACAGCAGGCCTAATCTGACGGTAAATATATCATGTGAGTTGTCGTGCACGCATCGGAATCCCAAGGATGTCGTTCTTGCCATCAGCGAGGTTTACGACAGGATCTACAGCTCGAACCCCATCGTCCATTCCCTGCGTGCGGAAAGGCTCACTGGCGCTAGAATACCCGAAAAACAGAACCGGACCCTGTACCTGGTCTTCACACAAGAGGAGAAAAAGGAGTTAATAGGCCGGGGATATGGTACCGGAGAAGGGTCGAGCGTCATGACCATTCACGAGGCGCAGGGTCAGACGAGCGAGGAGGTCATCGTCATCCAGACACGGGCAAAGAGACTAAAAATACACGACAGCGTCTCGCATGCGGTGGTCGCGGTAAGTAGGCACACCAAGACCTGTGTCTACTACGCCGACGACAGGGATGACGCAATCGGCCAATTCGTAGGGAGGGCGGCGGAGGCCACAACAAAAGAAATCCTGGAGCACACCCTCAAGATGGCAATCCATCATAGAGACACAGCAGTCATTGAGGATGTGCTCGCACAGCTGGGGGCTGGTGCTGATTAGATAAATCGATATAACATATTGGTGGGTGTGAAATTATAGAGTACCTAAATAGGAGAATTATAACTAGATATAATAATGTAAATGCAAATAGATATAGTATTGTAAAAAAAAAAAAAATCGATTATTTAGAATTGATTCTCGATCGAGCAGGTAATATTTGATACCAAATTACCAATTGACCATTACCATAGCTACGTAGTACATAATGACTTCTTTTTTAGGCATGTACCAACGCAAATGTAGAAAATAAAAATATCGTAAACTATGAATCCGACACTACGATATATTCATCATATCAGCCATTTGATGTCCACTGCTGAACGTATTACGTAGGCCTCCCCTACTGAACTCTAGAGCACCCGGTTCAAAGCAGCCTCCATCCAACGACTTCCGACGACTTTTTTCAAGTCGCCTAACCATCTTGTAGACGGCTGTTCGACGCTGCGCTAGCCGGTACATAGTCTCCACTCGAGAACCTTTCTGCTTCATCAACCGTCATTTCTACGAGCTTTGGCTACGGCCGTCTGCGCCGTAATGAGGCGCCACGAGATCGCAAAGGCATAAAACTGTGACGCCCCAACGCTGGGCTCGGCGGCCCCTCCTTATGTGATTGGAGCCACTCGACCGGTCCACTCTGCTAATTCAGAGAACTACCGGCAGCGGCCCAATCACCGATGTGGAGGGAGCGAGTACCCTTGATCTCCCTCCATCATCGCTCCACCGCTCTACCGGTCCACTCTGCGAGAGGCAGAGAAGACCAGGAGCCTCTCCTCATCCCTCCGCGCCCTCCCGGCGCCACGCCCCACCGACCGCACCTCCCGTACCAACACACTCCACCGCACCTCCGCGCCCCGCCTTATTTAGTTGGAGCCACTCACCGGTCCACTCTGCTAATTCAGAGAAGTACCGGGCGCGGCCCAACCACCGAAGTGGAGATAGTACCCTCGATCTCCCTCCATCCTCCCTACTGCGCTTTCGCGGGCACCGCTGCTAGTTTTGGTTCGCGGGGGTCCGAAGACCCGTCGTACACCACTCGTTCACCGTGTCCGAGTGGTGTACCACCTATCCACCACCCGGGGACGCGCCCAGTAGGAGACCAGCAACTCCCGTGGGAGCTATGTGCCCTGCCCACAGCCACTTCAGGCTGCCACTACCACTTCAGATTGATGTTTACTGCTGAACGTAGATCTCCCCCATCGACCTCTAGAGCGACCGGTTCAAACCAGCCTCCATCTAACGGCTTCCGGCGAATTTCTTCAAGTCGCCTAATCATCTTGCAAACGGCCATCCGACGCTGCGCTTGCCGGTACATGGTCTCCACTCGACACGTCCGTGAAGCTAGCCTTGACGACCCAGCCCAATCGAATGAAACTTATGTGCGGATTTAGTGCTATTTATGTGCTAATTTGTTGCCCTATTCGCGAATTTGTTGCTCATCCCGGGACCGAAATATTGCTGACAAGGCTAGCTTTTTTTGGAAGCTAGCCTTGTCACCCAGCCCAATCGAATGAAACTTATGTGCGGATTTAGTGCTATTTATGTGCTAATTTCTTGCCCTATTCGCGAATTTGTTGCTCATCCCGGGACCGAAATATTGCTGACAAGGCTAGCTTTTTTTGGAAGCTAGCCTTGTCACCCAGCCCAATCGAATGAAACTTATGTGCGGATTTAGTGCTATTTATGTGCTAATTTGTTGCCCTATTCGCGAATTTGTTGCTCGTCCCGGGACCGAAATATTGCTGACAAGGCTAGCTTTTTTTGGAAGCTAGCCTTGTCACCCAGCCCAATCGAATGAAACTTATGTGCGGATTTAGTGCTATTTATGTGCTAATTTGTTGCCCTATTCGCGAATTTGTTGCTCATCCCGGGACCGAAATATTGCTGACAAGGCTAGCTTTTTTTGGAAGCTAGCCTTGTCACCCAGCCCAATCGAATGAAACTTATGTGCGGATTTAGTGCTATTTATGTGCTAATTTGTTGCCCTATTCGCGAATTTGTTGCTCATCCCGGGACCGAAATATTGCTGACAAGGCTAGCTTTTTTTGGAAGCTAGCCTTGTCACCCAGCCCAATCGAATGAAACTTATGTGCGGATTTAGTGCTATTTATGTGCTAATTAGTTGCTCTAATCGCGAATTTGTTGCTCATCCCGGGACCGAAATATTGCTGACAAGGCTAGCTTTTTTTGGAAGCTAGCCTTGTCACCCAGCCCAATCGAATGAAACTTATGTGCGGATTTAGTGCTATTTATGTGCTAATTTGTTGCTCTAATCGCGAATTTGTTGCTCATCCCGGGACCGAAATATTGCTGACAAGGCCAAATTTTTTGGAAGCTAGCCTTGTCATATAATATTTTGCCATTGTAATGTCTAAAAATAATCGTTCCATTAGTTGCTAATTAGTTGCTCAACATAAAATGTATCGCGGTATGAAATTTTTGCGAAAAAGTGTCGTTGAGAGGAAATTATAAACGCTGAAATGGTCATCTTAATAAACATATATTGTTTAAGTAACTTTAGATGTTCAAACGGTAAATAGAAATGAGTTTTTAATTATTTTTTGTAAGAATCATTTTAAAATGTTATGTAAAAAATGTGATCTAGTGTTGACAGTATTCTACTTGCGACGACCGTTCTGGTGTAGTGGTGCGAGTAGTCGCCTTAACACCCCGCGCCGGCGATCGCGGGTTCGATTCCCGCTTGGGATAGATAATTGTATTTGTACAAATATTTATTTCCGGTCTGGGTGTATGTCCTTGTGGTTTTCCCCACCGTGTCTCGGAGAACACGTAAAGCCGTCGGTCCCGGTTGTTATCATATACACCTGATAGCGATCGTTACTCATAGTAGTATATTATTCGCCAACCTACTATGGAGCGGCGTGGTGGATTCAGCTCCAACCCTTTGTCTATATGGAGAAGAGGCTTTCGCTCAGCAGTGGGTGGTTTACATGCTAGTACAGTACAGTAGGTACAATACATATATTGTGTAATATTAGAGTTTATTTTTCAAGGAGGTATTTTTTCAAGTACCTAGGTATTTATGGCAAATGATATATTAATATATATTTATAATAGTAATACAGAAGTTTTCACATTTCAAAACACAAGTTTTGTCACAAAAGTCTGAATTATTTGCAAAGAAATTGCAAATCAGAAACGTATTTACTCTGGGAAGATTTCTATTGTTGGCTTTCGTAAATCCTGTTTTCATTATAAAAAACTGGTTAAACACCACGTGACAGCTTTTAAAGCGATTACCGTATTCTAATTTATCAATAATCTTTTAGCAACTTTTATAATTTCAACAAAATTATGGAAATAACTGAGTAAAGATGACGTCACGCACTGTGATTGGTGTTTCAGTACAGTTTAAAAATATTGAAAATAACAACATTTTATTTCTTCATTTAAAAATATTTCAATGAATTATATTAAATTACTATTAGGTAAATAATCGTAAAATAGTATATTTATTTTATCTAAGCACATTTTAGATTTTAATCTGATTACTGTCCGATCCCCTATTCCGTCATACATAATTTTTGCATAACTTTAACCGTTTACGCAGCTTACGCAACGGAATCTCTCAAAAAAGAATGTTTTTCCCGTTTTAGTAATGTTTCTTATTAATGCCCAGCTCCTATTGATCGTAGCGAGATGGTATATAGTCTATACTCTATAGCCTTCCTCTGTTAATGGACTATCCAACACAAACAAACAGTTGTCCAAATCTTGAAAACTATTGAAACGATTTTAATGAAACTTGCACTGTTCCCTAAGTTGAAGTAAATGTAAGCCAGTAAAATGAACGGTCGCATATTTTCGGAGAAATGCAAGGACAAACAAACATGACATACAAACATGCATATACTCGTACATATTATGTTTGAAAGCTATAATATATTGTCATTTATGTGAATATTTGTTTTTATATTTGAGTTGATTGAATGAAAGGTATAATTTAATGTTATATTTGACGACGCGTTGGCGCAGAGGTCACAGCAACTGGCTGATGCGCTAGCGGTCGCGGGTTCGATCCCCGCACATGACAAATATTTTTATAGGCCATACAGATGTTTGTCGTGGTCTGGGCGTTTGTGCTTGTGTGTTGTGTGTGTTTCCGGACCCCCGACACAGGATTCACATCCTACTGGGGGCCGTTGAGTGTGAGACGTTTATTTATTTATTTATTTATATTAATTAAATTTAAAAATATTATACATATTTACAATTCAAAACTTAAAATAATTGTGTACAAACAGTTTAGGTATAAATCATGTCCGCGTGGAATGGTGCCAAGAATACAAGCAGCATTTCCCGGTTGAATCGCAATTCCAATTCTTTGGGCAAAAAAATGCATCAGCCCTCCTATCACCAGTGGAGGCTATGAGACACAAATATGCGTATCGAATTGATAACCTCTATTTGAAGTCGGTTAAAAATAGTTTTTTATTTCAAAAGTTGTAAAAATATAGTCGTTCTGGAAAATTATATAGTTATGTTTTTTACTAATCCCGCGGGTACCATAATTTTTTCCGGGTTAAAAAATGTCACAATAAATTTCAGCGAAATCGATTCAGTAGTTGTGGCGAGATTAAGTAACAATTATCTGTTAGAATCCCTGTCAGGTCCCTCGTTGAAATGTTGTCAATTTTACTCCATAACTCTGAACCGTTTTTCATAATTCGTTCTTTATCAGAAAGGTTACACTACTATTAAGAAATTTTTATGAAGACCTGATGAATAGTTAGAAAAATGAACAATATTGATGGATGGAATACGTAGTTGAGGAATTCAGCTGGAAGACGAAATTTTTTACCCATTTTAAGTTAAAATTACATAGTGACTTGAGAAAGGATATATTTTTATGAATTTTCTGAGCGAATCGCAACCCTCTTGAAACCCATGGTGTAACGGAGCGATGCGCGACTTTGAATTCCATTCGAATTATCAAAATTAGTTGCACAATTTACACAAAATAATCTTATCAAGTGGTCAACATAACTTTACTTTCTATTACGAGTATTACAGCATGTCGGTGATGCGAAGTCGTAAGATTTTTCTCACGCAAAAAGTCAAACACGCGTATGATACAGCCGAGTATACACATTGTATTAGTGTATATATGCGTATACATTTACACAGGCCGGTATACTGCGCTAATATTCGCTAGTCTGGCGCAAGCGCAATACGTCACGAGCATATCGAGGTCATCGGTGACGCGAACCTACAAGTTTCTGCGCCACCAAAAATCGCTCAACGTGGCTAAAGAAGTTTTCACTTCAATTACTAATTGGATCTGAGGTTTAATTTTATTTTTACTTTACTAAATTTTGTAAAACTATAATTGATAAGAATTTAAAATACAACATAAAATTAGAAAATTCATATGTTTGGTTGTCAACTTAATTACGAAAACACAACTACAATATCTAGGATTGCTTTCGTTATGAAGTCATTTTTCTTACGTACATATAAGGTAAAGAGCTGGAAAAAAGAAATGTGTGATTTTATTATGCCGTGAATTTCTTGCTCTAGGTACTCCCGGAATGATTTAGTGGTATTCTAGTTGCATTATCGAGTGCTCGACTGTATTAAAACGGCAGCAACTAATTACTGAGAAATCTAGGAGCTGAAAAGAAGATATTATTTTTTTTTATATTATATATTCTTTATTCTTTTATAACTTCTATGCATTAGATACTTTTAGAATGATTTATTGGTACACTAGTTGCAATATCGAGTGCTTGACTGTATCCAATCAGGAGGATCTAATTAGCAACTAATTTCTGAGGAACATAGGAGCAGGAAAAAAAGTGTATTGATTTGTTATTTTATCAGTTTTATACTTTATATACATCTAGAATGATTTATTTGTACACTAGTTGCAATATCGAGTGCTTAACTGTATTAGAACAGGAGCGAAAAATTCCTGAGAACTATAAGAGCTGGAAAAAATGTGCGATTTTATAATTTCGTGAATTTCGTGCTCTAGGTACTACCGGAATGATTCCATGGTACTCCAATTTATTGTAATATCGAGTGTTCGTTGATACAGTATCAAAACGGCAGCAAGTAGTTTATGACGAATCTAGGAGCTGAAACAAATTGTATTTTTTTTATAAGTTCTATGCGTTAGTTACATTTAGAATGATTATTTGGTACAATAGTTGCAATATCGAGTACTCGACTACATCATAATAGGAGCAACTAATTAGCAACTAATTCCTGAGGACTAATGGGCTAGACGAAACCCTAAGATTTTTTATTTGCTGATCTTAATGTTCCAGAGAATCCTGAAATTACTACTTACCTTCTTAGTCGTAATTTGTGTGAGAAGCAAGTTATTCCAAATCAACAACGACGACAATCAGAACTTGCCAAAATAGTCAAAATTTTTATTCAGTCAAGATAATCCCGTAACGACCGTTATGATTAATACAGAACAAAAACTAATAATTTTTTTTTTCGTTGCTTTTTTATCTTTTTAGAAAGTGCTGCGTTGCATGCTGCATACTTTTGTTTAGCTGTACATAACATTTTAAAATGATTCTTACAAAAAATCATTAAAACTCATTTCTATTTACCGTTTGAACATCTAAAGTTACTTAAACAATATATGTTTATTAAGATGACCATTTCAGCGTTTATAATTTCCTCTCAACGACACTTTTTCGCAAAAATTTCATACCGCGATACATTTTATGTTGAGCAACTAATTAGCAACTAATGGAACGATTATTTTTAGACATTACAATGGCAAAATATTATATGACAAGGCTAGCTTCCAAAAAATTTGGCCTTGTCAGCAATATTTCGGTCCCGGGATGAGCAACAAATTCGCGAATAGGGCAACAAATTAGCACATAAATAGCACTAAATCCGCACATAAGTTTCATTCGATTGGGCTGGGTGACAAGGCTAGCTTCCAAAAAAAGCTAGCCTTGTCAGCAATATTTCGGTCCCGGGATGAGCAACAAATTCGCGAATAGGGCAACAAATTAGCACATAAATAGCACTAAATCCGCACATAAGTTTCATTCGATTGGGCTGGGTGACAAGGCTAGCTTCCAAAAAAAGCTAGCCTTGTCAGCAATATTTCGGTCCCGGGATGAGCAACAAATTCGCGAATAGGGCAACAAATTAGCACATAAATAGCACTAAATCCGCACATAAGTTTCATTCGATTGGGCTGGGTGACAAGGCTAGCTTCCAAAAAAAGCTAGCCTTGTCAGCAATATTTCGGTCCCGGGATGAGCAACAAATTCGCGAATAGGGCAACAAATTAGCACATAAATAGCACTAAATCCGCACATAAGTTTCATTCGATTGGGCTGGGTGACAAGGCTAGCTTCCAAAAAAAGCTAGCCTTGTCAGCAATATTTCGGTCCCGGGATGAGCAACAAATTCGCGAATAGGGCAACAAATTAGCACATAAATAGCACTAAATCCGCACATAAGTTTCATTCGATTGGGCTGGGTGACAAGGCTAGCTTCCAAAAAAAGCTAGCCTTGTCAGCAATATTTCGGTCCCGGGATGAGCAACAAATTCGCGAATAGGGCAACAAATTAGCACATAAATAGCACTAAATCCGCACATAAGTTTCATTCGATTGGGCTGGGTGACAAGGCTAGCTTCCAAAAAAAGCTAGCCTTGTCAGCAATATTTCGGTCCCGGGATGAGCAACAAATTCGCGAATAGGGCAACAAATTAGCACATAAATAGCACTAAATCCGCACATAAGTTTCATTCGATTGGGCTGGGTCGTCAAGGCTAGCTTCACGGACGTCCACTCGACAACCTTTCTGCTCCATCGACCGTCAGTTATACGAGCTATGTGCCCTGCCCACTGCCACTTCAGCTATAGGCTATGTCGGCAACCGTCGTTCACTTCTAAAAATTGTCAAAGTTCACATAATTTACCTAGTCAACAAATTTGTTGCTTAAACGAGTAAAATATCATAGTATTTTTGCCTATCCTAAACCAGGATAAAAGTATTAAGAGGGATTGGATCATGCTTGTTTATTCTGCTACCCTAACAGGGTGTAAACACAGTGTGTGTGTAACACGTGGCGGCATTTGGACGTAGGTAAACTACCTGTTTTGTCTCGAAAGTGCAGCTAGTTGCTAGGGTGTCCAAACGACGCGTTAGTAATTAGATAACTGTTGAGTAGAGTTTACTTAGACGTTTATTAATATTTACCTATTTTTTTTACACAATTCGAATGAGAATCATGTACCGAGTATTCTCCTTAAATATTGATAGTAACTTACTATTCATTCTGTATATTCGTTATCTATATAGAAAGTCGGTTTCATTGCTTTAGGTAACCCCTCTCTCGATTATACTGATTTAAGATATTATTTTTGAATTAAAAAGCTTGCCACTAATGAATGACACGGGCCATAAATATCACGATATAAGTCACAAGAATGGAGGAACAGTACAGACAAAACCGTAAAGGAATTCTTACTTACAGTACGCATATATTGACGTAACAACGTCTAGTAAATCGATGAAAGCCGGCGGCACTTCACAGTTTGTCACAATCTGTGAGCGAGAGCGCGGAACAAGCGATAGAGAGGCATGATAGGCCTTCGAGCTTTCGGCTTGTGACGCATAGTCTATCGATGTGTCCGAATAAAACAGACAGGGCAGCGGCAGCACGCATCCTACACGTGAACTGTTTTAAAGAAGTTTTCACTAATAAAAGATGACTAGTTATACCTATATAATATTTTCATCAATGTTAGCTTATGACGTTATCACGTAAAATTATCGTCTGTAAACCGACTTTACAGACAACCATTTTTTTTATGTCTATATAAAATTATCGAAATTTCAGACATACATCCCTGCCTCAAAAGACCAGGTTGTGAAATAATAATATCTGACTGGAACACGCTCAGTCCGATTGAGACAACATCTGTACAACCAAGTCATAAAAGTCAGTATAATATAACATGTATTGTTGTTTATAACAAATGACTTTAATGTTAGAAACACACAGGATCTAGGGTAGGTTAAATCTTGCTGGCTTAATTATAAATGCTGACGGTCGCGGATCACCAAGACCATCAAATAAGCGAAAAAAAAAATAAGATAGGGAATTAATCTATTTTTTAGAATGAATTGGCCATTTCGCTTAGGACGAGATCGTGAGAACACCGACATGAATTTGAAAAAATTCTGAGACATGTCTATACATAATTAGATAGATACATGATAACAGGAGTAGCTCTGGTCAACAGTGCGTCATTTATTATTTTAAAATTATAAAGTTATTAATAACATTTCAAACCCCGAAAACAGATATTAAGCCATAACCGCCTTGAACTAAATCGAATATTCTATATAACTATTGAGTAGAGTTTACTTAGACGTTTATTATAATTTACCTATTTTTTTACACAGTTCGAATGAATAATCATGTACCGAGTATTCTCCTTAAATATTGATAGTAACTTACTATTCATTCTGTATATTCGTTATCTACGAGTGTATAGAAAGTCAGTTTCATTGCTTTAGGTAACCTCTCTCTCGATTATACTGATTTAAGATATTATTTTTGAATTAAAAAGCTTGCTTACTAATGAATGACACAGGCCATAAATATCACGATATAATCCGCAAGAATGGAGGAACAGTACAGACAAAACCGTAAAGGAATTCTTACTTAAACACGCGTATATTGACTAACAACGTCTAGTAAATCGATGAAAGCCGGCGGCACTTCACAGTTTGTCACAATCCGCGAGCGAGAGCGTGGAACGAGCGATAGAGAGGCATGATCGGCGTAAGCTTTCGGCTTGTGACGCATAGTCTATCGATGTGTCCGAATAAAACAGACAGGGCAGTGGCAGCACGCATCCTACACGTGAACTGTGTTCAAGAAGCTTTTACTAATAAAAGATGACTAGTTATAAAATTATCGTCTGTAAACCGACTTTACAGACAACCAATTTTTTTATGTCTAAATAAAATTATCGAAATTTCAGACATACATCCCTGCCTCAAAAGACCAGGTTGTGAAATAATAATATCTGACTGGAACACGCTCAGTCCGATTGAGACATCTGTACAACCAATTTATAAAAGTAAGTATGATATAACATGTACTGTTGTTTATAACAAATGACTTTAATGTTAGAAACACACAGGATCTAGGGTAGGTTAAATCTTGCTGGCTTAATTATAAATGCTGACGGTCGCGGATCACCAAGATCATCAAATAAGCAAAAAAAAATTTTATAAGATAAGGAATTAATCTATTTTTTTAGAATGAATTGGCCATTTCGCTTAGGACGAGATCGTGAGAACACCGACATGAATTTGAAAAAATTCTGAGACATGTCTATACATGATTAGATAGATACATGATAACAGGAGTAGCTCTGGTCAACAGTGCGTCATTTATTATTTTAAAATTATAAAGTTAATAATAACATTTCAAACCCCGAAAACAGATATTAAGCCATAACCGCCTTGAACTAAATCGAATATTCTCTATATTTTCCAAAAAGTTCGTGTAGCATTTTGTCTCTAAGCTTTTAGATAATTTTAGCCATTAATATTCTATTCTGTTTGAATTTTTTTATGGTACCTAAATTTTTTTAATAGATATAAAACTCGAAGGTGATGAAATTCTATACAACTTTATACCTATTTAACTTTATCAAGAGCTAAGTATTGAAAAACTCAGGAATAATTAAATTATTCTTCTACGCGTAGGATGTCCTCAAGCCAGCGTTAGAGTTTTATTACGTGTCTACCCAAAAGTTTAACAAAATTTCCTTTATTTCACCATATGAGAAGGTATATGGTCCACAAATTATTAATTACTGTTCGCATGATAAAGTCTTTGTAAAGGTAAATTTGCAGAATCTACCAAAGTCTGTAAGACCTAAACTATTCTACTCAGGTAAGTTTCTAAAGTCGTATTATTTAAACATTTTTCAGTGCCGAAAGTCGGTTATTGTATATGATTTATCACTCTGATACAATTTTATGGTAATTTCGTTATCATTGTATAAGCTTAAGCAACGACTTCTTCTTAAGGCTTGTGTTCACATGAGCGGAAACAATCTGTAAACGTTTCATTGGACACAGACCTTCTGGTATAAGGTTGTAGCCTTTTAGTTGGAGTAACAATCAGGGCTGTCCTAAGGAATGTGCGAAGTATGCAGCCACACACTTAAACTTTTTGGGAGGGCATACAAGTGGGGCATAAAAAGGGGCATAATTTTATCCTAGGGGCATCCATCAACATCCTTAATATAAATCTTGCACACTCGCCATTTTCGCCGTAGGCCGGCCCTGGTAACAATGGTTATGAGATGTTTATGATAACAAACAGAGACAACATGCTTTGCATGCTCTGCGAAGGGTCGCAAGACTCACGAAGATAAACACCCAGATAAGAATCGGAAAGAAGCGGGAATCTTCGATCGAATTTTTCAAGTAGACCAGTACTATTTTTAATTATAATAACTTTCTTTTTAGATGGCAACGAACAGAAAACGTTTGAATTTAACCTAACTATACCAGAAACGCATAATGGCACGATTCTTTCTGCTATTGCTGAATATCGAAAGACAAACCTTACTTCAAAAGTCTTAAGATACAAGTTTATGCAAAATTGTGATAGAAAACGTAAGTTTGTCATTAACATTACTGCAGTAGAGTATAGAATGTAATTGTAATGTAAGTAACAGAGCACGTATAGCTCGTGTAGGGTAGTATTACATTCTCTCAGAGAATCAAGCTGTCTCATCTACTCGTCGTCTTAACGTAGTGACATATAAACGAAATATGAATTTAAAAAGGTGCTTAGGGTGAATTTGTGTTTTTATTTATCGCACGCATTTTCGTTACATCGAGTTTCAAATCACAACGATTCTATAGAAGTTTTGCTTAAAAAAAAAGCAATATTGCGTTATTTCAAAACTTTAAAAGTATACTATCTACCTACCTAATATCTGCAATCAAAAAGCCTAATTCCGCAATAAAGATAAATATTCTTTTCCAAAAAAAAAAAGAAAGATGTATGTATAGTGCGCGTATCAAGGAAAACTACTGGATATATTTCAATAGACTCATTTCTAAGTTTTATTTCTAAGACACTTTACCTTTACCAAAAAACAATTCTTGCGATATCTTCATTTGATATAAAGTTATTAAGTTTTGAGAAACATTGATTTTCATAAGCACTGCGTGTTTTTACAAAGAAATATTGTAAGCAAGGTACATTTTTGCTTCCAATCTTTTTGATGTGTTTTCCTCTGCACATAAAATGTTATTGCTAATATAATAAGCAACGCAGTCGAAGTTCTTGGTATTAGCTAGTCTACATTTGTTTATAGTCTACATTAATTTATAAAGAGAGAAAGTGCGGGAAGTCAAAATCTCCTTCCTTATTATTAGCCCTCCCCCCTTTGTTGCTTCCTTAGTGCTTCAAGTATTTATGAACATCGTAAGTAGATAAAAGAGTTCAAAAATATGAGAATATTAAGGCCCTAGCAGCTCTTGAAAAATAAATGAAAAATTATATTTTCATTTGAACTGAACTAACTCAGCCTGTAAGAGTCCCACTGCTGGGAAAAGGCTTTTCCTGCTTGTAGAAGAAATTGACTGACTTGGCTGGAGCTTAATCCGCCACGTTGCTCCGCTGTGGGTTGGCGATTAATTTCCCTACCATAAGTAACGATCGTTATCAGGTGTCTATGATAAAAACCGGAACCGACGGCTTATCGTGCTCTTCGAGGCGTGGTGGAGGAGAGACCCACAAGAACAAACACCTAGACCGGAAACAAATATTCGCAAAAATACAAATATCTGCTCTAAACGGGAATCGAACCCGCGACCACCGGCGTTGAGGCGACTACTCGCAGCACTAAACTAGGAAGGTCGTCAATTTCATATCGTTATCTATATATATTCGTTATCTATATAGAAAGTCAGTTTCCTTGCTTTAGGTAACCTCTCTCTCGATTATACTGATTTAAGATATTATTATTGAATTAAAAAGCTTGCTTACTAACGAATGATATGGCCATAAAATTTACAATATTAGTTGCAGGAACGGAAGAACAATACACACAAAACCGAAAAGCATTTCTAGCTTACACACTCGTATATTTATTTCTTAATAACAATATCGCAATTTCAGACATACATCCCTGCCTCAAAAGACCAGGTTGCGAAATAATAATATCTGACTGGAACACGCTCAGTCCGATTGAGACAACATCTGTACAACCAAGTCATAAAAGTAAGTATAATATAACATGTACTGTTGCTTATAACAAATGACTTTAATGTTAGAAACACACAGGGTCTATGGTAGGTTAAATCTTGCTGGCTTAATTATAAATGCTGACGGTCGCGGATCACCAAGATCATCAAATAAGCGAAAAAAAAAATAAGATAAGGAATTAATCTATTTTTTAGAATGAATTTGCCATTTCGCTTAGGACGAGATCGTGAGAAAACCGGCATGAATTTGAAAAAATTCTGAGACATGTATAGATTCATGATAACAGGAGTAGCTCTGGTCAACAGTGCGTCATTTAATATTTTAAAATTATAAAGTTATTAATAACATTTCACACCACGAAAACAGATATTAACTAAATCGAATATTCTCTATATTTCCAAAAAGTTCGTGTAGCATTTTGTCTCTAAGCTTTTAGATAATTTTAGCAATTAATGTTCTATTCTGTTTGAATTTTTTTATGGTACCTAAATTTTTTTGATAGAAAACTCGAAGGTGATGAAATTCTATACAACTTTATACCTATTTAACTTTATCAAGAACTAAGTATTGAAAAACTCAGGAATAATTAAATTATTCTTCTACGCTTAGGATGTCCTCAAGCCAGCGTTAGAGTTTTATAACGTGTCTACCCAAAAGTTTAACAAAATTTCCTTTATTTCAGCATATGAGAAGGTAAATGGTTCACAAATTATTAAGTACTGTTCGCATGATAAAGTCTTCGTAAAGGTAAATTTGCAGAATCTACCAGAGTCTGCAACACCTAAACTATTATACTCAGGTAAGTTTCTAAAGTCGTATTATTTAATCATTTTTCAGTGCCGAAAGTCGGTTATTTGACATGATTTATCACCCTGATACAATTTTATGGTAATTTCATTATCATTGTATAAGCTTAAGCAACGACTTCTTCATAAGGCTTGCTCACGTGAACTGAAACAGTCTGTAAACGTTTCATTGGACACAGACCTTCTGGTATAAGGTTGTAGCCTTTTAGTTGGAGTAACAATCAGGGCTGGCCTAAGGAATGTGCGAAGTATGCAGCCACACACTTAAACTTTTTGGGAGGGCATACAAGTGGGGCATAAAAAGGGGCATAATTTTATCCTAGGGGCATCCATCAACATCCTTAATATAAATCTTGCACACTCGCCCTTTTCGCCGTAGGCCGGCCCTGGTAACAATGGTTATGAGATGTTTATGATAACAAACAGAGAAAACATGCTTTGCATGCTCTGCGAAGGGTGGCAAGACTCACGAAGATAAACACCCAGATAAGAATCGGAAAGAAGCGGGAATCTTCGATCGAATTTTTCAAGTAGACTAGTACTATTTTTAATTATAATAATTTTTCTTTTTAGATGGTAACGAACAGAAAACATTTGAATTTAACCTAACTATACCAGAAACGCATAATGGCACGATTCTTTCTGCTATTGCTGAATATCGAAAGACAAACCTTACTTCAAAAGTCTTAAGATACAAGTTTATGCAAAATTGTGATAGAAAACGTAAGTTTGTCATTAACATTACTGCAGTAGAGTATAGAATGTAATTGTAATGTAAGTAACATAGCACGTATAGCTCGTGTAGGGTAGTATTACATTCTCTCAGAGAATCAAGCTGACTCATCTACTTGTCGTCTTAACGTAGTGACATACAAACGAAATATGAATTAAAAAGTTGCTTAAGGTGAATTTGTGTTTATATTTATCGCACGCATTTTCGTTACATCGAGTTTCAAATCACAACGATTCTAAAAAAGTTTCGCTTTAAAAAAAAGCAATATTGCGTTATTTCAAAAAATTAAAAGTATACTATGTACCTAATATCTGCAATCAAAAAGCCTAATTCCACAATAAAGATAAATATTCTTTTCCAAAAAAAAAAAAAAAAAAATTAAAGATGTATGTATATCGTAGTGCGCGTATCAAGGAAAACTACTGGATATATTTCAATAGACTCACTTCTAAGTTTTATTTCGTAGACTCTTGGCCTTTATCAAAAAACAATTCCTGCGATATCTTCATTTCATATAAAGTTATTGAAGTTTTTAGTAACAAAGATTTTCATAAGCACTGCGTGTTTTTACAAAGAAATATTGTAAGCAAGGTACATTTTTGCTTCCAATCTTTTTGTTATGTATTCCTCTGCACTATTGCTAATATAATAAGCAACGCAGTCGAAGTTCTGAGTATCAGCTAGTCTACATTTGTTTCGTATAAAACAAGAAAGTGCGGGAAGTCAAAATCTCCTTCCTTATTATTAGCCCTCCCCCCTTTGTTGCTTCCTTAGTGCTTCAAGTATTTATGAACATCGTAAGTAGGTAAAAGAGTTCAAAATATGAGTATAATAAGGCCCTAGCAACTCTTGAAATATAAATGAAAAATTACATTTTCATTTGAACTGAACTGAATCAGCCTGTAAGAGTCCCACTGCTGGGCAAAAGCCTCTTCTCCATGTAGAAGAAATTGACTGACTTGGCTGGAGCTTAATCTGCCACGTTGCTCCGCTGTGGGTTGGCGATTAATTTCCCTACCATATGAAACGATCGTTATCGGGTGTCTATGATAAAAACCGGAACCGACGGCTTATCGAGCACGATAAGCCGTCGGTTCCGGTTCGAGGTATGGTGGAGGAGAGACCCACAAGAACAAACACCTAGACCGGAAACAAATATTCACAAAAATACAAATATCTGCTCTAAACGGGAATCGAACCCGCGACCACCGGCGTTGAGGCCACTATTCGCAGCACTACACTAGGAAGGTCGTCAATTTCATATCGCTATCTAAATATATTCGTTATCTATGTAGAAAGTCAGTTTCCTTGCTTTAGGTAACCTCTCTCTCGATTATACTGATTTAAGATATTATTATTGAATTAAAAAGCTTGCTTACTAACGAATTATATGGCCATAAAATTTACAATATCAGTCGCAGGAACGGAAGAACAATACAGATAAAACCGAAAAGCATTTCTAGCTTACACACTCGTATATTTATTTATTTAATAACATTATCGCAATTTCAGGCATACATCCCTGCCTCAAAAGACCAGGTTGCGAAATAATAATATATAAGTGGAAAACGCTCAGTCCGATTGAGACAACATCTGTACAACCAAGTCATAAAAGTAAGTATAATATAACATGTACTGTTGTTTATAACAAATGACTTTAATGTTAGAAACACACAGGATCTAGGGTAGGTTAAATCTTGCTGGCTTAATTATAAATGCTGACGGTCGCGGATCACCAAGATCATCAAATAAACGAAAAAAAAAAATAAGATAAGGAATTAATCTATTTTTTAGAATTAATTTGCCATTTCGCTTAGGACGAGATCGTGAGAAAACCGGCATGAATTTGAAAAAATTCTGAGACATGTATAGATTCATGATAACAGGAGTAGCTCTGGTCAACAGTGCGTCATTTATTATTTTAAAATTATAAAGTTATTAATAACATTTCAAACCACGAAAACAGATATTAAGCCATAGCCGCCTTGAACTAAATCGAATATTCTCTATATTTTCCAAAAAGTTCGTGTAGCATTTTGTCTCTAAGCTTTTAGATAATTTTAGGCATTAATGTTCTATTCTGTTTGAATTTTTTTATGGTACCTAAATTTTTTTGATAGAAAACTCGAAGGTGATGAAATTCTATACAACTTTATACCTATTTAACTTTATCAAGAGCTAAGTATTGAAAAACTCAGGAATAATTAAATTATTCTTCTACGCTTAGGATGTCCTCAAGCCAGCGTTAGAGTTTTATAACGTGTCTACCCAAAAGTTTAACAAAATTTCCTTTATTTCAGCATATGAGAAGGTAAATGGTTCACAAATTATTAAGTACTGTTCGCATGATAAAGTCTTCGTAAAGGTAAATTTGCAGAATCTACCAGAGTCTGCAACACCTAAACTATTATACTCAGGTAAGTTTCTAAAGTCGTATTATTTAATCATTTTTCAGTGCCGAAAGTCGGTTATTTGACATGATTTATCACCCTGATACAATTTTATGGTAATTTCATTATCATTGTATAAGCTTAAGCAACGACTTCTTCATAAGGCTTGCTCACGTGAACTGAAACAGTCTGTAAACGTTTCATTGGACACAGACCTTCTGGTATAAGGTTGTAGCCTTTTAGTTGGAGTAACAATCAGGGCTGGCCTAAGGAATGTGCGAAGTATGCAGCCACACACTTAAACTTTTTGGAAGGGCATACAAGTGGGGCATAAAAAGGGGCATAATTTTATCCTAGGGGTATCCATCAACATCCTTAATATAAATCTTGCACACTCGCCCTTTTCGCCGTAGGCCGGCCCTGGTAACAATGGTTATGAGATGTTTATGATAACAAACAGAGAAAACATGCTTTGCATGCTCTGCGAAGGGTGGCAAGACTCACGAAGATAAACACCCAGATAAGAATCGGAAAGAAGCGGGAATCTTCGATCGAATTTTTCAAGTAGACTAGTACTATTTTTAATTATAATAATTTTTCTTTTTAGATGGTAACGAACAGAAAACATTTGAATTTAACCTAACTATACCAGAAACGCATAATGGCACGATTCTTTCTGCTATTGCTGAATATCGAAAGACAAACCTTACTTCAAAAGTCTTAAGATACAAGTTTATGCAAAATTGTGATAGAAAACGTAAGTTTGTCATTAACATTACTGCAGTAGAGTATAGAATGTAATTGTAATGTAAGTAACAGAGCACGTATAGCTCGTGTAGGGTAGTATTACATTCTCTCAGAGAATCAAGCTGACTCATCTACTTGTCGTCTTAACGTAGTGACATACAAACGAAATATGAATTAAAAAGTTGCTTAAGGTGAATTTGTGTTTATATTTATCGCACGCATTTTCGTTACATCGAGTTTCAAATCACAACGATTCTAAAAAAGTTTCGCTTTAAAAAAAAGCAATATTGCGTTATTTCAAAAAATATAAAGTATACTATGTACCTAATATCTGCAATCGAAAAGCCTAATTCCACAATAAAGATAAATATTCTTTTCCAAAAAAAAAAAAAAAAATGAAAGATGTATGTATATCGTAGTGCGCGTATCAAGGAAAACTACTGGATATATTTCAATAGACTCACTTCTAAGTTTTATTTCGTAGACTCTTGGCCTTTATCAAAAAACAATTCCTGCGATATCTTCATTTCATATAAAGTTATTGAAGTTTTTAGTAACAAAGATTTTCATAAGCACTGCGTGTTTTTACAAAGAAATATTGTAAGCAAGGTACATTTTTGCTTCCAATCTTTTTGATGTGTTTTCCTCTGCACTATTGCTAATATAATAAGCAACGCAGTCGAAGTTCTGAGTATCAGCTAGTCTACATTTGTTTCGTATAAAACAAGAAAGTGCGGGAAGTCAAAATCTCCTTCCTTATTATTAGCCCTCCCCCCTTTGTTGCTTCCTTAGTGCTTCAAGTATTTATGAACATCGTAAGTAGGTAAAAGAGTTCAAAATATGAGTATAATAAGGCCCTAGCAGCTCTTGAAATATAAATGAAAAATTACATTTTCATTTGAACTGAACCGAATCAGCCTGTAAGAGTCCCACTGCTGGGCAAAGGCCTCTTCTCCATGTAGAAGAAATTGACTGACTTGGCTGGAGCTTAATCTGCCACGTTGCTCCGCTGTGGGTTGGCGATTAATTTCCCTACCATAAGAAACGATCGTTATCGGGTGTCTATGATGAAAACCGGAACCGACGGCTTATCGAGCACGATAAGCCGTCGGTTCCGGTTCGAGGTATGGTGGAGGAGAGACCCACAAGAACAAACACCTAGACCGGAAACAAATATTCACAAAAATATAAATATCTGCTCTAAACGGGAATCGAACCCGCGACCACCGGCGTTGAGGCACCGGATTCGCAGCACTACACTAGGAAGGTCGTCAATTTCATATCGTTATCTAAATATATTCGTTATCTATGTAGAAAGTCAGTTTCCTTGCTTTAGGTAACCTCTCTCTCGATTATACTGATTTAAGATATTATTATTGAATTAAAAAGCTTGCTTACTAACGAATTATATGGCCATAAAATTTACAATATCAGTCGCAGGAACGGAAGAACAATACAGATAAAACCGAAAAGCATTTCTAGCTTACACACTCGTATATTTATTTCTTAATAACATTATCGCAATTTCAGGCATACATCCCTGCCTCAAAAGACCAGGTTGCGAAATAATAATATATAAGTGGAAAACGCTCAGTCCGATTGAGACAACATCTGTACAACCAAGTCATAAAAGTAAGTATAATATAACATGTACTGTTTTTTATAACAAATGACTTTAATGTTAGAAACACACAGGATCTAGGGTAGGTTAAATCTTGCTGGCTTAATTATAAATGCTGACGGTCGCGGATCACCAAGATCATCAAATAAGCGAAAAAGAAAAAAAGGATAAGGAATTAATCTATTTTTTAGAATGAATTTGCCATTTCGCTTAGGACGAGATCGTGAGAAAACCGGCATGAATTTGAAAAAATTCTGAGACATGTATAGATTCATGATAACAGGAGTAGCTCTGGTCAACAGTGCGTCATTTATTATTTTAAAATTATAAAGCTATTAATAACATTTCAAACCCCGAAAACAGATATTAAGCCATAACCGCCTTGAACTAAATCGAATATTCTCTATATTTTCCAAAAAGTTCGTGTAGCATTTTGTCTCTAAGCTTTAGGATAATTTTAGCCATTAATGTTCTATTCTGTTTGAATTTTTTTTATGGTACCTAAATTTTTTTGCTAGAAAACTCGAAGTTGATGAAATTCTATACAACTTTATACCTATTTAACTTTATCAAGAGCTAAGTATTGAAAAACTCAGGAATAATTAAATTATTCTTCTATGCTTAGGATGTCCTCAAGCCAGCGTAAGAGTTTTATTACGTGTCTACGCAAATATTTAAAAAAAAATCCTTTATTTCAGCATATAAGAAGGTATATGGTCCACAAATTATTCATTACTGTTCGCATGAAGAAGTCTTTGTAAAGGTAAATTTGCAGAATCTACCAGAGTCTGCAACACCTAAACTATTATACTCAGGTAAGTTTCTAAAGCCGTATTATTTAATAATTTTTCAGTGCCGAAAGTCGGTTATTTGACACGATTTATCACCATGATACAATTTTATGGTAATTTCATTATCATTGTATAAGCTTAAGTAACGACTTCTTCTTAAGGCTTGCTCACGTGAACTGAAACAGTTTGTAAACGTTTCATTGGACAAAAATCTCCTGGTCCCTCAGGTTGTAGCCTTTTAGTTGGAGTAACTATCAGGGCCGGCCTAAGGGATGTGCGAAGTATGCAGCCGCACACTTAAACTTTTTGGGAGGGCATACATGTAGGGCATAAAAAGGGGCATAATTTTATCCTATGGGCATCCATCAACATCCTTAATATAAGTCTTGCACACTTGCCATTTTCGCCTTAGGCCGGCCCTGGTAACAATTGTTATGAGATGTTTATGATAACAACCAAAACCAACGGCTTTGCATGCTCTGCGAGGGGTGGGAAGACTCACGAAGATAAACGCCCAGATAAGAATCGGAAAGAAGCGGGAATCTTCAATCGAATTTTTCAAGTAGACTAATACTATTTTTAATTTTAATAAGTTTTCCTTTTAGATGGCAATGAACAGAAAACATTTGAATTTAACCTAACTATACCAGAAACGCATAATGGCACGATTCTTTCTGCTATTGCTGACTATCGAAAGACAAACCTTACTTCAAAAGTGTTAACATACAAGTTTATGCAAAATTGTGATGGAACAGGTAAGTTTGTCATTAACATTACTGCAGTAGAGTATAGAACGTAATTGTAATGTAAGTAACAGAGTTTTTTTTTTAAAGAACAAAACATTCTATTTAAAAAGGAATATTAAAAAAAAACACTGTTTTAAATTAATTAATAAGTATAGTATGTATATCTTATTTTTAAAACAGCCATATCAAATCTACTCCATTATACTGGGTGAATCTGGGACAATCGATGATATTTTAACCTTATGATTTGCTGGTCATACTGAACAACTTTTCCCAAGAAACATACCCTCTCAAATGTGTTTTCGAAAATGAAGTTTCGTTTTCGATCTCCTATACAAAGTTCGATTACCTACTGTGCCGTTTTTTCACCATCTCCAGCAAATCACTCAAATATCGCCAGAGCGGATCCTTTTTACGTCCTGTCATCATTTTTAATTGATAAACACAACATTAGTAAGCTATATACAATATCCTAGTTAAAAAAACAATTTTTAATGTAATTTGAACAAGAAATCGAGAATTGACTTTTGTTTTGAAATAATCGATTATTTAGAATCGATTCTCGATCGACCAGGTAATATTTGATACCAATTGACCATTACCATAGCTACGTAGTACATAATGACTTCTTTTTTAGGCATATAAGAAGATTACCAACGCAAATATAGAGAATAAAAATATCGTAAACTATACGATATATTCATCATATCAGCCATTTGATGTCCACTGCTGAACGTATTACGTAGGTCTCCCCCACTGACCTCTAGAGCAACCGGTTCAAAGCAGCCTCCATCCAACGACTTCCGACGACTTTTTTCAAGTCGCCAAACCATCTTGTAGACGACTGTCCGACGCTGCGCTAGCCGGTACATAGTCTCCACTCGAGAACCTTTCTGCTCCATCAACTGTCAGTTCTACGAGCTATGGCTACGGCCGTCTGCGCCGTAATGAGGCGCCACGGGATCGCAAAGACATAAAACCGTGACGCTCCGACGCTGGACCCGGCGCGGCGGCTCCTCCTTATGTGATCGGAGCCGCTCGACCGGACCACTCTGCTAATTCAGAGAAGTACCGGGAGCGGCCCAACCACCGAAGTGGAGAGAGTACCCTTGATTTCCCTCCATCCTCCCTACTGCGCTTTCGCGCCCACCGCTGCTGGTTTTGGTCCGCGAGGGTCTGAAGACCCCTCGTACACCACTCGTTCACCGCGTCCGAGTGGTGTACTCCTATCCGCCACTCGGTGACGCGCCCAGTAGGAGACCAGCAACTCCCGTGGGAGCTATGTGCCCTACCCACAGCCACTTCAGCCTGCCACTACTACTTCGGCTTGATGTTCAATCCTGAACGTAGGTCTCCCCCATCGACCTCTAGAGCGACCGGTTCAAACCAGCCTCCATCCAACTTCTTTCTTCAAGTCGCCTAACCATCTTGCAAACGGCCATCCGACGCTGCGCTTGCCGGTACATGGTCTCCACTCGAGAACCTTTCTGCTCCATCGACCGTCAGTTCTACGAGCTATGTGCCCTGTTCACTGCCAGCTATAGGCTATGTCGGCAACCGTCGTTCACATCTAAAAATTGTCAAGTTCACATCATTTACCTAGTCAACTTTGTTGCTTAAACGAGTAAAATATCATAGTATTTTTGCCTATCCTAAACCAGGATTAAAGTATTAAGAGGGATTGGATCATGCTTGTTTATCCTGCTACCCTGTTAACACGTGGCGGCGTTTGGACGTAGGTAAACTACCTGTTTTGTGTCGAAAGTGCAGCTAGCTGCTAGGGTGTCCAAACGACGCGTCAGTAATTAGTAACTGTTGAGCAGAGTTTATTAATATTTACTTATTTTTTTTACACTATTCGAATGAGAATCATGTACCGAGTATTCTCCTTAAATATTGATAGTAACTTACTATTCATTCTGTATATTCGTTATTTATATAGAAAGTCAGTTTCATTGCTTTAGGTAAACTCTCTCTCGATTATACTGATTTAAGATATTATTTTTGAATTAAAAAGCTTGCTCACTAATGAATGACAAAGGCCATAAATATCACGATATAAGTCGCAAGAATGGAGGAACAGTACAGACAATACCGTAAAGGTATTCTTACTTACACACGCGTATATTGACGTGACAACGTCTAGTAAATCGATGAAAGCCGGCGGCACTTCACAGTTTGTCACAATCCGCGAGCGAGAGCGCGGAATAAGCAATAGAGAGGCATGATAGGCCTTCGAGCTTTCGGCTTGTGACGCATAGTCTATCGATGTGTCCGAATAAAACAGACAGGGCAGCGGCAGCACGCATCCTACACGTGAACTGTTTTAAAGAAGTTTTCACTAATAAAAGATGACTAGTTATACCTATATAATATTTTCATCAATGTTAGCTTATGACGTTATCACGTAAAATTATCGTCTGTAAACCGACTTTACAGACAACCAATTTTTTTTATGTCTAAATAAAATTATCGAAATTTCAGACATACATCCCTGCCTCAAAAGACCAGGTTGTGAAATAATAATATCTGACTGGAACACGCTCAGTCCGATTGAGACAACATCTGTACAACCAACTCATAATAGTAAGTATAAAATACACTGTTAAAAAAATTAATAATATACACTGATGAACCTTAATTCAATAAAAATATTATTGATTGAAGAAAATTAATTTAAAGAAAACTACTTTTCTATTGTAAGAAATTCTTGTCTTTAATTGTTGTTTCTTGGGTTGAGAGACTTAATCACTTCGATCGATAACATTTTTACTTCGTTCATACCTACGTTCGTTCTACAATCAAGAATAATTTTATTTATTTAGAATATTATAAGTTTAAGTAATAAAAAAAAAATAAAGTAAGGGGCCATTCATTTATTACGTAAGACGAATTTTGCTAGTTTTCGACCCCTCCCCCCTCCTATTGTAAAAAAAAATAAGAATATACCGACCCCCTCTCTACTGTTTAATATTTATTACGTAAGAAAAATAAGGAAAAAATGAATAAATGTTTGGTTTATTTTTCACAGTAACAATTTTTAAAGGTGCTTATTTGTACTTAAAAAGCTACAAATAATTTTTAGTTCTGGTAGTAATAAACTTTGGTTTTAATAATTCATATTTACCTACATAAGAGAAGTCCAGGGGCTCAAAACCCACCCGGAAAGTGGATCTGCCACTGGAACATCTCAAATATTACCTAGATACGTGCGGTTGCCTCCGCTTTTTCAAAGAATAATTTTAACATTGCGCATTTTTGTAATCTTACGTAAGAACTATCGAGACTCCCTCCCACCCCCTTGTAAGAGAAAATAAGACATGGTCGACCCCCTCCCCCTAAATCATCTTAGGTAATAAATGGATGAAACCTAATGAAATTTTTGTTTTACTATACTCCGAAAATTATTTTATTACAAAATAATACATAAATGTATATAAAATGAGTTTATAACTGAATATCCGGACCGAAAATATTACTTTTTTAAATTTAGAATATAATTGAGAAATAAGTACTTCACTTAATAACAATTATTGTTCAATACTGTATCAATATACATACAAAATATGTCTATATTTTATATAATCAATATAATAAAAGTAATTCATAAATAATAAGAAAAACCAATGTATTAAAATTCACGCAAGTCGCTTATGAATCGCGCTAGTGTATTTCACTAACAACCGTATGTACATATTCGCAACAACGGCACGAGTAGCGTACGACAGTCAGCCGCTAAATCGCGCTAACGTTTTGTTCTGCGGAATCTATATATACAGGTCTCTATACAAAATTAATTGACTTGGGATTTTTTATTAAATCAAAGTCATTTCACCTTGTAACGGGGTATTTATATTGTATATCCCGTAGTGCAGTGTAGGGATGTTCATTCTAAGATATTTAATTAAATGCAAAAAAGAAAAACGTTTTTTTAAATACGCGCAAGTGTCATTCTTTTGGCGAAGTTTTGGTCAGCGCGATTCAGAAAATTATATTACATATTCTGCGCCATCTATCGTATAATGGTAGAATATCGTTTTTATATGTAGTGACATTTAACATAATTTAACATAATAGTATATTAATTGAAAATGATGTTTATCTAAAATATTAAAACGATTTTTATTCCTATCCGACATATTTAGTAAACTTTTAAGTTTAACAAAATAATAACTCAAAAATAAGTTTTGTAAGTTTTCAAGATTCGTTAGACCAGATGGCGTCTATGTCGCGTAGGCGTAGGTAGGTACCTATTTCTATTTTCTTAAATATTTATTTTTAAACTTAATTACAATGAAACAAAAACTAAATGTTACTGTGAGTTATGTATAATTTTTATGTATTAAAGTTATTTAAATTGGTTTTGCACTTTTTACGTGATACATGCACAAACAAAAAATTATAAGAGATGGCGCTGATTGAAATTAAATCGCGCTATTAAAATTTATTCTTGATGATATACATATAGTTATTAATAAAACGGAGGTTTCAACAGATTTATTATTTGTATAGATTATCGCACACCCCTAGTGCAGTGTGGTATTGGACTAGGGATGTTAATCGCAAAAAATATATCGTATAATTAATTATTAGTTATCGTTTAATTAATTATATATAATTGTATATAATTAATGAAATATAACGTTAATGAATGAACAGTTATCGATAATTATCGGATAAAAAGTTATCGATAGTTGGCAATAGTTATCGATAATTATCGGTAAAATTTTCGGACGACGAAAAAAAAAAGGTCATCTGGCTTTCAGTACCGCCGTTTACATCCAGGCCCTATCCGAATTACTAAGAAAAAAGGTCATCCGCGTTCACTATCGACATAACCCTCGATACCCTATCCGAATACCTATATACCTATATTGAATCACGATTATCAATACTTATCGGATGCAAAAACAATTATCGATAATTATCGAATGATACAAAATTATCGATAATTATCGGATCACACAAAATTATCGATAACACCGGCACACAAAAAAAAAAAAAGTTGTCAGTACTTTTGACGGGACCCATATATAGAGATGTATTTCGAGCCGCTGTATCCGAATTTGAGTACAGTTTGACCCTTAACACGTCAAATTTTCGAGAAAACTTTGAAAAACCGAAAAAAATTATTAAAATCGGCAATTTAGGCGATTTAAAATGCAAATCATTTATCTATAAATAAAATATATAATATAAATAAACTTCAGATAAGTATTAAGCGGGTCAAAATACATAAAAAATCATGCTTAGTTTACCTTCCGTCTGACGCAGGTTCTCACCGGGCACGGTTGCTTTGGTGACTATCTGTGTCGGACGGCCCAAAGGGAGCCGACGACTGAGTGTCACGATTGTGGCGCACCGGTGGACTCTGCCCAGCACACCCTCGAGGTGTGCCCGAGATGGGCGGTGCTGCGTCAAGGTTTGATGTCGGTCGTCGGGGGGGACTTGTCGCTCCCGAGCGTCATCACCGCGATGCTCGGCGACGATGAGTCCTGGAAGGCGATGGTCTCCTTCTGCGAGACATTAATGTCCCAAAATGAGGCCGACGAGCGGATGAGAGAGGAGGCCGCCGACGTGGCCTCCATCCACGGGCGACGAATGGGGGTGCGCAGGAGGCGCTACTTAATGCGCCTCCAGTAACGCCCTTGTGCCCGTGTCGGGCCGGAATGGGAACCCGGTCCTGCTAGACACGGTGTCGTTGGGACTGTTCAGAGGTTAGCCGGACAGACCTTTTCGCCGAGGCCAGCCTGTCGCTGGAGGGATCCTGTTGCCTGCAGATCCGGGACCCTCCAATTAAAGCGGCTGAAGGCACCCGCAGGAGTTTAGTACGGTATTGAACTCTCAAAGTGCCGAGTTCGACATAGGTCTAGGACTGCCGACCCGGGCGTCCTGGATATCATCCGTAAATGGATTCCCCTGCACCAAAAAAAATGTATCTTAATCCAAGAGAAATAAATTCTTGAGCGAATTTATTATTGTATCAATATTATTTATTGGGAAACAACCAAGTTGCCTGATTCGAGAGTCAATTTTTTTTTAAGAAAAATGAATAACTTGAATAACGTGTCGAAGAACAAAGTTTTCTTGAATCAAATCTTTTTTTATATCAGTGTATGTATATAATTATTATTTTATACACTTACAAATTTTCATTTATGTACGCTGTTCTAGGTTGGCTGGCAGAGAATGCTTTTAGCATTTCAGCGATATATATATTGCTCATGCTAGTGGCGCTCGGCGCAGCAGCGTGGCTACGCTGGCGCTTCAAGTGCTGCTGCAGGCGGGGGAGCAGGACCCAGCTCCAACTCCGGCGACCCCGGTACCCCAGTCCAATGTTCAAGTGTTCAGTGTAGTGAAGTGAAGGATTTTTGTGATAAAAGTGAGTTTGTGTTAGTGAAAGAGATATATCTAGATATAACGTTCCTGATGGAATTTGAACAGTTCTATTGTGTAATTAAGGTTTTAATAAAAATATGCAATCATCTAGTTAGTGTGTATAATGTAGTTTAAGTTTATTATAATCACCTTGTAATCATCGCAGCATCTCATCTCTTCTACTAACCCTCATCATTCCCGTCCGGGAATATATGAGCAAGCTTGTACATTTAAGTACTTAGATTACATTTTCGTTGTGACCTACATAATAACTTCACTTAAATATTAATTTTACTTACAATATATAATTTAGTTCGCTATCAGTCATCAAGAGTACCGCGCGTGATTCACCATTCGCATTCCGCCATCAAATTCATTATAGTTTAATTTTTTTTATAATTATATAATTATTATTATATTATATTTTACATTTTTTTTATATAATCCTTTTATTTATACACATTCGTACGGCCATCCCCGTACAAGTATGTTATATCGTTGATCGTTTACCTAACCCGGATCGAAATTTAAAACCAACATAGCTCCCTCAAGTCCCACATAGAACCTATTTTGAGCCCAGTAGTCCGATTTTGGAGCCCGGTAATCCGACTTAGCACCCATAGGTGCTAATTTTTATTCCATTTAGGATCGATTTTAGTCATAAAATGGAAAAAAACGGAAAGTTGTGCCATTTTTGGGTGCTAAGTTGGACCTAATTTAACATGGGTTAGGACCGACTTTGAGCCCAGAGTTTCGACATAAGTCCTACCGTAGGCGGCGCTAAAGCGGCTCTAAATTTCGACTCGGGAAGTTCCTGATATTTCGGTGTGTAGTGATCACGATTCAGTATACCCGTTTACGATTACCAAGAAAATGTAATTACGAGTATAACGTTTTACCTACTAGGAGTGCACGATAGATATTTCATAAAATATCGATGTATGCATGCTAAATATATTATCAACCCGATAATATTGAATCATCTTGTATCGATATGTAGTGTTCGATATATGTATATCCATATATTTAATCCAATATTATCCGACCGTTCGGTGACCGCCAGAGAAACCTCTTTCTTTCCGAGGTGTCGTAAAAGGCGACTAAGGCTATAGCGGTGCGAACAATCATGCACCGACCGGGGTGGTGATAGGCAGCAGTGTGCAGCAAGATATTTCCTGTTGAGCTCTGCCTCAATAAAAGTTTAGTTGAAATTCATTAATTCGTCTTTCTATTTCATTCATTCTTTTTCTGTTAAAAAGTAGATATTTTATAAATTTTTCTATAACTATTTTAAGTTATTGGATTTGTTAGTTCAGAAGTTACTGACATTATGTATCATTTATATATCATTTGTAAGACAATGAATATTTTGAGCTTTGAAGTGAGAATTCACTAATTTAATCTGCTTAATACAAAATTAATTACAGTTAAGTAATAAGGTTGGCTGGAAACAGTGCTCGACAGACGGTACGTCCTGACCGTAAGCGGTGACCGTCGGTTGCGAAAATGCATTCAGTGCTACGCTGACGGCAAACTGCGACGCGTCTGTAAAGTTCATAAAAATATGTACGGTCGGTCGCTCCATAGATTATACACTTATATACTGTGTCGCTCCGTCAGCGAAGCACTGAATGGCGAACGCATTCATACAATCTCATAGCACGTCGGTCGTCCGACGTATGCGCGACCGACGAGCCGAAAAATATTATTTCGGACTTATATTCTGTAAGCTTACGATTTAATTTTGTATGAATATATATATTACTAATTTTACCAAAATTGCCTCTCACATCATATTAAAAATAATACTAGCTGTTGCGCGTGACCTCGTTTGCGTGAAAACCTGTTTCAAGTTTATCGTAAATTTTTTCAGAAACAGATGTTTCTGTTCATTCGTGTTTATTTTTTATCCTCAAATTTAAATAAAAGTGAATTAGAATTCGAATTTGAAGTGAATACTACGGATCTCATGTATTCTTAAGTTAAATACATTAACGCTGTGACAGGATGGCAGAAATAATTGCGCGACAAACGATTTTTTATAGGAAATAGAATTATTTAAAAATCGAGAATAATTATTTACAAACGCCAATGACTGACTCGTTGGCGCAGTGGTCAGAGACCCTGCCCTCTGCTCCGCAGATCGTGGGCTCGATCCCCGCTTCGAGTCTGGGTGTGGTATATATATTTATTCATATTTAAGTATTGTTCGTATGTGTTTATCGAAAAAAAAATATATAGTTATACCAGCCGGCTGTTACCTATAACACAAGCATTAAGTTCCTTAGCTTAGGAACAGACGACCGTGTGTGTACGTTACAGATATTATTATTATTCTTATCTTTTATTTCATTACTTAACCTACTAAATATATTTTTAAACATTTTCATAAAAAAAAGAATAACAAAAACATTTAAAAATATAAATTTATTTACTTTTATTCAACATTTTTCCCTATAATTACATTTTTAAATATATTTATAAAAAATACAAATAAAAATATTTAAAAATATTAACAGGTATTCCTCCGGTGGCAGGTTGAGTCCCAGGCCATCGGTGGTCAGTGCCTGATTAAAGTAACTTGATGCCCTAAGCAATTTTCCCCTGTGGGCCCTCCTATCCTTAAGTGAACTACAAATAATTAATTGAAAAAAAATGTGAATACATATCGTAGGTAGAATATGTATGTGTTGTTGTTTTGCCGGATAAAAATTATCGATAGATGACGATAGTTATCGATAATTATCGGTTCAATTTTCGGACGACGAAAAAAAAAAATAAAAAAAGTCATCCGGCCTTCAGCATGGACATTTTCCTCCGTACCCTATACGAATACCTATAAAAAAAAAAGGTCCTCCGCCGTACCATAATTATTGATACTTATCGGATCCAAAAGCAATTTTCGATAATTATCTAATACCACAATATTATCGATAATTATCGGATGGCACAAAATTATCGATAATTATCGGATCGCAAAAAATTATCAATAATCATCGAATGAAAACTTATCGATAGTTATCGATATTTATCGAATGAAAAATTATCGAGTACTTACGAATTATCGATAATTATCGCACACCCCTATCCCATGCTAGGTGGGGTCGACACAACATGATTTTGTCTCTGTCATGTCGTCTCTGGTGCCCCCCAAGACGGGATGCCCTAAGCAATTGCTTAAATAGCTTATAGGCTAATCCGGCACTGTCGGTGGTTAAGGCTCCAGGCTGAGGAACCTCCTCACAATGCGGGCCGTTTCAAGCAACACTGCCTTTTGAATCCGACCCTTGATCCAACAGTCGAGCGAGAGTTTCTTAAGGTGTTGGTCGAAACTCTTCGCTAATAGACCATTGACCGACACAACAATAGGAACAATTATTGTTGAGTCCACATTCCACATGGCGGTATTTGTTAAGATTATGGTGGACTCAGAAAGAAAAGATGACAACTTCTGTTAAGTGGTTTATTAAATATATTCGGATTATAACACAAACTTTCCGACATGAGCTGACATGACATAATCGACCGACGTCCATAGATAAGGAAGAGTGATAGAGAGAGCACAGTCTGTCAGACACAGACAACATAAAAACTACAGATTACAAAATAGTGCGTTCTCATTTAGGTTTTCATTGTCCACTAACACCCTTCCTCAATGAAAAACATACTTATCACTAAAAACACTGATATACACCTCGTTACATAGATACATTATATATATAAAAAAAAAATTTAAACCAAACCTAATTTTAAACACAACCTTTTAAAAACAATCTTACCCAACCCCTTTGTAAATATGTCAGCTAACTGCTGTTCTGTAGGAATATATTCTAACAACAATAAGCCCTCATTAATTTTTTCTCTTATGAAATGATGTTTTAAATCTATGTGTTTCAATCTTTTATTTTCACAACTTTTGGAAAAATGAATGGCTGACTGGTTATCTATATAAATTTTAAAATTATTATTATTAAGTTTTATTTCTGACAATAAATTTTGAATCCAGCAACCTTCTGCAACCCCTTTTCCCAAAGCTACATATTCTGACTCGGTTGATGAAAGAGCTACACATTGTTGTTTTGAACAACACCACGAAACGGTACAACCAAACACTTTCATGATGTATCCTGAAGTTGATTTTCTATCCATTTTATCACCACCCCAATCAGCATCAGTATAACCTAGTAAGGGGGCTTCATCCTCTGCTGTAAATATTAGTTTGTAATTAACTGTTCCTTTCAAATATCTAAGAATACGTTTCAATGCTTTCCAAAGATATTCATTTGCACATGTCTGATATCTGGCTAGAAAATTAAGAGCAAAACATATATCTGGACGCGTACCCATCATGGCATACATTAAGCTCCCAATCAATCTTCTACAGTCCGTTATTAATTTTTCATCTTTTGATGGCTCAGAACTGAGTTCCAAGCCCAATTCTATTGGTGTCTCTACACTATTACACTCTTCCATCTTATATTTTTTTAATAAATCCAGTATATATTGCCTTTGACATAATTCAATAACACCTTTCCCTTTAGTTATATTTATCCCTAAGTAATTTAAATTATTGCTTCCTAAATCTTTCATTTCAAATTCAGCTTTTAATGAACCTTTTAGTTTGTTTATTTTATCTTCATTTTCCCCTATCAAAATTAAATCATCCACATATAGAAGCAAATAAAACTTTTCATTGTTTTTATAATACAGACAATAATCAACATTACTCCTACAGAACCCTTCCTTAATCATGAATTTATTAAATTTTTCATTCCACATTTTAGGAGATCTTTTCAAACCATATAATGAACGCTTTAATTTTAACACTTTTGTTCCTTCTGGTAATCCTTCTGGCCTTTTTAAGTAAACATCTTCTATTATGTCCCCATGTAGAAAAGCACTCTTAACATCCATCTGGGAAATATTAAGCTTAAATTTGGTAGCTACAGCCAATAAAATTCTAAATGTTGGTAGTTTTGCAACTGGAGCATATATCTCAGAGTGATCAAAGTTATCTTCCTGTTGAAAACCTTTGGCCACAAGTCTTGCCTTGTATTGGGATTCTCCATTTTCTCTTCTTTTTATTTTAAACACCCACTTAGCTTCAATCATCTTCTTTCCCTCTGGCAAATCTGTCTCAATCCATGTTTCATTCTTTTGTAATGCATCTAGTTCATGTTTAATAGCCTCTTTCCATTTATTTCCATCATTTCCATTTACTGCTGTATTGTATGTCAAGGTGCGATCTTCATTAACTGCTGTAAAGCCTGTGTAGTAGTCATCAAAACGTCTTGGCATAACAATTCTTCTAGGCCTAGTACTTTTGTTATTTTGATACTGCTCTGATCTTTTTTCTTGTATATAGTTTTCTGCAGTTACTTCATCTCTTTCATCTTTGTCTGTGGTAATCTTATCTACTATATTTTCTGTTTCATCTTTTTCAGGTTCTTTCCCAGGTGTCTCTTCAGTTCCGTAATGATCTTCGGTTTGTATGTTATTGCCTTCATCACTGTAATAGAATAAATCCTTACCTTTTTCTTTCTCTTTTCTTCCTCTAAATGTATGCTCTTCCATTTGGCCTTTAATAAATGTGACATCTCTGTGTATTTTCAATGTCCTTTGTGTCTGGTATCCAAATCCTATATCCTTTACATGTTTCTCCATATCCCACAAAAATGCCTCTTTTACTTTTAGCGTCCCATTTAAGTCTCTTCTGTTTTGGGATATGCACATAAACTTCAAATCCAAATCGTTTAAGTATGTCTATATTAAAATCTTTATTAAATAGAAGCTCATATGGAGTCTTGTTAGGTATCTTACTTGGTCCTGTCCGGTTAATAACAAATGCAGCTGTATTAACAGCCTCTGCCCATAGATCCTTTTTAAATCCAGCATCTTGCAACATAGTCCTTGCAGCTTCCACTAACGTTCTCATTTCCCTTTCGGATCTTCCATTCTGCTCTGGTGTGTAAAATACAGATGTTTGATGTACAATGCCCTTCCTATTAAATAAACTTGCTAACTCCTTGTTTATAAATTCTGTCCCATTATCTGTCCTAACGGTTTTTATTTTAACACCTATCTCATTTTCAAATCTGTTAATTAAAATCTCAATTTTCTCTTTGGTCTCATATTTATTTTTCAGAAAATATATGAACCTGTAGCTGCTATAATCATCTTTACACAGTAAAAAATACCTAGAACCCCCTAATGACTCTTGTTCCATTCTACCACATAAATCCATATGAATTAATTCTCCCGGAACGGTTGCTCTATAACTACTGACATTAAAAGATTCTCTATGCTGTTTACCCTTTAAACATGACAAACACTGTTCCGTCAGCCCTTCATATTTCACATTAAATTTACTTAAAATACTCTTCACATGGTTATAGTTTTGATGAGCCAAGATACCATGCCACTCATTAATATCTTTCGTTGTAGTTAGTGCAACTCTATCTTGCATCTTAAAATTCATAATGAATAAGTTGTCCATACGAGATGAGGTGCATGTTATCTGGCCACCCTTCCTGAATTTACATGACTGACTGTTAGAAATCATTTCATATCCCCTATCAATGGCACAGATGGCACTAAACAAATTAACTTTTAGTTCAGGCACATACAAGACATTTAATAATACTGAAGATACATATTCATATCCATTGTATGCTAGTATATGTACAGATCCTATACCAACAACTCTCAACTTGTTACCATTACCAACAGTCACAAATTTATTATCAACCTCTATAAAATCTGTAAAATATTCCCTATTGAAGCACATGTGCTCGCTAGCTCCTGTATCCATAACCCACCTATTTGTAAAGTCTCCCTGCATTATGTAGGCATTATTGGGTTTGTGACTTTGCCTTGCTCTACAATTACTATAAGTATGGCCTAACTTACCACAGAAATTACATTTTCTATTCCTACAGTCCCTCTTAAAATGTCCTGGTTTCCCGCACTCAAAACACTTTCCACTTGCACTTAAATTAGCACCGTCACTTTCACTTTTATTTTTGTATTTTCGAAACCCACTCCTGGCTGAGCCGTGCTTTGTAAGCAACGCTGCAGACGACTCAACCTCGCTCGCTTTGTGCCGCTCTTCTTCAACTATCAATCGGATAGTTAGGTTGCTCAATGTTTGTTCCTCAACCCTGACTGACTCCCATGCAGAGATGAAATGTTTGTATGTATCTGGTAGGCTCAATAGAATCTTTGTTACGACCATTTTTTCACTAATTTCTTCATTAAAAGACTTTAATGTGCTAACTATTTCTTCAACGGTAGATATAAACTTGGTCATTGGCGCTTCAAATTGAAGATTATAAAACCTTTGTTGAATCAAGTGAAGTCCTACCTTTGATTTTGACTCGAAAATGTTCTGGAGTTTTTCCCACATTTCATTACTCGACGTACATGTCGTAAGATATGACAGTATCGATTCCTCGACGCGCAGAACTATAACTTCCTGTGCCTTCCTGTCTAAATCGTCCCATTCTTCCAGGGCCTTTCTATTATCGGTCACCGGTCTCTTGCTCGTCACAACCTCGTACAACTTTCTTGCCTTCAAGATAATACTTATTTGCAACCGCCACACCGGCCAGTTGCCTTCTCCCAGCACTACGATCCTGCTGCTGCTCTCCATGACTGTTTCTCGCTCGGCTTGTTAGAACCGGCAACACGTGTTAGCATGCGCCTTCAGAAACGTCTTTTCAATGTTGCAGTAACCTTCAAATCTGACTGGGCCCATAACCTGTTAAGATTATGGTGGACTCAGAAAGAAAAGATGACAACTTCTGTTAAGTGGTTTATTAAATATATTCGGATTATAACACAAACTTTCCGACATGAGCTGACATGACATAATCGACCGACGTCCATAGATAAGGAAGAGTGATAGAGAGAGCACAGTCTGTCAGACACAGACAACATAAAAACTACAGATTACAAAATAGTGCGTTCTCATTTAGGTTTTCATTGTCCACTAACAGTATTCTCGTGGGCAAGGTCTAAATATTTACTTAATTTTTCTTTTTCCGCCTTTACGAGATTATCGTCATGCGGGATTGTAATATCAACAATAATAGCTCGGTCTACTAGCACTATATCAGGTTTATTGGCTGCAATAAATCTGTCAGTGATAATAGACCGATCCCAGTAGAGCAACGCATGACTATTTTCAAGAAATGGCGTTGGATTGTATCTATAGTACGGTAACATTTTCAACGAGGCCATATCGAAGAGCAAGTTGTTAGTGGATAATCCTGGCTACTTGGTTATGTCTGTGCAAATACTCACCGTTAGCAAGACGACCACAACCGGAAACAATATGTCTGATGGATTCGCCAGGCTTACGACATGCTCGGCATATGTCTGGAGTTCCATCTTTCATGATATGTTTCCGGTAGTTGTTCGTCATGATAACTTTATCCATAATTGCACAGACAAAACCTTCAGTCTCCCCAAACAGATTCCCGTGTTGTAGCCAGGACACAGAACTGGATTGGTCTATATCTACATCTGTCACAGCTTTGTAGAACCGACCATGTAGTTCTTTGTTCCTCCATATGGCCACGCGGTCAATGGTACTCATTACTATAGGTTTACGCCATTTCTCTTTGCCTAAGGACAGCGGAGTAAAGCCCTTATCAACGGCAACAACATCCTTGTGCATATCGTTTTTGATGTTTAAAAAATATTCTCGGAGATTATACACCACACGATTGTGGAGGTCTTTTGCGTTTAAAAAGCCTCGACCGCCACATTTTCGTAGGATGTATAATCTCATCAAAGATGAACGAGGGTGATGCATTCGGTAAATTATTATTATTATAAAATTAAAAATTAAATAAAAATTAAACTAATTAGGTAAATTATTATTATTATTAAATTATATTATTATTAACATTAAACGACGGCCGGCTGGTCGAGTGGTCAGGCAACTGGCACTTTACGCAGCGGTCGCGGGTTCGAATCCCGCCAGGTGCAGATAATTTGTATGACGAATATAGATGTCTACACCGGGTCATTGATGTGTATTTATGTATATATGTATTTATATAAATCTATTAAATTTATTTCCGTTCCTAGTACCTGTAACACAAGTTCTTACGAACTTAGCACGGACGGGGCTAGGTTAACGTGGTGTGATTGTTGGTTGATATTTATTTATTTATTTATTTTTTAAATATAATTATGATACCAATATGGGGGCCATTCTTCATAATATATACTCATTGTTTTATAAGTTCAGCTGTTTGACTTATACCATTATTAGGCACTAAAATATTGATTGAACTGTCCTGTCACTGTTTCTATAATAGGTTTTGACTCGAAAAAATTATATTTTTTTAAATATATAATGTACTCGTTTTAATTTTAATCATTACCAAATAATTAAATAACTAAAAGCTGTCAAATATGCTTCATCGTTTAATAATTATGCGTTTCTTATTTATTATTATTTTATACAATTGTATAACTCATTTTGTGTCATAAAATATTAAGTCAATAGTGGTTGTAGTCGTCTTGCTAACGGTGAGTTTGCACAGACATAACCAAGTAGATAGGATTATCCACCAACAACTTGCTCTTCGATATGGCCTCGTTGAAAATGAGTTACCGTACTATAGGTACAATCCAACGCCATTTCTTGAAAATAGTCATGCGTTGCTCTACTGGGATCGGTCTATTATCACCGACAGATTTATTGCAGCCAATAAACCTGATATAGTGCTAGTAGACCGAGCTATTATTGTTGATATTACAATCCCGCATGACGATAATCTCGTAAAGGCGGAAAAAGAAAAATTAAGTAAATATTTAGACCTTGCCCACGAGATTACCGCCATGTGGAATGTGGACTCAACAATAATTGTTCCTATTGTTGTGTCGGTCAATGGTCTATTAGCGAAGAGTTTCGACCAACACCTTAAGAAACTCTCGCTCGACTGTTGGATCAAGGGTCGGATTCAAAAGGCAGTGTTGCTTGAAACGGCCCGCATTGTGAGGAGGTTCCTCAGCCTGGAGCCTTAACCACCGATGGCCCTTTTTTTTTTGACGCTGGGAAATACGTTTACGTATCCCGCCGCCCGAAGGTGACGGGTATGTGGGACTCGCTGACTGCGAAGTCAGAATACCTACTAAAACCCAGCGGTGCCCTCGTCGTCGTACAAGGACGCCACGGGATCGCTGGCGCATGCCACCGTGACGCCCCGACGGTTGGCCCGCCTATGCGGACCGCCTTCGGTCATAGAGCGCTCGCGGGCGCCGTGAGTGCTCTATCTCCGCTGCAACCAGGACCCGGCGAACGGAGGAAAACTGCGGCAGGTCATGATGACATAGCCGCAGTCTCCTCCGTGACCTGGTGCGATGGCCTTTGGGGAGCGGTCGGGGTCTTTGCCACCGCTCTAACCCTTGATTTTGGGGGGCGGCACTCCCGTCCTCCCATTATATGCGACGCCGGTTTGCCGGCATCCGCGCAAACGGCGCAGCGCAGTGCTCCGGTGCAGTTACGGGCAATGTGCCCCTCCACGCCGCACCGGTAGCACGCGCCTCTGCGGTCGACCGCAGCCAGACAAGTCGGGCGAGTGTGCCCGATACCCATGCACTTATAGCACCGCATGGGGCGCTGCTCCAAAATCTGGACCCTGGCCGAACTCCAGCCGACCAAGAGTCTGCCTGCCTCGGCCAGGGTCTTTGCGGCTGAGATCGGGCATCGCACGACAGTGCCGCCCAACCCGCCAGGTCCGACCGCGATTGCGCCGACTTTGACGTCACCGGCGTCGCATTTGCCCATCTCTGCTACCGCTGTAGCGACCGCCTCGCTGGTGACGGAGTCGTCCAGCCTAGAGACTCGCAGACTCGCGAGCTTCGTGGGTTGGACGACCCTCGCCAAGCTACCAAACGCCGTCTGCAGCTCCTCCGCCAGACGCTTGGCCACCTCCGGGGTCTGCCCTTTCGGCAACTCTAATAGACGTGCCCCGGTAGCTGCCCGCCGTATTGTTAGGCCATCGTTGATGCCTAAACATTTTAGGTCTACCTGGTCTGCCGCTCGCTCCAGCAAGTGGCAGTAGGTGACCCCCTTGCTCACGGCGTACTCGTCCAGGGTGATGAGCACCGCCGGAGAGTGGGGAGCGGCCAGCCTGGGCTTCCTAGCCTTCTTCGTTTTAGGCTGCGGCTTCGGCTGCGGTTGCGGCTGCGGCTGCGGCTTTTTCCTCTGCGCCGGAGCTGAGGCGGCGGCAGCTGCGTATGTCTTCGCAGCCCTCTTTTTTTTCTTTTGCTTGCTGAATGTGTGGCCGTCGGCTCTTTGTTGGCACGGGACGGTCCCTCTGTCAACGTCGGATGCGCACCCTTCGTGCCGCGACTCTTCGCTTGCACAGGTGTCTTTTCTGCGGCGCTGCGCCGCCTGTCCGCCGCCAAGGGTGGACGAAGCGTTTTGGCGGGCAAGAGCCGCTCCCCCAGGCCCGCGAATCGCGCGTCTATAATGCGCTGGACAGTCCCCGATATGGAGGCCGTCATCCGCTCCTCGATGTCCTCTCTACCGGCCGGTAAGGGCAGAAGAGGGGAGCCTCTGTCGCGATTATGTCGGGGCTCTTCCACCATCAGCTTCAACTCCCGCATCTCCGACCTCAATCGGGCATTCTCCAACTGGAGCTTGCGGACCTCGTCTGAGGCCGAGCGCTCTCTGAGAGCCTCCACCACCGTCTGAATGGAGGCCGCCGCATCTTTCAGGACACGAACAAAGGTGCCCTTTAGATTTGACGACCTCGTCGCCACCTCGCAAATCAAATTCAGGTCGGCGTTGGCCTGCTTCATCAAAGCGTCAGCTGTACGCAGATCACTGGTGTCAACACCTAACGCTTTGCGCCCCACTTCGGCCGCTTTCACCTGTTTTATGAAGGCCCTTTCGGCTTCGGAGCCAGGCTCTTCCTCCCTCACAATACGTCTTTTGCATCCGGCAAGGATCAGTTCCCCCCCGCCGGATGATCGCGGACCTCCATGGGGCCGCTTCCCACTTCTGCTAGCTTCGTTGGCTGTCGCCGCCGAACTATAATCGTCGGAGTCGAGCGTAGTCGACCCCTCTCCCGCATCCTTATCTTTATCTTTGTAAAATTTTAGAATAATTGGCTTCATTTCTGTTCCCACGAGTATGGGGGAAAGACGGTCCGCCCAGGCAGTGCCCCCTGTACCTAGGTAGGCCTAGCGTAACTCGTCACGGGTGTCGGCCGGTACCCGGACGAGGATCGCAGTCGAGACTGATCCACCCGTCAGCCATGCATCCCCTCGCGCTGCGTCGCCGCTTGGGATTCGGGGTAATTTTTTATAGAGGTTTTCTTCCTCGCGGTCCTACCGGTTAAGGCAAGACCCTCGGTCCCGCACGTAGCCGCGAGACATGACCACGACACCACGTAGCGGGATTACGAGAGGACGGTGAACGACTAAGGGAAGCCTAACCGTTCTGTCTGACTGCAGTGTGAGTACACGTCAGACCCGTCCGTCCTCCGTGGCGACACCGCGCGCGAGCACAGTGGCGCCAAAGCCCCCGTGGAGACGATTGTCCCCACCACGCCATGCGGCCGCTCGACGGGTCAACTCTGCATAAACAGAGCAGTACCCGGAGCGCAATCGCATACCCGGCGTTCCCCCCAGTCGGTCGTTAGCCGTAGGCAGCAGCAACTCCGCAACTGTGGAGCTGCTGCTGTCTACGTTACCAGGGTGCACCACGTGGAGGTCACCGACAAATAGCACCCCAACCACCGATGGCCTGGGACTCAACCTGCCACCGGAGGAATACCTGTTTATATTTTTAAATATTTTTATTTGTATTTTTTATAAATATATTTAAAAAACGTAATTAAAGGGAAAAATGTTGAATAAAAGTAAATAAATTTATATTTTTAAATGTTTTTGTTATTCTTTTTTTTATGAAAATGTTTAAAAATATATTTAGTAGGTTAAGTAATTAAATAAAAGATAAGAATAATAATAATATCTGTAACGTACACACACGGTCGTCTGTTCCTAAGCTAAGGAACTTAATGCTTGTGTTATAGGTAACAGCCGGCTGGTATAACTATATATTTTTTTTTCGATAAACACATACGAATAATACTTAAATATGAATAAATATATATACCACACCCAGACTCAAAGCGGGGATCGAGCCCACGATCCGCAGAGCAGAGGGCAGGGTCTCTGACCACTGCGCCAACGAGTCAGTCATTGGCGTTTGTAAATAATTATTCTCGATTTTTAAATAATTCTATTTCCTATAAAAAATCGTTTGTGGCGCAATTATTTCTGCCATCCTGTCACAGCGTTAATGTATTTAACTTAAGAATACATGAGATCCGTAGTATTCACTTCAAATTCGAATTCTAATTCACTTTTATTTAAATTTGAGGATAAAAAATAAACACGAATGAGATGTTTCTGAAAAAATTTACGATATACTTGAAACAGGTTTTCACGCAAACGAGGTCGCGCGCAACAGTATTATTTTTTTATTGTATTATTTTTAATACGATGTGAGAGGCCATTATTTATTTATTTATTTATTTATTTTTATTTGGGAAACAAACAGTACAATATCACAGAAAGTAGAGAAAAACAACAACAAGATAGTGCATATACCAGTCAAGTTTCCACTAACAACTAACACATATAAGAAGCAGAGTGCAACAAGTATGCTTAATTAAAAAAATCAAAAAACCCGACTGCGTAAAATACTCTTATTATAAACTAAAAAAATTGTGTGTGTCAGCTCCGACGCACGACTGGAGTTTACTCCTTAAGTACGATTGTCTAAACATACGCAAAAAGAGTTTATCCAACTGAAAATAAGATTAATACCATATGAAAGGGTAAATTAACAAATTAATGAAAATAATATACATATATAAATATATATTTATTCATTTTATATACATTTATTATAACTAATCGGCGAAATATTTTACATTAAACTTTTCACAATAGTCAATTTTAGATGTGCACAAATATTTCATTACGAATGTTGATAAATTATGTAATTATTATTATCTGACAATTATCATTTATTTTTTAAATATTATTTTTCAATATTTATTAGAGCAACATTACTTTCGCACCGCACCATAGGTGCGCGTGCACCGAAAAAGTAACGAGGTCATTCATAAGTAGATTTTACCTCTCATATTTTTCTCATACCGGGCGCCTTATATATGAAAATCGATTCTTAAGGAGTAAACTCCAAAAGAATGAAACAATTTACTAGCTTTCATTTGATACCCATATTGCTACAGCAAGAAAAAAAATTCGACTCGCCCCCTCATTCCGCCATTTGCGGGCGCCATTTTGAAAATTTATATAGCCTATGTCACTACTACAATTTAGACAAATCCAACGACCAAGAAGTGTGCCAAAGAAATGGACATACATACATACATACATACATACATACATACATACATACATACATACATACATACATACATAGATACATAGATACATACATACATACATACATACATACATACATACATACATACATACATACATACACTCGAAAAACATAACCCTCCTTCTGTCGCAGTCGGGTAAAAATCAAAACAAATTTTAAAATTAGAAAAAAAATTATCTAAAACAAGAAACACAATACAAATACAAAATTAAAATTAATAAAATCAAAATTAAAATCAAGTTAAAATTAAAATTAAATCAAAATTAAATCAAAATCAAATGAAAAATTAAATTAAAATTAAAACAAAATTGAGTAACTTAACAATTGCAAAATGTTAATAAATAAAATAACAAAATTGTGTGTGTCAGCTCCGACGCACGACTGGAGTTTACTCATTAAGTACGATTGTCTAAACATACGCAAAAAGAGTTTATCCAACTGAAAATAAGATTAATACCATATGAAAGGGTAAATTAACAAATTAATGAAAATAATATACATATATAAATATATATTTATTCATTTTATATACATTTATTATAACTAATCGGATTTTATATTATAAACAATGTAAATATTTGCCTGACATGAACATTGCTCATATAAAAAGCTCTAAAGAAATGATAAAACAAATTAAATGTTTAAAAAAATGTATACATTTCAAGAATAATCAAAAATAAAAATGTATAAAAGTCGACCTATGCATGTCCACCTTAATACACTCACAACCAAATTAGAAAGTTGCGCACCATAGATGCACCCGCACCAAAAAAGTAACGAGGTCATTCATCAGTAGATTTTACCTCTCATATTTTTCTCATACCGGGCGCCTTATATATGAAAATCGATTCTTAAGGAGTAAACTCCAAAAATGAAAATCAAATGAATAATAAAAAGCAAATAGAACATAATATAATTCAAATTCAAATTCAAAATAATTGAAATTCATTTGTTCATTAATTGATTAATGTTACGTCTAAAACTTATCAGTGAACATGAGAATATATCTATATTAAAAAAATATTTATTATACATATTGCAGGAACGACGAATAAAATCATTTTGGGCATATTTAGTTCTGGTAAAGGGCAAATAGAAAAGATCATTTTTACGTTTACAAAAATTAGGGACATTAAAGTTCAAACAACTTAGTAAATAGGGACTATCAACAACACCATTAACTAGCTTATACAGAAAAATTTGATCTTTCACTGTACGGCGAACTTCTAGTGAATTAACACTAGGCAAGTTTTGAGATGAGTGATAAAACATATATTTCAAATGTTAAGGAACTTAGCTTGTATCTTTTCAACGGACTTACTATATTATACTTTATACTGAGGGTTCCAGACAGTAGATCCAAATTCCAATAACGAGCGCACCAGGCTATTATATGGAATAATAAGAGTATAAACGTTTTTAAACTCGTTACCAACCCTCAGTATAAAGCCAAGCATCCGATAAGCTTTAGCAACAATTTGATCTATATGGCTCCCAAATGTTAACTTATTATCCAAGTAAATACCCAGGTCTCTCACCCCAGAAACGCGGTCAATAATTTTGTCGTTTAGAAGGTATTTACAAACAATCGGCGTTTTTTTACGTGTAAATGAGATAACGCTGCACTTTTTAACATTAAGAGATAGCTGATTATCCTCACAATACTTGCATAATTTGTTTAGGTCTTCTTGTAGTAGCAAACAATCTGACAGACCAGACACCCTTCTAAAAATCTTCAAGTCATCTGCAAATAATAAGATCGAAGAGTGCTCAAAAGCTTTACAAATATCATTTATAAAGATATTAAAGAGCAACGGACCAAGGTGAGAGCCCTGCAGTATACCAGATGAAACAGGAGTAAAAGATGAACAAAATCCCTTTATTGTCACTGCCTGACTTCTGTCACGAAGATAAGATGAAAACCACCTAAGTAGGTCGCCGTGTATACCAACTTGCTCCAGTTTATTAAAAAGTATGTTATGGGATATTTTATCGAAAGCCTTCGAGAAGTCGGTATACATGACGTCCACCTGGCCACCACTATCCATGACTTTCAGTATACGATGAATCAGCTCACATACATTAGTTTCAACGGATCTTCTGTCGACGAAACCATGTTGTTCATCAATCAGAATACCCTGTATAAATGGATAGATGTTATCGTAGATAATTTTTTCGAAAATTTTAGCTATGGTCCATAATTTAGATATCGGCCTATAGTTCTGAACGTTGTGTTTATCGCCAGATTTAAATACTGGTACCACAAACGAGCGCTTCCAAACAAAAGGCATAGAACCAGACTTTAATGACTTATTAAAAAGAAGAAAAATAGGGTAGGCTAATGAGTTATGACAATTCTTTAAAAATATTGGTGGTATATAAACGGGACCGTATCCCTTATTGACATTCAGTAATTTCAAATATTTTTAACAGTAGATACTGACAAGTCCATATGGCCGATATACAAACCACCACAGCTATGAGTTTGTTTCTTAAATGTTACGTTTGCGGATCCATCCGTGTAAACTGATTTAAAATATGTAGTCATTAAACAATGAACATACCTCTTCCTCGTCACTAGCAGTTTTATCTAACCAAAAGAGACTGTCAGGAAGGCCAGAGAACGATCTCTTACACTTAACAAAGGACCAAAATAGTTTACTGATGTTGCGTATCCTGTCCTACGCCCTATGAATATAATCATCATAGCACTGAACTTGTACTATTTTTTGTCGTTCTCGTAAATGAACAAATGTGTAGTAATCCGATATCCTATTATAGATCTTCCATTTTTTATGGTATTTTAACTTTTCTGCAATATTTTTTTTAAACTATCCGTCTTGGTATACCGGGGTATACCAAGACGGATAGTTTCTAAAAGACTTTGCAACCCGAGTGGGAACCATATCAGAGATAATAGAATCTATGGTCTGATAGAAAACATCAACTGCCCGGGATACGTCATAGTCATTAAGTATGTTATACCAATCAATACTACCCAGAGCAAGGTTAATGGCATCATAGTTTGCTTGACAGAATAAACGTAATGAACGAGAGACTGTTTTACCACGTTTTTGCGTAGGTATCGCTAACTTTATCTGCAAAGCTGGATGGTGCGCATCCTCGCTCGTCAAGGGAACAATACTTTTATCGACTATGCAGTTATAATTAACCAATAACAAGATCTAGAAACCGACCGTTTTTATTAGAAATTGGATTAAATTGTTTCAAATCATTAAATTCTAGAAAATTGTACAAGCAATTTACTAAATCATATCCTGAGCCATAATTACAAATTTTCACACGTCCACTTTCTTCTGACCATATCGCTTCAGAGATATTGAAATCACCTACCAACAAAAAAATATCGTCAGCCCGACAGAGACACTCCTGTGAAATTATTTCGTATAATTCACATTGTACTTCGTACTGAGACCTGCAATGTGGAAAATAACAACAAAATACATGTAGGAGTCTTAAAATGGGAGCAGCAGTAGTCCTTATAGAAACTTTTATAACGTCAGGCGCCTTATCAGTTAACGTAATTTGCGAGGAAGAATAAACAGAGAGGTTAGAGTTAACAGCGATTAAAACTCCTCCACCCATACTATCACCACGCAAATCATAGCACCTATCACTTCTGTATACGGTGTAACGAGAATCAAATATTTCAGTATCAAAAATACCCCTATGCAACCAGGTCTCAGTAAAACAAACTATATCATTATCCTGTTGCAACAGGTTTCTAAAAATGGTGTTCGTTTTAGTTCTAAGTCCGTGAACATTCTGGTAATATATATGGAGCGTATTAATCATTATGGAAAGCAAAGATAACAATTACATATAATATCCTCAGATTTACCCTTAATTACCCTGAAAAGCTCAAGTCTATAAATAACATAAAATTCACCAATACCTAATGAAATAAAACTAGAAAAGATTATTACAATATGCCCATTCATAATAAAATAATTATTTAAAGACTAAAAAATAATCAACAATAAAACAATAAAAAATAATAAACAACGAACATTAATCAATACATTCAAAATTATTAAAATGAAATTAAAAATAGAAATAGGAGTCAAATTCATAAATAAAATAAAATTTAAAATCATAATTAAATAATGATCACAATAAAGATAAAATTCAAAATAATTATATCAATTAAAATCAAATTAGCTATTAAAATAAAAATCAAAATAATAATCATAATCAAATTTAAAATATAAATCATAATCAAATTTAAAATAAAATCCATACCAAAAATAAAAATAAAAATAGCAATTATAATAAAAACCAAAGGTAATATTAATATCAAAATCATGAATACGATAAAAATTAAATTCAAAATCAATAACGAAAACGAAAAACAGACCACAGTTCCTTTGAACATAAAAGTAGTTTTTAAACCATCTTTTTTAAATCTGTAAGCGAAGTTATATGCATGACCGGGCTGGAATTTGTGCGACGAACTATTATACAGCATTTTTTAACCCATACATATTGATAACATTATTCTTTAGCAATTTTTTTAACTGAGTGTAAGAGTAATTTATTTGTACTTGTGAGATGATCATTTATGTATGTAAATAGGATTATCAGAATTAAAACCCAGGTCATTGCAATTTAACTTACGCTTACGCACAAGTGATAAGAAGTCGTCCTTCTTCCACCGGCACAAAAACCGCACTATAATAGGCTTAGACTTCTTATTATTACTGTTTTTTGGAGCTACCCTCGTAACGAAATCAATGTCCGTGTCTATATTCAAATTAGCATCAGCTTTTTCTGCTATGTTCTGCAGGATAGAATACAGATTTTCATTTTTTCTTTCAGGCACCCCATATATTTCAATATTAGATCTGCGAGCCCACTGTTCCCTATCATTATTTACGTTTTCCATGGATTCTAATTTTGACTTCAGTTTTTCAAATTCAATTGACTTGTTAGAAAACAGCTTAACCTCAGCCTCACAATGCGTTAACCTGGCACTTAGATCCTCGAATTCGGTATTAAAAAAGTCTAAACTTTCCCTTATATTTAGAAATTCATGCCTCAAAGCTTTTACTTCATTTTCGAGCGGTAATATAAAAGATTTAAATTCTGCTTTGAGGCTAGAAATCTCCGTGGAGATAATAGATTTTACGATTTCAATAACAGCGGTGGTGTCAATCATTTTAGGTGTAACCGAATCTCTTTCAGGCGAACAAATTACCGTCGATGACCCGCCTCTGCGCAGATTAATGTTCTCGTCAACGTTTGTATTACGAACAGGCGTGTTGTTCTTGTTTAAATGACGAGGCTGAGTTATTGAACACTCAGGGCATATCCATGATTTTTTGTTATCAATAGGAATATCTTTATTATTCTTCGATGGAAACAAACATTGAAAATGGTAATTTTTTTGCACTTAGTGCAAATAATGCAGTCGGTGGCTCCACCTCTAGTTGCTTTACAACATTCGTACTTCATATTGACTTAATTTATTTGACAAGAAACAAATCAGGATATAAAAACCATCTACGTAAATGGAACTTTCGGGGTTTGAACCAAGAATCGGCGATTAATTAGTGCGGTAAAAACACGAACGTTACTACATCAGCGTATCAGTAACTACAGTTTGTGAAATTTGCGTACATATTAATGCAAAGTGACTTGATTTTTTGTAAGTCCTTAAGTTCTTTTATTTTAGTCACGTATGTTCACACCAAAGGTCACTTCAATATCACTCTTAATAAACCAATTTACTTTTAAAATAGTCTAAAACAGTTACAAAGATATTAAATTATTTATTCAAAAGTTGAAACATGCATTAAACCAAAAGCTTCGCACTTGATACACTATTGAAAGTTAATTAAACTTGAATTAGAGAATTTTTGTTCAGGGAGTACACAATAACACGTCTGCTTCCAACAATAGTATTTGACATACATCAGTAATTTATAGGTTCATACAAAATGAAATCGTAAGCTTACACAATACAAGTCCGAAATAATATTTTCCGGCTCGTCGGTCGCGCGTACGGATGCGTTCGCCGTTCAGTGCTTCGCTGACGGAGCGACAGTATATAAGTGTATAATCTATGGAGCGACCGACCGTACATATTTTTATGAACTTTACAGACGCGTCGCAGCTCACCGTCAGCGTAGCACTGAAACTGAATGCATTTTCGCAACTGACGGTCAGCGCTGACGGTCAGGACGTACCGTCTGTCGAGCACTGTTTCCAGCCTTATTACTTAACTGTAATTAATTTTGTATTAAGCAGATTAAATTAGTGAATTCTCACTTCAAAACTCAAAATATTCATTGTCTTACAAATGATATATAAATGATACATAATGTCAGAAACTTCTAAACTAACAAATCAAATAACTTCAAATAGTTATAGAAAAATTTATAAAATATCTACTTTTTAACAGAAAAAGAATGTATGAAATAGAAAGACGGATTAATGAATTTCAACTAAACTTTTATTGAGGCAGAGCTCAATAGGAAATATCTTGCTGCACACTGCTGCCTATCACCACCCCGGTCGGTGCATGGTTGTTCGCACCGCTATGCATCTGACGCATATCATCCCCACTCATATATATTTTCGACAAAAATCGCCAAAAAACTATATCGTGGTCTGTCCAAATCCTTTTAGTTCAGGTAAATTTTGTGCGTAAAATTACATTATATTACAAATTCAAGGGAGATTAAAATAGCATGTGTCAGATTGAGGATAACTGTTGCACCTTTTCCTCCAACACCATATAAATAAATGGATTAATTTAATTTAAAATATAAAATCGACATTTTAATAATTAACACTCAATTAAGGCCTTTAGTGTGTGTCAATACCAAATAACCGAGCTGATAATTGCTTGGAGAATTTTGTTGATACATTGAAAAGTACTAATAATAAGCTCATATTATAATCATTTCCTCTCGTCACTTTAAATCAGTGATTCCCAAAGTGGTCTATATCGACCCCTAGGGGTCTATGACAACCTGCAAGGGGTCTACGTCAGCGAAAAAAAATTTGGGGGCCATGAAATGAAAATGGGGGTCCACGATAGTAGATCTCAACACACACTGATAGTACCTATTTACTTACATCATACTATCTTATAATATCAAAACATATACATTATTTATAAAAGCACCTATGAAGTAAAAAATTTATTATATTATTTTTATAAAATTGTGTAAGTTGTAGGATGTTGGTATTCGCTTTGTGGTCGCAATACATTTTGAACTTGTAAAAACCTGAGAGTCGCAGTCTCAGAGCTTCGCTACCTTGCACTGACTTGTTCAATTCGTCACTTTATAAATACGAATGTGGGACAAATACGTTTATTCGTTTCCTGAATCTTGAAAAGGAAAGGGCTAAGAAAATATTTTAAAAAATATAAACAGATAGTATATCACACAAATTATAGTGAGTCAGTGTTATTTTATTTGAGAGTGCTGGAGAAAAGATTTAAGATTAACCCTTACAAAATTGACGCCAAATGTTGATAATTTATTATTAAAGCATCAGGTTTATCCTTCTCACTAAAAATATTGACTTATTGCTTATGTTATTTTATTTATAGTTTATTTTATGTTTATTAAATGTTACGTATATTTTACATAACAGATACAAAATTTTATTTTGAGTAGTTTTAATTTAAATTCAATTAATAAATGTATACATTAACATGTGTTTTTACTTTAAGTTTTTAACACTAAACTTCACTACAGTTAGAAATTTACATGAAATCAATATCAGGCAAGTAGGGGGTCTACCCAACACGGAAAAACATGGCAAGGGGTCTACGACACAAAAAAGTTTGGGGAACTCTGCTTTAAATCATATGATACAATTCCTTATTTATAGTATGTTTGTCTATAATAATTTGTATGCATACATCTATCTGTATATATTATATAATTATGTACGTAAATATATTTATTAAATGATTACATTTTTTTTCTATTTGTCTATATGTATTGTATATGTTATAAAATAAAACTGTACACCTATACCTACCATTAGCATACCATTTCCTCTGCCCTAAGGTTGCCTGGAAGAGATCGATCTTTAGCGGTAAAGCCGCCATTTGTAATTATTTCCTATTATTTTGTATGTTATGTTGCTTTTTATTTTTACAACGAGAAGAGTTATACAATCAAGAGTTATTTATATAATTATTACTAAGTGTTACAGGAAACATTTTATTTTATTGTGTTCTGTTGCTGTAACAATACATATTTTAAATACTGTCATATTCTTCCTAAAGTTCTATTTAAAGTATTATAAGGTGAAATTTATTATGCCAATATGTATAAATATAATTTATCATTTTTTTTGATTTTGGGTTTCTCATGTGAGTATTATTTTTATCACTAAGGTACTAAGCTTTTTTGATCCTGTGATGATATTCCGTAATGCTAATTGAGATTTCGTTTCCTTAATTAACGTTCAATTCTAAAATGTATCTGATATTGCAAGTTTTATTCATTGTCGTAACATGGAAATATGGATTTTACAAATGAAAATTGTAAAGCTGACTGAAAGAAGTTGCATATTCTGTCACAATTACTGTTAGTGACTATTCATGAATATAATTTTTGAGTAATTTTACTAAAGAGTTTGACAAAACATACACTGTTAAAAACTGTGGTAATTTTACAAGAAATGTGTTGGAAGTATAATTATGCTCAAAGCAGTTTTGTAATTTAAGAAATCAAACTGTAATTTTACAAATATTTTTTTACTATTTCTGTTGTGGAAAATTCAAAAACGTAAATACTAATTTAAATGACGAACACTGTAATTTTACAAATCAGCATAATTGAAAATAGTTTGTAAAATTAAAATATTAAATTTGCAAAATACGAATTTATTAAGTGCAACGTGTCTTTTAAAATCACAATACACATTTTATTTAAACAATAAATACAATTATATAAAAATTTTGCAGAAGACATATTAGACATTTTAATTAAATCAGTCCTTAATTGGAAAGTTTGAAAATATTTTATTATTTTATTTATACCTGTTTAATCGATATGAATTCCTCTTATTGTTAGAGGAACTACTACATGCACATCAATTTTTATCTATTATTCATAATCGTAAGAATATTATTCGAATTGTTCTTCAAAATACTTAAACATGTTGTATGAGCAGTTTTTATGGACATAAGTATAATTATGATATGCATATAATTAACATTTTTTAATTTTTTTCTTCCAGATCTGAACCCAATCACTGGCATGCCTAAGGAGAGAGGAAAAGGTGTCTTAATTTAATTTTACATATGTAATAATCAAAATAAATCTTTTGTCTTTTCGTATGTAGCCGACATGAATGTTTATAACAAACATGATATTAAAAATAGTCCTTTAGCTATAAATTCCGATGCCGTTGGTTTTAGTGGTGAATTTAGTAGAATTAAATGATGTCTACATTTTTGAGTTTATTAATATCATATATTTAGGTACAATTATTATTTTAAAATTAGTACTTTTCCTATTTCCTGGAATGACGCTTACTTTGAATAAAATCTTATTCCTCGATCAGTATTGTCTTAACTCTGCCATTCCTTTATATAGCACTAGAGCATCTTTTTTTTTCTTTAGAGAAGAGAGAGAGAGAGAGAGCGAGAGAGCGTATTTTATATCAGCAATTAAAGTTTTCCCTTTCCTTAAACAAGCTGTGATACTCCGATTTGGTTTCGTTTTAGATTTGGTAGTAATACAACTACTACTATCCAGTTAAAATTACTATTGATATCAGATTAGCTATGGATAGCCGTTAAATGATTATTAATTATTTTAAAATCTCTGATTTAACATGTCTGTTGTCTCTGTTGATTGGTTTTACAGCGTATTTTATACATTTTGAATTCTTAACCTAATTGGTTCTTGTTAACTATGTTTTTAATTATATTCACTTATATATAAATACATACGACGACCGTTGTGGTGTAGTGGTGCGAGTAGTCGCCTCAACGGCACGAGCCAACGGTCGCGGGTTCGATTCTTGCTCGGGACAGATATACGTATTTGTACACATATTTGTTTCCGGTCGAGGTATATGTCCTTGTGGGTCTCCCCATCGTGCCTCGGAGAGTACGTAAAGCCGTGGGTCCCGGTTGTTACCATAGACATCTGATAACGATCATTACGTCGTCGTCAATAGTAGGGAAAATAAACGCCAACTCGCAGTGGAGCAACGTGGTGGATTAAGCCCCAATCCTTCTACTATATGGAGAAAAGGCCTTCGCTCTGCAGTGGGTTCTTTACAGGGTGTATAGTAGTAGAGTATTATATGTACAAATACAACTTTCTTAATATATTTTGCGATAAACTGCACACAATAAAAGAAGTTATTATTACATTTTTCTCCTAAACAACTTATAAGCAATTTTTTAGGTAATTCGAACAATATGTTTATTGGTCGACACTGATTTCCAGTTCACAAGACTCATGCTAGCAATGCTGTGGAAGTCAGCAGTGTGTCGAGCCGGGTAGCGTACCTAGCACTTAAACTCACTGACAGGTACTCTCTGAAAGTGGTACAGGTATATGCGCCGACCTTGTCAAACTCTGATGATGAAGTTGAGACCATGTATGAGGATATTTCGAAAGCCATACATGGTACTACTTCAGCCTTCTACAACGTTGTTATGGGATACTTCAACGCCAAAGTCGGAGTATAAAATCGGCGAATCGAAAATCGGATTACATTTATTTAATTGCTTATAATTATATTGTTTCAGCGCTTAAGATAACCGGTCTTAATCGAAGCCAAATTTTGAATGAAACGGATGACGTCATAAGATATGAGTACGAAGATGGAGAAAAAATCCAATTAAATTGTACTTATACAAGAGCTTCTGAAAGCCCAATACCATATTACATGTATTGGACACGTAAGTAACAAATTATTTAGTCATAGTTCTTTGTTCTTGAATGAAGCAAACAGATATCCATGAAAACGAAGTATATTATAGATGCTTCAAATCATTTAGGGGCCTCGGTGTCTTGTATGGTCCAAGCTAATATATTTACAGTGACAATGTGTGCGTCTTTAGTAGTACAGTCAAGTGCATTTTAATACATAATAAAATTAATTTCTAGAAAAAAAAATTCGACTTCATGATTAAACCTACATGTACAAATTTGGGATATGTTCTGATTTACACTGTGCTATACTGGTTACTGTTTAAACGGAACGCATTCCAGTATACTATCATACCCATTTTTCGACACTGTTTTCAAATTAAAATATTTATCATGTGCAAGTTTTCTGTTTAACAAGAAAAAATATTATTTAAATATTGTTGACATTTTTGAATAACATTATTAATTAATAATAATACCAATCAATCGTGGAATCTGTTAAATCTCTAGTCGCTGTTATATTTTTTGATCACGTGATCAAGTACTGAGAGCAACTTACCTCGAAAGCGCCAGTTCTCACAATACACAAATGACGATATATATTTCTCTATGGTACTGCGGCAGTGTACTGGCAGTTCATATAGGAACGAATTTTTCACCAGTAAGAGCACTGATCAGTGCTCGCAGTGTATATCGGAACACGGCCCTTAACTAAAAAGGAGAAAATAATGTTTTAATTACTTCAAAACAAAGAGCATCAAAGGACGATCAACGAAATTATCGCTACTTAAATAGCTATTCACAATTTATGATCAATTATTTTTGAAGTCGGTGCCTCGAAGTTTATGTATATTATACGCCGAAAACGTTTATGTTGATTTTCCTAAAAAGCGCTAAATTGATTTCGATACCATTTCTATTGGTCCACCTCTGAAGTATGATCTACCTATTAAAAAAACAACCATCAAAATCAATCGCGTAACAAACATACAAAAAAAAAACAGTCGAATTGAGAACCTCCTCCTTTTTTGAAGATAGTTACAATTAAGGTTGATAATGTGTTTTTCTAAATTTAATATAATGCAAGATATTCGTTAAATATCAATTTTAAATTAGTTTTTAGTTTTTTTATTTAAAAAGTGATGTCTTTTCAAAATTTTAAAATTTATTACTCATTTTGAATTATTTTCCAAAATCTGGAACATATATAATTTTGTATTAATATCATTTTAAATACTCGTAGTAGAAGTAAATTAGTAGATTTCTGAGAGTAGGGAGGGGTTGTTGTGTTGTTTGTTTTTCTATTAAATTTTAGGGTCGGCGATACTTTTTTGATGCTTCTTGTGTTGCAGGCCTCGATTAGCTGATATTATGATTGTTTGCCAACTACAAAAAAAATATAAGTTACAAATTTTTTTATATATGTATTTTTTCAGAGGAATTAAATGAAACAAACAATTCTGATAAAAGTGGGACAGAGCCCAAAAAAATAAATAAAACAGGTAATATTAGTTAATTAAACTTAAATTAAGAAGATAATAACATAGAAATGTTCCAATGCAAGACAAAGTATTTTACCCTATTTATTACAAACACAACACTTACTATATTTATATATGTATATAATTATGTATGTTATATTATTGTTTAAAAACTATTTTTCCCAGTTAAAAAATAACCCATATAGTTCATGTAAACTTTAATTCTTTATTTAAGCGTCTTATGAGAAAATGATTAGCTATCAAATCGTAAATAGCCGTTATATTATAAAAGCCGTGTGGTTTCCGGCAGAGTAGAATAGGACCAACCTATCCTTTGCCTGTCGTAAAAGGCGACTAAAGGCAACTAAAGTTACTAATTACGATGTTTTTGATCCACTGCAATCGGCTTTTCGAGCAGGCCACAGTACATTGACAGCTCTTTTAAAGGTCACCGATGACCTCTCTTATATCTATAAGAGAGGGTATGAAAAACAAATATGTGACTGTCTTAGTCCTAATAGATTTCACAGAACAGAACAGAACCTGGCAGATAGAGTTCGGTACATCCAATGAAAGGGCGTATTCAACGCCGCTGAGCTCGAACGGATTCGACGTGAGGCTGCTCCTGAAGTCGAACCCGTATCTACAGAGCATAACGCAGTTGTGACGCAACAGAAAAGTGTTCGTAGTGAAGTGCCTGTGGATGCGATCGTTGAAAAAGCATTCTCCCAAAAAGTAGAGCTAATGAGATGGATTTTACGAGAGGCGATTTCAGAGATCCGGAGCATTCCTCTGGAACAGAGGCCACGACTCTCCCGTCTTCCCCTAAATGCTGCGACGCGGGGTGCCATTGAGGCAGCTAACAGGCTGCTACCACCATATTTGAATGGCAGTCTAGGCTTGTATGATACGGGTTCTATTCTCTTTGGTGCCGCTCTGGCGGTACACCGTCTCATTGGAGCTAAAATCTAGGAGCCTGGATGCATTACTAATAAGTGTAGTAATGTACCAGCCTGGAAGAAGAGAATAGAACACCGTATCAGCCTGGCCAGGGCCCTCATTGGCAGACTACAAAGCTTCAGGTCGGGCAATACTAGGCCAAGGATTGTGCGCTCCGTCAGAATAGTTTTTAATGGATTAGGCGTCAGGCTTGACCAGCCTGATATAGCTGAAAAACAAACTGATAAAACTGATGGAGCGCATCGACGGCCTGAAGCAAAGAATCGCGGCATTGGGAAAGCGCATTCGTAGGTACTCTGAGAGAGTCAAGCGCTTCCGACAAAATCGCCTATTCGTGAGTGATCAGAAGAGGTTTTACAGGAAGTCGGAGAACCCGACGCCGTGCTCTACTTCCCCAAAACCAAATACGGCTCTTCACCTTTTGACGAAACATATGGTCACGGGAGGTAGAGTATGAGGAGGGCCCTTGGATTGCGGCGGCTCAGGAAGCATGTGCCAGAATCGAACCGATGAACTCGATCGCCATCTCTCCGAAGAACGTAGCTTATGCAGTTTTTTTATGTTAGTTGGTGTCCAGACTTCTTGGCAACACCGAAAGTCGTCCGAATACAAACTCGACCAATCAGCGGCTTTCGTTAAAACTGTTATAGCTTTTGAAATATTGTTCACACAGAACTTAGAATCTGCTCCTCCGATCGTTACACACGTTAATGTAAATGTAATTTTACACGTGAATATAATTTTATAATCACAAAGATTTATTATTTCAAACCCAGTATCTAACATAAACTGGTCATTCGGAGCCAAATTAATTCCAAAATGCATAAACCAGCGGCAGTGATTGGAGAAACACGCAAGTCTGGGAGCAGGCGTCCAAGTCCATAGCAGCTTATTCAGTAAGAGGAGAAGCCAAGGGGTAGTCGTTGGAATAACCAATCCTGGAGGAAGCTAGTTTGGTATCTGAAAACGCGCAAATAGGTACGGCCAGCCATCCCATCTATTCCCGCCCCACTTCCACTTCAACTGTTTAATGTTATTTAATTCTCTAAGTTTCAGTAATTACTAGTCAACTAATACCAGCTGTGCGTGTCCAAGTACTTCGCATCTCATTCGAAAACGTCAGAACTGTAAGTACCCTCTTTGTCACTTTTCACTAAAATGATTGAGCCAAGTCATGATACTTTACCACCTAAATCTCGCGATAATTCTCCTTATAGGCATAGTGATACCAGTCTAGTAAAAGAGCTAGTTAAAAAACGCGCTATACTTAAAGAGAGGCTAACTAGATTTGCAAATTATGTTGGTTCTTTAAAAAATGAAACGATCTGTAGTAGAAAACAAATAGATTTAAAGTTGCGTATTCAAGGAGCTTCTACTATGTTCAGCGAATTTAATAATATACAAACCAAGCTAGAAGAATCTGTATCTGATATTGATGATCAATTAACACAACGAGAGCTGTTTGAGAGCAGCTACTATAGTGCAATCTCTGATGCTGAATATTTGTTAAGTTTATGTGAGGTCACTGACACTTTAAATCCATCCGCACAAAAGCCAACTATTAAATTACCTGTCATATCATTGCCTATATTTGATGGTTCAATTGGAAATTGGTTACAGTTTAAAGATAGTTACATAAGTCTTGTACATAATTCCAGTGAAATAAGCGATATTGAAAAATTTCATTACTTAAAATCATCACTATAGGATAGTGCAGAATAAGTTATAAATTCAGTGGAATTTTCGGCAAGTAACCACCTTTATTTCGGCACCCAGTATTTCGGCACCTAATTGCATGGGAATTACTTCAAAATCGTTTTAACAACCAAAGATTACTTGTTCAAAATCAGGTAAAGGCGTTATTTACTATGCACAGTGTTAACAAGGAGTCACATATTCAATTACACGATTTTATAGACACAGTTTTAAAGAATATACGCGTTTTATCAAACCTTCATAAACCCGTAGAATATTGGTATACTTTACTCATATATTTAATTGTTTCTAAATTAGATCCCACCACAGAACGTGAGTGGGAGCAACATAAAGGTACACTATGTTCAAAAATGATAACTCCTTGACACCTTTAAAAGTTGATAGCCTAATGAAGTTCCTTACTGACCGAGCTGATATGTTGGAAACATTGCAATTATCACACAGCAAACAAAATCATGATTTTAAAAAACCCATTACAAAAAATTCAATTAAAGTTCACTGCAATGTTTCCACAAATAAGCCGAAGGAACGTCAATTATATGATAACACTAAAAAACGCTGTTTGTTATGTAATGCAAGTCATCCACTGTACGCTTCTCAAACATTTCTCAATTATAACTTAGAAACAAAACTTAAATTTATTAATGAAAAAAAACTATGCATGAATTGTTTACGTCTGGGTCACACAGTAAGCGATTGTCGGTTTGGACCGTGTCGGAGATGTAATCAGAAACACAATTCATTAGTGCATCCCGATAATAATGATTACAATATTAATACGACATTCACAAGTCATGCGGGAAACGCCACTGAGGTGAGTGATGGTCGCGTACTGTCAGTGGTGCCTGCTGCGCCCGCGATAGTCGGAGCGACCGCACCCGCGCCCTCGGCCGCCTCCCCGCTCTCACCTTCCTTTTCAACAAACCCAATTAATGCAAATGATGCACACATCGATACTACGAGTAACTGTATTCATTCTGTCAATTTGAAACCGGTATTATTGTCAACCGCTCTTATACAAATAACGGACAACTTAAATAAGTTACATGTAGTTCGCGCCCTTCTGGACAATGGATCAGAAAGGTGCTTTATCACAAAATCATTATGCGATTTATTACACATAAAGGTTATACAGTCCACGTTCGAAATACGAGGTGTTGGTAACTCTGTCACAAAATCTACGCAAATATGTTGTGACATTGAAATTGTATCGACGTCCAACATTTATAAAACACATTTACAATGTTTTGTTTTACCTAACATTACTTCGGCCGTACCTTCGATGCCCTTACAATACACGCAATTTAATATACCTGATTACATTCAATTAGGAGATCCACAATTCTATGAAACTAATAATATTGATATTTTAATAGGAGCTGATAAGTTTTGGGATTTAATAATAACAGATAAAATTAAATTAGCGCATGGACCTTTCTTATTAGACACAGAATTAGGGTGGATTATTTCTGGGCCTATTTCTACTATTTCACGCTATAAAGGGTACGGAATTCAATGTAATTTTTCGGATGCGATTGATACGCAGTTACTGCAGTTCTGGGAACTGGAAGAAACGTTTGCGCCTCGGGATACGCACAGTGAGGATGAACGTGCTTGCGAACAACATTTCGTTAACAATCCTACGCGCACGATTGACGGAAGGTTCGTTGTACGTATTCCTTTCAAAATTTCACCCGATAAATTAGGCGAGACATATTCGCAAACGGAACGAAGGTTTTTAGCTCTCGAGAAACGCTTAGTGCGTAATCCGGAGTATAAAAACTTTACTGCAATTTTATTCACGAGTACATACGCTTGGGTCATATGAAACTAGCTGATAACTATGGAAAACCTCATTATATAATGCCGCATCACGGTGTACTCCGCGAACATAGCACAACTACAAAACTGCGAGTGGTGTTCGACGGCAGTGCAAAGTCCAGCACAGATATTTCATTGAATGACCTCGAAATGGTCGGTCCACCGATACAGCGCGATCTCATTGCTATATTGTTACGATTTAGGCAGCACAAATACACGGCTTGTGCTGATGTTGAGAAAATGTTTCGCCAGTGCTTGATTCATGAGGATCAACGTGACCTTCAATTGATCTTGTGGCGGGACGACCCGTCAGAACCTATACGCGTTTATAAACTTTGTACTGTTACGTACGAAACCGCATCCGCTCCGTTTTTGAGTTGTCGATGTCTCAAGCAATTGGCGGCTGAGAGTACTGATCCTGATGTCACTAGAATCATCAACAACGACTTTTACGTCGACGACTTGTTAACGACGCATGATAACAAAAATCAATTATTAAAGATTTGTCAAAATGTATCTAGTCAATTACTATCAGGGGGCTTTCCACTACGAAAGTGGATGTTTAATTTTAATTTAGATGAAATCGAAAACGTGGCATCCGAATTATCTAAAGAATTGTCATTAGGTGATAATGTCCACGCTAAAACATTAGGATTAGGTTGGTTTCACATTAGTGACGAATTTCATTTTAACACAAATTATGAGAACGACAATAAAATAATTACAAAACGATACATTTTATCAAAGATTAGTCAGATTTACGACCCTTTAGGATTGTTGAGTTGTACGGTGATTATAATTAAAATTTTATTACAAAAATTATGGCTATTGAAAATAGGTTTTGACGATGTTGTTCTCGCTGACATCTCACAGATTTGGGACCGTTTCGCGACTTCTTTGCCTATGCTTAAATATATACGCGTGCCGCGTCACGTTGTAAGTACCAACCCCGCGCGCATCGAACTGCACATATTCTGTGACGCTTCGTCTGTCGCATACGGCACTTGTGTATTTGTGCGTACCATAAATCATGACTCGTCGGTAACCGTACTATTATATTGTTCTAAGGGAAAAGTTGCGCCTCTAAAACCGGTAAGTATCCCGAGATTAGAACTTTGTGGCGCTTTACTAGGTGCTAGGCTTTATAATAAAATCCGCGAGTCAATAAACCGTCAGTTCGATGACGTTACCTTCTGGTGTGACTCCACCATAGTATTGGGATGGCTGCGCATGTCTCCTAATCTATTAAAAACCTTTGTTCAAAACCGAGTATCTGAGATTCACGAGCTCACTGATACGTTGAGGTGGCGTCATGTTAGCGGCAATGAAAATCCAGCTGATTTAGTATCCCGCGGTGTCAAACTGGAAGATCTCAAAAATTGTGTTATGTGGTGGGAGGGACCAACGTTTCTTCATGACCCTGCATTTGATAACAGTCAGTCACATGACGAACAAGTAAATATTTCTAGTTTACCTGAAACCAAATCTAAGCTTATTAATTCATTAGTCAGCTCGTCAGAAATTTCATTATTCCCATTTAAAAGATTTTCACAATTTAATCGTATGAAGCGGACTTGTGCATACGTATTGCGTTTTATACACATTAACGCTATAAAAATAATATTCGTCAAGGCTCTCTTACTGTTGAGTTAAAAAGTGCCAGTGAGACTTTGGTAAAACTGGCACCATTAGAAACATTTGCAGATGAATATAGATTACTTTCTTATAATAAAAAACTAAACTCTAAACATAATTTTAACAATTTAAATATATTTATGGGAGATGATAAAATATTACGCGTAGGGGGGAGAATAAAACAATCTTTATTATTTAATTTTGACAAAAAACATCCGATTTTAATGACTGATTGATGATGACTGCGTCATCTGTACCAGACTGTCAGGTAAATCGTTATCCCCTATTATGGGCAATTTACCACCAGAACGAATAACAGTACCTTTCCATTTAGTCAGTGTGGTGTTGACTACGCTGGACCAATGCTCATATTGAACCATAAGGGTAGGGGCTCTAAGATAACAAAGAGTTACGTATGTTTATTCGTTTGTTTCGTAACTCGCGCGGTGCATTTAGAACTAGTCAGTGACCTGTCTTCGGATTCTTATTTGCTTGCTTTGAAGCGTTTTATAGCTAGGCGAGGTAAACCTTATCAGATACTATCCGATAATGGTCGAAACTTTGTCGGTGCTGCTAACGAGTTCAAAAACGTTTTAAAAAACTGTTCAAAGGATATAATTGAATACGCAACTAGTCAAAATATTAAATTCTCCTTTATCCCAGCATATGCGGCTCATTTTGGTGGACTGTGGGAAAGTGGCGTAAAATTTTGTAAGCATCATTTGCTGCGAGTAGTTGGAAACGCACACCTAACTTTTGAAGAGTATACCACGGTACTGTCACAGGTTGAAGCTATATTAAATTCCCGACCTATTAGTCCCTTGTCTACCAATCCCACTGACTTTCTTCCACTAACTCCTGCTCATTTTCTGGTTGGACGTGCCTTGACGTCACCTGCAGCAGAACCACTGGTTGAAGTTCCTGTCCATCGGCTGACACGCTATCAACACCTCGAACAAAACAGGCAACATTTTTGGAACCGATGGAGCAAAGAATATATCTCCGAATTGCAAATTAGGACCAAATGGAAGCACCATAAATCTGATCTTCAACCTAACACTATGGTCGTCATCAAAGACGATAATACTCACCCATTGAAATGGAGCTTAGGACGAATCATATCCACCAAACCTGGAAAGGATGGAATATCCAGAGTCGCAGATATCCAAACCTGCACAGGAGTAATCAGACGCGCATTTCCTCGAATATGTCCTCACTTCTATGAAGACTCAGAAGAGAAAATGTTGGACGCCAGTGCTTCCAAGGCCGGGGGCATGTCCAGACTTCTTGGCAACACCGAAAGTCGTCCGAATACAAACTCGACCAATCAGCGGCTTTCGTAAAAACTGTTATAGCTTTTGAAATATTTTTCACACAGAACTTAGAATCTGCTCCTCCGATCGTTACACACGTTAATGTAAATGTAATTTTACACGTTAATATAATTTTATAATCACAAAGATTTATTATTTCAAACCCAGTATCTAACAGTTGGATAGGCAAACTGACAGACGTTCCATCTGATGGTAAGTGGTTGATGTCGCCCATGAACATAAACTAGTTTACCTGAAACCAGTCCAGGCAACTCATTTATGTGTTGCCTATTCAGAGACATAAGGTGTTAAAGTCTCGGTATGCCATGCAACCTTGGCTCGACAATACCAAGAAGCGACAGAGCGGAGGATGCTTCCGAACTTCTTTACTACTGGGATCACTCACTTAGCTCCTAAGTGCACCAACACCGCGGACCCTGCTAACTACCGCCCGTAACGTGTCTAACTTCCATCTATAAGACACTGAAATCCATTCTGAACTGCAAGATCTCTCGTCATATTGACGAATTTAACATCTTGTCTGCAGCTCAGAACGGATGCCGTGGAGGCAGTCGCGGCACAAAGGAGCTCTTTCTCATCGACTCTGTTGCGTCGCAGCTTGTCAAATACAACCGTCGGAACTTCTCTGCTGCCTGGATTGACTACAAGAAGGCATTCGACTCGGTGCCTCATTTATGGCTTCTGAGGGTCCTCGAACTATACAAGATCGACGGTGCAGTTCAAGACTTCCTCGAAGTATGCATTAAGCAATGGAGTATGATCTTTTGTCTCCAGGGCGAAAGACTGACGACGGGTGCGGGTGACCGAATGTCTGAACCCGCTTTGGTTTTGCTTGTCCTTGAATCATTTAAGCACTCTGCTGAAGCGTTCTGGGACAGCCTTTCAGTTTCGGAGAAGAGATATTAAAGTCTCCCACCTTCTCTACATGGATGACCTCAAGCTGCTGGCACCTAATGCTGCACGCCTCATGGAGTTGCTGAAAATCACTACTGAGCTCAGAGGCTCCATCAGGATGTAGCTTGGATTGGATAAGTGTGCGGTCGTGCATGTAGACAGGGGACAGGTGACGCAATCGGCTGAGATTAGCCTAGAGCTTTCGAACTTTAAGACCCTTTCCGAAGCTGAATCTTACCGGTATTTGGGCATGTCACAATGCATAGGAATGCCGGAGGTGAATATGAAACAGGCTGTTTGTAAGGTCTTTCTTGGACGGCTGACAAAAGTTCTTCGGAGCTACTTGTCGGGCGCTATCAAGTTTCGAGCTTATAACGGCTGGGTCTTGCCAACTCTCTTGTTCACATTTGGCGTGCTCAGATGGACTCAGACCGAACTTGACACCCTGGACAGAAGAGTCCGCACGACTATGACTCACCATCGCAGGCATCACCTGAAACCGTCGGTCATGAGACTGTACACCCCACGGAAGTGTGGTGGCCGAGGCCTTTTAAGCGCCAAGTCCATGCATAAGCGTGTGGTGTGCAGTCTCAGGGCCTACTTTGAAGCGAGAAGGGAGAGCGCTATGCATGGTGATGTTGTGGTATGTGACAAATGTTTCACCATCTTATCCCTGGCCAAAGAGGAATGTCGAAGACCGGTCGTGCTTAGCATCTGTGACCGGGAGACCGTATGGATGGAGAAAGAGCTGCATGGACGGTTTTATAAGGTGCTCCACGCACCTCACATGGATGTCAAGGCCTCCGTGCAGGGGCTGCGATTCGGGGACCTCTTTGGGGAAACCGAAGTTTTTGTCTGTGCAATAGGGCTGCCAGGGGAAAAAATGTCGCGATCGTACAACAGCTCAAAAAAAAAATCGTACGCCCAAAGGAATTAAAAATAAAAAAATCGTACATTATTATTTACCCTTTATTTACTGTTTATGTACAGATTTGTCGCAATAATTTTTAACATATTATTTGTCGGCTTAAAGTCAGTGCAGTTTTCGGTAATTCTGATAATTTGTTTTGCCAGTAAGGTCCCAAATGATTCTAATGCTCCGTTTATTAGATCAGACAAATGATCTGCTGTTTAGAATGCTATGTTATGTTCTGCTATGAAACTTGCCAATTTAATTTCCGTTGCTGAGACTATTTTATTTTTGGGTAATTCTTTTGTAACATGACATAATAGTTCCTTGTTTTTAAGTATCCTTGGTGCAGTAGACAAAGCCCTAATATATTTTTGGCATGAATCATGTGCCTTTATAAAAGTGTGTTTGGATATTAATTCCTGCAAACTATGCACTTCACTTTATAATTACTTTTACCTCATTTCAACCAATCTTTAAATAAATTCAGCTTTTCTCAGTCTGGGCGGTATTTCTGAGCCCTTTGATTATCCTTTTTAGAAGCCAAAAGTTCACCTCTTCTTGCTTAAGAAGAAATAATTCTTAGAAGTACGGAAACCCTCATTTTCACTTTCGTCACTCATATTTACAAAATTAACTACAACTGCAGATCACAACTTCTCTTACTTGTTACATTTCTCTTACGTTTTAACTGGTCTTTACAGTTAAAAAAAAAACTCTACAGCAGCAAATCACCATAATTATCAGCAAAGCAGCTTATTTCAGATCAGGCGCGAAGGAAATGTACCACAAACAAATATAAACGCGATTGGGATTTCGCAACCATAGACTAAGTATAGAAACAGAAAGATTTCCGTCTCAAATAAGTGTTGCCAAATGTCATATTAAAAAATCGCCAAATATCGTCGTAAGTAGTCGCTAATCGATATTGAAAAAAGTCTAAATGAAATGAATGAAATAAATCGTACGTTTTCCGTACGATTTCGATGTTTCGATCGTACTCGCGTGGAATCAGCAAAAAATCGTACAAAGACGATTTAAATCGTACAAATGGCAGCCCTGCTGTGCAATACAAGATGAGATGGTTAAGACGAACAACTACCGGAAGCACATTCTGAGAGATGGCACTCCCGACTTCTGTCGAGCTTGCTGTCATCCCGGCGAGTCACTGAGACATGTGCTTTCGGGGTGTTCAGCGCTTACCAACACTGAGTACTTGCACAGACATAACCATGCAGCCAAGATTGTTCACCAAGAGCTAGGATGTGAATCCTGTGTCGGGGGTCCGGAAACACGCACAATACACAAGCCCAAACGCCCAGACCACGACAAACATCTGTATGGTCTATAAAAATATTTGTCGTGTGCGGGGATCGAACCCGCGACCACTAGCGCATCAGCCAGTTGCTGCGACCACTGCGCTAACGCGTCATACATTGTTTTTCACATGTATTTTTTTTTAAATAAATAACTAGTGATACTTCCACTTCTGCCTATTTGGTGGATTTAATTTAATCTCATGGTATCTCATGGTGGCTGGGTATAAGGGAGTTCACGAGGAGAGACCACGGCACTAGCAATGGCCATGGTCACGGTGCACATACCTATATATTATGTCATACGTCTTAGTAATATCAAAGGAATTTATATCATAACTGGAACGCTCACTTAATAAAATTGTATATTCAAATATGCACCTTACTGACATAAGGTTGACATTATTTTGTTTCCAACATATAAAGTGATAAAATCGTTCCGAGCATTTCGTTGACTACTTGTTTTTTGTCTCTTTCAAAGTCGAATCTTGTACTACACGAAACCCAATTACAGATAAGAACACAGTGATGATTAACGTGACATTAAATGAACAGAATCGCATCAAAGAAATCGTTTGTCACTTAGAAGAGAAAACAGGTACAAAGGAAGTATTAAAACTAAAACAAAGGATCGTTGTAAGTGTAAAAGGTAATATATATATTTTTTTACTTTACTTTTGTTTAGCGTAACTGTAAATCTGTCACATCGTTAACTTCATCATGGAGTGTTTTATCATCAACAGATTGAAGCTTCGGTCAGCCGAAGGAATAAATAGAATTAAGAATATATTTTTCGTCCACTTGTTATCATAAATTATAATGAAATAGCTATCGTAGCTGCACCAAAGGGGATCCTCTTTTTACACGTTTAGGTCTATCTCACTCCCCCTCACCCTTTTAGCTAGTAACGCATTCATGTGTCTGAAGCTACTTCTAAAATCAAATAAATCAAATAATCAAGAGTTCGAACAAATTTATTTATTTATTTATAACTTTATTTATAATTCTTTATTGTACACTACTGTTGAAACAAAATTACAAAGATATATACTTAAATATTATTGGACAATAAGGCGGTCTTATTGCTAATAAGCAATCTCTTCCAGATAACCTTACGTTGTGAGGAATTGAAACATAGCCGGAGTAAAATGGAGGGTGGTGCATAAATATACAAAATAACACAAAAGAAATATAATTAAAAATAATGATAAAAATAAAACTATACGATATAATAAAAATAATAGATAAAAAATATATACTGTTATTCAGTTTTACTTTAAACTAAAAATATAGTTACTAATAAACAATAAAATACTTAATATAGGTATATATATACACATTCACAGAGCGATCGAACAAAAAAAGATACCGCACAGTTAATCTGCATTAGTTAAGTAAAAATGTTTAAGGTGATTTTAAAAAATTTGAAGTGTCTGAGATTCTCTTATGCATAAAGGTAATGAATTCCATAATAAGATGGAGTGAACCGTGGAAGATTTTATGTAAAATTTAGATGTATGTGATGGTATCTTAAGAAGAAGTCGACGACATGATCTTACATTAGTTCTATTTTCCTCCAAAAAAAAAAAGGCATAGATGATAGATGGGATATACCTAAGGCAGGGCGGACCCGACTCTGCTTCGGCGGTGCGACCAGTGGTGTTGCTGAACAAAGCCGGGAAGGCCTTGGAGAAGATAGTGGCCTCCCGGCTCGTTCAGCACCTGGAGGAGGGCTCGGGACCCGGACTTTCAGAATCCCAGTTCGGGTTCCGAGCACGTCGGTCGACCGTTGACGCCCTCAAACGCCTGTGGGCGGTCACTGGTGAGGCGGAACACGGAAGGGAAGTGGTGGTCGCGGTATCGCTGGACATCGCGAACGCCTTCAATAGCCTCCCGCACGCGGTGGTACGGGAGGCACTAAAATACATCGGAGTGCCCCCGTATCTGAGGAGGCTGTTAGAGGCGTACCTCTCTGATCGGAGGGTAGGCCTCGAGAACCGATCGGGGTCCGTGGAAGGGCGGCGAGTCGGCTGCGGTGTCCCACAGGGATCCGTTCCGGGTCCGATCCTGTGGGACATCGGGTACGACTGGGTCCTGCGAGGCCATCTTCTCCACGGGATGGATGTTATCTGCTACGCGGATGACACCCTCGTTTATTCCCGGGGACGAAACTACAAGGAGGCGACGCGGCTGGCCAAGGTCAGACTTGACCTCGTGATCAGACGCATAGGGAGTTTAGGGCTTCGTGTCAGGATTGACAAGACCGAAGCCCTGCTCTTCCGCGGGACCGATCGCAAGGGACCTCCACCGGGGGCTACCCTTCAGATCGGATAGGGGAGAGTCAGGATGAGCCCCCAAATGAAATATCTCGGGCTCATCCTGGACGGAGGGTGGACCTTCGGCCCACGTTTCGCGATGGTAGGACCGAAGGTCGTGAAGGCGGCGAGCGCGCTGGGCAGACTCCTCCCGAACCTCGGAGGACCCAGCGCCGCCTGCAGGCAGCTGTACTCCGGAGTCTGCCGGAGTATGGCGACGTACGGTGCCCCGGTTTGGGCGGATCGCCTCACGGCGAAAAATAGGGCAGCGCTTCGTGCTGCGCAGCGAACAATCGCGGTGAGGGTGATTCGGGGGTACCGTACGGTATCGTGGGCTGCAGCTACTGCTCTAGCCGGCGACCCCCCGTGGGAGCTCGTGGCGGAGGTTCTTGCCGAGACCTACGCATATGTCTCGGGTAGGAGAGCTCTTGGTGAGAACCCCACGTTTGACGGGATCCTACGTGTGCGTCGGATAAGGCAGGAAGCGCTCATGCGGAGGTGGGGGGAGGACCTGGCGGGGCAGCCGTATGGCACATGCGTAACGGCTGCCATTCGCCCGGTCCTTGAGCGGTGGATGCGTCGAAAACGCAAGCCCCTCACCTTCCGTCTGACGCAGGTTCTCACCGGGCACGGTTGCTTTGGTGACTACCTGGGTAGGACGGCCCAAAGGGAGCCGACGACTGAGTGTCACGATTGTGGCACAGCCGTGGACTCTGCCCAGCACACCCTCGAGCTGTGCCCGAGATGGGCGGTGCTGCGTCAAGGTCTGACGTCGGTCGTCGGGGGGGACTTGTCGCTCCCGAGCATCATCACCGCGATGTTCGGCGACGACGAATCCTGGAAGGCGATGGTCTCCTTCTGCGAGACAGTAATGTCCCAGAAGGAGGCCGACGAGCGGATGAGAGAGGAGGCCGCCGACGTGGCCTCCATCCGCGGGCGACGAATGGGGATGCGTAGGAGGCGATATTTAATGCGCCTTCAGTAACGCCCTTGTGCCCGTGTCGGGCCGGGATGGGAACCCGGTCCTGCTAGACACAGCGTCGTCGGGACTGTTCAGAGGTTAGCCGGACAGACCCCATGGAGGAGAAGTCTGGCCTTTTCGCCGAGGCCAGCCTATCGCCGGAGGGATCCTGTTGCCTGCAGATTTGGGAACCTCCAATTAAAGCGGCTGAAGGCTCCCGCAGGGGTTTAGTACGGTATTGCACTCCACAAAGTGCCGAGTCCGACATAGGTCTAGGACTGCCGACCCGAGCGTCCTGTATATCATCCGTAAATGGATTACCCTGCGATAAAAAAAGTGGTTTCAGGGATTGAGATTTGATTTTAATATTACGGTCCCCAAAGTGATCCGGGCCTAGGTCCCCCTGATCTCCAAAGACAACCCTGAATATTGCGTTATTTCAAAATTTTAAAAGTATAATATGTACCTAATATCTGATAATATATAGATAATTATTCTTTTCAAAAAAAAATATGATAGATGTATGTATATCATAGTGCGCGTATCATGGAAAAACTACTGGATATTTAATTAAAAGTCTAAAAACGGATTTTATCGCGTTTATTCAAAATTACTGTTTAACAATTTAATTTAAATTATTTGACGTTTCGGACCCTTTACAGCGTCCATGATCTCGGGGGACTGAGGTGGTGGGTGTCCGAATAATGAATCAATTGTTACATACCCCGCTTTTTTATACAATTGTAAATTATTACTTTTGACCGTTCCTATTCACACAGAATGAACTTGTTGTGTCTGGAAGTCGTGCTGTGTTCTTATTTTCCTTGGGTTTAATTAATTTTAGAACTGGTTCCCAAGCTGGTGGTACGTTCCAACCATCCTCTCTATTGAAATTAGGATGTTTTTTTATTTCAATAGCCTCGCGAATCATCCTTGGTAGGAATCGGTGTTCTTTAGCGAGAATTTGTGGCTTATCAAATCTAATGTAGTGGTTGGTACCTTGTTGAGTATGTTGATACACAGCAGACTTTGTCGACCGTTGGTGTTTAATGTCAGCTATATGTTCTTTTACGCGTGTCTCTATACTCCGTTTAGTTTGTCCTATATATGAAAGACCACATTCACAGTCTAATTTGTAGACCCCTGCATCTTGTAAAGGTATTTGGCACTTGACAGATGGTAATAATTGACTTATCTTCGTTGGCGGCTTGTAGTAAGTTTTGATTGAAGCTCGCTTCAAGATGTAGCCAATCTTGTCAGTGACTCCTTTAACATATGGTAGTACGGCAGGCTGGCGCTCAACTGTGGCAGTCCTCTTCCTCCGGGATCTGTGACGCTGACGCGGTGCTCGGAGCTTGTTGTCTCGCAGTACCTGCTTGATGTGCTGTAGCTCTGCGTCCAGGTGTTTCTCGTCACAGATCCCGTGAGCTCTCTGAAACAGAGACAAACCAACGGCAGAGAGTTGTCTAGGATGGTGGTGAGAAGCACCGTTCAAATACTTGTTTGTGTGGGTAGATTTTCTATACACAGAATGGCTTAAACTATGATCGGGATTCCTGATTATAAGTACATCTAGGAAAGCTAGTGTGTTGTTTGCCTCTAACTCCATGGTAAATTGAATATTGTTTGAATATTGTTGACAATATTCAATTTACCATGGAGTTAGAGGCAAACAACACACTAGCTTTCCTAGATGTACTTATAATCAGGAATCCCGATCATAGTTTAAGCCATTCTGTGTATAGAAAATCTACCCACACAAACAAGTATTTGAACGGTGCTTCTCACCACCATCCTAGACAACTCTCTGCCGTTGGTTTGTCTCTGTTTCAGAGAGCTCACGGGATCTGTGACGAGAAACACCTGGACGCAGAGCTACAGCACATCAAGCAGGTACTGCGAGACAACAAGCTCCGAGCACCGCGTCAGCGTCACAGATCCCGGAGGAAGAGGACTGCCACAGTTGAGCGCCAGCCTGCCGTACTACCATATGTTAAAGGAGTCACTGACAAGATTGGCTACATCTTGAAGCGAGCTTCAATCAAAACTTACTACAAGCCGCCAACGAAGATAAGTCAATTATTACCATCTGTCAAGTGCCAAATACCTTTACAAGATGCAGGGGTCTACAAATTAGACTGTGAATGTGGTCTTTCATATATAGGACAAACTAAACGGAGTATAGAGACACGCGTAAAAGAACATATAGCTGACATTAAACACCAACGGTCGACAAAGTCTGCTGTGTATCAACATACTCAACAAGGTACCAACCACTACATTAGATTTGATAAGCCACAAATTCTCGCTAAAGAACACCGATTCCTACCAAGGATGATTCGCGAGGCTATTGAAATAAAAAAACATCCTAATTTCAATAGAGAGGATGGTTGGAACGTACCACCAGCTTGGGAACCAGTTCTAAAATTAATTGAACCCAAGGAAAATAAGAACACAGCACGACTTCCAGACACAACAAGTTCATTCTGTGTGAATAGGAACGGTCAAAAGTAATAATTTACAATTGTATAAAAAAGCGGGGTATGTAACAATTGATTCATTATTCGGACACCCACCACCTCAGTCCCCCGAGATCATGGACGCTGTAAAGGGTCCGAAACGTCAAATAATTTAAATTAAATTGTTAAACAGTAATTTTGAATAAACGCGATAAAATCCGTTTTTAGACTTTTAATTAAATGAATAAAATTCGCGTAAATATAAGAGAACAGTAAACTACTGGATATATTTTAATAGACTCATTTCTAAGTTTTATTTCTAAGACACTTTACCTTTATCAAAAAACAATTCCTGCGATATCTTCATTTGATATAAAGTTATTGAAGTTTTGAGTAACAAAGATTTTCATAAACACTGCGTGTTTTTACAAAGAAATATTGTAAGCAAGGTACATTTTTGCTTCCAATCTTTTTGATGTGTTTTCCTCTGCACATAAAATGTTATTGCTAATATAATAAGCAACGCAGTCGAAGTTCTTGGTATCAGCTAGTCTACATTTGTTTCGTATGATGAGAGATAGAGCGGAAAGTCATAAATCTCCTTCCTTATTAGTAGCCATCGTAAGTAGGTTAAAGGGTCCCAAAATACGAGTATCTTAAAGTCCTAGCAACTCTTGAAAAATAAATGAAAATTCTATTTTCATTTATTTTACGGATATCGTTATATATATAGAAAGTCAATTTCATTGCTTCAACCTAACTCTTGATTATACTGATTTAAGATATTATTTTGAATTAAAAAACTTGCTAACTAATGAATGACACAGGTCATAAAATTCACGATATGAGTCGCAGAAACGGAAGATAAATAAAGACAAAACCGTAAAGCATTTCTAGCTTACACACTCGTATATTTATTTCTTAATAACCTTATCGCAATTTCAGACATACATCCCTGCCTCAAAAGATCAGGTTGCGAAATAATAATATCTGACTGGAACACGCTCAGTCCGATTGAGACAACATCTGTACAACCAAGTCATAAAAGTAAGTATAATATAACATGTATTTTTGTTTATAACAAATGACTTTAATGTTAGAAACACACAGGGTCTATGGTAGGTTAAATCTTGCTGGCTTAATTATAAATGCTGACGGTCGCGGATCACCAAGATCATCAAATAAGCGAAAAAAAAAATAAGATAAGGAATTAATCTATTTTTTAGAATGAATTTGCCATTTCGCTTAGGACGAGATCGTGAGAAAACCTGCATGAATTTGAAAAAATTCTGATACATGTATAGATTCATGATAACAGGAGTAGCTCTGGTCAACAGTGCGTCATTTAATATTTTAAAATTATAAAGTTATTAATAACATTTCACACCACGAAAACAGATATTAACTAAATCGAATATTCTCTATATTTCCAAAAAGTTCGTGTAGCATTTTGTCTCTAAGCTTTTAGATAATTTTAGCAATTAATGTTCTATTCTGTTTGAATTTTTTTATGGTACCTAAATTTTTTTGATAGAAAACTCGAAGGTGATGAAATTCTATACAACTTTATACCTATTTAACTTTATCAAGAGCTAAGTATTGAAAAACTCAGGAATAATTAAATTATTCTTCTACGCTTAGGATGTCCTCAAGCCAGCGTTAGAGTTTTATTACGTGTCTACCCAAATATTTAACAAAATTTCCTTTATTTCAGCATATGAGAAGGTAAATGGTTCACAAATTATTAATTACTGTTCGCATGATAAAGTCTTCGTAAAGGTAAATTTGCGGAATCTACCAGAGTCTGCAACACCTAAACTATTATATTCAGGTAAGTTTCTAGAGTCGTATTGTTTAATCATTTTTCAGTGACGAAAGTCGGTTATTTGACATGATTTATCTGATACAATTTTATGGTAATTTCATTATCATTGTATAAGCTTAAGCAACGACTTCTTCATAAGGCTTGCTCACGTGAACTGAAACAGTCTGTAAACGTTTCATTGGACACAGACCTTCTGGTATAAGGTTGTAGCCTTTTTGTTGGAGTAACGATCAGGGCTGGCCTAAGGAATGTGCGAAGTATGCAGCCACACACTTAAACTTTTTGGAAGGGCATACAAGTGGGGCATAAAAAGGGGCATAATTTTATCCTAGGGGTATCCATCAATATCCTTAATATAAATCTTGCACACTCGCCCTTTTCGCCGTAGGCCGGCCCTGGTAACAATGGTTATGAGATGTTTATGATAACAAACAGAGAAAACATGCTTTGCATGCTCTGCGAAGGGTGGCAAGACTCACGAAGATAAACACCCAGATAAGAATCGGAAAGAAGCGGGAATCTTCGATCGAATTTTTCAAGTAGACTAGTACTATTTTTAATTATAATAATTTTTCTTTTTAGATGGTAACGAACAGAAAACATTTGAATTTAACCTAACTATACCAGAAACGCATAATGGCACGATTCTTTCTGCTATTGCTGAATATCGAAAGACAAACCTTACTTCAAAAGTCTTAAGATACAAGTTTATGCAAAATTGTGATAGAAAACGTAAGTTTGTCATTAACATTACTGCAGTAGAGTATAGAATGTAATTGTAATGTAAGTAACAGAGCACGTATAGCTCGTGTAGGGTAGTATTACATTCTCTCAGAGAATCAAGCTGACTCATCTACTTGTCGTCTTAACGTAGTGACATACAAACGAAATATGAATTAAAAAGTTGCTTAAGGTGAATTTGTGTTTATATTTATCGCACGCATTTTCGTTACATCGAGTTTCAAATCACAACGATTCTAAAAAAGTTTCGCTTTAAAAAAAAGCAATATTGCGTTATTTCAAAAAATATAAAGTATACTATGTACCTAATATCTGCAATCGAAAAGCCTAATTCCACAATAAAGATAAATATTCTTTTCCAAAAAAAAAAAAAAAAAATGAAAGATGTATGTATATCGTAGTGCGCGTATCAAGGAAAACTACTGGATATATTTCAATAGACTCACTTCTAAGTTTTATTTCGTAGACTCTTGGCCTTTATCAAAAAACAATTCCTGCGATATCTTCATTTCATATAAAGTTATTGAAGTTTTTAGTAACAAAGATTTTCATAAGCACTGCATGTTTTTACAAAGAAATATTGTAAGCAAGGTACATTTTTGCTTCCAATCTTTTTGATGTGTTTTCCTCTGCACTATTGCTAATATAATAAGCAACGCAGTCGAAGTTCTGAGTATCAGCTAGTCTACATTTGTTTCGTATAAAACAAGAAAGTGCGGGAAGTCAAAATCTCCTTCCTTATTATTAGCCCTCCCCCCTTTGTTGCTTCCTTAGTGCTTCAAGTATTTATGAACATCGTAAGTAGGTAAAAGAGTTCAAAATATGAGTATAATAAGGCCCTAGCAGCTCTTGAAATATAAATGAAAAATTACATTTTCATTTGAACTGAACTGAATCAGCCTGTAAGAGTCCCACTGCTGGGCAAAGGCCTCTTCTCCATGTAGAAGAAATTGACTGACTTGGCTGGAGCTTAATCTGCCACGTTGCTCCGCTGTGGGTTGGCGATTAATTTCCCTACCATAAGAAACGATCGTTATCGGGTGTCTATGATAAAAACCGGAACCGACGGCTTATCGAGCACGATAAGCTGTCGGTTCCGGTTCGAGGTATGGTGGAGGAGAGACCCACAAGAACAAACACCTAGACCGGAAACAAATATTCACAAAAATACAAATATCTGCTCTAAACGGGAATCGAACCCGCGACCAACGGCGTTGAGGCCACTATTCGCAGCACTACACTAGGAAGGTCGTCAATTTCATATCGCTATCTAAATATATTCGTTATCTATGTAGAAAGTCAGTTTCCTTGCTTTAGGTAACCTCTCTCTCGATTATACTGATTTAAGATATTATTATTGAATTAAAAAGCTTGCTTACTAACGAATTATATGGCCATAAAATTTACAATATCAGTCGCAGGAACGGAAGAACAATACAGATAAAACCGAAAAGCATTTCTAGCTTACACACTCGTATATTTATTTATTTAATAACATTATCGCAATTTCAGGCATACATCCCTGCCTCAAAAGACCAGGTTGCGAAATAATAATATATAAGTGGAAAACGCTCAGTCCGATTGAGACAACATCTGTACAACCAAGTCATAAAAGTAAGTATAATATAACATGTACTGTTGTTTATAACAAATGACTTTAATGTTAGAAACACACAGGATCTAGGGTAGGTTAAATCTTGCTGGCTTAATTATAAATGCTGACGGTCGCGGATCACCAAGATCATCAAATAAACGAAAAAAAAAATAAGATAAGGAATTAATCTATTTTTTAGAATGAATTTGCCATTTCGCTTAGGACGAGATCGTGAGAAAACCGGCATGAATTTGAAAAAATTCTAAGACATGTATAGATTCATGATAACAGGAGTAGCTCTGGTCAACAGTGCGTCATTTATTATTTTAAAATTATAAAGTTATTAATAACATTTCAAACCACGAAAACAGATATTAAGCCATAGCCGCCTTGAACTAAATCGAATATTCTCTATATTTTCCAAAAAGTTCGTGTAGCATTTTGTCTCTAAGCTTTTAGATAATTTTAGCCATTAATGTTCTATTCTGTTTGAATTTTTTTATGGTACCTAAATTTTTTTGATAGAAAACTCGAAGGTGATGCAATTCTATACAACTTTATACCTATTTAACTTTATCAAGAGCTAAGTATTGAAAAACTCAGGAATAATTAAATTATTCTTCTACGCTTAGGATGTCCTCAAGCCAGCGTTAGAGTTTTATAACGTGTCTACCCAAAAGTTTAACAAAATTTCCTTTATTTCAGCATATGAGAAGGTAAATGGTTCACAAATTATTAAGTACTGTTCGCATGATAAAGTCTTCGTAAAGGTAAATTTGCAGAATCTACCAGAGTCTGCAACACCTAAACTATTATACTCAGGTAAGTTTCTAAAGTCGTATTATTTAATCATTTTTCAGTGCCGAAAGTCGGTTATTTGACATGATTTATCACCCTGATACAATTTTATGGTAATTTCATTATCATTGTATAAGCTTAAGCAACGACTTCTTCATAAGGCTTGCTCACGTGAACTGAAATAGTCTGTAAACGTTTCATTGGACACAGACCTTCTGGTATAAGGTTGTAGCCTTTTAGTTGGAGTAACAATCAGGGCTGGCCTAAGGAATGTGCGAAGTATGCAGCCACACACTTAAACTTTTTGGAAGGGCATACAAGTGGGGCATAAAAAGGGGCATAATTTTATCCTAGGGGTATCCATCAATATCCTTAATATAAATCTTGCACACTCGCCCTTTTCGCCGTAGGCCGGCCCTGGTAACAATGGTTATGAGATGTTTATGATAACAAACAGAGAAAACATGCTTTGCATGCTCTGCGAAGGGTGGCAAGACTCACGAAGATAAACACCCAGATAAGAATCGGAAAGAAGCGGGAATCTTCGATCGAATTTTTCAAGTAGACTAGTACTATTTTTAATTATAATAATTTTTCTTTTTAGATGGTAACGAACAGAAAACATTTGAATTTAACCTAACTATACCAGAAACGCATAATGGCACGATTCTTTCTGCTATTGCTGAATATCGAAAGACAAACCTTACTTCAAAAGTCTTAAGATACAAGTTTATGCAAAATTGTGATAGAAAACGTAAGTTTGTCATTAACATTACTGCAGTAGAGTATAGAATGTAATTGTAATGTAAGTAACAGAGCACGTATAGCTCGTGTAGGGTAGTATTACATTCTCTCAGAGAATCAAGCTGACTCATCTACTTGTCGTCTTAACGTAGTGACATACAAACGAAATATGAATTAAAAAGTTGCTTAAGGTGAATTTGTGTTTATATTTATCGCACGCATTTTCGTTACATCGAGTTTCAAATCACAACGATTCTAAAAAAGTTTCGCTTTAAAAAAAAGCAATATTGCGTTATTTCAAAAAATATAAAGTATACTATGTACCTAATATCTGCAATCGAAAAGCCTAATTCCACAATAAAGATAAATATTCTTTTCCAAAAAAAAAAAAAAAAATGAAAGATGTATGTATATCCTAGTGCGCGTATCAAGGAAAACTACTGGATATATTTCAATAGACTCACTTCTAAGTTTTATTTCGTAGACTCTTGGCCTTTATCAAAAAACAATTCCTGCGATATCTTCATTTCATATAAAGTTATTGAAGTTTTTAGTAACAAAGATTTTCATAAGCACTGCGTGTTTTTACAAAGAAATATTGTAAGCAAGGTACATTTTTGCTTCCAATCTTTTTGATGTGTTTTCCTCTGCACTATTGCTAATATAATAAGCAACGCAGTCGAAGTTCTGAGTATCAGCTAGTCTACATTTGTTTCGTATAAAACAAGAAAGTGCGGGAAGTCAAAATCTCCTTCCTTATTATTAGCCCTCCCCCTTTGTTGCTTCCTTAGTGCTTCAAGTATTTATGAACATCGTAAGTAGGTAAAAGAGTTCAAAATATGAGTATAATAAGGCCCTAGCAGCTCTTGAAATATAAATGAAAAATTACATTTTCATTTGAACTGAACTGAATCAGCCTGTAAGAGTCCCACTGCTGGGCAAAGGCCTCTTCTCCATGTAGAAGAAATTGACTGACTTGGCTGGAGCTTAATCTGCCACGTTGCTCCGCTGTGGGTTGGCGATTAATTTCCCTACCATAAGAAACGATCGTTATCGGGTGTCTATGATAAAAACCGGAACCGACGGCTTATCGAGCACGATAAGCCGTCGGTTCCGGTTCGAGGTATGGTGGAGGAGAGACCCACAAGAACAAACACCTAGACCGGAAACAAATATTCACAAAAATACAAATATCTGCTCTAAACGGGAATCGAACCCGCGACCACCGGCGTTGAGGCCACTATTCGCAGCACTACACTAGGAAGGTCGTCAATTTCATATCGCTATCTAAATATATTCGTTATCTATGTAGAAAGTCAGTTTCCTTGCTTTAGGTAACCTCTCTCTCGATTATACTGATTTAAGATATTATTATTGAATTAAAAAGCTTGCTTACTAACGAATTATATGGCCATAAAATTTACAATATCAGTCGCAGGAACGGAAGAACAATACAGATAAAACCGAAAAGCATTTCTAGCTTACACACTCGTATATTTATTTATTTAATAACATTATCGCAATTTCAGGCATACATCCCTGCCTCAAAAGACCAGGTTGCGAAATAATAATATATAAGTGGAAAACGCTCAGTCCGATTGAGACAACATCTGTACAACCAAGTCATAAAAGTAAGTATAATATAACATGTACTGTTGTTTATAACAAATGACTTTAATGTTAGAAACACACAGGATCTAGGGTAGGTTAAATCTTGCTGGCTTAATTATAAATGCTGACGGTCGCGGATCACCAAGATCATCAAATAAGCGAAAAAAAAAATAAGATAAGGAATTAATCTATTTTTTAGAATTAATTTGCCATTTCGCTTAGGACGAGATCGTGAGAAAACCGGCATGAATTTGAAAAAATTCTAAGACATGTATAGATTCATGATAACAGGAGTAGCTCTGGTCAACAGTGCGTCATTTATTATTTTAAAATTATAAAGTTATTAATAACATTTCAAACCACGAAAACAGATATTAAGCCATAGCCGCCTTGAACTAAATCGAATATTCTCTATATTTTCCAAAAAGTTCGTGTAGCATTTTGTCTCTAAGCTTTTAGATAATTTTAGCCATTAATGTTCTATTCTGTTTGAATTTTTTTATGGTACCTAAATTTTTTTGATAGAAAACTCGAAGGTGATGCAATTCTATACAACTTTATACCTATTTAACTTTATCAAGGGCTAAGTATTGAAAAACTCAGGAATAATTAAATTATTCTTTTACGCTTAGGATGTCCTCAAGCCAGCGTTAGAGTTTTATAACGTGTCTACCCAAAAGTTTAACAAAATTTCCTTTATTTCAGCATATGAGAAGGTAAATGGTTCACAAATTATTAAGTACTGTTCGCATGATAAAGTCTTCGTAAAGGTAAATTTGCAGAATCTACCAGAGTCTGCAACACCTAAACTATTATACTCAGGTAAGTTTCTAAAGTCGTATTATTTAATCATTTTTCAGTGCCGAAAGTCGGTTATTTGACATGATTTATCACCCTGATACAATTTTATGGTAATTTCATTATCATTGTATAAGCTTAAGCAACGACTTCTTCATAAGGCTTGCTCACGTGAACTGAAATAGTCTGTAAACGTTTCATTGGACACAGACCTTCTGGTATAAGGTTGTAGCCTTTTAGTTGGAGTAACAATCAGGGCTGGCCTAAGGAATGTGCGAAGTATGCAGCCACACACTTAAACTTTTTGGAAGGGCATACAAGTGGGGCATAAAAAGGGGCATAATTTTATCCTAGGGGTATCCATCAATATCCTTAATATAAATCTTGCACACTCGCCCTTTTCGCCGTAGGCCGGCCCTGGTAACAATGGTTATGAGATGTTTATGATAACAAACAGAGAAAACATGCTTTGCATGCTCTGCGAAGGGTGGCAAGACTCACGAAGATAAACACCCAGATAAGAATCGGAAAGAAGCGGGAATCTTCGATCGAATTTTTCAAGTAGACTAGTACTATTTTTAATTATAATAATTTTTCTTTTTAGATGGTAACGAACAGAAAACATTTGAATTTAACCTAACTATACCAGAAACGCATAATGGCACGATTCTTTCTGCTATTGCTGAATATCGAAAGACAAACCTTACTTCAAAAGTCTTAAGATACAAGTTTATGCAAAATTGTGATAGAAAACGTAAGTTTGTCATTAACATTACTGCAGTAGAGTATAGAATGTAATTGTAATGTAAGTAACAGAGCACGTATAGCTCGTGTAGGGTAGTATTACATTCTCTCAGAGAATCAAGCTGACTCATCTACTTGTCGTCTTAACGTAGTGACATACAAACGAAATATGAATTAAAAAGTTGCTTAAGGTGAATTTGTGTTTATATTTATCGCACGCATTTTCGTTACATCGAGTTTCAAATCACAACGATTCTAAAAAAGTTTCGCTTTAAAAAAAAGCAATATTGCGTTATTTCAAAAAATATAAAGTATACTATGTACCTAATATCTGCAATCGAAAAGCCTAATTCCACAATAAAGATAAATATTCTTTTCCAAAAAAAAAACAAAAAAAAATGAAAGATGTATGTATATCGTAGTGCGCGTATCAAGGAAAACTACTGGATATATTTCAATAGACTCACTTCTAAGTTTTATTTCGTAGACTCTTGGCCTTTATCAAAAAACAATTCCTGCGATATCTTCATTTCATATAAAGTTATTGAAGTTTTTAGTAACAAAGATTTTCATAAGCACTGCGTGTTTTTACAAAGAAATATTGTAAGCAAGGTACATTTTTGCTTCCAATCTTTTTGATGTGTTTTCCTCTGCACTATTGCTAATATAATAAGCAACGCAGTCGAAGTTCTGAGTATCAGCTAGTCTACATTTGTTTCGTATAAAACAAGAAAGTGCGGGAAGTCAAAATCTCCTTCCTTATTATTAGCCCTCCCCCTTTGTTGCTTCCTTAGTGCTTCAAGTATTTATGAACATCGTAAGTAGGTAAAAGAGTTCAAAATATGAGTATAATAAGGCCCTAGCAGCTCTTGAAATATAAATGAAAAATTACATTTTCATTTGAACTGAACTGAATCAGCCTGTAAGAGTCCCACTGCTGGGCAAAGGCCTCTTCTCCATGTAGAAGAAATTGACTGACTTGGCTGGAGCTTAATCTGCCACGTTGCTCCGCTGTGGGTTGGCGATTAATTTCCCTACCATAAGAAACGATCGTTATCGGGTGTCTATGATAAAAACCGGAACCGACGGCTTATCGAGCACGATAAGCCGTCGGTTCCGGTTCGAGGTATGGTGGAGGAGAGACCCACAAGAACAAACACCTAGACCGGAAACAAATATTCACAAAAATACAAATATCTGCTCTAAACGGGAATCGAACCCGCGACCACCGGCGTTGAGGCCACTATTCGCAGCACTACACTAGGAAGGTCGTCAATTTCATATCGCTATCTAAATATATTCGTTATCTATGTAGAAAGTCAGTTTCCTTGCTTTAGGTAACCTCTCTCTCGATTATACTGATTTAAGATATTATTATTGAATTAAAAAGCTTGCTTACTAACGAATTATATGGCCATAAAATTTACAATATCAGTCGCAGGAACGGAAGAACAATACAGATAAAACCGAAAAGCATTTCTAGCTTACACACTCGTATATTTATTTATTTAATAACATTATCGCAATTTCAGGCATACATCCCTGCCTCAAAAGACCAGGTTGCGAAATAATAATATATAAGTGGAAAACGCTCAGTCCGATTGAGACAACATCTGTACAACCAAGTCATAAAAGTAAGTATAATATAACATGTACTGTTGTTTATAACAAATGACTTTAATGTTAGAAACACACAGGATCTAGGGTAGGTTAAATCTTGCTGGCTTAATTATAAATGCTGACGGTCGCGGATCACCAAGATCATCAAATAAGCGAAAAAAAAAAATAAGATAAGGAATTAATCTATTTTTTAGAATGAATTTGCCATTTCGCTTAGGACGAGATCGTGAGAAAACCGGCATGAATTTGAAAAAATTCTGAGACATGTATAGATTCATGATAACATATACATATGTATAGTAGTAGCTCTGGTCAACAGTGCGTCATTTATTATTTTAAAATTATAAAGTTATTAATAACATTTCAAACCACGAAAACAGATATTAAGCCATAGTCGCCTTGAACTAAATCGAATATTCTCTATATTTTCCAAAAAGTTCGTGTAGCATTTTGTCTCTAAGCTTTTAGATAATTTTAGCCATTAATGTTCTATTCTGTTTGAATTTTTTTATGGTACCTAAATTTTTTTTGATAGAAAACTCGAAGGTGATGCAATTCTATACAACTTTATACCTATTTAACTTTATCAAGAGCTAAGTATTGAAAAACTCAGGAATAATTAAATTATTCTTCTACGCTTAGGATGTCCTCAAGCCAGCGTTAGAGTTTTATAACGTGTCTACCCAAAAGTTTAACAAAATTTCCTTTATTTCAGCATATGAGAAGGTAAATGGTTCACAAATTATTAAGTACTGTTCGCATGATAAAGTCTTCGTAAAGGTAAATTTGCAGAATCTACCAGAGTCTGCAACACCTAAACTATTATACTCAGGTAAGTTTCTAAAGTCGTATTATTTAATCATTTTTCAGTGCCGAAAGTCGGTTATTTGACATGATTTATCACCCTGATACAATTTTATGGTAATTTCATTATCATTGTATAAGCTTAAGCAACGACTTCTTCATAAGGCTTGCTCACGTGAACTGAAACAGTCTGTAATCGTTTCATTGGACACAGACCTTCTGGTGCCTAAGATTGTAGTATTTTATTTGGAGTAACAATCGTTATGAGATGTTTATGATAACAAACAGAGACAACATGCTTTGCATGCTCTGCGAATGGTGGCAAGATTCACGAGGACAAACCCAGATAAGAATCGGAAAGAAGCGGGAATCTTCGATCGAATTTTTCAAGTAGACTTGTACTATTTTTAATTATAATAAATTTTCCTTTTTAGATGGGAACGAACAGAAAACATTTGAATTTAACCTAACTATACCAGAAACGCATAATGGCACGATTCTTTCTGCTATTGCTGAATATCAAAAGACAAACCTTACTTCAAAAGTCTTAAGATACAAGTTTATGCAAAATTGTGATAGAACAGGTAAGTTTGTCATTAACATTACTGCAGTAGAGTATAGAACGTAATTGTAATGTAAGTAACAGAGTTTTTTTTTTTAAAGATCAAAACATTCTATTTAAAAAAGGAATATTAAAAAAAACATTGTTTTAAATTAATTAATAAGTTTAGTATGTAGTATGTACATATATCTTATTATAAAAACAGCCATATCAAATCTACTCTATTATACTGGGTGAATCTGGGACAATCGATGATATTTACCCGACTGCGACAGATATATATACATATATATATATATACATACGTATGTATGTATGTATGTATGTATGTATGTATGTATGTATGTATGTATGTATGTATGTATGTATGTATGTATGTATGTATGTATGTATGTATGTATGTATGTATGTATGTATGTATGTCTGTATGTATGTATGTATGTATGTATGTATGTATGTATGTATGTATGTATGTCCATTTCTTTGGCACGCCCTACAGCCCAAACGGCTGGACGGTTTTTTACATATGAGGTGTCATTGGATTTTTCTAAATTGTAGTAGTGACATAGGCTATATAAATTTTCAAAATGGCGCCCGCAAATGGCGGAATGAGGGGGGGGAGTTGATTTTTTTTTCTTACTCTAGCAATATGGGTATCAAATGAAAGCTAGTAAATTGTTTTATTGTTTTTAGTTTATAATAAGATTATTTTACGCAGTCGGGTTTTTTGATTTTTTTTTAATTAAGCATACTTGTTTAACCTTATGATTTGCTGGTCATACTGAACAACTTTTCCCAAGAAACATACCCTCACAAATGTGTTTGCGAAAATGAAGTTTCGTTTTCGATCTCCCATACAAAGTTCGATTACCTACTGTGCCATTTTTTCACCATCTCCAGCAAATCACTCAAATATCGCTAAAGCAGATCCTTTTTACGTCCTGTCATTATTTTTAATTGATTAACACAACATTAGTAAGCTATATACAATATCCTAGTTAAAAAACAATTTTTAATGTAATTTGAACAAGATATCGAATTTGAACAAGAAATCGAGAATCGACTTTTGTCTTGAAGTAATCGATAATTTAGAATTGATTCTCGATCGAGCAGGTAATATTTGATACCAATTGACCATTACCATAGCTACGTAGTACAAAATGATTTCTTTTTTAGGCATGTAAGTAGATTACCAACGCAAATATAGAGAATAAAAATATCGTAAACTATGAATCCGACCGATCCGATATATTCATCATATCAGCCATTTGATGTCCACTGCTGAACGTATTACGTAGGTCTCCCCCACTGACCTCTAGAGCACCCGGTTCAAAGCTGCCTCCATCCAACTACTTCCGGCGACTTTTTTCAAGTCGCCTAACCATCTTGTAGACGGCTGTCCGACGCTGCGCTAGCCGGTACATAGTCTCCACTCGAGAACCTTTCTGCTTCATCAACCGTCATTTCTACGAGCTATGGCTACGGCCGTCTGCGCCGTAATGAGGCGCCACGGGATCGCAAAGGCATAAAACCGTGACGCCCCGACGCTGGACCCGGCGGCCCCTCCTTATGTGATTGGAGCCGCTCGACCGGTCCACTCTGCTAATTCAGAGAAGTACCGGGAGCAGCCCAACCACCGATGTGGAGGGAGCGAGTACCCTTGATCTCCTTGAGAGGCAGAGAAGACCAGGAGCCCCTCCTCATCCCTCCGCGCCCTCCCTGCGCCACGCCCCACCGACCGCACCTCCCGTACCAACACACTCCACCGCACCTCCGCGCCCCGCCGTACGTAGTTGGAGCCACTCACCGGTCCACTCTGCTAATTCAGAGAAGTACCGGGAGCGGCCCAACCACCGAAGTGGAGACAGTACCCTCGATCTCCCTCCATCCTCCCTACTGCGCTTTCGCGGGCACCGCTGCTAGTTTTGGTCCGCGGGGGTCTGAAGACCCGTCGTACACCACTCGTTCACCGCGTCCGAGTGGTGTACCCCCTATCCGCCACCCGGGGACGCGCCCAGTAGGAGACCAGCAACTCCCGTGGGAGTTATGTGCCCTGCCCACAGCCACTTCAGCCTGCCACTACCACTTCAGCTTGATGTTCACTGCTGAACGTAGGTCTCCCCCATCGACCTCTAGAGCGATCGGTTCAAACCAGCCTCCATCCAACGGCTTCCGGCGACTTTCTTCAAGTCGCCTAACCATCTTGCAAACGGCCATCCGACGCTGCGCTTGCCGGTACATGGTCTCCACTCGAGAACCTTTCTGCTCCATCGACCGTTCTACGAGCTATGTGCCCTGCCCACTGCCACTTCAGCTATAGGCTATGTCGGCAACCGTCGTTCACATCTAAAAATTGTCAAAGTACACATCATTTACATAGTCAACAAAAAATATCATAGTATTTTTGCCTATCCTAAGCCAGGATTAAAGTATTAAGAGGGATTGGATCATGCTTGTTTATCCTGCTACCCTGTTTACACGTGGCGGCGTTTGGACGTAGGTAAACTACCTGTTTTGTCTCGAAAGTGCAGCTAGCTGCTAGGGTGTCCAAACGACGCGTCAATAATTAGATAACTATTGAGTAGTTTACTTAGACGTTTATTAATATTTACCTATTTTTTTTACACAATTCGAATGAGAATCATGTACCGACTATTTAATTCTCCTTAAATATTGATAGTAACTTACTATTCATTCTGTATATTCGTTATCTCGATTATACTGATTTAAGATATTATTTTTGAATTAAAAAGCTTGCTCACTAATGAATGACACAGGCCATAAATATCACGATATAAGTCGCAAGAATGGAGGAACAGTACAGACAAAACCGTAAAGGAATTCTTACTTACACACGCGTATATTGACGTGACAACGTCTAGTAAATCGATGAAAGCCGGCGGCACTTCACAGTTTGTCACAATCCGCGAGCGAGAGCGCGGAACAAGCGATAGAGAGGCATGATCGGCCTAAGCTTTCGGCTTGTGACGCATAGTCTATCGATGTGTCCGAATAAAACAGACAGGGCAGCGGCAGCACGCATCGTACACGTGAACTGTTTTAAAGAAGTTTTCACTAATAAAAGATGACTAGTTATACCTATATAATATTTTCATCAATGTTAGCTTATGACGTTATCACGTAAAATTATCGTCTGTAAACCGACTTTACAGACAACCAATTTTTTTTATGTCTAAATAAAATTATCGAAATTTCAGACATACATCCCTGCCTCAAAAGACCAGGTTGTGAAATAATAATATCTGACTGGAACAAGCTCAGTCCGATTGAGACAACATCTGTACAACCAACTCATAATAGTAAGTATAATATACACTGTTAAAAAAATTAATAATATACACTGATGAACCTTAATTCAATAAAAATATTATTGATTGAAGAAAATTAATTTAAAGAAAACTACTTTTCCCATTGTAAGAAATTCTTGTCTTGAATTGTTGTTTCTTGGGTTGAGAGACTTAATCACTTCGATCGATAACATTTTTACTTCGTTCATACGTACGTTCGTTCTACAATCAAGAATAATTTTATTTATTTAGAATATTATAAGTTTTAGTACCTAATAAAAAAAAAATAAAGTAAGGGGCCATTAATTTATTACGTAAGACGAATTATGCTAGTTTTCGACCCCTCCCCCCCTATTGTAAGAAAAAATAAGAATATGCCGACCCCCTCTGAAATTATCTGCCAACCCGCAGTGGATCAGCGTGGTGGATTAAGTTCCAACCCTTCTAAGATATGGAGAAGAGGCCTTTGCCCAGCAGTGGGACGTTTACAGGCTGATTCAGTTTATGTAATTCAATACAACGATTTTTCCTATCATCTTGAATTATGAAGTTATTTACCAAAACCTTCTAAAACCTAGTTAATTTACTTATTTATATATAAACTAGCGGCCCGCCCCGGCTTCGCACGGGTATTTAACTAAAATTTTAAAAATTATAAATTTATATTTTTTATCACCTGTCCTGCGTCGATACTGGAAAATATTTTATAATAGACGGATTGAGTTGTCAAATCAACTTCGAAGCAAAAGCAACCCCCTTTAACCCCATTAGGGGATGAATTTTTTTTTTTTTTATACCACGACGGTGGCAATCAAGCATACGGCCCGCCTGATGGTAAGCGGTTACCGTAGCCTATGGACGCCTGCAACACCAGGGGCATCACATGCGCGTTGCCGACCCTTTAAAAACCTATTTACTCCCCTCTTGAAGGACCCCATACTGTAGTCCTGTGGGAAAACCACGGCAGGGAGTTCATTCCACAGCCGAATGGTCCGTGGGAGGAAATTCCTCTGATACCGAACTGTACGGGACCATTTGGGCTGCAATGTGTGAGCATGAATTCCCTGTCGATGGCGAGCGGTGCGATGATAAAAAGTGGCCGTTGGCACCATTTCGAACAATTCTTCGGAACACAACCCATTATACAAACGATAGAGCACGCATAGGGATGCAACATCTCTTCTAAGACTTAAGGGCTCGATATCGCTCGTCAGTATTGGATCATCGACAATTCTCACAGCTCTCCTTTGAACCGAGTCAAGAGGGCCAAGCTGGTATGCCGGTGCTCCCGCCCAGAGATGAGAGCAGTACTCCATATGGGGGCGGACTTGCGATTTATACAGAAGCAGTCTTTGCCCCGGCGTGAAGTACCGCTTCGCTCTGTTAAGCACACCGAGTTTTTTAGATGCCATCTTGACCTCGTCCTCCAGGTGACATCGGAACTGGACGTCGCTGGATATGTCGACACCAAGGATACCAATACTGTTAGAGATGGTAAGGGTTGTGTCCTGGAATTGAGGGGCCACAGTGAATGGGGTTTTCTTAGCGGTGAACGCACAAACTTGTGTCTTGGAGGGGTTGAATTGGACTAAATTGTCTCGACCCCAATCGGAGACTTTGGAAAGACTACTCTCGATTTGAGACACAAGTTGTTCGCGACTTTCTACCACAGCGGAACGAGGGATGTTTGCACGGCCTGTGTAGAATGCGTCTCCAGTGCTATCGTCCGCATAGCAATGAATGCCATCAATAGACAGTAAGTCATTGATATGCAGGAGAAACAGCGTTGGAGACAGCACAGAACCTTGCGGGACGCCAGCGTTTAAGTCTAGTTTTGCGGAGCAGCAGCCATCTACAACGGCTCGTATGCATCGACCAGACAAAAAACTGGCAACCCATTTGCACAAACCCTCGGGTAGTCCGTACGATGGCAACTTCGAGAGAAGACCCCGGTGCCAGACCCGATCGAACGCCTTCGCCATATCTAGGCTAACTGCTAATGCCTCACCTTGACTCTCGATGGCTGAAGCCCATCGGTGTGTCAGATACACTAGAAGGTCACCAGTCGAGCGACCGTGGCGAAAGCCGTATTGCCGGTCGCTGATCAAATCGTGTTCCTCTAGGTACCTGAGGAGCTTGGTGTTAATAACACGCTCCATAACCTTGGAGAGAAGGGAGGTAATAGCGATAGGCCTGTAATTCGATGGATCTGATCTATCGCCCTTTTTGGGTACCTAGAACGACGACTAAGACGGTACTTGCTTAGTGTGGTAGGAAAGTGCGAAAAGTCGCGTTAATACAGGGCACAACTCTGGAGCACACTGTTTCAGCACCATCGCTGGAATGCCGTCGGGCCCACTCGACTTATGAACATCGAGAGTAAGCAGCTCCCGCCGGACATCTCTTTGTGAGAAGTTTATTTCCGGCATGGAGTATCCACACCGCGGGATGGTCGGCGGTACGGCGCTCTCATCGACATTCAAAGTCGAGTTTGAGGCAAAGAGTGTACTTAGAAGATCAGCTTTCTCCTTGGCGCTATGGGCCAGGTTGCCGTCGGCATTTTGCAATGGTGGTAAGGACGACAGACAAAAGTTTCCCTCGGCAGCTTTGGCGAGCGACCAGTAGGCTCGACTCCCGGAAGGGTAGTTGGCAAGCCTTTCGTCAATTCTCCCGATGAACTCGAATTTAGCTCTGGCAATTGCTCTTTTACAGGACCTTGAGACAGCATTTAGCTTGCGTTTCACGTCACATACGTTTGGATCGCTGTTACTCCGAGCCGTGTTCCAAGCCCTGAACGTGGCTTGCTTAATGCGTTTCGCTTCCTTACAAGGCCGATTAAACCACGGTCGTTTCCTTGTCCCGGCAGCAACTAGCGAGTTCGGAATGAAATATTCCATACCCGCCAGTATCGTCTCAGAGACAGCAGCTGCGCAGGTGTCGGGATCTTCTGATGTGAAGCAAAGCTGCCTCCACGGGTACGATGCATAGTATTCTCGCAATCCATCCCAATCTGCTGACTTGTACTGCCATATGCGCCGCAAACTAGTTGGCCGAGGTGGATCTGTGCGCGTGCATGGTGCAAGAGTCCGGATGAGGCAGTGGTCGGACGAGCCGAGTGGTGCATCCACTGAGATGGAATATCCATCCGGACGTTGAGTCAGCAGAAGGTCCAGTATAGAGCTCGTATGGTCCTCAATATCTGGTATTCTTGTAGGAGAATGTACCAGTTGTGAGTAACCATAGGCCAGAGCAAATTCGTGAGCACACCTCCCCGCGTAGTCAGTGGACCGAGAACTAAGCCATTCAGTGTGGTGGGCATTGAAGTCTCCTAAAATCACCAACTCCGTAGAGGGGTATAGCTCAAGAACTTTGGCCGTCGTCAATTGCAGGTGCTCGAAGAGCCGCTTTGTTTCCCTGTCACCGCTATGAGACCTGTATAAGCATGCGTAAACACGGGTGTGGCCACCGTAGTCCACGCGCACCCACAATATCGACAGGTCCCTGTCCTCTAAATGAAGGAGACGGCGACAGCAGATATCCTCCCGAACGAACATACATACACCGGCACGTCTCAGGAATTTATGTTCGAGTTTGTAGCCGGGATAGTGTAGGTATGAAGTGTCGGCCGGGCAAGATATCTGCGTCTCCGTTAGGAATAGTAAGGTCGGCTGCGCAGTCTCCAGATGTTGATGGACTGCGCTAAGGTTAGCATGGAGCCCCCTGATATTACAGAAGTCCACTTGTGTGGAGAGGGGAGCCGCTGTGTATACCTAACTTTTCTTTTTGTTTTTCATTTTGTGGGGGAGGGTTATAGGTTTTTTGTGAAGATTTGTTGTGTTGATAGCTAAAGAGGCAAATTTGCAATGCAGACCAGCCACGGGTTAGCATAGGTAGTGCGGATTGTCGGCGCAGCGAACGAGAGGGCCCCCAGTCCCCCCCCACTGCAACAGCCGGGTCCACCCCGGTCTCCTTCTCCGGCACGACTGCTACAGCAGGGATTTTTCGCGGGTTGGCAGTTCAGCCTCCCAGGGCGGAGATTAAGTGATCCCTGGGTTCGGGAACTATACTGACCCGCGGGCGGCCAGCGACAAACCGTTTCACTGGGTCTCACTGACCGCTGCGCCCACACTCCGCGCCTACACCTGCCGATGACTGTATCGTTTGCATCACCGGCCTTCCGCTACCAACACAACGAATCCTCGGGAGCTCTGGATACCTTACTCACCGCAGGAACACAACATCGTCAGAGAACAATGTTATTTGGCTGCGATCTTCTGTAAGGCGGAGGTACTTCGCCAGTCGGGCTGCTCCGATTTGAGTAGGGTATATACCCCACTGTGCCCTACCTCTCTACTACACTACTACTAAAATTTTACATATTATAAATGTATATTGATATTATTATGAATTTTGATAAAATACGAAACACGTCTTCAATCAATTCTGTTAAAGAATATTTTATGCAAAATTTGAAGTAAATTGAACCAAGGAACTGCGTTGTCCCATACAAACTTTGCCCCCCTTTTTTGCCCCCTTAGAGATAGAATTTCGTAAAATCCGTTCTTAGCTGACCTTTCCTCGGCAAAAGGAATATTCCTATCAAATTTCAAGTCTCTAGGTCTTATAGTTCCAGAGATATCGTGATGAGTGACCTTTCGCTTTTATATATTAAGATTAAGATTATAAAACGGACTCGTTAACAGATTTATTATATCTAAGTATATGTATAGATAGTACGGATGAAACATTTGAACTGATTTTTTTATGAATTATTTTTTCATTGATGAATATCATATTTTAATAAGTATTATTCCCGACGAAGACAAATTCAAAAACACAAAAATCATAAAAATCATTCCACTCGTTCTCGAGTTATAAACGGTATAACTAACACGACTTTCTTTATATATATAGATTACAACTTAAATAGCTATAACCATCCAACTTTGTATAATCCACAAACAAATATCGACCAAATATTTTAACAACAAACAAACAATCAAGACCGTAGTACCCTAAGATATTTAATTAAATGCAAAAAAGAAAAACGTTTTTTTTAAATACGGGCAAGTGTCATTCTTTTGGCGAAGTTTTGGTCAGCGCGATTCAGAAAATTATATTACATATTCTGCGCCATCTATCGTATAGTGGTAGAATATCGTTTTTATATTTAGTGACATTTAACATAATTTAACATAATACATAGTATATTAATTGAAAATGATGTTTATCTAAAATATTAAAACGATTTCTATTCCTATCCGACATATTAAGTAAACTTTTAAGTTTAACAAAATAATAACTCAAAAATAATTTTTGTGAGTTTTCAAGATTCGTTAGACCAGATGGCGTCTATGTCGCGTAGGCGTAGGTACCAATTTCTATTTTCTTAAATATTTATTTTTAAATTTAATTACAATGAAACAAAAACTAAATGTTACTGTGAGTTATGTATAATTTTTATGTATTAAAGTTATTTAAATTGGTTTTGCACATTTTACGTGATACGTGCACAAACAAAAAATTATAAGAGATGGCGCTGATTGAAATTAAATCGCGCTATTAAAATTTATTCTTGATGATATATAGTTATTAATAAAACGGAGGTTTCAACAGATTTATTATTTGTATAGATTATCGCACACCCCTAGTGCAGTGTGGTATTGGACTAGGGATGTTCATCGCAAAAAATATATCGTATAATCAATTATTAGTTATCGTTTAATTAATTATATATAATTAATCAACTATAACGTTAATATATCGATAACACAATACGATAATTAAACGTAATTATCGTATTGTGTTATCGAATGAACAGTTATCGATAATGATCGGATGAAAAGTTATCGATAGTTGGCAATAGTTATCGATAATTATCGAATAAAAATTATCGATAGTTGACGATAGTTATCGATAATTATCGGTAAAATTTTCGGACGACGAAAAAAAAAGGTCATCCGGCTTTCAGTACCGCCGTTTACATCCAGGCCCTATCCGAATTACTAAAAAGGTCATCCGCGTTCACTATCGACATAACCCTCGATACCCTATCCGAATACCTATATACCTATATCGAATCACAATTATCAATACTTATCGGATCCAAAAACAATTATCGATAATTATCGAATGATACAAAATTATCGATAATTATCGGATCACACAAAATTATCGATAACACCGGCACACAAAAAAAAAGTTGTCAGTACTTTTGACGGGACCCATATATCTCTATGTATTTCGACCCGCTGTATCCGAATTTGAGGTCAGTTTGACCCGTACACCGTCAAATTTTCGAGAAAACTTTGAAAAACCGAAAAAAATGATTAAAATCGGCAATTTAGGCGATTTAAAATGTAAATCATTTATCTATGAATAAAATATATAATATAAATAAACTTCAGATAAGTATTAAGCGGATCAAAATACATAAAAAATCATGCTTAGTTTACCTTCCGTCTGACGCAGGTTCTCACCGGGCACGGTTGCTTTGGTGACTATCTGTGTCGGACGGCCCAAAGGGAGCCGACGACTGAGTGTCACTATTGTGGCGCAGCGGTGGACTCTGCCCAGCACACCCTCGAGGTGTGCCCGAGATGGGCGGTGCTGCGTCAAGGTTTGATGTCGGTCGTCGGGGGGGACTTGTCGCTCCCGAGCGACATCACCGCGATGTTCGGCGACGATGAGTCCTGGAAGGCGATGGTCTCCTTCTGCGAGACAGTAATGTCCCAGAAGGAGGCCGACGAGCGGATGAGAGAGGAGGCCGCCGACGTGGCCTCCATCCGCGGGCGACGAATGGGGGTGCGCAGGAGGCGAACTTAAAGCGCCTCCAGTAACGCCCTTGTGCCCGTGTCGGGCCGGAATGGGAACCCGGTCCTGCTAGACACGGCGTCGTTGGGACTGTTCAGAGGTTAGTCGGACAGACATTTTTGCCGAGGCCAACCTGTCGCTGGAGGGATCCTGTTGCCTGCAGATCCGGGACCCTCCAATTAAAGCGGCTGAAGGCACCCGCAGGAGCTTAGTACGGTATTGAACTCCCAAAGTGCCGAGTTCGACATAGGTCTAGGACTGCCGACCCGGGCGTCCTGGATATCATCCGTAAATGGATTCCCCTGCGACAAAAAAAAAGTATCTTAATCCAAGAGAAATAAATTCTTACATATATATATGTATATATACGTATGTATGTATGTATGTATGTAAGAATTTATTTCTCTTGGATTAAGATACTTTTTTTTTTCTTGAGCGAAGTTATTATTGTATCAATATTATTTATTGGGAAACAACCAAGTTGCCTGATTCGAGAGTCAATTTTTTTTAAGAAAAATGAATAACTTGAATGACGTGTCGAAGAACAAAGTTTTCTTGAATCAAATCTTTTTTTATATCAGTGTATGTATATAATTATTATTTTATACACTTACAAATTTTCACTTATGTACGCTGTTCTAGGTTGGCTGGCAGAGAATGCTTTTAGCATTTCAGCGATATATATATTGCTCTTGCTAGTGGCGCTCGGCGCAGCAGCGTGGCTACGCTGGCGCTTCAAGTGCTGCTGCAGGCGGGGGAGCAGGACCCAGCTCCAACTCCGACGACCCCGGTACCCCAGTCCAATGTTCAAGTGTTCAGTGTAGTGAAGTGAAGGATTTTTGTTATAAAAGTGAGTTTGTGTTAGTGAAAGAGATATAATATCTAGATATAACGTTCCTTATGGAATTGGAACAGTTCTATTGTGTAATTATGGTTTTAATAAAAATATGCAATCATCTAGTTAGTGTGTGTAGTGTAGTTTAAGTTTATTATAATCACCTTGTAATCATCGCAGCATCTCATCTCTTCTACTAACCCTCATCATTCCCGTCCGGGAATATGTATGAGCAAGCACGTACATTTAAGTACTTAGATTACATTTTCGTTGTGACCTACATAATAACTGCACTTAAATATTAATTTTACTTACAATATATTGCGCTTCAAATTTAGTAGAACCCCTTTTTGTCATCTTTAATTGCTCTCTCACATCAGGAATATTTCCTTCTATCTGGAAAGTAGCGCAGGTCGTCCCTATATTTAAATCTGGAGACGCTGAACTTGTCAGTAACTACAGGCCTATCTCTATCTTGTCCACCCTAGGAAAAGTTTTTGAGTCTTTGGTCTGTCCTGTACTTCAGAGCTATTTCAGTAAATATTTATATGAACATCAGCATGGTTTTGTCAAAGGAAGATCAACAAATACAAACCTGGTTCTTTACGTAGAAGAAATTATGAAACATATTGATAGCAATAAACAAGTCGACGCTCTGTACACTGACTTTAGCAAGGCCTTTGACAAAGTTCCTCACCAACTTCTCCTAAAAAAGTTGTCGGCGTACGGTGTTGTGGTGTCTTTGTAAATGACCTTCCTTGTTTCATTAAACATTCTGTCCCTTACTTCTACGCTGATGACCTTAAATTGTGGAAAGTTATTGACACAGAATAAGATGTTTCCCTTCTACAGAGTGACCTTAATGCTCTCGTGCGCTGGTGCGGAAGAAATAGTATGGAACTCAATATCAAGAAATGTAATTACATAAAATTCACGAGAAAATTGTTTCCCATCTCATCTGTTTACTTTATTGACGATACAAGACTGCAAGAAATTGATGAAGTGAAAGATTTGGGAGTATTTTTGGATGTCAAAATGACTTTTGTGGCGCATATTGAATCCTTGGTTGGAAGAGCTTCCAAACTGTTAGGTTTTGTCATCAGAAACGTCAAAGCTTTTAAGCGCTCATCAACCAAAATAGCCCTATATAACAGTATTGTAAGATCAGTACTCGAATATGGTTGCGTAGTATGGCGTCCACATTATGCTTGTCACATATTACGTATAGAACGTATCCAAAAACGGCTGGTTCGACATTTAATTTTCAACCATTACAGAGACAAGAAGTCACTCTCGTATAAGAATATTTTGGAATTACTGAAAATGCAAAGCTTAAACAGCCGACAAGACTTACTTGATCTCTGTTTTTTCTATAAAATTATGAGAAATCATTTAAGTTGCCCGGCGCTTTTGGAAAAAAATATGTTTAGAGTTCCGCTTCGGATACCTTGCAAGCCGGTTGAGCTACTCTATCGCACATTTCGTAGAACAGTTTTGGGTGCAAACTCGCCAATTTTACGAATTTGTATGCTCTATAATAAGCATGGTGGATCGGTTGACGTACACAGCATGTCTCTAGCTAAATTTAAAACAACAATTGCCCATAGGCTGAATCAGTAGCTTTTTTTTTTGTGTTTTTTTTTTGTGTGTTTTCTAATGTTTATGCGATTTTCACTGATCGTGATGAAGCAGCTTTTTCGGATTTTGACGTGATCTGTTAGTTGCGTGACGTGAGCTGTTAGCGTTACTTGAATGCCCAACGTGACCATGGTTGTTGCAAAGTATCCGAAACGTCGGGCGTCTGAGAGGCCTGTTGGGCCACGGTGAAGTCCGGAGGGGTTGTTCCATAAAAGTTAGTAGTTTTTATTATTCTTGGTGTTTTAGCATAATTTTAGTTTGTAAGAAATTTTGTTATGTATACATACTATAAAAAGCATGTGGTGTATACCTGTAACTGATTGTGCAATTAGCGCAAATAAATTTAATATTATACTGTAGATGTAAGTAACATTGTAACAATCGTTGGTGTACCAAATAAATAAATAAATAAATAAATAAATATATAATTTAGTTCGCTATCAGTCATCAAGAGTACCGCGCGTGATTCACCATTCGCATTCCGCCATCAAATTCATTACAGTTTCATATTTTTTATAATTATATAATTATTATTATATTATATTTTACTTTTTTTTTATATAATCCTTTTATTTATACTTATATTTATTCGTAAAGCCATCCCCGTACAAGTATGTTATTTCGTTGATCGTTTACCTAACCCGGGTCGAAATTTAAAACCAACATAGCTCTCTCAAGTCCCACATAGAACCTATTTTGAGCCCAGTAGTCCGATTTAGAGCCCGGTAATCCGACTTAGCACCCATAGGTGCTAATTTTTATTCCATTTAGGATCGATTTTAGTCATAAAGTGGAAAAAAAACGGAAATTTGTGCCATTTTTGGGTGCTAAGTTGGACCTAATTTAACATGGGTTAGGACCGACTTTGAGCCCAGAGTTTCGACATAAGTCCTACCGTAGGCGGCGCTAAATCGGCTCTAAATTTCGACTCGGGAAGTTCCTGATATTTCGGTGTGTAGTGATCACGATTCAGTATACCCGTTTACGATTACCAAGATAATGTAATTACGAGTATACCGTTATACCTACTAGGAGTGCACGATAGATATTTCATAAAATATCGATGTATGCATGCTAAATATATTATCAACCCGATAATATCGAATCATCTTGTATCGATATGTAGTTTTCGATATATGTATATCCATATATTTAATCCAATATTATCCGACCGTTCGGTGACCGCCAGAGAAACCTCTTTCTTTCCGAGGTGTCGTAAAAGGCGACTAAGGCTATAGCGGTGCGAACAACCATGCACCGACCGGGGTGGTGATAGGCAGCAGTGTGCAGCAAGATATTTCCTGTTGAGCTCTGCCTCAATAAAAGTTTAGTTGAAATTCATTAATTCGTCTTTCTATTTCATTCATTCTTTTTCTGTTAAAAAGTAGATATTTTATAAATTTTTCTATAACTATTTTAAGTTATTGGATTTGTTAGTTCAGAAGTTACTGACATTATGTATCATTTATATATCATTTGTAAGACAATGAATATTTTGAGCTTTGAAGTGAGAATTCACTAATTTAATCTGCTTAATACAAAATTAATTACAGTTTAGTAATAAGGCTGGCTGGAAACAGTGCTCGACAGACGGTACGTCCTGACCGTCAGCGCTGACCGTCGGTTGCGAAAATGCATTCAGTTTCAGTGCTACGCTGACGGCGAACTGCGACGCGTCTGTAAAGTTCATAAAAATATGTACGGTCGGTAGCTCCATAGATTATACACTTATATACTGTCGCTCCGTCAGCGAAGCACTGAATGGCGAACGCATCCATACAATCTCATAGCACGTCGGTCGTCCGACGTACGCGCGACCGACGAGCCGGAAAATATTATTTCGGACTTATATTCTGTAAGCTTACGATCTAATTTTGTATGAACCTATAAATTACTTATTTTACCAAAACGGCCTCCCACATCATATTAAAAATAATACTAGCTGTTTCGCGCGATCTCGTTTGCGTGAAAACCTGTTTCAAGTTTATCGTAAATTTTTTCAGAAACATCTCATTCGTGTTTATTTTTTATCCTCATATTTAAAGAAAAGTGAATTAGAATCCGATTTTGAAGTGAGTTTACTACGGATCTCATGTATTCTTAAGTTAAATACATTAACGCTGTGACAGGATGGCAGAAATAATTGCGCCACAAATGATTTTTTATAGGAAATAGAATTATTTAAAAATCGAGAATAATTATTTACAAACGCCAATGACTGACTCGTTGGCGCAGTGGTCAGAGACCCTGCCCTTTGCTCCGCGGATCGTGGGCTCGATCCCCGCTTCGAGTCTGGGTGTCGTATATATATTTATTCATATTTAAGTATTATTCGTATGTGTTTATCGAAAAAAATATATATAGTTATACCAGCCGGCTGTTACCTATAACACAAGCATTAAGTTGCTTAGCTTAGGAACAGACGACCGTGTGTGTACGTTGTAGATATTATTATTATTCTTCTATTTTATTTCATTACTTAATTTTACTAATTGCTAACTGTATTATTATTATTTTGAACTTTTATTTGTCTAATGGAGCTACTAAATATATTTTGAGACATTTTCATAAAAAATCCCCTAGATTATTACTTTATTACCCATAAGAGATAATACAAAATATATATTTTTACATACAAAATATACACTACAAATATTTTTTTCACGTCAAATATTTCACGTTGCGCATCCGTTATCGTCGGGCGTGTACGTTGTGTCTGAGTAACAATGTCGTGTACGATAAAGTGTAACAGTTGCAATATTGTGATAGATGAACTACTATCGTATATACAAAATAAAATATCGATAGCTGACGAAGAGACTTTACTAAAGATATGTGCTTCGACGTTCTCCATTGAACAAATAAATAAGTCCAAGGAGCTACTTTTTGAATCTGTTCCGACCGAACAACGTAAAACGATTAGAAAAGGGAAGGGAAAAGAGAATCGTGTTTTAATTGATATAATCAGCTTCTTCAAAGTAACTGGTCCTGACCTACTTGATACTTCCTGTGTTCGTAGCGCGGGACCTAGAAAAACTGCCCCCAATTTTATTTGATCACTTGGATACATCTAAGCTCCTGAAGGATTTGGCGTTGGTTCGTAGCGAAGTTGATATTATTAAGTCCCCCTATGTATCCATCGATCAGTTGGATGCCGTAAAGAGGGATCTTTTGAAGAATCAATATGCGTTAACCCCTTTTTCTCCTGCTAACATAAAAATTAAAAGGGGCGTGTGTAACGTTATACGTACATATTTTATATTTCTACACTAAAATGCATTTAAACTTAATATTTACAATACTTAAAACTAATTAAAATTACTATAAAATTGAATCTTTTATTAAAATCTATGTTTAAGTATCGAACACAATTTTATTACAACTAATTTTAAAAAAATAATTAAATAATATTCATAATCAAAACTGGTCATTTACAATAATTAAAATATATATACAGTTCCTAAATGGCAACATTTTTTAGCGAAGTAAATCTTTTGTTCGATTGAATTAAAACTGCACTACCTACCCGGCGCCGGTCATTTCAACATCGACCTTATCTCGAGTTGGTTGAGTGAACGCACGTCACAGGAATATTAAATATTCATTAAAATTTTATGGTCGCTTATACGGAATTTTCATAGAAAAGGCCGTAACCGTAAAATTTATCATCTCCGTGTTCGTCCCTAGGCGTTCCTCAAAGAATAATAAATTAGTGAGTGTTGATCGCCCCTAAACTGGGTAAGTGGTAATATTTAATGTCGCATATATTTAATGTAGTCTAGTGCCAGTAATTCAGTGTGAAACCTAAAATGTTTTTGTTCAACAGTAATTATTAATAGTAATGTGAATCACCCTAGAATTGATTTTATATAGCTATTTTCATTAAAATATTGCTTCATCTTACAATTCTACCCTCATTTTTTTTATTAAATTTTAATAACTGTAAATTCTATTATAAATTAATATATTTCTTTTTATTATAATCTCCGCTTCTGATTTTGCTGATTCCACGGCACTGCTACTGCAGTTTAGGTGCTTTCCTTTATAATGCAGTGCCCGTGGATGTTCGCAATAGTACTGGACCGCTTCTAATGTTATTGATGGCGCGTTCCAGGGTACGACGCTAAGGTTCGAAGCTCAGGTACGACGCTAAGGTTCGAAGCTCAGGTACGACGCTCAGGTTCGACGCTCAGTTTCGACGCTCGGGTTACCGAAATAACCGGTAACCTCTCACAGCCCTAACATCACAACGACGACAAGGGTGCTCTCCGCCGGGTTTGGTTACCCTCTCCTGCCGCCACCGGGCGCCTGCGGTTTCCAGAGCGCGACTCCCGGGATCACCTATATATACGCAGGAGAGTACCCGAACTGGGATAAAAATTTAACTTGTGTGAATTAAGTGCCGAACACCGACTGAGAACAATTATTTTCTTTTAATAAATTTATTAATATAATTATTGATTATTTTTTAAATAAATTTATTTGTGTAACGTTTTTTTTTAATTTTAAATTTTGATTTTTTTTATTCTTACGTGAGAACTTTTAATTTTTCTTGAATAAATTCATTTATTAGTCGTTTATTTTTTTTTAATTTTAATTTTTTATCCTAATGTGACACTGGCGCCTCAACGTGGTTAAATTCACACAAGTTCTTTTGTTCTCGGTTTTTGTAGTTAGTTTGTGTTTGTGGCTTATTTTTGTAAAACGTTTTATTTGTTTTTTTTTTTTGGTTTTTTAATTGCTACTGAAGTGTACTAAATATTTTAATAATAGCCTAAATTATTGTACTCATCGTTCTAGTTAACAGTTTATTTTCTAAACAAATTTATTTCTACCCACATTTTATTTAAAAAAAAAATTGTTGTTATTTTTTTAAAAGTGGTTAAACTTTTATTTTTATTTTATTTATTTTATTATTTTAGTTTTGTGAAACATACAATTTTTTTAAACAAGATTTTTTTAAGAAACTTTATTGGAAAGTACACATTAGTAGCACCGTTTATTTTTTATTTTGCTGCTACCCTCTTTTATTTATTTTTTTTTTGTTTTGCTAAATTTTTAGTTGATTTTGATTTATTTTTAATTGATATTATAATTTAAAAAAAAAAACCAACGTTGATTATAGTATATATTGTAACAGATCGGAGAACGGTTACATTTGTAGATTTGTGCTTTTATTTGCTTTTTACCACTTACCCATTTTAGTTATTTATATTTTCATAATGTTACCTGTAAAATATCTATCGCTTCAAAAATCAGAGCTTGAATATGAAGTTCGGATTCGTGGTGCTACCGCGGCGTCTTCTGTTGAGGAGTTACGCAAACAAATTGTTAAATTATCGTCAGAATACCCGGCCGAACACATATTGGAGTCTCCATTAAATATTCGACAGGACCTTAAAGGTTGCCTAGAAGTTAGTTAGTTGATAGGACACGCCAATGGCGTAAATAATGCTGTTGATGCTTATATGTTTTTTTTTTTTTTTTTGAATAATAAAATGAAAGTAGATAGAATGAAGAATGAATGAGAAAATGCTAAGAGTAGTCTAAGACGGGTTTTATTTAAGAACAAAACCCTTTTCCAGACGAGGAGGGGTATATGTAACGTTATACGTACATATTTTATATTTCTACACTAAAATGCATTTAAACTTAATATTTACAATACTTAAAACTAATTAAAATTACTATAAAATTGAATCTTTTATTAAAATCTATGTTTAAGTATCGAACACAATTTTATTACAACTAATTTTAAAAAAATAATTAAATAATATTCATAATCAAAACTGGTCATTTACAATAATTAAAATATATATACAGTTCCTAAATGGCAACATTTTTTAGCGAAGTAAATCTTTAGGTATTACTAAATAATTGTATTCTGGATAGGGTGGATAATTTTAAATATCTCGGACACTGTCTGACCTCTGATTTAAGAGACGATACCGATATTGAACGGGAGCGGAGAGCATTGTCGGTGAGAGCGAATATGCTTGCTCGAAGGTATGCACGTAGTTCACCCGACGCTAAAATAACATTATTTAGAGCATATTGTACATCTTTTTACACGTGCAGCCTATGGGCAGGATATACTCAAAAATCTTATAGTGCTCTCCGCGTTCAATATAATAACGCGTTCAGGGTGCTGTTGGGGCTACCTCGATGCTGCAGCGCCTCAGGGATGTTCGCGTGTTGACTGTTTTTACGCCCTCATGAGAAAAAGATGTGGGTTTCTGGTGCGTAGGGTACGAAGTAGTGCCAACAGAATTCTGGGCATGATATCCAATAGACTGGACTGTATATACATGAATCGTTGCTGTGCCGTTGCAAACGGAATGGTGCAGCGGTGATTCGTGACAAAAAAAAATTTGTAAAAATACAACTAACCTAGTCTGTAAGGAATACTTTTGCTTTACTAACCATAATGAGTCACTGGTTACTTGAATAAAGAATTATTATTATTATTTTTTAGTGCTACACTCCACCCGTTCAATATATACATATAAATAAATATAATATAATAAGTTTACATAAATTTACATAGATAAATATAAGCGGGTGGAGGATTACGCCCCGGCAGGGAGATCAAAAGGCCGAGGGTTAGGGTTGTAGGCTGAGAAATCGGCGGACAATCCTAGCCGAGTCGAGTAATACCGCCTTCTGCATCCTGGCTGCGAGCGAATTGTCACAGATACCCAGCTGCCTCAGGTGGTGAGCGAGGCTAACCGGGATCAAACCGTTGGCAGATATCACGATAGGGATGATTTCAGTGGACTCAACACCCCACATGTCGACAATCTCGTGTGCCAAATCCAGATATTTACACTTTTTCTCTGTTTCGGCTTTCACGAGGTTCTCGTCATGAGGGATGGTAATGTCCACTAAAAACACCCTCGACTGTGCCCTATCCATCACCACGATATCAGGCTTGTTCGCCAGTATCGTCCTGTCCGTGGCAATAGGCAGATCCCAGTAGAGCCGGACTCCGTCGCGTTCGAGTACTGGCACCGGTGTGTACTGGTAATACGGCATCCTCTGTTCCAAGAAACAATACATAAGAGCAAGCTCTTGATGAAGAATTTTGGCCACTTGGTTATGTCTGTGCAAGTACTCAGTGTTGGCAAGCGCTGAACACCCCGAAAGCACATGTCTGAGTGACTCGCCGGGATGACGACAAGCTCGACAGAAGTCGGGAGTGCCATCCTTCAGAATGTGCTTTCGGTAGTTGTTCGTCTTGACCACCTGATCCTGTATTGCACAGACAAAACCTTCGGTTTCCCCAAAGAGGTCCCCGAATCGCAGCCACGGCACGGAGGGCTTAACATCCACGTGAGGTGCGTGGAGCGCCTTGTAAAACCGTCCATGCAGCTACTTCTCCATCCATACGGTCTCCCGGTCAGAGGTGCTAAGTACAACCGGTCTTCGCCATTCCTCTTTGGCCAGGGATAAGGGGGTGAGACCTTTGTCACATACTACAACATCACCATGCATAGCGCTCTCCCTCCTCGTTTCAAAATAGGCCCTGAGGCTGCACACCTCCCGGTTATGCATGGACTTGGCGCTTAATAGGCCTCGGCCACCACACTTCCGTGGGATGTACAGTCTCATGACCTACGATTTCGGGTGATGCATGCGATGGTAAGTCATAGTCGTGCGGACTCTCCTGTCCAGGACGTCGAGTTCGGTCTGAGTCCATCTGAGCACGCCAAATGTGTACAAAAGAGTGGGCATGACCCAGCCGTTATAAGCTCGGACCTTGTTGGCGCCCGACAAGTAGCTCCGAAGAACTTTTGTCAGGCGTCCAAAAAAGACCTCGCAAACCGCCTGTTTCATATCCACCTCCTGCACCCCTATGCATTGTGACATGCCCAGATACCGGTATGATTCAGCTTCGGAGAGGGTCTTGAAGTTAGAAATCTCTAGGCTAATTTCAGCCGATTGCGTCACCTGTCCCCTGTCTACATGCACGACCGCACACTTATCCACTCCAAGCTGCATCCTGATGGAGCCGCTGAACTCAGTAGTGATTTTCAGCAACTCCATAAGGCGTGCAGGATTAGGTGCCAGCAGCTTGAGGTCATCCATGTAGAGAAGGTGGAAGACTTTAGTACCTCCTCTCCGAAACTAAAAGCCTGTCCCCGAACGCTCCAGCAGATTATATTATTATTATTCTTTTTAATTGCTACACTCCACCCGTTTAATATATAAATATATAAGGTGTTCGAATTCTATATGCGTTCCTTCAAATGGGGGGTTCTGTAGGTGTTATAGATCACGTTCCGCATGAAAATAAAATTCCTAGCCCTTTTTTAAATTTCAGTCTGTCTTAATACACGAGCTACTCGGCTGGCGTTATACCGCTTGAACCGTCCAATGGCGGCGCGATTATGTGTAATGAGTACATAAACACAGCTTTAAATTACAATGCATAACATTGTACGAAGACTGAGGAGAAAAATAAGTCATTCCAATATTTCTTTAGTTGTATTCGAGTCAGTATTACGTTCCTATTTCACTCTTCTATCGTAGCAGTGTTTAATGAACGCCTCATCGTTTTACTAATTATCAATATCTTTAAGCTAGCTCATTCGGAAAATTAAATAAATAAAAATAATAAAAACCTCGCGCGCAACTTAAACAAAAGATCAGCTGAAACACCACAAGCCAGTGACGTCACGACGAACGACGTACCGTTAAACCGTAGGTCGATGACTCCGCGAACAGCGGACTTTCGACAATAATTCGGTAACTCAAGTACATAATATGATTCTAATTTTCCGTCACACTTGACCAGGCTGCGGACTGGCAAATTTATTGTAACAATATTTTGTTTATTAAATAATTTAATAAAAAATTCATTGCCAGAGCTATTACAGCGTCTTGAAATTATATCAATCACATAAATCTGAATATTTTAATGTGCTACAACAATTTGGCGTGTTTAAAAATTAGAACCATAACTTAGTATTTGCAATAACACAAACATTTAACAATTATCCAACATTTAAACATACTTCGCTTAGAGAGAACATTCAAGATTACAAGAATCGTAGTATTAAGCATTTTATTAAATGATTATAGTCAATGACTACATAATTGTAATATCAAACCGACACGTTTAAAAATAAGAATCCTAAATATTTAATGCTTTTCATTCCTTGAAGAAGCTTATCTCGATATGTGGTATATTTGCAGGTTTTCATTATAACTAGTACACTATTCAGCTAATAAACAAATAAATTAGCTCAATTACTAATTAAATAAGCCTGAGTATGATATTTTATGTCGTATCAAACTCATTTGAAAATTCACTCGTAAAATAAAATCGTCGTGTTATTCGTGTTATTTAAAGCCAAAACAATTTTTAGATCAAAGTTTTTACTTACTTGGAAACATTAAAATCCTTTTCAATTTCCTTTAAAAAAACTAATTATTGTATTATTTAAATAACTACTTGCAAATCACTTCTTTAAAATTAACGAAAACAATAAAATTAATCATTTTAGATGTAATATTTATGTCTTCGATCAATAGTGTAATTATTGATTGAAGATTTATGTCGAATTATTAAATTTTTGTGTCAACCACTCAACTTTGCTTCTATAGTTGACAAATCATTTAATTTTATTAATCCCAACAATATTTAATTAAAATATTACTCAAAAAACATGTATTTTAATTCCGAACAAAATGTGAGAATAAATTATTCCAATAATCAAAAAATTATCACTATTATCCATAACACTATTTTTTCAACTTACACTTATGTTTACACGTAATATTACTTATAATACGGATAAATTTTGTTTCATTTTATTCTCATTTTATGTATGTATCAACACTAATTAATACGAAATCATTGCAAAACTAGAAATAAAAATTTTAATAAAACGATCTCTGAATGCGTTGCGATACGAAACTATAACTATAATAGTGATTAGTGTTAGTTCGGCTCGGCCGAACCGGCGCGAATCGGTTTCCATCGGTTTTTGTTTTTTGTTTCGCCCGAGTCGTAAAGCAAGAGCGAGATGGTAAAATAAACATGAAATACATCGTCGTCGATAACTAGGCGAGTAAACAAATTGAGTGAATGCAAAAAATATTTGAATTTGTTGTTAACATTGTGAAGATTGGAATAGATGCCTACTATTATAATTTCGATCGATTATACTGAATACGATCCTTTACCCTACTATTTCATTTCTAAAGTATTTTTGTAGGAATATCTACCTACTTCTTTTTAAATTTTATTATAAGCAAGCATTATTTAATTACTAACCGAATCTCATTTCTTTTTTTTTTTACTGTTATTTTGGTAGCATCTTTTTCTTATTTTTAAATTTAATGCATTAATTGTTTTGACGTGATAACTATTAATTAATTTAAAAAAATATCGTAGAAAGAGCTATTATTACGTCTTAAAATTTATATCTATACTAATATTATAAATCTGAAGAGTTTGTTTGTTTGTTTATTTGTTTGAACGCGCTAATCTCAGGAACTACTGGTTCGAATTGAAATATTCTTTTTGTGTTGGATAGCCCATTTACCGAGGAAGGCTATAGGCTATATAACATCACGCTACGACCTAAAGGAGCTGAGCAATAATAAGAAATGTTACAAAAAAATGGGAAAAAATAAACCTTTTTGATAGCTTCCGTTGCGTCCTTTATTATTTATCTTCTCGAGACATTTTTTAACTATAGTTCCCCTTTTAAAGTAAATATAACATAATTCTTTTACTAAGAATTTTTGAAAAATAAAAAAAAACTCAATAATACCTTGAACGACCCAGGAATCAAATCTGAGACCCCTTGCTCAGCAGTAACGCTTGCGAACACTCGATCAACGAGGCGGGCACCTACTCTTAGAGTAATTGTTTAAAAATATTTAAGTACGTTTTTCCCTCAAATTAACGCGGGTGAAACCGCGGGGCACAGCTAGTCAATCATATTAGACTGAATATTTATTGTGTTACAAGTGGACGTGTTTAGGGGCCATTTATTGATTACGTACATCGATGTAATTATTCATCAATGATTACGTAAGACTATTTACGGGGGGAGGGGGGTCGACCATATCATATTTTTCTTACAATGGGGTGGGAGTCTCGATAGTTCTTATGTAAGCGCAAAGTTAAAATTATACTTTGAAAAGGCGCGGGCAACCACGCGAGTGCCGAGGTTCGCTCGGATGCGTATAGGTAAACGATTTAGATTTCCATGGCAACGGACCGCGCTACCCACACTGCGCCTCTCAGGAATTCCCCACTTGTGGACTCACTTGTTTGCGTAAACAACTCTCAATATTGCGTTGATGACTTTAATATTGTAGTTAAATAGTAATTGAATTTTAATTAAAACGTTTATAATTAAAAAGTTTATTACGACCAAAAATAAAAATTATTAGTACCTTGTAAGTACAAATAAATATTTCTAAAATATCTTACTTTGGAAAATAAACTTAAAAAAAACCAAACGTGTATTCATTTATTCCTTTAGATTCTTTCGTAATCGTAATAAATATTAAACAGGAGGGAGGGGGTCGGCCTATTCTTATTTTTTCTTATAAAAGGGGATAGGGTGTCGAAAAGTAGCAAAATTCGTCTTACGTAATAAATGAATGGTCCTTTAAAGAACCATAACAGTATTTACAACAATCATCCTATATTTTAAAGATCATTCTAGTTTATAAGAACCGTATTATTAGAATATTTATTTTATTACATAAATGACAATGTAGTATGTATCCAGTGTAAACAAATAATTATAAAAAAATAAAAAATTCACTCTGGATTATCAAGTACCGCTAATTTGCAAGTACTGTTACTTGGCGCTATGTCAACAGTTCGAATTTCACCCATGTGTGGCCCCTCGTTTCTTCAACCAGCTCCCGGAGGCCCGGACTCGACCGGAGATGAGACGAGCGGACCGTAGATGCGTTTTAAACAACCAATAGAATTTCGTTACTAACACATCTCGTCTCCGCTCAGCTTCAGTGGATACCACTGAGCGGAAGTGTATTATGTTTGTAATTTGTTAGGCGCTATGGCAGCGGAGATGTGCGCTTTGTCTTGCTTAGATTGAGCTGGGCGGCGCAGCGCGGCTGAACAATGTATTATCCTACTCTTTGGGCTGAACTAAGCGGAGATGTGAGCGGTCAGCGGCGTGCAGTGAGCAGCGCCGCTAGTTCTCCCCGCGCCCCAAGTCGTACATGTCACAGATGCAGTGTCATTAATATGTGAGTTTCCATCTTCGATCAATATTGATCGAAGGTTTCCGTTATAAAAAAATTAAAATCATATTTAATGTCTTAAAACATAAATAATAATAAAATACAAAATATTTAAGAATTATGCATAAGGAACATTTATCAATAAATAAATAAAAATAAATATCAATGCGATGTTTCCTTTTTGTTTGTAAAAAATTAAATGCCAAATTTACCTACTGAGTTGTTTGTCAAAATCAAACTTTAATAAAGTAAAATATAGAAAATTCTATTATATTTCATCATCACTTCACTACATAGTATAAAACAAAGTCGCTTTCCACTCTGTCCTTATGTTTGCTTAGATCTTTAAAATTTCGCAATGGATTTGGATACGGTTTTTTTTAATAGATGGAGTGGTTCAAGAGGAAGGTTTATATGTATATAACATCCATAATGTAGTAGAAAAACACTGATAATTTCAGAGGTTTCTAATGTGATGTCGTAAATAAACACAATTTTTTGCACTTACGTTGCAAACGCAGGCTAAACCCTACGAGGTAGATCAAAATAATGTACTACAGTATTGTACACCTTAAAAATCGACAAAAAATCATCATCTAATGTTAGTGAATAAAGTTTTGAATTTTCATGTAAAAAAAAATTTCGTATGCGATTCATTTATAATCGCTTGTTAAAAAGTCCAAAATAAAAGTTTTTTACTTTTTCTATACCTTTTGCATATAAATAATTAAAATAAATTATTAACTTCTTTACATAATTGGAAAATAAATAATAGATATAAAATAAAAAAAAGGGGAAATTAAGTCTGCACGCGGGGAATCGAACCCACGACCTTCGACTTATTATATCAGAGTTTTTACCTCTACGTCAAACGCTACTTAGCTGTTATGTTAAAAAATAGCTTATATGGCGCACTTTTTCTTATTTCTATATCTTGTCATTTTTTCTAAACGCTTGACCATGTTGAGTTCCTACTTCAGGTAGATTCATTTCTAGTTAAGCCCTGCATGCATGTTCTATAAATTTGAGCGAAATCGGTGATGACGAGTAGGGAATGGCTCCTTGTAAGATGGTGTTTCATTTCTGTTAAAAAATTATATCTAGGTACATATTTTTTAACTGGCCTGTTTGCGCAATTACTAGTTCTATTATTATGTATATCAGTGTCAATACCTATTTAAATGGTGATGAAAACATCTAACAAAACATCGATATATCGTTCATAAACTTCGATGCGCACATCTCCGCCCGAGCCAGTATACCTACATCTCCGCACAGTACGCATCTCCGCACAGTTTCGGTGGATACACCCTAGCTGAAAAACATCTACGCTCGTCGCCGCTTCAGACATCTCCGCACATCTCCGCTTTGATGGAGTCCGGGCCCTAACCGCCTATACCCGCGTCGGAAAATAATTCTTAATTAATAACAAATCAAAAACAAAAATTAACTTTAAAAAAACACTATTTTAGGTTATTAGTATTAAAATTATCAAAATAGTGAATAAACTATTTTTACTCTAAAAACATTTTATGTGTAAAATACACGAAATAACTAGATGATTCAAAAGTTCCGTCACGTTATCAGGCTGCGGACTGTCAAATTAATGTAAACTTTGTTACTGAACTGAAACAGTCACCTCACGGCTGGGCAAAGCCTCCGTTTCGTACAAAAGAAAGGAGCTATGCTCCACTGGGGGATAACATAAAATTTAACTCAGACCAGAAACAAATATTTGTATAAATACAATCATCTGCTCCGAGCGGAAATCCTAACCAGTAACCGTGATCGTCGGTGTTAATGGAACATTCACAACGGTTATCCGTTTTTCTAAAGTATTACCTAAATATTTTTGTCAAATTTTGATAGTAGTAGCAGCGCTGAGTTTGCTACATATTTCGGAAGAAATTCTAAAATTGTATGTTCGGAGTAGTGTGGTTGATTATGGTCCAATCCTTTACCTTTTAAGGTATAAGTAGTCTGTTACAAAGCATTACAAGTTACAACAGTAATTTGGCGTGTTTAAAAATTTGAATCATTTCTATTTATAATAGTTAATAAATTAACAAACTAATAAATCAACAACAGAATAAATAAATAAATTATTAATAAAAACAATATTTACATCAGTAGGATATTGGACCACCTCGACCAATCCAATGGCTGTCGTATGCACTATTTAAATATCTTCGTACGCTGCGAGCAAAGTGTGAAGGGCACCCGTCGTGCTGATAATAGAAGTTTCTCCAAAGACTTAGTGGGACGTTATCCAAAGCACTTTCGATCTCATTAGGGGCCATTCATTTATTACGTAAGACGAATTTTGCTAGTTTTCGACCCCTTCCCCCCTGTTTAATATTTATTACGTAAGAATCTAAAGGAAAAAATTATCATCATCGATGTTTACCCTTGCAGCCTATCCGAATTCCTAAAAAAAAAATGTCATCCGAGATCTATCATCGATAACTTTGCGCATTTTTGTGATCTTACGTAAGAACTATCAAGACTCCTCCCACCCCCTTGTAAGAAAAAATAAGACACCATTATTACCTATGATCAACAAATAAAGTATTTTTTTTTATAACAATAGACAGAGAGACAGAGAAACTTAGGAAGGTAATTAAGTTACTTGCCAACAAATACATATCCAGGTGTTTCTGTTCAGTACATACATATTATTATTACATACCTAATTAAAAATTAACGCTGTAGTATAATTCCTAATTGCAAGTAACGAGGTGAACACATTCAATAAACCGATTGTACTATTAATCACCGTCTAATATAAATGGCCCGCAAAATCAGTATTCAATTGTAAGTTTCAAAGCGAATAATAAATAAAATATATTTATTTTAATATCCGTTTGCGTTGTCAACACTCGCTCTATAAAATCTATTGATGATTAGACGTTCGCCGTAGTTTACTTCTTACTCACTAGATGGCGGTGCATAAATAAATACTAAGCGAGTTCGAGGGATTCGGTCGAAACACGCGAGGTCATTCGGATAGGGGACGCCCTTAAAGTGGATTTTTATTTTTATTCTACGAGTAAAAAAATATAACCAGTGTTCAAAAGTTGTAAAAATGTATTATTATTATAAGTGATAAATTTGATTGTAGTAATTATGAATTAAAGTATAAAATACGTAGCTTATATCCAGACATTTCAATAGGAAATCACGAGTTGTTACAGTGTGAAAAAAAGATATTTGCCAGCCAAAAACAAAGAATAAAAATATTTAATTATATCAACACAAGATTAATTTTAGTTATAAATTTTAGTGTTTCCGTTAATTTGTGTAGTTAGTGCTCTGTAAGTTTTGTAATTATGAAAAGAACTAACAGTGATTAACTATTTAAAAAAATTAAATATTATTTTGATGTTTTCAGGTAAGATATAACGTTCATACAATAATTGTTTCGAAGTTAAATAGAATAATTAGGCTTATTTAATTAGTAATTGAGCTAATTTACTTGTTTATTAGCTGAATAGTGTACTAGTTATAATGAAAACCTGCAAATATACCACATATCGAGATAAGCTTCTTCAAGGAATGAAAAGCATTAAATATTTAGGATTCTTATTTTTAAACGTGTCGGTTTGATATTACAATTATGTAGTCATTGACTATAATCATTTAATAAAATGCTTAATACTACGATTCTTGTAATCTTGAATGTTCTCTCTAAGCGAAGTATGTTTAAATGTTGGATAATTGTTAAATGTTTGTGTTATTGCAAATACTAAGTTATGGTTCTAATTTTTAAACACGCCAAATTGTTGTAGCACATTAAAATATTCAGATTTATGTGATTGATATAATTTCAAGACGCTGTAATAGCTCTGGCAATGAATTTTTTATTAAATTATTTAATAAACAAAATATTGTTACAATAAATTTGCCAGTCCGCAGCCTGGTCAAGTGTGACGGAAAATTAGAATCATATTATGTACTTGAGTTACCGAATTATTGTCGAAAGTCCGCTGTTCGCGGAGTCATCGACCTACGGTTTAACGGTACGTCGTTCGTCGTGACGTCACTGGCTTGTGGTGTTTCAGCTGATCTTTTGTTTAAGTTGCGCGCGAGGTTTTTATTATTTTTATTTATTTAATTTTCCGAATGAGCTAGCTTAAAGATATTGATAATTAGTAAAACGATGAGGCGTTCATTAAACACTGCTACGATAGAAGAGTGAAATAGGAACGTAATACTGACTCGAATACAACTAAAGAAATATTGGAATGACTTATTTTTCTCCTCAGTCTTCGTACAATGTTATGCATTGTAATTTAAAGCTGTGTTTATGTACTCATTACACATAATCGCGCCGCCATTGGACGGTTCAAGCGGTATAACGCCAGCCGAGTAGCTCGTGTATTAAGACAGACTGAAATTTAAAAAAGGGCTAGGAATTTTATTTTCATGCGGAACGTGATCTATAACACCTACAGAACCCCCCATTTGAAGGAACGCATATAGAATTCGAACACCTTATATATAATAAAATATATTACTTATATAAGGAATATAATAAATTTACATAAACTTACATAGATAAATATAAGCGGGTGCAGGATTACGCCCCGGCAGGGAGATCAAACGGCCGGAGATTAGGGCTGTAGGCTGAGAAATCGGCGGACAATCCTAGCCGAGTCGAGTAATACCGCCTTCTGCATCCTGGCTGCGAGCGAACCGTCACGGATACCCAACTGCCTCAGATGGTGAGCGAGGCTAACCGGGATCAAACCGTTGGCAGATATAACGATAGGGATGATTTCAGTGGAATCAACACCCCACATGTCGACAATCTCGTGCGCCAGGTCCAGATATTTACGTTTTTTCTCTGTTTCGGCTTTCAAGAGATTCTCGTCATGCGGGATGGTGATGTCCACTAAAAACACCCTCGACTGTGCCCTATCCATCACCACGATATCAGGCTTGTTCGCCAGTATCGTCCTGTCCGTGGCAATAGGCAGGTCCCAGTAGAGCCGGACTCCGTCGCGTTCGAGTACTGGCGCCGGTGTGTACTGGTAGTACAGCATCCTCTGTTCCAGGAGACAATACATAAGAGCAAGCTCTTGATGAAGAATCTTGGCCGCTTGGTTATGTCTGTGCAAGTACTCAGTGTTGGCAAGCGCTGACCCCGTAAGCACATGTCTGAGTGACTCGCCGGGATGACGACAAGCTCGACAGAAGTCGGGAGTGCCATCCTTCAGAATGTGCTTCCGGTAGTTGTTCGTCTTAACCACCTGATCCTGTATTGCACAGACAAAACCTTCGGTTTCCCCAAAGAGGTCTCCGAATCGCAGCCACTGCACGGAGGCCTTGACATCCACGTGAGGTGCGTGGAGCGCCTTGTAAAACCGTCCATGCAGCTCCTTCTCCATCCATACGGTCTCCCGGTCGGAGGTGCTAAGTACAACCGGTCTTCGCCATTCCTCTTTGGCCAGGGATAAGGGGGTGAGACCTTTGTCACATACTACAATATCACCATGCATAGCGCTCTCCCTCCTCGTTTCAAAGTAGGCCCTGAGGCTGCACACCCCCCGGTTATGCATGGATTTGGCACTTAATAGGCCTCGGCCACCACACTTCCGTGGGATGTACAGTCTCATGACCGACGATTTCGGGTGATGCATGCGATGGTGAGTCATAGTCGTGCGGACTCTTCTGTCCAGGGCGTCGAGTTCGGTCTGAGTCCATCTGAGCACGCCAAATGTGTACAAGAGAGTGGGCATGACCCAGCCGTTATAAGCTCGGACCTTTTTGGCGCCCGACAAGTAGCTCCGAAGAACTTTTGTCAGCCGTCCAAAAAAGACCTCGCAAACTGCCTGTTTCATATCCACCTCCTGCACCCCTATGCATTGTGACATGCCCAGATACCGGTAAGATTCAGCTTCGGAAAGGGTCTTGAAGTTCGAAAGCTCTAGGCTAATTTCAGCCGATTGCGTCACCTGTCCCCTGTCTACATGCACGACCGCACACTTATCCACTCCAAGCTGCATCCTGATGGAGCCGCTGAACTCAGTAGTGATTTTCAGCAACTCCATAAGGCGTGCAGGATTGGGTGCCAGCAGCTTGAGGTCATCCATGTAGAGAAGGTGGGAGACTTTAGTAACTCCTCTCCGAAACTGAAAGCCTGTCCCCGAACGCTCCAGCAGAGTGCTTAAAGGGTTCAAGGACAAGCAAAACCAAAGTGGGCTCAGACAATCACCCTGGAAAATCCCCTTTCGTATCCGGATTCGGTCATCGGCACCCGTCGTCAGTCTCTCGCCCTGGAGACAAAGGATCGTACTCCATTGCCCCATGCATACTTCGAGGAAGTCTCGAACTGCACCGTCGATCTTGTACTGCTCGAGGACCCTCAGAAGCCATGAATGAGGCACCGAGTCAAATGCCTTCTTGTAGTCGATCCAGGCAGCAGAGAAGTTCCGACGGTTGCGTTTGACAAGCTGGCCCGCAACAGAGTCAATGATAAGGAGCTACTTTGTGCCGCGGCCGCCTACACGGCATCCGTTCTGAGCTGCAGACAAGATGTTAAATTCGTCAGTATGACGAGAAATCTTGCAGCTCAGAACGGATGTCAGTGTCTTGTAGATGGAAGTCAGACACGTTATGGGTCGGTAGTTGGTAGGATCCGCGGTGTTGGTGGACTTAGGAGCTAGGTGAGTGATCCCAGTAGTGAAGAGATTCGGAAGCGTCTTCCGCTCTATCGCCTCTTGGTATTGTCGGGCCAAGGTCGCATGGCATACCGAGAACCCTTTCAGCCAATAGTGATGCAGGCCGTCGATCCCCGGACTCTTCCAGTTCGCCAAAATGTAAAAAGCCAAAATGTAAAAAGAGTCAGGACTGGTGACGCGGAAACAAGCGACGTACAGCTGGCCGTCTGAGAAGCAACTCGTCCTGAGGTCGACACCAACTACCCTCAGTGTCTGCCCCTGCGACTTATCGACCTGTCGTCATCGTGAAACAAATACTCACGGGGAAATGTAAGCGCTTGAAGGGAAGTTATGAGGTATGAGGGAAATGCGTGGTATAAATACTGCCTCGCCGACGCCACAACCCGTAAGAATTTTCGCCTCAATGGTGTGTCGGCGGTTCATTCATCCGACTACGACAAAGCCAAAAGGAAATGTTATGATTTTAGCAGTCTATGTATATATCCACTATGCATGTATGTACTCGATGTGTGCACTGTAGCGGGAAAACTATTGAACCAATTTAGACGAACAAGGTGTCGATCGATTCGTTATTATAGTCAAGTGACAAAGGATACATTTCACCAAAAATGTCAAAAAAAAAATTGCGTCACATCGAATGTCATATGAAAGAATATAAAATTTTAAAAACAAATATATAAAAATAGAAATAGTTTTCCTTAGTTGGGTTAAACTTTTTCAACTTTTTGCTCTCTCCTTAGGAAATCATGCCGCAAAAATATAAATCAAGAGAATGTTAAAAAAAAGAACACCAGTAGCCAAAGAAAAATGAAAAATTCTTCGATAACTTAACAAGCCTCATGGATAGATACTACTTTGAGCCGCAGCAAATATACAAATTGATGAAACGGGTTTAACAACAGTCCATAAACCAAAGAAAACTGTTGCTTGTCGTAGCCTTAAACATGTATCTAAAGTTACATCTACTGAAAGATGAGAGTTCGTTACGGTCTGTTCTGTCAGTTGTTAAATAATTTGGAAGATTATATCAGACTTAATGTTTTTGGAGATTATAAACAGTCGGCTTGTTAGTCGAATTCTAATTGTTAGAAGAAAATGATGTTTATACTTTTTGATAGTAAAGAAACTTAATACCAGTTGTGTGTTATTATTTGGAAAATAATAGAGTTAGTTATTTAAAATTATGACAGATTAGTTCTATTTCTGTGATTCAAGTCAAATAATTAATGTGGAATCAACCCTCTGAGTATCTTATTCACGCTGAAAATCTGTTTACCATGTGTCCCCAACTATGGGAGATTTGATTCGTGCAAATAAAGTCATTTGATCGGTGGGAATCAAACTTCTATTTATGGAAGATACGGTAAATATCTATTTGCTGTACGTTTTCCTTTATCTAGACACACTGTTGACTGCAAATTAAGTTATTTATTCGATGAGAATCAAGTTTAGGGAGACACGGTAAAAATTGGTTTACCAAGTGTCCCACGTCCCTGGGAGATTTAATTCCCCTGGGATCAAGGCTCCCAATCAGGGGTAAACAAGTCTCCCTTACAAAGGAGATACATGGTAAAAGTCTACAGTATGGTATTTAATTAAATAATGAGTTAAATTGTAGCACAATCTTGTTTATATTCAAACTATCATTGAATAGATAAATTCTAAATCTTTTGACCAAAAAAGCTTTCTAATATTGTAAAAAATAAAAAATATATAGTCCAAAATCAAAAAGGGGATCAACCATCCCCAGGTTCCCCTACAGACAAACAGACTAAAATTTTAAAAACTATATTTTTGGCATCGGTATCGATTGTAGATCACATCCCAAGTATTCTTTTAAAAAAATATTCAATGTACAGTTTTGACTTTCTTACCATTTTATTATATGTATAGATTTTCAATTATTGCAAAATATAAATATATAGCATTATTTACCTATTCAACGAATTTCGTCAATTTATAACTTTTACGTATAATAATCCTATCAACTAAGTATCTATATTGAATTTTGCGATAATTCATGTCTCGACGAGTTCAAACTTGTTAAATGTTTCCTAAAACAGTCATCATTGTTCCACGTTCAGTAATATAAACACTTCTGTTTAAAACTTGTTAGTTTTAAAGTTTACAATGGCTGTTAAACGAAAAAGGTGTTTCTTAACCGTCACAGAATAACGAAAAATCATAAAGTACTTAACCGAGAATCATATAATGAAAAAATAGACATTGCTAAAAAGTTCGAAATTCCCACTAGTACTCCTTGTTATAACAAATCGTAGACCATAATCATAGACCACGAACCTCATTGTAACAAGTTACTTGATATAACGAATATTTTCTAATTCCCTTCTGTTTCATTAGATCGAGGTTGCATTGTATTTATAGGTTTTTGGGTCCGGTAATGCTTATCTTTTAAAAATATCATAGTAATTTCAATCATTTCTTTATTCTGACTGTAAAAACTGTCTTCATTTTAATTTATTGGCAGCTTATTTATATCCTATCTACCTAAGGTTGCCTGGAAGAGATTGCTGCTTTAGCAATAAGGCCGCCTCTTGTACATTTATCTTATAATTTTACTGTGTATTTGTAAAACAAAAACTTTTTTTGGTGTACAATAAAGAGTACTTGTTGTTGTTGTTATTAATTAAAATTAATCCTTATAACAGATTTATCGCGTTTATTTTAAACGTTTTCACATTTAAGAGGTTTTTAACATTCTGTCCTGACTTTAATTTCACTTAACGAGAGTTAAATAAATGCGTAAATTGTAAAAGCTCGTATTAAGTTTTTAACACAGTGCAAAATTGGTGTTAGTCTAAACTACAATAACAGTCACGCCGAGCGCCTCAAAAAAAAATTAGCAATTAAGTTTCCTTGATTTTTATTTACCTATAAAATATAGGCGTTACGTGATCTTATTTTCTAGTTAGTAAAGATATTACAAGTCCCCCAAAACATTTTTAATAGAAAGTATTAATATTTAGCTATCAAGCATTATATTCTACTAGGTGCGATGTATGTACGTGCTGGGGCAGTCGTCCATACTAAATTTAGCCATCTCCTTTAGCTTAAAATGATATCATAGCCAGCAAAGATGTTTAAAACACAGGCATTACGTTGCCTACTTTAGAGACAGATGGTTGTGTGTATTTATTAAACATATTTTTTATTGTTATATATAGTTAATACTGACCGGCAGCGTGGACAACGAGCCCAACAGTGGCTGTGATATTTTTTTCAGTGGGATTACTCGCATCGTTATACTTTGAGGACATCTGGTCCACAATTAACATAAAGGCGAAACCTGGAAAAAAATAATATTTATTAATAATTATTATTATATAGAGGGAAGGTTGGTTTGAAACTACTGAACCGATTTTGATAATTCTACACTGTTGAAAAACTTATCCAGAATAAGAAGTTGAAAAAATTCGTTAAAAAGATACCTCTATATACCTTCTACCTATATTCTGCAATTATTAAAAATTCGTTATAAAGAGGTTTTTGATAAATGTTATCCATAATGTAGATGTATAATTAATTTAAAACAAAATTACACATTTTATTACGGGCCATGACCCATTCAACAAATATCTGTTTAGTCTAGGTGTAATACGAAGGTTGAGAATAATATTTGGAGAATATATGAGTGAAGCAAAAGAAGTGTCATAGAGGGGATTGAGATTAAACTGAGTAATCAGGCATGGGAGGCTGACCATTTTTTTTAAAGTTTTTACAAGACAAGGTGTGTCCTTAAGGGACCAATAGGGAGAGGAGGTGATAAGTCGAGTAAGTGTGTGAAGTTTGTCAATAATAGGATGAGAGGAGCATTGCAATGCCTTAAAAAGAAACCTGTCAGAAGCGCATTGATTGGAGAAGATCTCATTGCACCAATAATGATCCGAAGTGACTTAGCTTGTATTTTATCTAACAGGTTTAAGTATGATTTACTACAGGGTTCGAGGAGGAAAGATCTATAATCAAAATGACTACGAACCAGGACATTATACAAAAGCTTCTGCGAATATGGATGGGAACCCCACCAGACCCCAGATAGAGATCGAATGATGTTAAGATTTTTTTCCGTCTTTTTAAGGACATACTTAATACGAGGGATGCCAGTCAGTTTTAGAATCGAGATATAATCCTAAGAATTTCACTTTATTTTTAACTGGCAAAATATGGCTATTGGAAGTAATTGCAATGTCATGGACAGATCTCTTGCGAGAAAATATGACCACATTGCTCTTCTCTACCGAAATTGACAGACCATGTCTGTCTTACCATTCGTTAAGGTAGATAATGGCAGTATTAAGGCGAGTCGAACCTTCTATTAGATCTCTACAGGAAGTATACAACAACAGATCGTCCGCATATTGTAAAATACTACAGAAACAACTGACCGAAAGGTCGAGGTCATGTGTGTAAATGCTATAGAGAAGAGGACTGAGGACCGAACCTTGGGGAAGACCTTTCCAGATTAATCTAGGTGGGAGGGAATAATTTTGACAGTTAACTATGAGGGAACGGGCACGGGGAATGAACAGGCTTGATCATGTCTGACATCAGGCATGAGTAGGCATGAGTAGGCATGACCATGTATGATCAGACCTGAACGTATGTTTTTTTTTATGTTAGAGGGGCAAACGGACAGTCGATTCACCTAGTGGTAGGTAAAAACGATATCCGTAGATACCCACTACATCAGAGGATTAGCGGGTACGTTGCCAGCCCTTAGGGAAGAGAGGGATGTTCCACCGGAATTGTGGATCGACGGCTTTACGTGCTCTCCGAGGCACGGTGGGGAGACCCACAAGGACATACATCCAGATTCCAGACTGTAAAAAATATATTTATACAAATACAAATATCTGTCCCGAGCGAGAATCGAACCCGCGATCGCCAGCGCGCCGTTTTTGTCGAATACTCGCACCACTACACCAGAACGGTCGTCTAGTCGATGGATCATAGTAGGTTAGACATGGGCGTTTTCGGTTTTTAGATCCAACGGCTACGTAGCCGATATTGAGTTTTCATATCGATATTGAAAACCGTTTTCAGATATCGATATCTGTAGCAATGTTTTGCTATCGATTGCGTAAACGAAAACCGAAACAAACGGAAACTGCTAAGCACAAAGGTTGAAACGGTTTAAATATAACTACAACAAGTCGCTAAAGTTATTCTAGGTTAGCTATTTTATCATAACATTAAAGATTCGATTTTATTGCTTAGACTTGTAGTAATATTTTGATGAGTACAGTTGCATTAAAGCCGCTAAATCGGATCGAAAACCATATCCGCCTCATCTCTTTTATTCAGTATTAAATTAGCGTTATAAGAAAGAGATGTAGATAATTTGGATTTAGCTATCGCGCCGTTCTCTTGACATATCGTCACCGTTCTACCAATTTCGCGTTCGCGCTCAAGTTTTCGTTGGTTATGTGAAAACGGCTATGTGTTTTGGTATATCGATATAATACGATATCGGGAAGCGTAACCAATATTAGTTACGTTTTGATATATCGGTCTCATGCCTATAGTAGATATCAAATATGTATATCAGATAGCTATTCAATGATAATTATTAGAGCTCTTTGGATAGATAATACGTTTACTCATAAAGAAAAAAAATTAACGAATAAAATAATATTCATTAAAATAACTTATTTGATCATACAACAATTACTAATTGTGGTGGCGAGTGGGTGAAGCTGGGTAACTTGCTATCTAAATATTTTGTACTAGCTTTCTGCCCGCGGCTTCACCCGTTTATGCGTGCAATTCGGTTATATCGCGCGTCATGGTAAGCGCTCCGCCACCGCCGCTGCTCCGCGCTCCGCCTACCGCCCGATTCGCCCCCCCCCCCTTCCCCGTGCACGCTTTTTTGTCTTTGTCTTAACTAATTGAACAATATTACATGATTTTATGTTTGACAATAAGGAAATTCCATACAAACTTTCGTTCCCTATTTCAACCCCTTCTACCCCACGAAGCAATTACAAAGAGGAGGTGCCATAAGAAACTTTATTCATACAATGTAGTGTCGCAACTGCGCGGGGGTGCGAGTGGCTTCAAATAGCTGCAGCCATCTAGCGACCAGTAGCTAAACCAAGTAATTGACTAAATTGACAGACGATATAATTGTTCTACTATATGTCACTAGGTGTCTGCCAGGGCCGTACTCAGATTTTTTTATTTAAGCATATATGTAATTTGAAGTTGGATGGCACACACTGCTATATAATATTATCATGATTTACTATTGTATTGATAAGCTGATTTCGCTTTGTAGGATTTTAGTACAATGAGAGGTCGTCATCCTATGCTAGAAAATTAAAGCTTGATATTATGTAGCCATGTATAATATCGATTTGAGATTTTTCTCAATAGGCAATTATCGACCTTTTGGTCAATAATTGCGTACTAAAAGTCAGTTTGCTTTTGCATATGCCATAAAGTTTTTATCATCGGAGTGATTTAAAAAAACGGAAAAGACACCAAAAATGATAAACCTTTTCCAAAGCCAGACGTGGTGTAAATAAAATGGAATAATGCTGTGTAATATGATATATAACATGCTTTTATTTTCATAAACAACAGTTATAAATTGTAGATACTGATAGTTTTCTCATTATAGCAAGAAAGATTTTTTTTTTTTTATTACATCAGGTTATTCAAATTCAAATATTGAACATCAAAACTAACTACTATCTGTTCGAACCTTAGCCTAGAATATAAAATTACATAATTAGAATTTTCACTACAATAATTCGACTGAAATTGCCCCGGAAGAACGCCTTATATGTCACACGGTTCCGGAGTTTTCATTCGCTCCTGCGAAAAAAAAAAACCTTTGAAAAAACGATTCATACATATTTCTTATGTAGATCAATTCTTTTGCTTACTTATTAGGCAGAATATTTCAGTTTTGTACACACACGACAAAAGTATCCTCTTATCCACTGTTACAAAAACTCAAAATATATCATAAGTAGATACTATACCTACTTAATAAACTTTCATTTATTACAAACCATATTCATTGTTGTCAAATTTGGACACGCTCCTTCTTGCAATTTTCTATAACCCTTTTTTGTGGTTATAAAATCGTTAGCATCCCGAAATTGAATTTAAAATTTGTTTACCGACTTCCAATAAATTCCGTCAGTGTCCGGCTTAATAAAAAATTCTAAGTACGGCCCTGGCTAGACCAGTAGTTTTGCTACTTACCGCTAGAGGCATGGTAATCACCGAACTTTCTAGACAAAATAAATAATATATTTAATTTAAATATTACTTACGAGTGGAAAGATATGTTTATTCCATTTGATTTTGCTTTATTCGTGTAACTTCTGCACGATACAACACAGCACTTCATGTTCACAACGTGCGCGGGTCGAGAATATTTTTTAAATATATAAAAAGGAGTTAGTCACGAGAGCAACTTAATTGTCCGGCAATGACAGCTGTACTGACGAAAGCGACAACTGGTGGTGAGTAGATCTACTACGGTTTGATGTGTGGACTACATTGGTGGACGCTAGACTACATTGATTACAACACCTCCTCTTTGTAATTGCTTCGTGTTCTACCCTTATTTTCGCGATAAAAAGTATCTTATATCCATATGAAGATAGAACATCTTATGAAGATAGAACTCTATCTTCATACTAAATTTCATCAAAACCGGTTCAGTGGTTTAGGCGTGAAAGCGTAACAGACAGGCAGACAGACAGAGTTACTTTCGCATTTATATATTAGTAGGGATTCTGTTTATTTTATACAGCCAGCGGATTACCTAAAATTTTTAAAATGAAGGTCGACAAAACGTAAATATTTTTTAACATTCGTTTTTATAAACTTACTTTTTGTTCTCTTATATTTACGCGAATTTTACTCATTTAATTAAAAGTAACGGATTATCGCGTTTATTTAAACGGTTAATAGTAATAATTTAAAATTGTATGAAAAGCGTTGTATGTAACAATTAATTTATTATTCGGACACCCGTACACCTCGGTCTCCCGAGATCATGGAAGTTGTAAAGGGTCCGAAACGTTGGGAAATAATTTAAAATAAAATATTGTTAAAGTGTAATTTTAAATAAACGCGATAAAATCCGTTTTAGACTTTTAATTAAACTTATTTTTTAATAAGTTTCTCTTATAGTCAGTTGATTTTAATTTGTAATATGTACCTATAATAAGACTGTGAGGCGTGATATTTTGGATTTTCCAAATATTTTTCTATTTAGTGAAACAAATTAGTTAAATTATAAATATACTAAGTATATCTATATAATAGGGGAGAGTTGGATATTACCGAGCCTCTAAGAACTTGGACCTATAATTCGGAGAAGGTTCGATATATATATATATTCAAAAATGCAGTAAATAGTACAGAATTTATTTAGCTACGCATACATCACGGCAAAATATTTCAAAAAATAAACAAAAATTAATTATTGCAAAATAATAAAAAAACAGGAAAGCGTGGTATTATCAGACTGGTCTGATAATATCGTGCCAAGGTTTGATAAAACCGTGCCCATAATAATTTCGTGAATTTCTATCAGTAAACTTAGAATTAAAAAAAAAATGCAACGTTGAATAAACTCGTTCGTAGAAAAAGAAGCATAGACTCCTCTCTATACCTAGATATAATTATTATTTTACGACTAGATTAATTATCATAACCATATCGGCCATTGGATGTCCACTGCTGGTTCCGGTTCAAAGCAGCCTCCATCCAACGACTTCCGGCGACTCTCTTCAAGTCGTCTGTTCATCTCGTGGATGGCCGTCCGACACTGTGCTTGCCGGTACGTGGTCTTCACTCATACACGCCCTGGGCGCGGAATTGACAAACTCTGTTATTTCATTTTATAACCTCAAAATAATACAGTCAAGTTAATTGTGTATTCAAATCAATCAAGTCATTAATTCTATAATATGTTAGGATTCAAATAAAAGTAATCAATGTGTTACAATACAAATATAGAATAGCTTACCTCTTGTCAAAAATGCCCGCGAAATTATAAGGAACGAGAGTAAAAACTTGTAAGACACGATGTGTCTTAATCGCTGCTCCGAGTAAATTAGCGTCGTGCACGGGGAGGGGTAGAGGACTCGGACTGTGATCTTTAAGGACTGGATAGCGCAATTAGCGTTTAGTTTTTGAAATATGCTAGGGCGTGGAATTATCAAACGCGCGGTATTATCCAACTCTCCCCTATTACTATATTAATTATTGTTTTCCTTCTATGGCGTGCTGTTTGTCCCTGAGTTCGTTCAGTATAAAGTGTAATATAGACAAGCTAATACACAAACCTGTTTTAATATGAAATTATTGAAAAATACCGTTATGATTGTTTTTATCTTATTTTGCACAACCATACAATCAATTTATGGTAAGTAATAATAATTGCTTTATTACTTTTTTTTTAAATAGTTCTAATTTCAATAATATATGTTATACTAGTTATAATTATAAAGGTATTTTTATATCAGCAGTTCTAAGACTGAGTAGAAAAGCTAGGTCATGATGAGACGCTGGCGTTTCTATTCTTTAACAATTATTAATTTGTTTTTTTTTTATTATTGCTGCTATTTAATATTTCCATTCCACACACACACATACACATAAACACACATACACACGCACACACATACACACTCACACACATACACACACACACATACAAACACACACAGGTCGTCTGTTCCTTAAGTAGGTAACTTAATGTCTATTTTAGGTAACAGTCGACTAATACATTTTTTTATTGTGATATATACATAGTAATATATATAAATAAATATATATTATACTCAGGCTCAGGGCGGGAATAGAATCTATAACCCCGGAGCAAACAGTTAGGAGTTGGCAGGGTCACTGCCAACTGCGCCAATGGGCCAGTGCTTAAAGCTGATTTTTTAAATGTATGTTTTTTTTAAATAATTGTATGTGGTCCTTTTTGACTTATATGTTCCTACTAACACATTGTCAATATAGTAATCCTTTACTCATACTGCCCAAAATTATTCCGAGAAAAAAAAAAATAAAAATCTAGGTCGGACCAAAAATTAAATGTTGATTTTATTTATTACATACCAACAAGGAAATATAAATACTTTTTGAAGAATTAAGTGTTTTAATAGGATGAAGTAACGAGGATAATTAAAAATTAAATTAAATATTTTGAGGATATACCTACTAGGTAATGTGATCAGGCTTACACTATAAATAAATACTTAATTTTATTATTTTGGTGACTGATTGTGTTAATTTAGTTTTTGTGTAAAAAAGATAGACTCATACTTGCTAAATTATTTATTTTTCTTAAGATAAAACAATTTTTAAAATAATTTTATCTTTAAAAAATTATTCAAATTACGTATATTAATTAATATATTTTCCTGTTTCGAGCACCAAACCCAGGATGTTTGAATTAAATTTTACTGATGAGATGAGTTATTGCTTAATTTTCGTGTTCGCATGCTATTGTGCAATTATTCAAATCAATAGTTTTCATAAACTTTGTATAATTACTAAGATAAATTATGAAAATAACTGTGTGTACTAGAATTGAATTATTATCTTATTGCTACACCCCATCCGTTTAATATATACATATACACATATAAATAAATATAATATAATACAATACTTATATAAGGAATATAATAAATTTACATAAATTTACATAGATAAATATAAGCGGGTGGAGGATTACGCCCCGGCAGGTAGATCAAACGGCCGGGGGCTAGGGTTGTAGGCTGAGAAATCGGCGGACAATCCTAGCTGAGTTGAGTAATACCACCTTCTGCATCCTGGCTGCGAGCGAACCGTCACAGATACCCAGCTGCCTCAGGTGGTGAGCGAGGCTAACCGGGATCAAACCGTTGGCAGATATCACGATAGGGATGATTTCAGTGGACTCAACACCCCACATGTCGACAATCTCGTGTGCCAAATCCAGATATTTACGCTTTTTCTCTGTTTCGGCTTTCACGAGGTTCTCGTCATGAGGGATGGTAATGTCCACTAAAAACACCCTCGACTGTGCCCTATCTATCACCACGATATCAGGCTTGTTCGCCAGTATCGTCCTGTCCGTGGCAATAGGCAGGTCCCCGTAGAGCCGGACTCCGTCGGGTTCGAGTACTGGCACTAGTGTGTACTGGTAATACGGCATCCTCTGTTCCAAGAAGCAATACATAAGAGCAAGCTCTTGATGAAGAATTTTGGCCACTTGGTTATGTCTGTGCAAGTACTCAGTGTTGGCAAGCGCTGAACACCCCGAAAGCACATGTCTGAGTGACTCACCGGGATGACGACAAGCTCGACAGAAGTCGGGAGTGCCATCCTTCAGAATGTGCTTTCGGTAGTTGTTCGTCTTAACCACTTGATCCTGTATTGCACAGACAAAACCCTCGGTTTCCCCAAAGAGGTCCCCGAATCGCAGCCATTGCACGGAGGCCTTAACATCCACGTGAGGTGCGTGGAGCGCTTTGTAAAACCGTCCATGCAGCTCCTTCTCCATCCATACGGTCTCCCGGTCAGAGGTGCTAAGTACAACCGGTCTTCGCCATTCCTCTTTGGCCAGAGATAAGGGGGTGAGACCTTTGTCACATACTACAACATCACCATGCATAGCGCCCTCCCTCCTCGTTTCAAAATAGGCCTTGAGACTGCACACCTCCCGGTTATGCATGGACTTGGCGCTTAATAGGCCTCGGCCACCACACTTCCGTGGGATGTACAGTCTCATGACCGACGATTTTGGGTGATGCATGCGATGGTAAGTCATAGTCGTGCGGACTCTTCTGTCCAGGGCGTCGAGTTCGGTCTGAGTCCATCTGAGCACGCTAAATGTGTTCAAGAGAGTGGGCAACACCTAGCCGTTATAAGCTCGGACCTTGTTGGCGCCCGACAAGTAGCTCCGAAGAACTTTTGTCAGCCGTCCAAAAAAGAGCTCGCAAACCGCCTGTTTCATATCCTCCTCCTGCACCCCTATGCATTGTGACATGCCCAGACACCGGTATGATTCAGCTTCGGAGAGGGTCTTGAAGTTAGAAAGCTCTAGGCTAATTTTAGCCGATTGCGTCACCTGTCCCCTGTCTACATGCACGACCGCACACTTATCCACTCCAAGCTGCATCCTGATGGAGCCGCTGAACTTAGTAGTGATTTTCAGCAACTCCATAAGGCGTGCAGGATTAGGTGCCAGCAGCTTGAGGTCATCCATGTAGAGAAGATGGGAGACGTTAGTACCTCCTCTCCGAAACTGAAAGCCTGTCCCCGAACGCTCCAGCAGACTGCTTAAAGGGTTCAAGGAGAAGCAAAACCAAAGTGGGCTCAGACAATCACCCTGGAAAATACCCCTTCGTATCCGGATTCGGTCATCGGCACCCGTCGTCAGTCTCTCGCCCTGAAGAAAAAGGATCGTACTCCATTGCCCCATGCATACTTCGAGGAAGTCTCGAACTGCACCGTCGATCTTGTACAGCTCGAGGACCCTCAGAAGCCATGAATGAGGCACCGAGTCGAATGCCTTCTTGTAGTCGATCCAGGCAGCAGAGAAGTTCCGACGGTTGCGTTTGACAAGCTGGCCCGCAACAGAGTCAATGATAAGGAGCTCCTTTGTGCCGCAGCCGCCTCCAGGGCATCCGTTCTGAGCTGCAGACAAGATGTTAAATTCGTCGATGTCAGTGTCTTGTAGATGGAAGTCAGACACGTTATGGGGCGGTAGTTGGAAGGATCCGCAGTGTTGATGGACTTAGGAGCTAGGTGAGTGATCCCAGTAGTGAAGAGGTTCGGAAGCGTCTTCCGCTCTATCGCCTCTTGGTATTGTCGAGCCAAGGTCGCATGGCATACCGAGAGCCCTTTCAGCCAATAGTGATGCAGGCCGTCGGCCCCCGGACTCTTCCAGTTCGGTGCCCGGTTCCTACGGCCGGGATTGCATCTCTTTCTACCATAGATTCAAGGCAATTCTCGTAAGAAAGACAAAATAGCAGTAGTCAAAAAAATGCTCGGAACGATTTTTCACTTTACATGTTATAAGCCAATGTCAACATATGTGGCATATTTGAATATACAATATTATTAAGTGAGCGTTCCAGTTATGATATAAATTCCTTGGTATATTCTTTATTACACACCACACAGATAATAACAAAGTATAAAAATTATGTAACGTCAGATATAGTTTATACTAGCGGTCCGCCCCGGCTCCGCCCGGTGTATTGCAAATGATATATCATTTTCATGAGGGATACTCACACCACGTACTGGCGCTGTCTGCTCCACCACCATGCAAAACCATATTAGTTTGTAGTACATGCTATATATCAGAGATGGCGCTGTATGTGAAAAATGATTTTCCCTGTTTTCCTGCTTTTCTATTGAAATTTTTCCTGAATTTTGTTTGCTATAAACCTCACGGAGTTCGAGACCTTTGCAACGAATGCAAAACCGTGGAAATCGGTTCATGCGTTCTGGAATTATAGCCTCAGGAAGGAAAACCCGACTTATTTTTATATTATAGATTAATAGACTTAGCAATAAAGATAAGCTCCACTTCAACAAAGTGTACAAAAAAGCATACAAATTAAAAGTAAATTAAAAAAATAAGGTTGTCTGTAAAGATGGTTTACGAACGCTAATTTTACATGATAACGTCATAAGAAAAAATTGCATACTTGTATGAATTGAATTGAAATCTTATCACTGATTGTGAGTTATCATTATTTTGTATAATACAAAGAATGAGTTAATTCAATTCATTACAATTATTCACTCACACTTTCACTCGTTTATTCAAATATTACAAATTTACAAGACGTTATCACGTCAAAAAGAAAATAGATATACTTAAAGCTTTCAGCTAAATGGAATATTATCTGTATTTTACAAAAAGTCCGTGTAGCATTTTCTCTCCAAGATCTCAGACGATTTCTACCATAAATGTTCTATTCTGTATGAGTTTTTTTTGGTACTTTAATTTTTTGGTTAATTTTTTTCACTAGAAAACTGATGAAATTCTACGTATACAACTTTATATCTATTTAACTTTATCAAGAGCTAAGTATTGAAAAACTCAGGAATATATAAATTATTCTTCTACGCTTAGGATGTCCTCAAGCCAGCGTTAGAGTTTTATTACGTGTCTACCTAAATATTTAACAAAATTTTCTCTATTTCAGCATATGAGAAGGTAAATGGTCCACAAATTATTGATTACTGTACGTTCGGAACAATCTTTGTTAAAGTAAATTTGCAGCGTCTACCAGAGTCTGCAACACCTAAACTATTGTTCTCAAGTAAGTTTCTAAATTCGCGTTATTTAATCATTTCTCAGTGCTGAAAGTCGGTTATTTGATATGGTTTATCAACCTGATACAATGTCATGATAATTTCATTATCATTGTATAAGCTTAAGCAACAACTTCTTTCTTAAGACTTGCTGACGTAAACTGAAACAGTTTGTAAACGTCTTATTGGACACAGACCTCCTGGTGCCTAAGATTGTAGTATTTTATTTGGAGTAACAATCCTTAGGAGATGTTTATGACAACAATCAGAGCCAACGGCTATGCATGTTCTGCAAGGGATGAGAAGACTCACGAGGACATTCAGATAAGAATCGGAAAGAAGCGGGAATCTTCGATTGAATTTTTCCACCACTACACCAGAATAGCTTTTTGCTTCTCGCTATGTGTCTCAAGTAGACTAGTATTATTTTTAATTATAATAAAATTTTATGTTTAGATGGCAACGAACAGGAAAAATTTGAATTTAAACTGACTATAACAGATCTAAAACTGTATAATGGTGCGAGTCTTTATGCTTATGCTGACATTCCAGACACAAAATTTTATTCAGAAGTCTACAAAATTCTACATAATTGTAATAGAACTGGTAAGTTTGTGATTAAAATTACTGCAGTAGAGTATAGAATGTCCTAATTGTAATGTATGTAAGTAACAGAGTACCTATAGCTCGTATAGAGTAGTATTACATTCTCTCAGAGAATCAAGATGACGCATATATTTATCGTCTTAACGTAGTGACACTGTGACATTAAACGAAATATGAATTTAAAAAGGTACTTAAGGTGAATTTGCAATATTACATAAAGAAAATCATTGAAGCCATACTTCAACAAATTAAATATTCTAACTTTGCCAAGTCTACCTACCTACTTTGAGTGTGGAGTACCTACTAATATATAAAAAAAAAACTCGCGTTTACAAGACACATGTCAGAAGTGAAACTTCTTTGGCAAACTCAATTTAAAATTTAATAATTACGTAATAGTTAATAGATGTCAGAGACTAAAAAGTTTATTTAAATGATATCAGCTAGTAAATTGATGCTTATAGGCCTTTAGAAATAAAGTCAAAAATAAATAAATGAATTAATATTTCTTACTTAAAAAAGACTCCATTAGCGTGGCCTCAAGAAAAGGTCGTCACGGGCGTGGTCAATCACCGATTCCTTGGAGCTCGTGTGCGGACTATATTTACTATCTCATTCTCTCACCGACTGAATCCTATACATTTATGTGTTTGTTTCTTTATCGTGACGCATTTTTGTTACATCGAGTTTTAAATCACAACGATTCTAAAAAAGTTTCACCTTAAAAAAAAGTCATATTGTCAGGGTTGTTTTTATATAGAGGCCCACGAGGCCCGGGCCTAGAGCCCCGCGTTTCTAGAGGCCCCCATCAATTTTGATAAAATTATTTAAAAAAATAATTTATTTGAAAAAAAGAATGAAAAATTGTTATTTTTAAGGCAGTGATTCAATTTTTAAAAAAACTTAGACTGTATTTATCGACCGATAAAACTCAATAATCTCACAAGTTCTCTCTCAATAATTTTGTTTTTCCAACTCACTGGGCGTTGGGTCAGTGGTTTCAGGGATTGCGATTTGATTTTAATATTACGGTCCCCAAAGTGACTGATTTTCAAAGACAACCCTGAATATTGCGTTATTTCAAAATTTTAAAAGTATAATGTCTACCTAATATCTGATAATATATAGATAATTATTCTTTTAAAAAAAAATTATAGATGGATGTATATCGTAGTGCGCGTATTATGGAAAAACTACTGGATATATTTCAATAGACTCATTTCTGAGTTTTATTTCTTAGACACTTTACCTTTATCAAAAAACAATTCTTGCGATATTTTCATTTGATATAAAGTTATTGAAGTTTTGAGAAACATAGATTTTCATAAGCACTGCGTGTTTTTACAAAGAAATATTGTAAGCAAGGTACATTTTTGCTTCCAATCTTTTTGATGTGTTTTCCTCTGCACATAAAATGTTATTGCTAATATAATAAGCAACGCAGTCGAACTTCTTGGTATCAGCTAGTCTACATTTGTTTCGTATGATGAGAGATAGAGCGGGAAGTCAAAATCTCCTTCCTTATTAATAGCCATCGTAAGTAGGTTAAAGGGTACCAAAATACGAGTATCTTAAAGTCCTAGCAACTCTTGAAAAAAAAAACGGGAATTCTATTTTCATTTATTTTACCGTTATCGTTATATATAGATATATATAACGATAACGGTATATATATATATATAAAGTCAATTTCATTGCTTTAACCTAACTCTTGATTATACTGATTTAAGATATTTTTAAATTAAAAAGCTTGCTAGGGTGAATATTTGAAGATAGACATATTCAGGATTCTTAAATTAAGGTCAAATAATGCTTCCAATTACAACTTTTATGGATTTTACCTAAAGTTTATAGTGCAGATTAACGAAATAAATCAAACGCACACTATTTGAACTGCAATATAGGTCTGAATCTAAAGCTGAAAATTTTCACCGAACGGTGATGAGATATGAAACACACGGTAATTAGCATTTTAAAAAATGGTAATTATGCTTCGTGATTGGTAATTAGAAATAAAACGGATAATATAGGTTTTTTTTTGCGTTTTGGCCTTATTAATACATTACTTAAGATTTTAATAGTCCTGTTATTACGTGTAGTTTTGGGTATTACGGTTGTGATCCCATCAATCACATTATTTATATTTACATTATCTTTATTTGTAATACGTGCGAATTCATTTTTGTATTTACAGCATATTTTTCCGACAAATTTAGTATATTTACAGTCCGTGTCCAATCATACGAAGCGACTAGTTTCTCTGAATATAAGATTATCCTTTTCTTTTTGCCACAGTATTTGATGGACTTTCATTGTACCTTTTAATGGTTTCAGCTTTTCTGAAGATATCGACATATCTTTTTCTAATATTTGGTATTCTTCAACAGTTGCCAGGTAATTTTTTTGTGTTTTGTCTTACTTTTTTCAAAAATTCATCTAATGTTACAACATCTCTACCTTGCGCTACAGCAGTGTCAGCAGTGCGCTTAACAACTGTTCCTATTCCATCTACAGCACCTTTGCCGGGATTGAGTTTTCTAAAGTTTTCTCTCCATTTCTTTCCATTCTCTCCTCCAAAATAGGGTCAGCTTTTAATTTTACTGTATTGATTCAGGCGTGCAATTTTAGCCTTAGCCAATGTTTCCTCCTTCGATTGCTGTTTTTTTTTCTGAGGCATGCTTACCCTGAAAAAAAAATGTTAGTGGTAGATGGGTAGTCAGTGTGTAGGTTTTTTGTTGCGGAAGTGCCAGTTCACACCGAACGGTCATCAGTCGATAACGGGTTGGTAGTAACAACTCTTTGGGCTGGCCTAGCGGAGTAAGGAGTTTCAATATAATAAGATGTCAGCTTATACTGGTACTAATTACCATTTTCAATCGCTTATTACCGTCCGTCATAAAACGAACGGGAAAAATGGTAATTATATAAATGGTAATTAGGTATTTGTACACTTTTTAACATTATACGTTCTTTGTAGAACTTAAAAAATTGGGAACTTAAACTATAGGGTATCCTATGGCGACTATTACAATGCATAAATATAAGTACCTGGATGACCGAGCTTTGCTCGGTTAAACTATATTTAGACACAAATTACAGAGTGATAATATATGAATAATATTTTCACTCTTACCGATATAATAATAAAACAATAGTCACTGGTTATTTAAATAGAAAAATAAAAAGAGGTCCTAGTAATATTTTTTCTCACCAAAAAAGGAACTTGAAAAAAAAGGAAAAATCTTCCGTTTTCGAGACCGCCCGATTTCCCACCTGAGCTATTATAAATTTATAGATGGTGGCGAAATTTACTTTCTTATTCTAATGATATTCTATCAGTTTTTAATTGCTCTCGTGATTTTTATTTAAATAACCAGTTTATATTTTTTTTTCCTACCTCTGCCGAAAGTTCGATTTTCGTCCCTGTGAAGCGGAACAAAAGTGACACTTTCTGTCCCCGCTTCACAGGGACAAAACCTGAACTTTAGTCCTAGGTAGGAAAAAAAAAGTATGTGCAACATGGGACGAAAGTACTACATCCATTCCCGTATGTTTGCTACCCTCGCCTTGGGCTCGGGCGGCAATTTCACATGAGGGTCAAAAAAATAGTACTTTCATCCCCTTGTGACACAAAATACTATATTATTATATAGGTAAGATCGAAAAATATTATTCATATTTCATCAGTTCTATCGTATCTAAATATAATTTCCAAAAAAAGAACGATTAACAAAAAAAAAAAAAGCCGAGAAAAACTCGGACATCCAGGTAGTACAGGGCTCTCAATAATAGTTCTTTTTTTTACAAAAGAGGGAACTTGAAAAAAAAAAGCAAAAAAAATGGGACTTGAGGCATCGAGATTCGAACCCAGGTATACTGATTTCCCACCTAAGTTATTATAACCTTGTAGATTATGCCGAAATTTACCTTCGTATTCTAATAATATTCTAACAGTTTTTAATTGTACTCGTGATTTTTTATTTAAATAACCAGTTCATATTTTTTTATTATTATTTCGGTAAGATCGAAAAATATTATTCATATATCATCAGTTCGTAATTCGTATGTAAATATAGTTTCCAAAAAACACGAATTACAAAAAAAAAAATACCGAGCAAAGCTTGGTCATCCAGTTAGTAAAAGGCTCCCAATAATATTTTTTCTCACAAAAGAAGGAACTTTAAAAAAAAAAAAAGAAAAAAAAAGTCCTGGAGACATCTGTGTTCGAACCTGGGGGTCTTCTTATTTCGAATCCGCCTGGTTCACATCGGAGCTATTATAAACTTATCAATGACAGCGAAATTTACCTTCGTATTCTAACGATATTTTTTAATTACCTGAAAAAAGGGATAAAACGACATTTTGTAAAAATAAATCCTAGCTAGATCGATTTATCGCCCCCGAAACCCCCTGCATACTAAATTTCATGAAAATCGTTGGAGCCGTTTCCGAGATTCGGATTATATATATATATATATATATATATATACAAGAATTGCTCGTTTAAAGATATAAGATAAATAAAAATATTTGACTTACCAGGGGACACTCCAACGGTAAGGATATTTTTATTTGCCAAACACGATTTCTGAGCGATTAAGATAGGCTAGAGTTGGCGCCAAAACACTTTTTCACATGTGACCCGCACGAGGCGAGACGTGGAACTGAGTACGACCGCCGAGTTCTAATACAGATAGCAATTTACACTACGCAGAAAAAATTACCCTGCGACTGTGTGAACTGTGTGTGTGTGTGTGTGTGTGAACAAATGGTAGTGAGTATAAAGTGTTGGGACAATTTTCAAAATTGTTACAAATTACCTAAAAGTAGTGTCCGACCGAAACAGGTTTTTCAGCCGAAACCGAAACCGAAACCGAACTTTCGGCCTTGCTCTGAGTTTCGGCCGAAACCGAAACCGAAACCGAAACCAGCGTGGTTAAGCTTACCTTAATACCTTCTGCCTTATATCGTTAGTTATAGTAATCTGGCAACGTTGCTCTGAGTGTTTTATATATTTTTGTTTATATGGTCTTAGTATATACAAACAGTATTGCGCTTTCTAATAATAGTTTTATTAAATTAAAAAGATGAGAGCGTTGTGCACAGTGTTGCCAGATCACTATAAATTTAAAATAAAAATTATTTTTTATAATTTTAATATCTCCATAACAAAACCGTGAAGTGCTACTTTTATTTTTTAGCTTATTCTAAAAACATTTTTCAACACTCTCCTAGTTTTTTTTTCCAATTCTGTCGAGAGAATATTTTATTATAATAAAAAATCGGAAATTTTACATACATAAATGGGACATTACTCTCAAAATCGCGAACTTTGTCTTTAAATATCTCGCGATCTAAAACCGTCAAAAATTATGAAATTTTAGGAATTCATAAATAAAGCTATTTTGAACCCGTGACAAAGTTTTTGCCGAATCTATCGAAAAGTGGTTTCATGCTGGAACTACCTTAAACATATTTAAAAATTTAATTTAACTAACAACTAAAATCTAGTTCGTTTTTACCTGACTGCGCGACGCAAAGAAGAGTAATGTGTTTATCATTACCTGACTGCTCGACGCAAAGAAGGGTAATGTGTCTATCATTACCTGACTGCTCGACGCAAAGAAGGGTAATGTGTTTATCATTAACCGACTGCGTGACAGAAAGAAGGATAATGTGTTTATCAGCCTATGTATCTATGTATGTTTGTTCCTATGTGGCGTTATTGAGATCAAACGCGTTGATCGATTTTAATGACTCTTACGTCAATCAATTAATCTTAACTTCGCGAATGTCACTAAATAAATGATAATAATAAATATTCACCACAGCCACAACCAGATGCCATATTGTCAAAAAAAGATGAATCACGTCAAGTAGGATTTCGTTGAATAGGTATTCAAAAATGATTTTTAGGATTCTCTCATTTTTTTTCAAATAATGGTTTAGAATAAGTTTTAAACAACCAGTTTCGCTAATTTTCATACATAAAATAGGTACTTATATACTTTATTATTTCGTTATTCTGCCCTTATTAGGCCGGGATAGTAGCAGTGATATCCTGGTGCTAGTGGTATGGCTGCAGACTGCGAAAGCAGAGGTCAGGTTCAAATCCAAGGCACACAAAACAAGGGAGAAGAGACGTGGGTCTCGGCGTCTTGGATCTCGGACTGTGATTGCGAAATTTATCATCTTATAATTCTAATAACGAAGCCAATGAATCCTAACTAAAAAGTGTATAATAAAAATAAAATTAAAAAAAAACCGGACTGCGTAAAAAAACTAAAAGATACAGATAAACTAAAAGATACAGATAGATGAAATTAAAAAATTAAATATAAATTAAAAAGAAAAAAAACAAGCCCAGTAGTTTATAATGTTGTCAAAAGTAATACTGAACAACTACACCATTGAAATAGTTTTATAATCGATACGCACATAATGAAATCATAAACTCTTTGCAAAATAGAAGGATTTATAGTCGGAATCCATTCTTTAACCGATCAAATCTTAAAAAGGAGCCCTGTAAAATTTAAATGAGTCCCGGCTGTTAATCCTTCTATTTTGTAAAGAAAGAAAAAAAAGAATATAACTTTTTACAAAGTTTACAAAAAGCTTTAGATGAATCGCTAATACTTTTTTCAAAAAACTGCCAAATCGGATTTTTTTTTTTTTGATTTTGTGAAATTTTTTACTTGAAACAAATGAAGTAATTATTATAAGATAAATAAATAATACTTATTTCATAGATCACATATAAAATAAAATTACTGTAATAACTGATGAGGTAGGCAGACGGCTTTCTGTCTAAATTAGGGAAAATTTATTGGGGTATATAGAAAAAAAAATACAGTACCTATCCAAACTGACTGGGCACCACGCGCGATCAACGGGAAAGGACGAGGCGAAATGACTGAATAGGTAATTCACATAAGCTATACCTACGCGTTCTCACATAGTTAAAATTAAATAAACAAAGGTCATGAAATCCAACGACAATTACCTATAAACACGTACATTTGTCATTTAAAAATAAAACTCAACAAAATGTAGTTCAATACTCGAGTTTCGGCGCGGCCGAAAGTTTCGGCCATTTTTTGGCCGAAACCGAAACTAAGGCCGAAACTAGATTTCTTGGCCGAAACTGGCCGAAACCGAAACCGAAACCGAAATTTCGGTCGGACATTAGTTTTAAGTTCCCACTTCCCGATATTTTGACACTGTTGCAAGCACCGTGATTACGATTCAGTGTATCCTTTTACGATTATCAAGAAACCGTAATTATACCGTTTTACATCTTAACAATATGAATATCTGTGCATATAATATTTAAATTTAACTAACTTTCTTTTTTCGATTTTTAGATAATAATATAAATAATGAAAAGACTATAGAATATAATTTAAATGATTCTATAGACATTTTATTAATTTCGGAAAATGATTCACCGAACGTTACAATATGGAAACTACGTGAAACAGGTAATATATTATAATACATAATAAGAATTTTACCAGCGGTAGTAGTTTTAGCTTTAACTTGCTTTAACGCCTTTCTCAAACAAAAGCCAAAACAAAACCCATAGGTGCTTTAAACTTTAATAATAAAAAAATAAAAAAAAAAATTATCCAATCTTCATCGCCATTTTAATACCCCAGAGGCAGTGGCGTAACTACCGGAGGGCTAGACGGTGCCTTGCACCGGGGCCCCCAGGCTCAGGGGCCCTCAGAACCTGACCAACAAACTAAATTGAACTATTGAAATTTGCGTGCGTGTAGAACCTGGACGGGCCCTGCTGTGCGTGATGAGCATAAAGTAGCTTTTAAAAGTACCTTTCAAATAATTAAACAGTTTAGTGAGGGGCCTTTGCAGCTGCGCCATTGCCCAGAGGATTTAAATCCAAAATTGTTGAAGCAGAACATTTTAAATTTTTATTAACAGCCCGTACAGATAATATTTTATTATATTTAAATAAAACAGGTTATTTCCGGTAAAATGAAATCTTTCATGGATTGTTTTCTCGCACACCGTATATGCTCTGTATCTGTTTAGACCGATAGAGCAATTTTTTGCTTTTCAGAACTAATTTTCGTTTCGTTTATATCATCTTTAGTGTCCAATAAATTATCTTTTATTATTTCATTCATTATTAATTATGTTTATTTTTGATAGAACAATATTGTGTTCAGGTTCTGTCGTGGTTGAAACAAATACATCTAAGATGCATTATGGAAAAGTTTTGAGTGCAAATGATGATAATATGAAGCTTTATTTGGAAAAATATGATATGAATAATAGTTTATGTGATAGAAAAAAAATAATTATTTTTAAATTGGTTAATCATACAATACCAGGTAAGTTTCTTCACCGGTTGTTTCACATATAGGTAAATACATGTATGTACAGAAAAGTGTACACAGTACCTACATACATATATTTATTATACATATATTTATTTGACGATTTACAAAAGTGCATTATAAATAATATGAAAACGCATTAGATACTAACTAGTTTGTTCCTTCACTATCAATTTTTTGAAAATTTATAATAACGCAACAAGAATTTTAAAATAACGATATTTATGAATAAACAAACATACATATGTAATTAAAATTAATAATTTGTTAACAGATACAAAAAAACATGTTTGCCTTAGATCTTGCGAAATATCAGTTAAATTGAATACGATGGATATAAAAATTAAGGAAAAATACAGAAATTACACAGCCAATAAGAACACAGACAGAAAAAACACAGCCAGTAATGACGCAGACAGAAAGAACATAGACAGAAATGACACAGCCAAGGACACAAAAATAAAGGACACAGGTACCTTACTGCCAACTGCCAAGCTAACAGGTTGTAAGGAAACTGATAATAAGTACTACCTTACCTTAATAGTCTTAATTGTTTATCGAGAATTAAATCAAAATTTTTTTTATTCAAATAGGTTTTAAAAGCATTTTTGAATCGTCATTTTATTAAGTAAATATTTTTTTATTAATTATAGTTAATGTTTTTAATTTATTAATTATAGTCATGTATAAATGGTTTTATCTTATTATTTATTTCATTTTCATATAGCATTATATTATTTTTTTAACAATATTTATAACTTTGTAATAGGGCTATATATCGTATTTTCATTTATATAAACATGTATTTTGTTAAAGTATTAGAATGTAGAGATTTGTAAATAAGTTCATCATATATTTTATATTGGCCTTGCGGTGACCGGCACAGAAGAAAAGTCCCGACCTATTTCTTGCCGAGGTGTATACGCATCGACCTCGGTACACCCAGATGAAGAAGCAGATGCTATGTATGAGGACATCAATAGAGCCCTACATACGAATATAACCTACTTCAATGTTGTCATGGGGTACTTTAATGTGAAGATAGGCAAAAGATAATGACAACAACTAAAAAAATGGACCTGAATAAGTCATGATGGTTCCACTAGGAATGAAATAGACTTCATCATGACCACCAGACGACAGTTATTCAATGACGTCTCCGTGATCCATAAGGTGAAATCCGGGAGTGATCACCTATTGGTTAGAGGCACATTGAATATCAGTGTTAAACTGGATCGATCACACCTACCAAGTGTACACTACGACCATCTAACGCACATATCCCTGAGAGCTCTCAGCTCGACTTATCCAATCGTTTCGATTGTCTTGACAATTGCGTTTCTGTGGACAATATAAACAGCAGGTTGGTGAACACTATCCATACAGTTGGGAGCCGATTTTACAGACTGGGCCATAAAACCGGCCCCGAAAGCTTTCTGACCAAACTTAAAATCTTATGGAAGAGCAAAGCCTATGAAACCTGTAGTCCTGTGGTGACGCTGAAGCATATGGGTGGATCAACAGACGAATATGGAAATCTCTGAGACATGATATGCGTGTCTTTAATACAAAACGTATCAAAGATATGATAGAGCAGAATCGAGAGTTTAAAGTGTTCTCAAATGATTCGTCTGTTAGTCAAAGCGGGTTGTCGAGGCTGAAAACAGGATGGAGGTACAGCGTCGACCAGAGCTGAGATATTGAAGGAGGTCGATAAGTTTTACGGACACCTGTATACCTCGGTCAACCAATCTGTTTGTATTGTTCTCTTATATTTACGCGAATTTTACTCAGTTAATTAAAAGTCTATATCTGATTTTATCGCGTTTACTTAAAACTTTGCAGTTTAACAATATTTTGAGTTATTTCCCGACGTTTCGGACCCTTTACAGAGTCCATGATCTCGGGGGACTGTTTTTAATTGTTAAACTGCAAAGTTTTAAATAAACGCGATAAAATCCGATATAGACTTTTAATTAAACAATCTGTTTTGTAGTTCAGCTGAAGATGCAAAATCAAAAATCAAAATCAAAATATTTTATTCGTTATAAGGTGATTACACACACTCAACGAACGTCAAAAAACATGTCTCGGTAGACATCTACAATTTCATCATCTATTTCATCATCGGCTTTACTAAATACAAAGTTCGATTACCTACTGTGCCATTTTTTCACCATCTCCAGCAAATCACTCAAATATCGCTAAAGGGGATCCTTTTTACGTCCTGTCATCATTTTTAATTGATTAACACAACATTAGTAAGCTATATACAATATCCTAGTTAAAAAACAATTTTTAATGTAATTTTAACAAGATATCGAATTTGACCAAGAAATCCAGAATCGACTTTTGTCTTGGAATAATCGGTTATTTAGAATCGATTCTCGATCGAGCAGGTAATATTTGATACCAATTGACCATTACCATAGCTACGTAGTACATAATGACTTCTTTTTTAGCCATATGAGTAGATTAACAACGCAAATGTAGAGAATAAAAATATCGTAAACTATGAATCCGACGCTACGATATATTCATCATATCAGCCATTTGATGTCCACTGCTGAACGTATTACGTAGGTCTTCCCCACTGACCTCTAGAGCAACCGGTTCAAAGCAGCCTCCATCCAACGACTTCCGGCGACTTTTTTGCCCACTGCCGCTTCAGCTATAGGCTATGTCGGCAACCGTCGTTCACATCTAAAAATTGTCAAAGTTAACATCATTTACAATTTTGTTGCTTAAACGAGTAAAATATCAAAGTATTTTTACCTATCGTAAACCAGGATTGAAGTATTAACCCCTTCAGACCCTCCGTGCGCAATTGAGGACATAACATTTTTGTGAAATTATCCTACTAAAATAAATTTTTACGTAACTAAAAACTGTTGATATCGCTCGCGAACATTATAAATAAGTAAAAAATATACCACTACCACCATCTATTAGTACGTGTGTGCACTAGTCGGCCACTTTTGGTCAGTAACCGGCGAAACTTTGAAGTGTATAGGTAAGTGATTTATTTTCTTTAGAAATTTCAAGTGTTTCTGTTAGATATGTTTTAAAATAAATATAAATCGATAATCTCTCTTATATAGGCAAAGAACAATGTGTTTTACAAACAATTATTTAGTTATTTGTACAAAGAATTGGGAATATTCGTTATGTGTACAAACGTGGACAATAGGTTTGATTAGATATTTTTTTCTAATCGTTCATAGGCTGCAGTTAATGAATAAAGTTATTTTTTGTGTAATAAATGCTATAATTTATGCTAAATTTCACACTGTAAAATGTTAGATAGCAACTTTTTTCAGGATCGTTCATGGTCAGATCATGTTCTCGAAGGATGCTTTAAAAACGTTGGAAAATGGTAATCTGTCGGACTTGGAGCTGTTTTCGGATGATCAGCATGTGGGAAATAATATTAATGTCCTATGTACAAGACATGTTCGATTGGGGGCCGATGTAATAGCTCAAAATCAAAGAGAGTACCCCACCTGACCCCTCTGACGAATATGAAGGCAAAAATGAAGACGAAGGTAGGTCAGCTTTCGATTTCGAGCCTGACTTCAAGGAGCCAGGAGAGCCGGATATTGAGGAAGGTGAGGAGGAGCGCGCTATGTCGAATGGTGAGATTTTCGATTATTTTACACCAAAACCAAACATCAAGTGAAGGCACAGACAATTAAATGACACAATACCAACGGATTTACAGCCACCAATAGCTGAAGAGATTTGTAGTTCTGATGAGGATGTGACTAAGGTCAAATGGAAACATAACAAGCCAGTCAACTTAGCATCCAACTTTATTGGCATAGAAGAAAAAGATGTGGTGAAAAGATGGTCCAAAACAGAGACGAGATTTATAGAAGTTGAGAGGTCTCTAATCGTGAAGAAATATAATCACGCAATGGGAGGGGTTGATATCTCTGATCAGTTTATGAGTTATTACAGGACCTTAATAAAGTCGACGAAGTGGCCTTTGCGGATGATATTTCATGCATCAGATCTGGCAGTTGTTCAAGCTTACCGCGAATATGATATGGATAACGACTTACTCGGGATACTAAAAGCAAAGAGGCTCACACTTCTTCACTTTCACGACACCTAGCTGAAAGATAAGTTCTCTAGAATACAATTTTATCACCTTAGGATCGTCCGAGTAGTTGCAGCAGTCCTTTACCGGTAATTGTTCCAAGGAGATCGGGAGAGTGCGTCCGTCAACTGAAATAGCTCGAGACGGTGTTGGTCACTTTCCAGCTCATGACGATGGGTCTGGAACGCGTTGCAAGTTGGCGGGATGTAAGGGAAATCCCGCATCAAGTGCATAAAGCGCAAAGTGCACTTGTGCCCAACCAAAGACAAAAATTGTTACCTAAACTTCTATACATGAGTAACTAAACTTCCTACAATTGATTATTATTATTTGTTTCGTTTAGAAGATTTTTTTATGTTTTTCATTTTGTTAGAAGATTAATTTTTTGTTTTGAAGAAGTTCGATTAAATTTTGGTCAAATTTAATGTTTTTTATAATAAAAACATTATAAAACTGACTATTTATTATTTATTAAAATAGAGCCCATACATCAGTTCTTACAATCACTTAGGCCGAATGTCCACATTTGGTTACATAAATAAAACATCAATTTTCTTGGAAAATAATTAAAAAATACTAGTTTTTTAAGTGTTTTCATGTTAAAAGGTAGCTAATTTAATTGGAATAAAATCGGCTCTTAAAAACTCCAAGAAACAAAAAATCAGGTCTGAAAGGGTTAAGAGGGATTGGATCATGCTTGTTCATCCTGTTACCCTGTTAACACGTGGCGGCGTTTGGACGTAGGTAAACTATCTGTTTTGTGTCGAAAGTGCAGCTAGCTGCTAGGGTGTCCAAACGACGCGTCAATAATTAGATAACTATTGAGTAGAGTTTACTTAGACGTTTATTAATATTTACCTATTTTTTTACACAATTCGAATGAATAATCATGTACCGAGTATTCTCCTTAAATATTGATAGTAACTTACTATTCATTCTGTATATTCGTTATCTATATAGAAAGTCAGTTTCATTGCTTTAGGTAACCTTTCTCTCGATTATACTGATTTAAGATATTATTTTTGAATTAAAAAGCTTGCTCACTAATGAATGACACAGGCCATAAATATCACGATATAATTCGCAAGAATGGAGGAACAGTACAGACAAAACCGTAAAGGAATTCTTACTTACACACGCGTATATTGACTAACAACGTCTAGTAAATCGATGAAAGCCGGCGGCACTTCCCAGTTTGTCACAATCCGCGAGCGAGAGCGTGGAACGAGCGATAGAGAGGCATGATCGGCGTAAGCTTTCGGCTTGTGACGCATAGTCTATCGATGTGTCCGAATAAAACAGACAGGGCAGTGGCAGCACGCATCCTACACGTGAACTGTGTTAAAGAAGCTTTTACTAATAAAAGATGACTAGTTATAAAATTATCGTCTGTAAACCGACTTTACAGACAACCAATTTTTTTTATGTCTAAATAAAATTATCGAAATTTCAGACATACATCCCTGCCTCAAAAGACCAGGTTGTGAAATAATAATATCTGACTGGAACACGCTCAGTCCGATTGAGACAACATCTGTACAACCAAGTCATAAAAGTAAGTATAATATAACATGTACTGTTTTTTATAACAAATGACTTTAATGTTAGAAACACACAGGATCTATGGTAGGTTAAATCTTGCTGGCTTAATTATAAATGCTGACGGTCGCGGATCACCAAGATCATCAAATAAGCGAAAAAAATATATATAAGATAAGGAATTAATCTATTTTTTTAGAATGAATTGGCCATTTCGCTTAGGACGAGATCGTGAGAACACCGACATGAATTTGAAAAAATTCTGAGACATGTCTATACATGATTAGATAGATACATGATAACAGGAGTAGCTCTGGTCAACAGTGCGTCATTTATTATTTTAAAATTATAAAGTTAATAATAACATTTCAAACCCCGAAAACAGATATTAAGCCATAACCGCCTTGAACTAAATCGAATATTCTCTATATTTTCCAAAAAGTTCGTGTAGCATTTTGTCTCTAAGCTTTTAGATAATTTTAGCCATTAATATTCTATTCTGTTTGAATTTTTTATGGTACCTAAATTTTTTTAATAGATATAAAACTCGAAGGTGATGCAGTTCTATACAACTTTATACCTATTTAACTTTATCAAGAGCTAAGTATTGAAAAACTCAGGAATAATTAAATTATTCTTCTACGCTTAGGATGTCCTCAAGCCAGCGTTAGAGTTTTATTACGTGTCTACCCAAAAGTTTAACAAAATTTCCTTTATTTCAGCATATGAGAAGGTATATGGTCCACAAATTATTAATTACTGTTCGCATGATAAAGTCTTTGTAAAGGTAAATTTGCAGAATCTACCAAAGTCTGTAAGACCTAAACTATTATACTCAGGTAAGTTTCTAAAGTCGTATTATTTAAACATTTTTCAGTGCCTAAAGTCGGTTATTGTACATGATTTATCACTCTGATACAATTTTATGGTAATTTCGTTATCATTGTATAAGCTTAAGCAACGACTTCTTCTTAAGGCTTGTGTTCACGTGAGCGGAAACAATCTGTAAACGTTTCATTGGACACAGTACCTTCTGGTATAAGGTTGTAGCCTTTTAGTTGGAGTAACAATCAGGGCTGTCCTAAGGAATGTGCGAAGTATGCAGCCACACACTTAAACTTTTTGGGGGGGCATACAAGTGGGGCATAAAAAGGGGCATAATTTTATCCTAGGGGCATCCATCAACATCCTTAATATAAATCTTGCACACTCGCCATTTTCGCCGTAGGCCGGCCCTGGTAACAATGGTTATGAGATGTTTATGATAACAAACAGAGACAACATGCTTTGCATGCTCTGCGAAGGGTGGCAAGACTCACGAAGATAAACACCCAGATAAGAATCGGAAAGAAGCGGGAATCTTCGATCGAATTTTTCAAGTAGACTAGTACTATTTTTAATTATAATAAATTTTCTTTTTAGATGGCAACGAACAGAAAACGTTTGAATTTAACCTAACTATACCAGAAACGCATTATGGCACGATTCTTTCTGCTATTGCTGACAATCGAAAGACAAACCTTACTTCAGAAGTCTTAAGATACAAGTTTATGCAAAATTGTAATAGAACAGGTAAGTTTGTCATTAACATTACTGCAGTAGAGTATAGAATGTAATTGTAATGTAAGTAACAGAGTACCTCAACTCGTAAAGAGTAGTATTACATTCTCTCAGAGAATCAAGCTGACTCATCTCCTTGTCGTCTTAACGTAGTGACATACAAACGAAATATGAATTAAAAAGGTGCTTTTAAGGTGAATTTGTGTTTTTATTTATCGCACGCATTTTCGTTACATCGAGTTTCAAATCACAACGATTCTAAAAAAGTTTCGCTTTAAAAAAAAAGCAATATTGCGTTATTTCAAAACTTTAAAAGTATACTATCTACCTACCTAATATCTGCAATCAAAAAGCCTAATTCCGCAATAAAGATAAATATTCTTTTCCAGAAAAAAAGAAAGATGTATGTAATAGTGCGCGTATAAAGGATAACTACTGGATATATTTCAATAGACTCATTTCTAAGTTTTATTTCTTAGACACTTTACCTTTACCAAAAAACAATTCTTGCGATATCTTCATTTGATATAAAGTTATTAAGTTTTGAGAAACATAGATTTTCATAAGCACTGCGTGTTTTTACAAAGAAATATTGTAAGCAAGGTACATTTTTGCTTCCAATCTTTTTGATGTGTTTTCCTCTGCACATAAAATGTTATTGCTAATATAATAAAGCAACGCAGTCGAAGTTCTTGGTATTAGCTAGTCTACATTTGTTTCGTATAAAGAGAGAAAGTGCGGGAAGTCAAAATCTCCTTCCTTATTATTAGCCCTCCCCCCTTTGTTGCTTCCTTAGTGCTTCAAGTATTTATGAACATCGTAAGTAGATAAAAGAGTTCAACAAGTATGGTTAATTAAAAAAATCAAAAAACCCGACTGCGTAAAATATTCTTATTATAAACTAAAAAGAATAAAACAATTTACTAGCTTTCATTTGATACCCATATTGCTACAGTAAGAAAAAAAAATCAACTCCCCCCCCTCATTCCGGCATTTACGGGCGCCATTTCGACAATTTATATAGCCTATGTCACTACTACAATTTAGACAAATCCAACGACACCTCATATGTCAAAAACCGTCCAGCCGTTTGGGCTGTAGGGCGTGCCAAAGAAATGGACATACATACATACATACATACATACATACATACATACATACATACATACACTCGAAAAACATAACCCTCCTTCTGTCGCAGTCGGGTAAAAATATGAGAATATTAAGGCCCTAGCAGCTCTTGAAAAATAAATGAAAAATTATATTTTCATTTGAACTGAACTGACTCAGCCTGTAAGAGTCCCACTGCTGGGCAAAGGCTCCTCCTGCATGTAGAAGAAATTGACTGACTTGGCTGGAGCTTAATCCGCCACGTTGCTCCGCTGTGGGTTGGCGATTAATTTCCCTACCATAAGTAACGATCGTTATCAGGTGTCTATGATAAAAACCGGAACCGACGGCTTATCGTGCTCTTCGAGGCATGGTGGAGGAGAGACCCATAAGAACAAACACTTAGACCGGAAACAAATATTCGCAAAAATACAAATATCTGCTCTAAACGGGAATCGAACCCGCGACCACCGGCGTTGAGGCGACTACTCGCAGCACTAAACTAGGAAGGTCATCAATTTCATATCGTTATCTATATATATTCGTTATCTATATAGAAAGTCAGTTTCCTTGCTTTAGGTAACCACTCTCTCGATTATACTGATTTAAGATATTATTATTGAATTAAAAATCTTGCTTACTAACGAATGATATGGCCATAAAATTTACAATATGAGTCGCAGGAACGGAAGAACAATACACACAAAACCGAAAAGCATTTCTAGCTTACACACTCGTATATTTATTTCTTAATAACAATATCGCAATTTCAGACATACATCCCTGCCTCAAAAGACCAGGTTGCGAAATAATAATATCTGACTGGAACACTTTAAAGGTTTCACTGGAACACTTAATAAGTTTTCCTTTTAGATGGCAATGAACAGAAAACATTTGAATTTAACCTAACTATACCAGAACCGCATAATGGCACGATTCTTTCTGCTATTGCTGACTATCGAAAGACAAACCTTACTTCAAAAGTGTTAACATACAAGTTTATGCAAAATTGTGATGGAACAGGTAAGTTTGTCATTAACATTACTGCAGTAGAGTATAGAACGTAATTGTAATGTAAGTAAGTAACAGAGTTTTTTTTTAAAGAACAAAACATTCTATTTAAAAAGGAATATTAAAAAAAAAAACTGTTTTAAATTAATTAATAAGTATAGTATGTATATCTTATTTTTAAAACAGCCATATCAAATCTACTCCATTATACTGGGTGAATCTGGGACAATCGATGATATTTTAACCTTATGGTTTGCTGGTCATACTGAACAACTTTTCCCGGGAAACATACCCTCTCAAATGTGTTTTCGAAAATGAAGTTTCGTTTTCGATCTCCTATACAAAGTTCGATTACCTACTGTGCCGTTTTTTCACCATCTCCAGCAAATCACTCAAATATCGCCAGAGCGGATCCTTTTTACGTCCTGTCATCATTTTTAATTGATAAACACAACATTAGTAAGCTATATACAATATCCTAGTTAAAAAAACAATTTTTAATGTAATTTGAACAAGAAATCGAGAATTGACTTTTGTTTTGAAATAATCGATTATTTAGAATCGATTCTCGATCGACCAGGTAATATTTGATACCAATTGACCATTACCATAGCTACGTAGTACATAATGACTTCTTTTTTAGGCATATAAGAAGATTACCAACGCAAATATAGAGAATAAAAATATCGTAAACTATACGATATATTCATCATATCAGCCATTTGATGTCCACTGCTGAACGTATTACGTAGGTCTCCCCCACTGACCTCTAGAGCAACCGGTTCAAAGCAGCCTCCATCCAACGACTTCCGACGACTTTTTTCAAGTCGCCAAACCATCTTGTAGACGACTGTCCGACGCTGCGCTAGCCGGTACATAGTCTCCACTCGAGAACCTTTCTGCTCCATCAACTGTCAGTTCTACGAGCTATGGCTACGGCCGTCTGCGCCGTAATGAGGCGCCACGGGATCGTAAAGACATAAAACCGTGACGCTCCGACGCTGGACCCGGCGGCTCCTCCTTATGTGATCGGAGCCGCTCGACCGGACCACTCTGCTAATTCAGAGAAGTACCGGGAGCGGCCCAACCACCGAAGTGGAGAGAGTACCCTTGATTTCCCTCCATCCTCCCTACTGCGCTTTCGCGCCCACCGCTGCTGGTTTTGGTCCGCGAGGGTCTGAAGACCCCTCGTACACCACTCGTTCACCGCGTCCGAGTGGTGTACTCCTATCCGCCACTCGGTGACGCGCCCAGTAGGAGACCAGCAACTCCCGTGGGAGCTATGTGCCCTACCCACAGCCACTTCAGCCTGCCACTACTACTTCAGCTTGATGTTCAATGCTGAACGTAGGTCTCCCCCATCGACCTCTAGAGCGACCGGTTCAAACCAGCCTCCATCCAACTTCTTTCTTCAAGTCGCCTAACCATCTTGCAAACGGCCATCCGACGCTGCGCTTGCCGGTACATGGTCTCCACTCGAGAACCTTTCTGCTCCATCGACCGTCAGTTCTACGAGCTATGTGCCCTGTTCACTGCCAGCTATAGGCTATGTCGGCAACCGTCGTTCACATCTAAAAATTGTCAAAGTTCACATCATTTACCTAGTCTACAAATTTGTTGCTTAAACGAGTAAAATATCTTAGTATTTTTGCCTATCCTAAGCCAGGATTAAAGTATTAAGGGCGACTGGATCATGCTTGTTTATCCTGCTACCCTGTTAACACGTGGCGGCGTTTGGACGTAGGTAAACTACCTGTTTTGTGTCGAAAGTGCAGCTAGCTGCTAGGGTGTCCAAACGACGCGTCAGTAATTAGATAACTGTTGAGCAGAGTTTATTAATATTTACTTATTTTTTTTACACTATTCGAATGAGAATCATGTACCGAGTATTCTCCTTAAATATTGATAGTAACTTACTATTCATTCTGTATATTCGTTATCTACGAGTGTATAGAAAGTCAGTTTCATTGCTTTAGGTAACCTCTCTCTCGATTATACTGATTTAAGATATTATTTTTGAATTAAAAAGCTTGCTTACTAATGAATGACACAGGCCATAAATATCACGATATAATTCGCAAGAATGGAGGAACAGTACAGACAAAACCGTAAAGGAATTCTTACTTACACACGCGTATATTGACTAACAACGTCTAGTAAATCGATGAAAGCCGGCGGCACTTCACAGTTTGTCACAATCCGCGAGCGAGAGCGTGGAACGAGCGATAGAGAGGCATGATCGGCGTAAGCTTTCGGCTTGTGACGCATAGTCTATCGATGTGTCCGAATAAAACAGACAGGGCAGTGGTAGCACGCATCCTACACGTGAACTGTGTTAAAGAAGCTTTTACTAATAAAAGATGACTATTACCCGATTTTTATAACTGTGCGCTCGGAGCTGTCAAAGTCGTTAGATTGGCAGCATCATAAAAGTCTGTCCTTATCATTAAACACGGTTATGAAAGGCACAGACACTTCTTAAATTAATGAGATACATGCCTAGATTATGTAGAATAAAAAAAATGATGTTGCTGACGCTTCCAAAGCCACCAACATGCTAATATTTTGACGTTGACAGGCGCACGGTTAAAAAAATCAGGTTATAGTTATAAAATTATCGTCTGTAAACCGACTTTACAGACAACCAATTTTTTTATGTCTAAATAAAATTATCGAAATTTCAGACATACATCCCTTTTTTTTTTTTTTTTTTTTTTTTTTTTTTTTTGTCGCAGGGGAATCCATTTACGGATGATATCCAGGATGCCCGGGTCGGCAGTCCTAGACCTATGTCGGACTCGGCACTTTGGGTGTGCAATACCGTACTAAACCCCTGCGGGAGCCTTCAGCCGCTTTAATTGGAGGGTCCCGGATCTGCAGGCAACAGGATCCCTCCAGCGACAGGCTGGCCTCGGCGAAAAGGCCAGACTTCTCCTCCATGGGGACTGTCCGGCTCACCTCTGAACAGTCCCGACGACGCCGTATCTAGCAGGACCGGGTTCCCATCCCGGCCCGATACGGGCACAGGGGCGTTACTGGAGGCGCATTAAGTAGCGCCTCCTACGCACCCCCATTCGTCGCCCGCGGATGGAGGCCACTTCGGCGGCCTCCTCTCTCACCCGCTCGTCGGCCTCCTTCTGGGACATTACTGTCTCGCAGAAGGAGACCATCGCCTTCCAGGACTCGTCGTCGCCGAGCATCGCGATGATAATGCTCGGGAGCGACAAGTCCCCTCCGAGGACCGACGTCAGACTCTGACGCAGCGCCGCCCATCTCGGGCACACCTCGAGGGTGTGCTGGGCGGAGTCCACCGCCGCGCCACAATCGTGACATTCAGTCGTCGGCTCCCTCTGGGCCGTCCGGCACAGGTAGTCACCAAAGCAACCGTGCCCGGTGAGAACCTGCGTCAGACGGAAGGTGAGGGGCTTGCGTTTTCGACGCATCCACCGCTCAAGGACCGGGCGAATGGCAGCCGTTACGCGTGTGCCGTACGGCTGCCCCGCCAGGTCCTCCCCCCACCTCCGCATAAGCGCTTCCTGCCCCATCCGACGCACCCGCAGGATCCCGTCCAACGTGGGGTTCTCACCAAGAGCCCTCCTACCCGAGACGTATGAGTAGGTCTCGGCAAGAACCTCCGCCACGAGCTCCCACGGGGGGTCGCCAGCTAGAGCAGTAGCTGCAGCCCACGATACCGTACGGTACCCCCGAATCACCCTCACCGCGATTGTTCGCTGCGCAGCACGAAGCGCCGCTTTATTTTTCGCGGTGAGGCGATCCGCCCAAACCGGGGCACCGTACGTCGCCATACTCCGGCAGACTCCGGAGTACAGCTGCCTGCAGGCGGCGCTGGGTCCTCCGAGGTTCGGGAGGAGTCTGCCCAGCGCACTCGCCGCCTTTACGACCTTCGGTCCCACCATCGCGAAATGTGGGCCGAAGGTCCACCCTCCGTCCAGGATGAGCCCGAGATATTTCATTTGGGGGCTCATCCTGACTCTCCCCTCTCCGATCTGAAGGGTAGCCCCCGGTGGAGGTCCCTTACGGCCGGTCCCGCGGAAGAGCAGGGCTTCGGTCTTGTCAATCCTGACACGAAGCCCTAAACTCTCTATGCGGCTGATCACGAGGTCGATTCCGACCTCGGCCAGCCGCGCCGCCTCCTTGTAATTTCGTCCCCGGGAATAAACGAGGGTGTCATCCGCATAGCAGATGACACCCATCCCGGGGAGAAGACGGCCTCGCAGGACCCAGTCGTACCCGATGTCCCACAGGATCGGACCCAGAATGGATCCCTGCGGGACACCGCAGCCGACTCGCCGCCACTCCACTGACCCCGACCGGTTCTCGAGGCCTACCCTCCGATCAGAGAGGTACGCCTCCAACAGCCTCCTTAGATACGGGGGCACTCCGAAGAATTTTAGTGCCTCCCGTATCACCACGTGCGGGAGACTGTTGAAGGCGTTCGCGATGTCTAACGACACCGCGACCACCACCTCCCTTCCATGTTCCGCCTCACCCGTCACCGCCCGTAGGCGTTTGAGGGCGTCGACAGTCGACCGGCGTGCTCGAAACCCGAACTGGAATTCCGACAGTCCAGGTCCCGAGCCCTCCTCCAGGTGCTGAACGAGCCGGGAGGCCACTATCTTCTCCAAGGCCTTCCCAGCTTCGTTCAGCAGCACCACCGGTCGCACTGCCGAAGCTGAGTCCGGGGTCCGCCCTGCCTTAGGAAGTAGGCAGAGCCGACCCTCTTTCCAGGCCCCCGGGAACTGGCCAGACCGCATGCAGCGATCAAACAGCTCCCGGAGGCTGTCGCCGAGGTGCCCGAGAGCAATCGCGAGGACTCTCCCGTGCACCCCGTCTGGACCCGGCGCCCTCTTCTTACCCTGGAGGCGGGTAATCACCACCTCCATTTCAGCCTCTGTGACGGGTGGCGGAACACCATCCTCCTCGTCCAGCGTCTGCCGAGCCATTCTGGGGGGCACGAAGCCCTCGGGTTCGTCGGGAAAGAGTTCCCCGACGATCCTCCCCAGTTGGTCCGGCTGGAGCGTTTCGCTGATGGGGGCCGACTGGGCGCGGAGCTTGTTCCGAGCCCAATTATACGGTCGGCCCCAGGGGTCTCTCTCTAGACCCCCAACTAACTCCAACCAGGCCTCCTCCTTGGCTCGGCATATGGCCTGCCGCAGGATCTTCGTTTTCTCCACGTAGATCCTGCGCAGCCTGTCGTCCCTGTCCACGTCCTGGGGGCGTCTCCGCCTGCTCCGGGTATATTGTCTCCTGGCCCCGTTGCAGGCGGCCCGGAGACCGGCTATCTCAGCCGACCACCAGTAGAGTGCCCGCCGCGGGGATGGGCGGCATGGCCGCTCTGCAGACAGCAGTGAATGCGTCGCAGAGCCGGCTGGCCGCCTCATCCACCCCAAACTCCGACAGCGGCGGGAGGCTCCAGCGGCCGACGATTGCGGCCTCCTCTGCCAGTTCCCGATCGAGCTTGGAGAGTGCCCAACGCGGAAACTGGCTACGCCCCCTTGACGACGTTGACGACGATGATGACGCCGGACAGACGGAAGCTGGAGACACCTCGAACCTTATGTACCGATGGTCCGAGAGAGTCTCCACCTCCGTCTCCACCCTCCACCCATCCACTCTGCGTGCGATGGCCGGCGTGGCAAACGTGACGTCCACCACGGAACCTCCCGACCATCGCACGCACGTCTGGACTGCCCCCACATTGAGCAGGCACAGTCCGGCAGCTAGCGCCCACTCCTCCACCTCCCTCCCTTTTGGGTTTGTAACCGGGTTACCCCAAGCCGTGGACTTGGCGTTGAGGTCACCGGCCACGAATACCTGGAGGGGAGCTAGCTGCCTCACCAGCGGCCCCAGAACGTCGAGAAACCGTTCCAGGGCCGCCAGATCACGGTTCGGGGAAAAGTAGACTCCGACGAAAGCCACCTCTCCCCGAACCGCCGCCACGTACCCGCGGCCCCTCGCCTTGACGACGAGGGGGGGGGCGGCTCCAGGCCTCACCACGATCGCCACCGAGTCCTCGGTGTCCCCCGCCCAATGTGGGCTAGGGGGCACGGCGTATGGCTCGGCGACGATCGCGACGTCAATACTCCACTCCGCCATGGACTGCAGGAAAAGGTCCTGGGCCCCGGCGGAGTGGTTGACGTTCGCCTGGAGGACGCTGAGATGCCCGGGCATCACTCGGCCATATCAGCGTCTGCTGCCTCCACTCGGTTCCCCCCTTGTGACGATTGCGGGGGGAATTTCCCGCGGGTTGATGGGGGCTTACATGCCATGCCCCCCATCACGTGGCCCGCCGGCCTGCCGGCGTCCGCGCACACCGCGCAATGGGCGGCGGCTGAACACCCGGCGGCTTTGTGGCCTGCCTGACCGCAGCGATAGCACAGAGTGCTGCGGTCAGTGCCACCTGGGCACGAGCCGGCGACGTGCCCCAGTCCCAGGCATCGGAAACAATGCCTAGGACGCGCTTGCAGGAAGTGGACCGTCGCTTTGGTCCACCCCACCGCTATGCTCCCGACCTGCAGCAGCTTTTTACCTGCCGCCGCCGGGAGTTCAATATGGGCTGACCCCGGGCCCCTTAGCCCCGTCCGGATGTTCCGCACGAGGACCTGCCCGGGGGAACAGCCCCCTTCCTTCGCCACCGCGATAGCCAGACGCTCCGCGGTGACCGCGTCGCTCAGGCCTGAGATTCTCATCTCCACCTTCTTCTCAGGCCTGAGCACCTCCACCTCCTCCGCTAAGACCTCCTTCAAACGAGCGGCGAGGGCATCGGCCTTCTCGCCGCTCGTGGAGCCAGGCACCTCGATGAGGCGCGCCCCGGTCGCCGATTGGCGGATCCGGAGCGGGCCGATTCCCAGCTCCTTTAGGTCGATACTGCTCTCGGCCTTGAGCAGTGTCGACCCATACGTGGCCCCCTTGGCCGCTGCCTCCGGCCGTAACTTAATTATTACGGCGGATGAGCGGGGGAGTGCCAGCTTAGGCTTTGTAGCCTCCTTCTTTGCCGGCGGCGCTGAAGCCGCCGGTTTTTCGGTCGCCGGGTTCTTCACCGGCGGCACTGAAGCCGTCCGCTTTTTGGCCGCCGTTTTGCGGCGGACGACTTCTGTCCAGCTTGCCGCTGGCTCCTCCTGGGATTTAGCCTCTTCTCTCTCCTTTCCCTGAGGAGCCGCTTCTTTTGAGGTGGAGGGACCGAACGCGGTCCACTCCACCTCCTTGCCCTTACCCTTCCCCTTTCCCTTCCCCTTGCCCTTCCCCTTTCCTTTGCTCGATGTTAGTGGAAGGGCGGGGAGCTCCACCGGGTCCACTGTGCTCTCGCTGAGAGTCGCCGCCGCCTGGTCCTTCGCCGCAATGGCAGCCCTGGTGGCTCTTGCCAGCGGCCTGTTGTCCCCAGCCAGTGGGGGGCGGGAAGGAGGGGCTGCCGGGAGCTGGAAAGCCGCCAGGCGATCATCCACGGTGCTGGCGACCATATTTGCAATTTCTTGCATTAGGTCGGCAGTTCCCCCCGTGTTCGCGGATTCAGCCGCCTTTTTGCGACTGTCCTCGAACTCCCTTCTGTAGGCCCGCACTTCATTCCTGACCAGCTCCAGTTCCCGCGCGAGCCGACAGTTGTCGGCCTTTAATCGGCGAACCTCCTCCGATTCAGTGCGGGTCACCAGGGACTCCAGCACCTCCCTGATGGATCCCGCTGCCTTCCTTATTTTGGAGGCGTAGCCCCCCCGCAGATTGACCGACTTACCGGTCAGGCTTAGGATCAGGTTTAGGTTGGCCTCCGAAGCCACCCTCAGCTCCTCGGCCCCCCGCTTATCCACGTCGTCAATCTCGATGGGAGCTTCCTCCATTTGACCCCCCACCTCCTTCTGCTTTACGAAAGCTCTCTTTTGGAGGACCGCCTCAAACTCGTCCTCCCGGACTCTCTCTACACGCTCTCTTAGAGCCGCTCTGGCGCTAGTAAGGGTGGGCGCCTTGCCCCTCTTGGCCGCTGTCCGGGATCTACCCCCCGTGGCCTCTCCCGTCTCTGTCTCCGAGCCGGAGTCCTCCGAGTCCCCGGAGTACAGGCGCTTCCGACCCAGGTCCGACTCGGACAGTGAGGTGATGGAGATGTTCTCCAGAACCTCCATCTCGCCTTCTGGTTGGCCCTGAGAAGGGCCGTTGGTTTGGCCCTGAGAAGGGCCGTTGGGTTGGCCCTGAGAAGGGCCGTTGGGTTGGCCCTGAGAAGGGCCGTTGGGTTGGCCCTGAGAAGGGCCGTTGGGTTGGCCCTGAGAAGGGCCGTTAGGTTGGCCCTGAGAAGGGCCGTTGGGTTGGCCCTGAGAAGGGCCTTTGGAAGCTCCACTTTTGCTCCGCGTAAGCATCGCAAAAACCACTTAGTAGTCACACAGACAAAACACTCTAATACACCCAAGTACAGTCTACTGCGTTCGGTCACCTGCCTGCCACCTGCGTTACCGGGGTCAGGTCAGGGTCCAGGGGAGACGACGTGGACGTAGCAATAAACACTTGGGGACTCCCCCCAGACATACATCCCTGCCTCAAAAGACCAGGTTGTGAAATAATAATATCTGACTGGAACACGCTCAGTCCGATTGAGACAACATCTGTACAACCAATTTATAAAAGTAAGTATGATATAACATGTACTGTTGTTTATAACAAATGACTTTAATGTTAGAAACACACAGGATCTAGGGTAGGTTAAATCTTGCTGGCTTAATTATAAATGCTGACGGTCGCGGATCACCAAGATCATCAAATAAGCAAAAAAAAATATATAAGATAAGGAATTAATCTATTTTTTTGAATGAATTGGCCATTTCGCTTAGGACGAGATCGTGAGAACACCGACATGAATTTGAAAAAATTCTGAGACATGTCTATACATGATTAGATAGATACATGATAACAGGAGTAGCTCTGGTCAACAGTGCGTCATTTATTATTTTAAAATTATAAAGTTAATAATAACATTTCAAACCCCGAAAACAGATATTAAGCCATAACCGCCTTGAACTAAATCGAATATTCTCTATATTTTCCAAAAAGTTCGTGTAGCATTTTGTCTCTAAGCTTTTAGATAATTTTAGCCATTAATATTCTATTCTGTTTGAATTTTTTTATGGTACCTAAATTTTTTTAATAGATATAAAACTCGAAGGTGATGAAATTCTATACAACTTTATACCTATTTAACTTTATCAAGAGCTAAGTATTGAAAAACTCAGGAATAATTAAATTATTCTTCTACGCGTAGGATGTCCTCAAGCCAGCGTTAGAGTTTTATTACGTGTCTACCCAAAAGTTTAACAAAATTTCCTTTATTTCAGCATATGAGAAGGTAAATGGTACACAAATTATTAATTACTGTTCGCATGATAAAGTCTTCGTAAAGGTAAATTTGCCGAATCTACCAAAGTCTGTAAGACCTAAACTATTCTACTCAGGTAAGTTTCTAAAGTCGTATTATTTAAACATTTTTCAGTGCCGAAAGTCGGTTATTGTACATGATTTATCACTCTGATACAATTTTATGGTAATTTCGTTATAATGATAACGAAATTACCATAAAATTGTATCAGAGTGATAAATCATGTATAAGCTTAAGCAACGACTTCTTCTTAAGGCTTGTGTTCACGTTAGCGGAAACAGTCTGTAAACGTTTCATTGGACACAGACCTTCTGGTATAAGGTTGTAGCCTTTTAGTTGGAGTAACAATCAGGGCTGCCCTAAGGAATGTGCAAAGTATGCAGCCACACACTTAAACTTTTTAGGAGGGCATACAAGTGGGGCATAAAAAGGGGCATAATTTTATCCTAGGGGCATCCATCAACATCCTTAATATAAATCTTGCACACTCGCCATTTTCGCCGTAGGCCGGCCCTGGTAACAATGGTTATGAGATGTTTATGATAACAAACAGAGACAACATGCTTTGCATGCTCTGCGAAGGGTGGCAAGACTCACGAAGATAAACACCCAGATAAGAATCGGAAAGAAGCGTGAATCTTCGATCGAATTTTTCAAGTAGACTAGTACTATTTTTAATTATAATAAATTTTCTTTTTAGATGGTAACGAACAGAAAACGTTTGAATTTAACCTAACAATACCAGAAACGCATAATGGCACGATTCTTTCTGCTATTGCTTACAATCGAAAGAAAAACCTTACTTCAGAAGTCTTAAGATACAAGTTTATGCAAAATTGTGATAGAACAGGTAAGTTTGTGATTAACATTACTGCAGTAGAGTATAGAATGTAATTCTAATGTAAGCAAGTAACAGAGTACCTATAGCTCGTATAGATTAGTATTACATTCTCTCAGAGAATCAAGCTGACTCATCTACTTGTCGTCTTAACGTAGTGACATACAAACGAAATATGAATTAAAAAGTTGCTTAAGGTGAATTTGTGTTTATATTTATCGCACGCATTTTCGTTACATCGAGTTTCAAATCACAACGATTCTAAAAAAGTTTCGCTTTAAAAAAAAAAGCAATATTGCGTTATTTAAAAAAATTAAAAGTATACTATGTACCTAATATCTGCAATCAAAAAGCCTAATTCCGCAATAAAGATAAATATTCTTTTCCAAAAAAAAAGAAAGATGTAGGTATGTTATAGTGCGCGTATCAAGGAAAACTACTGGATATATTTCAATAGACTCATTTCTAAGTTTTATTTCTAAGACACTTTACCTTTACCAAAAAACAATTCTTGCGATATCTTCATTTGATATAAAGTTATTAAGTTTTGAGAAACATAGATTTACATAAGCACTGCGTGTTTTTACAAAGAAATATTGTAAGCAAGGTACATTTTTGCTTCCAATCTTTTTGATGTGTTTTCCTCTGCACATAAAATGTTATTGCTAATATAATAAAGCAACGCAGTCGAAGTTCTTGGTATTAGCTAGTCTACATTTGTTTCGTATAAAGAGAGAAAGTGCAGGAAGTCAAAATCTCCTTCCTTATTATTAGCCCTCCCCCCTTTGTTGCTTCCTTAGTGCTTCAAGTATTAATGAACATCGTAAGTAGATAAAAGAGTTAAAAAATATGAGAATATTAAGGCCCTAGCAGCTCTTGAAAAATAATTGAAAAATTATATTTTCATTTGAACTGAACTGACTCAGCCTGTAAGAGTCCCACTGCTGGGCAAAGGCTTCTCCTGCATGTAGAAGAAATTGACTGACTTGGCTGGAGCTTAATCCGCCACGTTGCTCCGCTGTGGGTTGGCGATTAATTTCCCTACCATAAGTAACGATCGTTACATATCAGGTGTCTATGATAAAAACCGGAACCGACGGCTTATCGTGCTCTTCGAGGCATGGTGGAGGAGAGACCCATAAGAACAAACACTTAGACCGGAAACAAATATTCGCAAAAATACAAATATCTGCTCTAAACGGGAATCGAACCCGCAACCACCGGCGTTGAGGCGACTACTCGCAGCACTAAACTAGGAAGATCGTCAATTTCATATCGTTATCTATATATATTCGTTATCTATATAGAAAGTCGGTTTCCTTGCTTTAGGTAACCTCTCTCTCTCGATTATACTGATTTAAGATATTATTATTGAATTAAAAAGCTTGCTTACTAACGAATGATATGGCCATAAAATTTACAATATCAGTCGCAGGAACGGAAGAACAATACAGATAAAACCGAAAAGCATTTCTAGCTTACACACTCGTATATTTATTTCTTAATAACATTATCGCAATTTCAGGCATACATCCCTGCCTCAAAAGACCAGGTTGCGAAATAATAATATATAAGTGGAAAACGCTCAGTCCGATTGAGACAACATCTGTACAACCAAGTCATAAAAGTAAGTATAATATAACATGTACTGTTGTTTATAACAAATGACTTTAATGTTAGAAACACACAGGATCTATGGTAGGTTAAATCTTGCTGGCTTAATTATAAATGCTGACGGTCGCGGATCACCAAGATCATCAAATAAGCGAAAAAAAAAAATAAGATAAGGAATTAATCTATTTTTTAGAATGAATTTGCCATTTCCCTTAGGACGAGATCGTGAGAAAACCGGCATGAATTTGAAAAAATTCTGATACATGTATAGATTCATGATAACAGGAGTAGCTCTGGTCAACAGTGCGTCATTTAATATTTTAAAATTATAAAGTTATTAATAACATTTCAAACCACGAAAACAGATATTAACTAAATCGAATATTCTCTATATTTCCAAAAAGTTCGTGTAGCATTTTGTCTCTAAGCTTTTAGATAATTTTAGCCATTAATGTTCTATTCTGTTTGAATTTTTTTATGGTACCTAAATTTTTTTGATAGAAAACTCGAAGGTTATGCAATTCTATACAACTTTATACCTATTTAACTTTATCAAGAGCTAAGTATTGAAAAACTCAGGAATAATTAAATTATTCTTCTACGCTTAGGATGTCCTCAAGCCAGCGTTAGAGTTTTATAACGTGTCTACCCAAAAGTTTAACAAAATTTCCTTTATTTCAGCATATGAGAAGGTAAATGGTTCACAAATTATTAATTACTGTTCGCATGATAAAGTCTTCGTAAAGGTAAATTTGCAGAATCTACCAGAGTCTGTAAGACCTAAACTATTCTACTCAGGTAAGTTTCTAAAGTCGTATTATTTAAACATTTTTCAGTGCCGAAAGTCGGTTATTTGACATGATTTATCACCCTGATACAATTTTATGGTAATTTCATTATCATTGTATAAGCTTAAGCAACGACTTCTTCATAAGGCTTGCTCACGTGAACTGAAACAGTCTGTAAACGTTTCATTGGACACAGACCTCCTCTTGCCTAAGATTGTTGTATTTTATTTGGAGTAACAATCGTTATGAGATGTTTATGATAACAAACAGAGACAACATGCTTTGCATGCTCTGCGAAGGGTGGCAAGATTCACGAGGACAAACCCATATAAGAATCGGAAAGAAGCGGGAATCTTCGATCGAATTTTTCAAGTAGACTTGTACTATTTTTAATTATAATAAATTTTCCTTTTTAGATGGGAACGAACAGAAAACATTTGAATTTAACCTAACTGTACCAGAAACGCATAATGGCACGATTCTTTCTGCTATTGCTGAATATCAAAAGACAAACCTTACTTCAAAAGTCTTAAGTTACAAGTTTATGCAAAATTGTGATAGAACAGGTAAGTTTGTCATTAACATTACTGCAGTAGAGTATAGAACGTAATTGTAATGTAAGTAACAGAGTTTTTTTTTTTTAAAGATCAAAACATTCTATTTAAAAAAGGAATATTAAAAAAAACATTGTTTTAAATTAATTAATAAGTTTAGTATGTAGTATGTATATCTTATTATAAAAACAGCCATATCAAATGTACTCCATTATACTGGGTGAATCTGGGACAATCGATGATATTTACCCGACTGCGACAGAAGGAGGGTTATGTTGCTAGGCTTACCCAGGTACAGGGGGCACTGCCTGGGCGGACTGTCCTTTCCCCCATACTCGTGGGAACAGCAATGAAATCTGTTAAAACCAAAATAAAAAAAAAACAAAGCGAACGAAAAGGTATTGGAGGAGATGAACGGTGTCGAGTCCGACACCAGCTCACTAGCGGCATACCAGTCGGCGTCAGCCTGACGGGAAAGCGGCGCCGTATAAGCTCTGGCTCGTCTAGTGACGAAAGCATTGTCCTAGCCGAGCTCAAAAGACAGAGCTCAAAACGGGAAGAGCCATGTTCCGAGGCCGAAAAGGCAATTGAAGAGCAGGCGCGAGCGGCCGAGGAAGGTCGCAAAGCATTGGGCGTGGTTGTGGGGGACGCACGAACGGCCGACGCTCTGGTAAAACAGGTGGCCACAAATCTCGACGTGGTTTGTAAGGTGGCGACGAAGTCCAAAAATTTGAAGAGCACCTTTGTCAAGGCCCTGAAAGATGCAGCGGCCTCGATAAAAGAGGTCGTAGGGGCCCTAAAAGAGAGATCGGCCTCGGACGAAGTCCGCAAGGTCCAGGCGGAGAACTCTCGTTTGAGGTCTGAATTGGACGACCTCCGCAGACAGGTGGCTGAGCTAAATGAACGGCGCTCGGAGCAGGTCGCTCCCACCTGTCTGCCTATACAGGGCGAGGGCCTGGTAGAGCAGTTGAGCGCATCGATCATGGCATCAGTCGGGCGTTTACTCGACGCCCGCTTCGCCGGCATTGAGGAGCGGCTACTGCCGGAGAAGAGAGTACGTCCACCTCTGGCGGCGGACAAACGGCGCGAAGCCACCAAGAAGACGCCAGCGCCACAAAAGACTCGTGGCGCCAGCGGCCCGCAGGCCAAGTCGACAAAGATCGGAACATCGGCCAAAACGGCTACGACGGGTGCCGGTAACGATAACGACGGTGAGTGGACCGTCGTTAGGCGGAAGAAAATGGCCCCAAAATCGTACGAAGCCGCCGCCGCCGCAGCTCCGGCACCAAAATCAAAGAAGCCGCAGTCGCAACCACAGAAAAAAGCGAAAAAGCCCAAGTTGTCTGCCCCCCGTACTCAAGCCGTGCTGGTAACACTGCGGCCGGAGGCAGTAAGTAAGGGGGTGACTTACTGCGAGGTTCTGAAGCGGGCGTCCGAAAAGGTGAGCCTCGTAGAACTTGGGTTCAAAGACGGCCTAAAAATTCGGCGTGCCGCAACCGGGGCGAGGCTGCTTGAACTGCCGAAGGGGCAAACCCCGGAGGGTGCTGAACGCCTTACTAAAGAGCTGCGGGCGGCCCTAGAAGATGTGGCGAGCGTCGTCCAGCCGACGAAGTTCGCTAGTGTTCGCATCACGGGGCTGGACGACTCCGTTACATCGGAGATGGTGGCGGCTGCGGTGGCGAAGATAGTGTGACGTCGGCTCCGTCAGGGCCGGGGGACTGAGCGCCGGACATGGCGCAATGGGTACTGTGGTGGTGAGGTGCCCAATCACCGCCGCCAAGGCGCTCGAAGACGCTGGCCGTATCCTCGTCGGCTGGAGTTCGGCCAGGGTGCAGGTGCTGGAGCACCGTACTTTGCGCTGCTTCAAGTGCATGGGGCTGGGACACACCCGCCCCACCTGCCCAACTGCAGTCGACAGGGGAAAGCAGTGCTACCGGTGCGGCATAGAAGGCCACCTGGCCAGAACGTGCACCGGAGCACTGCGGTGTGCCGTCTGCGCCGACGCTGGCAGACCAGCGTCGCATGTGATGGGGGGGCGGGACTGCCGCCCTCCCAAAACTAAGGGTAGAGCGGTTGAAGGACCCTGACCGCTGCTAGGAAAGGAAGCCGTCAGTCTGCGGAGGAAGTTGCGGAAATGTCTTCATGACCTGCCGCAGCTTCCTTCAGGCGAATCTGAACCACTGCGCCAGGGCTCAGGATCTGCTGATGCAGTCCATGGCGCAGTGGCAAATTGACCTGGCGGTGGCTTGCGAGCCATACTGGGTCCCCCCCCAATCAAATTGGTTGGGGGATCTGGACGGCACAGTGGCGGTGATCAGAGGTGACACCGCTGGCCCCTCCCTCGCGTTCGTCGAACGCGGCTCGGGATACGTGGTGGTGGCGTGGGGAGAGTAGGTAGTAGTAGGTCTGTACTTCTCCCCCAACCGCAGACTGGCGGAGTTCGAAACCTTTCTCGACACCGTCAGAGCTGCGGTATGCCGGCAGTCACCGAGACCGGTTATTGTCCTCGGTGACTTCAACGCCAAGTCCCGGGTCTGGGGAAACCCAGCGACGAACGGGAGGGGCCGTGGCGTCGAGGCTTGGGCCCTTCTCTCCGGTCTGTCTCTCTTGAACAGGGGGACAGCCCATACCTGCGTGCGACTGCGTGGGGGTTCCGTGGTGGACCTGTCGTTCGCCAGCCCCGCGGTCGCACGGAGAGTGACGGACTGGAGAGTAGAGGAGGAGGTGGAGACCCTCTCGGACCACAACTATATTCGGTTCAGGGTCTCCACCCCGTCCTCTTCGGGAAATCCCCCGAGGGGCCCGAGCAAGTATCCCCGCTGGGCCCTCAGCAAACTGGACGTGGAATTAACTCGGGAGGCCGCGATTGTACAGCGGTGGGCCTCTCGAGAAGATGCTGAGGGTGCCAGCGTGGAAGAATTGGCTGGCCGCATGCGCAGGTCACTAACCGATGTCTGCGATGCGGCCATGCCAAGAGTGCGGCGACGCCTGCGGCAGCGGCGTGCGGTGTACTGGTGGTCGCCCGAAATAGCGGCTCTTCGGGCGGCCAGCATGGAAGCCCGCAGGCGGTACGTGCGCTGCCGCAGGCGTAATGCGGCAAATCCGGCCCTGGAGCGCGAGCTGCAGAATGCCTATCACGAGGCAAAAAAGGCCCTGCAGCTCGCCATCAGCCGGGCGAAGGACGCTGGCCGGGAGGAATTGCTGGCGGGTCTCAACCGAGATCCATGGGGGCGTCCCTATCGCGCAGCTCGTAACAGGCTACGCGGTCAGGGCGCCTCCGTGACGAATACGATGCCGCCGGATCTCCTCCAACGGGTGGTGTCGGAGCTCTTTCCGCACCGCCCGGGCCACGTTCCACCCGCGATGGCGCCGTCCTCCTCGAACGAGCCCGAGGTGTCCATCCCTCCGATTTCCGAGGTGGAGATGGACTTGGCCCTGGAGCGTCTCAGGGCCAGGAGGACGGCACCAGGGCCGGATGGTATTCCAGGGCGAGTACTGAGCATCGCCCTGGAACAACTGAGAGGGCGGCTTCGGGCCCTGTTTGACAAGTGCCTCAGCACCGGACAGTTCCCGAAGCCGTGGAAGACGGGCCGGTTGTGCCTATTGCCCAAGGAGGGTCGACCATCTGACTCTCCCTCTGCGTACAGGCCGATCGTGCTGCTGGACGAGACGGCCAAGATGCTGGAGAAGATTCTCGCTTCCCGCCTCGTCCAGCACCTCGAAGAGTCGGGGCCGGACCTCTCAGGGGCGCAGTTCGGGTTCAGGGCGGGCCGTTCCACCTTGGACGCCCTGAACACCCTGAAGGCTCTCTCTGTGGAGGCGGTGGCCAGTGGAGACGTTATCCTGGCCACCTCGCTGGATATAGCGAACGCCTTCAACAGCCTGCCTGTTGAGACCATCGTGGAGGCACTAAAATACCACAGGGTGCCCCACTATCTCCGGAGGCTGCTGGAGGCGTATCTCCGGGACAGAGAGGTCCTTTGGGAGGGGGGCGACGGTCGACTGTACCGACGTCGCGTCGGCTGCGGCGTTCCACAGGGTTCCGTCTTGGGACCGACTCTGTGGAACGTCGGTTTCGACTGGATGCTGCGGGCGCCTCTACCGCCCGGGCTGAGCGTCATATGTTACGCTGATGACACGTTGGTGACAGCCCGGGCGAGGAGCTTCGAGGAAGCCGCCCGTCTCGCAGAGGCCGGCACGTCGATTACAGTCGACCGTATTGCTATGCTGGGCCTGAGGGTCTCCATATCGAAAACGGAGGCCCTTCTCTTTCACGGCCCACGCCGCCCCCCCCCCCCCCCGAGGTGCGCGGACCGCCGTCCAGGGAACGGAGGTGGGGGTTCGGGCCCAGATGAGATACCTGGGCCTGACTCTGGACGGGCGATGGAGTTTCCGTCCACACTTCGACCAACTCGCTCCGAGACTGCAGAAGGCCGCCGCTGCGTTGGGACGACTCCTCCCTAACGTAGGCGGACCGGACTCCCCTTGCCGGCGCTTATACGCCGGCATAGTATGGAGCATGGCGCTGTACGGTGCTCCCGTATGGGTCGACGCCCTCACCGCTCGTAATAAGGCTCTTCTGAGGAGGCCTCAGAGGGTCATAGCGGTGAGGATGATACGGGGATATCGTACGGTGTCCTGGACGGCGGCTACACTGCTCGCGAGTGATCCACCCTGGGAACTCCAGGCAGAGGTGCTCGCGGAGGTGTACCAGTTCCGGTCCGATCCGAGCGCGAGTGGCGAACGTCCAAGTGTGGACCAAGTCGGCCGGATCAGGACTCTAGCTCAGAGAGCCCTGATCCACAGGTGGAAGGAGGACCTGGGGTCCCCAGCGGCGGGCTCAGTGACGGTGGACGCCATACGTCCTCACCTTCGTCGCTGGGTCAATAGGCGGCACGGGGTGCTAACGTTTCGGCTGTCGCAGGTGCTTACCGGGCACGGTTGCTTCGGTAAGTACCTGCACCAAATTCCAAGGAGAGAAGCCACCCCTGCTTGCCACGAGTGTGGCGCGCCAGTCGACTCGGCGCGTCACACCCTGGAGGAATGCGCCGCTTGGGAGTCAAAAACGCCGGGCCCTGGTGGCAGTGATAGGCGGAGATCTCTCGCTGTCGAGTGTGGTCCGCTGCATGCTTGGCAGCGAGAGGTGCTGGTCGGCCGTGACCTCATATTGCGAGGAGGTCATGGCACTGAAGGAGGCCGCGGAGCGAGAGCGGGAAGCAACCGCACACGCTGGCTCGCTCCGCAGTAGACGACCGGGGAGGAGGAGACGCCGATATGCACTCCTCCACCCTCCGCAATAGAGTGGGAGAGGGCACCACATCCTTCCACTCGCCACCAGGGCAATAGAGCGCTCAAGGTGCCCGAGAGCGCTCTATAAGCGAAGGCGGCCCGCAGAGGCGGGCCTACCGTCGGGGCGTCACGGTTGCATGCGAAAGCGATCCCG